>CM065801.1:100743169-105543169 GCA_033398695.1 Orobanche coerulescens
CCCACTACTGAGAACCATGAGATCATAAATTTCTCTACAGGTATCCTCCCCTGAGCAGTTGATGACTCGTCAGTACTTAAGAGTAGCTTCATCCACTCACTTGTCCCACAAGGATGCAATGTATACCATGGTCGACTCAAGTCGGGATGCTCCTGCAGTTGACAGCCGCCAATGCTTCAATTCCACCGAATATATATTACTACTGTTATAAGATTTACATTACATGCAAAACAATGTCCAGTAAACTGACATCAACGATTGTCAATCAAAATTTTCAAACGGAAGAGATCGATGTTTTCTTTTCTGTGACATAAATTTTCAAGATGCCTGGCAATGAAAAATCGACCAAAGAAGTGACAGCTTGAGTACACATCTATGTTGCACAGGTGCCGGGGGGCGGGTGCGGGTGCGGGCAGATACGGGTGCGGGGATACGGTTTTTTGAAAATGTTAGGGTGCGATACGGCAATGATACGTCTGTTTATTTTATATTTTATTATATATAACACTTGTTAAATATAAAAAACAACAATTCAAATATCACCATAAAATCAATTCAAATACATAAAACAAGTCATACAAAAAACAATTCAAAATGGCTTTGAGCAGCGGAGCTTTCTGATACTGTTCGTGAATACCGCTAAAGGTAAAAGTGTAAAAGTAATTACTTATTAAATGATTTACTTTTTAAAAATTACAAAAAAAAAAAAAAAAAAAATCACCCACGCACCGGATACGCGTATCCTGTGCAAGGATACGCGAGTCCGATTTTTTTTTTTTTGCACGGATTCGCCAGGTGGCGAATCCCGTGCGAATCCCACGCGAATCGCACCCGCACCCATGCAGTATCCAATACTGTATACTGGTGAATTTTGAAGAATCCGTGCATCATAGGTACACATCATACATAACAATTACCTAAAGCTCGTGAATCAATCATGCAAAACATTACTTTTATGATCACTATCATATGAAAATGAGAAATTTTTCGGGGAAAGCAAAAAAACATACGCTTCTCTCTGTAAACAGGGAAAAGAAGAAAAAAAAAAAAGGCACAATTGTCTTCGACATGTGCAAATATTAAATCATTGAAGCACAGAGAAATTAACCTCCTGAGTTATGAATGTCCACTTGGATCTAGCTAGCAGTTCTGCTGAGTTAACTGGCATATCTTTTTCAATTTCATCTAAACCTAGAGGCTGCCCATCTGCAGAATTACACAAGTAAATTAGATTAAGCTAATTACTTCAGCATTCTCAGGACCACACATAAAAAGTCAAACTTGGACAATTCTAATAGCAATTATCTACAATTGGCGCTTTAAGCAATTTAGATAAACTACTATCATATTCATGACCAGAACCATAAATGCAGGCATCTGCATTTTCTAATTTCCTCAGATGCATATGTAGTATACGCTAGACGTGCCGAATATGGATAAAATATATAACATCTCATAAATCGACAAAATACAAGTTCTTCAAATTCTAGCCGCGAAATTCTAAAGTAATCAGAGGATTCTCATCGGTCGACTCTCCAACTTCTTCCAATTACATGTGTTGTAATTACTCATGATAAATTGTCCACAATTATGGTTTTATAGTAAAATAAATGAAGAATGCAAGCTCTAATGGTCACTATCCGCATGTCCAAGATCACTACAACAACATCAACATTACCCCAATGCCTCAACGGCTCCCGCAAAAAGCGGGGTAAGGGGGGATCCGATGTACGCAGCCTTACCCCTGTCTTAACACAGAGAGGCTGTGATCCAAAATGAAAATTGCATCGAGAATTGCATGGAATGATTAGTACTTCATGAGAAAAAGAAGTGTAGCCAGTTTAGTGAGTCATTTTGTTTTATTCCATTATAATCCAGAACCAAAGAATAACGAGTCTTTGGCTCCATTGGAAACAATGAAAAATGTCCAAGATCACTAATCACTAAAATTAACTCTAGTAGAGATATCTACAGAAAGGTACAAATTCAGCATTAGCTGCACAAAAAGCAGAAAAAGACCATCACATATATATATATATATATATATATGTTTCTTGCACACAGGAAAAAAGACTCAACTTGCCATTGCAAAAAGCACGAAAATATAGCACTGGAACCCTATAAGAAGAACTATAAACAGCATGGAAGTCATAGTAGTGTACTCCAGGACCATCAGTATGAACCTACAAGGAAAAAATAAACACAACGCAAAAAGTAAATACATCCACTGCTATGATATTGTGTAAATAATTTATATAATAAAAGACAATTCCATGTGAATCCGTTAGGAACATAATATGTGCACAATGCAGTATCTGGAAATTACATTAGTGCTAGCCATCACAGTCATGATTCTAAGAAACGCTAGGCGCTAGGCGTTCGAATTGCTAACGCCTAGCGCCCAGATGATTAATCGGGGGACTAATCGGGGATTAATCGGACTAGACGGATTTATATTTTTATTATTATTTTAATCATTTATATATATAAAAAATTATATATATATGTAAAAAAATTTAAAAAATATATAGTATTTAAATATTTAAACAAACATATAATTGATTATACATTAAATTTTTAAATATGTATATGGAATGTAGGTTTAGCGAAAACAGTGATAGAGAGGCGGGGGATGATCACATTTGATGGGAAAGTTGTTCATGGATCCACTTTCTTTCGGTATCTTGGATCTATTATCCAAAAGGATGGAGAGCTAGATGGCGATGTGGCTCACAGAATAAAGGCTGGGTGGTTGAAGTGGAAGAGTGCCACAGGGGTTTTATGTGATCCTGACATGCCTCATAGATTAAAGGGTAAATTTTACCGCACGACAATTAGGTCTGCGCTATTATATGGCTCCGAGTGTTGGGCTGTAAAACAGTGTCACGTTCAAAAGATGAATGTGGCGGAGATGCGTATGCTACGATGGATGTGCGGTCATACAAAAAAGGATCGGCTCAGAAATGAGGTGATTAGAGAGAAGGTAAGAGTTGCGGCTATAGAAGACAAGATGATGGAGAATCGATTACGATGGTTTAGTCATGTGAGAAGAAGGCATGTTGATGCCCCAGTGAGGAGGCTAGAAAATTGGGGAACAAGTAATGTTGTGAAAGGTAGAGGAAGACTCAAGAAAACTTGGATAAAGATGATTGAAAATGATATGCAGTTTCTTGGAATTGGAGAAAGTATGGTGATAGAGAGGCAAATGTGGCGGGAAAGAATACGGATGGTGGATGGAATCTGATTCCTTTTTTTTTCTGTATTTTTATTCCTATTTTCTTTTATTCCATGTTATCTGTTAATTTATTTTTCAGGATTTTTCATTTTTTTTAACATTCTCCCTCTTTTTTAATTTGCTTTTTTCTCTACTTTTTTCCCTCTTTTTCTCCTTTTATGTTATTTATGTAACGATCATTGACGGTTTCAAAGTTTGATTCATGTTAGCCGACCCCAAATCATTTTGGGACTAAGGCTTAGATGATGTTGTATATGTCTAAAATAGTCCATTATCTAAATTTAAGAATTTATAGTACTGCTAAAATAAAAAAAAATAAAAAAATGCCTTCCTAGGCGCCCGCCCAGCCCGCCTAGGCGGCCGATTAAAATCAGCGAAACGCCCAGGACAAACGCTCAGGCCATAATCGGAACGCCCGGGGGCCGCCTAGCGTCTAGGCGCCGCCTAGGCAGATTTTTAGAACAGAGATCAGAGTCCAGATATGTAACTTCTCACAACATGAATAAATTTGTAAAGCACATTTGCTAGCTATGTAGACTTTGATTATATTTAGAAATAAGAATAAGTTTTACAAATATATAACGAACTGATAATCACCAAAAGCACAAACCATCTCTGATAATTTAATTAACATATCTTAGTTGATTGCACATCAAAACTTTATTCCAAACAGATATACACCTGTATCAACGAAGAGCAAAGAAGGAAGCCCTGGCCTATTGATTTAATTATCTCTAATTCTATTTTGTTTATTTTGCGTAAGTCTGTATTTTGTTCATGGGCTTTTTTCCCACATGTGCTTAGGTCACTAAAAGTATGTTATTGTTAGACACCAGAAAACCCTTCCTGTATTTCGAGCAACAGGTAACTCCCCGGAGAAAATTCTCAATTAATTTTTCCTTCATAAAATCAAAACTGAATACATGGAGTAACTTAAATAGCAAACAAAAAGAATCCTAAAAGGACTCTAACATGGACCGAAGGAATCCTAAAAGGATACAAATACTGAAAATAGATAAATACTAGAATTTAAACCAATTACTATCAAGGAATCCTAAAAGGACTCTAACATGAACCGAAGGAATCCTAAAAGGATAAAAATACTGAAAATAGATAATAACTAGAATTTAAACTAATTACTATTAACCCCCTAAGACTTTAAATTCTGATTACTTGCGCCTTTTATAAACCACACCAAATCGACCCACTCCTTGGGTCGTAACATTACTCCCCTCCCAAACACGAACCTTGTCCTCAAGGTTGAAATCTGGAAACTGCTGATCCAAGCCATCAAACGGTTCCCATGTTGCTTCATATTGTGGAAGGTCTTTCCACCTGATAAGCACTTCACGACCAGCAACACCTTCACGAACTCCCTCAACTTGTCCCGGTTGCAACAAAACTTCCCATTTCTTCAGTCAAGGTAGCTGGTAAAGTCGGCATTGCTACCCGGTTTCCAATAGCTTTTTTTAGCTGTGACACATGAAAAAGCGACATGTATACGACGATGTCTGGAAGTTTTAATCGATATGCCACTTGCCCAATTTTCTCCAACACCTCGAAAGGTCCAAAGTACCTTGGGGCTAGTTTTTCATTCTTACGCCTTGCCACTGTCCGCTGCCGGTAGGGCTTTAATTTCAGATACACCCAATCTCCGACTTCGAAATTCACATCCCGACGATGTGCATCTGCAGCTGTCTTCATACTTTGCTGTGCCTTATACAAACACGCTCTTAACTCTTGTAAGACCTGGTCCCTTTTTGTTAAGTACTCATCAACTGTGCTTACCGGTGTTTTTGCACTCCCGTAATAAAGTAAATGTGGAGGATCGCGCCCATACATGACACGAAAAGGAGTTGTCTTAGTGGACGTATGGAAAGACGTATTGTACCAATACTCTGCCCAAGGCAACCACGTGACCCACTTTTTTGGCGTATCTGCTACAAAACATCGTAAGTTTCAAGACACCGATTAACAACCTCAGTCTGTCCATCGGTCTGCGGATGGAAAGCGGTACTTCGTTTAAGGGTGGTCCCCAACATTCGGAACAGCTCTTTCCAAAAATTACTTAAGAACACTTTGTCCCTATCAGAGACAATCGAATCCGGAACGCCATGCAAACGAACTACTTCTCGTATGAAAACTCATGCAATCACCGGCGCAGTATACGGATGTTTCAAGGGAATGAAGTGCGCGTACTTGCTAAGCCAATCAACGACCACATAAATGACTGTAAACCCCTCGGACCGAGGTAGCCCGTCTATAAAATCCATCGTAACCTCTGACCAGAAAGTAGTTGGTAACTCCAAGCCGGTTTGCAACAGCCCATTGGCGCCATGGTAGAATACTTTTGTCGCTGACACACATCACACTCAGCTATTCGCCTTGCGATATCACCCTTCATGCCGGGCCAATACACCTCCCGAGTCATCCTTTGATATGTCTTTTGTACCCCTGAGTGACCACCAACGATACTCCCATGAAACTCGTTGAATAACATTGGAATCCAACGTGAACCCACCGGTAGCACAAGACGGCCTCGAAAAACCAATCGGTCATGCTCGACTGAGTAGCCATTTGGAACCATTTTCCCTTCCATAATCTTCCGTTTCATAATGTTGAGCCCCGGGTCTGATTTCAATTCCTTCCACAACTCATCCCAATCAATTTTCCAAGACGCCGTGATTGGTTTTAGTTCAATTTCATTGTGCTTGCGTGATAACGCGTCCGCCACTCGATTCTCGTTGTCGGGTCGATAAATAATATCAAAATTATAACCCAAAAGTTTGGATAACCATTTCTGGTGGTCTTGATTCTGATTCGTTGTTCTAGGAGATACTTTAAGCTTCAGTCGGTTCGAACGAGGAATTTGCGACCCAAAGATACGGGCGCCATACGGATAGCCATAACAATCGCCATTAATTCCGCTCGTAAATCGATTTCGGTCTTGCGAGTGCCCAACATATGACTGAAAAATGCTAGCGGTCGGCCTTCTTGCGTGAGTACCGCTCCGACACCGTAGCCCGACGCATCCGTATCAACTACAAATTCCTTGGAAAAATCGGGAAGCGCCAAAATAGGAACTCGAGTCATTGGTAACTGGAGTTCTCGAAAAGCTTCTGTTGCTTCGTCATTCCACTTAAACCCATCCTTCTTCAACTGTTCCGTTAGCGGCCATGCGATCTTCCCATAATTTTTGACAAATTTTCGGTAATAGCCGGTCAATCCAAGAAAACCCCTAAGTTCACGCAAGGTTTTCGGTATTGGCCACTTTAGCATGGCTTCAATTTTCGCCGGATCTGCAGATACCCCATCCTTGGACACGATGTGTCCAAGGTACTCCACCTGCCCTTGGGCAAACGAACACTTTTTCCTGTTTGCATATAATTTGTTTTGTTGCAACACTTCCAAAACAGTAGATAAGTGGTCAACATGTTACATTTCGGTTTCTTTGTATATCAAGATATCATCGAAAAAGACAAGTACAAAACGACGTAGAAGTGGTTTGAATACTTTGTTCATGATGGCTTGAAAAGTCGCCGGCGCATTAGTTAGCCCGAACGGCATGACTAGGAACTCGTAATGGCCTTCATGAGTCCGGAAAGCCATTTTGGGTATGTCCTAGAGCTTCATCCTGATTTGATGATATCCCGATTTCAAATCCAACTTGGAAAAAATGGTTGCCCTCGTCTAGAAGTTCATCAATTACAGGTATAGGGAACTTGTCTAACACCGTGGCTTTGTTGAGAGCCCGGTAGTCGACACAAAACCGCCAACTACCATCTTTCTTCTTCACCAACAACACTGGACTAGAAAACGGACTAGTACTAGGCTGGATGATCCCAGCTTCAAGCATTTCCCCAACTAGCCTTTCGATCTCATTCTTTTGCATATGTGGATACCGATATGGTGTCATACTAATGGGACCAACTCCCTCCTGCAACGTTATCGCATGATCGTGATTTCTTTGAGGAGGAAGACCTGCTGGCATGTGAAAAACCTCATCAAAATTCTCGAGAATCTTTAGAATGGGAGTTGCCAAGTTTAATGACTCGGTCTTGTCTTCTTCAACACTCACTTGCACCAAATATGCTTTTGGCCCCTGTTGTAGTAGTTTGCACAAGGATTTACACGAAACCAAGGATCTTGACAAGCTCGGGTCTCCGGTTATAGTTACCCTTTGTCACCTTCCTTAATCGCATGATCAATCTGTTTCCAATTGACTACCATATCACCCAGACGTCGTAGCGAGTCATTCCCGATATCAAATCGGACCACTTTGATTTAGTGGAAAGAAATCTTCAATAATTTGTACTTCCGGAAGATTTAGTAGTTAGTACCACACCTTTGCACGTCCCACTACCTCGATCGGTCAACCCCGTGCCCAATGTTACTCCAAAAGTTCCCGTACCAGTCACGTCCAGCCCAAGAGAATTTACTACCCGTTTTGAGATAAAACTGTGGGTAGCACCCAGTGTTTTAAATAGGGCAGCGTTGATGTGTAGCGTTTTTGTCCTGATAGCGCGTAGCGCAAATAGCGTAGCGTATAGCGCAAGTTTAGCGGTCCTACTATTTTATATAAAAAATAACATATATCTATATAATATATAATTCTTTGTCATAAGTTAATATAAATCAAGTTAAAATTATAACTAGTAACACTTAAAATAAGAATATATGAAAATAAATATATAAATATCATATTCGTTTAGCTACAATCCACCGTTTTTTTAATGAACTCAACAACAACTTTTCCTATCGGTTATTTATCATTGGTTATTTGTCATTATCTTTGACACTACATATATCTAAGATTTATTAAAAAACTATATTTTGTAATAAATTTAATAGAACTTTATAGTTTATATAGATATAAAAGTAATAAAATAATAATTAAAAAATATTTGTAATTAAAATAAAAATATATAATTAAAAGAAAAAATATGATAAAAATTAAAATTTCTCAAATAGCCTACGCTATTTACGCTATAGCTCAAATAGCCTACGCTATTTGCGCTATTTGGATAAAAAACGTGCCACGTCATCAAAAAGCCTACGTTATTTGTCCAAATGCTATTTTGGATGCGCTACGTAGCGCTACAGTCAATTTTTGCGCTATGGCTCGCTATAGCCTACGCTACGAAACACTATTTAAAACAGTGGTAGCACCACAATCGATCAATACCACGACTTGTATTCCCCCCAACTCGCCCTTAACCTTCATAGTGTGCGGTGGGGTGAACCCACTGACAGAACTTAACGAAACCTCAATATTATCCAAGTGGGCGTGGCCGCCTTCTTCATCCTCCCCGTCTTCTCTTTCCTCCTCTTCATCGATAATTAGGACCTGAAGGGTCTTGCTGGGACAACGATGTCCTGGCCCAAACTTGCCATCACACCTAAAACACAAGCCTTTTGCCTTCTTTTCAGCGAACTCCGCCTCTGTCCTGACCACCTAGGCCACCGGAAGTGGGTTTCTTGTCGCCCACGTTTGTGGCTGTCGTCGACGAGTAACTTGTTTTTACCGGACCGCTGCTCCCGCCTCGAGATGAGAGGTGCTGCCCCATGCCTTGAATGCCCCTCCACTCCTGTTTTCGTCCATCTTAACAGCAACCCCCATGGCCTTAGCAAGGGTATCAGGTTCCATCACCCTAATTGCCGAACGAAGTTCGGGTTTTAGGCCCTTCACAAACGTACTCTCCAATACCTTCTCTGGTAAATCGAGAAGCTGACCCGCCAGCTTTTCAAATTTGTAGACGTATTCGAATGTACCCTCTCTGTTGTATGTTCAAGAATTGCTCATAGACACTACCGTCTGCGAAGCTGAAAGCGATCCGAAGTTTGCGTTTGAACCTGTCCAAGATCTAACGGAGTCCTAGCTTGATCCGGCGATACCATGTGGCGCCGACCCTTCCATGCAAATAGAAGTGCTGGAGTGGTTTTTGCCTTGATTCCCTGGATTTCAAAGTACCGTTCAATCTGGTAAATCCAGTCATGAGCATCTTCTCCTTCGAAAATTGGCATCTTCAATTTTCGACAGTCCCGTAAAGGATCCTTTTCCTTCTTTTCCCCAGTGCTTCTCCCCGACCCGTCTTCCTCCTCCTCATCTCCGTAGTCCCCATTAGCGAAGGAGCCGAACGGAATTGTTGGCTTCTTCTTCTTCTTTTCTCCGCTATCCGACCCCTCCTTCAAATCCTTGATTACGCGCAGGACCTCCTGAAACTGCATCGCATTATCGATGCGGTTTGCCTCCACCACCTCCTTCATCTGTGTTAACCCTTCTTCCAACATGCTGATGCGATCGGCGTTGGTGAGTTTTTCCGCCATGGCCAGAACCGGTGAGTGCTCCGATGCCAGATTGTTAGACACCAGAAAACCCTTCCTGTATTTCGAGCAACAGGTAACTCCCCAGAGAAAATTCTCAATTAATTTTTCCTTCATAAAATCAAAACTGAATACATGGAGTAACTTAAATAGCAAACAAAAAGAATCTTAAAAGGACTCTAACATGGACCGAAGGAATCCTAAAAGGATACAAATACTGAAAATAGATAAATACTAGAATTTAAACCAATTACTATCAAGGAATCCTAAAAGGACTCTAACATGGACCGAAGGAATCCTAAAAGGATAAAAATACTGAAAATAGATAAATACTAGAATTTAAACTAATTACTATTAACCCCCTAAGACTTTAAATTCTGATTACTTGCGCCTTTTATAAACCACACCAAATCGACCCACTCCTTGGGTCGTAACAGTTATATTTCCTAGACCAGGGCATGACCACCAATGGGGGATCATTATGAACTTGGGATTAAGCTGTCCGGGCTGGGCAAAAGGTTTTCTTCCGTGGATTGTATCGTATTCTTTTCCCTGTTGTTGTTGGTGTGTTTATTTATCTCCAATCTCTCGGTCTCTAACAAACTGGTCCGACCTGACGACCACTATGACTCCACGCGACTCCTGCAATGAAGCCCTTAAGGCCACTGTTGGCACTTTAAAGGGATTGGATTCTTTTGACAAGAGTCGGCACTATCGCCGAGGACTTGGGGGGCAGATGGACCAACGTTCAACCATGCTTCGCCAGTTGCTGCATGACAAGTGCCGACTCCCTTCACTGCTGCGGGTTCCCAATTGGCCACAGCACATGTTGACATGGGGCGCACTCCACTGGTTCTGACACCCGCTAAATTGGAGTTATCAATTTTAACGGGCGACAACTGTTGGGAATAGTGCCCTAGGACATTCGATGTGCCTACCTTTATAATTGTCGCATTTAAATAACGTTATTTGATATCTGATACAGGTGTACCCGAAGGCAACGAATCACCAATTGTTGATAAAGAAATTCTAATGAATTCAAACCAAGCCATGATGGTCTTACCATCTTTATCATACTTTGGAAGTTTATTAGGTGATCCTAATTACAAGAAAGGATTCACCTTGCTCCAAAGGCTGTCCTAAAGTCTTTTCTATCATTAAATGCTTTCAATAAATTAATTACATGCACATGCATATCTGCTCCTACCAGATTTGGGTAACAAAAGACCAAATCAGCTTTTCAGAAAAAGACAAATGGTGTGGTGAAAGTGGATCCAGCTGGTGCACATCAGATTTGTTTTTCTTATTGGTTGACTTTATCCTTACATTTCCAGCTGTTTATTTATTATTGTCTAGGGGTAAAGGTGTAAAACTCTCTATATATATTGAGAAGTTCTCCATTGTAAGAGGCAGAGTTGATTAATACAAATTGAGAGAGTTTAACCCTCTATTTTCTTCAAAATTTTCATTTCCTTTATAGATCTTTGATCTTGGTGGTGTGAAGTGTTCCCTTTCCTTTTAATCTTGGTGGATTCATTTCCTTTAGAGATTAGGGTAGTGGGTTCTTATTTCTGGTCTGTTTTGTGAGTTCTGGACAACAAAGTTTGCTGATCCAAGTTCATGTTCTTGTTCTAGTTAATATTCTTTATGGGAGTTGTTATTCTAGCCTTCTAAAATCTATCCAGAAAGTTCATAATCTGTCCAGACATTTGATTTCACATCAAATTTTGGTACCGGAGCGCCAGGTTCATTCATTTCCGGAGGCCTGAGTTCTACCCTGTTTTACCTTTATCTTTTTTATTTCAAGCAAATTACAGTCCTGGTACTTTGAAAATGGCAATACCTAGAAATCGGACTCTTGAAGAAGCTCAGAATGAACATCGAGATAGGCAAATTGAGGCTCTCCAAGAGCAAATGGGTAAGGTTCTTCAAATGTTGGAGGAAGGAGGAGCAAGAAGAAATAGAAGGAAATGTGGTAATGGAGAGAACCATGACTCAAGTGAAGACTCTAATGATAGCAGCAGATCCTCAAGTGATTATGATGTTTTCTCACCAAGAAGGAGAAGTAATGGGAAGCAAAGAGATGATTCAAGAGATATCAAAGTTGATCCACCAGATTTTGAAGGTTCCTCAAACCCTGATGACTATCTTGAGTGGGTTCAAACCATGGATAGGATCATAGAAGTTAAAGGCTATGATGAGAAGAAAGCCCTAAGGGTAGCTGTGATCAAGCTTAAGAAGTATGCTTCTTTGTGGTATGATAATATGAAGCATGAGAGGCAGCTTGAAGGGAAGAAGAAGATCAAGACTTGGTCCAAGCTCAAAGAATGCATGAAAAGAAGGTTTGTTCCTCATGCTTATAAGCAAGAACTTTACATCCAAATGAACAACTTAAAGCAGGGATCTAAAGAGGTTATGGACTACGTAGGAGAGTTTGAACAACTCAAAATTCATACTAATGTGAGAGAGGCTGAAGAACACACCATTGCAAGGTTTATCGGGGGTCTAAATTCCACTATTGCTGAAAGGGTTGAGTTGCAGCCCCTCTGGACGTTTGAAGATGCTTGCAAGATGGCTATAAAGGTGGAGAAACAAGTTAAGAAGAGGACTCCTCACAAGCCCTATTCTAAGCCTATGTTTCCTTTGAAGAACACCACTTTTAAGGAGACCGAATCTGCCTCCAAGTCTCTTAAAGGAAAGGAAAATATTGGAGAAGGGTCTAAGGATCCTAAGGGGAAGAAATGTTTCAAATGTCATGGTTTTGGTCATTTCCAAGCTCAATGTCACAACCAAAGAACTCTTACATTGAAAGAAATTGAATAAATGCAAGAAGATGTTGAAACCGAAGAGGAAGAAGAGCCTATCTATGTGAGTTTAATGAAGAGGAGATGGTAGCAGCTGATTGTGGTGACATGTTGATGATTAGGAGAGCTATGCACACGGTAGAAGCTCCTAAAGACAAAGCTCAAAGGCAGAACATTTTTCATTCAAGATGCACCATCAAAGGCAAGGTGTGTAGCTTGATAATTGATGGAGGGAGCTGTGCAAATGCAGCCTCAATTTATATGGTGGAAAAACTTGGGCTCTCCACAACAAAGCATCCACATCCATACAAACTCCAATGGCTTAGCCAAGGAAATGAGGTAAAGGTTACTCGCCAAGTAATTGTTCCTTTTTCCATTGGTACGGTTTATCATGATGAGATTACATGTGATGTTCCTATGGATGCGTGCCATTTGCTCTTTGGTAGACCTTGGTTATTTGATAAAAATGTCTATCATAATGGGCACTTAAACACATACTCACTTTATGTAAAAGGCAAGAAAATCACACTTGCTCCTTTAAAGCCAAATGAAGTGTCTACAGTTGAAACGAAGACTAAGAGTGAGAGGGCTATGTTCATGAATCAAACTGAAGTTGAAAAGGAAATAAATAATGCTGCTAATATTCTTGCTTTGCTGATCCTTGAACATGAAGAAGCAAGAGAGTGTGATAAAGTGCCTATCTTGGTGAAACCTTTATTAACCGAGTTTGTTGATGTATTTCCTAATGAATTACCACCCGGTTTACCTCCAATTAGGGGAATAGAGCACCAAATTGACTGCTTGTGGTCAATTCTTCCCAACAAGGCAGCCTATAGATGCTCCCCTAATGAAGCTAAAGAATTACAAAAACAAGTAGATGAGTTGATTGCTAAGGGCTATGTGAGAGCTAGCATGAGCCCTTGTTCTATTCCAGCCCTGTTGGTGCCTAAAAATGATGGTTCTATGCGCATGTGTGTTGATAGTAGAGCCATTAACAACATTACAATCAAATATAGGTATCCTATTCCTAGATTGGATGATATGTTGGATGAATTACATGGTTCTTGTGTGTTTTCCAAGATAGATCTTCGCAGTGGGTACCATCAAATCAGAATGAAGGATGGAGACGAGTGGAAAACAGCCTTTAAAATCAAGGGAGGTCTTTATGAATGGCTTGTTATGCCATTTGGTTTGTCTAATGCTCCAAGTACTTTCATGAGGTTGATGAATGAAGTCCTAAGACCTCTTATTGGGAGATTCCTTGTGGTCTATTTTGATGACATCCTTGTTTACTCGAACTCCCATGAAGAGCATCTTGATCATTTGAGAAAGGTGTTTGAGCAGTTAAGGAAGCACAAACTCTATGGCAAGTTGGAGAAATGTGATTTCATGGTGCCTAATATTATGTTTCTTGGTTATGTGGTTTGTAAAGAAGGAATCTCTATGGATCCTTCCAAGGTGGAAGCAATTAAGTCGTGGCCTACTCCCTGTTCCATCACGGAGGTACGAAGTTTTCATGGCTTGGCTTCTTTTTATAGAAGGTTCATCAAAAATTTCTCTACACTTGTTGCTCCTATCACAGATTGTCTTAAAAAGGGAACTTTTGATTGGCCTAAATCTGCCCAAAAAGCTTTTGAATCTCTGAAAGAAAAGCTTAGTTCAGCACCTATACTTGCTTTACCTAACTTTGATATGCTTTTTGAGCTTGAATGTGATGCAAGTGGTGTCGGTATTGGGGCTGTCCTCATTCAAGAAAAGCGTCCAGTAGCCTATTTTAGTGAGAAACTCAATGGATCCAAGCTTAATTACAGCACTTATGATAAAGAGTTCTATGCGATTGTGCGTGCTATCGATCATTGGTCTCATTATCTCAAACCGAGGCAATTTGTTCTATTTTCTGATCACGAGGCTCTCAAGTACATTAATGGCCAGCATAAGCTCAGCCCGAGGCATGCAAAGTGGGTGGAATTTCTACAAATGTACTCCTTTGTATCTAAACACAAGGTTGGTTCCTCAAATGTGGTAGCGGATGCTCTATCTAGGAGGCACTCTATGTTGTCCATTTTGGAAGCTAAAGTCCTTGGATTCTCGTTTATCAAGGAGTTATATGAAGTTGACCCTGATTGTGCTCCTATTATGTGTTCTTCTCCAAATACATCTAAAGGGCCTTATATTGTTCAAGAGGGGTTTCTTTTCAAAAGTGGCAAGTTGTGCATTCCCAAAGGCTCTATTCGGGACTTGTTGATTAGAGAAGCTCATGGTGGTGGTTTGGCGGGTCACCAATGTTTTAAAAAACGTAAGAGGCGTACGCCTCGAGGCGCGCCTCAAGGCGAGGCGCGGAAGAAACGCCTCGGGGCGTTGGGGAATAAGCGCAGAGTTGAGGCGAACGCCTCTACTGACCGAGGCGCTGAAGAAACGCACGCCTCGAGGCGGTGTGTTCGAGGCGCTGAAGAAACTCACGTCGATTCTCAGCAGCGATTTCCTTTCTTGGAGTCGTGGGCAACAAAGCCTAATTAATGTATTGATACTATTGCTTTTTTCTTTCTTGGCTCGTTATTTCTTATATCGTTATCAAGATATTTAATTACAATAGGTCATTTAAAATTATATTGAATAAATATTTTAATATATATTAGTTATGTTGAATATTTATAGTTATAATATTGAATTTATGAGTTGTTGCTTTTTTATTTAAAAAACATACAAAATTGTTATTTTATTAAATGGTATTAAATATTTGAAAATTTGAAAAATTAACTAAAAAATTTGGCAGAGAATGCAATTAAATTTTATTAAACAAAGATCTTAATTTGTACTTTTTTTTCTGAAGCTTATTAGAGAAAAATAAAATGAAAATTGAGGCTTATGCCTCAATAATATGGTACTTTAGTACCCCAATTCTTATTTGTTTGGCTGTATTACTATATTTATATCAATAATATGATATTTTTATGAGATTCTTAGAGTTTTTTATTTCAAACGAGGCTTACGCCTCAATGCGCCTCGAGGCTTACGCCTCGCCTCGTCCGGCCAAAACGCCTCAAACTCGCCTCACGCCTTTTAAAACATTGCGGGTCACTTTGGTAATACTAAGACTTTGGAGATCTTAAATGAGCACTTTTATTGGCCTTGTATGATAAAAGATGTTCAAGCTCTTATTACTCGTTGTTCTACATGTCATCAAGCCAAGTCTACATTCCACAAAGGTTTATACACTCCTCTTCCCAAATCAGCCTTGGGAAGATTTAAGCATGGATTTCATTGTAGCATTACCAAGAACTCAAAGGGGTAAGGATTCTATCATGGCAGTCGTTGACCGTTTCTCAAAAATGGCACATTTCATACCATGCACCAAGACTAATGATGTATCCATCATAGCAGCCCTCTTCTTCAAAGAGATAGTACGTCTTCATGGGATTCCAAGAACTATTGTATCGGATCGAGACACAGTTCTCAAGCTACTTTTGGAAGACCTTATGGAAGCTCTTAGGCACAAGGCTCCTATTTAGCACTTCCCACCACCCACAAACTGATGGGCAAACAGAAGTGACTAATAGGACCGTTGGGATGCTCCTAAGAACGTTGATCAAGAAGACTTTGAAAGATTGGGATCTCAAACTTCCTCATGCTGAGTTTGCATTCAACCGAGCTCCAAATTACTCAACCGGCAAAAGTCCATTTGAAATTTGTTATGGTGTAAACCCTCTCACACCTATTGATCTTATTCCTCTCTCTATTGAACCTAAGGCAAGTGTTGAAGCTGAAACTAAGGCTTGAAGAATGGGGAGTGCATAGGTTGGTGAAGGGTAGGGGAAGACCTAAACAGACATGGATAAGAGTGATTGAGAATGATATGAGGTTTTTTGGGATTGGAGAAGTTATGGCGTTGGATAGGACGATGTGGACGGAGAGAATTCGGGTGGTTGATTATATTTAGAGGTGTTCACGGTTACGGTTCAAACCGGCAAACCGGCGGTTTTGAACCGCTGACGGCGGTTCGGTTCAAAACCGGAACCGTCAACCGTTTTAAGACGGTTCGGTTCCGGTTCGGCGTTTTGACGAACCGCGAATCGGCGGTTCAATCGGCGGTTCAACCGCCGTTTTTTTAAAAAAATTCAAATTTTGAATTTTATATCCGTTGCCGGAACCGGTGGTTCCAACGGTCACAAGCCCAAATTTTTTTTCTAATACATTTTTACACCTATAAATACCCCCCTCTCATCCTCCATTTTTCTCACACCAACTCTAATTATCTATCTACTTTCTATCTACATTCATTCTAATTTCTAGGACTGGGACTTTTGAAACCGAGAACCGCAGAACTGATCCGAACCGCATCATAACCGACGGTTCGGTTCGGTTCTTAGCAACAATTTTTTTTCTTTTTGTCGGTTCGGTTCTTACTATTAGTAATCGGTTCGGTTCGCGGTTCCTGTCCATTTTAAAGAGGAACCATCTAAACCGCAATAAACCATCCGAACCGCAACGAACTGGGAAACCGACTCGTCTGAATAAAATATTATATAATATATTCTTATTAAACATAATTAATATAATATAATATAATACAATATATTCTTAATAAAATATAATATAATATATTCCGTCTGAACCACACGAAATCGGTTCCGGTTCGGTTTTCGGTTCGGTCTGGTTCCTACGCGGTTCGATTCCGAGTTGGTTCGGACAAAAAAAACTGACAAAACAGAACCGCGAAAAAATTATGCGGTTCGGTTCCGGTTCCTGTATTTTTATCCCTGGAACCGAAAAGTCCCAGGCCTACTAATTTATATTCTCTCAATTCTCAAGTATTACACTTTTAATTTCTATCACCGGCATTCCTCGAAGAGGAAGAGGTGGTGCTAGTGGTAGTACTCATACTCCGAGTTTTAATTCTATTCCAAGTCCAAATTTTGGAGATTATGTTCCCGAAGAAATAACCGAGGAACAAATCAACGAAATGTTTGAAGCCTCAAAATCGATTCATAATATCGAAGATAATGAAGATGATGAGCAACCAACAAAACCAAAACAAAGGAAACCATCCGAGCTCAAATCTCCATTATTACAAAAATGGACGATGTTGCCTCCGGTCCCGGTCATTTCTTGGCCAACTGCAACTATTGTGAGAAAATTTACAAGTTTAAAAAAGGAGGAGGTTACGGGGCACTAAATGGCCATATACAAAGACAACATCCCGACAAAGTTGGAATAGAGTCTAATCAAACCCAACTCCGAGGCACGGCGACGTCGTCTAATACCCTCAATCAAGGTACTAATTCTTTATTTAAATTTAATCCAATTACCGCTAGAAAAGAATTAGCTAGATTTGTTTGTGGTAAATCTCTTCCTTTAAACTTTGCCGACGACCAAATGTATGAAAATTTTACTCAACTAAGTTTTAATCCTGCTAGTAAAAAAAATTCACGCGCTACCGTAACTCGTGATGTTCGAAAAAATACTATCAAGGCAAAATTAATTTTAGTTAATATGTTATTAAAACTAAATCATAAAGTTTGTATATGCTCCGATGCTTGGAGTGATCATTGGGAAGCAAATTCATATATAGAAATTACTTGTATTTGGACTGATGATTCTTGGACTATGCAAAAACGTCTAATTGGTTTTAGAGAGTTTAATACCGCACATACCGCCCAAAATATTTCGCATAAAATTCATACAATTTTATCTGAATATAATTTAGTACAAAAAAAATTTTCAATTTCTTTTGATAATGCTAACTCCAATATAGCTAGTTTAGAATCACTTATTGCAATATGTGAGCCATCTCTTAGTGGTAAAAATTTTCATGTTAGGTGCATTTGTCATGTTCTTAATTTATGTGTTCATGATGGTTTAGCTGTTTTACAAGAAGCATATGCTCCTATCAGTGAAGCAATAATGTATTTAATTAGACATTCTTCTCTAGGTAAAAAATGGAGGAGATATTGCATAAAAAATAATATGCATCTAAAGAAATTTTCAAAAGATGTGCCAAATCGTTGAAATTCTACTTACAATTTGTTAAATGATAGTTATGAATATCGTATTGCATTGCGCAATTTTTATAATGAAGAACAAGTACCCGTTTGCTTATTGCCAAGTCAATGGGCTAAGTGCTCTAGTTTAATGGCACTTTAAAAAATTTTTAACGAGGCAGCTAAGTCTTTATCCGGTGTTTATTATCCCACTTCTACACTTGTTGAACATTGTGTTAAAATTGTACTTGTATTCAAGTCTTTAATTAAAGTTCCCGATTTATTTAATTGTATAAAAGAAATGAGAGACAAATGGATTAAATATTCCGCCTACATTCTTCCGGTTTTTTTAGTTGCTAAACTTTTAGATTCTCAAGTTAGAGAGGAAGGGTTGCTAAAATTACTTACACTTTACTCTAATGCTTTATTTCCTAATCCTATTGCTAATTTTATTCCTCCAAATCCTAGCGATTGTGTTCAAAATACAAAAAATTCTTTATCTACTCTTTATCGCGAATATGCTTGTAGTTATAATAATCATCTTGATCTTGGTACGGGTTCTTCTTCTCCTGTTCACATTCCTTCTAGTAGTAGTATATCTTCTTTTGGTTTTGCTATTCCGGATCTTAGATAGTGGAATGCCTATCAAGAAGATTTTTCCCGAAAATGAACAAGGTACAAAAGTAATGCTTATCAAGAACTTGAAAATTATTTAACTACTTGTGAATTGGGAGATTTAGAACGTGGATCGGATGGTAATAACAATCTTCTTAAGTAGTTGGCAAAAAGGTCTACAATCTTTCCTGTAGTTGCCACGATCGCAAAGGAAATACTAGTTGTCCCCGTCTCAACAATTTCTGTTGAACAAGCCTTCAGTGTAAGAGGATACATTCTGGATGAACGACGATATCGATCGACGCCTCAAAATCTTGAAGCCCAAGCATTATTGAATGATTGGGTGAAAGCCGAGTTACGCTAACAAAAACCAAATTATAATGAACAAGAAGACAACAATACATATGATACCGGATCTAGCAATGATTCGGTTGACTTGGGTGATTGAACCATCTCCTCCCCGCCTCTGCTCCGCTCCCTAAGGTAAGTATAAGATAAGTGAACTACAAGGACTTTGATTCCTAAGGTAAGGGGATACGTAGGCAACTTAATCCAAATATTCAAAGTTAAAATTCTTAATTTTAACTTTAAATATTTGAAATAAGCTCAAGTCCATTTTTTCCCCATTCCCCCCCAAAATTTAAAAATGAACTACGAGGACTTTGATTTTGATTCCTAAACTCTAAAGTTACGGATATCGGATACGTAGGCACTTAATTCAAAGATTTAAAATTAGAAAATTCAAGTTTAAACTTTAAATACTTGAATTAAGCTCAAGTCCAAATTTTTACCCCATTTTTTTAAACTAAAATTTAAAAAATTCAAAAAAAAATAACCGTGAACCTCCGTAAGGCGGTTCGGTTCCGATTCCGATTTTCGGCCAACCGGAACCGGCAGTTCATGAATTAGCTGTTCAAAAAACCGGCGATTTTGAACCGCCGAACACCTCTAATTATATTTGAGGATTTTTTTTTAATTTCTGCATAATGATTATTACTATTTTTTAATTACTTTTTATTATTTATTTATTTATTTTTGCATAATTATTATTACTTTTTTTTACCTACTACTTTTTATTACATACTAAACTTTTCACCTTTGCCTTTTCATATGAATGTTCTATTGGAGACGACTTGACGTTTTCAGAGATTGATTCATGTTAGTCGACCCCAAAGCATTTTGGGACTAAGGCTCTGATGTTGTTGTTGTTAAGTAAGGAAATTTAAGTAATTAATAAATAAATTTATTTTCCCCTCCAAATCCATCCACTATTGGAGGGGAAGTAAAATGACGAAATGGAGGGGAAATGGGCCAAAATTTTCCGTCCCCTCCCCTCCACAAGTAATTTTGATTAAAATTCCACTCTTCTCCCCTCCCCTCCAAATTCCCCAACCAAACAAGTAATTTTAATTTTATAACCATTTTTCCACACTAACAACAATTCTACTCTTTCTTCTTCCTAATTCTCAATCTTTCTCAACTCTCAAGTTTTGATTTAGCTTTAATTAGAAAGTTATAATTTCATATTATTGTTTTTTGTTCAGTAATTTCTATCTTTATTTTAAAAAAGAAATATTATGGCGGACAGATCAAGGAACGTTCATCGTGAAGGAACCGGTGATAATAATACCGACTTGAAGTTCAGTAAGTTTACTATCTCTACTTTGTTATATATGCTTATTATAGTTTATTTATTTAATATTGCAATTTGTCGTCAAATTATAATGTCTATTAGGAATTAATTATTATAAATTGTTACTAGTTCACAATCTCTCTCAAGACTCTACCACCATGCCAGCTCCACCCGAACCTACGGCCAAAGCTTCAAATAAGAATAAGAAATCGTGGATTTGGGAAAATTATGAGAAGACTCTCGAGTTTGTTGCATGTCTTCTTGTCCCGAGTGTTAAAAAAACACTCGGTAACCTTATTGATTATTATTATAATGCATTAGGTATATATCTTCTTTTAATGAGTACGTAAATGAGTGCATAAAAATATTAGCTTCATTAATTAAATTGTATATTACAAAATATAAACCCAAGGTTCTAGCATCTCAGTCGACTTCAAAAAATAAAGGTAGATTTGGTCAATTTACATCTTCAGTTCTTTGCAAAAAACCAAAATCGTCATGAAGCTTTACTTCTTCAACTTCTTCTAGTCAAATTCTACATGAGTATTTCACGTGTTCGCATGAGCCTAATGCCGATTTTGAGATTTTAAAATAGTGAAAATTACGTGAATAACAATATCGTCTAAAATTGCAGGGAACCTCCTTGTAGTTCCAGCCTCAACAATTGCTTCGGAGTTCGCTTTTAGTCAAGGTAGAAGAGTTATAACTGATAGACGAACATCTTTATCACCCAATGTTGTGAAGATTCTGGTATGTAAAAAAGATTGGGAACAAACAGAAAAACATCAACAAGGACCGACGGAAGAAGAAAAAAACCACAACGAGGACGATGATCTGTGGATGGTGATGGATTCTTCATCTGAATCTGGAGCTTCAACGAGTGACAACTCGACGATTTAGCACATCATCTAACCATCAACCTCCAGGTAAGTAAACAGGTAAGTAAAACGAACTACGTGGACTTTTATTCCATATGATACATAGGCAACTTAATTATAAAATTTAGATTAAATTTCAAAAGACAATCTCCGATAATCATATTTCACGACTGTGGAATCACAAAAATTAGTTGAAACTATGTAGGAATCTATGTGGCTCTAGCCTCCTTGTAGTTCCAACCTCAACAATTGCTTCGGAGTCCGCTTTTAGTGAAGGTAGAAGAGTTATAATTGATAGACGAACATCTTTATCACCCGATGTTGTGAAGATTCTGGTATGTAAAAGAGATTGGGAACAAGCAGAAAAACATCAACAAGGACTGACGGAAGAAGAAAAAAACCACAACGAGGACGATGATCTGTGGATGATGATGGATTCTTCATCTGAATCTGGAGCTTCAACGAGTGGCCAACTCGACGATTGAGCACATCATCTGACTTTCGACCTCCAGGTAAGTAAATAGGTAAGTAAAACGAACTATGTGGACTTTGATTACATAGGATATGTAGGCAACTTATTTTAAAAATTAGATTAAATTTCAAAAGATAATCTAATTTTTACAAACTAAGTCCAAGTACAATTTCCTCCCCCTTTTTCTCCCTATTTAATTTAATGTTAACAAATTATTTTTTAAGAAACTCAAAACAAATTTTTTAGATTTATTGTTTAATTAATGCTAACAGATTTATTTTAAAAATTCAAACCAAATTTTCTTTTAATTGATATTTTAATTTAATGTTAACATATTTTTTATCAGAACAGATTTTTTTTAATATAGGCATGGCCATGCCTACAGACAGTCCGGGGCAGGTGGCGGTGGGCTTCAACCTCCGAGGCCCAACTCGGCCCAGCCCGCCACATACGTGGGCCGGTCCTGGCCGCCTAGTCTCAGCCCGACCCGTTCAAGCCCACCCCGCGGTACGGCCAATGGCTACGTCTAGATCCATCGAAGGTCTTGGTTGTTTTGCAGTGGCCAACGTCTAAGATGGTGAAGGATATTCGTGATTTTCTTAGTCTCATGGGGTATTATCGGCGCTTTGATGCAGGACAAGAATTGAAACAAATAATTTATGGAATAAAAGATAAAACTAGGGTGATTCAATCGCAGAAGAACCACTACCCGTAGGGTTTCCCAACCGCATACGGGAGAAAAGATGATGGATCACAACCCATCAAGAGAGACTCAAATTAATAATTCAATAATCAATAAGTCCCATCTCAATATGGGGATTACATTACTTATATAGAGAATAGAAACCCTAATAATATGACCTAATGGACTGAGGCCCATAAACAATCGGTCTTATTATCAATAACCTAATTAAACATCTACCAAGTACCTAGCTCACATAAAACATATAAATAAATACATTAACCCTATCTACATTAAAAATACTAAAACTATTTAATAATAAATAAAATTATTATCTTCACTTGCGTTCCCCATCACCCCTTGTTAGAAAAAACTCGACCACGAGTTTTGTAGAAAGCGAGAACCATATAAGACTGAACTGGAACAAAGAAAATTTTTCTACACTCTTCAAGAACGTCTCAGGTGGGAAGAATTTTGAAAATTGATTTGCATGTGAAGGGTGCTCAAAAAGATTTTTTGGAATGAAGAACTTGGTATGATCAACCTCAACAATGTCATCGACTGTTTTCTTTTGTGGAATGATCAGATCATGCTCCAAATGAACAGTAGAAACTTCCCCAACAATAATTTCAGAAACATCTTTGGTCTTGTCCTTCGTACAACTTATAAAACTTGAACAAACACATCCTGATGCAACTGATTTCTCATGTTTGTACTTTCAACTTGCCCGTGTTGTGCTTCAACTTTCTCGGCTTTTTCAGAAGGCTCATTACCTTTATAAACCTCCAATATGGTTTTATGGATGACATGCATATTTTGCCAAGGGGAACACCAAAACTGAAAGTGTTATTCTCTTCACAGTTTTAGACATTGAAATCATGTATCCAACATTTTCCAAGCAAAACATGAGTACATTCATGGGCACTATATAACGATATTCATATCTTGTCCAGCGTCCAAAAGTGATTGGAACCAAGCAATATTCAGTAATTGCCATGGAAGTGTCAAACCAAGGGATATGAAAGATATAAGGAACCAGTTTGGGTTGCAGGTTTAAGCGTTCAAGAACGATGGAAGAAACTAAATCAATCTCACAATCGGTGTTGATATCGATTTTGATTGGCTTTGATTCATCCGAGAAAATGTGTAAAATTTAGAAGGAATTCTTGAATCATTTTCACTAAGAAGCTGGCGAATAAAGATATTATAAAACCTCTCTTGTATTTCCCTTTCACGTCCTTTCTCTTCTTTTCTCAATTCAACTTTGTACTTCTCTCTCAACTTTTCAAGTTCATATTTCGCTTCATCTAACTCATCCAATAAAAACTCATACTCGGATAACTTGGTTCGACGCTTGCAAACATAAACTTCATAGTGCAAGAAATCACATCCATTCTCGAGAAAACAATTGTCATATTTTACCCTCTCAATTTCAGATTTTATGTATGCAAACATGACTTAAAAGCATGCTACAACCGATGAAATTAAGAATAAACTGTAAAGGGCTGACCTGAAATTAAAGGGGGAAAAAATCATTTTTTTCCCTGTGATGAACAGTAACTCCGGCGACGAACAGTATATCCGGCGATGAAAAGCGAATCCGGCCATAAACAGTGAATCCGAACATGAACAATACCGCGGTGAATAGTTTCTTGTAAAATTTCTTTTTATTGAAACCCTAAATTTCCCAACAATTAAGAAATTGATGGAGAAACCTAAGCTCTGTACCAATTGATGCAGGACAAGAATTGAAACAATTAATTTATGGAATAGAAGATAAAACTAGGGTGATTCAACCGCATAAGAACCACTAGCCCTAGAGTTTCCCAATCGCAGACAGGAGAAAAGATGATGAATCGCAACCCATCAAGAGAGACTCAAATTAATAATTCAATAATCAATCAAGTCTATCTTAATATGTGGGGATTACATCACTTATATAGAGAATATAAACCCCAATAATATGACTAAATGGACTAAGGCCCATAGACAATTGGACTTATTATCAATAACCTAATTAAACATCTACTAAATACCTAGCTTCACATAAAACATATAAATAAATACATTAATCCTATCACATTAGAAATACTAAAACTATTTTAATAATAAATATAAAAATAAATTATTATCTTCACTTGCGTTCCTCATCACGCTTCATTAAGGATTACGGGAAATTAGCCTTGCCACTTACTATGATGTTACGGAAGGAGTCCGAGGGTAGTTTTCAGCGTACCAAGCTGCCCAAGAGGCATTTATGATGCTTCAACAAGCAATCACTATGGCCCCCGATTCTAGTTATGCTGAATTCATCCAGTAACTTTTGCATCGAATGCGACGCCTCAAGTACAGGCATTGGGCATTTTGATGCAAAACCATAAACCGATTGCTTATTTTTAGTAAACCACTGTCAGAAGGGAACGCTGCGAAGTCAACCTATGAGAAAGTTAACAGCGTTGGTGTTGGCGGTTTTACATTGGAAATCCCATCTTTTGGGACAAAAGTTCTTGTCGGACAGATCATCGGAACTTTAAGCACCTACTTAGTCAGTCGATCTCCTCTCTGCCCAGAAATATTGGGCCTCCAAGTTGCTGGGTTTCAACTTTGAGATCGAGTATAAGTTAGGCTCATCTAACACAGCGGCCGATGCGTGTCCCACCGTGACTCCAAGGCGGAGTTGGCAGCAATTTTAGTTCCGCATTGGGTTGATTGGGATGCTTTGCATCGGGCGGTGTGTTTGGACCCTGTTTATGCTCCAATTATCCATGCCTTCAAGCGGGACACACAGTTGGACGACCTTTCACTTTGATTAACGGATCTTGTTCTACAAGAATAGTATAGCCGTACCAGCCTCTTCTGAGCCCCATCCGAGTCATGCAAGCGCCTACTGCATCTATCGCGGATTGGATGCAAATGTCTATTGGTCGGGTATGATGAAGTCGCCAGTGGCTTTACGGCTGCCTTTTTCAACGTCAGAATTTGGACAACCGGACCCCTGCTGGCCTTCTGCAACCGCTTCCGACAAGGGTGTGGGATGATATTAGTATGGAATTTATTTCAGCACTGTTCGACTCATTGGGATGCTATTTCGCTTGTAGTGGATCGCCTTTAGGGCACACATTTCATCGGCCTTGCCCATCCTTTTACTGCTTGAGGGATCTTCAGCACCATCGCTGGAGAAGTGGTTCACCTTCATGGGATCCCCTTGTTCGATTGTCTCCGACCGAGATTCAATTTTTCTTAGCTCATTTTAGAGGAGCTCTTTAAGGCAGCCAATTGCAGACGAGTTCTTCACATTAGCCCGAGACCGATGGTCGAACCAAAGTGATAAATCACTGTCTTGAGCCAATTTGAGCTATTTTGTGGCTGATCATCCACGGTAGTGGGCTCAATGGCTTCCATGGGCCGAGTATTGTTTCAACACGAGTTACCACTCAGCACGAGCTGCATCCCATTCGAGGGATGTATGGGTGTCTGCCCGTTGCGTTTTCTCAGTTCTTGCCGGTTGAAATTGCATGTAAGGCGGTAACCGAGATTTGAAGGAACCGGACACAATTTTAAGAAATTTGAAGGTGCACTTGGAGAAAGGTCAAGAGCGTATGTTGTTTTCAGAAAATAAGAGCCGTCGAGATGTTACTTTTAAGGTGGGTGATATGACTTTCTTGAAGTTTAATCCATATAGGCAAGTCTCATTGTTCTGAAGGCTTAATGTGACATTGGGCCCTCGTTTCTTTGGGCCTTTCGAGATTTCTCACCGTGTGGGTCCGGCGACGTACAGATTTATTTTTCCAGGTCTAATCTGTACCCGGTTTTCCACGTTTCTCAGCTCAAGACCGTGCTTGGCAATCATACAGCCGATCCATCCTTGCCAGCCAACTTGTCCAATGATTTTCCTGAACATGTTCCAACTCAAGTACTTCATGGCCGAGCATAGTAGTCAATGACGATTAGCGGCCCGTAGCAGTCACGTGCCTGTTTAGTTATATAGCGATAGCGGTACAATAGCGGCCGCTAAATTCAAATATAGCGACAAGTTTGTAAAAAAGTGATATATATATATATATATGTGTGTGTATATATATATATAGATTTAGGATCAAATGAGAATGGTTCTTATCCTGCGAATTACGAATATGCATGAGTTTTGTACTTATTATGCATGAAATATATGAATTTCGTGCATCAAAATTGCAATGCATTAAAATATGCATTATATGCATCAAAATATCGATGCATTAAATATTGCATTATATGCATCAAATTTTTGTCAGAATAATTCTAGGCCATCCATTTATTAAGATTTATGGATGAAATTCATTCTTATAACTTAAATTGCATTCTCACCTGAACCCACCCCTATATATATATATAGGGGCGCGTTCTATGCAGCACCAATATTAGATGCAGTACTTTACAGTACTAATATATGCATGAGTTTTGTACTAATTATGCATGAAATATATGCATTTCGTGCATCAAAATTTCAATGCATTAAAATATGCAATATATTTGATGCATATAATCTAATATTTTAATGCATCGATATTTTGATGCATATATTGCATATTTTAATGCATTGAAATTTTGATGCACGAAATGCATATATTTCATGCATAATTAGTACAAAACTCATGCATAAATTAGTACTGTAAAGTACTGCATCTAATATTGGTACTGCATAGAACGCGCCACTATATATATATAGGAAATAGATCATATGAAAACTAATTACCTTGTGAAATCTAGAAACTTTTGTAGGTCATTGATATTAGTGATTTAACGGCTGTAAATGAGTAGAATTATATGTATTTGTGTATTTTTTTTATTGCATTATTTGTTGCATATACTAGCGACCAGCTGATGCAACAAATAATAACAAATATGCAATGAAATTACTTAATAATGCAATTGGTTTCTAGATTTCACCATTAAGGGTGTTTCCACCATAGTCAATCCCTATATATATATATATATATATATATATAGCAAATATATATCCTGCGGCTGGATGTTTCTCATCACTAATTGACCACGGCTCCACCCCGGATCCACCTCTTTTTCTGCATTTTTACTTATCATAATTGACTGCAAATTAAAAAAAAAAGTGAGTTAAAGAATTAAATTAAAAACAGAATGACAAATAAAAAAACTCCCTTCAAAAGGTAATTATCTTGCAAATTTTTTTACAAAAAAAAATGTCTGCAGAAATAAAAATAAAACCTTATTTATAACATTAAAAATTAAATTAAAAAACTGCTATACAATACAAAAGCTTCACAGCAACAAACGATGCATATCTGCTCTATTAAACAAAAGAAAGCAATAAACAAAAGACAGCAGTTCATGCAAGGCTACAACAGTGCCTGAAGGCTGATGAATCAAACTTTGAAACCGTCAATAATCGTTACATAAATAACATAAAAGGAAAAAAGAGGGAAAAAGTAGAGAAAAAAGCAAATAAAAAAAGAGAATGAATGTAAAAAAAAAACTGAAAAATAAATTAAAAGATAACATGAAATAAAAGAAAATAGGAATTAAAAAAAAAAAAAAAGGAATCAGACTCCATCCACCATTTGTATTCTTTCCCGCCATATTTGTCTCTCCATCGCCATACTTTCTCCAATTCCAAGAAACCGCATATCCTTTTCAATCATCTTTATCCAAGTTTTCTTGGGTCTTCCTCTACCTTTCACAACATTACTTGTTCCCCAACTTTCTAGCCTCCTCACTGGGGCATCAATAGGTCTTCTTCTCACATGACCAAACCATCGTAATCGATTCTCCATCATCTTGTCTTCTATAGACGCAACTCTTACCTTCTCTCTAATCACCTCATTTCTGAGCCGATCTTTATGTTTTACTTGTTCCCCAACTTTCTAGCATCCTCACTGGGGCATCAATAGGTCTTATTTATGTTTTACTACATTAAAAAAAAAATTGAACTTAGCAGCCGCTACGACCGCTATCGCCACTGCGCAATAGCACAGAAAGCGGCGGATTGCGGCCGCTACCCTAAAGGCCGCCGCGAATGACCTGGATTAGCGACGGGCCACCGCTACGCTACGCGAACCGCTATAGCGGCCGCTATGGCCGCTATTGACTACTATGTGGCCGAGAGGTTTGGAGGGGGATGAAGGATTTTTTAGGTGTTGGTTGAATGGCATGGCCCGCCGGGGAACGAATAAACATGGGTCGACGAGCCTGTTTCCCCATTTCCCGATTTCGTGAGAAACTCCGCGATTTCCGCCTTGAAATAGGGAGGGGAATTGACACACATGTGTATCGACAAAGAGGGAAGAAGGAAGGCCTGGCCCATTGATTTAAGTATCTTTAATTCTATTTTGTTTATTTTACATTAGAGTCTGCCTTTTGTGCGTGGGCTTCTGCCCACATGGGCTTAGGTCACTATAAGTATGTTTATTTCCTAGACTAGGGCATCATTATTTTTGGGAGATCATTGTGAACTTGGGATTAATCCGTGAGGCCTGGGCAGAAGGTTTTTGTTGCATGGATTACCGTATTCTTCTTCCATTTACCAGTGTGTTTATTTTTCTTCAATCCCTCTTCTCTAACACAAACACAGAGTGTTTGGTACCTATTAACTCTAGCATGATATTTCATTTTCAAATACTGCTCTCACCCAAAAAAAAAAATGGGACAATACCAAGACATCTGCTCTCCTTCAGTTAGAGTTTCTAGCATTTCTTTGGACATTTTCCCATTAACGGATCAAGGATCTTTCCATGCATTGCTTTTCTGCTAAAAAAATGGTTTTTTCTACGAAGAGCTTCTCAATGAAGACATTAAAACTCAAAAACAGTGATATACTTCAAAAAAGTATGGAACTGAATCTAGAAAGATATTAAAATACAGTTGCACCTGAAATCATATCGTAATAAAGGCCAAAGCCTAACAATGTGATTAGAAGACTGCAAGGCGTGCATATTTCATCATAACGTTCAGGATACCAAACATATAGTCTTTAGTTAGCAAAAGTTAACATTTACAGGTACACCACACAAAAGACATGCACACACACACACACACACACACACACACAAAAAAAAAAAAAAAAAAAAAAAAAAAAAATTGTATAACAATTGAAGGGCCGGAAAATATGTATCTACCGAGTGTTCCGCCGCTTTCAATTGGGTGACAAATGCTGCCCAGAAAAATGGAAATGAAATTGTTTCACTCAAATCATACCTAATGGGAACTAAGTTAATAAAATTCATTTGTTGAATCTGATGACTGTATTCAGTTGTCGTCACACCAATAATGGTCTATAAAACCAGTATTGGCAACGTAGAGGTAATATCAAGAGAAACAGCAAAATAGACATTTTGGTATTTGGGATCCCTTTCCAGAGAGATTCTATCTTTCAAAACTCCATAACTTTCTGTAAGATTTCTATCACAAGTTCTAAAGTTTGAAATCCCAGTTTATTCCTCTCACTTCATTACAACTAGCGGTTTAAGAACACAACTTTTGCTGATACAAGAGAAAGATTTCAGACATCACTTTCAATATAATATGATCTTTGTATGATCTTGCTTGCCTAACAATTCCATTTTAATTTCAGTGTACACAATTTCTAACATGGAGAACCATAAAGGTGAAAATCTATTTACTTCAATAAGAGATACCCATAGCATTGTCAGTACAAGCTACTCAAAATGCCTCTCAAGTTTTCTACAACTGGTAAGAGTTTGAAGACATCAAAGTTCAAACTTTTAACAGTACAGTACCAACTTGTGCAGTCTAATAGATATGGTGAACGTTAGACTGCTGTCTCCACAAGTGGTACCGTACCCTACTCCCACAAACTCATGAAAATAATATCCGCAAAACTACAGTACAGGATAATAAGAGGGAACTGGGAGGAGATGCATACCACTACAGCAGTATCAACGATCGCATCTTCGTATTCACGAACACATTCTTGTTTCTCTATATCGCCCTTTCTATGATATTCCTACAAAACAAAAACAATGAAGCAACGTAAAGATCATATTTCCCAATCTTTCTTTCTATTTTTACTGACTACTAAGGAAACTCGCCTCAGATAACCTGGAAAGAATCACATTTTCCAGGGATAAATATCCCACCTTGACAAAAACAAAAAGAAATACATCGAATCAGAACAAAAAATCATGAGACTTGATACAATTAAATAATAGCTGAGTGGGAGTAGAGAGATTCGTACTTGGTGATGATGGGAAATCCGCGGTCGTTTTGAAGAAGGAATCCATGACCATTGCGGGAGAGATGAGTTGTTGAATTTTGCCCATTGCTCCGCAAATGCACGAGCGGCAACATAGAATTCAGTAGCAGAAAGAGTACCATCCCAAGATTCTACCATTTAACATATTAAAATTGATTTGATTTTTTACAGAGTTCGATTTTCTTCCCGGCCACTATTACTACTCCCAGCAGAAAATCAAGTCCAACCCCTAACAATGAACAAAACTCTAACGAAAATTTAAAAGATATTTTTTTTAAGAAAATGTTTCTAGTATAATTTATGGTATATTCTAATCTATGTTATTTTGAGTTATAGATTATTTTGAGTTAGAATTTTGGTGAATTGAACTAAGTTAAGTTGAATTTAACTGAATTTTGCTGAACTAAGGGGGGTGTATTGGATTGAGACTATGTAGTATTTTAAATGATTTTGAAAGTCTGGGTGTATTCGATCCAGACTTTTAAAAGTACTTTAAAATCCAGAGGTATTCAATCCAGACTTTTTAATGTCTTTTAAAATTCAGAGATATTCAAACTGGACTTTTTGATGTCTTTAAAAATCTGGTGGTATTCAACATTATGTGGATTTTAACAATCCATGGATTCTGATGGATTTTTCAAACAAATTACAAAGGACGAAATCTGAGCTTCACACATGAAATTTCGATGGATTCTGCCTCAGCGCCCGTTGTCACCCAATGGTCGCTTATGTCATTTGAGCTTCCCCCTTATATCCGCCGCCACTCTCCGCCTTCGGAATCTCGTCGGACCCGCCCACACCGCCGTCGACGTCACCATTGTTAAAATTGTCGCTGTTGCTGCCGGATCTGAGAAAGATGAATCGGAGCCGTGGTGGAGGTGGGGTTGTCGAGCGTCGCCAGAGAAGAAGAGGGTGTCACCAGAAATCTAAGGGAGTCCATCCCAGCCGTTGTTAATGTCCAACGGCTGCTGGGAGTGCATTCCCACCCGCGGCTGAGACCCAGCGCGAGCGTTGGGTTAATGTATTTGAACTCCAACAAATTCAACGAGTTTCAATGTCACAAAATTTTATTTTTGGTGTAGTGACTCTCACAACACACATCACAATTTACAACCATTCCCCACAATTTGATAGGATGAAATGTAATAAAATGCAATACATGTACTTGCCTATTGAACACGAAAGGATTAACTACAATGGAGTTTGGTCTCGACCCTAGTACAATATTTACCGAACCAATATTTACTCGACTTCAAGTTGCCAAATTGCTGAAACTGATGAGGAGAGTTGAGTGTTGCCTGTTGTATGTTACGACCCTAACATACAGAGCTTACGGACATAATCATGAGACATACGGCCGTAACTTGTAATATCTACGGCCGTAAATAGGCCACTGGAACCTACTGACTCGGACTATCCGAAACTACCGCCGTAGCAAAGGGTCTTATAGCCGTAAGAGGCGTTACAGCCGTAATTGTTCAAGTATTACGGCTGTAATGCTACTGTCGCACATCAGATTCAAAACAACAGCCAGGAATAGCCCAAACGATCACAGAAATGCACAAAACACGTAAAGTGGCAAAGTGCTTTAGATCGTATGCATCGTGCGGACCTAAGCGTTGTCGTCCCATACAAAACAATGACTCGCTAGTCACGAAAACAGCCCGAATGACATAGCATGATAACCGACAAAGCAACGAAAGGGTGAAACTCCAAAACAAGGTTCGGTCACGAGGAGGAAAAAAAAAGGTCGGTTTTTTCGGTCTGTGAAACGGACCCTCGTGTATCTAATCCGATAGATTAACCTTGGTACGTTTCAATATTAATACAATAATTAATCTAATTAAATATTTATATTAAATATAAATTCTAAGAAATAATATGAATCAAATTAATTACCAGTAATTTATTTAATTCACTAGACCGATTTAATTTATCCAATAAATTAAAATAACTACTATTCAATAATTTAAATTAGACATCTAATGTATAATATTATTAAAACAGAATATCCTTAATTATATTTTGTCATCTATCCTGTGTCGCGACTCTATAGGTTCATCTTAGTTGGCAATAGGAGGGACCAAAGAGTGTGAGTAATACTTAGCCAATCCCGTGGCTCACACTGTAACCCAACTGAGAACGAATGATAGGGATCATTCTAAAACCTGAATATTATAAAACCTGTATCATAATTACAATACAATGCTCTCACTCTGTCATCCTATAAGTGGCATTCGAGGGCATATTCCTAACATCCTCTTCACTTCATTTTCTTTCCTCTTCTTCTCTCCTTGCCCCCCCCCCCCCACACACACATTGAAAAGCTTCTATTGTTGCTCGACAAACAAGGTCCATTTGTGTGCTAAACTTGAATCAAAATTCATATTCAAGTAAGTTAGCTTCTCCTTTTCATTTCCATCCAAGTATAAATTGATTTTAGTTAACTTTAAAAATTGAAAGTTGATGAAGGAACTTAGGTTTGACGTTTTAATCTTTTGTATATTGTTTCTATGTTGATTCTAAGGTACTTGGGAGTGTTTAAAACAAGTTTTAGTATTGCTTTGATTTTGTCATTTGGGCCGAAAACATTAAGGTTTATAGCTCAAACATGTGTTGTTTTTCTTATGATTTTCTCACACACTATGTTTCTACTTGATGAGATGATGCTATGATGAATTTATAGGACTTTATGAAATGTTCAATATTTTGAAATAAAGGAAGAATCATACTCAATTCTTGATATGTTGATGTATGCTCAAAGTGACTTAATATTTGTGATGATGTATGAAAGAAGCACATGATATGTTTTTAATAGGTTTTTGTAAAATGTTTTAGAAATTTGTTTGAAAACATAGATTTATGAAGTTGAATGTGTTAAATATTGAAGTTGATATAGTTAAAGAGCATATTATGTATCGAGGATTTCTAAATCATGTTTAGGTCATTTTCATATTATGACCGAAACTTTATTTATCAACATGAGTGTGGATTAGATGTGTTGCTAGATATTTGATGATGTTTGATATTTGTTGATGTTGGAAATATGAAAATGTGTTAGTAGTCATTTTTCAAAAAAAAAAAATTATGAAATGGAGTTTGTAGTGTCGAGAAGCATGCTTGTATGTACACTTCTACATGTGTTATATGTATGATATGAATGATCAGAGTTTGCATGTTTAGGGTTTTCGTTGTTAGAAAAGAGCTCCAGGTTAATATGACGTTTTCCTATTTACGCCGGAAATTGGCAGTTTAGCTACACTTCACAAAAACGGCCATAACTCTCTCCGCGGATAATATTTTTGAGATCCATAAAATGGACAGGAAACTAGACTTTAATGGCTATCCAGTTCTTAATGTGAAAATTAAAGAATTCTAATTCTTTCCAGCCTTTGTGCACATTTATGTTTTCTATTATGTTAAGTGTTAAATGATGGTTTTCGAACCAAGGAATGTGTAACGGAATTGAGTGTCAGTTACCGCTGTTAGTAGCTCTATATATTATACGGTCAGTTGGGTTCTCTGTGAGAACCATATATTTTATCATTAAAACTTAACTCGAATGCAAAACCCTAAAGTCCAAACTTGTAGATCGAGTCTGTTGTCCGTTAGACTATGTTAAGCTCGATCGATTGCTAAACTTAGTTGTTTCCGATGAAAGGTAGAGAAACATATTGAAGCGTAAGGAATAGCCGAGAATCATTTTGCTTGCATTTATTACTTATCTAGGTGGGGTTTCTATACGAAAATAATTTGAGCCTTGCTCTATTTTGATGAAATGTTTTACAAGCAAATTATGATTTCAATTATTATGGTGCATAAAAACTTTTATGTGTATTATTATAAACCTATCACCGTTGGCTTGCCAATATATGAAATGATCGGATCCTGATCTAGAAAAAAGTTGCTGGCCAGGGTTAGTGTACACAGTACGCGGGATTGTGAGCTCTCTTCGGAGTGGCCGATCTTGGGGAGTAACATTCGTGGGAGGTGGCCACCTTCCCGGCATAATTATGGATATGGTGAATCTGATGATATGTGCAATGAAATGAAGTGATTTAGTAAACACGGACTTTTCTTAAAAACCCCGTGTGTTACTGCTTATATGCACGATGACAAATACGAAAGCATATTTTATCTTTTGTCAATATGTTCATGGAGTACGTTGTACTCAATCTTGTATATTTTTTAAAATGTGCAGGTTGAGCAGGGGATGTGACAGAGGGTATTGAGTGGAAGTCTTTTGTCTGCAAATGATTTTAAGCCTTGGTTACATATCTTCATATATGTAACGAACCATGTTTTTCCGCTGCAAACACTTTTTATGATTTTGCTTTCTAGGTCACGTCGTTTATAATGTATATGAAGCCTTTTCTAAACTTCAAGGCTAATATTATTACTATGTATTCTTACCTCGGATTCTGAGTCATTCCTATGGGATTGATTCCCCTTCGTGATGTCTTGATAGGTTATCCGTGGAAATCCACCTTTATTCCTTATTAAACGTATGTTTCCCCCTTTCTTCCCCGCTTCTTAATTCCTACCCCGGGTCACGCCCTGGCTGTGCCGTCCTTAGGGATAAGGGGTCGTGATATTTCCTAAGTTTTTTTTAATTAAATTCCTAGACTTAATGACGATTGTACTGTATCAACCGTTCTAGGTCAGAATCCGGTGGTCTGGAACTTCATTCAACAAGATATTGGACCTTTCCAATTTCTTAATCAGTCAGGCAAGTTTTATAATCACATTTCTTGCACTTTGCTTCAGCTATATAATTATGTGAAAATGTGCCCTGCACACGTAGAGGCTTAGTCAACAGAAAATAGGTGATATAGTGAATGCGCGATAAACTATCATAATCCTACTAATTTTGAGGTTATGAATAACGGAATATGTGTAATACCCGGTTGTAATTCAGTCATTATCATTCAGTAACTTCATTCGGTAATTGTCACTATGTATTTTTTTCACTTGATAATATTCATCCGTGTTCACCGTTCGGAATAACTTCGAGTTGTGTATCGATATTGTTCATTGTTTCAACCTTATTCGGGAATCGAGACAAGAGTATTATCTTGATCGTGGTAATTGATTCATTAGTCGTTGTTAACGTCATTTCAAATCTCTTCATTGTTCAATTTGTGTTTTGTTGGGCGAACCTTGTAGTCATGGCTTGGAACCACCGTTTTGGGGTTTCCGTACTTCCATTTCGTGTTATTGTTTCCCAAATATTGATTCTTATTGCTTTTATTCTCTTCCCGGGTCATTTTTCATCATTTTAGGACCCAAGGGGGGTGTGGACCGCGGCACAAGGATTGTGCGCCGCGGCACACACATTGTCCAGTTTTTGGCCGGGCAGTCTGTACCGTGTGCTGCGGCACACTGCCGAGTCATTGCCGCGGCACACTCGTCCGGGCCGCGGCACACTCGTGTGGCACTTATCGGCCAAACCTTCTGTACCTTGTGCCGCGGCACATGCCGACGGGGCCGCGGCACACTGCCGAGTCACTGCCGCGGCATACTCGTCCGTGCCGCGGCACGCTGCCGATCACTGTCGGCAGTTTTGGCCCTGTGCCGCGACACACTTCGGCTGGGCCGCGGCACACATTGCAGTCAACTCTATATTTGTGTTTTTTGAGAGAGATTCAGCTCATTTCTTCACTTCTTCACCTTCATACGAGAGAGAGAGCTTGAGGGGAGAACTTTTCATCATTCATCACTTGAGGGTTTGATTTTCTTCATTTCCTTTCGATCGTGAAGCTCAGATTGTCGATTTAACGCGGTTTCATCGGATTAAAGTGCTTGGATCTTCAAAGGTAATATTCATCCAACCTCTTGGATTTCGATTTTGTGTTGAGATATGATGTTTTGGATGTTAAGATCATGTTGTATGAAGTGATATACGCATGATTATGGATATGTTTGATTATTCATTGGATTATTGAAGGATTATTCAAGAACACTTTGAATATTGAGTTGGATTTGGGAGTTTTCGATTAATCGTTGTTGTAATCACGAATTTGTATATTCATATCGGATTTTTGATCGTATTGAAGATGTTTTGTTGGTTTGAAACACTTCTTGAGGATTTGATGTTGGTATTATTGAAGTTTGATTGTAAACAATCGAAGTTTGGCTATAAAGTGTTCGATATAATGCCCCAATGAACTCGGTTAATCGTTTCGACGTGTTGAGTTCGTTATATTCGTGTTTGATTCATACGTTGAACGGATTGTTGGTAATTGTGTTATTCAAGGTTGTTCGAACGACCGATATCTCAATTAGGACGTTGTTCGTGGAAGGATAATTGTCACTGGTGTTGTGTAAGTTAATTCTTACTCGGTTAAAAGGATATTCATTCCTTTTGTTGTTGTTCATTCATAATCATAACTCATTCATCATTGTATTAATCGTTTTGAGACTTGTAATTGTCGAATAATCATTTCATTCACGAGGAACGACGGTTCCAATCATTTCATTGGGTTATCAATCACTTCACTATTATTTTCATCTCGGTGAGTCATTCTTGACCTTGTCGAATTATTATCCATTGATATTCATTGTGGTCATTCTCGTTCATATGACCTTCTGGGTTCATATTGCGTGGCCGGGTGCGGATGTGTGGAATTTTTAGTCACGCGATGGCCATGTATTGGGAGTGATACATTGGGTGTGCACACAGTAAAGATTAACTCCGTGAGACTAATTAGGTACAAGGACGGGTGTGTCCGGTCATCCGTCTTGTACACTTGCACGTAACACTACGGGCATTTACTATGATACTCCTCTTGGCGTAATTTATAATTAAGGATATTTCATAACTTCAGATATATCATGATTGGTATATTCAACCCTTGAGGATTGTTGTTACGTAATCGACCGCTGGGGATTTTGTTTTCAGGTCACGGCAAGGCAAAGGCACGGGAAGAGCATGTTGACGGCGAGGAGTCCCAGTGATACTAGTAGGGGGCCCCAGTCATTCCGGTTATTTCAGTCATTCAGCCATTTGAGTCATTTCCGTCATTTGTATTTTCCGCTGCAAATTCCGTTTGAGATGTCTATTTATTCAGGGTGGTGTATTTTATCTTCATATAAAATATACTATTATTCTGTATTGTCTTGGTGTAATGTACTTAAGCTCCTCATCGGAGTATTTGGTAATATAATGTGGTTCGGTACTACAATTATATTATTTAATTCATCAGTTTTCATTCGCCTGGTGGGTCCCAGTCGGGGGTCCACGGCACTGTAATATCCGCCTAGTTTGGGGTGTTACAGAGTTGGTATCGGAGCGTGGTTTTGAATACTACCTTCTGAGTCATGTTTCATTTGAAATCATCATCATCGGACTAGTATCATTGGACTTTCGCGTCACGTGTGACCTGTGCAGATGCCGAGCCAATCAGACCGAAAGAACTGTAAGACTTCTAACGCCACGGTATAATTTCTGGCAATAATCATTCATTCATAATTCATCAGTTAACAATCCTCAAACATCATTTTTATTTTGACCAGGACGGTCATTTTAACTCATTAATCACTCAGTTCATTTCATTACTCAGTTGTTGATCTGGAAGATCATATCATTAATCTTGTTAACTTGTTCAAGATAATCATTTCAATAATTTCATCAGATAATCATGTCACCTCAGTTAATCATTCATGTAATCACTGTGTTAGAGCGTGTATGCTCATTTTCATCATCTCATGTCATAATCATAACGTGATATTCATGCGGGAAATATAATCATCATATGACTTTCCTACTTCAGTATGGAGAGGGCAAGAAGAGGACGTGGAGGACGAGGTCGTGGTGCGGGCCGAATCCCGAGAGCTTGTGTGAATACACGTGCGAACGCAAGGAATAATGCTAATTCATCGAGCAGCGACGCTGCCACTCATTCACCTGGACGTGATCATTCACTATCGGGGAGTCGTACCCGGGGCACAGCTCAGTCAGAAGGTGCTCGGGTTGACCTACTCGCTTTTATGCAGGGCATGATGGCCCAAATGACTCAGATGGCACAACTGATGGAGACGATGCATAATTCAGCTAATCAAAATCAACAGGCTCCTCCGCCGCCACCTCAGAGGCAAGAGAGGAATGTGAGCAGTATCATCGGCGACATCTCTCGCCAAAGACCACCTAATTTTGAAGGCTCATCTGAGCCGGCAGATATTGTTCATTGGCTCGAACATTTCGAGAAGTTATTTGCTATGGTAGAGTGTCCCGAAGGACACAAAGTTTCAGTTGCGGCTTACTACCTGGGTAAGAGCGCTCATTCTTGGTGGTTATCGTTGAAGCCCACTGACGGATCATGTACTTGGGATCAATTCAAGACTCTCATGATGGAGAGGTATTATTCGGCCCCACTCAAAGAGGCTAAGCTGTCATAATTACTCACTCCCGACCCCTCAGCAGACGAGGATGTTCTCGCCATTGCCGAGAAATTTCAGGAACTTCTTTCGTTCGCCTCATCTATCATTCATTCCGAGGCGGATAAGATTAAGTATTTCAGCAAGAGGATGAAACCCCGTATGAGACTACAGTTGCTTAATCATAATTGCACCACGTTGGCCGAATTCATTGAGAAAGCTCTTACCTATGAGCTTACTGCTAAGGAGATTGCTAAGCAGCAACCTTCATCTGCTAGCAAGAAGTCCAAGAACCGTAATCAGTCTGACGGCAGTCAGGACACTTTCAAGAAACCTCGTGCGGGCTCTGCTTTTTCTGAGCGACCTTCTGTGACGTCTAAACCCACGGAATCTCATTTACGAGCGGTGTTTAGTATATTTTGAGTAATATTTTTATTAGTATTTTATGTATATAATTGTGTGTTTTGTGTGATAATTTATTCGTTTTACCATATATTTATATTATTTCATTTTCTTAGAATTTTCTATAATTTTATGTCATTTTTGGATAATTAATTGGAATTAAATTATATCTGCAGGTTAACCAACCAGTACAAGACAGATCAATTGGTTCAAGGGCGATATTTTTACAAAACTCAAATATAGTCACGACTGGTCTCACTTTATTCGTATCGTCGAGACGATCGTTTTAAAAAAAAATTCATCCAAATCCGAGTTCGTATGAAGAAGTTATGACCGTTCGAAGGACAATTAAATAGACGGACCATATTGTGCCACGTGTCAACACCTGATTGGACCGGAATTTCAACTCTGTGCTGATGTCATCCATGACATCAGCACTCATGGCAGCCGTGTATTATTGTTGGGGGTGGAATTTTTAATTGTAAAAATGATTATTTTATTGATTTTGAAGTAGTATAAATAGGGGATGATTGTGTAGTGTTTTGAGAGGAGAAAAAAGGAGAAAAAATAGAGAGATATTATTGTAAGGGAGAGAAAAAAATATTGTGTAATAAAATTATATTTGTGTAATAATATTATGGAATATTTATTTATTTGTGTTGTTATTATGAGTGAGTAATTTTCTTTTGGGGTTATGATGAAACCATGTCTATATTATTATTAATATTTATATAATAATTCCAAATAAATATTTTTAACGATTATGATTTTCGCTTCAATAGGGGAATATTATTTCATCAATTATATCACGTATTTTTGATAGTTATAAATTCCCTCTTGCTTTGTGATTATTGATATTAGTTAATTTCTTTGATTATTTGTTTTCCATTAAATTGGATACATATAATGCTTAGAAATTACATTTTTTAAGCGAAGGAAAATCTATATTTGAATTATAATTTTGTACTTATTGTCAAATCTATAGGGAAATAGTGAGATTGATTTCAGAATCTATTCCCTGAATTTCTTGGAATTAAAATATAAAATAAATAATAAATAGATATTGGTGGACTCTAAACCCTAGTAAATTATTTAAAATCAATTTATCTAAAAATCTACTTAAAAATTACTGTTATTTAATGCAATTATTATAACCATTCAAAAATAAATTATTTGGGACTAGGTTAGAATTTAATATAATTTGGTTCAAAACGATAGGAATCATTTGACTTCACTAGTATAGTCCTCCCTGTGGAATCGACCTTGCACCGCATATCTACATCGAACAAATCGTGCGCTTGCGAGTATAAGACTAAAGAATCAAACCAACAACAAGTTTTTGGCGCCGTTGCCGGGGAGGCGCAAACGAAGTACAAGAAGACCGTCGTCACCAAGTTAGTTGAATTCTTCTACTAGTTATTTATTTTACTGCTTTTCTTTATTATTATCTCTGCCTTTTTTAATATCTCATAGTTGTAGAATTTATTTTATTCATAAAGAAAAATCTGAAAAACTTTAAAAACTTTTAATAATAAATATAAGTAATAATAATAAAATCTACTGTTCATTTTCGTAAAAATAATAATAAAATAATAATAAAAAAAATTAAAAAAGTCCAAAAATATATAAAAATATAAAAAAAAAATCTGAAAAACTTTAAAAAATTCAGAACTTATTTATTTTTATTTTAAAAAAAAAAAGAGATCTGGAAAATACAAAAAAGTTTCAGATTTTAAGGTAATATTTTTGTAATTTTGGTATATTAATATTATAAAATCAAAATTTTTAATTTAAATTCGAAAAATATAAAAATAAAAAAATAATAAAATATATTAAAAAATAATCTGGAATATTATTTTCCGTAATAAATAAAAATCTGAATTATTTTATTTTATTTTTAAAAGTAAAACCTGCTAGTTTTATTAAAAATTTAATTTTCATAAAAATCTAAAAAAATCAATTAAGAATTAATAATTTAAACAATCTGGAATATATATAATAAAATAAACTTTCTGAACTTTGAATTTTTTTAATAAAAACAGAATTTATTTTTTTAAAATAAATTACAATATTTTAATAAAAAGGGAAAATACTAAAAAATTAAAAGCCTGAAAAAAAAAAAAACAGAAATGATAATTTGTAAAAAAAAAAAAAAAAACAATTGGTATTGTTTGCATAAAATATATGTTTGTATTTTTAATTTTTTTAATTACCTTTTTTAAAAGGTAAAAGCTTTACCTTTTATAAAAACTTTTATAAAAATTGTTTTAAAATCATTTGCATAAAAATGTTTTAAAAATCTGATTTTTTTTATAAAAAAATAAATAATATATCTTGATATATATATATATATTAGCTCAATATTATTAGTCTAAAAATATAATAAAATTATAATAAATATAAAAATATAAAATAAATATAAAATAATACAAAAAAAAAAATCAGAATTTTTTTTTTTAATTTTTATATCTTGTCTTTAGTTCTAATAGAATCTTCTAGTGGTAAATTTAAATTGTGTTTTTAGTTGTTATTTTCTACTTACATTATTCTTAGACATTTAGTTTAGTTGTAATATTTCTCGTCGTATAATTTAGTTTATCAATAGATATTGCTTCCGTAGATCAATTAGTAAATTTATTCCTTTGCAATCTATTACATCCTATAATTTTAGTAATAATTATAATAATTATCATTATTATTAATAATAATAAAAATATAAAAACTCAAAAAAAATAATTAAACAATAAAATCCTTTAAAAGATTCAACAAGGGATTGATATTTTTCACTCACTACTTTATTCGATTTGAATAGAGAAAAGCTAAATATCAATCTTGTACAAATTGATTTTGAAAATCGATTGAATTTTGGCAAAAAGGCATCCGTTGTACATGCCAAGAAAGTTGGATTTTAAGTGCGACTGCCAGACGCTCCAACGATCCGGAAGTTCGATCGACTATCATAATTTGGTTTGTATGCAAAGTTAAAAATTATAATATCGGTGAATGCAAGTTTGGCAACGAAATAATAAAGGTCGATTAACGAGAAGAAGATTGTCCTTAACTAAAATTGAAGTTCAACAAATAAAACCGATACCAAAAATGGACGAAATCGAAAATCGGAATAATCAAGTTGCAAAAGAAAAAACTTTAATAGAATATTTTTCTCCGGTGAGTGCTAATTCTCCCTCTTGCATAGTGTTGCCTACGACTAATGCAACTCATTTGAACTTAAACCATCAATAATTCAACTTCTTCCATCTTTTCACGGTTTGGAAAGAGAAGATCCGTATATGCATGTCAAGGAATTTCTCGATATTTGTTCTACTTTCCGATTCCAAAATTTCTCTCGATGAATCACAAACTTAGATTATTTCCATTTTCTCTCAAAGATAAAGCAAAATTAAGCTAAATTCTCTTCAAGCAAGAACAATTACTAGTTGGGACCAACTAGTGAATAAATTTCTCGCAAAATTTTTTCCAATGTCCAAAATCGATAGTCTTAGAAGAGAAATATCCGAATTTTTCCAAAAAGAAAATGAAGAATTTTACGAGTGTTGGGAAAGATTTAATGATTTAATCCTTAAGTGTCCCCATCATGGTTTTGAAATATGGCGTTTGGTAAAATATTTTTATGACGGTTTAACTCCAAACAATCGCCAATTAATCCAATCAATGCATGGTGGAAAATTTCTTCACCTTATTGGAGACGAAGCTTGGAATGCACTTGAAAATATGTCAATTAATTCACAACAATGGAATTCACTCGACTCTAGAGCCAAATCGATGCATACGACCCCAAAAAGGTGGAATTTACGAGGTTAAACAAGATGTTGAAATAAAATCTACTATAGATGATTTAGTACGAAAAGTGGATGCGTTAGTCTTGAAGCAATCCATCCCCTCACAAACTCAAAAATGAATTTTGCATTTCATGTGCGGAATCATTTCATTCATCTCAATCTTGTCCTCCGGTCCACAAAATCAAGAAATTTTTAATGAAGAAGTCAATGTGTTACATTCATATGGAAAATCTTCTGATACCCATTTGCTCCAACTTATAATCCAAATTGGAGGAATCATCCAAATTTTTCCTCAAGCAAAATATGCCTCCAATGAATCAAGGAGGACATCAAATGAATATGCCAAATCAACAAAATGTCCGTCCTAATCAATATCCTCCAAATACTTATCAAGATCCTTCTATAGTGCCAAAGAAACCATCTTTGGAAGATACGTTGCAACAATTCATGCAATCTACTCAACAAATGTTCCAATCAACTCAAAGAAGTCATGCAGTCAAACTCACAGGCTATTTCTAAGCTTGAAACACAAATTGGTCAACTTGCAACAACTTTATTAAAGAGAAAAGGGAAAATTTCCGAGTCACCCATCCCTAATCCTAAAGGACAATATAAAGTAAACTCTTCTAACGCAGGTTCACCCATAACTACCCTTAGAAGTGGAAAAGAAATACAAAAGCCCGAATATGATCCTAAGAAAAATCAAATGAACCACAAGTTTCAAAACCAAAAGATTCTAAGGAAAAAGAAAAGCCTTACGTTCCAAAAGCTCCATTTCTGAAAGACTTATTCCAAAAGATAAAAGTGTGCAATACAAAGATATAATGGAAATATTTAAACAAGTTCGAATAAATATTCCATTCCTTGATGCTATTAAACAAGTGCCTCGCTTATTCTAAGTTCTTGAAAGATCTTTGCCTTGTAAAAGAAGAACAAATGTTCCAAGAAAGGCATTTTTAGTGAACATGTTAGCTCAATAATCCAAAATAAAACTCCCGTTAAGTATAAAGATCCCGGTAGTCCTACAATATCTTGTGTCATTGGAGATCACATCATTAAACGAGCCTTGCTTGATTTAGGAGCCGCAGTGAATTTATTACCATATTCGTTTATACACAACTTGGATTAGGGAGCTAAAATCAACATCCGTGATACTTCAACTAGTGATAGATCTATAAAAATACCTCGAGGAATCGTAGAGGATGTTACGATTCAAGTAGATAAATTCTACTTTCTGTTGATTTTATAGTCATAGACATCGAACTGTTGAGAATACCAAAGATCAAATCCTGTTATTTTAGGAAGGCCATTTTTAGCTACTTCAAATGCATTAATTAATCGTAGAAATGGCATCATAAAATTTTCTTTTGGAAATATGACTGTTGAACTAAATATGTTTAACATTTCTCAACAACATGATGATCTTGATGATGTCTGTGAGGTAAATATGATAGAGAGTATGGGTCCTTATTTCTTTCCAAAAATGGATGATGATGATCTTTTTGAAAGCTGTCTTGCTCATTTTGGCTCAGATTTTGACATCGACAATTCAATTAATGAAGTAAATTCTTTACTAGAGTATACACCATTATTGGATAATGATAAATGGAAAGCTAAAACCGAACTACTTGAGAGCCAAATGAATAATGAAGTAACTATTGAGGATTCAAAGATAGAGCTCAATCCATTACCTGAATCTCTAAAATATGCATTTTTAGGGCCATCAGAAACCACGCTGTCATCATAGCATCTGATTTAGATGAAGAACGAGAAGATAAGTTAATCAATGTTCTTAAAGAACATAAAGAAGCAATAGGCTGGACCATCTCCGATATTAAAGGTATTAATCCTTCTATATGCATGCATCGAATTCACCTTGAAGAAAATGCGAAAACTTCTCGAGAATTTCAAAGAAGACTACATCCTAATTTGAAAGAAGTTGTAAGAGCTGAAATAATCAAACTCTTAGATGTAGGGATCATCTACCCTATTTCTGATAGCTCTTGGGTCAGTCCTGTTCATATGGTTCCAAAGAAATCGCATAACTGTAATCACGAATGAAGAAAATGAACTTGTTCCAACGAAATTCAAATCTGGATGGAGAGTGCGTATTGATTACGAGAAAATTGAACTCTGTTACAAGAAAAGATCACTTTCCACTTCCTTTTATTGATCAAATGCTAGAAAGGTTAGCGCCATGCTTATTATTGTTTTCTTGATGGATATTCCGGCTATAACCAAATTCCCATTGCTCCGAAGATCAAGAAAAACCACTTTTACTGTCCTTTCTAACTTTTGCTTACCGACGAATGCCATTTGGTCTGTAATGCACTGCTACTTTTCACGGTGTATGATGAGCATTTTTCGACATGGTTGAGCGTTTTTGGAAATTTTTATGGATGATTTTTACGTATTCGGGTCTAGCTTTGATGAATGTTTACACCACTTAACCCAAGTGTTGGTTAGGTGTAAGGAGAAGAATCTTGTCCTAAATCGGGAAAAATGTCATTTTATGGTTAAAAAGGAATTGTCTTAGGACATGTGATTTCGAAAAAGGAATTGAGGTGGACAAATCTAAAGTTGATTTAATATCCAGTCTTCCACCCCACGAACGATTAAAGAAATTCGGTCATTCTTAGGCCATCTTGGTTTTTACCGTCGATTCATCAAAGATTTTAGTAAAATCTCAAGGCCATTATGTAATTTACTTTCAAAAGACACACCTTTCGTATTTGATGATCATTGTCTAAAAGCTTTTAAGACACTCAAATCTATGTTGAGCTCGCACCTATCATCAAATCTCCAAACCGGAATCTTCCTTTTGAAATAATGTGCGATGCATCCGACTATGCCGTCGGTGTAGTATTGGGTCAAAGAGAAAATAAATTGCCAATCGTAATATATTATGCAAGTAGAACTCTAAATGATGCCCAATTAAATTATTCTACAACCGAAAAAGAATTGCTTGCGATCGTTTTTGCTTTAGACAAATTTCGACCTTACTTGATTGTTTCAAAAGTCATAATTTACTCCGATCTTTCTGCTTTAAAATATCTTCTTTCTACGAAAGATGATAATCCTCGCTTGATCCGTTGGATTCTATTGTTACAAGAGTTTGACTTAGAAATTCGAGATAAAAAGGTGTTGAAAATGTTGTTCTGATCATTTGTCTAGGCTAATCGTGAATTTCTTGATAAAGAACCTCCCATTAATGAAACTTTCCAAGATCAACAACTAATGTCTGTTTATCAACAACCTTGCTATGCAGACTTTGTCAAATACATTGTTACTGCTAAAATGCAAACTCATATGAATAATAAACATAAAACAAAATTTTTAAACGAAGTAAAAAAATTCTTTTGGGATGATCCATATTTGTTCAAATATTGTCCCGATCAAATTATTAGGAGATGTGTGCGAACATGAACAACAAAATATCATTTCCTTTTGTCATGATCATGCATGTGGAGGTCATTTTAGTTCAAAGAAAACAATCGCTAAAATTACGCAATGTGGTTTTATTGGCCAACACTTTTCAAAGATACACATTCATATTGCAGCACATGTGATAGATGTCAAAGATTAGGTCGAATTTCTAAACGAAATATGATGCCTTTAAACCCAATTTTAATTATTGAAATATTTGATGTTTGGGGCATAGATTTTATGGGACCTTTTCTAATTTCTTTTGGCAATCTTTACATCCTTGTGGTCGATTATGTTTCAAAATGGGTAGAAGCAATTGCTTGCAAAACAAATGACCACAAATTCGTGGTAAAATTTTTGAAAGAAAATATTTTTTCCAGATTTGGAACACCACGAGCAATTATAAGTGATGAAGGAAAACATTTTTGTAATAAATTTTTGAATCATTTATTTATAAAATATGGTGTTACACATAAAGTTGCTACTCCTTATCACCCTCAAACAAGTGGCCAAGTTGAAATTTCAAACAGAGAAATCAAACATATTCTTGAAAAAGCTAATCCTACAAGGAAAGATTGGTCTTTGCGATTGAATGATGCATTGTGGGCTTACCGCATCGCTTTTAAAACTCCCATCTAATGTCTCCATTTAGGCTTGTCTTTGGAAAACCATGTCATTTGCTGTTGAATTGGAACATAGAGCATCTTGGGCCATAAAACGATTAAATTTTTCATTAGACATGGTTGGAATTCATAGGAAACTTCAACTAAATGAATTGGAAGAAATCGAAATGATGCGTACGATTGTGCAAGGAAATATAAGGACAAAATGAAATTTTTCATGATAAACACATTTTGAGAAAAACTTTTTCTCCGGTCAAAAAGTCCTTCTTTTTAACTCTCGTTTGTTATTATTTCCGGGCAAGTTACGTTCACGGTGGTCCATTTATTATTCATACGGTCTATCCTCACGGAGTGTAGAAATTGAAAATCCAAAAATGGTAATATTTTCAAAGTGAATGGTCAACGGTTAAAACCATATTTGGAATTAAAATCTTTTGAGGTAGAAGAGATTCTTCTTAAGGACCCGATATTGTGGATTAATACTCTATTGTGTTTGCCGGTCAAGTGGCGGATAACGGTACTCGTGGCTAGTAAAGTCGGATTTTCGGTTTCCCACAATAACGATTTTGTAGATATTTTTATTTTATTTTTAATTATGGAAGAAACTTTGAAAACAATTGAAAAAGATTTCCCTTTCTTAGCAAAAAGTCATTTTGAAACTTTACCAAGCGAGTTGAAAGAATGAGGTTGCTTATGAATAACGGCATACCTTTTGATATTCGATTCATTATTGAAGCCAAAGTGAGAATAGCGGGTGAGTTCACGGAAACACCAACTAGATTTTACCAGGGGCTTGGAAAAAGTTCATATGCCAAGAAACGACGAGCAAAGAAAATCGCCGTTTGCTACAAATGTGCTAGGTGGGCCGTGATTCAAGATGTCGATCTTTAGGAATTCCTTCCACAAACAGAGAAGATAAAATTCAGTTCATCAAGGATGGTCCGAATAAGGAGAATTTAGATGATATCGAAATTTCTCTTGACACGCATCCTAGTGGACTCGTACATTACGGGATTCGATGTTTGTGGAATAAATTCAAACCAGAATATGAACAACGCCTTGGGAATCGACGTTAAAAGACCCTGTTTGCCAATTTGTAAGAAAATTGGATGGGAAGCTTCTCCCACTCATAGAAGGCGTTTAAGCCGTTTCAACGTAAAATCAGAGGAAGATGTGAGCCACAATCACAACTACCGTACATACACGTGAGTATCTTTATTTTTGTCGTTTTTAGATTTTGAATAAAAACGTGATACGCAATAAATGCATTCATTATTCTATTGAGTAGTTGAAGCGCAATTAACGCGGTCCATGATTTGATAAATCTTTTACTTTATTTTGCATCTATAAATAAACATTGCGGTTGTTTCTTTTCCGCATCCCTCAAACTTGTATTCTTTTCATTATCTCTCTAAGTAATTTTCTTTTCAAAAAAAAAAAAAATGGAATCATCATCTTCCGCAAAAGATTTAACTCCATCCGCATTTTTGGTGGAGCTTGTCATGGGAAAGAGGCTTGCTTTCTTGAAAGGCCCACAACTTGGGTCGTACCTTAGGAAAAAAATGCATTCATGTAGTTTACGGAGGAGGAAGTCTAGGATTAATGGGACGTCTTCTTTACGCCTATCTGGAAGGAGTAAGAGTGTTGGGAATCATTCCAAAACCTCCGGTGAAAGTAAAATCACCTGGAGCAACTATTGGAGATGAGTTCGGAGTGTGAATATGCAAGACCGCATAACTCACATGATAAATAATGCGATGCCTTTATCACCCTTCCGGTGGTTTTGGCACTCTTGAGGAACTTTTTCATGTGGTTACGAGGCTTGACTAAATGTTCATACGAAACCAATAGGTCTGCTAAATGTCAATGGTTTCTTCGATGGTTTACTATCTTTCATCAACTACTCTTACGAAAAAGGTTTTATTTCGGCGTGCTAAACGAATCATAGTTGTTGCAACAACACGGAAGAGCCGATCAAAAACTTATTGCATTTGTTCTGAACCGGACTACTCTAGCTAATATTGTTTGGATGGAAGATTTCACCGTGCGGAAACGCAAAATTGATACATTCCTTTCCTCCGATATCCCACTTCATCCCTCTTGTTGTTTTTACTTTTTAGCGAGTGTAAAAATCGTGAAAATGATGGCGGCTTAAGGAGTTTTCTTTTCGATCTCTTGACGCGCATCTATCCACGATTTATGTATTGTTATTTCTATTCTTGTACTTTGTCTGTTTGTTTTTAATAAGAGCATTGAAGGCAGCGTAAGGCGACTCTTCGGACTCTCTTGAAGCGCATCTAGGTTGTTTGTGTTATACTTCCGGGTATATATTTTCTTTTGTTGTTTTGCCACACTTATTTCTTGCAGGTCCAAAAAAAAAGGCTTGAGCAAAGCGTCGTCTTTCATAAACAGGGAAGTCTTATTTAAACCCTTACTCCATTGTTCTTTTTACACAATAAGGATATTGTTTATCATTAAGTGTGGGGGAAGGTGTATATCTATATCTATATCTATATATATATATATATATATGCAATATTAAATAAAAAAAAGGGCTGAAAATCACGGCACCATTTTCTTGAGAAAACGTTAGTGAAAAAATCATTTTTGGGATATTTCACTGGTTTTGATAATGGATTTGGATGAAGGTGTATGGGATTCAGTACACAACACCCTTTTTGTGAGTTTTGAGCCTTAGAGCAATCCTTATATATACGCTCTATATTTTTTGTTGTGTGGTCAAACATATTGTGTTCATTCTAGAACTTGCTCATTTATACATTTCGAGACTACATTCATAAACTCTTGCATTAAGATGATAAAGGCAATTAGGATTAACCCTTGTTGGCTTATATTTTTCCCACCCATTACATTTTATCCTTAGAAGCCCCATTGAGCCTGAGCCTATTTCTTTGATCAAGCACATTACTTTAGCCATTATTCATTCTTGTTGATGACTCATCCATTTGCACCCTTTAGTCAAAGATTTAATTGTGAACTAGATGTGTGACAAATAGGGGCCGATGTTCATAAGAGTATTGTGGAGATTAAGAGCTTTTGTTGAAAGTGAAAGGGTGTGAAGTACATTGGAGTATTGAACCAAAAAAAAAATATAAATAAAGGCCAAAAAAAAAATCTAAAAAAAAAAAAAAACGGCCTAAAAAAAAAAAAAAACGGGAGGTCAAGTGCGAAAATCATCACTATATATACATAAAATAGCACTTGAACTATCCTTTAAGTGATACATAAATCCTTCCAGAAGATCCATTGCATACTTTTCCTTACACAAGAGTATGACCTTACCAGATGAATATTCAAATACCATGTACAGAATAACTTGGGGATGATGGGTTGAGAGTTTTCATTACAGAAGGGGGGGTGTTGATTGTTATTTGTAGGATTTGTTATGCATCTAAATTCACAATTGATCTTGGCTAGCAAACCTCATAATTTTCCCTTTATCCTACCCATTCCCAAAGCCACGTTACAACCAAATGAAAGACTTTTTGATTTATGCATGAGTTTATTTTTAAGTAGTGGAGATTTGATTTTTGACCAAGCATATGGTAATGACACATTATGCTTTGATATGAGTGAACTCTTCTCGAATATCCCGTATATACACTTGAGTGAAGAGTGATATCCACTGTGAGGGTATTGAATCTTTTGGCATTCGATTCTCAATGAAGTTGTTAGAATTTGGTGCGGCATCCTATTTTTCTCTGATCTCACTTGGGTCATGATCACTTGTTCTCTCTTGATATTGGTTTTGTCATGATTTTTTCAGCATATGAGTATTATAACTCGGGTATAAGATTTGCCCGAGGACGTGCAAAAGATAAGTGTGGGGGAATTTGTTTAGTATATTTTGAGTAATATTTTTATTAGTATTTTATGTATATAATTGTGTGTTTTGTGTGATAATTTATTCGTTTTACCATATATTTATATTATTTCATTTTCTTAGAATTTTCTATAATTTTATGTCATTTTTGGATAATTAATTGGAATTAAATTATATCTCGCAGTTAACCAACCTAGACAAGACAGATCAATTGGTTCAAGGGCGATATTTTTACAAAACTCAAATATAGTCACGACTGGTCTCACTTTATTCGTATCGTCGAGACGATCGTTTTAAAAAAAAATTCATCCAAATCCGAGTTCGTATGAAGAAGTTATGACCGTTCGAAGGACAATTAAATAGACGGACCATATTGTGCGCGTGTCAACACCGATTGGACCGGAATTTCAACTCTGTGCTGATGTCATCCATGACATCAGCACTCATGGCAGCCGTGTATTATTGTTGGGGGTGGAATTTTTAATTGTAAAAATGATTATTTTATTGATTTTGAAGTAGTATAAATAGGGGATGATTGTGTAGTGTTTTGAGAGGAGAAAAAAGGAGAAAAAATAGAGAGATATTATTGTAAGGGAGAGAAAAAAAATATTGTGTAATAAAATTATATTTGTGTAATAATATTATGGAATATTTATTTATTTGTGTTGTTATTATGAGTGAGTAATTTTCTTTTCTGGGGTTATGATGAAACCATGTCTATATTATTATTAATATTTATATAATAATTCCAAATAAATATTTTTAACGATTATGATTTTCGCTTCAATAGGGGAATATTATTTCATCAATTATATCACGTATTTTTGATAGTTATAAATTCCCTCTTGCTTTGTGATTATTGATATTAGTTAATTTCTTTGATTATTTGTTTTCCATTAAATTGGATACATATAATGCTTAGAAATTACATTTTTTAAGCGAAGGAAAATCTATATTTGAATTATAATTTTGTACTTATTGTCAAATCTATAGGGAAATAGTGAGATTGATTTGAATCTATTCCCGAATTTCTTGGAATTAAAATATAAAATAAATAATAAATAGATATTGGTGGACTCTAAACCCTAGTAAATTATTTAAAATCAATTTATCTAAAAATCTACTTAAAAATTACTGTTATTTAATGCAATTATTATAACCATTCAAAAATAAATTATTTGGGACTAGGTTAGAATTTAATATAATTTGGTTCAAAACGATAGGAATCATTTGACTTCACTAGTATAGTCCTCCCTGTGGAATCGACCTTGCACCGCATATCTACATCGAACAAATCGTGCGCTTGCGAGTATAAGACTAAAGAATCAAACCAACAACAAGCGGCCAGTTTGGCCATCACCTGTTTTAACTGTGGGGATCTTGGTCATGTCAGCACCAAGTGTCCGAGACAGTCTGTCACGTGTCATAACTGTGGAATTGTTGGGCATAAGGCCTGTTTTTGCCGTAGGGACTCCAAACCTACTCCGGCGTCATCTCAGGCCCCGAAACAGTCAGCTGTTCAAAATCAGGCCACTCAGTCTGCGTCGTTCAAGACGACAGGAGCGAATAAAGGTGGAGCCTTTAGCCATCAGACGGGAGCGTCCGGTGCCGGGACTAGCAAGCCCTGGATTTATGAGATGAAGAAGACCGATGATCCAGAGGCCCTAATGATCTCAGGTACACTTGATATTCTATCTCAACCTGTGTGTACCCTTTTTGATACTGGTGCATCGCATTCATTCATTTCCGAGTCATGTTTGAGTAGACTACGTCTGGGTAGTGCCACTAGTTGTGAGCCTTATGTCATTGGTCTACCTGATGGTAGACGAATTATCGGAAATCATGAGATTCAGAATTGTCCGATTCAGCTTCAGGGCCGTGTATGGCTAGCAGACCTAATCGTGGTAGATTTACCGAGAGACAACGTCATCTTGGGTATTGATTGGATGGATCGTCATGATGCCATCATTATTGTCCGTAAGCGTATGGTCACTATCATTTCAGACGATGGGGTCGAATGTGTGTTTCAGGGAGGTAATCCCGACTGTTTTGGTAAGGTCATTAATTTGATGAAAGCAGTGAGATTACTCAATCAGGGATGTGTTGGTTATTGGTGCTATATGACCAAAACCGAGAAATCATCAGTAATGTTTACGGATATTCCGGTAGTGAGGGAATATGCCGATGTTTTTCCAGACAAGTTACCTGGTTTGCCTCCACAGAGAGATGTGGAATTCATGATTGAGTTGGAGCCCGGTACGTCCCCGATATCGAAGGCACCGTACCGGATGGCCCCGACCGAAATGCAGGAATTAAAGAACCAACTTGAGGAGTTGTTCGCGAAAGGTTATATCCGTCCGAGTGCGTCCCCGTGGGGAGCACCAGTGTTGTTTGTCAAGAAGAAGGATGGTTCGTTCCGCTTGTGTATTGATTACCGGGAATTGAACCGGGTGACGATCAAGAATAAGTATCCCTTACCCCGTATTGATGATCTCTTAGATCAACTTCAGGGAGCTTCAGTATTTTCCAAGATCGACGTAAGATCTGGATATCATCAGTTGCGGATTCGAGAGTCGGATATCGCGAGGACGGCGTTTCGAACACGCTATGGTCATTATGAGTTTGTGGTTATGCCGTTTGGATTGACTAATGCACCCAAGGTATTCATGGAGTTAATTAATCGGGTTTTCATAGACTTTTTGGATCAGTTTGTTGTTGTCTTCATCGATGACATTTGATTTATTCTTGTAACCGAGAGGAACACGAGGTTCATCTTCATCAGGTTATCGACGTGTTAAGACGAGAGCAACTTTAGGGAAAGTTTTCCAAATGTGAGTTCTGGATGTCCGAAGTGACTTTTCTCGAACATGTAATTTCATCAGATGGAGTGCGTGTTGATCCTCAGAAGACAAAGGCTATCCAAGATTGGTTACCTCCGAAGAATGTTAAGGAAATATGAAGCTTTCTCGGATTAGCCGGTTATTATCGGCGGTTTGTGGAAGGATTTTCTAAAATCGCTCAACCCATGACGAACCTTTTGCGTAAGGATAAGAAATACACGTGGTCCGACGCGTGTCAACGGAGTTTTGAGTAACTCAAGAGCCAGTTAGTTTCAGCACCTGTACTTTCCTTGCCGCAGGGGACGGAAGGATTTGTGGTTTATAGTGATGCGTCCGGACAGGGTCTCGGATGTGTACTCATGCAGAATGGGAAGGTTATTGCCTATGCTTCACGGCAATTGAAACCTTACGAGGTTAATTATCCGACCCACGACCTGGAGCTAGCAGCCGTGGTGTTCGCTTTGAAAATCTGGCGTCATTACCTTTATGGCGTTACTTGTTAGATATTCACCGATCATAAGAGTTTAAAGTATATATTTACTCAGAATGAGTTAAATATGCGACAGAGACGGTGGTTAGAATTAATCAAAGATTATGATATCGAGATCCTTTACCACCCGGGCAAGGAGAACGTTGTCGCCGACGCCTTGAGTCGTAAGTCCATTCAGGAGCAGATGCTTGCTCGTTTAACAGTTCAGAAGGAGCTTCAACAGAAATTCCTTAGACCCGAGATCGAGGTCTGGCTTCAGCGAGTGCAAGGGCAACTTTGCATGTTAGAGATTTCATCGCCACTTGAGGAGGCAATCAGAGAGAATCAGGGTTCAGACCCATCATTGTTGCGCATCCGTGAGGATGTGGCTCAGGGGAAAGCCCCTGGATTCGTGGTCCACGAGGATGGACTTTTGAGATTTAAGAATCGGTTGTGCGTACCGGCCAATGATGAGTTGAAAAACTCGATTTTGAGAGAAGCTCATGCTACCCCTTATTCTATTCATCCGGGGTCTAGTAAGATGTACAAGGGACTTGAAACAAAATTACTGGTGGAGTAATATGAAGCGATAAGTCGCGGAATTTGTTTCGAGATGCTTAACCTGTCAACAAGTCAAGATTGAACATCAGCGATCGGCGGGTATGCTGAAACCTCTCCCTATTCCAGAATGGAAGTGGGAAGACATTTCTATGGATTTCATCACGAGTTTGCCGATGAGTCGTCGTGGCATGAATACGATCTGGGTGATTGTGGACTGCTTAACTAAATCAGCTCATTTCCTTGAGATTAAGGATACGTGGGGTCCCGAGAGACTTGCCTAGCTGTTCATCAAAGAGATAGTGAGATTGCACGGTACTCCTAAGAGTATCGTTTCTGATCGTGACGGGCGATTCGTGTCTCATTTTTGGAAATCAGTTCATCGTGCTATGGGAACTCAGCTTAATCTCAGTACCGCCTTTCATCCTCAGTCCGGCGGAAAATCAGAGAGGACTATTCAGACATTGGAGGACATGTTGAGGGCATGCGTCCTCGATTGGAAAGACGATTTGGAAGCCCAACTACCATTGATCGAGTTCACGTATAATAATAGTTGGCATGCTTCGATTAAGATGGCGCCTTACGAGGCCTTGTACGGTCGTCGTTGTCGATCTCCTTTGTGTTGGGACGACTTATCAGAATCAATCGGCACCGAGCCCGATATGCTTATAGCCGCCCGTGAGAAGGTAGCTTTGATCAGGAATCGTTTGTTGACCGCTCATAGTCGACAGAAATCTTATGCAGACAATCGTCATCGACCACTAGAGTTCGAGACGGGTGACCACGTTTTTGTCAAAGTATCCCCGAGTCGAGGCATTTTCCGTTTCGGAAAACGGGGGAAATTGAGTCCGAGATTTATTGGACCATTTGAGATTTTGGAACGAGTAGGCGAGCTAGCTTATCGTTTGGCCTTACCTCCGGCGTTAAGCTGAATTCATAATGTGTTTCACGTCTCTCAGCTACGGAAGTATGTTGCCGACCCGAGTCACATACTTTAGTTCGACGAAATCGAGATTGCGGATGATCATTCGTATGAGGAACGCCCTATACGAGTCTTAGAGCAGCGAATCAAACAGTTGAGGAATAAGGCGATTCCTTTGGTTAAAATTCAGTGGTCTAGACACGGAGTCGAAGAGGCTACTTGGGAAACCGAGGATACTATGCGGGAGAGTTATCCCGAGTTGTTTGACCCTTAGTTTTGGGGACAAAACTCTTTTAAGGGGGGGTGTATGTAATACCCGGTTGTAATTCAGTCATTATCATTCAGTAACTTCATTCGGTAATTGTCACTATGTATTTTTTCACTTGATAATAATCATTCATCCGTGTTCACCGTTCGGAATAACTTCGAGTTGTGTATCGATATTGTTTATTGTTTCAACCTTATTCGGGAATCGAGACAAGAGTATTATCTTGATCGTGGTAATTGATTCATTAGCCATTGTTAACGTTGGAATTCATGTCATTTCAAATCTCTTCATTGTTCAATTTGTGTTTTGTTGGGCGAACCCTTGTAGTCATGGCTTGGAACCACCGTTTTGGGGTTTCCGTACTTCCATTTCGTATTATTGTTTCCCAAATATTGATTCCTATTGCTTTTATTCTCTTCCCGGGTCATTTTTCATCATTTTAGGACCCAAGGGGGGTGTGGGCCGCGGCACAAGGATTGTGCGCCGCGGAACACACATTGTCCAGTTTTTGGCCGGGCAGTCTGTACCGTGTGCCGCGGCACACTGCCGAGTCACTGCCGCGGCACACTCGTGTGGCACTTATCGGCCAAACCTTCTGTACCTTGTGCCGCGGCACATGCCGACGGGGCCGCGGCACACCACCGAGTCACTGCCGCGGCACACTCGTCCGTGCCGCGGCACGCTGCCGATCACTGTCGGCAGTTTTGGCCCTGTGCCGCGGCACACATTGCAGTCAACTCTATAATTGTGTTTTTTCAGCGAGATTCAGCTCATTTCTTCACTTCTTCACCTTTATACGGGAGAGAGAGCTTGAGGGGAGAACTTTTCATCATTCATCACTTGAGGGTTTGATTTTCTTCATTTCCTTTCGATCGTGAAGCTCGGATTGTCGATCTAACGCGATTTCATCGGATTAAAGTGCTTGAATCTTCAAAGGTAATATTCATCCAACCTCTTGGATTTTGATTTTGTGTTGAGATATGATGTTTTGGATGTTAAGATCATGTTGTATGAAGTGATATACGCATGATTATGGATATGTTTGATTATTCATTGGATTATTGAAGGATTATTCAAGAACACTTTGAATATTGAGTTGGATTTGGGGGTTTTCTATTAATCGTTGTTGTAATCACGAATTTGTATATTCATATTGGATTTTTGATCGTATTGAAGATGTTTTGTTGGTTTGAAACACTTCTTGAGGATTTGATGTTGGTATTATTGAAGTTTGATTGTAAACAATCGAAGTTTGGCTATAAAGTGTTCGACATAATGCCCCAATGAACTCGGTTTAATCGTTTCGACGTGTTGAGTTCGTTATATTCGTGTTTGATTCATATGTTGAACGGATTGTTGGTAATTGTGTTATTCAAGGTTGTTCGAGCGACCGATATCTCAATTAGGACGTTGTTCGTGGAAGGATAATTATCACCGGTGTTGTTTAAGTTAATTCTTACTCGGTTAAAAGGATATTCATTCCTTTTGTTGTTGTTCATTCATAATCATAACTCATTCATCATTGTATTAATCGTTTTGAGACTTGTAATTGTCGAATAATCATTCCATTCACGAGGAACGACAGTTCCAATCATTTCATTGGGTTATCAATCACTTCACTATTATTTTCATCTCGGTGAGTCATTCTTGACCTTGTCGAATTATTATCCATTGATATTCATTGTGGTCATTCTCGTTCATATGACCTTCTGGGTTCATATTGCGTGGCCGGGTGCGGATGTGTGGAATTTTTAGTCGAGCACGCGATGGCCATGTATTGGGAGTGATACATTGGGCTGTGCACACGGTAAAGATTAACTCCGTGAGACTAATTAGGTACAAGGACGGGTGTGTCCGGTCATCCGTCTTGTACACTTGCACAGAACACTACGGGCGTACTATGATACTCCTCTTCAGCGTAATTTATAATTAAGGATATTTCATAACTTCAGATATATCATGATTGTGTATTTTCAACCCTTGAGGATTGTTGTTCTGTGTAACTGACCCCGTTGGGGGATTTTATTTTTAGGTCACGGCAAGGCAAAGGCACGGGAAGAGCATGTTGACGGCGAGGAGTCCCAGTGATACTAGTAGGGGGCCCCAGTCATTCCAGTTATTTCAGTCATTCAGCCATTTCAGTCATTTCCGTCATTTGTATTTTCCGCTGCAAATTCCGTTTGAGATGTCTATTTATTCAGGGTGGTGTATTTTATCTTCATATAAAATATACTAGTATTCTGTATTGTCCTGGTGTAATGTACTTAAGCTCCTCATCGGAGTATTTGGTAATATAATGTGGTTCGGTACTACAATTATAAAATTTAATTAATCAGTTTTCATTCGCCTGGTGGGTCCCAGTCGAGGGTCCACGACACTGTAATATCCGCCTAGTTTGGGGTGTTACAATATGATCTATAGTTCTATAAGTACTACGGTTGTCCCAGTGTCAATTTAACAAGGCATATCATCACGATATGTGTTGCACTAACTAGGTACTTATATATTATAATTTAGAACGCATTATATGGTGTAAACTCAAACTAGTAGTGTGTGCTATGATTGTTTCGTATGAGATTGATTGTGTTATGGTTGCACGAAAATTGTTTGGGAATTTGTGAATTAAGTGACTTTTGTGGATTATGTGAACTATGTGGCATGCGTGAATTATGTGCTTATGTGGAGTGGTATCCATAGTCGACGAGTGCGAGAGTGTTGGTGGGCTGTGTTATGCTGCAATATGTAGGTTTTGTTGGGAGTGCACGTCCTGTGCCACCATCCAGGCGCGGAATGCGTGGTGGACATTGTTGGGATAAACACAGCCTGTTTTGATAATCGCCACAATACAGCATGAAGTTTTCAAAGTCAACATTCCGCTAAGTATGGAAGCTGTTAGGAAACTCCATACAACAAGAGATCTTCCTATAGAGTTCGATCCTACAGTGCCACATCATTATACAGCAGAAGTGAAGAGAGTTGGATACAACAATCTTGCTGTAGGAGTTTTACTTAGGAAAAGTAAAACACATTCAACGGGACTGAAGAATAACTTTAAACCGTTGTGAAATAAATTTTGTTTATTCATAAAGTATTCATGGTTAAAAGCAGCATTTATTGCTGATAGGACAACATTTAATGCGGTCGAAAGAGACAACAGTCTGAATGCGCTGAAGAGCATTTAATGCAAAGTGAAAAAGAATGTCTGAAGCATTAACTGCGAATCGCCTTTAATTCAAACATTCTACAGCCACCAATCAGAGCTGTCTAAATTTCATCAGATGGCCAACGACTACATTTATAACGGATCTATTTCCAAGGTTATAAATATCCCCAAGCATAGGACATAAAAAACAACAAGTAATCAACTCCGGCAATACATCTGACAATTAGCTCTGACAATCAGAATATCAAGCTAAGAAAGAGTAGTATATTTCCTGAGCATACAACATTATCAAAGCTAAGGGATGTACAGTCCTCAATGCAAATAACACAGCATACATCAATCACTCATCAAAGCATACATTTGCTGTTTGAATTTGTTCTACCTTATTTTTACCGTTGAGATCAACCTTAGCCCTGCGTGGACTAAGTCCTTGCTACTTCCGACCTGCGTGGGAAGAAAAGCATTAAAGATGAAGCTTTGATCTGTGTGAGAAGTGTTGGGATTCGGTGCCTAAAACGAAGGCCCAGCAGAAGTGGTAAAATGAAAATTAATTCGATCCGAATCCCTACGAGGATTGATCGAGCTACGTATATACGAATATAAAACGAAACACAAAGGATACGAGAAAACATATTGTAGTCTTTGACTAAACGGTGTCCTTCTCTTGAGCTATTCCCCAAGCTTTAGATTGATCTCTACGAATCCAATTCGCTCCAAGCCCTTGGATGATCCAATGCCGAAAGTACCGCGTCTCTACTTGCCACGCGCTGGAGAAACGACCGGAATAACGATCACCTTGCTATCCTCCGAGGATACGACTAGAGCTAAGTGATGAAGCTTCCAATATGAAATTATAACACTCTAAGTGTATAACTCACAATCTCTCTTTGAATTCTTGATTTTTCTCTAAGAAAAACTCTCAAGAAATGAGATGAAGAAGAAGACTTTGAGAAAGAACTTTTCTCTCTCTTGAACTCACTCCAATAAACCGTATGAAAATGAATTGGGGGTCACTTTGAGATAGAAGTCTTCCCTTCTTATTATAATTCCACCCATATGTTGAACAACTCATGCCACATGAGTGATCCCCACTAAAGTCCTTGTCTTGCATTAAGAAATGGAAACAAAGATAAAAGGAAAGTAGGTGGAAATAATGTGGGGCGGCCAAGATGAAAATCGGACGAGTTCGATTCGTTTCGGACTCCCGTGAGTCCAAACAGATAAACTCCGATTCCAATTCGATGTATTTATATCGATTAATTAATCCAATTAATTAAACATATCAAATACAAAATAACATAATTAATTTCTCCAAGAAATAATTATATTCATGAATTAAATTAATCACCCAGTAATTTATTTAATTCATTAGGCCGTAAATTAATTTATCTAATAAATCGATTTAAATATCCAATGTCCCAAATTTAGATATCCAATATCTAATATTCATAATGAGAGAATAAGCTCGATTCATTCCGTCGTCAATCCTATTGCGCGACTCGGTAGGTCCGTCTCAGTCAGCAATGGGAGGAACCAAAGAGTAGTAGCACCACCTAGCCAGCCTGGTGGCCTACACTGTACCCCAACTGAGAACGAATGATTGGGATCATTTAAGAACCATTCTGTCGTGAATACCAGTAAATGTATAAACCTTTCTTTCAAATGTCCCGATCAAGTTATAGGGTCACGGTCAGTCAAACCCTATATGTACTTGACGCTATGCACGCGTTAATGCAAATCGAGATCATCGAGCTGTCGTGTATCTAATACAACTAGCTCCAATGCTTTGACCAAAGACTTATGATCTCATCTGCCAATAACCGCATAGGACATATAACCCGCTCACTAACGGGAGAAAGAATTCTATCTTGGTATTCAGTAGGACCTGCTACTTGCCCATCAAGATGCACGTCGAGGTTGACCCCCGCCTTCCGGTTTACAGGGCCGAGCTACTCTAATGAAAATCTTGACGTCACAAGCACATCCCTACTAAATCCTCAAGTCGAAGGTTCACGAATACCTATCACAACCTTTCGATTCCATCATTGACTGTCCCAGAGTGAAATCCGTGTGACGAATCAAGGGTGAGTCGGTTCGAGTATACTAATCCAATTAGCATACCTATAACGTGTGCTCCCACTAACCATTAGTGTTCGACAGGCACTCTCTATGTCAAAGAACACGTCATACATGTCTTCACATAAACTTAACGCCTAGTTAAGTTTCATCGACTTGCGAACGATTAAGTATTTGAGCTATAAACCTTTCCAGTGCCGACCCCCTTATCCAATAAGAAGTGGAATGTTTTGCTCTCAAATACACGGACTAGTTTCTATATGTATATTTATGAGTTAGGAATGCCAGTAACTACCAGTAAATAAAGAAACATCTATTGCCTTATATTAGTGATTTACATAATTACAAGTACAATGCCCTCACACTTGCACTCAATGCCACACACTATGGTATCTAATACCCTTGTTCTCCAGATGACGCTCTAAGCTAAACTGAGAAAATGGCTTGGTCAGTGGATCAGCGACGTAGTCGGCTGACTCTACTCTATGCAGCACAATGTAACTCTTTGCGAACAAATGCTCTTACGAGATGATACTCTCTCTCAATATGTTTGGTACTGTTGTGAAACCTCGGCTCCTAGGCCTGTGCTACCGCTTTGGCAGCGTAGCACAAGGTGTCACGTGAAGTTTACCCAGCAACTTTTAAATTCTTCCTTTGGAGGCCTCCGAGGCCGCTTTATACTCAGCCTAACAGGTGGAATTAGCAGTCGCGCTATACTTGGCACTATGCCATGATACTGCTCCTCCATTAAGAGTAATTGTAGCCAGAAGTAGACATAAAATCGTTTTTCTGTCATTGGAAGTCCAATACAGTGAATCATATCACATTCAGTTCTCCACCACCATATATAAGAACCAGATCTCTAGTCCTTCTAAAGTACTTGAGAATGTTCTTTATGGCGGTCTAATGTTCTCGAACTAGGTTAGCCCGAAACCTACTTACCACGCTCCCAGCATGCGCAATGTCAGGTCTCGTACACAATAAAGCATATGTAAGGCTACCCATATATAACTCATTTCCTTTCATTGTTCCTCACTATGAGGACACATCTTCAAGGTGAGTTTTATTCCATGTCGTATCGGAAGGAACCCTCTTTAAGATCTAATCTATATAGAGGGCTTGGGAAAAACTTATCATTCTCTTCGATCTATCCCAGCAGAGTCGAATCCCAAGAATATAGGTTTCTTCTCCCAAGTCTTTCATGGAGAAATTACTTGAAAGACAAGCTTTCACAGAACTGAGCATTCCCACATCATTTCCTATTAGTAGAATGTCATCTACACATAGTACTAAAAATGCGATCTTGCTCCCACTAACCCTCTTGTATACACAAGATTCCTCTTCATTTTGCATGAAGTCAAACTCTTTGACTGCCTCGTCAAAACGAAGGTCCCAACTACATGAAGACTGTTACAGTCTATATCATGGAGTCTACATCCACCATTGCTAGGTCATTGGTCGCGGGTCGATCTCTTGTTTATCACCTGGAACCTCGTGGAAACCCAGTTCCTCCAAGTGCATAAAACTATACCTCTCAGGTAAATGAGATACCCTACTAGACCTACGAGGTGGTTGTACTTGTGTTATAGAAGGTTCGGTTCCAATTTCTTGCACAGGTGTCTCCTTAGGAGTTTCATTGTATTCTTCCAAAGAAATACTTCTACGTGCTCCGCCTTCCTGAATGAACTCTTCTTCCAGGAAGTGTGCATGCAAAGCAACAACGATCTTTCGATCTTTGGGCATGTAGAATAGATAACCCATCGTCCCAGACGGGAATTCAATGAAACGTCCCTTCGCGGACCTAGCTTCCAACTTCTCCACCTTAGTCTTCTTGACATATGCGGGACATCCCCAAATCCTAATATGATTAAGACTTGGTTTCCTGCCCTCCCACATCTCATGTAGAGTTTTAGGAACGAATTTGGAAGGACATCTGTTCAAGATGTAAGCGGCAGTCAGGAGTGCATTATTGGAATATAAAACGCAGCGGAAGCGAGTTGGTGATGGTAATTTAATAAAAGGTTTTATAAACTAACCAACGTAAAAACCGGATCTATATAGGCTTGTCAACTAATTAACTAAACAGATTAATAAACAATTAAATAAACATAATGTCCTAGAATTTCACTATAAATTTTTCGCATTATTTTATCTGGGATGTACTGTACAGAGTGGGACCGACACGATATGAGTGGATAATTTTAGAAATCGTGACAGCCGTGCCAGTATGTCTATCGAGGTTACTTCGATTCTAGGATATTACATGCTTGGTGTGTTTTTCGATGTCGGATATACTGTATGAGTATTTGTACAATTGCTGTACTTGGTCGACAGTTGTATTCGAGGTATCGTGCATCAGAAGTATTGTATGAGAATGATATCGGAATGAGCATATGTATTTAGTATGTCACATGTACGTATTCAGTATATTGAGATGACAGACAGGAGCAAAATGGCTAAGTATGAAAGCCATTACGTATGTTATATGTTGGAGATTACGTACGTAACTAAGTAATCTTAACGTACGTTAAGCTGCGTACATTACGTACGTTAAGAATGGAATCAACGGGTCCGAGCTGTGGTCGGCAGGTGGGCCCGGTGTCGTCTGCTTTCGGCGCAGAATGTGGACAGGCGAGTCAACCCCGGCATTACGTACGCTATGCATGGCATATTACGTACGTAATATGGGTTGATACTGTAGCAAGTCAACCGCTACATTACGTACGCTACGGTGATGGTATTACGTACGTAACGCAAGGTGCAAAATAGTACAGATTACCCTGGATGACGATTACGTACGCTATATAGGATATATAGTGTATGTTAAAGGCCTTACGTACGTTAACTTTGGGACTTAACGTACGTAACGAGATGCACAGTTTATAAAATAAGAACGGGACTTTCATTTCCTCATGTAAGAAAACACATTTCCTCCTCCCCAAATCGTCCCTCTTCACTCTCAAACTCATTTCAGACCCTCATACCCTTGTTGAGACTTTGATAAGGATGATCGGAAGCTTGAAACTTAGAGTTCTTGGAGTTTTGGAAGTGTTTGATTGTGTTATTCATCTTCAAAAGGTATGTTGATGAACTCTACTCCTTGAATTCGGATTTTGATGTTAGTGTTGATGTTCTTCTTCGTATGAAGATGATTATGGTATTTTTGTTACGATTCTTGAGGATATATGAACTATATGTTGAAGGAAGATGATGATATGTTGGTTTTTGTCTTGAATATGTTGACTGTGATTATAAAATCGTGTTGTTCTTGGTGATCTTGGTAGTATTGCTTCGATTCTTGATGTTAGGAGGATCGTATGTTGGAGAATATGATGATACATGCCTTGGAGTATGGATTAGATGATGGTTAGATGTTAGAACACATTGAATTACGTCGTTTTGTTGGCTTCAAACGTGATTATGGATTAATTCATGTTCTTGAAGAATTCTTGAATGATATATGTCCGTAAATTGGAAGGATTATGATTAATTGTGGTATATGATTATTCATGATGATAGCCGTAATTGTATTCCTATGAATTTGCAAAAATGAGCCGTGTAAATCCGAATTTAAGATTGAAGTCGGAACCAAGAATGTTGTAGACGTTGATAGAACTATTGATTATCGAAGTTCGGCTTGTATTCATATTGATAAGAGTTGATATGGTTTGATTTTGTACGATCGAGATACCGTTGAGTTTGATCGGTTGATTATACCAGTTGTTGATTGTTATCGAACGTATCGTTGATTGATTATTGTATTAGGTTGCGTTAGATGATCGTTGATATTAACCGTTGTGCTGCGGTGAGTTGGGGCTGCAGAGCTTGTAGATGAAGACGACGGGACTAGTAACAACTTCATCGTATCGGTATCGAGGCAAGTTATGCTTGCTCAGTTCATAATGTTAATAAATGATTTTGTTTTCATTTCATTTATGATTCATATAGCAATTGTATTATGGAATATATGAATTGTCGGAATGGTGGTATGTATGGTATTTTTGGACTAAGATAAATCATAATGTATATGATTTTAAGGATGTCTAGTGGAAATGGGAACGTGAATTATAATTTGGTCTATTGCATGAGAAGTTGGATATCAAGGTTACTTATCATGTCGATATTGAACGCGGGATGGTGGTTTGGTATTAGTTATGGACTGTACTTCATTTTGGATTGTCGGATAAATCGTGTATTCATTCAGGGCGGTTGGTCGTGGAAAGGTTAGCGTCTCCAACTTGAGGTAAATTAATATTGTTAGATTATGATAATCATCATGTTGCATTATTGCATGTGTGTGTTGATATTTCATGTGGTGAGTGTGCACCATCGTTGTTACGTTTTGTAATATGCTCTTCCTTTGAGCTGTGATCTGTTGGGCCGATGTGTTAGGGGATAAGACCTAAATGGCACCTATGTTCCGGGGTATTCCTGTGTGGATACTTTCGTGACCCTTGGTTGCGACCTTGGGGTATTTTGTGATTGCATGAACTGTGTTAGGGGATAAGACCTAAATGGCACCTATGTTCCGGGGTATTCCTATGAGATGCTTCCGTGACCCTTGGCTGCTGCCTTGGGGTTTATGTGTTAATATTATATGCATTGTTGAGCATGATGTGGACTGTTGTCTGATGAAAATACGACATTGTGGTCGTGTCGGTCTTTCATAATCGAGTTATTGTTGCTCTTTTGGGAAGTCTTCTGATCCTTGATGGATATGCAATTATTTGAGATTTGTTGTCATGTTGTATCGTGGCATATCTGGAGTCAGATACGTTCTGATCGTTCATGTGTAGGATTTTCGGGACGGGCATGTGTAGCATGTGTTGGTTTAGACCTCATATTGAACCGTGCACACGAGACGCACTTCGTGAGGCTTATTAGGTACGAGACCAGACGGGTACCTGATCAAATACCCGTGGTTGGCTTGTACGCGGACACATGTCTGGATCGAGCGTATCGTGACGTCCATCTTGAGTCTTATTGATTGGTCGTTCACAGTCCATGTATAATTGGATTTATTCGATATTCGAGTTGTCTTTGAAATCCCGTATATATGATTTTTATATGGTTGACGATTTTATTCTCTCGAGTATCTGACCCCGTTGATCCTTTTCTGACCTCGTTTGGAGTTACCTTATCGATGGTCAACTTTTTTATTATCGATCCATTATTAATCTCGTTTGGAGTTTCCCCTATCATTGGTAGCCTCGTTCGTTATTGATCCTTATTGATTCCGTTTGGGAGTTTGCCTTACCGTTGGTATTCTCGGTTGTTGATCCCTTATTATCCCTATTGGAGTTTACCGTGTCGTCGGTATTCTCGGTTGTCTATTCCTTATTGCTCTTGTTGGAGTTTATCGTGTCGTCGGTATTCTCGGTTGTCGATTTCTTATTGCTCTTGTTGAAGTTTACCGTATCGTTGGTATTCCCGATTGTTGGTCCTTATTGACCTTGTTAGAGTTTACTGTGTCGTTAGTATTCTCGGTTGTTGACCCTTATTGATCTTGCTGGAGTTTACTGTGTCGTCGGTATTCTCGGTTGTCAACCTTTTATTGATCTTGTTGGGATTTGCCGTGTCATCGGTATTCTCGGTTATTGATTCTTTGTTGATCTTGTTGGAGTTACCAGATCATGGTATTCTCGTCCATGGTTGATCCTTTGTCGATATTGTGTGGAAATATCATGTCATTGATATTTCCGTTGTGATGCATCGATTGTTTATCATTATTGACTGTGTGAGCCTTCATGCTTTGTATTGATATCCGGGACTTGCCATTGTTTCGGGACAGTTGATTTGCAGATGTATCGTGTGATGTCAGTTTCTATCAGTATTGGGATTCAATTGTGCGACCCAGCCAGCAGAATTGAACTTGGCCAGATTATTCTATACTCGAGATATGTTTATGTTTGGAAATCTTGGTAGTGTTTCGGATACAGTATAGGTGATTACATTTGAATTCGTTCATTACTTAAGGACACGAGGCGTGGGATATGGTAAGAATTGATTGTTATGGTTGTGACGGGTTGGTAAGGTAACTTCGGTAAAATACATGGGGAATGTTCTTACTCTGTAGATTACATTGATATGTAATTGTTTTTGTGATGTGATCGTTATCATTGTTGAGTATTATGGCTGACCCCGTCGTGGGCTTTATCTTTTAGGTACTCGGAGTTCGAGCTAGTAGCAGTCGTGAAGGGATGAGCTTTCCGGTGATACTGGCTATGGCGTGATTGTTGGGATTATGTATTCTTTTCTGGTTTTCTAATTCCACTGCAAATGTAATTAATTGTGTTTTTATCCGCTGCGTGTGTATATTTAAAATGGCTTTCAGTATTCTTTGAACTGTGTTTTTATCCGCTGCGTGTGTGCGTACTTTCAAAGGGTTTTTTGACATTTTTAAACGTTTGCGAAAATGATTTTAGCCTTGTGGGTTCCAATATGGGGCCCACGGCGCTGTAATATCCCCGGTCGGTTTTGGGGGTGTTACAGAAGATGGTATCGGAGCTTGGATTTCGTAAAACCCGGGCGTGTGTGTTATGTGGCTCTACCGGTGCGGTAGTAGCATGACTTTTGAAAATGATTTTCTAACTTTTGAGTCAAACCGATTTTGGAGGTTTCAAAATTTTTGAAATATTTTCAAATTGCTGTATTTGCGATGCTGGTGCGTTGTTAGTGTGTTGAGACTTTTTATGGGAATCGTATGCTCGTATCACGGAAGATCATCAACTTCACGGACCTGTAAGTATGTTCTTTCAGTTATTTCAGTTTTGATGATGATTATTGAGTATGGTGTCGTGATTTTGAGATATTTCGGGATTGAGATACTGATTATGGCAGGTGTTGAGTTTCGAGGACGAAACTTATTTAAGTGGGTGTATATGTAATATCCTAGAATTTCACTATAAATTTTTCGCATTATTTTATCTGGGATGTACTGTACAGAGTGGGACCGACACGATATGAGTGGATAATTTTAGAAATCGTGACAGCCGTGCCAGTATGTCTATCGAGGTTACTTCGATTCTAGGATATTACATGCTTGGTGTTTTTTCGATGTCGGATATACTGTATGAGTATTTGTACAATTGCCGTACTTGGTCGACAGTTGTATTCGAGGTATCGTGCATCAGAAGTATTGTATGAGAATGATATCGGAATGAGCATATGTATTTAGTATGTCGCATGTACGTATTCAGTATATTGAGATGACAGACAGGAGCAAAATGGCTAAGTATGAAAGCCATTACGTACGTTATATGTTGGAGATTACGTACGTAACTAAGTAATCTTAACGTACGTTAAGATGCGTACATTACGTACGTTAAGAATGGAATCAGCGGGTCCGAGCTGTGGTCGGCAGGTGGGCCCGGTGTCGTCTGCTTTCGGCGCAGGATGTGGACAGGCGAGTCAACCCCGACATTACGTACGCTATGCATGGCATATTACGTACGTAATATGGGTTGATACTATAGCAAGTCAACCGCTACATTACGTACGCTACGGTGATGGTATTACGTACGTAACGCAAGGTGCAAAATAGTACAGATTACCCTGGATGACGATTACGTACGCTATATAGGACATATAGCGTATGTTAAAGGCCTTACGTACGTTAACTTTGGGACTTAACGTACGTAACGAGATGCACAGTTTATAAAATAAGAACGGGACTTTCATTTCCTCACGTAAGAAAACACATTTCCTCCTCCCCAAATCGTCCCTCTTCACTCTCAAACCCATTTCAGACCCTCATACCCTTGTTGAGACTTTGATAAGGATGATCGGAAGCTTGAAACTTGGAGTTCTTGGAGTTTTGGAAGTGTTTGATTGTGTTATTCATCTTCAAAAAGTATGTTGATGAACTCTACTCCTTGAATTCGGATTTTGATGTTAGTGTTGATGTTCTTCTTCGTATGAAGATGATTATGGTATTTTTGTTACGATTCTTGAGGATATATGAACTATATGTTGAAGGAAGATGATTATATGTTGGTTTTTGTCTTGAATATGTTGACTGTGATTATAGAATCGTGTTGTTCTTGGTGATCTTGGTAGTATTGCTTCGATTCTTGATGTTAGGAGGATCGTATGTTGGAGAATATGATGATACATGCCTTGGAGTATGGATTAGATGATGGTTAGATGTTAGAACACATTGAATTACGTCGTTTTGTTGGCTTCAAACGTGATTATGGATTAATTCATGTTCTTGAAGAATTCTTGAATGATATATGTCCGTAAATTGGAAGGATTATGATTAATTGTGGTATATGATTATTCATGATGATAGCCGTAATTGTATTCCTATGAATTTGCAAAAATGATCCGTGTAAATCCGAATTTAAGATTGAAGTCGGAACCAAGAATGTTGTAGACATTGATAGAACTATTGATTATCGAAGTTCGGCTTGTATTCGTATTGATAAGAGTTGATATGGTTTGATTTTGTACGATCGAGATACCGTTGAGTTTGATCGGTTGATTATACCAGTTGTTGATTGTTATCGAACGTATCGTTGATTGATTATTGTATTAGGTTGCATTAGATGATCGTTGATATTAACCGTTGTGCTGTGGTGAGTCGGGGCTGCAGAGCTTGTAGATGAAGACGACGGGACTAGTAACAACTTCATCGTATCGGTATCGAGGCAAGTTATGCTTGCTCAGTTCATAATGTTAATAAATGATTTCGTTTTCATTTCATTTATGATTCATATAGCAATGGTATTATGGAATATATGAATTGTCGGAATGGTGGTATGTATGGTATTTTTGGACTAAGATAAATCATAATGTATATGATTTTAAGGATGTCTAGTGGAAATGGGAACGTGAATTATAATTTGGTCTATTGCATGAGAAGTTGGATATCAAGGTTACTTATCGTGTCGATATTGAACTCGGGATGGTGGTTTGGTATTAGTTATGGACTGTACTTCATTTTGGATTGTCGGATAAATCGTGTATTCGTTCAGGGCGGTTGGTCATGGAAAGGTTAGCGTCTCCAACTTGAGGTAAATTAATATTGTTAGATTATGATAATCATCATGTTGCATTCTTGCATGTGTGTGTTGATATTTCATGTGGTGAGTGTGCACCATCGTTGTTACGTTTTGTTATGTGCTCTTCCTTTGAGCTGTGATCTGTTGGGCCGATGTGTTAGGAGATAAGACCTAAATGGCACCTATGTTACGGGGTATTCCTGTGTGGATACTTTCGTGACCCTTGGTTGCGACCTTAGGGTATTTTGTGATTGCATGAACTGTGTTAGGGGATAAGACCTAAATGGCACCTATGTTCCGGGGTATTCCTATGAGATGCTTCCGTGACCCTTGGCTGCTGCCTTGGGGTTTATGTGTTAATATTATATGCATTGTTGAGCATGATGTGGACTGTTGTCTGATGAAAATACGACATTGTGGTCGTGTCAGTCTTTCATAATCGAGTTACTGTTGCTCTTTTGGGAAGTCTTCTGATCCTTGATGGATATGCAATTCTTTGAGATTTGTTGTCATGTTGTATCGTGGCATATCTGGAGTCAGATACGTTCTGATCGTTCATGTGTAGGATTTTCGGGACGGGCACGTGTAGCATGTGTTGGTTTAGACCTCATATTGAACCGTGCACACGAGACGCACTTCGTGAGGCTTATTAGGTACGAGACCAGACGGGTACCTGATCAATACCCGTGGTTGGCTTGTACACGGACACATGTCTGGATCGAGCGTATCGTGACGTCCATCATGAGTCTTATTGATTGGTCGTTCACAGTCCATGTATAATTGGATTTATTCGATATTCGGGTTATCTTTGAAATCCCGTATATATGATTTTTATATGGTTGACGATTTTATTCTCTCGAGTATCTGTCCCCGTTGATCCTTTTCTGATCTCGTTTGGAGTTACCTTATCGATGGTCAACTTTTTTATTATCGATCCATTATTAATCTCGTTTGGAGTTTCCCCTATCATTGGTAGCCTCGTTCGTTATTGATCCTTATTGATTCCGTTTGGGAGTTTGCCTTACCGTTGGTATTCTCGGTTGTTGATCCCTTATTATCCCTATTGGAGTTTACCGTGTCGTCGGTATTCTCGGTTGTTTATTCCTTATTGCTCTTGTTGGAGTTTATCGTGTCGTCGGTATTCTCGGTTGTCGATTTCTTATTGCTCTTGTTGAAGTTTACCGTATCGTTGGTATTCCCGATTGTTGGTCCTTATTGATCTTGTTAGAGTTTATTGTGTCGTCAGTATTCTCGGTTGTTGACCCTTATTGATCTTGCTGGAGTTTACTGTGTCATCGGTATTCTCGGTTGTCAACCTTTTATTGATGTTGTTGGGATTTGCCGTGTCGTCGGTATTCTCGGTTATTGATTCTTCGTTGATCTTGTTGGAGTTACCAGATCATGGTATTCTCGTCCATGGTTGATCCTTTGTCGATATTGTGTGGAAATATCATGTCATTGATATTTCCGTTGTGATGCATCGATTGTTTATCATTATTGACTGTGTGAGCCTTCATGCTTTGTATTGATATCCGGGACTTGCCATTGTTTGGGACGATTGATTTGCGAGATGTATCGTGTGATGTCAGTTTCTATCGATTGGGATCCAATTGTGCGACCCAAAACAGAATTGAACTTGGCCAGATTATTCTATACTCGAGATATGTTTATGTTTGGAAATCTTGGTAGTGTTTCGGATACAGTACAGGTGATTACATTTGAATTCGTTCATTACTTAAGGACACGAGGCGTGGGATATGGTAAGAATTGATTGTTATGGTTGTGACGGGTTGGTAAGGTAACTTCGGTAAAATACATGGGGAATGTTCTTACTCTGTAGATTACATTGATATGTAATTGTTTTTGTGATGTGATCGTTATCATTGTTGAGTATTATGGCTGACCCCGTCGTGGGCTTTATCTTTTAGGTACTCGCAGTTCGAGCTAGTAGCGGTCGTGAAGGGATGAGCTTTCCGGTGATACTGGCTATGGCGTGATTGTTGGGATTATGTATTCTTTTCTGGTTTTCTAATTCCGCTGCAAATGTAATTAATTGTGTTTTTATCCGCTGCGTGTGTATATTTAAAATAGCTTTCAGTATTCTTTGAACTGTGTTTTTATCCGCTGCGTGTGTGTGTACTTTCAAAGGGCTTTTTGACATTTTTAAACGTTTGCGAAAATGATTTTAGCCTCGTGGGTTCCAATATGGGGCCCACGGTGCTGTAATATCCCCGGTCGGTTTTGGGGGTGTTACAATTTACGCATGGGAGTCGGTAATTTTTACCTTTGACGTGAAGTGGTAGAAAAATCCCTTTTGGTCGATTTGTCCTTCTTCGTGTTGCTCTCCGATCTTCTTGTATTTCTACCTCAAGATCTTCTAGAGTATATCCCGCCTACGACCGGATGTTGTGTGGGCAACAATCTACCGGACTAAATTTGCACAGCAAGGGGATCAGCCGAATTTCGCCTTCCAAAATTCCTTTCGATTTTTCTCTCTATTTTTCTTGAATATTTGTGGTATTTTAGAAAAATATTGTGTTAACTAAATTGTGGAATCCAAGACACAAGTCAAGATCCACAATTAAACACAGCCAAAAAAATCGAAAATTTTGAGCAATAAAAGTCAATTAAAATCGGCCACCCCTACATGTGTATTTATAGGTGTTTTGGGCTATTCTAGGGACCTTAAGGAGGATATGGTAAGGACTCCCAATAGATATCTTCCTTCCATTATTAGGACTTTTTCTAATATGAAGACTCTATTAATATCAACTTAGTCCACTAATAAGTTAATATTGCACTTCCTACCAAAATTCCAAATTACAAAATTGGGCTCCTTTTTGAATTAATTATTTCCCGTGTTTAAGATATTCCATGTCCATTAATTAATTTAAGCTACTGACAGCTTTTAATTAATTAATGTGTTATGCATGAGTATACCACTCGACCTTTATTATTATATCGGAAAATTAAGTCCACCTGCAGGGTTTAATATAATAATCCTTTCGAGTGCCTCAAGGGACATCATCAACCCGACTGGTCGGGACACGATTTCTAGCTATAATATTAATTATCATATAGATAATAATATTGCCCAAAATATCGAGCATATTGAGTCAATCATTGTGGCTCTCACCCATGATAAATCAAAGCAATAAATATTAAATATATATAATTAAATATTAATCACTAGAATTAAGAAATAATAATTGTCCGAGATGTACGTTCTTCTTATAGTCAGTACAGAAGAATCTATCTCACCTAGATCCAGTTCAACGTATAATGAATACGCTAATATATGCTAATGGTCAAGACCAACCAGTCTCAAGCATATACTACAACCTCTCACATACCGGTCTAATGTTATATAAGTTGTGAACTAAATATTACTATATAAGGAACCGATAATGTGATCTTCTGTGTGACACTACACACCACATTATCTACAATATAAAGTAATTTAGACTGCATTTGCATAACCACAGCGTGAATAAATATGCAAAATGTGTGATAAATGAATTAAATACTCTCATAGATAAAGACCGAGAAATTAGGTAATACAAGTATAAAGTATGCTTTGACGTATACAACCCTAACATGCATACCCCCACAGGTAAATCGGTAAGTCAGTATAGCCCAGCATGGAACGGACCATGTTCAACAAGGTCCGGTTCCTTCTTTCTGACACACCATTTAACTGAGGAGTACCTGGAGGTGTTAGTTGTGAAACTATTCCATGTTCCTTAAGGAACTCGTCAAACTCCGTACTCATATACTCGCCACCTCAGTCCGACCGAAGTGCTTTGATATGATTACCAATTTATTTCTCGACTAGGGCCTTAAAGGTCTCGGATTTATGTTTCATTAAGTATACATAACCATACCTAGTATGATCATCCGTAAACATAATGAAATATTGATATCCATCACGTGCTGCTTCCAAAGCACCACATACGTCGGTATGGATTAATCCCAGCCATCAGCGGCTCTTTCAAAAGTCCTTGTGAAGGGGGACTTAGTCATTTTGCCTTTAAGGCAAGATTCGCAAGTAGGAAAGGGATCCGATCCCAATGGACCCATAAGTCCATCCTTTTCCATCTTGTAAACCTTGATCTGACCAACATGACCAAGTCTAAGATGCCATTTCAAAACTTGATTGGTTTCATCCCTACCATGTTTTCTAATCATAGTATTCACAACTACTTTGTTGCTGAGATTTAGATGATACAATCCATTTAACAATGTAGCAGTACCCACCAGTTTATTTCTGAAATAAATTTTGCAGGAACCATCACCAATGAAAAATGAAAAGTATTTTTGGTCCATGACCGGAATGGATACAACGTTTTTGTGCCCCTTGGGCAAAACAAGTACATCTTCTAAAGTCAAAACAAAGCCGGATTATAAACCCAAAAGAAGTGAGCATATGTCGGTCGCCTCGACACTATGCCTACTTCCGACTGTGATCATAACTTCTCCAGCTCCAAGCTTCCTACTTTGTTCCATATCCTGATTCACGATACAAATATGAGAACTAGCACCAGAATCCAGTATCCAGAAAGTAGAAAATATAGTAGCAGAACAATTTGTTTCCAAAACTAAAAGTTTTGTACCTGAAGTGCCATGAAGAATCGTACAGTCTATTGCCCAGTAGCCCAGCTCACCGCACTTGAGACAAGCGTCCTTCTTCTTCTTGTCTTTTGGAACCATCGGGGCCTTGCCCTTTCGCTTAAGGTCCTTAACTTGTGGTCCAGTCTGCTTCTTGGTCTTTTTCTTCTTATTCTTAGACCTCCGAGGTCCAGAAGAAATCACAAATGCAGATTCCTTCATCCGCGGAGTCTTCATCCGAGACTGAGCGGTCACCAGTTTGTTCATTAGCCCAGCTAAGTTACACGCAATCTCATTGCAGTTGAAGTTCATAACAAACTGTGAGAAGGAATCAGGGAGAGACTGTAGGATAAGGTCGGTTTGGAGAGAAGTATCCATTTTAAAATCACGAGCCTCCAATCTCTCGATCATGGATATCATTTTGAGGACGTGGTCCCCAACCTTCTCATCTTCCTTCATCCTTGCACCTAACAGTTTCATGGATATCTCATATCTAGCAGTTCGACTGTGCTCACCATAAAGCTCGGTTAAGTGAGATAGAATCTGCCTAGCAGAAGTTATTTTCTCATGAGCTCTCTGAAGCTCATTAGACATAGAAGCCATCATGTAAGCATGGACTTTTATGTCATCCTTAACCCACTTTTTGTGGTTTTCGATCTCTTACTAATTGGTTCTGGTCCGCACAGGAGGCACCGGAATGTCCGTCTCCAAGACGTATCCCAGTGCCTCTACACTGAGGACAATCATCAGATTGCGGAGCCAATCCACAAAGTTAGGTCCAATCAGGGTGTTCTTCTCGAGTAGAATTGCGAGTGGATTCATTGTCATATTGAGAGTTATGTCTGCATTAAGTATAACAGATTAATTAGTGACTCGTTTAATTATGTTCTGAGTATAGAATTAAGGTCTTTTATATTCTTTTACCCAGCTCCCACTATTTTTATCGGAATAACACACTCCCTTGTGAAATCCGGAAGTATCGTCGCTCTACTTCATAGTGGTGATCGAGTTCTTTATAAATCTTAATAGAGGGCAACCGAACAGGTTTTTGGTCTATTAATTTTCATAAAGTGGTGTCCAACACCAACCCATCTAATGGATGATTCGATCTTCTTTTTCCCCTTGTTCACTCCCCTCAACCTATACGGTTTCTATGGTTCGTGAACAAGTTAAGTTTATACCATCGACGCAAATCAGTTTCACAATTGAATCTTATCCGGCAACCTATCAGGTTTCTAGGGATAAAATTTGCTCCAACCGAAGGCATCCAATGCACTCCCGGTAATTTATTCGTCCTCCCCGAACGACTACCCCGATAACTCGGAAGTATAGCACATCCGGTTTGGGTTTCAATTTCCTGAAAGCTCGGTGGAGGGAAGGAAAACCTTGAAACCTTATAAACTTAATAATTTATCGTGGGAGAATTTTCGCGATTAACGTTACACTTTTCACATTAATCAGTTAAGCGCGTTTGTGGCATTCATACAATATGAAACAATCATTCACAACCTAGTTGCTACCAACATGTGGTTCATGGACCGTTCCTAGAAAACAAAAACTCCGTAATCTAATTACAAGTCTTCGTCTTGAATCTTCATCTTCTCGAAACGGATCTTCCTCCGGTCTTCGTCATTACATATAAATTTTACATTGAAAATTGCATCCTAGATACAAATATTTCTAGTAAAATAAATAGGCTCAAAACGGCCTTTACAACCCAATCGAATAAAACGAACGATTCAAAACTAAGTCCACGAACCACATCCTCATTCAAAAGCATTCATCCAATAAATATTATATAAATGGAAAGCATAGAGATACATTGATCCAAACAACAATACGAACCGATCCAATCGATTCACACAATTGGTAATATGATAACGTTCAAAATAATTCGGTCGACCATAAATATTCCAATTAATCAAATTTCCCTTATAAAATGAAATACCATAAATCATTTTAATCATATTAAATTCAATTTAACATGAGGGAGATTAATTTTCAAGAATACACGAAAAAATCGAGCCAGGGCGAAAATGGCCTGTCATGGACGAGTCACTGCCGGCAGCCTGCTGGCCGGACATGGCCCGTGCCAAATGGCACAGTCGGGTCGTGCCGGCAGTGTCCCAGACCTTCCTGCCAGACTCGTCCGTATCGCCTGACACGGTCGAGTCACTTCCGGAAGCTGCCGTCCAGACACGGCCCGTGTCGCCCGACGCCGGCCCGCTCGGCAAAGGGCTGGGATCGCTGACACGGCCCGTGTCACCAGACACGGCCGAGTCACCCTGGCATCTTCCTGCCCTTTGTTCGAAAAATCGCCCGACGACGATTCGGAGCTCGATTTTCGACCGGATATCCAATATCAATATTTTTCAAAATTCATATCTTCAATATAAATCATATTTCCCAGACTCGGCCGTGTCGCCTGACACGGTCGAGTCACTTCCGGAAGCTGCCGTCCAGACACGGCCCGTGTCGCCTGACACGGGCCCCGCCCGGCATGGCTCCTGGGATCGCCGACACGGCCCGTGTCACCAGACACGGCCGAGTCACCCTGGCATCTTCCTGCCCTTTGTTCGAAAAATCGCCCGACGACGATTCGGAGCTCGATTTTCGACCGGATATCCAATGTCAATATTTTTCAACATTCATATCTTCAAAATAAAAAATATTTCCCAGAAATTTAAGATTTATATTTAGAAATAAACTTACGAAAAATATAACTACAACGAACGTAAAACATGTACCACGATTATGACTAAAATGATTCCAAATCATTCACCATCTAATCGAGCATTCCAAATGCTAATATCGTATATATAATTGCAAGACCTACGCTCCGATACCACTGTTGGGATTCGGTGCCTAAAACGAAGGCCCAGCGGAAGCGGTAAAACGAAAATTAATTCGATCCGAATCCCTACGAGGATCGATCGAGCTACGTATATACGAATATAAAACGAACAAAAAGGATACGAGAAAACATACCCTTGTAGTTATTGATTAAACGGTGTCCTTCTCTTGAGCTATTCCCCAAGCTTTAGATTGATCTTTACGAATCCAATTCGCTCCAAGCCCTTGGATGATCCAACGCCGAAAGTACCGCGTCTCTACTTGCCATGCGCTGGAGAAACGACCGGAACAACGATCACCTTGCTATCCTCCGAGGATACGGCTAGAGCTAAGTGATGAAGCTTCCAATATGAAATTATAACACTCTAAGTGTATAACTCACAATCTCTCTTTGAATTCTTGATTTTTCTCTAAGAAAAACTCTCAAGAAATGAGATGAAGAAGAAGACTTTGAGAAAAACTTTTCTCTCTCTTGAACTCACTCCAATAAACTGTATGAAATTGAATTGGGGGTCACTTTGAGATTGAAGTCTTCCCTTCTTATTATAATTCCACCCATATGTTGAACAACTCATGCCACATGAGTGATCTCCACCAAAGTCCTTGTCTTCCATTAAGAAATGGAAACAAAGACAAAAGGAAAGAAGGTGGAAATAATGTGGGGCGGCCAAGATGAAAATCGGACGAGTTTGATTTGTTTCGGACTCCCGTGAGTCCAAACAGATAAACTCCGATCCCAATTCGATGTATTTATATCGATTAATTAATCCAATTAATTAAAAATATCAAATACAAAATAACATAATTAATTTCTCCAAGAAATAATTATATTCATGAATTAAATTAATCGCCCAGTAATTTATTTAATTCATTAGGCCATAAATTAATTTATCCAATAAATCGATTTAAACATTCAATGTTCCAAATTTAGATATCCAATATCTAATATTCATAATGAGAGAATAAGCTCGATCATTCTGTCGTCAATTCTATTGCGTGACTCGGTAGGTCCGTCTCAGTCAGCAATGGGAGGAACCAAAGAGTAGTAGCACCACCTAGCCAGTCTGGCGGCCTACACTGTACCCCAACTGAGAACGAATGATTGGGATCATTCAAGAACCATTCTGTCGTGAATACCAGTAAACGTATAAACCCTTCTTTCAAATGTCCCGATCAAGTTATAGGGTCACGGTCAGTCAAACCCTATCTGTACTTGATGCTATGCACGCGTTAATGTAAATCAAGATCATCGAGCTGTCGTGTATCTAATACAACTAGCTCCAATGCTTTGGCCAAAGACTTATGATCTCATCTGCCAATAACCGCATAGGACATATAACCCGCTCACTAACGGGAGAAAGAATTCTATCTTGGTATTCAGTATGACCTGCTACTTGCCCGTCAAGATGCACGTCGAGGTTGACCCCCGCCTTCCGGTTTGCAGGGTCGAACTACTCTAATGAAAATCTTGACGTCACAAGCACATCTCTACTAAATCCTCAAGTCGAAGGTTCACGAATACCTATCACAACCTTTCGATTCCGTCATTGACTATCCCGGAGTGAAATCCGTGTGACGGATCGAGGGTGAGTCGGTTCGAGTATACTAATCCAATTAGCATACCTATAACGTGTGCTCCCACTAACCATTAGCGTTCGACAGACACTCTCCATGTCAAAGAACACGTCTTACAAGTCTTCACATAAACTTAACGCCCAGTTAAGTTTCATCGACTTGCGAACGATTAAGTATTTGAGCTATAAACCTTTCCAGTGCCGACTCCCTTATCCAATAAGAAGTGGAACGTTTTGCTCTCAAATACACGGACTAGTTTCTATATGTATATTTACGAGTTAGGAATGCCAGTAACTACCACTAAATAAAGAAACATCCATTGCCTTATATTAGTGATTTACATAATTACAAGTACAATGCCCTCACTCAATCATCATCTGAGTGGCATTCGAGGGCATACTCCCAATAAGAAGAAGCAATCCGAAAGAGCTAAAACCAATCTGTGTGAATGGCCCAAGATATGAATGATATAGGGACAGGTTTAGTTAAAGTCACGTAGTTGTGCACGTAGTGATTTTAATAAATGTTTTACTCCTGTGTGGAGGACCAGTGGACATAGAGGAGTTTACCTCGAACCACTTATATCTCTGTGTTATTTATATTCCATCCTTGCTGTTTTCATTTATAACTTTGATTTAAAGTATGCAATGTGAAAACCATGTACGCATCAAGCAAACAGGAGAGTACCTAGTTGTTGTACTTATAGCAACTCAATATTAGTCTTCTGCTATGCAAATAACTTCGAAAAACATACATCTTATTGTATTCTCACTTTCTAAGTTGTTTACTGTATACTTTGTGGCCAACAAGTAGTATCGGATAGGTTGATTCTAAAAAGAATCACTCGATTTTTAACTGAATCAGATCCAAAAATTACTAGCTTTTGAAAACTGTGCTATATTCATCATTTATCTTATTTCTAAAATGGACACCTCCATGATAAATAAAGTTCATATATTTTCTATTAACGAATTTGATGACTCGAGAATTAGGATGGAAACCCATCTTGTAGCAATGCATGAAGAGATGGTCTTTGTCATCCAGGAAGGACCTATCAAGATTATGAAGGTCAATACAACCGCAAGAATGGAAGGCCAACCCTATGTGGAGATGCTCGAGAAGGGGAGCGATCAATGGACGATCGATGGGCGCAAGCATGCAAACCTAGACAACGTCGCCAAGAATGCGCTATTTGTCACTCTCGACAAAGGCACATATTCTCTAAGGTAAAAGCTGTCAGAGAGCCAAACAAATCTGCGAAAAACTTAAGCTCATTTGTGAGGGAACTGAGCTCTTAAAATAAAATAAAATTTTTAAACTAACTCAGCAATTTGAGTGTTTTGAAATGAAACGGACATAAACGCTTGAGGAGCTTGACCTCAGATTTACCAGCATTGTCGGTGAACTTGAATCATTGGGTAAAATGTGTACCCAAAAGGAGAAGAATTTGAAAATATTTATATCACTCCCTGCACATTGGGACATAAAAACCACAGCTATGCGTGTGTCTTGTAACTTAAATGATATTTCTACATTTGAACTCTTTTCTGACCTAAATGCATTCGAGTATGATATAGATAGGAGAGAGAATAGTGAAGAGTCACCTGCCAAGACTACAACACTGGCAGCTGTATCTGACATGAGACATAGTTCAGCACCCAGCACATCCAAGTCGGCACACAAGACAGAAGACAGTAACGATGATATCTTGTTACAAGATGAAATGGCCTTGCTCATGCACAAATTCAAGAAGTTCATCAAACAGTCTGGAAAGACCCATACATGCACAAGCCATTTAATGCGGTAAGCTCAGAATCCCCTTCATATGGTGATTCTAACCTATGCTATAATTGTAGGAAGCCAAGACATTATGCAAAGAAGTGTCCTCATCCAAAAGTGCAAAAGTTGCCCGAAGCTGAGCAACAGGAAAAGGATGAGAAGAGACGTGCCTAGAGAAACAAGCTTATGGCCCTGATTGGTGAATCAGAAACCTCGCCCGTATCGAACAAGACCGAGGAGTGCCTACAGGCGATCACTGACAGTGACCCCGACGATGAAATTGAGGATAAAGCATACATGTGCTTTATGGCCAAAGAAATAGAGGATGGTGATGATAGCGATGATGAGGTAAGCTCAAAATCAATTACTCTTATCAATGCATCGCATATTTTTGAAAACATGATGAATGAATTTAAAAATATTCAAAAAGCCCATGAGACACTTAAACGAAAAAATATACAGCTCGCAATCTAAAACCTGCAGCAGAAAGACGAAAATGACTTGCTAAAAAACAACTATAAAAATATGTCTTTGGATTGCGAAAAAAGTAAATTCACTTATGAAATACTCATGGAAAGAAATCATCAACTTGCTAAAGATCTAAATGAGGCAAAGTCTCATAGTGAATGCAATACAAATGATTAAGCTTTACTCGAAGCTAAAGTAAAAACTATCGAGAAACGAGATGGAAAACTCGAGAGCATCCTGAAATTATTTGAAAAATCTTCTAAAATGATGGAAGAAATTCTAAGCACTGGGCAGCACGCCCACGATAAATGTGGCTTAGGATATGACTTGTTCTCCCATAAGGGAAAATGTAGTACAGTATTCGTCAGGGGAGTGGAACCCGTTCCTAAACCCGAAGAGGCCCCGAGTCCCGCAAAGGTTACAACTGTCCCTCCTCGTACAGCAAAGGCTGCGATTCCGCCCCTAGTTCCTATCATAAACAGCGGAAACCTTAGCCTCCCAGACATGTGAGATGTAATCAACATTATGCTCCCCGAGCATACCAACAGCGCCAGCATTCATCCAGAACGAAGTCTGTATCTAAGTATCAGACGCACATACCTCAGTACTACCAACAGTACAGTGCGCCTAGATACTCGATACAGGAGCCCCGTTATCCATTCAAGAAACACACTGCCGCGCAGTACCACCAACAGCTCTGGGAATCCAACTGGAAACCTAGAATGTAGGTTGTAAGGCCGAAGAAAATAGTTTCCCCTCCAAGACAGCAATCGTACTGGAATCAAAACCGTAGAGTTTTCATGCATAAGATTTAAGGTTACAGTGAATACGTGCCTGCCCCACGTAAATATCGCAAAACTAGACCAAAAGAAACCTACAACAAACCAATTGCTGTCAGGCAAATTTGGGTACCAAAAGGCATTAACATCCATGGACCCAATAATCAAACGGGACCTAAATCTACCTAAACTCTTTGCTTACAGGATACCAAGGAAAATGACATCTGGTGTTTCGATAGTAGATGTTCTCGACATATGGCAGGATATATTAGCAATCTGTCAGATTATGTGGTCCAAAGGTACGCTTCGGTGATAAATCCAAAGGAAGAACAAGAGGGAAGGGAACCCTGCTTGTAGAAAATTTAAAGTCACTGACGTAGCCTATGTTGAAAGGCTTACAGTATAATCTACTTAGTATTAGCCAGTTCTATGACAAATAGTTCTGAGTCAAATTCTATAGACCACTGTAGGGTGAAGGACATCAAGACGAAGGAAGTCGTTCTCACAAGAAGCTGATCGGGTAATATGTACATTGCTGAGTGGAAGCCTACGGGCTCCACTATTCCATGTTTTGTTGCCAAAGGCACTGCAGATCAGAGTGGAAGCCTACGAGCTCCACTATTCTATGTTTTGTTGCCAAAGGCACTGCAGATCAAAGCTGGCTATGGCACAAAAGAATGTCGCACATCATCTTCAAGACTATCAACAAACTCGCTAGACATAGAATGGTTAGAGGTTTGCCTGATGTATCATTTCATAAAAACAGCATATGTGGACCCTGTCATAAAGGCAAACAAGTTAAGACCACCCTGAAAAGCAAGTCATACTTGTTTACGCACAGGGTACTGGATTTGCTACACATGGACCTCTACGACCCTGTAGACCCTGTAAGTTTGGAAGGTAAGAAATACAGTCTTGTTATTGTTAAAGATTTTTTCACTACGCCACAAATGGCCTTCAGCAACGTTTATTTCGATGTTACAAGCAAAAGTGTTAGCATAGATGCCTTAAAATTGATCTACGCTAACCCTTTTTTTTTTTATCGTTACAGTTGATAGTAACTGGTGTTGCCATAGTATCTATGGTAACACCAAATTAGGTGTTACCGTTGATCTTTAAAAAAAGCATTACAAGGGAAGAAAAAATAGGCGAAAAATAAGAAAAACCTGTAAAAATCGTAGCGACCCAATTTTTCTAATAGTATTTTATGAATATATTTTTATAATAAGGAAAACCTGTAAAAACTTAAAGTCGTTACACTAGTAGAATAAACATCAAAGACTTCGGTACGTCTCACTTCGGTAATGTATATTTGTAAAGTAAAAACAAACAACAACTTCGGTTTTCAATTTACAGAAGTAAACAACCCACATAGACTTCAGTAAATGGTACCAAACAATAAAGCAGGAACTAGTTAGAAATTTTAAGTTACAAAGACTTCGCTAATTTGATAATTACTGAAGTAAAAAGTGTGAAATTTTATTTTTACCAAAAAATTTTTACAATAGCGTAGTGTATATCTTGAGAACGGGAATTAATATCTTGAGACCAGGAATTAATTGACCCAGCACCAATCCAACCCTGAGTTTTTTACCAAACTAGTATTATTGAAAAAAATATTTATCATAATAGTGTAGCTCCAAAAATATTTACTATAATAATGTATTTATTATTTTAATATTAAAAAAATAAAAAATACTCATAATTACTATATATCTAATGCAGCTGCGATTTTCGTTTTGATTTTCTGGACGCTGCGATTGTCGTTTTGATTTTCCGGATTTTTACTTGTATTCTGGCCACATAGCCACGTATAACAATATTATTGTATTTCCCCAAAACTGACTCAGTCACATGGCATCGCCTTTCCCAACTTCATCCCACAAGACTTCACAACTCCGAGCCCTAATTCCTCTTTCACACCAACGATGACCAATAACTCCTCTCCACCTTCTTCCTTAACCATCTTCAGATCTGTAACAATACCCCTCGGAGAAGATGATCCTCGCCCACAAGGGTCAAAATGAGGAAATTTCTGGCGAATAAAAGTGGAATCCTCCCACGTAGCAAGCGCAAAGTCCTGATTCACCGTGCACCAACACCTGAAGAACGGACAGCCGTTGCGGAAAATCACACGTGACTACAAGATCGATAAAGGCTCCACCTTGCAATTCCCCTCGTCATTCACATCAGGTATATCTGAAACAGGTAACAACTCTCTGTTGATGCATTTTTTGAGTAGTGATACGTTAAAAACCGGGTGGATTCTTGAGGAATCTGGTAAATTTAAACGCTAAGCCACTGAACCAATCTTCTCTAGGACAGTATAGGGTCCATAATAGCGGGCAAATAGTTTTAAATTCTTCTGAAGAGATAGTGAAATTTGTTTGTAGGGATGTAGTTTAAGATAGACCTTATCCCCCACCTGAAAAATGCGATCTTGTTATGAAAACAGACGGGAATGTGCTGGACTCAAAATCAAGAAACAAGCCCTATCTCAAACTCCTCCTCCTTCTCCACCTCCCGATCACCGCTTCCCACTTGCGCCCAAATTCTAGTACTCATGTTTCACAAGATATTATGGATAATGCAGATTCTGATGAAATTCCTTCTGATTCAGATCTGGAAGGGGATGGAACTAATCATGATCTTGTTAGTCCAGTTGTGATACAAAAAGATGAGGTATCCGATTTGGTCGTGAAGCATGTGGGTGTTGGACGAGTTGGGGTTAGGTTTTGCCAGAAGGATGGTTTCTCCTCTGCAATTTGTAGAATATGGTGTGAATGGCTTAGGCATAATGTTTTCACCAATGAGGATACTAACGTGGTCCTAGAGCATGAGGTTGTAGTTGTTACATTTGCTTATAACTATAACTTGGGTCGAAAAGGATTACTTGATGGTTTTAGATATTTGCTCCCTTCTAGTTCTCATACGGAAGCTGAGGATAGTAGCAGCTCTGGAGGCAAAAAGAGGAAAGCTTTTTCTGACCCAGAGGATATAAATGAGGATTCAACTGATCAAGGGGACTCTTGTAGTAGGGTTAAATGGTAAGGATAAGAAACATCTTGCCCCACAAAATCGACACTCCCCCCTCATATACAAGGAAAAGTCGAGTAGAAAATATTGATGCGATTCATTCATTTTGCTACACGCTCCAGGAAGAGAAAACATCTCAAAAAATTGAAGAACGGGAGATCGCGAGAGAGACGTGTGCACGACCGCAGCTGCCTCACCTCCTCCACGACGCCTCTGTATGGTTCGTTCTTGCCTCTTTTCTCTATCTCCATCTTTATCCCATACCCATTTTCTTCAAAATTCTATTAATTTGCTCTATGTATTTGCTTTGAAAATTTTATGGTTTCATAGTCATCCTTTTATTAATTTGGGCTTCATTTTTCAATGATCGTTGAGATCAGGGATCTCTCTCCCCGCCCTTTTAGCACTTAGGTAATCTCTGTCCCAAAATGAATGACACTTTTAATTTAATTTAGGCTTCTTTTGTCAAGGATGACGTGACTTGAATAAGGAAAAGAAAACCAAGTCTCATCATCTCAAATCACGGCCTCATTCCTTATAGTTCTAACACTCTTTCTAGGTTACAATCAGAAGAAATGACCTTTTATGAATCCATCAATTGATCTTATATATTCTTCGAGAAAATCAAGTTTATGCTTGTAAATAGAGTTGTGCACCAGGGGTCCCAAATATACGGGCACACATGGGGTGCTTCATTGCAAATTTTGGCACAAAGTTTCATCCAGAGGTACTTCCTTATACACAATGTCCTTATATATATCTTAAAGGGAAAAGAGAAAAGTCCCAGGCAAGTAATAGAACTTGCTTTTGTTTCTCAAGTTGGATGCGCATTTTCTTTTCCCGTGTTCATTTTCAGGTGTGATTGAATAATATGCACAAAGCACCATCACCAAATGGAGAGAGGTCAGAGGAGAGTTTTCTTGTATTATTATAATGTGGATTTTTATTCTTGCAATTAATTAATTAGCTCATGCATATGTTACTGCAGGGAAGAATAGTGATCAAGATGCAACTAAGTCTGCAACTGATGAAGCTGATCAGAAAGCTACACTCGAGGTAATCAAAGTTGGTAATTTTGATGGTTTCAACGATAAAAATGATAGTGGTCGCAATGGAGATGGTGAGGAAGCAAGCGGAAATTCTCAAGATGCTGATCTCATTTTGAAAGATAACTGGATTTTATATTTGTAATTAAGCTGAACTTAAGGGCCAGTTCTTGTAATTATCCCTAAATATGTGTTATGTGATGAAACTGGAAATATCATGCACCTTTCTTGCATCATTCATGCTGTTAGTATTGCCCTTTATTTCTCCTCAACGAGACAATCATCTTATATTTTCAATTTGTGGTATCTGGTTGTGCAGTTGTTGACTAAATTTGTGGAGCTGATTTTGAATTTTGTTGAAGAATTTTTTTTCTGCACCTATAATTGTAATCCTGAATTTGTGGTTCTACACATATTTTCCTTGTTATGATGTTTCATTTCTTCATATTCTCCATTGCTCGATACACTGAACTCAATTGCCTCTTTTTGAAATTTTCTGTGCGTATGAGTCGCCGGTAGGTAGAGCAACAGAGTCAGCTCATCCGGGTAATATTTCCATCTATGTCGTATCATGTCGTTCTGCTTTCCCCACAATATATGATGTGCATATCTAAGTGAGCGTTCATATGTGTTGTTTTAGTATTGGAACTTGAGGTTCCTGTGTCCCTGAAATGAGCATTTTCTTTTATAATTATTTTTGAAATTGTATGCCAGCGCTTAGGCATAGTGATATTTCCGGGTATGTTGCACATCGAAGTGGGTGTATCGAGAACTTGGGGTTCCTATGTGCCTCAAATGAGCAATTAATTATCTCTGATAATCACTGTTGAAATTGCATTCAAGTGTCCTTGGTGTAGTGATGGAGAAATGTTATAAATCAATGGGTGTTCTTGTTTTTGAATGTCGTCATGTTGTTTCTCCTGGTAGGCTGCATTGTTTCCGGGTATGTTGTTATCACCGTTTTGTCCCTGCTATGCAATATCAGCAGGACTAAACGGAATGTATATTCTTTCATTTCACTATAGCAGGAACTAACTTATTGTTACGCTTGAGTTCTGGCTTGTCACTTGAGTTATACTAATATATTTTGAACATATCATTCTGATCCTCACTGCTAAACATAGTATATATGAGTGAAGATGTTTGCACACGTGCTAGTCAATATTTATTTTTTGTCATTAGTTTACACCAAGTTCAAGGTTTATTTTCTTTGATAATAATTTTGAAATTGTATGCAAGTGTTCTTGGTATACTGACCAAAGGCTGGGAACTTCCTTCATAAAGGGAAACCAGATACCACAAACTGGCTAGCATAGCAGTGGAGGCTAGGAACTTCCTTCAACTGAGGGAGACAATGCGGGCTCTTCTCAAATACAACAACATACTCTACAACTGATAGTGCGAGGAAAGAAGTTGGAGACGCAAAACGTTCTGATCGACGTAGACCATGAGGCAACTAGAGTTGTCATTTTTTTCTGGGGTGAGATGATGAAATTTTGCTAAGTGACTCAAGTAGTTTTGTTATATTTATGGATTGCGATGGTAACTTGTTCTTAGCTATTAAATAGTACTTAAGTTAATTGTTGAATGACATTTTAAGTTAGATTTTAGATGTTGGGTTACGTAAATGCATTTGGCTGTTTGATTATACATTGAATATTTGGATGATGTTATGGTTGACAGTGTTTAATGGTATTGATTGTTTTATGGTAATATCTATTTTTCAATATAACATGTTGCTTTTTACCATGAAAAATATTGGTAAAAACCTGCGAAAATGTAGCCATAGACACTAATTTATAATTCTTCTTGTTGGCAAAATATAAAAATTGTGTTGGCAAAGATTAAAAGTGTGTTGGCAAAAGTTGGAACTATTCATATATAAGTGTAGCCATAGTGTTAAAGTTGTTGGTAAAGATGTCAAAGTGTTTCACAATTTAATGTTATACTAGACCTCATGAGTGTTAGCATAGGCCTACAGCTACACAAATATTTGTGTCACTAGATATATAGAAGTGTGGCCTTAAGTCTACAGCAACACAAAATCTAGTGTAGGCACAGACAAGAAAAGTGTTGGCATAGGGGTCTATTGTTACACTTTTTTCACATGTTACCAAAAACAAGAAAAGTGTTACCTTAGACCCATATGGTTGCGGCCGTTTTTGTAACACCTTCAAATTTGGTCAAAGTGTAGCCGTAGCCTGTTTTTTTGCCTTCAGCAACACTTTTTTGACTTTTGAACACAGTTTTTCAGGTGTTGCTGAAACCCATATATGGTGTAGTGTTTCACTTATGCTTGGAGAATCTTTCTAAGCAAAAAGAAAGATACCACCACGAAGTTGTAACACCCCAAACTAGGCGGATATTACAGTGCCGTGAATCCCCGACTGGGACCCACCAGGCAAATAAAAATGATGAATTAAATAATATAATTGTAGTACCGAACCACATTATATTACCAAGTACTCCGATGAGGAGTTTAAGTACAACACACCAGACAATATCAATACTAGAATATTTTATATGAATTTAAAATACACCACCATTAATAATTAAACTTCTCAAACGGAATTTGCAATGGAAAATACAAATGACGGAATAATCAAATGATGAAAATGATTGAACAAACTAACGCATCGGGCCCCTACTAGTATCATCGGGACTCGCCGCCGTCAACATGCTCTTCCCGTGCCTTTGCCTTGCCGTGACACGAAAACAAAATCCCCAACGGGCCGCCATACGTAACAACAATCCTCAAGAGTTGAAATTACACAATCATGAATTAACCAAGTTATGAAATATTCTTAATTATGAATTACGCCAAGAGGAGTATCATAGTACGCCGTAATGTTCTCGTGCAAGTGTACAAGACGAATGACCGACACACCCGCCTTGTACCTAATTAGTCTCACGGAGGTAAGCGTTACCGTGTGCACGGTCCGATGTATCGGTGAACCCAATACATGACCATCGTGTGCCCGACTAAAAATTCCACACACCCACACCCGCCACGCAATATGAACCCTAAGGTCACATGAACGAGAATGGCCATGATGAATATCAATGAATAATAATTAGACAAGGCCAAGATGACTCACCGATATGAAAGTAATAGTGACGTGATTGATAACCCAATGAAATGATTTGGAACCGTCGTTCCTCGTGAATGAAATGATTATTCGACAATTACAAGTCTCAAAATGATTAATATTATGATGAATGAATTATGATTATGAGCAATCAACAACAAAAGGAATGAGTATCCTTTAAACCGAGAAAGAATTAACTTACACAATACCGATTAATAATGACCGTCCACGAACAACGTCCTAAGTGAAATACCGGTCGCTCGAACAACCTTGAATAACAATAATTACCAACAATCGCTCAATACACGTATCAAACAACAAAACACGACTAACCCAAAGGTCGAAACAACGATAATCAAACCCATAGGGGCATTCCAACGAATACATAACCAACCACACAACTTCGGAAATATCCAATTCCGAATATGTCGAAACCCACACCAAAATGAGTATTTCGAACTAACAAAACACTTCAATGATATCAATAATCCATTAGGAATCCATAATTCATGATTACAACAACATCAATCGGAAAATCCCCAATTAACCGAAGTCAACCCCAAGGGTTCTTGAAATAATTCCGAAAATAACCATTAAATCCGTAGGAATATATTTATCCAAGGTAGATAATCCATATCTAACACATTCCAATGATAATCCAAGCTTACACGAAGAAATTGGAAGGAAAACCCAAAAATCCGAAATTCTAGATCTAAGAAATTAATACCTTTTGATTCGATGTTTAGGAGATGATGAAGTGATGATAATCCAACTCAAAGACTTGAAGATGATGATTGATGATTACACCTTGAAGAATACTCTCTAAATCGCCCAAATCGCCTAGAACGACGAGAGAAATGATAATAGGGTGATAAATGACGAACTCGGTGATCGTCCATTATATAGCCAATCTGTTAGCGACGCTAGCTCCTTGAGCGTAGCGTGCGCTAACGGGTAATTTGGGTAGTCCAAGACTCCACCGTCCCGAACACGGTAGCGCCACGTACCTTTTTGTAGCGTGCGCTACGGCCATAACATTAGCGTGCGTTAATACTCATAGTTAGCGTGGCGCTAACGAATAATTTGATGCCCGATCGGAATCCGAACCGCTGCTTTCTCGATTCGACTCGATAGCGTGCGCTACAACCATTATTTAGCGTGCACTATAGTATCGACGTGACGCTAAAAACAACACATAGCGTGCGCTAAGAATTAATTCAATGCAACAAAGAGCCACCGGACTCAACCTTATCTGCCCTTAGCGCGCGCTACACCACATATTAGCGTGCGCTACTACAACTCACTAGCGCGCTACTTACCATTCGTAGCGTGGCGCTACTTATAACTCACTGCAGTCCAAGACCTTACGGATCGCAGCCTGTGGTAACCTTAGCGTGCGCTAAGGTCGAGTGGTAGCGTGCGCTACCTATACCCAATTAGCGTACGCTAAAAGGAGTACGTAGCGTGCGCTACCCTCACGCATACCGCAACGAAAATGGCAATGATGATAAACACGGCACGAAACTCCAATCGATTAGTGATGAATGACGATTGATACACGATACAATTACTCGAATGATGAATACCATGATGAATATGAGTGACAAATGATCAATAATGAATGAAATTACCGAGTATCAATTATCGAATGATAAATACCGAATGATAATTATCAATTACAACCGGTATTACATACACCCCCTTAAAAGAGTTTCGTCCCCAAACTAAGGGTCAAACAACTCGGGATAACTCTCCCGCATACTATCTCGGTTTCCCAAGTAGCCTCTTCGACTCCGTGTCTAGACCATCGAATTTTAACCAAAGGAATCGTCTTATTCCTCAACCGCTTGATTCGCTGCTCTAAAACTCGCATAGACGCTCCTCATATGAATGATCGGCGATCTCGATTTCGCGAATCAAGTATGTGACTCGGCCGGCAACATACTTCCGCAATCGAGAGACGTGAAACACATTATGAATTCGGCTCAACGCGGAGGTAAAGCCAATCGATAAGCTAACTCGCCTACTCGATCCAAAATCTCAAACGGTCCAATGAATCTCGGACTCAACTTTCCTCTTCCCAAAACGGAAGATACCACGACTGGGATACCTTGACCAACACATGGTCACCACCTCGAACTCTAATGGTCGACGACGGTTATCGCATATGATTGGCCGACTCGAGCGGTCAACAAACGACTCCTGATCAAAGCTACCTTCTCACGGGCGGCTATAAGCATATCGGGCTCGGTGCCGATTGATTCTGATAAGTCGTCCCAACACAACGGAGATCGACAACGACGACCATACAAGGCCTCGTAAGGTGCCATCTTGATCGAAGCATGCCAACTATTATTATACGTGAACTCGATCAATGGTAGTTGGGCTTCCCAATCGTCTTTCCAATCGAGGACGCATGCCCTCAACATGTCCTCTAATGTCTGAATGGTCCTCTCTGATTGTCCGTCGGACTGAGGATGAAAAGCGGTACTGAGATTAAGCTGGGTCCCCATAGCTCGATGAACTGATTTCCAAATCGTCCGTCACGATCGGAAACGATACTTTTAGGAGTACCGTGCAGTCTGACTATCTCTTTGATGAACAGTTGAGCAAGTCTCTCGGGACCCCATGTCTCCTTGATCTCAAGGAAATGAGCTGATTTAGTTAAGCGGTCCACGATCACCCAGATCGTATTCATGCCACGACGACTCGTCGGCAAACTCGTGATGAAATCCATAGAAATGTCTTCCCACTTCCATTCGGGAATAGGAAGAGGTTTCGCATACCCACGGCCGCCGATGTTCAATCTTAACTTGTTGACAGTTAAGCATCTCGAAACAAATTTCGCGACTTCGCTTCATATTACTCCACCAAGAATTTTGTTTCAAGTCCTTGTACATCTTGCTAGACCGGATGAACAGAATAAGGGGTAGCATGAGCTTCTTTCAAAATCGAGTTTTTCAACTCGACATTCGGCAGTACGCACAACCGATTCTTAAACCTCAAAAGTCCATCCTCGTGGACCACAAATCAGTGGGCTTTCCCGAGCCACATCATCTCGGATGCGCAACAATGATGGGTCCGACCCCGATTCTCTCGGATTGCCTCCTCGAGTGACGATGAAATCTCTAACATACAAAGTCGCCTCGAACTCGCGAAGCTGCACTCGATCTCGGTCTAAGGAATTCCCGCCAAGCTCCTTCGAATCGTAAACGGGCAAGCATCTGCTCCTGAACGGACTTACGACTCAAGGCGTCGGCGACGACATTCGCCTTGCCCGGGTGATAGAGGATCTCAATATCATAATTTTTGATTAATTCCAACCACCGTATCTGACACATATTTAACTCCTTCTGAGTAAATATATACTTTAAACTCTTATGATCGGTGAATATCTGACAGGTAACGCCATAAAGATAATGACGCCAAATTTTCAAAGCGAACACCACGGCTGCTAGCTCCAGGTCGTGTGTCGGATAATTAACCTCGTAAGGTCTCAATTGCCGTGAAGCATAGGCAATAACCTTCCCGTTCTGCATGAGCACACATCCGAGACCCTGTCCGGACGCATCACTATAGACCACAAATTCTTTCGTCCCCTGCGGCAAGGAAAGTACAGGTGCTGACATTAACCGGCTCTTGAGTTCCTCAAAACTCCGTTGACACGCGTCAGACCACGTGTATTTCTTATCCTTCCGCAATAAGTTCGTCAAGGGTTGAGCGATTTTAGAAAATCCTTCCACAAATCGCCGATAATAACCCGCTAATCCGAGGAAACTTCGGATTTCCTTAACGCTCTTCGGAGGTAGCCAATCTCGAATAGCCTCCGTCTTCTGAGGGTCGACACGAACTCCGTCTGATGAAATTACATGTCCGAGAAAAGTCACTTCGGACATCCAGAACTCACATTTGGAGAACTTCCCATAAAGTTGTTCTCGTCTCAACACGTCGAGCACTTGATGAAGGTGAAACTCGTGTTCCTCCCGGTCACGAGAATAAATCAAAATGTCATCGATGAAGACAACAACAAACTGATCCAAAAAGTCGATGAAAACCCGATTCATTAACTCCATGAATACCGCAGGTGCATTAGTCAATCCGAACGACATAACCACAAACTCATAATGACCATAGCGTGTTCGAAACGCCGTCCTCGCGATGTCCGATTCTCGGATCCGCAACTGATGATATCCAGACCTTAAGTCGATCTTGGAAAATACTGAAGCCCCCTGAAGTTGATCTAAGAGATCATCAATACGGGGTAAGGGATACTTATTCTTGATCGTCACCCTGTTCAACTCCCGATAATCAATACATAAGCGGAATGAACCATCCTTCTTCTTGACAAACAACACTGGTGCTCCCTACGGGGACACACTCGGTCGGATATAACCTTTCTCGAACAACTCCTCAAGTTGGTTCTTTAATTCCTGCATTTCGGTCGGGGCCATCCGGTACGGTGCTTTCGATATCGGGACGCATGTGCTCCAACTCAATCGTGAATTCCACATCCTCTGTGGAGGCAAACTGTAACTCGTCTGGAAAACATCGGCATATTCCCTCACTACCGGAATATCCGCCAATATTATCGATGATTTCTGTTTTGGTCATAAGGCACCAATAACCAACACACCCCGATTGAGTAATCTCACCGCTTTCATCGAATTAATGACCTTACGAGCAATGGGATTACCTCCCGAAACACACATTCAACCCCATCGTCTCGAAATGATAGTGACCATACGCTACGGACACTAATGATGGCATCATGACGATCCATCCAATCAATACCCAAGATGATGTCGCCCTCGCAAATCTACCACGATTAGGTCCGCCGGCCATACACGACCATGAAATCAATCGACAATTACAATCTCACGATTACCAATAATTCGTCTACCATCGGGTAGGCCAATGACATATGGCTCACAACTAGTAGCACTACCTGCACGTAGTCTACTCAAACATGACTCGAAATGAATGAATGCGATGCACCAAGATCAAAAAGGGTACACACAAAGTTGAGATAGAATATCGAGTGTACCGAGATCATTCGGCCTCTCGGATCATCGGTCTTCTTCATCTCATAAATCCGGGCTTGCTAGTCCTGACCGACGCTCCTGTCTCGATGGCTAAAAGCTCCACCTTGAGTCGCTCCCCGCTGCTTTAAACGACGCCGATTGAGTGGCCTGATTACGAGCAGTGATCGCTTAGGTGCCTGAGATGACGTCTGAGTAGGTTTGGAGTCCCTACGGCAATAACGGGCCTTATGCCCAGCAATTCCACAATTATGACATGTGATAGTCTGTCTCGGACACTTGGTACTGAGGTGACCAAGATCCCCACAGTTAAAACAGGTGATGGCCGAACTGGCCGCTCGAGACTGAGATTCCGCGGGTTTAGACGACACAGGAGGTCGCTCAGAAAAAGCAGAGCCCGCACGGGGTTTCTTGAAAGTTGTCTGACCGCCTTCAGACTGATTACGATTCTTCGATTTCTTGCTAGCAGACGAAGGTTGCTGCTTAGCAATTTCCTTAGCAGTAAGCTCGTAGGTGAGAGCTTTCTCAATGAATTCGGCCAATGTGGTGCAATTATGATTAAGTAACTGAAGTCTCATACGGGGTTTCAGCCTCTTGCTGAAATACTTGATCTTATCCGCCTCTGAATGAATGATGGATGAGGCGAAAGGAAGAAGTTCCTGAAATTTCTCGGCAATGGCGAGAACATCCTAGTCTGTTGAGGGGTCGGGGGTGAGTAATTCTGACAGCTTGGCCTCTCTGAGTGGGGCCGGATAATACCTCTCCATCATGAGAGTCTTCAACTGACCCAAGTACAAGATCCTTCGGTGGGCTTCAACGACAACCACCAAGAATGTGCGCTCTTACCCAGGTAGTAGGCCGCAACAGAAACTTTGTGTCCCTCGGGACACTCTACCATAGCAAACAACTTCTCGAAATGCTCGAGCCAATGAATGATATCTGCCGGCTCAGACAAGCCCTCAAAAGTAGGTGGCCTCTGGCGAGAGATATCGCCGATGATATTACTCACATTCCTCTCTTGCCTCTGAGGTGGCGGCGGAGGAGCCTGCTGATTTTGATTGACGGAGTTATGCATCGTCTCCATCAACTGAGCCATCTGTGTCATTTGGGCCATCATGCCCTCGCATAAAGCGAGTGGGTCAACCCGACACCCTCGACCGAGCCGTGTCCTGCACGACTCCGATAGTGAATGATCGCGTCTGTGTGAATGAGTGGCGCTGGCCGCTCGATGAATTAGCATTATTCCTCGCGTTTGACGTGTATTCACACGAGTTCTCGGATTCGCCCGCTCCACGGCCTCGTCCTCCACGCCCTTCTGCCACCTTTCCATGCGAAGTGGAAAGTCATATGATGATTATATATCTCGCATGAGTATCACATTATGATTATATTATGAAATGATGAAAACGAGCATACGCGCCAAATACACGATTACATGAATGATTAATTGACGTGACATGATTATCTCGATGAAGTTATCAAAATGATTATCTTGAATGAGTTAACAAGATTAATGATTTGATCTTCACGATCAACAATCGAATAATGAAATGAATTGAGTGATTAATGAGTTAACTCGACCGCCCCGTCAAAGTGACAATGATGATTGAGGATTGTTAATCGATGAATTATGAATGAATGATTAATGCCGAAATTATACCATGACATTAGAAATCTTACGCTTCTTGGTCCGATTGGCTCGGCATTTGCACAGTCACACGTGACGCGAAAGTCCAATGATACTAGTCCGATGACGATGATTTCAAACGAGACATGACTTGGAGGGTAGTATTCAAAACCACGCTCCGATACCAACTCAGTAACACCCCAAACTAGGCGGATACTACGGTCGTGAATCCCGATCGGGACCCACCGTGCAAATAAAAATGATGAATTAAATAATATAATTGTAGTACCGAACCACATTATATTACCAAGTACTCCGATGAGGAGTTTAAGTACAACACACCAGACAATATCAATACTAGTATATTTTATATGAAGATAAAATACACCACCGAATAATTAAACATCTCAAACGGAATTTGCAAATGAAAATACAAATGACGGAATAATCAAATGATCAAAATGATCGAACAAACGGAACGCATCGGGGCCCCCTACTAGTATCATCGACTCGCCGCCAACATGCTCTTCCCGTGCCTTTGCCTTGCCGTGACTCGAAAACAAAATCCCCAACGGTCCGCCATACGTAACAACAATCCTCAAGAGTTGAAATTACACAATCATGAATTAATCAAGTTATGAAATATTCTTAATTATGAATTACGTCAAGAGGAGTATCATAGTACGCCCGTAATGTTCGTGCAAGTGTACAAGACGAATGACCGACACACCCGCCCTTGTACCTAATTAGTCTCACGGAGGTAAGCGTTACCGTGTGCACGGTCCGATGTATCGGTGAGCCCAATACATGACCATCGTGTGCCCGACTAAAAATTCCACATGCCCACACCCGCCATGCAATATGAACCCTAAGGTCACATGAACGAGAATGACCATGATGAATATCAATGAATAATAATTAGACAAGGCCAAGATGACTCACCGATATGAAAGTAATAGTGACGTGATTGATAACCCAATGAAATGATTTGGAACCGCTGCTCCTCGTGAATGAAATGATTATTCGACAATTACAAGTCTCAAAATGATTAATATTATGATGAATGAATTATGATTATGAGCAATCAACAACAAAAGGAATGAGTATCCTTTTAACCGAGTAAGAATTAACTTACACAATACCGATGAAGAATGTCCGTCCACGAACAACGTCCTAAGTGAAATACCGGTCGCTCGAACAACCTTGAATAACAATAATTACCAACAATCGCTCAATACACGTATCAAACAACAAAACACGACTAACCCAAAGGTCGAAACAACGATAATCAAACTCATAGGGTCATTCCAACGAATACATAACCAACCACACAACTTCGGAAATATCCAATTCCGAATATGTCGAAACCCACACCAAAATGAGTATTTCGAACTAACAAAACACTTCAATGATATCAATAATCCATTAGAAATCCATAATTCATGATTACAACAACATCAATCGGAAAATCCCCAATTAACCGAAGTCAACCCCAAGGGTTCTTGAAATAATTCCGAAAATAACCATTAAATCCGTAGGAATATATTTATCCAAGGTAGATAATCCATAACTAACACATTCCAATGATAATCCAAGCTTACACGAAGAAATCGGAAGGAAAACCCAAAAATCCGAAATTCTAGATCCAAGAAATTAATACCTTTTGATTCGATGTTTAGGAGATGATGAAGTGATGATAATCCAACTCAAAGACTTGAAGATGATGATTGATGATTACACCTTGAAGAATACTCTCTAAATCGCCCAAATCGCCTAGAACCGACGAGAGAAATGATAATAGGGTGATAAATGACGAACTCACTGATCGTCCATTATATAGCCAATCCGGGTTAGCGACGCTAGCCCTTGAGCGTAGCGTGCGCTAACGGGTAATTTGGGTAGTCCAAGACCACCGCTCGAACACGGTAGCGCGCCACGTACCTTTTTGTAGCGTGCGCCACGCCATAACATTAGCGTGCGTTAATACTCATAGTTAGCGTGTGCTAACGAATAATTTGATGCCCGATCGGAATCCGTAAAGCGCCTGCTTCTTCCGATTCGACTCGATAAGGCGCTACAACCATTATTTAGCGTGCGCTATAGTATCGATTGCGTATGCTAAAAACAACACATAGCGTGCGCTAAGAATTAATCAATGCACCAAAGAGCCACCGGACTCAACTCGACCGTCCTTAGCGCGCGCTACACCACATATTAGCGTGCGCTACTACAACTCACTAGCGCGCGCTACTTACCATTCGTAGCGTGCGCTACTTATAACTCACCTGCAGTCTAGTACCTTCTGGACTGCAGCCAGGCTAACCTTAGCGTGCGCTAAGGCTGAGTGGTAGCGTGCGCTACCTATACCCAATTAGCATACGCTAAAAGGAGTACGTAGCGTGTGCTACCCCTCACGCACAGCTCGCAACGAAAATGACAATGATGATAAACACGGCACGAAACTCCAATCAGATTATTGATGAATGACGATTGATACACGATACAATTACTCTGAATGATGAATACCATGACTGAATATGAGTGACAAATGATCAATAATGAATGAAATTACTGAGTATCAATTACTGAATGATAAATACTGAATGATAATTACTGAATTACAACCGGGTATTACAGAAGTTTCCAGAGCACCTAAAGAAGCTAATGAGAAAGGGTTGAGTATTATGTCCATTCATTCCGACAAAGGCATTGAATTCATAAATAGAGTCATAAAGTAATACTGTACGGATAATGGAATACAGCATGAATACTCAGTAGCCCGAACTCCTCAACAAAATGGCGTTTCTGAGCAAAAGAGCAGGACGCTCAAAGGTAACAAGGACCATGTTAGCCGCAAGCAAATTGTTGCAGGGGTTCTAGGGAGAAGCAACAAATATAGCGTGCTACACACAAAACTGTTGTATCATCAACAAGCATCACAACAAAATAGCATATGACGTATGGAATAATAAAACCCCAATGGTTGCATACTTTCATATTTTTTAATGCAGGCGTTATGTTCTAAACAATATAAAGGATCAACTCAAAACCTTCGACAAAAAGTAGGATGAAGGTATATTCGTAGGATACTCCTCTATCAGCAATGCTTTCAGGATATTTCACAAGAGGAAGCTGACAATAGAGGAATATGTCCATGTAGTATTTGGTGAAACCCATTGTGACCCTACAGGAGTAGAAGAAATAACCCAGAACATCCAAACACTTACCGTTGATGATCCCCAAACTCCAATAGAACCTGTTGTGAACCTAGAAATCAATCCCTTAGCTGTAAGATCAGAAGTAGTCGAAGCTGATGCTGTACAAGCTGAAGCCGAGACTCCATCGCCACAAGATACATCATGGGATGCCGAGTTAGAACCTGACAGTAGATGGATGAAAGATCACCCCCAGGAGTTGATTGTAGGCGATATAGACGCTGATGTAACCACTCGTAGGAAAATACAGAGTATACAAGGAACTGTACTTCATGCACAAGAAGAAACAGATTCTGAAAAGTCTCAATTTCCTGTATGGAAATCTCAATCCGAACTTAGCAGACTAGCTATGTGCACTTTAGTTTTATTCTTAGCCCAGTCCGAACCTTTTTCGATCAATGAAGCTCTAAATAATTCCCACTGGATCACTTCTATGGAAGAAGATGTAAATAGTTTCGAAAGAAAAAATATATGGTATCTAGTACCCAGACCAGATCATCAAGCTGTAATTGGAACTAAATGGGTATTTAGAAACAAAGAGGATGAAAATGTACTTGTCATAAGAAACAAATCCCGACTAGTCGCTCAAGATTACAAACAGGAGAAGGCATAGACTATGATGAAACCTTTGCCCCTGTAGCCAGACTAGAAGACATTAGGATATTCCTCGTGTTTGCTGCTCACAAGAACTTTAGTCTATCAAATGGACGTTAAGAGTGCAATCCTAAACGGAGATATCACCGAAGAAGTCTATGTTGAACAGCCACCAGGGTTTGTCAACACTAAAGGCAGAGACCTAGTATATAGGCTAAGGAAATCACTGTATGGACTTAAGCAAGCGCCTAGATCCTGGTATGCAACTTTGTCCCTGTACCTAATCAACAATGGATTTGAGAAAGGTGCCGTAGACAAGACCCTGTTTAAGATGCAGAAAGGTGATGATCTTGTAATGGTACAAATATATGTCGACAATATTATATTTGGTTCAACTAACCTCGATCTATGTCAAAAGTTCTCTCATCTCATGCAAAGTTAATTTGAAATGAGTATGATGGGAGAACTTAGCTATTTTCTAGGATTGCAGGTTAAGCAATTGCTTACAAGCATATTCATCAACCAGGAAAAGTACAACAAGGAGCTGCTCAACAAATTCGGGATGAACAACTCCAAATCCTCATATACTCCCATGAACACTTCCACGCAAATTAATGCTGACGAAGCTGGAAAGCTGGTTGATCAATCACTCTACAGGAAGCTTATAGGCTCACTCCTGTACCTAACAGCTAGCAGGCCCGATATCCAGTTTATTGTAGGAGTGTGTGCTCGGTATCTGGTAGCACCTAAGGAGTCGCACTTCGCCAAAGCCATACGAATCCTTAAGTACGTGAAAGGAACAATTGATATAGGATTATGGTATCCTAAGGAAGGAGGATTCGATGCGGTAGGCTACAACGACTCGGATCTCGGAGGCTGTAAGTTGGATAAGAAGAGTACAAGCGGCACTTGTCACTTCCTTGGACCTGGACTTGTCTCGTGGTTCAGTAAGAAGCAACTGGTTAACTCACTTTCTACATCTGAATCGGAATATTATGCCCTTTGAAGTTGCTGTATTCAGATTCTCTCGATGCAACAGCAGTTACAAGATTATGAAATCAGCGCGAGAGAGACTCCAATCATGTGCGATAGCACGAGTGCAATTGCAATAACGCACGACCCAATATTGCACTCGCAAACTAAGCATATTGATATGAAGCATCATTTCATCAGGAATCATGTTGAGAATAAATATGTTCGGATCAAGAAGATTCATACAGACATACAGTTAGCCGACATCTTTACAAGACCTCTCAGCACAACCAGGTACTGCATGCTTCGCCAGGAATTGGTAATGTTACAGCCAGACTCCTTGTAAGTTTTTACTTTTTACTCATCAATTGAGGGGGAATACTGTAAGACCCAAGAATACAGTATCCACTTTAATTAAATGTACACTCAAAACAAGTCAGATCTTACTGTAGGAGGAAGAAGGCATAAAACCTTCCTACAAGTGACGTGTGCATTAATTATAGGGGAATACAATACGCCCCATGAATACAGTATTAATCCAATATTGTTGCAAGAATTGAACCCTGTATGTACCTTTTAATGGGGAACGCTGTATTTTCGCGGCTACAACACATACGCTGTAGGATATCAATTAATATTATAATTGTATCTCACTCATACAATTATACACAGCAAACTGCGCTCTGTCTGAATTTAAAACATTTTACCTTTAATAGTTTTAAAGACATATGGACTTCACTGCCTCAAATACCACAATTTCAAAATTCAAACCGCCGTTTCGTGCAATATTGGAAGACGAACTGTGTCAGAAATTGGACCGCCTATTATTTCAAAACTGATGGATTAGACGTACAAGTTACATCTGAATCCATCATGTACGTTCTTTCTAAATACGGTTCCCATCCCTTAAATCTGACCGTTCACTGTTAACCTAGTCTTCCTTGCACCCTATAAAAGGACAGTACATTGCTCTCACAGACTCTTTACGCTTTCTGCAATATTAAAAGAGTCTACATCAATCTGTCTTCATATTCTCTACATTCCTTTGCTTAATTTCATGTTTCCTCACACCTTTTTCTAGAAACTATCTACCTCACAGACCTCTTCAATCTCTCTGGAGAATAAGGAAACCATCATTGACGGTCGTATATTTGCCAAATCTGTTTAATGGAAATGATTGCCTTTGAAAGTAAAGACGAAATTGGAATGGACCTGGTTGTCGCTAGACTGAAGCAACAAGGTCTGTATCGTCTGGGAAGTCATGACGCTGACAACTACGACGAACAGATAGTGGAGGAATTCTATCTTGATGCTACGTTCAAATATTCCTTGCAGAGGAAAGGATCTGAAATCACTGACATAACTGGGACTGTGCAAGGGATTGAGATACCTGTGAACAAGGATCTACTGGAGAAGATCTACAATTTACCGTCTGACGGTCTAAAGATGGAAGAACTGGAGACTTCTGGGTCTGAAAGCCTGCTGTCCGACTACTGGAAGCTGTTTACTGGCACTTCCATGGCCACCAACGTTCATCCTTCTTGCCACAAGAATAACTTCACACTTACATACATCTACCTTCATGATTGTTGCTGCCGAGTAGTCGAAAACAGAACTGGTGCTTTCAAAATGTGCACCGACTTTAGGTACAGAATAATGGTCGCCATCATGTCTGGTGAGAAAGTTAATTGGTGCCAAAATTTTTGAAACGCATTCAGGAAGAGGCATCTAAGCTGGATTCTACCAAGAAATCATTTGACCTAATCCGGAACCACATCCTCACTCGTTGTGGAGTAAAGCAGTCCGCAGAAGCCAAAAAATTGGAACCGGGAAGTTTATCGGTGGAATCAGACTTACTGTATACAACAAAACACCCATTCTTGCTGACAGGCCTAACCCCTACACCATGCCAAGAAGTATCCCAGACAGCAGTTCCCCTAAAGCTGTCGAGAAGAAAAGAAAGAAGACCAAGAAATCTTTTAAGGATGATCCTACGGTGACTATAATGGTCACTATAGAAGTCCCATCGACCACTCCAATCGATGAATCTATCTCATAGGGCCCAACCCCTATGGAATAAATAGTTGTTGCTCGTATAACAGATCCCGAGCCAGTGGCGGCTATGATGGAGGATCAACTGTTTGCCAAGTTGGAAGGATCTGGCGAATCGGCTGCCCCCTCAGAGCTGAAAGCCGCAACTCCAAACAGGGCACCCACCCCTTTATGGAATCCCACTACCTACAGGGTACCCACCGATGTCAGGATCCCTCTCCCTAATAGGCTCTCACACCTGCTGAGGATCCCAACCGGACAATAGAGCCATATGTTGTTCGGAGTCCCTCCCCGACGGATATTATCAACAACACTGTCCGTCAAGTCCAAATAGAGGAAGCCTTTGAGCGCTTCAAAGTTTGTAAATCCTACAGGATTGCCCCTTACGACACCCTATACAACTGGGAGGACAGGAAGAAAGAGGAGTTATTTGCTATGGAGGTCACGAACACTCAGAACATTGAGGTCTTGATCAGTAGGGAAGATCACTTTTGCCTTGAGCTTACCACAAACTATTTCATGGCAAAAGAGAAGGCCCGAATCAAAGGGAAGTCAGTCCAGTGACAAGGCTCCATCACCAAGTCACCACTCCGACCCGAACTCCGATGATGACGACGAGGCCTTATAGACGGGTCTTTAGATTAGCCGAGAAGAGGCTCGGGAAGGAGAATTTGCTAACATCCAAGCCCAACAGGTCCAGGGGACATCCAATGAACAACATCAGTCCCCGCCCCCGCAATAGGAAGAAGTAGCCCCTGAAGACAAGAAACAGGAGGAATTATCCCTCCTGCCATCAATGAAGAACCCGCTACTTCTCCCCTACAGGAAGCTCATCCTGTACAATATGTGTCTGTTCAGCCAACAGAGGATAAAGAGGATGCCACCCGTGTCATCCGCCAAGAGGAAACAGTCCCTCTTCCAGAACAGGCGAAAGTTGAGAGTCGACAGGAGGAATCAGTCCCTCCTGTAGTTCTGACTACTGAAAACCAATGGAGAAAGGAGGAATCAGTCCCTTCTAGACTATAAGAAAAAAGGGCTTCAGTGACAGTGATTTACGTTGCTATTTTGTTGGAGATGACTATCACGAACAAACTTTGTCATTGCAAATTTGTTTGTGAAAGTGGCGTGGCTAAACAACTGCGACAAAAAAAAATTGTTGGTAAATTTAGCGACAACCCTTTTTTATTAGTGAAATATTAGTATTATGTTGGTAATGATGAAAACAATCAACGGAGTACTTTCACTTTCTACAACAACATTATATGTCGGTAATTTGACACAACTTTACCAACAAATATAGCAACCACTTTTATGTTGGAAAGTCAAGTACGAATAGTTACAATTTTACCAACAAAAATTAACAACTATTTTTCCATTGAAAAGTCAACTACGATAAACATTGTCTGTATCTTGTTACAAATTTATAGTGATATGACACCAAACTTAGCAACAAGATAAAGTGTTGGAATGTTAGCTTCGCACACTGGCGTCGCTAATCCGTTATAGATCTAAACAAATTTTTCAACAAATAATGGTGTCGCTATTTTGTTAAAGACCAACTAGAAGCTAACAACAAAATTTAACATTGTAACATTTTGTTGTTACCCAAAATATTATTCGAAGATAGTATTGCTGGAAAGATCGAGTAACAAACAAATACGAGAACACTTCTGTGAGAAAATAGATAACACAAGATTTTCCGGGGTTGTTAATCCCGGGCTTGAATGCTCTCGCGATATGTAATTAATAAATATACTGTCGAGTACAAATATTAATGTTAGAATCTATTACAATGAGTGTAAAGACTTCTAGTTATCTAAGCTGTAGAGCGTGTAGATTGCCGGAAGAACCAGATATGTAGATATGTGAGTTCTTGCTTGGGATGTATGATAAGTGTATATGAATATCAATATGAATGTATAAGTGATTGTCAGATGAGTCTTTGATTCTCTCTCTGTGTATAATTTGCACTGTATTCACGGTAAAATTGCATGATCCCTGGACACTTGTTGTGAGCCTCCTATTTATAGGTGACAAAGCTGTTGGGACCTCTCTGGCGATCGCGGGCTACCGCCATTTTCTATATTATAATAATATGGCCGATCGTCCCGTCACGTGAGGTTATTCCCTTTAAGTCTGGGGCTGCTGTTGGCGACCAGCTGTGCGGGCCAATGGGAAGCCTGCACGCGCCCGACCGTCGTCCGGGGAGGACCCACTTTGTACCTTTCGGCGGCCCTGTCGGTAGGTGAGGTAGGTGACAGGCTGGGGTCAAATGTCTTATCTGTCGGTGCCCTTCGTGGATCTGCACGTGAACCACCGTTTGAGATTCGGTCTTCGACGACTTTGACGGATGCCGGATCCATACGTGGCACGAGACGATCGTCTCTGGTTCGGACATCAAAGACGAACGCCAGATATCAAAAGGCGATCGCTGGGTACCAGAAGTCGATCGCCGTGTACCAAAAGACGATCGCCGTATATGCCGATCGCTGGGCGTTTGCCCAGAGTATGTCTTCTATGGTTGGCTCTCTGATCGTTTAGGCCGATCGCCATTGAGGCGTATTAATCGCCGCACAACAATTGCCCCCCAGCTTGCTTCGATGTTTGAAAACACGGGATGAGGTGGCACTATTGGCGATCGCCAATGTTTAGATGATCAGGCGATCTGATTTCAAATTTGGACGATCTTCTTTTGCGCTGGGAGCATCGGGAAATGAAAGCGGGCTCTCGAAACATTGCAAAGACACGCGCCGTGCTACCATTGGGGGAGTCCGACGGTCTGTCAGACTTGTCGCCTGGCATGACCTCTAAAAGACGCGTACGCGGGATTCGAGGGCTGCATTTAATGTGTCCCCCCACTGACGGTTGCACTCCAGCCCTCAGACTTTCGCCTATTTGCATAGAGACCCCCGCTTCCATCTATAAAAGGGGCTAGGGCTACTCCATTTTTACTCTTCACGCATCCTTGCCTTCTTGCTGAAACTCTGCTGAAATTTCTGAAGCTTGTTGTGCCGATCGTCTTTCTAGGTTTTAGGTAAGAAAACCCATCTTCTTTCTCCCTTTATTTTTTATAATATGTCTGGAGGATCTGAGGCCTTCGAGACCGGAAGCACTTCCGCCGCCGCGGTTTCGCCTGACCGGGAGGAGATTCCCGTGGGACTTGATATGGAAATGGCCGTTGAGGCCATTCGTGCGGGGATTGCACCTGCAGAACTCGAAGAGCTCTTCAACGAGGCCGAAGTGGTGAAAACGGTGGCGACGACGGAGCAGGGGGCCTCGCCGGTGGACGAAGATGAACTGGTGCGGATGACTTGGGAAAGGGAAAGTGTATTCGGCCCCGCCTATATGGCTTTCGCCAAGATTATGGAAGGGATCGCCGGACCCTGCCCGGAATTTGACTTTGAAGCTTACTCAGCCGCTCATCCTTACGAACATGTGAAGCGGACGGTGTTTCGGGCCGCCGACCCGTCTTAGTGGACCCTTGGTAAGATCCGGAGTTCGGCGACCCGGAAAGACTTGGGCTGCTGGAGGGCAAAATATCATATTCCCTCTGACGTTTCTTTGCACGTGCCCTCGGAAAATGAACGTGCCGATCAACCGCCCGAGGGTCTGGTCGCCGTTAGTGAGATGATTATGGAGGCCGGTCTGCGATTCCCATTGCCGTTCGCCGTCTCCTATTTATTGGTCGCCTGGAATTTGGCGCCGCTCCAACTGACGCCGAACGCCTGGCTACAGGTCATCTGCACTTTGACACTCTTCGGTGGTCATCGGTTGTTTCGGCTTCTTTCAGCGATGGAGATGAACTATCTCTTCAAGCTGGCTGCGCAGAAAGGGTCGATCGGCGGCAATCACATTCAGGGTCGAATGGGAAGAGTGGTCCTTGGTGTGCCGAACAAGACCCGGGGTGACCTGGCAAAATGGTGCTGGGTCGGCGGAGCGTGGCGATCGGCATCGAGTGATAGACCGGAGGAGGAGTTGGAGATTCCCACCAATTTTCAGGAGAGGAATCCGAGTAAGGGTTTTAACTCTCCCTTTGATCGGACTTGTCTTGGACTGATCTAATTTCGTTTCCTTTTTGCAGGACCTCTTGTTCCAGCAATCGGCAATCTCCCTTTTGACTTCTTGATCGTTTGGGAGCGGATTCGTGCCTTGCCGGATTCCTTCATAGAAGTTCGCTCACTCGGTCGCGAAGTTCACTGGTTGGGGGCTCGATTATTTCGTTTCCCACGTCATCTGAGAGTTCTAGGTATAAATTTAATTTCTTCTTCCTTGCTTTGATGATCGTCTCTAGGAGGTCGTAACGTCTAGGTAGTTGTCTAACTTGTTTGTACTTCTTCTTTGACAGAGGTTCACTTTCCCCTTTTTGCCGAGCCACCTCCAGAGATCGCCATGTCTAACCCAGGACTTATCGGTCGTCTTCACCAGGGTAAGAAGACTGGTCGTGTTCCTGCGACGACTTCTCGCCCTGTTCCGGTGGTGAGGCCCGCTGTGGTGCCGATCGCCGAGCCGAAAATCAAGAAGAGGGACAACTCCAGCGCCACAAGAGGCAGAGGCCGGAGGAGTCCCTGCCGACCACTGAGGCGGACGCGTATATTCTGGAGCCTCCGGTTGCCGCGGCTCCTATCTCCGCCGTTCCGATGATGGAGGGATCAGGATCTAGGCCTTCGGCGTCCGGCTCCAAGTCATCGGGCGGCTTCTCGAAAAAGGTGGCGATCGCCGAGGCTGAAACTCCTCGGGGCAAACCTTACTTTGGCCGCGATCCCGAGCTGGTCAACAGTTAAGGTTGGATTGAACTTTCCGAGTTAGGCATTTTGAAAAAGGTATAGGCTAACTCCTTGGTCTCTTTTGTTTGTGCTGCAGGGTCCGTCTTGCTGACCCGGACGTCGCTCCTATGGTGCTGGATTTCTTGTCGAGTAAGACTCCGCAAAAGTCCCTCGACGTCTCTACTTACGTTCAGAAGGCCATCACCTCACTGCCCAAGGCTTGGACGACCGATCTCGATGCGATCGCTCATCGGCGATCTGAAGATACCATGCAGGCGACCATTGCCCTGGCTCTCCAGACGGCGACGATGGTCATCCAAGCTGCCAGGGATTTTGAGGGGCGACCCTCTACTGCTCGCCTCCATAGAGACCTCGAGGCTGCCCAGAACACAAACATTGAATACGCCAACCAGATCCAGTCTATGGAGAAGGAGTACGTAGAGACGGACAAACGAGCTAAACAGGATGTTGACCGACTAAAGCAAGAGCTGAGCCGCTCCAAGGAAGCGGCCGATCGGTTCCGTGACCAGAAGAAAGAAGCTCGCCGGAAGCATGCCGCTTCGCAGGAGGAGGCGGTCGGACTGAAGGCGATGGTGGATCGGCTCAACCGTGAGCTGGAGGCGGCGAAAGGAGAGCTGGAGAAAGCCAAAGGGGAAACTGCCGCTAAGGTGGTCGAACTGGCAGAAGCTGAGAAGGCGACCGCTGAGATGAGAGGGCAGCTAAAGGCGATCGAGACCGATCCCTACCTCAATGTTGCACTCGTTGGCGAGTTCGATTATTACGTGGCCTATGCCGATGCTGCCCGAGCCGCAAAAAAGGTAGGGATCGAAATCGGTCCTTTGATGGAGAGCTTCAAAGTCTATGCACTCGAGCACCCTCTGCACCCGGAGTTCTCCCTGCCGATCCTTGACCTCGCCGACTTGGGGATCGACTTGAGTTGGTATCCTTTCCTGGACAAACTCATTTACCCTGGGGCCGATGGGGGAGCTCGTGCCGATCCGCCACCTGAGGGTGAAGACCAGCCGGCGGGGCCCTGAGAGATCTCTTTATTTTCCTTGTATCTTGTAATTTCCTGCTTTCCCTTTGTATTGCCTTTGGGCTTCGTAATGTACGAAATCTTTGTTACGAATAAAATATTCCTTTTTCGTACTTGTGTCTTTTCATGTATGATCGCCTTTGAATGTTTGTAAATTTTGTCGAACGATTCCGATGGTCCTGCGTGTGTTTGAGCGAAGCCGATCGGGTATGGTTCCTTCCTTTCGAACGCATTTAGGACTAGCTCCCCTTCTTTGCCCCTTGTTTTTGTTTACTTATTGTAAGTAAGAGAGCAAAAATAGTATGTTTGGTGAGCTATCCTCAATTTGCCGATTTTGAGGAATCGTGCACGGTCGCGGAGTTCGATGGACCGAACTCCACAACCGTGTCTTTGTGTGCGAGGGACATTGCCTATCCCGTGACTCACTTTATTGTGAGGGTCCTCCGCTAGGCTGCGCCTACCTTGTATTTAGACGAAAGGAGGGCGATCTTGGTCTGGAGGAGTCCTTGCACGGGGCATCGTCGGTTTATTCGACTCCATGTCCGCGGCTTTGTAAGCACTTTTCTACCTCGGGTCGGCATGTTGGATGTCGACCCTCGACGGTATACGTTGTGACGGGGTAGGGACGCGTCGCATTGTCCGGGTTCACCATGTTAGATGATGAACCTTTGAGGGCGGGCGATCGTGTCCACTGATTTAGTTTTAGAGGGTCCTTCGGCTATGCCGGCCTCGTATTTAAACGAAGGGCTGGCGATCTCAGCCCAAAGGAACCTTGCATGGGCGAAGTTGTCAGTTCCATCGACCTCCAGGACCATGGCTGCATTGATTCTACCTCGGATCGTCATGAACGACGATCGTCGGCGGTATGCGATATGCCTGGTGGGGCGATCGCCAGAATAGATGGGATAGGAAAAAATCTCATTATATTCCTTGTACATTGGGCAGTTGAAACTGAATACAAAATTTTCACTGGTAGTATTTCTTAAGATGTACGGCGTTCCAGGGATATTGATCCGGAGTACCGTCAGGATGTTCAAGTTCGTAGGATCCCTTAGTTAGCCATTTAGATATCCTGAAAGGGCCTTCCCAGTTCGGACCAAAGACACCTGTGTGGGTCTGGATCTTTTTGAGGACGAGATCGCCCACCTGAAACCTTCTCTCCTTGACCTTCGAATTGAAAAACTTCTCGGATCTCCTTTTGTGGATTGTGTTCCTCATTTCTGAGGTCAGTCGTCGTTCTTCGAGCATGTCGAGGTCGATCCGTCGGGCCACATCGTTGTCGGTCGTCATCTCTTGTTCGGTTCGATGGCTGAGGACGGCGATCTCCGAGGGAATCACTGCTTCTGTTCCGAAGGCGAGGGCGGAGGTTGAATTACGGGTCGTCGTTCGATAAGACCACAAAACGTCTGGGAGCTCGCTTGCCCATCGTCCTAGCCTGGATTCGAGTCGCGCTTTAATTGTGTGTTTGAGGATCTTGTTCACAGCCTCTACCTGCCTGTTCGTCTGAGGGTGATAGGGAGCCGAGAACAACCTTTTGATTCCCAACTTCTCACATAATTGCATGACTTCTAAGCCGTCGAACTGCTTTCCGTTATCGGAGATGATGGTCTGGGGCAGGCCGAATCGGCATATGATGTTTCTCCAGATAAACTTGATCACTTGCTCTTGGCCGATCTTGTTTAGCGGTTCGGCCTCAGCCCATTTGGTAAAATAGTCGACCCCTACGATGGCGAACTTAGAGCCTCCTGGAGCCGTCGGCAAGGGACCTATAAGGTCGATGCCCCATTGCGCGAATGGCCAAGGGATGTACATGGAGGTGAGCTTTTCGGGGGAGAGTTTAATGTTTGGTCCCATTACTTGACACCTATGACACGATCTGGCATATGCGATCGCATCCTTCTGAAGTGATGGCCAGAAAAAACCTTGCCTGGTTGTTTTATGGATGAGAGCTCATCCGCCAGCATGGTTTCCGCAGGTCCCATCATGGATTTCGGCTAAGACGAGCCGACCTTCCTCCGGTGTAATACACTTGAGGAGGGGAAGGCTGAAAGCTCGCTTGTAAAGCCGATCGTCCAATAGGGTGTATCTGGTCGCACATAGCCGGAGTTGGCGAGCTTTGATACGGTCATCGGGGACTGTTCCGTCCTTTAAGTATTTGATGAACGGAGTCATCCAGTTTTCCTCGGCAACAACAACCGTGGGAACCAGGTTTCTGTCGATCGCCGACCTTGCTGATTTTGTAATTTGGATATTAGAGAAATCGACTGCCCCATCGGATGACGCTAGCTTGGACAGGGCATCGGCCTGGGAGTTGTGCTCTCTCGGGACTTGTTCGATTAGCACTTCCTCAAATTTCGTGCACATTTCGGCGACCAGCTCTTGGTATTTGACCATCTGTTCGCCGCGCGCCTCATATTCTCCCTTGACTTGGTTCACGACCAAGAGGGAGTCCATGAAGATATGGAGGCGACGAACATCCAGGGCGAGGGCTAGATCGAGCCCGCCTACCAAGGCTTCGTATTCGGCTTCATTGTTGGTCGCACGAAAATTGAAACGCACAGCATTAGTGAAACTTTGTCCATCGGGACTGATGAGGACAATCCCTGCCCCTGCTCGCGAATTGGTTGCCGAGCCATCCACATATAGCTTCCAGGCAGGTCGGCCGATCTGGGTTGGACTATGAGGGAACGTTAGTTCTACCACGAAGTTCGCCAGAGCTTGGCCTTTGATCGACGTGCGAGGAGCGTATGTGATACCGTATTGGGCGATCTCCAGTGACCACTTGAGGAGTCGCCCGTTGGTGTCTGGTCGGTGTAGAACTTACCTTAGAGGTAGAGTTGTCAGGACTTCCACTTGATGTTCGAAGAAATAAGCCCTTAGCTTACGGACACTCATGACAAGGGCGTAGGCGCTCTTCTCCAATGGTGTATATCGTGTTTCAGCATCATGGAGCGCTTGACTAACATAGTAGATCGGCAAGTGGACTTGTCCCTCCGCTCGCACCAAAACGGCACTCAGTGCGACCTCCGAGGCTGCCAGATAAAGGAATAGTTTCTCACCAGGGATCGGCTTTGCCAGGATCTGGGGGTTAGATAGATATTCCTTTATTTTGACGAACGCTACCTGACTCTCCTTCGTCCATGCGAACTTCTTGTTCTTTATGGTCGCGAAGAATGGCTTACTTTTATCGCCGAGCCGGGATATGAAACGGTTGAGGGCGGCTAGACAACCTGTGCGGCGTTGTACCTGCTTGATGTTCCGCAGCTCCTGCATGTCAAGGATCGCCTGAATCTTGGTGGGGTTCGCCTCGATCCCCGTTTGGCTCACGATGTGCCCCAGGAATTTTCCGGAGCCCACCCCGAAGTTGCATTTCTTGGGGTTCAGCTTCATGTTGAACTTCTCGAGGATGGCGAACGTCTCGGCGAGATCATTAAGGTGATCTTCCTTTTTGAGGCTTTTGACCACGATGTCGTCAATGTAGACCTCCATGGTCTTGCCGATCTGATTGACGAACATTATGTTGACTAGTCGCTGGTAGGTTGCCCCTGCGTTTTTCAAGCCGAACGGCATTCGGACCCAAAAGTATATGTCTTTTTCCGTGTGGAAATATGTGTGTTTTATGTCTTTCCCCGCCATTGGGATTTGATGATATCCGGCGAAGGCATCCATAAATGACATCATTTCGCAACCTCCTGTACTATCGACCAAGTGATCAATATGAGGCATCGGAAAGTGATCTTTTGGACATGCCGCGTTGAGGTCGGTGAAGTCGATGCATAACCTCCAGGAACCAGTTGGTTTTTTGACGAGTACCGCGTTGGCGACCCATTGTGGTTCGTCTGTAGCTACCTCGATTAATTTGTTGTTGAGTAACTTTTGGACTTCTATGTCGAGTGCCGCGTATTTCTCGGGACCGAATTTCCTACGTTTTTGGTGAACAGGCTTCATTGCCGGGTCGATCTTTAAATAGTGGCAAGCGTGCTCAGGACTTATGCCAACCATATCTTGATGCGACCAGGCAAAGACTCCGATGTTCTTACGTAGCAAATTGATCAGATCCCCTTTTAATTCGTGGTTGATGCTTGCACCGATCTGTACTTCCCGTTCTGGATGAGCTGGATCTATCGTTATATTCTCCAACTCTTCGATGGGGACGATCGCCTCTCGTTTGGAACGATTTCCGGATTCGATCCTTGGATCGATGTCGAGACTTGGCTCGAAACCGATCCTTGGCTCGATGTCGTCCGTTAATCGAACCGAGATGGCGTCCTCTGAGTAGGGTTGGTACGATATGCTTGGCTCGTCGATCTCCATGGGTTGATCGTCGATCGTTTCAATGTTATATATAGCATGGGAAGTATTGAAAGAAGCAACGACATAGGAGTAATTCAAACATATTTTTGCCATTAGCTGATCTCCTTTTACAGTACCGACCGTCCCATCGGCAGTGGGGAATTTGATACAGTAAAAGAAAGATGAGGCGACCGCCTCAAAGGTTTCTAGAAAGGGGCGACCTAGGAACCCATTATAGATGCTGGGCCTATCTATGATTACAAAATTTAGGTTCCTAGTAATCCTAACCTTGGGATCGTAAAAGCATATTAGCTCGACAGAGAGCTTGATCCTTCCGTAGGCTTGGACTGTGTTGTCGCCGAACCCTTGGAGCACGGTGTCGAACGGCTTGATGAATTTGGTCAAATTGCCGAGCTGGTCCAGGGCAGATTTGAATATGATGTTGCAGAAACTTCCATTGTCGACTATCACGCGATCGACCATCTTCCCAAGGATACAAGCAGAGATCACCAATGCATCCTCTTTGGGGCATTGCACTCCCTCCCTGTCCTTGTTGGAGAAGGTGATGAACGCGTCTTTAGAGATGGTCGGCTCTGGAGGTACCACGGCATGGACCCCGGCGAACGCCCTTAGTTCGGCCTTTCGCTTCCTGTTTGACATGGTGGAAACCGGGGAAAGGCCCCCGAGGTTTCCACCTCCTGCTTGAAGCCTATTAATCTGACCGCCAGGGTTGATCGGAGGGATTGATTCATCAGAGTACTCCGGCTCATGCTCGATACTGGTGACCGGATTGGGAGGGGTCCTTTCGTTTTGTCGGCGCTCGCGCCCTCCGGTCCTCTCTGTCCTCGGTTCTGGCTTGGCAACCAAGTTGTCCAATTTGCCTTCCTCAAACAGTCGCCAGAGTTGTCTGAGGAGGTCGCGGCATTGGCTGGTGTTGTGGCCGGGACTCTTGTGGTAGGCACAGAATTTGCTACGATCTAGATGACCATGGTCCCTTATCGGCTTTGGTTTGGAAAGCCACTCGCGCCACTTGATTGCGTTGAAGATGTGGGCCAGAGATAAGTTGAGGTTGTGGAGAAGGTGGACCTCCACATCCTCGAAGGCTTTGAACTCGCCAGGCGGCTTGGCGACCGCCTTTCTGGGCTTGGCGATCACCTTCTTTTGGACATGGGATGGTGCCTTTCCTTCTCCGGACGGTCCCTCGCCTAAGCGGAGGGAGAGCATCCTCTGCCTGGCCAAGAAGTCGGCGGCTCTGACGCGGAAGACCGAGTAGGTCGGAGGGATGTCCTTGGTGAGGTGCCTGAACATGGGTGAGTGCCCGCAGAATCCACCCACGACTGAGTAGAGGGCAAGCTCGTCGCTGATGGGCTCGCCGGTGAGGACTATTTCGTCTACCCGGTCCATGTAATCTTCATCTGATTCGTCCTTCCCCTGCCTGATTTTCATAATGCGGTGGGGGCCTTCAGGGCGAGCGACTTTGGCGGCGAAGTACGACGTGAAGTCGTTCGCTAGCTTCTCAAAGCAGTTGATTAAGCGAGGTGGTAGTGAGATGTACCACCTGTGGGCGAGGTCGCCCATGGTTAATGGGAACATTCGACACTTGGTCGCATCTGATGCTCCGCATCTGGTCATGTAGATCCGGAACTTGCTCAAGTGGGTTTCCGGATCTGATCTCCCTTCATATAGAGGTGTTTGTGGGGGAGCGATCTTTGGTTGGACTGGGGCGAGTTCGATCTGAACCGCGAGCGGTTCACTTGGCCCAACGATCGATCTCCTGGCACCTGCCCCATTTTCCAGGAGCGCCTTCATCTCGTCGAGCTGGCGCTGCATGGCGACCATCGCCATCGCCTGACTGCTCGCCGATTGACTCCCAGAGTGCGAGCCAAGGCGATTGTGTACTGATCCCCTGACCCCGTGGTGAGTGGCGAGTTCCCTACCAGTGGGTTCATTTCTTGGGCGAGCGGGGGCTCGTTGACCGGCTTGTCTCCTGGGAGTCGGATATGCCGAACTCCTGGTAAAGGATTCGGACTCCAATGTCTCCCGGCTGGGGCCTGAGTGCCTGGGTCGCCATGAGGGATCGCTCCCTAAGCGGCTGAAGACGGAATCGTCCCGCCTCACGAGAGCCTTCTCCTGTGGCTCGGGACTTTCTGTCGATTTCTCAACATAGATCCCCTTAAGCTTCAGCTTGCCTGCCCGGCGGATGGCCGACGGAGTGATGGTGGGCGAGTCGCAGGCCCTCCGTCATTCCCTGAGGATGGCTATAGCCTCCTCAATCTGTTCCACGGTCTGGAACTGATCGAGTGAGAGGCTAGAACCGTCCCTCGGGGGCGGGAGTGAGAGCCTAGCGTCGCCACGGTCGCTTTCCGCCGTGGGCTGGGATTCGGTCCGGGCCGGAATGAGATTTAGCAGACGTCATTTTTCTAAAGGCATTTCTGTTGAAGAATAGTGAGTGTTTCTTCAAGTATATGTCCGGAGAACAGTGAGTGTTCTTCGAGACGGTAGGAATAAAAATGAAGGTTTAGATCCCCTTCCTCTAGCGCCAATTGTTGTTACCCAAAAATTTATCCGAAGATAGTATTGCTGGAAAGATCGAGTAACAAACAAATACGAGAACACTTCCGTGAGAAAATAGATAACACAAGATTTGCCGGGGTTGTTAATCCCGGGCTTGAATGCTCTCGCGAGATGTTATTAATAAATATACTGTTGAGTACAAATATTAATGTTAGAATCTATTACAATGAGTGTAAAGACTTCTAGTTATCTAAGCTGTAGAGCGTGTAGATTGTCGGAAGAACCAGATATGTAGATCTGTGAGTTCTTGCTTGGGATGTATGATAAGTGTATATGAATATCAATATAAATGTATAAGTGATTGCCAGATGAGTCTTTGATTCTCTCTCTGTGTATAATTTGCACTGTATTCACGGTAAAATCGCATGATCCCTGGACACTTGTTGTGAGCCTCCTATTTATAGGTGACAAAGCTACTGGGACCTCTCTGGCGATCGCGGGCGACCGCCGTTTTCTATATTATAATAAGATGGTCGATCGTCCCGTCACGTGAGGTTGTTCCCTTTAAGTCTGGGGCTGCTGTTGGCAACCAGCTGTGCGGGCCAATGGGAAGCCTGCACGCGTCCTGAGTCGCTGTCCGGGGAGGACCCACTTTGTACCTTTCGGAGGCCCTGTCGGTAGGTGAGGTAGGTGACAGGCTGGGTCAAATGTCTTATCTGTCGGTGCCCTTCGTGGATCTGCATGTGGGCCACCGTCTGAGATTCGGTCTTCGACGACTTTGACGGATGTCGGATCCATACGTGGCACGAGACGATCGTCTCTGGTTCGGACATCAAAGACGAACGCCAGATATCAAAAGGCGATCGCTGGGTACCAGAAGTCGATCGCCGTGTACCAAAAGACGATCGCCGTGTACCAAAAGACGATCGCCGTATGTGCCGATCGCTGGGCGTTTTCCCAGAGTATGTCTTCTATGTTGGCTCTCTGATCGTTTAGGCCGATCGCCATTGAGGCGTATTAATCGCCGCACAACACATTTGTTGGAACTTAAACTCAATTAATCACAAATATTTTTGTTGCTATTTTCTTGTTAAGAATGAAATTCAACTGCAGATCTTGCTTCAAACTGGAAAACTATTTAGCATTGAAAATTTATTCATTCATAACGAGAAGTACCATAAAAATGCAAAGACACAACCAAAATTGTGAACAGAATCAATACAAATAGGAAAAAGACAAACTAATTATTCAAATGAAAACTATGACTAAGATATACTCTCACCAAATAAACCAACTACTTATTCTTACGAGCCTTTTTATGCTTATAACTCTCATGTTGATCACCATTACTCTTTTTGCCATATGCATCGTTCTTGCCATTCTTATTTGCATAGATGCGATGCCTTCTTGAATTATCCATATTTATCTCGTAGTCATCTTCGTAACTATCGTACGAGTAATAAGAGTTACTATATTCTTCATCTTCCAAATTATTTTGTTGGAGTTGTTCCAATACCTGACACACCATTGTTGGCCACTAAGTATACTGGATACAACTTGGGAAGTAGTTTAAACAACAAGTTGTACTGATTTTAAATCTGAGTGCGTAGCGGAAGTCTTAGATACAGTAAGTTGCTGTGGGTACAGCAACTAGGTGTACAGTGTATACTTAAATAATCACAGTAAATAAAACAGTAAAAACTGAAGGTAAATAACACAGTATTTAAAGTGGTTCGAGGTAAACCCCTCTACATCCACTGGTCCTCCACACAGGAGTAAAATTTTTATTATAATTACTACGTACACAACTACATAATTATAACAGTATACAATCAGTATATCATTCACACAGATTGATATAAAGATCTTAGCTTTAACCGTTCACACAGATTGGTTTGAGCTAAAGCTTGACTGACTTCTTCACACAGAGTTCTGAAGCTTCGTCTTCCTCAGTCCACACAGGGCTGATCTGGGTTTGTTCAAAGTATAGAACAGAGTATGAACAACAGCTTTGACTTTATGAGCTTCTAGCTGATGAAGTGTTGTTCAAGATGATGAGCACTGTATATCTCTTTTATCTGAGTGCAGTAAGCTTTGGAGATATATTTTGCTCTGATGATAACTTGATAGCTTTGATAGATATCGGTTTCGGTAACTGATCTCCAATGCCTTCATGAGATATATATAGTCTCTGAAATATATATCCGTTGATATGTATCCGTTGAGCAAGATTTCGTTCCAACGGGATTAAAAGCACGATCCGGATTTAGCGGGATTTGAAGATCTATTGACTGACAGTATTTAAATACTTTATCCTTGAGTATTTAAATACTTCTTTATTCAACGGGACTTGACTTCTGAAGATTCCTTCTTGTCCTGTTGAAAGCTGTATGGAAGATAACTGTATTGGTGATTCGAGACAGTTTCCATACTTGGTCTTTATAAGACTTCTTTGCTGTACTGAAGGGTTCCACTATATGCTGGATTCGAGACAGGTCTTCGATACAGGTTGACATTTCAACTCGTCGATACAGTTTCCTTTACTGTATTGAGGATTGGCATATATGTCAGAACCTCTTATCAACATACTTCGATACAGGGATTGAATATCCCGGCTGTTTCGATACAGGGTTCTTGTTTTCCCAACAATTTCCCCCTTTTTGACAATTTGCCAAGACTTTAACTTTCTAACATTCAAGTCTTCTTGATGATGCCAAAACCTTCTCCATGAAATAATCTTCTTTGATGACTTTTGGCAGATTTCTTGGTCTTTTGTCAAAAGGTCTGTCTTTCAGCAACTTAGTCTAATTAGTGAACTGCTCGCAGGCGAGTTCGATACAGCTAAGAATTGTTACAACTTAAGCTTATGATTGGCGCAGGCACAATCTTACAATGTATTCTAAGCATACAACTGAAATTATGAACTGTTCGTAGACAAGTTCGTACAGCTTAATTTTCAATCAAGTTTCTATACTTGAGATTGTTATCAAACAATTTAAGTAATCATACATCAATACAGTAGATTACAAGTTGTAATCTTTCAAGACAAACAAACACTTTTATTGATATTCAAAACAAATTGAGTACATAGTTTGCTGTTTTGAAGAGAAATTACAAAACAAAAATAATATACAAGGATTTCAGCTCCTATCTATAGTCCGCATGTCTCCATGGCTTTCTCCCTAGATCATTCTTGGTTCCACGCCACCAGATCTGTAGGGAATCGTTGCCTCGATCCTGGTATATAGCTCTTCCTTCATAGGATCTATCAAAGGCAAGAATCAGTCTTCTGGATGGGTGATCCGATCTCCTCTTTTGTGCTTGCTTTTCATATCTAGCTGGAGAGGGAGTTTTCCTTCTTCTAGCATCTTCGTAAATTTGTCTGCGGCCTCCGCTAATGTCTTATAGCTCTTGAAGATGGCGGATTCCCTGATGAGTTTTACAAAGTATCTCATCAGTTCGTTCTTCCTCCAATACTTCACCTCATCGGCAGTAGGATGGCGGTTGGTCGGCAGACGAATTTCAGAAGGTCTCTGGATTAGACTTTGCCACGGGACATTTGGATCATGAAATTCAGGTCGGGAGCCTGAAATCTTAAAACTCTGAGAGGGAGGGGCTAACTTGTTTAACTCAAAGGATGATCTTTGTCTTGAGCGGCCTCAAATTCCCTTTCATGCTGTAACCTGATTCTCCTTGCAGCTTCTCTTGCTTCTTCCCCCTTTTTGGCGTCATCAAGACGTCCTAGGATCTCTAATGCAGCATCCTGTTTCGTCTCGATGTGAGTCATTCTTTCTACAAGGGAGGAAAGTTCCTGCAACATGTCCTTGATACATTTGTCGTGGGCTCGCAATTGAGAACTGTTTTCGATCATAGCACATGCGGTCTTGGCTTCAGCGATGCGTGTTTTGGTTGCCTCTTCTTTCAGGAGTTGCTCTTGCTTGTCTTCCATGATTTTCAGTGCTTGTTTGAATACTTCTGGCAAAATAATGAAGGCTTCGACTACTCGAGAAACTTCATGTTGTAAGGTGGTCATATCTTCCACGGCAGAAGTATGCATCCAATTCAAGGCTTTTTCAATTGAAGACAGAGCATTCACTGCATCCTGGATGAATACAGTTTGAAGACCAAGAGCACGCAGGCGCTCTTTCCTAGCGACTGTGCTGGGAGAATCCGGTTGGGCGAAATCCTCGGATCCGTTCAACCTCCTCAGATTTACGGTTGGGCGTAAATTGAGTTGGACATCCTCAGGTATATTACCGTCCTCGGATTCCACGGTTGAAGGGGCGGGAGCAGCTTGTTCTGGTTTGACGGCAGGGGGTGGTGTGTCCTCCTGTTGCGAAGGTTCGTCGGTAGACATGGATACAGGAGGGACTGAATCCTCCCGTTGTCTCTCAGTGACAACTTCTTCTTGAGAGGCGGCATGCTCGGGTGCCTGTTCCAAAACTGTTCCTACTTCCTCGACTTGAGGGACTGATTCCTCCTCGTCGGGAATGTTTTCTTGCTGTGGCGAAGGGGGCTCGCTTCGAGTTGACGGCCCTTCGTCATCCTTTGGTGGAGAGGCGTCTCTATCTTGAGCCTCTTCACGACTCATTCTCAGACCAGCTTGTAAAGCATCGTCATCGTCGTATGAGTCGTTGTCATCCTCGTCTTTTGGATTTGGGGGAGAGTCCTCTGACTTATCTTTACCTTTCCTCCTTGCGTCATATTTCTGCAGAAGATGGCTTTCAATCAGTTCTTTGCAGAAGGGATTGTCCCATCGGATCAGGGCCTCAATTTCCGTTGAGTCCGTCACTTCTGATACAAATCTTTCTTCTTGGCTCCAATCGCTCCAGTTGTATAATGTTTCATACGGAGCTAGCCTGTAGCCTTTCCATTTGAGAAATCTTTCGTAAGCATGGTCGATCTGAACAGAGAGAAGGGTTTTGTGGATAATGGTGTCAGGGGAGGGACTGCGTACAACGTCTAGGTCCGCTGTAGCGAGGGGTTCCTCTACAGGTGTGGGATCCTGTAGGGAAGTGGGATTCCTTATAGGGGATGGTGCCCCGAAGGAAGATTGATCCCGTACGGGTGTGGAATCCCGCATAGGAGAGGTAGCGTTTGGCTCCGAAGGGGCAACCGACTCGCTAGAGTATTTTTCGTTGGCAGATGTCCCATCATCCGTCCTAGCCGCCAATGGCTCAGGATCTACTGTCGATACAGTAGTGGACACCTCTTCCACAGGGTTTGGGCCCTGGGGTTGTTCTTCAGTGGGTTGCGCCACGGTAGAAACTGCTTCGGAGGGCTTGGTGGATTTAGAAAGCCTCCTTAGCTTCTTCTTTGGCTTCTCACCAGCAATGGGTTTCTTGCTATGAGATCTTTTCCTCTTCTTTGAAGACTCCACGTCCTGGGACTTCAAAGACACATCTCTTGGGTCTGCAGAAACTGGCATATATTTGGTTTTCGGGTGGTTGCAGACCATAGTGCTCTGGTTATACACAGTAGGCTTGACGCCTCCTAGGTATATCCTGGAGCTATTCTTCTTTGCATCAGCGGATTGCGACAATCCGCATTTCGTCAAAATGTGGTTTAACATTAAACCAAATTACTTCTTCTGGGTGGCAGGCTTGCATACTTCCTCTTGCAAGCGCTTCAGGATTATCTGGCACCAGTTGACCTTTTCACAGGTCAGAATAGCAACCATCATCCTGAACCTCAGATTAGTGCACATTTCGAATGCACCAGTTCTGTTCTCGATGATCCTGCAGCAGAAATCATGCAAATACACATAAGGGAGACAAAAATTCTTTTTGTGACAAGTGGTTTGAACCATGTCAACAACAGCTGAGCCGGTGAACAGCCCATAAAACTTAGTTATCAGCTCTTGAGACCCAAACGTCTCAAGTTGATCCATTGTCAGGCCATCATCAGGTAGCCTGTACATATTCTGGAGCAGATCGCTATCAACACAGATCTCAACTCCTTGAATGGTAGCGGTTATGTCAGCAACGTGACCTCCTTGGGCCAGCGACAAAAAGCGTACGACGGCGTTGAGGTAAAATTTCTCAACCAGATGAACATCATACTTGTCAGCAGTTTGACTTTCAAAGCGATAGAGGCCTTATTGACGAAGACGAGTGATGATGTACTCCATGGGTTCGACATCATTGGTTTCAGCGAGAAGGCGTTCAATGACAACAGATCTTGAGAAGATCCGTCCATCGATGATGTTTGCAGTTTTCTTGAGAGCAGGAGAAGAAGTTTGTCCAGCCATTGATGATTTTTCAAGAAAAAGTGAAGAAGAAAACACGTAATATGCAGTAAAATGCAGAAAACTGTGTAGGCTGTTTTTGCTTGAGAACTCTTAATTTTTGCAGAAAGCGTAAAGAGTCTCTAATGGCAGTATCAGTCCTTTTATAGTTGGGCGGCGAAATAGGGTTTTGCAGAGTACGAATGGTCAGATTTTAAGGGATGAGAACCGGTTTTTGAAATCGACGGTTAAGATGGATTGAGTGTAACTGGTACACTAATCCATTAAAATGTTTAAAATATAAACGGGTCCCACTTCTGACATTTGTGTCACCCTAAATGCCTGAAATGACAGTTTTAAAAATAATAAACAATTTAAAACATCGCGGATTTTGAGATTCAGTTGTCCAGATGTCGTGTAAGCCATTTAATGTAAATGATGTTTTGACATAAAAACAGGGCACGTGGACAGAAATCATTTTAAAATGAAATAATATAATATTATATATACTGAATCGAAATCCTATAGTATGTACTTTGTCCGCGTCGATACAGCGTTCCCCCTTAAAAAGGTATATATAGGTTTTAAATTCCATAGAGCAATTTTTGGATTAATGCTGTATTCATGGGTCCTACGGTATTCCCCCTTAATTATTGCACACGTCAGCTGTAGGATGATTTGTCTTTGCTCACTACAGTGCTGTATTGACGGTTCTGAGTGTACAGATAATTAACGTTGGATACTGTATTCTTGGGTCTTACAGCATTCCCCCTCAATTATTGAGTAAAAACAGTAAATTACTTACAGGGAGTCTGGCTGTAGCATTCCCAATTCTTGTCTAAGCATGTTGAATCTGGCTGTGTCGAGCGGCTTGGTGAAGATGTCGGCCAACTGAATGTCTGTATGAACTTTTTCAAGGCGAACATCCTTGTTCTCGACGTGATTCCTTATAAAATGATGCTTCATGTTGATATGCTTAGTGCGCGAGTGCAGGACAGGATTGTGCGTTATAGCAATTGCACTCGTGCTATAACACATGATTGGAGTCTCTCTGGCTTCAATTCCATAATCTGACAACTGTTGCTGCATCCAAAGGATCTGCATACAGCAACTACCAGCAGCATATTATTCAGATTCAGCCGTGGAAAGAGAGTTAGCCAATTGCTTCTTACTGAACCAAGAAACTAGTCTAGGTCCAAGAAAGTGACAAGTTCCACTTGTACTCTTCCTATCTAGCTTGCAGCCTCCGAGATCCGAGTCGCTGTATCCAACTAAATCGAATCTGCCTTCTTTAGGATACCATAGTCCTACATCAACTGTTCCTTTAATGTACTTCAGGATTCGTTTAGCTGTATTGAAATGTGATTCCTTAGGTGCTACTTGATACCTCGCACACACTCCAACATCAAACTGGATATCGGGCCTGCTAGCCGTTAGGTACAGGAGCGAACCAATGAGCTTCCTGTAGAGTGATTGGTCAAACGGCTTTCCGGATTCATCAGCACTAATTTGCACGGAAGTGCTCATGGGGGTTGACGATGATTTGGAATTGTTCATTCCAAATTTGTTGAGAAGCTCCTTGCTGTATTTTTCCTGGTTGATGAAAATACCTGTAGGCAACTGCTTTACCTGCAAACCAAGGAAATAACTAAGTTCCCCCATTATACTCATTTCAAATTTACTTTGCATGAGATGAGAGAACCTTTGACATAAAGCAAGGTTAGTTGAACCAAATATTATATCGTCTACATAGATTTGTACCATAAGAAGGTCATCACCTTCCTGTATTTTGAACAAGGTCTTGTCTACAGCACCTTTCTCAAATCCATTGTTGGTTAGATACTGGGACAAGGTCTCATACCAGGTTCGAGGGGCTTGTTTAAGTCCATACAACGCTTTCCTTAGCCTGTATACTAAGTCGATACCGTCTGTGTTGGCAAACCCTGGTGGTTGTTCAACATAAACTTCTTCGACAAGGTCTCCATTCAGGAATGCACTCTTGACGTCCATTTGGTATACAATAAAGCTCTTATGGGCGGCAAAGGCTAAAAATATCCTAATGGCTTCTAGTCTCGCTACAGGGGCGAAGGTTTCATCATAGTCTATGCCTTCTTCCTGACTATAGCCTTGTGCGACTAGTCTGGATTTATTCCTTATAATAAGTCCATTTCGATCATTTTTGTTTCGAAATACCCATTTGGTTCCTATAACCGATTGATGTGTAGGTCTGGGTACAAGATACCATACATTGTTTCTTTCGAAACCGTTAAGCTCTTCTTCCATAGATGTTATCCAATGAGAATTATTAAGAGCGTCTATGGTCGAAATAGGTTCAGACTGAGCTAAGAATACAGCGATAGTGCACATATTGAGTCTTCTAAGCTCGGATTGAGATTTCCATTCAGGAAACTGTGATATCTCAGTATCAAGTTCTTCTTGTGCACAAAGTACATTTCCTTGTGTACTCTATATTCTTCTACGAGTAGAAACACCAGCATTTATGTTTCCAATGATCAGCTCTTGCGGGTGATCTCTCAACCATCTTCGGTCGGGTTCTAATTCAGGATCCCGTACTGTATCGAGGATTCTGTGGATACAGCTTCAGCTTGTACAACGTCGGCTTTATCCACGTCCATTCTTACAGCTGCGGGGTTGATTTCTAAATCAACAACATGTTCTATGGGAGTTGGAGGATCCAAGATAGAGAGTTGTTGGATGTTTTGGGTAACATCTTCTACTCCCGTAGGCTCATGATGAGGTTCGTCGAACACTACATGAACTGATTCCTCGATCGTCGGCTTCTTTTTATTAAAGATTCTGTAAGCTTTGCTGACGGAGGGGTATCCTACAAATATTCCTTCATCTGATTTCTCATCAAAGGTTCTAAGTTGGTCCTTCCCATTATTCAACACATAACACCTGCATCCAAAAATGTGAAAATATGAAACTAATGGAGTTTTGTTGTTCCATACCACATATGCTGTTTTGTTGTGGTGTTTGTTGATGATACAGCGGTTTTGAGTGTAGCATGCTGTATTGGTTGCTTCACCCCAGAAACGCTGTGGCAACTTGCTTGCGGCGATCATTGTCCTTGTTGCTTCTTTCAACGTCCTATTCTTTCACTCGACAACACCATTTTGTTGAGGTGTACGGGCAGCTGAGTATTCGTGTTGTATCCCATTTTCCGAGCAGTATTGCTCTATAAAGCAGTTAGTAAATTCTGTACCTCTGTCGGAACGAATGGACACGATACTCAATGCCTTTTCATTTTGCAATTTTCTCAGGAGCTCGGGCAGCTTTGATGTTGTTTCCTTCTTCTTGCTAAGGAAAATTGTCCAAGCATACCTGGAATAATCATCAACAACAACCATGCAGTATTTCTTACCTCCCAAACTTACTGGGTTAATGGGACCGTGGAGATCCATGTGTAGCATCTCCAACACTCTTTGGGTTGAAAGGTAGGATTTGCTCTTCAGGGTTGACTTGATTTGCTTGCTTTTCTGACATGGTCCGCAGACGCTGTCCTTCTTGAATGACACATTTGGCAATCCTCTAACCATTCCCTGTCTTGAGAGCTTGTTGATCGTCTTGAAGTTGACGTGAGACATCCTCTTATGCCATAACCAGCTAAGATCTGCAGTGCCTTTGGCAACAAAGCATGGAATTGAGGAGCTCATAGGCTTCCAGTCAGCAATATACATGTTACCTGATCTGCTTCCTGTAAGCACAACTTCCTTGGTTTGGATGTTCTTGACTCTACAGCGATTTATATAGAATTTCACCGAGAACTGTTTATCACAGAACTGGCTAATGCTAAGTAGATTGTACTGTAAGCCTTCAACATATGCAACATCGGTGACTTTGAATTTTCCGACAAGTAGGTTTCCTTTCCCTCTTGTTTTTCCTTAATATTTATCACCGAAACGAACTTTTGGACCGCGACCTTCTACAAAATCTGATAACTTGCTCCTATCTCCAGTCTGTGCCGAGAGCATCCACTATCAAAGTACCAGGTATCCTCCTCTAGAATGTCATGTAGTAAATAAATTAAGTAGATTTAGGTCCCCTTTGATTTTTGGGTCCATGTATGTTAGTTCCTCTAGGTACCCAAGTTTTCCAAGCAGCAATTGGTTTACTGTAAGTCATACTCGGTACAGTATTGCGATATCTACGAGGGGCATATCCGTAGTCGCTATAACCATGATAATTATTATGCATGAAAAATTCAGGGTTATTATTATTAATCCAGTACGAGTGCTGTCTTGGAGGTGGAGCCATTTTCTTTGGCCTAACAGCTTGCCTTCTGGGTCTCCAGTTGGATTCCCAACGCTGTTGTTGATACTGAGCGGTCATCTGCTGTCTCTAGGAATAACGGGGCTCCTGTATCCAATACCTAGGTGTGCTGTACTGATAGTACTACCGTGCGGGCCTTTGGTAGTTGGATACAACCTTCCTTCTGAACGGCTGTTGGCGCTGTTGATATGCTCGGGGAGCATGCTGTTGAGTGCACCTCACAGGTTGGAACGGCTTATGATTCCGCTGTCTGGAATAGGATTGTGGTGGCAGAATGGCAGCCTTCGGTTTTCGCGGTGCAACAGGTTCCTTCACGAGTCTAGGGGTATGTTTCGATACTGGAATGTGTTCCACACTCTTGACAAACACTGTACTAGTTTTCCCTTTGTTTGAACATGAGCTGTATCCTAAGCCACTTTTATCATGAGCATGTTGCCCAGTGCTCAGAATTTTTTCCATTCTTTTGGACGATTTCTCGAACGATTTCAGAGTGGTCTCAAGATCAATTTCTCATTTTTCGAGAGTTGTGACTTTGGCTTGAAGTAGAACCAAATCATTTGTCTTGCTCTCGTTGTGAGTTTTAACCTCACTTAGTTCATGAGCAAGTTGATGATTGCCCTCCATGAGTTTTTCAAAATCGACTTTGCTGGTTTCACAGTCAAGAGACATATTTTCATAATTTATCTTCAGCAAATCGTTTTCATCTTTTAGCTCTAGGTTAGACAGTTGGAGCTGTATATTCTCGTTTTTCAATGTCTCATGGGCCTTTTGAATGTTTTTAAACTCATTCATCATGTTTTCAAAAGTATGAGATGCATTTGTTGGAATAGCTGAGGTTGAACTTACCTCATCATCACTATCTTCACCTTCTGGAATGTCTTTGGCCATAAAGCACATATATGCTTTATCATCGAACTCATCATCAGATGAATCACTTTCAGTGACCACCTTAAGACATTCTTCTGATTTGGATGGTGTGGGGGAGGCTTCTGATTCTCCAATCAGGGCCTTGAGCTTGTTTTTCCGAGCACGTCTTCTTTCATCTCTCTCTTGTTGCTCGGCCTCCGGCAACTTTTGAACTTTGGGATGAGGATATTTATTTGCATATGCCCTGGTTTCGTAATTATAAGACAAAGTTAGAATTAATGATGAAGTTTCGATTTACCTTTCGGGATGTTTGGGCCTCGTAGGAGTCTACATGATGAACTTTTTGAATTTGTGCATGAGAAGCGCCATTTCATCTTGAGACAGATGTCGTCCACATCACAAGATTCTTGTGACTAGGCTTCGACGAGCTGGGCATGCTGTGTCGATGACTCGATATAGCGGCTAGTGCTGTGACCTTTGAAGGAGATTCTTCAACTTTCTCTCTTCTGTCAATATCATACTCAAAAACTTTGAGGTCAGAGAAGAGATCAAAAGTAGTTATTTCATTAAGATTGCAGGACACACGCATAGTTGTGGTCTTAATGTCCCATCGGGCTGGGAGAGATCTAAAAATTTTTAAATTCTTCTCCTTTTGGGTATAAATTTTGCCCAACGCTTCAAGTTCACCAACAATACCAGTGAATCTGAGGTCAAGTTCCTCAAGTGTCTCAGTTGGTTTCATTTCGAAAGATTCAAATTGCTGAGTCAGTTTAGAAATTTTGTTTTCTTTTGAGAGCTCAGTTCCCTCACAAATCAACTTGAGTTTATCCCAGATTTCCTTGGCTGTTTTGCATCTCTTTACCTTTGAGAACGTGCCTTTGTCAAGAGTGACAAATAACGCGTTCTTAGCCACATTGTCGAGATTGGCTCGCTTTCTTTCATATGTGGTCCATTGCTCGCGATCCTTCTCGAGCATCTCAGCATGGGCTTGGCCTTCAATCCTTGCGGCCGTGTTTACCTTCATGATCTTGATAGGGCCATCCTGTATCACAAAAATCATCTCTTCGTGCATTGCTGCAAGATGAGCCTCCATCATAATTCTCCAATCATCAAATTCGTTAATAGAGAACATAGGCACTTTGTTGATCATAGAAGTATCCATGTGAAAGTAAGGAAATGAAAGAGACTGTTTTTAAAGAGTAAGTGATTTTGGATCTGATTCGGTTAAAAATAAGACTGATTCTTTTTAGAATCAACCGCTCCGATACCACTTGTTGGCCACTAAGTATACTGGATACAGCTTGGGAAGTAGTTTAAACAACAAGTCAGATCGATTTTAAATCTGAGTGCGTAGCGGAAGTCTTAGATATGAAGTTCTTGTGGATACAAGAACTAGGTGTACTGATGTATACTTAAATAATCACAAGAAATAAAACAAGAAAATGAAGGTAAATAACACAGTATTTAAAGTGGTTCGAGGTAAACCCCTCTACGTCCACTGGTCCTCCACACAGGAGTAAAATATTTATTATAATTACTACATACACAACTACGTAATTATAACAATTTACAATCAGTATATCGTTCACACAGATTGATATAAAGATCTTAGCTTCAACCGTTCACACATATTGGTTTGAGCTAAAGCTTGACTGACTTCTTCACACAGAGTTCTGAAGCTTCGTCTTCCTCAGTCCACACAGGGCTGATCTGGGTTTGTTCAAAGTATAGAACAGAGTGTGAACAACATATTTGACTTTATGAGCTTCTAGCTGATGAAGTGTTGTTCAAGATGATGAGCACTGTATATCTCTTTTATCTGAGTGCAGTAAGCTTTGGAGATATATTTTGCTCTGATGATAACTTGATAGCTTTGATAGATTTCGGTTTCGGTAACTGATCTTCAATGCCTTCATGAGATATATATAGTCTCTGAAATATATATCCGTTGAGATGTATCCATTGAGCAACATTCCATTCCAACGGGATTAAAAGCACGATCCGGATTTAGCGGGATTTGAAGATCTGTTGACTGACAGTATTTAAATACTTTATCCTTGAGTATTTAAATACTTCTTTATTCAACGGGACATGACTTCTGAAGATTCCTTCTTGTCCTGTTGAAAGCTGTATGGAAGATAACTGTATTGGTGATTCGAGACAGTTTCCATACTTGGACTTTATAAGACTTCTTTGCTGTAATGAAGGGTTCCACTATATGCTGGATTCGAGACAGGTCTTCGATACAGGTTGACATTTCAACTCTTCGATACAGTTTCCTTTACTGTATTGAGGATTGACATATATGTCAAAACCTCTTATCAACATACTTCGATACAGGGATTGAATATCCCGGCTGTTTCGATACAGGCTTCTTGTTTTCCCAACAACCATATCTGGCAAAATGGCCTCTATATTCTTCACCACCTCCTTTGTGCACTCACCAATCTTTTGTTTATTGATATTCTCCAAGGCTCCATGGACTAAACTCCTTTCTTCCACCTTTGTCAGCTCATCTCGCCCATCGCCAAACATAGTAATTGACTGTCGAGTGGGTCCAAATCTGTATAGTCTTGTCCTCGAATCTCCTCCTGATGCCTCTTTCCAAGCTGTGATGTCAAAATTTGGACGTGATTCTGGATCAGGATATGTTTTGTCTATAATTTTGTCATATGTCTCCTGTACAACAATGGTGCAGTTAATAAAAAGTAACATACAAATGTTAGGTCAAGAGAAGCTAAGGAGCAAAAGATTTTTACAATAAAGTCAGAGCAAGAGATGAAGAGATACTCCTCAATTTAGAAGTCGTAATTTCAACTATACCTTTTTCTTTTCAAACTAGTTAACATAGAAAAAGGTAAAAAACTACAAAAAATAATTAGAGACACTTACCGCACTTTTCTAGCTTTTGGACATACATATTCCCATCCGTCTTGTGTGTGCGGTCAAATAACTCAAGTTCAGTTGGCTCACGTTTAAGCTCATTCCTCTATACATATTATGATGCAATAAAAATATAAGAACATTTGTAATATGAAATAAACGAAAGAAAGTATCAACAATATGTAAAATTACTTACCATCCTATACTTGTGTGCTGGAATTGGGATGGAACCACCTGTGTAAGTTGGTGAAGTCTTATCGTTTCCACTTAAATGATTCTTTGTTCCAGAATCAGACTTGCTCTGCCATTTAGGCTTGGACCAAACATCTCTAATTAATCGATTCCATATCACACTATTCATCCATTCGGGATTTAAGTCTATCCAATCCTTGGCATTTTTGGAGCCCGAGACTATTTTAGCATTGCTTTCTTGCCGAGCCGAGTATGTCTCTAAAGTGATCTGAGCAAGTCTTACACCATGCTCTATATATTTGATTTTCTCCTCCCACAGGCCATTTGAAATGTTTCTACATATATAGGCAGGATATCATAAACACAAACATGGCATCTTCTTCAAAACATTTAGTGCAAGTCATGCATCTTGTAGCTTCAGCAAAGCTTGAAATGGTAATCATAAAATCAGTAAAAAACAAAGTGCATGATGTCCCTAATCTTGTAATACCTGAGATTTTCGTTTCCGGCTCATTTTCGGTTGGCGTTGAATTTTTCTACTCTTTAGTGGATTGTATGTTGTTTGTGCCTATATGATCGTGTCTCATGCATTGGCATATGTTGGTGGCTTTTCAGATTGATGAGTTTTGGTGCGATCTTACTGCCTGTGCAGTAGGAATAACACACGCTATGAGCTAGATATAGCGCGCACTACTTGAGGTTTCTAGCGCATGCTAAGGCTCCGTTAGCGCACGCTAAACAAGGGTGCAGAATCGAGGCAGGATCTACTTCCTATGACTGGGAGTTCGATAGCGCATGCTACGTAGTAGTGTAGCGCGTGCTAGTGGCAGGAGTTAGCACACGCTATTGGAAGCATGGCGCACACTAAACTGTTGGTCGGGTTCAGTCCAGAAGCCACTGGACTGGGTTGGAGGATTCGTTAGCGCACGTTAATATTCGTGATTAGAGGATGCTAACTGTGCAGTTGTGCATAACGTCTTCTGTTGATGATTCGATAGCGCATGCTAATTTGAATGATTAGCGCACGCTAAGCTGTCCAGTACATAAACTGGACAGCAGTCATTTATTCTCATTTCTTCCTCATTTCTCCTTCTCTCCGCGGGTTTAAGACAAGGGCGATTAGGGTTTGAGTTCTTGGCCGATTTTGCTCCATTCAAGGGTGTTTTGGAGAGTCTAGGTAATTGTAACATCATCTAATCCGTCGTTCTTCATCGGATCAAGGTATTTTTCTTGATTTCTCTAGAGAAGACTTTTTGGATTTTTGTTCTTGATTTCGATCGTAGTCCGATTTTAATGAATCGGTTGGTGCTATATGATGTTATCAATCGTGTTCTATGGATTGTATATCCATATTTCGAGTTTGTTTAGCTCGATTGACGATTTGAGTGTTCTTGGGAATTATTGAACATTTAATGTTCGATTAAATGTTTCAATGAGTCTCCTTAGATATTTTGAGGTGATTTCCATTATTATTGATCTTGATCCTCGTTGTGATAGTGTTTTCGTGGTTTCTTGCTGTAGTTGTAGGTTTCGAGGCATTTCGGTCGAGCCGTGTTCATCGGAGTACTTGCGTGCCGATTCCGAGGCAAGTATCTTGCTTATACGACTTGTGTCTTGTGATTAGAAATCGCGTGTTGTGTTTTGATGATTGGTTTGCGTTCGTGAACATGGTTGGTGTGAGTTGGTTATGTATTAATTGTTATGAAGGCTTGATAATGACTGTGTTACCTTGGTATATGTGTTATGTGTTGTGTTATGTGTGCAGGATTGTGATAATCGCGTTGGGTTGGTTGTACACATGGTTGCGCAATGTATGGTACAATGATTATGAGTTATGTTGGTTGTGTGTCGTTGATGATGATGATTTGAGTGTTGAGATTGTGTTGTGTACGATGCGTGATTCGTGGTGATCAATGTGATTGATTGATCGTGAATGTTAATGTCGTGTGCTGTGTTGCTAAGTTCACTCGTGCGGGTTCGACGGGACCTACGAGGATTCATAGCGGGGGACCATGGGATCGGAACTTAGTATGTGGTGCTGAGGTTCAATCGTGCGGTACTGACGAGGCCTACGATGACACATGGCAACCGATCATTGGGTCAGGGCACAATACGTCCAACCGTGTGGGTTCGACAGGGCCGACGGTGAATCGTGGCAAGAGATCACGGAGTCGGGACTGGTTGTTATGATTGTTGTGTTTGGCATAGTCCGTGCGGGTTGTTGAACCTACGGAGCCACGTGGCAAGAGTTCACGGAGTTATGATTGTTGTGTTTGGTATACGTGACAAGAGTTCACGATGTTATGATTGTTGTGTTTGGCATAGTCCGCCCGGGTTGATGAACCTATGGAGCCACGTGACAAGGGAACATGAGTGTTATGATTATAGTGTTTGGTTTAGTCCGTGCAGGTTATTGAAACTACGGAGATACGTGGAAGGGGATCACGGTGTCACGATTATATTTTGAGAATCAAAGTTTTGAAATGAAAGGTTTTATGAAAATAAAGGTTGGGCCGAGTCCCAAGCGATTTGTGAAAATATTTTTCGTGTTGTATAGTGTGCGATTTGGGCTAAGACCCTAAAATTTCGAAAAGGGGATTTTGACAAACTAAGGACATGAGTTCCTAATGATTTTGACGAACCTAGGACATAAGATCCTAATGATTTCTGTTTTCTAAAAACTCCCGAGATAGACAGTTTATTTTACAAAGATTCCACTTGTGTTGGTTTCTAGATTATTAAAACCTCTCGGGAATATGTTATTGGTGGAGTAGTGATTGTCTGTGTTGTGACTGGTTGAGTTGTGGTTGTCTGACTTGTGATTTATAATTACTTGCTACATTTTGTATGGTTATGATACTTGCACTAGTAAAACAGTGGAGTTTTGCTAACCCCCGAGTGATCGGGGATGGATGTTTGTATTGCGTCCAAGTACATGCAGGTTCGTGGGAGCAGTCACAGGATTGACACAAAGGATGATGCGCTGTGATACTAATCAAGAGTTATGGAATTCAGTTGTTGTTGTGATGTCATTGTATTATTCTCAGTCCTCCGCTGTCTTGTACCGTTTTGTATTTTGGACCCCTGTGTAGGCATAAGTTGTAACAATTATTTCAGTTAAATTATTTGTGTGACCTTATTGGTCTGAGTCATTACCTGTTTGAACCCGGCCAGTCGAACAATTGGTCATTTTATTGTGTTTAGCCTGGTAAATCATTGTGAGAAGGGTTTACGGTGTGTAATAGTCCCGATTGAATTCTGGGGGTGTTACATTTATGGTACCAGTGCTTAAGTTGTGGAAACCTAGGCTGTCGGGTCGAGTCGAGTTGTGTTGTATTATGTCATTCGAGTTGTCGATTGACAAGTTGAGTTGTTCATTGTCACTTCGTGTTGTCGATGTTGATCGTTGAGATTAGTATCGTGGGCGACCGTCATCTTCGTGCGACCTGTGATGTAAGTCTCCTCATTTACATCTTATATTTAGTGATTTTGTTATAAGGATGTTGTGAAATGGAGTTCATATTTGGTACTTGTGGTACATTGCGTGTGTAATGATCAGAGATGCTTAGTGGAAGCATGGATGGTTTCGACATGTGTTCGAATCGGTGTTCGTAAGTTATGTCGTGAAACTCATATAGATGGTTTTGACTTGTGTTTGAATTAGGCATTCACGATTTGTGTTTGTTGAATTGGTGATTTTATATGCCGTGTGGGCATACGTTTTAAGATTGATTCATTCTAGATAGTTGTAATTATATTCGCTGCATGTATGTTTGAAAATGATTTCTTTTAAAAGGTCCCAAGACTTGAGTACGTTGGTGAAAAAATAAAGTTTGACATGGTTTTGACAATACGGTCAAACAGTGGTTTGGTGTTGATTTTGGAAATGGTTGAATTTCGGTGAACCAACCTCGTATTTAAATGAAACCTTATAACGGTATTTTTGGAAGATGTGTTTTGAAGTGTTTTGGACAATTATAAAATGTTATCGTTGATGACCTTTTGTCGTGTTTGAAAGGATTCAGAGAAAATGATTTTTGCGTATCTGTGCTATTTTAAAATGACTTGAGTAAATAATTTTAAAACTTTTACGCCATAAAATTTTGGTATTTTTAAATCAAACGTGATTTTAATTTTCGAAAAGGGTGAAGGATGAATTTTTTTATGAATTGTGTCAGTTAGCACACGTTAATGTGATATAGTTAACACACGCTAATCGTAGGCATGCAATGTGTTGTATGGTTTGGATGCGATTGTTGATATGTGGGAATGTTGATCGTATGTATGAATAGGTTGCCACTTGAGGACGGTTCGGTGAAACCTCCGGGTGTCGATGCCAAGAGAGCATGACCACGGAATACCTTATGTATTGTTGATTTTTATGATGTTGTGGTAACATGTGATTACCATATGTGCTGTTAATTCTGATGATGTTGAACGATAGCATGTGATTACCTTTTGTGTTGATGTTTGTGATAAGAATACGTGATGTCATGGTTATGTGATGCTATGTTTCATTGTATTGAACGATTGCATGTTCAGTATGCCGAGAGGTCCAGGTCGAGGTTGTGGTTGCGGCCGTGGACGTAATCAGGATCGTGATAGGGTGACTCGTTCGTTTCCGAGCATTAATCGGTCCAGTATAGATGGTCAGGAGGACCAATCACGTGATCCGGGACAACCAGCTAGGTGTAATGTTAATGTTGGCGCCGCCACCATCCTTCAGCAGGTGGTAACCCAGTTGGCACAGATGAATCAAGCAGTGCACCGGAATGAGCTTCCAGATGATGATAATGGAGCTAGTAAGTAGTTGCGAGACGTGATGAGAATGCATCCACCTCATTTTGAGGGTTCCTCTGATTTATTAGGTTGGGAGGACTGGCTCTTCCAGTTGGGAAGAACATTTGATGATGTAGCTTGTCCTGATGAGAGGAGGGTACCTATTGCTCGGTACCTCCTCGATAAGAAAGCTGCGGATTAGTGGGAGGCCATAGTGCCTAGAGATCGTATGGCTACTTGGGCCGAGTTCGAGACCGCCATGGAGGCCGAATATTGCCCACCGCCTGTTCAAGAGCGCATGATTGTTGAGTTTTTCTTGGCTATGCCCCAGGAGGTGTCGATATCTCAGGCGATAGTCGATATAATCAGCAGCTGGGTTATGTTCGTGAGCAAGTGAGAAGTGAAGCAGATAAGATCCGTTATTTTGACATGCAGATGAAACCTCGTATATGTCAGAGCATGGCTCCTCTTAAGTATACTACTTTGAAAGTGTATCAGGATCGAGCTTTAGCGATTGAAATGGCTATTTCTGTGACAGAAACTGGTCCAGAAAATATGAAGCAGAAGATTTTGAGTAGCTTCTCCAAGGGTCAGGGGAGTGATTTCCGTGAGCCTGTTGATACATGTTGTTAATCTGGGAGGAATTTTCGTTTGGTTGGTCAGTCCAACAATCCTATTTCGATGGCCAGTAAGGTGAGCACTGTGAAAACATGTTTCAACTGCAGTCGTGTGGGCCACACCAGTAAGAATTGTCGTTCACCTCAAGTGAATTGTTTCAAGTGTGTTCAAACGGGGCATCAAGCGGTACATTGTGATACAGTTGCTAAGATTTTCGGGAATCGGAATTTCGTTCCTACTCTTGGAGGGCCTAGTGGTGCCCAGTGATTGTAATTTTTGTGTTTTGTTTTGTGGATTGTATCTCATGCAGAGATTTGATACTGATACTTGATGTTTGGTTTGAATATTTCTGTGTGGGTTGTTGAACCTACGGAGACACGTGACAGAAGATCACGGGGTCATTTGATGTTTGAACGTTTGTGTTTTGTTTTGCATCACTGTGATGCCTTTGTTTAAAGTTTCGGGACGAAGCTTATTTTTAGTAGGGTAGAACGTAATACCCAAGATTTTTGTTTTCGGTTCGTTTTTTGTTGTGGATTATATGTTGTTTGTGCCTATATGATCGTGTGTCATGCATTGGCATATGTTGGTTGCTTTTCAGATTGATGAGTTTTGGTGCGATCCTACTGTCTGTGCAGTAGGAATAGCGCACGCTATGGGCTATATATAGCGCGCGCTACTTGAGGTTTCTAGCGCACATTAAGGCTCCGTCGTTTATTCTCATTTCTTCCTCATTTCTCCTTCTCTCCGCGGGTTTGAGACCAGGGCGATTAGGGTCCGAGTTCTTGGCCGATTTTGCTCCATCCAAGGGTGTTTTGGAGAGTCTAGGTAATTGTAACATCATCTAATCCGTTGTTCTTCGTCGGATCAAGGTATTTTTCTTGATTTCTCTAGAGTTGACTTTTTGGAGTTTTGTTCTTGATTTCGATCCTAGTCTGATTTTGATGAATCGGTTGGTGCTATATGATGTTATTAATCGTGTTCTACGGATTGTATATCCATATTTCGAGTTTGTTTAACTCGATTGACGATTTGAGTGTTCTTGGGAATTATTGAACATTTAATGTTCGATTAAATGTTTCAATGAGTTTCCTTCCATATTTTGAGGTGATTTCCGTTATTATTGGTCTTGATCCTCGTTGTGATAGCGTTTTCGTTGTTTCTTGCGGTAGTTGTAGGTTTCGAGGCACTTCAGTCAAGCCGTGTTCGTCGGAATATTTGCGTGCCGATTCCGAGGCAAGTATCTTGTTTATACGACTTGTGTCTTGTGATTAGGCACATGTTGTGTTTTGATGATTGGTTTGCGTTCGTGAATATGGTTGGTGTGAGTTAGTTATGTATTAATTGTTATGAAGGTTGGATGATGACTGTGTTACCTTGGTATATGTGTTACGTGTTGTGTTATGTGTGCAGGATTCTGATAATCGCGTTGGGATGGTTGTACACATGGTTGTGCAATGTATGGTACAATGATTATGAGTTATGTTGGTTGTGTGTCGATGATGATGATGATTTGAGTGTTGAGACTGTGTTGTGTACGCGTGATGCGTGATTCATGTTGATCAATGTGATTGATTGATCGTGAATGTTAATGTCGTGTGCTGTGTTGCTAAGTTCACTCGTGCAGGTTCGACGAGACCTACGAGGATTCATGACGGGGGACCATGGGATCGAAACTTAGTATGTGGTGCTAAGGTCCAATCGTGCGGGTCTGACGATGCCTACAATGACACATGGCAATCGATCATGGGGTCAGGGCACAGTACGTCCAATCATGTGGGTTCGACGGGGTCTACAGTGAATCGTGGCAAGAGATCACGGAGTCGGGACTGGTTGTTACGATTGTTGTGTTTGGCATAGTCCGTGCGGGTTGTTGAACCTACAGAGCCACGTGGATGATTGTTGTGTTTGGTATATGTAACGCCCCCAAAATAAACCGGGGCGCCACAGTGCCGTAGATCCCTTGAGGGACCCACAAGGCAAGTTTTTGAAAATATTTTCTAGAATATTTTATTAAACTGGTAGTATGCGGAAGTAATTAAGAAAGTATTCGTACAACCCAAGTACAAAGAAAATAGTGTCCGTACGAACGGTTATTACACAACGTGGAATGTTCAAATTGATTTAAGAAATTAACAGGCCTTCTTCCAACACAGCTCATGCCTGGCCGTAACCTTCGGGGGTGTCCTGCAAAAATTCAACAAATTTACCTGGCACGACATGTCGTGCCAGTAGCCTAGGTCATAAAATCCAAACCAAACTCAAGGATAAAATCTGATAATTTCAAGGAACAAAGTTATCACCGAATGTTCAATGTTATCCCTTTTATCACCACATAAACTCCCAAGGTCGCAACCAAGGGTCACGGAAGTATCTACACAAGAATACTCCGGACGTGGGTACCATTCAGGTTTTATCCTGCAACACGGTTCTACAATAACTCCCAAGGCCACGGCCAAGGGTCACGGTAGTATCTACTCAGGAATACTCCGGACAAGATAATCGAAAGAGCACCATTCCACAAATAGTAAAACTTACTATGTTTTGAAATTATAAGACGTAAAGTCTGAGCAAGATTCACTTGCCTCAAATCCGACGAGAGTTATTTCTTGACAAGGCAACGGCTTGAACGATCACACTCGGAAGTCCGACCTATTACATGTTTGTCGATTAATATCTTATGATAACAATGATGATCAACGACGTTCTCCCCCTCCCGCCTATTAGAACCCTATCCTAGTTGCTTATGATGTCGGAATTGAAATTCTCTGTTTTTAATGCGTGCCATTAAATTCTTAGGTTCGGCAACATTCTTTATAAGTTATCCTTCCGCTGAACAATAGTGTTCTAACACAACATTCCTACGTTAATTATAACCAACAACCACCGAGATTTCATCGTTTGTAATATGTAAGTCTAGAACGATTAATCCATCATCTTAACATGTTTCGGTATCTATTCGACTAGAAATTGTTGGTAAGTTCATCAAGGATTTATTAATGGTTTTATTCAACATGATAATACGATTATACATGAAATCCTTCAAAGATGATTCCGAGAATTTGGTGATTAGTAATATGATTATGAGTTCTACTATTATTCACTCCAATTTCTAGCTTTGATGGATATCGATTAACAATTGTGATAGTTATATACCGGTCCGATTATTACTGAGGGTTCTAAGCTACCCAAGGCATCCGAAATTTACTTATAACTTACTAAACAACACCGAAATGAGTTCAAGGTGGGATAAACTTACCTTTACTGACAAAAGATGATGAAGAACGATGGTGGACGAAGGAGAATGAGAGGATAACACCTTCAAAACCTTCCCCGAAGCTTGATTAACGCACTCTAATAGGATAGCACTTGAATTGGGAGGTTAGAATTGGTTCAAGGATGGTGGAGAGCAGTGTATATGAAAGAAGAATGATTTTTGAGACGGAAGAAATGAAAGGCAAAGTGTTCTTTTATAAACTCAAATTGCCCTTACGTACGTTATGCCTGACGGTTTACGTACGTAAGGGACTTTACGTACGTTATGAAAAAGTAGTAACGTACGTAAGGAACTCGCTGGACTAATTCACACACATCGTTACGTGCGTAACGAAAATGGGTTAACGTACGTAACACTTCGTTGACTTGCCTGTCGCAATCACGCCGAAAGTTGGTCGGCATGCATACTACCTGACGAAGATTCCTATCCGAAGACCGAAGACCGATGTTACGTACGTAAGGGCCGATCTTTAACGTACGTAATGACTTAGATATAGCGTACGTAATGACTTGGAGGATAACGTACGTAAGGACCAGTTTTGTTTACTAAATTATTATCACATTAATCTCTTATGACACGACTCCCTCTCCATATCGTCAGGAAATCTGTCGGGGAACAAGACGTTGGCCACCGTCATATTCGCACCGATAATTACCTAACAACATCAAGGTATGTCATTGAAAGTTCGTCAGTCATCACACCATCACAATACACGAAAAACAGATGCGAAAAATACAGTACAACCATATTATACAAATATGTTTTATCGCAATGGAGTACATTTATTTATCAAATAAAAGAAATGGACATGAGAGCCCAAAGTGAAAAAGCATGTAATACTGGTGGTATTACATACCACCCCCCTTAAAATAGTTTCGTCCCGAAACTAAGAAAATAACTCGGGGTGATTCTCTCTCATGCTCGCCTCGGTCTCCCAAGTTGCTTCTTCCGTGCCGTGGTGCGACCACTGAACTTTAACAAGGGGTATGTCCTTGTTCCTTAGTATCTTTACGCGTCGATCCAAAATCGTTGTTGGAACTTCCCTAAAGGTAGCATCATTGGAAATCTCTACTTCCTCGAAGTTGATCTTGTGGCTGGGGTCGTACACGTACTTTATCAGCTGGGAGACGTGGAAGACATTATGCACTCCGTCTAACGATGGTGGTAATGCTAGCCGATAAGCAAGTCTACCGACTCGGTCCAGTATTTCGAACGGGCCAATAAATCTCGGGCTTAATTTGCCCTTCTGGCCGAAGCGTCGAATGCCCCGCATTGGTGATACTTTAACCCAAACAGGATCCCCAACCATAAATTCCAACTGGCCGTCACGGCCTCAGAAGCATAAGACTTTTGGCGGCTCTTGCCGCCAAAGATGTGTTTTCGAACAATAGATATCTTCTTAATAGATTCCTGGATTAGATCCAACTCGGTGGCGACGACATCAGATGCATCGTCCCAACATAGGGGAGACTTGCACCTCCTACCATACAAGGCCTCAAAGGGGGCCATGCCTATGCTCGCATGCCAGCTGTTGTTGTACGAAAATTCCGCTAAGCAGAGGTGTTTAGCCCAGTCCTTGCCCCAATCGAGTACACATGCTCTCAACATATCTTCCAGGGTCTGTATGGTGCGTTCTGTTTGTCCATCCGTCTGAGGGTGATAGGCAGTGCTGAAATGCAGCTGAGTACCCATGGCCTGGTGGACAGCCTTCCAGAAGCGGGACACATATCTAGTGTCTCTATCTAAAATAATTCCCGAGGGAACGCCATGTAATCTCACGATTTCCCGAACAAAGATGGTGGCCAGCTGTTCTGTTCCGATGGCCTCCTGAATTGGAATGAAATGTGCCGACTTCGTCAGCCGGTCTATAATAACCCATATCGTGTCCTTTCCCCCCGCCGTCACTGGTAACTTGGTGACAAAGTCCATTGATAAGCTCTCCCATTTCCATTCCGGAATGGGTAAGGGCTGCATGATTCCGGCCGGTCTACGGTGTTCAATCTTCACCTGTTGACATATCATACATCGAGCGGCAAACCTTGCTACCTCTTGCTTCATATTCTTCCACCAGAAACTCTTCCGCAGATCTTTGTACATTTTGCTCGCCCCGGGATGTATCGAATAAGGAGTAGAATGAGCTTCCTTGAGTATAGTTTGCTTAAGCTCGTCATTAGGTGGAATGCAAATCGTGTTCCTGAATCTAACTAAGCCCCCTTGGATCCTGTAGTCTGAAATAATTCCCCCTTCGGACTTTGCGCCGATCGCATGAAGTTCTGGATCCTCCATCTGTGTTAGGCGTATCTCGTCCAGCAGAGACGAGCGAATATCAATCGAGCATAACTGTCCCTGGCGGTGTTGTATCCACACTTCAATGTCATTTCTCCTGAGATCTTGCTGCAATTCCAACTGTACTGTCAAACCAGATAGTGTCACCTCCTGCGCAGTTTTCCGACTCAGTGCGTCTGCTACGACGTTGGCCTTTCCAGGGTGATATAGAATCTCTACATCGTAATCGTTGATTAACTCCAGCCAACGCCTCTGTCTCATATTTAACTCTTTCTGTGTGAAAATATACTTTAAACTCTTGTGGTCCGTAAAGATCTTACAGGTAACCCCATACAGGTAATGTCTCCAAATCTTAAGAGCGTGGACCACTGCAGCTAGTTCCAAGTCATGTGTCGGGTAGTTCACCTCATAAGGTTTAAGTTGTCGAGAGGCGTAAGCGATAACCTGCTGCTTTGCATGAACACACATCCCAGCCCGTGCTTAGACGCATCGGTGCATATTACGAATCCCTCCGTACCCTGCGGTAGTACCAATACTGGGGCGGTAGTAAGCTTTCTTTTTAGCTTGTCGAAACTCTCCTGACAATCTGTTGTCCAGACAAACTTGGTGTTCTTCCTAAGCAGATTTGTTAATGGCTGAGCGACACAGGAGAAGGCCTCGACAAACCGTCGATAATATCCTGCCAGCCCCAGGAAACTCCTCACCTCTTTGACGTTTCTAGGAGGTTCCCAACTCGTAACTGTCTCGATCTTCTGGGGGTCTACTTTAACGCCTTCTGCTGAAATTACATGTCCCCGAAAGGTTACCTCTGGCATCCAGAACTCGCATTTAGAAAGTTTAGCATACAGCTGATGTTGCCTTAAAACGCTCAACACCTGCCTCAAGTGTTCCTCATGCTCCCATCGGCTCCGGGAATAAAATAAAATGTCATCAATAAAAACCACCACACACTTATCGAGAAACTCTGTCAGCACCCTGTTCATCAATTCCATAAAAACGGCTGGAGCATTAGTCAAGCCAAACGACACCACCATGTACTCGTAGTGTCCATATCTCGATCGAAATGCGGTCTTAGGAATATCCTCCTCTCGAATTCTCAATTGGTGATATCCCGAACGTAAGTCGATCTTTGAAAACACAGTCGCTCCTTGCAGTTGGTCCAGTAAATCATCAATCCTCGGAAGTGGGTAACGGTTCTTAATAGTGACCTTATTAAGTTCCCTGTAATCGATATACAGGCGCAGAGAGTTGTCCTTTTTCTTCACAAAAAGAACTGGTGCACTCCATGGCGAAGTACTTGGACGAATGAGCCCCTTCCTTAGCAATTCTTCGAGTTGTGACTTTAGTTCCTTCATCTCAGCTGGTGCCATCCGGTATGGTGCCTTGGAGATAGGCGTCGTTCCTGGCTCAAGTTCAATTGAGAGATCGAACTCCCTTCGTGGTGGCAATCCGGGTAGTTCATCGGGGAATACGTCCGGGAATTTGTTCACCGCAGGAATGTTAGCAACCGACAGTTGTGACGTGTCCTCCTGAAGAATATAACACCAATAATACGTTCCTCGATCATCATGAGATGCTACTGCTGAAAGGAGACTGAGGGACCCTTTTGTACTGAAGTGCTCTCGGCCTCTAATTGTGTGAGTGGCACCGTTATGGGTCGTAATGGAAACTGTCAGGTGATAGGTATCCAATACCGTCTTGTGCATCGTCATCCAGTCCATACCCAAAATCACATCTTCGTTTTGGAGTGGAAAGACCATGAGATTGGCTGTCCAGCCCAGATTATTGATACGAATCGGACAGTTTCGAACTTCCAAGTTACCCTCTACCCTGCTACCCTCGGGTAGTTTAACAGTAAAGGACTCACAAGGTACACAAGGGAGATGCAAACGGTTAACACATTCCACGTATATAAACGAGTGGGTTGCTCCAGTATCAAACAGTACATGAACAGGCTGAGATTTAATAAAGAGTGTACCTGAGACAGCAGGTGTAGTCTGATCGTCAGTAGCCCTTAGTTCGAACACGCGGGACGGCAGTGTCCCCGAGGAGGGGGCAGTGCCTCCCCCGCGACCACGTCCTCTTCCGGCACCGTGTAGAGGAGATTGGTGAGGTGGAGATCGGTAGTCGGACATGGCGGACGCTCTGGATGTGTGTACCGAGCCTTGCTGACTCTGAGGAGCTGGGTTTGGTGTAGGTTTGATCCGTGAGCAGTAGCGAGACATGTGCCCACCCCTTCCGCATGAAAAACACTTTGTCGACGCTTTAAGACACTGACTCATGGTATGCCCTGCTATGCCACAATTGAAACAGCTACGGCGAGAAGACCCGTCAGATGTTCCTTTCTGTTGGGACGAAGCTGTTGATTTGGAGGGGAACCCAATTCCCAAGTTCACTCTGCTGGTGCTCCCGGACTGATTTGCTGTCTTCTGCTTCTTTTGGTTATGCCCGGCATCCGAACTGACAACCATACCGGCGTATGCTGTGACCACGTCCTCATATGCCCTCAAAGTGGTGCAGTGAAACCCCGCCGCGTAACGTTGAACATTCTCTGGCAACCGTTGAGCAAGGTGGCAAATTCGCTGGTCTTCGGATGGAACCATCTGTGCGACCTAGCTTAGCTCGGTCTTGTACGCTCGAATGATTTCTGGCACTGGCAAATTCTGAGGTCCTGCGCTGAAGAAGCTCCGCGCTCGTGCAGTTTGAACTGATCGGGGACAGTACTCGTCTCTCAATAGTTTGGAAAACTCGGGCCATCCGACTATTCTGTCCTCTGGCTTATAGGTCCTCCACCATCGGGCTGCGGTGTCGCGGAGCTGGTTGATCCCGAGTGGTACTTTTCGGTTCCCTGGGCAGCCGATCACCTCGAAGGCAGTCTCCATCTTCGAGATCCAATCGTCCACATGTTTATCCCCTGACCCGTCGAATAATGGCGGTCTGGCCTTCAGCATTTCTCCCAGCCAACGGTCCTTCCCGGTGTTCTCTTCTATGTTAATGACTGGTGCTTGTTCTGCCCGGTTGACCTGAGCGATTCCCATAGCAATGGCCTGGGCGAGAGTCTGAACGAAGGCTGGATCAAATCCCCCGTTGTTCTGGTTTTCCGCCTCCTGTCTGCCTGACACAAAGCGGTGGTTGATTTCCGACTGGATTAGTTTCACCGGTGTTCCTGTCTCCCTGCTGGTTCATAGCGGAACCTTGTGCATCATTTACGTTTCTTCTAGCTCCACGACGTGCCATTGGTGATGTTCGTTCGATCTAACAGGTTAGTTTAATGCAAACATTCTTTGAGTTCTTACTGAATCCAAACATCATACTTGATTCTTAAAAATTTACGTGTATTTTACCTAGACATCCCTCGAGGAGTTACGGCCGCCAGAAGTGTTGGATTTTTGATGGCAAAACGTTTTCAAAATATTTTGTTAAAACTTTCCACGTGAGTGTTGGCTCTGATACCATTTTCTGTAACGCCCCCAAAATAAACCGGGGCGCCACAGTGCCGTAGATCCCTTGAGGGACCCACAAGGCAAGTTTTTGAAAATATTTTCTAGAATATTTTATTAAACTGGTAGTATGCGGAAGTAATTAAGAAAGTATTCGTACAACCCAAGTACAAAGAAAATAGTGTCCGTACGAACGGTTATTACACAACGTGGAATGTTCAAATTGATTTAAGAAATTAACAGGCCTTCTTCCAACACAGCTCATGCCTGGCCGTAACCTTCGGGGGTGTCCTGCAAAAATTCAACAAATTTACCTGGCACGACATGTCGTGCCAGTAGCCTAGGTCAGAAAATCCAAACCAAACTCAAGGATAAAATCTAATAATTTCAAGGAACAAAGTTATCACCGAATGTTCAATGTTATCCCTTTTATCAGCACATAAACTCCCAAGGTCGCAACCAAGGGTCACGGAAGTATCTACACAGGAATACTCCGGACGTCGGTACCATTCAGGTTTTAGCCCACAACACGGTTCTACAAAAACTCCCAAGGCCACAGCCAAGGGTCACGGTAGTATCTACTCAGGAATACTCCGTACAAGATAATCGAAAGAGCACCATTCCACAAATAGTAACACTTACTATGTTTTGAAGTTATAAGACGTAAAGTCTGAGCAAGATTCACTTGCCTCAAATCCGACGAGAGTTATTTCTTGCCAAGACAACGGCTTGAACGATCACACTCGGAAGTCCGATCTATTACATGTTTGTCAATTAATATCTTATGATAACAATGATGATCAACGACATTCTCCCCCTCCCGCCTATTAGAACCCTATCCTAGTTGCTTATGATGTCAGAATTAAAATTATCTGTTTTTAATGCGTGCCATTAAATTCTTAGGTTTGGCAACATTCTTTATAAGTTATCCTTCCGCTGAACAATAGTGTTCTAACACAACATTCCTACGTTAATTATAACCAACAACCACCGAGATTTCATCGTTTGTAATATGTAAGTCTAGAACGATTAATCCATCATCTTAACATGTTTCGGTATCTATTCGACTAGAAATTGTTGGTAAGTTCATCAAGGATTTATTAACGGTTTTATTCAACATGATAATACGGTTATACATGAAATCCTTCAAAGATGATTCCGAGAATTTGGTGATTAGTAATATGATTATGAGTTCTACTATTATTCACTCCAATTTCTAGCTTTGATGGATATCGATTAACAATTGTGATAGTTATATACCGGTCTGATTATTACTGAGGGTTCTAAGCTACCCAAGGCATCCGAAATTTACTTATAACTTACTAAACAACACCGAAATGAGTTCAAGGTGGGATAAACTTACCTTTACTGACAAAAGATGATGAAGAACGATGGTGGACGAAGGAGAATGAGAGGATAACACCTTCAAAACCTTCCCCGAAGCTTGATTAACGCACTCTAATAGGATAGCACTTGAATTGGGAGGTTAGAATTGGTTCAAGGATGGTGGAGAGCAGTGTATATGAAAGAAGAATGATTTTTGAGACGGAAGAAATGAAAGGCAAAGTGTTCTTTTATCAACTCAGATTTCCCTTACGTACGTTATGCCTGACGGTTTACGTACGTAAGGGACTTTACGTACGTTATGAAAAAGTAGTAACGTACGTAAGGAACTCGCTGGACTAATTCACACACATCGTTACGTGCGTAACGAAAATGGGTTAACGTACGTAACACTTCGTTGACTTGCCTGTCGCAATCACGCCGAAAGTTAGTCGGCATGCATACTACCTGACGAAGATTCCTATCCGAAGACCGATGTTACGTACGTAAGGGCCGATCTTTAACGTACGTAATGACTTAGATATAGCGTACGTAATGACTTGGAGGATAACGTACGTAAGGACCAGTTTTGTTTACTAAATTATTATCACATTAATCTCTTATGACACGACTCCCTCTCCATATCGTCAGGAAATCTCTCGGGGAACAAGACGTTGGCCACCGTCATATTCGCACCGATAATTACCTAACAACATCAAGGTATGTCATTGAAAGTTCGTCAATCATCACACCATCACAATACACGAACAACAGATGCGAACAATACAGTAAAACCATATTATACAAAATATGTTTTATCGCAATGGAGTACATTTATTTATCAAATAAAAGAAATGGACATGAGAGCCCAAAGTGAAAAAGCATGTAATACTGGTGGTATTACAGTATACGTGACAAGAGTTCAGGATGTTACGATTGTTGTGTTTGGCATAATCCGCGCGGGTTGATGAACCTACGGAGCCATGTGATAAGAGATAACGAGTGTTATGATTATAATGTTTGGTTTAGTCCACGCGGGTTGTTGAACCTAAGGAGACACGTGGCAGGGGATCACGGTGTCACGATTATGTTTTGAGAATCAAAGTTTTGAAAGGAAAGGTTTTATGAAAATAAAGGTTGGGCCGAGTCCCAAGCGATTTGTGAAAATGTTTTCTGTGTTGTATAGTATGAAATTTGAACTAAGACCCTAAAATTTTGAAAAGGGGATTTTGACAAACTAAGGACATGATTTCCTAATGATTTTGATGAACCTATGACATGAGATCCTAATGATTTTTGTTTTCTAAAAACTCCCGAGATGACCGTTTATTTTACAAAGATTCCACTTGTGTTGGTTTCTAGATTATTAAAACGTCTCGAGAATATGTTATTAGTGGAGTAGTGACTGTCTATTTTGTGATTGGTTGAGTTGTGGTTGTCTGACTTGTGATTTATAATTGCTTGCTACATTTTGTATGGTATGATACCTGCACTAGTAAAACAGTGGAGTTTTGCTAACCCCCGAGTGATCGGGGGTGGATGTTTGTATTGCGTCCAGGTACATGCAAGTTCGTGGGAGCAGTCACATGATCGGAACAAATGATGATGGGCTGCTATACTAATCAAGAGTTATGGAATTCAATCGTTGTTGTGATGTCATTGTATTATTCTCAATCTTCCATTGTGTTGTATCGTTTTGTACTTTGGACACCTGCGTAGGCATAAGTTGTAACAATTATTTCAGTTGAATTAATTGTGTGACCTTATCGGTCTGAGTAATTATCCTGTTCGACCCCGGCCGATCGAACAATTGGTCATTTTATTGTGTTTAGCCTGGTAAATTCTTGTGAGAAGGATTTACGGCGTGTAATAGTCCCGGTTGAATTATGGGGGTGTTACAAATCTAAGGTGATAACAGGGGTTAGAAATTGACAGTATATTGTGGATAAGTTTACCTTGAACTTTTCCCAATACAGGTCCTTCACATCTTGAGGTACAGACCTCCATGTCTTCCATGCATCCTCAAAATTACCCTTTATAATGACCAAGATATCAAAAGACCTGCCACCAATATTAAAAATTGTAGGGCGATCTTCTATGTCTTCGGGAACATCCATTTCACGGTTTGGTCCCGTGTCTTGCACAGCAGCTCCCTAGACTCCTAATCATCTTCGAAATCTGAGGTCTCATCAAGTCGCGGTGGTGCAGCAGGACTAGTTGGACAAGTACCACTGGCCTCGCAACGAGGGACATCATCACTCACTTGAAGCTCATCATTTTGCTCATCTAGGCCACGAATAGGTGAAGACGAATGCTCCACAATTGGCCTCTCCCCATTTCGTCTGCGAGAACTATTTACACCCGTACTTCTATTCTTGACTCTTCTAGTCATACTGCAATCAAATATAGGATATGTATATTTTTTTAGAGTAAAAGGACAGTAGTATAACCAACATAGAAATATATAGATTAACAATAATCATTGACATCTGGAGTCAATCAGCCCACAAATCATATTAGCTTGCGGAGGGCAAACTCTGCTTCATGTTCAAAATTGCAAAAAATGAATATCTTTGTGGATGCATCTCTATGGCAGCCTCGTCAGCAAATTACCCGAAACAAGACATGACTATCAGAAAGTGTGGTTGAAAAAACAACCAAGACCCACACTGTTTATGTGTAGGTATTCTCCTTTATCAGAAATAAATATTGAAAAGCTCCATTTCCACAATAAACACCATAAATCTAGTCACTTGTGCTGCCAAACGCAAAAACCATTATCTATTTTAGATGCTCGATGTCAAAGTGTCGATAGTACATATGCATGGCACACAATATGACACTATTAAGTTATGATGACAGGATTTTTAAGTGTGCATGCCAAACACAATGCCTTCTTCATTCTAGAATTATTTTTCGCAATAAATGGAGTGAAGTTCCATGATGACTAGGTGCAGATCCTTTTTTCAAGAGATAGGGCGACAGACACAATATTCCAAGTCAACAAACACCGACCATATAAACTATACTAGCTGAGAGCATTAACTAATGAATTCACAAAATTAAAATCCAGTTCATCATGTGAAGTTCCTCGACGAAGAAGCTCAGCATGATCTAATAAATGTTTTTTTTAAATGAGAAATCACCATCACCTCATTTGATACTCAGCCACATAATTGACTAATTGAGTATCAATAACATTTAAAAAAAATCACAAGGTATTTGAATTTTGATTCCATTGAGGTCCCATTTAAAACTCAATTCTAAATCATCCATGTTTCGGAGCAGAAAATCATTAGGATTCACTGGCTTGTCCATAAACTTGACACGAGGATTTCTTATTTCCTAAATGCAGAGTAATAAAGTAAAGATTACTTGCTTACCTTTAATTTAATTGAATGAACTCCCAGTCCCGGTCGGCCCCCTGGCCTAGAAAATTTGTGCTGGGTCGGGCCGGCCCAATGGCCACCCCTAGCATTAGTATATAGGGGATATATATATTATATATATATATATATATGATTGGTTCTAATGGGAATCGATCCTTAAAATGAGAACGTAGAGTTAAATCACAATCATTAATAAACAACGATGAATGATCAAGATTAATTCTTAATATATTAATTTAGGTCACTAAATTAATCGCCTTACTATTAATTTAAGAAATTAAACATTATTAATGAGTAGTCTCTAACCATTCAATCACAATCATATATATATATATATATATATATATATATATATAACCAGACACACCTTTGTAATCCATAAAAATACTAATGAAGGGGTTGGGTTGGTGGTCCAGTGGTAGGACACTTGCACTTAAGACAATTCTTTAGGATAGGTCTTGGGTTCTAACCCTACCAAGGAGGTGAAAGAGAAGGTTTTTTCTCTTTATGATCCTCTAGCTCCTCGGGCTAGCTCGAGCGACCGCTAATCAATATTTAATCTCGCGTCAAGGGACAGTGTGTAAGTATTTCCTTGCTGGGAACCCGGAGATACTAACCAATCAGTGGATGTTCTCCCGAGAAATGTGCTGGGAACCTGAGATGATGTTAATCAGTCAAGGGCTTCTCCTTGTGTGCAGAAGTATACAAAAAAGGCATTGGGAACCCTGGAATTGCTCGAGCGACTCGCGATTTACTTCTCTCAATGGGTTAGGAGTGGATTCTTTGAGGGACTAGGATTAGTCCGGCTAAGCTGTGATCACCTAGCAATAAAAAAAATGGTAATGAATATGCTAACATCCGGCCAATAAAGTAGTTGAATTAAGAAAATGCTATCATAAAGTAGGCCAAAATTCTTAGTTGAATAAATATCCAATCCAAGGGGTGCCTCTATAACATGGCGGCACCAGTTTACACCAAATTTTGACATTCGTGATTGCCCTTCGCACAAGATATGAAATAATATTCAACTATCCTGGAAACAGCAACAATAATCATCTCATTTAAGTACTTTGCGTTCAAAAAAATAATCAATAAATCCTCAATAACTCATCGCAACCGGAATAATCAACACCGCTATAAATCAAGCATCACTATCTGAATTTCAACAGATCTCAAACTGGTTAATGATAACGAGGTCATTCATCAGTCTTTCATCCAATAAAAAAAAGGGTTAGACATAATACCTGACTGAACTTGAGTGGGTGCAACTGTAAGCAAAATTTCTACAGAGGTGAGAACGAGCGAAGAGTATAAATAGCCAAAATTAGAGGGCTTCCATCGGCTTACCGTAAGCAATTCCATTACCATATGGACTCTAAATTTTGGAGGGAGGAGTGAAGAATTTCCGTAATTTGGCGGGACGATGAAAGTTGTAATTTAGCGGGATTTGGGACGATCTCGATCAAGATCATCCGCCGCCTCATCCCTCTGTACAGTTTTGGATTTGGAAATTGGTGATGACGGAGTGAAGTTGAGACTACAAATGGGCTTGGAATTTACTTCACACGTTTTAGTATTTTCTGTCGAATGAATAATATCATTGTGTACCTAAGTCTGTTAGTTTACGGGCTTTTTTAGTTAGGATTTAACTAAGGTTTGTTTGTATGTATTTCTCTCTATTTAAAGGGATATCATCAATGGAACAATACAATAACTTTTGCCCTATTTTATTGTCTCAGTTATTTTCCCTTCAACACGTTATCAGCACGTAGTTTCCCACTAAGCAAGAAAAAAAAGTCCCTCCCATTTTTTCCTGCAAAATTCCGAAACAAAAAAAAAGGGAAAAAATTGGATTTTCCCAAAAACCCTAGCCCTGCGCCCGCCGCCCAGAACCGCGACCTGACGTCATCGCCCGCAACCGCCTCCCACCCTATACACTCCCTCGAGCTTCCCAGAACCAACAAAAGTGGCGCCTGTCATCTTCTTCACCGCGACTGGAATCGCATAAATCGCCGCCCGCCTTCCTCCCAAATCATCACATCAAACCCGCGACCTTAGTCAGCGGTGCCTGTCACCGTCTCCTGCCAGTCCCGCCGCGAGTTCAAGCCCCGCCGCTTACCTGCACCAAATCGGACCCCGTGCAACCCTCTCCGATTTCCGACCTGCAAACCAGTCACCGCCGCGGTGCTGCTACAAACCAGAATGCGCATCCAGCCCTCCGATCCCGATCTGCTCGAGTCCGATTCGTGCGACTCCCGTTCACGACCGAACTGCCGCGACTGAAAGCTTAGCATCAACCTTTAAAAAAAAATGAACAAGAATCAGATTGAAAAAAAAAAGAGTAGCATATGTATATTTTATCCGTAAATACACGAACCTCAGATGAAAAAAAAATCTAATTTGGGACCTACCCTTGAAGAATTAATTTGTTGAGACAAATAGAATTGTCCAGTTACTGCCCAACCCGTGACTGTCCAGTTGTTTTTTAAAGTCTGAACCACTGGCCACAAGAACTCGATCCGTTTCCAGTTGCAAACTCAGTCCAGATTTGGCACCGGTCCCAGACCCGACCAGTCGCAGTTCGACCCGATTTTTCAGTACCCGCACAGATATTATTCTTACCCTCTCGATCCTGAAGCAAGGAGCCTGACGATCCCGATGGCGAGTGGGACGAAGAATACAATTTTATCGCAGAAAAATTGAAGAAGGTACTTTCCACACGGCGAATGAAACGAGAAATATATTTTCATCCAAACAAATCGATGGTATGCCCTAGGAAAGAATCGTGTCTTTTTTGTAAGGTACACCAACCTGAACCCTACTATCTGCAACGTGCAATTTTACATGCTTTAATTACTTTAGTTGCATATTTATATTTCATAAATTTGTTTATGCTTAATTAAATCAACTTAAAGCATGATGCATTAATAACTTTAATTAAATTAAAGCGAATTGCTTTAAATAGTTCGGATTAAAATTAATTCACATGAACTAATAATAATATTGCATCATAAGAGACCTACTTGACTGCATAATACGTGTATAGATACATTCCTAAGATTATGTGTCTATATCTATAAATATACATGGCATGCAAATTAGGCTTCATCACTAGTAGATTTTAGAGGACTTATTTATACTGCCTATATCAACTCGAACCGTGATAAAGTAATTTCATTGGTAATCCTCAATAGCATCGAAAGTAATTTTGACCATATCTTGGTTCCGAAAAATAATAACGCTCCCATTATTTAAAATTTTATCATAGAAAGTATACATGGTAAATTGTGAAAAATTATTTTCCTTTTTCTTGTATTAAAATAGCTTATCCAACTCGCCTCAAATTTGATATCTTGGACTCAAAAGAGCTTGAGTACCATAGATGTGTAACACCCCCAAGTTATTCAGGGTATATTACAGTGACGTGAACCCCACCGTGGAACCCACAAGGCTAATCATACGCGAAACTATAAAACTTGACCGAGAAGGTCCAAATATAATGAAATGAAAGACGATGCAAAGGGTATTCAAACCATGTCCAATGTATCAAAATACATCACAGTACAAAATCAAAACCTCGGCAACACAGGCCGGAACATCAAGGAAGACTGAAAACAAACAATACTCGAGTATTCAATAACCATTCCAGTACAACAACACCGAATGGAGGAACACAAAGCATAACCGAAGATAAAACACAGTATCACGCTTGCCCATCATCTTCGTGCCGACTCGATACCTGCCTATCCGCTCTCCTAGAACCTGAAATATATAAAAAGTATTTCCCCCATAAAGGGGTTAGCCGTCGAATAGTTAGTGCAAGTATATCAAGTATGAAACACAATACACCTCGACAATAAAGTAAAGGTAACCGTTAATTCATCAATTCAAGACTAGTATTCCGGAATAACTAAATCTCATAGCATCACAACAATGCATATATGATCAGCCGTTGAACCGCACCAGAGGCTACGGAACCCTCAGAGGACCCGTCGGCCCACCCCAGAGTGGTTAACCCAAATTATCCGTGGAATCGCACCAGAGGCTACGAAACCCACAGGAGACCTATTGTCCCGCCCCAGAGTGGATATAAACTATCATACCATTCATATATCTAACTTTCAAAGTCGAGAACGTATAATCATAAATATATACTTGCCTTTGAGACATCGAGAACTTGAATGGAAAAGAGTATGAGTTCGGTAGGTCTAAGAACGCGCTTCCGGCACCTAAACGATTCGTAAGGGACATGATAATCAATAATCCATACTCATAATTCACGAAGAAACTCCCGAAACCCATTTACGATTCACAAAAATACAAGGGTAAACAACTAGAGTTTGGAAAATCACCCAAACCCTCACAAGTCCGAACACGGCACAAACCAATCCGTAAAATTGTAGGAAAAGCATGTACGCGGGATAGATACATCATAATCTCAGGGTTCTCAAGCTTCAAAATGGATAAATCGGACGAATCTAGGAAAAACCCCAAAATTCTCAAAAATAGGGTTCTAAGGATTTTTACCTTGATTTGGACGATAGAATATATTAGATGTTGTGTAATCCTCGTTCTCCAACCAAAGATGTTGATGTTTGAAGATGGATCACTTTCAATCGCCCAAAATCGCCTCTCCCGAGCTTCTCCCATCGAAAATGAGTGAAGAGAGTGAAAAACAACGAAATGAAAATCAACTGTCCAATATATACTCGCTCAGTCTAGCGCACGCTATACCTCGATTATTAGCGGGCGCTAGCGAGGTCACCGAGTAGTCCAGTGGCTTATGCCGGCCCCGTTAGCGTGCGCTAATCGCCTTATCTTAGCATGCGCTAGCCCAAAAATGGTGTCTAGAAACTGGAGTCCAGAATCTACTGTCCTCTGCCCTGCTCGAGTCTTAGCGTGCGCTACCGCTATGGCTTAGCGTGCGCTACGCAGCTCTTATAGCATGCGCTATCCGAAGACTAGCATACACTACTAGATAGTCTAGAAAACCTGACAACCTCACTGCCTCTGCCAACCAGCCCGTTCGCGTGCGCTACAGACAGATGTTAGCACGTGCAACTGACCACGAATAGCGTGCGTTAACGAACTCCTAGCGCGCGTTAACTGCCGGTCCGTAGCGAGATGAGTTACCGTTCGACTGATCGTCCCTTAGCGCGCTACGGCTCAAAGCTAGCGTTCGCTACTCAAGCAGAAATAGCGTGCGTTAGCCTAGGCTTAGCGTGCGCTATTTCTCTGACCCAGAACACTTCTGCAAGGTCTAAACAACACGATTGTGATCCAAACAAGATATGAAGCTCTATAAGAATATCGACAACATCACCAAGAGTTTATAGAGCGACGAAATAAGAAAAACGACAAGGTCAAACAGTCAATAAAAGTAAGGGTATTACATTCTCCCCCTCTAAAAAGAAGTTTCGTCTGGAAACTTAAGAAATAAAAAGTTCGGGGTACTCCGACTGTATCTTTTCTTCCGTTTCCCAAGTTGCCTCCTCGACCTCCATATCTCGACCATTGCACTTTAACCAGTGGAATGGTCTTATGCCGAATTTGTTTCTCGCGATGCTCAAGGATCTTCACGGGTCTCTCCGGAAAGGTAATATCCTCGGCTATGTCAATCTCACTATAGTCGATAACGTGACTCGGATCCGGCATGTACTTTCTCAACAGAGACACATGAAAAACACTATGGACGTGACTCAAAGCTGGAGGCAATGCCAAGTGATATGCTAAATCTCCAACCGTATCCAAGATCTCGAAAGGTCCAATATACCTCGGACTAAGTTTCCCCTTTTTCCCGAAGCGGAAAATCCCTCTGGTCGGTGACACCTTGAGTCAGACATGATCCCCCACTTCGAACTCCAAGGGTCGACGACGAGTATCATAATAAGATTTCTGACGGCTCTGGGCAGTCAGCAATCGATCCCGAATAATAGAAATCTTTTCCTTAGTCTCCATCAACATATCCGGTTCCGTTCCAATTAGCTCCGAAGCCTCGTCCCAACATAATGGCAACCTACATCGCCTACCATAAAGTGCCTTGAATGGTGCCATGTTGATCGACGCATGCCAACTATTACTGTAGGCAAACTCGATCAACGGTAAATGAAGTTCCCAATCATTACTCCAGTATAAGGCAAAAGCTCGCAACATATCTTCCAACGTCTGAATCATCCTCTCTGTCTGACCATCCAACTGGAGATGAAAGGAAGTGCTCAATCTCAACTCAGTACCCAAAGCTTGATGAACGGCCTGCCAAAAATGCGATACGAAACGACCATCTCGATCAGAAACAATGGTCTTGGGGGCACCGTGCTATCTTACGATCTCAGCTATAAAGTTCGAGCCAATCTATCCGGTCCCCAAGTATCCTTAATACCCAAAAAGTGTGCAGACTTGGTCAACCGATCGACGATTACCCAAATCATATTCATTCCGACCCTAGTTCCCGGCATGCCAGTGATGAAATCCATAGAGATGTCTTCCCACTTTCACTCGGGAATGGGAAGCAGCTTCAACAACCCCACTGGTCGTTGATGTACAATCTTGACTTGTTGACACGTCAAGCACCGTAGTACAAATTCCGTGACATCCTTCTTCATGCTGTTCCACCAAAAATTTCGTTTCAAGTCCTTATACATCTTACTCGTTCCAGGGTGGATTGAGTAAGGCGTAGCATGGGCTTCTCGGAGAATTCTCTGCCTCAACTCTAAATCATTCGGAACACAAAGCCTGCCCTGAAATCTCAGAATACTATCCTCATGAACCATCAATCCAGGAGATTTTCCTTTAATTACATCTTCCTTCAGTTGAGAAATCATCGGGTCACTCCACTGTTTCCCTTTGATGTCATCAACCAAGGACGAAGTAATTTCGAGAGTACACAACTGTCCTTGTACTCGTTGGAGCCAAACTTCTATTCCTTACTCGATTAAAACCTGACTAATCTTCGTCTGAGATGTAAGAACCTCGAGCATTTGAAGAGATGCCAATTCGTGGCTCAAAGCATCCGCGACGACATTGGCTTTTCCGGGGTGGTAAAGAATTTCCAAATCGTAATCCTTTATCAACTCTAACCAACGTCTCTGTCTCATATTCAGCTCTTTCTGACTGAAAATATACTTCAGGCTCTTGTGATCGGTATAAATCTGACACGGAGAACCATACAAGTAATGCCGCCAAATCTTGAGTGCGTAGACAATTGCGGTCAACTCCAAATCGTGAGTAGGATAATTCATCTCATACGGCTTTAATTGTCGTGACGCAAAAGCTATCGTCTTATCATGCTGCATAAGCACACAACCAAGACCTTGACCCGAAGCGTCACTATAAACCGCAAAGCCCTCACTACCATGTGGTAAAGCTAAAATCGGCGCTGAAGTCAAATGTCTCTTCAGCTCATCGAAGCTCTGTTGTCTCTCCGTCGTCCAAACAAACTTTTCCATTTTCTGGAGTAATTTCGTAAGCAGCCGAGCGAGTTTTGAGTACCCCTCGACAAACCGACAGTAATAACCAGTAAGGCCCAAAAAGCTACTAACTTTCTTAACATTTTTAGGTGGTGCCCAATCTAGCACTGCCTCAATCTTTTGCGGGTCTACAGGAACCCCTTCGGCCGAAATCACATGGCCGAGAAACATAACTTCTTCCAACCAGAACTCACATTTTGAGAATTTTGCATAGAGGTGCTCGGTTATCAAAATATCTAGTACCAAACGCAAGTGTCGGACATTTTTCTCTTTATCTCGAGATGTTGTCAATAAAGACGATTACACACCTGTCGAGATACTCGATGAAAATCTTATTCATTAACTACATGAATACTGCCGGTGCATTAGTCAACCCAAAAGGCATAACTACAAATTCATAATGCCCATATCTCGTCCGAAATGCCGTCTTCGGAACGTCAGACTCTCTCACCCTGAGTTGATAATACCCTGATCTTAAATCAATTTTCGAGAAAACTGCATTCAGAATCGATCAAATAAATCGTCTATACGAGGCAAAGGGTACTTGTTCTTGATGGTTACTTTGTTCAGCTCACGGTAGTCGATGCACAAACGTAGTGAACCATCCTTCTTCCTCACAAAAAGAACAGGCGCGCCCCAAGGCGAAGCGCTCGGTCTGATGTACCCTCTTTCCAGAACTTCTCCCAACTGATTCTTTAATTCTTGCATCTCGGAAGGCGCCATACGATAAGGTGCTTTAGAAATCGGAGCCGCATCTGGCTTTGAGTCCACAGAAAATTCTATCTCACGATCTGGCGGTAATCCCGAGAGATCATCCGAAAAAACATCGAGATACTCATTAACAACCGGGATCGAAGAGAAATCGACTTCGTTCCCTTCCGTTTTCAAGGCATAACACCAATAGCCCATACAACCTTTATTCAAAAGTTTTACGGCCTTCATGGCACTGATAAGTAATTGGATTGGCCCGAATTACGTCCCAAAAATGAGTACTCAGATTCGTCTTTAGTCATCATGGTGATAACCTTAGTACGGTAATTCATAATCGCTTGGTGACTATCAAGCCAATCCTCGCCGAGGATCACGTCCTCGCCGAGGATCACGTCCTCGCCGAGGATCACGTCCTCGCCGAGGATCACGTCCTCGCCTACCATATTATCTAAAATCAGATTCGATAACCATTCCATACCTGATATAATCACCAGAAAATCTTTAATCTCCCGATTTCCCACAATTCTATTCCCGCTAGGTAGTTTCACAATGAAGGGATCGCAAGCAGTCATACAAGTTATATTCAAACGGCGTACACACTCCAAAGAAATAAAAGAATGCGTAGCACCCGTATCAAAAAGCACACGGACTGGATGAGATAAAATATGAATGGTACCTGAAGCCACTATCGCGTCGGGTTCGTCTGTTCGACGCATCTCATAGACTCGTGGTTTTACCGAATCGACGCTAGAGTTTCCCCCTCCAGCGTTCTGACCCTGTCCCCGGCCCCTACCGTAATTCTGCTAAGATTGACCAAAAGATTGCCGCTGATTAGTGCCTTGGTCAAGTGGTGCTAGGGCAGAAGCCCGAGTGTCCAAAGTCTGATTTGGTTCAGAATAATAAGCCGTTCTATGTCCCATCTGTCCGCAAGTGTGACACTTCAACGGTGGAAAATTGCATTCCAAATTAACGTGGCCTGGACGACCACAATTATAGCAAGTTACCGTGCGATTTGTGGTGCCCGGAGCAGAATGGAAACCCCTCTTTCCTTTAGCAGAACATGACGACTGTCCGGTATAATGGTTAGTCGTCTGTGACCTCTGGAAGTTGCCACTCTTAGAGCCAGAAAAAATTCCCGCGACCTTCTGCTTCTTTGATTCTTCCGTGGTATCGTTGTCGGGGCTTAACATATCATGGGCTAAAGCTCTGTCCTGATATTCCTTCAGTGTGGTGCAAGAAAATCTGGCCATGTACCGTCGTAAGTCCATATTCATCCGCATATCAAAATAACGGATCTTATCACGCTCGTTTCTCACTTGATCCTTCACGTGGATCAATTGTTGGTTGTACTCTACAATTGCTTGCGAAACAGGAATATTTTGCAGTTTAGCCTCGAAAAAGACTCGAATTCGGCCCTCTCGCACCGGCCAAGGGCAAATCTAGACCTCCAAAAGCTCTTTAAATTCATCCCACGTGGCAACACGATCCTGTTGCTTGATGACTTTCCACCATGTAGCAGCCTCCTTGGTGAGGAAATACTGAACAATCGGTACTTTCCTCACTTCGGGGCAATCAACCGCTTCAAAAATTTTCTCCAACTCCGCTAGCTAATCTTCCTAACCTAATGGGTCTGTGGCACTGCCAAACTGTGGAGGGTGCATACGGATTACATTCTGAAGCAAGGCATCTGAGTTCGGGTTCGGATTATTCAGCTGAACGGTTTGGGCTAAAATGGTCATCTGGTTAGCCAATTGTTGAGGTACATTTGCAACTCTAACGTCCGCGCTGTTCCCCTGGTTAGTCGACTGGTCATGCTGACTTTCGGTGTCCAGATGCACCGAGTTCGATAAACTGGGGTTGGTTGACCCCGCCACAGAACTGAGGGAAATGGCCGCGCCACGTCCTCGTCCACGTCCACGACCACGACCATGGCCACGGCCCCTACCAGCTGACATACTCAAGAACACACAAGGCACATAAGTACAATTCAATCGCACGTCATCGAAGTGTCCGATTCTCAAGAATACTAAAATAGAAGTAAAACAAATAAGGAAACACCAGAAGAGTAAGAGGTCTTACAAGTACCGGTCGCACTGTGATGATGGCAGAGTAGTGATACTGTGGACAAATGACGACTCAATCGACCCAAAAGACCGACAGCCTAGGTATCCATAGACCTAAGCTCCGATACCATATTCTGTAACACCCCCAAGTTATTCAGGGTATATTACAGCGCCGTGAACCCCACCGTGGGACCCATAAGGCTAATCATACGCGGAACTATAAAACTTGATCGAGAAGGTCCAAATATAATGAAATGAAAGACGATACAAAGGGTATTCAAACCATGTCCAATGTATCCAAATACATCACAGTACAAAATCAAAACCTCGGCAACACAGGCCGGAACATCAAGGAAGACTGAAAACAAACAATACTCGAGTATTCAATAACCATTCCAATACAACAACACTGAATGGAGGAAAACAAAACATAACCGGAGATTAAACACAGTATCACGCTTACCCATCATATTCATGCCGACTTGATACCTGCCTATCCGCTCTCCTAGAACCTGAAATATATAAAAAGCATTTCCCCCATAAAGGGGTTAGCCGTCGAATAGCTAGTGCAAGTATATCAAATATGAAACACAATACTCCTCGACAATAAAGTAAAGGTAACCGTCAATTCATCAATTCAAGACTAGTATTCCGGAATAACTAAATCTCATAGCATCACAACAATGCATATATGATCAACTGTGGAACCGCACCAGAGACTACGGAACCCTCAGAGGACCCGTCGGCCCACCCCAGAGTGGTTAACCCAAATTATCCGTGGAATCGCACCAGAGGCTACGAAACCCTCAGGGAACCTATCGGCCCGCCCCCTAGTGGATATAAACAATCATACCATTCAGATATCTTACTTTCAAAGTCGAGAACATATAATCATAAATATATACTTGCCTTTGAGACATCGAGAAATTGAATGGAAAAGAGTATGAGTTCGGTAGGTCCAAGAACGCACTTCCGGCACCTAAACGATTCGTAAGGGACATGATAATCAAGAATCCATACTCATAATTCACGAAGAAACTCTCGAAACCCGTTTACGATTCACGAAAATACAAGGGTAAACAACTAGAGTTTGGAAAATCACCCAAACCCTCACAAGTCCGAACACGGCACAAACCAATCCGTAAAATTATAGGAACATCACGTACACAGGATAGATACATCATAATCTCAGGATTTTCAAGCTTCAAAATGGATAAATCGGACGAATCTAGGAAAAACCACAAAATTCCGAAAAATAGGGTTCTAAGGATTTTTACCTTGATTTGGACGATAGAATGGATTAGATGTTGTGTAGTCCTCGTTCTCCAACCAAAGATGTTGATGTTTGAAGATCGATCACTTCCAATCGCCCAAAATCGCCTCTCCCGAGCTTCTCCCGTCGAAAATGAGTGAAGAGAATGAAAAATGACGAAATGGAAGTCAACTTGTCCAATATATACTTGCCTAGTCTAGCGCACGCTACGCCTCCATTATTAGCATGCACTAGCGAGGTCACCGGGTAGTCCAGTGGCTTCTGCCGGCTACGTTAGCATGCGCTAATCGCCTTATCTTAGCATGCGCTAGCCCAAAAATGGTGTCCAGTAACTGGAGTCCAGAACCTATTGTCCTCTGCCCTGCTCGAGTCTTAGCGTGCGCTACCGCTATGGCTTAGCGTGCGCTACGCAGCTCTTATAGCGTGCGCTATCCGAAGACTAGCGTACGCTACTAGATAGTCCAGAAAACCTGACAACCTCGCTGCCTCTGCCAACCAGCCCGTTAGCATGCGCTACGGACGGATGTTAGCGCGCTACTGACCACGAATAGCGTGCGTTAACGAACTCCTAGCGCGTGTTAACTGCCAGTCCAGAAAGAAGTATGAGTTACTGGTTCTGACCTGACTGGTCCCTTAGCGCACGCCACGGCTCAAAGCTAGCGTGCGCTACTCAAGCAGAAATAGCGTGCGGTAGCCTAGGCTTAGCGTGCGCTATTTCTCTAACCCAGAACACTTCCGCAAGGTCTAAACAACACGATTGTGATCCAAACAAGATACGAAGCTCTATAACAATATCGACAACATCACCAAGAGTTTACAGAGCGATGAAATAAGAAAAACGGCAAGGTCAAACATTCAATAAAAGTACGGGTATTACAAGATGGGTCTCCTACGTCGAGACCACATTTATCACTAAAGAATATAGTGGTACGCTCCTTAACACCACAGACCAAGTACTGTCTGATAATATTAAAGCGAGTGCACTTATATTCCTTAGGTGGCACATCGAACCCAGCTTGAGATAAGAATATCTACAGTTGAAATTCCCTAAAGAACTGTGGAATGCCCTTAAGGGCCAATTTGGGAACATTGACAAACTTTGCTCCCAGAGTTGACCGTGCAGTGGAATTAAATCCGCTTGCTTGATTATAAACGGATCAACGACTTCAACAAAGATATGCTCCGCCTCAAGACACACCTAAATTTCTATGGGAAGTACATCACAGAAGATGACATGATCCAGAAAACTTTTTTTCATCTTCCATGCTTCCGCTCTTATACTAGCGAACCAGTATAGGCTGGAGTATGATAATAAACGCATCACTACCTTCAGTAAGCTAATCAACCTACTGTAAGTGGCTGAGAGGCATAACGAAGTGTTAATAAGCAATAATCCCAGGTCGTTTGGGACAAAGAAAATTCCCAAGGCCAATTATGGCAAAGTGAAGGATAGAAACTAGCCCAATGAATAGGGGACTGGACATGATAGGCTTCGTGGTCAAGGACGTGGAGGTTCTTCCAATGTAATGTGAAGACTTGTGTAATACCCGGTTGTAATTCATTCATTATCATTCAGTAATTATCATTCAGTAACTGTCACTCAGTGAATTTCACTCATTAATAATCATTCATCATTCTCGTTCATTCATTGTATTCATTGTTGGCGTATTTTTAGCCGTGTATCAATTACCGATTGTCTGTTGCTTCCGTTTGAGTATCGAGCCGAGAGTATTATCATTATCATTGTGATTGGTAGTCTTGTGTTGTAAGTATCATCTATGGCATGTGTTGGACTTGTTTTCATTCACAAACGTATGGTATGTCGGATCATTCATTAATTGTAGTGTAAACGGAATAGTCAAATTTTTGTCACTTCCAGCAGCGAGTTACGGCCGTAACTAGTCAGGCATTATGGCCGTAACATGCATTCGTTGGTTTAGGGATGTTTTTGACGAAGGTGAGTTACGGCCGTAAGGATAGGCGGATACGGCCGTAACATGCGTTCGATGTTTTCTGGACAGTCCGGACGAATAGGACTTACGGTCATAAGGGTTGCGGCATATGGCCATAAGTTGAGGCAGGTACGGCCGTAAGGTTTGGCCGGTTACGGCCGTAAGTTTCGAGCAGGGTGCCCATGCAGTTTCGACGATGGCTTCATACGCCCGTAAGTTTTGCCGAGTATGGCCGTATCAGTCGAGTTACGCCCGTAAGGCAAGTGCGGGTACGGCTGTATGACTGTCGGCAGATTCTGGATGAAGCCGAGTTACGGCCATACGAGATGGCTGGTTACGGCCGTAAGGCCATTGACTTGGGAATGTTACGGCCGTAAGTTGGCCGAGTTACGACCGTAACAATGGCATTACATAAGTACCTGGATGGGTTTTTGAGGTTATTTTTATCATTTCATCACCTTATTTCAGAGAGAGAGAGAGATTGAGGGAGAGATTTTTCTTCATCAATCACTTGGGTGTTCGGTTTTCATCATCTTCATTCATTTGAAGCTTGGATAGTCGATTTAACACGTGTTCATCGGATCAAAGTATTTGGATCTTCAAGAGGTAAATTCTTCAACATCTTGGATTTTGATTTTGTGTTGAGATATGATGTTTTGGACGTTATAATCATGTTGTATGAAGAGATATACATACGATTATGAGTGTGTATGAATATTCATTAGATTATTGAAAGATTATTCAAGAACACTTTGAATAATGAGTTGGATTTGGGGGTTTTCGATTAGTTGTTGTTGAAATCACGAATTGGATATTCATATTGGATTATTGATTGTATTGAAGATGTTTTGTTGGTTTGAAACACTCCTTGGGGTTTTGATATGGGTATAATTAAGGATTGGTTGTAAACAATCGAAGATTGGTTACAACGTGTTTGATATAATGTCCCAATGAACTTGGATTTGTCATATCAACGTTTGGAGTTAGTTATAATCGTGTTTGATTGGTATATTGAACGGATTGTTGGTAATTGTGTTATTCAAGGTTGTTCAAGCGACCGACACCTTATTTAGGACATTTGTTCGTGGAAGGACATTCTTCACCGGTGTTGAGTAAGTTAATTCTTACTCGGTTAAAAGGATACTCATTCCGTTTGTTGTTGTTCATTCATAATCATAACTCATTCATAATGTATTAACCGTATTGAGACTTGTAATTGTCAAATAATCATTTCACTCACAAGGAACGACGGTTCCAAATCATTTCAATGAGCTATCATTCATTTCATTATTATCTCATCTCGGTGAGTCACTTCTTGACCCTTGTCGGATTGTTATTCGTTATGTTCATTGGCCACTTTTGATCGTGTGACCTTCTGGGTTCATATTGCGTGGCTAGGTAGGGATGTATGGAATTTTTAGTCGGGCACACGATAGTCATGTGTTGGGTTCACCGACACATTGGACTGTGCACACGGTAATGTACCTCCGTGAGACTAATTAGGTACAAGGGCGGGTGTGTCCGGACACTCATCTTGTGCACATGCACATTCCATTACGGGCTTACTATGATGCTCCTCTTCAGCTTAAATTTATAAATAAGGGATATTTCATGATTTTGTTTATTCAACTCTTGAGGATTGTTGTTCTGTGTAACTGACCCCGTTGGGGGATATTGTTTTCAAGTCACGGCAAGGCAAAGGCACGGGAAGAGCATGTTGACGGCGAGGAGTCCCAGTGATACTAGTAGGGGCCCCCAGTCCTTTCAGTCTTTCACGTCTTTCTTCTTTTTGATGCTTATAGTCGCCCGCGAGAAGGTAGCTGTGATCAGGAGTCGTTTGTTGACCGCTCAGAGTCGACAGAAGTCATATACAGATAATCGTCGTCGACCATTAGAGTTCGAGGCAGGTGACCACGTTTTGGTCAAGGTATCCCCGAGTTGAGGTATCTTCCGTTTCGGGAAGTGGGGAAAGTTGAGTCCGAGGTTCATTGGACCGTTGAGATTTTGGATCGAGTGGGCAGTTTGGTTCGATTGGCTTTACCTCCGGCATTGAACCAAATTCATAATGTATTTCACGTCTCTCAGCTGAGGAAGTATGTTGCTGACCCGAGCCACATACTTCAGTTCGATGAAATCGAGATCGCGGACGATCATTCATATGAGGAGCGTCCTATATGAGTTTTAGAGCGGCGAATCAAACAGTTAAGGAACAAGACGATTCATTTGGTTAAAATTCAGTGGTCTAGACACGGAGTCGAAGAGGCTACTTGGGAAACCGAGGATAGTATGCGGGAGAGTTATCCCGAGTTGTTTGACCCTTAGTTTCGAGGACGAAACTCTTTTTAAGGGGGGAGTATGTAATACCCGGTTGTAATTCATTCATTATCATTCAGTAATTATCATTCAGTAACTGTCACTCAGTGAATTTCACTCATTAATAATCATTCATCATTCTCGTTCATTCATTGTATTCATTGTTGGCGTATTTTTAGCCGCGTATCAATTACCGCTCGTCTGTTGCTTCCGTTTGAGTATCGAGCCGAGAGTATTATCATTATCATTGTGATTGGTAGTCTTGTGTTGGAAGTATCATCTATGGCATGTGTTGGACTTGTTTTCATTCACATACGTATGGTATGTCGGATCATTCATTAATTGTAGTGTAAACGGAATAGTCGGATTGTTGTCACTTCCAGCAGCGAGTTACGGCCGTAACTAGTCAGGCATTACGGCCGTAACATGCATTTGTTGGTTTAGGGATGTTTTTGATGAAGGTGAGTTACGGCCGTAAGGATAGGCGGATATGGCCGTAACATGCGTTCGTTGTTTTCTGGATAGTTCGGACGAATAGGACTTACGACCGTAAGGTTTGCGGCATACGGCCGTAAGTTGAGGCAGGTACGGACGTAAGGCTTGGCCGGTTACGGCTGTACATTTCGAGCAGGATGCCCAGGCAGTTTCGACGAGGGCTTTATACACCCGTAAGTTTTGCCGAGTACGGCCGTATCAGTCGAGTTACGCCCGTAAGGCAGGTGCGGGTACGGCCGTATGACTGTCGGCATATTCTAGACGAAGACGAGTTACGGCCGTACGAGATGACTAATTATGGCCATAAGGCCGTTGACTTGGGAATATTACGGCCGTAAGTTGGCCGAGTTACAGCCGTAACAATGGCATTACTTAAGTACCTGGATGGGTTTTTGAGGTCATTTTTATCATTTCTTCACCTTATTTCCGAGAGAGAGAGCTTGAGGGAGAGATTTTTCTTCATTAATCACTTGGGTGTTCGGTTTTCATCATCTCCATTCATTTGTGAAGCTTGGATAGTCGATTTAACACGTGTTCATCGGATCAAAGTATTTGGATCTTCAAGAGGTAAATTCTTCAACATCTTGGATTTTGATTTTGTGTTGAGATATGATGTTTTAGACGTTATAATCATGTTGTATGAAGAGATATACATACGATTATGAGTGTGTATGAATATTCATTGGATTATTGAAAGATTATTCAAGAACACTTTGAATAATGAGTTGGATTTGGGGGTTTTCGATTAGTTGTTGTTGAAATCACGAATTGGATATTCATATTGGATTATTGATTGTATTGAAGATGTTTTGTTGGTTTGAAACACTCCTTGGGGTTTTGATATGGGTATAATTAAGGATTGGTTGTAAATAATCGAAGATTGGTTACAACGTGTTTGATATAATGTCCCAATGAACTTGGATTTGTCATATCGACGTTTGGAGTTAGTTATAATCGTGTTTGATTGGTATATTGAACGGATTGTTGGTAATTGTGTTATTCAAGGTTGTTCGAGCGACCGACACCTTATTTAGGACGTTTGTTCATGGAAGGACATTCTTCACCGGTGTTGAGTAAGTTAATTCTTATTCGGTTAAAAGGATACTCATTCCTTTCGTTGTTGTTCATTCATAATCATAACTCATTTATAATGTATTAACCGTATTGAGACTTGTAATTGTCAAATAATCATTTCACTCACAAGGAACGACGGTTCCAAATCATTTCAATGAGCTATCATTCATTTCATTATTATCTCATCTCGGTAAGTCACTTCTTGACCCTTGTCGGATTGTTATTCATTATGTTCATTGGTCACTTTTGATCGTGTGACCGTCTGGGTTCATATTGCGTGGCCGGGTAGGGATGTGTGGAATTTTTAGTCGGGCACACGATAGTCATGTGTTGGGTTCACCGACACATTGGACTGTGCACACGGTAATGTACCTCCGTGAGACTAATTAGGTACAAGGGCGGGTGTGTCCGGACACTCATCTTGTGCACGTGCACATTCCATTACGGGCGTACTATGATGCTCCTATTCAGCTTAAATTCATAACTAAGGGATATTTCATGATTTTGTTTATTCAACTCTTGAGGATTGTTGTTCTGTGTAACTGACCCCGTTGGGGGATATTGTTTTCAGGTCACGGCAAGGCAAAGGCACGGGAAGAGCATGTTGACGGCGAGGACTCCCAGTGATACTAGTAGGGGGACCCTGTCCTTTCAGTCTTTCACGTCTTTCTTCTTTTTTATTTCCGCTGCAAACTTCCGGTTGAATGTTCATTTATTCAGGGTTGTATATTTTATCTTTATATAAAATGTACAAGTATTCTGTATTCCTGGGTGTATGGTACTTAAAGCTCCTCATCGGAGTATTTGGTAATATAATGTGGTTCGGTACTACAATTATATTATTTAATTCATTTATTTTCATTCACCTCGTGGGTCCCAGTTGGGGTTCCACGACACTGTAATAGCCGCCTAGTTTGGGGTGTTACAGAGTTGGTATCGGAGCGTGGTTTTGAATACTACCTTCGAGTCATGTCTCATTGAAATCATTCATTATCATTCAGTAATTATCATTCAGTAACTGTCACTCAGTGAATTTCACTCATTAATAATCAGTCATCATTCTCGTTCATTCATTGTATTCATTGTTGGCGTATTTTTAGCCGTGTATCAATTACCGATTGTCTGTTGCTTCCGTTTGAGTATCGAGCCGAGAGTATTATCATTATCATTGTGATTGGTAGTCTTGTGTTGTAAGTATCATCTATTGCATGTGTTGGACTTGTTTTCATTCACAAACGTATGGTATGTCGGATCATTCATTAATTGTAGTGTAAACGGAATAGTCAAATTTTTGTCACTTCCAGCAGCGAGTTACGGCCGTAACTAGTCAGGCATTATGGCCGTAACATGCATTTGTTGGTTTAGGGATGTTTTTAACGAAGGTGAGTTACGGCCGTAAGGATAGGCGGATACGGCCGTAACATGCGTTCGTTGTTTTCTGGACAGTTCAGACGAATAGGACTTACGGTCATAAGGGTTGCGGCATATGGCCATAAGTTGAGGCAGGTACGGCCGTAAGGTTTGGCCGGTTACGGCCGTAAGTTTCGAGCAGGGTGCCCATGCAGTTTCGACGATGGCTTCATACGCCCGTAAGTTTTGCCGAGTATGGCCGTATCAGTCGAGTTACGCCCGTAAGGCAAGTGCGGGTACGACTGTATGACTGTCGGCAGATTCTGGACGAAGCCGAGTTACGGCCATACGAGATGGCTGGTTACGGCCGTAAGGCCATTGACTTGGGAATGTTACGACCGTAAGTTGGCCGAGTTACGGCCGTAACAATGGCATTACTTACCTGGATGGGTTTTTGAGGTTATTTTTACCATTTCTTCACCTTATTTCAGAGAGAGAGAGAGATTGAGGGAGAGATTTTTCTTCATCAATCACTTGGGTGTTCGGTTTTCATCATCTTCATTCATTTGAAGCTTGGATAGTCGATTTAACACGTGTTCATTGGATCAAAGTATTTGGATCTTCAAGAGGTAAATTCTTCAACATCTTGGATTTTGATTTTGTGTTGAGATATGATGTTTTGGACGTTATAATCATGTTGTATGAAGAGATATACATACGATTATGAGTGTGTATGAATATTCATTGGATTATTGAAAGATTATTCAAGAACACTTTGAATAATGAGTTGGATTTGGGGGTTTTCGATTAGTTGTTGTTGAAATCACGAATTGGATATTCATATTGGATTATTGATTATATTGAAGATGTTTTGTTGGTTTGAAACACTCCTTGGGGTTTTGATATGGGTATAATTAAGGATTGGTTGTAAACAATCGAAGATTGGTTACAACGTGTTTGATATAATGTCCCAATAAACTTGGATTTGTCATATCAACGTTTGGAGTTAGTTATAATCGTGTTTGATTGGTATATTGAACGGATTGTTGGTAATTGTGTTATTCAAGGTTGTTCAAGCGACCGACACCTTATTTAGGACATTTGTTCGTGGAAGGACATTCTTCACCGGTGTTGAGTAAGTTAATTCTCACTCGGTTAAAAGGATACTCATTCCGTTTGTTGTTGTTCATTCATAATCATACCTCATTCATAATGTATTAACCGTATTGAGACTTGTAATTGTCAAATAATCATTTCACTCACAAGGAACGACGGTTCCAAATCATTTTAATGAGCTATCATTCATTTCATTATTATCTCATCTCGGTGAGTCACTTCTTGACCCTTGTCGGATTGTTATTCATTATGTTCATTGGCCACTTTTGATCGTGTGACCTTCTGGGTTCATATTGCGTGGCAAGGTAGGGATGTGTGGAATTTTTAGTCGGGCACACGATAGTCATGTGTTGGGTTCACCGAGACATTGGACTGTGCACACGGTAATGTACCTCCGTGAGACTAATTAGGTACAAGGGCGGGTGTGTCCGGACACTCATCTTGTGCACATGCACATTTCATTACGGGCTTACTATGATGCTCCTCTTCAGCTTAAATTTATAAATAAGGGATATTTCATGATTTTGTTTATTCAACTCTTGAGGATTGTTGTTCTGTGTAACTGACCCCGTTGGGGGATATTGTTTTCAAGTCACGGCAAGGCAAAGGCACGGGAAGAGCATGTTGACGGCGAGGAGTCCCAGTGATACTAGTAGGGGGCCCCAGTCCTTTCAGTCTTTCACGTCTTTCTTCTTTTTTATGCTTATAGTCGCCCGCGAGAAGGTAGCTGTGATCAGGAGTCGTTTGTTGACCGCTCAGAGTCGACAGAAGTCATATACAGATAATCGTCGTCGACCATTAGAGTTCGAGGCAGGTGACCACGTTTTGGTCAAGGTATCCCCGAGTTGAGGTATCTTCCGTTTCGGGAAGTGGGGAAAGTTGAGTCCGAGGTTCATTGGACCGTTTGAGATTTTGGATCGAGTGGGAAGTCTGGTTTATCGATTGGCTTTACCTCCGGCGTTGAACCAAATTCATAATGTATTTCACGTCTCTCAGCTGAGGAAGTATGTTGCTGACCCGAGCCACATACTTCAGTTCGATGAAATCGAGATCGCGGACGATCATTCATATGAGGAGCGTCCTATATGAGTTTTAGAGCGGCGAATCAAACAGTTGAGGAACAAGACGATTCATTTGGTTAAAATTCAGTGGTCTAGACACGGAGTCGAAGAGGCTACTTCGGAAACCGAGGATAGTATGCGGGAGAGTTATCCCGAGTTGTTTGACCCTTAGTTTCGAGGACGAAACTCTTTTTAAGGGGGGAGTATGTAATACCCGGTTGTAATTCATTCATTATCATTCAGTAATTATCATTCAGTAACTGTCACTCAGTGAATTTCACTCATTAATAATCATTCATCATTCTCGTTCATTCATTGTATTCATTGTTGGCGTATTTTTAGCCGTGTATCAATTACCGCTCGTCTGTTGCTTCCGTTTGAGTATCGAGCCGAGAGTATTATCATTATCATTGTGATTGGTAGTCTTGTGTTGGAAGTATCATCTATGGCATGTGTTGGACTTGTTTTCATTCACATACGTATGGTATGTCGGATCATTCATTAATTGTAGTGTAAACGGAATAGTCGGATTTTTGTCACTTCCAGAAGCGAGTTACGGCCGTAACTAGTCAGGCATTACGGCCGTAACCTGCATTTGTTGGTTTAGGGATGTTTTTGATGAAGGTGAGTTACGGCCGTAAGGATAGGCGGATATGGCCGTAACATGCGTTCGTTGTTTTCTGGATAGTTCGGACGAATAGGACTTACGGCCGTAAGGTTTGCGGCATACGGCCGTAAGTTGAGGCAGGTACGGACGTAAGGCTTGGCCGGTTACGGCTGTACGTTTCGAGCAGGATGCCCAGGCAGTTTCGACGAGGGCTTTATACACCCGTAAGTTTTGCTGAGTACGGCCGTATCAGTCGAGTTACGCCCGTAAGGCAGGTGCGGGTACGGCCGTATGACTGTCGGCAGATTCTGGACGAAGACGAGTTACGGCCGTACGAGATGACTGATTACGGCCATAAGGCCGTTGACTTGGGAATATTACGTCCGTAAGTTGGCCGAGTTACAGCCGTAACAATGGCATTACTTAAGTACCTGGATGGGTTTTTGAGGTCATTTTTATCATTTCTTCACCTTATTTCCGAGAGAGAGAGCTTGAGGGAGAGATTTTTCTTCATCAATCACTTGGGTGTTCGGTTTTCATCATCTCCATTCATTTGTGAAGCTTGGATAGTCGATTTAACACGTGTTCATCGGATCAAAGTATTTGGATCTTCAAGAGGTAAATTCTTCAACATCTTGGATTTTGATTTTGTGTTGAGATATGATGTTTTAGACGTTATAATCATGTTGTATGAAGAGATATACATACGATTATGAGTGTGTATGAATATTCATTGATTATTGAAAGATTATTCAAGAACACTTTGAATAATGAGTTGGATTTGGGGGTTTTCGATTAGTTGTTGTTGAAATCACGAATTGGATATTCATATTGGATTATTGATTGTATTGAAGATGTTTTGTTGGTTTGAAACACTCCTTGGGGTTTTGATATGGGTATAATTAAGGATTGGTTGTAAACAATCGAAGATTGGTTACAACGTGTTTGATATAATGTCCCAATGAACTTGGATTTGTCATATCGACGTTTGGAGTTAGTTATAATCGTGTTTGATTGGTATATTGAACGGATTGTTGGTAATTGTGTTATTCAAGGTTGTTCGAGCGACCGACACCTTATTTAGGACGTTTGTTCGTGGAAGGACATTCTTCACCGGTGTTGAGTAAGTTAATTCTTACTCGGTTAAAAGGATACTCATTCCTTTCGTTGTTGTTCATTCATAATCATAACTCATTCATAATGTATTAACCGTATTGAGACTTGTAATTGTCAAATAATCATTTCACTCACAAGGAACGACGGTTCCAAATCATTTCAATGAGCTATCATTCATTTCATTATTATCTCATCTCGGTAAGTCACTTCTTGACCCTTGTCGGATTGTTATGTTCATTGGTCACTTTTGATCGTGTGACCTTCTGGGTTCATATTGCGTGTCCGGGTAGGGATGTGTGGAATTTTTAGTCGGGCACACGATAGTCATGTGTTGGGTTCACCGACACATTGGACTGTGCACACGGTAATGTACCTCCGTGAGACTAATTAGGTACAAGGGCGGGTGTGTCCGGACACTCATCTTGTGCACGTGCACATTCCATTATGGGCGTACTATGATGCTCCTCTTCAGCTTAAATTCATAACTAAGGGATATTTCATGATTTTGTTTATTCAACTCTTGAGGATTGTTGTTCTGTGTAACTGACCCCGTTGGGGGATATTGTTTTCAGGTCACGGCAAGGCAAAGGCACGAGAAGAGCATGTTGACGGCGAGGACTCCCAGTGATACTAGTAGGGGGGCCCTGTCCTTTCAGTCTTTCACGTCTTTCTTCTTTTTTATTTCCGCTGCAAACTTCCGGTTGAATGTTCATTTATTCAGGGTTGTATATTTTATCTTTATATAAAATGTACAAGTATTCTGTATTCCTGGGTGTATGGTACTTAAAGCTCCTCATCGGAGTATTTGGTAATATAATGTGGTTCGGTACTACAATTATATTATTTAATTCATTTATTTTCATTCACCTGGTGGGTCCCAGTTGGGGTTCCACGACACTGTAATAGCCGCCTAGTTTGGGGTGTTACAGAGTTGGTATCGGAGCGTGGTTTTGAATACTACCTTTCGAGTCATGTCTCATTGAAATCATCATTCACCAGACTAGTATTATTGGACTTTCGCGTCGCGTGTGACCTGTGCAAATGCCAAGCCCCTCAGACCAAGAACTGTAAGATTTCTGACGCCATGGTATAATTTCTGGCAATAAGAATCATTCATTCATCATTCATCACTTAACAATCCTCAAACATCATTTTCATTTTGATCATGTTGATCATGGTAACTCATTAATCACTCAGTTCATTTCATTACTCAGTTGTCGATCTGGAGGATCGTATCATTAATCTTGTTAACTTGTCCAAGATAATCATTTCAAGAGTTTCATCAGAAAATCATGTCACCTCAGATAATCATTCATATAATCATTATGTCCGAGCGCGTATGCTCGTTATTATCATCTCATAACGTAATCATAATGTGATATTCATGCGAAATCTATAATTATCGTGTGACTTTCTTACTTTAGTATGGATAGAGCGGTCAGAGGATGCAGGGGAAGAGGCCGCGGTGCGGTCCGAAACCCGGGAGCTCGTGCGAATACACGCGCTAATGCAAGGAATAATGCTAATTCATCGAGCAGTGATGCTGCCACTCATTCACCTGGACGTAATTCTTCACTATCAGGGAGTCCTACCCGGGACACAGCTCAGTCAGAAGGTGTTCGGGTTGATCCACTCGCTTTTATGCAGGGCATGATGGCCCAAATGACTCAGATGGCACAACTGATGGAGACGATGCATAACTCAACTACTCAAAATCAACAGGCTCCTCCGCCGCCACCTCAGAGGCAAGAGAGGGGTGTGAGCAGTATCATTGGCGACATCTCTCGCCAGAGACCACCTACCTTCGAGGGCTCATCTGAGCCGGCGGATATCATTCACTGGCTTGAGCATTTCGAGAAACTGTTTGCTATGGTGGACTGTCCTGAGGGACACAAAGTTTCAGTTGCGGCTTACTATCTGGGTAAGAGCGCTCACTCTTGGTGGTTATCTCTGAAACCAACCGACGGGTCTTGTACGTGGGATCAATTCAAGACTCTCATGATGGAGAGGTATTATCCGGCCCCACTCAGGGAGGCCAAGTTATCAGAATTACTCATTCCCGACCTCTCAGCAGACGATGATGTTCTCGCCATCGCCGAGAAATTTCAGGATCTTCTTCCTTTCACCTCATCCATTGTTCACTCCGAGGCGGACAAGATCAAATATTTCAGCAAAAGGTTGAAACCTCGTATGCGGATGCAGTTGCTTAATCACAGTTGCACAACCCTAGCCAAATTCATCGAGAAAGCTCTTACTTATGAGCTTACTGCGAAGGAAATTGCTAAGAATCAAACTTCATCTTATGGCAAGAAGTCTAAGAGCCGTAATCAGTCTGAAGGCAGTCAAGCAACCTTCAAGACGCCTCATGCGGGCTCTACTTTTTCGGGGCGACCTCTTGCGATGCCTAAACCTGCGGAATCTCAGTCCCGAACGGCCAGTTCGGCCATCACCTGTTTCAACTGTGAAGAACAGGGTCATGTCAGCACCAAGTATCCGAGGCAGACTATCACATGCCATAAATGTGGAATTGCTGGGCATAAGGCCCGTTTTTGCTGAAGAGACTCCAAACCTACTCCAGCGTCATCTCAGGCCCCAAAGTAGTCAGTTGTTCATAATCAGGCCACTCAGTCCGCATCGTTTAAAATGACGGGAGCAAACAAAGGCGGAGCTCACAGTTATCAGGCAGGTACTGGGGCTGGCAAGCCCCGAATTTACGAGATGAAGAGGATCGATGATCTGGAGGCTCAGATGATCTCAGGTACACTCGAAATTTTATCTCAACCCGTGTGTACACTTTTTAATACTGGTGCATCGCATTCATTCATTTCCGAGTCATGCTTGAGTAGACTTTATCTGGATAGTAGTACTAGTTGTGAACCTTATATCATTGGCATACCTGACGGTAGAAGAATTATCGAGGATCGTGAGATTGAGAATTGTCCGATTCAGATTAATGACCATGTTTGGTTGGCGAACTTGATCATGGTAGATTTACCGAGAGACGATGTTATTTTGGGTATCGATTGGATGGATCGTCATAATGCCATCATTAGTGTCCGTAAGCGTATGGTCACTATTGTTTCAGACGATGGAGTCGAGTGTGTATTTCAGGCAGGTAATCCCAGCTGTTCTGGTAAAATCATTAATATGATGAAAGCGGTGAAATTACTCAATCAAGGGTGTGTTGGTTATTGGTTCTATATGACCAAGATCGACAAATCATCAGTGACGTTGGCGGATATTCCTGTAGTGAGAGAATATGTCGATGTTTTTCCAGACGAGTTACCTGGTTTTCCTCCATAGAGAGATGTGGAATTCACTATAGAGTTGGAGCCTGGTACGTTCCCATTATCTAAGGCACCGTATCGGATGGCCCCGGCCGAAATGCAGGAACGGAAGAATCAATTGGAGGATTTGACCGAGAAGGGTTATATCCGACCGAGTGCATCCACGGGGGAGCACCTGTGTTATTTGTCAAGAAGAAGGACGGTTCTTTTCGCTTGTGTATTGATTACCGAGAGTTGAACAGGGTGACGATCAAGAATAAATATCCTCTACCCCGTATTGATGATCTCTTAGATCAATTTCAGGGAGCTTCAGTATTTTCCAAGATCGATTTAAGATCTAGTTATCATCAGTTGCGAATTCGAGAGTCGGATATCGCTAGGACGGCATTTTGAACATGCTATGGTCATTATGAGTTTGTGGAAATACCATTTGGGTTGACTAATGCACCTGCGGTATTCAGGGAATTACTGAATCGAGTTTTCATCAACTATTTTGATCAATTCGTGGTTGTCTTCATTGACAATATTTTGATTTATTCTCGTGACCAAGAGGAACACGAAGTTCACCTTCATCAGGTTCTCGACGTGTTAAGATGAGAGCAACTCTATGGAAAGTTTTCCAAATGTGAGTTCTGGATGTCCAAAGTGACATTTCTCGGACATGTAATTTCATCAGACGGAGTTCGTGTCGACCCTCAGAAGACGGAGGCTATCCGAGATTGGCAACCTCCGAAGAATGTTAAGGAAATCCGAAGCTTTCTCGGATTAGCAGGATATTACCGGCGATTTGTGGAGGGATTTTCTAAAATCGCTCAACCCATGACGAACCTTTTGCGGAAAGATACGAAGTACACGTGGTCTGACGCGTGTCAGAAGAGTTTTGAGGAACTCAAGAACCGTTTAATTTCAGCGCCTGTCCTTTCCTTACCATAAGGGACGGAAGGATACGTGGTTTATAGTGATGCGTCCGGACACGGTCTCGGATGTGTACTAATACAGAATGGGAAGGTCATTGCCTATGCTTCACGGCAACTGAGACCTTACGAGTTCAATTACCCGACCCATGACCTGGAGCTAGCACCTGTGGTTTTCGCATTGAAGATTTGGCGTCATTACCTTTATGGCATCACCTGTCAGATTTTCACAGATCATAAGAGTTTGAAGTATATATTTACTCAGAAGGAGTTGAATATGCGACAGAGACGGTGGTTAGAACTGATTAAAGATTATGATATCGAGATACTATACCACCCAGGCAAGGCGAACGTTGTCGCCGATGCCTTGAGTCGTAAGTCCGTTCAGGAGCAAATGCTTGCTCGTTTAACAGTTCAGAAGGAGCTTCAGCAGGAAATTCTGAGACCCGAGATCGAGGTCTGGTTACAGCGAGTGCAAGGGCAACTTTGCATATTAGAGATTTCATCACCACTTGAGGAGGCGATCAGAGTGAATCAGGGTTCAGATCCATTTTTGTCGCGCATCCGAGAGGATGTGGCTCAGGGGAAAGCCCCTGGATTTGTGGTCTACGAGGATGGACTTTTGCGATTTAAGAACCGGTTATGCGTTCCGGCCAATGACGAGTTGAAAAACTCGATTTTGAGAGAAGCTCATGCTACCCCTTATTCCATTCATTCGGGGTCTCGCAAGATGTACAAAGATTTGAAACAAAATTACTAGTGGAGTAATATGAAGCGAGAAGTCGCAGAATTTGTTTCGAGATGCTTAACCTGTCAGCAAGTCAAGATTGAACATCAGCGACCGGCGGGTATGCTGAAACCACTCCCTATTCCAAAGTGGAAGTAGGAGGATATCTCAATGGACTTCATCACGAGTTTGCCGACGAGTCGTCGTGGCATGAATACAATCTGGCTAATTGTGGACCATTTGACTAAGTCAGCTCATTTCCTTGAGATTAAGGATACGTGGGGTCTCGAGAGACTTGCCCAGTTATTCATCAAAGAGATAGTGAGATTGCACGGTACTCCTAAGAGTATCGTTTCTGATCGTGACGGGCGATTCGTGTCACATTTTTGGAAATCAGTTCATCGTGCTATGGGAACTCAGCTTAATCTCAGCACAACTTTTCATCCTCAATCCGACAGACAATAAGAGAGGACCATTCAGACGTTGGAGGACATGTTGAGAGCATGTGTCCTCGATTGGAAAGATGATTGGGAAGCCCAACTACCGTTGATCGAGTTCACGTATAACAATAGTTGGCATGCTTCGATTAAGATGGCACCTTACGAGGCCTTGTATGGTCGTCATTGTCGATCTCCTTTGTGTTGGGATGACTTATTAAAATTAATCGGCACCGAGCCCGATATGCATATAGTCGCCCGCGAGAAGGTAGCTGTGATCAGGAGTCGTTTGTTGACCGCTCAGAGTCGACAGAAGTCATATACAGATAATCGTCGTCGACCATTAGAGTTCGAGGCAGGTGACCACGTTTTGGTCAAGGTATCCCCGAGTTGAGGTATCTTCCGTTTCGGGAAGCGGGGAAAGTTGAGTCCGAGGTTCATTGGACCGTTTGAGATTTTGGATCGAGTGGGCAGTCTGGCTTATCGATTGGCTTTACCTCCGGCATTGAACCAAATTCATAATGTATTTCACGTCTCTCAGCTGAGGAAGTATGTTGCTGACCCGAGCCACATACTTCAGTTCGATGAAATCGAGATCGCGGACGATCATTCATATGAGAAGCGTCCTATATGAGTTTTAGAGCAGCGAATCAAATAGTTGAGGAACAAGACGATTCATTTGGTTAAAATTCAGTGGTCTAGACACGGAGTCGAAGAGGCTACTTGGGAAACCGAGGATAGTATGCGGGAGAGTTATCCCGAGTTGTTTGACCCTTAGTTTCGAGGACGAAACTCTTTTTAAGGGGGGAGTATGTAATACCCGGTTGTAATTCATTCATTATCATTCAGTAATTATCATTCAATAACTGTCACTCAGTGAATTTCACTCATTAATAATCATTCATCATTCTCGTTCATTCATTGTATTCATTGTTGGCATATCAATTACCGCTCGTCTGTTGCTTCCGTTTGAGTATAGAGCCGAGAGTATTATCATTATCATTGTGATTGGTAGTCTTGTGTTGGAAGTATCATCTATGGCATGTGTTGGACTTGTTTTCAATCACATACGTATGGTATGTCGGATCATTCATTAATTGTAGTGTAAACGGAATAGTCGGATTTTTGTCACTTCCAGCAGCGAGTTACGGCCGTAACTAGTCAGGCATTACGGCCGTAACATGCATTTGTTGGTTTAGGTATGTTTTTGACGAAGGTGAGTTACGGCCGTAAGGATAGGTGGATATGGCCGTAACATGCGTTCGTTGTTTTCTGGATAGTTTGGACGAATAGGACTTACGACCGTAAGGTTTGCGGCATACGGCCGTAAGTTGAGGCAGGTACGGACGTAAGGCTTGGCGATTCTGGTAGACGCTTTGAGCAGGATGCCTGTGCGCTGACGAGGGCTTTATACACCCGTAAGTTTTGCCGAGTACGGCCGTATCAGTCGAGTTACGCCCGTAAGGCAGGTGCGGGTACGGCCGTATGACTGTCGGCATATTCTGGACGAAGACGAGTTACGGCCATACGAGATGACTGATTACGGCCATAAGGCCGTTGACTTGGGAATATTACGGCCGTAAGTTGGCCGAGTTACAGCCGTAACAATGGCATTACTTAAGTACCTGGATGGGTTTTTGAGGTCATTTTTATCATTTCTTCACCTTATTTCCGAGAGAGAGAGCTTGAGGGAGAGATTTTTCTTCATCAATCACTTGGGTGTTTGGTTTTCATCATCTCCATTCATTTGTGAAGCTTGGATAGTCGATTTAACACGTGTTCATCGGATCAAAGTATTTGGATCTTCAAGAGGTAAATTCTTCAACATCTTGGATTTTGATTTTGTGTTGAGATATGATGTTTTAGACATTATAATCATGTTGTATGAAGAGATATACATACGATTATGAGTGTGTATGAATATTCATTGGATTATTGAAAGATTATTCAAGAACACTTTGAATAATGAGTTGGATTTGGGGGTTTTTGATTAGTTGTTGTTGAAATCACGAATTGGATATTCATATTGGATTATTGATTGTATTGAAGATGTTTTGTTGGTTTAAAACACTCCTTGGGGTTTTGATATGGGTATAATTAAGGATTGGTTGTAAACAATCGAAGATTGGTTACAACGTGTTTGATATAATGTCCCAATGAACTTGGATTTGTCATATCGACGTTTGGAGTTAGTTATAATCGTGTTTGATTGGTATATTGAACGGATTGTTGGTAATTGTGTTATTCAAGGTTGTTCGAGCGACCGACACCTTATTTAGGACGTTTGTTCGTGGAAGGACATTCTTCACCGGTGTTGAGTAAGTTAATTCTTACTCGGTTAAAAGGATACTCATTCCTTTCGTTGTTGTTCATTCATAATCATAACTCATTTATAATGTATTAACCGTATTGAGACTTGTAATTGTCAAATAATCATTTCACTCACAAGGAACGACGGTTCCAAATCATTTCAATGAGCTATCATTCATTTCATTATTATCTCATCTCGGTAAGTCACTTCTTGACCCTTGTCGGATTGTTATTCATTATGTTCATTGGTCACTTTTGATCGTGTGACCGTCTGGGTTCATATTGCGTGGCCGGGTAGGGATGTGTGGAATTTTTAGTCGGGCACACGATAGTCATGTGTTGGGTTCACCGACACATTGGGTATGCACACGGTAATGTACCTCCGTGAGACTAATTAGGTACAAGGGCGGGTGTGTCCGGACACTCATCTTGTGCACGTGCACATTCCATTACGGGCGTACTATGATGCTCCTCTTCAGCTTAAATTCATAACTAAGGGATATTTCATGATTTTGTTTATTCAACTCTTGAGGATTGTTGTTCTGTGTAACTGACCCCGTTGGGGGATATTGTTTTCAGGTCACGGCAAGGCAAAGGCACGGGAAGAGCATGTTGACGGCGAGGACTCCCAGTGATACTAGTAGGGGGCCCCTGTCCTTTCAGTCTTTCACGTCTTTCTTCTTTTTTATTTCCGCTGCAAACTTCCGGTTGAATGTTCATTTATTCAGGGTTGTATATTTTATCTTCATATAAAATGTACAAGTATTCTGTATTCCTGGGTGTATGGTACTTAAAGCTCCTCATCGGAGTATTTGGTAATATAATGTGGTTCGGTACTACAATTATATTATTTAATTCATTTATTTTCATTTGCCTGGTGGGTCCCAGTTGGGGTTCCATGGCATTGTAATAGCCGCCTAGTTTGGGGTGTTACAACTTGGTGCTCCCGGCTCTACGAGCTAAGGGAACCAAAAAGCACCTACCCATTCTATCGCCTCTAAGGCTCGAGTTGACAATGAACCGTGCTATCATTGTGGAGATGCTGGACATGGTACAAGAACTGCCATGCAAGCAAGCAAGTCGCATCTCACTAAAAGAAATACAGAGAGACCAAAGAAAGGAGAACTCACTATATGGAAGAATATGATCTAGACAAGTCCCCCTATGTCAATTTTCACAATCACCAATCGTCAAATTGAGTCATACGAGCCACAGTCTATAGACTGAATCTTAATATTATGTTTACTTTCTCGTTTACATTTGGTATAGTTGCCTCAAGACGACTGTGTTGGTGTTTTATTTTCAATAATGGCCTGATGCAATGTTGTTTCACAAACAAGATATTAATATTGCTTACGGTAGATTCTTAGCTTTATTCCGAAGTACTGAATATTGCTTGAATGCTAATGGTTCGAAGTTTCACTCTCTTCTAAGGAATGAATCGAGTAGAACTTGAATGTTCTTAGAATTAGGCTTCTATTCATCGAATTAGTTGTCTGCCAAACCTCGGTAACTACGATGATTGGGTCCTCCCAACTCATCAAACGGCGAGGTAATGCCCAATTCTTGATGCCTAAACGGCAGTCTTCCAAGTTACCGATGCTCTGTATGCACCTAGAGCCCTTCGAACCTTACTTATCTTCAACAATATACTTAGCAATGGTTTCCAGATTGAAACCCAATGTGAGAATGGAATAGAGTTTCTTTTATTAATTCTAATGAATGTGGACGTAAACGCATTTTAGAATAACTGATGAGTCGATCTAGTGAATGTACCTCACTACTATTAGGTTTTTAAAAACCTATGTTGTCACCAACAATGTGCTTTGGGACATAGACTCATATAGGCTTTGGCACGATAGACTAGGTCATCCTGGTCGAAGTATGATGATATGTATACTAAAGAACCTGTACGAACATATTACTTTTCGAGCGAAAAGGTGGCATCAACTCGACATAAAGAACAATGTTGATGTTTATCGTGTGATGTCATCCAAAGAACCGGATGCATATCAAATGCCTACCACTTAGTGTTGCAAAGCCTGCTCTTTAGCCAAAGTAGGAGCGAGACCTTCCTACGCTAAAGAAACAAAAGCAAGCATTCAAGTCTTATGCTGAATATAAGGAGATATTTGTGGATCCATCCACCTAATATGCGGACCATTTATATATTTATGGTTTTGATGGATTCTCCAACATATTGGTCACATGTCGCTCTCCTGTCCACTCAAACTGCTGCAGAACTTCCAAGATAACTTATAAGGGCTCACCTCCCTTATCACATCTAAAGGAATCGATGATATTGGAGAGTTCATATCAAAAAGTACTTGATGTTTATTGTATGATAGAGATTAATGAATAGTATCTCGTCCCATGTGCATATGCAAATGGTCTCACATAAACCACCGTCAAAAGAATATGTATGGTGATTATGTCATTGGTTATGCGCACCAATTAGCATATTTTTGCCTGGGATTATGCAATATTGCACGCAACTTTACTTAAATCGTTCATCCTTAGACCCTCTGCTAACCAATTAGTTTATGCGTACCAGTTGGTAACTGGATAGCCTAATTTTTATATTTTGGACCCAGACGGACTTGAGTGCCAATTGCGCATAATTGGTTACGCATTATATGTGTCTTCTGCGCCACACAACGCATTGGTCTTTAGAAACGATTAAGTATTCACATTGGATAAGAATCTCCAGACATTTATCCACTATTTAGAATCTCCAGACATTTATCCACTATTTAGAACCTTCACAGTGATCTCTTTACCGCACGATTTGCGGATTGTCATTTTAATGAGACAACCTTCCCGTCGTTAGGGGGAGGAGAGAAAATGTAATTTCTCGGGGAACGACAGGAATTGTCATGGTGTCTCCACTTTGTCTCATTATAATCCCCAAACTTCACAATGTTACCGTGAAGCATAAAGAATTCTCGATCTTCAGGATGTAGCAGATTCGATGCCTGATACATTTATTGATATCGTTCAAGTGACAAGATCTCATATTACAGCTGTTAATATGTCTATAAGGTTAGAAGTCCCCTCTAAAGGGCACATTGCCAATGAACCGGGTGATGTAACTGCACCTGGTGGAGGTGTAGTTGAGGTCGTGGCTCCCTGCGAAGGAAGGGGTGGAAGCCTCATGGTTCGACTAAATACTCACCCAAGAAAGAGGTAGAGTATGGCACAAATTCACATGTTAACCATTAATGAACTCGTTTCATGTGATCATGCTTGATTTTATTTATGTCTATGAGTCATGACGAGGGGGACGCCACGAAGATATGATTAAAAAAATCAAGAATCTCGATGAAATTATGAGGGTGTGGCCTGATCAACCACCTACTTTGATGACATGTCATGAATCATAAAGTACAATGATGCCGAACCTCGCTCAGTTGGACGAAATCAACATAGAGCTGATTAGCCTGTAAGAGAAATATTCCAGGTAGAACTAGATTCTCCGACAAAGAGACATGTATTTGGTGTAGGTAGTGCTAACCTAACCAAGTGTAACGCCTGAAGGACATAATCGAACCTTTGTCATAAATCATAGTGAGAATAGTAGAGTCCTAATGTACAAGGTTCACGAAGTAATTCTTCTCACAATGCCCTGGAATTGATTACGAGAAAATGTACTCCCACGTATACGTATCCGCTATTTGATTAGCGTAGTAATTTTCGAGGGGCTGGAAATGCAGCCAATAGATGTGGTTACTATGTATCTCTATGGGGATCTAGATTCGGAAATATATATGAAAGTGCCCGATGGCATTTCATTACCCAATTCAAGTGACTCTAGACCACAGACTGCGTTTGCAATTAGATTGAAACGCTCAACTTTACACTTTTGAAGCAATCCTTAAGGATGTGGTATAACCGTCTAAGTGACTACTTGATTGGTAAGGGATATAAGAACAATGAATTGTGTCCATGCGTCTTCACAAATAAGTTCCGGATTCACATCGCAATGTATGTCGATGACATGCACATAAACGGTACTCTTGATGAAATAAGAGAAACCACCGGATACTGGAAATCTGAGTTTGAGATGAGAGATCTTGGAAAAACTCGGTTCTGTCGAAGCACCGACATAGAACATCGAGTTTGTGGAATTTATTCCACCGGTCTGTCTATGTCCAGAAGATTCTTAGGTACTTTAATACGGACAAGGTAAACCCGACTAGCACCACATGATAGGTCGAACATTTGGATGCAAAGGAAAGATTCATTTCGTCTAAAGGAAAGTGATGAAGAGCTTTAGGAGCTGAAATTCCCTACTTGAGTGCAATAGCGCATTATTGTAATTGGCTCGATGTACACGACCTGATATCACTCCCCAGTTAATTCGCTGATTAGATTTAGTTCAGCATCGACGCAACATCAATGGAATGGTATCAAGAATATCTTTTGATACTTAAAAGAAACAATTGACTTGGGACTATTCTTTCCCTACAAACAGGCAAAGGAAGCTACTTACGAAAAGGCAAATGCTAAAGTAAATGTTGGTGCCGAAGCAACTACCACAAAGTATGTGTTGGTATGACTTGCTTATGTTTTAGAAATTGACTATGCAAATCCCTTTTGGCTACCTCATCGAATCACGACCAGATTCTTGCTTTGCATGAATCAGTCCGTGAGTGTACATGATTAAGAACTATCATTCTACACTTGTGAGGAACTAGTGGTTAAGTACTACCACTGATGAGCATACTTACATTTATGAACATGATGTAACTTGTAAATCCCCTTGATTGATGCAATGATCATAACAGGAAAGATGTGAGATATAATGGAACATACTTACATATTTTGCACTCTTTTCCTTAGACCAAGGTTTATTTTTCCCAATGGGTTTTGTTATTTGGCAAGGTTTTTAACGAGGCAACGATATATGAATGTAAGCATTAGGGGGAGCTGTAGAGTTTTACAACTCTAGAGATCGATGTAAAGATCACAAGGAAATGGTGATTTATAAAGAAACTTAATCACATGTGTTGTACTCTTTTCTTTGACCAAGGTTCATTTTCTCCTATTGGGTTTTGTTACTTGGCGAAGTTTTTAATGAGACAACAACTACTTGATTGATGTACAAATTAGGGGGAGATGTAGACTTGAGGGGGAGTCTTACATCCACAACATACGTTATACTCTTTTCCTTCCAAGGATCATTTTTCCCACAGGATTTTTATTACTTGGAAAGGTTTTTAACGAGGTAACAAGATGTACGATTTTAGGTATCGATGGAATGGTCACCTTAGTAGCGCTATGATCAAATGTAACAATCATATGAGAGGATAGATTCAAAGGACGAAGTCTAAACTTGATGTGTCTAGATGCTGTACTCTTTTCCCTACGATCAAGACATTTTTCTCAATGGGTTTTTGCTTGACGAGGTTTTAACGAGGCAACATGACATGCACTTGTAGACTAGGCACAAGGGGGAGTGTTAAAGGAATAATACCCATTGTGTGCCTAAGTCTGTTAGTTTACGGGCTGTCCTAGTTAGGGTTTGGCTAAGGCCTGTTTGTATGTATTTCTCGCTATTTAAAGGGATATCATCAATAAAACATTACAACAACTTTTGCCCTATTTTATTCTCTCAGTTATTTTCCCTTCAACATTTCCCAATTTTGTTAACCATTTTTCACAATATTATTATTAAATTACATCAAAATGAAATAATTTAGACTGGTTTTAATAAAGTAGATCAAGAAGAAGAGGTCGGTGATGATGTAGTTGATGAGATTGCTCTTCGTTATTTGGAAAATGGGCATTTTTAAAATATTTGAAAAATATTTGTTGGTGATTTTTGGATGAGCTCAGTCTTTTTTATTGAATCGATCCACTGAACAATAGTCATTGATAAACGGTGAATTCCGTCACCTTTTGGCTAAAAAATATTATTTAGGCCCTCAATTTTGCGTTCTTCTGTTTTTACTTTTAGGGACTTAATTAGAATTTTCTAGAAGTTTATCTACTTGTTAGTTAATTCCGTAATTTTAACCCTAGCTTCCCTAGGGTGTATATATATATATATATATATATATATATATATATATATATATATATATATATATATACGGATAGTAATAAGAGTCTATAACCGTCGTCCGCCTCCTGTGCCCTTCACCCGCTTGCCCGTGTTCTCTCTTCTCCTTTTCTTCCACCGAGCTCTCTGCTCTAGCCGCACGGGCGTTATCTTATCCTTTTCGTTCGTTATTCCTTGTTTGATGTTAGTTCTTGTCTCACTTCTATTCCTACCCCGCTTTTCAAACTAGGGTTTCTCTCATCTCGCTTTCCATCGTCCCTCGGCTTTCAAACTAGGGTTTGGGTTTGGCCGTGCTTAGTTTTCGATCGATCTCTCGCTGGTTGTTGATGTCTTTCTTTCTTGTATATATTTTTTCGCTTGTTAAAATATGTGCTCTAGGCGTTCACTTTTGGTTTCCCTCTTTGCGCGACCTGAAGTGGGGTTTTCGTCATTTTCTTGAATATTTTTTTTGGGCTTCCTGCTGTTTATACTTATTATATGTTTGCTGCCTATTATTTGTTTCTCAGATTTTTCCTCTTCTTGGCTGCTGATTGTGCTATGCGTGTTTTTTTATCAGGTTTGGGTTCTTATTTAGGCAGCTCTGGTTGCTGAGTTTCATTTGTCTACACTTTCTTGTTTTAGGATTTCATCTCCGGGTTGAGTTGTTATTTTTTGTGGTCTGATTTGTTGGTTCGTTCGTATATTTTTGTAAATATTGTTGTCATTAAATTTACAAATGAGGATACTCTTTTTTGCCTGTGTAAATTGGTCTATTATATTTTAAAAAAATCTCATAGAGTTTATGATATAGGTGAATATTAGGTTGTAGCTCCTCTTCAGCACTATTTGCGTGGTATAACTCTAATATGACTATATGCTGATGTCTATTTACATATGATTTGAGTGGTGCAGCTCCAATATGAATATATGGTGGTCTAACTGCAACACACACAGACACAAACACTGCAAAACGTATTTCATTTTGCTTGGAAATTTATGCCACTTGTTTGTGACAATTACCTAACAAATAACAACATTGAGTTTATTTGTAGTATACTATGAATTATATTCCACTTTGATTTGAACCTCCGCGCTAACTATCTGTCCAGTTCTTTAGGTTTTCCAATATATTGTCTGCTGCCATAACTTGATCATGATGGAGACATATCTTGCAAAACTGCTCGAGGAAATGAATCGACTTTCAAATTCTCCTACCTTGGTTGGCTCTGCCACCGATATAGCTGAATGTATTAGAGCCTTGAAATATTATCAACCGGACTCAATGGAGGATTTGGAACAGCGGGCCATTACTGAGATAGGGCTGCAGATTCCGGAACTGAGAAATATTCTTCGTTCTGAGAAAAGTACCCAGCACAAGCGAGATGAATATGATGCCTTGATTTTATCAGCTAAATATGCCGAGTCTGAAATGCCGTCTCAATACCCGCCAAACATTCCTGTTGGGGGCTATGATGCTCTTTGGGTTAGGGTTTTTAGTCCACGAGTACAGATTAGGCATCGCTGTGACAAATTATATTCGAATGTCCGGGCGCGAAAGATCTTGTACTATACTGGCAATCGATGGGATCAGCCCTGTGGGTACCTTGTTGAGACACCTGCATACATGCCCCTGTTAGAGGATTATAATACAATCCAGCGGCGTCTTGAGCTTCAACATTCCATTGCCGATATTTATTGTGTTCCCAATTTGACTGACTACATTTTCAAGAGAGAGATTGGATTGGGATTTCCTAAACTTAGAGCCAACGAGGGTGACTAAATTGCGTGTGCAATAAGTGTGGCTATCTGGCTATAGAATTGCATGTTTCCTTGGTTTTCCTTTCTTGTTTTTTCGTGCGTTACTGATTTCGAATGAATATGCTCAGTTATGTTGTGTAAAGAATATAATAACATCGTTTCTCCATGAGCCTGCGCTCTATAAAGTTATACTTTTGTTGGTGAATGTTTGTCTTCGTATCCTCATTTGTGCAATATTTATTTTTCTCTTTTTGGTTTTTATTTGTTTCCTGCTCAACCTCCACAGTATGTTAGCAGGTCCGTCTGATAGCTGCTCTGGTGCGATTGTTCTTGTTAGCCTTGGTTAGTTCCATCCTCTGTTTATCTTGCATACACTTAACTTGTCGCCTTTCTGAAATTTCTTATTGTCTGCTGTGTCGCTTGCTGCCTACGCTCTTTATTGAGGCCCGGATATTTTGGTGCATGTGATTATTACATATGTTCTCTAATATAAACCGGCTTCTTATTTTCTTTTTGATCCACCTGCTCTTAAAACCTTACAGTATTAATTGATTTGGTTTGTTTTCTTGTATCATCTTTGAGATTTCAGTTAACAGCTGTTACAATCTCAGACTGAGCTTTTACTATTTTCTTTCTCAGATTTGCGATCTTCTGTGACATCGACAGTTGCTGCACGGTTCTCGTTCTCGTGGTATATTTTCATATTATCGCTAATTTTTAAGTGTTAGGCTTATTCTGTTATGTTATATTTTTGGGCATGTGGTTATAACATGTTAATTTACAATTCATCTGGCTGAGCTCCATCTTCTCCCAAATTCTTTGGTGATGTGCTATGACATTTCTCATCTACATATTCCTATGTTGTTCCATCTCTTCTGAGTTACCACACAGGCATATTGAATATATCGCTATGCTCCCGAATTGGTATGTTCCTTATTGTACGGCTTTGATATGTTGACCTCCCTCACTCTTTATTAACCCCATTGGTTTTTGCTGATGCCGTTCGTCACAAGTTTGGTCACTCGTTGCGACCTTGATTCCTCATACGTATGATGTTATTAGTAGGAGCACAGTTGTCTTTTTGGAATACTGTGGGTTCCGAAATAAATAGCAAAATCCAGTAACTTCGGCCAACCTCCGCACGGCCTGCCTCTCGATTTTGACTATTCCGGAAAAGTTCAGATGAGGCCACCAAGATTTTCCTTGTCTCTACATTATCTCAGATGCGTGCTACCATCATTGGTGTGGGAAATTTTCGTCTCCTACTATCATTAGTGCGGTTCCTTCTCAGGTTCTTATTAGTTGTCTGATCTGATCTCAGCACTGCTCCTTTATTAATGATTTCATTTACTGCTTACCTATTCGTTATTCTCTAACATGCGGTGTTTTGCCTCCGTAATATTTATGCCTTAATATTGACGGCGGATCTTTATGTGTTTTGCAGTTAATGCTGAGAACTTCCGAAGTGCATACTCTGGACGATACCAAGTATGCTTTGGAATGCTGCCAAATTTCTTCTCCAGTTTTCCGTTCTATACTGCTCCAAAATTTTATTTATTTTGGTTTCACTGTTTGACAGTCCAGCTCGTCCTTCTGCTCACGCTTCCTGCTCTTGTATGCCTCACCCTGGTAAGTCTGTTGCCATCCTTTATTCTTATCGTTGGTAATCCATATTTGTTGTTACCTGATTTCCTATTCTGGCAGCTGCTGTGCCTGGGTCTTCAGGCAGAAATATGAGGAGACGCGCTGTATATTCATCAATGAATGTGGATAAAAAGGTATCTCTGCTACTTGCTAGGCAAAGCGCATCTGAGAAACATCAGGGTCTGTTTTCGTTCCTTCTTCTTACCAAATGTCTCTTCTTTCTGGTCAGATATTTATAGTGAACATTGACTGTTATTCGTTTCTTCAGCTTCGTCGAATAATACAATGTGCCTTGTGGGCAATTACAACAGCAGCGCCTCTCGAGGAAAACGAGCTAGGCCAAAAAAATATGCTCGCGCCAATCTCCTCAAAAGAATGGAAAACATTTCTGCGCACGCCTGGAACCTGCCCCCGGTTGATGCATGTCGGCTCTGTGGAGCTGGACGCTATTTCAGAGAGTCGAAAGGTTTCTGTTGTCTCAGTGGGCACGTATCGTTGGCTTTGCCTCAGATGCCATCAAAGCTCTGGATTTTGTATACCTCTGCGAATTCACCTGCTGCTGCCCACTTCCGAAAACGCTGTAGGACATACAATAATACAACTGCGTTTAGTTCTCTTGGGATTACCTATGATCACAATCTAGCCCAATCCAACAAAGGTATTTACATTCTTCGAGTTCAAGGAGCTGTCTATCATTTCATGCAGGGTTTGATTCCGCAGGAGGCCCCGGGGCGGCAGCTCCAACTTTACTTTTATGATGCCGAAAATGAACTACAGAACCGGCTATCTCAGTCAGGAAATTTGGATCTCAGTATTCTTGAACTAATTGTCGAAATGATGAAATTAAATCCATACGCAAATTTCTTTCGAAGCCTTCGGGAAATAACCAATTTGCAAGATTATAACATCGTTCTCAGAGCTGATCCATGTTTAGATATGAAACTCTACAGTATGCCTACGACCCATCAGGTAGCAACCATATGGAATGAACTGACGGATGTTCCAGCAGATCATCCGCATGACATTCGTGTATGTACCTCAGCAGGAAAGACCCACCGGGTGCATTATTATTACGGCTGCTACGATCCGCTGCAATATCCACTATTATTTCCTTACGGCGAAAGTGGATGGCATACGGGAATTGAAAAACTTACTCCTATTAATAGTCATTATCAAGGCCGCCGGTACAATCAATGTGATGGTCAGCATGTTGTTTCGCTCGGCGACGCACAATATGGAGAGACTATATTGGCTCAGGAACTTCAAAGTACGCTTTGTTCTTGCCTGAGCAAATTACCGCATGTTATTTACTCTAAATATTTCTCTTCCTGCTAGAATTAACTCAAAAACAACATGTGGATTATTTAGTTGTTTTACGACTCAACATATGGATTTCCCAATTTACTGCACCGTTTAATGTTTTCTACATTTAGATATGGGAAGGCGGTTTAGACCACAGGTTCCTTCTTTGTTACCTATTCATAAGTGCTGCTCTTTTTCTGTTCATTTACTCGATATTACTATTTATTTTCCGGTCCCCTAAATTTCCTGTATCTCTTTCAGAAATATAGTTTGCTACTGAATAGGGGTATATAGGCCTGCAAACTTGCGAATGAGTTGATCCCTCGTGCTACGATTATGGCTCCGTTGACTTGAACCTCGTCTTTATTTACTGCTGCTAGCTTTGGTTCTATTATCGCACTCGCTGTCCTTGAATTGTTTAGTGTGACTTGCTGTTTTGCTTGCCGCGTACTGTTTTTGTGTTAGCTTGTTGGATTCATTTTTCAGGGTGCCTCTTGTTTTCTTATTAATTAAAACTCAAACAGATTAAAACCTTAAAATCCAAAACAGCACTAATCCTGCGCTGCCAGGGCCGGAAGTGTCCCTCGGATCTTTGTCAAGAGCTTGAGGATCCCGGTTTTAATTTAAAGGGGTTCTAATCTCAAATTCCAAATAGAGCCCCTGATTTTGAGTGTCATCGGCTGTATGCTCCATTTCCTGATCTTTGTGATCCTCAAGTTTGTTTGTGATTATCATATATTATGTGTTACAATGGGTTCTTTTCCGGTTTTTAATATTGGACCCTCGGAGAATGTTTGGGGAGCCTGTTTAGCACTAGAAGCTCCTTTTCTCTTAACATATGGAGTGCCCGCTTTACTTCAGCCAGGATTCTCTTCGGAGAATGTTTAGCAAGGCAGTTTACCACTGCCGGTTCCTTCTTTGCTACCAGTTCATAATTACTGCTCTTTTCCTGTTTATAATTACTACTCTTTCGAAATCGTATTTCTCAATATTACTATTTATTTTCCATTCCTATAAATTTCTTGTATCTCTTTGAGAAATATAGTTTTTTACTGATTAGAGGTATATAGGCCGGCAACCTTGCGGCCGAAAGGACTCCTCGGAGGGCGATTACGGCTCCGTGGATGGACTGGTCTGATAGGTGTAACAACGCCACGTACCTCAAATCTTTTGTATAATTCTCCGTCTCTGTACAGGATTTTACCTCATATTTCGGTGACTTTTGTAGGTCGAGAGTCTTAGTCTTTGCTATCTGATGTTCGTGCATCGCGCTGCTTCTAAATAACAGGTCCTGAATACTAACTCAGCTGTTTGATTGCTTATAACAATGCTGCGCACCTCTGCCTACACGATTTACTGTTCTGCACAGTTGGAGATGAATGAGCCAACAATCTTCTGACCACGCGTTCTCTTTGGAGGACGTTTTCGCTCAATTTCTTATTATTAAAAATGTACTCTTTTTACGATTAGCGCTATAGGTTCCTTCTTTGTTACCTGCTCATAATTACTACTCTTTGTCAGCGTAATAGCTGGTGCTAGCTTGATTCTATTATTGCGATTCTTTGTCCCCGATTTGTTTGGTGTTACTTATTGCCGCTTGCGGCCTATTTGGGGATTGACTTGTTGGATTCATTTTTTATAATGGCTCTTGCTTTCTTATTAATTAAAACTCAAACAAATTAAAACCTTCAAATCCAAAACAGCACTAATCTTGCGCTGCCAGGACCGGAAACGTCCCTCGGATCTTTGTCAAGAGCTTGAGGATCCCGGTTTTAATTTAAAGGAGTTCTAATCTAAAATTTCAAATCGAGCCCCTGAATTTGACTCTCCTCACTGATCTTTGTGCTACTCAGATTTCCTCGTGGCTCCCTTTCCTGATCTTTGTGTTGCAATGGATTGTTTTGCGGTTTTTAATATTGCACTCTCGGATAATGTTTGGGCAGGCTGTTTAGCGCTGCAGGCTCGTTTTCTCTTAACATATGGACTGCGCGATTTACTGCAACATTTACTGTTTTCTACATTTAGAGATGAATAAGCCAGCAATCCTATGAGCAGGAACTCTCTTCGGAGAATGTTTAGGAAGGCAGTTTACCGCTATAGGTTCCTTCTTTGGTGCCTGTTCATAATGACTGTTCCTTTTCTATTTATAATTACTACCTTTTCCAAATCGTGTTACTCAATATTACTATTTATTTTCCAGTCCTATAAATTTCCTGTATCTATTTAACAAATATAGTATTTTACTGATTAGAGGTATATAGGCCGGCAACCTTGCGGCCGAAAGGACTCCTCGGAGGGCGATTACGGCTCCATGGATGGACTGGTCTGATAGGTGTAACAACGCCACGTACCTCAAATCAAATTATATCTCAACTGAATAAACTCATAATTGAATACACACCTCTAAAGCAACATCTATAAAGTATGACCTACTCTTCTTATTAGGTAAACTATGAGTTATTGGTTTGCCCGAACAACATACCAATTTTTATTCTCAAATGTAGATTGATATTGATCTTTCTCTATAAATGAAATAACTTTCCGAAAATTATACTCGAGTTAAAAATAATTATTTCCAAGCCATCGCACAGATTAACTCATGTCATTTAGTCTTGAGATCATAGCACTATAGATTACTCCATTTTATTATCTTCTGACCAGGAGCTCTCTTTGAGGGACTTTTAGGAAGGCTGTCTAGCGGTGCAGGCTCCTTCGTTGTCACCCGTTCATAATTACTGCTCTTTTTCAGGGTGAACTATTGCTGCTAGCTGTCCTTGAACTGTTTACTGTTACTTGTTGTCTCGCTTGCCGCGACCTCTTTTTGTGTTGGCTTGTTGGATTCATTTTTCAGGGTGACTCTTGTTTTCTTATTATTTAAAACTCAAACAAATTAAAACCTTAAAATCCAAAACAGCACTAATCTTGCGCTGCCAGGACCGGAAGTGTCCCTCGGATCTTTGTCAAGAGCTTGAGGATCCCGGTTTTAATTTAAACGGGTTTTACTCTCAAAATTCAAATCGAGCCCCTGATTTTGAGTCTCCTCGGCTGTGTTTGTGTGTTACGATGGTTTCTTCTCCAGTTTTTAATATTACCAACCAGACTCAATGGAGAATTTGGGACAGCGGGCTATTACTGAGATAGGGCTGCAGATTCCGGCACTGAGAAATATTCTTCCTTCTGTGAAAAGCACCAAGCACAAGCGATATGAATATGATGCTCAGAAATCTTACAACCAGGAAATCTCTTCGAAGATTGTTTAGCTTCTTAGAGATTAATAATCCAGCAATCTTATGACCAGCAATTCTCTTCGGAGAATGTTTAGCACAAGCGAGGTGAATATGATGCTCGGGAATCTTATGCCCAGGAAATCTCTTCGGAGAATGTTTAGGAAGGCAGTACTACCACGGGTTCCTTCTTAGAGATGAATAAGCCAGCAATCTCATGACAAGGATTTCTCTTTGGAGATTGTTTAGGAAGGCAGTTTACCGCTACAGGTTCCTTCTTTGGTACCCGCTCATATTTAGCGCTCTTTCTCTGTTTATAATTACTACTCAATATTACTATTTATTTTCCAGTCCTATAAATTTCCTGTATCTCTTTGCGAAATATAGTTTTGTGCTGATTAGAGGTATATAGGCCGGCAACCTTGCGGCCGAAAGGACTCCTCGGAGGACGATTACGGCTCCATGGATGGACTGGTCTGATAGGTGTAACAACGGCACGTCCCTCTAATCTTTTGTATAATTCTCTTTGTTTGTGCAGGATTTTACTTCATATTTCGGTGATGTTTGTAGGTCGAGCTGCTTCTAAATAACAGATCCTGAATACTAACTCAGCTGTTTAATTACTTATAATGATGCTCCGCACCTCTACCTAGAGCATTTACTGTTCTGGACATTTGGAGACGAATGAGCCGGCAATCTTCTGACCGGGAGTTCTCTTTGGAGGATGCTCTCGCTCAATTTGTTATTATTAAAAATGTACTCTTTTTACGATCAGCGCTACAGGTTCCTTCTTTCTTACCTTTTCATAATTACTACTCTTTCTCAGCGTTAGCTATTGCTGGTAGCTTCGGTTCTGTTGTTGCAGTTGCTGTCCCTATTTTGTTTGGTGTTACTTGCTGTTTTGCTTGCTGCGGCCTATTTTGGTGTTGACTTGTTGACTTCATTTTTCAGGGTGGATCTTGCTTTCTTATTAATTAAAATTCAAACAAATTAAAACCTTAAAATCCAAACAGCACTAATCTTGCGCTGCCAGGACCAGAAGTGTCCATCGGATTTGCTACCAGTTCATAATTACTGCTCTTTTCCTGTTTATAATTACTACTCTTTCAAAATCGTATTTCTCAATATTACTATTTATTTTCCATTCCTATAAATTTCCTGTATCTCTTTGAGAAATATAGTTTTTTACTGATTAGAGGTATATAGGCCGGCAACCTTGCGGCCGAAAGGACTCCTCGGAGGGCGATCACAGCTCCGTGGATGGACTGGTCTGATAGGTGTAACAACGCCACGTACCTCAAATCTTGTGTATAATTCTTCGTCTCTGTACAGGATTTTACTTCATATTTCGATGTTGTTCGTGCATCGCGCTGCTTCTAAATAACAGGTCCTGAATACTAACTCAGCTGTTTGATTGCTTATAACCATGCTACGCACCTCTGCCTACACGATTTCGTTTACGCATATTGGAGATGAATGAGCGACAATCTTCCACCACGCGCGTTCTCTTTGGAGGACGCTTTCGCTCAATTTCTTATTATTAAAAATGTACTCTTTTTACGATTAGCGCTATAGGTTCCTTCTTTGTTACCTGCTCATAATTACTACTCTTTGTCAGCGTTAACTGTTGGTGCTAGCTTCAGTTCTATTGTTGCAGTTGTTGTCCCTGATTTGTTTGGTGTTACTTGCTATTTCGCTTGCCGCGGCCTATTTGGGGATTGACTTGTTGGATTCATTTTTCAGAATGGCTCTTGCTTTCTTATTAATTAAAACTCAAACAAATTAAAACCTTCAAATCCAAAATAGCAGTAATCTTGCGCTGCCAGGACCAAAAGCGTTCCTCGGATCTTTGTCAAGAGCTTGAGGATCCCCTTTTAATTTAAAGGAGTTCTAATCTGAAAATTCAAATCGAGCCCCTGAATTTGACTCTCCTCACTGATCTTTGTGCTTCTCAGATTTCCTCGCAGCTCCCTTTCCTGATCTTTGTGTTGCAATGGATTGTTTTGCAGTTTTTAATATTGCACTCTCGGATAATGTTTGGGCAGGCTATTTAGCGTTGCAGGCTCGTTTTCTCTTAACATATGGACTGCGCGATTTACTGCAGCATTTAATGCAACATTTAGTGTTTTCTACATTTAGAGAAGAATAAGCCAGCAATCCTATGAGCAGGAACTCTCTTCGGAGAATGTTTAGGAAGGCAGTTTACCGCTACAGGTTCCTTCTTTGGTGCCTGTTCATAATGGCTGTTCCTTTTCTATTTATAATTACTACCCTTTCCAAATTATGTTACTCAATATTACTATTTAATTTCTAGTCCTATAAATTTTCTGTATCTCTTTAACAAATATAGTATTTTACTGATTAGAGGTATATAGGCCGGCAACCTTGCGGCCGAAAGGACTCCTCGGAGGGCGATTACGGATCCATGGATGGACTGGTCTGATAGGTGTAACAACGCCACGTACCTCAAATCAAATTATATCTCAACTGAATAAACTCATAATTGAATACACACCTCTAAAGCAACATCTATAAAGTATGACCTACTCTTCTTATTAGGTAAACTATGAGTTATTGGTTTGCCCGAACAACTTACCAATTTTTATTCTCAAATGTAGATTGATATTGATCTTTCTCTATAAATGAAATAACTTTCCGAAAATTATACTCGAGTTAAAAATAATTATTTCCAAGCCATCGCACAGATTAGCTCATGTCATTTAGTCTTGAGATCATAGCACTATAGATTACTCCATTTTATTATCTTCTGACCAGGAGCTCTCTTTGAGGGACTTTTAGGAAGGCTGTCTAGCGGTGCATGCTCCTTTGTTGTCACCCGTTCATAATTACTGCTCTTTTTCAGGGTGAACTATTCTCGCTATTGTCCTTGAATCGCATTTCTTGTTACTTGCTGTCTCGCTTGCCGCGACCTCTTTTTGTGTTGGCTTGTTGGATTCATTTTTCAGGGTGACTCTTGTTTTCTTATTATTTAAGACTCAAACAAATTAAAACCTTAAAATCCAAAACAGCACTAATCTTGCGCTGCCAGGACCGGAAGTGTCCCTCGGATCTTTGTCAAGAGCTTGAGGATCCCGGTTTTAATTTAAACGGGTTTTACTCTCAAAATTCAAATCGAGCCCCTGATTTTGAGTCTCTTCAGCTGCGTTTGTGTGTTACGATGGGTTCTTGTCCGGTTTTTAATATTACCAACCAGACTCAATGGAGAATTTGGGACAGCGGGCTATTACTGAGATAGGGCTACAGATTTCGGCACTGAGAATCTTCCTTCTGAGAAAAGCACCAAGCACAAGCGATATGAATATGATGCTCAGAAATCTTACGACCAGGAAATCTCTTCGGAGATTGTTTAGCTTCTTAGAGATTAATAAGCCAGCAATCTTATGACCAGCAATTCTCTTCGGAGAATGTTTAGCACAAGCGAGGTGAATATGATGCTCAGGAATCTTATGTCCAGGAAATCTCTTCGGAGAATGTTTAGGAAGGCAGTTTACTACCACGGGTTCCTTCTTAGAGATGAATAAGCCAGCAATCTCATGACAAGGATTTCTCTTCGGAGATTGTTTAGGAAGGCAGTTTACCACTACAGGTTCCTTCTTTGGTACCCGCTCATATTTAGCGCTCTTTCTCTGTTTATAATTACTACTCAATATTACTATTTATTTTCCAGTCCTATAAATTTCCTGTATCTCTTTGCGAAATATAGTTTTGTGCTGATTAGAGGTATATAGGCCGGCAACATTGTGGCCGAAAGGACTCCTCGGAGGACGATTACGGCTCCATGGATGGACTGGTCTGATAGGTGTAACAACGCCACGTCCCTCTAATCTTTTGTATAATTCTCCGTGTTTGTGCAGGATTTTACTTTATATTTCGGTGACTTTTGTAGGTCGAGAGTCTTAGTCTTTGCGTGTCTTATGACTCAACATATAAATTTCTCGATTTGCTGGACCATTTAATGTTCTGCACAGTTGCTGCGGCCTCTTTTTGTGTTGGCTTGTTGGATTCATTTTTCAGTGCGACTCTTGTTTTCTTATTATTTAAAACTCAAACAAATTAAAACCTTCAAATCCAAAACATCACTAATCTTGTGCTGCCAGGACCGGAAGTGTCCCTCGGATCTTTGTCAAGAGCTTGAGGATCCCGATTTTAATTTAAACGAGTTTTAATCTCAAAATTCAAATCGAGCGCCTGAATTTGAGTCTCATCAGCTGCGTGCTCCGTTTCCTGATCTTTGTGCTTCTCAAGTTTATTTGTGGCTCTCTGTAAGTTACATTGCTTTAAAAAAATTATATTAGTCTTTACATCATATCACTATAGATTTGATAATTATTGCCCTTCTCAAATCATTGTGCTCGATATTACTATAAGTTTCCTTCTGAAAAGAGGTATATAGGCTGGCAACCTTGCGGCCGAAAGGACTCCTCGGAGGGCGATTACGGCTCCGTGGATGGACTGGTCTGATAGGTGTAACAAAGCCACGTACCTCAAATCAATTAATATCTCATCTAAATACTTAGTTATAATAATCTTTGTCGATTCTCATAATTGTTATTCGCTCATGAGATCTAAATACAAATCGTTGGAAGTGGGATAATATTGCTGCCAGGGAGTTCTACTGCTACCTATTTCAAAGCCAGGCCACCGATACTACAAATATACTTCGAGCAGGCAGGCTTGCACAGCAATATCTAATCGATTGTTACGTAAAGGTTGAAACTCAACGGCTGGATTATTTTAGGAGTGAACAACTGCAACATGATCTGTGAGTTGAATCATTTGAAGGTATTATCGAAAGCATGGCATGCGAGGGTAATTTGAGCGGCAATAAAATTGGCCAAAAATTTGTGCTCCCTTCGTCACACATCGGCAGTCCCAGAGACATGCGGCGGCGGTATCTAAATGCATTAGCTTTGGTAAGCGAATATGGAAAGCCAGATTTCTTCATAACAATGACGTGCAACCCTAACTGGCCTGAAATACGTGAGGGCTTGTTGCCTGGTGATGAGGCCCAGAATAGATCTGACCTTGTTGCGAGGGTTTTCAGAGCAAGAAATGAGGAGTTCAAGAACGACATTGTCAAAAAAAGCTTACTGGGTGAGGTAGTAGCATACCTTTATGTTATAGAATTCCAAAAAAGAGGGCTGCCTCATGCTCATTGGATCCTTATTTTAAAGCCAAATTATAAAATAGTCTCCTCAGCTGCATATGATCGCTTTGTTTGTGCAGAGCTGCCTGATATTGATTTGCATCCACACCTTCATGCCTGTGTTGCCAGACATATGATGCACGGACCTTGTGGCGTGCTTAATCCCTCAAATATATGCATGCGAGAAAGCAAGTGCAAGAATAAATATCCTAAGGAGTATGTAGAGAGTACTTCTCAGCACGGCGACTCATATCCAATGTACAGGAGGAGAAATGATGGATGAACTGCACATGTTCGGCATCAATTGCTTGACAACCGGTGGGTCGTTCTGTACAATCCCTACTTGCTCGCTAAATTCGACTGCCATATTAATGTCGAGATCTGTGTCGGCGTACGTCTCATCAAATATTTGTACAAGTACGTTTGCAAAGGCACCAATAAGATTGCTTTTAATGTCATCCCACAACCAGAGATTTCAGCCCCTGATGAGATTACAGCATTCCAATCAGCCCGCCGGTTATGTGCTCCTGAGGCCATGTGGAGAATTTATGCTTTTTTATTGAGCGAAATATATCCAGCTGTAATGCAACTTCATGTTCATTTGCCAAACAAACAACATGTTCTGTTATCTCTCTCCCACTATTTACCTGAAGTGATAGCAAATCCAAACGCATCTAAAACACAATTAACTGAGTTCTTCAGAATGGACGCACAATCGGCCGCAGTTTCGCAGATGAATTTACTGTACAAAGATTTCCCTCGTTTCTTTGTCTGGGATGCATCCAAAAAAACCTGGCATCGACGAGTCAAAGGAACCTGCATTGGCCGTCTGGTAACCGCTAATCCACTTGATGGTGAGAGATATTATTTACGCTTGCTTCTAAACCATGTTCGAGCGCCGACTTCTTTCGACTATTTAAGAACGTTCGCTGGCATACTCTACCCCACATTTCGAGCAGCCGCCCTCGCACGTGGGCTGTTAGAATCAGATATAGATGTTACAAGTTCTATAGCTGAGGCCTGTTCCTATCAAATGTCCTGCTCATTACGCCGCCTCTTTGCAATCATTCTGTTATACAACACTCCCTCCAATCCACGAGCATTGTGGGATGCCTTCAAATTTTTCCTCGCGGAAGATTACATTGCTCTGAAAAAATTTACTAATGAACAAGCTTTTTCAAAATCACTTCAATCGATGGACATTTTCTTACAATCTATGGGTCGAACAATTGATGAATTTGGTTTGGTCGAATACAATTTGGGAGCTTCAAAAAAGCAAGTGCAAGACCGAGATTTTGAACAAGAGCTGAACTATATTGTCTCTGGGTCAGATCTAGAATCATGCACGCATTTGAATTCTATGCAGAAACAGGCCTTTACAGAAATCTTGCAAACCATTGGCAGTAACGATCCAGCAGTTTTCTTCGTTGATGGCCCAGCCGGCTCTGGAAAAACATTTCTCTACCGAGCTCTTTTGGCGTCTGTTCATTCCAAACACCTCATTGCATTAGCAGTGGCCTCTTCAGGAGTCGCAGCATCCCTACTGCCCGGTGGCCGCACAGCACATTCACGGTTCAAACTTCCTGTCATTGTCGAAGATGAATCATGCACAATCAGCAAACAAAGTGTACATGCTCGCCTCATTATTGCAGCCAAACTTATTATCTGGGATGAGGCTTCAATGGCACATCGCAAGAGTATTGAAGCGCTTGACGCTCTGCTACGTGACCTCATGGAGACCTCCATTTCTTTTGGCGGCAAAACCATTGTTTTCGGAGCCGATTTCAGGCAAACCATCCCGATAATTGCTGGCGGTAGTCGTGACAATGCTATTGCAGCCTGCCTAATTAATTCTCCTCTATGGTCCTCAATGCGAAAAATTCGTATGACCCAAAATATGCGCGCGATAGATGATCCTACTTTTAAGGAATTTCTCCTCCGAGTTGGTAATGGCGTGGAGCCTTGTAATCAATATGGCGAGATTAAACTACCCTCGAATATGTGCTTGCCTTATAAACACAATGATAGTCCTTTAACTGACTTGATATCCCAAATTTTCCCCCACTTCAATATTTCTCCTCTGAATCCCACCATGCTCATTGACCGTGCAATTATGACTCCAAAGAACGACAGCGTCGACGAGTTAATGATCTTCTGATCGATAAATTTCCTGGTTACGCCGTTGATTATTATAGCACAGACCTCACCAACGATCCGTTTCAACAATCTTACTATCAAGATTATATGAACTCAATTTACACTCCAGGATAACCCTCGCACTTGCTTCGGCTCAAAATAAACTGCCCTATCATGCTGCTACGTAATATTAACCCTTCTGAAGGCTTGTGCAATGGTACTCGTCTCATATGCCACCATCTGGGAAAAAATGTCCTCTCTGTAGAAATTGTCTCAGGCCAACATGCAGGAGATTTGGTCTTCATACCCCGTATACCTCTCGAACCGTCTGACAAACAAAAATGCCCTATTCCATTTAAACGACATCAATTCCCAGTGCACCTCTATTTTGCAATGACATTTAACAAGTCCCAGGGACAGACATTAGATAAAGTTGGCCTGTATCTGCCGGAGCCTGTTTTCTCTCACGGACAGCTCTATGTTGCCCTTTCTCGAGCAAGAAAGGCAGCTGATCTTAGAATTCTAATTCGACCCCCCACTATTGATGCCATCCCTGATGATCTAACCAAAAATATTGTGTACAAAGATATTATCGATGCAGCAGTCTTATAAATCTGTTAACAGACCTGATATAAATCTGATTTAATCAGAAAACTTTCTAATGTGTTTTAATGATAGAATGAGACGGCTTTTCTTTTCTGCTAAATACTTCCTCTATGAGTTTTTTATTTCAGTACCATCTGCAATTTTCATTGTAATTTATATGCAGCCAATGGAGCCCAAATTATATTCTGTCAACAACATCACTCCTGATATGAAAAACTGGACTGCCAAAGTTTGCGTTCTCAATAAAACAAGCCCTCGAACATCATCACAAACTACCCCTATTAGATTCCAAAAATTGCTCCTTGTAGATGAACAGGTCAGCTTTTTCTCGCTTATATCCATTATTATTTCTGTGTAGGCTATTAGATATTTCTCTACATTTTTTTCTATATCATCCTACAAACTGCTGCCTATAATCTTCACCTCGATCACTGTTGGATAAATATTTATTTCTTTGTCCAAACACTGCAACATGTGCAGCAACTTGCTATTACTATATTTACTTATATCGAAACCTACTTTTTCCGAATATTTTTCCACATCTCGTAATCTCATACGTCTGCAACATGTCTGAAACAGGGAAATAAAGTTGAAGCAATGCTATACAGATCTGATGTCGACCTGCTGAAAAATTGTTTCACCGTCGATGAAACTTATCTTATATCAAATGCACTGGTGAGGCCTGTCAAACGAGAATTCGAAAATCCTCTGGTCAATAACAACTACCAATGGATAATCAGTGCTAAAACAGCAATTCTGCCAACTGAAAAGAAAGCGTTTGTTTCTTCCGCTCTGGCTCCTGTATTTACACGTTACGATCGTTTCCATAGTTTAATAGGAACAAGGACACTTATAAGTAAGTAACTATTCAGACATCTTATTGCACCTGTATTTTAGCCCCTGCCTTAAAATATTTATTTGCACCATAATAAATTAACAAAGTACGTCATTCATTTTTTCCGCCCAACTCACAGGTACTGTTGCTGTTATAATAAGCAAGCGCGAACACGTTTCATCAAGAGGCAGAGAAAACACAATGCATGAATATGTTGCAGTAGACGAAGCGTACGAACCAATCATCCTCCCCTTACTATATACCTAATATCAAATAAAAAAAATATATATACTAATCTCCATGCAAAAAATGGTTTTAGTTGTAGGCCTTTCGTTATTACTTTTTGGAACGACGCTATTCCAGATGACGTGTATGCTCTGCTCGACTCCGTTCAGGATCATCATATTATAGCTGCACTCAATTTCAATGTTACCAAATACCATAGTAATATTCTTCCTCCTTTCTAAACAATATACAATATACTGGAATGTGTTTACATCACAAGTATATATAGATTATGTCTCTCTCTCTCTCTCTCTCTCTCTATCTATATATATATATATATATATATATATATATATATATATATATATTTATATATATGTTCTTCATTTAGTTCAGAGTCATTGATGATTAATATTTTTTTAACGGTTTGTAAACTCCTGTGATTTTTTCACGCCTTTTATTTTAGTGCCGGGAGTATCGGGTACCATATTACGAAATTTGGTTTCGTCAATTTTCAGTATCCTAATCCTAAAAAATTAGATACCATTTCCAAGCTGACTTTATTGTCTTCCAAACGACACTTCCAAAGGGTAAATCGAACCTCAGCTGACAGAAAAATGCCTAACCGAATTGTCTGCATTAATCGTGGTTCAACAGCATGGTCTAGCCGTAGTGAACTTATTCACCTGGGGTTATTTTTTGGTGCATATTTATGTTTTGGTTTGTTTGTGTTATGTAGAAATAAAATCAGATTTCCAACAGCTTTTGCAAAATCCTATAGCTTTTGCAAACGTTGGTGGTTTGTGTGTGATGGTGTTAGAATAGCGGTTCTATTGACACTATATGCAGGCTCCACATTATTTTTCGATCTAGGTATTGTTTACGTGTTTGCAAACGTGGGGATTTGCTTGCTGAATTTACTTTTCTTGTTGGGATCTGTATAGGCCTTGTTTCCGCATTTTTGCTTATTTCCAAATATATTTTAGTTCCTTTCAGTAAATTGACCTGCTCCTTTTCACAGCAGCATGGTCCAGCCGCAGTGAACTTATTCACCTGGAGTTAATTTTTGTTGCATATTTATGTTTGGGTTTGTTTGTGTTGTGTAGAAATAAAATCAGATTTCCAACAGGTTTGGCAAAATCCTACAGCCTTTGCAAACGTTGGTGGCTTGTGTGTGATGGTGTTAAAATAGCGGTTCTATTGAGACTATATGCAGGCTCCGCATTATTTTCCGATATATATCATGCTACTTCTTTGCTGTTTTCACCCTTCTCTGAGTTGCTGCTGCTTCGGTCGATATGTGTTCCTTGGTTTTCTGCATTTCTTATGTTCTATTATATATGTTCATGCTATGTATATATGAGTGTTCTATATATTTCCCAATATACACTCATTTCTAAACATAACAAAACATGCTGCGTGCTGATTATTTCCTTCATTAAATTGTTATTCTGCAGATGTCTCGCTCAGCTCAACATCCTCTTCGCTCATTCTCCTTCAATTTAAAGACAAACGTTTTGAAGAACTTCAGAAATGGTAACCTCACATCTAGCCGCATAAAATTTGAAGAATTTTTTTATTCGAATTGAAGAATACTTGACGCAAAATCCCGATATTAATTAGTTCATTTTTTCGCTTTCCTTCTGGACCAAATGAATAGTGTATTGATAAATGTGCATATGTATTGCTGTTAATATCGGATTCACATTAGTATTGTCTTGTTTAACATAATAGTTATACTGCACCTGTCATCTCTTATAGAACACTCATGCCTTTTATATTTGTACGATTATTATTTTTATACTTCCAGGCAGGCTCTAAATACCGAACGGATCACTGGCCTCCTGGGGCAGGACAACTTACTCGACACAACACACTCAAATTTAAATTTAAATACTCAGGATATAATGTCCGTACAGACCATACTTGCAACAGCTGAGGTAAACACAGTCCAAATATTCAGTTATTAAGTACTCTCAGACTTTCTAAACATTTTCCCTTAAACAGTCCGGCAGGTTCGATACTGTTGTTCGAGCAAAGATAATGCGAACTAATCAAAAGTTCTTCTACTTATGCTGCGACCGGTGCCACTGCCTGACGTCTGCAGAATATGGCTCCCTCTTTGAATACCGTTCCTGCCACATCAACAAGATAGCAACTGCAAGGTATTCATATCACCACTGCTTTATTTTTTCCCAAATTGTACTGACATTTTGTAACACCCCCGATATATTCAGGAATATTACAGCGCCGTAAATTCTTTACATAAGGATTTACAAGGCTGAAGAATTGAACAGACATTAAAAGATACTAACGAATGGAAATAACGGAATTAAGATACAATGATTCGACCAAATCGAAAGTATAGTTGTTCAACAGGAGCTTAATAATAATACATCACCAAATTCAAATTCAGCATAAATGACTTCATACTCGAGTACTTATTGAAATAACCAATAAACAACAGACAAATAAACCCGGCCGAAACATCACTCTGCCCCCTCGTCGTCATGCATCTCCAGTGGTTGTTTCCCCGCTCTCCTGGATTCTGAACATACACAAATGTTCACCCCCGAAGGGGTTAGCACAACGATGTTAGTACAAGTACAATAACCATACAACAATGATATAATCAACAATTATATCGTAACAAGTTTCTCCAACGAGAAATATTCACAACACATATCATATCATAACAGTTTCAACATACTGTTGGTATTCCAACGATCCAACGCACACAGCTATAGATTCCCATGATGATCCCGTCGGACCAACACATGGTGGAACTACCTGTCCAACGATCCAGCGCACACAGCTATAGATTCCCATGATGATTCCCGTCGGATCAACGCATGGTGTACATATAATCACAACATATTTACACGATACAATCACATTGTCATAATATAAACAATTCTAATTAGAGTACTTGCCTCGGTTCGTTGACAAGAATAAACTTCCACGAATATCAAAATACTCGAAGGTCGTCCCCTTCGATCAATCAAGTGTTAAGCTCGAACCTTAACAAAAGAAATAGCACAGAATTCATTTCATGCCGTACGAACGGCTAACAATTCAACAATTACGGTAGGAAGTCCTTAATATGCAATGCATGCGGATAGCTTAACGCACGCTATGCATCCTATGTAGCGTCGTTAATGCTACTCGTTAGCGCACGCAATACACACACTTAGCGACGCTAACCATGCACGCCAAGATTTCGCGGTCACCGATCGATTTCGATGACTTAGCGCACGCTAAGTTGCAAATGTGGCGTACGCTAAACATACACGATAGCGCACGTTAATTAACGTATCTTAGCGCACGCTAAGAGTGCATGGCAGTTCACTGGAGGGCAGCAGATTATACAAATGGTGATGAAGTAGGCGAATTCCTCAGTGATTTGATGTTTGTTATCCGACTTCATGTTATGATCATAACCCTTATGAATGATCTCAAGGATAATAACAACTTCAAGATGCAAGTATACGTATAATCATCATAACACCATAATCCATCTTGATTACAATTCTCATGCGAAGTTGGTGATCTCCGGTTGATGTATTAGATTCTACTATCATTATACATATTCAGACTTCATCTTGAGGTGAACTAACAATTCCAACTTATACGAAAGAATATTTTCTAAGATGATTCTTCCTTTTAGTTCTTATAATATCACCTCCAATTCATGATCACAAAGATGACATAAATCATACGGATTGTTAACTTCAGAATGTTTCTCTCATCATTTGAAGTACTAGGATTCCGACTACAAGGTTCCAACAATAATATCGTAATTGTAGACATTCCAATCTTATAAACATGATGTTGTTGAATAATTCACTAATGGAATTCAATATCTCGCTAACATGATCATCTTATCCCTTGGAATCCAAATCTAAGACTGGTGATAGGTTGAACATACCTTAATATGCTGAAATCACTGAAACACAAGGTAGAATCCGACTCCGGTTGGTTATGTGCCACTCCAAGGTGCTATTCCACTTCAATGATTACTCCCAAGTGATAACCAATATACAAAGACCAACAAGATGAGTTCTAAGTGTGTAGAGGGATTATTACAGCTCTCTGGCCTCTCAAGGATGAAGAATGGACGGATGAAATGTAAGCCAAAACGGGTTGTTGTCCCATTTATAATATTCTGCATTTTAACAAGTTAGCGCACGCTACTAAGCTTCCTTAGCGCGCGCTAATAAGAGTTGACTTCAGAACTGTCTAGGTTCATCCGCGGGAATCTTATCCGGACCCATGTCCCGGCTGGCGCATGTGCTAGCCGTCCCGCTCAATAATTGAGTTCTTAGCGCACGCAACTCCTACATGCGTAGCGTGCGCTAGTAGTAGCCCGATAGCGCGCGTTAAGCTACATTCTTAGCGTGCGCTATCACGAGTTTGCATGAGAAATTTTGCATGTTGTTATACTTATGTACAAAGATATCAATGCAAGAAATATCATACTCCAATAATCAAAACCACAAATCCGAATAATACAGGGTTTGAATACAGATGAAATACACCGTAATAAATCCGGATATTACATACTCTCCTACTAAAAAGGAGTTTCGTCCCGAAACTCAAGACGAAAATAACTCGGGATATCTAGACTTCATATCGCCTTCCGTTTCCCGGTGGCTTCTTCCATTCCGTGACGTGACCATTGAACTTTGACCAAAGCGATTGGTTTGTTCCTCACCGCTTAACTCGACTCGAGTATCTTGACCGTCTTTCTTCAAACGTCCCATCCTGCGCGACTTCGATCTCGCCGAAATCAATGATATGACTGGGATCTGGTATATACCTCCGTAACTGGGATACGTGGAACACGTTATGAACATGGCTCAATGACGGCGGCAATGCTAATCTGTATGCCAATTCTCCAACTCTCTCAAGGATTTCAAATGGTCCGATATATCTCGGACTCATCTTTCCTTTCCTTCCAAAACGAAAGATTCCCCGAGTAGGAGAAACCTTTAAAAGTACGTGGTCTCCCGTACTGAACTCCAAAGGGCGACGGCGTACGTCTGCATAATATTTCTGGCGACTTTGGGCGGTTAACAGCCTTTCACGAATCAAGGCTATCTTTTCTCGAGTCTGTACGATCAACTCTGGTTCTGTCCCGATCAAGTCTGATGAATCATCCTAACATAGGGGCGATCTATATCTCCTCCCGTATAATGCCTCGAATGGTTCCATCTTAATGGAAGCATGCCAACTATTGTTGTAGGTAAATTCAATCAATGGTAGATGAATTTCCCAATCGTTTGACCAATCTAAGGCACAAGACCTCAGCATATCTTCCACCGTTTGAATGGTCCTCTCGGATTGTCCGTCAGTCTGCGGATGATAAGCTGTACTGAAGTTCAATTCGGTCCCCAAGGCCTTATGAACTGCCTTCCAAAAGTGAGACACAAAACGGCCGTCTCGATCAGAAACAATGGTTTTCGGCGTACCATGCAATCGAACTATCTCCGAAATAAATACTCGCGCCAATTTCTCTGGTCCCCATGTGTCGTTAATGCCTAGGAAATGAGCTGATTTGGTTAAACGATCAACTATCACCCAAATCATGTTCATTCCCATCTTGGTTCTCAGCATATTAGTGATAAAGTCCATCGATATGTCCTCCCACTTCCATTCAGGAATTGGGAGCGGCTTCAACATTCCGGCAGGCCGTTGATGCTCGATCTTAACCTGCTGACAAGTCAAGCATTTCTAAACATAGTCCGCTACGTCTTTCTTCATGTTGCCCCACCAGAAATTATGCTTCAAGTCCTTATACATGTTACTGGTGCCCGGGTGGATAGAATAGGGCGAACTGTGAGCTTCCTTCATAATCGTCTGTTTCAGAACATTAACATCGGGAACGCAAAGTCGGTTCTGAAATCTCAAAACTCCATCATCATGAATTATGAATCCGGGGGCCTTTCCTTTGATCACTTCATCACGTAACCAAATCATCAGAGGATCATCTGCCTGTTTAGATTTGATTCCTTCGGTTAATGATGAAGTTATCTCCATCACGCACAGTTGTCCTTGGACTCTTTGTATCCACACTTCAATTCCTTCTCGAATCATCTCTCGTTGAAGGCTAAATTGGGAGGTCAGCGTCTCCAGCATCTGAATAGAAATAGGCTTGCGGCTGAGTGCATCGGCCACTACATTCGCTTTGCCTGGATGATATAAAATCTCCAAGTCATAGTCCTTAATCAGTTAACCATCTTCTTTGCCGCATGTTGAATTCTTTCTGACTGAATATGTATTTGAGACTCTTGTGATCCGTAAAGATCTGACAGTGAGTCCCGTACAGATAATGCCTCCAGATCTTCAAAGCAAAAACCACTGCTGCTAGCTACAAATCATGTGTTGGGTAATTTACTTCATAAGGTTTCAGTTGTCGTGACGCATAAGCGATCACCTTATCATTCTGCATCAATACGCACCCGAGTCCTTGGTTCGAAGCATCACTGTAAACTATACATCCTCCAGTTCCCTGTGGAAGTGATAGAATCGGTGCCGTCGTCAATCTCTTCTTTAATTCATCAAAGCTAATCTGACACAACTCATTCCACTCAAACTTTTGAGTTTTCTGCAGGAGTCGAGTTAGTGGGCGGGAAATTTTAGAAAATCCTTCCACGAATCGTCGATAATATCCAGCAAGTCCTAAGAAGCTTCGGACTTCTTTCACGTTCTTTGGAGGCTTCCAATCCAAAATTGCTTCGATCTTCTGAGGATCTACTCGGACTCCTTCCGCTGATACCACATGACCGAGGAACATTACTTCCTTTAGCCAGAATTCACACTTAGAGAGTTTGGCGTACAGTTGCTCGTTTCTCAAAAGCTCTAATATAATCCGCAAATGCTGTGCATGCTCTTCCGGGTTCTTAGAATACACCAGGATGTCATCAATGAACACGACCACAAATTTATCCAAATATTCGATGAACACTCGGTTCATCAACTGCATGAATACAGCAGGTGCATTAATGAGACCAAATGGCATCACTACAAACTCATAGTGTCCGTAGCGAGTTCTGAATGCTGACTTTGGAACATCAGATTCCTTAATCCTCAGCTGATGGTATCCTGATCTCAGATTGATTTTAGAAAATACTGTTGCCCCTTGCAACTGGTCAAACAAATCATCAATCCGTGGCAACGGATACTTGTTCTTAATCGTCATCTTGTTCAGCTCTCGATAGTCAATACACAGTCGAAGCGATCCATCCTTCTTTCGGACAAAAAGAACTGGCGCTCCTGTGGTGAAACGCTTGGCTGAATATAGCCCTTGTCCAGTAACTCCTCCAGCTGCTTCTTCAGTTCGTACATCTCAGTAGGTGCCATACGATACGGCGCCTTAGAAATTGGTGTAGCTCCGGGTTCCAGCTCAATGGTAAATTCTACGTCCCTTCGTGGAGGTAGCCCAGGTAACCCGTCAGGAAATACATCGGGAAATTCGTTCACAATAGGAATGGATGAAAGTTCCACAATCTCGTCTTCTTTCTTCATTGCATAGCACCAGTACCCGATACAGCCCTGTTTCAACAATCTGACAGCTTTCATCGCTTTGATCAATTTTCCTGAGCTGCCCGGTTTCCATCCCTCAAACAGAATTTCGGAACCGTCGTCAGCGATCAGCGAGATATTCCTACTTTGGTAGTTTAAAATTTCTCCATATCGATTAAGCCAATCGTCTCCGAGTATCAGGTCATCTCCTTGCATTTCTATCACGATCAGGTTTGAGAGCCACTCTCTGCCTCCAAATGATACAGGGAAATTTCTAGTTTCTAAGTTTCCGACAATCCTCTCTCCACTCGGTAAACCAACAACATAAGGTTCACAAGTATGAAAACCGAAAATATTCAAATGATTTATACAAGACAGAGATATAAAAGAATGCGTAGCTCCTGTATTGAATAAAATGCTAACTGGCTGGGAAAGGATTTGGACAGTACCTGATGCGACAGCAGCATCCTGATCGTCTGTCCTCCTCATCCCATACAGACGTGGGGGAACAGATCCGGCAATCGATGTCCCCTTTCGGTCCCATTGTCCTCTGCCTCGTCCGCGGCCAAAATTTTGAGGCATCTGAACACTTTGCTGCGTCTGTTGGATACTAGCTTCCTTCTGAACTGGCTATGATGAACGAGTTCCATTATACTTAGTGGCGTCCTTACAAAACGTCGCACGGTGCCCTTCCTGTCCGCACTCAAAACATGTAAATGGAGTGCGCAAACAATCACGCCAAAGGTGGCCTGGGCGACCACAGTTAAAGCACTTCCTAGCTGTATCCGTCGTGGCTGACATTGTTCCGTAATTCTTTCCGCTCTTAGATGGGTGCGGAGGTTTCTTGAAAGAAAAAGAAGACTGGACCTTGCGGGGCCCACTGCTCTTGTGCTCTGTAAAAGTACCAGAGACTTTCTGTTTCTTTGACTCCATAAATTTCTCCGTTGCTGCTTCTTTTATTTCGTACGCCAACGCCTTATCCTGGTATTGGCGGAGAGTGGTACATTCAAAACCGGACATGTACCTCTGGATTTCTGGTTTCATCCTCATTTCAAAATGAATCATCATCTCCGCATCTGTTCTGACCAGATGTCGAACAAATGCTAACTGCTGGTTAAACGTCTTAATCGTCTGGGATACGGGTTCATCTGATGGCTGAGCGGAGAAAAACTCCCGATTTGGCTTCCCTCACAGGACGAGGGCAATACTGAGCTTCCATCATCATTTTAAATTCCGTCCAATCGGCATCATGATCTGCAGGTCGGATAGCTTCCCACCACTCGGATGCTTCCCCTATCGTAAATCTGGGCGATAGGAGCTCTCCTGTCGTCCGGCAATTAATTCCAAAAATTTTCTCCAGTTCCATCAACCAATGGTCCCAGTGGGAGTCTCGGAAGCCGTCAAATTTGGGTGGTTGCATCTTTGCCACCTCTTGTAACCATCGGTCACCTCGATTTCCCATTTCGGAATCCTTTGTTGTCCATCTCCTCGCCAATTCTCGCCACCACTCGCATTCGGTCCACGACTGAGCGAACCGAGTCATCTGTTCACGACTTGACGAAGGATTTACGTACACCAGTTCCGGTTCGTTATTAATAGATTGTTGCGGCTCGCCCGAGCTATGATCGCACGGTTAGAAGGCGACGCTTCCTTTCAAAGATTTCTTCGTCCGCGTCCACGACCGTGACCACGTCCACGTCCGCCTCTCAACATACTGTAAGCATAAATACTCAATATACAGGAAACAACATCATTCTAATATTCGAGTATAAAGAGACACAACATGTAAAGAACGAGATAGAGTTTAGGAACTTACAACCACCATTCGCATGAAGACGTAGGCAGTGCAGTGATGTCATTCACGGCCGGTTACCTCAAAAGACATAAATGACCCCTATTTTAACCCAACGGACAAGATATCCATATTCTTAGCTCCGATACCATATTCTGTAACACCCCCGATATATTCAGGAATATTACAGCGCCGTAAATCCTTTACATAAGGATTTACAAGGCTGAAGAATTGAACATACATTAAAAGATACTAACGAATGGAAATAACGGAATTAAGATACAACAGTTGTGACCAAATACTGAAAGTATAGTTGTTCAACAGGAGCTTAATAATAATACATCACCAAATTCAAATTCAGCATAAATGACTTCATACTCGAGTACTTATTGAAATAACCAATAAACAACAGACAAATAAACCCGGCCGAAACATCACTCTGCCCCCTCGTCGTCATGCATCTCCAGTGGTTGTTTCCCCGCTCTCCTGGATTCTGAACATACACAAATGTTCACCCCCGAAGGGGTTAGCACAACGATGCTAGTACAAGTACAATAATCATACAACAATGATATAATCAACAATTATATCGTAACAAGTTTCTCCAACGAGAAATATTCACAACACATATCATATCATAACAGTTTCAACATACTGTTGGTATTCCAACGATCCAACGCACACAGCTATAGATTCCCATGATGATCCCGTCGGACCAACACATGGTGGAACTACCTGTCCAACGATCCAGCGCACACAGCTATAGATTCCCATGATGATTCCCGTCGGATCAACGCATGGTGGACATATAATCACAACATATTTACACGATACAATCACATTGTCATAATATAAACAATTCTAATTAGAGTACTTGCCTCGGTTCGTTGACAAGAATAAACTTCCACGAATATCAAAATACTCGAAGGTCGTCACCTTCGATCAATCAAGTGTTAAGCTCGAACCTTAACAAAAGAAATAGCACAGAATTCATTTCATGCCGTACGAACGGCTAACAATTCAACAATTACGGTAGGAAGTCCTTAATATGCAATCTGTCTAGATAGCTTAACGCACGCTACACATCCTATGTAGCGTATGTTAATGCTACTCGTTAGCGCACGCAATACACACAGCCTAGCGTACGCTAACCATGCACGGTAGATTTCACCTCACCGGCCGTGACTACTTTGATGACTTAGCGCACGCTAAGTTGCAAATGTGGCGTACGCTAAACATACACGATAGCGCACGTTAATTCACGTATCTTAGCGCACGCTAAGAGTGCATGGCAGTTCACTGGAGGGCAGCAGATTATATAAATGGTGATGAAGTAGGCGAATTCCTCAGTGATTTGATGTTTGTTATCCGACTTCATGTTATGATCATAACCCTTATGAATGATCTCAAGGATAATAACAACTTCAAGATGCAAGTATACGTATAATCATCATAACACCATAATCCATCTTGATTACAATTCTCATGCGAAGTTGGTGATCTCCGGTTGATGTATTAGATTCTACTATCATTATACATATTCAGACTTCATCTTGAGGTGAACTAACAATTCCAACTTATACGAAAGAATATTTTCTAAGATGATTCTTGCTTTAAGTTCTTATAATATCACCTCCAATTCATGATCACAAAGATAACATAAATCATACGGATTGTTAAATTCAGAATGTTTCTCTCATCATTTGAAGTACTAGGATTCCGACTACAAGGTTCCAACAATAATATCGTAATTGTAGACATTCCAATCTTATAAACATGATGTTGTTGAATAATTCACTAATGAAATTCAATATCTCGCTAACATGATCATCTTATCCCTTGGAATCCAAATCTAAGACTGGTGATAGGTTGAACATACCTTAATATGCCGAAATCACTGAACCACAAGGTAGAATCCGACTCCGGTTGGTTATGTGCCACTCCAAGGTGCTATTCCACTTCAATGATTACTCCCAAGTGATAACCAATATACAAAGACCAACAAGATGTGTTCTAAGTGTGTAGAGGGATTATTACAGCTCTCTGGCCTCTCAAGGATGAAGAATGGATGGATGAAATGTAAGCCAAAACGGGTTGTTGTCCCATTTATAATATTCTGCATTTTAACAAGTTAGCGCACGCTACTAAGCTTCCTTAGCGCGCGCTAATAAGAGTTGACTTTAGAACTGTCTAGGTTCATCCGCGGGAATCTTATCCGGACCCATGTCCCGGCTGGCGCATGTACTAGCCGTCCCGCTCAATAATTGAGTTCTTAGCGTACGCAACTCCTACATGCATAGCGTGCGCTAGTAGTAGCCCGATAGCGCGCGTTAAGCTACATTCTTAGCGTGCGCTATCACGAGTTTGCATGAGAAATTGTGCATGTTGTTATACTTATGTACAAAGATATCAATGCAAGAAATATCATACTCCAATAATCAAAACCACAAATCCGAATAATACAGGGTTTGAATACAGATGAAATACACCGTAATAAATCCGGATATTACACATTTTATCCACGCCTGATACAAAATTACATGTATCTACAGATACAGATTCTCTCTTCTGCTTTTCGATGAGACCGGCGAAATAGAGGTTACAGTGTTTGGCAATGAAGGTGAAAAACTTCTGAATATTTCAGCCGATGATTTCTGGCAAAAATATAACAACGTATGACAGAGTCCCTACTCTACCTACACTGCATTTATAACTACAAATAGTGCATGTAATAAATTCAACATATCTAACATGCAGGACGCCTCTTCTATACTGTCCTTGCTGAACTCCAACCTTGAAAATCTGGTGCTAAAAATAAAACTTCATTCTAAAATTTTTACAAAATAGGACGGCTCTGCTATATTATCATATACCGTTCAATCATTAGAATGTCAAAATACAGCATCAGTCCCTGCCTCAACAAATTAATCTCCTCCAACCCCTTCTTCCTCTTCAGGTACGTTTCCAGGCACTCCCAATCTACTACACTAAATATCTTGCATAGCGGCTCTCTCTTTTCTTACCTCAATCTCTCAATTTTATTTTCCCTCTATCACAGGCATTACGTACTCCGCAACCGATGAAATAAACGACCCAACAAATACAGGTTTGCATGCACTTCTAATCTAAGATACCAAATTTGTCAGATCACATTTCAGTCTTCCCTTAGATCAATCTATCAGCTGTCTCTTTTTCTCTTCTCACAGACATTACATACCATGCACCGGATGACGACAACGAGCCAGCTGAAAATCCAGATCCCTCCACTCAAACTCTAGCTTCTTCTAATAAATCCAACAATGATAGACACCGTATGTTTCACAGCGTCCATCCCTGCATAATCACAATTTAGCTGATTTTCCTGGCTAACCAAATCATCATATATTTGGCAAAATGCAGCACCTCCAGAGAGAAGTGGAGACACGCCCAAATCATCCCGAGGCCGCGCATTGAGAGCCAAAAAGTCCAACTGAATAAATGCACACTCACACTTCTGTGCAAATAACAATGTTGTAAAATCTTTGTAAATTACTTTAGCAACAAACCTTTTGTACAAGTTGCGTCCTGTAATCATATGTAAATATGGACCGCCCGTTTGACCTTGTTCTGATGTACTCGACCTATTACACATTACATTAACTTTTGTTTACACTTTGATCTATGGAAGCTTTGATTCGTTTCTTCATTACACCCTCAATTGTCATAAGCATATTTTTGGGAAACTTCTCTGTCCTTACTTTTTCTTCAATTTAACCAGATAGCTTTTTCTTTTTCTTCAATTTTTAAACTGTCTTTGCCAGTATTTTTAGGGCCAGGCAGTGTCCTCATCATATATATAGTAATTTTGGAGAAACTGTCCCCCGACATTATTTTTTGTTCTTGAGCTACTTGAGCTACATCTTTTAGATATCTGATTCATTTTGATCATTTGCCATTCTAGCTTGATTCTCAGGAACCTTCCAGTTGAGTTGGGTGGAATGTCTGTGAAGGGAAATTTCATGTAATGATCCATTTACTGATGTTTGAAATCGCTGAACCTTCCATGTAATTTTAATCGCGTAAATTTACAACACTGGCATATCTTGTAAATGCTAATCCAGTTTAAACAGTTATAAAATAATACAATGTTTATTGTTTGCTGCACTTATTTTCTGTATTATGAGAGTATACTTGCTTTATTTAAATAATATATATAATTGAATGATTTCTTCTACACTGTGAGTACTTATTTGCTGTTGTCGTGTTTGTGCTTTTTTGAATTAGCTGCGATTTCATTCTGAACTGCCTTCGGTATCACGTACTCTTGAGTCGGGTGGTGCTTGGTTTGAGTTTTTATTATTGTTCCGCTCTGCTGATTTTTTTGGTAAGTTCTTGGTCATTTATATTGTTTGCTGCACTTATTTTCTGTATTATGAGGGTATATTTGCTTTATTTAAATAATATATATAATTGAATGATTTCTTCTACACTGTGAGTACTTATTTGCTCTTGTCGTGTTTGTGCTTTTTTGAATCAGCTGCGATTTCATTCTGAACTGCCTTCAGTATCACATACTCTTGAGTCGGGTACTTTTTCCTACATATGCTGTTTTTAGGATTGCTTTTTTTTTGGGTTTAGTTTGGTTGTAATATTTTTCCTCCGTGTGTAGGTGTTTTTTGCCTTCGCTAAATTGCACATTTTGTTTCTTTATTCCAGGCTCTAGGAATCTGCTGCGATCTGATTTCCAAATAGGTACTCTTTATCTATATATGTTATTTTTGGGTTTCTGAAGCTACCTTACCGTCTTCCCTTTATTATGTTTCGTGATTACGATGAATGGTATAACCCACGGACTCGAGCTTCTCAGCATCCATCTGAAAGGCGTCAATCGTTCGCATTGTCTCCCAATTTTGCTAGGCTCTCCACTGGATAGGTAGTTTTTTTCTTTAACATTCAGATTTTGTTTGTGCTTTCCTCTGACTTTTGAGATTAGGCTTTTATTTTTTCCATATTTTCTTGCATTCCCGTGTTGGTCCTTCTTATATTCCTACATAAGGAGGCGCCCGATTTGGTCTTCCGATTTGAATTCATCAATTTCATGGGATGTCTAAATCTAGATTTAAAATATCTCGTTATAGACGTTGGCAATTTGACATGATGATATCAATGCAATTTCGTTCCATCTTATAAATATATAAGATGCATAAAGGAAAATAAATAGACCAACTGTTTATTTAAGTTTATATACAACAACAAAAGGGACAATACTTGCACCAATCGCACAAAACGATATAAAATTCAACTTAATTTATTCTTGGCTTGTAGGAATTTATTCTCCTTTTATGATTCTTCGCATTTTTGAGCTTCTTCCCCTTTTGACTCATCTTTCTTAGCTTCTTCCTTGACCGCCTCCTTCTTGGGCACCTCTTCTTTCTTAAATTCTTCTTTCTTGGGCTCCTCTTTCTTCTCGGGCTCTTTTTTTCCTACATATGCTGTTTTGAGGGTTGCTTTTTTTCGGTTTGGTTCGGTTCTAATATTTTTCCTTTCCAAATAGGTACTCTTTATCTATATATGTTATTTTTGGCTTTCTTACTGGATGGGCTCTTTTAGGCTACTTTACCGTCTTTCCTTTATTATGTTTCATCCTTACGATGAATGGTATAACCAATTTTTTTTCTGAAGAAACAACACCACTAAAAAAGCAACAAATTACACGGAGTCGAGCTTCTCGGCATCCATCTGTCTCCACTGGATAGTTATTTTTCTCAATATTCAGATTTTGTTTGTGCTTTCCTCTGACTTCTGAGATTAGGCTTTTATTTTTTTCCTATTTTCTCGCATTCCTGTGTTGGTCCTTCTTATATTCCTACATAAGGAGATGCCCGATTTGGTCTTCTGATTTTAATTCGTCAATTTCATAGCATGTCTGAATCTAGATTTGAGATTTCAGTTAACAACTGTTACAATCTCAGACTGAGCTTTTACTATTTTCTTTCTCAGATTTGCGATCTTCTGTGACATCGACAGCTGCTGCACGGTTCTCGTTCTCGTGGTATATTTTCATATTATCACTATTTTTTAAGTGTTAGGCTTATTCTGTTATGTTATATTTTTAGGCATGTGGTTATAACATGTTAATTTACAATTCATCTGGCTGACCTCCATCTTCTCCCAAATTCTTTGGTGATGTCCTATGACATTTCTCATCTGCATATTCCTATGTTGTTCCATCTCTTCTGAGTTAGCACACAGGCATATTGAATATATCGCTATGCTCCCGAATTGGTATGTTCCTTATTGTACGGCGTTGATCCTCTTCGATTTTATCATCATTTCCATTCCCTTTTCTTCAAGAGAGCGGGATAGAGAAAAGATAGTGTCAGTTCAAATGTTGAAGAAAAAATCTTTGATATGATTTCACACTCTATATATCAACTTGTTTTTGTCAATGAGTAGGACACAAATCTATGTTCAGTTTTACAAACCGATGCTAAAAACACTGTTTGTTTTCAGGTTGTCCATGCTGGTTTATCTCTATCATAATTTTACAAACTTTACATTGTTGCGAGTCTATTGTCCATGCTAGTTTATCTCTATCAGAATTTTACAAACTTTACATTGTCGCGAGTCTATTGTAAGTGTGTGCACAAATTGTGTTTAGTGCTGAGAGTGTCTGTATATATGTTTAACTGTTAATCTGTGTGCGTTTATACAAGAGGTTTTACTTATGACTGCCATTGAGGTCTCGGAATTTTGCAGATGAATAGTTACTTTAAAAATTCCCAAAGACCCACCTCGGGTTTCCTTAGTTTTGAAACTATTATGTTTACGCAGTTTCGGTAGATTGAACTTCTCTCTCTTTTTCTTTCTCATTTGTGATTCTAATTATGCTCCTTAGGGCATTTTAATTTTTTTCCCTCAAAAATCAGTATTCCTTAGTTCTGTTTTCCAATGTTATTTTGTTTGCAAATTTCTTGAGGTTGATATAAAGTGATATAGAGGTCATATTCTTTTCTACCTTTGTTAATTAGATGTTTGGTTTTGAAACCCGAAAATCCTTCTTTTGTGAGAAAGAGTTTTTTGTGTCATTCTTTGTCCTTTTGTAAGTAAGAGTTTGTTTGTGTCATTCTTTCTCCTTATCTGATCTCTTTTTATAAGTAATTTTGATGTTTTTTTTGACTTATTATTTTGTAAAATTATCTTTACCTAATGATCTTCTGTTCCCTTGCAATTTCTTGTTAACATATCACAAGAATAAAATTTTAGGCTTCAGTGAGATGAAAACATTCGGATCAGATTGGTTTTGTGTTACATAATTGAAATTTGTAGGTGTCGCGCCTCAGAGCATCTTCGCTCGCAAAAAAAATCTGGCCTGAATCATAGTGAAGATGAGATTTATGCACTGCTTAAGGAATGTTCCATGGATCCCAATGAAACTGCGCAAAAGCTCCTACTACTCGGTCAAAATTCTCCTTTCCGTTTTTGCCACTTCTCGTGTTTTACATATATATATGTACTAACTATCTGATGTCGGTTTCCCTTTTGATACCTGGTGCTTTAAATAATTTATGGTTCTTTATTTTATCTACCCTTCTGTTTCTTATTTTGAATTATGGCGTGTGTTCCTGTTTTGCGTTTGTGGTAGAATTTACAGAAAAACATTTTTCCTTATGGTTATATATACGGAGGTTGAAACAGAATGTTTAAGAAAAGCCTATGATATGGGTGTTACTTGCTGTTTCGCTTGCCGCAGCCTATTTTTGTATTGACCTGTTGGATTCATTTTTCAGGGTGACTCTTGTTTTCTTATTAAGCAGTTGTTGTCCCTGATTTGTTTTGTGTTACTTGCTGTTTCGCTTGCCTCGGCATATTTGGGGATTGACTTGTTGGATTCATTTTTCAGAATGGCTCTTGCTTTCTTATTAATTAAAACTCAAACAAATTAAAACCTTAAAATCCAAAACAGCACTAATCTTGCGCTGCCAGGACCAGAAGCATCCCTCGGATCTTTGTCAAGAGCTTGAAGATCCCGGTTTTAATTTAAACGGGTTCTAATCTCAAAATTCAAATCGAGCCCCTGAATTTGAGTCTCATCAACATCGAAATGGGCACCACCGTGCATCGCACGGTGGCCAGCCCTAGTGTGTATATATATATATATATATTGTAGCGTATCATATAGGAGGCTTCTTTTCGTCGGCCGCTTCTTGCCTCCTTCATCTGCTTCCCCTGTCTTCTTCACCTTCTTTCCCTTTCACTAATTCTTCGTTGAGCGCCCTTCAACCTCTCTGTTTCCTCAACCTCTTCTTCCACCAACATGCCTGCTTCATGTACCCCGTCTTATTCCTCTTTGATTTCTACGACACCACATACAAACCCTAATGTTGCTTTCTTCCCTCGTGGCTGACCTATCCTCACATCTTCTCCACAAGTTCCTCCACCTCTTCTCTCCATGTTTTTCGATGTGAGATTCATAATGATTTTCTTCTTATTATTTACCGGAATTCTCAGTTCTCATCCTCTCTTAGCTCTCGCTTCAATTAATTCACTCATTAGAGGAAGGTCAGGGTTCAACTTATAGCGATGATTTCTGACAAAAGCTCAGGACATACGTTTAGGTAACGAATTATTGTTCTTTGTGTTCGCTAATCTTTGATGCCTTCATGATTTTTTTTTCCAAATATTGAATCACATGTAGTTTATTTCTAGCTGCATTTTTAATTTTGCCCCTTCCCTGTTTACACTGCAGGGGATTTTGGTCTTGCTAAATTATTGACTTCTGACAATCTAGCTTCCTCTGTGAGTATTAACGGCTATAATGCAGACTTTATCGGTTTTACCCCCATGTTTCAAAGTTAAAGTTAAAAGTTTGTCAATATGTGGTGTGATTTGCAAGTAGTAGGCAAACCAAGCTACATGTGCCCGGAGCTTCTTGCTGATATACCATATGGTTCCAGGTCGGACATCTGGTCCTTCGGTAAGTTCCAAATTTTAATTACTACTACTAATCTTGCTACATATATACTTTTCTGATCTTTCACAAATATTATCATGTCTTGTTAAGGATGTTGTATTTATGAAATGGCTGCTCGCAAACCTGCATTCAAAGCCTTTATAAGTTGTAAAAACAATAAAACATATTTTTCATGTCCTACTCGAATCTTTTTTGTTTCAATTTAATTAATTTTCTACTGATAGTAATTTGCTTCATGAACAGGATATACAAGGTCTTATCAACAAAATAAATAAATCCATCGTGGCTCCACTTTTGACGATGTATTCTGGTCCATTGTGAGCCTGTTAAATGAGTCACTTCTATTCAAATGTGCCATTTTTTTGTCCGACTCGGTATTTTTACTGACATTTGTCATTTAACACTACCAATTTTTTTTTGTGAAAGCCGTGGACTCGTCAAGAGTATGCTCCGCAAAAATACGGAGATCAGACCAAGTGTATGTTCAATTTTTTCATTTCCCCCCTAGCGACACCCATTATTTTTGAGAGAATGATTTTTTCTTTTCGATCTTTTATTTTCCCAGGGTGCAGATTTGCTCAGGCATCCACATATCTGTCCCTACATTATAAATGTTCATCTCAGGTTCAACAATCCCTGACGACATACTTTTCCGGCTCCATCATCCGAACCCAATTCTGTCAAGAACACGAACTCCGAAGCTGTTAAAATAGAGAGAAGGTTGTCGTTTGGCAACAATAGGGCTTTGAATCCTACCATATCCGAAAATGAGCTGGATTCTTCTCGAAGAGCGCAAAAATATTCGAGCCATTTGAACGAGAAATTATCAGGATTATCTGTTGATAGTGTAGTTGAAGATATATGTATGAGGAAGTCGACCACAACAAATTTTTCAAGTGCTGTTAAAACCTCTAGAATGACTTCAACAAAGGCTAATGGGAATCCTCGAAGGCAGTCGTCGTCTCCATCGAAAATATCAAATCCCAACTCGACTATCGAACTAGTTCTTCTCTTTAACATTCAGTTAGTGACTTTTGTTTTCATAAGGGGGTTATTTACAAAAATTACCTATGAGGTTTGGAGTATTTACAGAAAAACCCATTCGGATTTAGAAATTACAAAACCACCCTCGAGATTTGGTCTCGTCTTACGTCTAGGCCCATTTGTTAGTTGACATGATGGAATTTGTTGATTCAAAATATTTTACAAGTACACCCCTCAACTTTCAACAATCACAATCAGCCCAAACTCTTTGTTCGATTATTTGTGATATTTATAAAAGTTGATGGTTTTGAATGTAAACTTCAAAATGAAAAATTGAGGTACGTAATCGTAGAATTAATTGATTTACATTAGTTCCACTAACGGCAGATGCAGAATGTAAAGAGGGTGTAACCCAACCTCCAATGTGGTTTTCGTTATTTTCAAAGTATTTTTTTTTTGGTAATATAGCAAACCTCAAGGGTATTTTTTGTAAATATCTCGTTCCAGCCTCACCTTCGTTTCTTTTCTTTGTGTTGTCTTCTATTCGCTCATTCTCTCTCTTTCTTCTTCGCTCGGGTTCTGCTTCGCAAATGTTCGATTTGTCTTTAGGGTTTCTGTCCCCGATTTACCTTATGTATTTTCTCTTTTGTTCTTCGATTTTACCTTCTGTATTGAGCTTGATTCAGGGCAGTTCCATTCGCCACCAGCAAAAGTATGGCGATTTTAAACTCGTATGGCTAAAAGAGTTGCTTCTGAGCTGTTTATAAGCAGTATGTATTCTTCCTTCACTTTATTTAAAAATATTGGTCCAAAAATCCGTTTTTGTTTAGATGCTGATTTTCTACTGTTTTTTGTGGGCTTATTATGAACCCTTAACTTTTGAGGTTTATCTGTTTGGTTTTGCTTATAGATTTTGGGGGTTTTATATGCTAATTTATTGTTCGATTTTGTTATTCCACTTTGCTAACAGATTTCTTTATATGTTATATGCTAATTATAAAACGTGCAATTTCTATTTTTTGTAGTTTAAACAGGTTATATGCTTTTGACTCTGCTTATGAACCCTGCAATATCTGAATTTGATTTGCAATGGAATGTATATCATTATGTATTTCTCATTTTTGAATTTTTTGACTATTTTAATTAGGCGAAAGATCAAGTACGTTGCATAGAACTACTACTTGCTTCCAGTTTCATTCGCATCAAGGTACACACATCGATACATGTTATTTGTGGATTTTCTGTTAGAATAACTACAAGGACTATGGTTTGTGAAGCTATAGGAGTGTTTTTTTTATTGTGCTTGCTAGCTTGCTAATATCTTATATAAACATTTGACCATATGAAGAATTAGACACTTAGGTCACTACAAATTTACTGCTAGACAAGATAGAGTACCTATTTATATGTTACAAAGAGTACCTATTTATATGTTACAATTATGAGGATTCATGAAATCCCTCTTGACTAATGATTAATATTAGCACTAACATTTGACGAAAGTTGTTATCCATCATTAGGTCGCTAACATGTTGAGGGACAATGGCAGCAGCCTAAAATAGAGATAGTTCGCATATATTTGACATTCTCCAAATGATGCATCATGCATATCCGTTGTGTCAAATGCGTGTAAACGCATAACCAGCCTCAGGCTGGAGGTTTGCCTCTAGCCTATATGTCATAGTTTTTTCGCTTGATCTCATAATTGTTGGTGGAATTTGTGATTTCTTTTTGGGAAGACAATTTCTGATTTCATATACCTCGGGTGTCAACTTTTTATCGTGAAGTTTCAAGTTCCATGTAATTTTAGTCGCGTAACTTTACAACAACGGCATATCTTGTAAATGCTAATCCAGTTGAAACAGTTCTAAAATAATACGATGTTCAGTGTGGTGTTGGTGCTTGGTTTGAGTTTTTATTATTGTTCCGCTCTGCAGATTTTTTTGGTAGTTGCTTGGTCATTTATGTTTTTCTTTTTGCCTGCTTTATTGATATTTCGATTTCTTTTTGCTTCGTTGCAGTTACATGAACGTCCCCTATTGTTTGCTACTCTTGTTTTCTGTATTTGAGGGTATGTCTGCTTTATTTAAATATTATATATAGTTGAATGATTTCTTCTACACTCATAATCTTCAGATGCATGCACACACATGCATGCAAAGGTCAGGCACCAGTTTCCACCCGATAAAGTGATGATATGAACATTTTTTTCGGCATTTGTGGCATACAAGTGTTGTTTGTTTTACATTCTGCATATAATTTAGGAGAGAAAATGTAAAAATATCTCCCTAAAATTTTATTTTCTAAAAATGAGCTCTATTTAATTAATGAATTGGAGACGTTCGTTCCTCTCATCGCTCAACAAGGCGACGGACAAAGGCGCAGGAGCAGCAACTCTACATTTCGCAACGGAGACAGGGCAGGAGCAGCAGGAAAAGAAATTAGGAGAAAACATCATTCTCCATTAGTTCTCCATTTGGGTATATGGCCTGTGATTGTGGTGTTAGAGCAGCTTAACAAACTACTCGAAAGGAGAGTAACAGAGGCAGAAGATTCTGTGGCTACCGAAATTGGAACGTAAGACTATTGACTCCCTGTTTCCTGTCTTTTGTTTTTATGAAGTGGGTTGTGATTTGTTTCATTTTCCTGTTTTGTAAAAAAAATTGTTCTCTTGCAATATTCCTAACAATATGAGTATGTTTTGTGAATGCTCAGGGTTATTTAATATCTTGCGGCTGCGAAGTTTAATGCTCTTTAATAGAACTTTAGTTCGTGTAAGCTCTCTTTTGTTAGTTCGTGTAAGCTCTCTTTTGTTAGTTTGCAAGGAGAATGTGAGCTCGGTTTTAAAAGTATGGTCAAAGTTTTGCAAATGCTGCGGATTATTATGTAATGTTTTGTAAGGAGAATGTGAAAGCCCGATTTTAGTAGTAACAGTTTTGTAATGTTTTTTGATATGAGATTATTATGTAAGGTTGTGTAATGCTTTGTAAGGTTAGAACATATGTCCCGAATACCAAACAATGTGCAAAGTACACATTCAAAAGGCTAGAACATGTCCCAAATACCAAACAATGTGCAAAAGTACTACCAACCTCAAAATCGGAATACAACCGAAATACTACCAGTACAACATATGATCCTGCATCAGTTTTTTTCTAACTTGTGGGGGAATCCACTGCTATACTTGATGAGGACATCAGTAAAAACCTTGTTGGAGTGCATAGAAGCATTCAACGGCTTCACAGCCTACACACACACATATGTAAGGAGCTTCCTAACCAATTTATCTATGAAGTTTGATCATCTGGTTGTAGTTATTTAAATTTTTAGTTACTTTGAGTGTATGTTCTGATTATTGTATGCTCTAAATGATTTAGGGTGAGTAATAAAGGCCTGCACTTGTATTGCGCTTTTTGTTGTGAACCTTCCTATTTCTCGTTCCAAATGTTCTTTCTGCCGGTATAGCAGGTTTTTCTGTAGGGTGTGAATAATTTATGTTTCTTTTGATATTTTTCGTTCCAAATATTGTCTCTGCAGGTATAAAGCAACAGGTATTAGATTGGACTCTGGTGATCTTGCCTACCTGTCATATGAGAGCCATAAGTTCTTTCAGGCCATCGAGAAGAAATTCGAAGTTCCATATTTTTGAAAGACATGCATTACAGCAAGTAATGACCTCAATGAAGAAACCTTGGATGCTTTAAATAAACAGGTACATGCAAAATAGATGCTCCTTCTGTACCACTTGAGGAGTCACTTCGGTGAATGTACAACTTTTTATTTTTTGTCATTGGAACAAATGTACTACTCTTTTTAAACCGTACATTCTAACTCATTTTTTTGTGGTGTGTGTGTTAGGCTACTACTCTTGTATGTATAACAAAAACATTAATTGTAAGGTATATTATGTAAATTTTAATTATATATTTGTGTTTTATTTTGAAAGGACTCTTCTATTGCGATAAAATCATGTTTTTGAAAAGTGGACTCTTCCAAGTGAGATGAAGGGAGTTAGTTGTATGTGCCAGAAGCCTGTCTTATTTACAGTTTGAGATTTCTGTTGATGCTATGCCATCTTCATATGGTCAGGGCCATGAGGTTGATGCATTTGGAATCGGGACTCATTTAGTTACATGATATGCTAAACCTGCCCTAGGTGTTGTATTCAAATTGGTTTAAATAAATAATCGACCTCACATCAGGCTTTCTGCCCTAGGTGATTGATCCTCTTGATAATACCTTAACGACTATATTATGGATATTCATTGAGCTCTAGTTTCAGGTGTCAATTCCATGCAGGAAAGATGCTACAGATTATATGGGAAGGAAGGTTTTCCTCTTGCGGCCATCATGACAGGGGAGAATGAACCTTCACCAAAGGTATATTTTAGTTGTTTATATGTAAAATTTAAATTCTCCCTAGAGTTTTGTATTAATCTCATACACTGTTACTTTTGTAAATGATCTAAAAAACCACATGATTCTATTTTTTTGTAAATTCCGTTGATCAATTAAAATTTCAATTTTATCCCAGGTACCGACTATGGGTAACCCCGTGCATCGCACGGGGTGTAAACTTAGTATATATGCGTGTAGGACCTTTATTTCGGCATTATCAATGGATTGAAACTTTCTCTATATTTTCTTGAAATTATTAGATCAGCTGAATCTAGGGTTTTTAGAATGCTGTATTCCAAGGACGGCTGATCCGCTGGAACACAGTTGTTTTTCCTGTAATTTTCGCTACATCAGAGGTTATAAGTTCGTACCTAGGATTATTTTGACTATAAGTAGATGAAATGCAGATTGTTTTCTGGACGGTGAAACACAATTCATATTGTTTTTTGTGAGTTACTATTTTCCTTTTACAAATTAATTGAAAATGATGCTCATCATTTCTTGTATACTATGATTTATAATAGGAATTTTGTAATAAGAATCTCCTTAAGTTGTACATGGATTCTTATAGAATAAAAATCGACAAGTTAAATTTGCTACACAATCTGCTTGGTAATTTTGTTGGTTCGAATAAGTTTCAGCTCTTTTTCTAATTGTTTTAGCTGTAAAACTGAATTTTCGGTATCGAAAAAATGTCAACGCAATAATGAACTTGCTGGAATCGAAGCAACGAAATTGCAACGAAATAGCTACCAAAAATAAAATTGTAGTAACTTATGTTGGTATGTTGCTATTGATACAAGAAAAATATGTGGAAAAAAATGTTGGTATTTTGGAGGTAATTCATCACTACTAGTTACGAAATAAACTTTCATTGGAATGTCATCGTCACAGTTGCGCTGTTTTGTAACAAAAATTAAGTATGTGGGTAATTTATTGTTAAGTTGTTAATGTCATAAACTATATTTGTGTAAAAAAATTGTTGGTATTTAGTAGGTAATCTGTCACTATTAGCGGCGACTTCAAATTTTGTTGTAATTTCATTGTCACAGATGTCCTGTTATTTTTAGTGGTCTGTCTCCGAGACAGACCCTGCAGCTCAACCTTCAGAAGCCCCTGCTTCTGAACAGGTTGAATCTCCTATCTCTATAGGTTCCCACTCTAAATCTGATGACGGTTTCCTTCTTGACGACAAACCACACAAGCCCCGTCACAACGTGGTTCTTAGATAGCTCGGAGAACCGTCAGACTCGAAGATTGCGCGCACTGGCTCTCCGCGCATAGAGGCACGGATTGAGCAACTCCAAGCCATCGGTCGCCAAACTGTATTTCTGCAGAATGTCGTCAAGGCCCTGTATGACGTCGGAAAGGAATTAGACTGGATGCGCGAAACAGCTCAGGACGAGCTCCCGAAGCTGAAAAGGGCCATCAATGATGTAGAAGAGGCTTTTCGCCTCATGCCAACAGCATTATGGCAGGCCCTGAATCCATTAAAACAGCATCAAGAGCGGATCCTGAAGCAAGAGCAAGAGAAGCTTCGTGTCGCTGAATCTAAGACTATTGCCGCCCTTGAATACACCGGCTCAAAACTTACTGACCACGATCACAAGATCGACAATCTTACAGCAGTGGTTGCGAGGCTGGTCGATAGTGTCAATGACATGAAGACCCAACAGGCCGAATCTATGAAACTCCTCTGGGAGATTCATGGCAAAGTCTCCGATCTTGATGATGCCTAAAATGGGGAAGAGTCTAGAGAGGCTGCCAGGAAGTAAAGAGAAAGAGAAATGGAGGTTGCACTAGAGGAAAATGTTGCTACCACAATCGGACGACTGGCCAGACCCGGGCCAGGTCAAGGAGCGAAAGGATACAGGGTAACTGGTTCTCGACCTGAGTTCCAGGATCCTAATTTCCCATGGAAGAATACAATACGAAAGCCTGCCGAGATATTGCTCCCAATGGACCGACAGCCTTCAGCAGAGGATCTGAAAGCATAGAAAAACAATGAACTACTCAGGTACTTATGTACTCTCATGAGGGAGTCCGCCATGTTCAACAGATTCAAAGCACTGGAGATGCCTCTAATGAGTTCTCAAGGCTACTGGCAGAAGGAAAGCTTCCCTTACAGTTAAAGATGAAGTCTAAACACTAGAAGGGTGAACGAGTAACCTATCCGAAAGATAAGATTCTTACCTACGATGTCTCCTATGAAGGACGAAGCATCTACAGGGACTGAGGCAGAGACTCCTTAGTCAACTGGTGGAAAGGAACTGATCATGATCCCTCTCGAAATACTTGGAAACATTCACATTATAGGGACTAGCTTCTGTTAGTTATATGCTGTATTTTACCCTACTGTATGCTCTCTGATGTAATATTTATTTTTATCTTTCAAGCCTTGTAATTTTCAATCATCATTAAAATTTTGCTTTCTTGAAAGATTACAGCTCGTAATCTACTTTTAGTATTTTCACGTTTTGATTACGATGAAGTACTGATATATTCAACAAGTACAAACTTGTTAAATCCACAAGCTATAAGAACTTGTCTGGGAGCAGTTCATAGATTAAGTTTTATTCAATATAGATTACATTCTATAAGATTGTGCTTGGGCGCCAATTATAAGTTAAGTTGTAATGCACTAAGTCCGTTAGGACTTTAATTTTAGAACTTGACTGCGAGCAGTTCAAATTTTTAGACCAAGTCGTGAAGATCAGATCTTTCGAACAGAAGACTTGAAGACAGCCTCTTCGTATCTAGGAAGTTTTTGACATTATCAAAAAGAGGGAAATTATTGGGATAAATACAACCTATTTTGATAATCGCCACCATACAGCATAAAGTCTTCAAAGTCAGCATTTCGCTAAGTTTGGAAGCTGTTAGGAAACTCCATACAACCTATCCATACTGCAAGAGATCTTCCTACAGAGTCCAGTCCTACAGTGCCTACATCATTATACAGCAGAAGTAAAGAGAGTTGGATACAAAAATCTTGCTGTAGGAGTTTTACTTAGGAAAAGTAAAACACATCCAACAGGACTGAAGAATAGCTTTAAACTATTGTGAAATAAGTTTTGTTTATTCATAAAGTATTCATGGTTAAAACAGCATTTATTGCTGATAGGACAACCCGGCGACGGGGTTGGGGTTGTGGCCGGATTCCGATGTGGGTATTGCTATATGTGTGAGTTTTGTGCGGGCAGGCGCATGTGTGTGTTGAAGGTGGTGTTTGTATGTGTCTGTGTGTATATATATGTGTGTGTGTAGTGTGTGCTGTGTGTGAACCCTGTATGTGTGTGTGTGTGTGTGTGTGTATATATATGTGTGTGTGTCTGTGTGTGTGTGTGTAGTGTAAGTTGTAGGTATATATATGTAGTGTGTGCTGTGTGTGAACCGTGTGTGTGTGGGTGTGTATATATATATGTGTGTGTTTGGATGTGTGTGTGTGTAGTGTAAGCTGTAGGTATATATATATATATATATATGATTTTAGTACTTGGCTAGGATGGCATTAAAATGCAACGTATGTGTTTAGTTCCTTGGTTACGAGGTTTTGGTGTTGGAAAACGGACCTTGTTATTATTTTCGTGTAATGTGTTTTGATGAGATTTGGGTTGAGATACCAACGATGGTGTAGAGGTTATTTTGCGGAAAATGACTTTGGGTCGAGACCCATTTGTCTTGAAAAGGTTTTATAATCTTGAACTTGAAGTCCCAAAAGACTTTCTGTCGTTTTCTAGAACTCCCGAGTTGATATATTATTTTCAAAAACTTGAGTTGTACTTTAAACATTGAAAACCTCTCGGGAACTTCTTTCACGACTGTTGTCATTTTAATATAACTGATATTTGCGTGATATATGTTGTATGGCCTGAATACTTGTACTAGCCAATCATAATTAGTACAAAACTCATGCATAAATTAGTAATGTAAAGTAATGCATTGAAATTTTGATGCACGAAATGCATATATTTCATGCATAATTAGTACAAAACTCATGCATAAATTAAGATCAGAAAGATCGCATCTAATATCGCAGACGTATGTAACGCTCCACTATCTAACTCCTTAAATGGGGGAAATGTGTCTCATGCATTTCAGGTATGCTTAGTTCTTTGGAGCAATCACGGGGATGGCACGTAAGAAGGCGAGCCGCGATACTAATCAAAAATTAGAGTTCATTATGATGTTATTATATTATTATGTCATCTTTAGTCTTCCGCTATATTGTATCTTGACCCCTGTGTGGGTAAGTCCAGTAATGAGTTGTTATTCGGATTGTTTTCTTGTCGTGTGACCTTATTAGTCGGTGTGTGTTAATATTCGACCTTATCGGTCAGTATTAGTATGTAGTTTGAACACGGGCGGTCAGACGTTTGTCGTCCCGTGGTATTTAGCCTGGTAGATCCCTCTATTAACGGAGTCTACAGTGTGTAATATTCCCGGTGGATTTCTGGGGGTGTTACAGATCCACACGATAAAAGCTGTTGAGATCTTGTTAACTTTGTTCCAGGAACTCTAAAATGTTGTTGGGTAGTGACGTCCAGCCAAACTCTGCACTTCCTTACGTCCAAATCACCCAGCCACTGGAGGAGGAAGGAAGAGGAAAGAAAATGACGAAACTGAACTATGATGTTTTATTTATACTGGACGCGATTAGCGCACGCTACGGACGTGATTAGCGCACGCTACAGTCCACCGCCTTTGAAAGGCGGTGCAGAACTTTCTACACTGGCCACGCTAGCGTGCGCTACCCGTAATGATTAGCGCGCGCTACCTGTTAGTTGTCCAGAATCCAAAACCCTCTGCATGCACTGACTGGCCATAATGGCATGCGCCACCATAGCCAATTAACGTACGCTACCAATACATAATTAGCACGGACTAGCAACACAGTCTAGCGTGCGCTAACTACTATTTCTCAACATCACCATTATGAAGTTTGGTCAGAACGAACACCTCCTAATAGGCACATAACTCGACAATCACTAACAATCAATATACCAGTTCCAACCCCAATACACACATGATTCCAAACATCAGACAGTATAATATGGAACTTACCCAAACCAACTCCCAACAAAAAATGACCAAAAATAAAATACATTATTAATAAAGTGCACGGATGTTACACTCTTACCCTCTAAAAAGAAGTTTCGTCCTCGAAACTTGAAACAGGAAAGGGGGTCGTCGAAATATGTGTCTGAATCACCAATCGTATCCACACACAGTTTATTCTTAAATCGTCAACATTACACGAGTACATATTTACTAAGAAAACACAAATACACAGTATGCCCCATTAAGCCTATCTCAGGGGTTAACAACGACAGAGTTATCTTCGACTTCTTCTTTTGGGTCCACTTCAGGATCTTCCTCGGGATCCTCTTCGTCTTCTGTGACTTCTTGTCCCCCTACCGGGATTAGGGCCACTGGGAGGATAGCGAGGATCTCCTCAACGTTGGCCCGTATCATTGCTCTCTCTTGCTGCACTTGATCCTGGGGTCCTCTATCGCTTGAGTGTGCTGGGCCTCCCTCTCTCGAAGAGTACGTCGTGCTGCAGCTAACTAAGCTTCTAGCAGCATGCTCGCGTTCTCGTGTAGCTACTTCTTGCACAGTCTGACTTGCGTCTCGATGAAATTATGCTACGGCCTCTAGATAACTGATATGCTCTAAGCAACGAGTATGCTTAGTAGGATCCATACTTACAAGGTTACTTAATTGTTTCCCTTCGATCAACGTCTTGAGTCTACTATGGAAATACCTCTCAGGGCCTTATATACACACCAAACCGAGTTTTAAGTCGGCGGCCCTAGCGGTGTTACAGTTGTTTCTAGTAGCCGCTAATATGGCAGCGCCGTCATTCAGTATCAATTATCCCTTGCCGTCATAACAATAACAATAATAGTGATAAAAATATTGATGATAGACTCACAAAGGCTTCCGATAGGGATCAAGTCAATCAATGGTACGAATACAACCAAAATATTAGTCAAACTAAAAGATACAATCACAGACTCTCAGTATTCCCACTTGATGTCAAGGCATGATGACCATCTCTTAGATGTTGATCGTCAAGACCAGCGAACCGAAGAAACAAATATAGATCAAAAAGAAGAGGAACTAACGGGGAAATAAAATTATTATATCCCACTTCCTTTGAAATAAGTTTTGTCCCAAAACTTAGGTCATGAAACAATCAAGGCAAGGCACTTTAGATAACACACGTTATGTGCTGCCAGCAACGGGCACAAAACTCCATGTCATACTGCGGTACAATTCAACACGCACGAATGCTTATGAAGTGCAATGATCATGAACCACTACGGTTGATAATTCAAATAGTACAATAATCAAAATGCGAGCTTAACGACGAACGTACATATAATTTCGATAACCTCAAAGGTTTGGAAAATCGCATGTTGGGACAGATATATGCACCTTAAAGAAATGAGACGCTCGATAATCACGATGCAAGATCAAGCAACAATAATTGAGCCACAATGATCGAACAACAACGATTAGATGACAATAATCAACTAGGAATATTACAGCGTTGTGGGCCCCACATTGGGACCCACAAGGCTAAAATCATTTTCGCAAACGTTTCAAATACGCCAAAGAGGCGAAGACGGTAATGTTTTAAATACTCAAATATTTATCAAAACATAGTTCCCAATTACCGTCAGAAAATACCATTTGAAAAAACAAGGCAAAGACGCCAAAAGAGCATTTAGAAAGTATACACGAGTTGGAAAAATACTGGAAGTCATCATAAAATTACACACGCAACGGATAGAGACATGATGAAATACATTTGCAGCGGAATCATACCAACCAGAAAAAAATACACAAATCCCAACAACCATGCCATAGCCAGTATCACCGGAAAGCTCATCCCTTCACGACTGCTACTAGCTCGAACTCCGAGTACCTAAAAGATAAAGCCCACGTTGGGGTCAGCCATAATACTCAACAATGATAACGATCACATCATATATACAATTACATATCAATGTAATTACAAGGTAATAATATTTACAGTGTAACCTTGCCGATCCATCACAATCAATATCAAATCCATCCTTACCATAATCCACATTTCGCATCCTCAAGTAACGAATGGATTTAAAATAACTATCTGTACTGTATTCAAAACGATACCAAGATTCTCGAAAACATAAATACATCTCAAATACGGAGTAATCTGTCCATGACCAGTCCTGTCCGCTGGGTCGCACAATCGGAATCCAATTCTAATAAAATCGATATCACACGGTACATCTGTAAATCAATTGTCCCGAGACAATGGCAAGTCTCGGATATCAATACAAAGCATGAATGCTCACACAATCAATAATGATAAACAACCAATGCATCAAAATGTGAATATCAATGACATGATAACTCCACACAAGATCGACAAAGGATCACACACGAACGAGAATACCATGATGTGGTGACTCTAACAAGATCGATGAAGGACTAACAACCGTGAATACCAATAATACGATAACCCCAACAAGATCAATAAAGGATCAACAACCGAGAAGACCAACGGCACAGTAAACTCCAACAAGATAAATAAGGATCGATAACCAAGAATACCAACGGTACGATAAACTCCAATAAGATCAATAAAGGATCAACAACCGAGAATAACAACGATATGGTGAACTCCAACAAGAGCAATAAGGGATCAACAATCGAGAATACTGACGATACGGTAAACTCCAACAATATCAATCAAGGACCAAAAACTGAGAATACCAATGGTAAGGCAAACTCTCAAACGGAATCAATAAGGATCAATAACGAACGAGATTACCAATGATAGGGGGAACTCCAAATGAGATTAATAAAGGGTCGATAACAAGCGAGTTGACCATCAATATGGTAACTCCAAATGAGATCAGTAAAGGGTCGACGGGGACAGATACACGAGAGAATAAAATCGTCAACCATATATAAATCATATACGGTATTTCAAAGACAACCCAACTATCGAACAGATCCGATTATACATGGACTGTGAACGACCAATCAATAAGATTCAAGATGGACGTCACGATACGCCCAATCCATATATATGTCCGTATAAAAGCCAACCACGGGTATTGATCAGATACACATCTGGTCTCATACCTAATCAGCCTCACGAAGTACGTCTCGTGCGCACGGTTCAATATGAGGTCGAAACCAACATATGCTACATGTGCCCGCCCTGAAAATCCTACACATGACCGATCAGAACGTATCTGACTCCAGATATGTCATGATACAACATGACAACGAATCTCGAAGAAACACATATCCAACAAGGATCAGAAGACTTTCCAAGAGAGCAACGATAACTCGATCATGAAAGACCGACACGACCACAATGTCGTACTCCATAAGACAACAGTTCACAGCATGTTCAACAATGCATATGATAATAACACATAAACTCCCAAGGCCGCAGCCAAGGGTCACGGAAGTATCTACTCACGAATACTCCGGACAATATCACATAAACTCCCAAGGCAGCAGCCAAGGGTCACGGAAGCATCTACTCAGGAATACTCCGGACATGTGTACCATCCAGGTTTTATCCCCTAACACATCGGCCTAATAGATTACAGCTCAAAGAAAGAGCACATCACAAAACGTATCAAAAAATAATGCACACTCACCACATGAAATATCAACACACGCATGCAATAATGCAACAGGATGATTATCATAATCTAGCAATATTAATTTACCTCAAGCTGGAGACACTAACCTTTCCACGACCAACATCCCTGAACGAATAGACAGTTATCCGAATAATCCAAAATGAAGTACAGTCCATAACTAATACCAAACCACCACCTCGAGTTCAATGTCGGCATGATAACTAGCCTTGATATCTAATCTCTCACATAATAGACCAAATATAATTCACGTCTCCGTTTCCACTAGACATCTTTAAAATCATATACATTATGATTTATCTCAGTCCAAGCATAATATACATACCATCATCCCGACAATTCATATTCCATGATACAATTGCTATATGAATCATAAATGAAATGAAAACGAAACCATTTGTTAAACATTATGAACTGAGCAAGCATAACTTGCCTCGATACCGATACGATGAAGTTGTGACCAATCCTATCGTCTTCTTCTACAAGTTCCTCAGACCCGACCAATACGATCCATGCATTCTCCAATCTCAACCACAACACAACGGTTAATCATCAACGATCACTTAATGCAACCTAGTGCAACAATCAATTAACAATATGTTCGATAACAATCAACAACCGATATAACCGATCAATCAAACACAGCGGTTCAATGATATCTCGATCATACGAAACCAACCATTACAATTCAAACAATACGAATACAAGCCGCAATTCGATGATCATAATCAACAGTCAATACAACCGATCAATAAACTCAACAGTTCCACAATTATCCCAATTAAACATAAATTCGAACAACCCGAACCAATCAGTCACAAATATGATTACGGATACGAATGTAAAGGAAATCATATTCGACGATCAATCACAATCTTTCCGGATTCCAAATTGTTTATCATGATTCGTATTTCACCTAGAACATACGAATTCTACCACTAAAATCAACAGGACCTAACGAATATTCGATCTTCATATCTAAAAATACCGATAATTCAACATACGATCGTTTTTCTATGCTAAATTCATCAAGGGGTTCCTAAAGAACACTAAATGATTCGAAACCTTGTTCATAGCCATCAAAACAATATTATTCGATATCCTTTAACATGTAGATAATCATCCAATTCGAAATCTAAGTCACGTATCATCATATCCTTTCAATATACATTCCACATAACCTCAAGAATCATAACAACAACACCTTAATCATCATTATACGAAGCAAATACGGATAATAATACCAATAATCTGAAATCAAGGTGTAGAGTTTAGCAACATACCTCAAGAACATGAAAAACACCATCAAACACCTCAATGATCAACCATATCTCCATATTCAAGCCTCCAATCCATGTTTCCAAGCTTGTAATCAAGATAGAAGAGGTTAAATCTCACTAACATGCTCAGAGGGGCGAAGGTTGGAGGAGGAAAGGTTTTTCTCTCTTGAAGAAATGAGAAGCCGATCCTCATTTTATAAACTGCATTGTTCATTACGTACGTTATCACTCAGTATTAACGTACGTAATGCTCTCTAGCATACGCTACACATCCAACATAGCGTACGTAACATCATTCCAGAACTCACTGATTTATTTCGTTCACTTGCTTACGTACGTAATATTTCCTTCATAGCGTACGTAATATAGCCGTTGACTTGCTACAGTAACTTACCCTCTTAACGTACGTAATGCTCGAGGTTGACTTGCCTATCCACATCCGCGCTAAAAGCTGCTGACACCGGGCCCCACCTGACGACCACAGCTCGGTCCTGTCCGATTCCCTTTGTTACGTACGTAATCCCTTATACATAACGTACGTAAAACATGTAATTTAACATACGTAAGTCCTTAACGCTAGCGTATGTAATGGCCTTCTATACTTGGCCAAAATCCAACTGTTCCTATCCGTCTCGACATACTGGATACGTATACGCACATACTGAATACATATGCTCGTCCCAATATCATTCTCATACAATACTTCTGATGCACGATACCTCGAATACAATTGTTGACCAAGTACGGCAATTGTACAAATACTCATACAGTATATCCGACATCGAAAAACACATCAAGCATGTAATATCCTAGAATTAAAATAACCTTGATAGATATACTGGCACGTCTGTCACGGTTCCCAAAATTATTTATCCATACTGTATCGGTCCCACTCTGTACAGTACAACTCAGATAAAAAAATGCAAAAAATCATAGCGAAATTCTAGGATATTACATATCTTCCCACTTAAATAAGTTCCATCCTCGAAACTTAAAATCCTGTCATAATCAATATCTCAATCCCGGAATATCTCAAAATCATGTCACCATGCTCAAATAATCATCATCAAAACCAATTAACTGAAAGAACATACTTACAGGTCCGTGAAGTCGATGATCTCCCGTGAGCATACGACTCCCATACAAAGTCTTAGCAATATGCCAACACACACCAATATAACAATTAGCAATTTGAAAATATCTCAAAAATTTTAGAACCTCCAAAAATCGGTTTGACTCAAAAGTCAGGAAAATCATTTTCAAAAGTCACGCTACTACCGCACCGGTAGAGCCACATAGCACGCATGCCCGGGTTTTACGAAACCCAAGCTCCGATACTATCTTCTGTAACACCCCCAAAACCAACTGGGAATATTACAGTGCCGTGGGACCCATATTGGGACCCACAAGGCTAAAATCATTTTCGCTAACATTTCAACTACGCCAAAGAAGCGAAAACGGTAATGTTTTAAATACTCAAATAATTATCAAAACATAGTTCCCAATTACCGTCAGAAAATACCATTTGAAAACACAAGGCAAAGACGCCAAAAGGGCATTTAGAAAGTATACACGAGTTGGAAAAATACTGAAAGCCATCATAAAATTACACACGCAACAGATAGAGACATGATGAAATACATTTGTAGCGGAATCATAACAACCAAAAAAGAATACACAAATCCCAACAACCATGCCATAGCCAGTATCACCAGAAAGCTCATCCCTTCACGACCGCTACTAGCTCGAACTCAAAGTACCTAAAAGATAAAGCCCACGACGGGGTCAACCATAATACTCAACAATAATAACGATTACATCACATAAACAATTACATATCAATGTAATTACAAGGTAATAATATTTACAATGTAACCTTACCGATCCATCACAATCCATATCAAATAAATCCTTACCATAATCCACATCTCGCGTCCTCAAGTAACGAATGGATTTAAAATAACCACATGTACCGTATTCAAAACGATACCAAGATTCTCGAAAATGTAAATACATCTCGAATATGGAGTAACCTGTCCATGACCAATCCTGTCCGCTGGGTCGCACAATCGGACCCCAATTATGATAAAACCGATATCACACGGTACACCTGTAAATCTATTGTCCCGAGACAATGGCAAGTCTCGGATATCAATACAAAACATAAATGCTCACACAATCAATAATGATAAACAACCAATGCATCAAAACGAGAATATCAATGACATGATAACTCCACACAAGATCGACAAAGGATCACCCACGAACGAGAATACCATGATGTGGTGACTCCAACAAGATCAATGAAGGACTAACAACCGGGAATACCAACAATACGGTAACCCCAACAAGATCAATAAAGTATCAACAACCGAGAATTCCAACGGCACGGTAAACTCCAACAAGATAAATAAGGATCGACAACCGAGAATACCAACGGTACGATAAACTCCAATAAGATCAATAATACTAATCACAACTCTGATGCGCGTGACTTACATCGGATATGGACTTGACCCAACGGCCTAGGTTTTTCGCAAACCTAAGCTCTCATACCATATATGTAACACCCCCAGAATACGACCGGGAATGTCACATGTCGTAGATCCTTATCACAAGGATCTACCAGGCTAAACTCCAAAAGACTACTCAATGATTGACCGACCGGGGTCAAAATTAATTACAAAGCAGACCGACAAGGTCATTAAACAATTCAGAAACTAACTAAATTTACTTCTCAATGACAATAATAAACTTGAACACAGAAAGGAATGACAACTTAATTTAATGAATGAAAACTACACCCATGCAAGGGTGGATACTCGACCGAAATATTTCAAAAGTGTTGAGTCCCAAATACCACAATTTTGAAAATCTTTCCTCTTCTACCAAAATGTTTATTCGAAAGAATTTTCCACCGAGATACGTGACCATTTAACATGACGACATTAAATCATCGGTTGTCACAATGTTAGAAAATTTAAAAGCACCACTTTAAAATATTCGTGATATTACAGCGCCGTGGGCCCCATGCCGGAATTTACCTGGCTAAAAATCATTTTAAAAAAAAATGTTGAAAATGCCAAAAAGGCCGATGATGGTAATATTTTCAAATACTTACAAAAGTCATTTATAAAATATCAAATACCGTCATAAAAATACCGTCAAAACGTGCAAGATCAAAATATCAAGACTCGGTTTAGGGAATCGGTTTTAGGAAATAAAACTCAGTTTGCAAGATACCAAAAGCCATCTCAAAATACTCACGCAGCGGATAAAATTAACACTCAAAGATTTACTCTAATGAAATGTAGAAACCGATAAATATGCTCGACTTCCGAAGCATACTACATAACCATTTTTACTCGGACCGTATACGCATACTATATCCTAAAACAATAATATCACCAACAAGTTCCAATCCCTAGTTCACATTAAACACATTAGCACAATATAATCAAATACGTATATAAAGGGACTTACGATCGGGAGACTTACCATCACGGATTACCTAAAGATGATGTCGAAACCACGATACTAATCACAACTCTGATGCGCGTGATTTACACCGGACATGGACTTGACCCAACGGCCTAGTTTTTTCGCAAACCTAAGCTCCGATACCATATATGTAACACCCCCAGAATACAACCGGGAATGTCATACGCCGTAGACCCTTATCACAAGGATCTACCAGGCTAAACTCCAAAAGACTACTCAATGATTGACCGACCGGGGTCAAAATTAATTACAAAGCAGACCGACAAGGTCATTAAACAATTTAGAAACTAATTAAATCTACTTCTCAATGACAATAATAAACTTGAACACAGAAAGGAATGACAACTTAATTTAATGAATGAAAACTACACCCATGCAAGGGTGTATACTCGACCGAAAGAGAAATACCAACCAAAATGAAACAAAAGAAAAAGACTCTGACTCTTGTGTGATTAGCATCATCGTCTTCCATATTCTTCCAACCCAATCCCGTGACTACTCCCGAGCTGCCAAAACCTGAGTGCATAACAGGCACCCACCCCCTGAAAACTCGGGGGTTAGCAAACTGGAATTTTGCTAGTGCAAGTACATAATATACAAGATATACGAACAATAACAACACAAAACTCAACAGCCGCGAAGCCTTAACACAAACCATACATTCCCATAGTCAACACAGAATAGCACTCGCATACAGAAGGTGAAAGATAATCACATAGTCATATTCTCTTTACGGAACATAACACCAATGAAACTTTAAACGAGCCCAAGGAGTCAGAAGATCTAGTTTGAAAAATCCCTTCTTATAAAAGGAAAAGTATTTTGATAAGAAAGTTTGAAAACATTATTATTGACTCGAGCCGTCTTGGGGTTTTGAAAATAGAATGAGAATACTTTTAGAAAATACTTCAAAAGCTCTCGGGTCCTCGACCCAACATGTGGAAAATAATTTGCAAGAAAACCATTACAACGTTATTCGGAGTCCTCGACCCAATTTATAAAACACTATCACAAGCGAATCATTACAACATCTCACGGGGTTCTCGGCCCAATCCAAATAATATCATCATGAGATCAAATCTCAACATCCCACGGGGTCCTCGACCCAATACACAGAATAATCATCACAGTACAATCAAAGGCACAGCCTCTCATTCGACAAATCCTACTCAAGACCCCTGATTAATTAACCCTCGAAGATCTCGTCAAATATCCTTGGTTAATTAACCCTGATACCAACATTTAAAACAACTTGAAACGAACTTTCATAAACACGAATCGCGGTCTACATCAAGTCCAACATTTTAAAGCGAGTTGCAAGAACTTGAATTACGAAAATCATTTGGTAACGGGGTCTTAGCTATCACTCAAATATCCGTTACCAATAAGCCTGCCAAGCGCCTCCCTTGCACACCTGTGCACCGGCGTTCAATCCACTATGTTGGCCGCCCCTTGAACATGTCACCGCGCCGGCGATCACTCCCGCAAGAGCCGCCCCTTGCACGCGCATTATGTAACACCGGTGTTCACCAACCATATGGAGCCGCTCATTGCAGCGTACACCAGGCCAGAGTACACGCCCCGCCCTCAGAGGTTCCCGGATACGACGTTTCTCAAAACAAGTATTCACATTGTTACAAATATCAAGCACACAGTCCATCATTGCAACAATTATCAAATCATTACACCAATTCACACAATTTTTCCGCCAGTCCATAACCACACAAATAAACAATAACACGAACGTTATGAATCAAGACTCAACACAATAAGCCTTCGGCACAACAAACCAACGCTACACATATATCCTTATATCGTAACTCGGCCGAATGCATAAACCGTACTATATTATCTCTATAATTATGGTTCGTACTTTAATCCATGTTGAGTACGTCAACTAGTATCAGTATTAATCACTCGACATTCACCGACATATGTATGTATTTATCTATATACATGTATACATACACATATATATATATGTATATGTATATTCGTAAAATAATTCACAAACTTCGTCAACAATGATTTCACGTAGTTATAATTCATATATCAAGGTACTTGCCTCAATTCGAATGACACAGAAAACAGCAAACGGATGAACGTACGGTCCGCACTTCCTTCAACAATCTAGTCCTAACACATCAAAATATCGAATCAGAACACAACACCACGGAAATGGAAGGATTCACCCTAAGTTCTACCCTCAGGAACATTTAATCGAATACTATGGGGACGGAGTCGTTCATACCCCATTTAATGAATGAAAACTCGAAACAAAATCCGTAGACTTCAAGGAAAACAAGATATTATGACTTCATAATCATAATCTAACCCAAATCAAGGCCAAAACGGACTAGAGAAGCAAAATCTTAACAAATCCCCAAAATTTCCAAAAACTAGGGATTGAACAATCTTACCTTGATTTGGATGATGAACTTGATGGAATATTGTTAGATCGAGACTAAAAACTCAGAAATGTTCTTGGATGGTGAAATCTGGTCAAAAACTATGCCTTCCTAGGCTCCAAGTCGCCCAGCCGTCGGATAAGAAGAAGGAGAGAAGAAAAATGACATTTCTAGACCCTGACTGCCATATATATACTGGGAGGGATTAGCGCACGCTACAATTAAAGTTTAGCATGCGCTAACGGGCTGAAAGTCTGTGTATTGAAAAAGAAAAAGGCAGTCCAGAATCTACTGTCTGACTCGGGTAGTGTGCGCTACCCACACATTATTAGCGTACGCTATCGATCGACACTAGCGCGCGCTAGCTCCAAACAATAGCGTGCGCTACCTGCTATCACCTGCAGTCCAGAAACATTTTGCCCTCACTGTCCTGACGACATAGCGCACGCTAATTCACTAATAACGTGCGCTAATAAAAAGAAATAGCGTACGCTAGCCCGTCATTAGTGTGCGCTAACGCCCCATTCCAGAGTCCAGAAAGCTCATTGCCCAACAGGCCTAGAGTGCGCTACGCACAAGAGTAGCGTGCACTACTCTCATATTATTAACGTGCGCTAGAAATGCAGTCTAGCGCGCGCTGCTGTTACTTCCAACATTAAATTCGCGAAGTCCGGCCAAAACGAACACAAACCCAAAAATCACAAAACTCAATGATTATCAACCATGAATATTCCAATAACACTCATCATGTACCTCAAATACCAAATAGCCACAATACAACAAGATAAATTCCAAAATGATACACATGAAATACACGGTTATTTAAATAAACACAAAATCAATCGTCGAGAAAATAATACCAACGCTCGATAACCGAGAAATTTCCGATCTAAAAAGAAAAATTCAAATTAATCAAAATAAAATCTCGGGTATTACATTCTACCCCCCTTAAAATAAGTTTCGTCCCGAAACTTAAACTAGGGAGCGGCGGAAAAATCAAGGAAAAATAACTACTTGCTCAGCCCCAAAACATCACGAGCAATGCGTGAATGCGAGGTTCTAGAAATATAATGAACGAACCTAGAAAGTATCTGGTACGTGAGTTGAGGTGATAAAAATGTACGTGAACACGATAAGCTGAGGTAGATGAGTATGAATTTGGAGACAAAAGCTCCAAGAGTTAAGAAAATCACAAAACGGCTCAGACGTCCTGAAACCATGTTTCGAGCTCGACCAACCGCATCTAAGTTCATAACACATTTGGAAAAGTTAATTGTACATGTGGGAACAATAGTTTCAAACAAAATTGCAAGAATCAAATTCGGATGTGGAAAACCACAATAATCCACGGGATTTATCAAAAAAGCTCCGAGATTCGTTCGGAGGACGATAGGCTAAGTAGAACAAGGTAGTTTAAAATCGTCGAGAGGATCACAATTGAATTACCAACAATGAAAGGTCACACAATACCGGAAATACTAAGAAAAGTATGGGTAATACACTCCTCCATACTAAAAAGACATTACGACCCCGAAACTTAGAACAACAAGAGTTGGAAACGTAAAGCAATGAAACGAAAAAACAATCGAAGTCACGATTGTTGGAACCAGCAACGATTAAGACACGGTACAAGATCTTCATTCTCCCATACTTGAATCTTCAGAAGGAAACATATGGTTTCGGGACACTCTCCGATCACTTGCTCTATTCCCCAATAGGGTAGTATTCTTTCCCAATTCAGTAACTATCTCACAGTGTTTCTCCCGATGACCTTCACACCCGCACCAGTAACAAGTCAAGAGTGGATAGGGACAATTTGCATGATCATGTCCCTGACGGTTGCAGTTGAAGCACCTTCTCTTCTCACCGAGAGTCACCCATGCTGGCTTGGGATTCCCAGCGCTCACTCCCGACCGCGAAGACGATGTATTCGAATGACGTGAGGATTTGGGAGCCTTAGACTCTTCACCACTCAAAAATTTCCCAAATGTCCTCAGTCTCTTCGCATCGCTCGTGGGCTCGACCACTGAGGAGATTTCATAGGATATCGTTTGGTCTTGATACTCCTTCACCGTAGCATGAATCGTGGTCGCACGAACCACCTTGCCGCTTCCATTTCCATCATCACGTCTACGTCCGCCGAGGCTCAACATACTAATGCAAATAATACCGTTCAGCCATATAAATTAATCAGTCGTACCATATACCACAATTATCAACACGAGGTTTAGTTAGCATCCTTAGAATAACGGTAATATCGTAAAGCACAAAGTTTTCTAAAGTCAATTTCGAGTCCTTCGACGAGGATGATCATTATATGTATGCACTTAATGAAAACAAATTTTTTGAAAAAGAGGGCTAGTCACGTTACGCCCAAGACTTGTAAATACTGTCTTTTATTTCGGAAGAGGAAGTTTGTACAACGACTCTAAAAATTATTTTCGAAAAGAATAATTGAAAATTGAATTGTAACTAATTTGAAATTTTTCAAAAGTGTTGAGTGCCAAATACCACAATTTTGAAAATATTTCCTCTTCTACCAAAATGTTTATTCGAAAGAATTTTTCACCGAGATACGTGACCATTTAACATGACGACATTAAATCATGGGTTGTCACAATGTTAGAAAATTTCAAAGCACCACTTTAAAATATTCGTGATATTACAGCGCCGTGGGCCCCATGCCGGAATTTACCTGGCTAAAAATCATTTCAAAAAAAAAGTTGAAAACACCAAAAAGGCCGATGATGGTAATATTTTCAAATACTCACAAAATTCATTTATAAAATATCAAATACCGTCATAAAATTACCGTCAAAACGTGCAAGATCAAAATATCAAGACTCGGTTTAGGGAATCGGTTTTAGAAAATAAAACTCAGTTTGCAAGATACCAAAAGCCATCTCAAAATACTCACGCAGCGGATAAAATTAACACTCAAAGATTTACTCTAATGAAATGTAGAAACTGATAAATATGCTCGACTTCCGAAGCATACTACATAACCATTTTTACTCGGACCGTATATGTAATACCCGGTTGTAATTCAGTAATTATCATTCAGTATTTATCATTCAGTAATTGATACTCAGTAATTTCATTCATTATTGATCATTTGTCACTCATATTCAGTCATGGTATTCATCATTCAGAGTAATTGTGTCGTGTATCAATCGTCATTCATCACTAATCTGATTGGAGTTTCGTGCCGTGTTTATCATCATTGTCATTTTCGTTGCGAGCTGTGCGTGAGGAGTAGCGCACGCTACGTACTCCTTTTAGCGTACGCTAATTGGGTATAGGTAGCGCACGCTAACACTCAGCTTTAGCGCACGCTAAGGTTACCCTGGCTGCAGTCCAGAAGGTACTGGACTGCAGGTGAGATTATAAGTAGCGCACGCTACGAATGGTAAGTAGCGCGCGCTAGTGGGTTGTTGTAGCGCACGCTAATATGTGGTGTAGCGCGCGCTAAGGACAGATCAGGTTGAGTCCAGTGGCTACTGGACTGCATCGGATTAATTCATAGCGCGCGCTATGTGTTGTTTTTAGCGTACGCAACCGATTGTATAGCGCACGCTAAATAATGGTTGTAGCGCACGCTATCGAGGTCAGATCAGAGAACAGGCAATTTCTGGACTCCAGTACTGGGCATCAATTTATTCGTTAGCGCACACTAACTATGAGCAATTACGTACGCTAGTAGTGTGGTCGTAGCGCACGCTACAAAAGGTACGTAGCGTGCGCTACCGTGTTCGGACAGTGGGTACTGGACTACCCAAATTTCCTGTTAGCGCACGCTACGCATTAGGGCTAGCGCACGCTAACCTGGACTGACTATAAATTGGACAGTTTAGTCAGAGTTCGTCATTTATCATTCTAATCTCTTTCTCTCGTCGGTTCTTGGCGATTTGGGCGATTTTGAGAGTATCCTTCAAGGTGTAATCATCAATCATCATCTTCAAGTCTTTGAGTTGGATTAATCATCACTTCATCATCTCCAAAACATCGAATCAAAGGTATTAATTTCTTGGATCTAGAATTTCGGATTTTTGGGTTTTCCTTCCGATTTCTTCGTGTAAGCTTGGATTATCATTGGAATATGTTAGATATGGATTATCTACCTTGGATAAACATATTCCTACGGATTTAATGGTTATTTTTCAGAATTATTTCAAGAACCCTTGGGGTTGACTTCGGTTAATTGGGGATTTTCCGATTGAGGTTGTTGTAATCATGATTTATGGATTCCTAATGGATTATTGATATCATTGAAGTGTTTTGTTAGTTCGAAATACTCATTTGGTGTTGGTTTCGACATATTCGGAATTGGATATTTCCGAAGTTGTGTGGTTGGTTATGTATTCGTTAGAATGCCCCTATGAGTTTGATTATCGTTGTTTCGACCTTTGGGTTAGTCGTGTTTTGTTGTTTGATACGTGTATTGAGCGATTGTTGGTAATTATTGTTATTCAAGATTGTTCGAGCGACCGGTATTTCACTTAGGACGTTGTTCGTGGACGGACATTCTTCATCGGTATTGAGTAAGTTGATTCTTAATCGGTTAAAAGGATACTCATTCCTTTTGTTGTTGATTGCTCATAATCATAATTCATTCATCATAATATTAATCATTTTGAGACTTGTAATTGTCGAATAATTATTTCATTCACGAGGAACGACGGTTCCAAATCATTTCATTGGGTTATCAATCACGTTACTATTACTTTCATATCGGTGAGTCATCTTGGCCTTGTCTAATTATTATTCATTGATATTCATCATGGTCATTCTAGTTCATGTGACCTTCTGGGTTCATATTGCGTGGTCGGGTGTGGCTGTGTGGAATTTTTAGTCGGGCACACAATGGTCATGTATTGGGTTCACCGATACATCGGACCGTGCACACGGTAACGCTTACCTCCGTGAGACTAATTAGGTACAAGGACGGGTGTGTCCGGTCATTCGTCTTGTACACTTGCACAGGACATTACGGGCGTACTATGATACTCCTCTTCAGCGTAATTCATAATTCAGAACATTTCATAACTTCAGTTAATTCATGATTGTGTAAGTTCAACTCTTGAGGATTGTTGTTACGTATGGCCCGGCCCGTTGGGGGATTTTGTTTTCAGGTCACGGCAAGGCAAAGGCACGGGAAGAGCATGCTGACGGCGAGGAGTCCCAGTGATACTAGTAGGGGGCCCCAGTCATTCCGTTTGTTCAGTCATTTCAGTCATTCCGTCATTTGTATTTTTCCGCTGCAAATTCCGTTTGAGATGTTTATTTTGTTCAGGGTGGTGTATTTTATCTCCATATAAAATATACTAGTATTCTGTTTTGTCCTGGTGTAATGTACTTAAACTCCTCACCGGAGTAATTTGTAATATAATGTGGTTCGGTACTACAATTATATTATTTAATTCATCATTTTCATTTGCCTGGTGGGTCCCAGTCGGGGATTCACGACACTGTAATATCCGCCTAGTTTGGGGTGTTACAGAGTTGGTATCGGAGAGTGGTTTTGAATACTACCCTCCAAGTCATGTCTCATTTGAAATCATCGTCATCGGACTAGTATCATTGGACTTTCGCGTCACGTGTGACCTGTGCAAATGCCGAGCCAATCAGACCAAGAACTGTAAGATTTCTAATGCCATGGTATAATTTCTGGCATTAATCATTCATTCATAATTGATCAGTTAACAATCCTCAATCATCATTGTCATTTTGACCAGGACGGTCAGGTTAACTCATTAATCAGTCAATTCATTTCATTGTTCAGTTGTTGATCAGGAAGATCGAATCATTAATCTTGTTAACTCATTCAAGATAATCATTTCAATAATTTCATCAGATAATCATGTCACGTCAATTAATCATTCATGTAATCGCTGTATTTGAGCGCGTATGCTCATTTTCATCATTTCATAATATAATCATAATGTGATACTCATGCGAGATATATAATCATCATATGACTTCCCTACTTCAGTATGGAGAGGGCAGGAAGAGGACGTGGAGGACGAGGCCGTGGAGCGGGCCGAATCCCGAGAACTCGTGTGAATACACGTGCAAACGCGAGGAATAATGCTAACTCATCGAGCAACGACGCTGCCACTCATTCACCTGGACGCGATCATTCACTATCGGGGAGTCGTACCCGGGACACGGCTCAGTCAGAGGGTGTCCGGGTTGACCCACTCGCTTTTATGCAGGGCATGATGGCCCAAATGACACAGATGGCTCAGTTGATGGAGACGATGCACAACTCCGTCAATCAAAATCAGCAGGCTCCTCCGCCGCCACCTCAGAGGCAGGAGAGGAATTTGAGTAATATCATCGGCGATATCTCTCGCCAGAGGCCACCTACTTTTGAGGGCTCGTCTGAGCCGGCAGATATCATTCATTGGCTCTAGCATTTCGAGAAGTTGTTTGCTATGGTAGAGTGTCCCGAAGGACACAAAGTTTCGGTTGCGGCTTACTACCTGGGTAAGAGCGCACATTCTTGGTGGTTATCGTTGAAGCCCACCGAAGGATCTTGTACTTGGGATCAATTCAAGACTCTCATGATGGAGAGGTATTATCCGGCCCCACTCAGAGAGGCCAAGCTATCGGAATTGCTCACCCCCGACCCCTCAACAGACGAGGATGTTCTCGCCATTGCCGAGAAATTTCAGGAACTTCTTCCTTTCACCTCATCCATCATTCATTCAGAGGCGGATAAGATCAAGTATTTCAGCAAGAGGCTGAAACCCCGTATGAGACTTCAGTTACTTAATCATAATTGCACCACGTTGTCCGAATTCATTGAGAAAGCTCTCACCTACGAGCTTACTGCTAAGGAAATTGCTAAGCAGCAACCTTCGTCTGCTAGCAAGAAATCGAAGAATCGTAATAGATCGAAGGCGGTCAGACAACTTTCAAGAAACCCCGTGCGGGCTCCGCTTTTTCTGAGCGACCTCCTGTGTCGTCTAAACCCGCAGAATCTCAGTCTCGAGCGGCCAGTTCGGCCATCACCTGTTTTAACTGTGGGGAGCTTGGTCACCTCAGTACCAAGTGTCCTCGACAAACTATCACATGTCATAATTGTGGAATTGCTGGGCATAAGGCCCGTTTTTGCCGTAGGGACTCCAAACCTACTCAGACGTCATCTCAGGCACCTAAGCAGTCAGCTGCTCGTAATCGAGCCACTCAATCGGCGTCGTTTAAAGCAGCGGGAGCGACTAAAGGTGGAGCTTTTAGCCATCGAGACGGAGCGTCGGTGCCGGGACTAGCAAGCCCCGGATCTATGAGATGAAGAAGACCGATGATCCAGAGGCCCGAATGATCTCAGGTACACTCGATATTCTATCTCAACCTGTGTGTACCCTTTTTGATACTGGTGCATCGCATTCATTCATTTCCGAGTCATGTTTGAGTAGACTACGTCTGGGTAGTGCTACTAGTTGTGAGCCTTATGTCATTGGCCTACCTGATGGTAGACGAATTATCGGAAATTGTGAGATTCAGAATTGTCCGATTCAGTTTCATGGTCGTGAATGGCCAGCGGACCTAATCGTGGTAGATTTGCCGAGGGACGACATCATCTTGGGTATTGATTGGATGGATCGTCATGATGCCATCATTAGTGTCCGTAAGCGTATGGTCACTATCATTTCAGACGATGGGGTTGAATGTGTGTTTCAGGGAGGTAATCCCGGCTGTTCTGGTAAGGTCATTAATTCGATGAAAGCAGTGAGATTACTCAATCAGGGATGTGTCGGTTATTGGTGGTATATGGCCAAAACCGAGAAATCATCAGTAATATTGGCGGATATTCCGGTAGTGAGGGAATATGCCGATGTTTTTCCAGACGAGTTACCTGGTTTGCCTCCACAGAGGGATGTGGAATTCACGATTGAGTTGGAGCCTGGTACGTCCCCGATATCGAAGGCACCGTACCGGATGGCCCCGACCGAAATGCAGGAATTAAAGAATCAACTTGAGGAGTTGTTCGAGAAAGGTTATATCCGACCGAGTGCGTCCCCGTGGGGAGCACCAGTGTTGTTTGTCAAGAAGAAGGATGGTTCATTCCGCTTATGTATTGATTATCGGGAGTTGAACAGGGTGACGATCAAGAATAAGTATCCCTTACCCCGTATTGATGATCTCTTAGATCAACTTCAGGGAGCTTCAGTATTTTCCAAGATTGACTTAAGATCTGGATATCATCAGTTGCGGATCCGAGAGTCGGACATCGCGAGGACGGCGTTTCGAACACGCTATGGTCATTATGAGTTTGTGGTTATGCCGTTCGGGTTAACTAACGCACCTGCGGTATTCATGGAGTTAATGAATCGGGTTTTCATCGACTTTTTGGATTAGTTCGTTGTTGTCTTCATCGATGACATTTTGATTTATTCTCGTGACCGGGAGGAACACGAGTTTCACCTTCATCAAGTGCTCGACGTGTTGAGACGAGAACAACTTTATGGGAAGTTTTCCAAATGTGAGTTCTGGATGTCCGAAGTGACTTTTCTCGGGCATGTAATTTCATCAGACGGAGTTCGTGTCGACCCTCAGAAGAAGGAGGCTATTCGAGATTGGCTACCTCCTAAGAGCGTTAAGGAAATCCGAAGTTTCCTCGGATTAGCGGGTTATTATCGGCGGTTTGTGGAAGGATTTTCTAAAATCGCTCAACCCTTGACGAACCTTTTGCGGAAGGATAAGAAATACACGTGCTCCGACGCGTGTCAATGGAGTTTTGAGGAACTCAAGAGCCGGTTAATGTCAGCACCTGTACTTTCCTTGCCGCAGGGGACGGAAGGATTTGTGGTTTATAGTGATGCGTCCGGACAGGGTCTCGGATGTGTACTCATGCAGAACGGGAAAGTTATTGCCTATGCTTCACGGCAATTGAGACCTTACGAGGTTAATTATCCGACCCACGACCTGGAGCTAGCAGCCGTGGTGTTCGCTTTGAAGATTTGGCGTCATTACCTTTATGGCGTCACATCGATATTCACCGATCATAGGAGTTTAAAGTATATATTTACTCAGAAGGAGTTAAATATGCGTCAGAGACGGTGGTTGGAATTAATCAAAGATTATGATATCGAGATCCTCTATCACCCGGGCAAGGCGAACGTCGTTGCCGACGCCTTGAGTCGTAAGTCCGTTCAGGAGCAGATGCTTGCCCGTTTAACAGTTCATAAGGAGCTTCAGCAGGAATTCCTTAGACCCGAGATCGAGGTCTGGCTTCAGCGAGTTCAGGGGCAGCTTTGTATGTTAGAGATTTCATCGTCACTCGAGGAGGCAATCCGAGAGAATCAGGGTTCGGACCCATCATTGTTGCGCATCCGAGAGGATGTGGCTCAGGGGAAAGCCCCTGGATTTGTGGTCCACGAGGATGGACTTTTGAGGTTTAAGAATCGGTTGTGCGTACCGGCGAATGACGAGTTGAAAACTCGATTTTGAAAGAAGCTCATGCTACCCCTTATTCTGTTCATCCGGGGTCTAGCAAGATGTACAAGGACTTGAAACAAAATTACTGGTGGAGTAATATGAAGCGAGAAGTCGCAGAATTTGTTTCGAGATGCTTAACTGTCAACAAGTTAAGATTGAACATCGGCCGAGCGGGTATCTTTGAAACCTCTTCCTATTCCCGAATGGAAGTGGGAAGACATTTCTATGGATTTCATCACGAGTTTGCCGACGAGTCGTCGTGGCATGAATACGATCTGGGTGATCGTGGACCGCTTAACTAAATCAGCTCATTTCCTTGAGATCAAGGAGACATGGGGTCCCGAGAGACTTGCTCAACTGTTCATCAAAGAGATAGTCAGACTGCACGGTACACCTAAAAGTATCGTTTCCGATCGTGACGGACGGTTTGTGTCTCATTTTTGGAAATCAGTTCATCGAGCTATGGGGACCCTGCTTAATCTCAGTACCGCTTTTCATCCTCAGTCCGACGGACAATCAGAGAGGACCATTCAGACATTAGAGGACATGTTGAGGGCATGCGTCCTCGATTGGAAAGACGATTGGGAAGCCCAACTACCATTGATCGAGTTCACGTATAATAATAGTTGGCATGCTTCGATCAAGATGGCACCTTACGAGGCCTTGTATGGTCGTCGTTGTCGATCTCCGTTGTGTTGGGACGACTTATCAGAATCAATCGACACCGAGCCCGATATGCTTATAGCCGCCCGTGAGAAGGTAGCTTTGATCAGGAGTCGTTTGTTGACCGCTCAGAGTCGACAGAAATCATATGCAGATAACCGTCGTCGACCATTAGAGTTCGAGGCTGGTGACCATGTGTTGGTCAAGGTATCCCCGAGTCGTGGTATCTTCCGTTTTGGGAAGAGGGGAAAGTTGAGTCCGAGATTCATTGGACCGTTTGAGATTTTGGATCGAGTAGGCGAGTTAGCTTATCGATTGGCTTTACCTCCGGCGTTGAGCCGAATTCATAATGTGTTTCACGTCTCTCAGTTGCGGAAGTATGTTGCCGACCCGAGTCACATACTTCAGTTCGACGAAATCGAGATTGCCGATGACCATTCATATGAGGAACGCCCTATACGAGTTTTGGAGCGGCGAATCAAACAGTTGAGGAATAAGACGATTCCTTTGGTTAAAATTCAGTGGTCTAGACACGGAGTCAAAGAGGCTACTTGGGAAACCGAGGATAGTATGCGGGAGAGTTATCCCGAGTTGTTTGACCCTTAGTTTCGGGGACGAAACTCTTTTAAGGGGGGGTGTATGTAATACCCGGTTGTAATTCAGTAATTATCATTCAGTATTTATCATTCAGTAATTGATACTCAGTAATTTCATTCATTATTGATCATTTGTCACTCATATTCAGTCATGGTATTCATCATTCAGAGTAATTGTATCGTGTATCAATCGTCATTCATCACTAATCTGATTGGAGTTTCGTGCCGTGTTTATCATCATTGTCATTTTCGTTGCGGTAATGCGTGAGGAGTAGCGCACGCTACATACTCCTTTTAGCGTACGCTAATTGGGTATAGGTAGCGCACGCTACCACTCAGCTTTAGCGCACGCTAAGGTTACCCTGGCTGCAGTCCAGAAGGTACTGGACTGCAGGTGAGATTATAAGTAGCGCACGCTACGAATGGTAAGTAGCGCGCGCTAGTGGGTTGTTGTAGCGCACGCTAATATGTGGTGTAGCGCGCGCTAAGGACAGATCAGGTTGAGTCCAGTGGCTACTGGACTGCATCGGATTAATTCATAGCGCGCGCTATGTGTTGTTTTTAGCGTACGCAACCAATTGTATAGCGCACGCTAAATAATGGTTGTAGCGCACGCTATCGAGGTCAGATCAGAGAACAGGCAGTTTCTGGACTCCAGTACTGGGCAACAATTTATTCGTTAGCGCACGCTAACTATGAGCAATTACGTACGCTAGTAGTATGGTCGTAGCGCACGCTACAAAAGGTACGTAGCGCGCGCTACCGTGTTCGGACAGTGGGTACTGGACTACCCAAATTTCCCGTTAGCGCACGCTACGCATTAGGGCTAGCGCACGCTAACCTGGACTGACTATAAATTGGACAGTTTAGTCAGAGTTCGTCATTTATCATTCTAATCTCTTTCTCTCGTCGGTTCTTGGCGATTTGGGCGATTTTGAGAGTATCCTTCAAGGTGTAATCATCAATCATCATCTTCAAGTCTTTGAGTTGGATTAATCATCACTTCATCATCTCCAAAACATCGAATCAAAGGTATTAATTTCTTGGATCTAGAATTTCGGATTTTTGGGTTTTCCTTCCGATTTCTTCGTGTAAGCTTGGATTATCATTGGAATATGTTAGATATGGATTATCTACCATGGATAAATATATTCCTACGGATTTAATGGTTATTTTTCGGAATTATTTCAAGAACCCTTGGGGTTGACTTCGGTTAATTGGGGATTTTCCGATTGAGGTTGTTGTAATCATGATTTATGGATTCCTAATGGATTATTGATATCATTGAAGTGTTTTGTTAGTTCGAAATACTCATTTGGTGTTGGTTTCGACATATTTTGAATTGGATATTTCCGAAGTTGTGTGGTTGGTTATGTATTCGTTAGAATGCCCCTATGAGTTTGATTATCGTTGTTTCGACCTTTGGGTTAGTCGTGTTTTGTTGTTTGATACGTGTATTGAGCGATTGTTGGTAATTATTGTTAATCAAGGTTGTTCGAGCGACCGGTATTTCACTTAGGACGTTGTTCGTGGACGGACATTCTTCATCGGTATTGAGTAAGTTGATTCTTACTCGGTTAAAAGGATACTCATTCCTTTTGTTGTTGATTGCTCATAATCATAATTCATTCATCATAATATTAATCATTTTGAGACTTGTAATTGTCGAATAATTATTTCATTCACGAGGAACGACGGTTCCAAATCATTTCATTAGGTTATCAATCACGTCACTATTACTTTCATATCGGTGAGTCATCTTGGCCTTGTCTAATTATTATTCATTGATATTCATCATGGTCATTCTAGTTCATGTGACCTTCTGGGTTCATATTGCGTGGCCGGGTGTGGCTGTGTGGAATTTTTAGTCGGGCGCACGATGGTCATGTATTGGGTTCACCGATACATCGGACCGTGCACACGGTAACGCTTACCTCCGTGAGACTAATTAGGTACAAGGACGGGTGTGTCCGGTCATTCGTCTTGTACACTTGCACAGGACATTACGGGCGTACTATGATACTCCTCTTCAGCGTAATTCATAATTCAGAACATTTCATAACTTCAGTTAATTCATGATTGTGTAAGTTCAACTCTTGAGGATTGTTGTTACGTATGGCGGCCCGTTGGGGATTTTGTTTTCAGGTCACGGCAAGGCAAAGGCACGGGAAGAGCATGCTGACGGCGAGGAGTCCCAGTGATACTAGTAGGGGGCCCCAGTCATTCCGTTTGTTCAGTCATTTCAGTCATTCCGTCATTTGTATTTTTCCGCTGCAAATTCCGTTTGAGATGTTTATTTTGTTCAGGGTGGTGTATTTTATCTCCATATAAAATATACTAGTATTCTGTTTTGTCCTGGTGTAATGTACTTAAACTCCTCACCGGAGTAATTGGTAATATAATGTGGTTCGGTACTACAATTATATTATTTAATTCATCATTTTCATTTGCCTGGTGGGTCCCAGTCGGGGATTCACGACACTGTAATATCCGCCTAGTTTGGGGTGTTACAGTATACGCATGCTATATCCTAAAACAATAATATCACCAACAAGTTCCAATCCCTAGTTCACATTAAACACATTAGCACAATATAATCAAATACGTATATAAAGGGACTTACGATCGGGAGACTTACCATCACGGATTGCCTGAAGATGATGTCGGAACCACGATACTAATCACAACTCTGATGCGCGCGACTTACATCGGATATGGACTTGACCCAACGGCCTAGGTTTTTCGCAAACCTAAGCTCTGATACCATATATGTAACACCCCCAGAATACGACCGGGAATGTCACACGTCGTAGACCCTTATCACAAGGATCTACCAGGCTAAACTCCATAAGACTACTCAATGATTGACCGACCGGGGTCAAAATTAATTACAAAGCAGACCAACAAGGTCATTAAACAATTCAGAAACTAACTAATTTAATTCTCAATGACAATAATAAACTTGAACACAGAAAGGAATGACAACTTAATTTAATGAATGAAAACTACACCCATGCAAGGGTGGATACTCGACCGAAAGAGAAATACCAACCAAAATGAAACAAAAGAAAAAGACTCTGACTCTTGTGTGAATAGTATCGTCGTCTTTCATCTTCGTCCAAGCCAATCCCATGACTGCTCCTGAGCTGCCAAAACCTGAGTGCATAATAGGGACCCACCCCCTGAAAACTCGGGGGTTAGCAAACTGGAATTTTGCTAGTGCAAGTACATAATATACAAGATATACGAACAATAACAACACAAAACTCAACAGCCGCGAAGCCTTAACACAAACCATACATTCCCATAGTCAACACAGAATAGCACTCGCATACAGAAGGTGAAAGATAATCACATAGTCATATTCTCTTTACGGAACATAACACCAATGAAACTTTAGACGAGCACAAGGAGTCAGAAGGTCTAGTTTGAAAAATCCCTTCTTATAAAAGGAAAAGTATTTTGATAAGAAAGTTTGAAAACATTATTATTGACTCGGGCCGTCTTGGGGTTTTGAAAATCGAATGAGAATACTTTTATAAAATACTTCGAAAGCTCTCGGGTCCTCGGCCCAACATGTGGAAAATAATTTGCAAGAAAACCATTACAACGTTATTCGGGGTCATCGACCCAATTTATAAAACACTATCACAAGTGAATCATTACAACATCTCACGGGGTTCTCAGCCCAATCCAAATAATATCATCACGAGATCAAATCTCAACATCCCACGGGGTCCTCGACCCAATACACAGAATAATCATCACAGTACAATCAAAGGCACAGCCTCTCATTCGACAAATCCTACTCAAGACTCCTGATTAATTAACCCTCGGAGATCTCATCAAATATCCTTGGTTAATTAACACTGATACCAACATTTAAAACAAGTGGAAACGAACTTTCAGAAACACGAATCGCGGTCTACATCAAGACCAACATTTTAAAGCAAGTTGCAAGAACTTGAATTACGAAAATCATTTGGTAACGGGGTCTTAGCTATCACTCAAATATCCGTTACTAATAAGCCTGCCAGGCGCCTCCCTTGCCCACCTGTGCACCGGCGTTCACTCCATTATGTTGGCCTCCCCTTGAACATGTCACCGCGCCGGCGATCACTCCCGCAAGAGCCGCCCCTTGCACGTGCATTAGGTAACACCGGTGTTCACCAACCATATGGAGCCGCACATTGCAGCGTACACTAGGCCGGAGTACACGCCCCGCCCTCAGAGGTTCCCGGATACGACGTTTCTCACAACAAGTATTCACATTGTTATAAATATCAAGCACACAGTCAATCGTTGCAACAATTATCAAATCATTACACCAATTCACACAATTTATCCGCCAGTCCATAACCACACAAATAAACAATAACACGCATGTTATCAATCAAGACTCAATACAATAAGCCTTCGACACAACCAACCAATGCTACACATATATCCTTATATCGTAACTCGGCCGAATGCATAAACCGTACTATATTATCTCTATAATTATGGTTTGTACCTTAATACAAGTTGAGTACGTCAACTAGTATCGGTATTAATCACTCGACATTCACCGACATATGTATGTATTTATCTATACACATGTATACACACACACACACACACACATATATATATATATATATACGCATATATATATATACATACATATATTTAACACATAAATATATATATGTATATGTATATTCGTAAAATAATTCAGACACTTCGGCAACAATGATTTCACGTAGTTATAATTCATATATCAAGGTACTTGCCTCAATTCGAATGACACGGGAAACAGCAAACGGATGAACGTACGGTCCGCACTTCCTTCAACAATCTAGTCCTAACACATCAAAATACCGAATCAGAACACAACACCATGGAAATGGAAGGATTCACCCTAAGTTCTACCCTCAGGAACGTTTAATCGAACACTATGGGGACGGAGTCGTTCATACCCCATTTAATGGATGAAAACTCGAAACAAAATCCGTAGACTTCAAGGAAAACAAGGGATTATGACTTCATAATCATAATCTAACCCAAATCAAGGCCAAAACGGACTAGAGAAGCAAAATCTTAACAAATCCCCAAAATTTCCAAAAACTAGGGATTGAACAATCTTACCTTGATTTGGATGATGAACTTGATGGAATATTGTTAGATCGAGACTAAGAACTCAGAAATATTGTTGTATGGTGAAATCTGGTCAAAAACTATGCCTTCCTACGCTCCAAGTCGCCCAGCCGCCGGATAAGAAGAAGGAGAGAAGAAAAATGACATTTCTAGACCCTGACTCCCATATATATACTGGGAGGGATTAGCGCACGCTACAATTAAAGTTTAGCATGCGCTAACGGGCTGAAAGTCTGTGTATTGAAAAATAAAAAGGCAGTCCAGAATCTACTGTCTGACTCCGGTAGCATGTGCTACCCACACATTATTAGCGTGCACTATCGATCGAAACTAGCGCGCACTAGCTCCAAACAATAGCGTGGGCTACCTGCTATCACCTGCAGTCCAGAAACATTCCGCCCTCACTGTCCTGCGGACATAACGCGCGCTAATTCACTAATAATGTGCGATAATAAAACAAAATAGCGTATGCTAGCCCGTCATTAGCGTGCGCTAACGCCCCATTCCAGAGTCCATAAAGCTCATTGCCCAACAGGCCTAGAGTGCGCTACGCACAAGAGTAGCATGCGCTACTCTCACATTATTAGCATGCGCTAGAAATGCAGTCTAGCGCGCGCTGCTGTTACTTCCAGCATTAAATTCGCGAAGTCCGGCCAAAACGAACACAAACACGAAAATCACAAAACTCAATGATTACCAACCATGAATATTCCAATAACACTCATCATGTCCCTCAAATACCAAATAGCCACAATACAACAAGGTAAATTCCAAAATGATACACATGAAATACACGGTTATTTAAATAAACACAAAATCAATTGTCGAGAAAATTATACCAACGCTCGACAACCGAGAAATTTCCGATCTAAAAATAAAAATTCAAATTAATCAGAATAAAATCCCGGGTATTACACTACATGTTGGTAGCAACTAGGTTGTGAATGTTTATTCGTATGGTATGAATGCTACAAATGCGCTTAAATGAATTAATGTGCAAAGTGTAACATTAATCGCGAAAATTCTGCCACGACAAATTATTAAGTTTATAAGGTTTCAAGGTTTTCCTTCCCTCCATCGAGCTTTCGGAAAATTGAAATCTAAACCGGATGTGCTATGCTTCCAAGTTATCGGGGTAGTCATTCGGGGAGGATGGATAAATTACCGGGAGCGCATTGGATGCCTTCGATTGGAGCAAATTTTATCCCTAGAAACCTGTTCGGTTGCCGGATAAGATTCAATTGTGAAACTGATTTGCGTCTATGGTATAAACTTAACTTGTTCATGAACCATAGAAACCGTATAGGTTGAGGGGAGTGAACAAGGGGAAAAAGAAGATCGAATCATCCATTAGATGGGTTGGTGTTGCACACCACTTTATGAAAATTAATTGACTAGAAACCTATTCGGTTTCCCTCTATTAAGATTTATAAAGAACTCGATCACCACTATGAAGTAGAGCGAACGATACTTCCGAATTTCACATGGGAGTGTGTTATTCCGATAAAAATGGTGGGAGCTGGGTAATAAGAATAGAAAAGACCTTAATTCTATACTCGGATCATAATTGATCGAGTCACTAATTAATCTGTCGTACTTAATGCAGACATAACTCTCAATATGACAATGAACCCACTCGCAATTCTACTCGAAAAGAACACCTTGATCGGACCTAACTTTGTGGATTGGCTCTGCAATCTGATGATAGTCCTCAGTATAGAGGCACTAGGATACATCTTGGAGATGGACATTTCGGCGCCTCCAGTGTGGACAAGAGCCAATCATGAAGAGATTTAAACCCACGAAAAGTGGGTTAAGGATGACGTAAAAGTCTGTGCTTACATGATGGCTTCTATGTCTAATGAGCCTCAGAGAGATCATGAGAAAATGATTTCTGCTAGGCACATTTTATCTCACTTAACTGAGCTTTATGGTGAGCACAGTCAAACTGCTAGATATGAGATATCCAAGCAACTGTTCGGTGCAAGGATGAAGGAAGGTGAGAAGGTTGGGGACCATGTCCTCAAAATGATATCTATGATCGAGAGATTCAAGGCTATTGATTTCAAGATGGATACTTCTCTTCAGACCGACCTTATCTTACAGTCTCTCCCTGATTCCTTCTCACAGTTTGTTATGAATTTCAACTACAATGATATTGCATGCAACTTAGCGGGGCTAATGAACAAATTGGTGACCGCTCAGTCTCAGATGAAGACTCCACATATGAAGGAGTCTGCCCTTGTGATTTCTTCTGGATCTCGGAGGTCCAAGAATAAGAAGAAAAAGACCAAGAAGCGGACGTGACCACGAGTCAAGGACCTCAAGGTTAAGGGCAAGGCCCTGATAGTTCCGAAGAGCAAGAAGAAGGACGCTTGGCTCAAATGCGGTGAGCTGGGCCACTGGGCAAGAGACTGTCCGATTCTTCATCGCACTTCAGGTACAGAACTTTTAGTTTTGGAAACAAATTGTTCTGCTACTGTATTTTCTACTTCTTGGATACTGGATTCTAGTGCGAGTTCTCATATTTGTACCGTGAATCAGGATCTAGAACAAAGTAGGAATCTTGGAGCTGGGGAAGTGATGATCACTGTCGGAATCGAGCATAGTGTCGAGGCAAGCGACATAGGATCACTTCTTTTGGGTTTAGAATCTGGTTTTGTTCTAACTTTAGAAGATGTACTTATTTTGCCAAGGGGGATAAAAACATTGTATCCATTCCGGTCATAGATTGGAAAGGCTTTTCATTTTTCATTGGTGATGGTTCCTGCAAAATTTATTTTATAAATAAACTAGTGTGCACTGCTATATTGTTAAATAGATTGTATCATCTGAATCTCAGTAACAAAGTCGTTGTGAATACTATGACTAGGAAGCGTGGTAGGGATAAAGTAATCAAGTTTTGAAATGGCATCTTAGACTTGGTCATGTTGGTCAGACCAAGGTTTACAAAATGGAAAAGGATGGACTTATGGGTCCATTGGGATCGAATCCTTTTCCTGCTTGTGAATCTTTCCTTAAAGGCAAAATGACTAAGTCCCCCTTCACAGGGACTTTTGAAAGAGCCACTGATAAACTAGGATTAATCCATACTGATGTATGTGGTGCTTTGGAAGCAGCACGTGATGGATATCAGTATTTCATTAAGATTACAGATGATCATACTAGGTATGGTTATGTATACTTAATGAAACATAAATCTGAGGCCTTTGAGAAATTCCAGGAACTTAAGGCCCTAGTCGAAAAACAAACTGGTAATCATATCAAAGCACTTCGGTCGGACCGAGGTGGCGAGTATATGAGTGCGGAGTTTGACGAGTTCTGAAAGGAACATGAAATAGTATCACAACTAACACCTCCAGGTACTCCTCAGTTAAATGGTGTGTCAGAAAGAAGGAACCGGACCTTGTTGAACATGGTCTGTTCTATGCTGGGCTATACTGGCTTACCAATTTACCTGTGGGGGTATGCACTCCTGACTGCTGCTTATATCTTGAATAGATGTCCTTCCAAATACGTTCCTAAAACTCCACATGAGATGTATGAGGGCAGGAAACCAAGTCTTAATCACATTAGGATTTGGGGATGTCCCGCCTATGTCAAGAAGACTAAGGTGGACAAGTTGGAAGCGAGATCCGTGAAGGGATGTTTCATTAGATTCCCATCTGGGACGATGGGTTATCTATTCTACATGCCCGAAGATCGAAAGATCGTTGTTGCTTTGCATGCACACTTCTTGGAAGAAGAGTTCATTCAGCAAGGCGGAGCAGGTAGAAGTATTTCTTTGGAAGAATACAATGAAACTCCTCAGGAGACACCTGTACAAGAAATTGGAACCGAACCTTCTGAAACACAAGTACAACCACCTTGTAGGTCTAGTAGGTGTCTCATTTACCTGAGAGGTATGGCCTTGTGCACCTGGAGGAGCTGGGTCTCCATGAGGTTCCAGGTGATAGCCAATAGACCGACCCAACGACCTATGACCAAGCGATGGTCGATGTAGACTCCGCGAAATGGCGTGACGCTATAGAAGTTGAGATAGACTCGATGCATGTAAATCAGGTCCAGACTCTAGTAGACCGCCCCGAGGGCATAGTGCCTATTGGGAACAAGTTCATCTACAAGAGAAAGACTGGTGGGGATGGCAAGTTTGACGCCTATAAGGCCAGGTTTGTGGCAAAGGGTTATACCCAGAAGGAAGGGATCGATTACCACGATACCTTCTCGCCCGTAGCCATGATCAAGTCTATTTGCATGATGCTTGCTATAGCTGCCTACCACGATTATGAGATATGGCAAATGGACGTAAAGACAGCTTTCCTAAATGGATTCCTCGAGGAAGAAATCTATATGGAAAAGCCCAAATGCTTTGTGTCCGAAGTCGATATTCAGAAAGTGTGCAAGCTTCAGCGTTCCATTTATGGACTGAAGCAAGCATCGCGTAGTTGGAACCTTAATTTTGATAAGGCAGTCAAAGAGTTTGGCTTCGTGAAAAATGAAGAGAAACCTTGTGTATACAAGAGGGTTAGTGGGAGCAAGATCGCATTCTTAGTACTATATGTAGATGACATTATACTAATAGGAAATGATGTGGGAATGCTCAGTTCTGTGAAAGTTTGGCTTTCGAGTAATTTCTCCATGAAAGACTTGGGAGAAGCAACATATATTATTGGTATTCGGCTCTACCAGGATAGAGAGAAGAGAACGATAGGTCTTTCCCAGGCCCTGTATATAGGTAAGATCTTAAAGCGATTTAAGATGGATGATTCTAAAAGAGGGTTCCTTCCGATGCGACATGGAATAAAACTCTCCTCGAAGATGTGTCCTCAAAGTGAGGAACAACGAAAGTAAATGAGTAATATACCATATGCTTCGGCCGTGGGTAGCCTTATGTATGATATGTTGTGTACGAGACCTGACATTGTGCATGCTGTGAGTGTGGTAAGTAGGTTTCAGGCAAACCCACGTAGGGAACATTGGACTGCTGTAAAGAATGTTCTCAAATACTTAAGAAGGACTAGAGATATGGTTCTGATGTATGGCAGTGGAGAACTGAATGTGATGGGCTTCACTGATTCGGACTTCCAAGGATAGAAAGACGATTCGTTGTCTACTTCTGGCTACATATTTACTCTTAATGGAGGAGAAGTATCTTGGCGTAGCGCCAAGCAAAGCCCGACTGCTGATTCCACCTGTCAGACTGAGTATCAAGCAGCCTCGGAGGCTTCTAAGGAAGGATTCTAGATTAAGAAGATTCTGGGAGAACTTCAAGTGATACCATGTGCTGAGCTGCCTATTCCGCTGTACTGCAACAACGACGGAGCTTTAGCGCAGGCCAAGGAGCTGAGGTTTCACAACATTACCAAACAGATTGAGAGGAAGTATCATCTCATAAGAGAATTTGTTCGCAAGGGATACATTGTGCTGCATAGAGTAGACTCAGCCGACAACATCGCTGATCCACTGACCAAGCCACTTCCTTAGATTAGCTCGGAGCGTCATCTAGATAACATGGGTATTAGATACCATAGTGTATGGCATTGAGTGCAAGTAGTGTTAGATTGGTACCGCCACTAGAAGGGGGGGTTGAATAGTGCGGATAAGAGTATTGAACTCTTTTTGTGCGGAAGCAAAATATCGGAGTAATTAAAATGCGGAAATGAAAGAACACAAGAATTTGTTCGAGAGGTTCGGCTATTAACGAAGCCTATGTCCCCTACCTAGTTTTATCGAATAGGACTTTTCTTAGAACTTAGAATTACACTTTCTAGTTTAGTGCCAACTTCTTACAATTTCTTAATTTTCGGGCTGAAGAACAACCTCATTAAAACACTCTTGTTTTTCTGGGTACAAGATAACCTTTACAAAAAAATCAGATGCGAGTAGGAACTCGACTTTCACGATATATCGCTCTTCGATACAAGAATGAAGATTAGAAATTATAGAACAAATCTTCTCGTATCACAATCTAGAATAAGTATAACTCTCAAAATATATGCTTAGAATTGCTTGAGTCTGCTTGGAAGCTCACAATACTTGTGTGTCTTCCATCTCCTTGAAGTGAGCTATTTATAGCCTTCTTGAGCTCATTTTCCCGTTGGAGCAGTTTTACTGCTTACGTACGTTAGGCGATATGAGTTACGTACATTACGAACGTTACGTACATTATGTGATTTGCTTAGCGGCCGTGACGATCAGTGAAGAACTGGTTCAGTGAGATCTGATAATATACGTTACGTACGTTATACATTTTATGGTTACGTACGTAATCAAGTCAGAGATCCGTTGATTGTGACGACTTGTTGTAATGGCTAATGTCTTTTCCAACGGTCAGAATATTTCAAACGTTACGTATGTTAACTGTAGTTGGTTACGTACGTTACCTGTAGAGAAAAACTTATGAAAACAATGAGTGTTACGTACGTTATGATAGGCATGTTACGTACGTTAACTGTACTGAAATTTTTTTGCAAACAACTATGAATGTTACGTACGTTAAGATGGTTTGTTTTACGTACGTTAACTTAAGGAAAAATATGTTTTAAGTAAATTTTGGTTTTAATAACACATCATCAAAATGTATAAAATGATCTAAAAATTATTGTTCCAACAATCTCCCCCTTTTTGATGATGACAAAATTTAAGTATGGGAGTTTTTGAAAAGATGAGTTTAGGAGGATTTAAAAATTTAATAAGCTTTTCCCTTGAATAAGGCTCCCCCTGAAAACGAGCACGGGTTATTTCAAAAAATGATTTCAAAGATGATTTCAAAAATGAATACATATTTTTCTCCCCCTTTTTGTCATTAACAAAAAGTTGAGAGATCCTGCAAAAATCAGAGATACACAGAATAATCAACAAAATTCAAGATAGTTAACCATAAACAACAGAATAACCATAAGAATCCATAAAAACAAAGATAGTTCATGTAAACACATTTAAAACGCCAATAGAAGTTATGCACGAAAATAAAATGTTTGGTCTTAATAGAGAAGGGAACATCATCATAATGAAAGATAATATGACTAATCAAGGTCCGCATCCGAAGGCGTCGGTGGAATCCCAAAATGAGTGCAGATGCTTTTGACCATGATTTTTATTTCACTCATATCTTTCTCGAGTCTATCTATTCGAGAAGCCATCTGAGATGAGGAGGATTCTTGATGAGGTCGAGATGAACCGGGCTGAGAAGAAGTACGAGGTCTAGTATGCTCAATCCCCCTAGACGTGATCCTCTCTTCCGGTCTCGGTAGAGCACCCCCATCTACAAGTCGATCGTCAACCTTGATGTACGCAAAGTATATCCACCCATGATTTCTCGTGCGTAGATACCTCATCGTTCGTAGAGTCCCCTCGGTGACGAGGCTCCCCCTAGGAATCGGAACCCCATGAACCCCGGACAAATCAACTCCTGCATTCTCAAATATTTCTATTAAGATCGACCCGAACGGCAATCCAGATTTTCTTTGGCGATCAACTTTCGCGTAACTCTTTTTGTTGAAAATTTGACCTTTTTCCACGAACCATTTAAGCACAATAGACGCGAAGTTGACTTGATGATATTTCAAAACGTGGTAAATAATTTCCATATCGATATTTACCAAACGAAGTTGAGCATTCACTTTTGGCATTAAACATCGGGTAATGGCATCATGAAGCAAGCGAATGTTTATCCCAAAGTCATTGTTCTCAAAACGCCCTGAATAAACATTTAGAACGGCTTTGTCCGTCAAGAAATCACGGACCTTGGACTCATGAACACCATAGCTTTCATCGTCAGAGAAGTTGTCAATGACTTCATCTGGAGCAGCAAACTCTCCTTTACAACGAAAACCCTCATTGGGGAGACCAAAAAGTTCAGAAAGTTTTGCGGCATCAACGGATATAGGTTTACCACGCACAAGAGAGTTAACCACAACAAGTCCATCGGCATCATACGTGACAAAAAAATTGCATAAAATTCTTTCACACAGTCCACATATATCAGACGACCAAGGCTAACGAAACGATTTATCCCAAGCATATCGAAGAATTCTTCGATAGCAACACCAACAGAGTTCAGTGATTCGAAATCAAAATGGTGACTCGGAGTTACCTCTTCGTCGATAAGGATTTCGTTGAAGATTTTCATAGCTTGAGCATTCCGAAAGGTTGGTTCGTCTGAAGCCATGGAAGATGATTGGGAGGTTTCTCCTCTTCACTTCTTTCCGGTTCTGGAAGCCATCTTGAGTGAATTGGCCGGAAAAGTGAAGGTTGATGGATGATATTGAATCTTCGGTCGATTTAGGATAGAGTTCTTCGCCGTCGATGCTAGGGATTTGAGGTGAAATGAAAAAGATGGTCGAAATGGGTTTATAAGTGTTAAGGTCAAAAGAGGATTACGTACGTTATACCCTCTCTGTAACGTACGTATCGTAAAAACCTGAATTCTCTGGACTGAATCCTGCGATTTGTTACGTACGTAACATATTATCCTGTAACGTATGTAAGGTCCTTTTACGTACGTAATGGACCACCCGTAACGTCCGTAAGCAGGACCAAATGAACAGTCTTTTCCCTTTCGATAATGTCCCGATTTAAATGACCATTTAATGTGACTATGATGAGTAAGCAACATTTAAAAATGATCAACATGACCTATTCCTAAATTTATGCGAATAAAGTTGAAAGCCTCTTCGGGTAATGGTTTTGTAAAAATATCTGCCAATTGTTCATTAGTACCAACAAATTGGAGACGAACATTCCCATTTTGGACATGGTCACGAATAAAATGGCGACGAATTTTATGTGTTTTGTCCTACTATGCAAAATGGGGTTTTTGCTTAAATTAATGGCACTCGTGTTGTCACAAAAAATAGGAGTATTTTTAAGTTCGATGCCATAATCAAGTAATTGATTTTTGATCCAAAGGACTTGTGCACATGCACTTCCCGTAGCCACATATTCTGCTTCAGCTGTGGAAGTAGCGACACTAGTCTGTTTCTTACTTCCCCATGAAATTAAACACGAACTCATAAAATGACAAGTTCTGGTGGTGCTTTTTCTATCAATTTTACATCCACCGAAGTCGGCATCACTATATGCAAAAAGTTGAAAATCAATGCTAGATGGATACCACAGGCCTAAACCAGCAGTATATTTTAAATATCGAAAAATCCTTTTGCATGCAATGAGATGAGATTCTTTAGGATTTGCTTGAAAGCGAGCACACAGACAAGTAGCAAACATTATATCGGGTCTAGATGCAGTTAAATAAAGTAAAGATCCGATCATACCTCGATACTATTTATGGTCAACAGATTTACCTTTTTCATCTTTATCGAGTTTAAGAGTGGAAGACATAGGAGTGGATATTTCTTTGCAATCTTCCATCTTAAATTTCTTTAGGAGCTCATTGACGTACTTGGATTGATGAATGAAAATTCCATCATTGAGTTGCCTAATTTGGAGTTCGAGAAAGTTTTTCAACTCTCCCATCATACTCATTTCGAACTCTCCCTTCATAAGATTTGAAAATTCTTTGGACAGAGATTCGTTAGTTGCACCAAAAACAATATCGTCTACATAAATTTGACAAATTAGCATATCATCACCTAAAATCTTAATGAATAAGGTATTATCAACATTACCTCTTTTATAACCATTTGAGATAAGAAAAGAGCTTAAACGATCATACCATGCTCTCGGAGCTTGTTTTAATCCATAGAGAGCTTTATGGAGCTTGTACACATGATCCGGATGATCATAATCTTTAAAACCCGGTGGTTGCTTGACATACACTTCCTCCTGGATGATTCCATTTAGGAACACACTTTTTACATCCATTTGATGGAGTTTGATCTTCTTGTATGCGGCAAAGGCACAGAGAAGACGAATAGCTTCAAGACGAGCAACAGGGGCGAACGTTTCTTCATAATCCAATCCTTCTTCTTGATTATAGCCTTGGGCGACCAACCTCGATTTATTTTTAATAGGGAGACCATCATCATCGGTTTTGATTTTATGAACCCATTTGGTACCAATGATTGATTTGTCTGTTGGTGCTGGAAATAATTCCCAAACATTATTTCTTTCGAATTAGTTTAGCTCTTCTTGCATAGCAATAGCCCAATTCTCATCATTTATGGCCTCATCGATATTCTTTGGTTCTGTAAGAGAAATAAATGCAATATTGTTAATACAATCATTTATATTCCTCCTAGTTCGTACACCTTCATCGATTTTTCCGAGAATTTGTTCCATCGGATGGTCTTTCACATTTGCCCAATCTTTAGGAAGGTTGTAAGATTTTTCCTCCTGCTTGTCCGAGCTTACGTCGAGTTTCTCCAACTCCTTTGATACTTTGGATACTTCATTAGCTGGAACCATACCTGCATCATCATCAAAAACAACCTTTCTCGGGGGTAAAACTGTATCATCGAATTTTACATGAATGGACTCTTCTACCGAGCCTCTTCTACAATTAAACACACGATATGCTTTACTGTTAGTAGAATAACCAAGAAATATTCCAATATCTGATTTAGAATCGAATTTACCCAAATTATCCTTACCATTATTATGGATAAACACTTTACAACCGAATGGATGAAAATAAGATAAATTGGGATTTTTACCTTTAAAAATCTCATAGGGAGTCATCATTTTGTTTCTCCTAAGATGGACACGATTTATAACATAACAAGCGGTGTTAACGGCTTCGGCCCAAAAATATTTAGGAAGACCATACTCATTGAGCATTGTCCGACTCATTTCTTCTAGAGAGCGATTCTTCCTCTCGACAACTCCATTTTGTTGAGGTGTCCGAGGTGCCGAAAAGTTGTGTCCAATACCATATTTATCGCACCAATCTTCAAAGAGACTAGAATCAAATTCTCCACCATGATCGGTTCGAATGGCGATAACTGGTAAATCATTTCCCTTCTGGGTAACCTTACACCACTTAACAAACTCGTTAAAAGCATCATCTTTATTGGCTAAGAATTTTACCCAAGTAAATCTCGAAAAATCATCGACAAGAACTAAAGTGTAAAGTTTACCTGTTAGACTGGCATGTCGAGATGGACCAATTAGATCCATATGAATTAATTCAAGAATGCGACTAGTAGAAATTTCCATTTTTGGTTTAAACGAGCCTCTTGCATGTTTACCTTTAATACAGGCCTCACAGATGTGGTCTTTTCTAAAATTTAATTTTGGTAGACCACGAAAAATATCATTTTTGGCCAATTTTGAAAGAAGTGGTAAAGATGCATGTCCCAATTTTCAGTGCCAAATAACGGCATTTTCATCGTATGAAAGTAGACATTTTTCGTTGAATGAAGATTCATCTTGGAGATCAACAATGTAAATATTTCCATAATGCAATCCAATAAAAACGATTTGGTCTTTTCTCATTGCCGTGCAATGCGTAATTTCAAAAATTAATTTAAGACCGGTGTCACAAAGTTGGGAAACACTTAGAAGATTATGGCAAAGTCCATCAACAAATAGAACATTTTCAATAGTGGGTAAAGGTTTCTTACCAATTTTACCTGTCCCTTTTATTTGGCCCTTTTTATTATCGCCGAAGGTAACACAGCCACGATCTTCCTTTTTCAGCTTCGTGAAAATATGTTCATTTCCACTCATGTGATTTGAACATCCACTATCAACATACCATTTATCTGATAATGTTGTCTTCCTTGCTTGTACCTACAAAAATAATTTTCTTCCGTTTTATAGGTACCCAGGCTAATTTGGGTCCTAAGGAGTTAGATATAAAAACTTGATTTTTAACAACGGTCCCTTTTGGTACCCAAATTTGCTTGACCCTTATTGTACGTCTAGAATTACGACAGTAAGTTTCGGTATGTCCAGGTTTTAAACATTTTGGACATGAAGGAATTCCCGTTTTTAAAGTGTCCGAATCTTTTGTGGTAATTTCTAAGGACTTTTTCATTGGAAATGAATTATACCCAAGTCCTTGTTTTGAAAGAGAAAATTTTTGACCAAATAATAGTTGCTCAAATTTGTCATTACCACATGAGAATTTTCTAACATAGAGTTTTAACTCTTTCTGGGTTTTGTGCAATTCATCTCTCAGAATTTTCTCGGTTTCCAACCAATTCGTATGATCAATCGAAACTTCCTTGTTTTTCGATAATTTAGCATTTTCATTTTCAAGGAGTTTTATTTTCTTTTTCAATTCTTTATTACTATTGCAGGCCTTTTCGTATTCATTATTTAGGGATTCAAAAGCATCAAATAGTTCTTCATGAGAATCACTAACCTCGACTTCATCGTCACTGTCTTCGGATGCGCGGGCTATTAAAGCAAGATTGGTTTGGACTTGTGGTTCATCATCCTCGTCATCATCACTCCATGTGGCGACATAAACTTCCTTCTTTTTGAATTTTTCGTGAGGTGGTTTGGATGAACTTATGGGAGCAGCGGCACGACAATCTTTCGCAAAATGGCCTGGAACGCCGCACCTTCGACAAGTGTTGTCGAACTTTTTGTTTTGAGGGAAGTGAGTCTTTTTGGATTCATCCCTTGATTCTTGCTTGATGTCTCTCCGGCGCATTTGTAGAAGATTTCTGAATTTCTTTATGTTTTTGGCATACAAGGCAGTTTCTTCGTCCTCTTCTTCGATAGGTTCATCCTCTAGATCGCTTTCTTCTTTGGCTTTGAAAGCGATTGTCCTTTATCTCTCCTTGGGTTTTGGTTTTGAACTTCGAGATTTAATGACAATCTCATAATTAATGAGAGATTCGATGAGAGCGCTGAATTCTATGGTATTGAGGTCTTTCGACTCCATGATAGCCGTAACAGTAGCGTCCCATTCTCTTGGTAGAGACCGAAGGATTTTCTTGGCTTTATCACTACTTGATATCGGTTTCCCGAATGAAGCTAGCCCATTAGTGATTGCCGAGAAACGGTCAAGCATAGTGGTAATGCTTTCTTCTTCTTTCATAGTGAAGAGTTCATAGTCATGAAGAAGCATATTGATTTTGGTTTCCTTAACTTGACTCGTACCTTCATGAGTGATCTCTAACATTTTCCAGATTTCTTTCGCCGTCTCGCAAGAAGAAATTCTATTGTGATCTTCTGGATTGAGAGCACAGTAAAGCAATTGAGTGGCTTTACTATTGAAGTGATCGTTCTTCTAGTCGGCATCATCGTACTCTTCAAAACTTTTGAGAGAGCCATCCGTCTTTTTAGGAATGGTAGGTCCAAGGGCAATGACCTTCCATATTTCAATATCGTGAGCTCGGATGAATATGGACATCTTCTTCTTCCATGTCATAAAGTTTGAACCATCGAAGAATGGAGGGCGATTGAGAGTGTTGCCTTCAACGGAGGAGTGGATAAAAGCCATTTCTGGATCTTTCCTCTAGCGGGTGTTAATCCGGTGATAAAGAGACCGCTCCGATACCAATTGTTAGATTGGTACCGCCACTAGAAGGGGGGTTGAATAGTGCAGATAAGAGTATTGAACTCTTTTTGTGCGGAAGCAAAATATCGGAGTAATTAAAATGCGGAAAAGAAAGAACACAAGAATTTGTTCGAGAGGTTCGGCTATTAACGAAGCCTACGTCCCCTACCTAGTTTTATCGACTAGGACTTTTCTTAGAACTTAGAATTGCACTTTCTAGTTTAGTGCCAACTTCTTATAATTTCTTGATTTCCGGGCTCAAGAACAACCTCACTAAAACACTCTTGTTTTTCTGGGTACAAGATAACCTTTACAAAAAAATCAGATGCGAGTAGGAACTCGACTTTCACGATATATCGCTCTTCGATACAAGAATGAAGATTGGAAATTATAGAACAAATCTTCTCGTATCACAATCTAGAATAAGTATAACTCTCAAAATATATGCTTAGAATCGCTTGAGTATGCTTGGAAGCTCAGAATACTTGTGTGTCTTCCATCTACTTGAAGTGAGCTATTTATAGCCTTCTTGAGCTTATTTTCCCGTTGGAGCAGTTTTACTGCTTACGTACGTTAGGCAATATGAGTTACGTACGTTACGAACGTTACATACGTTATGTGATTTGCTTAGCGGACGTAACGATCAGTGAAGAACTGGTTCAGTGAGATCTGATAATATACGTTACGTATGTTATACATTTTATGGTTACGTACGTAATCTTCAAGTCAGAGATCCGTTGATTGTGACGAGTTGTTGTAACGGCTAATGTCTTTTCCAACGGTCAGAATATTTCAAACGTTACGTACGTTAACTGTTGTTGGTTACGTACGTTACCTGTAGAGAAAAACTTATGATAACAATGAGTGTTACGTACGTTATGATAGGCGTGTTATGTACGTTAACTGTACTGAAATTTTTTGCAAACAACTATGAATGTTACGTACGTTAAGATGGTTTGTTTTACGTACGTTAACTTAAGGAAAAATATGTTTTAAGTAAATTTTGGTTTTAATAACACATCATCAAAATGTATAAAATGATCTAAAAATTATTGTTCCAACAAGTGGGAGATTGTTAGGAGTATGCCCTCGAATGCCACTTAGGGGATGTATGAGTGAGGGCAGTGTACTTGTTATTATGTAATTCATTATCATAAGGCAAATAGATGTTTCTTTATTTACTGGTAGTTACTGGCATTCCTAATTCGTATATATATATATATATATATATATATATATATATATATATATATATATATATATATATATATATATATATATATATATATATATATATATATATATATATATATATAAACTAGTCTATGTATTTGAGAGCAAAACATTCCACTCCTTATTAGATAAGGGGGTCAGCACTAGAAAGGTTTATAGCTCAAATACTTAATCGTTCGCAAGTCGATGAAACTGTTGGAATTCGGTGCCTAAAATGAAGCCCCAGCGGAAGCGGTAAAATGAAAATTAATTTGATCCGAATCCCTACGAGGATCGATCGAGCTACGTATATACGAATATATAAACGAAAAGCAAGAGTCGTAAGAAAACTAACCCTCGAAGTCCGTTGATTAAATGGTAACCTTCTCTTGAGCTATTCCCCAAGCTTTAGTTTGATCTCTACGAGTTCAATCCGCTCCAAGCCCTTGAACGATCCAACGCCGAAAGCACCGCGTCTCTACTTGCCACGTGCCGGAAAAACGACCGGAATAACAACACTTGATTAACCTCTAAGGTTACGGATATAATCAAGTGATGAAGCTTTTATTACTACACTCTAAGTGTATAATATATCTCTCAATAATTTCTCTTGATATTTTTCTCTAAGAAAACTCTCAAGAACACATAAATAAGAAGAACAAGATGAAGAAGTTTTTCTCTCTCTCTTGTAAGGCTTGTCTCACGTTGGAATTGAATTGGTGTGAGGTGAGAGATTGTCTTCTTTTTATTCTTCTCACTTTGAAGACCAAATCACCTAATATCATATTTAATATGATATTGTCCCCTTGGTGGCCATATGTCTTCCACCTAACAAGGAGAAGACCAAGACCAAGGGAGGGGTTAGGTATGGGGCGGCCATCTAGAAGGAGCCGGGACGAGTTCGGTTCGTTTCGGACTCCCGTGAGTCCAAACAAATAACCTCTGATTCCGTTCCGATGTATTTATATCAATTAATTAATCCAATTAATTAATCATATCAAATACATTATAACATAATTAATTTCTCCAAGAAATAATTATATTCATGAATTAAATTAATCACCCAGTAATATATTTAATTCATTAGGCCGTAAATTAATTTATCCAATAAATCAATTTAGACATCCAATGTCCCAAAATCAATTAGACATCCAATGTCCAATAAATTAGATATCCAATATCTAATATTTATAATGAGAGAACAAGCTCGATTCATTCCGTCGTCAATCCTAATGCGCGACTCGGTAGGTCCGTCTCAGTCAGCAATGGGAGGAACCAAAGAGTAGTAGCACCACCTAGCCAGCCTGGTGGCCTACACTGTACCCCGACTGAGAACGAATGATTGGGATCATTCAAGAACCATTCTGTCGTGAATACCAGTAAACGTATAAACCCTTCTTTCAAATGCCCCGATCAAGTTATGGGATCACGGTCAGTCAAACCCCGTCTGTACTTGACGTTATGCATGCGTTAATGCAAATCGAGATCATCGGGCTCTCGTGTATCTAATACACCTAGCTCCAATGCTTTGGCCAAAGACTTATGATCTCATCTGCCAATAACCGCATAGGACATATAACCCGTTCACTAACAGGAGAAAGAATTCTATCTTGGTATTCAGTAGGACCTGCTACTTGCCCATCAAGATGCACGTCGAGGTTGACCCCACCTTCCGATTTATAGGGTCGAACTACTCTAATGAAAATCTTGACGTCACAAGCACATCCCTACTAAATCCTCAAGTCGAAGGTTCACGAATACCTATCACAACCTTTCGATTCCATCATTGACTGTCCCCGAGTGAAATCCGTGTGACGGATCGAGGGTGAGTCGGTTCGAGTATACTAATCTAATTAGCATACCTATAACGCGTGCTCCCACTAACCATTAGTGTTCGACAGGCACTCTCCTTGTCAAAGAACACGTCATACAAGTCTTCACATAAACTTAACGCCCAGTCAAGTTTCATTGACTTGCGAACGATTAAGTATTTAAGCTATAAACCTTTCCAGTGCCGACCCCCTTATCCAATAAGGAGTGGAACATTTTGCTCTCAAATACACGAACTAGTTTCTACATGTATATTTACGAGTTAGGAATGCCAGTAACTACCAGTAAATAAAGAAACATCCATTGCCTTATATTGATGATTTACATAATAACAAGTACTATGCCCTTACTCAACATCCTCTGAGTGGCATTCGAGGGCATACTCCTAACAATCTCCCACTTGCACTCAATGCCACACACTATGGTATCTAATACCCATGTTCTCCAGATGACGCTCCAAGCTAGTCTGAGAAAGTGGCTTGGTCAGTGGATCGGCGACGTTGTCGGCCGAATCTAATCTGTGCAGCACAATGTATCCCTTGCGAACAAATTCTCTTACGAGATGATACTTCCTCTCAATATGTTTGGTGCTGTTGTGAAACCTCGGATCCTTAGCCTGCGCTACAGCTCCGTCGTTATCGCAGTACAGCGGAACAGGCAGCTCAGCACATGGCATCATTTGAAGTTCTCCCAGAAACATCTTAATCCAGAACCATTCCTTGGAAGCCTCCGAGGTTGCTTGATACTCAGCCTGACAGGTGGAATCAGCAGTCGCGCTTTGCTTGGCGCTACGCCAAGATACTGCTCCTCCATTAAGAGTAAATATGTAGCCAGAAGTAGACATTGAGTCGTCCTTCAGTCCTTGGAAGTCCGAATCAATGAATCCCACCACATCCAATTCTCCACCGCCATGCATCAGAACCATATCTCTAGTCCTTCTCAAGTACTTGAGAACGTTCTTTACGGCAGTCCAATGTTCCCTACCTGGGTTTGCCTGAAACCTACTCACCACGCTTACAGCATGCGCGATGTCAGGTCTTGTACACAACATAGCATACATAAGGCTACCCACGGCCGAAGCATATGGTATATTACTCATTTCCTTTCGTTGTTCCTCACTTTGAGGACACATCTTCAAGGTGAGTTTTATTCCATGTCGCATCGGTAGGAACCCTCTTTTAGAATCATCCATCTTAAATCGCTTTAAGATCTTATCTATATAGAGGGCTTGGGAAAGGCCTATTGTTCTCTTCGCTCTATCCCGGTAGAGTCGAATTCCAAGAATATAGGTTGCTTCTCCCAAGTCTTTCATGGAGAAATTACTCGAAAGTCAAGCTTTTACAGAACTGAGCATTCCCACATCATTTCCTATTAGCAGAATATCATCCACATATAGTACTAAGAATGCGATTTTGCTCCTACTAATCTTCTTGTATATACAAGGTTCCTCTTAATTTTGCACGAAGTCAAACTCTTTGACGGCGTCGTCAAAACGAAGGTTCCAACTACGCGACACTTTCTTCAGTCCATAAATGGAACGCTGAAGCTTGCACACTTTCTGAATATCGACTTCGGACACAAAGCCTTTAGGAAGCTCCATATAGATTTCCTCCTCGAGGAATACATTAAGGAAAGCCGTCTTTACGTCCATTTGCCATATCTCATAATCGTGGTAGGCAGCTATAGCAAGCATCATGCGAATAGACTTGATCATGGCTACGGGAGAGAAGGTATCGTGGTAATCGATCCCTTCCTTCTGGGTATAACCCTTTGCCACAAGCCTGGCCTTATAGGCGTCAACCTTGCCATCACCATCAGTCTTTCTCTTGTAGATCCACTTGTTCCCAATAGGCACTATGCCCTTGGGGCGGTCTACTAGATTCCAGACCTGATTGACATGCATCGAGTCTATCTCAGCTTCCATAGCTTCACGCCATTTCGCGGAGTCTACATCCACCATTGCTTGGTCATAGGTCGTCGGGTCAGTCTCTTGGCTATCACTTGGAACCTCATGGAGACCCAGCTCCTCCAAGTGCACAAGCCCATACCTCTCAGGTAAATGAGACACCCTACTAGACCTATGATGTGGTTGTATTTGTGTTTCAGAAAGTTCGGTTCTAGTTTCTTGCACAGGTGTCTCCCGAGGAGTTTCATTGTATTCTTCTAAAGAAATACTTCTACCTGCTCCGCCTTCCTGAATGAACTCATCTTCCAGGAAGTGTGCTTGTAAAGCAACAACTATCTTTTGATCTTCGGGCATGTAGAATAGATATCCCATCGTCCCAGACGGGAATCCAATGAAACGTCCCTTTGCAGACCTAGCTTCCAACTTTACCACCTTAGTCTTCTTGACAAAGGCGGGACATCCCCAAATCCTAATATGATTAAGACTTGGTTTCCTTCCCTCCCACATCTCATGTGGAATTTTAGGAACGGATTTGGAAGGACATCTGTTTAAGATATAAGCGGCAGTCAGGAGTGCATACCCCCACAGGTAAATTGGTAAGTCAGTATAGCCCAGCATGGAACGGACCATGTTTAACAAGGTCCGGTTCCTTCTTTCTGACACACCATTTAACTGAGGAGTACCTGGAGGTGTCAGTTGTGAAACTATTCCATGTTCCTTAAGGAACTCCTCAAACTCCGTACTCATATACTCGCCACCTCGGTCCGACCGAAGTGCTTTTATATGATTACCAGTTTGTTTCTCGACTAGGGCCTTGAATTCCTGGAATTTCTCAAAGGCCTCAGATTTATGTTTCATTAAGTATACATAACCATACCTAGTATGATCATCTGTAAACATAATGAAATATATTGATATCCGTCATGTGCTGCTTCCAAAGCACCACATATGTCGGTATGGATTAATCCCAGTTTATCAGCGGCTCTTTCAAATGTCCCTGTGAAGGGGGATTTAGTCATTTTGCCTTTAAGGCAAGATTCACAAGTAGGAAAGGGATCTGATCCCAATGGACCCATAAGTCCATCTTTTTCCATCTTGTAAACCTTGGTCTGACCAACATGACCAAGTCTAAGATGCCATTTCAAAACTTGATTGGTTTCATCCCTACCACGTTTTCTAGTCATAGTATTCACAACTACTTTGTTGCTGAGATTTAGATGATACAATCCATTCAACAATGTAGCAGTACCCACTAGTTTATTTCTAAAATAAATTTTGCAGGAACCATCACCAATGAAAAATGAAAAGCCTTTTCGGTCCATGACCGGAATGGATACAATGTTTTTGTGCCCCTTGGGCAAAACAAGTACATCTTCTAAAGTCAAAACAAAGCCGGATTCTAAACCCAAAAGAAGTGATCCTATGTCGGTAGCCTCGACACTATGCCCGCTACCGACTGTGATCATTACTTCTACAGCTCCAAGCTTCCTACTTTGTTCCAGATCCTGATTCACGGTACAAATATGAGAACTAGCACCAGAATCCAGTATCCAGGAAGTAGAAAATACAGTAGCAGAACAATTTGTTTCCAAAACTAAAAGTTCTGTACATGAAGTGCCATGAAGAATCGGACAGTCTCTAGCCCTGTGGCCCAGCTCACCGCACTTGAGACAAGCATCCTTCTTCTTGTTGTTCTTAGGAACCATCGGGGCCTTGTCCTTTCCCTTAAGGTCCTTAGCTTGCGGTCCAGTCCGCTTCTTGGTCTTTTTATTCTTATTCTTTGACTTCCGAAGTCCAGAAGAAATCACAAGGGCAGACTCCTTCATTCACGGAGTCTTCATCTGAGACTGAGTGGTGACCAGTTTGTTCATTAGCACAGCTAAGTTACATGTAATCTCATTGCAGTTAAAGTTCATAACAAACTGTGAGAAGGAATCAGGGAGAGACTGTAGGACAAGGTCGGTTTGGAAAGAAGTATCCATTTTAAAATCAAGAGCCTCCAATCTCTCGATCATGGATATCATTTTGAGGACGTGTTCCCCAACCTTCTCACCTTCCTTCATCCCTGCACCGAACAGTTGCTTGGATATCTCATATCAAGCAGTTCTGCTGTGCTCACCATAAAGCTCGGTTAAGTGAGATAGAATCTGCCTAGCAGAAGTCATTTTCTCATGAGCTCTCTGAAGCTCATTAGACATGGAAGCCATCATATAAGCATGGACTTTCACGTCATCCTTAACCCATTTTTCATGGTTTTCAATCTCTTCCTGATTGGCTCGGGTCCGCACAGGAGGCGCCGGAATGTCCGTCTCCAAGACGTATTCCAGTGCCTCTATACTGAGGACAATCATCAGATTGCGGAGCCAATCCACAAAGTTAGGTCCCATTAAGGTGTTCTTTTCGAGCAGAATTGCGAGTGGATTCATTGTCATATTGAGATTTGAGTCTGCATTAAGTACGATAGATTAATTAGTTACTCATTCAATTATGTTCTGAGTATAGAATTAAGGTCTTTTCTATTCTTGTTACCCAGCTCCCACTATTTTTCATAGTGGTGATCGAGTTCTTTATAAATCTTAATAGAGGGCAACCGAACAGGTTTCTAGTCTATTAATTTTCATAAAGTGGTCTCTAACACCAACCCATCTAATGGATGATTCAATCTTCTTTTTCCCCTTGTTCACTCCCCTCAACCTATACGGTTTCTATGGTTCGTGAACATGTTAAGTTTATACCATCGACGCAAATCAGTTTCACAATTGAATATTATCCAGCAACCTATCAGGTTTCTAGGGATAAAATTTGCTCCAACCGAAGGCATCCAATGCGCTCCCGGTAATTTATCCGTCCTCCCCAAACGACTACCCCGATAACTCGAAAGCATAGCACATCCGGTTTGGATTTCAATTTCCCGAAAACTCGATGTAGGGAAGGAAAACCTTGAAACCTTATGAACTTAATAATTTGTCGTGGGAGAATTTTTGCGATTAACGTTACACTTTGCACATTAATCATATTAGCGCGTTTGTAGTATTCATACAATATGAAAAAACCATTCACAACCTAGTTGCTACCAACATGTGGTTCATGGACCGTTCCTAGAAAACAAAAACTCCGTAATCTAATTACAAGTCTTCGTCTTGAATCTTTGTCTTCTCGAAATGGATCTTCCTCCGGTCTTCGTCATTACATATAAATTTTACATTGAAAATTGCATCGTAGATACAAATTTTTCTAGTAAAATAAATAGGCTCAAAACGACCTTTACAACCCAATCGAATAAAACGAACGATTCAAAAACTAAGTCCACGAACCACATCACCATTCAAAAATATTGCATCCAACACATTAAATAAATGGCATTCATAATGAATCTGAATATTGATCCAATCAATATAAAACAATCCATCCAAAATGAATTAATCCAATTAATTCAAACAACCGTCAATTTTAACTTGTTCCGGACGAGAAAATATTTCATTAAATTAATTCCCCTAAGAATAAAATTACCATAATTAAATCTTAGTCAAATTAAATCCAATTTAATATGTGGGAAATTAATTATCGAACGAAATATAAAAAACGGAGTCGGAAAACACGGTCGGGCCAAGCCAGGACACGCCACAGCCGCCGAAAGGTGGCTCGCACAGGGTGCCGAGAACGGCCGGAATCCTGCCGACCAGGACTCGCTCCTGCTGCCAGACCGCGGTCCATACAGGCAGACCGTGAGGCAGTGCCCTGGCAGCTCCAAGCTTCCGTGTCCGTTTACGTTTTCGGCTCGTTTTTTCACCCCGATTCCAAAAATAATATTTTTCTAATCTTTATATTACTCATTTAAATCAGTTTCTCAAAAGAAAAATAGATTTATATTGTAACATAAAATCATGAAAAATTAATTTTTAGATGAACAATAGAAAATCAACGATTAATACGATTATGATTCCAAATCATACACCATCTAATCAAGCATTCCAAATGCTAATATCGTATATACGATCGCAAGACCTACGCTCTGATACCACTATTGGGATTCGGTGCCTAAAACGAAGGCCCAGCGGAAGCGGTAAAACGAAAATTAATTCGATCTGAATCCCTACGAGGATCGATCGAGCTACGTATATACGAATATATAAACGAAAAGAAAGAGTCGTAAGAAAACTAACCCTAGAAGTCCGTTGATTAAATGGTAACCTTCTCTTGAGCTATTCCCCAAGCTTTAGTTTGATCTCTACGAGTTCAATCCGCTCCAAGCCCTTGAACGATCCAACGCCGAAAGCACCGCGTCTCTACTTTCCACGCACCGGAAAAACGACCGGAATAACAACACTTGATTAACCTCTAAGGTTACAGATAGAATCAAGTGATGAAGCTTTTATTACTACACTCTAAGTGTATAATATATCTCTCAATAATTTCTCTTGATATTTTTCTCTAAGAAAACTCTCAAGAACACATAAAGAAGAAGAACAAGATGAAGAAGTTTTTCTCTCTCTCTTGTAAGGCTTGTCTCATGTGGGAATTGAATTGGTGTGAGGTGAGAGATTGTCTTCTTTTTATTTTTCTCACTTTGAAGACCAAATCACCTAATATCATATTTAATATGATATTGTCCCCTTGGTGACCATATGTCTTCCACCTAACAAGGAGAAGACCAAGACCAAGGGAGGGGTTAGGTATGGGGCGGCCATCTAAAAGGAGCCGCGACGAGTTAGGTTCGTTTCGGACTCCCGTGAGTCCAAACAAATAAACTCCGATTCCGTTCCGATGTATTTATATCAATTAATTAATCCAATTAATTAATCATATCAAATACATTATAACATAATTAATTTCTCCAAGAAATAATTATATTCATGAATTAAATTAATCACCCAGTAATATATTTAATTCATTAGGCCGTAAATTAATTTATCCAATAAATCAATTTAGACATCTAATGTCCCAAAATCAATTAGACATCCAATGTCCAATAAATTAGATATCCAATATCTAATATTTATAATGAGAGAACAAGCTCGATTCATTCCATCGTCAATCCTAATGCGCGACTCGGTAGGTCCGTCTCAGTCAGCAATTGGAGGAACCAAAGAGTAGTAGCACCACCTAGCCAGCCTGGTGGCCTACACTGTACCCCGACTGAGAACGAATGATTGGGATCATTCAAGAACCATTCTGTCGTGAATACCAGTAAACGTATAAACCCTTCTTTCAAATGTCCCGATCAAGTTATGGGATCACGGTCAGTCAAACCCCATCTGTACTTGACTCTATGCATGCGTTAATGCAAATAGAGATCATCGAGCTCTCGTGTATCTTATACAGCTAGCTCCAATGCTTTGGCCAAAGACTTATGATCTCATCTGCCAATAACCGCACAGGACATATAACCCGTTCACTAACAGGAGAAAGAATTTTATCTTGGTATTCAGTAGGACCTGCTACTTGCCCATCAGGATGCACGTCGAGGTTGACCCCCGCCTTCTGGTTTATAGGGTCGAACTAGTCTAATGAAAATCTTGACGTCACAAGCACATCCCTACTAAATCCTCAAGTCGAAGGTTCACGAATACCTATCACAACCGTTCGATTCCATCATTGACTGTCCCAGAGTGAAATTTGTGTGACGAATCGAGGGTGAGTCGGTTCGAGTATACTAATCTAATTAGCATACCTATAACGTGTGCTCCCACTAACCATTAGTGTTCGACATGCACTCTCCTTGTCAAATAACACGTCATACAAGTCTTCACATAAACTTAACGCGCAGTCAAGTTTCATCGACTTGCGAACGATTAAATATTTGAGCCATAAACCTTTCCAGTGCCGACCCCCTTATCCAATAAGGAGTGGAACGTTTTGCTCTCAAATACACGGACTAGTTTCTACATGTATATTTACGAGTTAGGAATGCCAGTAACTACCAGTAAATAAAGAAACACCCATTGCCTTATATTGATGATTTACATAATAACAAGTACAATGCCCTTACTCAACATCCTCTGAGTGGCATTTGAGGGCATACTCCTAACAGAAACTTGACTGGGCGTTAAGTTTATGTGAAGACTTGTATAACATGTTCTTTGATATTGAGAGTGCCTGTCGAACACTAATGGTTAGTGGGAACACACGTTATAGGTATGCTAATTAGATTAGTATACTCGAACTGACTCACCCTCGATTCGTCACACGGATTTCACTCCAGGACAGTCAATGACGGAATTGAAAGGTTGTGATATATATTCGTGAACCTTTGACTTGAGGATTTAGTAGGGATGTGCTTGTGACGTTAAGATTTTCATTAGAGTAGTTCGACCCTGTACACCGGAAGGCGGGGATCAACCTCGACGTGCGTCTTGACGGGCAAGTAGCAGGTCATACTGAATACCAAGATAGAATTCTTTCTCCTGTTTGTGAACGGGTTATATGTCCTATGCGGTTATTGGCAGATGATATCATAAGTCTTTGGCCAAAGCATTGGAGCTAGTTGTATTGGATACACGAGAGCTTGGTGATCTCGATTTGCATTAACTCATGCATATCCGCAAGTATAGATGGGATTTGACTGACCATGACCCTATAACTTGATCGGGACATTTGAAAGAAGGGTTTATACATATACTGGTATTCACGACAGAATGGTTCTTGAATGATCCCAATCATTCGTTCTCAGTTGGGGTACAATGAAGGCCGCCAGGCTGGCTAGGTGGTGCTACTACTCTTTGGTTCCTCCCATTGCTAACTAAGACAGACCTACCGAGTCGCGCAATAGGATTAACGACGGAATGGATCGAGCTTAATCTCTCTTTATAAATATTAGATATTGGATATCTAATTTATTGGACATTGGATATCTAACTAATTATGGGACATTGGATGTCTAAATTAATTTATTGGATAAATTTATTTACGGCCTAATGAATTAAATAAATTACTGGTGATTAATTTAATTTACAGATATAATTATTTCTTAGATAAATTAATTATATTATTTTGTATTTGATATGATTAATTAATTGCATTAATTAATTGATATAAATACATCGAAACGGAATGGAGTTTATCGGTTTGGACTCACGGAAGTCCGAAACGAACCGAACTCATGTAATTCTTCTAGAAGCCGCCCCACCTACTTCACCAAAGCCTTGGTATTTGTCTCCACCTTAAGTGGTGGAAGACATTAGACTAAAGTAAGGATAATATCATATTAGATATGATATGAGGTTTGGTCCATAAAGTAAGAAGGATAAAATGAAGACTACTCCCACTCATGTAAGTTGCATTCATCCGTGGGTTTTCATAAGGAGAGAGAAAGAGAGAGTTTTCTCCTAGTCTTCATCTTCATCCTTCATCTTAATATTCTTCTTAGAGAAAAATATAAAGATGTAATTGAGAGATTTAGATTGAACACTTAGAGTGTTATAATCTTGATTAGCAATCTCCTATAACCTTGTTCTAGCCGTATCCTTGGAGGATAACGAGGTATAGTTATCCCGTTCGTTTCTCCGGCGCATGGCAAGTAGAGACGCGGTACTTTCGGTGTTGGATCATCCAATAGCTTGGAGCGAATTGGAATCGTAGGGAGGTCGCCTAAAGCTTGGGGAAACGCTTTCTCAGATATCACCATTTAATCAACGGACAACGAGGGTATGTTTTTTTGTATCTTCTTATGTCTCGTTTTATATTCATATATACGTAGCTTGATTGATCCTCGTAGGGATTCGGATCGAATTAATTCTCATTTTATCGCTTCCGTTGGGCCTTCATTTTAGGCACCAAATCCCAACAAGTGTTTCGACTTCTTGTATAGGAAAACTATCCAAGTGTATCTTGAGTAGTCATCTACAACTACTAGGCATACTTTCTTCAATTCAAAGTTTTTGGCTTGATGGGTCCAAAAAGATCTATGTGTAGCAGTTCTAGTACCCTGCTGTTTATAGAGTGGTAGGTTGTACTGATTTGAAAGAAGCTTTGTCCTGCTTTTCTTTCTGGCATGTATCACATAGAGTATCCTTTTTGAATATTTCTTTTCGAAGACCTCTAACTAATTTTTTTGAGCTTATGTTGCTGAGAGCTTTGAAGTTTAGATGGCTTGGTCTCTTGTGTCACAACCATCCATTTTCGGCTACTGTCTTTGATATGAAACATGCATTGGGTATGCTTGTTTTCTAGTATATCACATGGACATACCTTCTTCTGTATCTTTGGAGCTTGAATTCTCCAGTTAGGATATCAATCACCATACATTTCCGTTTGGCGAAGACTACTAAATTGTTATCATCACAGAACTAGCTTATGCGCAATAAGTTGTATTTCAGTCCTTTGACATACTGCACTTTGTAATGACAATATTTCTTCTGTGCAACTTCCCATACCCTTTGGTTTGTCCACTTGAGCTGTCTCCAAATGTTACATCTGGGCCTCTTTCCTTGGTATAGCTTGATAGTATCTTCTTGTTTCCTGTCAAGTGTCTTTAGCACCGAGAGTCCACAAACTATCCTTTACTTCCTACTCGTCATTCTTTGGCTGCTGCACAGTAATCCTACCACTTTTTCTGCAATCATGCAAGAAGAATTTAGGTACCTGAATCTGAGTGGATACTCTAGGATTAGTGGACTTCCTGGAGAATTGGTTTGTCCTTTTTTTTGAAAATTATTCTGATATAATATGCATAATTATTATTTCTATATCCCTTGTTTGGATTGTACAGATAATAAAGTTGAAAATATGCTTGGTGTGGGCCATTATAAAATCTTGGCTGAAAATTCTTTTGTGGTTTCCATACATTTTGAAATCTTTGAGTCTCTTGGGGTTTCCATCTATCTTTCCTGATTTGAAAATTATTTTGTGGGAACTTTTGGTAGTAGTAATTTTGTGGAGTATCTGAGGTGCTGATTCTGATTTGGTCATCGCCTGATCCTTTGTCTCATATGTGTCCTGAACTATCCTGGATGCTCCATAGACCGTCTTGGTTGTATAACACCCCCGAGATATTCGAGGCATATTACAGTGATATAAATCCTTCTGCAAGGATTTACTAGGCTATTTGCAAAAACAACAGACATAGATTCCTGATTTGTAATGAAATGTAAGATTTTTGGCAAGATGTATGGCACTTTTAATGTCACACAGAAGTGCATATCTGCTCTGCTTAATGCCAAGTTCTTCTAGAAACCTAAGTGAGTGCTATTACCTTCATCCCAAGAAGTCTGATATGAAAAGTGGGGCTGATACATGTTGGAATCGTTAATGATTTTAATTTTATTTTGTAAAATTAAATATCATAGGATCTATCTACATTCCGAGTAGATGATTGTGGTATATTCACTTTCTCTAAACCGATTCCCGGTGAGTGAGAAATAGTGAATTAAAGTTTGTCACTTAATTGTGAATTAATAAGGGATGGAATCCCACATTGAATAATGAACCATTATTATTCTAGTATATAAGGAGTTACCTTTATGCATGTAATAATTAATGGCACATGTGTATGGGCTTAAAGCCCACACGCGCGCGCCGCCGCCTCCCGCCTCGCCACGGCCTCGACTGCGGCCGCGAGCTGCGTGCCGCGTGCCGTGGACCGTGGACCTTGGACCTTGGCCTTGGCCTTGGCCTTGGCCTTGGACTTGGTCTTGGACTTGGATCTTGGATCTTGGATCTTGGTGTAACACACCAAACTAGGCGGATATTACAGTGCCGTGGACCCCCGACTGGGACCCACCAGATGAGTGAAAATGAATGAAATACACAGGGTAAATGTAGTACCGAACCACATTACATCATTAATTACTCCGATGAGGAGTTTTATTACAATACACCCAAGGAAAATGACCGAATACAAGTATATTTTATATGGAGATAAAATATACAACACTAAATGAACTCAAAATCCAAACGGAAATCTGCAGCGGAAATAAAATGAGGACCCCCTACTAGTATCACTGGGACTCCTCGCTGTCAACGTTCTCTTCCCGTGCCTTAGCCTTGCCACGACCTGAAAAACAAAATCCCCCAACGGGGTCAGTTACACAGAACAACAATCCTCAAGAGTTGAATAAACACAATCATATATATGCTGTATAAACCACAAGTTCGATCAAAAATGAATCGGTTAGATTATAACCCAATCTTGTTAAAAACATACGCAATTAAACATGCTGTGTGAATCAACTAACAGTACGGCTCAAAGGGTGGCGCCACACTACGCCCGGGATGGAAATGTGTCCGTGCACAAGCCACCATCGAGTATCGATCGAATACACGTGTGGTCTTGTACCTAATCAGTCTCACGAAGTGATCTTCTCGTGTGCACAGTCCAATGTGAGGCCAACAACCAACACACGACTTAATATGTGCCCGACATGAAAATCCTACACATACCAACCGGCACGCCAGTATGACCCGGAATTCCATGAGATAACAAAAGTGACATCGAAATCAATAATGACTCACCGAGATGAAATGATAGTAAAATGAATGACAGCTCAATGAAATGATTGGAACCGTCGTTCCTTGTGACTGAAGTGATTAATTGACAATGACAAGTCTCGATACGGTTAATACAATATGAATGAATTATGATAATGAACAACAACAAAAGGAATGAATGTCCCTTTAACTGAGTAAGAATTATCTTACCTTAACACCGGTGATGATACGATCTCTCTCGAACAACGTCCTAAGGAAACTACCGGTCGCTCGAACAACCTTGAATAACACAATTACCAACAATCTGTTCAACATACGAATCAAACACGAATATCTCTAACTCAAAACGTCGATACGACTAAACAAAGTTTATTGGGGCATTATATCGAACACGTTGAGGCCAAACTTCGATTGTTTACAACCAAACCTCAATAATACCAATATCAAATCCCCACGAAGCGTTTCAAAACAACAAAACATCTTCAATACGATCAATAATCCAACATGAATATCCAAATTTGTGATTTCAACAACAATTAATCGAAAACCCCCAAATCCAACTCAATATTCAAAGTGTTCTTGGATAACCTTTCAATAATCCGATGAATATTCATACATACTCATAATCATATGTATATCTCTTCATACAACATGATTATAACGTCCAAAACATCATATCTCAACACAAATCGAAATCCAAGAGGTTTGAGAATATTACCTTTGAAGATCCAAACACTTTGATTCGATGAATACGCGTTAGATCGACGATCCGAGCTTCACAACCGAATGAAAATGATGAAGAATCGAGTATTCAAGTGATTGATGATGAAACTTTCTCCCACAAACCCTCTCTCTCAAATATAGGATGAGAAATGAGTGTTTCTTCTCAAAAAAATGAAGTTATAGTGCAGACTGCACTGTGTGCCGCGGCCCGGCCGAGTGTGCCGCGGCACAGGGCCAAAATCTGCCCCCAGTGCTCGGAAGCGTGCCGCGGCCCAGCCGAGTGTGCCGCGGCCCTGCCGGCAGGAGCCGCGGCCCCCGGTACAGGCTGTTCGGCTAAAACTGGAAAATGTGTGTGCCGCGGCGCACACTCCCTTGTTCCGCGGCCCACACCCCCTTGGGTCCTAAAATGATGAAAAATGACCCGGGAAGGGAATAAAAGCAATAGGAATCAATATTTGGGAAACAATAACATGAAATGGAAGTGCGGAAACCCCAAAACGGTGGTTCCAAGCAATGATTATATGGGTTCGCCCAACAAAAACACAATTTGAACAATGAGGAGATTTGAAATGACATGAATTCCAACGTCAACATCGACTAATGAATCAATTACAACAATCAAGATAATATTCTTGTCTAGATTTCCAAGTAAGGTTGAAACAATGAACAATATCGATACACAACTCGAAGTTATTCCAAACGGTGAACACGGATGAATGAATGTGGATGATGAATGGTTATTAACAAGTGAAAAATTACATATAGACAATTACCGAATGAAATTACTGAATGATAATGACTGAATTACAACCGGGTATTACATAAACCCCCCTTAAAAGAGTTTCGTCCCCGAAACTAAGGGTCAAACAACTCAAGATAACTCTCCCGCATACTATCCTCGGTTTCCCAAGTAGCCTCTTCGACTCCGTGTCTAGACCACTGAATTTTAACCAAAGGAATCGCCTTATTCCTCAACTATTTGGTTCGCCGCTCTAAGACTCGTATGGGACGCTCCTCAAATGAATGATCATCTGCGATCACGATTTCGTCGAACTAGAGTATGTGACTCGGGTTGGCAACATACTTCCGTAGGTGAGAGACGTGAAACACATTATGACTTCGGCTCAACGTCGGAGGTAAGGCCAATCGATAAGCTAGCTCGCCTACTCGTTCCAAAATCTCAAACGGTCCAATAAATCTTGGACTCAACTTTCCCCTCTTCCCGAAACGGAAGATACCCCGACTCGGGGACACCTTGACCAACACGTGGTCACCTGTCTCGAACTCTAATGGTCGGCGACGATTGTCTGCATAAGATTTCTGTCGACTCTGAGCGGTCAACAAACGACTCTTGATCAAAGCTACCTTCTCACGGGTGGCTATAAGCATATCGGGATCGGTGCCGATTGATTCTGATAAGTCATCCCATCATAAAGGATATCGACAACGACGACCATAAAAAGCCTCGTAAGGTGCCATCTTAATCGAAGCATGCCAACTATTATTATACGTGAACTCGATCAATGGTAGTTGGGCTTCCCAATCGTCTTTCCAATCGAGGACGCATGCCCTCAGCATGTCCTCCAATGTCTGATAAGTCCTCTCTGATTGTCCATCGGACTGAGGATGAAAAGATATGCTGAAATTAAGCTGAGTTCCCATGGCACGATGAACTGATTTCCAAAAATGAGACACGAATCGCCCGTCACGATCAGAAACGATACTCTTAGGAGTACCGTGCAATCTCACTATTTCTTTGATGAAAAACTGGCAAGTCTCTCGGGACCCCAAGTATCCTTAATCTAGAGAAAATGAGCTGACTTAGTTAGACGATCCACAATTACCCAGATTGTATTCATGCCACGGCGACTCGTCGGCAAACTCGTGATGAAGTCCATCGAAATATCCTCCCATTTCCACTCTGGAATAGGGAGCGGTTTCAGCATACCCGCCGGTCGCTGATGTTCTATCTTGACTTGTTGACAGGTGAGACATCTAGAAACAAACTCGGCGACTTCACGCTTCATATTACTCCACCAGTAATTTTGTTTCAAGTCTTTGTACATCTTGCTGGACCCCGGATGAATAGAATAAGGGGTAGCATGGGCTTCTCTCAAAATCGAGTTTTTCAACTCGTCATTCGCCGGTACACATAACCGATTCTTAAACCTCAAGAGTCCATCCTCGTGGACCACAAATCCAGGGGCTTTCCCCTGTGCCACATCCTCGCAGATGCGCAACAAAAATGGGTCCGAACCCTGATTCACTCAGATCGCCTCTTCAAGTGGCGATGAGATCTCTAGCATACAAATCTGTCCCTGAACACGCTGTAACCAAACTTCGATCTTATGCCTAAGTAATTATTGCTGAAGTTCCTTCTGAACTGTTAATCGAGCAAGCATCCGCTCCTGAACGGACTTACGACTCAAGGCATCGGCGACAACGTTCGCCTTGCTCGGGTGGTAAAGTATCTCAATATCATAATCTTTAATTAGTTCCAACCACCGTCTCGGTCGCATATTTAACTCCTTCTGAGTAAATATATATTTTAAACTCTTATGATCGGTGGATATCTGATAGGTAACGCCATAAAGATAATGACGCCAAATCTTCAATGCGAATACCACGGCTGCTAGCTCCAGGTCGTGGGTCGGATAATTAACCTCGTAAGGTCTCAATTTCCGTGAAGCATAAGCAATAACTTTCCCGTTCTGCATTAGTACACATCCGAGACCCTGTCCGGACGCATCATTATAAACCACGAATCCTTCCGTCCCTTGTGGCAATGAAAGTACAGGTGCTGAACTTAACTGGCTCTTGAGTTCCTCAAAACTCTGTTGACACGCGTCGGACCACGTGTATTTCTTATATTTCCTTAAAAGGCTCATCATGGATTGAGCGATTTTAGAAAATCCTTCCACAAATCGCCGATAATAACCAGCTAATCCGAGGAAACTTCGGATTTCCTTAACATTCTTCGGAGGTTGCCAATCTCGGATAGCCTCCGTCTTCTGAGGATCAACACGAACACCGTCTGATGAAATTACATGTCAGAGAAATGTCACTTCGGACATCCAGAATTCACATTTGGAAAACTTCCCATAAAGTTGCTCTCGTCTCAACACGTCGAGCACCTGATAAAGGTGAAACTCATGCTCCTCCCGGTTACGAGAATAAATTAAAATGTCATCATGGAAGACAACCACGAACCGATCTAAATAGTCGATGAAAACCCAATTCATTAACTCCATGAATACCACATGTGCATTAGTTAACCCAAACGGCATTACCACAAACTCATAATGACCATAGCGTGTTCGGAATGCCGTCCTAGCAATATCCGACTCTCGGATTCGCAACTGATGATACCCAGATCTTAAATCGATCTTGGGAAATCCTGAAGCTCCCTGAAGTTGATCCAAAAGATCATCAATACGGGGTAGGGGATATTTATTCTTGATCGTCACCCTGTTCAGCTCTCGGTAATCAATACACAAACGGAAAGAACCGTCCTTTTTCTTGACAAATAATACTGGTGCTCCCCACGGAGACGCACTCGGCCGGATATAACCCTTCTCGGTCAAATCCTCCAATTGATTCTTTAGTTCCAGCATTTCGGTCGGGGCCATCCGATACGGTGCCTTCGATATTGGAGATGTACCAGGCTCCAACTCAATCGTGAATTCCACATCTCTCTGTGGAGGCAAACCAGGTAACTTGTCTGGAAATACGTCGGCATATTCTCTCACTACCGGAATATCCGCCAACATTATTGATGATTTCTCGGTCTTAGTCATATAGCACCAATAACCGACACACCACTGATTGAGTAATTTCACTGCTTTCATCAAGTTGATGACTCTCCCGGAACAGTTAGGATTACCTTCCTGAAAAACACATTCGACCCCATCGTCTGAAATGATAGTGACCAAATGTTTACGGATGCTAATGACGGCATCGTGACGATCCATCCAATCAATACCCAGAATGATGTCGTCTCTTGGCAAATCTACCACAATTAGGTCTGCTAACCAATCACGGCCATGAAGCTGAATCGGACAATCCTTAATCTCACGATTCCCGATAATTCTTCTACCATCAGGCAGACCGATGACATAAGGCTCACAACTAGTAGCACTACCCAGACGTAGTCTACTCAAACATGATTCGTAAATAAAAGAATGTGATGCACCAGTATCAAAAAGGGTACACACAGGTTGAGATAGAATATCGAGTGTACCTGAGATCATCCGGGCCTCTGGATCGTCGGTCTTCTTCATCTCGTAAATTCAGGGCTTGCCGGCCCCCGAACCAGACGCTCTCGTCTAATAGCTCTTGGCTCCGCCTTTGTTAGCTCCTGTCGTCTTAAACGACGCTGACTGAGTGGCCTGATTCGGAACCGCTGACTGGTTTGGGGTCTGAGATGTCGCCGGAGTGGGTTTGGAGTCCCTTCGGCAAAAACGGGCCCTATGCCCCGCAATTCCACAGTTATGGCATGTGACAGTCTGTCTCGGACACTTGGTACTGAAATGACCCTGTTCTTCACAGTTGAAACAGGTGATGGCCGAACTGGCCGCTCGGTACTGAGATTCCGTGGGTTTAGGCGCCATAGGAGGTCGCTCAGAAAAAGTAGAGCCCGCACGAGGTTTCTTGAAAGTGGCCTGACTGCCGTCAGACTGATTACGATTATTTGAGGTACATGATGAGTGTTATTGGAATATTCATGGTTGATAATCATTGAGTTTTGTTTTGGCCGGACTTCGCGAATTTAATGTTGGAAGTAACAGCAGCGCGCGGTAGACTGCATTTCTAGCACACGCTAATAATGTGAGAGTAGCGCACGCTACTCTTGTGCGTAGCGCACTCTAGGCCTGTTGGGCAATGAGCTTTCTAGACTCTGGAATGGGGCGTTAGCGCACGCTAATGATGGGCTAGCGTACGCTATTTCTTTTTATTAGCGCATGTTATTAGTGAATTAGCGTGCGCTATGTCGTCAGGACAGTGAGGGTAGAATGTTTCTGGACTGCAGGTGATAGCAGGTAGCGCACGTTATTGTTTGGAGCTAGCGCGCGATAGTGTCGATCGATAGCGTACGCTAATAATGTATGGGTAGCGCACACTACTCGAGTCAGACAGTAGATTCTGGACTGCCTTTTTCTTTTTCAATACACAGACTTTCAGCCCGTTAGCGCATGCTAAACTTTAAGCGTAGCGTGCGCAAATCCCTCCCAGTATATATATGGGAGTCGGGGTCTAGAAATGTCATTTTTCTTCTCTCCTTCTTCTTATCCGACGGCTGGGCGACTTGGAGCATAGGAAGGCATAGTTTTTGACCAGATTTCACCATCCAACAACATTTCCGAGTTCTTAGTCTCGATCTAACAATATTCCATCAAGTTCATCATCCAAATCAAGGTAAGATTGTTCAATCCCTAGTTTTTGGAAATTTTGGTAATTTGTTAAGATTTTGCTTCTCTAGTCCGTTTTGGCCTTGATTTGGGTTAGATTATGATTATGAAGTCATAATCCTTTGTTTTACTTGAAGTCTACGGATTTTGTTTCGAGTTTTCATCCATTAAATGGGGTATGAACGACTCCGTCCCCATAGTGTTCGATTAAATGTTCCTGAGGGTAGAACTTAGGGTGAATCCTTCCATTTCCGTGGTGTTGTGTTGTGATTCGGTATTTTGATGTGTTAGGACTAGATTGTTGAAGGAAGTGCGGACCGTACGTTCATCCGTTTGCTATTTCCCGTGTCATTCGAATTTAGGCGAGTACCTTGATATATGAATTATAACTACGTGAAATCATTGTTGACGAAGTTTGTGAATTATGTTACGAATATACATATACATATATATTTATGTTTTAAATATATGTATGTATATAGATATGTGTATATATATATGTATGTATACATGTATATAGATAAATACATACATATGTCAGTGAATGTCGAGTGATTAATACTGTTACTAGTTGACGTACTCAACATGGATTAAAGTACGAACCATAATTATATAGATAATATAGTACAGTTTATGCATTCGGACAAGTTACGATATAAGGATATATGTGTAGCGTTGGTTTGTTGTGCCGAAGTCTTATTGTGTTGAGTCTTGATTCATAACGTGCGTGTTATTGTTTATTTGTGTGGTTATGGACTGGCGGATAAATTGTGTGAATTCGTGTAATGATTTGATAATTGTTGCAATGATTGATTGTGTGCTTGATATTTGTAACAATGTGAATACTTGTTGTGAGAAACGTCGTATCCGGAAACCTTTGAGGGCGGGGCGTGTACACCAGCCTGGTGTACGCTGCAATGTGCGGCTCCATATGGTTGGTGAACACCGGTGTTACCTAATGCGCGTGCAAGGGGTGGCTCTTGCGGGAGTGATCGCCGGCGCGGTGACATGTTCAAGGGGCGGCCAACATAGTGGAGTGAACGCCGTTGCACAGGTGTGCAAGGGAGGCGCTTGGCAGGCTTATTAGTAATGGATATTTGAGTGATAGCTAAGACCCCGTTACCAATTGATTTTCGTAATTCAAGTTCTTGCAACCCGCTTTAAAATGTTGGTCTTGATGTAGACCGCGATTCGTGTTTATGAAAGTTCGTTTCAAGTTATTTTAAATGTTGGTATCAGGGTTAATTAACCAAGGATATTGTTGCGATATTTCTTACACGCAAGTGCACGTCATCATTTACAAGTAATAAAGTGATAAGTAGAGTATCGTTCCCACGAGGACTGAATCTCTAACTACCGATTTTTGTGTATTCCAATTTTATTTGAACAATCGAATTTGGGTTTTTTTTTTGCAATTAATAACTAAAAGAATTACTAAAAGACTAGTAGAAAACGATAGCTTGAATAAAATAAATCAAATGATGAATAAGTCTAGGATTCTGAATCCACCTCAGTTTATCCGAATTTACTCTCGATTATCCGTAATAAATAATTTTCCCAATTTATTGAAGGCGGAGATTGCTAATATATTCTACCGCCTCTCCCGAGGTCAATAGATTTATCTAAAGGCGAATAACGCACTCTATCCCTAGGTGAATTAATTCGTCAATAGGCGAAAAGAATAAAATCTCCCAAAGGCCACGTAGTTCCTATGAGTATATTCCTATCTCATAGAATAAAACGGTCCTCACCAATAGTTCCTCACCAAATCTCCTCTCCCGATTCGAAGTGAATGATTAAATCAATACAAATATTGGCCAGATAATTGCAAGCATTAAACACAATTGGGACAACTCAATAAAAAGGTAATAATTGGATAATCTCAAAAAATTCGTCAAAACATAGGTTTCATCAAAACCCTAGATTAGGGCTTTAGCCTGACATACTAAAAATTGAAAATACAGAATAGATAAATGAAAGCATAAAAATCAAACGTAGATGAAGCTCGGATTCCTCCATTCTTCAGCTTCCGCCCTCTGCCCTTGAAGTCTTCTGCTTCCCTCTTCTTCTGTCGTCTTCAAGCTTAAGCTCCAAAAGATTCAAAAATCCAAAGATGATTTAATTAGGGTCTTAAACCCTATTTATAGCTCAGCACATCTCCAAATTGCGTCCGTATCAGTCGGTCGAAAACTGGCTTCGAAACGGCCCAAAATCCGCGCGGACATACAAAAACCGCCAAGTGTGCCGCGGCGCACTAAACCTGTGCCGCGGCACAGGGCCTTCAGCTGGATGCCTGGGCATCCTCAATTTCTTCTGTGCCGCGGCTCACTTGGACTGTGCAGCGGCACAGAGTACAGTTTACTCTGCCTTTGGCTGGATGTCTTCCTGTGCCGCAGCCCTGCTTCCTTGTGCCGCGGCTCAGAGTCCAGATTTGCCGTTTTCGCCCGTTTTGCCTCGTTTTAGCTTCCGGACTTCAATTTCCTGTCAATCATACAAAATTAAGGCATTAAAGGCTCATTTAGACAATTTCACTCTCCAAAATACTACAAAATAATGATAAATAAGCGTATAAAAATATGCCTAACAAATACCCCCAAACTTAAGCCTTTGCTTGTCCTCAAGCAAAAAGAATTAAATTCAATAAAAGAATGTCGTGAATCATCGTGCAACTCATAGTGTTCAACCTAATCAATACTATCCTGTAATTCTCTCTAAATAATACGAGTGTCATAAAAGCGAGCTGCACTCAGAATAATGATTCCGCAAAGTAATCAAGTTCAGTCCTAATCACTCGTTCATAAAGAAAATCCAGCTCAAAGATTAACAAAACGTGAGTCAAATCGACCGTCAATATGAAAGGCTAAAATAAACAAGCTAGTTCGTCCCGTTCCATAGTCTAGTGGCACAATTTTCACGAGTTTCATAACAAATAAACCTCGGACAGTATCCCCTTATATATATGTTCAAGAATTTGATTCGAGTTGACCACTAGGTTAGGATCTCGGGATGTTTCATCGGGATAATCCTAGGGTGGAACTTCCATTCTCATGTATTGGAAAACCGTTTGACGTAAAAGACACTCATGGGGCACATGGATGCTTCTAGTTACTAAGTTCCCGTCTACAACGGAGAAACAACTCGAATATATAATTTCTGCATGTCCGAATCAAGGTCGCCGTTTTACGCGAGAGTAAACAGCGGGTCACGCGAATACCCCCGGTTACTAGGCTCCCTATCATTGGCACATGTGAAATATCTAAATTATTAGTCTAATCAGGGTCGTCGTTTTACGCGAGAGTAAACAACGGGTCACGTGAATACCCCCAGTTACTAGACTTCCCATCATAGAGCACATTATCTCGACTTTTGGGAAAAACTGAACGACTCAAAACTCAATCTAAGTGCCAACACGACTAATATAACTGGACGACTAACTAACCGAAAAAATGTAACCAAATGTATTGACGGTGATTTTAAAACAAGTATGTATCGTCTCTTATCTGCCAAGACCTCTACAATCACGAAAAATTTTTGGACCTAAATGAATACTAAGCAATGTAAATAATCGACTACAACTCGACTAAAACTCGACCGTTTCTTCAGAGAGAAAAACAGTGTCGTAACATCAGTATCACACAAATAGAAGCACGAAAAATTCACGAATAAAGGAGAATTAAGACAAGCAAGGCTATCCATACGTATATATATAAAAAAAAATAACGCAAAGCAATGAAAAGTGCAACAAAATAAAGTACAGCAATGAATGTAGCAACTGAAAGTAAATCCCCCCCCCCCCAAACTTAGGACGTACATTGACCTCAATGGACAAAAAATGATATGCAATAAAAGTAAAAGGTCAAGTACTCCCCTCCAGTCAGCTCGGGAGTGCCGACATCATCCGGTGAGGAGGGTGGTGTGGCTGGCCGGCGGTGCAATAAATGGCCCGTCTCGGATGAATGATATGGGCCGTCCCATGCGGCAAGGTACTCGATGATAAGCATCCTCGCGGCCGGACGCCTCGCCTCTCGTCGTCTGGCCCGGCGGGCCTGCTCGCATCTCGGCTCTGACGGCAGCAATAACGCTCTCCCGCTCCGTCCGCTGCTCCTCCCGCATGGCAGCCATCAAGCTCTCCCTCTCTCTCCTCATCTCATCTCTCTCTCTCCTCGTCTCCTCTCTCAGCTCCTCTCTCTCTCCTCAGATCCTCCCTCAGCCCATCAAACAACTCCTGCAACCTCGCTCTGTCGGGTGGCGGGCCGGCATCTCCATGTGTCAACAAAAGCGGCTCGGGGGACCCCTCGTGGGCCTCCTCTAGCAGAAATCCTCTCCCCCGAGCGTGCGCCGGCGCTCCTCCCCACTGGTCAAAGTGTGATATGATGCGGTGGTCGATCGGGGCCTGGGGGGCAAGCATCGGCTCGTCGTCTGACCACGTCAGCCCCAACTGCCGACACAAAGCGCAGATGAGAGAGGGGTGCTTCAACCCCGTCTTGCCCCGGATACACTGGAAGATAGATTGGACCAGGATGGGGGCCACATCGAAATGCAGCCCGGAAGTGATAGCATAAAGTGTCCGGGCGCGGGAGAGAAAGACAGTACGGATCTGGGAGGTGGGGTCAATGCGTGCGCAGATAAAATAAATCCAGGCACGCCCGAGCCGGCTGAGGCGCGATCTCCTGAAATGGAAAGTGGAAGAACCCTGTGCTCGCTGCTCCCAGTCGGTATCGGGCTGTGCAATGGTCTCGAGCAGGGCCTCCTTCGTGAGGCTGGTCATCACTCGGTCATAGGCCGACTCATCAACCACCAGAAGCCCAAACAGCCTCCGAATAGCAGCCGTGGATAAATCAACTGTAACCCCTCGGACATCGACCTGAGTCCGAGACTCTAATGATGGCAACGTATGCCCTGCCCGAATGTGCTTCAGCAGTGCGCTGGCGTAGAACTCCTGCACAATCGAGATAACCGCTGGCTCGGGAGGTGCAGCAAATCTGGCCCACCCCATCTCATCAATCATAGTGAGCAATTCCCCGTCCTGAGGATCTGGAGTAAAACCTCTCTCTGGAATAAGCGGTCGTGGCCGGATCTTTTCATTGAATATCTTGTGAATTTCAGGGTCCGAAAATTGGTGCCCCTCCGACTCAGCCCGACTACGAGAGGTCTCCCCTCGAGTGGGAGATGATTGGGTCCTAGCTCTCTTGCTCAGTTTCTTTGTTCTCGCCATAATCAGTCCTGAAAAGTACAACACGAGGGTTTATTCACGCAAACAATAATAACAATGATCTACACATGGCTAAGGATGTCCAGCCAGAAATCCCGAATTTAACAAAATAGCGCATTTGTGAGAGAAGGATGAAATTGGACTTAAACGTTTAACCTGGATGTAAGGGTTGGGCTTGCTGTAAATTCAGAACGTATACGTTGCACGAAAATTCAAACGATTGCTTTTCCAAAGAAAATTTTTCACTTAGGCAATTTATCAAACACCTTGAGGGCACAAGTTTACTTGAAGAATAAACATGGCTATAGCTCGATTCAACCCCCAAGAACAGAAACACAATTCAATCATCATCAACACAACACACTCAACTCATTCATATTCCAAACTAACCATGAAAATTCGATTAAAACTACCATGTTATATTCTCTAAACAATCCTAAAACTTTTCGAAGGAAAATAACATGTTCAATCCATCCAAAGCATAAACAACTTCAAAGCTAAACCCTAAACAAGTGGAGATTAAAGATTTGAACATACCTTTTGGTTTTGTGAAGAATGCAAGAAGAAATCGCAAGAAAAATTGGAAGACAACTTCGGCCGAATCGCGCGCTGGGGAGGGAAAGAGAAGGGAAGAAGAAATACCTGGGTGTTCGGCCGATTGAGAATTATAAGCTACCAGGGCCTTTCAGATTCCGCATAGTGTGCCGCGGCACAGCTAAAGTGAGCCGCGGCACAGGGTACAGTCCCTTTTACCTGCTTGCTCGTTTTGTCGTGTGCCGCGGCACAGATTACGTGTGCCGCGGCTCAGTGCTCAAGTGTGCCGCGGATCGTTTATGCCGTGCCGCGGCACAAGGTACAGTGTGTTTAGCTCATCTCCTTCGTTTTGTGTGTGCCGCGGCTCACAATACTTGTGCCGTGGCTCATACTTCAGTTTCTTCCCTGGGACTTTCCTGCACAGAATTTTGAGAAGAACACGTTAAAAGCGAGAGGCAGAAGCAAATTGAAGCACAAAAATGATGAAAAATAAGAATCACGAATGCAAGAAAAATAAAGAAACGCAAAAATCTACAACTACGAACTCGGGTTGCCTCCCGAGAAGCGCTAAGTTTATAGTCTTCAGCCGGACCTATTGGAAAACATTAGTTCGCTTTTCGCAAACGCCATTTGGTTTCCGCCCCGTTCATCGAACCGTTCATATATTTGTTAAAATTATGACCATTGGTCGTCAGCGATTCGACTTTCGGTTCGGTCATCAAATGTTGTTTGCGGAAAGGTTTCGACGTGAACAACTTCCCGAAACACCCGGTTTTTCCATGACTAATTGTCCGCTGGGCTTTCGGCTTACTCTCCTCCTTCACAAACGCACTCAAGACTGCAGCAGATTTGTCCTCATGCTCGAGGAACGCCACTCGTTCTACATCCTTCTTAAGACTTGGACAATTTAACACAAAATCTGAATTTTCCCACCGACGATGTTTTCGGTGCTTTCCTCTTTCAATGGCATTTACACTTTCAATTTGTGACCTTTTATTAACACTTCCGGGACATGGAAACGATTTGAATACTTGAAAAGTAACTTGCTCGTCTTGGACCCTCAGAGTTAACTCCCCTTTTTCCACGTCTATAAGGGTTCGGCCAGTCGCTAAAAATGGTCGTCCCAAGATGATTGGAATATCTTCATCTTCCTCCATGTCGAGTACGATGAAATCGGCCGGAAAGATGAACTTATCAACTTTGACTAAAACGTCCTCAATCACTCCCCTTGGGTATTTGATGGATCGATCCGCCAATTGTAAGGAGACTGTTGTTGGCTTGGCTTCCCAATATCCAGCTTTTGAAAATCGACAGAGGCATGAGGTTGATACTAGCACCAAGATCGCATAGTGCCTTATTAAAAGAAAGATTCCCCATGGTGCACGGTATGTTGAAGCTTCCGGATCTTTCAATTTAGGTGGGAGCTTCTTTTGAAGAATTGCACTGCACTCCTCTGTCAAGGCGACCGTTTCAAACTCCTCAAGCTTTCTTTTCTTCGATAATATCTCTTTCATGAACTTAACGTAACTCGGCATCTGTTCCAACGCGTCGGCGAACGGAATGTTTATGTGAAGCTTTTTAAACACATCAAGGAACTTAGAAAATTGTTTGTCCACCCTTCTTTGCTGTAATCTCTGCGGAAACGGGACGGGGGGCACACATGTCTTCGAGTTATCCGGCAACTTTATTGAAGGTTTCAAATCCTTCGACTCCTCTGGCTCTAAATCATTCTTTTCCTCAATTTCCTTCTTCTTTTCACACCGCTCGGGCTGATCCAGCACCTCTTTCCCACTTCTTAAGCTGATTGCGTTTAGACTCTCTCTAGGATTTGTCTCTGTTGTACTCGGCAATGCTCCCTCCGGGCGAGCTGTCAACACATTAGCAATTTGGCCCAGCTGGACCTCCAAGTTCCGAATGGAAGCGGAATGATTTTGCAATGTTGCTTCAGTACGGGTCATAAATTGACTCGTATTTGCCGCCAATTTTGCAAGTGCTTCCTCGAGAGACACTTTGGGAGCGGGAGGGGGCTGCTGTTGATTCTGAGCGAACGGGGGCTGGTGTGAGTTCTGTCCGTTTCTCCATGAAAAGTTGGGATGATTGCGCCACCCCGGATTATAAGTGTTGGAGTACGGGTTATTTTGTCGATTTCCATTGGCCACAAATTGAGCTTGCTCCATCTGATGTTGCTCGAACGGATTTCCAACTTGACACTCCGCGCTCGGGTGTGATCCGTTACACCAATTGCATGTCTCAATGGTAACGGGGGAAGGTGCGTGCGAAAATGCCTGGAGCTGTTGGGTCAAAGCGGCGACTTGAGCTGACAAAGTGGAAATCGGGTCATTACTTGAAACTTCCATAACTCTCTTCGGTGTCAATCTTTCCGATGGCCATTGGTATGCATTTGCGGCCATATCTTCCAAAAGCGAGTGTGCCTCGGCCATAGACTTTCCCATCAAGGCCCCACCAGCGGCCGCATCCACGAGAGTGCGTGTAGAAGCACTCAACCCAAGATAGAACGTCTGAATCTGAAGCGAATCAGGAAGGCCGTGATGAGGGCATCTTCGTAGCAAATCTTTATATCGCTCCCACGCCTTGTGGAGCGATTCCATATCGTATTGACCAAAGTTGGTTATTTCGTTTCTCAACCTCGCCGTCTTAGCAGGTGGGAAGAATTTGGCAAGGAAGGCTTGCGCTAACCCCTCCCATGTTGTAATCGACCCCGGCGGTAAGGAATTTAACCAAAATTTTGCTTTATCCCTCAAAGAGAAAGGGAAAACCCTCAATCGTATGGCATCGTCGGTGACACCATTGGTCTTGAACGTGTCGCATATCTCAAGGAAAGAAGCAATATGGGCATTCGGGTCGTCATTTGGCAGTCCACAGAATTGGCTCGCCTGCACCATCTGAATAATAGCAGGCTTGATCTCGAAATTATTGGCTTGGATAGTGGGACGCCGAATTCCCGAAAAATTAGCATTGATCTACGGAATGGCATAATCTCGAAGAGCTAGTTCCGGTTGAACTTGCCGCACTTGGTTATCTCCTCCTTGGACTTCGATAGTCTCGGCCATGTTGACCGTCGTCTGCAACTCTCTTTTCTCCTTTTGTCCTTCTTAGAGTGCGCTCGAGCTCGGTATCCAAAGGTAGTAGGCCTTCGTTACCGAGTTTCTCATGCACTACACGAAAGGTCCTGAAAGGAAAAACAAATAAACGAAATTAAATACGCAAAAATAAAAAATAAAACGTTCAAATTAAGACTAGAAATACTTAAATCGATATTAGAAAATTTCAGTCCCCGGCAACGGCGCCAAAAACTTGTTGCGATATTTCTTACACGCAAGTGCACGTCATCGTTTACAAGTAATAAAGTGATAAGTAGAGTATCGTTCCCACGAGGACTGAATCTCTAACTACCGATTTTTGTGTATTCCAATTTTATTTGAACAATCGAATTTGGGTTTTTTTTTGCAATTAATAACTAAAAGAATTACTAAAAGACTAGTAGAAAACGATAGCTTGAATAAAATAAATCAAATGATGAATAAGTCTAAGATTCTGAATCCACCTCAGTTTATCCGAATTTACTCTCGATTATCCGTAATAAATAATTTTCCCAATTTATTGAAGGCGGAGATTGCTAATATATTCTACCGCCTCTCCCGAGGTCAATAGATTTATCTAAAGGCGAATAACGCACTCTATCCCTAGGTGAATTAATTCGTCAATAGGCGAAAAGCATAAAATCTCCCAAAGGCCACGTAGTTCCTATGAGTATATTCCTATCTCACAGAATAAAACGGTCCTCACCAATAGTTCCTCACCAAATCTCCTCTCCCGATTCGAAGTGAATGATTAAATCAATACAACTATTGACCAGATAATTGCAAGCATTAAACACAATTGGGACAACTCAATAAAAAGGTAATAATTGGATAATCTCAAGAAATTCGTCAAAACATAGGTTTCATCAAAACCCTAGATTAGGGCTTTAGCCTGACATACTAAAAATTGAAAATACAGAATAGATAAATGAAAGCATAAAAATCAAACGCAGATGAAGCTCGGATTCCTCCGTTCTTCAACTTTCGCCCTCTGCCCTTGAAGTCTTCTGCTTCCCACTTCTTCTGCCGTCTCCAAGCTTAAGCTCCAAAAGATTCAAAAATTCAAAGATGATTTTATTAGGGTATTAAACCCTATTTATAGCTCAGCACATCTCCAAATCGCGTCTGTATCAGTCGGTCGAAAACTGGCTTCGAAACGGCCCAAAATACGCGCGGACATACAAAAACCGCCAAGTGTGCCGCGGCGCACTAAACCTGTGCCGCGGCACAGGGCCTTCAGCTGGATGCCTGGGCATCCTCAATTTCTTCTGTGCCGCGGCTCACTTGGATCAGGCAGCACAGAGTACGCTTTACTCGCCTTTGGCCGATGTCTTCTGTGCCGCACCGCTTCCTTGTGCCGCTCGAGTCCAGATTTGCCGTTTTCGCCCGTTTTGCCTCGTTTTAGCTTCCGGACTTCAATTTCCTGTCAATCATACAAAATTAAGGCATTAAAGGCTCATTTAGACAATTTCACTCTCCAAAATACTACAAAATAATGATAAATAAGCGTATAAAAATACGCCTAACAGATATTTGACGAGATCTCCGAGGGTTAATTAATCAGGGGTCTTGAGTAGGATTTGTCGAATCAGAGGCTGTTCCTTTGATTGTACTGTGATGATTCATCTGTGTATTGGGTCGAGGACCCCGTGGGATGTTGAGATTTGATCTCATGATGATATTATTTGTATTGGGCCGAGAACCCTGTGAGGTGTTGTAATGATTCGCTTGTGATAGTGTTTTATAAATTGGGTCGAGGACCCCGAATAACATTGTAATGGTTCTCTTGCAAATTATTTTCCACATGTTGGGTCGAGGACCCGAGAGCTTTTGAAGTATTTTCTAAAAGTATTCTCATTCGATTTTTAAAACCCCAAGACGGCCCGAGTCAATAATAATGTTTTCAAACTTTCTTATCAAAATACTTTTCCTTTTATAAGAAGGGATTTTTCAAACTAGATCTTCTGACTCCTTGGGCTCGTTTAAAGTTTCATTGGTGTTATGTTCCGTAAAGAGAATATGACTATGTGATTATCTTTCACCTTCTGTATGCGAGTGCTATTCTGTGTTGACTATGGGAATGTATGGTTTGTGTTAAGGCTTCGCGGCTATTGAGTTTTATGTTGTTATTGTTCGTATATCTTGTATATTATGTACTTGCAATAGCAAAATTCTAGTTTGCTAACCCCCGAGTTTTCATGGGGTGGGTACCTGTTATGCACTCAAGTTTTGGCAGCTCGGGAGTAGTCACAGGATTGGCTTGGAAGAAGATGGAAGACGACGATGCTAATCACACAAGAGTCAGAGTCTTTTTCTTTTGTTTCATTTTGGTTGGTATTTCTCTTTCGGTCGAGTATCCACCCTTGCATGGGTGTAGTTTTCATTCATTAAATTAAGTTGTCATACCTTTCCGTGTTCAAGTTTATTATTGTCATTGAGAAGTAGATTTAGTTAGTTTCTAAATTGTTTAATGACCTTGTCAGTCTGCTTTGTAATTAATTTTGACCCCGGTTGGTCAATCATTGAGTAGTCTTTTGGAGTTTAGTCTGGTAGATCGTTGTGATAAGGGTCTATGGCGTGTGACATTCCCGGTCGTATTCTGGGGGTGTTACATATATGGTATCAGAGCTTAGGTTTGCAAAAAACCTAGGCCGTTGGGTTAAGTCCATGTCCGGTGTAAGTCGCCCGCATCAGAGTTGTGATTAGTATCGTGGTTCCGACATCATCTTCAGGCAATCCATGATGGTAAGTCTCCCGATCGTAAGTCCCTTTATATACGTATTTGATTATATTGTGCTAATGTGTTTAATGTGAACTAAGGATTAGAACTTGTTGGTGATATTGTTGTTTTAGGATATATCATGCGTATACGGTCCGAGTAAAAATGGTTATGTAGTATGCTTCGGAAGTCGAGCATATTTATCGGTTTCTACATTTCATTAGAGTAAATCTTTGAGTGTTAATTTTATCCGCTGCGTGAGTATTTTGAGATGGCTTTTGGTATCTTGCAAACTGAGTTTTATTTCCTAATACCGATTCCCTAAACCGAGTCTTGATATTTTGATCTTGCACGTTTTGACGGTATTTTTATGACGGTATTTGATATTTTATAAATGAATTTTGTGAGTATTAGAAAATATTACCATCATCGGCCTTTTTGGCGTTTTCAACATTTTTTTTTAAAATGATTTTTAGTCAGGTAAATTCCGGCCCGGGGCCCACAACGCTGTAATATCACGAATATTTTAAAGTGGTGCTTTGAAATTTTCTAACATTGTGACAACCGATGATTTAATGTCGTCATGTTAAATGGTCACGTATCTCGGTGGAAAATTCTTTCGAATAAATATTTTGGTAGAAGAGGAAAGATTTTCAAAATTGTGGTATTTGGGATTCAACACTTCTGAAATATTTCAAATTAGTTACAATTCAATTTTCAATTATTCTTTTATACATTACTCGAAAATAATTTTTAGAGTCATTGTATAAACTTCCTCTTCCGAAATAAAAGACAGTATTTACAAGTCTTGGGCGTAACGTGACTAGCCCTCTTTTTCAAAAATTTTTTTTTCATTAAGTGCATACATATAATGATCGTCCTCGTCAAAGGACTCGAAATTGACTTCAGAAAACTTTGTCCTTTACGATATTATCGTTATTCTAAGGATGCTAACTAAACATTGCGTTGATAATTGTGGTATACGGTACGACTGATTAATTTATATGGTTGAACGGTATTATTTGCATTAGTATGTTGAGCCTCGGCGGACGTAGACGTGATGATGGAAATGGAAGCGGCAAGGTGGTTCGTGCGACCACGATTCATGCTACAGTGAAGGAGTATCAAGATCAAACGATATACTATGAAATCTCCTCAGTGGTCGAGCCCACGAGCGAAGCAAAGAGACTGAGGACATCTGGGAAATTTTTGAGTGGTGAAGAGTCTAAGGCTCCCAAACCCTCACGTCATTCGAATGCGTCGTCTTCGTGGTTGGGAGTGAGCGCTGGGAATCCCAAGCCGGCATGGGTGACTCTCGGTGAGAGGAGAAGGTGCTTCAACTATAACCGTCAGGGACATGATCGTGCAAATTATCCCTTTCCACTCTTGACTTGTTACCTGTGCGGGTGTGAAGGTCATCGGGAGAAACACTGTGAGATAGTTACCGAATTGGCAAAGAATACTACCCTATTAGGGAATAGAGCAAGTGACCGGAGAGTGCCCGAAACCACATGTTTCCTTCTGAAGATTCTAGTATGGGAGAATGAAGATCTTGTACTGTGTCTTAATCATTGTTGGTTCCAACAATCGTGACTTCGATCGTTTTTTTATTTCATTGCTTTACATTTCCAACTCTTGTTGTTCTAAGTTTCGGGGTCGTAATGTCTTTTTAGTATGGGGGAGTGTATTACCCATACTTTTCTTAGTATTTCCGGTATTGTGTGACCTTTCATTGTTGGTAATTTAATTGTGATCCTCTCGACGATTTTAAACTACCTTGTTCTACTTAGCCTACCGTCCTCCGAACTAATCTCGGAGCTGTTTTGATAAATATCGTGGATTATTGTGACTTTTCCACATCCGAATTTGATTCTTGAAATTTTGTTTGAAACTATTGTTCCCACATGTACAATTAACTTTTCCAAATGTGTTATGAACTTAGATGCGGTTGGTCGAGCTCGAAACATGGTTTCAGGACGTCTGAGCCGTTTTGTGGTTTTCTTAACTCTTGGAGCTTTTGTCTCCAAATTCATACTCCTCTACGTCGGCTTATCGTGTTCACGTACATTTTTATCGCCTCAACTCATGTACCGGATACTTGCTAGGTTCGTTCATTGTATTTCTAGAACCTCGCATTCGCGCATTGCTCGTGATGTTTTGGGGCTGAGCAAGTAGTTATTTTTCCTTGATTGTTCCGCCACTCCCTACTTTAAGTTTCGGGACGAAACTTATTTTAAGGGGGGTAGAATGTAATACCCGAGATTTTATTCTGATTAATTTGAATTTTTCTTTTTAGATCAGAAATTTCTCGGTTGTCGAGCGTTGGTATTATTTTCTCGATGATTGATTTTGTGTTTATTTAAATAACGGTGTATTTCATGTGTATCATTTTGGAATTTATCTTGTTGTATTGTGGCTATTTTGGTATTTGAGGGACATGATGAGTGTTATTGGAATATTCATGGTTCGTAATCATTGAGTTTTGTGATTTTCGGGTTTGTGTTCGTTTTGGCCGGACTTCGCGAATTTAATGCTGGAAGTACCAGCAGTGCGCGCTAGACTGCATTTCTAGCGCACGCTAATAATGTGAGAGTAGCGCACGCTACTCTTATGCATAGCGCACTCTAGGCCTGTTGGGCAATGAGCTTTCTGGACTCTGGAATGGGGGGTTAGTGCACACTAATGACGGGCTAGCGTATGCTATTTCGTTTTATTAGCGCACGTTATTAGTGAATTAGTGTGTGCTATGTCGTCAGGACAGTGAGGGCAGAATGTTTCTGGACTGCAGGTGATAGCAGGTAGCGCACGCTATTGTTTGGAGCTAGCGCGCGCTAGTGTCGATCGATAGCGCACGCTAATAATGTGTGGGTAGCACTTGCTACTGGAGTCGGACAGTAGATTCTGGACTGCCTTTTTCTTTTTCAATACACAGACTTTCAGCCCGTTAGCACACGCTAAATTTTAAGCGTAGCGTGCGCTAATCCCTCCCAGTATATATATGGGAGTGAGGGTCTAGAAATGTCATTTTTCTTCTCTCCTTCTTCTTATCCGGCGGCTGGGCGACTTGGAGCGTAGGAAGGCATAGTTTTTGACCAGATTTCACCATCCAGCATCATTTCCGAGTTCTTAGTCTCGCTCTAACAATATTCCATCAAGTTCATCATCCAAATCAAGGTAAGATTGTTCAATCCCTAGTTTTTGGAAATTTTGGAGATTTGTTAAGATTTTGCTTCTCTAGACCGTTTTGGCCTTGATTTGGGTTAGATTATGATTATGAAGTCATAATCCCTTGTCTTCCTTGAAGTCTACGGATTTTGTTTCGAGTTTTCATCCATTAAATTGGGTATGAACGACTCCGTCCCCATAGTGTTCGATTAAATGTTCCTGACGGTATAACTTAGGGTGAATCCTTCCTTTTCCATGGTGTTGTGTTCTGATTCGGTATTTTGATGTGTTAGGACTAGATTGTTGAAGGAAGTGCGGACCGTACGTTCATCCGTTTGCTATTTCCCGTGTCATTCGAATTTAGGCAAGTACCTTGATATATGAATTATAACTACGTGAAATCACTGTTGCCGAAGTGTGTGAATTATTTTACGAATATACATATACATATATATATTTATGTGTTAAATATATATGTATGTATATAGATATGCGTATATATATATTGATAGGACGACAAATGTACGCTCCTTAAAAACCCGGTTTAAAGTATATTTTACAGTATATCTAAGCATACTTCCGAGATTACAGTATATTTTAGAGAGAGAAAAGGCAATACTCCATACATTCGGGTTTTCTTAGATAAACTTATGAGATTAACCTGGTTCTTGGTGGCCGATCAGATCGGTTACACCAAGTGGCGCCGTCTGTGGGAAGCGTGACATCGAGTCACTTTGAGCTGAGACGTGAGTTCAGTAATGGCGGAAGAAATGAACCAGAAGAAAATAGGGGAGTTAATACCCCGAAATTTAGAAGAGGAACTAGCAGCTGCGGGTGGAGAATCGACTCTGGAAAAAACACCCGTAACCCCGGTAGAAGAAGCCACACCCAACACAATCACACTGATGAAGAAAGCCTTAGCCGACATAATGGCTAATGCGATCCAGAAGAGTCGAGAGGTCGAAAAGTAAAGAATACCACGAAAAGTAATACCCATCCTTTCGGATGGGCCGGAGGAAATTGATCAGCAGGAAGAGCATGGGGAGAGCTATCCAAGAATATGGGAACGATCTAGACAGTAGAAAATGCTGGATCCCTTAATATCCAGTATGCAAGACGAGCTAGAGGATTTGCGACAGAGGGTTGCGGGGAAGGACACGGAGAGTTATCTAGGCCATCCCTTCTCGGAAGGCATACTGCAGGCCGAACTCCCATATGGGTTTAGGGCTATCACCTTCACCTACGATGGACTCTCAGATCCTACCCGACATTTGTACCGATTCGAAAACATGGCCGTGCAACACCGATATTCGGATGCCGTGAGTTGCAGAGCATTCCTGGCTACGCTGACGGAGTCAGCTCAGGATTGGTTCCACCAGATACCCCTAGGACAATCACCAGCTTCAAAACTTTCAGCTCAGCGTTCTTGACTCACTTTGCAAGCACCAGGGCACACCAAAAGACCTTCATGTCCTTGTTCAGCATCAAGCAGTACTCCGGAGAAGCGCTGAGAGCTTATGTGACCCGATTTACAAAGGCATGTATGGAGGTACCCTCGTCGTCTGAAGAGGTAAATACCAGTGCCTTGACACAGGGACTAAGGCCTGGATTGCTACGCACCTCGTTGGCTAAAAAACCGGCCAGAACATATGACGAGGTCTTAGCCCGATGTTCAAAATACATTAATGTTGAAGAAATCGAGAAGGATATGGAGGAATTGCAAGAAAAGCCCGAAGATGGGGAAAGAGGATCTAGAAGATTGGTACGGCGCGAGGAATATACCTTTCAAGGAAATTTGCCTCGGGAGGAAATGCCGCATGGAAAGATAGACTGGAATACAGGCCAAAGGAAAAGCGATACCATTCTAAGGCGACGAAGATTTGACCAATACAACCCATTGACAATGAGGAGAGCGCAGGTTTTGGAAGAAGTTGAAGGTAAGATGAATACGGTTATCGAGTGGCCTGCATCTCGTTCTAATGGGCCCACCCAGCCGAAATCCGAGCTTTATTGTCGATTCCACAATGATTATGGGCATAAAACAAATGAGTGCAAGCACCTTAAAGACTAGATCGAGAGGCTGGTCCAAGCGGGACATCTAATGGAGTTCACATATCAGCAGAGGAATGGAGGCCGGAGGCAACCACCCATGCCCCAAGGCGGGACGGGGATAAAAAGAGAAGCCCCTCGGGGACCCGCTGCTCCCCCAGCTAAGAAAGGAGTGATTCACATGATATCAAGAGGACCAACCGACGAAAATTCTAATCAGGCCAGGAAAGCTCACACGTGAAGGGCTAGGTGTCATCAGTTCAAAGAGGTCGCCTCTGTAGGCAGCGGGCCTATCATTCAGTTCGGCCCTGCGGATTATAGCGGGATACATGCGCCACATAATGACACACTGGTCATCACCGCGGATATTTCCAGTTACGATGTGCAAAGAGTATTCATCGATACAGGAAGCTCGGTAGACATCTTATTCTATGACTGTTTCAAACAGATGAACCTTGAGGTGGAATTAAAGAAAGTAGATACCGCACTTTCTGGGTTCTGCATGACTAAGGTGCAACCGGTTGGAGTAGTGGTGCTTCGAGTAGCACTAGGTCGGATACCTCATCGGAAGGTCAAGACACTCAGGTTTTTAGTGGCGGACACCAAATCGGCATATAACGCCATTCTAGGGCGACTGGGACTCAACAAGTTTGAAGCAATGGCATCTACCGCGCACATGAAAGTAAAATTCCCCGTAGGAGGCGAGGTAGGGGAAGTAGCCGGGGATCAGTTTGTGTCTCGATCTTGTTACCAGATAACAGTAAAACAGGGAGTGCAGCGCGGTAAGAGGACGTTCGAGCTAGGAGGCCCGGATCCAGAGGTTAAAAAAATAAACAATCAAAGGCACCCGAGGAAGCCGAGGAAGAAGGCGTCAAGCCCAATGAGGAGTTGCTAGAAATAGAATTGGTTCCAGGAAAGCCAGAAACAAAAACTCGCGTGGGAAGTCAGTTGGACGATGGGATAAGGGAAAGCCTTATCTACCTGCTAAGGATATTTGTGGACATTTTCGTGTTTGCAGCCGAGGATCTGGTTGGAATCAGCCTAATAGTTGCTGAGCACAGGTTAAACATCGACCCAACCATAAGACCAGTGAAGCATAAGAGGAGGCATTTTGGGCTGGAGATGGATGGGATCATTGGGGAAGAAGTTGACAAGCTCCTCCGAGATGGACACATAACAGAGATCCAGTTTCCGGAGTGGCTATCCAACGCTGTCATGGTGGGGAAAAGCCAGGGGAAGTGGAGGATGTGCATGGACTTCCGAGACCTAAATAAAGCATGTCCAAAGGATTACTACCCGTTACCCCGCATAGATCAGCTGGTGGACTCAACCTCGGGGTGCGAGTTGCTCAGTATGATGGATGCTTCTCAGGGATATCATCAGATTCCCCTCGCACCCGAAGATAGAAAGAGGGTTAGCTTTGTGGTATCAAAAGGAACTTTTTGTTATGTGCGTATGCCTTTTGGGTTAAAAAATGCAGGAGCCACATATCAAAGGATGGTTGACAGAATCTTTAGATCCCAAATCGGCAGAAACATGGAAGTGTACGTGGATGATATGCTAGTAAAAAGCGTAAAGGCGGGAGAGCATATCAGAGATCTAGAGGAAACGTTCGAAAACCTGCGCACGTACGGAATGAAGCTCAACCCATCAAAGTGTTCTTTTGGAGTGAAATCGGGAAAATTTCTGGGATATGTAGTCACAGAGCAAGGAATCGAGGTCGACCCAGAGAAGGTCAAAGCAGTGCTGCAAATGAATCCTCCAAAAAATATCAAGGATATCCAGATACTAACAGGAAGAATAACGGGGCTGAGTCGGTTCATATCACACTCAGCCGAGAAGGGATTCCCATTTTTTAAACTCTTAAGAAAAGGGAATAGATTCGAATGTACCCCCAAAGCGCAAACATCATTCGGAAAATTAGAAGAATATTTGGCCGAGCTGCCTCTGCTCACCAAACCGGTAGTAGGAGAAGAGCTCATACTCTACTTATCCGTGGGAGAGGGGGCGGTTAGCTCGGTCTTGCTAAGAGAAGAAATGAGTAAGCAAAAGCCCATTTATTATACAAGCCGAATTTTGCTAGGAGTAGAACGAAATTACTCCGAGCTAGAAAAGGGAGCACTGGCATTAGTAATTACAGCCCGGTGATTGAGGCCGTATTTCCTAGCCCACCGAATAAAGCTGCGAACCAACTTGCGCTTAAGAGAAATATTAGGGCCACCTAATGCGTCAGGTCGCCTGGTGAAGTGGGTGGTAGAGATGGGGGAATACGACATGGAGTATGAGCCGAGAATGACAATTAAAGCTCAGGCCCTAGCGGACTTCATCCAAGAGGGGGCCGTGCCATCACCACCAGAAGGACAGTGACTTCTGCATGTGGATGGATCGGCAACAACCAGTGGCTCTGGGGCATGGATAGTCCTTACTACCCCGGAGGGCGAGCAATTAGAGTATGCCATAAAATTCGATTTCAAAGCATCTAACAACGAGGCCGAGTATGAAGCCCTGGTTAAGGGAATGCAGCTGGGGATAGACTTGGGCGTGCGGCGACTCATTGCTTATTCTGATTCTCAACTGGTCACGCAGCAGGTAGGAGGAAAATTTGAGATAAATGAGGATCAGATGAAGAAGTATGTTGAGGAAGTGAAAGAGGCTGCCAAAAAACTAGGGGAATGGAAGTTGATCCATATCCCTAGGGCGGAAAATGTAAAAGCTGATTACTTAGAAAAAATGGGAAGCTCTTTAGTGGATTGTCGCTCACGGACAGTAACGATTTTCGGGGCGGCCCGGAGTAGCATCACGAAACAGGTGATGGAGGTGAACGAGATTCCGGACTGGCGAACTCCTTTATTGACATACCTAAGAAGGGCAGAACTACCCGATGAAAGGCAAGAGAGAATGAAAATTGTACGAATGGCAGCAAGGTTCTGTTGCATTAACGATGAATTATACAAGAGATCCTACCTCGGTCTATACCTGCAGTGCGTTTCGGAAGAAGAAGGGCGGGGTATACTGGAAGAAATCCATGAAGGGTGCTGCGGTGATCATACCAAAGGAAGGGCGCTAATTAGCAAAATACTAAGAGCTGGTTTTTTCTGGCCGACCATGAGCAAGAAAGCGGTGGAGATGGTTAAGCGGTGCCAAAAATGTCAAATGCACGCACCCTTAATTCACATCCCAGCTAAAGATATGATTACCATGGGAGCACCTTGTCCTTTCGCTAAGTGGGGAATCAATATCATGGGGCAGTTTACACCTGGCTCGGGAGAAAGAAAGTTTTTAGTAGTAGCCATAGACTACTTCAGCAAGTGGGTAGAGGCGGAGCCCGTAGCCACCATAACCGAGCAAAGAATCATAAGTTTTCTGTTTAACAATATTTGCTGCAGGTACGGAGCGCCCCAGATATTTATCTCAGACAATGGAACTCAATTCAATGGAAAAAGAACTCAGTCCTGGTGCGAGGGGATGCACATCAAGCAAAGGTTCGCTGCTTGCTCATCCGCAGACTAATGGACAAGTGGAGGTAACTAACAGAATAATCTTGCAAGGGATCAAAACTCGCTTAGACAAAGCTGGAGGAGGATGGGTGGATGAGCTTAGCTCGGTACTATGGTCATACAAGACCACACCTAGATCGTCAATGTAATACCCGGTTGTAATCCAGTCATTATCATTCAGTAACTTCATTCGGTAATTGTCACTATGTAATTTTCACTTGATAATAATCATTCATCCGTGTTCACCGTTCGGAATAACTTCGAGTTGTGTATCGATATTGTTCATTGTTTCAACCTTATTCGGGAATCGAGACAAGAGTATTATCTTGATCGTGGTAATTGATTCATTAGTCGTTGTTAACGTTGGAATTCATGTCATTTCAAATCTCTTCATTGTTCAATTTGTGTTTTGTTGGGCGAACCCTTGTAGTCATGGCTTGGAACGACTGTTTTGGGGTTTCCGTACTTCCATTTCATGTTATTGTTTCCCAAATATTGATTCCTATTGCTTTTATTTTCTTCCCGGGTCATTTTTCATCATTTTAGGACCCAAGGGGGGTGTGGGCCACGGCACAAGGAGTGTGCGCCGCGGCACACAGGTTGTCCAGTTTTTGGCCGGGCAGTCTGTACCGTGTGCCGCAGCACATGCCGGCAGGGCCGCGGCACACTGTCGAGTCACTGCCGCGGCACACTCGTCCGGGCCGCGGCACACTCGTGTGGCACTTATCGGCCAAACCTTCTGTACCTTGTGCCGCGGAACACTGTCGAGTCACTGCCGCGGCACACTCGTCCCGTCTGCGGCGCACGCCGATCATCGCGTCGGCTTTTTGTGCCGCGGCACACTTCGGCTGGGACGCGGCACACATGGCAGTCAACTCTATAATTGTGTTTTTTGAGCGACATTCAACTCATTTCTTCACTTCTTCACCTTCATACGGGAGAGAGAGCTTGAGGGGAGAAACTCTTCATCATTCATCACTTGAGGGTTTGATTTTCTTCATTTCCTTTCGATCGTGAAGCTTGTATTGTCGATCTAACGCGATTTCATCGGATTAAAGTGCTTGGATCTTCAAAGGTAATATTCATCCAACCTCTTGGATTTCGATTTTGTGTTGAGATATGATGTTTTGGATGTTAAGATCATGTTGTATGAAGTGTTATACGCATGATTATGGATATGTTTGATTATTCATTGGATTATTGAAGGATTATTCAAGAACACTTTGAATATTGAGTTGGATTTGGGGGTTTTCAATTAATCGTTGTTGTAATCACGAATTTGTATATTCATATTGGAATTTTGATCGTATTGAAGATGTTTTGTTGGTTTGAAACACTTCTTGGGGATTTGATGTTTGTATTATTGAGGTTTGGTTGTAATCAATCGAAGTTGGACACAAAGTGTTCGATATAATGCCCCAATGAACTTAGTTTAGTCGTATCGATGTTTTGAGTTCGTTATATTCGTGTTTGATTGGTATGTTGAACGGATTGTTGGTGATTGTGTTACTCAAGGTTGTTCGAGCGACCGATATCTCAATTAGGACGTTGTTCGTGGAAGGATAATTGTCACCGGTGTTGTGTAAGTTAATTCTTACTCGGTTAAAAGGATATTCATTCCTTTTGTTGTTGTTCATTCATAATCATAACTCATTCATCATTGTATTAATCGTTTTGAGACTTGTAATTGTCGAATAATCATTTCATTCACGAGGAACGACGGTTCCAATCATTTCATTGGGTTATCAATCACTTCACTATTATTTTCATCTCGGTTAGTCATTCTTGACCTTGTCGAATTATTATCCATTGATATTCATTGTTGTCATTCTCGTTCATATGACCTTCTGGGTTCATATTGCATGGCCGGGTGCAGATGTGTGGAATTTTTAGTCAGGCATGCGATGGCCATGTATTGGGAGTGATACATTGGGCTGTGCACACGGTAAAGATTAACTCCGTGAGACTAATTAGGTACAAGGACGAGTGTGTCCGGTCATCCATCTTGTACACTTGCACAGAACACTACGGGCGTACTATGATACTCCTCTTCAGCGTAATTCACAATTAAGGATATTTCATAACTTCAGATATATCATGATTGTGCATTTTCAACCCTTGAGGATTGTTGTTCTGTGTAACTGACCCCGTTGGGGGATTTTGTTTTCAGGTCACGGCAAGGCAAATGAACGGGAAGAGCATGTTGACGGCGAGGAGTCCCAGTGATACTAGTAGGGGGCCCCAGTCATTCCGGTTATTTTAGTCATTTCAGTCATTTCCGTCATTTGTATTTCCGCTGCAAATTCCGTTTGAGATGTTTATTTATTCAGGGTGGTGTATTTTATCTCCATATAAAATATACTAGTATTCTGTATTGTCCTGGTGTATTGTACTTAAGCTCCTCATCGGAGTATTTGGTAATATAATGTGGTTCGGTACTACAATTATATTATTTAATTCATCAGTTTTCATTCGCCTGGTGGGTCCCAGTCGGGGGTCCACGGCACTGTAATATCCGCCTAGTTTGGGGTGTTACAGAGTTGGTATCGGAGCGTGGTTTTGAATACTACCTTCCGAGTCATGTCTCATTTGAAATCATCGTCATCGGACTAGTATCTTTGGACTTTCGCGTCACGTGTGACCTGTGCAGATGCCGAGCCAATCATACCGAAATAACTGTAAGACTTCTAACGCCATGGTATAATTTCTGGCAATAATCATTCATTCATAATTCATCAGTAAACAATACTCAAACATCATTTTCATTTTGACCAGGACGGTCATTTTAACTCATTAATCGCTCAATTCATTTCATTACTCAGTTGTTGATCTGGAAGATCATATCATTAATCTTGTTAATTTGTTCAAGATAATCATTTCAATAATTTCATCAGATAATCATGTCACCTCAGTTAATCATTCATGTAATCACTGTGTTAGAGCGTGTATGCTCATTTTCATCATCTCATGTCATAATCATAACGTGATATTCATGCGGGAAATATAATCATCATGTGACTTTCCTACTTCAGTATGGAGAGGGCAAGAAGAGGAAGAGGAGGACGAGACCGTGGTGCGGACGGAATCCCGAGAACTCGTGTAAATACACGTGCGAACGCGATAAATAATGCTAATTCATCGAGCAGCGACGCTGCCACTCATTCACCTGGACGCGATCATTCACTATCGGGGAGTCGTACCCGGGGCACAGCTCAGTCAGAAGGTGTCCGAGTTGACCCACTCGCTTTTATGGAGGGCATGATGGCCCAAATGACTCAGATGGCACAATTGATGGAGACGATGGATAACTCAGCTAATCAAAATCAACAGGCTCCTCCGCCGCCACCTCAGAGTCAAGAGAGGAATGTGAGCAGTATCATCGGCGACATATCTCGCCAAAGGCCACCTACTTTTGAAGGATCATCTGAGCCAGCGGATATTGTTCTTTGGCTCGAACATTTCGAGAAGTTATTTGCTATGGTAGAGTGTCCCGAAGGACATAAAGTTTCAGTTGCGGCTTACTACCTGGGTAAGAGCGCTCATTCTTGGTGGTTATCGTTGAAGCCCACCGACGGATCATGTACTTGGGATCAATTCAAGACTCTCATGATGGAGAGGTATTATCCGGCCCCACTCAGAGAGGCCAAGATGTCAGAATTACTCACTCTCGACCCCTCAGCAGACGAGGATGTTCTCACCATTGCCGAGAAATTTTAGGAACTTCTTCCGTTCGCCTCATCTATCATTCATTCTGAGGCGGATAAGATTAAGTATTTCAGCAATAGGCTGAAACCCCGTTTGCGGATGCAGTTGCTTAATCATAATTGCACCATGTTGGCCGAATTCATTGAGAAAGCTCTTACCTATGAGCTTACTGCTAAGGAGAATGCTAAGCAGCAACCTTCATCTGCTAGCAAGAAGTCCAAGAACCGTAATCAGTCTAACGGCAGTCAGGCCACTTTCAAGAAACCTTGTGCGGGCTCTGCTTTTTCTGAGCGACCTCCCGTGACGTCTAAACCCGCAGAATCTCATTCACGAGCGGCCAGTTCGGCCATCACCTGTTTTAACTGTGGGGATCTTAGTCATGTCAGCACCAAGTGTCCGAGACAGTCTGTCACGTGTCATAACTGTGGAATTGTTGGGCATAAGGCCCGTTTTTGCCATAGGGACTCCAAACCTACTCCGGTGTCATCTCAGGCCCCTAAGCAGTCAGCCGTTCAGAATCAGGCCACTCAATCAGCGTCGTTTAAAACGACAGGAGCGACTAAAGGTGGAGCCTATAGCCAGCAGACGGGAGCGTCCGGTGCCGGGACTAGCAAGCCCCGGATTTATGAGATGAAGAAGACCGATGATCCAGAGGCCCGAATGATCTCAGGTACACTCGATATTCTATCTCAACCTGTGTGTACCCTTTTTGATACTGGTGCATCGCATTCATTCATTTCCGAGTCATGTTTGAGTAGACTACGTCTGGGTAGTGCTACTAGTTGTGAACCTTATGTCATTGGTCTACATGATGGTAGATGAATTATCGGAAATCGTGAGATTCAAAATTGTTCGATTCAGCTTCATGGCCGTGTATGGCCAGCGGACCTAATCGTAGTAGATTTGTCGAGAGACGACGTCATCTTGGGTATTGATGGGATGGATCGTCATGATGCCATCATTAGTGTCCGTAAGCGTATGGTCACTATCATTTCAGACGATGGAGTCGAATGTGTGTTTTAGGGAGGTAATCCCAACTGTTCTGGAAGAGTTATTAATTTGATGAAAGCAGTGAGGTTACTCAATCAGGGGTGTGTCGGTTATTGGTGCTATAGGACCAAAACCGAGAAATCACCAATAATGTTGGCGGATATTCTGGTAGTGAGAGAATATGCCGACGTATTTCCAGACGAGTTACCTGGTTTGTCTCCACAGAGAGATGTGGAATTCACGATTGAGTTGGAGCCCGGTACATCTCCAATATCAAAGGCACCGTACCGGATGGCCCCGACCGAAATGCAGGAGTTGAAGAATCAACTTGAGGATTTGTTCGAGAGAGGTTATATCCGACCGAATGCGTCCCCGTGGGGAGCACCAGTGTTGTTTGTCAAGAAAAAGGATGGTTCATTCCGCTTGTGTATTGATTATCGGGAGTTGAACACGGTGACAATCAAGAATAAGTATCCCTTACCCCGTATTGATGATCTTTTGGATCAACTTCAGGGAGCTTTAGTATTTTCCAAGATCGACTTAAGATCTGGATATCATCAGTTGCGGATTCGAGAGTCGGATATCGCAAGGACAGCGTTTCGTACACGCTATGGTCATTATGAGTTCGTAGTTATGCCGTTCGGGCTAACTAATGCCCCTGCAGTATTCATGGAGTTAATGAATCGGGTTTTCATCGACTTTTTGGATCAATTTGTTTTTGTCTTCATCGATGACATTTTGATTTATTCTCGTAACCTAGAAGAACACGAGGTTCATCTTCATCAGGTTCCTGACGTGTTAAGACGAGAGCAACTTTATGGAAAGTTTTCCAAATGTGAGTTCTGGATGTCCGAAGTGACTTTTCTCGGGCATGTAATTTCATCGGATGGAGTGCGTGTTGATCCTCAGAAGACGGAGGCTATCCAAGATTGGTTACCTCCGAAGAATGTTAAGGAAATCCGAAGTTTTCTCGGATTAGCCAATTATTATCGTCGGTTTTGTTAGGATTGTATACTGCAAAGCATACTTTATGCTTGTATTACCTAATTTCCCTATTACTTTCCAACAGGTTTGTGGAAGGATTTTCTAAGATCGCTCAACCCTTGACGAACCTTTTGTGAAAGGATAATAAATACACGTGGTCCGACGCATGTCAACGGAGTTTTGAGGAACTTAAGAGTCGGTTAATGTCAGCACCTGTACTTTCCTTGCCGCAAGGGACGAAAGGATTTGTGGTTTATGGTGATGCGTCCGGACAGGGTCTCAGATGTGTGCTCATGCAGAATGATAAGGTTATTGCCTATGCTTCATGACAATTGAGACCTTACGAGGTTAATTATCCGACCCACGACCTGGAGCTAGCAGCCGTGGTGTTCGCTTTAAAAATCTGGCGTCATTACCTTTATGGCGTTACTTGTCAGATATTCACCGATCATAAGAGTTTAAAGTATATATTTACTCAGAAGGAGTTAAATATGCGACAGAGATGGTGGTTGGAATTAATCAAAGATTATGATATCGAGATCCTTTACCACCTGGGCAAGGCGAACGTTGTCGCCGATGCCTTGGTCTTAAGTCCGTTCAGGAGCAGATGCTTGCTCGTTTAACAATTCAGAAGGAGCTTCAACAGGAATTCCTTAGACCCGAAATCGAGGTCTGGCTTCAGCGAGTTCAAGGGCAACTTTGCATGTTAGAAATTTCATCGCCGCTTGAGGATGCAATCAGAGAGAATCAGGGTTCAGACCCAACATTGTTGCGCATCCGTGAGGATGTGGCTCAGGGGAAAGCCCCTGGATTCGTGGTCCACGAGGATGGACTTTTGAGATTTAAGAATCGGTTGTGCATACCGGCAAATGACGAGTTGAAAAACTCGATTTTGAGAGAAGCTCATGCTACCCCTTATTCCGTTCACCCGGGGTCTAGCAAGATGTATAAAGACTTGAAACAAAATTACTGGTGGAGTAATATGAAGGGAGAAGTCGCGGAATTTGTTTTGAGATGCTTAACCTGTCAGCAAGTCAAGATAGAACATCAGCGACCAGTGGGTATGCTGAAACCTCCCCCTATTCCAGAGTGGAAGTGGGAAGACATTTCTCTGGATTTCATCATGAGTTTGCCGACGAGTCGTCATGGCATGAATACGATTTGGGTGATTGTGGACCGCTTAACTAAATCAGCTCATTTCCTTGAGATTAAGGATACGTGGGGTCCCGAGAGACTTGCCCAACTGTTCATCAAAGAGATAGTGAGATTGCACGGTACTCCTAAGAGTATCGTTTCTGATCGTGACGGGAGATTCGTGTCTCATTTTTGGAAATTAGTTCATCGTGCTATGGGAACTCAGCTTAATCTCAGTACCGCCTTTCATCCTCAGTCCGACGGACAATCGGAGAGGACTATTCAGACATTGGAGGACATGTTGAGGGCATGCGTCCTCGATTGGAAAGACGATTGGGAAGCCCAACTACCATTGATCGAATTCACGTATAATAATAGTTGGCATGCTTCGATTAAGATGGCACCTTCCTTGTACGGTCGTCGTTGTCGATCTCCTTTGTGTTGGGACGACTTATTAGAATCAATCGGCACCGAGCCCGATATGCTTATAGCCGCCCGTGAGAAGGTAGCTTTGATCAGGAGTCGTTTGTTGACCGCTCAGTCGGCAAATCTTATGCGCATAATCGCTGCGACCACTAGAGTTCGAGACGGGTGACCACGTTTTGGTCAAGGTATCCCCGAGTCGAGGTATTTTCCATTTCAGAAAACGGGGGAAGTTGAGTCCGTGATTTATTGGACCATTTGAGATGTTGGAACGAGTAGGCGAGCTAGCTTATCGTTTGGCCTTAGCTCCGGCGTTAAGCCGAATTCATAATGTGTTTCACGTCTCTCAGTTACAGAAGTATGTTTCCGACCTGAGTCACATACTTCAGTTCGACGAAATCGAGATCGCGGATGATCATTCGTATGAGGAGCATCCTATACGAGTTTTAGAGCGGCGAATCAAACAGTTGAGGAATAAGGCGATTCTTTTGGTTAAAATTCAGTGGTCTAGACACGGAGTCGAAGAGGCTACTTGGCAAACCGAGGATAGTATGCGGGAGAGTTATCCCGAGTGGTTTGACCCTTAGTTTCGGGGACGAAACTGTTTTAGGGGGGGGGTATGTAATACCCGGTTGTAATCCAGTGATTATCATTCAGTAACTTCATTCGGTAATTGTCACTATGTAATTTTCACTTGATAATCATCATTCATCCGTGTTCACCGTTTGGAATAACTTCGAGTTGTGTATCGATATTGTTCATTGTTTCAACCTTATTCGGGAATTGAGACAAGAGTATTATCTTGATCGTGGTAATTGATTCATTAGTCATTGTTAACGTTGGAATTCATGTCATTTCAAATCTCTTCATTGTCCAATTTGTGTTTTGTTGGGCGAACCCTTGTAGTCATGGCTTGGAACCACCATTTTGGGGTTTCCGTACTTCCATTTCATGTTATTGTTTCCCAAATATTGATTCCTATTGCTTTTATTCTCTTCCCGGGTCATTTTTCATCATTTTAGGATTCGGTGCCTAAAACGAAGGCCCAGCGGAAGCGGTAAAACGAAAATTAATTCGATCTGAATCCCTATGAGGATCGATCGAGCTACGTATATACGAATATATAAACGAAAAGCAAGAGTCGTAAGAAACTAACGCACGAAGTCCGTTGATTAAATGGTAACCTTCTCTTGAGCTATTCCCCAAGCTTTTGTTTGATCTCTACGAGTTCAATCCGCTCCAAGCCCTTGAACGATCCAACGCCGAAAGCACCGCGTCTCTACTTGCCACGCGCCGGAAAAACGACCGGAATAACAATACTTGATTAACCTCTAAGGTTACTGCTAGAATCAAGTGATGAAGCTTTTATTATTATTACACTCTAAGTGTATAATCTTGTTCTCTCTATTTTTTCTCAATCTTTCTCTAAGAAAGTTGAACAAGATGAAGATGAAGTTGAAGACTAAAAATGAAAACTATATTCTCTCTCCCTTCTATAACCTCACGGCTGGAATCTCAAGTGGGAAGTGAGAGTTTTTAAAGTCTTCAATATTATCTCCTTTCAACCACCTCAAATCACCTTTCTATATAAAATGAGATATGATATCTCAAAATGTCTTTAGTCATCAACCTACCAAGGATGAGACTAAGACCATGAGGGAAAAGTATGAGGTGGGGCAGCCTCTAGAAGGAATTGGACAAGTACGGTCCGTTTCGGACTCCCGTGAGTCCAAACAGATAAACTCCGATTCCGTTCCGATGTATTTATATCGATTAATTAATCTAATTAATTAATCATCAAATACATAATGACATAATTAATTTCTCCAAGAAATAATTATATTCATGAATTAAATTAATCACCCAGTAATATATTTAATTCATTAGGCCGTAAATTAATTTATCCAATAAATCAATTTAGACATCCAATGTCCCAAAATCAATTAGACATCCAATGTCCAGTAAATTAGATATCCAATATCTAATATTTATAATGAGAAAACAAGCTCAATTCATTCCGTCGTCAATCCTAATGCGCGACTCGGTAGGTCCGTCTCAGTCAGCAATGGGAGGAACCAAAGAGTAGTAGCACCACCTAGCGAGCCTGGCGGCCTACACTGCACTCGATCGAGAACGAATGATTGGGATCATTCAAGAACCATTCTGTCGTGAATACCAGTATACATATAGACCCTTCTTCCAAATGTCCCGATCAAGTTATGGGGTCACAGTCAGTCAAACCCCATCTATACTTGACACTATGCATGCGTTAATGCAAATCGAGATCATCAAGCTGTCGTGTATCTAATACAACTAGCTCCAATGCTTTGGCCAAAGACTTATGATCTCATCTGCCAATAACCGCATAGGACATATAACCCGCTCACTAACGGGAGAAAGAATTCCATCTTGGTATTCAGTAGGACCTGCTACTTGCCCGTCAAGATGCACGTCGAGGTTGACCCCCGCCTTCCGGTTTACAGGGTCGAACTACTCTAATGAAAATCTTGACGTCACAAGCACATCCCTACTAAATCCTCAAGTCGAAGGTTCACGAATACCTATCACAACCTTTCGATTCCGTCATTGACTGTCCCGGAGTGAAATCCGTGTGACGAATTGAGGGTGAGTCGGTTCGAGTATACTAATCCAATTAGCTTACCTATAACGTGTGCTCCCACTAACCATTAGCGTCGATGTGCACTCTCCATGTCAAAGAACACGTCATACAAGTCTTCACATAAACTTAACGCCCAGTCAAGTTTCATCGACTTGCGAACGATTAAGTATTTGAGCAATAACCTTTCCAGTGCCGACCCCCTTATTCAATAAGGAGTGGAACGTTTTGCTCTCAAATACACGGACTAGTTTCTATATGTTTATTTACGAGTTAGGAATGTCAATAACTACCAGTAAATAAAGAAACATTCATTTGCCTTATATAAATGATTTACATAATTACAAGTGCAATGCCCTCACTCAATATCCTCTGAGTGGCATTCGAGGGCATACTCCTAACAATCTCCCACTTGCACTCAATGCCAGATACTATGGTATCTAATACCCATGTTCTCCAGATGACGCTCCAAGCTAGTCTGAGAAAGTGGCTTGGTCAGTGGATCGGCGACATTGTCGGCCGAGTCAACTCTGTGCAGCACAATGTATCCCTTGCGAAAAAATTCTCTTACGAGATGATACTTCCTCTCAATATTTTTGGTGCTCTTGTGAAACCTCAGCTCCTTGGCCTGCGCTACAGCTCCGTCGTTGTCGCAGATGACAGTGCAGTGAGCAAAGACATGGTATCACTTGAAGTTCTCCCGAAACTTCTTAATCCGTAACCCTTCCTTGAAGCCTCCGAGGCCGCTTGATACTCGGCTGACAGTGGAATCGGCGGTCGCGCTTTGCTTGGCACTACGCCAAGATCTCGCTCCTCCATTAAGAGTAAATATGTAGCAGTGGACATCGAGTCGCCCTTCGCCCTTGGAAGTCCGAATCGGTGAATCACACCACAACCAAATCTCCAACCCCATACATAAGAACCATATCACTACATCTTCTCAAGAACTTGAGAACGTTCTTACAAAGATCCAATGTTCCCTACTGGGTTTGCTCGAAACCTACTCACCACGCTTACAGCATGCGCGATGTCAGGTCTTGTACACAACATAGCATACATAAGGCTACCCACGGCCGAAGCATATGGTATATTACTCATTTTCTTTCGTTGTTCCTCACTTTGAGGACACATCTTCAAAGAGAGTTTTATTCCATGTTGCATCGGTAGGAACCCTCTTTTAGAATCATCCATCTTAAATCGCTTTAAGATTTTATCTATATAGAGGGCTTGGGAAAGACCTATTGTTCTCTTCGCTCTATCCCGGTAGAGTCGAATACCAAGAATATAGGTAGCTTCTCCCAAGTCTTTCATGGAGAAATTACTCGAAAGCCAAGCTTTCACAGAACTGAGCATTCCCACATCATTTCCTATTAGTAGATTGTCATCTACATATAGTACTAAGAATGCGATCTTGCTCCCACTAACCCTGTTGTATACACAAGGTTCCTCCTCATTTTGCACGAAGTCAAACTCTTTGACTGCCTCGTCAAAACGAAGGTTCCAACTACGCGACGCTTGCTTCAGTCCATAAATGGAACGCTGAAGCTTGCACACTTTCTGAATATCGACTTCGGACACAAAGCCTTTAGGCTGCTCCATATAGATTTCTTCCTCGAGGAATCCATTAAGGAAAGCCGTCTTTACGTCCATTTTCCATATCTCATAATCGTGGTAGGCAGCTATAGCAAGCATCATGCGAATAGACTTGATCATGGCTACGGGCGAGAAGGTATCGTGGTAATCGATCCCTTCTTTCTGGGTATAACCCTTTGCCACAAGCCTGGCCTTATAGGCGTCAACCTTGCCATCACCATCAGTCTTTCTCTTGTAGATTCACTTGTTCCCAATAGGCACTATGCCTTTGGGGCGGTCTACTAGAGTCCAGACCTGATAGACATGCATCGAGTCTATCTCATCTTCCATAGCTTCACGCCATTTCGCGGAGTCTACATCCACCATCGCTTGGTCATAGGTTGTTGGGTCGGTCTCTTGGCTATCACTTGGAACCTCATGGAGACCCAGCTCCTCCAAGTGCACAAGCCCATACCTCTCAGGTAAATGAGACACCCTACTAGACCTACGAGGTGGTTGTACTTGTGTTTCAGAAGGTTCGGTTCCAGTTTCTTGCACATGTGTCTCCTGAGGAGTTTCATTATATTCTTCTAAAGAAATACTTCTACCTGCTCCGCCTTCCTGAATGAACTCATCTTCCAGGAAGTGTGCTTGTAAAGCAACAATGATACTTCAATCTTCGGGCATGTAGAATAGATATCCCATCGTCCCAGACGGGAATCCAATGAAACGTCCCTTCGCAGACCTAGCTTCCAATTTTTCCACCTTAGTCTTCTTGAGGCGGGACATCCCCAAATCCTAATATGATTAAGACTTGGTTTCCTTCCCTCCCACATCTCATGTGGAGTTTTAGGAACGGATTTGGAAGGACATCTGTTCAAGATATACGCGGCAGTCAGGAGTGCATACCTCCACAGGTAAATCGGCAAGTCAGTATAGCCCAGCATGGAACGGACCATGTTCAACAGGGTCCGGTTCCTTCTTTCTGACACACCATTTAACTGAGGAGTACCTGGAGGTGTTAGTTGTGAAACTATTCCATGTTCCTTAAGGAACTCGTCAAACTCCGTACTCATATACTCGCCACCTTGGTCCGACCGAAGTGCTTTGATATGATTACCAGTTTGTTTCTCGACTAGGGCCTTGAATTCCTGGAATTTCTCAATGGCCTCAGATTTATGTTTCATTAAGTATACATAACCATACCTAGTATGATCATCTGTAAACTTAATGAAATATTGATATCCGTCACGTGCCGCTTCCAAAGCACCACAAACGTCAGTATGGATTAATCCCAGTTTATCAGAGGCTCTTTCAAAAGTCCCTGTGAAGGGGGACTTAGTCATTTTGCCTTTAAGGCAAGATTCACAAGTAGGAAAGGGATCCGATCCCAATGGACCCATAAGTCCATCTTTTTCCATCTTGTAAACCTTGGTCTAACAAACATGACCAAGTCTAAGATGCCATTTCAAAACTTGATTGGTTTCATCCCTACCACGTTTTCTAGTCATAGTATTCACAACTACTTTGTTGCTGAGATTTAGATGATACAATCCATTCAACAATGTAGCAGTACCCACTAGTTTATTTCTAAAATAAATTTTGCAGGAACCATCACCAATGAAAAATGAAAAGCCTTTTCGGCCCATGACCGGAATGGATACAATGTTTTTGTGCCCCTTGGGCAAAACAAGTACATCTTCTAAAGTCAAAACAAAGCCGGATTCTAAACCCAAAAGAAGTGATCCTATGTCGGTCGCCTCGACACTATGCCCGCTTCCAACTGCGATCATAACTTCTCCAGCTCCAAGCTTCCTACTTTGTTCCAGATCCTGATTCACGGTACAAATATGAGAACTAGCACCAGAATCCAAGATTATCAGAAGTAGAAAATACAGTAGCAGAACAATTTGTTTCCAAAACTAAAAGTTCTGTACCTGAAGTGCCATGAAGTATCGGACAGTCTCTAGCCCAGTGGCCCAGCTCACCGCACTTGAGACAAGTATCCTTCTTCTTCTTGTTCTTCGGAACCATCGGGGCCTTGCCCTTACCTTAAGGTCCTTAACTTGTGGTCCAGTTTGCTTCTTGGTCTTTTTCTTCTTGTTCTTAGACCTCCGAGGTCTAGAAGAAATCACAAGAGCAGATTCCTTCATCCGCGGAGTCTTCATCTGAGACTGAGCGATCACAAGTTTGTTCATTAGCCCAGCTAAATTACATGCAATCTCATTGCAGTTGAAGTTCATAACAAACTGTGAGAAGGAATCAGGGAGACACTGTAGGATAAGGTCGGTTTGGAGAGAAGTATCCATTTTAAAATCAAGAGCCTCCAATCTCTCGATCATGGATATCATTTTGAGGACGTGTTCCCCAACCTTCTCACCTTCCTTCATCCTTGCACCGAACAGTTGCTTGGATATCTCATATCTTGCAGTTCTGCTGTGCTCACCATAAAGCTCGGTTAAGTGAGATAGAATCTGCCTAGCAGAAGTCATTTTCTCATGAGCTCTCTGAAGCTCATTAGACATGGAAGCCATCATATAAGCACGGACTTTCACGTCATCCTTAACCCACTTTTCGTGGTTTTCAATCTCTTCCTGATTGGCTCGGGTCCGCACAGGAGGCGCCGGAATGTCCGTCTCCAAGACGTATCCCAGTGCCTCTATATTGAGGACAATCATCAGATTGCGGAGCCAATCCACAAAGTTAGGTCCCATTAAGGTGTTCTTTTCGAGTAGAATTGCGAGTGGATTCATTGTCATATTGAGATTTGTCTGCATTAAGTATAACAGATTAATTAGTGACTTGTTATATTATGATCTGAGTATAGAATTAAGGTCTTTTCTATTCTTGTTACCCAGCTCCCACTATTTTTATCGGAACAACACACTCCCATGTGAAGTCCGGAAGTATCGTCGCTCTACTTCATAGTGGTGATCGAGTTCTTTATAAATCTTAATAGAGGGCAACCGAACAGGTTTCTAGTCTATTAATTTTCATAAAGTGGTGTCCAACACCAACCCATCTAATGGATGATTCGATCTTCTTTTTCCCCTTGTTCACTCCCCTCAACCTATACGGTTTCTATGGTTCGTGAACAAGTTAAGTTTATACCATCGACGCAACCGCCACAATTGAATCTTATCCGGCAACCTATCAGGTTTCTAGGGATAAAATTTGCTCCAACCAAAGGCATCCAATGCGCTCTCGGTAATTTATCCGTCCTCCCCGAACGACTACCCCGATAACTCGTAAGCATAGCACATCCGGTTTGGATTTCAATTTCCCGAAAGCTCGATGGAGGGAAGGAAAACCTTGAAACCTTATAAACTTAATTATTTGTTGTGGGAGAATTATCGCGATTAATGTTACACTTTGCACATTAATTCATTTAAGCGCGTTTGTGGCATTCATACAATATGAAACAACCATTCACAACCTAGTTGCTACCAACATGTGGTTCATGGACCGTTCCTAGAAAACAAAAACTCCGTAATCTAATTACAAGTCTTCGTCTTGAATCTTCGTCTTCTCGAAATGGATCTTCCTCCGGTCTTCGTCATTACATATAAATTTTACATTGAAAAATTGCATCCAAGATACAAATAATTCTAGTAAAATAAATAGGCTCAAAACGGCCTTTACAACCCAATCGAATAAAACCGAACGATTCAAAACTAAGTCCATGAACCACATCCCCATTCAAAAGCATTCATCCAATAAATACTAAATAAATGGACTACACATTAAATATATTGATCGAACCAATATAAAAAAAAACCATCTATTAGAATTAATCCAATTAATTCACAAACATGGTAGTTTTAATTCGTTCGTATAAACCGGATGATAAATATTTCACAATAATAAATTTCCTCAAAATAAAACACCAAGTATTTTATTTAGTCAAATTAAATCCAATTTAATTTCCGAAAATTATTATAACGAAACATAAACACAAACGGAATCGAAATAAAATCGCCTGGCCTAGCCCGTGGTCCGCATCACACCGGTCCTTAGCCGAGGGGCTGATCTCGCCCAAGGTAGAAACAAGCCGCCGGCCCGTCCAAGACTTGGGCACAGCGGCCTGGGCGATCCACAGGCAAGACGGCGATCCTCGGGCAGGCAATTTTCCGACTCTTTTACGTCCCGATTTCAAACATGATATTTTTCTAATTTAATATTACCCATATAATTCAGTTTTAATAAATAAAACCGATTTATATAGTAACATAAAAACATGGAAAAATTAAATTTTCGACGAACAATTAAAACAACGAATTAAACGGTTGTGATTCCAAATCACTAATCATTTAATCAAGCATTCCAAATGCAATATATCATATATACGATTGCAAGACCTACGCTCGATACCCTTTGTTGGGATTCGGTGCCTAAAACGAAGGCCAATGAAGCGGTAAAACGAAAATTAATTCGATCCGAATCCCTACGAGGATCGATCGAGCTACGTATATACGAATATATAAACGAAAAGCAAGAGTCGTAAGAAACTAACCCTCGAAGTCCGTTGATTAAATGGTAACCTTCTCTTGAGCTATTCCCCAAGCTTTTGTTTGATCTCTACGAGTTCAATCCGCTCCAAGCCCTTGAATGATCCAACGCCGAAAGCACCGCGTCTCTACTTGCCACGCGCCGGAAAAACGACCGGAATAACAATACTTGATTAACCTCTAAGGTTACGGCTAGAATCAAGTGATGAAACTTTTATTATTATTACACTCTAAGTGTATAATCTTGTTCTCTCTATTTTTTCTCAATCTTTCTCTAAGAAAGTTGAACAAGATGAAGATGAAGTTGAAGACTAAAAATGAAAACTATATTCTCTCTCCCTTCTATAACCTCACTGCTGGAATCTCAAGTGGGAAGTGAGAGTTTTTAAAGTCTTCAATATTATCTCATTTCAACCACCTCAAATCACCTTTCTATATAAAATGAGATATGATATCTCAAAATGTCTTTAGTCATCAACCTACCAAAGATGAGACTAAGACCATAAGGGAAAAGTATGAGGTGGGGCAGCCTCTAGAAGGAATTGGACAAGTTCGGTCTGTTTCGGACTCCCGTGAATCCAAACAGATAAACTCCGATTCCGTTCCGATGTATTTATATCGATTAATTAATCTAATTATATAATCATCAAATACATAATGACATAATTAATTTCTCCAAGAAATAATTATATTCATGAATTAAATCAATCACCCAGTAATATATTTAATTCATTAGGCCGTAAATTAATTTATCCAATAAATCAATTTAGAAATCCAATGTCCCAAAATCAATTAGACATCCAATGTCCAATAAATTAGATATCCAATATCTAATATTTATAATGAGAAAACAAGCTCAATTCATTCCGTCGTCAATCCTAATGCGTGACTCGGTAGGTCCGTCTCAGTCAGCAATGGGAGGAACTAAAGAGTAGTAGCACCACCTAGCCAGCCTGGCGGCCTACACTGTACCCCGACTGAGAACGAATGATTGGGATCATTCAAGAACCATTCTGTCGTGAATACCAGTATACGTATAAACCCTTCTTCCAAATGTCCCGATCAAGTTATGGGGTCACGGTCAGTCAAACCCCATATGTACTTGACACTATGCATGCGTTAATGCAAATCGAGATCATCAAGTTGTCGTGTATCTAATACAACTAGCTCCAATGCTTTCGCTAAAGACTTATGATCTCATCTGCCAATAACCGCATAGGACATATAACCCGCTCACTAACGGGAGAAAGAATTCCATCTTGGTATTCAGTAGGACCTGCTACTTGCCCGTTAAGATGCACGTCGAGGTTGACCCCCGCCTTCCGGTTTACAGGGTCGAACTACTCTAATGAAAATCTTGACGTCACAAGCACATCCCTACTAAATCCTCAAGTCGAAGGTTCACGAATACCAATCACAACCTTTCGATTCCATCATTGACTGTCCCAGAGTGAAATTCGTGTGACGAATCGAAGGTGAGTCGGTTCGAGTATACTAATCCAATTAGCATACCTATAACGTGTGCTCCCACTAACCATTAGCGTTCGACAGGCACTCTCCATGTCAAAGAACACGTCATACAAGTCTTCACATAAACTTAACGCCCAGTCAAGTTTCATCGACTTACGAACGATTAAGTATTTGAGCTATAACCTTTCCAGTGCCGACCCCCCTATCCAATAAGGAGTGGAACGTTTTGCTCTCAAATACATGGACTAGTTTCTATATGTTTATTTACGAGTTAGGAATGTCAGTAACTACCAGTAAATAAAGAAACATTCATTTGCCTTATATAAATGATTTACATAATTACAAGTGCAATGCCCTCACTCAATATCCTCTGAGTGGCATTCGAGGGCATACTCCTAACAGCACACACATTGTCCAGTTTTTGGCCGGGCAGTCTGTACCGTGTGCCGTGGCACATGCCGGTAGGGCCATGGCACACTGCTGAGTCACTGCCGCGGCACACTCGTCCGGGCCGCGGCACACTAGTGTGGCACTTATCGGCCAAACCTTCTGTACCTTGTGCCGCAGCACATGCCGACGGGGCCGCGGCACACTGCCGAGTCACTGCCGCGGCACACTCATCCATGCCGCGGCACGCTGCCGATCACTGTCGGCAGCTTTGGCCCTGTGCCACGGCACACTTCGGCTGGGCCGCGACACACAGGGCAGATCACGAGAGCAATCAATCGTCGCCAAGAGCGAATAACCAAAACAGTATACTTACATGTGCGTGGAGTCGATGATCTCCCATGATACTAGCATCCGAGTCCCATACAGAGTCTCAACATAATACAAACACACATCAATACCGGAATTAGCAATTTGAAAATATCTTTCCGCGTCCGCGACCACGGTCTCGTCCCTGTCCCCTGTCAGCAGACATTCTAAATGATACACAAAGTATGTAAGTACAATCCAAATCGAACGTCCTCGAAGTGACCGATTCTCAAGAATATCAAACTAAAAGCAAAGCAATTAAGAAAACACAAGAAGAGTAATAGGACTTACAAGTACTGGCCGCACTGTGATGATGGAAAAGTAGTGATACTGTAGATAAACAATGACTCAATCGACCCAAAAGACCGACAGCCTAGGTATCCATAAACATAAGCTCCAATACCATATTCTGTAACACCCCCAAGTTATTTAGGGTATATTACAGTGCCGTGAACCCCACCGAGGGACCCACAAGGCTAATCATACGCGGAACTATAAAACTTGATCGAGAAGGTCCAAATACAATGAAATGAAAGACGATACAAATGGTATTCAAACCATGTCCAATGTATTAAAATACATGCCGGAACATCAAGGAAGACTGAAAACGAATAATACTTGAGTATTCAATAACTATTCCAGTACCACAACACTGAATGAAAGAACACAAAACATAACCGGAGATAAAACACAGTATCACGCTTGCCCATCATCTTCATGCCAACCCGATACCTGCCTATCCGCTCTCCTGGAACCTGAAATATGTAAAAAGTATTTCCCCCATAAAGGGGTTAGCCGTCGAATAGCTAGTGCAAGTATATCGAATATGAAACACAATACTCCTCGACAATAAAGTAAATGTAACCGTCAATTCATCATTTCAAGACTAGTATTCCGGAATAACTAAATATCATAGCATCACAATAATGCATACATGATCAACCATGGAGCCGCACCAAAGGCTACGGAACCCTCAGGGGACCAGTCGGCCCGCCCCAGAGTGGTTAACCCAAATTATCTGTGGAATCGCACCAAAGGCTACGAAACCCTCAGGGGACCTGTCGGCCTGCCCCAGAGTGGATATAAATAAACATACCATTCACATATCTTACTTTCAATATCGAGAACGTACAATCATAAATATATACTTGCCTTTGAGACATCGAGAAATCGAATGGAAAAGAGTATGAGTTCGGTAGGTCCAAGAACGCACTTCCGGTACCTAAACGATTCGTAAGGGATATGATAATCAATAATCCATACTCATAATTCATGAAGAAACTCCCGAAACTCGTCTATGATTTACGAAAATACAAGGGTAAACAACTAGAGGTTGGGAAGTCACCCAAACCCCGAACACGGCACAAACCAATCTGTAAAATCATAGGAAAAGCATGTATACGAGGTAGATATATCATAATCTCAAGATTTTCAAGCCTCAAACCGGATAAATCGAACGAATCTAAGAAAAACCCCAAAATTCCCAAAAATAGAGTTCTAAGGATTTTACCTTGATTTGGAGGATAGAAATGTATTAGATGTTATATAATCCTTGTTATCCAACCCAAGATGATGATATCTGAAGAAGAACCGCCTCAAATCGCCTCTCTCGAGCTCTCCCGATCGGAAAAAGTGGAAATGATGTGAAATGACAAGTGTAGGGGTTGATTGTCCCCTTATATACTGTCCCAGTCAAGTGGCTACTGTCCACAAATGTTAGTGCGCGCTACTCAACATTCTTAGCGTACGCTAACTGGTGTCCTGCCAAAGTCCCTGTTCACTGTCTCAGTCCGCTAGCGTGCGTTAACACTGAGCACTAACGCGCGCTACGCAACACATATAATGTGCGCTAGCCGCTATTTAGCGTGCGTTACCTGCTAGTCCAGAAAGTCTGAAAACCTCACTGCCTCTGCCGACTCAGCTCGTTAGTGTGCGCTACGGACGATGTTAGCGTGCACTACTAACAACGAATAGCATGCGCTAGAGAATCTCCTAGCGTGCGCTAACTGCTAGTCCAGAGAGTGGAATTAGCTACTGCCTTTGCCATGTCTGGTCTGTTAGCGCGCGCTACGGCTCTAAGATAGCATGCCCTACTCAAGAAGAATTAGCGTGCGTTAGCCTAGGCCTAGCGTGCGTTATTTCTCTGACCCATAACACTTCCGCAAGGTCTAAACAACGTAATCGTGATCCAAATAGGGTACGAAACTCTATAACAATATCGACAACATCACAATGAGTTTACAGAGCGGCAAAATAGAAAGAACGTCAAAGTCAAACAGTCAATAAAAAGTACAGGTATTACATAGAATACGAGGCAAAGTTGAGTGTGGTTCTTGTTGATCCAATAGAAAAAGGAACGAAGAGAGGACGTAAGAAAATTGCTGAACCTTTATAAATATCTGTGTCATTTTCTTTCAGTATTTTCATTTAATATCATCGAAGAAAAGCATTACTAACTTCGAACAACTAAGAAAAACAACAAAGACAAAAAGACAACCAATAAGACATATTGATTGTCAAAGAAATGAAGGTGGTGTTGTTTTGATGATTTCTCCTTTAATTTTTGGTGAATTTTCGAAGGGTGAAGCTCCTTGCTCAAGATCATAGAGTATATGAGGGTGAAGGGTTGATTTTATCACTTATCTGAGAGAGAGAGAGAGAGAAGCAGTTATAGAGGGGGAAATTACAAAACTAGCCCTTAGTAACCTATAAAAATAATCTTCTATGGTGTACACCGGTTTGGGCATATGAGGTCTGATTATTGAATGGACCAGCTTTTAGCTCATAAGGACCATATTTATGATATTATGGACCGGTCTATGGTTTTTTAAAGGTATAATATGTGTTTCAACTATTTAAAGTCGGTTACTCGCACGGACAAGGATAAAAAATCCTAGCAGAGGAGTTTCTTGTCAAATCTTCTAGTGCCTCGTACATAGAACACTATAGATAAGAATGTAAGGAATCATTTATCAATGTGATATTGTTTGAGTAATATACTTAAAGATAGGTTTAAGAGTATACGACCTTAATTGGGACGAATCGGGCATCGACAAATTGAACTAATCAACAAAGGTTATAGGGTGTCCTGTATGGTGTTGATAAGGAAAATGATGTTTGGCATGTATTATTATATTAAATTAGGTTTATTTTCTTTAACTATAAATCTATATTTACTTAGCAAATACACTAACTAAGATCCCTAGATAAATCGGTTTACATAAAACAAACACCTAAGAAGCACAATTTGTACTTCTAAGTTTACTAGATGAACTTAGAGTTATGGATCTTAACATGTATTTTATCCTTATATAAAATTAATATTCTCTACATATTAAAGACTTCAGAATTAATATCATTGAAAGCACTTAAATGCAGTTTAAGATGATATAACCTTTGAATATCAAAGTAAACATAACCAGCACATGATTGGTAAGTGTAATGCATGAATCATATTGACCAAATAAGTAGTGTCAGGCTCGGGTATCACAGGGATCCCCCAAATACATCACTAAATTCGATATTTCTGGGATACCAAGGACCCCCACAATGGAAGTGCAAAGAGTTCCACACAATTTTTTGGAAAAATAAACACTCGACTTTGGTTTACTCACACTCCACCCTGACGCAACAAAAATGAGTCAAGAACACGAAGAATTGAGCGCACCTGGTCAATAGATGCTTCCCCCATTAAGATGAGCTCATCAACGAAGAAAATATGTGAGAGACTAGTACCACCAGTCACAATTTTAATGGGATGCCAGTCACCAACACAAACTGCTCGTTGAATCAAACAACCAAGGCGCTAGTAAGGAGGAAGAGGACATCATTGACGGAGACCACGGTTAGGAGTAAATGCAGAGTTGTCCCTTTATTCCAAAGAAGCTGGAAATAAATAGGGATGATGGACTGAATTATAATGTTAATAAGATGCACCAAGAAGCATGTTTCTCGAGCGTATACTGCACAAATTTCCAGTGAATCTTATCATAAGCTTTTGCCAGGTCCAATTTGACTACCACCTGGCCTACCCACCCGGTCCTCACATGCATAGAGTGAACCGTTTCCTACAGAATGATGATATTGTCAGTAATGTAATGCCCAAGAACAAAGCTGGTCTGCGAGGGGTGAGTTAGAAGACCCGTAAAATCTTTGGCCCGATTAGCAATGCACTTGGTCAGAGTCTTGTAAGCCACGTTATAAAGACTTATCAGACGTAAGTGGCTCATATCTGAAGGATTCTCCTTCTTACGAATGAGAGAAATAAGTGTCTCATTAAAGTCCACAATCCTAGAGGGGTTCCTACAACAGTCACACAAAAAAGTCACAAAATCTGCACCTACAATGTCCCCACATTTATGATAGAAAATGAGTTGAAAAACCCTGGTGCCTTGATACCCCCCATTAGAGAGACAACCTTCCAAATCTCCGAAGGAGAGAGCTATCGAATAAGCCCATCCTATTTTTCTGCTAGAATATGTGGAGAAGAAACTTAAAGACGAGCCACAACAATGTTAGGAATACTTTTTGAGATTTTGCTGATATCATCCATGTATTCAAAGTTTATTTCAAATGTATGTTTAAGTACTCAGCATTGTAAAGAAGAACCAAATGAGTATCTTCTATAGGCCTTTAAAGATTACGCTAAGTATTGATCAAGTTGATCAGATAAAATTTTAGATAAGTATAGAACAGTCAAACATCAGTTGGGTTTGGTTAAAGGCGAATATTACCTAAGTTTGGCCAGACAAAATATCAGCCGGGTTTGACTAATCAGAAGATCAGATGAGTACCGCTAAGTCCGAAGTTCACCTGAGTATCACTAGGAGAATTTTTGGCTAAGTATAAAACAGTCAAACATCAGTCGGGTTTGGTCAAAGGCAAATATCATCCAAGTCTGACTAGATAAACATCAGTCGGATTTTGGTCAAAACAAAATATCAGTCGGGTTAGACCAAAACATCAGCCGAGTTTGACCAAGAAAGAAAATCGGCCACGTTTTATAAAGATGGAATATCAGCCAAGTTTGGACATCAGCTATGTCCACGTCAGCAAACGTTGAAAAGTCAATAATGATGGAAAATCACGTGCAGACGTAATTAGAGCAAATGAGACAAACTGATTGATTCCCGAAAGTTGAGGAATAAAATATCCCTTAAGATTCGCGCCCAGAAGACTTTCCAATTATAGTAATCGAAGAAAAACGGCACAACAATTATACAACTTCAAATGGTCGGATTTGAAGAAAGAGACAAAGTCGTGCAAAGATAAGAAAAGCTAAACAATGAAGTCCACTCTCCAACAGACTGATTTGTTCAAAGATGCAACGGCTACTAAGAGCTCAAGAATCATACAATAAATATCTAAAGAACACTTAAGTAGAAGTACGATGCGATTAATACTTTCAAGCAAACAAAGCAAATAGAACGTAATACACTGTGTGCTAAGCATCATGAAAGAACAAAGATCTTAAAGATATAAATCATCAGAAGTTCTTTGAAGTTGGAGAAGACAAAAACTACTATCTTAACATTTGAGTACGGGGTACTTTCCGGATCGAGGTTCTTAAGAGTAAAAGGTTGTAAGGCATCCACGGGTTCTTGATTGGAAGGTGATAGGCAACTTGCGAGTTGTTGAGGCATCCAAGGGTTTTTGATCAAGAGGCGTTAGACAACCAAGAGAAGGAGTTACAACGGCCATGGGATTTTACTAGTTGAAAGCTGTTGCAACTAGATTCATCGTAACTAGTTTTCACTTATTGAAAGTTATAGTGAATTTATCTCCAACTGGATTAGAGAGTAGTGGATTAGTAGAGGATTACCCCACCTCTGAAACCACTATAAATGCTGTGTGATTTATCGCTTTTTACATCATACTTAATTGCTGCATTCATCTTAACTGTTGCATTAGAAGTCAGCTGTCTTCCACAAAACATTTTTACAGCTGATATCTTAACTCAACTTAACTGCATTAAAATTAGCCAAGTTAACTTAGCTGCACTAAAACTCAACTGGGTGTTTTAAAACAGGTTATTTTTATAAAAAAATTGACAAGTCTATTCTCCCCCCCTTTAGACTTATACCTCACATATTTGTGACCCAATAATGGTATCAGAGAAGTTGGTTCAAAATAACCGAACCAGATCCATATACTTGCGTATATTTATCAAATCTCTCACATTAAAAAGGACCACATGCAACACATGCACTCTAGACTTCCTATTTTCACTGTTGGTAAGTATGACTTTTGGAAGATAAGCATGCAGGCACATTTATCATCCATTCCTGACGACATGTGGTGCATAATAGAAGAAGGTCCCTTCACCTACCTGAAGGATAATTTAGATGAAGATTGCATTAATTGGATGATAAATGTTAAGGGATGATAACCACCGAAGCATGGACGATCTTCCCTTGCAGCTGGGAACCGAAGCAGATAATCAGAGGTAACCACCGGGGAAAGAAAGCTGGCCAACCTTGACAATCGGTTCAGAGATATTTTTTTACCAAAATCTTGATAAAGCCATCACGGTGAAGATTAAAAATTGCAAGAATGCCAAGGAGATATGGGACACATTTGCAGTAATGTGTGAGGGAAGTGAGCTGATTAAGGAGAATAAATTGTCAATTGCTAATTGGAAATTTGAAAATTTCAAGATAAAGAATGGAGAGACCATAAACAACGTGGACACCATATAAATGAAATCAACTCTCTCGGTAAAACTTATGGCAACCTAGAGATGGCAATAAAAGTTCTAAGGTCTCTCACCCCATATTAGAGCATGAAGGCTGTAGCCATGAGAGAATTAAAGATCTTAATAAAATAAAGATTCAAGAGCTACTCTCAGACCTCAGGGCATTTGAGTTTTTGAACTTCCTTGATCATCATCTAATGAGCCAGCAGAAAAATGAATTGCTTTCCCAGCCGAGTCACCTGCAATGAACCTAGCTGAAGTCATGCCTCAAAGTCCTCTAAACTTTGAGGAGGAAATGGAATTTACAATGCAACGATTCAGTAACTTCGGGAAGAATTACTCGAAGTACAAGAAGAACTACAAGAAGAATCCCAGAAGGAACCAAAAACCTGGGAATTAGAAGATGGAATGCTATAATTGTCATAAGATAGGGCATATCCAATATGATTGTCCTAACCTCAAGAAAGATGAGAAAAGAAGGACATGGGCAAAAGAAAAGACAAAATGAAAGCCCTGATTGCAAAAGACCAGATGCTAGAGACTATGGAATCAAGCATTGGATTCTTCTCTGAAGAAGAAGATGACTACAACTGCTTAATTGCCAACATAGCTGATGAAGAGGTATGTTCTAAACCCCAAACTTCAGAATGTTCTAGCTCCGACTTGTATGAAGATATTGATTTACACAGGTCACTAAACTAACTATTAAAAGATTTTGAAATACTTAAAACAAGACACCTGGCTATTTCAGCTGAGAATAGTCAGCTGGAAAATAAGAAAGTACAGCTGAAAAATGACTTGGACAAACTCAGCCAAGATTGAAAACAACAGAGCTGAGTTTGAAGGACTTTCTAAATTAAACTTAAAAAACTCAGCTGAAATCGATACAGCCGTAGCTGAGATTAATAGGCTGAATATTTTAAACAATGAAAAACCAGCTGCACTCACTCATACTAAAACTGAGTTTTCAAAACTAACACAGTTGAGCGATGAACAAGCTAAGGAAATAACGTCTCTGAAAGCATTTATAACCTTAGATAGTTTTTGTATAAATCAGAGGCCAAGATTTTCAAGGCATCAACCTAGATAAAGGACTAGGCAATGGCCAAAACAGCATCAGCAGGCAAGACATTATCAATCTGCTTACTATCAAAGACTCCTACAAAATAGATTTTAAAATGGGAGAGGAAAATGGAAGCCTCAAGGTAATCCAAACTCTCAAAATTACCAGGTATGGAGACCCCAAAACTTTAATAATAGGTCTCAGCCAAGAGTTAACAATGGCTCATACCAAACAAATTATCAATCATATCATATATACAAACCAAATAAAGGATATATACCCAGATATTATACACCTTATAGAGGAAACCAATATAACCTCCAAAATACTAGGAGAAATCAATTCTCCAGGAAATACGCTAACCCTAGAGGACCCACTCAAATCTAGGTACCTAAATCTTTTCTTAATGATTGCATAAAAGATTGAAGGATTACTATCAAGTTACCTCCAAAATCACCAAGAGGAGGAAAACAATGGTTTGTGTACTCTGGGTGCTCAAGACATATGATAGGAAATTAGAAAGTTCTATCAAGCTATATTAAAGAAAGAGGCCCAGATGTAATCTTTAGGGATAGCAAGTGGACAAACCAAAGATTATGGAAAGCTGGTCAGAGGGAACATTGTCATTTCAAAGGTGCAGTATGTCAGAGGACACAAGTACAATCTCTTGAGCATAAGCCAGCTCTGTGATGAGAACAATCTAGTAGTTTTCACTAAATGGAAATTTATGGTGATTGATCTCCTATCTAAAGAAGTGAAAATACAAGGCTACGGAAGAAGGGATGTCTATATGATAGATTAGAAAATAGGCATACCAAATGCTTGTTTCATATGAAAGACAGTAGCTAAAAATGGATGGCTCTGGCGCAAAAGACTAAGTCACTTGAATTTTAATGCTCTCAACAAGTTAAGCTCACAAAAATTGGTGAGAGGTTTTCCAGAAGGAATTTTCAAAAAGGAGACTCACTGTGATGCATGCCAGAAAGGAAAGCAGATAATAGCTTCATTTAAATCTATTCAACCTACCACTCTAACCAAGAGGGTACTGGATCTACTTCACATGGATCTTTTTGGTCCTATCAAGCCAATAAATCTATGTGGAAGGAAGCATGCATTGGTAGTTGTGGATGATTACTCAAGATACACTTGGATAGTTTTCCTCTACAAGAAGAGTGGAGCTCTAGCCAAGATACCCGAGCTTATGAGAAAAATTCAAAATGAGAAATCCATGTCCATCATAAAAATCAGATCAAACAAAGAAGGAGAATTTCTTAACAAAGCCATAACTGAATATTATGATCAGAGTGGGATTCAACATGAAGTATCAGCTGCAAGAGCACCACAACAAAAATGGTGTAGCTTAAAGAAGGAACATAACCCTTAAAGAAGCAGCCAGGGCAACGATTGCTGAGACTGATCATCCTAAAAGGTTCTGGTCCGAAGCTATCAACACAGCATGCCATACTCAAAACAGAAGTATGATAGTAGGGATACACTGTAAAACTCCCTACGAGGTTTGGAATGGCAGATTACCAACTGTTTCGTATTTTCATATTTTTTGTTGTAAGTGTTTTATCCGCAACAATGGCAAAACCCAACTAAATGCCTTTGATGAAAAATCTGATGATGGTTTATGGAATACTCATAGATAAACAAAGCCTACCAAGTCTTTAATAAAAGAACATTAGTTGTGGAAGAAACACATCATCTTGTATTTGATGAATCTACTGCTGAGTATAGAAAACAAGTGGAATAAATTGAGAAAAAGCTCAAAGCCACCTCTCTAGAAGAAGTCATTATCAAAGGCACAAGGTTGATGTACCAAGCTGATAAAGACCCAATAGCAGATCAGCCAGGTTCATTTATCATAGCTGATCCTATCATAGATAAAGATGATCCAATCACAGCTGAACCAGACACAGCTGCAATCCAATAAGACCTAGCTGAAGGACGGACAGATTCAACAAAATCATGAGCTCAATGCAATAGAAGGAACAAGCAACGATAAACATCAACCAAAAGCATAAGATGGAGATGATACTCCCAAATGGTTAAAAGGTTATCCCATTCAACAAATAATTGGGAACCTAACTGATGGAGTGAAGACCCGAAAGTCAAGAGAACCAATAGGAACGGCAATGCTCTCGTTTCATGTCTCAAATGGAGCCCAAAACAATAGAACAAGATCTGGATTGTAACACCCCCGTGATTTATAGAGATATTACAGCGCCGTAGATTCTTTTGGGAGAATCTACCAGGCTTAGACGAACATAAAAGACATTAACTGTCAACAAAACTGAGAGATTCACACACTTAAAAACCAACGTCAACTTCAATACAACATACATCACCAAAACAATCCAATACATGGTCCTGTCGGATCACAACAGATACAACAACTCATAACTGATCCAACAACATCAACAACAACTAACACCAACACATTAAACCATATATGACAGTACCCGCGCGAGTACAAAACCAAACCACGACTTTGACCATGATAAAATGACCACCGACTTAAAATAACATATGATATCAGTGTTGCTCGCCATCCTCATGCTCTGCATGCGCCAGCTCGCCACAAAGACCTGTACCTGAATACACAACAAGTATATCCACCCCAGAAGGGGTCAGTAAACAGCCAGTACAAGTACAACGATTCATGAATCTGTACCACTAGTGAATAAACAACCAAATCACAGTGCCATCACATATATTCCGGAATACAATACCACAATCATCATCACAAAACAATATCCCAAGTTGTACTGGCCCTGTACCTCACGCAAGATACACACCCCAGGTAGTCCTCGTCAGGCCCTCTCTGGTTGTACAACCCCACCGAGTGATCCATAGGGAACGCGGCCTATCGGATCCCAGGGGACCTTCACTGGTTTTAACTCGGTTCACACATACTCAGTAACCACTTGGCACAAACCACATTTTCTGAAATTACCACTTTTTACAAAATCACATTCTTCACATATTCACTCGAAGTACATCAAACGCAATAAAAGTACTTGCCTCAATTACAATGGTATAGGGAATGGTGAACGAAAAGACCTGCTGCCCAAACTTTCCTCAACAATTAGGTCCTAGCACAACACAGCATTATATCAAACATAGTACGATGGAAATGGGTTCTATTCTTAGGGACTATAAATCAGACATTATGGGGTCAGCATGGATCATACACAACTACGGAAGAAAACTCGAAACTTAATCCATAAACTTCAATGAAAAGCAAAGCATTATAATTATAATATCATAATCCAGCACAATTACGGCTAGATCTGGACTTTAGAGGATGAAACCTCAACAAAACCCTAAAATATGAAGAACAAGGATTTCGAATGATTTACCTTGACCCGAATGATAAAAGATATTAATATATTGTTAACTTTGTTCCAGGAACTCTAAAATGTTGTTAGGTAGTGAAGTCCGGCCAAAATCTGCAATTCCCTACGTCCAGATCACCCTGCTACCGGAGGAGGAAAGAAGAGGGAGAGAAATGGCAAGAACTAAACTACGCTGTCCTATTTATACTGTACGTGATTAGCACGCGCTACGGGCAAGGTGTAGCGTGTGTTATCGGGACGAAAGGCAGTCCACCGCCTTTGAAAGGTGGTGTAGAACTTTATACACTGGCCGTGCTAGCGTGCGTTACCCGTAATGGTTAGCGTGCGCTACCTGTTAGCTTTCCGAGTAGAGTTCAGAAACCTCTGCATGTACTAATCGGCCATAATGGCGTGCGCTACTATCGCCAATTAACGTGAACTACCAATGCATGATTAGCGCGTGCTAGCAATACTGTCTAGCGTGCGCTAACTGCTACTTCTCCGCATCACCACTATGGAGTTTGGTCAGAACGAACACATCCTGACAGGCACATAACTCGACCATCACTAACAACCAACATACCAGTTTCAACGCCAATATACACACGATCCCAGGCACCAAACAATATAATATGGAAATTTCTCAAACCGACTCTCAACGGAACAAGATCAAAAATAAAATACATTATTAATAAAGTACGCGGATATTACACCCTTACCCTCTAAAAAGAAGTTTCGTCCTTGAAACTTGAAACATGAAGAGGGTCGTCGAAATATATGCCCGAGTCACCAACCATGTCCATAAAAAATTTTATTCTTAAATCGTAAATACTACACCAGTACATATTTATAAGAAAACATCGATACACTGCATGCCCCATTAAGCATATTTCAGGGGTTAATGATGACAAAGTTATCTTCAAACTTTTCTTCTGGGTCCTCTTGGGGATCTTTCTCGGGATCCTCTTCGGCCTCTACGGTCGGAATTGGAGCCGCTAGTAGGATAGCAAGGATTTCCTCAGCGTTGGCCGGTATCAGTTCCCTTTCTTGCTGGATCTGATCTTGAGGGGCCTCTCTCGCTTGAGTGTACTAGGCCTCCCTCTCTCGAAGAGTGCAGCGTATTGCAGCCAACTGAGCTTCTAACCGCGCAGCATGCTCGTGTTCTCGTGCAGCTGCTTCCTGTGCAGTCTGATTTACGTCTCAATAAAATTGTGCTACGGACTCTAGATAACTGATATGCTCTAAGCAACGAGTATGCTTAGTAGAATCCATACTTACAAGATCATTCAACTATTTCCTATCGGTTAACGTCTTAACTTTACTATGAAAATACCTCTCAGGCCTTACATACACCTCAAACCGACTTTAAGTCGGCGGCCCTACTGGCGCTATAGTTGTTTCTAGTAGTTGCTATTATGGCGGCGCCGTCTTTTATTATCAATTATCCCTCACCTCCACCACGATAACAACAATATTGATAAAAATCTTGATGACAGATTTGCAAAGATTCCCGATAAATATCGAGTTTATCAATGGTATGGATACGACCAAAATATTGGTCAAGCTAAAAGATGCAATCACGGACTCTCGGTATTCTCACTTGATGTCAAGACATGATGACCATCTCTCAGATGTTGATCATCGAAACTAGCGAACGGAAAGAAATGAAAATAGATGACTTACTGAGACGAGTACCCAAATATTAAGGAAATCAGACACTCGATAACCACGATTTGAGATCGAGTAACAACAATCGAACCACAACGACCCAACAACATTGATCGAACAACAACGACTGGATGACAATAATCAGACAACTCCGAAGTTCACGCCTCAACTCAAGACATTAAGTGGGCTTGTAAGTATTACAAGACGTTCACTTCGCATAGGACTCCCGAGATTTGAATCGAACTTGGGAAAAATCACAGCTGCAAATGGATTCATCTGAAACAATGTCACAACTCATTCGATCGACAAAAACCGAAGCACAAAGCAAATTCAGAAGGTATCACCGAACATAAGCGAGTCGATAGGATGGAAAAGGAAGTCAATAACTCGGGTATCACGATCCACTTTAAATAAAAGATGTTTGTCCGTGAAAGTTAGAATAATGAAAATTGGGTAAGAACGTAACAAGCAACTTCATAAGGTCGGATGGCCAAATCTATAAGCATTTTAATGAATGTGGAATGACCACTAACATCACGAGAATTTCTCGGTAGTGACGCGATTCAATAAACGGCAGAAGTTGAGATCAAAATAAAGCACAACACAATTAGATATGGTTTGCTCGGATGGAATCATGAGTTACCAAAAGTATTATGGTCCAATATTCAACGACAATGGGGTCATGCAACGAGATCTTGAAACCAGTATATGATGGAAACCGCAATTACGATAAGCTCAGACATCAAGTCAGTCATTGCAGTACCACCGAACTTGCAAGTTCTGCAGTCCGACAACAGAGTCAAACATAAGGGTTCAAGGCCCTAAATTGTACAATCGCAAGAATCCCGATTATTATACTCTTCTACTCCCTCAAAGGGAGTTTTGTCCTCAAAACCTAGAACTACCAAGTTAAAGATAGAAAGCAAGAATATAAAGAGAATCAAAGCCAAAGTTGTCAGGAGTATCAACAATCCTGACATATTATGAAAGCATCACTTGCCAAAATCTGGGATACCGGATGCCCCTTGATCGTTTGGTTTGTTCACCGATATTTTACGGACATTTGATCTAACGTTAATTGTTCATGGTTCCTCAGAATCCTTAGAATCATTAACCGAGTTGAACAAGTCGGGATTATGGTTATATAATTCATAGGACATGACCAACAACAACATTTAACATCAATTGATTTGTCAGAACCGCGTTAGAAATGAGATCAAGAATAAAATCTACAAAATGGTTAACTCAACAAAAATCAAGGAAATACCTCAATTCATGAAGAACAATAGATTAGAAGATTTTATACTCCCAAAACACCTTTGAACAAAATCGGCCAAATTCACGAACCCTAGTCGTCTTCGATTCATACATTGGTGTCACCCACGGAAAAAAAGGAATAGAGTGGAAATAATGAATCACGATTACTGTCTGGTTTATATGCCGGACAGATTAGCGTGCGCTAACTACAAGCGTTAATGTGCGCTAACGAGACCTCCAGCCCTAGTCCAGTAGCTTCTGGACTGCCCCCTGAACTACCAGTTAGCGCGCGTTACCTTCTCCGTAGTGTACGCTAACTACTGCACTGTAGCGCGCGCTACATAATTGCATAGCATACGCTGTCAAATTATCAATTGAATGCAGCAGTTTATACATCTCGCATTAACATGCGCTATCCAAAAGGTAGCATACTCTAACTGTTCCGATTCAGTAAAATGGTCGTGAACATATCTCAATCAGCATTAGAACCGAAGGTTAGTAATAAACGGCAACATACAAATCCGAACACTATCGGTTCGTACGTATACAATATCACACAAGGAATCATCGGAAGACTATTGACAACCACATTGAAATTCTAACTCTCGGTAAAGAGGGTTATTACCACGAGGGTGTACGGAACGACCTAACATTACACCATCAACTTGATCACAATTCTGAGCATTATTGCCCAAAATCTTCCAGATGTCTTCTGTCTACCTGCCTTCTGCCTTCATACTCCATTCTGGGTTGAGAGATCTTAGAACTTTCAGGGCCATCTCCCTGTTGCCATATGTTTTTCCGAGAGAATTGATTTCATTTATTATCTCTGTGAATCTTTTGTCTACTTGGTCGATAGATTCACCATTCTTCATTTTGAAGTTGTCAAATTTTTTAGTAGCAATTGACAACTTATTTTCCTTTATCAGCTCGGTTCCCTCACACATCACAGATAATGTGTCCCAAATTTCTTTGGCATTCTTGCAATTCTTGATCTTGACCATGGTTGATTTGTCAAGAGTCTGGTACAGCACATCTCTGGCCTGGTTGTCAAGATTGTCCAGCTTTCTTTCTTCAGGGGTCAACTCTGTCCTCTTCTTGAGGATCTTCTCTGGCTTCCCGGCTGCAATTTCTTCTGGGGAGTTGTCCTTCTCAAAGATGAAAGGACCGTCTTCAATTATGCACAACATGTCGTCATGTATGGATGATAAATGTGCCTGCATTCTTATCTTCCAAAGATCATATTCCTCAACTGAAAAAATAGGTAACCTAGAGTGCATGTGTTGCATGTGTTCCATTCTTAAATGAGAGATTAATATATATATCCTCGATATATGGATCTGCTTCTAAAAACTTGAACCAACCTATCTGATACCACTTGTAGGTCACATGTCGTCAGGAATAAGTCTATAGGGGAGGGAGTGAATAAGCTTATTGAAACTTTTTTTCCACGAAGGTTTTGGTGTTTCGCAGCTGTGATAAGTGTAGATGGCTTGAAATCGTCTGTAGATAGGATATGCGGAAGACATAGGTGATGACGAAAGCAAATAACTAAACACTAGAACAGTAAATATGTATGCAGCAAGTAAGTATGATGATTAAAACAGTAAAATTACGCAGGCAATTATAATGGTCTCAGAGGTAGGGTAATCCTCTACTAATCCACTTTTCTCCAAACCAATTGGAGCTGAATTCACTATAATTCTCAACCAGTGATAAATATTACAGTGATCCTTCATAGCTACAACAACTTCCAGCCAGTGGAAATCCCGTCGGTGCAACTCCTTTGACTGCCTAGCACCTCTTGATCTAAAATCCTCGGATGCCTATCAGTCTCGCAAACTTCAACTAGTGAAGTACCCCGAACTCAGGTTTAAAGACATGAGTGGGTTGTCTTCTCCAACTAAGAGCTTCTTAGTATAAAAACTTTTAACTCTTGCTCTTCACGATGCTATTGTTCGCTTTGATTGCTTTGTTCGCTTGTAAGTGTTGTTCGCATCGTACTTTGCTCAATTCAAATCACTATGTATATATAGATGTCGATCCTTGAGCTTCCTTCATAGCCATTGCATTTCCTGTAACAAATCCGTCCGTTGGAGAAATAAACTACTTTGTTTTTCTTTCCGAATTTTGCAAGGCTGTATTCCCTTATTTTAATCCATTTCCGACCATTGAGAAGACTTTCACGTTGTAGCACCAAATCTTTAATTATAATATGCTTAAAGTCTTCAGAGTTTGGGTCTTGATGAATATTTAATTTAAGCTTTCCGGGAATCTCTCTAGTTTGTCTCTCTACGCCTGTATGTGACTTTCTGTGATTCTTGACTTTTCAACGCATGCTGACATGGACTGGATTACTTGGCTGATCACTTATCTGATCTCGTACAGTCATCTTTATCTGATATCGGACTTCTCTGATGTAACTTCTCTGAGATGAAGTTCTCTGTCCCGACGAATCTTCTCTGATCTAAAGTCTTCTGACCTGATGAACTTATCTAATATGATGGTCAAAATTCAGTTGACTGGTCTCTGTCTGATCACTTGACTGCAGTTTGTTCAAACTTCTCGGATAATTATGTTGACCAGGACTTCTCTGACAAATCTCCTTCTGCAGAACTTTATCTGATGATAAGTCATCTGTGGTCAACATTCTCTGAACATTTGAGTTGACCAAGACTTCTCTGATTAAATTTGTCTGCAACTTGGCTTTCTGAAGTGTTTGGTCAAACCTCGCTGATGTATCTGTTTGACCAAAACTTCTCTGATTTGAACTTGTCTGTGATTTATACTTAGCCGATTTTAGCCTAACTTACATGGCCTACAGAATATACTCATTTGGTTCTTCTTTACATTTTGCCAAGTACTTAAAACATATATTTGAATAATCAAATACACGGATGACATCATCAAAATCTAATAAGTATTCCTAACACCAACATGTAGTTCATGGACCGTTCCTAGAATAAAAACATCGTAATCTAATTACAAGTCTTCGGTCTTGAATATTCGTCTTCTCGAACGGATCTTCCTCCGGTCTTCGTCATTACATATAAATTTCACATTTTAAAAATTGCATCCTAGATACAAATATTTTTAGTAAAATAAATAGGCTCAAAACGGCCTTTACAACCCAATCGAATAAAACCGAACGATTCAAAACTAGGTCTATGAACCACATCCCCATTCAAAAGCATTCATCTAATAAATACTAAAAAATGGATTGCATACAAATATATCGATCCAACCAATATATTAAATTAACTATAAATAGATGATCCAATCAGTCCACACAATCGGTAATATGAAATCGTTCAAAGTAATTCGGTCAATCAAAACCATTCCATAAAATCAAGTTTCTCACTTTAAAATGAAATACCATATTCCATTTTAATCAAATTCTATCCAATATAAAATGCGGGAGATTAATTTTTCTGAAACGGGCGGCAAAACAAGCCCGAAACATGCTGGAACAGTGCTTGGAATGCTATCCGAGCATAGTGGATCACGATCCAACGGCCAAATCATGATCCCAAAGGGCAGACCGCATGGCAGCGGTTGTTTTGGCCTAGCCAAAAGCAGCAGTGTTCTCGGTTGCTTCCATCCGCAATCCGGGGATTGATATTCGACCGGATATCCAATATCAATATTTTTCGACTTTCATATCTTCAATATGAATCATATTTCCAAGAAATACAAGATTTATATTTTGATATGAATTTACGAAAAACACAACTACAACGAACAAACAAACATATACAACGATTAAACATTTATGATTCTAAATCATAAACCATTCAATCAAGCATTCCAAATGATATATATCATATATACGATGACAAGACCACGCTCCGATACCACTGTTGGGTTTCGCATAAAAAACGAAGGGCACAGCGGAAGCAAAAACACGATGTGCAATACGAATCCCTCAAGAGGATCGATTCAAGCTACCTATATATGAATATAGAACGAACAAAGATGAAGAACGAAATCATACTCTTGTAGACGTTGATTCAATTGTTGAGAAGATGATGTCCCCTACGAATCCAATCCGCAACAAGCTCTTGGATGATCCAACGCCGAAAACACCGCATCTCTACTTGCCATGCGCCGGAGAAACGATTGGAACGACTTCCACTTCGTTGTCCTCTAAGGACACGGCTAGAACAAAGTGATAGAAGCTATAACTATAATATATATCACTCTAAGTATATAGATATATTTTCTCTCAATATTTTCTTTCAATTTTTCTCTAAGAAAAATGAAGAAGATGTTGAAGGAGATGACGATGAAGAACAATAAAGAAGACAACTCAAAGTCCCTCTCTCTTGGTGTGAACCGTATTTTTCCACAAGTGAGAAGAAGGGGACTTATATTAAGTTATCATCCCATCTCATTCAAAGTCTTCTCCCATAAAGGAATCACCTCATGATCTCTTGTCCCTTAATAATAAACATCTCATGTTTATTAAATCCATCAAATGAAAGACTTTACCATATAAAACTATGGTCTTCCACCATGTTAGGTGGAATCAATGACCATGGTGCATGATGTAAAGGGGGGGCAATCTAGAAGAACCGGAAGAGTTAGGTTCGTTTTCGAACTCCCACGAGTCCAGTCCAATAAACTTCATTCCGTTTCGATGTATTATATCAATCAATTAATCCAATTAATTAATTATATAAAATACAAAATAATATAATTAATTTCTCCAAGAAACAATTATATGTGAATCAAATTAATCACCCAATAATTTATTTAATTCATTAGGCCAAAAAATAATTTATCTAATAAATTAATTTAGATATCCAATGTCCCGAAATTAATTAGACATCTAATTTCCAATAAATTAGATATCCAATATCTAATATTCACTAAGAGAGAATAAGCTCGATTCATTCCATCGTCAATCTTATTGCGCGACTCGGTAGGTCCGTCTCAGTTAGCAATGGGACGAACCAAAGAGTAGTAGCACCACCTAGACAGCCTGGCAGCCTACACTGTTCCCTAACTGAGGATGTATGATGGCGATCATTCCAAAACCTTTTTGTCGTGAATACTAGCATACGTATAAACCCTTCTTTCAAATGTCCCGATCAAGTTATTGGGTCACGGTCAGTTAAACCCTATATGTACTTGACGCTATGCATGAGTTAATGCAAATCGAGATCATTGAGCTCTCGTGTATCCAATACAACTAGCTCCAATGCTTTGGCCAAAGACTTATGATCTCATCTGCCAAAAACCGCAGAGGACATATACTTGTTCACTAATAGGAGAAAGAATCCTATCTTTATATTTAGTAGAACCTGCTACTTGCCTGTCAAGATGCACGTCGAGGTTGACCCCCACCTTCCGGTTTTCTGGGTCGAACTACTCCAATGAAAATCTTGACATCACAAGCACATCTCTACCAAATCCTCAAGTCGAAGGTTCACGAATACCTGTCACAACCTATCAATTCCGTCATTGACTGTCTCGGAGTGAAATTTGTGTGACGAATCGAGGGTGAGTCGGTTCGAGTATACTAATCTCATTAGCATACCTATAACGTGTAATACCCGTACTTTTTATAAATTTCCTTCTCTGGTGCTTCTGTGATTTTGACACTCGTTGTAAGTGTTTAGTAAGTTGATGTTGATCTTGGTATTCATATCATTTGGAATTTACCCTTTCATATTCGGATCGTTGCTATTTTGGATCCTTGATGAGATTATACCACCTACGTGTGAAGGTTAGCGCACGCTACGCACCCTTTATAGCGAACGCTAATTGAGTGTTGGTAGCGCATGCTATGGGTCGGAATTAGCGCACGCTACCTGTGTATTTGAGGCAGGCAGTCCAGTAGGTACTGGACTAAAGTGGAGAATTCATAATGCACGCTATGTGTGATGGTAGAGCACGCTAGCTGTATTTGTAATGCGCGCTAAGATATCGGGGTAACGTGCGCTAAGGCAAAGCAGGGCAGAGGAAGGTAGGTTCTGGACTCTAATTACTGGGCGCCAACTATCAGGTAGCGCACGCTAGCACACGGTTAACATACGCTAATGCAATGGCATTAGCGCACGCTACAACATACGTAGCGCATGCTAACAACGCAGGCAGAGTTCACTGGACGACTCGGTGGGTCCGATAAGGCGCGCTATTTTTCATAATTAGCGCATGCTAGTTCCTATTTAGTATAAATAGGACACTTCCGCCCCAATTCATCATTTTCCACTTCTTCCCCTTCCTTGGGCGATTTTGCGCAACCTTGAGCGATTCGTGAAGATTTCTTCGAGCTGCAATCATCTATCAACATCTTCAAGCTTCTAGTTCAGATTATTCAACGTTTAATCCTCTCCACCGCTCCAAATCAAGGTAAACTTCGCACAACCCTAGATATTCAGGATTTGCGGGTTTTCCTTCCGATCTCTTCGATCCAGCTTATTGTTATGATGGAATATGTTGTGTATGAATTATCTACTTTAGATACATATTTTCCTATGGATTTATTGGTATATTACCAGAGTTATTGAGTATTTGGGAAGGTTGACTTGCGATTCACCATCTAAGAGATTTATTCCCAGAACACATGTATCGTGGGTAGTAAATTCGGGTGAATTCCAACTTATTTTCATACCGATGGGTTTTTGATTGTTGATTACGAACTTGTCTAGGTTCGGAGTTTTCGATTCCTTCAACCTTGGTACCTCGTCGTTCGTACCCCTTTTCTCTCGTTCTAGGCAAGTGATTCTTGTGAAAGTTATATTCTTAAATGTGTAAAGTAATGCATATGAGTGTGAGAGTTATATTCGTTAACTCCGAGAGGGCCCGATGGGGCCGAGGAGGGTTCTGCTTATGACGGTTCCATGAACATTTGGGTTAGCCACTCTGAGATGACCCAACGGGGTCGAGGAGGGATTCGCGCATTGTCGAGCCCACCGTTAATCAAGAGATATTGTCATTATTGAAATATGTTTGGATAATTGCATTTTTCGGAAAATCATTATCCTGGCTTTGGAATTGTGCATGTGCTTTTATGTGTAAGTTGTGATGTTTCACTTGTAATCCTTGCCCTAACCCCTCTCGTGTGGGGAAAACTCCTTTTGTGTTTTTCAGGATCTAAGGATCCTTACAAGCGAGCACCGGGACGGTACGATGATGATGGCGAGGCATGATACTGTGGCTAGTTGTGTTCCCTTTATTTTGAGCATTATTCTCTTTGGTCCGTTTCATCTTTGTAATAATAAATGGTGCTCGAGTACTTTAGGAAAGTCCTTCTCCGGTTGATGTATAACTTTCTTGTATTTCTTCGTGATCGTAGATGTCATTGGTTTGAATTTCCTTGTTTGTATCGGACTCATTATTCCCTATGTGGATATTGTGAAATGAGATGTGTCACATGTAAAAATTAGCCTAGTGGGTCCCAGGCAGGGATCCACGGCGCTGTGATATTCTCCAAATATCTCGGGGGTGTTACAGAATTTGGTATCAGAGCTTAGGTTTATTGATACTAGGCTGTCGGTTTGTTGGGTCTAATTGTACTGTTCCGAGAGCACAGTATCATCGCGCTGCCGTCATCTCGTACGACCAGTACTCGTAAGTTCCCTATCTTTCTTACCCTATTTATTTCTTCATTGTTATTCGATCATGGGGCATGAGAAATCCATATCCAAGATAGGAATGTTACGAGTTATACTTATGAGTTTACTTCCCTTTTTCTCTTTAGAATGTCAACTGGTAGATGACGTGGACACGACCATGGTCGTGGCTGAGGGCGTGGCGCAGCCGGTGGAGCGGCCATGTCCCTCAACTCGGTAGAAGGCTCAGCTACACCTATCTTGTCAGACTCGATCCAACCTAGCACTGGTAGTCATCAAGAGCCGTCGTCCAGTCTGGGAATTTCCGCAGGGAGCCAACCGGATGTGGGCGTCACCACTATACTGCAGCAAGTCGCAAATCAAATGACTATTCTAACCCAGGCGGTACTCAACCAACCACCTCCTGTGGCCGATATTGGGGCAGAGAAATGATTACAAGATGTTATCCGTATACGGCCTCCCCAGTTTATTGGTGCAAATGATCTGATCGGCTGGGAAGATTGGATCAATGAGATGAATAAGGTTTTCATGGCCGTAAATTGTCCAGAGGCAAGGTGCCAGTTACTCAGTACTTTCTATCAAGGGATGCGGCTAGTAGGTGGTAAGCTGTCGCACCTCAGGATCATGTGGTTTCATGGGATGAGTTTAAGGAATTGATGGAGGCCGAGTTCTGCCCTTGGCCCGTCCAGGAGGCCAGGATTCGAGCCTCTTTTGAGGCTAAGTCCTAGGATATCCCGTTATCTCAGGGGATCGTTGAATACAATCGTTAGCTCAATCATGTAAAGAGTCAAGTGAAAGAAGAGAGAGATAAAATACGTCATTTTGACATATGGTTGAAACCAAAAGTTCGACACTATATGTCAGGATTTTCGTGCACCACCCTGAAGGAGTACCAAGATAGAGCATTGTCATATGATATGTCCTTTACTAATACTGAAAAGGTAAATGAGAGTAAGAAGCAGAAGACCACTGGAAAGTTTTCTAGTGGTAGAGGTGGCAACCAACGGGGATCTCAATCAGTGAGTTATCCAGTCAAAGTGTCTTCCCACGCGTTGGGAAGTAAATGGAATTTCAGAGCTCATACTAGTGTGCCCAACTGGGTGGTGACGTGTTTTAATTGTGACCAACAAGGCCATCTTAATCGTGATTGCAGTCTACCTCCTTTGAAGTATTTTAATTACAGCCACGAAGGCCATAGAGCTATGTACTGTACGGAAGAAGCAAATACATTTGGAACTCAAGCGTCAGCCCCTATGCCTGGAGAACCGAGTGTTAATCAAAAATCATCTGCAGGTCAGCCGTCCCAGAGTTACGGTCGGGGCAGAGGCCGTGGTCAGTCCGTTAGAGGGGGAGCCCCCAGTGCTGGTTCGGTGCAACCCCGTGTCTATGAGATCAGGAGAGTTGGAGATCCAGAGGCTGCCGTAGCCATAGGTATCGTTTATGTTTTATCTCATCCAGTTAGAGTGCTTTTTCATTCCGGTGCTTCTCATTCGTTCATCTCTTTAGATTGTGTACGTCGATTAAATATTGAGTGTTTGACTGCTTTTGAGTCTTTTGTGGTTAAACTACCCAGCGGGGATAGAATCATAGAGAACAAAGAAGTGGGAGATTGTCCGGTGTTAAACACTAAGAGAGTGTGGCATTCGAATTTAATCATCGTGGATATTGTTGATGAATATTTAATCCTCGGCGACGACTGGCTAGATAGACACGGAGCGGTAATGAATTATTGCACGAAGGTCATATCGATGTTGGCCAGAGATGGTATCAAGAATTCATTTACAGGGTAGAAGAGGGGGTGTCAGAAATTCTTAATTAGCGCCTTTAAGGCGACAAAACTTATTAGGGAAGGCTGTGTTGGGTATTAGTATTATGCCGCGAAGGTAGAGGATGGGAAAGTCGAACTTCCCTCGATTCCTGTAGTAAATGAATTTCCGGATGTTTTTCCTGATGATTTACCGGGACTACCACCGGAGTGGGAGGTTGAATTTACAATTGATTTAGAATCGAGTGCAACCCCGATTTCTAGGGCACCGTACCATATGGCAGCTTCAGAAATGCAAGATTTGAAAAGACAACTGGGAGAGTTGCTGGATAAAGGGTATATTAGGCCTAGTACTTCACTTTGGGGTGGTTTATTATGTTTGTGAATCGATTATTGGGAGTTGAACAAAGTGACCATCAAGAATAAATACCCTTTGCCGCATATCGATGATTTGTTTGATCAACTGCAGGGAGCCACGGCATTCTCAAAAATTGACTTGAGGTCCGGTTATTATCAACTTCGCATAAAGGAATCTGATATTCCTAAAACCACTTTTCGTATAAGGTACGAGCATTATGAGTTTGTGGTTATGCCTTTTGGGTTAACCAATGCACCGGCGATATTTATGCAGATGATGAATAAGATCTTTATTGAGCATCTCGATAACTGTGTAGTCGTTTTCATTGACGATATTCTGTTTTATTCTTGTGATGACGAGGAACACGCTCGGCATTTACGATTAGTGTTGAAAATTTTGTGGACTCAGCATCTCTATGCGAAGTTTTCTAAGTGTGAATTTTGGTTAAGGGAAGTCATGTTTCTCGGGCATGTGATTTCGGCAGAAAGGGTCCAAGTAGATCCCCATAAGATCGAGGCAGTGTTAGATTGGGAACCGCGTAAGAACATGAAAGAAGTTCGTAGCTTTTTGGGTCTGGCTGGGTATTATCGAAGGTTCGTCGAGGGGTTCTCTAAACTTGCTCGACCAGTTACTCAATTACTTCAGAAGTCCGAAAAGTTCGAATGGAATGAAGAGAGACAACGGAGTTTCGAATAGCTGAAAGAGCATTGGACTACCATGCTAGTTTTAGCCCTGCCATAGGGAATCAGTGGGTATTAGGTTTATTATGACGCGTCAGGACAAGGACTTGGATGCGTACTCTTGCAGCATGATAAGACTATTGCCTCTGAATCACGACAACTTAAACCGTATGAGTTGAATTATCCTACCCATGATTTGGAGTTAGCTGCTGTAGTGTTTGCATTGAAGATCTGGCATCACTATTTGTACGGTTTTTCATGTCGAATTTATACCGACCACAAGAGCCTAAAGTACATTGTTAGCCAGAAGGAACTGAATATGAGACAGCGTCGTTGGTTGGAGTTGATAAAGGATTAAGACTTAGAGATCCTTTACCATCGAGGAAAGGCCAACATTGTAGCTGACGCGTTGAGCCAGAAGTCGGTGTCTCTCAGATGCTTGAGGTCCTTACACCTCAAGAGAAGATCAGATGGGAGTTGACTGAGCAAGGAGTCGAAGTATGGCTCCAGCGAGTTCAAGGTCAAATGTGTACTCTTGAGATTATTCCGTCCTTGATCGATGACGTCGGGGAGAAACAGGGGAATGACCCAATGTTTGTCCAACTGAAGGTGGATGTGGAAAAAGGGAAAGTCCCTGGTTTTATGATCCACAAGGATGGCATTTTGAGATTTCAAGGTAGGCTTTGTGTTCCGAATGACTCGGAGTTGAGATATAGAATATTCCGAGAAGCCCATGCTACACCTTACTCGATCCATCCTGGGACAAGTAAGATGTACAAAGATCTTAAGAGAAGTTTTTGGTGGAATAACATGAAGAGAGATGTCACCAAGCTTGTATCAAAGTGTTTGACATGTCAACAAGTCAAAATTGAACATCAACGGCCGGCCGCGCTGTTGAACCCTCTCCCTATTCCCGAATGGAAGTGGGAAGATATTACCATGGAATTCATCACCGGGATGCCGAGGACTAAGACGGGGATCAATATGATTTGGGTTATTGTTGACCGATTGACTAAATCGGCACATTTTCTTGGCATTAAGGACACGTGGGGACCGGAGCGATTGTCCCGAATTTTTATATCAGAGATCGTGAGATTACACGTATGCCAAAGTCTATTGTTTCTGATTGAGATGGTTATTTCGTGTCGCATTTTTGGAGGTCGGTCCATCAGGCTTTGGGCACCGAGTTGAGGTTGAGTACTTCTCTCCATCCGCAATCTGATGGTCAGTCTGAGCGGACGATCCAGACATTGGAAGATATGCCAAGGGCGTTTGCCCTAGACTAGAGTATCGATTGGGAAATACACCTACCGTTGATCGAGTTCACTTACAATAATAGTTGGCACACATCCATCAAAATGGCACCTTTTGAGGCATTGTATGGTAGGCGATGTAGATCCCCACTTTGTAGGGACGAAGCTTCATATTTAATCGGGATGGAGCCCGATATGTTGATGGAAACCAAAGAGAGGATCTCTATCATCCAATACCGATTGTTGACTGCTCAGAGTCGACAAAAATCCTACGCTGACATTCATCGTCGACCCTTGGAATTTGATGTGGGAGATCATGTCCTACTCAAGGTATCACCGACAAGAGGTGTCAACAGGGTCGGAAAGAAGGGCAAGCTTAGCCCGAGGTATATCGGGCCATTTGAGATTCTCTACAGAGTTGGTGAGTTGGCCTATCGGTTGGCGTTACCTCCAGCCATTAGCCGTATTCACAATGTATTCCACTTTTCCCAACTAAGAAGGTATGTTCCTGACCCGAGTTATATCATTGATTACGGGGACATTGAGATAGCAGATGATGTCACGTTTAAAGAGAAACCAGTGAAAGTACTAGAGCATCATGTAAAACATCTCCAGCACAAAACCATTCCATTGGTTAAAGTTCAGTGGTCGAGGCACGGAGTTGAGGAAGCAATGTAGGAAACTGAAGAGAGCATGCAGGCTAGATACCCGGAGTTATTCATTTCTTAAGTTTTGGGACCAAACTCCCTTTTAGAAGGGGAGGATGTAATACCTGTACTTTTTGTTAATTTCCTGCTCGGGTGCTTTTGTAATTTTGACACTCGTTGTAAGTATTTAGTAAGTTGATGTTGATCTTGGTATTCATATCATTTGGAATTTACCCTTTCTTATTCGGATCGTTGCTGTTTTGGATCATTGATGAGATTATACCACCTACGTGTGAAGGGTAGCGCACACTACACACCCTTTATAGCCAACGCTAATTGAGTGTTGGTAGCACACGCTATGGGTCGGCATTAGCTCACGCTACCTGTGTATTTGAGGCAGATAGTCCAGTAGGTACTGGACTGAAATGGAGGACTCATAACGCACGCTATGTGTGATGGTAGCGCACGCTAGCTGTATTTGTAGGCGTGCTAAGATATCGGGGTAGCACGCGCTACGGCGAAGCAGGGCAGAGGGCTGTAAGTTCAGGAGTCCAATTACTGGGCACCAACTATAAGGTAGCGCACGCTAACACCCAGTTAACATACGCTAATGTTAAGGCGTTAGCGCACGCTACAACATATGTAGCGCATACTAACGACGCAGGCAGAGTTCACTGGACTACCCGGTGAGTCCGATAGCGCGCGCTATTCTTCATAATTAGTGCACGCTAGTTCCTATTTAGTATAAATAGGACACTTCCGGCCCAATTCGTCATTTTCCACTTCTTCCCCTTCTTTGGGCGATTTTGGGCAACCTTGAGCGATTTGTGAAGATTTCTTCGAGCTGAAATCATCTATCACATCTTCAAGCTTCAAGTTCAGATTATTCAACGTTTAATCCTCTCCACCGCTCCAAATCAAGGTAAACTTCGCACAACCCTAGATTTTCGGGATTTGGGGGTTTTTCTTCCGATCTCTTCGATCCAGCTTGTTGTTATGATGGAATATGTCGGGTTTGAATTATCTACTTGGGATACATGTTTTCCTACAGATTTGTTGGTGTATTTCCGGAGTTATTGAGTATTTGGGATGGTTGACTTGCGATTCACCATCTAAGAGATTTATTCCCGGAACACATGTATCGTGGGTAGTAAATTCGGGTGAATTCCATCTTATTTTCATACCGATAGGTTTTTGATAGTTGATTACGAACTTGTATAGGTTCGGAGTTGTCGATTCCTTCAACCTTGGTACCTCATCGTTCATACCCCTTTTCTCTCGTTCCAGACAAGTGATTCTTGTGAAAGTTATATTCTTAAATGTGGAAAGTAATGCATATGAGTGTGAGTTATATTCGTTCACTCCGAGAGGGCCCGACGTGGCCGAGGAGGGTTCCGCCTATGACGGTTCCGTGAACATTTAGGTTAGCCACTCCGAGATGACCCAACGGGGTCGAGGAGGGATTCACACATTGTCGAGTCCACGGTTAATCAAGATATATTGTCATTAATGAAATATGTTTGGATAATTGCATTTTCCGGAAATCATTATCATGGCTTTGGAATTGTGCATGTGCTTTTATGTGTAAGATGTGATGTTTCACTTGTAATACTTGCCCTAACCCCTCTCGCGTGGGGGAAACTCCTTTTGTGTTTTTCAGGTTCTAAGGATCCTTACGAGCGAGCACCGGGATGGTACGATGATGATGGCGAGGCGTGATACTGTGACTAGTTGTGTTCCCTTTATTTTGAGCATTATTCTCTTTGGTCCGTTTCATCCTTGTAATAATAAATGGTGCTCGAGTACTTTAGGAAAGTCCTTCTCCGGTTGATGTATAACTTTCTTGTATTTCTTCGTGATCGTAGATATCATTGGTTTGAATTTCCTTGTTTGTATCGGATTCATTATTCCCTATGTGGATATTGTGAAATGAGATGTGTCATGTGTAAAAGTTAGCCTAGTGGGTCCCAGGCAGGGATCCACGGTGCTGTGATATTCTCCGAATATCTCAGGGATGTTACATAATGTGTGCTCCCACTAACCATTAGCGTTCGACAGGCACTCTCCAAGCCAAAGAACACGTCATACAAGTCTTCACATAAACTTAACGCCCAGTCAAGTTTCATCGACTTGCGAACGATTAAGTATTTGTCATAAACCTTTCCAGTGCCGATCCCCTTATCGAATAAGGAGTGGAACGTTTTGCTCTCAAATACAAGGACTAATTTCTATCTATATATTTACTAGTCAGGAATGCCAGTGACTACGAGTAAATAAAGAAACATACAATTGCCTTCTGATAATGATTTTACATAATAACAAGTACGATGCCCTCTCTCAAACATCCTCTGACTGGCATTCGATGGCATACTCCTAACAAGTATATGCTAGGCACTGATCGTAGCGTATGCTAGGTCTAATGTACTTAACCAAAAACACAACTTACCATGCAACGTCTAACCGTCAAAACAATACGAACATCAAACATAAATAATTTGAATCCAAAGTATCCCGATATAGTAAATATTGTATAAATCCAAACACAATACCACGATACTAGTACAATACGTACAATACAATGGTAAAAATAAAAAATTATAGCTGGATAATACATACTCCCCCCTTAAAAAAATTTCTGTCCTTAAAACTAAGGGGTAAACAACCCGAGATATCTCTCCTGCATGCTATCCTCGGTCTTCCATGTAGCCTCCTCGACTCTCGACCACTAAATCTATAACAGGGGAATCGTCTTGTTTCATAATTGTTTGATCCTCCTGTCAAGTATTCGTACAGGATGCTCCTCGTACGAATGATCATCAACTATCTAGATTTCTTCAAACTGAAGTATGTGGCTAGGATCAGCAACATACTTCCTCAATTGGGAAATATGAAACACGAGTGAACTCGACTTAATGCCGGTGGAAGTGCCGAATCATAGGCCAGATTGCCTACTCATTCCAAAATCTCAAACGGTCCCATATACCTTGGACTCAGCTTGCCTCTTTTCCCTAACAGAAAACACCTCAGGTAGGAGACACCTTAACCAGTACATGATCACCTATCTTGAACTCAAGCGGTCGTTGGCGCTTATCTGCATACGACTTCTGCCGGCTCTGAGCCATTAACAAACGACTCCTAATTAGAGCGGTCTTCTCACCAGCTATTAACAACATATCAGGTTCAGTACCCAATGACACAGACAAGTCGTCCCAACACAATAGGGACCTACAACGATGGCCATATAATGCTTCATAAGGTACCATCTTAATTGAAGCATTCTAACTATTATTGTGGGTGAACTCCACCAAAGGTAGTTAGGTTTCCCAATCACCTTTCCAATCGAGAGAACAAGCCCTGAACATATTCTACAGAGTCTAGATAGTCCTGTCAGATTGGCCATCGGTCTGTAAATGAAATGCCTACTGAAATTAAATTGCGTACCCATTGTATGATGAACCGCCTTCCAGGAATGTGACACAAACCATCTATCACGATCTAATATGATAATCTTGGGATTTCCATGAAACCTTTCATCTCTCAAATAAACAACTGAGGTAGTCTCTCGGGACCCCACGTGTCTTTGATCTCCAAGAAGTGAGTTGGTCAGGCGATCCACAATCACCCAAATCGTATTCATACCTCGATGACTCGTCGAAAAGCTTGTGATAAAATCTATTGATTTGTCCTGCCATTTACACTCCGAAATAGGGAGTGGTTTCAGCATACCCGTCAGTCGCTGATGTTCAATCAACCTTATAACAGGTTGAACACCTTGAAACAAGTTATACAACTTCTCGTTTCATATTGCCCCACCACTAATATTGTTTCAAGTCCTTATACATCTTGTTAGACCCCGGATGAATAGAGTACGGGGTCGCATATCCTCTCTCAGAATAGAGTTTTTCAACTCTTCATCTGCTAGTACACATAATTGATTCTACACACAAGTCAATCCTCATGGACAACAAATCCAAGGGCTTTCCCTTGAGTTACTTCATATCAGATCCGCGATACGAATGGGTCCGTAATTTGCTTTGATATGATATTATCATCAAGGTACGACAACATCTCAAGTGTACAAAGTTTCCCTTGTACACATTTTAGCTAGACCTCAATCCCCGTTTCACAAATTCTACCTGTAGTTGCTTCTGAACTATCAAACGGGCAAGCATTTGCTCATGTACTGTCTTACGGCTCAAGGTATCAACAACCATGTTCTCCTTCCTGGGTGGTACAAGATCTCGATATCATAATCTTTGATCAATTCTAGCTACCACATGTGACTCATCTTCAACTCCTTCTGAGTAAAAATGTATTACAGACTCTTGTGATCAGTAAAAACTGACAAGTGACTCCATACAAGTAATGGCGCAATATTTTCAAAGCAAACACCACAGCTGCTAACTCCAGATCGTGGGTCGGGTAATTGACCTCATAAGGTCGCAATTGCCTCTATGCATAGGCAATCACCTTTCTATTTTGCATCAACGCACACATCTAAGACCCTGTCTTGACGCATCACTTTACACAACGAATCCCTCAGTTCGTTGTGGTAATACCAAAAGTGGTGCTGATATCATTCTACTCTTGATCTCATCAAAGCTTTGTTGACACACCTCGGACCAGGTGAATTTCTTATCCATCTTTAATAGATTAGCCAGTGGATGAGCGATCTTGGAGAATCCTTCCACAAATCGTCTGTAATAACTTGTTAGTCTAAGGAAGCTACGAACTTTATTTATGTTCTTTGGACGTAGCCATCTCGGATAGCCTCTGTATTTTGTGGGTCCACACTAACCCCATCAACTGAACTCACATGCCCGAGAAAAGTCACCTCAGACATCCAGAACTCACATTTTGAAAATTCTCCATAAATTTGTTCTCATGTCAGCATATCGAGAACCTGACGGAGATGACTCTCATGCTCCTCACGGTCATGTAAACTGCCGCTGTGTTGTTCAGTCCTAATGGCATTATGACGAACTAGTAGTGCCCATACCAAGTGCGGAAGGCCGTATTAGAAATATCATATTCTCGGATCCTCGACTGATGATAACCAAATCTCAAATCGATATGGAAAAACACAATTGCACCCTGAAGTTGATCCAATAAATCATCGGTTCGAGGTAAAGGATATTTGTTCTTGATTGTTACCTTATTTATCTCACGGTAATCAATATATAGACGCAAAGATCCATCCTTCTTCCGTACAAATAGCACTAGTGCTCTCCAAGGGGACGCGCTAGGTTGAATATAACCCTTCTCAGTTAAATCCTCCAGCTAATTCTGAAGCTCCTGCATCTCAATCGGAGCCATACGATACGAGGCTTTTGAAAGTAGGCACGTACCTGGCCCTAACTCAATGGTAAACTCTACCTCTCGCTGTGGAGGTAAACCCGACAATTCATCTGGAAAACATATGGGTAGTCTCAAACCACTTGAATATCGGTCAAGTGAACTGGTCGATCCTCTGTCTTGGTCATGTAGCACCAATAACCAACAAATCCCTAATTAAGTAGTTTCACTGCTTTCATTGCACTAATGATCATCAGAAGTGACGGTCACCATCTGCTTACGGATGCTAATTATGGCATCATTACAAGCCATTCGGTCGATACCCAAGATTCATCATTAGGTAAATCAACCACAATTAAGTCTGACAGCCACTCACGATCGTTCATCCAAATCGGATAGGTCTTCACTTCATGATTCCCAACAATCTTTCTACCATTAGGTAGACCAATCACATAAGGCTCGCACTCGACAACATTTAGATACAATCGGTTCAAGCAAGACATAGATATAATATAATGCAAAGTACCAGTATCAAAAAATGTACATACAGACTGAGAAAGGATATCGAGTGTACCTGCAATCATGCTGGTCTCGGGATCATCAGCCTTCTTCGTCTCATAAATTTTGGGCTTTGCAGTACTGGTACCAGATGTACCAGCTTGACCTCCATGACACACTCCATTGTTCGCCCCTATATTCTGGTGGGAAGCGGATAGAGGTGTGTCGTCCTGGGCTGTAGACTGAAATAGAGAATATGAGGCCATCAGAGTACGTCCCGATCTACCTCTATAAAAATGAGCACGATGTCCAGCAACTCTGCAGGTAAGTCATGAAACATCTGGCCTCGGATATTTGAAGCTGATGTGACCCTACTCCCCAGAGTTAAGGCACACAATGGCTGAACTGGCTTCTCGGGAATGCGATCCTACTGGTTTAGGTGCCACAAGTATCTGCTCAGAAAAAGTCGGTCTAGCAGACGACGGCTGCTTCTTAGAAATCTCCTTAGCAGTAAGTTCATACTCAACGGCTTTCTCAATGAACTACGGTAAAGTTATGTAATGATGATTAAGTAACTGCATTCTCATACGAGGTTTCAACCTCTTAAGGAAGTATTTGATCTTATCAGTCTCTATTCAAACTATCGACGAGGCAAATAGATAAAGCCCTTGAAACTTCTCGATAATCGATAAGATGTCATCATCAGCAGACGGGTCCAAATTCAGCAACTCTGATAGCTTAGCTGTAACACCCCCAATCCACTCAGGGATATTACACGCCGTAGACCCTCTCCTCGAAGATCTACCAGGCTGGTAACAACATTTAACATCTCGACAATGCCTTCAAGGCTAAACGACTCAATAGACCGATTTGGTCATTCAATAAAATATACAACTCAATTACAACATATACCCACGTAGGGGTCAAAGTACAATAAACTCCCGTACAACGGGGAAAAGATACTGCAGCGGAAAATAAAATACAACTAGACCAATACGACATCAACGGATCCTCGTGTGATTAGTATCGTTCATCTTTCATCATCCTTCGTGCCGACCCTGTGTTATGCTCCAAAACCTGAATGCAAAAATAGACATCCACCCCCCGAATACTCGGGAGTTAGCAAAACTCCACTGTTTTGCTAGTGCAAATACAAAGTGCAAATACGAGCCATACAATTCACATTCCACGAATAACAATAACCAGGAATCCTCAAATATCCAAACAAAACGAAAAGTACTTCTCGAGGCAAGGGTTTGAGAAAACATTTCAAAGTCGAAATACCATAAACCAATGGAAATAATTTATAAGACGGTTTAGAATGCCATCGAGAGTTTTAATAGAAAACCATTTAGGATTATCAAATCCTACTTTTCAAAATCCACAAGACAAAAGGGGTCACCGCCCCAAAAGTTTACTTTCCGTAAAAATCACCTTTACCAAACAATTGGGATTTTAGCCCCAATCCATAAAATAACTTTTACAAAACCATTGGGATTCTAGCCCCAAATCTCATCAGCTCACAGTACACAAGAACGACCACAAGGTTCGTCTCCCAACATCAAAATCCACAAATAACGGATTTAAAACAAACAACAAAATACTCTAGAGCCATCCTAGCCAAGTAGGCCAAACGAACAACTTACCTCTTACACACTTAGTCAATGCATGCAAATGAAAACCGTTCAAAAGCACTCATTTCCGGAAATGCCAATATCAAATCACGTTTGCAAAATGCACCACAATTAACCGCGGACCCACAGCTTCGTGGATCCCTACCGAGACCCCGTCGGATCTAACCCGCAGTGGTTAAAAGCAAGCTCGCGGTTCCACAGCTTCGTGGAGCCCTACCGAGACCCCGTCGGATCTAACCCGCAGTGAGCATACACACACACACGTTACTCATGCAATACTAACATGCTAAGAATGTAAGTTCATTAAGAATACTCACTAGAGATGGCCCTTAACTCGACACCATTATCAAACTCTTCAAAACACAATCACAAGATTAAATACGGAATACACGATTCCATAACTTTAAACAATAGGAGTATCATCATAAAATCCTTTAACGTTCAAAATAATCAAATCATAATCAATTCTCAAAGTACCGTTCACAAAACAGACGCGTTTTGAAAGAAAGCCTTTAACGAGGCCAAACCGAAATCCTTTGAAACTTCATTTCAAATAACCAAATAAACACAACAAGACGATCACCGATCATCATATCCATAAAATAAGAAAAGTATGGGCAAGGTACTTGCCTCGATACCACGAGCACTGAACCACGAACGGATACGGCTCAACCGGGAAGCTTCGGAACGCCCGATGCTAACGAAAAGGAAGATGGCTATGAACGGAACGGAAGAATCAAGCACGACCGCGAGGAACCGACGAAAATGAACCTAACGATTCGAATAGCACAATCACAACCACTTCTAAACGATTATGGAAATGGAATACACCCGGAAACCCGCCTACGATTCATGTATATTCATACCGAAAACAACAACGAGGGCGGACCACAACCAAACCCTCTCGATTCCGTAAAAATCCACAAAATATCCATGAATCCGTAGGAAAACTAAAGATACTAACAATATTAATCGTATACATCATGAATCCACCAACAAAACGGAACGAATCGGAAGAAAAACCCAAAACCCCCAATTTAATCGAAAATAGGGTTTTAGAATATTACCTTACGAGATTCAAGTACCAAGATCCGTAGAACACGCGTTAGATTGATTGCCCGAGCCTCACAACCGAAGAAAAATGGTGAAAATCAACCCCCCAATGGATATAGATGAAGAACCCTTCCCCTCTCTCACTCTCTCTCGCGATGCGGTGAAAATGAGGAGAAGACGACCGATTTCGTCTAATAAAGACGAATCGCACGATTGACCGCCGTGTGCCGCGGCACAGCCGAAAATTTACTCGTGTTTTGGCATTGTGCCGCGGCCTGCCAGCGTGTGCCGCGGCACACAGTCTGAGCGAGTTTTGGTCGCAGATGTCACACGGGTGTGCCGCGGCACGGACGGATGTGCCGCGGCGACTCGGCAGCGTGCGCGGCATCGGATGGGTGTGCCGCGGCACAGTCTGATTCGCTCGACCATCGACCGAGAAATATGTGTGCCACGGCACACTGTCTTGTCTTGTGGCCCACACCCCCTTTTGGGTCCCAAAATGATGAAAATGATCCGGAAAGAGAATAAAACGATAGGAATCAATATTTGGGAACCAATAACACGAAATGGATCCGCGGCAACCCCGAAACGGCGGTTCCGCACATCAATAACGAAAATACAGTTCAACAGTTGACAGGAAGGACACACTGAAAGGTATACGAGAGTCATTACGATCGAGAAATACACCAAAAAAAAAGAAAATTACCGAAATTCGAAATTGCGGATATTACATTCTACCCTCCTTAAAAGAAGTTTCGTCCCGAAACTTAAAACAAGTAGGGAGAAGCAATATGTCCGTCAGGGAAAACTCAACGAGATACACAAGAAATGCGTAACTTACGCCCATCAGCGAAACGTTACAAGCAACACAAAGAAATAAACGGCGTGAAAACACGCTCCACGACGACCAACACAACGTCGCCGTTAGGGATACAATAAAACCAACAAATGACGAGCGTCATCAAACGGATGATATAGCCAAGTCAATTATCCGACAATCACAAAACACAACGAACGAAAGTCAGTATGATTGACCAACCCAACGGTACATCAATCGAAACGCGAGCCAATCGCTGAACTAATACGGAATTCCACCGCCCAAGGATTGAAAGATCGAAAATGAGACTAATTTCCCGAACTTAAGGGAATTACGAAACAGTCTGAACGTTCAACAATCACGAAACGAGATTAACAAAAACCGAACAATCAAACGATCGAACCACAAAGATCGAGACAACAAAAATCGAACGATCATGTTCGAATCACGAAGAACAATAAAAATTCAAAACAACAACTCCAAGGTTCACATGAAAGGGAATAGAAATTGGAAAGTCACAACGGCAAATGAGTTATTCCGAAATGATGCCACACTCGTTCGATAAACAAAAACAAGGGGCAGGACAAGCTCAGAAATGTCAACGAACATAAATGAGTCGACAAAGTAGAATATACAGAAGTTCAAAATCCGATCCCTTCGAATAAAAGGACTAGTAGAACCAAATGATGTTACTCCCGAACAAGGTTCACAAGAATCGAACCGAACTCGAAAAAAAATCACATCGATAACCAGATCGGCCCACAACAAGATCACAGCTCGTTCGAACGATGAAACCGAAATACAGAACAGGTTCATAAAGTGTCAACGAACATGAGCGAATCGATAGACTGGAGAAAGAGAAAATACAGAAGTCAAAATAGTACGGGCATTACCTCCGACCTCGTCCACGAAATTCACAAAAACAGGAGCAAGGTAACAAGACATTAAACAACCAACACATAACGGAACGATCACCGATGCACACGGCCATACCAACCCAAGCTCTAACAGCTCGCACATGTGCGACAACGCAGAAATCACCACGAGGCGACAATATTCAACACCAACATCCCACCTCTCACAAGGGGCTAACACAACAAATGTGTGGAAAACGACTCAACGCTCACACCGCCAAATCGGTCATACTCGGGAGCAAACATCAAAATGACAACGTGAACATCATACATATACACCCAACCCTCAAACGGGAATGGATAAGTTTTAAAAACGAAAACCTCATTTTGAAAATAATTTAGAAGAACACCGATTGATCTTGAGTATCACCTTTCAAAAAGTACAAACGTGAAACATCGTTATCGAGACTTTGGAGAACCGTTTCGCATTTGATAAAAATGAGGACACTTTCTCTTAGTGAAAACTTTCAGAATATTCGACCCTCGGGTCTAGATAAAAGTGTTTCTAAAACATTGAAAATATCTCAAAACATTTTGTTCCTCGATGCAGAAAAAATTTTAAATATATTGTGGCACCTGGTTGTACCACAAGAAATTATCTCATTTTAAAAAATATGTCTCGAAATTTATTTCTAAGATACTCAAGTTTTCGAAAATAATTCAATGCCAAAAGGACGATGCCAAAAAGGCTAGAATGCCCAAAAATTTCAGGTAGTCACACGGAACATCATAGCGCTGTGGGTCCCGCGTCGGAACCCCAGGCTAAAAATCATTTACAAAAATGCCAAAAAGGCTGATGACGGTAATATTTCAAAAACTCACGGAAGCCATTTACAAAATACTAAATACCGTCACAAGAATTTCGCCAAAGCGATCAAGGCCATAATGCCAAAAACTCGGTTAAGGGAAGCGGTTATCGAAATAAAACTCGGTCGGTAAAATACCGAAAGTCATTACAAAAGAACTCACGCAGCGGATAAAAGAAATACAGTTCAACATGCACAATCCAGCAACACTACTCCTCATAAGAATAAAATATTAGAGTCAAATAACCACATTCAGAATAAAACCACTGGCCCCATTCGAGGCCTCTAAAGACCCTACCGCACTGGCTAGTGAGCAAGTCGAACGTGTACAAGCACAAAACTTCCACAAGAGAACTTGTAAAACGTGCAAATCAATTCGAAAATCATCAGCAACGGACAAAAACAACAATAAAAAGACATCACAAGCGACGACACTCCTCGTATAAATCAAATACGAGAGTCGATTAAATACATATCGTGAAACCAAAATCCACATAAGGATTCCATCACTTAACAAATAATCATAAAAATAGCTCGTTTCACACGAGGCACAACATAAAGAAGGGAGACTTACATTCACAGGTCGCACGAAGATGATGATCGCCCCACGATACTAATCACGACCAACAAACTCAAACGACGCGTCGCGACACGACTCAGTCAGACTAAATCCGACGAGATAAAACTCAATAGACACCACTGACCCGACAGCCTAGGTTTTCACAACCTAAGCTCTGATACCATTTATGTAACACCCCCAATCCACTCAGGGATATTACACGCCGTAGACCCTCTCCTCGAAGATCTACCAGGCTGGTAACAACATTTAACATCTCGACAATGCCTTCAAGGCTAAATGACTCAGTAGACCGATTTGGTCTTTCAATAAAATATACAACTCAATTACAACATATACCCACGCAGGGGTCAAAGTACAATAAACTCCCGTACAACGGGGAAAAGATATTGCAGCGGAAAAGAAAATACAACTAGACCAATACGACATCAACGGATCCTCGTGTGATTAGTATCGTTCATCTTTCATCATCCTTCGTGCCGACCCTGTGTTATGCTCCAAAACCTGAATGCAAAAATAGACATCCACCCCCCGAATACTCGGGGGTTAGCAAAACTCCACTGTTTTGCTAGTGCAAATACAAAGTGCAAATACGAGCCATACAATTCACATTCCACGAATAACAGTAACCAGGAATCCTCAAAGATCCAAACAAACCGAAAAGTACTTCTCGAGGCAAGGGTTTGAGAAAACATTTCAAAATCGAAATACCATAAACCAATGGAAATAATTTATAAGACGGTTTAGAATGCCATCGAGAGTTTTAATAGAAAACCATTTAGGATTATCAAATCCTACTTTTCAAAATCCACAAGACAAAAGGGGTCACCGCCCCAAAAGTTTACTTTCCGTAAAAATCACCTTTACCAAACAATTGGGATTTTAGCCCCAATCCATAAAATAACTTTTACAAAACCATTGGGATTCTAGCCCCAAATCTCATCAGCTCACAGTACACAAGAACGACCACAAGGTTCGTCTCCCAACATCAAAATCCACAAATAACGGATTTAAAACAAACAACAAAATACTCTAGAGCCATCCTAGCCAAGTAGGCCAAACGAACAACTTACCTCTTACACACTTAGTCAATGCATGCAAATGAAAACCGTTCAAAAGCACTCATTTCCGGAAATGCCAATATCAAATCACGTTTGCAAAATGCACCACAATTAACCGCGGACCCACAACTTCGTGGATCCCTACCGAGACCCCGTCGGATCTAACCCGCAGTGGTTAAAAGCAAGCTCGCGGTTCCACAGCTTCGTGGAGCCCTACCGAGACCCCGTCGGATCTAACCCGCAGTGAGCATACACACACACACGTTACTCATGCAATACTAACATGCTAAGAATGTAAGTTCATTAAGAATACTCACTAGAGATGGCCCTTAACTCGACACCATTATCAAACTCTTCAAAACACAATCACAAGATTAAATACGGAATACACGATTCCATAACTTTAAACAATAGGAGTATCATCATAAAATCCTTTAACGTTCAAAATAATCAAATCATAATCAATTCTCAAAGTACCGTTCACAAAACACACGCGTTTTAAAAGAAAGCCTTTAACGAGGCCAAACCGAAATCTTTTGAAACTTCATTTCAAATAACCAAATAAACACAACAAGACGATCACCGATCATCATATCCATAAAATAAGAAAAGTATGGGCAAGGTACTTGCCTCGATACCACGAGCACTGAACCACGAATGGATACGGCTCAACCGGGAAGCTTCGGAACGCCCGATGCTAACGAAAAGGAAGACGACAATGAACGGAACGGAAGAATCAAGCACGACCGCGAGGAACCGACGAAAATGAACCTAACGATTCGAATAGCACAATCACAACCACTTCTAAACGATTATGGAAATGGAATACACCCGGAAACCCGCCTACGATTCATGTATATTCATACCGAAAACAACAACGAGGGCGGACCACAACCAAACCCTCTCGATTCCGTAAAAATCCACAAAATATCCATGAATCCGTAGGAAAACTAAAGATACTAACAATATTAATCGTATACATCATGAATCCACCAACAAAACGGAACGAATCGGAAGAAAAACCCAAAACCCCAATTTAATCGAAAATAGGGTTTTAGAATATTACCTTACGAGATTCAAGTACCAAGATCCGTAGAACACGCGTTAGATTGATTGCCCGAGCCTCACAACCGAAGAAAAATGGTGAAAATCAACCCCCCAATGGATATAGATGAAGAACCCTTCCCCTCTCTCTCACTCTCTCTCGCGATGCAGGTGAAAATGAGGGAGAAGACGACCGATTTCGTCTAATAAAGACGAACTGCACAGTTGACCGCTACGTGTGCCGCGGCACAGCCGAAGTGTGCCGCGGCACAGGCCGAAAATTTACTCCTAGGTTTTGGCATTGTTCCGCGGCACAGCCCGCGTGTGCCGCGGCACAGTCTGAGCGAGTTTTGGTCGCAGATGTCACAGGTGTGCCGCGGCACCGACGGATGTGCCGCGGCACCGACTCGGCACTAGGCCGCGGCTCCGGTTGGGTGTGCCGGGGCACAGAGTACAGTTCGCTCGACCATCGAGTGTAGAATTTTGTGTGCCGCGGCACACCTGTCTTGTGCCGCGGCCCTCACCCCCTTTTGGGTCCCAAAATGATGAAAATGATCCGGAAGAGAATAAAACGATAGGAATCAATATTTGGGAACCAATAACACGAAATGGATCCGCGGCAACCAAAGCGGCGGTTCCGCACATCAATAACGAAAATACAGTTCAACAGTTGACAGGAAGGACACACTGAAAGGTATACGAGAGTCACTACGATCGAGAAATACACCAAAAAAAAGAAAATTACCGAAATTCGAAATTGCGGATATTACATTAGCCTCACGGAGTAGAGCCGGATAATAACGATACACCATGATATTTTTTAAATTGTCCCAGTTTCACAAGCCATCAGCGGTTTCACAGGAAGCCACAATGTATGGGCGCTCTTACTAAGGTAGTAAGATGCCACAGAAACTCGATTCTCCTCAGGACAATCAACCATTTCGAACAACTTCTCAAAGTGCTCGATCTAGTAATAATATTAGCAGGCTTAGAGGATCCCTAAGAAGTCGGAGGTCGTTGACGAGAGATGTCACTAACAATCCAACTCACGATTCCACCGTGCACAGGCAGCGATGGCTGGGGTCCTCGATGCTGGACAGTAGTAGCAGCATTATGCATAGTTGCCATCAATCGACCCATATGGGCCATCTGGTCCATCATGCCTTCATAAGTACATAAGGACGTGCGCACCCTTGTGCTAGTCATTATGGTGTGAACAGTCTCCGGTAGGTTAATCACCGCCTGTCGAACTTTGTTCCACATTTGAATACGTGTTGGCTCATGGCCTCGGTATTCGCCCCCTTCTGCGTCCTCGGCCCCCTCTACCACGACCCCTCAAGTTTCTTTCCATACTAAAAATATCAAACAGTAATCATGAGCACAATTCATACCCCCCTTTACGGTCAATCACAAAATTACGCTAAGTTAATAGCAACAATGATACTACACGTCCAGAAGTAATTCATCAAGAATTAATTGCACTATGAGTGATATACAAATATCATATCGACACAAGGTTGAAATGAGATCAATCAATCAACCTAATTCATACTTCCTCGGAATATCAATAAGATAATTTCCGCCACAAACCACTCGGAATATCAAGATCAACAAAAGGATCAATTCCGCAAATAAACATCTTGCCAGTAATTAAATCATGGCAAAAAGATCACATACCGTATTTGGGTCGCAGGGCGTGGCACTTGCACAGATAACACGTGACACGAAGGTTTCTTGCTACTAGTTCGATCAACAATGAATCATAAGGAGAAATAATTTGCTTCGATACCATCTTTTGTAACACCTCGAAAATGACTACTTTTACAGTTCCGTGGACTCCACATTGGGACCCACCAGACGATACAAATATACAAATCAACCATAATATAATTATAGTACCAAACCACAAAGTATTAACCATCACCTAGACTAGGAGTTTATACATCATACGGCTATTATCGCCACAACACACATGATTGATATATGAGTATAAACCATATGAAGATGGAGTATGCACCAAATAATAATACAACTGAAAGGAAATATTACCAAGCGGATATAAAAATACACGGTTTCAAGATGTACATATAAATCATAGGGATAGATATACATGATAATAAATTTCAAGATGTTATATAAATCATAGGGATAGATATACATGATAATAAATTTCAAGATGTTATATAAATCATATACAATAGATATCAATGAAACAAACCCGACTATTGAACATAGCCCTCGGGCGTATGAAACAACTAATCGCAAATCGTCGCTCATACCCAATCACACATGGTGTATGAATGACCAATTAATATGGCTCAAGATGGACATCACAGTATGCCTGATCCGGAAATGTGTCCATGCACATGTCCACCCCGTATATGGAATCCAGGACATATGTGGGACGATATACCTGATTAGTCTCATGAAGTAATTGTATCGTGTGCACAGTCCAATGTGGATACATCAACACACGACCATATGTGCCCAACTAAAAATCGTACACTTAACCATCCGGAATGCAGATATGATTCCAGAAATGCCACGATGCAACATGACAAAGAAACTCAATTAATCACATATCCAACGAGGATCAAGGAAACTCACCGAAGTGACAACAACGATCAACGAGACCAACAATATAAAAGGTAGTGAATTTGGGAGTACAATCCCACAGTGAAATGATCAACACAATCAACAACACCACCTTAATATGAATTATAGATTCAAAAAGCTTTACACATACACGAAATTTATAACATTCACAAGTATCAATTATTATTATAACCAGGCAAGATAACTTACCTCAATTCCGGAGATGAACTATAGTCTTTTCTCAAAGGAACGAATGACGTCCTTTGACAAACAACACTCACTCAAGCAAGCAACCTTGAATGAAATATAGTTCATTCAATAACACAATCTCACAATACCGATATCGAAGTCAAGGAAATCGACATCCATAACTCAACATGAATAGTTCAAACTATTCCAAAGAATATCAACGTCTTAATTTATGAACTTTAATACTCTAAATTCATTTTTATAATCAGATTAACATGTTCATATTGTTCTTCAACATTCATGATCATCTATCTTACAAGGATTGTCAAAAACAAGTTCAAATAATCATCCTAGTATGACAATATCATCATTAATCATTATAATATTCTCAAGGACATTACCAATATTTAAACGTGATGTCTTAAACAATCATCAATCATTAATTCATCAAGAATTTCGGATTTAACATCAAGTCTAACTTAACCATATCAAAACTATGATAGTTATCTCTCAACTCATCATTTGCTTCCTTACAATAGTTAAACCCCTCAAGAAAACTAAAACTATAAGTATTCATCCCCAATTATGTTAATCAATCAAGCATGCTGAGTATAATTATTTTAAAATATGATTATAACATCTAAGTATTCCTAAACATTAAGGACATGCTCATTTTTTAAGTCCTAATCATCATGTTCTTCATTATTTGTTCATAAATTCAATAATAATCGTGTTATACTCTCTCAATTCTACAACACATGAAGTAATCATCAGCAATATCATCATCGTCTCGGAATTAACTCAAGATTAGACAACATACCTCTTTGAAGATGAAGAACCACTTAAAATACTTCAAGAATCCACTATAATCCTCAAGCTCCTAGACTTTAATCCAAGATATGAAGCTCCAAGGCAAGATAGAAGAGGTTTATTTATCATCTGCACTTCTAATAACGTACGCTTCTAATTTTTTTATTATTTACAATCTCGATTTAGTTTCAGTACATCCTGAGATTGAAACCACATTTAGGAGAAGGCAAAGATAATAAAAGACGAGCACTACTTCATCATCATAAATGGTGGACGAACCAAATCCATGTCTTCTCAGAGGAGACAACAATGAGAGAATTCTTCCGGTACGGGGGTAACCAAATGCTCGAAATATTCAACATCAACCTCCCCCTATCGTGCCGGAACTCAATGAAGATAAAATGCTCTTTGGAAAATTCATGAACCCCCATCATTGAATGTGCAAGCAAGTATAATCTATCTACCATTTGTGGTGGACAATTTTCAAATTTGTAATCCCCCAAAATTTACCAGAACGTTATAGTGCCGTAAATTCCTTGTGGGACCCACAAGGCATATTTTAAGGATTTAAAAATTTCCCCATTAAATAAATTTAACTAAGGTAACTCCACGATGCAACGTCTAACCGTCAAAACAATACGAACATCAAACATAAATAATTTGAATCCAAAGTATCCCGATATAGTAAATATTGTATAAATCCAAACACAATACCACGATACTAGTACAATACGTACAATACAATGGTAAAAATGAAAAATTATAGCTGGATAATACATACTCCCCCCTTAAAAAGATTTCTGTCCTTAAAACTAAGGGGTAAATAACCCGAGATATCTCTCCTGCATGCTATCCTCGGTCTTCCATGTAGCCTCCTCGACTCTCGACCACTAAATCTATAACAGGGGAATCGTCTTGTTTCATAATTGTTTGATCCTCCTATCAAGTATTCGTACAGGATGCTCCTCGTACGAATGATCATCAACTATCTAGATTTCTTCAAACTGAAGTATGTGGCTAGGATCAGCAACATACTTCCTCAATTGGAAAATATGAAACACGAGTGAACTCGACTTAATGCCGGTGGAAGTGCCGAATCATAGGCCAGATTGCCTACTCATTCCAAAATCTCAAACGGTCCCATATACCTTGGACTCAGCTTGCCTCTTTTCCCGGAACAGAAAACACCTCAGGTAGGAGACACCTTAACCAGTACATGATCACCTATCTTGAACTCAAGCGGTCGTTGGCGCTTATCTGCATACGACTTCTGCCGGCTCTGAGCCATTAACAAACGACTCCTAATTAGAGCGGTCTTCTCACCAGCTATTAACAACATATCAGGTTCAGTACCCAATGACACAGACAAGTCGTCCCAACACAATAGGGACCTACAACGATGGCCATATAATGCTTCATAAGGTACCATCTTAATTGAAGCATTCTAACTATTATTGTGGGTGAACTCCACCAAAGGTAGTTAGGTTTCCCAATCACCTTTCCAATCGAGAGAACAAGCCCTGAACATATTCTACAGAGTCTAGATAGTCCTGTCAGATTGGCCATCGGTCTGTAAATGAAATGCCTACTGAAATTAAATTGCGTACCCATTGTATGATGAACCGCCTTCCAGGAATGTGACACAAACCATCTATCACGATCTAATATGATAATCTTGGGATTTCCATGAAACCTTTCATCTCTCAAATAAACAACTGAGGTAGTCTCTCGGGACCCCACGTGTCTTTGATCTCCAAGAAGTGAGTTGGTCAGCGATCCACAATCACCCAAATCGTATTCATACCTCGATGACTCGTCGAAAAGCTTGTGATAAAATCTATTGATTTGTCCTGCCATTTACACTCCGAAATAGGGAGTGGTTTCAGCATACCCGTCAGTCGCTGATGTTCAATCAACCTTTTAACAGGTTGAACACCTTGAAACAAGTTATGCAACTTCTCGTTTCATATTGCCCCACCACTAATATTGTTTCAAGTCCTTATACATCTTGTTAGACCCCGGATGAACAGAGTACGGGGTCGCATAGCCTCTCTCAGAATAGAGTTTTTCAACTCTTCATCTGCTAGTACACATAATTGATTCTACACACAAGTCAATCCTCATGGACAACAAATCCAAGGGCTATCCCTTGAGTTACTTCATATCAGATCCGCGATACGAATGGGTCCGTAATTTGCTTTCATATGATATTATCATCAAGGTACGACAACATCTCAAGTGTACAAAGTTTCCCTTGTACACATTTTAGCTAGACCTCAATCCCTGTTTCACAAATTCTACCTGTAGTTGCTTCTGAACTATCAAACGGGCAAGCATTTGCTCATGTACTGTCTTACGGCTCAAGGCATCAACAACCATGTTCTCCTTCCTGGGTGGTACAAGATCTCGATATCATAATCTTTGATCAATTCTAGCTACCACATGTGACTCATCTTCAACTCCTTCTGAGTAAAAATGTATTACAGACTCTTGTGATCAGTAAAAACTGACAAGTGACTCCATACAAGTAATGGCGCCATATTTTCAAAGCAAAGACCACAGCTGCTAACTCCAGATCGTGGGTTGGGTAATTGACCTCATAAGGTCGCAATTGCCTCTATGCATAGGCAATCACCTTCCTATTTTGCATCAACGCCCACATCTAAGACCCTGTCTTGACGCATCACTTTACACAACGAATCCCTCAGTTCGTTGTGGTAATACCAAAAGTGGTGCTGATATCATTCTACTCTTGATCTCATCAAAGCTTTGTTGACACACCTCGGACCAGGTGAATTTCTTATCCTTCTTTAATAGATTAGACAGTGGATGAGCGATCTTGGAGAATCCTTCCACAAATCGTCTGTAATAACATGTTAGTCTAAGGAAGCTACGAACTTTATTTATGTTCTTTGGACGTAGCCATCTCGGATAGCCTCTGTATTTTGTGGGTCCACACTAACCCCATCAACTGAACTCACATGCCCGGGAAAAGTCACCTCAGACATCCAGAACTTACATTTTGAAAATTCTCCATAAATTTGTTCTCATGTCAGCATATCGAGAACCTGACGGAGATGACTCTCATGCTCCTCACGGTCATGTAAACTACCGCTGTGTTGTTCAGTCCTAATGGCATTATGACGAACTAGTAGTGCCCATACCAAGTGCGGAAGGCCGTATTAGAAATATCATATTCTCGGATCCTCGACTGATGATAACCAAATCTCGAATCGATATGGAAAAACACAATTGCACCCTGAAGTTGATCCAATAAATCATCGGTTCGAGGTAAAGGATATTTGTTCTTGATTGTTACCTTATTTATCTCACGGTAATCAATATATAGACGCAAAGATCCATCCTTCTTCCGTACAAATAGCACTAGTGCTCTCCAAGGGGACGCGCTAGGTTGAATATAACCCTTCTCAGTTAAATCCTCCAGCTAATTCTTAAGCTCCTGCATCTCAATCGGAGCCATACGATACGAGGCTTTTGAAAGTAGGCACGTACCTGGCCCTAACTCAATGGTAAACTCTACCTCTCGTTGTGGAGGTAAACCCGACAATTCATCTGGAAAACATATGGGTAGTCTCAAACCACTTGAATATCGGTCAAGTGAACTGGTCGATCCTCTGTCTTGGTCATGTAGCACCAATAACCAACAAATCCCTAATTAAGTAGTTTCACTGCTTTCATTGCACTAATGATCATCAGAAGTGACGGTCACCATCTGCTTACGGATGCTAATTATGGCATCATTACAAGCCATCCGGTCGATACCCAAGATTCATCATTAGGTAAATCAACCACAATTAAGTCTGACAACCACTCACGATCGTTCATCCGAATCGGATAGGTCTTCACTTCATGATTCCCAACAATCTTTCTACCATTAGGTAGACCAATCACATAAGGCTCGCACTCGAAAACATTTAGATACAATCGGTTCAAGCAAGACATAGATATAATATAATGCAAAGTACCAGTATCAAAAAGTGTACATACAGACTGAGAAAGGATATCGAGTGTACCTGCAATCATGCTGATCTCGGGATCATCAGACTTCTTCGTCTCATAAATTTTGGGCTTTGCAGTACTGGTACCAGATGTACCAGCTTGACCTCCATGACACACTCCATTGTTCGCCCCTATATTCTGGTGGGAAGCGGATAGAGGTGTGTCGTTTTGGGCTGTAGACTGAAATGGAGAATATGAGGCCATCAGAGTACGTCCCGATCCACCTCTATAAAAATGAGCACGATGTCCAGCAACTCTGCAGGTAAGTCATGAAACATCTGGCCTCGGATATTTGGAGCTGATGTGACCCTACTCCCCAGAGTTAAGGCACACAATGGCTGAACTGGCTGCTCGGGAATGCGATCCTACTAGTTTAGGTGCCACAAGTATCTGCTCAGAAAAAGTCGGTCTAGCAGACGACGGCTGCTTCTTAGAAATCTCCTTAGCAGTAAGTTCATACTCAACGGCTTTCTCAATGAACTACGGTAAAGTCATGCAATGATGATTAAGTAACTGCATTCTCATACGAGGTTTCAACCTCTTAAGGAAGTATTTGATCTTATCAGTATCTATTCAAACTATCGACGAGGCAAATAGATAAAGCCCTTGAAACTTCTCGATAATCGATAAGATGTCATCATCAGCAGACGGGTCCGAATTCAGCAACTCTGATAGCTTAGCCTCACGGAGTAGAGCCGGATAATAACGATACACCATGATATTTTTTAAATCGTCCCAGTTTCACAAGCCATCAGCGGTTTCACAGGAAGCCACAATGTATGGGCGCTCTTACTAAGGTAGTAAGATGCCACAGAAACTCGATTCTCCTCAGGACAATCAACCATTTCGAACAACTTCTCAAAGTGCTCGATCTAGTAATAATATTAGCAGGCTTAGAGGATCCCTCAGAAGTCGGAGGTCGTTGACGAGAGATGTCACTAACAATCCAACTCACGATTCCACCGTGCACAGGCAGCGATGGCTGGGGTCCTCGATGCTGGACAGTAGTAGCAGCATTATGCATAGTTGCCATCAATCGACCCATATGGGCCATCTGGTCCATCATGCCTCCATAAGTACATAAGGACGTGCGCACCCTTGTGCTAGTCATTATGGTGTGAACAGTCTCCGGTAGGTGAATCACCCCCTGTCGAACTTTGTTCCACATTTGAATACGTGTTGGCTCATGGCCTCGGTATTCGCCCCCTTCTGCGTCCTCGGCCCCCTCTACCACGACCCCTCAAGTTTCTTTCCATACTAAAAATATCAAACAGTAATCATGAGCACAATTCATACCCCCCTTTACGGTCAATCACAAAATTATGCTAAGTTAATAGCAACAATGATACTACACGTCCAGAAGTAATTCATCAAGAATTAGTTGCACTATGAGTGATATACAAATATCATATCGACACAAGGTTGAAATGAGATCAATCAATCAACCTAGTTTATACTTCCTCGGAATATCAATAAGATAATTTTCGCCACAAACCACTCGGAATATCAAGATCAACAAAAGGATCAATTCCGCAAATAAACATCTTGCCAGTAATTAAATCATGGCAAAAAGATCACATACCGTATTTGGGTCGCAGGGCGTGGCACTTGCACAGATAACACGTGACACGAAGGTTTCTTGCTACTAGTTCGATCAACAATGAATCATAAGGAGAAATAATTTGCTTCGATACCATTTTTTGTAACACCTCGAAAATGACTACTTTTACAGTTCCGTGGACTCCACATTGGGACCCACCAGACGATACAAATATACAAATCAACCATAATATAATTATAGTACCAAACCACAAAGTATTAACCATCACCTAGACTAGGAGTTTATACATCATACGGCTATTATCGCCACAACACACATGATTGATATATGAGTATAAACCATATGAAGATGGAGTATGCACCAAATAATAATACAACTGAAAGGAAATATTACCAAGCGGATATAAAAATACACGGTTTACTTATATCCAGAAAAAAAAGACTCGGCCCCCCCAAACTTGTACCCTTGAAACCCTTCGCTGTCACAATACTCTTCCTGTGCCTTGACCTTCCCTCGACCTAAAATACAACAACAAGTATTTCGCCTAAAACCATAGGGATAGATATACATGATAATAAATTTCAAGAAGTTATATAAATCATATACAATAGATATCAATGAAACAAACCCGACTATTGAACATAGCCCTCGGGCGTATGAAACAACTAATCGCAAATCGTCGCTCATACCCAATCACACATGGTGTATGAATGACCAATTAATATGGCTCAAGATGGACATCACAGTATGCCCGATCCGGAAATGTGTCCATGCACATGTCCACCCCGTATATGGAATCCAGGACATATGTGGGACGATATACCTGATTAGTCTCATGAAGTAATTGTATCGTGTGCACAGTCCAATGTGGATACATCAACACACGACCATATGTGCCCAACTAAAAATCGTACACTTAACCAACCGGCATGCAGATATGATTCCAGAAATGCCACGATGCAACATGACAAAGAAACTCAATTAATCACATATCCAACGAGGATCAAGGAAACTCACCGAAGTGACAACAACGATCAACGAGACCAACAATATAAAAGGTAGTGAATTTGGGAGTACAATCCCACAGTGAAATGATCAACACAATCAACAACACCACCTTAATATGAATTATAGATTCAAAAAGCTTTACACATACACGAAATTTATAACATTCACAAGTATCAATTATTATTATAACCAGGCAAGATAACTTGCCTCAATTCCGGAGATGAACTATAGTCTTTTCTCAAAGGAACGAATGACGTCCTTTGACAAACAACACTCACTCAAGCAAGCAACCTTGAATGAAATATAGTTCATTCAATAACACAATCTCACAATACCGATATCGAAGTCAAGGAAATCGACATCCATAACTCAACATGAATAGTTCAAACTATTCCAAAGAATATCAACGTCTTAATTTATGAACTTTAATACCCTAAATTCATTTTTATAATCAGATTAACATGTTCATATTGTTCTTCAACATTCATGATCATCTATCTTACAAGGATTGTCAAAAACAAGTTCAAATAATCATCCTAGTATGACAATATCATCATTAATCATTATAATATTCTCAAGGACATTACCAATATTTAAACGTGATGTCTTAAACAATCATCAATCAATAATTCATCAAGAATTTCGGATTTTACATCAAGTCTAACTTAACCATATCAAAACTATGATAGTTATCTCTCAACTCATCATTTGCTTCCTTACAATAGTTAAACCCCTCAAGAAAACTAAAACTATAAGTATTCATCCCCAATTATGTTAATCAATCAAGCAAGCTGAGTATAATTATTTTAAAATATGATTATAACATCTAAGTATTCCTAAACATTAAGGACATGCTCATTTTTTAAGTCCTAATCATCATGTTCTTCATTATTTGTTCATAAATTCAATAATAATCGTGTTATACTCTCTCAATTCTACAACACATGAAGTAATCATCAGCAATATCATCATCGTCTCGGAATTAACGCAAGATTAGACAACATACCTCTTTGAAGATGAAGAACCACTTAAAATACTTCAAGAATCCACTATAATCCTCAAGCTCCTAAGCTCTAATCCAAGATATGAAGCTCCAAGGCAAGATAGAAGAGGTTTATTTATCATCTGCACTTCTAATAACGTACGCTTCCAATTTTTTTATTATTTACAATCTCGATTTAGTTTCATTAGATCCTGAGATTGAAACCACATTTAGGAGAAGGCAAAGATAATAAAAGACGAGCACTACTTCATCATCATAAATGGTGGACGAACCAAATCCATGTCTTCTCGGAGGAGACAACAATGAGAGAATTCTTCCGGTACGGGGGTAACCAAATGCTCGAAATATTCAACATCAACCTCCCCCTATCGTGCCGGAACTCAATGAAGATAAAATGCTCTTTGGAAAATTCATGAACCCCCATCATTGAATGTGCAAGAAAGTATAATCTATCCACCATTTGTGGTGGACAATTTTCAAATTTGTAATCCCCCAAAATTTACCAGAACGTTATAGTGCCGTGAATCCCTTGTGGGACCCACAAGGCATATTTTAAGGATTTAAAAATTTCCCCATTAAATAAATTTAACTAAGGTAACTCCACGATGATATAATTATGAAGCGAAATACTTTAGAAAATAAGTTCACAACACAGTTATTACATGAACTTGGAATAATTCAGAATTCCGTTTAAAAAACGAAATAACAAGACTTCTCCGCAACACTGCTCAAGCCTGATCGGAACCTTCGGGAATGTCCTGTACATATTCAACAAACTTGTCTGGCACGGCGAATCATTCCAGCCAACTTAGGTCAGACAATACGAATAAATTTCATAGATAGAATAAGATAAATCCACAGTACGATATTATCATTCGGTTTGGCAAAAGATCACAGAATACTCAACATTATCTTTTCTATCAACACAAAAAATCCCAAGGTCGCAACCAAGGGGCACGGAAGTATCTACACAGGAATACTCCGGACGTAGGTACCATTCATGTTTTATCCCTCAACACAGTTCCGTATGGGCATATCAACACATAAACTCCCACGGTCGCAACCAAAGATCACAGAAGTATCTACACAAGAATACTCCGGACATGGGTACCATTCAGGTTTTATCCCTCAACACATCGGCCAATCAATCAAGTCTTCAAGTAAGATGAAACACAAGTTCCACAACTAGTGACACAATAAATTTCGGAATTTAACATAACATAGTCTGAGCAAGGTATCACTTGCCTTAATTCCGACGAGAGTAATTTCCTTGATAACACAATAGCTCGAGTGCCCACAATCGAGAGCTCAACCTATTACATATTTGTCTATTAATACCTCATGGTGATAATGACGAATGGCGACAATTACCCCATCCCGACTGAATTCTCAACCTAGTTCGATTCATAATGCTGAAACCAAAATTCTACGTTCAATAATAATACGAATTACTTAAATCCTCAATTTATTGATTCTCAATTTATCACGTCATTTTAACCACCACGTCTTTATACAATATTTCTACGATACAACTACAACTATAACCAACTTGTCAATTTGCTAATTACTTTAATTCGAAATTCCTCAACCTAGGGTAGAACGGATAAGCATGATTCTAGCAAAATCCTCGTATACTTGACTACATATCTAATTCGGTAATTTGTAACTAACTCATTTTAATAATTCCAAGGAGTTTACCTTACGATAATTGGATTACTAACACAATCTATTATATGAAAATTTCATGGTGTTGGCGGTTTATAAGTTTGATCATGAGTTTTACAACCCAACTACGATAATTACCATAAATCATATGAAGTACTAGCTTGAGATAGGCTTTCGTTTAACGATTAAGATTAGTGCTAGTTTCAGTGGTTTGATTATGGTCAAGAGTTCTAACTACCCAAAACATCCAAAATCTAGTACAACATAACTATCAAAACCGAAACAGATTCAAATGTTTGATAAAATTATCTTTCTTGATGAGGGATGAGGAAGAACAACGAAGGACGGTGAAGAACAGAAAACAACACCTTCAAACCTTCTCCGGAGCCTGATCAATCTACCCTACTATATATGATAACACGCGGCTAGGGAGGCTAGAATTTGATTAAGAAGGCTGGAGGATGATTTTAGAGAGAGGAAGTATCTATGAGTCGGGAGAAATGAAGAGGAGATGTTATTTTATAACATCAAGATGGCTTACATTATGCCTTACTATTTACGTACGTAAGCCATCATTACGTACGTTATGTTAAACGGTTAATGTACGTAAGTTATTCCAGAAACTCTGTCCAAAATGACACTGACCATTACGTTTGTAATGTTTGTTTATTAACGTACGTAATGTATGTTCAGAACTTTCTGCCCAGAATGACACTGACCATTAAGTACGTAATGTCTACTGTTTTTATGTCTGTAAAGCTCAGTTGACTCGTTTGTCTAATTGCGCTGAAAGCTATTCGGATAATGCATAATTTAAGATTCTTGTTCATAGAGCGAATCATGGATTACGTACGTAAGCTATACATTTTTACGTACGTAGAACGAAGTTGTAGAGTACGTAAGGCACACCCATTAACATACGTAAAATGAAGCAAACAACGTATGTAGTGCATATACTTTAACGCACTTTAGGTATGTTTAAATTGCTTAGTTATATATCATACTTAACCATCGCAATGTAACTTCCTTCAGGCGCGTAAGGCAATTTCCCTAGGGAACAAGATCTTGGCCACCGTCATATTCGCACCGGTAATTGCGTCAGCGTCATCAAGGTGTGTCACCGATACATCATCAATCATCATACAATTTCGTACCGTAACAAATAAATGCGGACAAGGTTTAATTCGAAACAACGCGATTTAAACACAATGTATAAAAGTACAAGCATCACAATGGAGCACAATATAATTATTAAAAACGAGGTACACATTATTAAACAGCATGGAATACCTATGATATTACATACCATCCTCCTTAAAATAGTTTCGTCCCGGAACTAAGAAAATAACTCGGGATGACTCTCTCTCATGCTCGACTCGATCTCCTAAGTTGCTTCTTCAATGCCATGATGCGACCACTAAATTTTCACAAGAGGTATGGCATTATTCCTTAGTGTCTTTATGCATCAATCTAGAATCGCAATTGGCACTTCTCTAAAGGTAGTATCATTAGTGTCTTCGAAATTGATCTTGTGACTTGGGTCATAAACGTACATTCTTAGTTAGGAGACATGGAATACATTATGCACTCCATCTAATGATGGTGGCAACGCTAATCGATAAGCGAGTCTACCAACTCGGTCCAATATCTCGAATGGGCCGATAAATCTCGGGCTCAATTTGGGGCCGAAACATCGAATGCCCTGCATTGGCGATACTTTGACCCAAAAATGGTCACCGACTAGAAATTCTAACGGTCGCTGATGATCCGTAGCATATGACTTCTGGCGGCTCTGCGCTGCTAACATGTGTTTCCGAACAATGGAAATTTTCTTAATAGATTCCTGGATCAGATCTAACTCGGTAGTGACGACATTGGAAGCATCATGCCAACATAGGGGAGACTTACACCTTCTACCGTACAAAGCTTCGAAGGGTACCATGCCTATGCTTGCATGCCAACTGTTGTTGCATGAAAACTCCGCTAAACAGAGATGTTTAACCCAGTCTTTGCCCTAATCAAGTACACATGCTCTCAATGTATCCTCCAGGGTCTGTATCGTACGTTCTGTCTGTCCGTCTACTTGAGGGTGATAGGCTGTGCTGAAATCTATCTTAGTACCCATAGCCTTATGGACAGCTTTCTTGAAACGGGACACGTACCTAGTGTCTCTATCTGATATGATCGCTGAGGGAACGCCATGTAGTCCTCACGACTTCCTGGATAAAGATGGTGGCCAACTGCTCTGTTCCGGTAGTCTCCTGGATTGGAATGAAATGTGCCGACTTCGTGAGTCGGTCTATAATTACCAATATTGTGTCCTTTCCTCATGTCGTCTCCGGTAACTTGGTGACAAAATCCATTGATATTCACCCCCATTTCCATTCCGGAATGGGTAAGGGCTGCATGATTCTGGCCGGTCTGCGGTGTTCGATCTTTACTTGTTGGCACGTCATACATTGAGCAACAAATCTTGCTACTTCCTGTTTCATGTTTTTCCACCAAAAGCTCTTCCGCAAATCTTTGTACATTTTGCTTGCCCCGGAATGCACAGAATAGGGAGTAGAATGAGCTTCCTAGTATAGTTTGCTTTAGCTCGTCATTTGGTGGGATACAGACCCTATTCTTAAATCTTACCAAGCCCTCTTGAATCCTGTAGTCTGAAATAATCCCCTCCGAGGCTCTTGCTCCGGTTGCACGTAGTTCGGGGTCTTCTATCTGTGCTAGGTGTATCTCATCTAGCAAGGATGAGTGAATATTAATTAAGCACAGCTGTCCATGGTGGTGTTGTATCCACACTTCAATACCATTCCTCCTGAGGTCATGTCGCAGTTCCGTTTGTACCATTAACCCAGATAGAATCATCTCTTGCACAGACTTTCGAATAAGTGCATATGCCATGACGTTGGCCTTCCCAGGGTGATATAAAATCTCCACGTCATAATCCTTGATTAGCTCCAGCCAACACCTATGCCTCATGTTTAGCTCTTTTTAGGTGAAGATATATTTTAAACTCTTGTGGTCCGAAAAAATCTTACAGGTAACCCCGTAAAGGTAGTGTCTCCAGATCTTAACAGCGTGGACTACTGCGGCTAGTTCCAAGTCATGCGTCGGGTAGTTCACCTCGTACGGCTTGAGTTGTCGAGAGGCGTTTGCAATAACTTTGTCATTTTGCATGAAGACACATCCTAGCCCATGCTTAGATGCATTCGTGTATATTACAAATCCTTCCATGCCCCGTGGTAGTACTAACACCGGAGCGGTAGTCAGTGACCTCTTCAGCTCATCGAAGCTCTCCTGAAAATCCGTAGTCCAAACAAACTTGGTACTCTTCCTTAGTAGGTTCGTCAGCGGTCGAGCGATACAAGAAAAAGCCTCGACGAACCATCGATAATAACTTGCTAATCCTAAGAAACTCCTTACCTCTTTGATGTTTGTTGTGGTTCCCAACTCATCACTGTCTCGATCTTTTGCAGATCTACCTTGACGCCTTCTGCTGAAATAACATGTCCCAGAAAGGTCACCTCCAGCATCCAGAACTCGCATTTAGAAAGTTTAGCATAAAGTTGGTGTTGCCTCAAATCACTTAACGCCTGCCTCAAGTGTTGCTCATGCTACTGTCGGCTCCGGGAATAGATTAAGATGTCGTCAATAAAAACCAACACACCCTTATCGAGAAAATCTGTCAGAACCTTGTTCATCAATTCCATAAAAACGGTTGGGTCATTAGTCAAGCCGAATGACACCACCATGTACTCATAGTGTGCATATCTTGATCAAAATGCAGTCTTGGGAATATCCTCCTCCCGAATCCTCAATCGGTGATATCTGGACCGTAACTCGATTTTTGAGAACACAATCGCCCACTGTAATTGATCCAGTAGATCATCAATCCTTGGAAGTGGATAACGGTTCTTGATAGTGACTTTGTTTAGCTCTCTGTAATTGATACACAGGCGTATGGGTTGTCCTTTTTTTCACAAAAAGGACCGGCGCACCCCACGGCGAAGTACTCGGACGGATCAGTCCCTTCTTTAACAATTCTTCGAGTTGTATTTTTATTTCCTTTATTTCAGCTGGTGCCATCCTGTATGGTGCTTTGGAGATAGATTTCGTTCCCAGCTCAAGTTCAGTCAAGAGATCAACCTCCCGTCGTGGCGGCAACCCTGGTAATTCATCAGGAAAAACATCTGGAAATTCGCTCACCGCAGGAATGTTAACAACCGATAGTTCTGATGTGTCCTCTAAAAGAACATAACACTAGTAATACATTTCTCGAGTGTCACAAGATACTCCCATTGTAAGGAGGCTGAGAGACCCTTTAGTACTGAAGTGTTATTGATCCTAGATTATGTGAGTGGCACCGTCACAAGTCATAATCGAAATGGTCAGGTGGTAGGTGTCTAATATCGCATGCTCATAATGGAAATGGTCAGGTGGTAGGTGTCTAATATCGCATGCTCATCCAGTCCATACCCAAAATGATATCCTCGTTCTGGAGTGGGAAAACCATGAGATTCGCTATCCAGCCCCGATCATCAGTGCGGATCGGACAGTTTCAAACTTCTAAATTACCCCCAACTCTGCTACTCCCGAGTAGCTCAACAGTAAAAGATTCACATGGTACACAAGAAAGGTTCAAACAATTAACACATTCCACATATATAAACGAGTGTTTCGCTCTAGTATCAAACAGTACATGAACAGGATGGGAATTAACAAGAAGTGTACCTGAGACAGCAGGTGCGGTTTTGTCATCAGTAGCCCTCAATTCGAACACGCAGGATGGTAGTGTCCCCAAGGAGGGTGCAGTGCCTCCCCCGCACCCACGTCCTCTTCCGGCACTGTGTGATGGAGGTTGAGTTTGGTAAGGTGGAGCTCGATATTTGGAAACGGCGGGTGCCCTAGATGTCTATACTGAACCCTGCTGACTCTGAGAAACTGGATTTGGTGTAGAATTGACCCGCGAATAGTAGCGAGACATATGCCCACTCTTTCCGCATGAAAAACACTTTGTAGCTATCTTACGACACTAACTCATGGTATGTCCAGCTATGCCACAATTGAAATAGCTCTGAGGGGCCGGTCAGATGTGCCCTTCTGTTGGTAAGAAACCACCGATTTAGAGGAGAACCCAATTCCCGAGTTCATTCTACTGGTGCTCCCATACTGGTTTGACATCTTCTGTTTCTTCAGATTATGCCTGGTGAGAACTAACAATAGTGCCGGCATATGCTGTGACTACGTCCTCATATGCCCTCAGAGTTGTGTAGTGAAATCCAGCTCCGTAACGTTGAACATCTTCCGGCAACCATTATTCAAGGTGATAGATTCGTTGATCTTCGGATGGAACCATCTGCGAGACATAGCTTAGTTCGGTCATGTAGGCTCGAATGATTTCTGGCACCGGCAAGTTCTGTGGTCCAGCACTGAAGAAATTCCATGCATGAGCAGTTTGAGCTGACCTGGGGTAGTACTTGTCTCTCAACAGTTTGGAAAACGCGGTCCACCTGACTACCCTGTCCTCTGGCTTATAGGTCATCCACCATCGAGCTGCAGTGTCACGGAGTAGGCTTATTCCCAGTGGTACCTTTCGGTTCCCTGGGCAACCGATTACCTCGAAACCAGTCTCTATTTTGGAGATCCAGTCGTCAACATTTTTATCTCCCGAACCGTCGAACAACGGTGGCCTAGCCTTCAGCATCTCTCACAGCCATCGGTCCTTACCGGCATTCTCTTCCATGTTAATGACTGGTACCCGCTCCATTCAGTTGACCTGTGCGATTCCCATTTCAATGGCCTGAACAAGAGTCTGAATGAAAACTGGATCCATCCCTCAGTTGTTCTGGTTTTCTGCCTCCTTCTCATTCTGATTATTGGACAGTGGCTGGTTTCTGGCTGGAACAGTTTCAGTGGTGTTCCTGTCTTCATGCTGGTTCACAGCGGAGCCCTGAGCGTCGTTCACGATTCACCTAGAGCCACGAGTCAGTTAAGTACAATTATTCTTTGATTTCTACTGAGTTGAAACATCATACCTGATTCTGAAGAAACATACGTGTTCCTCACTTTGACATTCCCTGGGGAGTTACGGTCGCTTGAAGTGTTGGACTTTGAAAGCCCTTAAATATTTTCAAAACGTTTTGGTAAAACCTTCAACATGGATGATTTTATCCGATACCATTTTCTCTAACGCCCCCAAAATTTACCGGAACGTTACAGTGCCGTGAATCCCTTGTGGGACCCACAAGGCATATTTTAAGGATTTTAAGATTTCCCCATTAAATAAATTTTACTTAGGTAACTCCACGATGATATAATTATGAAGCGAAATACTTTAGAAAATAAGTTCACAACACAGTTATTACATGAACTTGGAATAATTCAGAATTCAGTTTAAAAAAACAAAATAACAAGACTTCTCCCCAACACTACTCAACCTGACCAGAACCTTCGGGAATGTCCTGCACATATTCAACAAATTTGCCTGGCACGCCGAATCGTGCCAGCCAACTTAGGTCAGACAATACGAATAAAATTCATAGATATAATAAGATAAATCTACAGTACGATATTATCATTCGATTTGACAATAGATCACAGAATACTCAACATTATCTTTTCTATAAACTCCCAGTGTCGCAACCAAGGGTCACAGAAGTATCTACATAGGAATACTCCGGACGTGGGTACCATTCAGGTTTTATCCCTCAACACAGTTCTGTATGGGCATATCAACACATAAACTCCCACGGTCGCAACCAAGGGTCACGGAAGTATCTACACAGGAATACTCCGGACATGGGTACCATTCAGTTTTTATCCCTCAACACATCGGCCCATCAATCAAGTCTTCCAGTAAGACGAAACACAAATTCCACAAATAGTGACACACAATAAATTTCAGAATTTAACATAACATAGTCCGAGCAAGGTATCACTTGCCTTAATTCCGACGAGAGTAATTTCCTTGATAATACAACGGCTCGAACGTCCACAATAGAGAGCTCAACCTATTACATATTCTTCGATTAATACCTCATGGTGATAATGACGAATAGCGACAATTACCCCGTCCCGATTGAATTCTCAACCTAGTTCGATTCATAATGCTGAAACCAAAATTCTACATTTAATAATTATGCGAATTACTTAAATTCTCAATTCATTGATTATCAATTTATCATGTCATCTTAACCACCATGTCTTTATACAATATTTCTACGATACAACTACAACTATAACCAACTTGTCAATTCGCTAATTACTTGAATTCGAAATTTCTCAACCTAGGCTAAAACGGATAAGCACGATTCTAACAAAATCCTCGTATATTTGACTACATATCTAGTTCAGTAATTGATAACTAACTCATTTTATTGATTCCAAGGAGTTTACCATACCATAATTGGATTACTAACACAATCTATTACATTAAAATTTCATGGTGTTGGCGGTTTATAAGTTTGATCATGAGTTTTACAACCCAACTACGATAACTACCACAAATCATATGAAGTACTAGCTTGAGATAGGCTTTCGTTTAACGATTAATCTTAGTGCTAGTTTCAGCGGTTCGATTATCGTCAAGAGTTCTAAACCACCCAAAACATCCGAAATCTAGTACAACATAACTATCAACACCGAAATGGATTCAAAGGTTTGATAAACTTACCTTACTTGATGAGGGACGAGGAATAACAACGAAGGATGATGAAGAACGAAAAACAACACCTTCAAAACCTTCTCAGGAGCTTGATCTATCCACCCTACTATGATAACATGCGGCTAGGGAGGATTCAATTAAGAAGGTTGGAGGATGATTTTAGAGAGAGAGGAAGTGTCTAAGGGTCGGGAGACATGAAAGGGGAGATGTTATTTTACAACATCAGGATAGTTTTACGTACATTAGTCCTTACTGTTTACGTACGTAAACCATCATTATGTACGTTATGTTAAACGGTTAACGTACGTAAGGTATTCTCAGAAACTCTATCCAAAATGACACTGACCATTACGTATGTAATGTTTGTTGATTAACGTACGTAATGTATGTTCACAACTTTCTGCCCGGAATGATACTGACCATTACGTACGTAATGTATACTGATTTTACATACTTACAGCTCAGTTGACTCATTTGTATGATTGCGCCTAAAGCTGTCCGGATAATGCAAAATTTAAGATTGTTGTCTGTAGACCGAATCATGGATTACGTACGTAAGCCGTATGTTTTTACGTACGTAGAAGGAAGCTATTAACGTATATAAGGCACACCCTTTAATGTACGTAAAACGAAGCAAATAACGTACATAGTGCATATACTTTAACATGCATTAGGTATGTTTAAACCGCTTAGTTGTATATCATACTTAACCATCACAATGTGACTTCCTTTAGGCGCGTAAGGCAATTTCCATAGGGAGCAAGACGTTGGCCACCATCATATTTGTACCGGTAATTGCTTCAGCGTCATCAAGGTGCATCACCGACATGTCATCAATCATGATACAATTTCGTCACCCTAACCAATAAATACGGACAAGGTTTAATTCCAAACAACATGGTCTAAACACAACGTATAAAAGTACAAGCATCGTTATGGGGCACAATATTAATTATTATAAACGAGGTACACATTATTAAACAACATGGAATACCCGTGGTATTACAAAATTCGCCCAAACATCATATGTTGGGATAAAACACCCTAAGCGCTTTGATAAATGCATCATACAACTTGCGTCCTATAATAATATTCATACAGCGCTCAAAGGACGTTCTTCCTACAAAGTAATGAAGATCGAGCTTACGTCAAATAAACACTATTAGCTACCACTATCATTGTAGGCATTTTACTTAGGAAAAGTGATATGTAAATCCAACAGGAAATACTTAGACCTTTAACATTGTGAAATAAATAATTCTTTATTAACAAAGCATTCACGATTTTTAAAAGTGTATTTCATGCTAATGGAGACAGCATTTAATGCGGTCGTGGACTGTGGATATAAGAAAATTTAATAAATTCCAAAAAGGATGTCTGAAACATTAAATGTTAGGATACTTTAATTCAAACATTCATCAAGCCGCCAGTCTGAAGTGTCCATATCTCACCAACTGGCCAACGACTACATTTATAATGGATCTACTTCCCAGGTTATAAATTGCCCAATCCAGATGACCTGATCACTCACTGAATCAACTGAAAACTGAAGCATTAAATTATCTAAAAGTTCCTATCATCTTCACGATCAATCAATTTCTTCAAGCCTACAGCGCATACCCATATGTTAGGAATACACTTATGATTTTGATGATGTCATTCTTGATTTTGAAGTTTAAATGTAATAAGTACTTGGCATTGAAAAGAAGAATCAAATGAGTATCTTCTACCAGCCTTTTAGTAGTTAGACTAAAGATTAATCAAAATAGGCTAAGTCAGAAGATCAGTTCAGTATCGCTAAGTCAGAAGATCAGCTGTGTATCGCTAAGTCAGAAGTTCACCTGAGTATAGTTTCTTTTCTTTTTGTCTAACTCACTTCCAGTTAAGTCATAAGATCAATTGAGTATTGTATATCAACTAAGTATCGATATCACCTGGGTATTGAATATCAGTTGAGTATCGAATGTCAGCTGAGTATCAAATATCGGCTGAGTTTACCCAAGACAGGATATCATCTAAGTATGGATGTCATAATACTTGGACAAAATTCAATGATAATTAATCAGCTATGTCCACATCAGCAAACGTTGAAAAGTCAACAAAGACGGCAAATCACATTCAGACGTAAAGAAAGCAAGGAGACAATATGAATGATTCTCGGAAATTAAGGAATAAAGTATTTGTTGAGATGCGCTCCCAGAAGAATTCCTATCATAGAAATAAAAAAAGGCGCGAACTACTGTATATCTTCAAACAGGCAGATTTGAAGAAAGCAACAAGCCTTGCAAAGAGATGAAAAGCTAAACAAACAAGTCCACTCTCCAACGGACTAATTTGTTAAAAGTATGTAATGACTATGAAATGCTCAAAGGATCGTACTATAAATATCTAAAGGACTCTTGAGCAGAAGTAAGATGCGATTTACACTTACAAGCAATCAAAGCAGCCAAAAGCAACACAAGGTAAAACTATAGCACCGTGAAGAACAAAGATTATAAAGATCAAATACTGAGAAGCTCTTAGAAGTTGGATAAGACAATCACTCGTGTCTTAAAGCTTGAGTAGGAGGTACTTTCTTGGACGAGGTTCTTGAAAGTAAAAGGTTGTAAGGCATCCACGGGTTCTTGATTGGAATGTGATAGACAACTTTAGAGTTGTTGAGGCATCCACGGGATTTCGATCAAGAGGTGACATTAAACCAAAGGGAAGGAGTTACAACTGCCACAGGTTTTCATTGGTTGAAACAAGCTGGAACTAGATTCATTATAGTCATTGAAAGTTATAGTGAATTTATCTCCAAGAGGATTGGAGAGAAGTGGATTAGTAGAGGATTACCCCACCTATGAAACCACTATAAGTGTTATGTTGTTCTGTGTCTTAAGCATCATACTTAACTGCTGCATCCATATTTAACTGTTGCATTTTGTCATATAAGTCTTTCGCAAATTATTTATCAGCTGACCTCTAAGTTGTACTTAGCTGAGCTTTCAGCTAAGTGTTAAGATCTGCTAAGTTTACCTAGATGCACATATCAGCTGAGTTTATTAAACCAGCTAATTCAGCAAAGAGATTCTAAAACTCTATTCACCCCCTCTAGACTTTTACCATACGAACTTGTAACCTACACCTTTATTGAATAAATATTTAGTCCTCAATTGAGAAGAGCACACTACACCGAGGAACTAAAAGCCTACACCTGCTATTCGGGAATATATTATCATACAACACTTTGATGATTGTTGACTACATTAGCCCTGTGTAGACCAATCAGGAATATATTCTGACATGTGTGGGACGAAGAGAGTTTACGATGAAGCTCCAATCCATGTGACAAGAAGTTGGTTCAAGTACTCCTACAACCAATATGTGTGAACGGCCAAAGCTACAGTCATGTGTATCGAAATGTATGAAAGATACAATAAGGGGTTTAGTTAAAATCAAATAGTTGTGTCGCCGTGATTTTAATAAACATTTACTCTTGTGTGGAGAACATGCGGACGTAGGAGACCTGGCTTGGAACCATATAAAACTTTTTGTTTTTACTTTCTATATTTACTGATTATCAATGATTGTTTTATACTTACTCCAGAAAACCTTGTAAGCCTTAAGCTAACATGAGATCATTTAGTTGTTGTACTCACAACAACGTGCATTAGTCTTCCACTACGTATCTTAAAATTTCAAAAACAACAGCTTGTTTCAACCCACCCTTCTAAACTATTATTTAAGTATACCATGACCAAAGAGTGGGATCAGAGCGGTTGGTTCTACAATGAATCAGTCGATTTTAATCAAAACCAGATCCATAATCACAAACTTTCGAAACTGCATACCTTTTCTATCATACTCATCCTATATTCTCTTCACGGATTCATCTATGATCAATAAAGTTCATGTGTTCACGAATGAATTTGAAGATTGGAGAATTAGAATGAAAGCACACCTGGCTGCCATGTATGAAGACATTATCTTAGTAATACAGGAAGGACCTATCACTGTCGTGAAGGTCAATACAGCTACCATAGTATAAGGTGCGGCACATGCAGAGATGCTCGAGAAGTCCCCAGATCAGTGGACTACTGACGAGCGCAAGCGAGTGAACCTAGATAATGTTGCTAAGAATGCGTTACACTCTCGAAAAAGGCACATTCACAAAGGTAAAGAGTGTAAGACAACGAAGGAAATCTGGAAAAAACTAAAGATGATGTTGTGAGGGTACTGAGCTCTCAAAGGAAAATAAAATTTCAAAACTCACTCAGCAATTTGAATCTTTTAAAATGAAATCAATAGAAACTCTTTAGGGTCTTGATATTAGATTCACTGACGCTATCGGTGAACTTGAAGCACTGGGCAAAGTGTACTCTCATAAGGAGGAAAACCTTAAAATCTTTAGATCTACTCGATGAGACATTAAGACCACAGCTATGCATGTCTTGTGTAATCTTAATGATATATCTACATTCAACCTATTCTCTGACCTCAAAGCCTTTGAGTATGGAATAGACAGGAGAGAGAAGACCAAAGAGTCCCCCGCACTCGCCGTTGTATCCAACAGAAGACACAGTTCTGCCCTCAGTACCTCCAAAGTTGTTGGAGATGACGATGATGATGTGCTGTCACAAGATGAGATGGCACTGCTCATGCACAAATTTTGGAAGTTCTTTAGAAGTCTGGAAAGGCTCCCTAAAGACAAAAAACCTCAAACAAGGTGAGTTCAGAGTCACCATCTTCTAGAGACTCTAACTTATGTTATAACTGCAGGAAGCCAGGATACTATGCAAAATAGATGTCCTCATCCCAAGGTACAAAATCTACCGGATGTTGAACAACACGAAAAGAATGAAAAGCGACGTGTTTGGAGAAGCAAGCTAAAGGCACTGGTCAGGGAATCAAATGCACCGCCTATAGCAACCAAAACAAAGGAGTGCCTATAGGGTGTGACCGATAGTGACTCCTCTAATGATGAGATTAAAGATAAAGAATACATGTGCTTTATGGAAAATAAAGAAGAAGATGACGAAAGTGATGATGCGGTGAGATCAACCTCAAATAATCCTGTCAATGCATCACATTACTTAAAAAAATATAATAAATGAGTTTAGAAACATTCAACAAGCCCGTGAGATGTTAAACCAAGAAACTCGATAGCTCCTACTTTCCAACTTGAAGCTGAAGGATGAGAATGACTTGCTAAAAATCAATTATGAAAATATGTCTTTGGATTACGAAAATAGCGAAGTCACACATGAAAAACACATGGAGTGCAGTCGTAAACTTACAAATGAATCAAATGATGTAAAATATCATAATCAAAGTAAGACAAATGATTATGACCTTCTGGAATCCAAGATACAGCCTCTTGATAAGAGGAAAGGAGAACTCGGGACCATCCTTCAGTTGTTTGAGAAATCGTCCAGGAGGATGGAAGATATATGGATAACATGTTCATGATGAATGTGACCCAGGATATAACTCGTTCTCCAATAATGGAAAAACCAGTACGGTATTTATCAAAGGGGTGGAATCTGCTCCAAGCCCCAGGACCGAGGAGATTCTATCAACAGCATCCAGCTCCTCATTACTGGGTACAGGAACCCAAGCGCCTCTCTCGCAAGCAAGATTCCGCTCAGTTATACAACATCAGCTCTTGGAATCCAACTAGAGATCCAGGAGGCAATCAAGAAAGCACAGAAACATGGTTCCTCCCCCACATAACAACCTTACTAGAACCAAAATTCTCAATTTTACATGCATAATGGTTATGCATACAACGAATACGTGCCTGCCCCGCGTAAAGCTCACAAGAAAGGACCCAAGAAGACTAACAACAAACCTATTGCTATAAGGCAAGTATGCGTACCAAAAGACACTACTAACCAAAGATGTACAGAACACTGGGGACCTAAATTTACTAAAATGTGTTTACAGGATATCAAGGAGGAGGACATCTGGCATTTTGACAGTGGATGTTCTCGGCACATGACAGTAGACATGAACAAACTGACAAATTACATAGATGGTATGTAATACCCTCGCCTTTACTATTGTATTTTCTGATTTAAAGCAAGTATTTTCGCACCATATCTGTATTGTTGTAGTAAGTATATCGACGAATTATGTCATGGTCATTCATACTATATTAATTGTTGGGTGATATTGGGAGAATTCCATTTATGCTTAACGTACGTTAACCTATCTTCTTTACGTACGCTATGTACGTAGCCTTACGTACGTAACATTCATATGTTAACGTACGTAATGCGAGAGATCCATCAACAGCCCGCCTTTCGGCGGGTGGGACCGAGCGGGGGTAGGTGGTCGGGAGTCGATCGCGACAGCCAAGTCAACGGCTATTACGTACGTAATAGCTATATATTTACGTACGTAACGATTTGCGTGTTTTAAGTCAGAAAGATCTGATGAAATTGATTACGTACGTAATGTTCATGAGATTACGTACGTAAGGTCTATAACGTACGTTAAACCCTTTCTTTAACGTACGTAATGCCGAGTTCAGGTTATCAAAATATGACTTGCCATTCATTTCCTACTCGACCCATTCGACCTCCCAACTGAGAAAAACGATTCCCTTCCCTGCCAACTCCGTTTCTAGCCTTTCTAACTTGTGTTGGAGCTTCAGCACTTGGTTTGTGACTTGAAGATTTGGAAATTGAAGTGTGTTCTTTGAAGTGTTGGTGTTGTTCTTCATTTTGAGGTTGGTTTCTCTTAAACTCATACTAAATCTATACTTATGATGATGTTAGCATATACACACTTCATAATGTTAGTTAAGCTAGTGTAAAACATGATAAATTAATTGAATCATGCTCAAACTAAGTGAGGATAAATATTAGGAGTATTATTATTGCTTCTTGATGTATTATAATTTCATAATATGGTTGTGTTGATAATGATAGATAAAACCGGATTTGTAACATGATAACCGGAAGATGATTATAGTCTCAACACTAGGAACATGTTAGTAATGAAATCCTTAATGATTAGAGTTGAGAGGTACTAATCTTGTCTTGAACATTCAATTGATTCTTGAAGGTAATATAGAACCATAATTTTGGCCTCTAATCCAATACCTTTGTAATAAATTGTTGGAAGAATTATGTTAACCCTTTTGAAGATAATTTTCACAAGATGGGATGAAGTTACTTTTAGAATTCCAAGTATCCAATGATAAAACTAGGCTTTTAAATAAATTCTTCAAAAGTAAAACAATGGATTTTGATAGAAGGAAGTTGTAATCTTCATATGCTCAAGTTAATCGATTTTGTTGTTAACTTAAAAGGATGTTAATCACTACATTAATATGTTGATAATGTTCTTAAAAGGATTGTGTTGAATATGGTGATACAAATGCGGTAGATGAGTAGCCGAATTCCATTTCATTAGTCCGTGTGTGTCAAGAGACGTAAATTAAGATGATGTTCTTAGTTCACTAAAAACTTAAACTTATGTTTCATATAGTAATCAGTTTTGAATGTAATCGTTGGTAAAATAATGAAGAACGTAATTAAACACAAACTTATATCGTAATCGGAAGTGCCGATGATTTGAAAAGATATTTTCACAATGTTACATTGGTAATAAACTGGACTTCAAGTATTTGACATTAATGTTAGAATATGTGAATGAACATGATAAACATATGATGATTTATAATTGGACCATTAAAGTGATCAATAGGATAATTGATTTAGTCAAGTGAATTTATGAATATTATTTATGTAATAATACCGTTATCGTACGAATGTGTTGTTGAATGAATTACATTTCATTCAAGGTTGCTTGCTCACGTGAGTATTATTAGATGAGGATACCGTTCGTTTGATCATTCAAAGAAGGATTATTCATCTACGGAATTGAGGCAAGTTATCTTGCTTGGTTATAATGATGATTGAATTCTTGTGATTATTATGCGTTTTGTGTGTATGAAATGTTCTGATAATCTATGATTCGTGATATGGTGATGCCCTTGATCGTATTATCGTGGTGTTGGGGTGATATACCCGAAATTACCGTTCTTGTTACCGTTGGTCCTTTTGAGATTTGTTGACACTTCGGTGAGTCGTTCGATTCCTTGATAAAGGTGTAATTCGTTGAGTTTCGTTGTCATGTTGTATCGTGACATCTCTGGAGTCATATCTGCGTGCCGATTGGTTATGTGTAGGATTTTTAGCCGGGCACTTGATGATCATGCATGGATGTTTTCCGCATTTAGATCGTGCACACGAGACGTAGTTCGTGAGGCTAATTAGGCACATCGTCCCACGTATATTCTGGATTCCGTATACGGGGTGGACATGTGCACGGACACATTTCTGGATCGGGCGTACTGTGACGTCCATCTCGAGCCATATTATGGTCATTCGTATATTTGGTTATGTTCGACAGTTGGGACTGACTGTTTATACGCCTGCGGGGTATATTCAGTAGTCGATTGTTTTCTTTGAGATCCGTATATATATGAATTATATAATGTCATGAGAATTATTATCATGTATAGCTGACCCTGTGGTTTGGGGCGAAATACTTGTATTTGAGGACGAGGAAACGGCAAGGCACAGGAGGAGCACATTGGCGATGGAGGGATTTGAAGTATGCTATTTCGGGGGGGCCGAGTCTTTTGATGTTCGGTTATGTTTTATTATGAATTTTGATTTTACTTTGTGTCGGATGAATGTACTATACTCTGTTAGGTATTGCCCATCGTCATATGGTCTGTACCGAATTTGGATCATGTGTACGTTTGCTCGTATTAAAGACATGTATAACTTATACTCCACATCGGGGTTTTGATAAATATTGTGGTACAGTGCCATGTTGTCAGGTTATAAATGTATATTGTGATATCGCCTGGTGGGTCCCGGTAGGGGTCCACGGCACTGTAATAGCCACCATTTTTGGGCTGTTACAGAAGATGGTATCGGAGAGTGTTTTTTTTTCTTTTGAGTCATTGTAGAATCGAAATAGCATCAAGAAACCTTCGTGCCGCGTGTAACCTGTGCAAGCGCCTGACCCGTCGAATATGGTATGTTCTCATGAGCCATAATTTGATTACTGGCATGATATTGATGACGTATTGGTCTCTTTACTTATCTTGGCATCTTGCTAACATGTAGTAAAATTCATCTATTTCAGGAAAACCTAAATTAATTATGTGATTGGAATTGTTTCGACTTGATGTTGAAATTGAGTGTGTAGCACCTGCGGTGCCAGTGATTCTTTACGAACTGCTTTGTTGAATATGAAATTCCCTGTTGCCATTAACTTAGCATGAATTATGATTGATAACTTGAACTGTACATGTGACTTGATTATTTCAGTATGGAAAGGAACCTGAGAGGCCGTGGCAGAGGGGGACGAGGCCGCGGAAGAGGCTGAATCCCGATACCACGAGCCAACAGACGCGCGAATGTGGAATAGAGTTCTGCAGGCAGTGATTCGCCTTCTAGGGACCAATCACACCACACTGTAGAAAATTCACGTGTCGATCCTTACACCGTGATGCAGGGCATGATGGCCCAGATGACCCAAATGGGTCAGCTGATGGAAGCTATGCAGAGGAATACTACTGGTCAACAGCAGGGGCAACAGCATCCGCTTCTGGTGCCTGGCGGGATCGTGAGCCGTATTATTAGCGACATATCACGACAGTGACCTCTGACTTTTGAAGGCTCATCCGAGCCTGCTGATATTGTACACTAGATAGAGCATTTCGAGAAACTATTCGAGATGGTGGAGTGCCCAGAGGAAAATCGAGTTGCTGTGGCAGCCTACTACCTTAGTAAGAGTGCCCATACTTGGTGGCTTTCTGTGAGGCCTGCCGATGGCGCGAGTACATGGGAGGAATTCAAGAATCTTATGCTAGATCATTACTACCCTGCACCCCTCCGTGAAGCCAAACTTTCCGAATTACTGAATCCCGATCCATCGGAAGACGAGGAAGTGTTAACGATTGCTGAAAAATTCCAAGCACTTCTCCCTTTTGCTACGTCAGTTGTCTGTTCGGAAGCTGATAAGATTAAATATTTCCTCAAGAGGCTTAAACGCCGAATGAGGATGCAATTACTCAATCACCACTGTACGACCCTACCGGAGTTTATAGAGAAGGCTTTGGAGTATGAACTTATTGCGAAGGAGATTTCCAAGAAGCAGCCTCAGTTTTCCAACAAGAGATCCAGGAACCAGACCCAGGGAGACGATGGCAGAGGATGTTCAAGAAGCCCACTGTACCAAATCCTTCCGGCGGCCACCTATGGCACGAAACCGAGAACGCACTCTCGGGCAATCGGCTCACTGTCGTGTGTTATAACCGTGGGGACCGAGGGCATATCGGCTCAGTGTGCAAGCCGTCGTTACTGTCACACTTGCGGGAAGAACGGTCATCGTGCTCGCTATTGCAGGTGGACTCGGGCGTGCTCAATAGCATCTCTTGCTCGATCTGATCTTGTTCGAGAACGTGCTCCTCCGTCCGCTTCTTACCAGACTACCGGAGCAAACAAAGGGATGGGTCGTGGAAATCAAGCTGGTACACCTGCTTCCGGGGTTGCAAAACCCAGAGTTTACGAGATGAAGAAAGCAGATGATCCCGAAGCCAGCATGATTGCAGGTGATCTCAAGATCCACTCTCAGCCCGTTTGTGTTCTTTTTGATACTGGTGCTTCACACTCCTTTTTGTCTAGTTCATGTTTGAGTAGTTTGCATTTGAATCATGTTACCGATTGTGAACCTTATGTAATTGGTCTACCCGATGGTAGAAGAATTATTGGGAGTCATGAAGTACAGAACTGTCCGATTCACATGAACAACCGTGAGTGGTTGTCCGACTTGATTGTGGTTGATTTACCTAAAGATGATGTAATCTTGGGCATCGACTGGATGGATCGTCATGATGCCGTGCTTAACGTCCGAAAGCGAATGGTGACCGTCACATCTGATGATGGCGTCGAGTGTATTTTTCGGGGTGATAATCCCATATATTCTGGGAGAGTCATCAGCGCTATGAAGGCTGTGAGATTACTGAACCAGGGATGCATTGGTTATTGGTGTTACATGACCAAGACAACTGACCGACCAGTCGAATTGGATGATATTCCAGTAGTTCGAGACTATCCAGATGTATTTCGGAAGAGCTTCGGGACTACCCCCACAACGAGAGGTAGAATTCACCATTGAGTTGGAGCCGGGGCGTCCCCACTTTCGAAAGCACCATATCGTATGGCCGGCCGAGATGCGGGAGTTGAAAAGACAACTTGAGGAGTTAGCGAGAAAGGATATGTTCGACCCGGTGCATCCCCTTGGGGAGCGCCGGTGTTATTAAATGCGGAAGAAGGACGGATCGCTGCGTTTGTGTATTGATTACCGTGAGTTGAATAAAGTAACAATTAAGAACAAATATCCTTTACCTCGCATCGATGATCTATTGGATCAGCTCCAGGGAGCCGCTGTATTTTCCAAGATCGACTTGAGATCCGGGTACCACCAATTACGGATTCGAGAGTCTGACGTCCCGAAGACAGCTTTTCGCACTCGCTATGGACATTATGAGTTCGTTATCATGCCATTCGGACTGACTAATGCACCCGCAGTATTCATGGAATTGATGAATCGAGTTTTTATTAATTATCTAGATCGTTTTGTAGTCATTTTTATCGACGACATCCTGATCTACTCTCGTGATCATGAGGAGCATGAGTGTCACCTCCGCCAGGTTCTCGATGCATTAAGGCGAGAACAACTCTATGGAAAATTTTCTAAGTGTGAATTCTGGATGTCTGAAGTTATTTTTCTGGGACATGTAATATCAGCAGATGGAGTGACAGTGGACCCGCAGAAGACAGAAGCTATCCGAGACTGGCTACCTCCGAAGAACGTGAAGGAAGTTCGTAGTTTTCTGGGTCTAGCAGGCTATTACAGACGATTCGTGGAAGGATTTTCCAAAATTACTCAACCGATGACTAATTTGTTAAGGAAAGATAAGAAGTACTTGTGGTCGGAAGCATGTCAGCAAAGTTTTGATGAACTCAAAAGTCGATTAATTTCAGCACCTGTTTTGGTTCTACCTAAAGGAACGGAAGGATTCGTGGTATATAGTGATGCATCGAGACAGGGCCTTGGCTGCGTATTAATGCAGAACGGGAAGGTGATCGCCTTTGCATCCAGACAGTTGCGCCCTTATGAGGTCAACTACCCAACTCATGATTTAGAGTTAGCAGCCGTAGTGTTTGCTTTAAAAATATGGCGCCACTATCTGTATGGAGTTACCTGCCGGATTTTTACGGACCACAAGAGCCTCAAGTATATTTTTACCCAAAAGGAGTTGAATATGAGACAAAGGAGATGGTTAGAGCTAATCAAAGACTATGATATCGAGATCCTTTATCATCCAGGCAAGGCAAACGTGGTTGTCGATACCTTGAGCCGCAAGACAGTGCAGGAGCAGATACTGGCTCATTTGACCGCCCAGAAGGAGTTGCAATTAGAGTTCATGAGACCAGAGATTGAGGTCTGGTAACAACGCATTCAGGGAAAACTGTGCACGCTTGAGATTTCACCATCCCTTGATGAGATGGTCAGGACGAAACAGATGATAGACCCGTTCTTATCTAGAATTCGAGGAGAAATCGATCAGGGGAAGGCCCATGGATTTGTGGTTCACGAGGATGGATTGATATGTTTTAAAAACCGAGTATGTGTACCAACAGACGAAGAGTTGAGGAATACTATTTTGAAGGAGGCTCATGCTACCCCGTATTCCATACACCTGGGATCGAACAAAATGTATAAGGATCTGAAGCCGTATTATTGGTGGGGTAACATGGAACGGGTGGTTGCCGAATTCATTACGAAATGTTTGACCTGTCAGCAGGTCAAGATTGAGCATCAACGACCAGCTGGCATGATGAAACCGCTTCCGATTCCCGAGTGGAAATGGGAAGACATATCGATGGATTTTATTACTATCTTGTCGACGAGCCGTCGAGGCATGAATACGATTTGGGTGATTGTGGATCGATTGACTAAATCAGCCTACTTCTTGGAGATCAAGGATACATGGGCCCCCGAGAGATTGGCCCAGTTATTCATCAAAGAGATTGTGAGGCTGCATGGTACCCCTAAGAGTATTGTATCAGATCATGACGGACGGTTCGTGTCGCACTTCTGGAAGGCGGTTCATCGTGCTATGGGTACGCAGTTGAACTTCAGTACGACTTTTCATCCTCAGACCGACGGTCAGTTTGAGAGGACTATTCAGACTCTAGAGGATATGTTGAGGGCATGTGCTCTCGATTGGAAGCCCGACTGGGAAGCCCAACTACCGTTGGTAGAATTCACATACAATAACAGCTGGCATGCCTCGATCATGATGGCACCTTATGAGGCATTGTATGGTCGTCGTTGTTGGTCCCCTTTGTGTTGGGACGATTTGTCTGAATCTATTGGTACGGAACCTGATATGTTATTGGCAGCCCGCGAGAAGATTTCCCTGATCAAAAGTCGTCTATTAACGGCCCAAAGCCGCCAGAAATCATATGCAGATAATCGTCGACGACCACTCGAGTTTGAGACCGGTGACCATGTACTAGTCAAAGTATCTCCTACTAGAGGCGTTTTCCGATTCGGGAAGAGAGGCAAGTTGAGCCCAAGGTATATTGGTCCGTTCGAGATCCTGGAACGAGTAGGCGACCTAGCCTATCGTTTAGCATTACCACCAGCTTTGAGACGGATTCACAACGTATTCCATGTATCTCAGTTAAGGAAGTAGCTGACCCAAGCCACATTATTCAATTCGACGAGGTCGAAATAGCCGATGACCATTCGTATGAAGAACGGCCTGTGCAGATACTTGAGAAAAGAATTAAACAGCTGAGGAACAAGGCGATTCCATTATTAAAACTTCAGTGGTCGAGACATGGAGTCGAGGAAGCTACATGGGAAACAGAAGATAGCATGCGAGAGAAATACCTCGAGATGTTTAACCCTTAGTTTCGGGGACGAAACTCCTTTTAAGGAGGGGAGTATGTAATACCCTCGCCTTTACTATTGTATTTTCTGATTTAAACCAAGTATTTTCGCACCATATCTGTATTGTTGTAGTAAGTATATCGACGAATTATGTCATGGTCATTCATACTATATTAATTGTTGGGTGATATTGAGAGAATTCCATTTATGCTTAACGTACGTTAACCTATCTTCTTTACGTACGCTATGTACGTAGCCTTACGTACGTAACATTCATATGTTAACGTACGTAATGCGAGATATCCATCAACAGCCCGCCTTTCAGCGGGTGGGACCGAGCGGGGGTAGGTGGTCGGGAGTCGATCGCGACAGCCAAGTCAACGGCTATTACGTACGTAATAGCTATATATTTACGTACGTACCGATTTGCGTGTTTTAAGTCAGAAAGATCTGATGAAATTGATTACGTACGTAATGTTCATGAGATTACGTACGTAAGGTCTATAATGTACGTTAAACCCTTTCTTTAACGTACGTAATGCCGAGTTCAGGTTATAAAAATATGACTTGCCATTCATTTCCTACTCGACCCATTCGACCTCCCAACTGAGAAAAACGATTCCCTTCTCTGCCAACTCTGTTTCTAGCCTTTCTAACTTGTGTTGGAGCTTCAGCACTTGGTTTGTGACTTGATGATTTGGAAATTGAAGTGTGTTCTTTGAAGTGTTGGTGTTGTTCTTCATTTTGAGGTTGGTTTCTCTTAAACTCATACTAAATCTATGCTTATGATGATGTTAGCATATACACACTTCATAATGTTAGTTAAGCTAGTGTAAAACATGATAAATTAATTGAATCATGCTCAAACTAAGTGAGGTTAAACATTAGGAGTATTATTATTACTTCTTGATGTATTATAACTTCATAATATGGTTGTGTTGATAATGATAGATAAAACCGGATTTGTAACATGATAAGCGGAAGATGATTATAGTCCAACACTAGGAACATGTTAGGGATTAAATCCTTAATGATTAGAGTTGAGAGGTACTAATCTTGTCTTGAACATTCAATTGATTCTTGAAGGTAATATAAAACCATAATTTTGGCCTCTAATCCAATACCTTTGTAATAAATTGTTGGAAGAATTATGTTAACTCTTTTGAAGATAATTTTCACAAGATGGGATGAAGTTACTTTTAGAATTCCAAGTATCCAATGATAAAACTAGGCTTTTAAATAAATTCTTCAAAAGTAAAACAATGGATTTTGATAGAAGGAAATTGTAATCTTCATATGCTCAAGTTAATCGATTTTGTTGTTAACTTTAAAGGATGTTAATCACTACATTAATATGTTGATAATGTTCTTAAAAGGATTGTGTTGAATATGGTGATACAAATGCGGTAGATGAGTAGCCAAATTCCATTTCATTAGTCCGTGTGTGTCAAGAGACGTAAATTAAGATGATGTTCTTAGTTCACTAAAAACTTAAACGTATGTTTCATATAGTAATCAGTTTTGAATGTAATCGTTGGTAAAATAATGAAGAACGTAATTAAACACAAACTTATATCGTAATCAGAAGTGCTGATGATTTGAAAAGATATTTTCACAATGTTACATTGGTAATAAACTGGACTTCAAGTATTTGACATTAATGTTAGAATATGTGAATGAACATGATAAACATATGATGATTTATAATTGGACCATTAAAGTGATCAATAGGATAATTGATTTATTCAAGTGAATTTACGAATATTATTTATGTAATAATACCGTTATCGTACGAATGTGTTGTTGAATGAATTATATTTCATTCAAGGTTGCTTGCTCACGTGAGTATTATTAGACGAGGATACCGTTCGTTTGATCATTCAAAGAAGGATTATTCATCTACGGAATTGAGGCAAGTTATCTTGCTTGGTTATAATGATGATTGAATTCTTGTGATTATTATTCGTTTCGTGTGTATGAAATGTTCTGATAATCTATGATTCGTGATATGGTGATGCCCTTGATCGTATTATCGTGATGTTGGGGTGATATACCCGAAATTACCGTTCTTGTTACCGTTGGTCCTTTTGAGCTTTGTTGACACTTCGGTGAGTCGTTCGCTTCCTTGATAAAGGTGTAATTCGTTCAGTTTTGTTGTCATGTTGTATCGTGACATCTCTGGAGTCATATCTGCGTGCCGATTGGTTATGTGTAGGATTTTTAGCCGGGCACTTGATGATCATGCGTGGATGTTTTCCGCATTTAGATCGTGCACACGAGACGTAGTTCGTGAGGCTAATTAGGTACATCGTCCCATGTATATTCTGGATTTTGTATACGGGGTGGACATGTGCACGGACACATTTCCGGATTGGGCGTACTGTAACGTCCGTCTCGAGCCATATTATATGGTCATTCGTATATTTGGTTATGTTCGACAGTTGGGACTGACTGTTTATACGCCTGCGGGGTATATTCAGTAGTCGATTGTTTTCTTTGAGATCCGTATATATATGAATTGTATAATGTCATGAGAATTATTATCATGTATAGCTGACCCTATGGTTTGGGGTGAAATACTTGTATTTCAGGACGAGGAAAGGGCAAGGCACAGCAGGAGCACAATGGCGATGGAGGGATTTGAAGTATGCTATTTCGGGGGGCCGGAGTCTTTTGATGTTTGGTTATGTTTTATTATGAATTTTGATTTTACATTGTGTCGGATGAATGTACTATACTCTGTTAGGTATTGCCCATCGTCATATGGTCTGTACCGAATTTGGATCCTGTGTACGTTTGCTCGTATTAAAGACATGTATAACTTATACTCCACATCGGGGGTTTGATAAATATTGTGGTACGGTGCCACGTTTTCAGGATGTAAATGTATATTGTGATATCGCCTGGTGGGTCCCGGTAGGGGTCCACGCCCACGGCACTGTAATAGCCACCATTTTGGGGCTGTTACATGGTCGTGGTCCAAAGGTTCGAGTCGATGATAAATTTAAAGGAATAACAAGAGGGAAAGAAACCCTGCTTGTACGAAAATTTAAATTCACCGATGTAGCCTATGTAGAAGGACTACAATACAACTTTTGAGTGTCAGGAAGTTATGTGACAAATAATTATGGGTTAAATTCTTTTAAGGACACTGTCTAGTGAAGGACATAAAGACAAAGCAAGTAGTCCTCACAGGATCCCACTCACGTAATTTTCTTGTTGACATGAAACCTACAAGTGCTGAAATTCCTTGTTTTGTTGCCAAAGGCACTGCATACCAAAGCTAGCTATAGCAAAAAAGGATGCCTCATATCAACTTCATGACTATCAATAAGTTAGCCCGATAGGGAATGGTCAGAGGCTTGCCAGATATCTCATTGCATAAGAATAGTGTTTGTGGACCATGTCAAAAAGGCAAACAAGTCAAGACATTTCTGAAGAGCAAATCATATCTCTCAACCAACAAGGTTTTGGATTTACTTCATATGGATCTATATGGACTTGTAGACCCTGTAAGAATGGAAGGTAAGAAATAATGTCTTGTTATTATTGATGATTTCTCCAGGTACTCATGGACTATATTCTTGAAAAAGAAGAAACATACAACCACAAAGCTGCTGGAACACCTGAAGAAGCTATAGAATGAGAAAGGGTTGATTGTATCCATTCGATCCGACAGAGGTACAAAATTCATAAATAGGTTCACAGAACAATACTGTGCAGAAAATGAAATACAACATGAATATTCAACAACCCAAACCCCATAGCAGAATGGTGTTTCTGAGCGAAAGAACAGAATGCCAAAAAAGCAACTAGAACGACGATTGCTGCAAGCAGGTTGCCACATCGATTCAGGGGAGAAGCAACAAATACTGCATGCTTTACATAAAACCGTTGTACGATCAATAAGAACCATAACAAAACCACATACGAGGTATGGAACAATAAAACTCATATGGTTGCATATTTTCATATTTTTTGACACATGGTGTTATGTTCTTAAAAATAGGAAGGATCAGCTCAAGACCTTCGACGAAATGTCTGATGAGGGAATATTCTTCGGATACTCATATGTTAGCAAGGCATTTATGATCTTAAACTAGAGGAAACTGACAACAGAGGAGTCAGTCCATGTTGTATTTGATGAACCTCATTGTGATCCTAAAGAATGGATGATCTAACCCAAGCTATTCAGACCTTAACTCTTGAGGAAATCCCACAGCCTTAGGAAGAACCTGTCATCACACTAGAAATAAATCCCGCAACTGTAAGAACAGATGATGTAGTGGAAGTTGACGCTGTGGAAGCTGAAGATGAACCCACATGCCAACAAGACACATTTAAGAATATGGAATTAGAACCCGATAGGAGGTAGTTAAAAGATCATCTATAGAAGTTAGTAATTGGTGATATTGATGGTGGTGTTTCAACCAGAAGAAAAGTACCGAGTATAGAAAGAAACGTACTATGTGGACATGAGGAAATAGAAGCAGGACCTGGAGGTCCCAATTCCATGTATGGAAGTCTGAAGCCAAACTTCGTAAACTTACCATGTGCACATTAGTTGTAGTCTTAGATCAATCCAAACCTATCTCGACTAATGAAGCTCTCAACAAATCGTATTGGATTACATCGATGGAGGAAGACCTAAATGGTTTCGAAAGGAACAATGTTTGGTACTTAGTTCCCAGACCAACCCATCAAGCTGTAATTGGAATAAAATGGGTAGTTTGAAACAAAAAGGATAAAAATGGTCTAGTCATAAGAAACAAGTCCAGACTGGTTGCCCAAGGCTACAGACAGAATAAGGCATAGACTATTATGAAACATTTGCCCCTATATCCAGATTAGAAGCTATCAGGATATTTTTATATTTGCAGCTCACAAGAACTTCATTGCATATCAATAGGATGTTAAGAGTGCATTCTTGAATGGTGACCTAGCTGAAGAAGTGTATGTCAAACAACCTCCAGGGTTTGCCAGTACTGAGGAAGGTGATCTAGTCTACATGATAAAAAAAAGCACTGGATGGACTCAAACAAGCACCCAAAGCTTGGTATGAGACCCTTTTACTATATCTTATTCAACAACGGATTTGAGAAATGTGTTGTTGACAAGACTCTCTTAAAAATCTAGAAAGGTGATGACCTTCTAATGGTTCAAATTTATGTAGATGATATTATTTTTTTACTAACCTAGATCCGTGTAAGAAGTTCTCTCGTCTCATACAAAGTAAATTTAAAATTTGTATGATGGTAGAACTTAGTTATTTATTAGGGTTGCAGGTCAAACAATTGCATATAGGTATTTTCATCAACTAGGAGAAATACAACAAGGAGCTGCTCAACAAATTTGGGGATGAACACCTCAAAGTCCTCATCAACCCCCATGAGCACTTCCACACAGATAAATGTTGACGAAGCTGGAAACTAGTGGACCAATCACTCTACAGGAAGCTTATAAGCTCACTCCTGTACCTAATAGCCAGCAAGCCTGATATCCAATTTGCTGTAGTAATGTGTGCACAATATCATGTTGCACCAAAAGGCTCACACTTCACTACAGCTAAACGAATCTTTATATATGTAAAAGGAACAATCAATGTAGGATTGTGGTATCTTAAGGAAGGAGGATCCGATCTGATGGGCTACAATGACTTGGATCTCGAATGTTGTGATCTGGATAGGAAGAGTAGAAGTAGAACTTGTCACTTCCTTGAACCAAGACTTGTGTCATGTAATATCCGGAATTTCCACTACTATTGTTTAAGATTATTTTATCCGAGTTATGTTGTACAGCGTGGAATCTGTACATTATGGGTAAAATAATTGAAGGACCAAGACATCTGTATTGGTATAATTATCGTACTTGGTCGACAATTGGATGTAAGAAGTATATGTATTCAGTATGCCGTATGTTCGTATTCTGTATGTTGAGACGATTGGACAAGAATAGCTGAAAATGGCTAAGTGTAACATTATTAGCGCACGCTAATAATCAGGAGTAGCGCACGCTATCGTGCAGGTTTAGCGCACGCTACGGATATAAGATAACGCACGCTAATGCAGTCAGATCGGAAGGAATCTGCGTGTGGACCAGGCCACTTTCGGCGCACGTTCTGATAAGTCAACGGATGTTGTAATGTAGTGTTAGCGCACGCTAATGCATGTTGATTAGCGCACGCTAACTGTATATCAGACAAAAAGGAATCTTATCCTCGTCAGCACTTTCGGCGTGTGGACCAGTCTTCGGAGCATACAGACAAACGGGTCAACTATGAGTAGCGCACGCTAAGGTAAGACACTTGCGTATGCTAAATAGAGGCATTTACGTACGCTATTACATGGGCATTGCGTACGTAAATCACTTCATGCACTAAGACAGTTGTCTCTGGACTGCGATAGCGCACGCTAACAAAGGTCAGTTAGCGCACGCTAAGGCCGTAGCGCACGCTAAACATAAGGTTTAGCGCACGCTAGTAATGTATTCTATATAAGGGACAAACGGGTATTATGAAGCATTTCGTCCATTCTTTCACCTTCAGACGATAGAGAGAGGTCTTAGAGAGAAGTTGAGGTCCCAAACACTTGAGTTGATCATTCCTAACAACATTTGAAACTTGGAAGTGATTGAAAACGGATTCAACCTTGGGATTCAATCCATTCCTTCAAAGAGGTAATTACTCTTCATCTTTGGATTTCGTTTTGGATTGAATGTTGATGTTCTTGAGTTGATGATTATTACATAAACAAGTTGATAAGCATGATTATGAGATAGATTACCGGATTATGATGATGTTATTGTTGACATGAAGATATTGATATGATTCTTGTGGTTTGAATAGTGTTGTTCGTTTTCTTGAGATAAGTGGATTAATCATTCTCCTCGATTCGGATGTTGATGTTATTGTCGATGATTACTCCTGTAATGATAGATTATGAAAGTGTTGTTACGTTCTTAATGTTTCATGATGTTGATATTGAGGAAGATGATATATGGATATAGAACTTGGATTATAAGTTGGATGATTGTTTATATGTTAAAGGATATCGGATTTCGTTGTTTTGATAGCTTTGAACATGATTCAGTATCACTTGGTGTTCTTGAAATCGCCATAAGTTGATCGGTATCTGAAAAGCATGCATGCAGACGGATTAGCGCACGCAACGCGCATCGCCAGCGCGCGCTAACGGGAGTAACTTAGCGCACGCTACGTTAGGTGATTAACGTGCGCTAAGAAGGCAGAAAGTGCAGTATTTTCGTGTTGTGGTTGTAAATTCGTGTTGGTTTGAGTAGGGTTGATCTGACTACTGTTTAATCGAGATATTGTAGAGCCGTTGGGTTTGTAAATTGGTTTTATCGATTGTTAATTGTTGTCGAACTTGTTGTCTATCGATTACTGTAATAGGTTGAGAATATTGATCAGTGATTACAACCGTGTGTTGCGGTCAAGCTCGAGAATGTTTGTTGATTGCTTTGGTCGGGACCGAGGAACTTGTAGATGACGGCAATGGATTTGGTAACAGCTTCCTCGTCATTGTATCGGTATCGAAGTAAGTTATTACGTACTCAGTTTATAGTATTTAATGAATGGTTTCTGTTTCATTCGTTTATAATTCGTATAACAATATTTATAATCGTAATCACAGGAGACTTGAGATTATAAATCATATTCGAGTTTTGGGAATCTAAATCATAATGTATATGATTTGCTTTTGTTATTGGTATACTTGTATATCGAGGATATATCGTGATAAAAACGGAGATATGAATTATCTGCAATTCGTGATACTTTGGACCGTCGAGTATTGAGGATAATGGTTCGTGATGGTTTAGACATTGAGATCGTTCTTGAAGGACTCGGGGCAAGTACTCTAATCATTTTTATCATTTGAGTCGATCATGTTGTGATACATTCGTGTATCGTTGTTGTCATGCATTTGTGCATTGTTGTTGTCGTGTATTGTGTACTGTTGTTTTGTGCAGTTCTGCATTGTTGTCATATGTCCACCATGCGTTGGTCCGACGGGATCATCATGGGAATCTATAGCTGTGTGCGCTGGATCGCTGGACAGGTAATGCCACCATGCGTTGGTCCGATGGGATCATCATGGGAATCTATAGCTGTGTGCGCTGGATCGTTGGATTACCATATATTGTTGTTATTGTGCATATGTATATTATGGGTGGCCATAAGTATACATTGTCGTTATTGTTGTGATCATATTGACGTTGTCATATGAGTATGCATTTGTAGGTCTTGTGTTAGGACCATGTCCGTATGTTGTGTTGATCTGATCTCGGATCGGTGACGTGATGGTAATGGTATTTCGTATCTTGAGGTATGTTTCGTATTTCCTTGGTACTTGTCTTTGATGGACAATCGATTATCGTATTGGAATTGTCGATGTTATCCGATGGATTGAATTGGCCAGAGTTGATATAATTTCCGTATCGCGAGTTATGATAATGTTTTGAGAACCTTGAGTATTGTTGAGATACCGCATGAGATATTTCGGTATTATTTTAATGTGTTGTTAAGGATACGAATCGTGGATTCTCGTAAAGTTACGACGGTAAGATTACATTGGTCGTATTCTTACTTAGTATTTCCATTGATATGTAATTATTGATGAGATTTGATGGTTATCATTGTTGGATATTATGGCTGACCCCGTCGTGGGCTTTCTTTTTAGGTTCTTAGATTATCAAGCTTGTAGCGGTCGTGGAGAGATGAACTTCCTGGAGGATACTGGCAAGGGCATGTATTTGTGTTTTGAGTTTTTGATCAGTTGTTGTATTCCCCTGCTAGAGTATTTTAATTGTTGTCTTTATCCGCTGCGTGAGTATTTTTAAATGACCATTTTGGTATCTGGTAACTTCGGTTACTTTGGCAATCATTTTCTAAATCTATTCTGTCGGTACGTGTAAGCGATAGCTTAACGTATGTGTTTTTTAAACTGTTGAGTTTTGGCATTTTGGGCCTTGTGGTTTCAAATGAGTTTTTACGACGGTTTGATAAACGAGTTTTATAAATCTTCGAATGTTTTTAATAGATAATACCGTCGTTAGCCTCTTGGGCGTTTGTAAATGTTTGCGAAAATTTCCTTGACCTTGTGGGTTCCATCTCGGGGCCCACGGCGGCTGTAATATTCCGTTCGGATGCGGGAGTGTTACGAATATGGTATCGGAGCTTAGGTTGAGAAAACTATGCGGTCGGGTTGAGTTGGGTCGTGTTTGTCGCGTCATTTGAGTTGTCGATTGAAAAATATTGGAGCCGTGAGTTTTGTTGTTCACTCGGGCTTATGCGTTGTGCGATTTGCAGTGTAATCTTGGTCTTGTTATAAACTTTTCCAAATAGTATTAACGTGTTTCATCGATATAGCATGTGTTGTTTTCTCGAGTTGAACCGAGTTTGCAAAAGTGTGTTTGGAAAATATCGGTGTCGAGTATTTTCTTGAGTCGAGACATGTGCCAAGATCACGGGAATCGTCGGCTTCACGATCTGTAAGTATTGGATTTTGAATTGCATTGAGATTTATTGTCGTTCTAAGTTGATATGTTCGAGGTTGAGAAAGATATTATGCGTTACAGTATAAGATGACGAGTTGGGACAGGATTGATGATCTTGAGAAGTTATGATTTTGGAAATCAATATGTCGATTAAGTTTTGGAACGGAGTTTTGCATTTGAGAGAAATATTGTGGATTGTTCAGGAGAACATGTAATCATGTTAGTTCATCTTGAGATATATGAACTGTTTTTGAGCATTTGAAAATGATACTTTTCAAAATGAATGTTTTACAGATGTTTTACCGTAAACGATTTTTGGGCTGAGACCCAATAGATTTTTGAAATTGTTTTATAACTCAGGACTTGGGGTCCGAAAAAGAGTTTCCTACTTTTTAAACTTCTTGTAATGCGGAACAAGATACGGGCTAAGACCCTAATATTTCAAAAGACTTTTCTGTTTTCTTAAAAACTCCCGAGACTTGTAAAACACTTTATCAATCGTTTATCTATGTCGTTCCTGCCTTTCGGGGTTCTGGATTACTTGTTCAAAATAAACTTCTCGGGAAGTCTTTTGCTGTGTTGATTTGTTTCAATGCATTGTCATAGCATAATTGAGGTGATCCAGGATGGAAAATGATTGGCGTTGCGAGTCATATGTGGAAAAGGAGTTTTTGTCGAAGTTTATACATTGAGATTTTGGATTCTATCGTGTAGTTTTCTGATGGAATATCATTGGGATTTGTGACGAGCGGATTGGTATATAGGAGTACGGATGTGGTCAATCATTTGCATAGTTTTCATTTTAAAACTTCAAATTGTGTGGATTCGAAGGAAGCGTTATCAAATACTTGGCACCAAAGGAGCCGTTTATTTTTGAGAATTTATTTGGTGGTCTTACCAAAATTTATGTTTTGAGTTTTGAAATTTTTGAAAGAACTTTCAAAATTTGTCTCCTTGACAAGATTATATGATTTCAAACTGGTTTTGAAAATGTGATTGATGTACATACGCATTTAATGCATAATGCATATCGTGGTGAAGTTCGAATGAGATTCACGAATCGGATAAGACATCGTATGGTACGAGGAAAAGAGATTCGAACTTTAGTATGGCAGTTTGATTATCCGGTGATGATCGGTTGAGTTATCGGATAAGAGAAATATGTTGCGTGTTGTAGATTCATGCACATAATATTATTTTGGAAACTTGGGATATTGTGAAACCGGAACATATGTGCTATGTGATTCCATTGGTGCGGTAGTAGCGCAATTTTAACATAGTGATCTTTGATTGATTTCTTTGTAAGTATAAATTTGGGGATGGTGACCCCATGCTGGTTGTTTTGGATATTAAGTGGTCGTTCCCACTCCTTGTATGAATTGGTATGTTCGTCGATTTGCGATTTGTTGTTCGTATGCCGAGGGGAATGTTCACCAGTCGGTTGTGTTTCGTTGAGATCCACTGTATGTGATTGGTGTGTCGTTTTGAGAACTCTATATCGGTTTCCGTGGTTATGTGTTGACCGTGTTGGAGTTTATTATGGTGATGATATTCTCGATTGCGTTTCGACCTTTGGATTGGTCATATTAGAGTTCATCATGTCAATGATATTCTCGATTAATTTATGAGTTGATCATTGCTGGTGACTATCTGAGCGTTCAGATTTTGTGTTGATATTTCAGGATTCGTTGCCATTGTGTTGGGCAGTTGTTTCACAGATGTATCATGTATTATTGATTTGTATCAGGATTTGGACTTGATTGTGTAATCAAGCAGACATGATTTGAAACGGATAGATTATTTCTTCCGAAGATGTTATAGTTTTGTTGAGATCCATGGAATTGTGATCGTAAGCGTGTTGAAGCTTTACAGTGAAGTCACTTGCTAGCATCTCAGGAGAGCGTCGACTTGGCGCATATGTAAGTATGCTATTTTGGTTATTCGGTAATAATGATGATTGATCGTTGTTGTGATGGTTTCGGGATATTTTGGTTGAACGATTTGTTTGTTTTTATGACGGATTGCAAGTTTCGAGGACGAAACTTATTTTAAGTGGTGTAGTATGTAATATCCGGAATTTCCACTACTGTTGTTTAAGATTATTTTATCCGAGTTATGTTGTACAGCGTGGAATCTGTACAGTATGGGTAAAATAATTGAAGGACCAAGACATCTGTATTGGTATAATTATCGTACTTGGTCGACAATTGGATGTAAGAAGTATATGTATTCAGTATGCCGTATGTTCGTATTCTGTATGTTGAGACGATTGGACAAGAATAGCTGAAAATGGCTAAGTGTAACATTATTAGCGCACGCTAATAATCAGGAGTAGCACACGCTATCGTGCAGGTTTAGCGCACGCTACGGATATAAGATAACGCACGCTAATGCAGTCAGATCGGAAGGAATCTGCGTGTGGACCAGGCCACTTTCGGCGCACGTTCTGATAAGTCAACGGATGTTGTAATGTAGTGTTAGCGCACGCTAATGCATGTTGATTAGCGCACGCTAACTGTATATCAGACAAAAAGGAATCTTATCCTCGTCAGCACTTTCGGCGTGTGGACCAGTCTTCGGAGCATACAGACAAACGAGTCAACTATGAGCAGCGCACGCTAAGGTAAGACACTTGCGTATGCTAAATAGAGGCATTTACGTACGCTATTGCATGGGCATTGCGTACGTAAATCACTTCATGCACTAAGATAGTTGTTTCTGGACTGCGATAGCGCACGCTAACAAAGGTCAGTTAGCGCACGCTAAGGCCGTAGCGCACGCTAAACATAAGGTTTAGCGCACGCTAGTAATGTATTCTATATAAGGGACAAACGGGTATTATGAAGCATTTCGTCCATTCTTTCACCTTCAGACGATAGAGAGAGGTCTTAGAGAGAAGTTGAGGTCCCAAACACTTGAGTTGATCATTCCTAACAACATTTGAAACTTGGAAGTGATTGAAAACGGATTCAACCTTGGGATTCAATCCATTCCTTCAAAGAGGTAATTACTCTTCATCTTTGGATTTCGTTTTGGATTGAATGTTGATGTTCTTGAGTTGATGATTATTACATAAACAAGTTGATAAGCATGATTATGAGATAGATTACCGGATTATGATGATGTTATTGTTGACATGAAGATATTGATATGATTCTTGTGGTTTGAATAGTGTTGTTCGTTTTCTTGAGATAAGTGGATTAATCATTCTCCTCAGTTTCGGATGTTGATGTTATTGTCGATGATTACTCCCTATAATGATAGATTATGAAAGTGTTGTTACGTTCTTAATGTTTCATGATGTTGATATTGAGGAAGATGATATATGGATATAGAACTTGGATTATAAGTTGGATGATTGTTTATATGTTAAAGGATATCAGATTTCGTTGTTTTGATAGCTTTGAACATGATTCAGAATCACTTGTTGTTCTTGAAATCGCCATAAGTTGATCGGTATCTGAAAAACATGCATCTGTACAGCATTAGCGCACGCTACGTTTCGCCTAGCGCGCTAACGGGAGTAACTTAGCGCACGCTACGTTAGATGATTAACGTGCGCTAAGAAGGCGTAAAGTGCGATTTTCGTGTTGTGGTTGTAAATTCGTCTTTGGTTTGAGTAGGGTTGATCTGACTACTGTTTAATCGAGATATTGTCGAGCCGTTGGGTTTGTAAATTGGTTTTATCGATTGTTAATTGTTGTCGAACTTGTTGTCTATCGATTACTGTAATAGGTTGAGAATATTGATCAGTGATTACAACCGTGTGTTGCGGTCAAGCTCGAGAATGTTCGTTGATTGCTTTGGTCGGGACCGAGGAACTTGTAGATGACGGCAATGGATTTGGTATGACTTCCTCGTCATTGTATCGGTATCGAAGTAAGTTATTACTTACTCAGTTTATAGTATTTAATGAATGGTTTCTGTTTCATTCGTTTATAATTCGTATAACAATGTTTATAATCGTAATCACAGGAGACTTGAGATTATAAATCATATTCAAGTTTTGGGAATCTAAATCATAATGTATATGATTTGCTTTTGTTATTGGTATACTTGTATATCGAGGATATATCGTGATAAAAACGGAGATATGAATTATCTGCAATTCGGGATACTTTGGACCGTCGAGTATTGAGGATAATGGTTCGTGATGGTTTAGACATTGAGATCGTTCTTGAAGGACTCGGGGCAAGTACTCTAATCATTTTTATCATTTGAGTCGATCATGTTGTGATACATTCGTGTTTGTTGTCATGCATTTGTGCATTGTTGTTGTCGTGTATTGTGTACTGTTGTTTTGTGCAGTTGTGCATTGTTGTCATATGTCCACCATGCGTTGGTCCGACGGGATCATCATGGGAATTTATAGCTGTGTGCGCTGGATCGCTGGACAGGTAATGCCACCATGCGTTGGTCCGATGGGATCATCATGGGAATCTATATTTGTGTCTGTTGGATCGTTGGATTACCATATATTGTTGTTATTGTGCATATGTATATTATGGGTGGCCATAAGTATACATTGTCGTTATTGTTGTGATCATATTGACGTTGTCATATGAGTATGCATTTGTAGGTCTTGTGTTAGGACCATGTCCGTATGTTGTGTTGATCTGATCTCGGATCAGACTGACGTGATGGTAATGGTATTTCGTATCTTGAGGTATGTTTCGTATTTCCTTGGTACTTGTCTTTGATGGACAATCGATTATCGTATTGGAATTGTCGATGTTATCCGATGGATTGAATTGGCCAGAGTTGATATAATTTCCGTATCGCGAGTTATGATAATGTTTTGAGAACCTTGAGTATTGTTGAGATACCGTACAGATATTTTGGTATTATTTTAATGTGTTGTTAAGGATACGAATCGTGGATTCTCGTAAAGTTACGACGGTAAGATTACATTGGTCGTATTCTTACTTAGTATTTCCATTGATATGTAATTATTGATGAGATGTGATGGTTATCATTGTTGGATATTATGGCTGACCCCGTCGTGGGCTTTCTTTTTAGGTTCTTGGATTATCAAGCTTGTAGCGGTCGTGGAGAGATGAACTTCCTGGAGGATACTGGCAAGGGCATGTATTTGTGTTTTGAGTTTTTGATTGTATTCCGCTGCTAGAGTATTTTAATTGTTGTCTTTATCCGCTGCGTGAGTATTTTTAAATGACCTTTTTGGTATCTGGTAACTTAGGTTACTTTGGCAATCATTTTCTAAATCTATTCTCGATGACGTGTAGCGATAGCTTAACGTATGTGTTTTTAAAGCTGTTGAGTTTTGGCATTTTGGGCCTTGTGGTTTCAAATGAGTTTTTACGACGGTTTGATAAACGAGTTTTATAAATCTTGAATGTTTTTAATAGATAATACCGTCGTTAGCCTCTTGGCGTTTGTAAATGTTTGAGAATTTCCTTGACCTTGTGGGTTCCATCTCGGGGCCCACGGTGCTGTAATATTCCGTTCGGATGCGGGAGTGTTACAGAATATGGTATCGGAGCTTAGGTTGAGAAAACCTAGGCAGTCGGGTTGAGTTGGGTCGTGTTTCTGTCGCGTCATTTGAGTTGTCGATTGAAAAATATTGGAGCCGTGAGTTTTGTTGTTCACTCGGGCTTATGCGTTGTGCGATTTGCGATGTAATCTTGGTCTTGTTATAAACTTTTCCAAATAGTATTAACGTGTTTCATCAGATAGAGCTGTGTTGTTTTCTCGAGTTGAACTGAGTTTGCAAAAAGTGTGTTTTGAAAATATCTGTGTCGAGTATTTTCTTGAGTCGAGACATGTGCCAGTATCACGGGGAATCGTCGGCTTCACGATCTGTAAGTATTGGATTTTGAATTGCATTGAGATTTATTGTCGTTCTAAGTTGATATGTTACGAGGTTGAGAAAGATATTATGCGTTACGGTATAAGATGACGAGTTGGGACAGGATTGATGATCTTGAGAAGTTATGATTTTGGAAATCAATATGTCGATTAAGTTTTGGAACGGAGTTTTGCATTTGAGAGAAATATTGTGGATTGTTCAGGAGAACATGTAATCATGTTAGTTCATCTTGAGATATATGAACTGTTTTTGAGCATTTGAAAATGATACTTTTCAAAATGAATGTTTCTGAGATGTTTTAGTAAGCGATTTTTGGTGAGACCCAATAGATTTTGAAATTGTTTTATAACTCGGGACTTGGGGTCCGAAAAGAGTTTCCTACTTTTAAACTTCTTGTAATGCGGAACAAGATACGGGCTAAGACCCTAATATTTCAAAAGACTTTTCTGTTTTCTTAAAAACTCCGAGACTTGTAAAACACTTTATCAATCATTTATCTATGTCGTTCCTGCCTTTCGGGGTTCTGGATTACTTGTTCAAAATAAACTTCTCGGGAAGTCTTTTGCTGTGTTGATTTGTTTCAATGCATTGTCATAGCATAATTGAGGTGATCCAGGATGGAAAATGATTGGCGTTACGAGTCATATGTGGAAAAGGAGTTTTTGTCGAAGTTTATACATTGAGATTTTGGATTCTATCGTGTAGTTTTCTGATGGAATATCATTGGGATTTGTGACGAGCCGGATTGGTATATAGGAGTACGGATGTGGTCAATCATTTGCATAGTTTTCATTTTAAAACTTCGAAATCGTGTGGATTCGAAGGAAACTGTTATCAAATACTTGGCACCAGTGAGCCGATTTATTTTCGAGAATTTATTTGGTGGTCTTACCAAAATTTATGTTTTGAGTTTTGAAATTTTGAAAGAACTTTCAAAATTTGTCTCCTTGACAAGATTATATGATTTCAAATGGTTTTGAAAATGTGATTGATGTACATACGCATTTAATGCATAATGCATATCGTGGTGAAGTTCGAATGAGATTCACGAAGCTGGATAAGACATCGTATGGTACGAGGAAAAGAGATTCGAACTTTAGTATGGCGGTTTGATTATCCGGTGATGATCGGGTGAGTAATCGGAAAAGAGAAATATGATGCGTGTTGTAGATTCATGCACAAAATATAAATATCTAAACTTGCGATATAGTGAAACCGGAACATATGTGCTATGTGATTCCATTTGAGAGGTAGTAGAGCAATTTTAACATAGTGAACTATGATAGATTTCTTTTTAAGTATAAATTTGGGGATGGTGACCCCATCTTTGGTTGTTTTGGATATTAAGTGGTCGTTCCCACTCCTTGTATGAATTGGTATGTTCGTCGATTTGCGATTTGTTGTTCGTATGCCGAGGGGAATGTTCACCAGTCGGTTGTGTTTCGTTGAGATCCACTGTATGTGATTGGTGTGTCGTTTTGAGAACTCTATATCGGTTTCCGTGGTTATGTGTTGACCGTGTTGGAGTTTATCATGGTGATGATATTCTCGATTGCGTTTCGACCTTTGGATTGGTCATATTAGAGTTCATCATGTCAATGATATTCTCGATTAATTTATGAGTTGATCATTGCTGGTGATTATCTGAGCGTTCAGATTTTGTGTTGATATTTCAGGATTCGTTGCCATTGTGTTGGGCAGTTGTTTCACAGATGTATCATGTATTAATGATTTGTATCAGGATTTGGACTTGATTGTGTAATCAAGCAGACATGATTTGAAACGGATAGATTATTTCTTCCGAAGATGTTATAGTTTTGTTGAGATCCATGGAATTGTGATCGTAAGCGTGTTGAAGCTTTACAGTGAAGTCACTTGCTAGCATCTCAGGAGAGCGTCGACTTGGCGCATATGTAAGTATGCTATTTTGGTTATTCGGTAATAATGATGATTGATCATTGTCGTGATGGTTTCGGGATATTTTGGTTGAACGATTTGTTTGTTTTTATGACGGATTGCAAGTTTCGAGGACGAAACTTATTTTAAGTGGTGTAGTATGTAATATCCGGAATTTCCACTACTGTTGTTTAAGAATATTTTATCCGAGTTATGTTGTACAGCGTGGAATCTGTACAGTATGGGTAAAATAATTGAAGGACCAAGACATCTGTATTGGCATAATTATCGTACTTGGTCGACAATTGGATGTAAGAAGTATATGTATTCAGTATGCCGTATGTTCGTATTCTGTATGTTGACACGATTGGACAAGAATAGCTGAAAATGGCTAAGTGTAACATTATTAGCGCACGCTAATAATCAGGAGTAGCACATGCTATCGTGCAGGTTTAGCGCACGCTACAGATATAAGATAACGCACGCTAATGCAGTCAGATCGGAAGGAATCTGCGTGTGGACCAGGCCACTTTCGGCGCACGTTCTGATAAGTCAACGGATGTTGTAATGTAGTGTTAGCGCACGCTAATGCATGTTGATTAGCGCACGCTAACTGTATATCAGACAAAAAGGAATCTTATCCTCGTCAGCACTTTCGGCGTGTGGACCAGTCTTCGGAGCATACAGACAAACGAGTCAACTATGAGTAGCGCACGCTAAGGTAAGACACTTGCGTATGCTAAATAGAGGCATTTACGTACGCTATTGCATGGGCATTGCATACGTAAATCACTTCATGCACTTAGATAGTTGTCTCTGGACTGCGATAGCGCACGCTAACAAAGGTCAGTTAGCGCACGCTAAGGCCGTAGCGCACGCTAAACATAAGGTTTAGCGCACGCTAGTAATGTATTCTATATAAGGGACAAACGGGTATTATGAAGCATTTTGTCCATTCTTTGACCTTCAGACGATAGAGAGAGGTCTTAGAGAGAAGTTGAGGTCCCAAACACTTGAGTTGATCATTCCTAACAACATTTGAAACTTGGAAGTGATTGAAAACGGATTCAACCTTGGGATTCAATCCATTCCTTCAAAGAGGTAATTACTCTTCATCTTTGGATTTCGTTTTGGATTGAATGTTGATGTTCTTGAGTTGATGATTATTACATAAACAAGTTGATAAGCATGATTATGAGATAGATTACCGGATTATGATGATGTTATTGTTGACATGAAGATATTGATATGATTCTTGTGGTTTGAATAGTGTTGTTCGTTTTCTTGAGATAAGTGGATTAATCATTCTCCTTAGTTTCGGATGTTGATGTTATTGTCGATGATTACTCCCTGTAATGATAGATTATGAAAGTGTTGTTACGTTCTTAATGTTTCATGATGTTGATATTGAGGAAGATGATATATGGATATAGAACTTGGATTATAAGTTGGATGATTGTTTATATGTTAAAGGATATCGGATTTCGTTGTTTTGATAGCTTTGAACATGATTCAGAATCACTTGGTGTTCTTGAAATCGCCATAAGTTGATCGGTATCTGAAAAACATGCATCTGTACAGCATTAGCGCACGCTACGTTTACTGCCTAGCGCGCGCTAACGGGAGTAACTTAGCGCACGCTACGTTAGGTGATTAACGTGCGCTAAGAAGGCAGAAAGTGCAGTATTTTCGTGTTGTAGTTGTAAATTCATGCTGGTTTGAGTAGGGTTGATCTGACTACTGTTTAATCGAGATATTGTCGAGCCGTTGGGTTTGTAAATTGGTTTTATCGATTGTTAATTGTTGTCGAACTTGTTGTCTATCGATTACTGTAATAGGTTGAGAATATTGATCAGTGATTACAACCGTGTGTTGCGGTCAAGCTTGAGAATGTTCGTTGATTGCTTTGGTCGGGACCGAGGAACTTGTAGATGACGGCAATGGATTTGGTAACAGCTTCCTCGTCATTGTATCGGTATCGAAGTAAGTTATTACTTACTCAGTTTATAGTATTTAATGAATGGTTTCTGTTTCATTCGTTTATAATTCGTATAACAATGTTTATAATCGTAATCACAGGAGACTTGAGATTATAAATCATATTCGAGTTTTGGGAATCTAAATCATAATGTATATGATTTGCTTTTGTTATTGGTATACTTGTATATCGAGGATATATCGTGATAAAAACGGAGATATGAATTATCTGCAATTCGGGATACTTTGGACCGTCGAGTATTGAGGATAATGGTTCGTGATGGTTTAGACATTGAGATCGTTCTTGAAGGACTCGGGGCAAGTACTCTAATCATTTTTATCATTTGAGTCGATCATGTTGTGATACATTCGTGTTTGTTGTCATGCATTTGTGCATTGTTGTTGTCGTGTATTGTGTACTGTTGTTTTGTGCAGTTGTGCATTGTTGTCATATGTCCACCATGCGTTGGTCCGACGGGATCATCATGGGAATTTATAGCTGTGTCTGTTGGATCATTGGACGAGTAATGCCACCATGCGTTGGTCCGATGGGATCATCATGGGAATCTATAGCTGTGTGCGCTGGATCGTTGGATTACCATATATTGTTGTTATTGTGCATATGTATATTATGGGTGGCCATAAGTATACATTGTCGTTATTGTTGTGATCATATTGACGTTGTCATATGAGTATGCATTTGTAGGTCTTGTGTTAGGACCATGTCCGTATGTTGTGTTGATCTGATCTCGGATCAGACTGACGTGATGGTAATGGTATTTCGTATCTTGAGGTATGTTCCGTATTTCCTTGGTACTTGTCTTTGATGGACAATCGATTATCGTATTGGAATTGTCGATGTTATCCGATGGATTGAATTGGCCAGAGTTGATATAATTTCCGTATCGCGAGTTATGATAATGTTTTGAGAACCTTGAGTATTGTTGAGATACCGTACAGATATTTCGGTATTATTTTAATGTGTTGTTAAGGATACGAATCGTGGATTCTCGTAAAGTTACGACGGTAAGATTACATTGGTCGTATTCTTACTTAGTATTTCCATTGATATGTAATTATTGATGAGATGTGATGGTTATCATTGTTGGATATTATGGTTGACCCCGTCGGGCTTTCTTTTTAGGTTCTTGGATTATCAAGCTTGTAGCGGTCGTGGAGAGATGAACTTCCTGGAGGATACTGGCAAGGGCATGTATTTGTGTTTTGAGTTTCTAATCAGTTGTTGTATTCCGCTGCTAGAGTATTTTAATTGTTGTCTTTATCCGCTGCGTGAGTATTTTTAAATGACCTTTTTGGTATCTGGTAACTTAGGTTACTTTGGCAATCATTTTCTAAATCTATTACGCCGACGTGTAGCGATAGCTTAACGTATGTGTTTTTTAAACTGTTGAGTTTTGGCATTTTGGGCCTTGTGGTTTCAAATGAGTTTTTACGACGGTTTGATAAACGAGTTTTATAAATCTTCGAATGTTTTTAATAGATAATACCGTCGTTAGCCTCTTGGGCGTTTGTAAATGTTTGCGAAAATTTCCTTCAGCCTTGTGGGTTCCATCTCAGGGCCCACGGCGCTATAATATTCCCGTTCGGATATGGGAGTGTTACATGTCATGGTTTAGAAAGAATCAATTCGCCAAATTGCTTTCTATAGCTAAGTCAGAATATTATGCTGCTGGAAGTTGCTATATGCAGATCCTTTGGATGCAGCAACAATTATGGGACTGCAGCATCAAGGCTAAACCCCATCATGTGTGATAGCAAGAGTGCAATCGCAATAATGCACAATCTTGTATCGCATTCAAGGACCAAGAATATAGACATGAAACATCATATTATCTAATTTGGAGAACAAAGATGTCCGAAATGGAATGGTCTATATAGACATTTAGATCATCGACATCTTCATGAAGCCTCTCAGCACAATGAGGTTATATGTGCTTCATCAGGAATTGGGAATGCTACAGATTGACTAAAACACCTGTAAGTATTTATTTTATTACTCATGAGTTGAGGAGGTATGCTGTAAGATCCATGAATATAGTGTCCACACGTGTTAATTGTACACATAGACTTACAAGTCATATCCTAATTATAGGAAGAAGAGGGTAAAGTTACATTCCCCTAGCTGTAGTGTGTATTAATCAAGGGGAACACTATAGAACTCTTAAATACAGTATTAATCACCAATTGCTGTAAGAATTGAATCTTTTATGTACCAGTTAAGGGGGAACACTCTATTTTCCTGGATACGACATATATACTTTAGGATCTAGATTAATATTTTAATCATATCCAATTCCATACACTTAGCCTTTTTTAAATCTTATTTAGTCCACGTGGTCAGTCTAAATTTTAATCGATTGCCTATTTACTATTGAAACAACATTTAGATGTTAAAGCCTTGAAACCCACAATTTCAAATGATTTGAACTGCCTAAATGTGTTTTAGTTGAGGCTGTAATGTGTCAGAGGTGGGACAGGCATTAAATTAAAAATTGATGTATATGAAGTACAAGTTACATCCTGATCCACCATGCACGTTGATTTAAAAACCATTCTCATCCATTAGGTTTATACGAGCTTGGAGCCTTCACCCTGAAGACTATACTCAGTCTATCGTCTAAGAGTTCTATTTGGATGTTGAGTTCAAGTATGAATCTCAGAAGAAAGATGCTCCTATAACTGCCGTTGTGTCACAGGGCGCTTTCCATATTATTCGGAGTACCCGGGATTGCCCCGGACTTACAAAGGATTATGTTGGATAGTTGCCCTGCGACACGAATAAGGTTGGGGACGTGCAACAGTGGTCGGCGTCCGGAGTGTGTCCGTGCGCGAGCAGGACTTTGAGTCGTTGAGCAGAGGGCTTTAGGATAAGAGTTTCGTGAAATGCATGTAATGGGGAGTTCCTTGGAGTGTTGGGAAGGTCTCCACCAAGTTTCACAACTAGACGATTCCGTTTGAGTAGCGAACGATGCAAAGTATCGAGATGCTGCAGTGCAGTGGCATTGTAGTAGTTTCAGAATATTGCAGAGGCAATTCCTCACTCCTCGAGTATCGGATGGGGCTGAAATTTTGAGGACATATAGATAATGTCGGAAGCTACTCTACGGTTCAAGCGGATAAGGATTTGGAGTTCATATGAGGGAGTTACACCCGATGTGGTTCCTCGGCCATTCAATGTCTAGTGCAATTATAAGGGAATATTTGTCTAAGCCTATTATAGGGGGGACAGTCCTTAGATGGGCAATGGTGGGCAAGCGGCCAGTCTTCCTCGTGCTGTCAAGCACCAAGCGTGCAATCTTCCTAGAGGTAAGGGGGGCCTCTAGGGAGCCAACTCTAAGCATTCGAAGTGTGCGAGGAGTGTTGGAACATTTAGTTCCATACATAAATTAAAAGTGTTTTGATGATTAATGTTGATAAGCAAAACAAAACAACAAAGAGACGAAGCAAGCATCAAAGGAAATCGAAGTGCAAAAAGCTGGAAAATCACAAAGCTAACGTACGTAATATGTGATCATTAACGTACGTAATATGGGCAAGCTAACGTACGTAACAAAGGTTTTATAACGTACGTAAAGGAGTTCAAACAAGTGAACGTTGGAGAAGTCAAAGTCAGCAAAGCATCCAACGGATATATGACGTCAGCAGTGACGTAACGTTAACGTACGTAACAAAGGAAAGGCTAACGTACGTAACTAAAAATGACGAAACTCACCGGTGATTTGTGAAGAGGCTTACGTACGTAACCTATTATGGTTAACGTACGTAAAGGTCTTACGTACGTAATGGGAAGCATATAGCGTACGTAATGAAGGTTCAGCAGCTAACGGCTAGTTTGAAGATGGAGCCTATAAATACCATCCCTATGGTATTGTTTGAGTACAACAACCTTGAGCAAATTGCCTATACTTGTGATATTATTATACACATTCTTGTTGTTGATATTGAGCTTAATTGTAAGTGTTTGAGTGAGAATTCACGAAAACATACACGAGTGGTAAAAGAAAAGATACGATTGGATTCGGTGTTATTAGGATCAAGGATCCGGCATTATTAGAATCGCAATCGATATCTAAGTGAGGTTTATCTAGTACCCATAGAAAGCTAGAGAGGTTGATTCCTTGTCCTACGAAAAGGAAAACGGTTTGACTTGGACCGACACAAAGACAAGTACGAGCGGTTTATCACGGACCGATAGAAGACGTGATTGTAACGGTTATACCTCGACCGATAGAAGAGAGGTATAGAGGTTTTTATCTTGATCCTATAGAAAAAGATACCGAGAGAGGACGTAGGCTCGTTTATAGCCGAACCTCTATAAATCCTCGTGTCCTTTATTTTCCGCAATTATATTTACGCTTCCGCAAACAGCGCAAATATCCGAATCGGTACCCAACAATTGGTATCGGAGCGGTACTCCAATACGCGGCTTAACATCCGAGGAGAAGATCCAAAATGGCTTTTCAAATGGCTCCCGTCGAAGGCCTTGCTCTCAACCGACCACCATTCTTTGATGGCTCAAATTATTTGACGTGGAAGAAGAAGATGTCGATATTCATCCGAGCATACGACATCGAAATTTGGAAGATTATTTGCCTTGGCCCGAAAGTTCCAATCAAATCCGGCCAGTGCGCTCAAATCTTTCGAAGAATACGACGATGCCGATTGGAAAAATGACCATCTAAATTGTAAGGCTACTCAACTCTTATTTTGTGCCTTAAATCCGGAAGAGGTCAATCGAATCTCATCGTGTGAGAGTGCGAAAGAAATATGGAAAATTCTAGAAATCACACACGAAGGGACGACTCAAGTCAAGGAGACGAAGATAAATATGCTTCTCCATGACTACGAGTTATTCATGATGAAGGGTGACGAGTCCATCACCAATATGCTCGACCGTTTTTCGGTCATCACCAATGGACTTGCTTCGTTCGGAAAACCATTATCTAGTAGTGAAAAAGTTAAGAAAATTTTACGATCACTACCTAGCGAATGGGACGGCACCGTGACCGCGATTATGGAATCCAAAGATCTCAACACGCTTGATTTTAGCGCCCTCGTTGGTTCGCTAATTAATTATGAGATCGTGTTAAAATCACGAAGTGTCAAGCCGAAACCGAAAGAAAAATCGTTAGCCATGAAGGCTAAGATATCAAGGAAGAAAGAAGAAATCCCGGTGGAAGAAAGCGACGAAGAAGCGGCATATTATGCCAAGAATATTAATAAATTCCAAACCTTATTAAACCGGAGGAAGAAGGATATCTCGGCGAAGCGAAGAAGTTCGACAACTCTTGTCGACAATGTGGTAAACCAGGCCACTTTGCTAAAAATTGCCGTGTCAAACCCAAGAAGGAGGTTCTCGTAGCAACATGGAGCGATGAAGATGAAGACGATGACTTCATCAATCAAAATAATCTCGCTCTCATGGCCCGGAGTTCGTTCGACGACAATGACGTCGAAAGCCAAGTAAGTACATCCTCCCGTGATGAATTATTTGATGCATTTGAGTTATTACATACGGATTTCCAAAATGCTTTATCCGAAATAAAATCCCTTAAGTCTAAAATTAAGTCCTTGGAAATTGAAAATTCCAAAATTATCGAGAAGGGAAAATTTGTTGAAATCGATCATTCAAAGTGTATTGAAAATGAAAATATTTTGAAGAATGATCTCGTTAAAATCCAAACCGAGCTTAAATCTTTGACAAAGAAATTTTCGTGTGGAAACGAGAAATTTGAACAAATGCTTGGTGTTCAAAAATTTACTTTGAATAAAGAGGGGTTAGGATTCAAACCACGTTCGAAAAACGAATCCGTTAATTTTAAGATACCCCATTGCGAAAAGTGTTTAAAAATCGGGCATCATATTTCAAGTTGCAAAAGCCCGAGACGGACGATAAAAATTAAGAAAATTTGGGTTCCTAAAGGAACAATCATTTCAAATATCGTCTACGTTTCTAAACAAAAACCAACTATAGGTTGGATCCCCAAAAATTGATTTTTGTATTTTACTCAGGGGGAGTATTTTTTTTCAAAGAAGAGATATTATTCTCAGGGGGAGTTTTTATCCTTTATGCATTTATTCATAAATTGTATCATGCATATTTTATATTTTGGTATTATTTATTTCAATTGATATTCTATCCACTTTTTGATGAAAACAAAAAGGGGGAGAGAAAGGAGGAAAATGGGATTTACCCTGAAAGGGGGAGAAACGAAGGAATTAAAAAATGAGGAGACGTCGAAAAGACGATGAAAAATTAATGAAAGTGAGAAAAGAAAAGGAGAAAAGAAAAGGAGTCGAAAAAGAAATGGGAGAAGATTCTAACGAAACGGACAAAGTAAAAAACTTTGGTCTGTAAAGATATACATATATTTGTATTTTTGCAGGAAAATCCCATTGACGAAATGTTGTTTTGTAATCATCAAAAAGGGGGAGATTGTTGGAACATTTAGTTCCATACATAAATTAAAAGTGTTTTGATGATTAATGTTGATAAGCAAAACAAAACAACAAAGAGACGAAGCAAGCATCAAAGGAAATCGAAGTGCAAAAAGCTGGAAAATCACAAAGCTAACGTACGTAATATGTGATCATTAACGTACGTAATATGGGCAAGCTAACGTACGTAACAAAGGTTTTATAACGTACGTAAAGGAGTTCAAACAAGTGAACGTTGGAGAAGTCAAAGTCAGCAAAGCATCCAACGGATATATGACGTCAGCAGTGACGTAACGTTAACGTACGTAACAAAGGAAAGGCTAACGTACGTAACTAAAAATGACGAAACTCACTGGACTGATTTGTGAAGAGGCTTACGTACGTAACCTATTATGGTTAACGTACGTAAAGGGTCTTACGTACGTAATGGGAAGCATATAGCGTACGTAATGAAGGTTCAGCAGCTAACGGCTAGTTTGAAGATGGAGCCTATAAATACCATCCCTATGGTATTGTTTGAGTACAACAACCTTGAGCAAATTGCCTATACTTGTGATATTATTATACACATTCTTGTTGTTGATATTGAGCTTAATTGTAAGTGTTTGAGTGAGAATTCACGAAAACATACACGAGTGGTAAAAGAAAAGATACGATTGGATTCGGTGTTATTAGGATCAAGGATCCGGCATTATTAGAATCGCAATCGATATCTAAGTGAGGTTTATCGAGTACCCATAGAAAGCTAGAGAGGTTGATTCCTTGTCCTACGAAAAGGAAAACGGTTTGACTTGGACCGACACAAAGACAAGTACGAGCGGTTTATCACGGACCGATAGAAGACGTGATTGTAACGGTTATACCTCGACCGATAGAAGAGAGGTATAGAGGTTTTTATCTTGATCCTATAGAAAAAGATACCGAGAGAGGACGTAGGCTCGTTTATAGCCGAACCTCTATAAATCCTCGTGTCCTTTATTTTCCGCAATTATATTTACGCTTCCGCAAACAGCGCAAATATCTGAATCGGTACCCAACAAGGAGTTCCCGAGCGAGTTGGAAATCGTTAGGGCGGCGTAGGACCTGAGTGGTCTGCGTTGGGCTTAAGGTTGGCATTGAGGCTAAAGTGTGACCGGAGGGATGCCGTCGGCCATATACACTTCCTCTATGTCGATTAGGGCAATCGAGGCACACATTTAAATCATACGCCTCGTGAGCTTACTCGTAAGCATTAGCTATCGGTTCCGGCTATGCTGCGGGGGATCGTTGGCTTGTACATGTGGTTGCGAGACAACACCACATTGCGGATTGAAGGTAATATGTCGGTATGCGAAGTAGTCCCAAACATCGTGAGGGGCAAATATCTATTAATGGCATGAATCTAAGCCAAGATCTAAAAGGTTGTCCGTCTCGAGTGAGGTACTCTCAAGGGCGCCAAGGTACTGCACCTAGGAAGTCCCGAGTGAGTGTCGAGCACGAGGAATTGCACTTCGGGCATGCGAGTGACCCTTAGTGCCGAGCGCCATTGCGGGTTAAGATTGAAGGGTATGAGATACCGGCCCTTAATTGGTCGGAGGTAAAGGACAGGTGGGTGCCTAGCGTCTTACGCAGCACAATGGACCAGTGCATGATATCTCTAATGTTGGTATTATATGAAATCTCGTTGATGATAGTCGGACGGAGACTCGGAAGTCTCCTAGGCGCACGGGTGACTCGTGATCCGCTGCACGAATTCGACGGCCTGAACCTCAGTGAGCCGCACCCCGTGACAGGTGGTATCAGAGCCTTGGAATGTCGCATCCAGGTTTCAGTTGAGCTTTGTTGAATATCTTGCTTCCCTATGAGAACCGGATACCAAAATTGTGCCAAATTTTTTTTTTTTTGATTAGCCATTGTAGTGGCATTTCAGCGAAGGGCTTGCAGTGCGTTCTTACGTATTGTGGCAGAGTTGAGAATTAAGTTGGCAGTGGGACTTGAGCGAATGGTAGTACCTCGAGTTGGCTTTGCAATTGGGCGAATGGTAGTACCCTGGTTGTTTGGTTTCTGTCGGTGATGTTCGAAAGCTTTGTTCGGTGCGAGTTGTTGGCATTAGTGATTTCGGCGAATGGTAGTACCCGGGTTGCGACGTGTTTAATGACTATATTTATTCTCTGCGAGTACGGTTGGCAGTTGGTTAATGTGAGGGGAACATTCTCATCGGTAAATTACGGACGCGTGAGTAACGGTGTTGGTGTAATCTGATCAGAAACTTTATGTTGGCCTATTTTTGTGGGCTTATAAGACATCTTGATCTCCTAGAAGGAGACATGCCGGTAAGCCGGGTGGTGTGCAGTAGCCACGTCAGCCAAGTTGCAGCCATGTTTGCGTAGCGCCGCAGATTGAGAGGTGATTTGGGTTTGAGACCTATTTGGGCGAGAACTTCAGTGCGGGAATCCGCCACAGCACGTTCAGGTGCAAAGCTTGGGCTTAATCTTAGTGCGCACAAGCACCACAGCACTTGAGGTGCATTGGTTACTAAGAGATTTGGATTGTTATGCGCAAAGCGCTTTCGCACATGAGGTGCAATCGTAACACAGCCACCACGGGAGTTGCAAGAGTGGAGTGTTCAGTCTTCCTGGTTCGAGTCGAGCAGATATGAGAATGGGCATGCTCCAAGTATGGTGTTGCATGTCCTAGCAGTCTATGAGGGACAAGAGATTCGGGTCTGGCCTCCAACACGAGTGGGGGAGGTCCAGACCCCCGAGAGAAATGGGCTGATTCGAGAATGATGTTCCTTAAGGGGATTCCAAAGCCTAGAGTATGGGCTCTGTGGTTGAGGGATTTTCTGAAAGGGACTGAGTTATACGAAGCATTAGGCTTCTTGGTTACCGAAGAGGTGTGTCCATCCAGGATACACATGTGAGCGATTCTGAGATGGCTCTTCTTGGAAGTGATTTGGAAGCCAATAACTGGGACCTATTGGTTGAAGAATTTACGATGAGAGCAAGCGGATGAGGTGTGCTCGACAGAGTACACAATCGTGCGTTGAGCAATAAGGCCGATGGCGAGTTACGAAGTTCACACGCCAGGCTGAAGGCCGGTGACGCGGTGTGCCGAGAGTTAGGCCACCTTCGAGCGGGGGAGGGTGCGTTGATCACGCGTACAGCCTTCAAGCTCCTTGACGTAGAAGTGCGGTGGCCTGAGGGCCGAGAGTAGTGATCTGTGAGAAGCCGTGCAGGCCTCTTTCGACTTGTGCTAGAGGGCACTTGTCTTACAGAGTTTCAGATTGGGTTTGGCTCGTCCTTGATAGAATTCGGAATCCATATTATGGGGTATGGTTAGTAAGGATATTTGAGAGGCGGCGCGGTGGTATTTGAGCGGAGCGCAAGGCTCCTTTGGATGGGTTCTTGGTGTTAGTGAGAACTCTTAGAAGTATCATGTACTCCAGATGTTCAGGCAAATCGACCCGGTTTAATTCGGAGAACTTGTCGCTAGTCTCGGACTTGACAATGAGGGAGTGACTTGATTTGAGCTAGAGTGGCGATCTGACACCATCGGTTGGTTTTTGGTTATATCGAGGCATGGAGAGAATGATTCCTGCCAAGATTAGAGTGAGGGTGTGTGCTGAGAGCGGCAACATCCGAGAGGAGGGAGAGTGCATTGATCGCATGCACTGCATCCCTACGAGCAATGAGTTTGAATGCGCGAGGCGCAAGAGTTGCCGGGCGAGCGGTGAGAAATTGCGATCATCGAGTTGCCGTGCAGGCGTTCTTCGAGTTGGGCCTCACACTTTACAAGAAGGAGCCACTTGATGGAACTAAGAGTGTTGTGCTGCGAGGCACACGAGTTGAGGAGATGGAGGTAGAGTGTCGGGTTCGTTGCCCAAGTATTTTCATGATGAGATGGGCAGCGCATGTACATAGAGCAGGTTGTGTGTGCATGCGTTGACGAGGACGTCAACGGATCGAGAGGGGGAGGATGTCACAGGGCACTTTCCATATTATTCGGATTACCCGGGATTGCCCCGGACTTACAAAGGATTATGTTGGATAGTTGCCCTGCGACACGAATAAGGTTGGGGACGTGCAACAGTGGTCGGCGTCCGGAGTGTGTCCGTGCGCGAGCAGGACTTTGAGTCGTTGAGCAGAGGGCTTTAGGATAACAGTTTCGTGAAATGATTGTAATGGGGAGTTCCTTGGAGTGTTGGGAAGGTCTCCACCAAGTTTCACAACTAGACGATTCCGTTTGAGTAGCGAACGATGCGAAGTATCGAGATGCTGCAGTGCAGTGGCATTGTAGTAGTTTCAGAATATTGCAGAGGCAATTCCTCACTCCTCGAGTATCGGATGGGGCTGAAACTTTGAGGACATATAGATAATGTCGTAAGCTACTCTATGGTTCAAGCGGATAAGGATTTGGAGTTCATATGAGGGAGTTACACCCGATGTGGTTCCTCGGCCATTCAATGTCTAGTGCAATTATAAGGGAATATTTGTCTAAGCCTATTATAGGGGGGACAGTCCTTAGATGGGTAATGGTGGGCAAGCGGCCAGTCTTCCTCGTGCTGTCGAGCACCAAGCGTGCAATCTTCCTAGAGGTAAGGGGGGCCTCTAGGGAGCCAACTCTAAGCATTCGAAGTGTGCGAGGAGTTCCCGAGCGAGTTGGAAATCGTTAGGGCGGCGTAGGACCTGAGTGGTCTGCGTTGGGCTTAAGGTTGGCATTGAGGCTAAAGTGTGACCGGAGGGATGCCGTCGGCCATATACACTTCCTCTATGTCGATTAGGGCAATCGAAGCACACATTTAAATCATACGCCTCGTGAGCTTACTCGTAAGCATTAGCTATCGGTTCCGGCTATGCTGCGGGGGATCGTTGGCTTGTACATGTGGTTGCGAGACAACACCACATTGCGGATTGAAGGTAATATGTCGGTATGCGAAGTAGTCCCAAACATCGTGAGGGGCAAATATCTATTGATGGCATGAATCTAAGCCAAGATCTAAAAGGTTGTCCGTCTCGAGTGAGGTACTCTCAAGGGCGCCAAGGTACTGCACCTAGGAAGTCCCGAGTGAGTGTCGAGCACGAGGAATTGCACTTCGGGCATGCGAGTGACCCTTAGTGCCGATCGCCATTGCGGGTTAAGATTGAAGGGTATGAGATACCGGCCCTTAATTGGTCGGAGGCAAAGGACAGGTGGGTGCCTAGCGTCTTACGCAGCACAATGGACCAGTGCATGATATCTCTAATGTTGGTATTATATGAAATCTCATTGATGATAGCCGGACGGAGACTCGGAAGTCTCCTAGGCGCACGGGTGATTCGTGATCCGCTGCACGAATTCGACGGCCTGAACCTCAGTGGGCCGCACCCCGTGACACGTTGTCAGTGTTGTGCAGGACATTGAGATTTTTGTTGATAGGGAGATTCTGGGGAAACTGTTTAAGCTTCCATCTGACTGCCTCACTCTTGAGGACCTAGAAACTTATGGAAAAAAAATGTTGATGCCTATTAGAAGTTGTTCACAGGAAACCCAAACGTTGAGCACCCTCACCTTTCTAGCCTCAAGAAGAACTTTGCACTTTCGTACTTTTATATGCATGAATGTTGTTGTCGGGTTGTTGTGAGCCGCACAAGAGCTTTTAGGACATGCACTAACCTCTTCTTCCAGATGATGATGGCTATCATGAGCTTTTAGAAGGTTAAGTGGTGCCAGATCGTGCTAAAACGCCTACAGGAAGAGGTTGTGAAACCTGAGACCACAGGAAGTCAGTCTGTCTGATGCTAAACTTCATCCTCACCATGTTTGGAATCCAGCAATGATCTTCTGCAATGAAGATTCTAGCGGAGAACTTTTTGGGAGGATCGATGCCCACACTGTATAATAAATCAATCCCAACTGAGGACATTTCTGATCCTAACTCCATACTTATGTCGAGTGACCCACATGATGTAAGGTCATTACACGAGGGTAAAGGCTGGAGATGGTGAGAATAAGAAACCTGCCAGCAAGAAAAGAGTGGTTACCGACAGCAGCTCGCCTACAGCTATCGAGAAAAAGAGAAAGAAGTTTAAGTCTGAGAAGGAGACTGAGAAGTCGGAAGCTATTCCTACAACCCCTCAGCAGGCTACAATAGCCTTTGAGGTTCCGCCCACTGAGTCCCACCTACAATTGCTATCCCATCTGAATATGTTCCTATGGAATAACACAAGTTGTCCCTACATAAGACCCTAAACCATCCGTGGCTATGACGGACGACCAGTTGTTTTGTATGTTGGAGGAAACTAGTGAATCAGCTGCCCCTTTGGAGCCGACAGCCACCTATCCCAACAGGGCACCCACCCCTATCCGTAGTCCCTCTCCCAACAAGGCATCCCACCCTGTTAGGGACAGGTTCCCCCACTTTTCAAGGATCCCAACCAAACATTAGTACCCATTAGATGTAGTTCGCTCTTGCAGTCCAGATCAATGCCACAATTGAGCGGTTCAACATTTAGAAGAGCTATAGGGCTGTCAGTTACTTATGACACCCTGTACAACTAGGAGGACTAGAAGGACGAAGAACTATTTGCACTCGAGGTGACAGATACTGACAATGTTGAGGCCCTAACCAGATGGACTTGAAGCTGGTTTATTTAAGGAGTTTTGGCATTATCAAAAAGTCGAGGAAATTATTGGGATAAAAGTACCATAAAATTTTGATAAATGCATCCTAGAGCCTACATCCTATTGTAGTCTTCATACAGTGCTCAAAGGACGTTCTTCCTACAGAGTAATGAAGATTGAGCTTACAACAAATAGACACTAATTGGATACAACAATATCACTGTAGGCATTTTACTTGGGAAAAGTAAAATGTTGATCCAACAGGAAATACTTAGATCTTTAAACTATTGTGAAACAAGTAATTCTTAATTCACAAAGTATTCACGATTTTCAAAGGTGCATTTGTTGCTGATGGAGAAAGCATTAATGCGACCATAGATTGTGGAATGAAGAACATTTAATGAAGGCCAAAAGGAATATTTGAAGCATTAAATGTAAGTTACTTTAGTTCAAACATTCATCAAGCCGCCAATCTAAATATCCACTTTTGAATCAACTGTATCAACTAAATCAACTGAAAACTGAATCAACTGAAAGCTGAAGCATTAAAAATTTTTAGAAGTTCTTATAATCTTGACGAGCAATCAATTTTCTTCAAGCCTAATATCTTTATTGAATAAATAGTCAGTCCTCTACTAAGAATAGTGCACTACTACAAGGAACTCAAAGCCTACAACTACTTTTCAGGAATACATTATCATATAACACTTTGATTGTTGAGTACATTAGCCTTATATTGACTAATCATAACCTTTTTGACCTGTTTCGGATGTAGAAAGTTATTAATAAAGATTTACTACTGCCTATGATTGCTTTATACTTACTCTGAAAAACCCTGTAAGCCTCAAGCTAATAGGAGATCATTTAGTTGTTGTGTTTACAACAACTTACATTAGTCTTCCCTTAAGCATATAAAACTTCAAAAAGAGTACAGCTTGTTCAAACCCCCTCCCTTCCAAAGTTGTCATTTAAGTATACTGTGACCCATATCATAATTATTTTCTCCAACAACAACATTCTACGGGAGAAAACATGAGAATCCATGTCTCCACATAAATGTTTGTGGAGATTTGTGGAAACTTTAACTACCCAAACATAAACGACGAGGCGATTAAATGATACTTATTGTGCGCACTTTGAATGATCGAGCAAGAGAGTGGTTGGATACTTTTCCACCATGAAACATATCAAAATAGCCTAAAATTGTTTAAGAATTCACCACTAAATACTTTCCACCAATTAAAGTGGCGAAACACAAGTATAAAATCTCCGTATTTCGTCAACAAGATTGTGTAGGTCACAAGTATGTCAGGTACAAGTCTCGAGGGGGGGTGAATAGACTTGTAAAATCTTTTCTGAAAATAACTTGTTTGAAAACACTTAGCTGAGATTAGTGCAGCTAGGTTAACTTTGCTGATTTTAATGCGGTTAAGTCCAGTTGAGATATCAGCTATAAAAATGTTTTGCGGAAGACAGCTAACTTTTAATGCAACAGTTGACATGAATACAGCAGTTAAGTATGATGTTAAAAGCGATAAATCACACAACACTTATAGTGGTTTCAAAGGTGGGGTAATTCTCTACTAATTCGCTTCTCTGCAATCCACTTAGAGATAAATTCATGAATCTAGTTACAACAGCTTTCAACTAGTGAAAACCCGTGGCCGTTGTAACTCCTTCCCTTAGTTACCTAACACCTCTTGATCGAAAATCCTTGAATGCCTCAACAACTCGCAAGTTACCTATCATCTTCTAATCAAGAACCCGTGGATGCCTTATGACCTTTTACTTTCAAGAACATCATTCAAGAAAGTACCCCATATTCAAACTCTAAGACAAGAGTTTATCTTCTCCAACTTCAAAGAACTTATGATGATTTGTATCTTTAAGATCTTTGCTCTTTCACGATTCTTAGCATATAATGTATTGCTTGCTTGCTTTGTTTGTTTGAGAGTACTAATTGCATCGTTCTTCGGATCAAGTGTTCTTCAGATATATATAGTATGATTCTTGAGCTCTTCATAGTAGTTTCATCTTTGAACAAATTCGTCCGTTTGAGAGTGGGCTTCATTATTTAGCTTTTCATATGTTTGCACGACTTTCTCTCTTACCTCAAATCCGACCGTTTGAAGATGTATAGTTGTTGTGCCGTTTTTCTTTGATTACTATAATTGGAAAGACCTTCGGCGTGAATCTTAAGGAATATTTTATTCCTCAACTTCCGCGAATCAATCAGTTTATATCCTTTGCTTTAATTATGTCTGCACGTGATTTTCCATCATTGTTGTCTTTTCAACTTTTGCTGACGTGGACATAGCTGATGTCGAAAACTTTTCTAATATTTCGTCTTGATCAAACTTGGTTGATTTTCTGCTTTGGTCAAACCCAGAGGATGTATCGGTCAAACTTGGCTGATATTTTGCTTTGACCGAAACTCGACTGATGTTTATCCGATCAACTTTAGCTAATATTTTCCTTTAACCAAACCTGGATGATGTTTGACTGTTTTATACTGGGCCAAAATTGTCTTTATCAATACCCATTTGAACTTTTGACTTAGAGACACTCAGTTGATCCTCTGACTTAGTGAAACCCGGCTAAGATTCTTTCAAAAAGTTCCCAACGTATGTTACGTAGCAATACTGTGGTAAATAGAAGGCATAATATCCAGGCAATCCCAACAAAAAGTGGAGTGCAACTGCTCAAAATTTCTGTAGAAAACCATATGGAGAAGCTGAAAAACAAACTGACTCAAGAATCAAAAAAATAAAAATGCCCCATTGCAATCAAATCTTATATTTACCACCAATCCTGTTTTCTCAATGGTTGAAGAATCACAAGCTCGATGTATAATCGACAAAATTTTGAAAATTTCAAAATGGTATACATCAACAATCCATTTGCTGATGCTTTAGCACAAATGCTAAGCTATGCTAAATTCGTGAAAGATATTCTTTCTAATAAATGAAGGCCTAAAAAACATGAGACTGTCATGTTGGATGAGGAATTCAGTGGAATATTGCAAACAAGTTGATGCCCAAACTAAAAGATACGGAAATTTTACACTCCCATGTATAACTGGTGAATTGAATATACGCAGAGCTCTTTATGATTTAGGGGAAGTAAAACTTTGATGCCCCTATAAATTTTCAAAAATGTAAACTGGGAGAGGCGAAAGAAACAACTATCTTATTACAATTAGCCGTTCGATCGCTCAAACATCTCATGGGGGATACAATATGTGCTGATCAAAGTTGATAAATTCATATATCCAACAAATTTTATCATTCTTGTTATGGAAGAGGATCATGTCACGCACACAACATTGAGAAGGATGAGGGTGCGATACATCAGTCTATCAATCAATCAAAGTGCAACAATAAATAGCGGAAGCAAAATAACGATTGGATAAAATTTCAAAACAACAATCTTAACCCGATGTTCTAAGATTCGTTGTGACAAAAGCTGATAATCAAAATTACACTGATCATAAGTTTGCAGTGGAAAATTTCCAAATACCAAATGAACCAAGTACGAAACATAATTAATTGTTACAAGTTGGTATAACAACAGAAATTATAAGTCTTGATGGCGGTCTTCTATTCAGTCTCTTCCTTGAAAACCTCTTCGTCTTCAGCTGATGGCTCATTCTCTGGTTTTAAAAGGGAAAACGGTGGGGTGAGACAAAAGGTGTCAGTGAGTGGTTGATCGGGTGCGAGTGTGGCTCTCTTTCCTTTGAAAATTTTAAGTGATGCATGATTTTATCAATTATGAGAAAGTGGAAACAGTTACAATTACGTCGGAATTTTATAAAAACAATAATCATTATATAGTTGTAATATTGTAATCATTATAATACTCATTTCAAGTCCCATTTTGGCCACAAATAATTTATCCACATTGTAATACCCGTAATTTCGATTTCCGGTAATTTCTTCTTTTTCGGCGAAAGTCCGTTTTGACGACTCTCTTATGACCGTTCCATCATTCTGAGAATGATTAATTCTGCACTTTTCAACATCCGAGTTCGTTTCGGTGCTGCTTTGTTGAGTTCCGTGCTTTTTAGCGACTTTTCCGCGTTTGAGTTCGGTTCTTGCGAATCTCGTTCGAAACTGTCGTTTGGGGTTTTTCGTAAGTTCATTTAACGTTGTTATACGTGTTGTGAGCTTCGGTTTGATTATTCGTTGTCGTATGGTGATTTTCGGGCATTTGGGCCATTTTCGTAATTTCCCAAAGTTTGGGGTAATTACCTTCCGTTGTCGAATTTCGAGCCTTTGGGTGGTCGGAATCGTGTGTTCTACTAGCTCTTAGATTCGTCTTTGCGAGTACTTCGTAACCGTATCTTCGGTTCGTATTCAGGTTCGGGTTTCGGTGTCGTTTTGTTGAGTTCAGGGTTACTAAACGACTTTTCTAAGTATGAGTTCGGCTTTGTAAAAATCACCATAAATTCTTGAAAACTCGAAAAATTCTGAATCATTGCAATATTATAAAGCATCAAGTTATCTTTCCAATGGTTCAAACGGTGAGTCAATCGGAGTCCGGACGAAGGAGTTATGGTCGAAATAGCTAAGATTGCACGATGTGCATTTTTGGTGTTGGAGTGGACTGTACCGTGTGCCGCGGCACACTTCGGCTGTGCCGCGGCACTAAGCCAGTGCTGGGCAGTTTTTTTGGCCATGGGCCGCGGCACACTTGTCCTGTGCCGCGGCACACAGTGCAGATCAACCTATTTAATGGCCTGGACCGAGTCATCCGGCCATTTCTCATTTTTTCCTTCGTTCCTTCGCGATTTCTTCAGCATAAGTGGATGGATTTGGGTAAGAGAATCATAGAACAACACGTTTTGGATGTTTGATTCATGGATTAACATCATCTTCCACCCGGATCGAAGGTAAGAACACCTAAACTCTTGGTTTTGGGAATTTTTGAGGTTTCTTGATGTTTTGGCCGATTTGATTCGTTTTAGTTTAGATTATTGTTAGAAAATGGTTGTATACTGGAAATCATTCATTACCCCTGAAGTTTTGTGGAACGAATTTTAGTATTACCTTGAATAATCGATTGAATTGGATTATGCCCTCAAGGTGTCCGATAAAATGCTTCAATGAGTAGAACTTGGGAAGTTCCATACGTTTTCGTAGAATTGTGATTGAATTGATATCGTTGTGACTTAGGAACAAATTCTTTTGAAGAACTCGAGTCGGAACCCTTCCGTTCGTTGCCTTCTTTGGGATCCGAGCTTCCCATTCGAACCGTGTTCTTCGGAGCATTCGGTAGCGGTTAGTAAGGCAAGTATCTTACTATACGACTTGTATCTTGCGACTAGTAATCACATATGATATTTATGATGATTTTGCTTGCCTTCGTAAATATGTTCCGTTTGTATCGGTTGTGTATTCCGTAATTTGAAGGCTTTGTGATAATAGTGCTATGTTGGTATACATGTTAGGTGTTGTGCCATTTGTGCAGGATTGCGACGTACATATGGATGGTTGTGCACTTGGTTGTGCAATGTATCTTGTACCAAACGTGCGATATGTTGATTGATGATAGTTTTTTTGAGAGTATTGAGATTGTGTTATGTGCGTATGATGTACGATTTTGTGGTGATCAACGTGATTGACTAACTGTGCTCATTATCGCATGTAATGTGAATGTGAATGTGGTGTGCTGGAACGCTAAGTTCACTCGTGCGGGTTCGACGGGGCCTACGAGGATTCATGGCACAGGTCCATGGGATCAGAACTTAGTGTGTGGTGCTGAGGTCCAATCGTGCGGGTGCAGCGAGGCCTACGATGATTCATGGCACAGGTCCATGGGATCAGGACACAGTACGTCCAACCGTGCGGGCTCGACGGGGCTTACGGTGACACGTGGCAGTGGACTACGGTGTCGGGACTCTTTGTTGTGATTGTTGCGTTTGCTCAATTCGTGTGGGTTTTTGAACCTACGGAGACTCGTGGCAAGCGATCACGGAGTCATGAGCATGATTGATTGTTGTGATTGTTGTGTTTGCTCAATCCGTGTGGGTTGTTGAACCTACGGAGACTCGTGGCAAGCGATCACGGAGTCATGAGCATGATTGATTGTTGTGATTGTTGTGATTGGTTAAGTCCGTGCGGGTTATTGAACCTACGGAGACACGTGACAGGGGATCACGGTGTCACGAATCATCTTTTGTAAATCAAACTCTTTGTAAGAAAGTTTTAAGAAAAGAATGTTGGGCCGAGCCCCATGAGATTTATAAAGACGTTTTCGTACCGTATTGTTGAAATACAATTTTGAGATTTGGGTTAAGACCCTAATATTTTCGAAAGGTTTTGAAATTCTAAAAATTCCCGAGATGATAATCTTATTTTCGAATGCTTCATAGCTTGTATTTCCTTGTGAAAACCTCCTGAGGATATTTTGATACTTGATCGTTATATTTGATTCACGATTATTACTTGCTTGTTATATTTTGTATGATTTGATACTTGCACTAGTAAAGCAGTGGAGTTTTACTAACCCCCGAGTAATCGGGGGGTGGATGTCTGTTTTGCGTCCAGGTACATGCAGATTTAGGCAACAGTCACAGGATTGGCACAAGAGGATGACGAGCTGCGATACTAATCAAGAGTCGAGAGTTGGTAGAGTTTGGTTGTATTATTAGAGTTGATTCAGTCTTCCGCTGTATTGTGTTTCGACCCCTGTGTGGGTAATGTTGTTAGTCAGTTCTGTTGATAGAGTTGTGTGACCTCATCGGTCCGTGTGTTTATGTGTAAGTGACTTTAACGGTCTGTATTATTATATTGTTTGACCCTAACCGGGCAAGCATTTGGTTGTTTATGGATGTTTAGCCTGGTAGATCCTTGTCGAAAGGGTCTACGACGTGTAATATTCCCATGCGGTTTTGGGGGTGTTACATTTATGGTATCGGAGCTTAGGTTGCGGAAACCTAGGCTGTCGGGTCGAGTTGAGTCGTGGTTTGTCGTGTAACGTGTTGTCTTGTCGTTCGAGTCGTCAGGTGACAAGTTGAGTTCTGCGTAGTCACAACGTGTCGGATATGTTGTCGGATGAGATTAGTATCATGGGCAACCGTCATCTCCGTGCGGCCTGTGGACGTAAGTCTCCTCCTTTATGCGTAATACCTGTGTATCTCGATTTTATCTTAGTGAGTTAATTGCGGTGCATGATTTTGTTTACACAGCATTGTGTGATGTAGTCGTGTTTAATACTTGTGGCACATGGTATGAGTATAGCTGAGCGTATTTGTTTTACTTTTGAACCACCGCGTGGGGTGGTATGGTGTGAAGGTTGTAAACCTTGATGGGTTCTGTGAAGATATCAACGGTAGAGTTTGTGAGAAACTCCGATGAATGATCTTGTTGTGCGTTTAAACTTGAGACCACGAGATGCATTTGATTGAATTGGCGACCGTGGTTGCCATTTGTGTATGTGGTTTTAAATTCGACTATTTTTGGAATGTTGTAATTTTGTCCAGTTTGAGAATATCTTCTGTAGGACTTTACAGTTTGAGAATTTTGTAGAAATCGATTTTTGGAAAATATTTTGGTGGTGCGGTCAAAACACGGTTTATGTGGATTTTTAAAATTTGTTAAACTTTGACAAATGGGCCGTGTATTTTCAAATGACACAATCAGACGGTATTTGAAAAATGTGTTTTGATGTACTTCGGACATTGTAAAATATTACCGTCGTCTTGGTTATGAACTAAAGGATTTTGAAAATCTTTTTTTTTTTATTTTGCAGAACGATTTTTGGTTTTTGGAATTTTGAACTTCATATGTCCACGTGTTGGGGCAAGTGGTTGTGATAAGTTTGTGGTGTTGTTGTGCTCGCCGGAGAATGTTTCAGTGTTTTCTAAATGTTGAGATACATGGTTTTGATTGGACGATCGTGGTATTAAAAGTGTTTTCAAAAAAATTTCATTTCACCAAATTTTTCAAACTTGAGAATTTAAAAAAAAAAAAAAAAATTATCATTTGAATAATACCCCGAAAATATTTTATTTTATTTTTTTTGCTGCGAGTGTTTGATCCCTACGATACGTGTGTGGTTTTGACTGTGTTTGGTTGGGTAAAATCCAAACACCTCTGTTGATGTGACTGTGCGAATTATTTTTGAATGAAGTTCTTAAATTACAGTGTTAGTTCATGTACATGTGTGATGACTTGGAGTTGATGCTTTATCGTGCTGCTATTATCATCTTATGTGGACGTTGTGACGTTTGTATGGTTGCGTTATTCTGTTTGGTCGTCCGTTCAATATGCCGAGAGGTCGTGGCCGAGGACGTGGTCGTAGTCGTGGTCGTGATCAAGAGCGTGAGAGGGCGACTCCCTCCTTGCCGAGTACCGATCAGCTCAGTACAGATCAGGGACATTCGACTAGCGTTAATGTTGACATTGGCGCCGCCACCATCCTTCGTCAGGTGGTTGATCAGTTAGTGCAGATGAATCAGGCCATACATCGGAATGAGAACCCGGATGGGGATAACGGGGCTAGTAAGTGGATTCGAGATGTGATGAGAATGCAGCCGCCCCGTTTTGTGGGTTCCTCTGACTCGTTAGGTTGGGAAGGCTGGCTCTTCCAGTTGGACAGAACATTTGATGTTGTAGCTTGTCCGGATGAGAAGAGGGTACCCATTGCTCAGTACTTGCTTGACAAAGAAGCTGCAGACTGGTGGCAGGCTGTAGCGCCTGCAGATCGCACACCTACATGGGCTGAGTTTAAGACCGCCATGGAGGCAGAGTATTGCCCGTTGCCTATTCGTGAACGCAGGATCGTTGAGTTTTTCTCAGCTGCGCCCCAGGATGTGTCGATATCCCAGGCCATAGTCGATTTTAATCGACAGCTGGCTTATGTTCGTGATCAAGTGAGAAGTGAAGCGGACAAGGTCCGATACTTCAATATGTGCATGAAACCCCATATCCGTGAGAGTATGGCTCCGTTCATGTGTACCACCCTGAAGGAATATCAGGACCGATCTTTAGCCATTGAGATGGCCGTTTCGGTATCGGAATCTGGTTCAGAGAGTAAGAGACAGAAGACCTCGAGTAACTTTTCAAGAGGCCAGAGAAGTGAGATGTGAGCCTGTTACTTCACATTATCCTTCTGGGATCACTCCTCGTTCGGTTGACCAGTCTAAGAATCCTACTCACGAGCCGAGTAAGACAAGCGGCGTGAAATTATGTTTCAATTGTAGCCGTGTGGGCCATACTCGTAAGAATTGTCGCTCGCCCCAAGTTAACTGTTTCAAATGTGGACATGTGGGACATCAGGCGGTACACTGCAAGACCGTCGTTGAGATGTTCGGGATCCGAGATCCCGCCCCTACGCGTGGAGAGATCAGTGGTGCCCAATAGCATAGTTGCGTGTTGTATTTGTGTTGTAATTCGAGTACAGATTGATATTTGTTGTGTGAACTTTTTGGTTTTGTTTGTAGTCTACCCTGATGTTTTATTTTAAGTTTCGGGATGAAACTTATTTTTTGTGAGATAGAATGTAATATCCGGTACCTTCGTTTTCCGTTATCTTGAATTGTTTGTGTTTTGACGTCAGACATTTTCTTGTTGATGAGAATCAGAATGATTTCTATCGTAATACTCTATTTGTTTCTATCGCATAGCCGTTTTAGTCGGGTGCAACTTGTTGTCGCGTACGTTTCTTTGACTAAATGTGTGCATATGATGTGGTATGTGATGCGTCGTTAATTGCTCGTTATTGTTTTGAATCATTGTCGGTGGCGTTGTGTTGGTCGTCGTGGAGCGTGTATTCACGCCGTATGTCTCCTTGCGTTTCATGCAGCGTTTCGCCGTTGGGCGCGAGTTTTCGGTTTTTGTGTATCTCGTCGAGTTGTCCTGGCAGGGATATCGCTTCTCCCTACTTGTTTTAAGTTTCGGGACGAAACTTCTTTTAACGGGGGTAGAATGTAATACCCGTAATTTCGATTTCCGGTAATTTCTTCTTTTTCGGCGAAAGTCCGTTTTGACGACTCTCTTATGACCGTTCCATCATTCTGAGAATGATTAATTCTGCACTTTTCGACATCCGAGTTCGTTTCGGTGCTGCTTTGTTGAGTTCCGTGCTTTTTAGCGACTTTTCCGCGCTTGAGTTCGGTTCTTGCGAATCTCGTTCGAAACTGTCGTTTGGGGTTTTTCGTAAGTTCATTTAACGTTGTTATACGTGTTGTGAGCTTCGATTTGATTATTCGTTGTCGTATGGTGATTTTCGGGCATTTGGGCCATTTTCGTAATTTCCCAAAGTTTGGGGTAATTACCTTCCGTTGTCGAATTTCGAGCCTTTGGGTGGTCGGAATCGTGTGTTCTACTAGCTCTTAGATTCGTCTTTGCGAGTACTTCGTAACCGTATCTTCGGCTCGTATTCAGGTTCGGGTTTCGGTGTCGTTTTGTTGAGTTCAGGGTTACTAAACGACTTTTCTAAGTATGAGTTCGGCTTTATAAAAATCACCATAAATTCTTGGAAACTCGAAAAATTCTGAATCATCGCAATATTATAAAGCATCAAGTTAGCTTTCCAATGGTTCAAACGGTGAGTCAATCGGAGTCCGGACGAAGGAGTTATGGTCGAAATAGCTAAGACTGCACGATGTGCATTTTTGGTGTCGAGTGGGTATGCCGTGTGCCGCGGCACACTTCGGCTGTGCCGCGGCACTAAGCTTGATCTGGGCAGTTTTTGGCCGTGGGCGCGGCACACTTGTCTGTGCCGCGGCACACAGTGCAGATCAGCCTATTTAATGGCCTGGACCGAGTCATCCGGCCATTTCTCATTTTTTTCCTTTGTTCCTTCGCGATTTCTTCAGCATAAGTGGATGGATTTGAGTAAGAGAATCATAGAACAACACGTTTTGGAAGTTTGATTCGTGGATTAACATCATCTTCCACCCGGATCGAAGGTAAGAACACCTAAACTCTTGGTTTTGGGAAATTTTGAGGTTTTTTGATGTTTTGGCCGATTTGATTCGTTTTAGTTTAGATTATTGTTAGAACATGGTTGCATACTCGAAATCATTCATTACCCCTGAAGTTTTGTGGAACGAATTTGAGTATTACCTTGAATAATCGATTGAATTGGACTATGCCCTCAAGGTGTCCGATAAAATGCTTCAATGAGTAGAACTTGGGAAGTTCCATACGTTTTCGTAGAATTGTGATTGAATTGATATCGTTGTGACTTAGGAACAAATTCTTTTGAAGAACTCGAGTCGGAACCCTTCCGTTCGTTGCCTTCTTTGGGATCCGAGCTTCCCATTCGAACCGTGTTCTTCAGAGCGTTCGGTAGCGGTTAGTAAGGCAAGTATCTTACTATACGACTTGTATCTTGCGACTAGTAATCACGTATGATATTTATGATGATTTTGCTTGCCTTCGTAAATATGTTCCGTTTGAATCGGTTGTGTATTCCGTAATTTGAAGGCTTTGTGATAATAGTGCTATGTTGGTATACATGTTAGGTGTTGTGCCATTTGTGCAGGATTGCGACGTACATATGGATGGTTGTGCACTTGGTTGTGCAATGTATCTTATACCAAACGTGCGATATGTTGATTGATGATAGTTTTTTTGAGAGTATTGAGATTGTGTTATGTGCGTATGATGTACGATTTTGTGGTGATCAACGTGATTGACTAACTGTGCTCATTATCGCATGTAATGTGAATGTGAATGTGGTGTGCTGGAACGCTAAGTTCACTCGTGCGGGTTCGACGGGGCCTACGAGGATTCATGGCACAGGTCCATGGGATCAGAACTTAGTGTGTGGTGCTGAGGTCCAATCGTTCGGGTCTGAAGAGGCCTACGATGATTCATGGCACAGGTCCATGGGATCAGGACACAGTACGTCCAACCGTGCGGGCTCGACGGGGCTTACGGTGACACGTGGCAGTGGACTACGGTGTCGGGACTCTTTGTTGTGATTGTTGCGTTTGCTCAATTCGTGTGGGTTGTTGAACCTACGGAGACTCGTGGCAAGCGATCACGGAGTCATGAGCATGATTGATTTTTGTGATTGTTGTGTTTGCTCAATCCGTGTGGGTTGTTGAACCTACGGAGACTCGTGGCAAGCGATCACGGAGTCATAAGCATGATTGATTGTTGTGATTGTTGTGATTGGTTAAGTCCGTGCGGGTTATTGAACCTACGGAGACACGTGACAGGGGATCACGGTGTCACGAATCATGTTTTGTAAATCAAACTCTTTGTAAGAAAGTCTTAAGAAAAGAATGTTGGGCCGATCCCCATGAGATTTATGGAGATGTTTTCGTACCGTAAATTGTTGAAATACAATTTTGAGATTTGGGTTAAGACCCTAAGATTTTCGAAAGGTTTTGAAATTCTAAAAATTCCCGAGATGATAATCTTATTTTCGAATGCTTCATAGCTTGTATTTCCTTGTGAAAACCTCCCGAGGATATTTTGATACTTGATCGTTATATTTGATTCACGATTATTACTTGCTTGTTATATTTCGTATGATTTGATACTTGCACTAGTAAAACAGTGGAGTTTTACTAACCCCCGAGTAATCGGGGGGTGGATGTCTGTTTTGCGTCCAGGTACATGCAGATTTAGGGAACAGTCACAGGATTGGCACAAGAGGATGACGAGCTGTGATACTAATCAAGAGTCAAGAGTTGGTAGAGTTTGGTTGTATTATTAGAGTTGATTCAGTCTTCCGCTGTATTGTGTTTCGACCCCTGTGTGGGTAATGTTGTTAGTCAGTTCTGTTGATAGAGTTGTGTGACCTCATCGGTCCGTGTGTTTATGTGTAAGTGACTTTAACGGTCTGTATTATTATATTGTTTGACCCTGGCCGGGCAAGCATTTGGTTGTTTATGGATGTTTAGCCTGGTAGATCCTTGTCGAAAGGGTCTACGGCGTGTAATATTCCCATGCGGTTTTGGGGGTGTTACACACATACCATATCTTAGTCATATAACACAAGTTCCAAATTTTTGATAGAGTTTACAAGAAATTACAAAGAAGTCATGAAATTTCAATTTTTCACATAATCCGAATCCGATTACCAAATCGGATGTCATTTAAATTCACTAAAATCGTATTGCATGTTAATATAATCATATAATACATCTTTAAAACATGCATTCATATAATAAATTCAGATTAGTACATGCTCTATATTTTTCATAACTTTTGAATCATAGTTCATGAAGAAAACGATATATATATATATATATATATATATATATATATATATTTAATATAAATTTTATAGCATAAATTCTAACATGAAGTTTTCACAAATTTATCAACATTATACATGAAGAACTTTAAGATTTAGAAAATGCATCACAAGTAAAAACAAGAGTTATTAATTTAAAAGTTTGAAAGAGTTTCACCCACCTCGAGCTTGCCGGATTTAGTCGATTCTAGGTCTCGGAAGTTGAAAGACTATCTTCCCCTTCACCACTACTAGGTTCGGACGAAACAAGCATCCAAGATATATGTTTTGTTTGCATGTTTTAAGATTTATTTAGATTAGGATGGTAGTAACTATAATTTACAAAAGGAAATGTGGGAAAAGAATTACCTATTTTTGCTTGAATTTTTTTCTTCTTCCTCCTTCTTCCTCTTTGGTTCGGCCCTCTCCTCTCTCTCTAGTCTCTCAATGGAGATTTTTTGTTATTGTTGAAAGTGTAAAGGGTGGCTATTGCTATGTGTAGGTATTTAAAGTTAGTATAATGAGGATTGGGAAGTGGATAGGAACATGTGTCAAGAGTCTTGTATGATGACTCTAGAATTCCTCCTCTTTTTCCCCCCCTTGGCCGCCCATATGTGTGTGTGTGTGTATCATCTGTTTTTTTTTGTTAATTTAAGAGTATAATTATAATTGTAATAGCTGGTAATTTAATTAGTTGGATTGGGCTAGTTAGTTAGTTGGGCTTTAAATTGTAAATTCAAGTCTTAGGAATTTTATTGAGTTGGGTTGAGCCCATTAGTTATTTTAGTATGTTATTTAATTAATTATGTATGCTAAATATTTAATAAAATTTAAATTTGGGTGATTAACAATTAATCTATCGAAACATCAAGGGGTTTGTAACAAAATTTATTCATAACAATGAGATGATGTCTTACAACTATATATACTAAGTCTAACACTTACATGATTTTTTTGTGGGGTTTTACATATCCCCTCCTTCAAAGAATTTGGTCCCCAAATCCCTTCTCAAATAGTTCGGGATAGGATTTCTTCATCTCTTTTCAATCCCCCACGTAGCGTATTCCTCTAGACGGTGATTAGACCAGACGACCTTGACTAAGGGAATTAGATTCTTCCTCAATTCGCATACTTGCCGGTCGAGAATCTTGATTGGCTTCTCTTCATAATACAATTTATCTTTGATCGGAGGGATGTCAGAAGTAAGAATGTGCGCTGGGTCTGCATGATACTTCTTTAACCTCGAGACATGGAAAACGTCATGCATTCCAGCCAGATTGGATGGTAACTCCTGTCGGTTCACCAATCATCCGATTCTTTCCGTGATTTTGAATGTTCCGACGTATTGGGGACTCAGCTTTCCTCCTTTACTTGACGCTATTAAACTCATTCGCGGAGTTAGCCTCAAGAAGACTTGATCTCCTACTTCAAATTCTAGATCCTTCCGACGTTGCTCGGTGTAACTCTTCTGTTTGCTCTGCGCTGTGCGGATTCTATCCTTGATTAGTCGTACTTTATCTACGACTTTCTTCACCAAATATTTACTCATTACTGAAGGTTCTGTTCGTTGAGCCTTCGGCGACCAATGGTCATCAATTTCCCAATGGAGCGGGGATCGACACTTCCTCCCATACAGGGCTTCGTAAGATGCCATTAGTTGTTGTTATATGCAAACTCTGCTAATGGCAGGTGGTGATCCCAATTTCCTTGAAAGTCCAGTACGCAAGTTCGTAGCATATCTTCAAGAGTCTGTATGGTTCGCTCAGATTGCCCATCAGTCTGGGGATGCGCACTTGTGCTAAAACTTAAGGAAGTTCCTAATTCCTTATAAAAGAATTTCCAAAAACGAGATACGAATCTAGGATCTCCATCCGATACTATGTCTGCGAGCACTCCATAGATACAAACGATTTCTCTAATATAAATCCGAGCCAGCTTTTGCATACTGTTGTCCTTTTTGACTTTCACGAAATGTGATGATTTCGTCAATCTGTCGACGATCACCCAAATGGTGTTATAGCCTCCCCTTGTCGTTGGCAGATCTGTAATGAAGTCCATGGTTATCTTTTTCCATTTCCATTCAGGGACTTCTAACGGTTGTAGTAGTCCTGAGGGTCGCTGATGTTAAGCTTTGACTCTCTGACATGTGAGGCATCGCGCCACGATTTCTGCCACTTGGTTCTTCATGTTCACCCACCAAATGTGTTTCTTCAAGTCTTCGTACATCTTGTTACCTCCTGGGTGAATCGTATATCTCGAATAATGAGCTTCTTTGAGAATCCGTCTTTTGAGCTCCTCGTCATGAGGTATGCATAATCATCCCTTAAACCTTACGAATCCATCCTTGGTAATCGTAAACTCGGGTTTCTCGCCCTTAACGATCTTGTCCTGGAATTCTTGATGTTTTGGATCTCTCTCTTTGGCTAATAGAATATCGTCCAATAGATTCGATTTAACTGTGAGGTTGGTGCAAATTAAACGAGCATCTTCATGAATGGGTTTCAGGTAGCTCAGTTCCTCAAGAGCTTGCCATTCTCGGACCATGAGTCGGGCCACTCTAGCCTTTCTACTTAAGGCATCAGCCACGACATTCGCTTTCCCTGGGTGGTTTTGAATCTCACAATGGTAATCTTCTAAAGGCTCTACCCATCTTCTTTGTCGGAGATTAAGTTCCTTTTAAGAAAATAGGTACTTGAGACTTTTATGATCCGTAAACACGGTAAATTCAATGCCATATAAATGATGTCGCCATTTCTTCAAGGCAAATACTATTGCTGCAAGTTCGGGGTCATGCGTTGGATAATTCCTCTCTTGCATCTTCAGTTGCCTGGAAGCATATGTGTTAGATGTATTTTTATGCACTTATTTATCATTATTTTATATCCATTATTACGTCTAAATCTGCATAAATGAGCTTTTAATGCACTATCTTTATATGATTGAAGGAAATTGGAGTCTGGAAGCCTAAACGATGAAAAACGGGCGAAAACGACAATTTCTGGTCAGGGGCCGCGGCACAATGAAGCTGAGCCGCGGCACACACACGGTCAGCTGGGGGGCAGTACACACTGTACTGGGGGCCGCGGCACGAAGATGCTGAGCTGCGGCCCATGAAGAAAATGCGCCCAGGTATAGGGCGCTGAACATTAGGGGCCGCGGCACAAACTTACTGAGCCACGGCCCGCGGGGCGGTAAAGTTGTGACTGCCGCGTTTCTGGGCCGTTTTTGGAGCTGTTCTCGACTTAATTCCCAGACGCGTTTTGGGAGATGAATGATGGTTATAAATAGGGATTAAAGGTCATCAAAGAGATCATCGAAGAGAAGGAGAAAAACACCAATCAAGCAGAGAGCAGAAGCTAGAGAACGGAGGAATCCAAGTTCTTCAAGTGTGTTTGATTTCTTTTATGCTTTCTTCAATTCTTTTTGTATTATTTTCTAGCATGTCAGGCTAGAACCCTATTCCAGGATTTTGATGAAACCTAGGTTTAGATGAATTAACTTTTGATTTTGCATTATTAAAATATATTTCCTTTTCTTATTGAGTTTTCCCAATTATTTTAATTACTATCAATTATGTGGCCTATGATTGATTTGTTTTGATTACGCAACTCGAATCGGGAGAGAAGAGTTGTTAGAAAAAATTGGTGAGAATTGTTTTATCTTGTGAGATAGGAATATACTCATAGGAATTGCGTAGCCTGTCTGAAGATTTCGTACTTTTTGCCTATTGACGAATTAATTCACCTAGGAATAGAGTTTGTTATTTGTCTTAGAAAATTCTACTGATCTCCGGAGAGGCTGTATGGTATTTTAGAAATCTTCGCCTTCAATAAATTGGGAAATTATTTAATTCATATAAATCAAGAGTAATTCGGATAAACCGAGGTAGATTCACAATCCTAGATTATATCCCTATTTGATCTTCATTCTTCGAACAATCGATTTTACTATTTATTCTTTTATTAATTTTCTTTAATTACTACTTGCACCTCCAATTTCATTAGTTCAAATAAAATTAGAATACGCATAAATCGGTAATTAGTAAGTCAGTCCTCGAGGGAACGATATCTTACTTATCACTTTATTACTTGCTTACGACAACGTGCACTTTCTTTCACCAAATCGCGTAACAATATGCGATAACTGTACCATTCTGCATCAGTACAGCACTGAGGCCATCCTTTGAGGCATCATTATATACGACAAATCCTTGGGTTCCTTCTGGAAGTGTCAATATCGGTGTGGTGGTAAGTCTCTTCTTGAGTTCCTGGAAACTTGACACGCATTTATCCATCCATTCAAATTTTACTTGTTTCTGGGTTAGCTCCCGCTATCTTTGAGAAGTCTTTGATGAATTTACAGTAGTAGCCCCCAAGTCCAAGAAAACTTCTGATCTCAGTTACATTTTCTGGCCTCTTCCAATCCATAATAGTTTCTATTTTAGATGGATCTACTGCGATCCCTTCTCCAGAAATAATTTGGCCCAGAAATGCCACTTCCCTCAACCAAAATTCACACTTGATGTACTTGGCGTACAACTTGTGCTGTCTTAGTGTATCCAACACTAGTCTAAGATGTCTCTCATGATCTTTTTCCGACTTAGAGTACACGAGTATGTCATCGATGAAAATTACGATGAATTGGTCGAGATAGGGTTGAAATACTCTAAGCATTAAATCCATAAATGCCGCAGGAGCATTCGTGAGTCCAAAAGGCATCACTACGAACTCATAGTGGCCGTATCTAGTTTGGAATGCAGTTTTAGGAATATCTTCATTCTTAATTCTTAGTTGGTAGTATCCTCGTTGAAGATCGAACTTGGAATACACCGTAGCTCCTTGGAGTTGTTCAAACAATTCATCTATCATCGGGAGAGGATACTTATTCTTAACCGTAACACTGCTGAGTTCGTGGTAATCTATGCAAATCCTCAATGTTCCGTCCTTGTTTTTGACAAATAATATCAGAGCTCCCCAAAGTGATACACGGGGTTGTACAAAACCCACATCTAGTAACTTCTGCAGTTGGACCTTCAACTCTCGCAGCTCCAACTGTACCATTCGGTATGGTACCTTTGCAATGGTGCCTTCCCAGGCATGATTTCGATATTGAATTCAACCTCTCTGTCAGGTGGTAGGGAGGTTAATTCTTCAGGAAATACATCAGGGTATTCGGACACTATACGTATGGTTTCTATGCCCGACTTACTCTTGGGCTTGTTAACGATGAAGGCTAAAAATCCGGTTGCTCCTTTGGCAACTGCCTTCCTAGACTTGATAGCTGATATTATAGGTGCTAGGTTGACTCGAGCGTCTCTAATTAATACCACAATTGGCTTATTAGGTTCACAAAACCTAACTATCTTAGAATGACAATCCAATTGTGCGTAATGTTTGGATAGCCAATCCATTCCTAGGATGACGTCGTACTCCAATATTGGAAGCACTACTAAATCGGCAGAATAATAGTTACCGCTGATTATCATATCATACGCAGAATGGACCTTATCCGCTAGCTGACTAACTCCCATCGGGGTAGACACTTCTAAACAAAATTGTAATGATTCTAATGGTCTATCAAGTTTCTTAGAAAAATGTGGTGCAACAAACGAGTGGGATGATCCTGGATCTATAAGTGTTCGTGCAAGTTGGTTAGATATCAGGAGTGTACCTTCCACTACATCATTGTTTTCTGGTGCCTCTTGGCCAGCTAGAGCAAATACTCGTGCTGGGGCTTTCCCTCGGTTGTTTCCTGGCTTAGCTGCTGCGGCTGGTTTGTTCATCGGAGGGTCCATATCTAGGCATTCCCAAATTTGATGATCTGAACTACCGCAACGTAGGCACTTTCCGAGCTTCCTCCAATACAAATCTGACTTATGCCCTTTCCTACCACATTGGGTGCATGGCGCTGTTAGTTTGGTGAGAACTGGTGCTATTGCTCTGCTTGGACTCCCCTGAGCTCTCGTCCTCTTAAACTTCTGTGGTGGCTTTGATGTTGGTCGGGTAGCAGGCCTCTTGATGCTGTTGGAGAATCGGCTTTGCTGTTGAGCTAACCTTTTCGTTCCGCTTTCGATCCGGGTGGTAGCTACCACAGCTTCGGCAAGTTGAACAGTTAAAAGGCTCTATTGAAGTGTATGTCTTAGTCCTCGAGTGAATTTGTACAGCTTGTCTTCCTCAGTTGTTACCAATCCGGGCGCGTATTTAGACAACTTGTTAAACTGGGCTTCATATTGAGCGACTGTCAAGCTCCTTGCTTCAGGTGGTAGAACTCGTCTCGTCTAGCTTCTCTGGCTGCTGCTGACACGTATTGAGTTCGAAAGTCGGTCATGAAGTTAGCCCATGTCCGCACACAGTTTTCTATCGTCTAGTGCTCGTTTACACTCCTCCACCAGTCATGAGCTGTGGCCTCGAGTCGGAATATAGCTAGTGATACCCGTTGTTCATCAGTATACTGAAGGGCGTTGAAAATTCCTTCAATTTTCTCCCGCCAGAGTTCGGCTTTGATATCGTCGGGTTCCCCGTCAAAGGTAGGCGGTTTGAAGCGTAAGAATCTTTCCAAGGTGCAATCATGAGTCTCGTTGTTGTTCCCGTTGTTTGCAGTATGCTATTGTAGGAAGTTTGTCAATTGAGCGAGGGCTTGAGCCAAGACATCATTCCCATTTCCTCCTCGTGGAGGAGAGCATGAGTGATCATCGCGTTGGTGCTACTCGTCACGATTCATGCGAGGGCGTCCACGTCTTCGGTCAGCCATCTATTATAAGTTAGGGAATATGTGAGGATTTACGGTCTTATGTGGAATTTATTAGTATTCTATGTTGTTATGTAGAATTAAGTGTACGATTGAACACTAATAATTTGTAGATAATGCGATTATAACATAAATATGTAAACATAGTTGGTATAATGTGATAAAAGTTAGTTGTTGGTTTTAAAGATTTGTTAATGAATCAAGTTAATATATAAAAATAACTGAGTTCATATCAAATGATAATCGTTGATATAAGTAACTACATTGTTCTATTAATCAGGACCGTCATATTCAAACAAGTTTATCGTCAATACATAACCGTAACACATCAAAATACGAAATTTAGTCGTTTAGTCTCACATTCTAGGAAAATATAAAATAGAAATAAATAACATAACTTCATAACTAAGTCTCTAGTCCTCTCTGGAACCTATCCTCACATCCTCAGGGTCCTCCTCCGGGTCCTCCTTCGGATCCTCCTCGAAGTCCTCCTCCGTATCCTCCTCAAAATGCATAGGGTCCGTCGGTGGAGCATGTGATGCCTCCCCTAACTCAATCGTGGAGTATGGGAATAGTCGCATCACCATAGATAATTTCGTCATGGCCACCATCTGGAACTCTTCATGCTCACGACGTGTGGAACAAATCGTTTTCTCTAGCATTTTGATCTTATACATCTGCACTACTACAAAAACAGCATTTACTGACACTTAGTTTCTGACACTTTATCAAAAGTGTCAGTAACTTCAGACATTTGACTCATTTTATATCTTTAACATAATTGTGTCATAAGATACTGACACTAAAGTATCACTAATTTAAAAAAAGTCTTCCCTTATTTATAGTATTTATAAAAAATTAGGTTTACCTTACCATATATGGAGCGGCAAAGAACAAAAATCAGCCGCTCCATCCTTCTCTTTTTTTCTCCTCTTTCCCATTCCGCCTCATATCCTCCGCAACACACACACACTGAAAAATCGGATGCACACACTCAATCGTATAAACACACATACAATCATACAAACACACACACGAACGTATATGCTACATCAAGGTCAGATGAGAGGCGGATGGAGTTTCGGGGAGCAGGTTAAGTCGGCGATTTGGCGTCGCAATCGGGCGTAGGTTCATGGGTAAGATTTCAGGTAAGAGTTTTCTCATTTTTTAAAAGGAATTTGGGTTCTGAGATTGTGAATTAACCTCCAGCTTAGGTGTCATCGGACGGAAAATAATGGGGTTGAAGGTGGTTCTGAAAAGGGATTGATTTGGTGAGAAAGGGTAAATCAGGTTGAGGGTTATCCTGGGAAAAATCGATTCGAGAATATGGGAGAAATTCTTTCTGTGAAGCTTGAGGGTTATCCTGGGAAAACTTTTGTGCGTGTGTGTGCAATATTTTTCTTGAATTTATTTGTTACCGTGTGTTTTGTTAGTTAATGTTCTAGAAATCACGATTGAAGTTTTCAAATACCGAATTGCAGTTAATTAATAAATAAAGGCAAAAATCATTTATGTTTTAGATTCCAGATTTTAAAACGATTGTAGAACTTGAATGAGGGTTTCTCCATCTCTCTCTCTCTCTCTCTTTCTCTCTCTCTCTCTCTAATGTGTGAGGATCATATGGGGTTCCAAGTATTGATTAATTTATCCAACTTGTAGATAGATGCTCATGTTGGTGGCGTGAATGATATTACTTTTGCTCATTCCAGTAAGCAGCTTTGCATAGTTACATGTGGGGATGACAAGACAATTAAGGTAGCAGCCATTTAAGATAGTAGTCTCCCAATCATGTATTTTGGTTTCCTCATTTACTCTCGTGTTACAGGTGTGGGATGCTGTCGCTGGTCGCAGGATGTATACATTTGAGGGCCATGAAGTGAATGATCCTGCACAGAAAGATAATAGATTAGTTTCTCTTAATGACCCAGGCCTGTGCAGGCTTGGGTCCATTTTGTGAATCCGTATACTTGTAAGTCTTGTAAGAACAAGATCCACTGATACTGCATTGGGACTTATAGGTAAGTTCTCTTTTGAATGGGTCCCATTTCCAATAGTCTGAGTCTCTAGCAGGAGACCCCCCCTTTACCCCTTACAGCATAGGAGTTTGAGACCTTAGCTATATTATTTGCAATAGGTCTTCTCATAGGTGATTTAGAAAAATTTCTTTTTTGATTAAAATTATACACCTGTGAAGTAGGTCTTCTCACAGGTGCATAAGATTTTGCAAAGTGATTAGCTTGATTCACTTGTGGTTTAACTGGTTGTTTTGGTCCATAATACATGTTGTTACCCTTGGGATGAACAGGATTAACCATTTGCCCAACAGGTTTAACATAGTATCTACCTGTATTAACATTTGGTCTAACTGAATTAACTTTGGGATGACCAGTATTAACTCTTGACCAACCAGAATTAACTTTTGTGTTACCAGTATTAAGTAGAACTTGTCTAGGGACAAACCGATTAGCATGATTAATTCTGTTTACATTATTCCATACAGGTTTATTCACACTATTACCAGTATTAACCAATCTTTGTTTTCTCAACTCATTTTCTTTAGCCATTCTCTTTCATGAAAGTCACAATCTTTTATCAAATGGCTAACACTATTACACACAAAGCATCTCTTTTGAGTAAACACATAACCTTCTCCTAACACTCTATTCCATTTATCATCCTTTTCTCTTTTTGGTGTCTTTGGTTTATTTACTTGTTGCCTAGGAGATTTTAAGTGAGCTTCACAACTAGGTTCAACAGATTCTTGTTTAGGTTCAGACACAGCAGGTTTATCACTTTTAACAGAGTTAGACCTTGACACTTTAGTTGACACACTCTCAGGTTCTGATTCAGAGGGCTCAGAGGTGTTTCCAAGTGACCCTTCACTGTCATTAGATTGGCAGGTAGAGTATTCACTGGATTTTTCTTCTGAGACCTTTGTTTCAGGCACTTGTGGTCCCTTTTTACCATATACATATAGTGATTCATCAAACTCTTTTTCAGGTAGAGGAGTATAATCTCCACTTAAAGGAGGTGGAACTCCTTTGTAGTTATCAGTTTTTAAGAATCTACTATATACAATCAATCACCAAGTCTCTATCTCGAACCAAAGGAACAAGCTTATATCCATTTCTTCTTCATAGCTTAAAACCTCACTATCTGATTTTATCTCATATCCTAGACCAATTTTACAGGTTGAGCTCATACCACAATTTATTAACTTAGACAGATTTTGAGAAGAATTATTCCATTTATCAACTATTTGCTGCAATTCTTCCTTATCTTTAAGAGCCTTTTCACCAATTCTTCTATACTTTTTCAATTTTTCATCTTTAGCATATATTTCATTAGCCTGAAAAGTAAGTTTTTGATTTAAATTGGCCAGTTGTGTATGAAGTTTATCAGCCTGAGCTTCTAAGGTTTTAACACCATTTTCATAAGCAAATATTTTAATCTCTTGCTCTTCTATTTGATTTGCTTATTCGTCACAAAGAGCTTTGATATTATTATATGAATCAATACATAGCTTAGAACATAAAGATACCTCAGAGTTAGAGCTTATGGCCATTAGAGCATGGTTGGTAGGTTCCTCCTCTTCAGAGTGCTCCACCTAGTTGATGACACCATCATCCATTGTCATCAAACCAACTTGACTTGTCTCCTTCTTGTGTACCTCTTCTGGATACATGGAGTTCTTCTTCTTCTTCTCTTCAGAAGTCACCTTTGCTATACACTCTCTGGCAAAGTGACCATTGTTGTTGCACTTCCAGCATACAAGTTTTGACCTATCATAACCAACAGGTTTATTTCCATTGTATCTGATGTTTCTTCCAGTCTTATTGAAGAATCTTTTCATCCTTAGTGCAATCATAGCCAGTTGCCAATTTATGTCCATTTTTATAATATCAGCATCATCAATCTGATCAAGATCATCATGGATGAGATCTCTTTCATCAGACCTTTTTGTAAATAGAGAGTATAGAACATCATCAGCAAAGCCAGTAGGGACATCTCTTTCCTTTATGTTGTTTGAAGAAGAAGCATAACTGCCAGAATTAAAATTGCCAGAACTAACTTTGTTAGTACTGGTCTTGCCTTGTCCAACAAAGGCAACATTTGCTGCACTTGAAGATGGTTTCGAGCTTCCTTTGATGTCTTGTTCAAAAACCCTAAGATTGTTGAACAAATCATCAATTGACCAATCATCAACACCTTCTTTCATTTATTTGTACTAGTGTGTGGGCCTTATTTAGTTTTTGCTGCCCCGAGCTGCTAGGCGACAAGAAAGAGTAATGGGTTTATCATGCTCCACTTTCATTAATTTTTTCAGTTATTGTGGCATAAGTTTATACTTTTCTCCAACACAATAATTGAACCGTGTCCTGATTTTACCGGTTCTGTTTATGGTTTTGATTTTAGAGCATTCAACACAATAACGAATCTGCAGCAGGAAGAAGACGGGCAGTTTGGTACGTATCTCATAAGCTAATTTTCTTTTCATCTTATCTTGAAACTTTTTGGCATATGTATGCTTATTATTACATGACATCTGCTACATCAATTTTCTAATGTGTTCTGGGTTTTGGAAATGTATATATCTGTGTTAATGACATCATTATATATAAATTTTCACATTGCTTAGTATTCAAAATTTTGTACATGTATACACCTATGTGTGTAAATATAACATGTTGTTTCTTTAGTTGATTAGGTAATATTTTAATGAAAACAGTTTCTGTAATTATTGTATATAAGTAACTTATGTTAGAAGTTGTTTGATGAAAACGTTATAATGAAAACAGTTTATAGGATATTTGTGTGTGTAAATGACATGTGGTTGGTTTTTGTCAATGTCTAATCACTTTATTTCTTTGTTGCATTACAGTTTTATGAATGTCTTTCTGCCATCTATGTTATCGTGTAGATGTTATTGGACATGTGGTTGCTTGTGACGACTTAGACAACTACGATAAGAATGGCAGATCAGGCAAGAAGAAGTCGTTGACCATTGCTGACGCAGAGTTAGTATCCTAAACTGAGTCGTGTTTTTATGTACCTTTTTTTAAACTTTATAATTGGATTTTGTTCTGCTTCTTAATGTCCAATGCTTTACAGTGGTAACGAACTCAGATGCACTTTGTGGGGTGCATATGTAACACCCCGAGATATTCGGAATATGTTACAGCGTCGTAGACCCCTACATGGGACCTACCAGGCTACAATAGAAAAACTCCACTCGACTAACCATCTTGGTTAGCGAGGATACACAATTAAATAACATGACATATAAAGATACGCCCGGAGCAACCGGCAAAATAAGCATCAACCAACAACGTGACAATTTAAAGCAATACAATACAGAGTTTGAAATGAAAAGCCTAAGTACTCGCGAGTACACTCTATAAGTTTATAATTATTAGAACTACCAAATTGAAATGGACGAAAGAAATAGAAAGGCCCAAATGCACATGTCAACGACCTTGGCCAACGTCCTCGTACTGTCCAAGTGCCCGCTCGTCCGGATAATCATAACCTGAAATCCATAACAAGAATTTCCCCAAAACGGGTCCCCAACGGGGTTAGCAATTACGCTAGTACAAGTAATCAAGGCAAACCAATCGCTTACACATTTCATAGTACATGCACCAATATCATTTCAAAAACCAAAACTAGACATATCTTTTCCGGAAAACATACAGTCCACAATTAGCCTTGAGAACAGGGCGGCAGCATACATTCTCACTCGAGGCCTCATAGAGACCCTACCGAGTTGGCTACAATTACAGAAAAACAAAAACCACGCACACGCTATGCCGTGAGAATAGGGCGGCAGCATACATTCTCACTCGGGGCCTCACAAGGACCCTAACGAGTTGGCTAGCGGTACAAAACTCATGAAATCCAGGGCGGCAGCATAGATTTCCCTCCTTGACCCCGTCGCGCCAACACAAGGTGAGTTACACACAAGTAATATACATCACCATTTCATGTTAAGCTTAAAGGTTTCCAAAAATACTTGCCTTGAATTATTGACGACGCGAAGAACGGAAGGGAAAGTCACCGACGAACGCTAGGAACCAATGAAACCGAACCTAACGATTCGAAGAATACAATCACAACCGTTTCTAAATGAATACGGAATTGGAATACACCCGAAAACCCGCCTACGATTCATGTATATTCGTATATAAACAACAACGAGGGCGGACCACAACCAAACCCTCTCGATTCCGTAAAAATCACGAAATATACCATGAATCCGTAGGAAAACTAAGAATACCAACAAGATTAATCATATACATCAAGAATCCATCAACAAAACGGGAAGAATCGGACAAAAACCCCAAAATCCCCAATTATCCAAAAGGGAGGGTTTCAAGAAATAATACCTTTGGAGATTCAAGTACTAAGATCCGTAGAACACGCGTTGGATTGATCGTCCGGGCTTCACTACCGAAGAAACACGATAAAAATCAACCCCCCAATGAGTATTGATGAAGAACTCTCCCCCTCTCTCTCACTCTCTCTCGCGCTGCAGGAAGAAGAAGAAGAAATGAGCAGCTGATTTCTCAAAACGACATAATTATAGGGGTTGACCGCATTGTGTGCCGCGGCATACCGAGGTGTGCCGCGCATGTGCCAAAAAATTACTCCTGTGGTTCGCAATGCCGCGGCACCCAGACAGCGGGTTTTGGTCGCAGATGACACACGAGTGTGCCGCGGCACGGATAGGTGTGCCGCGCACTGGCCGGGCATTGTGCCGCGGATCGATAGGTGTGCCGCGGCACACGCATGCTTTGTTTGGCCAACAACTGAAGAAATTTGTGTGCCGCGGCACACACATCTTGTGCCGCGGCCCACACCCCCTTATGGGTCCCAAAATGATAAAAATGATCCGGAAAGAGAATAAAACGATAGGAATCAATATTTGGGAACCAATAACACGAAATGGATCCACGGCAACCCCGAAACGGCGGTTCCGCACCACAATAATGAGAATACAGTTCAACAGTTGACAGGAAGAACACACAGAACGGTACACGAGGGTCACTATGACCGAGAAATATACCAAAATGAAAATATAAGGGAAAGAAAAATACCGGATATTACATTCTACCCCTCTAAAAATAAGTTTCGTCCCGAAACTTAAGAAACAAACAACTCAGGGTACCTAGCACGCATGCTATCCTCGGTTTCCCAAGTTGCTTCCTCGACACCGTGTCTCGACCACTGCACTTTGACCAATGGGATGGTCTTATTCCTCAGTCGTTTCTCACGATGCTCCAAAATCTTCAAAGGACGCTCCTCGAAAGTAATATCTTCAGCAATATCAATCTCGCCATAATCGATGACGTGACTAGGATCCGGAACATATTTCCTCAGCTGGGAATCATGAAAAACGCTATGAACGTGACTCAAGGCCGGGGGTAACGCCAAACGGTACGCTAATCCACCGACCCGCTCGTGAATCTCGAAGGGTCCAATAAATCTCGGACTCAACTTCCCCTTCTTCCCGAAACGGAAAACCCCTCTCGTCGGCGACACCTTCAGCAAAACGTGGTCTCCCACCTCGAATTCTAAAGGTCAACGACGGACATCGGCATATGACTTCTGTCGACTCTGGGCCGTCAACATCCGTTCCCGAATTAATTCTATCTTCCGCCTCGTCTCTAAAACGACATCCGGCTCGGTCCCGACCAAATCGGACGCCTCATTCCAACAAATCGGCGATCGACATCGTCGCCCATAAAGTGCCTCATACGGTGCCATCCGAATCGACGCGTGCCAACTGTTGTTGTACGTGAATTCGATCAATGGCAAATGCTCTTCCCAATCGCTACTCCAACCGAGGGCACAAGCACGCAACATGTCCTCGAATGTCTGGATAGTGCGTTCCGACTGTCCATCTGACTGGGGATGAAAAGAGGTACTCAAATGCAAATGGGTACCCAACGCCTTATGCACGGCCTGCCAAAAGTGCGATACAAAGCGGCCATCACGATCCGAAACAATAGACTTCGGAGTACCGTGAAGTCTCACAATCTGCGCGATAAACACACGAGCCAATTTCTCCGGGCCCCAAGTGTCCTTGATGCCCAGAAAATGTGCCGACTTGGTCATACGATCAACAATCACCCAAACCATATTCATGCCCGATTTCGATCTCGGCAAACTCGTAATGAAATCCATCGATATATCTTCCCATTTCCATTCTGGAACGGGAAGTGACTGCAATAACCCAGCCGGTCACTGATGCTCGATTTTGACCTGCTGGCAAGTCAAACATCTCGCCAGAAACTGTGCGACCTCCTCCTTCATATCATTCCACCAGAAGTTCCTCCTCAGGTCCTTGTACATCTTACTCGAACCCGGATGAACGGAATAGGGTGTGGAATGGGCCTCACGCAAAATACTCTGTCGCAACTCTGGATCGTTCGGCACACAAAGCCGACTCTGGAATATCAAAACACCATCCTCGTGAATCACAAACCCAGGAGACTTTCCCTTAAGAACGTTCTCTCGGATTTGAGTAATCATCGGATCCTCTAATTTTTTCAGCTTAATTTCATCGATCAAAGACGACGAAATCTCTAAAGCACAAAGTTGCCCGACAACTCCAGACAACAAAACCTCAACACCAAAATCAATCAAAGCCCGCCGAAGCTCAGACTGAGACGTGAGGACCTCAAGCGTTCGCAACGCAATCGGTTTCCGACTCAGGGCGTCGGCTACGACGTTCGCCTTGCCCGGATGATAAAGGATTTCGAGATCATAATCCTTAATCAGCTCTAACCACCTCCTCTGCCTCATATTGAACTCCCGCTGAGTAAATATATATTTCATACTTTTATGATCGGTAAAAATCTGACATGCAGAGCCGAAAAGATAGTGACGCCAAATCTTGAGTGCAAAAACGACTGTCGCTAACTCCAAATCATGAGTAGGGTAGTTAAGTTCATACGGTCTCAACTGTCTCGACGCATAGGCAATGGTCTTGCCGTGCTGCATCAATACGCACCCAAGACCCTGGCCCGAAGCATCGCTATAAACGGCGAATCCCTCGTTGCCACACGACAACGCCAAAACCGGGGCTGAAGTTAAACGCTTCTTCAGCTCCTCGAAACTCGACTGCCTCTCATCGGTCCAGACGAACTTCTCAGATTTCTGGAGCAACTGTGTAAGTGGCCGAGCTAGTTTTGAGAAACCCTCGACGAACCTATGGTAGTAGCCAGCCAAACCCAAAAAACTACGGACCTCCTTCACATTTGTGGGCGATGCCCAATCCAACACTGCCTCGATCTTATGCGGATCCACTCGAACTCCCTCGGCTGAAATCACGTGACCCAGAAACATCACTTCCTTCAGCCAGAACTCACATTTCGAGAACTTCGCATAGAGTTGCTCGGTCCTCAAAATGTCTAATACTATCCGCAAATGATGGGCATGCTCTTCCTCATTCCTCGAATAGATAAGAATATCGTCAATGAAGACGACGACACACTTATCCAAATACTCGATAAAGACTTTGTTCATCAACTGCATGAACACCGCCGGCGCATTAGTTAACCCGAAAGGCATAACTACAAACTCATAATGTCCATATCTCGTCCGAAAAGCTGTTTTCGGCACGTCGGACTCTCTCACCCGAAGCTGATAGTACCCCGATTTCAAATCAATCTTCGAGAATACCGCAGCTCCCTGTAACTGATCGAACAAGTCATCAATCCTCGGCAAAGGATACTTGTTCTTGATGGTTACCTTGTTTAGTTCGCGATAATCGATACACAAACGTAGTGAGCCATCCTTCTTACGCACAAACAAGACCGGTGCGCCCCAAGGCGAGGCGCTCGGTCGAACATACCCCGACTCCAGAAGTTCACTCAACTGCTTCTTCAACTCTGACATCTCTGAAGGTGCCATGCGATACGGTGCCTTTGAAATCGGAGCCGCACCCGGCTCTAATTCTTTAACAAACTCAACCTCACGATCCGGTGGCAATCCCGGCAACTCGTCAGGAAATACATCAGGAAACTCACTAACGACTGGAATCGACGAAAGTTCGACTCCACCATTCTCCGCCTTCAAAGCGTAGCACCAATAACCAGTACACCCCTTTCGCAGGAGTTTCACCGCCTTCAAGGCGTTAATAACAAACTGGGTTTCTCTTCGCCCGCGAAAGAGTGTTCAAGATCGTCTCGGCTAACATGGTAATGATCCTCGTGCGGTAATTCATGATTGCACCATGCCGCTCGAGCCAATCATTCCCGAGAATTAAATGCTCGCCCTCGATACTCACAACAATAAGATTAGAGAGCCACGCCCTCTCACAAATGATCACGTAATGCCTCTCGGACCTCTCGATCACCGACGATTCTATCACCGCTAGGAAGTTTAACGATGAAAGGCTCGCAAGGTGACAAACAGTCGAGACTCAAACGGCGTACACACTCTAGAGAAATGAATGAATGCATAGCACCCGAATCGAAAAGCACACTGACAGGATGGAAATGAATGTGAACGGTACCTGTCGCCACAGTAGCTGCTGGATCATCGGCCCTCCTCATCTCATAGATACGCGGCTGAGCAGAGCCGACACTTGAAGCTCCATCTCTAGCGGGCTGACCCCGCCCCCTACCTCGGCCGGCACTCGGTGGAGGCGGCGGAGCAAATGAGCCCTGGTTCACACTCGGCTCCAACGGTACTGGTTGAGAAGAACGGGCGCCACGAAGCTGTTTGATCTGCTCACAAAAAGGGGCCTTGTGGCCCAGCTGTCCACAAGTGTGACAAGTAAGCTTCGGACGAGAACATTGCCGGCTCATATGGCCCTGCACACCACAGTTAAAACATGTGGGTTCACGAGCGGAGGTTCCGGCGGCACCCCGAAAGCTCCCAGAGAAACGAGCCGAACCGCCCGTTGAAATATTCGCAGCTTGAGATTTCTGCTGGCCTCCACTCTTGGGACCAGAAAAATTTCCGACCGACTTCTGCTTCTTGCTCTCACGAGCCAAATCGCTAGCCGTCACCGACATATCATAAGCAAGAGGTCGACTCTGATAATCCTTCAAGGTAGTACAGACGAGCCCAGACATATAGTCCCGAATGGGCAGCTTCATCCTCCTGGAAAAATGGAAAATTTTGTCGCTCTCAGCGACAACTTGGGTCTTCACATAACCCAACTCCTTGTTAAAGTCGGCAATGGCCTGAGATACGGGGATATCCCGTGGTTGAGCATCATAGAAAGCATGCACTCGAGCCTGTCTGACCGGCCACGGACAATATTCGGTCTCCATCAATTCTTGGAATTCAGCCCACGAAGCAACGTGATCTTTGGGACCAACGGCCTCCCATCAATCTGTAGCATCTCCCGTGAGAAAGTATTGAGCAATAGGGACCCTACGGTCCTCGGGGCAATTAGTAGCAGTGAAGACTTTGGATATCTCCTTGATCCACCCTTCCCAGCCGATCGGGTCCGAAGCTCCTGAAAACTGAGGAGGATGCATCTTGATGACATCCTGAAGCCAGCGATCCGCTCCGCCCCGATTAGCATGGGCCTGATCGGGGTTCTGAACCACCTGAGCTATAGCCGCCATCTGGTTAACCATTTGCTGCATAACCGCCTCAATACCAAGATCGCCGCGCTCCTGAGAAGAAGCATGACTGTGACGGTCTCCGGTACTGCCGGCTCCTGAAGAGTGCGACGTGGCTGCCCCACCGGCTGCCCCACGTCCTCGGCCGCGTCCACGACCACGACCACGACCACGGTTTCCTCCGGCATCCATACTGATGTTGAGAGATAACAGAAGTATATCGATGATGAGTAAGGGAGGAAAAGCAATTACGATTCCAAAGTGGAAATACAATGCAAGAAACAAAAGAGCCGAATAAGAAAACTTACGAGCACTGGAAGTACTGGGATGCTGGCAGCGGTGTGACAATGTGCAAAACAAAACACGACTAGACCCGAATAACCAACAAGCCTAGGTATCCCTAAACCTAGAGCTCCGATACCATTTTCTGTAACACCCCGAGATATTCGGAATATGTTACAGCGCCGTAGACCCCTACATGGGACCTACCAGGCTACAATAGAAAAACTCCACTCGACTAACCATCTTGGTTAGCGAGGATACACAATTAAATAACATGACATATAAAGATACGCCCGGAGAAACCGGCAAAATAAGCATCAACCAACAACGTGACAATTTAAAGCAATACAATACGGAGTTTGAAATGAAAAGCCTAAGTACTCGCGAGTACACTCTATAAGTTTATAATTATTAGAACAACCAAATTGAAATGGACGAAAGAAATAGAAAGGCCCAAATGCACATGTCAACGACCTTGGCCAACGTCCTCGTACTGTCCAAGTGCCCGCTCGTCCGGATAATCATAACCTGAAATCCATAACAAGAATTTCCCCAAAACGGGTCCCCAACGGGGTTAGCAATTACGCTAGTACAAGTAATCAAGGCTGTAATATCCGGATTTATTACGGTGTATTTCATATGTATTCAAATCATGTATTATTCGGATTGATGGTTTTGATTATCGGAGTATGATATTTCGTGCATTGACATCATTGTACATAAGTATAGAAACTTGCAAAATTGTTCAAGCAACCTCGTGATAGCGCACGCTAAGAATGTATCTTAACGCGCGCTATCGGGCCATTATTGGCGTACGCTATGCAGGTATTAGTAACGTGCGCTAAGGACTCAATTATTGAGCGGGACAGCTAGCTCATGCGCCAGCGGGACATGGGTCCGGATAAGATTCCCGCTGACGCACCCGGACAAATTATGAAGTCAACCATTATTAGCGCACGCTAAGGGATGCTTAGTAGCGTGCGCTAACTTGTCAATAATGCAGAATATTATAAATGGGACAACAACCGCTTGGGCTTTCATTTCCTTCGTCTATACTTCATCTTTGAGAGTCCAGAGAGCTAGAATCTCCCTTCTAAACACTTAGAACTTTTATGAGTGATCATTGAATGATTGAGTATCACTTGTGAGTGATCATTGAAGAGAAGTAACACCTTGGAGGGGCACATAACCAACCCGAGTCGGATTACACCTTGTGGTTCAGTGATTTCGGCATATTAAGGTATGTTCAACCTATCACCAGTCTTAGATTTGGATTTCCAATGGATATGATGATCATGTTAACGAGATATTGAATTTCATTAGTGAATTATTTCAACTACTTCATGTTTAGAAGATTGGGATGTCTACAATTACGATATTATTGTTGGAACCTTGAAGTTGGAATCCTAGTACTTCAAATGATGAGAGAAATATTCGGAAGTTAACAATCCATATGATTTATGTTATCTTTGTGATCATGATTTGGAAAAGATATTATAAGAACTTAAAGGAAGAATCATCTTAGGAAATATTCTTTCGTATGGTCGGAATTGTTAGTTCACCTCAAGATGAAGTCTGAATATGTATAATGATAGTGGCATCTAATACATCAACCGGAGATCACCAACTTTGCATGAGAATTGTAATCAAGATGGATTATGGTGTCATGATGATTATACGTATATTTGCATCTTGAAGTTGATATCATCCTGGAGATCATTCATAAGAGTAAGAACTTGGTATTCCTGGAAGTAACATGAATTATCACGAAGGATTTCATTGTTTCGAACATGGCAAGAACGAGCTATCGCCAAAGAAGAATCGCCATGCAGAAAGCGCACGCTATGATATGCAGTTTAACGTGCGCTATCGAGTACTAGTTAGCGTGCGCTACGTTTGGTACGTAACGTACGCTAGACAATTAGTCGAGTCAGTTGGCTGATCAGTGAGGTACTGACCATGCGTAGTTAGCGTGCGCTAGTCTTTGTTGTTTGCGTGCGCTATCGAGCAGATGTAACGCACGCTACACAGAATACTTAGCGTGCGCTAAGCTATTCGGGCAGATTGCAGTTTATGAACTTTTGACCGTTAATCGAATTGTTAAACATTTGTACGACGTGAGATAAATCCTATATTATTTCTTTTGTTAAGGTTTGGTCTAGTTACGTGATTGATTGAGGAGGACGATCGTCGAGTGTTCATTTCCGTGGAAGTGTTATTATTGTCTTCAAATCGAGGCAAGTACCTTAATTGTTTTACGTATTGTTGTTATACATATTGTCGTGCATGTATGTCGTTATTGTATGTCCACCTCGTGTTGGTCCGACGGGATCATCGGGGGATCTATGCTAGCGTGCGCTGGATCATCGGACGGGTTTTTCCACCACGGGTTGGTCTGACGGGATCATCGTGGGTTCTAGGCAGTGAACGCTGGATCGATGGAATTACCATGTGTATGTATTGATATCATGTTGTGATTATCAGTTGTGTATGTTATGTTTGAGTTTCTCGTAGGAGAAGACTCGTTGGTATTTTGTCGTTTACGTTATTATTATTCACCGTGAGATATGAATAATATGTTGTGGTACTTGTACTAGCATCGTTGTGCTAACCCCTTCGGGGGTGAACATTTTGTTTGTGTTCAGGATCCAGGAGAGCGGGGAAACAACCACTGGAACTGTATGACTACGAGGGTGCAGAGTGATGTCCCGACCGGGTTTATTTATCTGTTGTTTATTCGTTATTTCAATTAGTACTCGAGTACAAAGTCATTTGTGATGATTTGGATTTGTTGATGTATTATTGAGTTCTGTTGAACAATTGTACTGTTTCTGTATTTGGTCAGAACTGATGTACTGTAATTCCGTTATTTTCATTAGTTAGTACCTTTTTATGCTTGTTCAATTCTTCAGCCTTGTAAATCCTTATGTAAAGGATTTACGGCGCTGTAATATTCCCGAATATATTGGTGGTGTTACAGAATATGGTATCAGAGCTAAGATTAGGGATATCTTGGCCGTTGGGTTAAAATAGCGGTCATTTATGTCTTTTGGGGTAACCGGCCGTGAATGACATCACTGCACTGCCTACGTCTTCATGTGAACAGTGGTTGTAAGTTCCTAAACTCTATCGCGTTCTTTACATATTGTATCTCTTTATACTCGAATATTAGAACGATGTTGTTTCCTGTATATTGAGTATTTATGCTTACAGCATGTTGAGAGGCGGACGTGGACGTGGTCGCGGTCGTGGACGCGGACGAAGAAATGCCGAAAGGGAGGCGTCGCCTTCTAACCAGGCCAGTCATAGCTCCGGCAAGCCGCAGCAATCTATTAATAATGAACCAGATCCTGCTGTACCAGAGATCCTTCGTCAAGTGGTGAACCAGATGACTCAGTTCGCCCAGGTCGTGGACCGAATGCAAGTGGCGGTTGGACTACAACAGGGAGAGAGACAGCAAAGGATCCCAGATATGGGAAATCGAGGTGACCGGTGGCTGCAAGAAGTGGCGAAGATGCAACCACCCAAATTCGACGGTATTTCCGAGACTCCCACCTGGGATCATTGGTTAAAGGAGCTGGAGAAAATCTTTGCCGGAATCAACTGCCCAGACGACCGGAGAGCCTCTATCGCTCAATATTTTCTGATAGGGGAAGCGTCCAAATGGTGGGAAGCCATCCGGCCTGTAGACCATGATGCCGATTGGACAGAGTTTAGATTGATGATGGAAGCTCGATTGCCCTCGTCCCGTGAGGGAAGCCAAAGTTCGGGAGTTTTTCTCCGCTCGGCCTTCCGATGTGCCGATCCTGTGCGATCAAGACGTTTAACCAGCAGCTGGCATTTGTTCGACATCTGGTCAGAACAGATGCAGAAATGATGATTCATTTCGATATGAGAATTAAACCAGAAGTCCAGAGGTACATGTCCGGATTCGAATGTACCACACTCCGCCAATACCAGGATAAGGCGTTGGCATATGAGATCAAGGAAGCAGCCATGGAGAAATTTGCGGAAACCAAGAAACAGAAAGTCTCTGGTACTTTTATAGAGCACAAGAACAGTGGGGCCCGTAAGGCCCAGTCATCCTTTCACTCTTTCAGGAAACCTCCGCACCCAGCTAGGAACGGAAAGAACTTCGGGGCGACATCAACTCTTACTGATGTTACCAGGAAATGCTTTAACTGCGCCCAGACGGGGCACTATCGACGGAATTGCCCCCTTCCTGCCATGACTTGTTTTGACTGTGGACGAGAGGGACATCGGGCGGTGTTTTGTGAAGAGGCTGCAAAGTCTTTTAGAGCCCGTACACCACGGCACCCGTAAGGAGGCCAAGGTATTCCACGACGCACCAAAGTGTTCGATGCCTCGGGAATTTTGGCCGTGGCGAGGCAGAGGACAATGGGACCGAAAGGGGACATCGAGTGCGGATCTGCTCCCCACGCCTGCATGCGAGATGAGGAGGACAGACGATCGTGATCTCTTTGTCGCATCGTGCATCCGAGATCCTTTCCCGGCCGATTAGCGTTTTATTTGATACAGGAGCTACACATTCTTTCATATCCTTGTCTTGTGTAAATCGTTTGAATATTTCCGGTTTTCATGCTTGTGAACCTTATGTGGTTGGGTTACCGAGTGGAGAGAGGATTGTCGGAAATTTAGAAACTAGAAATTTCCCTGTATCATTTGGAGGCAGAGAGTGGCTCTCAAACCTGATCGTGATAGAAATGCAAGGAGATGACCTGATACTCGGAGACGATTGGCTTAATCGGTACGGAGCAATTGTAAACTACCGAAGGAGGAATATCTCGCTGGTCGCTGACGATGGTTCCGAGATACTGTTTGAGGGATGGAAACCGGGAAGCTCAGGAAAGTTGATCAAGGCGATAAAAGCTGTCAAATTGCTGAAACAAGGCTGTACCGGGTACCGGTGTTACGCAATGAAGAAAGAAGAAGAAATGGTGGAACATTCATCTATTCCTGTTGTGAACGAATTTCCAGATGTATTTCCTGATGAATTACCTGGGCTACCTCCACGAAGGGATGTAGAATTTACTATTGAGCTGGAACCTGGAGCGACACCAATTTCTAAGGCGCCGTATCGTATGGCACCTACTGGGATGTACGAATTGAAGAATCAGCTGGAGGAGTTACTGGACAAGGGCTATATTCAGCCAAGCGTTTCACCCTGGGGGAGCGCCAGTTCTTTTTGTCCGAAAGAAGGATGGATCGCTCCGACTGTGTATTGACTATCGAGAGCTGAACAAGATGACGATTAAGAACAAGTATCCGTTGCCACGGATTGATGATTTGTTTGACCAGTTGCAAGGAGCAATAGTATTTTCTAAGATCGATCTGAGATCAGGATACCATCAACTGAGGATTAAGGAGTCTGATGTTCGAAATCGCTCGTAACTCGCTACGGGCATTATGAGTTTGTAGTGATGCCGTTTGGTCTCACTAACGCACCTGCTGTATTTATGCAATTGATGAACCGTGTGTTCATTGAATTTTTGGATAAATTTGTGGTCGTGTTTATTGATGACATTCTGGTGTATTCTAAGAGTCCGGAAGAACATGCGCAGCATTTGCGGATTGTATTGGAACTCTTGAGAAACGAGCAATTGTACGCCAAACTTTCTAAATGTGAATTCTGGCTAAAGGAAGTAATGTTCCTCGGCCATGTGGTGTCAGCTAAAGGAGTCCGAGTAGATCCTCAGAAGATCGAAGCAATATTGGATTGGAAGCCTCCAAAGAATGTGAAAGAGGTCCGAAGCTTCTTAGGACTTGCTGGATATTATCGTCGATTCGTGGAAGGGTTTTCTAAAATTTCCCGCCCACTTACTCGACTTTTGCAGAAAACTCAAAAGTTTGAGTGGAACGAGTCGTGTCAGACTAGTTTTGATGAGTTAAAGAAGAGATTGACGACGGCACCGATTCTATCACTTCCGCAGGGAACTGAAGGATTCATAGTTTACAGTGATGCTTCGAATCAAGGACTTGGGTGCGTGTTGATGCAGAATGATAAGGTGATCGCTTATGCGTCGCGACAACTGAAACCTTATGAAGTGAATTACCCGACACATGATTTGGAACTAGCAGCAGTGGTTTTTGCCTTGAAGATTTGGAGGCATTATCTGTACGGGACTCACTGTCAGATCTTTACGGATCATAAGAGTCTCAAGTACATATTCAGTCAGAAAGAGTTGAACATGCGGCAAAGAAGATGGTTGGAACTGATTAAGGACTATGACTTGGAGATTTTATATCATCCAGGCAAAGAAAATGTAGTGGCCGATGCACTTAGCCGCAAACCTGTCTCTATTCAGATGCTGGAGACGCTGACATCCCAACTTAGCCTTCAACGAGAGATGATTCGTGAAGGAATTGAGGTATGGTTACAAAGAGACCAAGTACAACTGTGCGTGATGGAGATAACTTCATCTTTAACTGAAGAAATCAAATCTAGACAGGCAGATAATCCTCTGATGATTCGGTTGCATGATGAAGTGATCAAAGGAAAGGCCCCCAGATTCATAATTCATGACAATGGAGTTTTGAGATTTCAGAACCGACTCTGCGTTCCCGATGTTGATGTTCTGAAACAGACGATTATGAAGGAAGCTCATAGTTCGCCCTATTCTATCCACCCGGCACCAAGAAATGTATAAGGACTTGAAGCGAGAATTTACGGTGGGGCAACATGAAGCAAGACGTAGCGGACTATGTTTGAAATGCTTGACTTGTCACAGTTAAGATCGAGCATCAACGGCTCTTTGGAATGTTGAAGACGCTCCCGATTCCTGAATGGAAGTGGGAGGACATATCAATGGACTTTATCACTAATATGCCGAAAACCAGGACAGGAATGAACATGATTTGGGTGATAGTTGATCGTTTAACCAAATCGGCTCATTTTCTAGGCATTAAGGATACGTGGGGACCAGAGAGGTTGGCACGAGTCTTTATTTCAGAGATAGTTCGATTGCATGGTACGCCGAAGACCATTGTTTCTGATCGAGACGGCCGTTTTGTGTCTCACTTTTGGAAGGCAGTTCATAAGGCCTTGGGGACCGAATTGAACTTCAGTACAGCTTATCACCCGCAGTCTGACGGACAATCTGAGAGAACTATACAAACGGTGGAAGATATGCTAAGGGCCTGTGCCTTAGATTGGTCAAACGATTGGGAAGTTCATCTACCGTTGATTGAATTTACTTACAACAATAGTTGGCATGCTTCCATTAAGATGGCACCGTTTGAGGCATTATACGGAAGGAGATGCAGATCGCCCTTATGTTGGGACGATTCATCAGACTTGATCGGAACAGAACCAGAGTTGATCGAGCAGACTCGAGAGAAGATAGCCTTGATTCGTGAAAGGCTGTTGACTGCCCAGAGTCGCCAGAAATCCTATGCGGACGTACGCCGCCGCCCATTGGAGTTCAGTACTGGAAATCACGTACTTTTGAAGGTTTCTCCTACCCGGGGTATCTTTCGTTTCGGTAGAAAAGGAAAGCTGAGTCCGAGATATATCGGGCCATTTGAGATCCTCGAGAAAGTTGGGGAGTTGGCATACAGATTAACATTACCGCCGTCATTGTGTCATGTTCATAACGTGTTCCACGTATCCCGCCATGGAGATATATACGAGATCCTTACCATATCATCGATTTCAAGTAGATCGAAGTCGAACAGATGGGACGTTTGAAGAAAGACTCACAAGATACTCGAGAGTCGAGTTAAGCAACCGAGGAACAAGTCAATCGCTTTTGGTCAAAGTTCGGGTCACGTCATGGAACTAAGAAGCCACCTGGGAAACGGAAGCTGATATGAAGTCCAGATATCCCGAGTTATTTTCGTCTTGAGTTTCGGGACGAAACTCCTTTTTAGTAGGAGAGTATGTAATATCCGGATTTATTACGGTGTATTTCATATGTATTCAAATCATGTATTATTCGGATTGATGGTTTTGATTATCGAGTATGATATTTCGTGCATTGACATCATTGTACATAAGTATAGAAACTTGCAAAATTGTTCAAGCAACCTCGTGATAGCGCACGCTAAGAATGTATCTTAACGCGCGCTATCGGGCCATTATTAGCGTACGCTATGCAGGTATTAGTAACGTGCGCTAAGGACTCAATTATTGAGCGGACGGCTAGCTCATGCGCCCGGGACATGGGTCGGATAAGATTCCCGCCGACGCACCGGACAAATTATGAAGTCAACCATTATTAGCGCACGCTAAGGGATGCTTAGTAGCGTGCGCTAACTTGTCAATAATGCGTAATATTATAAATGGGACAACAACCGCTTGGGCTTTCATTTCCTTCGTCTATACTTCATCTTTGAGAGTCCAGAGCTAGAATCTCCCTTCTAAACACTTAGAACTTTTATGAGTGATCATTGAATGATTGAGTATCACTTGTGAGTGATCATTGAAGAGAAGTAACACCTTGGAGGGGCACATAACTAACCGGAGTCGGATTACACCTTGTGGTTCAGTGATTTCGGCATATTAAGGTATGTTCAACCTATCACCAGTCTTAGATTTGGATTTCCAATGGATATGATGATCATGTTAACGAGATATTGAATTTCATTAGTGAATTATTTCAACTACTTCATGTTTAGAAGATTGGGATGTCTACAATTACGATATTATTGTTGGAACCTTGAAGTTGGAATCCTAGTACTTCAAATGATGAGAGAAATATTCGGAAGTTAACAATCCATATGATTTATGTTATCTTTGTGATCATGATTTGGAAAAGATATTATAAGAACTTAAAGGAAGAATCATCTTAGGAAATATTCTTTCGTATAGTCGAATTGTTAGTTCACCTCAAGATGAAGTCCGAATATGTATAATGATAGTGGCATCTAATACATCAACCGGAGATCACCAACTTTGCATGAGAATTGTAATCAAGATGGATTATGGTGTCATGATGATTATACGTATATTTGCATCTTGAAGTTGATATCATCCCGGAGATCATTCATAAGAGTAAGAACTTGGTATTCTGGAAGTAACATGAATTATCACGAAGGATTTCATTGTTTCGAACATGGCAAGAACAGCTTCATCGCCAAAGAAATCGCCATGCGTAGATAGCGCACGCTATGATATGCGCTTTAACGTGCGCTATCGAGTACTAGTTAGCGTGCGCTACGCTTGGTACGTAACGACGCTAGACCATCGATCCGAGTCGGTTGGCCGATCGCTGAGGTATCGACCATGCGTAGTTAGCGCGGCGCTAGTCTTTGTTGTTTGCGTGCGCTATCGGGCAGCATTTAACGACGCTACGTAATACTTAGCGTGCGCTAAGCTATTCGGGCGGATTGCGCTTATGAACTTTTGACCGTTAATCGAATTGTTAAACATTTGTACGACGTGAGATAAATCCTATATTATTTCTTTTGTTAAGGTTTGGTCTAGTTACGTGATTGATTGAGGAGGACGATCGCCGAGTGTTCATTTCGTGGAAGTGTTATTATTGTCTTCAAATCGAGGCAAGTACCTTAATTGTTTTACGTATTGTTGTTATACATATTGTCGCATGTATGTCGTTATTGTATGTCCACCTCGTGTTGGTCCGACGGGATCATCGGGGATCTATGCTAGCGTACTGGATCATCGGACGGGTTTTTCCACCACGGGTTGGTCCGACGGGATCATCGTGGGTTCTAGGCGGAACGCTGGATCGATGGAATTACCATGTGTATGTATTGATATCATGTTGTGATTATCAGTTGTGTATGTTATGTTTGAGTTTCTCGTAGGAGAAGACTCGTTGGTATTTTGTCGTTTACGTTATTATTATTCACCGTGAGATATGAATAATATGTTGTGGTACTTGTACTAGCATCGTTGTGCTAACCCCTTCGGGGGTGAACATTTTGTTTGTGTTCAGGATCCATGAGAGCGGGGAAACAACCACTGGAACTGTATGACGACGAGGGTGCAGAGTGATGTCCCGACCGGGTTTATTTATCTGTTGTTTATTCGTTATTTCAATTAGTACTCGAGTACAAAGTCATTTGTGATGATTTGGATTTGTTGATGTATTATTGAGTTCTGTTGAACAATTGTACTGTTTCTGTATTTGGTCAGAACTGTAATTCCGTTATTTTCATTCGTTAGTACCTTTTTATGCTTGTTCAATTCTTCAGCCTTGTAAATCCTTATGTAAAGGATTTACGGCGCTGTAATATTCCCGAATATATTGGGGGTGTTACAAAGGCAAACCAATCGCTTACACATTTCATAGTACATGCACCAATATCATTTCAAAAACCAAAACTAGACATATCTTTTCCGGAAAACATACAGTCCACAATTAGCCTTGAGAACAGGGCGGCAGCATACATTCTCACTCGAGGACTCATAGAGACCCTACCGAGTTGGCTACAATTACAGAAAAACAAAAACCACGCACACGCTATGCCGTGAGAACAGGGCGGCAGCATACATTCTCACTCGGGACCTCACAAGGACCATAACGAGTTGGCTAGCGGTACGAAACTCATGAAATCCAGGGCGGCAGCATAGATTTCCCTCTTTGACCCCGTCGGGCCAACACAAGGTGAGTTACACACAAGTAATATACATCACCATTTCATGTTAAGCTTAAAGGTTTCCAAAAATACTTGCCTTGAATTATTGACGACGCGAAGAACGGAAGGGAAAGTCACCGACGAACGCTAGGAACCAATGAAACCGAACCTAACGATTCGAAGAATACAATCACAACCGTTTCTAAATGAATACGGAATTGGAATACACCCAAAAACCCGCCTACGATTCATGTATATTCGTATATAAACAACAACGAGGGCGGACCACAACCAAACCCTCTCGATTCTGTAAAAATCACGAAATATACCATGAATCCGTAGGGAAACTAAGAATACCAACAAGATTAATCATATACATCAAGAATCCATCAACAAAACGGGAAGAATCGGACAAAAACCCCAAAATACCCAATTATCCAAAAGGGAGGGTTTCAAGAAATAATACCTTTGGAGATTCAAGTACTAAGATCCGTAGAACACGCGTTGGATTGATCGTCCGGGCTTCACTACCGAAGAAAAACGATAAAAATCAACCCCCCAATGAGTATTGATGAAGAACTCTCCCCCTCTCTCTCACTCTCTCTCTACCGCAGAAGAAGAAGAAGAAATGAGAAGTCGATTGCTCAAAACGACATAATTATAGGGTTGACCGCATTGTGCCGCGCACACCGAGGTGTGCCGGCACGTGCCAAAAATTACTCCTGTGGTTCGGCGGTGTCATGCAAGCACTGCAGCCGCGGCACTGCAGACAGCGGGTTTTGGTCGCAGATGATACATGAGTGTGCCGCGGCACCGGATAGGTGTGCCGCGCACTGCCGGGCATTGTGCCGCGGCATCGATAGGTGTGCCGCGGCACAAGATGCTTTGTTTGGCCAACAACTGAAGAAATTTGTGTGCCGCGGCACACACATCTTGTGCCGCGGCCCACACCCCCTTATGGGTCCCAAAATGATAAAAATGATCCGGAAAGAGAATAAAATGATAGGAATCAATATTTGGGATCCAATAACACGAAATGGATCCACGGCAACCCCGAAACGGCGGTTCCGCACCACAATAACGAGAATACAGTTCAACAGTTGACAGGAAGAACACACAGAACGGTACACGAGGGTCACTATGACCGAGAAATATACCAAAATGAAAATACAAGGGAAAGAAAAATACCGGATATTACAGCATATGCACAGCAATTTCAAGATTTTGTCGATACTTGCCTCAACCGTGGGAAGATCATGTTAATTCTTCAATTGGGCATGATGAAAATATGGGACGGTATATATAATTCATTTTACATGTGTTATTTTCCTATATGTTATTCTACATAAATCTTATTAAATATTGTTTTTTTATAAATAGGCAAAATGGGAGTTCAAAATGGCTATAATGGGACAAGGCTTTTTCTTTTCAACGGGCATGAAAGCATTCCCAAAGAAGAATTTATGGATGTCGAGTTTTATAGACTTCGGTCTGCTATCACTTTACAGGATTATACCTTTATTTCAATGCCATGCATCTATTTTGTCCCTCATATCGTTACTTATATATTTTGATTATTTTCATCTGTTTATTGATAAGGATGATGTAATATCCGAAAATACGGCTTCCCGTATTTCGACTCACCCAAAAATTCAACTAGAGATGAGTTTCTTAATAAGTTGCAGGTCAAAACATTGTTGAGTCGCTTGATGTTGCTCAGGTTACACTTACTACCGCTACACAACTTTATAAAATATTGCATATCCTTTGGTAACCTAAACTTCAGTTTCTACCATTTTCAGGGTAAGGCGAGCATAATTGTTGGAACAATTATTGCCATTCACGAAGAGGAGGGCTGGTGGTACCTCGATTGCCGCAAGTGCAACAAAAAAGTGGTTAAAGAATCTCAGTTTGTAGACCTCGACGCCGAAACCAAACCCAAGTTTGGATATGAGCAAACACCTGATCAATGGACATGCACCAAATGTGCTAAGACCGTTACTGGGATAAAAACTGAGTAAGTACTTTATCATTGTCTCTTATAAGTGAGATATTAATACGACAGTTAGTTGAAACCATCACCTTAAGATTTGTTTTGTGCTCACAAGACAACACATCTGCTCAGTTCTTGATAGTTGTTTGAGGAAAAAAGGCATAAATCATGGTCCGATGCTTATGCTCAGGTTCGATGTCTTCATCTGCCTAGTGTTTTTTATCCTACCACATTTAGCGTTTCTTCAGCACTGTGATACGCACATTGTATATTCAGACTGACTGAATCTTGCAGATAGCAATAGGGACAGATGATAGCAATACTATTTTGTTACTTACAACATTTTTTTTCCTTATTTAGGCTCTTGTTTCATTTGCGAATCAAGCGCATAAATTACATTACGATCTTTTCCATGCAAAATTTACAAAACATAAGATGAACAACTCAGTTGCTAAGGAAGTATTTGAGTCAATACCATTGGACTTAAAAGATGGTTATCCAAGTCCCTGGAAAGTTTTACAATTTTTTCTCGAGAGCCTTTTAAAGGTTTAACCTCCATCTTATCATCCTTTTTATTTATGGAATTAAATTAAATTTATTTTTAAGGGGGCTCATGCAGATTGTTTCAATTTTAAATATTATATCTGCGTGCAGGTCCGACTCATCTATGAAATGATGGGAGATAGAAGATGGGCTGAAGCCTATTTCAAATCCGGGAAGGACATATCCCATTTACATGACGTTCCTTTATTTACATTTGCTTTCTCTTACCACTGCATTTTGTTGCCACCAATGTAGACTACAATTTGAAGTTTCTATGTATGAGTTTTTTTGTCGTCCGGCAAAGACACTCGATCGATTTACCGAACCAGCTTAAATCCATTTCCAAGGCCCAGCTGCAAAACTTGGTTGAAGTGTTTTGTTAGTAGTTAAGTTGAATGCTTGATTAGTATATTTGATTGAGGTGTTCTATTGGTATAGTTTAGAATTTCCCAGACTTGGTAGTTTAGTAGTTTGATTGTATTTTGATGGCTCTCGATGCTTGGTTTTGTATTCTCCTGCTTTTTTAAGTCAATTGCATTTGGGATGTTTTATAAGTGAAATGTCTGTTTGAAAATTTTAATCTATGGTATTTTTTTCATGTAATTAAACAAAAAAATGTAATTGAGATAATAATACATTTTTTTTTTCACAAATCTAAACATATACTGACACTAAAATAGTGTCAGTAATTATTTTTACTGACACTTTATAATAGTGTCAGTAATGCTAAAGTTGAATACACATCGACACTAATGTTTAGTGTCAGTAAAAAATTAATTACTGACACTATTTTAGTGTCAGCAAAACAAAATACTGACGCTATTTTAGTGTCAGTATTTATTGACTCTTGTATTACTGACACTAAAAATTAGTGTCAGTATTTTCTGGCTTTAGCATTACTGACACTATTATGAAGTGTCAGTAAAACTAATTACTGACACTATTTTAGTGTCAGTAAAAGGGATATTTGTACTAGTGCTGGAAGAATTTGGTTCTGCAAAGATGGGAAGTGGTCCGATCCTTTAGGCGTAGCTGACTCCCCAGGGATTCCACTTTACGCTCTAGCTCCAAGTACTCCGGTCTCATACGCTCTAGTGCTTCAAGTAGTTCGTTTCTCTGACTGCGGAATGTCGACGCGTCCTGATGCACACGTGCGATAGTCCCTCAAATACTGGAGCTGTCTCTCACGGGTGTCAGTCAAGGTCACCGCATCCACGAGGGGTCTCATAACGCTCTCAATCTGATCCAGTGACTGTCGAAGCTGATCTTCAGTGATTGTCGCCGGCGGAGTAGGCGTATCCTCATTTTCCTGGGTCACAACCTTCTTATCTGTGGGGTCCATCCAGTTAACAAAATAATCTAAGTCAGTATCTCGCAAAATCTAATACCAACATAAAACTCTATTAAGCATGAATAATCATTAAGGTAGTGAACTTAATGATTCAACAAATGCTTATATGATACTAACGACAAAGGAACGATAATACTCCATTTTAAGAAAGTAATGAAATTTAGTGGAGTTTAAAGGAACTTCATCAATTTTGAATGAATAGTGATATAACTTCGAGAAATGGATAAGCGAAATATACTACATCCGTTGCAAGAGTTCAATAGAAGAATTGATTCAGTCGGGGAAATGTCGTGAATACTTAATCAAGTACCTTGACCAATGACTTAGGAAATTTGAATTTGACTATGCATATTCCAAGTGAATAGCGGCAAGTCGAAAGAGATCTTAATGAGAATTGACTCGAGAAATGTACTTCAGGTCTCAGTCCTATGGTTCACTTCGTCTTAGGTGGAATTCCGATCTAAGTCCGAAGAATCTTATCCTAGTTAGCCCGTTGTAAATTTCCTTCTCACAAAGCGGGATCCGATACCACTTCTGTCATGCCCCCAACATCGGGAAGGACGAGGGCGCGATGCATCGGTCGATCAACCAATCAAAGTCCAACAATAAATAGCGGAAGCAAATTAACGATTGGATAAAATTTCAAAACAACAATCTTAACCCGATGTTCTAAGATTCGTTGTGATAAAAGCTGATAATCAAATTTACATTGATCATAAGTTTGCAGTGGAAAATTTCTAAATACCAAATAAACCAAGTACGAAACATAATTAATTGTTACAAGTTGGGATAACAACAGAAATTCTAAGTCTTGATGGCGGTCTTCTATTTAGTCTCTTCCTCAAAAACCTCTTCGCCTTCCGCTGGTGGCTCGTTCTCTGATTTTAAAAGGGAAAACGGTGGGGTGAGACAAAAGGTCTCATTGAGTGGGTGATCGTGTGCGAGTGTGGCTCTCTTTCCTTTGATAATTTTAAGTGATGCATGATTTTATCAATTATGATAAAGTGGGAACAATTATAATTACGTCGGAATTTTATAAAAACAATAATCATTATATAGTTCTAATATTATAATCCTGTCCCTACGGACGGATGTCAAGTCAAGTAGTCACTCAATCAGTCGATCAGTCAATCCAGTTTCGAATTCTGCCGATGTAGACTTTGGATTCTAGACTCTTCTTATTACTCCTCGCAATATATGTCATCGCCCCAAGATTTGGACCGTCGCCCCAATAGCTGAGCCTTCGCTCTCACACCTAGCGTGTGCTTCGTTATCTATTATCTGGGCTCGGTATGTCTTTAGCTGTGGGTCAATTCCCGGATCACACCATAATCGCGATTATATCCCAAGTCTACGACCCAAGTCCCTCGGAACACTCCGTTCCTCGATTATGGAAATAGGAAACAACCGCAGCCGCACTGCGCTATCTAAGACTCGGTCTAACCGCCCCGGCTCGATTTGGGACTCTAGAGGTGGCTCCTACAACTCAAGTGGTGGCCCCCGAATTGGAGGTCGACTCTCTGTTTCGTATGGGCTCAAGAGGTGGCCCCCATCCGTCGACGTGGCACTTTGTCCCGATAGAGTTAGAGGCGTACCCGTCCAGGGCACTTTGTTTGTATAATACTTAGTTTCCAGACAGTTACAGGTATCATTTAGACGTATTTCACAAGTATCACGTAATCATTCGGTCAGTGAGGTTAATAGCGTCTTTTGATTAAGTGTGGAATATGGTTACTTATATTTGTAGCATGATAAAACGGGATAGTACTTGTATATAATTTGAAAATGCTCTCAAGATTTTATTATTGGTTCGTTGGGTTTAGGTCAGATATACTAAATGGGTAGGTTCGACGAAATGAAACGAGGGTTTTCTGAAATAGTCGAAAGGACATTTTTACCCTCAGGTTCGAACCTAAGCGTTTGGAGTATGAAATAAAATCGGATGGTTATGAAAATTTATGCGGAAGCCAAAAATACTTCCTCGACTCCATATTTAAGGGAAAATTCAGAAATTTCTAGTTTCGAGTCTGAAATTCCCAGAAATTATGGTATCGCCCCAAAACTTAAGGAAATTGTTCTGAGCCTTATAGAGCTATGAATTTAGCTCAGAATTTAACGAAATTTTATAAAATGACTCGTGATGAACCTGAAATTCCATATTTGTGAAAATTCCAGAAAAATTCGGACTTGGTCCAGAATTTTTGTTTTCTTGCATTTGACCCCCAAAAATAATTTAAAATTGCAATTTGGACTAATAAGTTTAGATATCGAACTCCGAGTCACTTGAAATTTTACGGACATCCCATACATGATCTAATATTTACTGTCCAAGGTCCAGAATATTTTATTTCGTAAATTTCAGTTTAGTACCCAAACTTTAAGACATTACGAATTATGCCCAAAAGTTCCGTTTACTCGTTTCAAGTCCCGGTTTGACCATAAATAATTTATCCACATACCATATCTTAGTCATATAACACAAGTTCCATATTATTGATAGAGTTTACAAGAAATTATGAAGAAGTCATGAAATTTCAATTTTTCACATAATCGGAATCCGACTACCAAATCGGATGTCATTTAAATTCACTAAACTCGTATTGCATGTTAATATAATCATATAATATATCTTTAAAACATGCATTCATATAAGAAATTTAGATTAGTGCATGCTCTATATTTTTCATAACTTTAGAATCTTAGTTCATGAAGAAAACGATATATATGTATTTTTAATATAAATTTTATAGCATAAATTCTAACATGAAGTTTTTCAAAAATTTCTCAACATTATATATGAAGAACTTTCAGATTTAGAACATGCATCACAAGCAAAAACAAGAGTTATTAATTTAAAATTTTGAAAGAGTTTCACCCACCTCGATCTTGCCGGATTTAGTCGATTCTAGGTCTCGGAAGTTGTCAGACTATCTTCCCCTTCACCACTACTAGGTTCGGCCGAAACATGTATCCAAGATATATGTTTTGTTTGTATGTTTTAAGATTTAGTTAGATTAGGATGGTAGTAACTATAATTTACAAAAGGAAATGTGGGAAAAGAACTACCTATTTTTGCTTGAATCTTCTTCTTCCTCCTCCTTCTTCCTCTTTGGTTTAGCCCTCTCCTCTCTCTCTCTAGTCTCTCAGCGCATATTTTTTTATTATTGTTGAAAGTTTAAAGGGTGGCTATTGCTAAGTGTAGGTATTTAAAGTTAGTATAATGAGGGTTGGGAAGTGGAATGGGAACATGTGTCAAGAGTATTGCATGAAGACTCTAGAATTCCTCCTCTTTTTTCTCCCCTTGGCCGCCCATTGTAGTAGTTGGTAATTTAATTAGTTGGGTTGGGCTAGTTAGTTAGTTGGGCTTTAAATTGTAAATTCAAGTCTTAAAAATTTTATTGAGTTGGGTTGAGCCCATTAGTTATTTTAGTATGTTATTTAATTAATTATATGTGCTAAATATTTAATAAAATTAAATTTGGGTGATTAACAAATAATCGATCGAAACATCAAGGGGTTCGTAACAAAATTTATTCATAACAATGAGATGATGTCTTACAACTATATATACTAAGTCTAACATTTACATGATTTTTTTTGTGGGATTTTACAGATCAGGATATTCCTATAATCTTGGAACGCCCATTTCTTACAACTAGACGTGTTTTTTCTGATGTCCACGAAGAAAAACTAATTCTTAGAGTTCAAGACGAGCAGGTCACCTTCAATGTTTTAAAATCCTTAAACCATCCTCCTGGTGATGATTCTTGTGCAAGAATTGATGCAATTGACATAGTGACCAAGTCATTGGAGAAAATTATATCAAAAGATCCTCTTGAGACATGGATTACAAATTCTTTAATCATTGAGAAGCAACACTATCATTTGGCTCAAAGAGTTAACAATCTAGAAGTAGTACCATCTTTCAGAAGACATCCATACTTGAAGAATTATGGACAAGCTCCACTAAACCCATCCTTTCAATACAAGAAGCTCCAACACTTGATATTAAACCTCTACCCACACATTAGAGATATACTTATTTAGGCATTTCCTTTACACTTTGGTGATTATTACTAATACATTGACCGAACTTGAAGAAGCAAAGTTGCTGAGAGTATTGAGGAATCACAAGAGTGCTATTGGATGGACAAATGTGGAAATTAGAGTAATTAGTCCCTCTATATGCACGAACAAAATTTTCATGAAAGATGATTTAAAACCTTTAATCAAGCATCAACGCCATTTGAACTCGAACATGAAGAAAGTTGTAAAGATGGATGTTTTAGAACTACTTGACAAGGAATTCATCTATCCAATTTCGAATAGTCTATGAGTGAACCCCCCACATATGGTTTCCCAAAAAGACTAGAATAACAACTACAGGTGACGAGCACAATGAGCTTATACCGACATAACCCATTACTCAGTAGAGGATGTGCATAGATTACAGGAAGTTCAACAAGGCAACTAGAAATATAAAATTTTACACTCCCGTTCATTGATCAAATGCTCGAAAGACTGTCGGGATATTCTTATGATTTATTCCTGGATGGATACTTAGGGTATAGTCAAATTATCATGGCCCTAGAAGACCAAGAGAAAACAAGACTCCATTGCCCATATGGAACATTTGTGTTGGGATAAATACAACCTGTTTTGATAATTGCCACCATACAACATGAAGTCTTCAAAGTCAGCATTTCGCTAAGTATGGAAGTTGTTAGGAAACTCCATACAGCAAGAGATCTTCGTGCATAGTCCGGTCATAGAGTGCCTACATTATTATACAGCAGAGTTGACGAAAGATGGATACAACAATCTTCTTGTAGGAGTTATACTTAGGAAAAGTAAAATACATCCAACAAGACTGAACAATAGCTTTAAACCATCGTGAAATAAACTTTGTTTATTCATAAAGTATTCACAGTTAAAGCAGCATTTAATGCTGATAGGACAACATTAAATGCGGCCGAAAGAGACTACACTCTGAACGCACTGAAGAGCATTTAATGCAAAGTCAAAGAGATTGTCTGAAACATTAAATGCGAAACATTCTGCAGCCGCCAAATCAGAGCTATCTAAATCTCACCAATTGGCCAATAACTACATTTATAATGAATCTATTTCCAAGGTTATAAATAGCCCGAAGAAGAGGACATCAAAGACAACAAGAATAATACACAAGTGATTATCTTGCGCAATACACCTGACAATCAGCTCTGACAATCAGAATATCAAGTTAAGATAGAGCAGTATATTTCTTGAGCATACATCATCATCAAAGCGAAGAAATATACAGTCCTCAATGCAAACAGCACATCGTACAATTCGCTCGTCAAAGCATATATTTGCTGTTTGAACTTTTTCTACGCTATCTTTACCGTTGAGATCAACCTTAGCCATATATGGACTAAGTCCTTGCTAGTTCCGACCTGTATCGGAAGAATAGCATTGAAGAAGAAGATTCGATCTATGTGAGAAGAAGCAAGTCGAAAGAGCCAAAGCCAATTTGTGTGAACGGCCCAAGTTGCTGTCACTGTATCAATATGTGTGAACGATACAGAGACAAGTTTAGTTAAAGTCACGTATTTGTGTACGTAGTGATTTTAATAAACACTTTACTCCTGTGTGGAGGACCAGTGGACTTAGAGGGGTTTACCTCGAACCACTTATATATGTGTGTATCTTACTTTCTATCCTTAATGTTTTCTTATCTACCTGTGATTTAAAGTATTCATATTGTTAAAACTCTGTATGCACCAAGCAAACAGGAGATTGCCTAGTTACTTTATTTATAGCAACTCAACATTAGTCTTCCGCTATGCAAATAACTTTTAAAAACATAGAGCTTATTATATCCTCCCTTTCTAAGCTTTTTACTGTATACTATATGGCCAAAAAATAGTATCGGAGTGGTTGATTCTAAAAAGATTCAGTCCATTTTTAACTGAATCAGTTCCACAAAAATCACTAGCTTTTGAAAACTTTAGTGTTATATTTCCATCATTTATCCTATTTTTCTAAAATGGACACCTCCATGATAAATAAAGCTCCTATATTTTCTATTAACGAATTTGATGAGTGGAGAGTTAGGATGGAAGCCCATCTTGAATGCTATGCAATAAAAGATGATCTTTGTCATCCAGGAAGTACTTATCAAGATTATGAAGGTCAATACAGTTGCAAGAATGGAAGGGAAACCCTATGTGGAGATGCTCGAGAAGGAGCGCGATCAATGGACGACCGATGAGCGCAAGCATGTAAACCTGTACATTATCACCAAGAATGTGCTTTTTGTCACTCTCGACAAAGGCACATTCTCTAAGGTAAAAATCTGTCAGACAGCCGAGCAAATCTGGGAAAAACTCAAGCTCATTTGCGAGGGAACTGAGCTCTCGAAAGAAAATAAAATTTCTAAACTAACTCAGCAATTTGAGTCTTTTGAAATGAAACCTACAGAAGTGCTTGAGGAGGTTGACCTCAAATTTACCGGCATTATTAGTGAATTTGAATCATTGGGTAAAGTGTAAACCCAAAAGGATTTTTTTTTGAAAATATTTAGATCAGTCCGTACTCGATGAGACATAAAAACTACAGCTATATGTGTGTCCTGTAACTTAAATGATTTCCCCTCTTGATCTTTTTTCTGACCTAAAGGCATTCGAGTATGATATAGACAGGAGAGAGAAATCTGAAGAGTCACCTGTCAAGACTACACCACTGGCTACTGTATCTGATAGGATAAAGAGTTCAGCACCTAACACACCCAAGTAGGCATACAAGGTAGCAGACAACGACGATGACATACTGTCACAAGATGAAATGGCCATGCTCATGCACAAATTCAAGACGTTCATCAAACAGTCTGGAAACTCCCCATACAGGCCCCATCCATTTAACAGGGTAAGCTCGAATTCCTTCATCTAGTGATTCCAACCTATTGTATAATTGCAGGAAGATAGGACATTATGCAAATAAGTGTCCTCATCCAAAAGTACAAAAGGTACCCGAAGTTGAGCAACTGGAAAAGGATGAGAAGAGACGTGCTTGGAGAAACAAGCCTAAGGCCCTCAGTGGTGAATCAGAAGCCTCCCGCATCGAACAAGACCGAGGAGTGCCTACAGGCGATCACTGCCAGTGACTTCTCTGATGACGAAATTGAGGATAAAGCATATATGTGCTTTATGGCTGAAAAAGTAGAGGATGATGAAGACAGCGATGATGGGGTAAGCTCAAACTAAACTATTCATATCAATGCATCGCATACTTTTGAAAATATGATGAATAAATTTCAAAACATTCAAAAAGCCCATGAGACACTCAAACAAGAAAATATACACCGCGCTATTTTAAACGCCGAGCTGAAAGACAAAAATAACTTGCTCAAAAACAAATATGGAAATATGTCTTTGGATTGCGAAAATAGCAAAGTCACTTATGAAAAACTCATGGAAAGCAATCATCACCTTGCAAAAGATCTAAATGAGGCAAAGTCTCATAGTGAGTACAGGATAAATGATTAATCTCTATCGAAGCTAAAGTACAAACCCTCAAGAGATGAGAATGCGAACTCGAGACCATCCTGAAATCATTTGAAAAATCTTCTAGAAGGATTTAAGAAATTCTAAGCACTGGGAAGCATGCCCACGATAAATGTGGCTAAGGATATGACTCGTTCTCCCATAAGGGAAAATCTAGTATGGTGTTCGTTAGGGGAGTGGAACCCATTCCTAAACCTGAAGGGGCCCCGAGTCCTGCAAAGGTTACAACTGCCCCTCCTCGTACAGCAAAGGCTATGATTCCGGCCCCAAGTTCCTCTCATAAACACCAGAAACCTCAGCCTCCCAGACCTGTGAGACGTAATCAACATTATGCTCCTTGAGCATACCAACAACACCACCAGCCATCCAGAAAGAAAGTTGTATCTAAGTATCAGAGACACGCACCGCAGTACTACCAACAGTATAGTGTGCCTAGATACTGGATATAGAAGCCCCATTATCCATCCAAGAAATAGGCCACCGCGCAGTACCAACAACAGCTCTGGGAATCCAATTGGAAACCTAGATGGTAAGTTATAAGGCCAAAAAAAAAATGGTTCTGCCTTCACGACGACAATCGTACTTGAACTAAAACCCTATATTTTTCATGCATAATATTCAAGGTTACATCGAATACGTGCCAACCCCACGTAAATATCAGAAAACTGGACCAAAAGAAACCTATAGCAAACCAAATGTTGTAAGGCAAATTTAGGTACCAAAAGGCACTAACATCCATGAACATAATAATCAAAGGGGACCTAAATCTACCTAAAATCTTTGCTTACATGATATCAAGGAAAAGGACATCTGGTATTTTGACAGTGGATGTTCTTGGCATATGACAGGAGATATTAGCAAGATGTCAGATTATGTAGAAGGTCGCCGTCCAAAGGTATGATTTGTTGACAAATCCAAAGAAACAACAAGAGGGAAGGGAACCCTGCTTGTAGGAAAGTTTAAAGTCACTAACGTATCCTATATTGAAGTCTTACAGTATAATCTACTTAGTATTAGCCAGTTCTGTGACAAACAGTTCTCCGTCAAATTCTATATAGATCATTGTAGGGTGAAGGACATCAAGACCAGCCGATTAGGTAATATGTACATTGCTGACAGGAAGCCCACGAGCTCCATTATTCCATGTTTCGTTGCGAAAGGCACGGCAGATCAAAATTGGCTATGGCATAAAAGGATGTTGCACATCAACTTCCAGACTATCAACAAACTTGCTAGACAGGGATTGGTCAGAGGTTTTCCCGATGTGTCATTTCATAAAAACACCGTCTGTGGACCCTGTCAGAAAAGCAAGCAAGTTAAGACCACCCTGAAAAGCAAGTCATACCTGTCCACCCATAGGGTACTGGATTTGCTATACATGGACCTCTACGACCCTGTAGACCATGTAAGTTTGGGAGGTAAGAAATACTGTCCTGTTATTGATGATCTTTCCAGGTATGCTTGGATAATCTTTCTGAGCAAAAAGAAAGATACCACCACAAAATTTCTACATCACCTGAAGAAGCTACATAATGAGAAAGGGCTGAGTATCGTATCCATTCATTCCAATATAGGCAGCAAATTCAAAAATCGCGTTATAGAGCAATACTGTGCGGATAATGGAATACAACACGATTACTCAGCAGCCCGAACTCCTCAACAAAATGGTGTTGCCGAGTGAAAGAATAGGACGCTCAAGGAAGCAACAGGGATCATGCTAGCCGCAAGCAAATTACCGCAAAGGTTCTAGGAAGAAGCAACAAATACAGCGTGTTATACACAAAATCGTTGTATCATCTATAAGCATCACAACAAAATAGTATATAAGGTATGGAATAATAAAACTCCAATGGTTACATACTTTCATATTTTTGGATGCAAGTGTTATGTTCTAGACAATAGGAAGGATCAACTCAAAACCTTAGATGAAAAGTCGGATGAAGGTGTATTCGTAAGATACTCCTCTGTCAGCAAAGCTTTCAGGATATTTAACAAGATAAAGCTGACAATAGATGAATCCGTCCATATAGTATTCGATGAACTACATTGTGACCCTACAGGAGTAGAAGACATAACCCATAACATCCAAACACTATCCATTGATGATCCCCAAACTCCAATAGAACCTGTCGTGGACTTAAAAATCAATCACGCCACTGTAAGATCAGAAGCAGTCGAAGCTGATGGTGCACAAGCTGAAGCAAGGACTCCAGCACCACAAGATACAACACGGGATGTTGAGTTTGAACCTGACAGGATATGGCTGAGAGATCACCCCCGGGAGTTGGTTATATGAGATATCGATGCTGGTGTAACCACTCGTAGGAGAATATAGAGTATACAAGGAACTGTATCCTGTGCATAGGAAGAAACAGATTCTGAAAAGTCTCAACTTCTTGTATGGAAATCTCAAGCCGAACTTAGGAGACTAGATATGTGTACTCTAGCTTTATTCTTAGCCCAGTCTGAACCTATTTTGTCCAATGAAGCTCTGAATAGTTCCCATTGGATCACTTCAATGAAAGAAGAGCTAAAAGGTTTCGGAAGAAACAATGTATGGTATCTCATACCCAGACCAGATCATTAAGCTGTAATTGGAACTAAATGGGTATCTAGAAACAAAAATGATGCAAATGGGCTTGTCATAAGAAACAAATATCGACTAGTTGCTCAAGGTTATAGACAGGAAGAAGGCGTAAACTATGATGAATCCTTTTCCCCCATAGCCAGAATAGAAGCCATCAGGATATTCCTAGCATTCGCCGCTCACAAGAATTTTATAGGTCATCAAAGGGATGTTAAGAGTGCATTCCTAAATGGAGATCTCGCCGAGGAAGTCTATGTTGAACAGCCACCGTGGTTTGTCAACACAGACGGTAGAGACTGAGTATACAGGCTGAGGAATTCACTATATGGACTTAAGCAAGCGCTTAGAGACTAGTATTAAACTCTTTCCCTATACATAATAAACCATGAACTTGAGAATGGTGCAGCGGACAAGACCCTCTTTAAGATACAGGAAGGTGACGATATTTTAATGGTATATATTTATGTTGATGATATTATATTTGGTTCAACTGACCTTGTTTTATGTCAAAAGTTCTCTCATCTCATGAAAAGTAGATTTAAAATGAAAATGATGGGAGAACTTAGCTATTTTCTAAGATTGCAGGTTAAGCAATTACCTACAGGCATATTCATCAACCAGGAAAAGTACAGCAAGGAGATGCTCAATAAATTCGGGATGAACAACTCCAAATCTTTGTCCACTCCCATGAGCACTTGCACGCAAATTAGTGCTGACAAATCTAGAAAGCCTGTTGATCAATCACTCTACATGAAGCTAATAGGCTCACTCCTGTACCTAACAGCTAGCAGGCCCGATATCTAGTTTATTGTAGGAGTGTGTGCTCGGTATCAGGTAGCACCTAAGGAGTGACACTTCACCAAAGCCAAATTAATCGTTAAGTATGTGAAATGAACAATCGATATAGGATTGTGGTATCCTAATGAAGGAGGATTCGATTTGGTAGGCTATAGTGACTCAAATCTCGGAGGCTGCAACTTGGATAGGAAGAGTACAAGTGGCACTTGTCACTTACTTTGACCTAGACTTGTGTCATGGTTCAGTAAGAAGCAATTGGCCAACTCGCCTTCTACAACTGAGTCAAAATATTATGTCGTTGGAAGTTGTTGTATGCAGATTCTCTAGATGCGACAGCAGTTACAAGATTATGGAATCAATGCCAGAGAAACTCCAATCATGTGCAATAGCACGAGTGCAATTGCAATCACGCACAACCTTACATTGCACTCGCGAACTTATTATATTGATATGAAGCATCATTTCATCAGGAATCATGTTGAGAATAAAGATGTTCGGATCGAGAAGATTCATACAAACATCCAGTTAGCTGACATATTTACAAAACCTCTCAGCTCAACCAGATTCTGCATGCCAGAAATCGGGAATGTTACAGCCAGACTCACTGTAAGTTTTTACATTTTACCCATCAATTGAGGGGGGAATGCTGTAAGACCCAAGAATACAGTATTTACTTTAATTAACTGTACACTCAAAACAAGTCGGATATTATTGTAGGAAGAAGAAGGCATATAACCTTCTTACAGATGACGTGTGCATTAATTAAGGGGGAATACAGTATGACCCATGAATACAGTATTAATCCAATATTGCTGTAAGAATTGAATCCTGTATGTACCTTTTAAGGGGGAATGATGTATTTTCGCGGATACAACACATACACTGTTGGATATCAATTAATATTTTAATCTTATCTAATTCACACTTTCACACAACAAACTGTTTTAGGTCCACGTGCTCTGTCTTAATTTAAAAATTTTATTCTTTAATAGTTTTAAAGACACCTGGACTTTACTGTCTCAAATACCATAATTTCAATATTCAAATCGCCGTTTCGTGCAATCTTGAAAGATGAACTCTGTCATAAGTGGGACCGTTTATTAATTTCAAAACCGATGGATTAGACGTACAAGTTACATCTGAATCCATCATGTATGTTCTTTGAAAAGATGCTTCCCATCCCTTAAATCTGACCGTTCACTATTAACCTAGTCTTCCCTGCACCCTATAAAAGGATAGTACATTCCTCTCACAGACTCCTTACGCTTTCTGCAAATTAACGAGTCTACAACAATCCGTCTACATATTCTGTACATTCCTTTGCTTAATATCCTATTACTTCACCTCTTTTGCTTGAAAACGTCTACTTCACAGACCTTTTCAGTCTCTCTAAAAAAGAAGGAAACTATCATCGATGGTCGCATCTTTGCTAAATCTGTTATGGTGGAGAGGACTGCCTTTGAAAATGAAGATGAAATCAAAATGGACTTGGTTGTTGCTCGAGTGAAGCAACAAGGTCTATACTGTCTGGGAAGTCATCACGCTGACAACTACGACGAACAAATATTTGAGGAATTCTATCTGGATGCTACGTTCAAATACTCATCGCATAGAAAAGGCTCTAAAATCACCTGAAGCAGCATCAGGAGCGATCATGAATCAAGAGCAAGAGAAGCTTCGTATCGCTGAATCCAAGACTATTGTCGCCCTAGAATACACCGGCTCAAAACTTACTGACCATGATCACAAGATCGACGCTCTTACAGCAGTGGTTGTGAGGCTAGTTGATAGTGCCACTGATCTGAAGACCCAACAGGCTAAATCTATGAAACTCTTTGGGATATTCATGACAAGGTCTCATAACTTCACCATGCCAAGAAGGGGGAAGAGTCGAGAGAGGCTGCAAGGAAGTGGAGGCTGGAGAAAGAGAAAGAAATGGAGGTTGCACTGGAGGAAAGCATTGCTGCTGTCATCGGACGACTGGATAGACCTTGGCCAGGTCAAGGAGCGAAAGGATATAGGGTAACTGGTTCTCGACCTGAGTTCCAAGATCCCAATTTCCCATAGAAAAGGATAGTACGAAAGCCTGTCGAGATATTGCTCCCAACGGATTGACAGCCTACAGCAGATGAATTGAAGGACTAGAAAAACAACGAACTGCTGATATACTTCTGTATGCTCATTAGGGAGTCTGCCACGTTCAACAAATTCAAAACACTGGAGGATGCCGCAAACAAGTTCTCGAGGCTACTGCAGAAGGAAAGCTTCCCTTGCAACTAAAAATGAAGTCTAAACACCAGAAGGGTGATCGGGTAACCCATCCTGAAGATTGAATTCTTGCCTACGATGTCTCCTATGAAGGACGAAGCATCTACAGGGATCAAGGAAGAGACTCCTTAATCAACTAGTGGAAAGGGACCGATCCAAAAGACTTGGAAACATCAACATTATAGGGACTAAATTCTATTAGTTGTGTGTCGTATTTTATCCTACTGTATGCTCTTCGATGCAGTATTTTTATCTTTCAAGCCCTGTAATTTCGATCATCAATAAAATTTTGATTTCTTGAATGATTACAGCTCATAATCTACTTTTACTGTTTTACTCTTTTGATTACAATGAAGTATTTATATCTTCAAGAAGTACAAACATGTTAATACATAAGCTGCAAGTACTTGTCTGGGAACAGTTTATAGATTAAGTTGTATTCCATCAAGATTACATCCTGTAAGATTGTGCATGCACGTCAATCATAAGTTAAGTTTTAATACACTTACTCCTGTAGTATTTTCATTTTAGAACTTGCCTGTGCGCATTTCAAATTTTCTAGACTAAGTCATGAAGATCAGATCTCCCGACAGAAGACTTGAAGACAGCCTTTCTGCAACAAGGAAGTTTTGGCATTATCAAAAGGGGGGAGATTGTTAGGACAAATACAACCTGTTTTGATAATTACCACCATACGGCATGAAGTCTTCAAAGTCAGCATTTCGCTAAGTATGGAAGCTGTTAGGAAACTCCATACAGCCTATCCATACAGTAAGAGATCTTTCTGCATAGTCCGATCCTATAATGCCTACATTATTATACAAGCAGAGTTGAAGAAAGTGGATACAACAACTTATTGTAGGAGTTTTACTTAGGAAAAGTAAAACACATCCAACAGGACTAAAGAATAGTTTTAAACCATTGTGAAATAAACTTTGTTTATTCATAAAATATTCATGGTTAAAGTAGCGTTTAATGCTGATAGGACAGCATTTAATGCGACCAGAATAGACAATAGTCTGAACGCGCTAAAGAGCATTTAATTTAAAATCAAAGAGAATATCTGAAGCATTAAATGCGAATCGCCTTTAATTCAAACATTCTGCAGCTGCCAAATTAGAGATTTCTAAATCTCACCAACCGACCAACAGCTATATTTATAACGGATCTATTTCCATGGTTATAAATTTCCCTAAGTAGAGGACATCAAAGACAACAAGAATGATACACAAGTGATTATCTCGCGCAATACATCTGACAATCAGCTCTGACAATTAGAATATCAAGCTAACAAAGAGCAGTATATTTCCTGAGCATACAGCATCATCAAAGCAAAGAAATATACAGTCCTCAATGCAAATAACACATCGTACAATGATCGCTCGTCAAAGCATACAACTGTTGTTTGAACTTGTTCTACCCTATCTTTACCGTTGAGATCAACCTTAGCCTTGTGTGGACTAGGTCCTTGCTAGTTCCGACCTGTGAGGGGAGAATAGCATTGAAGACGAAGCTTCGATATGTGTGAAAAAAATCAAGTCAAAATAGCTAAAGCCAATCTGTGTGAACGGCCCAAGCTGTTGTCACTGTATCAATCTGTGTGAACAATACATAGACATGTTTAGTTAAAGTCATGTAGTTTTATCCATAGTGATTTTAATAAACACTTTACACCTGTGTGGAGACCAGTGGACGTAGAGGGGTTTACCTCGAATCACTTATATCTGTGTGTATTTTACTTTCTGTCCTTACTGTTTTCTTATCTACCTGTAATTCAAAGTATACATATTGTAAAAACTCTGTACACATCAGGCAAACATGAGATTGCCTCGTTGATGTATGTACTTTTAGGAGTATGCCCTCGAATGCCACTCAGAGGATGTTGAGTGAGGGCATTGTACTTGTAATTATGTAAGTCATTAATATAAGGCAATGAATGTTACTTTATTTACTGGTAGTTACTGGCTTTCCTAACTCGTAAATATACGTATAGAAACTAGTCCCTGTATTTGAGAGCAAAACGTTCCACTCCTTATTGGATAAGGGGGTCGGCACTGGAAAGGTTTGTAGCTCAAATACTTAATCGTTCGCAAGTTGATGAAACTTGACTGGGCGTTAAGTTTATGTGAAGGTTTGTATGATGTGTGTTTTGACATGGAGAGTGCCTGTCGAACGCTAATGGTTAGTGGGAGCACACGTTGTAGGTATGTTAATTGGATTAGTGTACTCGAACTGACTCACCCTCGATTCGTCACACGGATTTCACTCCGGGACGGTCAATGACAGAATCGAAAGGTTGTTATAGGTATCCGTGAACCTTCGACTTGAGGATTTAGTAGGGATGTGCTTGTGACGTCAAGATTTTTAGAGTAGTTCGACCCTGTAAACCAGGAGGCGGGGGTCAACCTCGACGTGCATCTTGACGGGCAAGTAGCAGGTCCTACTGAATACCAAGATAGAATTCTTTCTCCCATTAGTGAGCGGGTTATATATCTTATGCGGTTATTGGTAGATGAGATCATAAGTCTTTGGCCAAAGCATTGGAGCTAGTTGGATTGGATACACGAGAGCTCGATGATCTCGATTTGCATTAACGCATGCATAGCGTCAATTACAGATAGGGTTTGACTAACTGTGACCCTATAACTTGATCGGGACATTTGAAAGAAGGGTTTATATGTATACTGGTATTCACGACAGAATGGTTCTTGAATGATCCCAATTATTCGTTCTCAGTTGGGGTACAGTGTAAGTCGCCAGGGTGGCTAGGTGGTGCTACTACTCTTTGGTTCCTCCCATTGCTGACTGATACGGACCTACCGAGTCACGCAATAAGATTGACGACGGAATGAATCAAGCTTATTCTCTCATTATAAATATTAGATATTGGATATCTAATTTATTGGGACATTGGATGTCTAAATTAATTTATTGGATAAATTAATTTACGGCCTAATGAATTAAATAAATTGCTCGGTGATTAATTTAATTCATGAATATAATTATTTCTTGGAGAAATTAATTATGTTATTATGTATTTGATATGATTAATTAATTGGATTAATTAGTCGATATAAATACATCGGAACGGAATCGGAATTTATCTGTTTGGACTCACGGGAGTCCGAAATGGAATGAACTCGCCCAGCTCCTTCTAGATGGACGCCCATTTCCTCCCCTTTTCCTTAGTCCTTGTCTCCACCTTAATTAGTGGGAGACATAAGGTATCTAGGGGACAAGATATGTGGAGATATCTTGAGGGTAGGTGATTTGGTTGAAGAATAAAAGTGGGAAGACTAACTCTCACTTGGACCCTTGCATTCCAACCGTAAGTTAGTGAGAGTGAGAGAGAATAATTTTTCTTAAGTATTCCTCTTGTTCTTCACCTTGTTCTTATGTTCACTTAGAGAAAATTCAAGATATATTGAGAGATAGTGAATTATACACTTAGAGTGTTAAAATCACAATCAAAAGATTCATCATCCTAGCTCTAGCTGTATCCTTGGAGGATAGCAAGGTTATCTGTAATACCACCAGTATTACATGCTGTTTCACGTTGAGCGATCGTTTCTATTTCTACTGTTTAATAAATAAATGTACTCCATCGTGATAAACGTATTTTTGAATGATATGTTCGTACTATTTTATCATGAATAAAGCTTGTCCGCACCTGTTATTCTTGTAATGTGATTGTGTGATGATTGATGATTTGTCGGTGACATACCTTGATGTCGTTGGGAAATTATCGGTGCGAATATGACGGTGGCCAATGTCTTGTTCCCCGAGAAATTACTTGACGAGATTGAGAGGGAGTCGCGTTATAAGGAATTAATGTGATAATAACTTAGTGAACAAACTTAACCTTACGTACGTTATCCGCTAAGTATTACGTACGCTAAGTGTGTGACATTACGTATGCTATAGATTATACTTTACGTACGTAACGCGGTCTTCGGTCTTCGGATAGGGAATCTTCGTCAGATGGTACGCATTGTCAGACCAACTTTCGGCGCGATAGCGATAGGCAAGTCAACGGGTGCTACGTATGTTAGCCGACTTTCTTTACGTACGTAACGATGTGTGTGATTTAATCCAGTTAGTTTTGAGTTTTCCTTACGGACGTTAATCTTTCTATATAACGTATGTAACAGGGCTTACATACGTAAAGCTTCATGCCTAACGTACGTAAAGCCATTCTGAATTTATAAAAGGACACCTCCCTTTCATTTCTTCCGACCCAAAAATCACCCCTTGCTCTTGTATACTATCCTCCACCTCCCCTAAATCGATTTTAGCTTCCCTAATCAAGTGTTATCCTATTGGAGTGGGTTTATCAATCGCCGGAGAAGGTTTTGAAGGTGCTACCCTCTCGTTCTTCGTCGTCCTTCGTCGTTCTTCATCGCCTATTGTCAATTAAGGTAAGTTTATCGAATCTTGAACTCATTTCAATGTTGTTATACGAGTCATACTAAATTTCCGATACCTTGGGTAGTTTAGAACTTTCAATAATGATCGGACAGGTGAAAAACTATCACAATTGTTAATCGATGCCTACCAAGGTAGTAACTGGAATGGATGATGGTAGTACTCGTAGGTGGATGGAAAACTCATAATCGAATTTGTTAATCACCAACACCTTTGAATCATCTTGTTGAAGATTGCAATTATAATCCTATTACCATATTATAAAACCCGTTGATAATTCATTGATGAACTAACTAACGATTATCAAATCGGATAGGTATTCAAACATGTTAGGATTTTGGAGAATTAGTGCTTAATCGTTCTATTCTAGAAATTCAAATTGAAGTTAGTGATGTAATTACGGTGGCCATTAGCCATAATCACAATGTAGAAATGTTGTATTAGAACATTGATCAATGAGATGATAAATTGTAAAATGGCGAACCGAGGAATTTAGTAATATGCATTGTGGTCAAAAACAGAGAATTTCGATCTCGACGAAATGAACAACCAGGTTTAGAATCCTAACGGGACGGGGGGAATTGTCGTTAATCATCATTGTTTCCATAAGGTGTTAATCGACGAACATGTAATAGGTTGAGCTTTCGGGTGTGGTCGTTCGATCTGTTGTGTTACCAAGGGAGTAACTCTCATCGGATCTGAGGCAAGTGAATCTTGCTTGGACCTTACGTCTTGAAATTTCAGAATATTGCATGTGTTACTATCTGTGGAATGGTGCTCGTCTTATTTATCTTATCCGGAGTATTCCTGAGTAGATACTTCCGTGACCCTTGGCTGCGGCCTTGGGAGTTTATATATTGATATATCTTGCGGAACTGTGTTGCGGGATAAAACCTGAATGGTACCCACGTCCAGAGTATTCCTGTGTAGACACTTTCGTAAACCTTGGTTGCGACCTTGGGAGTTTATGTGCTGATAAAAGAAATGACATTGAATATTCGGTGATAACTTTATTCTCTGAATTTATCTGATTCTATCGATGAAATTGGTTTGATTTGTCTGACCTAGGTTGACTGACATAATATGTCGTGTCAGGCAAATTTGTTGAATATGTGCAGGACATTCCCGAAGGTTCCGGTCAGGCTTGAGTAGTGTTGGGGAGAAGGCCTGTTAATTTCTTAAACTAAATTTGAATAATCCACATTGTGTAATAACCGTATGAACGGACATTATCCCCTTTTGTATTTCGATTTGTACGAATGCTTTCATTAGAATATTTCCGCAAACTACTTTTTGAATAAATTGTTTTTAAAACCGCTTTTAAAACTTTCCTTGTGGGTCCCACACGGGATTCACGGCACCGTGGCGTCCCAGTTTATTTTGGGGGCGTTACAGAAAATGGTATCGGAGCCGAAAACTCACGTGGAAAGTTGTATCAAAATATTTTGAAAACATTTTACCTTGAAAAGTCCAACACTCCTGGCGACCGTAACTCCTCGAGGAATGTCGAGGTAAAATACACATAAACTCTTGAGAATCAGGTATAATGTTTGAATTCAGTAAGAACTCAGAGAATGTTTGTACTAAACTAACCTTCTATATCGAACAATCATCACTAATGGCACGTCGCGGAGCTACAAGGAACATGAACGATGCATAGGGTTCCGCTATGAATCAGCAGGAAGATAGGAACACCAGTGAAACTAATTAAGCCGGAAACCAGACACCGCCCGTTAATCAGAACGAACAGGAGGCGAAAAACCAGAACAACAGAGGATTGGATCTAGCCTTCGTTCAGACCCTCGCCTAGGACATTGCTATGGGGATCGCTCAGGTTAACCGGGCAGAACGGGTACCGGTCATTAACATAGAAAAGCACACCGGGAAGGATCGTTGGATGGGAGAGATGCTGAAGGCCAGACCGCCATTATTCGACGGATCATGGGATAAGCACGTGGATGATTAGATCTTCGAGATGGAGACTGCCTTCGAGGTGATTGGTTGCCCAGGGAACCAAAAAGTACTTCTCGAAATCAACCAGCTCCGCGACACCGCAGCCCGATGGTGGAGGACCTATAAGCCGGAGGACAGAGTAGTCAGATGGACCGAGTTTTCCAAACAATTGAGAGACGAGTACTGCCCCTGGTCAGCTCAGACTGCTCGAGCGCCGAGTTTCTTCAGTGCATGACCTCAGAACTTACCACTACCAGAAATCATTCACGCTTACAGGACCGAACTAAGCTATGTCGCAAAGATGGTTCCATTCGAAGATCAACGAATTTGCGACCTTGCTCAACGGTTGCCGGAAGATGTTTAATGTTACGCGGCTGGGTTTCACTGCACCACTCTGAGGGCATATGAGGATGTAGTCACAGCATACGCCGGTACGGTTGTCAGTTTGGATACCGGGCATAACCAAAAGAAGCAGCACACATCTAATCAGTCCGGGAGCACCAGCAGAATGAACTCGGGAATTGGGTTCTCCTCTAAATCAACAGCTTCCTCCCAACAGAAAGGAGCATATGACGGGCCCTCTCGCCAGAGCTGTTTCAATTGTGGCATAGCGGGGCATACCATGAGTCAGTGTCGTAAGGCATCTACTAAGTGTTTTTCATGTGGAAGGGGTGGGCACATGTCTCGCTACTGTTCACGGATCAAACCTATACCAAATTCAGCTCCTCAGACTCAGAAAGGCTCGGTACAGACATCCAGAGCATCCGCCATGTCCGATTACCGATCCCCACCTTACCAAACTCCTCCATACGGTTCCAGAAAAGGACATAGGCGTGGAGGAGGCACTGCACCCTCCTCGGGAAAACTGTCATCCCGCGTGTTCAAACTGAGAGCTACTTATGACCATACTGCACCTGCTGTCTCACGTATACTTCTTATTAAATCGCAACCTATTCATGTACTGTTTGATACTGGAGCGACCTACTCGTTTATATCCATGGAATGTGTTAACTGTTTGAATCTTCCTTGTGTACCTTGTGAGTCTTTTACTGTTAAGCTACCCGGGGGTAGCAGGGTGGAGGGTAATTTGGAAGTTCGAAACTGCCCGATCTACATCGATAATCAGGGCTGGACAGCAAATCTCATGGTTTTTCCACTCCAGAACGAAGTCGTTATTTTGGATATGGACTGGATGACAGTACACAGGACGGTATTAGACACCTATTACCTGACAGTTTCCATTGCAACTCATGATGGTGCCACTCACATAATCAGAGGCCGAGAACACTTTAGTACTAAGGGGTCCCTCAGTCTCCTTACAACAGGAGTATCCTGTGACGATCGGGGAACGTACTATTGGTGTTATATTCTTCAGGAGGACACATCACAGCTGTCGGTTGCTAATATTCCCACGGTGAGCGAATTTCTGGATGTTTTTTCCGATGAATTACCAGGGTTGCCGCCATGACGGGAGGTCGATCTCTCGATTCAACTTGAGCCAGGAACGAAACCTATCTTCAGGGCACCATACAGGATGACACCAGCCAAGATGAAGGTATTAAAGTTACAACTCGAAGAATTGCTAAGGAAGCGGCTCATTCGTCCGAGCACTTCACCATGGGGTGCGCCAGTCCTTTTTGTAAAGAAAAAGGACAACTCCCTGCGCTTGTGTATCAATTACAGAGAACTAAATAAAGTCACTATTAAGAACTGTTACCCAGTTCCGAGGATTGATGATTTACTTGATCAACTACAGGGAGCGACTGTGTTTTCAAAATTAATTTACGTTATGGATATCACCAATTGAGAATTCGAGAGTAGGATATTCCCAAGACTGCATTTCGATCAAGATACGGGCACTACGAGTACATGGTGGTGTCGTTTGGCTTGACTAATGCCCCAGCCGTTTTTATGAAATTGATGAACAAGGTTCTGATAGAATTTCTCAATAAGTGTGTGGTAGTTTTTATTGACGACATTTCGATCTATTCCCGGCACCGACGGGAGCATGAGGAACACTTGAAGCAGGTGTTGAGTGTTTTGAGGCAACACCAACTTTATGCTAAACTTTCTAAATGCGAGTTCTGGATGCCGGATGTGACCTTTTTGGGACATGTAATTTCAGCAGAAAGCGTTAAGGTAGAGCCCCAGAAGATCGAGGCAGTTATGAGTTGGGAACCACCAAGAAATATGGGATTGGCAGGGTATTATCGACGGTTTGTCAAGGCTTTTTCTTGTATTGCTCAGCCGTTGATGAATCTACTAAGGAAAAGTACCAAGTTTGTCTGGACAACAGATTGTCAGGAGAGCTTCGACGAACTGAAGAGGAAGCTGACTACTGCTCGAGTACTGGTACTACCGCAGGGAATGGAAGGATTCGCAATACACACTTATGCGTCTAAGCATGGACATGGATGTGTATTCATGCAAAATGATAAGAGTTACTGCATACGCCTCTCGACAGCTTAAACCATATGAGGTGATCTATCCGACGCATGACTTGGAATTGGCTGCAGTTGTCCACGCCCTTAAGATTTGGAGACACTACCTTTATGGGGTTACCTGTAAGATTTTTACTGACCAAAACAGTTTAAAATATATTTTCACCCAGAGAGATTTAAACATGAGGCAGAGGCGTTGGCTGGAGCTAATCAAGGATTATGATGTGGAGATTTCATATCACCCTGGAAAGGCCAATGTCGTATCAGATGCACTGAGTCGGAAAACGGCACAGGAGATGACACTATCCGGTTTAACGGTACAATCGGAATTGCGGCAACATCTAAGGAGAAGTGGCATTGAAGTATGGATACAACACCGCCAGGGACAGTTGTGCTCAATTGACATTCATTCATCCTTGCTGGACGAGATACGCCTAGCACAAATGGAAGACCCGGAACTTCGTGCGATCGGCACAAGGGCCGAAGGGGGGATTATTTTAGACTACATGATCCAAGGGAACTTGGTGCGGTTTAAGAATAGGATTTGTATTCCACCGAATGACGAGCTTAAACAAACTATACTCAAGGAACTTATTCTACTCCCTATTCGGTACATCCCGGGGCGAGCAAAATGTATAAGGATCTGCGGAAGAGCTTCTGGTGGAAGAACATGAAGCAGGAGGTAGCGAGGTTTGTTGCTCGATGTATGACATGTCAACGGGTGAAGATTGAACACCGCATGACGGCTGGAATCATGCAGCCCTTACCCATTTCGGAATGGAAATGGGAGAGCATATCAATGGATTTTGTCACCAAGTTACCAGTGACGGCGGGAGGAAAAGACACGATATGGGTCATTGTAGACCGATTGACGAAATCAGCACATTTCATTCCAATTCAGGAGACCACCAGAATAGAGCAGCTGGCCACCATCTTTATCTGGGAAATCGTGAGACTACAAGGCGTTCCCTCGGGAATCATATCAGATAGAGACACTAGGTACGTGTCCCGCTTCTGGAAGGCTGTCCACAAGGCTATGGGTACTCAGCTACATTTCAGCACGGCCTATCACTCTCAAACAGATGGACAGACAGAACGTACTATACAGACCCTGGAGGATATATTAAGAGCATGTGTACACGATTGGGGTAAGGATTGGGCCAGACACCTTTGCTTGGCGGAATTTTCATACAACAACAGCTGGAATGCAAGCATAAGCAAGGCACCCTTCGAGGCCTTGTATGGTAAGAGGTGCAAGTCTCCCCTATATTGGGATGATGCATCCGTTGTCGTCGCTACCGAGTTGGATCTGATCCAGGAATCTATTAAGAAGATTTACATTGTTCAAAAACACATGTTGGCAGCTCAGAGCCGCCAAAAGTCATATGCTATGGACCGCCAGCTGTAATATCTGTACCTTTCCATTTTTAGCAGTTTCCATTTTTGGTGTATGCCTATTTTTATCGACTCGCTTATAACCATTTGTAATAGCTTGTAATCGGGGTTGTGGGTGTATTCCATTCAATTATTGTTATCGTATAGGACTGAGTTATGTTAATCCTTTGTTTAGGAATGGTCGTTTTCCCTCCGGATCATTCGTAGTCGTTGTTCATTCTCGTTTCATCGAAGATGTCTCAAAGGCAAGTACTTTACATTTGTTTACATGTTCTAGTATTTGAATTATGGCTTTTTGTGGTTGTTCTGGATGGATATGTATATGTTCACCTAGGGACGGTCCAATGGGGCCTCTAGGGATACGTATTTCCGTGTGTGTGCATATCACGAACTAGGGTTAACCACCCAGGGATGTCTGACGGGGCTCTGCGGGGTACAGTGGTCGTGAGTCTCGTACCAATGGTTAACTTTGAATTGTTTTGTTGTAGAAATGTATTCTGTGCTTGTGCACCGTGAATATTCCGGAATATAAATGATTTCTAAAATGACTTTTGGCGCATATTTTCATCTGATTAGAATGGTAGTTCAAATGGATTGTACTTGCACTAGCAGTTGTCGCTAACCCCTTAAATGGGGGAAATACTTTTGTATTTTAGGTACAGGTCATGGAAGCAAACAAGCATGCGAGCCGTACGAGGATGATGGGCAAGCGTGATTCTGTTCAGTGGTTGTCCGTTGGTGTTTTGTTTCTGGAGTTTATTTATTATGTCATTTGCTTAACTACTCGAGTACTTCTTTCTTAAATTTATTAATATTGTGTACCCGTTTTGGGAGTGGATTTAATGTCGAATTGTATTGTCAATTTCGGTCTTTTGTTTTGAATGTCGTGGATTGAGAAATTGTCTGTGTGTTAATGATGCGTCTTTGTCGAATGTCATATTGGTACGTTAGCCTGGTGGATTCCAATGTGTGGGGTCCATGGCACTGTAATATGCCCTGATCGTCTTGGGGGTGTTACAGAATATGGTATCAGAGCTTAGGTTTATGGATACCTATGCTGTCGGTTATTTGGGTCTAGTTGAGTGTCGGTTTAGAACATTATCACTGCTATGCCATGATCTCAGCACGCCGGTGCTCGTAAGTTTTTCCTAACTTGACTCGTTACGTTGTTCTGTTCTATTCCCTTCTTGCTATTCAGTAAGCCGAGGGTTCATCACTACATGTCTGGTCTCGGGTGTACAACTATGAAAGATTATCAGACCAAGGCAATGGTTTATGAGATGTCGTTTTCTGTGACAGAGACGACAAGCGAGGGAAAGAAACAGAAGACCTCTGGCCAGTTTTCGGGAGGCAAGTCTGGCGGGTATTAGAAGGCTCAGTCTGGTTCGCGAGTCTTCGGGAGTCAGTCCCCGTCATTTGGGCGAGTGAACGGTTCTAAGTATGCTCCTACTGTTTCCGTTTGTGATCCTACCTGCTTTAACTGTGGTCGTCCCGGACACATGATGAGTGAGTGTGACAGGCCTCCGATTCAGTGTCTTGCTTGCGGTCGGATGGGACATCGTGCTATGTTTTGTACATATGCGGTTCGGGCACCAGTTACTCAGGTGTCAGCCCCAGCGGCGGGGGAACCGAGCGTGAATCAGGCACCAACAGATTATCATCCCCAGCAGAGTTTTAGCAGAGGTCGAGGACAACGGCCGCCTTCTAGAGAGGGAGATTCTAGTGCGAGGTCTGTTCCGTCCCATGTATATGAGATGAGACGAGCTGGAGAACCTGACGCGGCGGTGGCTACAGGTACCGTTCACATCCTTGACCATCCTGTTTCCGTGTTATTCGATTCTGGTGCTACACATTCTTTCATATATCTGGATTGTGTGTGTCGTCTGCATGTTGATTGCCTTGTTGCGTGTGAACCATTTTTTGTTAAACTGCCTAGTGGGGATAGCATCGTGGGGGATCGTGAGATTAGAGATTTTCCTGTGAGTATCGCGGGGAGGGATTGACCTTCTAATCTGATTGCGGTAGATATTAAGGACGATGATTTGATTCTTGGTGAGGATTGGCTGGACTGTCATGGGGCGATCATGAATTATAGAACAAGAACTGTTTCGAACAAGAACTGTTTCGATGTTAGCCTCTGACGGTACCGAGCATTCCTTTGTGGGGCGTAAGCGGAGCAGTCAGAGATTTCTGATCAGCGCTATGAAAGCGTTGAGACTTCTTCGAGGAGGTTGCACAGGTTATTGGTGTTATGCGTTGAGATCGGAAGAAGGGGGAGTCGAGCTCTCTTATATTCCGGTAGTGTGTGAGTATCCTGACGTCTTTCCAGACGAGTTGTCGGGTTTGCCACCAGACCGAGAGGTTGAGTTTACTGTTGATTTAGAGCCGGGTGCAGCACCGATTTCTAAGACGCCATACCGTATGGCGCCTATCGAGACGCTCATAGAAATGGGGTATATTCGACTGAGCGCTTCGCCTTGGGGCGCACCGGTCTTGTTTGTAAAGAAGAAGGATGGGTCACTTCATCTGTGTATCGACTATCGAGAGTTGAACAAAGTGACTATAAAAAACAAGTATCCGCTCCCGAGGATTGATGACTTGTTTGACCAACTGCAAGGGGAAACCGTGTTTTCGAAGATTGATTTGAGATCGGGGTATTATCAGCTCCGAGTGATGGATTCTGACATTCCAAAGACGGCCTTTCGGACGAGATATGGTCATTACGAGTTTGTGGTTATGCCTTTTGGGCTAACTTATGCACCAGCCGTGTTCATGAGCTTATGAACAGAGTCTTTATCGAATACCTCGATAAGTGTGTAGTTGTCTTTATTGACGATATCTTGATTTACTCGAGGAGTGAGGAGGAACATGCACACCATTTGCATATCGTGTTGGGAATCTTGAGAACTCAACATCTTTTTGCGAAGTTCTCAAAGTGTGAGTTTTGATTAGAGGTTATGTTTCTCGGTCACGTGATCTCGGCCGAGGGTGTTCGTGTGGACCCACATAAGATAGAGGCAGTACTGGATTGGGCACCGCCCAAAAACATCAAGGAGGTCCATAGTTTTCTGGGTTTGGCTGGGTAATATTCTAGATTTGTCGGGGGGTTCTCTAAGCTCGCTCGACCGCTGACTCAGTTGTTGCAAAAGTAGGAGAAGTTTGTGTGGACCGATGAGAGACAGCAGAGTTTCGAGGAGTTGAAGAAGTAGTTGACGACCGCCCCCGTTTTGGCTTTACCGAGTGGTAATGAGGGTTTCTCAGTTTTCAGTGATGCTTCGGGCCGAGGGCTCGGATGTGTACTCATGCAGCACGGGAGGACGATTTCCTATGCTTCCCGTCAGTTGAAACTGTACAAGTTGAATTACCCTACCCACGATCTTGAGTTGGCCGTAGTTGTGTTCGCGTTGAAGATCTGGCGTCACTACTTGTATGGCTCGTCGTGTCATATTTTCACCGATCACAAGAGCCTGAACTACATTTTCACGCAGAAAGAGCTAAATATGAGACAGAGGAGATGGTTAGAGTTGATTAAGGATTACGACCTAGAGATCCTTGTCGTGGCAGATGCCTTGAGCTGGAAATCGGTATCGCTTCGGGTGCTTGAGTTACTTACGGCCCAGTCGGGACTTCAACGAGAGTTAATGAGGTTGAGCGTTGAGATTGTACTACTAGGGAGTTCCGGGCAGTTGCGTACTCTTGAGATCTCATCGTCTCTAGTCGACGACATTAAATCGGGACAGTTGGAAGATCCAATGTTTATTCAGCTTTGAGAGAATGTGGGGAAGGGGAAAGACCCAGGAATCGTGATACATGATGATGGTGTGTTGAGATTCCGAGGTCGGCTTTGTGTTCCAAACGACTTGGAATTGAGGCAGAGTATTATGCGAGAGGCTCACGTGTCACCTTACTCAGTCCATCTGGGCTCGAGTAAAATGTATAAAGATTTGAGGAAGAATTTCTGGTGGAATGACATGAAGAATAAGGTAGTTCTATTTGTGGCTAAGTGTTTTACTTGTCAACAAGTCAAAATCGAGCATCAGTGGCCTGCCGGATTGTTGAAACCACTCCCCATTCCGTAATGGAAATGGGAAGATATCTCGATGGATTTTGTCACAAATTTGCCGAGGATGAAGATCGGAATGAATATGGTGTGGATGATCGCGCAGATAGTGAGACTTCATGGTACGCCGAAGTCTATTATTTCGGATAGAGATGGCCGGTTTGTATCGCATTTCTGGCAGGCGGTACATAAGGCATTCGGGACATGGTTGTGTTTGAGTACATCCTTCCATCCTCAGACTGACGGGCAGTCCGAGCGTACCATTCAGACATTCAACGATATGTTACGCGCGTGTGCGTTAGACTGGAGTAGTGACTGGGAGGAGCACCTGGATTTGATCGAGTTTACTTATAATCATAGTTGGCACGCATCGATTAAGATGGTACCATATGAGGAACTTTATGGCCGATGTTGCCGATCACTGATATGTTGGGATGAGCCGTCTGATCTAGTTGGCACCGAGCCGGATCTTGTGTTAGAGACGAGGGAGAAAGTTGAATTGATTAGAAAGATAATGTTGGCAGCTCAGAGTCGACAAAAGTCTTATGCGGATGTTAGGAGTGAACCTTTGTAGTTTGAGGTGGGAGATCATGTTCTGTTGAGAGTGTCTCCGTCGAAGGGAGTTTTCCGTTTTGGGAAAAAGGGGAAGCCCAACCTGAGGTATATTGGACCTTTCGAGATATTGGAGAAAGTTGGCGAGTTGGCATACCGTTTGGCGTTGCCTCCATCATTGAGTCATGCGCATAGTGTATTTCACGTCTCTTAGCTGAGGAAGTATGTTCCAGACCCATCCCATGTTATCGATTTTGAGGACGTGCAGATCGAGAAGGACGTCACGTTCGAGGAGAGGCCCATTAAAATTTTGGAGCGTTGAGACAAACAATTAAGGCAGAAAACCATCCCTTTGGTTAAAGTGCAATGGTCGAGGCATGGAGTAGCAGAAGCAACGTGGGAGTTAGAGGAGGATAGTCGTTCGAGGCACCCCGAGCTTTTTGATTCTTAAGTTTCGGGACGAAACTTCTTTTTAGAGGGGAAGAATATAATATGCGTACCTTTCCATTTTTAGTAGTTTCCATTTTTGGGGTATGTCTATTTTTATCGACTCGTTTGTAACCGTTTTGACATTTTGAATCTACTTTATTCTTGGAGTTTTTCCATTTGGACGAGTTTCGGAGATGTTTTCACATAATTCCATTCTATGTTATGTTTTGCCGTATGTACATTCGATTCTCGTTAAACTCGTTCGTTTTCATTGTTTCTTTGTTTACATAAGTTCGTATGGTTGAGTTGTTTATGTTGTGAGTTTCTGTTAGTCAATCCGACGTCGTATCGTGATTTTCGAATGTTTGGGCCGTTTTGTAATTTCCTTAAACTTAAGGAAAATTATTTTTGTCGTCGAATTTCGAATCTTCAGGAAATCGAAATTGTGTTTCGTTTTAACGCTTAGATTCATCATCGAGAATACTTCGTAACCATATTTTTGGTTCAATAGCAGGTCCGAGTTTCGGAGTCGTCCGGGACAGTTCGGACAGTAGCTTCTCAAATTGCTGTCCAGTATGGTGTTATGACCGTAACACCCCATTCATTACGGCCGTAATGTTGGCCTATCTGACCATAAGCTAGCCCTATTACGGCCAGTAATGTGACTGCTTTGTTTTAAAGCAGCAGACGCAGTCAGAACCTCATTTCACTTCCTTCTTTCGTTTTTCCTCGTCGGGCGATCAGAGAACCTCCAGGGTGATTTATTCCACTTCTCATCCGTTTATTCTTCATCCTTCATCACCATGAGATCGTAAGAGCATAACATCATCAAAGTATCACCGATGCGGGGTGTTCGACGCTTCGGCCAGAAAGGCAAATTGGTCCCGAGATTTATTGGCCCATTCGAAATACTGGACCGAGTTGGTAAACTCGCTTATCCAATAGTGTTGCCACCATCATTGGACGGAGTGCATAACATCTTCCACGTTTCCCAGCTGAGGAAGTACGTGTACGACCCAAGCCACAAGATTAATTTCGAGGAGGTAGAGATTTTTAATGATGATACCTTTAAAGAAGTCCTAACCGCGATTTTGGATCGACGCGTAAAGACACTAAGAAATAAGGCCATACCTCTTGTAAAAGTTCAATGGTCGCACCATGAAATGGAAGAAGCAACTTGGGAGACCGAGACGAGCATGAGGGAGTCATTTTCTTAGTTTCGGGACGAAACTATTTTTAAGGGGGTGGTATGTAATCCCACAAGTATTACATGCTGTTTCACGTTGAGTGATCATTTATATTTCTACTGTTTAATAAATAAATGTACTCCGTCGCGATAAACGTATTTTTGAATGATATGTCCGTATTGTATTATCATGAATATAGCTTGTCCGCACCTGTTATTCTTGTAATGTGATTGTGTGATGATTGATGATTTGTCGGTGACATACCTTGATGTCGTTGGGCAATTATCGGTGCGAATATTACGGTGGCCAACGTCTTGTTCCCTGAGAAATTACTCGACGAGATTGAGAGGGAGTTGCGTTATAAGGAATTAATGTGATAATAACTTAGTGAACAAACTGAATCTTACATACGTTATCCGCTAAGTATTACGTACGCTAAGTGTGTGACATTACGTACGCTAAAGATTATACCTTACGTACCTAATGCGGTCTTCGGTCTTCGATAGTGAATCTTCATCGGATGGTACGCATTGTCAGACCAACTTTCGGCATGATAGTGATAGGTAAGTCAACGGGTGCTACGTACGTTATCCGACTTTCGTTACGTACGTAACGATGTCTATGATTTAGTCCAGTTGGTTCTGAGTTTTCCTTACGTACGTTAAGCTTTATATATAACATACGTAACAGGGCTTGCGTACGTAAAGCTTCAGGCCTAACATACGTAAAGCCATTCTGAATTTATAAAAGGACACCCTCCCTTTCATTTCTTCCGACCCAAAAATCACCCCTTGCTCTTGTATACTATCCTCCACCTCCCCTAAATTGATTTTATCTTCCCTAATCAAGTGTTATCCTATTGGAGTGGGTTGATCAAGCTCCGGAGAAGGTTTTGAAGGTGCTACCCTCTCGTTCTTCGTCGCCCTTCATCGTTCTTCATCATCTCTTGTCAATTAAGGTAAGTTTATCGAATCTTGAACTCATTTCAGTGTTGTTATATGAGTCATACTAAATTTCGGATGCCTTGGGTAGTTTAGAACTTTCAATAATGATCGGACCAGTGAAAAACTATCACAATTGTTAATCGATGCCTATCAAGCTAGTAATTGGAATGGATGATGGTAGTACTCGTAGTTGGATGGAAAACTCATAATCGAATTTGTTAATCATCAACACCTTAGAATCATCTTGTTGATGATTGCAATTATAATCCTATTACCATATTGTGAAACCTGTTGATAATTCCTTGATGAACTAACTAACGATTATCAAATCGGATAGGTATTCGAACATGTTAGGATTTCGGAGAATTACTGCTTAATCGTTTTATTCTAGAAATTCAAACGGAAGTTAGTGATGTAATTATGGTGGCCATTAGCCATAACCACAACGTAGGAATGTTGTATTAGAACATTGATCAACGAGATGATAAATTGTAAAATGGCAAACCGAGGAATTTAGTAATATGTATTGTGGTAAAAAACAGAAAATTTCGATCTCGGCGACATGAACAACCAGGTTTATAATCCTAACGGGACGGGGGGGAATTGTCGTTAATCATCATTGTTACCATTAGGTGTTAATCGACGAACATGTAATAGGTTGAGCTTTCGAGTGTGGTCGTTCGAGCCGTTGTGTTACCAAGGGAGTAACTCTCGTTGGATTTGAGGCAAGTGAATCTTGCTCGGACCTTACATCTTGAAATTTCATAATATTGCATGTGTTACTATATGTGGAATGGTGCTCGTCTTATTTATCTTGTCCGGAGTATTCCTGAGTCGATATATTTCCGTGACCCTTGGTTGTGGCCTTGGGAGTTTATATGTTGATATATCTTGCGGAACTGTGTTGCAGGATAAAACCTGAATGGTACCCACGTTCGGAGTATTCTTGTGTAGATACATCCATGACCCTTGGTTGCGACCTTGGGAGTTTATGTGCTGATAAAAGAAACAATGTTAAATATTCGGTAATAACTTTGTTCTCTGAATTTATCTGATTCTATCGATGAAATTAGTTCGATTTGTCTGACCTAGGTTGACTAACACGATACGTCATGTCAAGCAAATTTGTTGAATATGTTCAGGACATTCCCGAATGTTCTGGTCAGGCTTGAGCAGTTTTGGGGAGAAGGCCTGTTAATTTCTTAAACTAAATTTGAATAATCCACGTTGTGTCATAACAGTATGAACGGACATTATTCCCTTTTGTATTTCGGTTTGTACAAATGCTTTCATTAGAATATTTCCGCAAACTACTTGTTGAATAAATTATTTTTAAACCCCCTTTTAAAACTCGCCTTGTGGGTCCCACATGGGATTCACGGCACTGTGGCGTCCCAATTTATTTTGGGGGCGTTACATGATCGTCGTTCCATTCATTTCTCTGGCACGTGGCAAGTAGAGACGCGGTCCTTTCGGCGTTCGATCATCCAAGAGCTTGGAGCAAATTGGATCGTAGGGAATTCAACTAAAGCTTGGGGAATTGCTCAAGAGAAGGAATCCATTTAATCAACGGACTACAAGGGTAAGTTTCTTGTGTCTCTTGTGTTTCGTTTAATATTCGATATATGTAGCTCGATCGATCTTCGTACGGATTCGGATCGAATTAATTTTTGTTTTACCACTTCTGATGGGCCTTCGAGTTAGGCACTGAATCCCAACAGTGGTATCGGAGCGTAGGTATTGCGATCATATATACGAATATTGGCATTTCGAATGCTTGATTAGATGGTGAATGATTTGGAATCATTTATAGTCATAATCGTGGTGTATGTTTTTCGTTCGTAATAGTTATATTTTTCGTAAGTTTATGTCTAAATATAAATCTTTAATTTCTGGGAAATATGATTTATATTGAAGATATGAAAGTCGGAAAATATTGATATTGGATATCCAGTCGAAAATCGAGCTCCGAATCGTCGTCGGATGACTTTTCGGACAATGGGCAGGAAGCTGCCGGGCTGACCCGACCGTGTCAGGCGACACAGGCCATGCCAGCTGGCCAGTCTCGGCAGACTGTCAGGACGACCCGACCGTGTCAGGCAACACGGGCCTTGTCTGGCCGGCAGACTGTCGGGACTACCCGACCGTGTCATTTGACACGGCCGTGTCTGGCAGGATAGTCTAGGACACTGCCGGCACGACCCGACCTTGCCATTCGGCACGGGCCATGTGTGGCCGGCGGACTGCTGGAAGTATCTCGGCTGTGGCAGGCCATTTTCGCCCTGGCTCGATTTTTTCTTGTATTCTTGAAAATTAATCTCCCGCATGTTAAATTGGATTTAATATGATTAAAATGATTTATGGTATTTCATTTTATAAGGGAAAATTGATTTATTGGAATACTTGTGATCGACCAAATTATTTTGAACGTTTTTATATTATCGATTGTGCGAATCGATCAGATCGGTTCGTATTGTTGATTGGATCAATGTATCTCTACGCTTTCCATTTATATAGTATTTATTGGTTGAATGCTTTTGAATGGGGATGTGGATCGTGGACTTAGTTTTGAATCGTTCGTTTTATTCGATTGGGTTTGTAAAGGCCATTTTGACCCTATTTAATACTAGAAATATTTGTATCTAGGATGCAATTTTCAATGTAAAATTTATATATAATGACGAAGACTTGAGGAAGATCCGTTTCGAGAAGATGAAGACTCAAGACGAAGACTTGTAATTAGATTACGGAGTTTTTGTTTTTCTAGGAACAGTCCATGAACCACATGTTGGTAGCAACTAGGTTGTGAATGGTTGTTCATATTGTATGAATGCTACAAACGCGCTTAAATGAATTAATGTGCAAAGTGTAACATTAATCGCGATAATTCTCCTACAACAAATTATTAAGTTTATAAGGTTTCAAGGTTTTTCTTCCTTCTATCGAGCTTTCGGGAAATTGAAATCCAAACCGGATGTGCTATGCTTCCGAGTTATTGGGGTAGTCGTTCGGGGAGGATGGATAAATTACCGGGAGCGCATTGGATGCCTTCGGTTGGAGCAAATTTTATCCCTAGAAACCTGATAGGTTGCCGGATAAGATTCAATTGAGAAACTGATTTGCATCGATGGTATAAACTTAACTTGTTCACGAACCATAGAAACCGTATAGGTTAAGGGGAGTGAACAAGGAGAAAAATAATATCGAATCATCCATTAGATGGGTTGGTGTTGGACACCCCTTTATGAAAATTAATAGAGTAGAAACATGTTCGGTTGCCCTCTATTAAGATTTATAAAGAACTCGATCACCACTATAAGTAGAGCGACGATACTTCCGGATTTCACATGGGAGTGTGTTATTCCGATAAAAATAGTGGGAGCTGGGTAACAAGAATAGAAAAGACCTTAATTCCATACTCAGAACATAATATAACAAGTCACTAATTAATCTGTTATACTTAATGCAGACATAACTCTCAATATGACAATGAATCCACTCGCAATTCTACTCGAGAAGAACACCCTGATTGGACCTAACTTTGTGGACTGGTTCCGCAATCTAATGATTGTCCTCAGTATAGAGGCACTGGGATACGTCTTGTAGATGGACATTCCGGCGCCTCCTGTGCGGACCAAAGCCAATCAGGAAGAGATCGAAAACCATGAAAAGTGGGTTAAGGATTACATAAAAGTTCGTGCTTACGTGATGGCTTCTATGTCAAATGAGCTTTAGAGAGCTCATGAGAAAATGACTTCTGCTAGGCAGATTCTATCTCACTTAACCGAACTTTATGGTGAGCACAGCAGAACTATCAGATATGAGATATCCAAGCAACTGTTCGGTGCAAGGATGAAGGAAGGTGAGAAGGTTGGGGAACACGTCGTCAAAATGATATCCATGATCGAGAGATTGCAGGCTCTTGATTTTAAAATGGATGCTTCTCTTTAAACCGACCTTATCCTACAGTCTCTTCCTGATTTTTTCTCACAATCTGTTATGAACTTTAACTGCAATAAGATTGCATGTAATTTAGCTGGGCTAATGAACAAACTTGTGACCGCTCCGTCTCAGATGAAGACTCCGCGGATGAAGAAGTCTTCTCTTGTGATTTCTTCTGGACCTCGGAGGTCTAAGAACAAGAAGAAAAAGACCAAGAAGCAGATTGTACCACATGTCAAGGACTTCAAGGGCAAGGGCAAGGCCCCAAAGGTTCCTAAGATCAAGAAGAAAGACGCTTGTCTCAAGTGCGGTGAGCTGGGCACTGGGCTAGAGAGTGTCCAATTCCTCATGGAACTTCAGGTACAGAACTTTAAGTTTTGGAAACAAATTGTTCTGCTACTGTATTTTCTACTTCCTGGATACTGGATTCTGGTGCTATTTTTGTACCGTGAATCAGGATCTGAAACAAAGTAGGAAGCTTGGAGCTGGAGAAGTTATGATCACAGTCGGAAGCGGGCATAGTGTCGAGGCAACCGACATAGGATCACTTCTTTTGGGTTTAGAATCTGGCTTTGTTTTGACTTTAGAAGATGTACTTGTGTTTGCCCAAGGGGCATAAAAACATTGTATCCATTCCAGTCATGGACCAAAAAGGCTTTTAATTTTTCTTTGGTGATGGTTCCTGCAAAATTTATTTCACAAATAAACTAGTGGGTACTGCTACATTGTTAAATTGATTGTATCATCTAAATCTCAGCAACAAAGTAGTTGTGAATACTGTTACTAGAAAACATGGTAGGGATGAAACCAATCAAGTCTTGAAATAGCATCTAAGACTTGGTCATGTTGGTCAGACCAAGGTTTACAAGATGGAAAAACATGGACTTATGGGTCCATTGGGATCGGATCTTTTTCCTACTTGTGAATCTTGCCTTAAAGGCAAAATGACTAAATCCCCCTTTACATGGACTTTTGAAAGAGCCACTGATAAACTGGGATTAATCCATACTGACGATCAATATTTCATTACGTTTACAGATGATCATGCTAGGAATGGTTATGTATACTTAATGAAACATAAATATGAGGCCTTTGAGAAATTCCAGGAATTCAAGGCCCTAGTCGAAAAACAAACTGGTAATCATATCAAAGCACTTCAGTCGGACCGAGGTGGCGAGTATATGAGTACGGAGTTTGATGAGTTCCTTAAGGAACATGGAATAGTTTCATAACGAACACCTCCAGGTACTCCTCAGTTAAATGGTGTGTCAGAAAGAAGGAGACGGACCTTGTTGAACATGGTCTGTTCCATGCTGGGCTATACTGACTTACCAATTTACCTGTGGGGGTATGCACTCCTGACTGCCGCTTACATCTTGAACAGATGCCCTTCCAAATCCATTCCTAGAACTCCACATGAGATGTGGGAGGGCAAAAAACCAAGTCCGAATCATATTAGGATTTGGGGATGTCCCACCTATGTCAAGAAGACTAAGGTGGAAAAGTTGGAAGCGAGGTCCGCGAAGGGATGTTTCATTGGATTCCCGTCTGGGACGATGGGGTATCTATTCTACATGCCTGAAGATCGATACATCGTTGTTGCTTTACAAGCACACTTCCTGGAAGACGAGTTCATTCAGGAAGGCGGAGTAGGTACAAGTATTTCTTTATAAGAATACAATGAAACTCCTCGGGAGACACCTATGCAAGAAACTGGAACCGAACCTTCTGAAACACAAGTACAACCACCTCGTAGGTCTAGTAGGGTGTCTTATTTATGTGAGAGGTATGGGCTTATGCACTTGGAGGAGCTGGGTCTCCATGAGGTTCCAAGTGATAGACAAGAGACCGACCCAACGACCTATGACCAAGCGATGGTGGATGTAGACTCCGGAAATGGCATGAAGCTATGGAAGCTGAGATAGACTCAATGCATGTCAATGAGGTCTGAACTCTAATAGACCGCCCCAAGGGTATAGTACCTATTGGGAACAAGTGGATCTACGAGAGAAAGACTGATGGTGATGGCTGGGTTGACGCCTATAAGGCCAGGCTTGTGGCAAAGGGTTATACCCAGAAGGAAGGGGTCGATTACCACGATACCTTCTCATCCATAGACATGATCAAGTCTATTCGAATGATGCTTGCTATAGCTGCCAACCACGATTATGATATATAGCAAATGGACGTAAAGACGGCTTTCCTTAATGGATTCCTCGAGGAGGAAATCTATATGGAGCAGCTTAAAGGCTTTGTGTCCGAAGTGAATATTCAAAAAGTGTGCAAGATTCAGCGTTCCATTTATGGACTGAAGCAAGCATCGTGTAGTTGGAACCTTCATTTTGACGAGGCGTTCAAAGAGTTTGACTTCGTGCAAAATGAAGAGGAACCTTGTGTATACAAGAGGGTTAGTGGGAGCAAGATCGCATTCTTAGTACTATATGTGGATGACATTCTACTAATAGGAAATGATGTGGGAATACTCAGTTCTGTGAAAGCTTGGCTTTCGAGTAATTTCTCCATGAAAGACTTGGGATAAGCAACCTATATTCTTGGTATTCGGAACTACCGGGATAGAGCGAAGAGAACAATAGGTCTTTCCAAGCCCTTTATATAGATAAGATCTTAAAGCGGTTTAAGATGGATGATTCTAAAAGAGGGTTCCTTCCGATACGACATGGAATAAAACTCACATCGAAGATGTATCCTAAAAGTGAGGAACAATGGAGGGAGATGAGTAATATACCATATGCTTCGGCCGTGGGTAGCCTTATGTATGCTATCTTGTGTACGAGACCTGACATTGCGCATGCTGTAAGCGTGGTGAGTAGGTTTCAATCAAACCCAGGTAGGGAACATTGGACTGCCGTAAAGAACGTTCTCAAGTACTTGAGAAGGACTAATGATATGGTTCTGATGTATGGTGGTGGAGAATTGGATGTGGTGGGATTCACTGATTCAGACTTCCAGGGTTAGAAGGACGACTCGATGTCTACTTCTGGCTACATATTTACTCTTAATGGAGGAGCTGTAACGCCCCAACCCGGCAAGGGTAGAAATATTACAATATGGTTACACATCAGATACAAACAGGTCAAACCAAACAGCGGAAGTATTAAGATAAATTCATCAAGGAGTATCAAAGGGGACTAAAACAACATCCAAATGTCCCCAAAACCAAACAAACGAAAGTACGATTACAAATGTCCAAAAATCCGGAAATACGATAAAGAAATAATGTTCATTTATTCAAAGAACTCTAGGGTAGGTCCACACTCTGTCATCCCCAAAGCTAAACCCCACATGATCTAAGTACCTGCCGCAGGGAAAGAAATGCGGCTGAGCATAAAGAGCTCAATGAACAGATATGAAATAAAAAAGCAATACAAAGCAATACGAAATTAGGTTACATGTAGTGGCACTTGGTTATATCAAGGTATATCAAAAGTATGTCAAGGTATATCAAAGGTTCATCAGAGTTAGGTATGAAAAGTTATCAAGGTTTAAATATCAAATATTATCAAAGTTAAGTGTCAAATGATTTCAGTATTTAACCCCCAGGCCCAAACAAAGCCCAAATAAACAAAGTAGCTCAATGGAGTGATCAGCTCCCCAAATGTGAAGGGACCGCATTGCACGCATGCCCAATCACCAAATATAATATCGCCCAAATGTAGAGTGGCCCAGAATAATCAAATCAAATATCAAACAGATCAAATCTAGGATGCATCCATACGCCCCTATAAGCAGATAACAATAATGATGGCCAAATGCAAATATAATATAAGAGGGACGGTGGGGGACATCTCTCCAACCCCACTGGAGTACATAACATTGGTGCATCAATGCTATGGCTGTGGCTACTCCACAACAAGTAATACAAATTGCCCGGGTAAATACTGAAAGGGTCAAATAGTCAAGGTCCCAAATCAAAGTATATATGTCAAAGGTCAAAAGTTCAAATCAGATATCAAAGGTTCAAATCAAAGGTTCAGATACCAAGTCAAAGTCAAAATCAGATATACAATAATGAGGAGAGAGAGAGTAAGTCATGAGAGAGAAAAGTTGCACCCTTGCTGAAAGGGTGCGGATTATCTGTACCTTAGTTCCAAAGCAAAAGCAAGGTCAAACAAACAAGGAGAAAAGGATCACTCCCGCTTCACCGAACCTAGAAAAGAGTGGATACGAATCAAGACAAGCTTATTTCTCATAAGTTACCTCTTTTAGTTATCTTTCCATTTTTTGTAACTTTCCATATTTAGCAGCTTTCTATTTTAGGTAACTTTCTATTTTAGCAGGTTATCAAAATTAGCGAGTTTTCTCGATATAGACATGTTCTATATAGTTAGTTATTCATCTCATAAAGTTTTCATGTCATGTTACATTATGGATTTTATTTTATGCATATTTTCCAAGATTAGGGTTTCTTATGACGAGTCTTCAAAATTTAGGGTTAAAAGTGTCAATAATGAAAGTGAAGGGTCAAAACTGAATATAAACACTCAAATACATATATATACAGTCCATACACTTCAAGTATCATATATATACATATTACACCCTCAAGTATCACAAGTTATAAAAAAAATAACCCTAATACACACTAATTTCCACAATTAAACCATTGATTATCAAAACTAGCATGCAAGGCCCATAATTATTCCAAAGTGTCACGAATAGCCCCTAACACATTATTCCAGCCAAAACATACATATATTCATCATATTTACATTATTAGTCCCTTTAGGTATCATATTTACAATATAAACCTTCTAATCATCAATTATCTCTTATGTTTCATAATTTCAGCTTTTAAATACAAACAGGTTACCAATATACGAATTTTTATTTCATAATAGAACTCCAAACTAAAATTCATAAAAAATTTTACATGTACTAGATTGTTTTTAGAACCAACAAGAATTTTTCCAGAATTTATCAGTTAATATAAGCCCACATTAAAAATACCCAAACCCAAACTACTCAGAAAACTGACTAGCAGCAGTACCTAAAAAGTATCCGCCTCAACGGCCTACAATTTCATTCAGGAAAAATCCACATAAATTCCAAGAAGTCACACATAACCCAAGTATTACCACTGTAAAAGAAAAGCTCCTAAATCCTTATGGTTTGAACATGAAAAATAATACACCACGACTGAAATTAAATTCTGCAAACACAGTTTTGACATATCATCTCATAAAATTCAAAAATAGGATCAAATAAAATTCAAATCCATCCAAACCAATTGAAATACTTAACTAAGACCCTAAAATGAGTTTAAAAATCAAAATACCGAATTCAACATTAATAGAATTCGTTTGGTAATGCATACATATTCGATTATCAAAGCTGTCCAAATCAATTAATTTATTTAAACCCTAATTTATCCAATTCTTTTTAATCCATTTAATTATATGATCATAACACATCATATATTCAGAAAATAAACATCAAAAACACATCAAACTAATTCTCATATGAATCCAACAAGATCAATAACAAAACATTCATACGATTCATAACAATTTCATGGTTATTTCTTAACCGATTTATATAGGTTTTTAGAATAGGTTTTTATCACACGAATTAAGGATCAAAAGAGTGATTCAAAATCACAAGAGCATACCAAATAGGGCTGAGAAAAACGTGACAAATAATCGGGCCAAACAAATCAACCAAAACCGAATCAAAACCCTTCCAAGATGATGTATGGATCGAATAGGGAGGGAAAACCAAGAACGAGACCACCAAATGCTTCCAAACAAATTCCAATGTACATCAAAATTCCTCCCGAACACGTAGGATTAATCGCCAAGAATTGTAGAGCAAAATTTTGATGTGTAGGTGTGTATGGGTCGTATGAAATGAGGAAGGAAGAAGAAAGTGGTTTAAATGTTATGTTATGAAAGAATAATGGTGGTTTAATGGACTTTAATTGTAATTGATTTGATTTGGTGTAATTATGGAAGGTTTTTAACCACCTTAATGGGGGAGGACGGCTATAATGGAAGAATGAGGGTAGCTTTGACCAATAAAAATGTAAAAACAAACTTATGATATGTTATAAAGTTTATTTTATAAGTTATGTACAAGTTTTATTAGTTTTTGGACCCGTTAGGTCACGAAACGTGCAACATTTAGTTCTTAGTCCAAATTTCATGTTTTTGAGTTCTTATAACATTGTAGTATCTCAAATGAAGTTTACTTGAAGTTACATGTTCATGTTCGTGATCGTACGATAATCGTTTTTATTTTAGGGCTTGTTTGGTAAACGTACATAATTCTTCAAAAATTTCAAATTGGAGGGTATTTTAGTAATTTAATTATGTCATGGAAATGTGGGTTTTACAGGAGCATTATCTTGGCATAGCACCAAGCAAAGCGCGACTGCTGATTCTACCTGTCATGCTGAGAATCAAGCATCCTCGGAGGCTTCCAAGGAAGGGTTCTGGATTAAGAAGTTTCTGGGAGAACTTCAAGTGATACCCTATGCTGAGCTGCTTGTTCCGCTGTACTGCGACAATGACGGAGCTGTAGCACAGGCCAAGGAGCTGAGGTTTCACAACAGCACCAAACACATTGGGAGGAAGTATCATCTCATAAGATAATTTGTTCGCAAGGGATACATTGTGCTGCACAAAGTAGACTCGGCCGACAACGTCGCTGATCCACTGACCAAGACACTTTCTCAGACTAGCTCAGAGCGTAATCTAGAAAATATGGGTATTAGATACCATAGTGTGTGGCATTGAGTGCAAGTGGGAGATTGTTAGGAGTATGCCCTCGAATGCCACTCAGAGGATATTGAGTGAGGGCATTGTACTTGTAATTATGTAAATCATTAATATAAGGCAATGGATGTTTCTTTATTTACTCGTAGTTACTGGCATTCCTAACTCATAAATATACATATAGAAACTAGTCTGTGTATTTGAGAGCAAAACATTACACTCCTTATTGGATACGGGGGTCGGCACTGGAAAGGTTTAAAGCTCAAATACTTAATCGTTCGCAAGTCGATGAAACTTGACTGGGCGTTAAGTTTATGTGAAGACTTGTATGACGTGTTCTTTGACATGGAGAGTGCCTGTCGAATACTACTGGTTAGTGGGAGCACACGTTGTAGGTGTGCTAATTAGATTAGTGTACTCGAACTGACTCACCCTCGATTCGTCACATGGATTTCACTCTGGGACAGTCAATGACGGTATCGAAAGGTTGTGATAGGTATTCGTGAACTTTCGACTTGAGGATTTAGTAGGGATGTGCTTGTGACGTCAAGATTTTCATTAGAGTAGTTCGACCCTGTAAACCGGGAGGCGAGGGTCAACCTCGACGTGCATCTTGACGGGCAAGTAGCAGGTCCTACTGAATACCAAGATAGAATTCTTTCTCCCGTTAGTGAGCGGGTTATATGTCCTATGCGGTTATTGGAAGATGAGATCATAAGTCTTTGCCCAAAGCATTGGAGCTAGTTCTATTGGATACACGAGAGCTCGATAATCTCGATTTGCATTAACGTATGTATAGCGTCAAGTACTTATAGGGTTTGACTGACCGTGACCCTATAACTTGATCGGGACATTTGAAAGAAGGGTTTATACATATACTGGTATTCACGACAGAATGGTTCTTAAATGATCCCAATAATTCGTTCTCAGATGGGGTACAGTGTAGGCCGCCAGGGTGGCTATGTGGTGCTACTACTCTTTGGTTCCTCCCATTGCTGACTGATACGGACCTACCGAGTCACGCAATAGGATTGACGACGGAATGAATCAATCTTATTCTCTCATTATAAATATCAGATATTGGATATTGACACGTCTTTAGTGTAACTATCGCAAGTGCACGATATCGTATCAAGTAGTAAGTGGACTTTTTGAGTCCAGTTTATCGATCCCACGAGGAAGTTAGGTTATATATTGAATTATACACTTTATCTATTTGTTATAGAGATTTATATGAGTGAAACACACAATTTAAGAGTTTGGTTTGACAATTGCAATGAAAATGCAATAATAGTTCTAAAATTCAAGGAAATAAAAGATTGCACTAATAATAGATTAATAAAAGATAAAATGAAATAGTTGGGATTACAAACTTAGTTCATTAATAGTTATAGAAGATGTATAGGAGATCATAAGATGTATTTACTTATTATGTTGTGTAGATTCGATTTTCCTTAAAAAGACTGTTCCTCATTCGAATGTCAAAACGCCCCTTATAGATTGAATCAATCAACTATATTTCTATGTTGATTGGCTTCAATACATAGCATTAGGTTTTATGAAAATAACTCAAAGAATCATCTAAGATATAGAGGTATATTTCTATCCCCTAGAACAACTTATAGTGAAGATCATTTGATCTAATCAAACATATTTTCTTTCGAAACATATGAAGACCATAAATATCGTCATTTATTGGCCAAATAAATAAAGATTGGTAAAACAATGAAAATCACACACAATAATAAGTAATTCATAATAGATCTTTATACAAACTTAAATAACATGACTAACCTTGTTTATAATCCCAACTTAGGTAACTTAGCCCATTAAGGGTCTATTCAACATATTACAAGCTTGAGTGGTCATTAATAGTTAAAAAGGGAAAGAATTGATCCTAACTCCCTTAATAGATAAAGGAAAAAGAAGTAATAAACTCCTTCAACAACATAAGCTAAACCACACTTACACAAATCACTGAAGAACACAAGTGTGTTCTTTACACAAAAAGAAAAAGTATTACAAAGTGAGAAAATATAAGATGAATGATCATTAATGATGAATCTAAGGGGTCTATTTATACACCTAAATTCATCTAATAGTTCCAAAACTCCAGCATTATTACATTAGATTGGATCAATGCCACCCATCCCCTCAATAATAGACCAAAAGTATAAAAAATTAGATAATAATCACAATCTGTCAAGAGTTACGGTTGTAACATTGAGGAGTTACGGCCGTAACTATGATGACTTACGGCCGTAACATTGAGGATTTACGGCCGTAACTGTAATATCCGCAATTTTCGATTTTCGGTAAAAAAATTTTTTCGGCCGGAGTCCGTTTGGACGACTCGTTCATGACTGTTTCGTCATTCTGAGAACGATTAATTCTACACTTTTTGTCATCCAAGTTCGTTTCGGTGTTGTTTTGTGGAGTTCCGTGCTTTTTAGCGACTTTTCCGCACTTGAGTTCGATTCTTGCGATTCTCGTTCGAAACTGCTGTTTCGAGTTTCACGTAAGTCCGTTTAACTTTGTTAGACGTGTTGTGAACTTTGGTTTGGTTATTCGATCACATATCGTGATTTCCGGGCGTTTTGGGCCATTTTGTAATTTCTTAAAAGTTACGGGTATCTGTATCTGTAATTGTTGTCTCGACCCGTTTCTTGGTCGTGTATGATTAATTATTATATTATGTTTTCATTTCGGGTCGATGATATTGTCCGCGAACTTTTCTTCGTGTTCGTTCCGTACGTTTTCGGAAATCGAGTCGTCGGATCTTGACGCCTGAGCACTGGCCGGACAGGTGCGGCCGGCACGGTCGGAAGTGCTGGGCACTGGCCGGGCAAGCACGACAGGAACCAGCGTAGCACATGCTACGTCCGGAAGGCTGCGCGCGCTAACCGCAGTGTAGTGCCTTATCAGGCGGCCAACGTCTGTGCTCGGGTCTTAGCGAGAGGGTTACGAGGTTACGGACTCGGGTAGGATCGGCGAGTAGCGCACGCTGCGCCGGACGCTGCGTGCGCTTCTGGCCGGAAGGTAGCGCGCGCTACGGCCGGAAAAGGCGCGCCGCTACTGGCCGGCGATCTAGTCCAGAGGTCATCGGATTGCGGCACAGGCGATAGCGCCTAGCTCGGCGACTAGCGCGCTAGTCCGGCCCAGTATAAATGTGGCAGAGCAGCCTCATTCTCATTCATTTTTCACTTTATTCCTTTTCGGTCCGCGGCTGGCGATTTGGAGGTCGCGAAGCCATGTTTTTGAACAACAAATCCATGAAGTTCTTGAGTTCATAACATCAATCAATCATCCGTTATCATCCTTTGATCCAGCGAACCAAGGTAGTCTTCCTTAGAACCCTAATTTCGTGAATTTGGGATTTTTTGCATTTTTGTCCGATTCATTCCATGTTGTTGATTAATTCATGATGGGTATGATTAATCTTGGTAGTATTCTTGTGTTTAACATCATTTGATCTATTGTTCTTCGTCGAATCGAAGTATATCTCTTGATTTCCTTCGAATCGACTTTTTGGGGGATTTGTTCTCGATCTCGTTTTTCATCCATTTTGATGGATCGATTGTGGTTAAATGATGTTGTTAAACATATTCTATGGATTGTATATCCATATTTCAACTTGGAATTCCGTTTTCGTGTTTTGTCGGGACGAATCGTGTTCTTGGCCGTTTTGGGGGAAACACTTGAATTTTTGTCATTCGTTCTTTGAATTCAGCGGCTTTGGGTCGTACTTTGGAATTCATTTTCGTTGTTATATTTGTCCTTCGTAGTTTATTGTCTCGAGTTGGCGTTCGGTGGAGTCGGTGAGTTCGTAGTCGGTTCATGCCAACCTACTTCGGTCGATTCTCTGTGTTGTTCTTATTCGAGGCAAGTACCTTGTTCATACGCTTCTCGTTTTATGGATATGATGATCGGTGGTCGTTTTCGTGTGTTTGTTTGGTTATTTGAAATGAATTTCCAAGAGATTCATTTTGGCCCCGTTAAGGGCTTCTTTCAAAAACGCATGTGTGTTTTGTGAACGGTGTGTTTTGGGAATTGATTATGGTTTGATTGTTTTGAACGTTGAAGGCTTTGATGATACCCCTGTTGTTTAAAGTTATGGAATCGTGTATTCCGTATTTAATCTTGTTATTGTGTTTTGAAGAGTTTGATAATGGTGTCGAGTTAGTGGCCATCTCTAGTGAGTATTCTTAATGAACTTACATTCTTAGCATATTAGTATTGCATGAGTAACGTGTGTGTGTATGCTCACTATGGGTTAGATCCGACGGGGTCTCGGTAGGGGTCCACGGAGGGGTGGATCCGTGAGCCTGTTTTTAACCACTATGGGTTAGATCCAATGGGGTCTCGGTAGGGGTCCACGGAGGGGTGGATCCGCGGTTAATTGTGGTGCATTTTGCAAATGTGTTTCAGTATTGGCATTTCCGGAAATGAGTTCTTTTGAATGGTTTTCATGATTGCATGCATCGACTAAGTGTGCAAGAGGTAAGTTGTTCGTTTGGCTTACTTGGCTAGGATGGCACTAGAGTATTTTGTTGTTCCCGTTAAATCCTTTATTTCTGGATTTTGATGTTGGGAGACGAACCTTTTGGTCATTCTTGTGTACTGTGAGTTGATGAGATTTGGGGCTAAAATCCCAATGGTTTTGTAAAAGTCATTTTACGGATTTGGGGCTAAAATCCCAACGGTTTGGTAAAGGTTATTTTACGGAAAGTAAACTTTTGGGGCGGTGACCCCTTTTGTCTTTTGGGTTTTGAAAGTAGGATTTGATAATCCTAAATCGTTTTCTATTAAAACTCCCGATGGTATTTCAAATCATTTTATAAATTGTTTCCCTTGATATTTTTCATCTTGAAATTTTGGGAAGTCTTTACTCAAACTCTCGCCTCGGGAAGTGTTCATCTTGTTGTATTTGAATCTTTGAGGATTCCGGATTATTATCGTTCGTGGAATGTGAATTGTATGACTCGTATTTTGCACTTGTACTTGCACTAGCAAAACAGTGGAGTTTTGCTAACCCCCGAGTATTCGGGGGGTGGATGTCTATTTTTGCATTCAGGTTTTGGAGCATAACACAGGGTCGGCACGAAGGATGATGAAAGATGATCGATACTAATCACATGAGGAACCGTACATTGTTTATTGGTTCAGTGGTACTTTATTTTCCGCTGCTATATTTTTCCCGTTGTACGGGTGTGGTTGTGTTTTGACCCCTGCGTGGGCATGAGTTGTATTTGAGTTGTATGTATTTATTGAAAGAACAAATCGGTCTACTGAGTCATTTTAGCCTTAAAGGCATGGTTGAGTTGTTATATGTTGTTACCAGCCTGGTAGATCCTTGAGTAAAGGTTCTACGGCGTGTAATATCCCTGAGCGGATTGGGGGTGTTACAAATATGGTATCGGAGCTTAGGTTGTGGAAACCTAGGCTGTCGGGTCAAGTCGTGTTGTATGAGTCTTGTTTCGTCGGATTTTATCTGACTGAGTCGTGTCGCGACGCGTCGTTTGAGTTTGTTAGTCGTGATTAGTATCGTGGGGCGATCTTCATCTTCGTGCGACCTGTGGAAGTAAGTCTCCCTTCTTTGTGTTGTGCCTCGTGTGACACGAGCTATTTTTATGATTATTTGTTAAGTGATTGAATCCTTATGTGGATTTTGATTTCACGATATGTATTTAGTCGACTCTCGTATTTGATTTATACGAGGAGTGTCGTCGCTTGTGATGTTTTTTTATTGTTGTTTTTGTCCGTTGCTGATGATTTTCGAATCGATTTGCACGTTTTACAAATTCTCTTGTGGAAGCTTTGTGCTTATACGCGTTCGACTTGTTCACTAGCCAGTGCGGGAGGGTCCTTAGAGGCCTCGAATGGGGTCAGTGGTTTTGTTCTGAATGTGGTATTTTATCGTTTGTTTCCGTTTAAAGACATGTATTGTCTTGATTTTAAACTTTTTGATGCGTGTACTAGGAGTTGTTTTAGTGGACGCCGATATGTGTGAGTTTTGGGCATTCTGGCCTATTGGATTTTTGAAAACCTTGAGTATCTTAGAAAAATAAATTTTGAGACATACTTTTCAAATGAGTTATTTTCTTGTGGTACATCCAAGGTGCCACAATATATTCAAAAAATTTCTACTTCGAGGACCAAAATGCTATGAGATATTTTCAATGTTTCAGAAACACTTTTATTTAGACCCGAGGGTCGAATTTTATGAAAGTCTTTCGCTAAAAGAAAATGTCCTCATTTTTACCAAACGCATGATGGTTTTCAAAGTCTCGATAACGATGTTTCACGTTTGTATTTTTTTTGAAAGGTGATACTCAAGATCAACCGGTGTTCTTCTAAATTATTTTCAAAATGAGGTTTTCGTTTTTTTTAAAAACCTATCCATTCCCGTTTGAGGGCTGGGTATGTATGTATGATGTTCGCGTTGTCATTTTGATATTTGCTCCCGATGTATGATCGAATTGGCGGTGTGAGCGTTGAGTAATTTTCCACACATTTGTTGTGTTAGCTCCCTATGAGAGGCGGGATGTTGGTGTTTAATGTTGTCGCCTCGTGGTGATTTCTGTGTTGTCGCGCATGTGCGAGCTGTTAGAGCTTGGTTTGGTATGACCGTGTGCATCGGTGATGGTTCCGTTATGTGTCGGTTGTTTAATGTCTTGTTACCTTGCTCCCGTTTTTGTGAATTTCGTGGACGTGGTCGGAGGTAATACCCGTACTATTTTGACTTCTGTATTTTTCTCGTTTTCCAGTCTATCGATTCACTCATGTTCGTTGTTACTTTATGAACTTGTTCTGTATTTCGGTTTCATCGTCCGATCGAGCTGTGATCTTTTTGTGGGTAGATCTGGTTATCACTGTGACTTTTTCGGGTTCGGTTCGATTCTTGTGAACCTTGTTCGGGAGTGACATCATCTGGTTCTATTAGTTCTTTTATTCGAAGTGGATTGGATTTGGAACTCTTGTGTTTTCGACTTTGTCGACTCATTTATGTTCGTTGACATTTCTGAGCTTGTCCTGCCCCTTGCTTTTGTTGATCGAACGAGTGTGGTATTGTTTTGGAATAACTCGTTTGTCGTTGTGACTTTTAAATTGCTATTCCCTTTCCTGTGGATCTTATGGGAATGCATGTCTTGTAGTTCGCACCAGATCATTCTGGGAGTTGTTGTTTGAATTTTATTATCCTTCATGTTTCGGCCATGATTGTTCGATTTTTGTTGTCTCGATCGTTTGTTTGTTCGGTTTTTGTTCTCGTTTTGTGATTGTTGAGCTTTCAGGCTTCTTCCTAATTTCCTTAAGTTCGGGAAATTAGTCTCGTTTTCGATCTTCCAACCCTAGGGCGGTGGAATTCCGTATTTGTTCAGCGATTGGCTCGCGTTTTGATTGATGTACCGTTGGGTTGGTCAATCGTATTGATTTTCATTCGTTGTGTTTTCTGATTGTTCGGATAATTGACTTGATTGTATTATCCATTTGATGACGCTTGTCACTTGTTGGTTTTATTATATCCCTAACGGCGACGTTGTGTTGGTCGTCGTGGAGCGTGTTTTCACACCGTATATTCCGTTGCGTTGTTTGTAACGTTTCGCCGTTGGGTGTTTGTTACGCGTTTCTTGCGTATCTCGTTGAGTTTTCCTGGCGGGATATTGCTTCTCCCTACTTGTTTTAAGTTTCGGGACGAAACTTCTTTTAAGGAGGGTACAATGTAATATTTGCAATTTTCGATTTTCGGTAAATTTCTTTTTTCGGCTGGAGTCCGTTTGGATGACTCGCACATGACCGTTTCATCATTCTAAGAATGATTAATTCTACACTTTTTGTCATCCGAGTTCGTTTCGGTGTTGTTTTGTTGAGTTCCGTGCTTTTTAGCGACTTTTCCGCACTTGAGTTCGATTCTTACGAATCTCGTTCGAAACTGCTGTTTCGAGTTTCCCGTAAGTCCGTTTAACTTTGTTAGACGTGTTGTGAACTTCGGTTTGGTTATTCGATCACGTATCGTGATTTCTGGGCGTTTTGGGCCATTTTGTAATTTCTTAAAAGTTACGGGTATCCGTATCTGTAATTGTTGTCTCGACCCGTTTCTTGGTCGTGTATGATTAATTATTGTAATATGTTTTCATTTCGGGTCGATGATATTATCCGCGAACTTTTCGTCGTGTTCGTTCCGTACGTTTTCGGAAATCGAGTCGTCGAATCTTGACGCATGAGCACTGGCCGGACAGGTGCGGCCGACACGGTCGGAAGTGCAGGGCACTGGCCGGGCAAGCACGGAAGGAACCGGCGTAGCGCACGCTACGGCCGGAAGGCTGCGTGCGCTAACCGGCAGGTGTAGCGCCTTATCAGGCGGCCAACGACGCTATCGGAGTGCAGGCGGAGGGTTACGAGGTTACGGACTCGGGTAGGATCGGCGGGTAGCGCACGCTGCTTGCCGGGCCAGCGTGCGCTACGGCCGGCGAGTAGCGCGCCTTCTGGCCGGAAGAAATGCGCACGCTACTGGCGAGCAGTCTAGTCCAGGAGGTCACTGGATTGCGGCACAGGCGATAGCGCCGCTTTCGGCTGACTAGCGCGTGCTAGTCCGGCCCAGTATAAATGTGGCAGAGCAACCTCATTCTCATTCATTTTTCACTTCCTTCCTTTTCGGTCCGCGGCTGGCGATTCGGAGGTGGCGAAGCCATGTTGTTGAACAACAAATCCATGAAGTTCTTGAGTTCATAACATCAATCAATCATCCGTTATCATCCTTTGATCCAGCGAATCAAGGTAGTCTTCCTTAGAACCCTAATTTCGTGAATTTGGGTTTTTTTTGCATTTTTGTCCGATTCATTCCGTGTTGTTGATTAATTCATGATGGGTATGATTAATCTTGGTAGTATTCTTGTGTTTAACATCATTTAATCCATTGTTCTTCGTCGAATCGAAGTATATCTCTTGATTTCCTTCGAATCGACTTTTTGGGGGATTTGATCTCGATCTCGTTTTTCATACGTTTTGATGGATCGATTGTGGTTAAATGATGTTGTTAAACACATTCTATGGATTGTATATCCATATTTCAACTTGGAATTCCGTTTTCGTGTTTTGTCGGGACGAATCGTGTTCTTGGCCGTTTTGGAGGAAACACTTGAATTTTCGTCATTCGTTCTTTGAATTCAGCGGCTTTGGGTCGTACTTTGGAATTCATTTTCGTTGTTATATTTGTCCTTCGTAGTTTATTGTCGCGAGTTGGCGTTCGGTGGAGTCGGTGAGTTCGTAGTCGGTTCGTGCCAACCTACTTCGGTCGATTCTCCGTGTTGTTCTTATTCGAGGCAAGTACCTTGTTCATACGCTTCTCATTTTATGGATATGATGATCGGTGGTCGTCTTGGTGTGTTTGTTTGGTTATTTGAAATGAATTTCCAAGAGATTCATTTTGGCCCCGTTAAGGGCTTCTTTCAAAAACGCATGTGTGTTTTGTGAACGGTGTGTTTTGGGAATTGATTATGGTTTGATTGTTTTGAACGTTGAAGGCTTTGATGATACCCCCTGTTGTTTAAAGTTATGGAACCGTGTATTCCGTATTTAATCTTGTTATTTCTGAAGAGTTTGATAATGGTGTCGAGTTAGTGGCCATCTCTAGTGAGTATTCTTAATGAACTTACATTCTTAGCATATTAGTATTGCATGAGTAACGTGTGTGTGTATACTCACTATGGGTTAGATCCGACGGGGTCTCGGTAGGGGTCCACGGAGGGGTGGATCCGCGAGCTTGCTTTTAACCACTATGGGTTAGATCCGACGGGGTCTCGGTAGGGGTCCACAGAGGGGTGGATCCTCGGTTAATTGTGGTGCATTTTGCAAATGTGTTTCAGTATTGGCATTTCCGGAAATGAGTTCTTTTGAATGGTTTTCATGATTGCATGCATCGACTAAGTGTGCAAGAGGTAAGTTGTTCGTTTGGCTTACATGGCTAGGATGGCACTAGAGTATTTTGTTGTTTGTGTTAAATCCTTTATTTGTTGATTTTGATGTTGGGAGATGAACCTTTTGGTCGTTCTTGTGTACTGTGAGTTGATGAGATTTGTGGCTAAAATCCCAATGGTTTTGTAAAAGTCATTTTACGGATTTGGGGCTAAAATCCCAACGGTTTGGTAAAGATTATTTTACGGAAAGTAAACTTTTGGGGCGGTGACCCCTTTTGTCTTTTGGGTTTTGAAAGTAGGATTTGATAATCCTAAATCGTTTTCTATTAAAACTCCCGATGGTATTTCAAATCATTTTATAAATTGTTTCCCTTGATATTTTGATCTTGAAATTTTGGGAAGTCTTTACTCAAACTCTCGCCTCGGGAAGTGTTCATCTTGTTGTATTTGAATCTTTGAGGATTCCGGATTATTATCGTTCGTGGAATGTGAATTGTATGACTCGTATTTTTGCACTTGTACTTGCACTAGCAAAACAGTGGAGTTTTGCTAACCCCCGAGTATTCGGGGGGTGGATGTCTATTTTTGCATTCAGGTTTTGGAGCATAACACAGGGTCGGCACGAAGGATGATGAAAGTTGATCGATACTAATCACATGAGGAACCGTACATTGTTTATTGGTTCAGTGGTACTTTATTTTCCGCTGCTATATTTTTCCCGTTGTACGGGTGTGGTTGTGTTTTGACCCCTGCGTGGGCATGAGTTGTATTTGAGTTGTATGTATTTATTGAAAGACCAAATCGGTCTACTGAGTCATTTTAGCCTTAAAGGCATGGTTGAGTTGTTATATGTTGTTACCAGCCTGGTAGATCCTTGAGGAAAGGTTCTACGGCGTGTAATATCCCTGAGCGGATTGGGGGTGTTACAGTAACATGGGTTCATAAATTTGCATTTTTGTGAGTTACGCCCGTACATGCCCGTATGGAGTTTCAGACTTCATTTTCAGCCCAGAATTTCTTAGACTTTGCGTTTTTGCCCCAAATCTTCTTTGGATGATAACTTTTGATATTTAACTCTGATTTTGAATCCGGAAAGACTGCCGAACTTGTCTCGGAAACCCTACAACATGAATACATAAAAAATTCAACGAAGATACTATTTTATAAACATGTTATTTCATGAGTAAATCAGTAATTCAATCCGATTAAGACTAAATTTACATCTTCATCTAATAAATAATAAAATTATTAAAAGCTAATTAATTCTAAGCAAAAACGAGTAGACTAGCTCAATTATGGGTGAAATATATCGATACAAACCATGGATAAGTGTATAAAAATGACACTTATCACACCCCCAAACTTGAATTCTTGCTAGTCCCGAGCAAGACTCTTTATTAATCACACTCCAAAAAAACTAAAAATAAAACAAAAATAATAATACACACATAAATTAAGAAAAAAAATCATATAAAAAGAGAAAAGGAGATCAAAATTCCATTAATACACAACAACCATCTTTATACAGTAGATAGAAATGAATCAAGATTCAACATAAATCTACTAATGATTTTGAAGTTAAAACACGGTTTTATTTTGTAATTCCAAATGCAAGGTTTTCCCCCAAAAGGTTGATTATTTCTTTCCCACTCGTGACACACACAACTCCCTTTAATGGTTGCTCTTGATCACTCGTTTATTTTTCGACTCAATATGAAGAAGAATTTCACCGGCTTCATCAAATATTGTGATTGTTCACGAAATTGAGTGTATTGAAATTCAGCCGCTAATTAATTCAAATCTGCTCATAAACTACATCCCTTTTAGTGATAGCTTTCATACCGTTATTTGCTAACGTGTAGCTCTTTTCACCAACACAATTTCTATTTTTTTAGGTGATAGCTTTCACACCGTTATTTGCTAAAGTGTAGCTCTTTTCACCAACACAATTTCTATTTTTTTAGGTGATAGCTTTCACACCGTTATTTGGCTTTCACAATTTCCCTTTTTTTTTTTGGGAATAGAATTTTCGCAGAAAATCATTTATTAGCTAAGCATGAAAAATTAAAAACTCCACAAATTAAGTAAATTTCAGTTCTATTTTTCAGCAACCGACTGATTCTTCTTTTCTCAAGGAAACGAATGACTCGATTTTACATAATAACTACAAGGCTTGGAAAGAGAGATTAACGCTCCAAAATTTTGGAATATACAATTTTTTAACCGGTTAAAACGATTTTAGAACCTTGTATATAGCTAACTTATTGGTGTTATGCCAAATCTTGAAATCTCACAAATCAAAATAAACAACATAAATAAATATATATATATACACTAAAAAAAATCAAAGCCAAATAACAAAAATAATCAAAACACACCACCCCAAACTTGAAAAAGAAACTGTCCCCAGTTTAAAAAAACAAAAGTAAGGAGAAAAACATAATACTCCATGTTATGAAAGTTGATGCTTGAGCTAACGCCTTTTAGAATTTACAAGAGAATAAATAGATGAGGCAAACAACAAAATAAAATAAAATATACTCGGAAGTATAACACAATTTTTAAGATGCGCTTCAAGAAAGTCCGAAGAGTCGCCTTACGCTGCCATCAATGCTTTTATAAAAGACAAACAATAAAAATTACAGCAATAAAATAACAATACATAAATCGCGAATAGATGCACGTCAAGAGATGAAGAAGAAACTCCTTAAGCTGCCACCATTTAGCACGATTTTTACACACGACAGAAAGTAAAATACAAGAGGTCCGACATGGGTTATCAAAGGGAGAAGAATGAATCGACTTTTCATTTTCTCACGGTGGAATCCTCTATCCAAACAATATTAGATAGAGCTGGATCTAGTTGAGGAACAAATTCAATGAGTTTATTGATTAGTTCTTCTGGTGTTGTTGCAACGACAATGATTTGTTTAGCACACTCGGAAATAAAACCTTTTTCAGTAGAGTAGTCGATGAAAGATAGTAAACCATCAAAGAAACCATTGACATTAAGCAGACTTATTGGTTTTTTATGAACATTTAGCTGAGCTCTAGTAATCACATGAAAAAGTTCCTCAAGAGTGCCAAAACCACCGGGAAGAGTGATAAAGGCGCCATAATTATTCATCATGTAAGTTATGCGATCTTGCATATTTACAGCTCTAAACTCATCTCCAATAGTTGACCCAGTGATTTTACTTTCAGCCAGAGGTTTTGGAATTACTCCCAACACTCTTACTCCTTCCATATAGGCAGAAGAAGCAGCGCATCCCATTAATCCTAGACTTCCTCCTCCGTAAACTACATGAATGCATTTTTCTCCTAAGGTACGACCCAAGTTGTGGGATGCTTCAGTAAAGCATGCCTCTGTTCCATAACTAGCTCCACCAAAAATACAGACTCAGTTAAATCTTTTTGTGGAAGATGATGATTCCATTTTTGAAAAGAAACATATTTGAAAGAGAGAGAAAAGTACAAGTTTGAGGTATGAATAAAAGAAACAAGCAAAATGTTTATTTATAGAAGAAAAATAAGGTAAAAATATTTAACAAATCTGTGATTGCGTTAATTGCGCTTCAACTACTCAATAGAATAATGAATGCATTTATCACGTATCACATTTCTTATTCCGAAGATCTCACCATACGACAAAAATAAAATATACTCACGTGTATGCACAGTAGTTGTGATTGTGGCTCACATCTTCCTCTGATTTTACATTCAGAAACGGCTTAAATGCCTTCGAAGAGTCGGGGAGAATCTTCCCATCCAATTTTCTTACAAATTGGCAAACAGGGTCTTTTAACGTCAGATTCCCAAGACGTTGTTCATATTCAAATTTTAATTTATTCCACAAACATCGAATTCCGTAATGTACGAGTCTACTAGGATGCGTGCCAAGAGAAATTTCGATATTATCTAAATTCTCTTTATTCAGACCATCCTTAATGAACTGAATTTTATCTTCTCTGTTTATAGATGGAATTCCTAAAGATCGACATTTTAAATTACAGTTCCATCTAGAACATTTATAGCAAACGACTATTATCTTTGCTCGTCGTTTCTTGGCATATGAACTTTTTCCAAGCCCTGGTAAAAATCTAGTAGATATTTCTGTGAACTCACCTGCTATTCTCACTTTGGCTTCAATAATGAATCTAATGTCAAAAGGTATGCTTTTATTCATAAGCAACCTCATCCTTTCAAGTCTTGTCTTGTAAATTTTTAAAATTATTTTTTTGCTAGGAAAGGGAAATCCCTTTTCAATACTATTCAAAGTTTCTTCCATGATAGAAAAAATAAAATAAAGATAAATAAAAAAATATCTAAAAATATCAGTTGTTGTGGGAAACTGAAAAATCCGACTTTAATAGTCACGGAGTACCGTTATCCGCCACTTGACCGGACAAACACAATTGAGTACTAAGTTATAATGTCGAGAAATTGTAACCTATAACAATAATTTACAATGTAAGATTTCAAAAATAACACTTATACTTCCCCGGCAACGGCGCTAAAAACTTGACACGTCTTTAGTGTAACTATCACAAGTGCACGATATCGTATCAAATAGTAAGTGGACTTTTTGAGTCCGGTTTATCGATCCCACGAGGAAGTTAGGTTATATATTGAATTATACACTTTATCTATTTGTTATAGAGATTTATATGAGTGAAACACACAATTTAAGAGTTTGGTTTGATAATTGCAATGAAAATGCAATAATAGTTCTAAAATTCAAGGAAATGAAAGATTGCACTAATAATAGATTAATAAAAGATAAAATGAAATAGTTGAGATTACAAACTTAGTTCATCATTAGTTATAGAAGATGTATAGGAGATCATAAGATGTATTTACTTATTATGTTGTGTAGATTCGATTTTCCTTAAAAAGACGGTTCCTCTTTCGAATGTCAAAACACCCCTTATGCATTGAATCAATCTACTAATTTCTATGTTGATTGGCTTCAATACATAGAATTAGGTTTTATGAAAATAACTCAAAGAATCATCTTGTAATATTCGGGGGTAATTTTTTTTTCGTGTTACTGTTGAGTTGTACGTATTCATTTGGAATTGTACAAGTGTTGTTGTTTGGACCGATACAATTTATATTGTATTAAAATATTTCGGGATCGAAATATTTTACTGGTCGACGGTTTGGTTTCGTCTTTTGGTTGTTGTTTGGCGAGTTTGGAATTTTGGCTAAGTTTATAGCCATAGCGTACGCTACCCATGTAGCATTACGTACGCTAATTTGTTGCGATTACGTACGATACGCCCTGAGGTTACGTACGTAATGCGTGGTAGGTGGTGGGAACCTTCCTCGTGGTCAACTTTCGGGGCGAGGGTATCTTTATATATCAACTTTTGAGATTCCTCACGTTACTTTCACGTGAAATCATCCCTCACTTATATATCATCTCTCTCTCCATCCCTCACCTCACCTTCCCTCTCTCCCTCTCGGCAGCTTCTCCTCTCTTCTTGCTGTCATCCCTCACCTCGCCAGCTCCCTCTCGTCTCTCCATCCTCCTCTCCGTCATTTTCTTTTCGGCAAGGCGGAAACTTGAGGACGGGCCGGTTTCTCCATTTTTTCCGGCGAGCTTGAGTTCGGCGGGCAGGCAGCTCACGACCGGAGCTCGGCGGCGGCCTGGTCGGAATTTCCGAACCGGAAGGCTGCAAACCCGGTCGACGTGTTCCGGCATTTTTTTTCTTCTTTCGGCGAGACGGCAGGCACCGGCTTCTCCATTCTTTCCGGCGACCGGAGGTAGAGCCGACGTCTCTGACGGCGACTGGAGCTCGGCGGCGGCCGATCGGAATTTCCGGGTCGGGAGACATTATAAATCCGGTCGATATGAAGTATTCCGACATTTTTCTTCCGGCGAAGCGGAGCTCGGGCGTCCGGCGTTCTTCATGGTTTCCGGCCATGGACGGAGCTCCATTGATTCCGGCGACCAGAGGTGGTTTTTGTCCGAAACGGACGGCGGAACGGAAGTTTGACATTCTTCCGGCGAAGAGTTGCAACGGAGATGGTGAAAACCGGCCATAGATGTAAACGGACCGGAGTTGGACGAAGTCCGGCGGGTCAATTTTTCCGGCGGTCGATTTCCGGCATGAGAGTTTTTTTTTCTCTTTCTTCATTTAGGAGGGCGATCGGCACGTAAGTTTTGTGTGTGAGTTTTTTTTCATTCTTTCTTCAGTTATATATATATATATATTAGGTGTGGTGTAATATGTATATATATATATGTGTTGTGCAGTGATTGTGTGTGTGTGTTGTGTGTTTTATGTATATATATATATATATATATGAGCAGTGTGTGTGTGTTGTGTGTTTTATGTATTTATATATATATATGAGTTGTATATATATATATATATATGTAATATATATTATATATATATGTATGTATACGGATAAATACGAGTATAGTATGTGTTCGTGTTGGAATCAGAATTATCTATTGTGTTGTTTTCGGTCGATATCGTGTTATCGAATGAATTGTATTTCATTCAAGGTTGTTCGAGTGCTTGTGATTGACGGAGGACGCGTTGATCGATTCGTGGTAGGACGTTGATCGTGGAAGGACTTTCTCGCCTTCGGTTTGAGGCAAGTTTTATACTTGTACTGGTCAATGAGATTAATGTTATCATGTATGTGTATGAATGTGTGTATCATTTCGAGACTTGGTCTCTTTGTGATTTTGTTGATATCAGGGGATTGTTTGATACGATACCCTTCGGCAAATTATGCCAAATATTATTGTTGTTCGTAAATGGCTGATTTAAGGCATTGCGGTACTTGTTGATAATATTGTTGTCGATAGCCGGTTCGCGGTATCGACATATCGATTTTTATTGTTGATTGATGTTTCTTCGAGATATTGTTGTCGATAGCCGGTTCGCGGCATCGACATATCGATTGTTATTATTGATTGACGTTCCATCAATATATTTTTTTTGTGAATCGTCGTTATTGATATCAGTGTTTTTCTATTGATGTCGTTTTGGCCAATTGAAGGCATTGACGTATTCGATTATCATCTTCGTTATCGGTAACCGATTAAAGGTGCCGAGACATCCGTTGTATAATTGTTATCGGTTAACCGTTTTGAAGGTAATCGATATATTGAATTGGGATTATCAAAGATAATTCCCATCCGTTGTATAATTATTATCGATTGTCCGCTCTAACGGTAATCGATATATTGAATTGGGATTATCAAATATAATTTCCACCCGTTGTCAAAAAGATAATTCCCATCCGTTGTATAATTGTTATCGATTGGCCATTCTACGGTAATCGAAGTATTGAATTGGGATTATCAACGATAATTCCCATCCGTTGAATCATTATTGTCGTGTTGACCGATTCAAGGCAACACACTATTATTCTTGTGAACTCGGTAATTTTGTGATCTTTGAAGGTTGAGGATTTTCCCAATTGTTGTGTTGTGATCGTTGCTCGTGTTAATTGGTCCTTAGGGATTTTGATCCCGGGATGGTTGTTTCGAATATTGTCGGTCGTGTCGATCTTTCATTATTCGTGTCATCGTTCACTTGGTGAGTCGTATGATTTGTTTTGGATGTGTTATCCTTTGAGTTTCGTTGTCATGTTGTATCGTGACATATCCGGAGTCATATCTACGTTCCGATTGGATATTGTGTAGGATTTTTAGCCGGGCACATATATAGTCATGCGTGAATATTTTCCGTGAAAGGCTGTGCACACGAGACGTAGTTCGTTGAGGCTAATTAGGTACATTGTCCCACGTATATCCTGGATTCCGTATACGGGGTGGACATGTGCACTGACACATATTCGGATCGGGCGTACTGTGATGTCCATCATTGAGCCATACAATTTTGTTCGTTCATAGTCCATTTAAATGATTGGATGTGTTCGATATTTTGTGACTGATTGTTTCATACGCCCGAGGGGTATGTTCGACAGTCAGGTTTGTTTATTTGAGATCTGTATTGTGATGATTTACTGACTTGTTCGGCTTTGAGCCATCATGATATTTCTGACTTCGGGCATTCGGCTTCGTGCCATCGTGATATTTTGGCAGCTTCGGCTGAGGGCTTTCAGGCCATTGTGATGTAACGGTATTTCCGTTTGAGCCTTCGGGCATTGTGATCCTTATTTATTTCAGCGTTGGATTGATTTACCTTCGGGTAATGTATTGTTGTGTTCTATATTGATGATTCGCCGTTGGGCACTTATGTTCTAACCTATTGAGCAGGTATTGATCGTATGCCATGGGCATAATATTCCACGAATGCTCGATTCTTACTTTGGTTTGTGAGCATCTCGTACTACCATTGTTGTACTATTTATTCTGCCTTTGGATGCATATCATGTTGTGCATGTACTTGATATTCATTATACTGGATGGCTGACCCCGTGGGGGCGGAACATGTTTTCATGTTTTAGGTACTTGCGAGGAGAGAGTTGAGACACAGGGGCATGACGATGGCGACGAGGCATTCGAGCGATACTAGTCCGAGATATTTTGGTGTTCATGTTGGTCATACAGTTGGAGTACTCCATTTTTGTTCAGTCGTTGTCATTTTGTATTATCCGAGCAAGGCTCGTGAACGTTGTTGTATTTTTATTTTGGCCATGTAGGCCCATCCTTGTCGTTGAAATTCCATATCGGAATAGTATGTCGGACGTCATAGTAGGGTCTGTGATTTCCTATTTTGGTCAGTTTATTGTATTTTAGTCGTGTTCGCCTGGTGGATCACCTGAGGTGGGGTCCACGGAACTGTAATAACCCAATGGGATTTGGGGGTGTTACAGAAGATGGTATCAGAGATTTGGGTTGTGAGAAACCCTGGCTTGTGTGTTATGTGGCTCTACCAAGGCGGTAGTAGCGGGTTTGTCGAGTTATGACAACAGACGATCGGGTTTTGTGAGTCGTGATAGTTGGACGACCGTATGAGTCATTCTTTCATCGAGTCGTAAATCGGTGAAGACTAGTATCGCAAGACCTCGAAGCTTCGTATGACCTGTGTAAGGACTCTATTCTCTTTTATGTGCATACATTCATTATGTCATTGATTAAACCTGTTTTGTTGACACTTGTATGTGACGATCGGGTACGATTGATTTATGATTATTTGCTTTGGAGCGTGTGGGCTCTATATCGTCTATGATTAGCGTGATCGATGTGATCGTTTATCTGTTGAGTATGTATACTCATGTTTGGCGTTGACCTAGCATTCTGGCCGTTGAGGCATATTTGAGCTGTGGTCATGATTGAACGTTATTCTTTCAGTCTGGAAAGAGGACGTGACAGAGGGGGTAGAGGCCGCAGCGTGGGCCGACACCCGAAACCTCGTACCAATAATTTGGTGGCTGACGAATCATTTTTGGAGTTGTGCTCGAGAACCCACCGATCGTGATTATGTTTGGATCGGGTTCAAGACTCTCATGTTAGAGAGGTATTATCCGGCTCCACTTCGTGAAGCCAAGTTGTCGGAGGTTTTGAACCCCGAATCCGTCGAGGACGAGGGTGTTATTGTTATTGCTGAGAAGTTTCAAGGACTTCTTTAGTTTCTTCTGGTGAGAGGACTAGGATGCCGATTCGTTCAGAGGGACATCGAGCTCCGACGTCCAAGAGGTCATTTCCTAGTCGGCTTCGTACTGGGAAAGTATTTTCTTCCTGTGCGAGTTCGACTGTTGTTTGTTTTAATTGTGATTCAGCGGGGCATGTTAGTACTCTATGTACAGTGCCAGCTATTATTTATTTTTCTGTGTCGGAGGTAGGGACACCTTCAGAATACTGCAGGAGTTCTAGTGCCAGTAGATCTCGAGAGAGCTCATGGGCCTCGAGAGATTTTGTCACTTCAGTCCGTACTTCATCCAAGGGGTCATATCGGGCTTCGGGAGCCAGAGGTATGGACACCCGAGGGGGAGTAGCGAGTTCAGATTAGGGTCTTCCTCGAGTCGATGAGATCGAGGAGCTCGATGATCTGGAGGATGTTGATTCCGGGTACATTTGAGATGTAACCTTGATTTGTATTTTCCTTGTCTTTCGGATTGATGTTTGACTCGGTCTGTATTTTATTATTGTGGTTGCGAACCATTTATGGCTGATCTATCTTGTTATCATTATATCTGAGAATCTTGACACTTGAGTCATTTGAGGTGATTTTCTTTCTTTTTGGTCCTGTACCCGAGATTTTTGTGATGATCTGGGTAATCGTTCATTGTGATTCGAGACATCAAGTCGTGAGGACTTGGGTGCACGTTCGATATAGTCCCGAGGACTATGTCTGTGTTGTTATTTTTCTTTTGTGGTGCGACTTCCTGGCTGGTCTCTAGCAGGAGTCATGATTCGGCTAATCTCGCATTGAATTGAGTGTCTTTATCACTTGATTTTTTTTCGCCTTGTTCAGGCAGATGAGACGTGGGGACCCGTGGGGTCGGCCCAGTTGCTTAGGCAGAATTGCTCGTATTGAGGAGTATTCCTGGAGATGTTGTTTTCTTATCCTGATGGATAGTCCGTGCCCCGACTTGTGCACCCTGAGTTTCGGGGACGAAACTCTTTTTAAGGGGGGGAGTATGTAATATTCGGGGGTAATTTTTTTTTCGTGTTACTGTTGAGTTGTACGTATTCATTTGGAATTGTACAAGTGTTGTTGTTTGGACCGATACAATTTATATTGTATTAAAATATTTCGGGATCGAAATATTTTACTGGTCGACGGTTTGGTTTCGTCTTTTGGTTGTTGTTTGGCGAGTTTGGAATTTTGGCTAAGTTTATAGCCATAGCGTACGCTACCCATGTAGCATTACGTACGCTAATTTGTTGCGATTACGTACGATACGCCCTGAGGTTACGTACGTAATGCGTGGTAGGTGGTGGGAACCTTCCTCGTGGTCAACTTTTGGGGCGAGGGTATCTTTATATATCAACTTTTGAGATTCCTCACGTTACTTTCACGTGAAATCATCCCTCACTTATATATCATCTCTCTCTCCATCCCTCACCTCACCTTCCCTCTCTCCCTCTCGGCAGCTTCTCCTCTCTTCTTGCTGTCATCCCTCACCTCGCCAGCTCCCTCTCGTCTCTCCATCCTCCTCTCCGTCATTTTCTTTTCGGCAAGGCGGAAACTTGAGGACGGGCCGGTTTCTCCATTTTTTCCGGCGAGCTTGAGTTCGGCGGGCAGGCAGCTCACGACCGGAGCTCGGCGGCGGCCTGGTCGGAATTTCCGAACCGGAAGGCTGCAAACCCGGTCGACGTGTTCCGGCATTTTTTTCTTCTTCCGGCGAGACGGCAGGCACCGGCTTCTCCATTTTTTCCGGCGACCGGAGGTAGAGCCGACGTCTCTGACGGCGACTGGAGCTCGGCGGCGGCCGATCGGAATTTCCGGGTCGGGAGACATTATAAATCCGGTCGATATGAAGTATTCCGGCATTTTTCTTCCGGCGAAGCGGAGCTCGGGCGTCCGGCGTTCTTCATGGTTTCCGGCCATGGACGGAGCTCCATTGATTCCGGCGACCGGAGGTGGTTTTTGTCCGAAACGGACGGCGGAACGGAAGTTTGACATTCTTCCGGCGAAGAGTTGCAACGGAGATGGTGAAAACCGGCCATAGATGTAAACGGACCGGAGTTGGACGAAGTCCGGCGGGTCAATTTTTCCGGCGGTCGATTTCCGGCATGAGAGTTTTTTTTTCTCTTTCTTCATTTCCGGGACTGGGCGATCGGCTTCTGTAAGTTTTGTGTGTGAGTTTTTTTTCTTTCTTTCTTCAGTTATATATATATATATATATATTAGGTGTGGTGTAATATGTATATATATATATGTGTTGTGCAGTGATTGTGTGTGTGTGTTGTGTGTTTTATGTATATATATATATATATATGAGCAGTGTGTGTGTGTTGTGTGTTTTATGTATTTATATATATATATGAGTTGTATATATATATATATATGTAATATATATTATATATATATACGTATGTATACGGATAAATACGAGTATAGTATGTGTTCGTGTTGGAATCAGAATTATCTATTGTGTTGTTTTCGGTCGATATCGTGTTATCGAATGAATTGTATTTCATTCAAGGTTGTTCGAGTGCTTGTGATTGACGGAGGACGCGTTGATCGATTCGTGGTAGGACGTTGATCGTGGAAGGACTTTCTCGCCTTCGGTTTGAGGCAAGTTTTATACTTATCTGTCAATGAGATTTTTGTTTTCATGTTTGTGTTTGAATGTGTGTATCATTTCGAGACTTGGTCTCTTTGTGATTTTGTTGATATCAGGGGATTGTTTGATACGATACCCTTCGGCAAATTATGCCAAATATTATTGTTGTTCGTAAATGGCTGATTTAAGGCATTGCGGTACTTGTTGATAATATTGTTGTCGATAGCCGGTTCGCGGTATCGACATATCGATTTTTATTGTTGATTGATGTTTCTTCGAGATATTGTTGTCGATAGTCGGCATGCATCGACATATCGATTGTTATTATTGATTGACGTTCCATCAAGATATTTTTTTGTGAATCGTCGTTATTGATATCAGTGTTTTTCTATTGATGTCGTTTTGGCCAATTGAAGGCATCGACGTATTCGATTATCATCTTCGTTATCGGTAACCGATTAAAGGTGCCGAGACATCCGTTGTATAATTGTTATCGGTTAACCGTTCTGAAGGTAATCGATATATTGAATTGGGATTATCAAAGATAATTCCCATCCGTTGTATAATTATTATCGATTGTCCGCTCTAACGGTAATCGATATATTGAATTGGGATTATCAAATATAATTTCCACCCGTTGTCAAAAAGATAATTCCCATCCGTTGTATAATTGTTATCGATTGGCCATTCTACGGTAATCGAAGTATTGAATTGGGATTATCAACGATAATTCCCATCCGTTGAATCATTATTGTCGTGTTGACCGATTCAAGGCAACACACTATTATTCTTGTGAACTCGGTAATTTTGTGATCTTTGAAGGTTGAGGATTTTCCCGAACTGTTGTGTTGTGATCGTTGCTCGTGTTAATTGGTCCTTAGGGATTTTGATCCCAGGATGGTTGTTTCGAATATTGTCGGTCGTGTCGATCTTTCATTATTCGTGTCATCGTTCACTTGGTGAGTCGTATGATTTGTTTTGGATGTGTTATCCTTTGAGTTTCGTTGTCATGTTGTATCGTGACATATCCGGAGTCATATCTACGTTCCGATTGGATATTGTGTAGGATTTTTAGCCGGGCACATATATAGTCATGCGTGAATATTTTCCGTGAAAGGCTGTGCACACGAGACGTAGTTCGTTGAGGCTAATTAGGTACATTGTCCCACGTATATCCTGGATTCCGTATACGGGGTGGACATGTGCACTAACACATATTCGGATCGGGCGTACTGTGATGTCCATCATTGAGCCATACAATTTTGTTCGTTCATAGTCCATTTAAATGATTGGATGTGTTCGATATTTTGTGACTGATTGTTTCATACGCCCGAGGGGTATGTTCGACAGTCAGGTTTGTTTCTTTGAGATCTGTATTGTGATGATTTACAGCTTCGGGCTGTTCGGCTTTCAGGCCATCATGATATTTTTACAATTCGGCTTCGAGCCATCGTGATATTTTGGCGGCTTATTTGAGGGCTTTTAGGCCATTGTGATGTAACGGTATTTCCGTTTGAGCCTTCGGGCATTGTGATCCTTATTTATTTCAGCGTTGGATTGATTTACCTTCGGGTAATGTATTGTTGTGTTCTATATTGATGATTCGCCGTTGGGCACTTATGTTCTAACCTATTGAGCAGGTATTGATCGTATGCCATGGGCATAATATTCCACGAATGCTCGATTCTTACTTTGGTTTGTGAGCATCTCGTACTACCATTGTTGTACTATTTATTCTGCCTTTGGATGCATATCATGTTGTGCATGTACTTGATATTCATTATCTTTGGATGGTGACCCAGTGGGGCGGAACATGTTTTCATGTTTTAGGTACTTGCGAGGAGAGAGTTGAGACACAGGGGCATGACGATGGCGACGAGGCATTCGAGCGATACTAGTCCGAGATATTTTGGTGTTCATGTTGGTCATACAGTTGGAGTACTCCATTTTTGTTCAGTCGTTGTCATTTTGTATTATCCGAGCAAGGCTCGTGAACGTTGTTGTATTTTTATTTTGGCCATGTAGGCCCATCCTTGTCGTTGAAATTCCATATCGGAATAGTATGTCGGACGTCATAGTAGGGTCTGTGATTTCCTATTTTGGTCAGTTTATTGTATTTTAGTCGTGTTCGCCTGGTGGATCACCTGAGGTGGGGTCCACGGCACTGTAATAACCCAATGGTATTTGGGGGTGTTACACATCTAAGGTCTAGAGGTATATTTCTATCCCCTAGAACAACTTAGAGTGAAGAACATTTGATCTAATCAAATATATTTTCTTTCGAAATATATGAAGACCATAAATATCGTCATTTATTGGCCAAATAAATAAAGATTTGTAAAACAATGAAAATCACACACAATAATAAGTAATTCATAATAGATCTTTATACAAACTTAAATAACATGACTAACCTTGTTTATAATCCCAACTTAGGTAACTTAGCCCATTAAGGGTTTATTCAACATATTGCAAGTTTGAGTGGTTATTAATAGTTGAAAAAGAGAAAGAATTGATCCTAACTCCCTTAGTAGATAAAGGATAAAGAAGAAATAAACTCCCTCAACAACATAAGATAAACCACACTTACACAAATCACTCAAGAACACAAGTGTGTTCTTCACACAAAAAGAAAAAGTATTACAAAGTGAGAAAATATAAGATGAATGATCAATAATGATGGATCTAAGGGGTCTATTTATACACATAAAGTCATCTAATAGTTCCAAAACTCCAGCATTATTACATTAGATCGGATCAATGCCAGCCATCCCCTCAATAATAGACCAAAAATATAAAAAATTAGATAATGATCACAATCTGTCAAGAGTTACGGCCGTAACATTGAGGAGTTACGACCGTAACTATGATGACTTACGGCCGTAATATTGAGGAGTTACGGCCGTAATATGGCTTCATAAATTTGCATTTTTGTGAGTTACGCCTGTACATGCCCCTATGGAGTTTCAGACTTCATTTTCAGCCCAGAATTTCTTAGACTTTGCGTTTTTGCTCCAAATCTTCTTCGGATGATAATTTTTGATACTTAACTCTGATTTTGAATCCAGAAAGACTGTCGAACTTGTCTCGGAAAGCCCTACAACATGAATACATAAAAAATTCAACAAAGAGATTATACTATAAACATGTTATTTCTTGAGTAAATCAGTAATTCAATCCGATTAAGACTAAATTTACATCCTCATTTGATAAATAATAAAATTATTAAAAGCTAATTAATTCTAAGCAAAAATGAGTAGACTAGCTCAATTATGGGTGAAATATATCGATATAAACCATGGATAAGTGTATAAAAATGACACTTATCAGATATCTAACTTATTGTGACATTAGATATCTAAATTAATTTATTAGATAAATTAATTTACGGCCTAATGAATTAAATAAATTACTGGGTGATTAATTTAATTCATGAATATAATTATTTCTTGGAGAAATTAATTATGTTATTATGTATTTGATATGATTAATTAATTTGAATAATTAATCGATATAAATACATCAGAATGGGATAGGAGTTTATCTGTTTGGACTCACGGGAGTTCGAAATGGACCGAACTCGCCCGGCTCCTTCTAGATGGCTGCCCATTTCCTCCCCTTTTCCTTAGTCCTTGTCTCTACCTTAATTGGTGGGAGACATAAGGTATCTAGGGGAAAAGATATGTGGAGATATCTTGAGGGTGGGTGATTTGGTTGAAGAATAAAAGTGGGAAGACAAACTCTCACTTGGACCCTTGCATTCCAACTGTAAGTTAGAGAGAGTGAGAGAGAAAATAATTTTTCTTAAGTCTTCCTCTAGTTCTTTACCTTGTTCTTGAGTTCTCTTGGAGAAAATTCAAGATATATTGAGAGATAGTGAGTTATACACTTAGAGTGTTAAAATCACAATCAAAAGCTTCATCACCCTAGCTCTAGCCGTATCCTTGGAGGATAGCAAGGTGATCCTTGTTCTGTTCATTTCTCCGGCACGTGGAAAGTAGAGACACGGTCCTTTCGGCATTGGATCATCCAAGAGCTTGGAGCAAATTTGATCGTAGGGAATTCAACTAAAGCTTGGGGAATTGCTCAAGAGAAGGAATCCATTTAATCAACGGACTACAAGGGTAAGTTTCTTGTATCTCTTGTGTTTCGTTTAATATTCGATATACGTAGCTTGATCGATCCTTGTAGGGATTCGGATTGAATTAATTTTTATTTTACCGCTTCCGATGGGCCTTCGATTTAGGCACCGAATTCCAACATGTACAACAACAACTCAACATTAGTCTTCCGCTACACAGATAACTTTGAAAAATATACAACTTATTATATCCTCCTTTTTCTAAGATGTTTACTGTATACTCTGTGACCATCATTTTGTTCATCGAAGAATACCATTCAAATTATGTAATGCACCCACCACATTTCAATGGTGCATGATACCAATATTCTCGGACATGGTGGATAAATTTATTGAAGTCTTCATGCATGATTTCTCCATTTTCGGAGATTCTTTAATTTATTGAACTCGTTATGGACAATTTCTCAATCTTTGAAGCTTCTTTTGATAAATGCCTAAACCACTTGGGTTTGGCCCTGTAAAGGTGTGATGACAAAAATTTAGTTCTCAATTAGGAAAAATATCACTTAATGGTCCATGAAAGAATTGTGTTGGGCCATAGAATTCCACAAAGTGGTGTTGAGGTCGACAAAGCAAAAATTCAAGTGATTGGAAAACTTTCCCCACCAATCTCGGTGAAGGGAGTATGTAGGTTTCTAGGCTATGCGATATTCTATCGCAGATTCATCAAAGATTTCTCAAAAACAACAACAGTCTCTTTGTTCTTTTCTTGAGAAAAATACTTCATTCATCTTCACATTTAAATGACATAAGGTATTTATAACTCTGAAAGAAAAGTTAACATATGTTCCAATCATCATTCCTCCGGATTGGACTATCCCTTTAATTCTAATGTGGGATGCCCGGATTTTGCTGTGGGTCCATGCTAGGCCAATAGAAAGAAAAAATTATGCAAGTTATCCATTACGCCACCCGGACGATAAATATGCACAACTGAACTACACAACGACCAAAAAGGTATTGCATGCGGCCGTATATGCTTTTGATAGTTTCGGTCCTACCTATTGTGGTCGAAAGTTTATTGTTTACACAGACCATTCCACTTTAAAATATTCAATGGAAAACAAGATGTTAAGTCAAGGTTGGTCAGATGGGTCTTGCTTATGCAAGAATTTAGTATATAAATCCGAGATGATAAGGGAACAGAAAATCTTGTAGCAGGCCATCTCTCACGCCTTGACCAAAATCACGCAAAATAAGAGAATGAAATAAATGAAGTCTTTCAAGAAAAAAGACTATTACATATCTCACATGTTCGGAAAATGCAAAATGCGCCATTTTATGTGGGCATCGTCAATTTTCTTGAAAGTGGAACAAAAGAAAAAGTTGTCCTCCGAGTTAAAGTATTACTATCGAGCAGACCCACTTTTATTTAGAAGAGTACTTGATATCTCCCGCATGTTAAATTGGATTTAATATGATTAAAATGATTTATGATATTTCATTTTATAAGGGAAAATTGATTTATTGGAATACTTGTGATCGACCGAATTATTTTAAACGTTTTTATATTATCGATTGTGCGAATCGATTGGATCAGTTCGTATTGTTGACTGGATCAATGTATCTCTATGCTTTCCATTTATTTAGTATTTATTGGTTGAATGCTTTTGAATGGGGATGTGGATCGTGGACTTAGTTTTGAATCGTTCGTTTTATTCGATTGAGTTGTAAAGGCTGTTTTGACCCTATTTAATACTAGAAATATTTGTATCTAGGATGCAATTTTAAATGTAAAATTTATATATAATGACGAAGACTGGAGGAAGATCCGTTTCAAGAAGACGAAGACTTGTAATTAGATTACGGAGTTTTTGTTTTTCTAGGAACAGTCTATGAATCATATGTTGGTAGCAACTAGGTTGTGAATGGTTGTTCATATTGTATGAATGCTACAAACGCGCTTAAATGAATTAATGTGCAAAGTGTAACATTAATCGCGATAATTCTCCCACAACAAATTATTAAGTTTATAAGATTTCAAGGTTTTCCTTCCCTCTATCGAGCTTTCGGGAAATTGAAATCCAAACCGGATGTGCTATGCTTCCGAGTTATCGGGGTAGTCGTTCGGGGAGGACGGATAAGTTACCGGGAGCGCATTGGATGCCTTCGGTTGGAGCAAATTTTATCCCTAGAAACCTGATAGGTTGCCGGATAAGATTCAATTGTTAAACTGATTTGCGTCGATGGTATAAACTTAACTTGTTCACGAACCATAGAAACCGTATAGGTTAAGGGGAGTGAACAAGGGGAAAAATAAGATCGAATCATCCATTAGATGGGTTGGTGTTGGACACCACTTTATGAAAATTAATAGACTAGAAACATGTTCGGTTGCCCTCTATTAAGATTTATAAAGAACTCATTCACCACTATAAGTAGAGCGACGATACTTCCGGATTTCACATGGGAGTGTGTTATTCCGATAAAAATAGTGGGAGCTCGGTAACAAGAATAGATAAGACCTTAATTTCATACTCAGAACATAATATAACAAGTCACTAATTAATCTGTTATACTTAATGCAGACATAACTCTCAATATGACAATGAATTCACTCGCAATTCTACTCGAGAAGAACACCCTGATTGGACCTAACTTTGTGGACTGGTTCTGCAATCTGATGATTGTCCTCAGTATAGAGGCACTGGTATACGTCTTGTAGATGGACATTCCGGCGCCTCCTGTGCGGACCAAAGCCAATCAGGAAGAGATCGAAAACCATGAAAAGTTGGTTAAGGATGACATAAAAGTTCGTGCTTACGTGATGGCTTCTATGTCAAATGAGCTTTAGAGAGCTCATGAGAAAATGACTTCTGCTAGGCAGATTCTATCTCACTTAACCGAACTTTATGGTGAGCACAGCAGAACTGTCAGATATGAAATATCCAAGCAACTGTTCGGTGCAAGGATGAAGGAAGGTGAGAAGGTTGGGGAACACGTCCTCAAAATGATATCCATGATCGAGAGATTGCAGGCTCTTGATTTTAAAATGGATGCTTCTCTTTAAACCGACCTTATCCTACAGTCTCTTCCTGATTTTTTCTCACAATCTGTTATGAACTTTAACTGCAATGAGATTGCATGTAATTTAGCTGGGCTAATGAATAAACTTGTGACCGCTCCGTCTCAGATGAAGACTCCGCGGATGAAGAAGTCTTCTCTTGTGATTTCTTCTGGACCTCGGAGGTCTAAGAACAAGAAGAAAAAGACCAAGAAGCAGACTGTACCACATGTCAAGGACTTCAAGGGCAAGGGCAAGGCCCCAACGGTTCCAAAGAGCAAAAAGAAAGACGCTTGTCTCAAGTGCGGTGAGCTGGGCACTGGGCTAGAGAGTGTCCAATTCCTCATGGCACTTCAGGTACAGAACTTTTAGTTTTGGAAACAAATTGTTCTGCTACTGTATTTTCTACTTCCTGGATACTGTATTCTGGTGCTATTCCTCATATTTGTACCGTGAATCAGGATCTAAAACAAAGTAGGAAGCTTGGAGATGGAGAAGTTATGATCACAGTCGGAAGCGGGCATAGTGTCGAGGCAACTGACATAGGATCACTTCTTTTGGGTTTAGAATCTGGCTTTGTTTTAACTTTAGAAGATGTACTTGTGTTTGCCCAAGGGGCATAAAAACATTGTATCCATTCCAGTGATGGTTCCTCCAAAATTTATTTTAGAAATAAACTAGTGGGTACTGCTACATTGTTAAATTGATTATATCATCTAAATCTCAGCAACAAAGTAGTTGTGAATACTATGACTAGAAAACGTGGTAGGGATGAAACCAATCAAGTTTTGAAATAGCATCTAAGACTTGGTCATGTTGGTCAGACCAAGGTTTACAAGATGGAAAAAGATGGACTTATGGGTCCATTGGGATCGGATCTTTTTCCTACTTGTGAATCTTGCCTTAAAGGCAAAATGACTAAATCCCACTTCACAGGGACTTTTGAAAGAGCCACTGATAAACTGGGATTAATCCATACTGAAGATCAATATTTCATTACGTTTATAGATGATCATACTAGGTATGGTTATGTATACTTAATGAAACATACATCTGAGGCCTTTGAGAAATTCCAGGAATTCAAGGCCCTAGTCGAAAAACAAACTGGTAATCATATCAAAGCACTTCAGTCGGACCGAGGTGGCGAGTATATGAGTACGGAGTTTGACGAGTTCGTTAAGGAACATGGAATAGTTTCATAACGAACACCTCCAGGTACTCCTCAGTTAAATGGTGTGTCAGAAAGAAGGAGACGGACCTTGTTGAACATGGTCCGTTCCATGCTGGGCTATACTGACTTACCAATTTACCTGTGGGGGTATGTACTCCTGACTGCTGCTTACATCTTGAACAAATGCCCTTCCAAATCCATTCCTAGAACTCCACATGAGATGTGGGAGGGCAGGAAACTAAGTCTGAATCATATTAGGATTTGTGGATGTCCCACCTATGTCAAGAATACTAAGGTGGAAAAGTTGGAAGCGAGGTCCGCGAAGGGACGTTTCATTGGATTCCCGTCTGGGACTATGGGTTATCTATTCTACATGCCTGAAGATCGATACATCGTTGTTGGTTTATAAGCACACTTCCTGGAAGACGAGTTCATTCAGGAAGGCGGAGCAGGTACAAGTATTTCTTTAGAAGAATACAATGAAACTCCTCAGGAGACGCCTGTGCAAGAAACTGGAACCGAACCTTCTGAAACACAAGTACAACCACCTCGTAGGTCTAGTAGGGTGTCTCATTTACCTGAGAGGTATGGGATTATGCACTTGGAGGAGCTGGGTCTCCATGAGGTTCCAAGTGATAGACAAGAGACCGACCCAACGACCTATGACCAAGCAATGGTGGATGTAGACTCCAGAAATGGCATGAAGCTATGGAAGCTGAGATAGACTCAATGCATGTCAATCAGGTCTGGACTCTAATAGACCGCCCCGAGGGCATAGTACCTATTGGGAACAAGTGGATCTACAAGAGAAAGACTGATGGTGATGGCTAGGTTGACGCCTATAAGGCCAGGCTTGTGGCAAAGGGTTATACCCAGAAGGAAGGGGTCGATTACCACGATACCTTCTCACCCATAGCCATGATCAAGTTTATTCGAATTATGCTTGCTATAGCTCCCAACCATGATTATGATATATGGGAAATGGACGTAAAGACGGCTTTCCTTAATGGATTCCTCGAGGAGGAAATCTATATGGAGCAGCTTAAAGGCTTTGTGTCCGAAGTTAATATTCAAAAAGTGTGCAAGCTTCAGCGTTCCATTTATGGACTGAAGCAAGCATCATGTAGTTGGAACCTTCATTTTGACGAGGCGTTCAAAGAGTTTGACTTCATGCAAAATGAAGAGGAACCTTGTGTATACAAGAGGGTTAGTGGGAGCAAGATCGCATTCTTAGTACTATATGTGGATGACATTCTACTAATAGTAAATGATGTGGGAATGCTCAGTTCTGTGAAAGCTTAGATTTCGAGTAATTTCTCCATGAAAGACTTGGGATAAGCAACCTATATTCTTGGTATTCGGCTCTACCGGGATAGAGCGAAGAGAACAATAGGTCTTTCCAAGCCCTTTATATAGATAAGATCTTAAAGCGGTTTAAGATGGATGATTCTAAAAGAGGGTTCCTTCCGATGCGACATGGAATAAAACTCACCTCGAAGATGTATCCTCAAAGTGAGGAACAACGGAGGGAGATGAGTAATATACCATATGCTTCGGCCGTGGTTAGCCTTATGTATGCTATGTTGTGTACGAGACCTGACATTGCGCATGCTGTAAGCGTGGTGAGTAGGTTTCAATCAAACCTAGGTAGGGAACATTGGACTGCCGTAAAGAACATTCTCAAGTACTTGAGAAGGACTAGAGATATGGTTCTGATGTATGGCGGTGGAGAATTGGATGTGGTGGGATTCACTGATTCGGACTTCCAGGGTTAGAAGGACGACTCGATGTCTACTTCTAGCTACATATTTACTCTTAATAGAGGAACTGTAACGCCCCAACCCGGCAAGGGTAGAAATATTACAATATGGTTACACATCACATACAAACAGGTCAAACCAAACAGCAGAAGTATTAAGATAAATTCATCAAGGAGTATCAAAGGGGACTAAAACAACATCCAAATGTCCCCAAAACCAAACAAACGAAAGTACGATTACAAATGTCCAAAAATCCGGAAATACGATAAAGAAATAATGTTCATTTATTCAAAGAACTTTAGGGTAGGTCCACACTCTCTCATCCCCAAAGCTAAACCCCGCATGAGCTAAGTACCTGCCGCAGGGAAAGAAATGCGGCTGAGCATAAAGAGCTCAATGAACAGATATGAAATAAAAAAGCAATACAAAGCAATACGAAATGAGGTTACATGTAGTGGCACTTGGTTATATCAAGGTATATCAAAAGTATGTCAAGGTATATCAAAGGTTCATCAGAGTTAGGTATGAAAGTTATCAAGGTTTAAATATGAAAGATTATCAAAGTTAAGTGTCAAATAATTTCAGTATTTAACCCCCAGCCCCAAACAAAGCCCAAATAAACAAAGTAGCTCAATGGAGTGATCAGCTCCCCAAATGTGAAGGGACCGCATTGCACGCATGCCCAATCACCAAATATAATATGGCCCAAATGTAGAGTGGCTCTGAATAATCAAATCAAATATCAAACAGATCAAATCTAGGATGCATCCATACGCCCCTGTAAGCTGAACAATAATGATGGCCAAATGCAAATATAATATAAGAGGGACGGTGGGGGACATCTCTCCAACCCCACTGGAGTACATAACATTGGTGCATCAATGCTATGGTTGTAGCTACTCCACAACAAGTAATACAAATTGCCCGGGTAAATAATGAAAGGGTCAAATAGTCAAGGTCCCAAATCAAAGTATATATGTCAAAGGTCAAAAGTTCAAATCAGATATCAAAGGTTCAAATCAAAGGTTCAGATACCAAGTCAAAGTCAAAATCAGATATACAATAATGAGGAGAGAGAGAGTAAGTCATGAGAGAGAAAAGTTGCACCCTTGCTGAAAGGGTGCGGATTATCTGTACCTTAGTTCCAAAGCAAAAGCAAGGTCAAACAAACAAGGAGAAAAGGATCACTCCCACTTCACCGAACCTAGAAAAGATTGGATACGAATCAAGACGAGCTCATTTCTCATAAGTTACCTCTTTTAGTTATCTTTCCATTTTTAGTAACTTTCCATATTTAGCAGCTTTCTATTTTAGGTAACTTTCTATTTTAGCAGGTTATCAAAATTAGCGAGTTTTCTCGATATAGATATGTTCTATATAGTTAGTTATTCATCTCATAAAGTTTTCATGTCATGTTACATTATGGATTTTATTTTATGCATGTTTTCCAAGATTAGGGTTTCTTATGATGAGTCTTCAAAATTTAGGGTTAAAAGTGTCAATAATGAAAGTGAAGGGTCAAAACTGAATATAAACACTCAAATACACATATATACAATCCATACACTTCAAATATCATATATATACATATTACACCCTCAAGTATCACAAGTTATAAAAAAAATAAACCTAATACACACTAATTTCCACAATTAAACCATTGATTATCAAAACTAGCATGCAAGGCCCATAATTATTCCAAAGTGTCATGAAGATCCCCTAACACATTATTCCAGCCAAAACATGCATACATTCATCATATTTACATTATTAGTCCCTTTAGGTATCATATTTACAATATAAACATTCTAATCATCAATTATCTCTTATGTTTCATAATTTCAGCTTTTAAATACAAACAGGTTACCAATATACGAATTTTTATTCCATACTAGAACTCCAAAATAAAATTCATAAACAACTTGACATGTACTTGATTGTTTTTAGAACCAACAAGAATTTTTCCAGAATTTATCAGTTAGTATAAACCCATATTAAAAATACCCAAATCCAAACTACTCAGAAAACCGACCAGCAGCAGTACCTAAAAAGTATCCGCCTCAACGGTCTACAATTTAATTCAGGAAAAATCCAAAAAAATTCTAGGAAGTCACCCATAACCCAAGCATTACCAATGTAAAAGAAAAGCTCCTAACTCCATATGGTTTGAACATAAAAAATCATAAACCACGACTAAAATTAAATTTTGCAAACACAGTTTTGACATATCATCTCATAAAATTCAAAAATAGGACCAAATCAAATTCAAATCCATCCAAACTAATTGGAATACTTAACTCAGATCCTAAAATGAGTTTACAAACCAAAATACCGAATTAAACATTAATAGAATTCGTTTGGTGATGCATACATATTCGATTATCAAAGCTGTCCAAATCAATTAATTCATTTAAATCCTAATTTATCCAATTCTTTTTAATCCTTTTAATTATATGATCATAACACATCATATATTCAGAAAATAAACATCAAAAACACATCATACTAATTCTCATATGAATCTAATAAGATCAATAACAAAACATTCATACGATTCATAACAATTTCATGGTTATTTCTTAGCCGATTTATATAGGTTTTTAGAATAGGTTTTTATCACACCAATAAAAATGTAAAAACAAACTTAGGATATGTTATAAAGTTTATTTTATAAGTTGTGTACACGTTTTATCAGTTTTTGGACCCGTTAGGTCACGAAACGTGCAACATTTAGTTCTTAGCCCAAATTTCATGTTCTTGAGTTCTTATAATATTGTAGTAGCTCAAATGAAGTTTACTTGAAGTTACATGTTCATGTTCGTGATCGTACGATAATTGTTTTTATTTTAGGGCTTGTTTGGTAAACGTACATAATTCTTCAAAAATTTCAAATTGGAGGGTATTTTAGTAATTTAATTATGTCATGAAAATGTGGGTTTTACAGGAGCATTATATTGGCGTAGCACCAAGCAAAGCGCGACTGCTGATTCCACCTGTCAGGCTGAGAATCAAGCATCCTCGGAGGCTTCCAAGGAAGGGTTCTGGATTAAGAAGTTTCTGGGAGAACTTCTAGTGATACCATGTGCTGAGCTGCCTGTTCCGCTGTACTGCGACAACGACGGAGATGTAGCACAGGCGAAGGAGCTGAGGTTTCACAACAGCACCAAACACATTGAGAGGAAGTATCATCTCATAAGATAATTTGTTCGCAAGGGATACATTGTGCTGCACAAAATAGACTCGGCCGACAACGTCGCTAATCCACTGACCAAGACACTTTCTCAGACTATCTTGGAGCGTCGTCTGGAAAACATGGGTATTAGATACCATAGTGTGTGGCATTGAGTGCAAGTGGGAGATTGTTAGGAGTATGACCTCGAATGCCACTCAGAGGATGTTGAGTGAGGGCATTGTACTTGTAATTATGTAAATCATTAATATAAGGCAATGTATGTTTCTTTATTTACTTGTAGTTACAGACATTCCTAACTCATAAATATACATATAAAAACTAGTCTATGTATTTGAGATCAAAACATTACACTCCTTATTGGATACGGGGGTCGGCACTAGAAAGGTTTAAAGCTCAAATACTTAATCGTTCGCAAGTCGATGAAACTTGACTGGGCGTTAAGTTTATGTGAAGACTTGTATGATGTGTTCTTTGACATGGAGAGTGCCTGTCGAATACTACTGGTTAGTGGGAGCACACGTTGTAGGTGTGCTAATTAGATTAGTGTACTCGAACTGACTCACCCTCGATTCGTCATATGGATTTCACTCTGGGACAGTCAATGACGGTATCGAAAGGTGGTGATAGGTATTCGTGAACTTTCGACTTGAGGATTTAGTAGGGATGTGCTTGTGACGTCAAGATTTTCATTAGAGTAGTTCGACCCTATAAACCGGGAGGCGGGGGTCAACCTCGACGTGCATCTTGACGGGCAAGTAGCAGGTCCTACTGAATACCAAGATAGAATTCTTTCTCCCGTTAGTGAGCGGGTTATATGTCCTATGCGGTTATTGGCAGATGAGATCATAAGTCTTTGGCCAAAGCAATGGAGCTAGTTCTATTGGATACACGAGAGCTCGATAATCTCGATTTGCATTAACGCATGTATAGCGTCAAGTACAGATAGGGTTTGACTGACCGTGACCCTATAACTTGATTGGGACATTTGAAAGAAGGGTTTATACATATACTGGTATTCACGACCGAATGGTTCTTAAATGATCCCAATCATTCGTTCTCAGATGGGGTACACTGTAGGCCGCCACGCTGGCTATGTGGTGCTACTACTCTTTGGTTCCTCCCATTGCTGACTGAGACGTACCTACCGAGTCACGCAATAGGATTGATGACGGAATGAATCAATTTTATTCTCTCATTATAAATATTAGATATTGGATATTGACACGTCTTTAGTGTAACTATCGCAAGTGCACGATATCGTATCAAGTAGTAAGTGGACTTTTTGAGTCCAGTTTATCGATCCCACGAGGAAGTTAGGTTATATATTGAATTATACACTTTATCTATTTGTTATAGAGATTTATATGAGTGAAACACACAATTTAAGAGTTTGGTTTGACAATTGCAATGAAAATGCAATAATAGTTCTAAAATTCAAGGAAATGAAAGATTGCACTAATAATATATTAATAAAAGATAAAATGAAATAGTTGGGATTACAAACTTAGTTCATCAATAGTTATAGAAGATGTATAGGAGATCATAAGATGTATTTACTTATTATGTTGTGTAGATTCGATTTTTCTTAAAAAGACGGTTCCTCATTCGAATGTCAAAACGCCCCTTATATATTGAATCAATCCACTATATTTTATGTTGATTGGCTTCAATACATGGCATTAGGTTTTATGAAAATAACTCAAAGAATCATCTAAGATCTAGAGGTATATTTCTATCCCCTAGAACAACTTAGAGTGAAGATCATTTGATCTAATCAAACATATTTTCTTTCGAAACATATGAAGACCATAAATATCGTCATTTATTGGCCAAATAAATAAAGATTGGTAAAACAATGAAAATCACACACAATAATAAGTAATTCATAATAGATCTTTACACAAACTTAAATAACATGACTAACCTTGTTTATAATCCCAACTTAGGTAACTTACCCCATTAAGGGTTTATTCAACATATTACAAGCTTGAGTGGTCATTAATAGTTAAAAAGGGAAAGAATTGATCCTAAATCCCTTAATAGATAAAGGAAAAAGAAGTAATAAACTCCCTCAACAACATAAGCTAAACCACACTTACGCAAATCACTCAAGAACACAAGTGTGTTCTTTACACAAAAAGAAAAAGTATTACAAAGTGAGAAAATATAAGATGAATGATCATTAATGATGCATCTAAGGGGTCTATTTATACACCTAAAGTCATCTAATAGTTCCAAAACTCCAGCATTATTACATTAGATCGGATCAATGCCAGCCATCCCCTCAATAATAGACCAGAAGTATAAAAAATTAGATAATGATCACAATCTGTCAAGAGTTACGGCCGTAACATTGAGGAGTTACGGCCATAACTATGATGACTTATGGCCGTAACATTGAGGAGTTTGTTGGAATATTTATTCCACACATTATTTAATTTGTGTTTTGATGATTAAAATTGCTAAACAACATCGAGGCGAAGCAAAACGACGAAGCAAACGAAGACGCAAAAAGCTGAGCATAATGCATGTCTAGCGCACGCTAAGACATAAATGTTAGCGCACGCTAACGAGGAGTCAACTGCATATCAGCCAAGTTCGAAGTAAGCTGAAGTGAAGTCAGCTGATGGGATAGCGCACGCTACACGTTATCATTAACGCATGCTATCGAAGTCTTGTGATCGTTGTGAAGGAATTCAAACACAGAATGGCGTATGCAATGAAGTCAGCATTAGCGCACACTACAAAGAAGGAATAGCGCATGCTAAGCAGTTTGAATCAAGTCAATCAGAACGTTGTGAAAAGCAGGTCAAAGTCAGTATATCAAACGTATACTTTGACAATCCATGCAACGGATATATTAGATTAGCGGACGCTACAATGAGTTATTAACGCACACTAATACAAGAGGGTTACGTACGTAAGGCAGAAGGCATAACGTACGCTAAAGAAGAAACGAAGCTCGGGTGGCGGAGCAGTCTAGCACGCCTTCTGAGCATGCTAATGAGTTGGCACACGCTAATAAAGAAGGCTAGCGCACGCTAGCAAGTCAAAACAGCCAACAACGGCTAGTTTGTGGAAAATGCCTATAAATACCATTCCTATGGTATTGTTTGAGTACAACAACTTTAAGCAAACGAGTCATACATCTGAGATTCATATACTTACATTGTTGTTGTAATATCGAGCTATATATTGTTAGTTTGAGTATTTATACATTCAACATTATACACGAGAGGTAAAAGAAAACGATACGATTGGATTCGGTGTTATTAGAATCAAGTATCCGGCATTGTTAGAATCGCAATCGCTATCTAAGTGAGGTCTATCTAGTACCCATAGAAAGCTAGAGTGGTTGATTCCTTATCCAATAGAAAAGGAAAAACGGTTTTACTCGGACCAATAGAAGACGAGCTTGTAACGGTAATCCCTCGACCGATAGAAGAGAGGCGTAGAGGTTTTGATCTTAATCCTAAAGAAAAAGATACATCAAGAGAGGACGTAGGCTTCGTTAATAGTCGAACCTCTATAAATCCTTGTGCGATTTATTTTCCACAATTTATTTATGCTTCCGCACAAACGGCGCAAATATCCGATTTTATACCACAATTGGTATCGGAGAGGTACTCCTATACGCGGCTTAACATCCGAGGAAAAGATTCAAAATGGCGTTTCAAATGGCTCCCGTCGAAGGCCTTGCACTCAACCGACCAACATTTTTTGATGGATCAAACTTCATGACGTGGAAGAAGAAGATGTCTATATTCATCCGAGCATATGACATCGAGCTTTGGAAGGTGATTTGTCTTGGTCCAAAAATTCCGACAAATTCCAACGGTACGCTCAAAACTTTCGAAGAATATGACGATTCCGATTGGAAAAATGACCACTACAATTGTAAGGAAACTCAACTCCTTTATTGTGCTTTAAATCCGGAAGAACACAACCGGATATCATCGTGTGATAGTGCCAAAGAAATTTGGAAAATGCTCGAGGTAACACACGAAGGTACGTCTCAAGTCAAAGAGATGAAGATAAACATGCTCCTTCACGATTATGAATTATTCCAAATGAAGGACGACGAATCCATCTCGATTATGCTCGATCGATTCTCGGTCATCACTAATGGATTAGCATGTTTCGGAAAACCACTTTCAAGTAGTGAGAAAGTAAAGAAAATTCTCCTATCACTATCTCGAGAATGGGACGGTACGGTTACGGCAATAATGGAATCAAAAGATTTAAATACTCTCGATTTTAGTGCTCTCGTTGGTTCTCTTATCAACTACGAGATCGTTTTAAAATCTAGGAATGCCAAACCAGAACTGAAGGAAAAATCGATAGCCTTCAAGGCTAAGGTGCCGAGAAAGAAAGAAGAAATTCCGGTGGACGAAAGTGATAAAGTAATGGCATATTATGCCAAAAATATTAATAAGTTCCTGTAATATCCGCAATTTCGGATTTCCGGTAATTTTCATTTTTCGGCGGAGGTCCGTTTAGACAACTCTATTTTGACCGTTTCGTCATTCGGAGAATATTTAATTCTGCACTTTTTGTCATCCGAGTTCGTTTCGGTATCGTTTTGTTGAGTTCCGTGTTCTTAAACGACTTTTCCGCACTTGAGTTCGATTCTCGCGAATCTCGTCCGAAACTGTTGTTTCGAGTTTCTCGGAAGTTCATTTAATGTTATTATTCATGTTGTAAGCTTCGGTTTGGTGTTTAGATCGTGTATCAGGTATTTCGGACGTTTTGGGCCATTTTCGTAATTTCCCAAAGTTTGGGGTAATTACTTTCGTTGTCGAATTTCGAGCCCTCGGGTGGTCGGAATCGGGTGTTTTCTTAGTATTCGGATTCGTCATTGCGAGTACTTCATAATTGTGTTTTCGGTTTACGTTCAGGTCGGAGTTTCGGGATTTTTCGGACCGTCGGATCGACCGAGGCTGCGGGCTGGCCGAGTAACGGCCGTAATGGCCAGCGATGCGGCCGTAATGCCGGTTACGTACGTAACATCCTTCCGGTTACGTACGTAACATGTCCGGCAGAATCGGTCCAGAGAGTTCGGCCTTAGCCGATTACGTACGTAGGCCTTGGCCGATTACGTACGTAAGCGGCCGGCCAGGGTCGGCTATTTAAGGGCCTGGACCGAGTCATCCGGCCATTTTCACCCTTTTTATTCGTTTCTTCGCGTTTCTTCATCAATAATGGATGGATTTGGATGGTTATGACATAGAGCAACATGTTTTGGAAGTTGGAATCATAGATTAACATCATCTTCCACCCGGATCGAAGGTAAGAACACCTAAACTTTTGGTTTTTGGGTGTTCTTGAAGTTTCTTGTTGTTTTGGCCGATTTGCTTTGTTTTGATTCATATTATTGTTAGAACTTGATTGTAAACTCGTAATCATTCAATACCCTTGAAGTTTTGTGGAACGAATTTGAGTATTTCTTTGAATAATCGATTAAATTGGACTATGCCCTCAAAGTGTCCGATAAAATGCTTCAATGGGTAGAACTTGGGAAGTTCCATACGTTTTCGTAGAATTGTGATTGAATTGATATCGTTGTGACTTAGGAACGAATTCTTGTGAAGAACTCGAGTCGGAACCCTTCCGTTCGTTGCCTTCTTTGGGGTTCGAGCTTCCCGGTCGAACCGTGTTCTTCGGAGCGTTCGGTAGCGGTTATTAAGGCAAGTATCTTACTATACGACTTGTATCTTGCGACTAGTAATTACGTATGAGATGTATGATGACTTTGCTTGCCTTCGTAATTATGTTCCGTTTGAGTTGGTTGTGTTTTCCGTAATTTGAAGGCTTTGTGATAATAGTGTTATATCAGTATACGTGTTAGGCGTTGTGCCATTTGTGCAGGAATGCGACGTACATATGGGATGGTTGTACACTTGGTTGTACAATGTATTGTGTACTGAATGTGTGTTATGTTTGTTAAATGTCGTTGATTGATGATAGTTGTTGCGAGTGTCGAGGTTGTGTATGTGCGTGCAATGTACGATTTTGGGGTGATGAAGGTGATTGATTAATTGTGCTCATTGTTGTATGTAATGTGAATGTGAATATGTGTGTGACCGCTAAGTTCACTCATATTGGTTCGACGGGACCTACGAGGATTCGTGGCAGTGGACTACGGGATCAGAACTTAGTGAGGTACTGAGGTCCAATCGTGCTGGTCTGACGAGGCCTACGATAACGCATGGCAGTGGACCATGAGTTTCGGACACAGTGCGTCCAACCGGGTGGGCTCGACGGGGCTTATGGTGACACGTGGCAGTAGACTACGGTGTCAGGACTGTGTGTGTGATTGTTGTGATTGATATAGTCCGTGCGGGTTGTTATGCCTACGGAGACACGTGACAGTGGATAACGGTGTCGGAATTGGTTATGTTTGGTTAATAGTCCGTGTGGGTTGTTGAACCTACGGAGACACGTGACAGTGGATCACGGTGTCGGAATTGATTATGTTTGTTTAATTGTGCATGATGTAGTCCGTGCGGGTTGTTGAACCTACGGAGACACGTGACAGTGGATCACGGTGTCATGAGCATGATACTTTTCAAATCAAAGTTTTTAAAGGAAAAGTTTTAAGAAAGAATGTTGGGCCGAGCCCCACGAGATTTATGGAAATGTTTCCGGTATTGTAAATTGTTGAATTATGAAACAAGTTTTGGGTTAAGGCCCTTAAGTTTTTCGAAAGGTTTTGTGAATCAGGACTTGAGGTCTTAAGGTTTTGAAATTCTAAAAATTCACGAGATGATAAACATATTAAAGAATGCTTCATAGCTTATCTTCCCTTGTGAAAACCTCCCGGGAATATTTGATACTTGATTATTATATTTGATCACGATTATTAATTGCTTGTTACATTTCGTATGATTTGATACTTGCACTAGTAAAACAGTGGAGTTTTACTAACCCCCGAGTAATCGGGGGTGGATGTCTGTTTTGCGTCTAGGTACATGCAGATTCAGGGGAGCAGTCACAGGATTGGCACAAGAGGATGACGAGCTGCGATACTAATCATGAGTCGAGAGTTATTTTGATTTTTGTTGTGTTGTCAGAGTTGATTTCAGTCTTCCGCTGTATTGTATTTCGACCCCTGTGTGGGTAATGTTATTTAAGCCAGTTTTATCGATTGGGTTGTGTGACCTCATCGGTTTGTGTATTCACGTGTAAGTGACCATATCGGTCTGTATCATTTTATTGTTTTACCCTGGTCGGGCAAGCATTTGGTTGTTTATGGATGTTTAGCCTGGTAGATCCTTGTGGAAAGGGTCTACGGCGTGTAATATTCCCATATGGTTTTGGGGATGTTACATTTATGGTATCAGAGATTAGGTTGTGGAAACCTAGGCTGTCGGGTCGAGTAACGTCGTGAATTGTCGAGTAATGTGTTGTCTTGTCGTTCGAGTCGTCAGGTGACAAGTTGAGTTGTGCGTAGGCACAACGTGTCGGTTATGTTGTCGGACGAGATTAGTATCGTGGGCGACCGTCACCTCCGTGCGACCTGTGGATGTAAGTCTCCTCCTTTATGCGTAATACCTGTGTATCTCGATTTTATCTTAGTGAGTTAATTGCGGTGCATAATTTTATTCACACAGTATTGTGTAATATAGTTGTGTTTAATACTTGTGGCACATAGTATGTGTATAGAACTGGGCACGTTATTATTTTATCTTTGAACCACCAGGTGGGGTGGTATGTTGTGAAGGTTGTAAACCTCGATGGGTTTCGAAAAGGTACCAACGGTAGAGTTTGTGAGAAACTCCGATGAATGATTTTGCTGTGTGTTTAAACTTGATACCACGAGATGCATTTGATTGAATTGGCGACCCTGGTTGCCATTTGAGTATGTGGTTTTAAATTCGACTGTTTTTGGAATGTTGTAATTTTTGTCCGCTATGGGTAAGTTTGTGAATGTTTCCTGAAGGACTTTACAGTTTGAGAATTTTGTAGAAATCGATTTTTGGAAAATATTTTGGTGGTGCGGTCAAACCATGGTTTATATGGATTTTTAAAATTTGTTAAATTTTGACAAATGGGCCGTGTATTTTCAAATGACACAATCAGACGGTATTTGAAAAATGTGTTTTGAAATACTTCGGACATTGTAAAATATTACCGTCGTTTTGGTTATGAACTAAAGGATTTTGGAAAAATTCTGTTTTGCAAAACAACTTTGGCTTCGGTGAAATAGAACGTTATGTGTTTATGTACTGAGGTTAAGTCGTGCAGTGAGTTGCTATATTATTATTCTCGTCAGAAAATCTGGGTTGTATGCCCAAGTGGCAGGATACGTTGTTAGGTATCGTTCCCCACTTCAATGACCGAGGTATTAAACAAAGTGCTTTCCAAATTTCACCCCAGCAAAATCTTTCGAACTCGCGAATTTTTTTTATATTATCATTCGAACAAATACCTTGATAAACTTGTTTTTTTTTAAATATTACCGGTGTTGGACCACAATGGTATGCTTAATGTTTTAACCGTGTATGCTGAGGTATAGGTCGTTCATCTTTGTCAATGTGAACGTGTGAATATTACATTGTGCTGCTGATTGGGGGCTTATGTCGATCATGTGAGGTTTGTTTTATCTTGTTATTCTGATTGGTTGTTCGTTCAGTATGCTAAGGGGTCGAGGTCGAGGCCGTGGCCGTGGTCGTGGTCGTGGTCGTAATCGGGAGCAGGAGAGGGCGACTCCCTCCTTGCCGAGTACCAATCATCTCAGTACAGATCAGGGACATTCGACTAGCATTAATGTTGACGTTGGCGCCGCCACCATCCTTCGTCAGGTGGTTGACCAGTTAGTGCAGATGAATCAGGCCGTACGTCGGGATGAGAACCCAAATAGGGATAACGGAACTAGTAAGTGGTTATGAGATGTGATGAAGATGCAGCCGCCCCGTTTTGTGGGTTCGTCTGACTTGTTAGGTTGGGAAAACTGGCTCTTCCAGTTGGACAGAATATTTGATGATGTAGCTTGTCCGGATGATAGGAGGGTACCCATTGCTCAGCACCTACTCGACAAAGAAGCTGCAGACTGGTGGCACGCTGTAGTGCCTGCAGATCGTACACCTACATGGGCTGAGTTTAAGACCGCCATGGAGGCAGAGTATTTCCCGTTGCCTGTTCGTGAACGCAGAATCGTTGAGTTTTTCTCGGCTACGCCCCAGGATGTGTCAATATCCCAGGCGATAGTCGATTATAATCGACAGTTGGCTTATGTTCGTGATCAAGTGAGAAGTGAAGCGGACAAGGTCCGATACTTCAATATGCGCATGAAACCCCATATCCGTGAGAGTATGGCTCCGCTCATGTGTACCACCCTGAAGGAATATCAGGACCGAGCTTTAGCCATTGAGATGGCCATTTCTGTGACGGAATCTGGTTCAGAGAGTAAGAGACAGAAGACCTCGAGAAATTTTTCAAGGGGCCAGAGGAGTGAGATCCGTGAGCCTGTTGCTTCGCAGTTTCCTTATGGGAGCACTCCTCGTTCGGTTGACCAGTCTAAGAACCTTACCCCAGAGGCGAGTAAGACGATCAGTGTGAAGACCTGCTTTAACTGCAGTCGTGTAGGCCATGCGAGATAGAATTGTCGTTCGCCACCGGTTAATTGTTTTAAGTGCGGCCAACTGGGGCACCAAGCGGTGCATTGTGAGACCGTTGCCAGGATGTTCGGGAATCGAGTTTTCGTTCCTACTCGGGGAGGGCCCGGTGGTGTCCAGTGATGTAGTTGTGTATCGTACTTTGTGCTGTAATTCGTGTAGAGATTGATAATTGTTGCGTGAACTTTTTGGTTTTGTTTCTATTCTATCATGATGTTTTATTTTAAGTTTCGGGACGAAACTTAATTTTAATAGGATAGAATGTAATATCCGGTATTCTCGTTTTCCGTTATCTTGAATTGTTTGTGTTTTGACATCAGACATTTTCTTGTTGATGAGAATCAGAATGATTTCTATCGTAATACTCTATTTGTTTCTGTCGCATAGCCGTTTTAGTCGGGTGCGACTTATTGTCGCGTACGTTTCTTTGATTAAATGTGTGCATATGATGTGGTATGTGATGCGTCGTTAATTGATCGTTATTGTTTGAATCATTGTCGGTGGCGTTGTTATGGTCGTCGTGGGGCGTGTCTTCACGCTGTATATTCTTTCGCATTTCTTGTAACGTTTCGCCAATGGGCGAAAGTTATGCGCTTCTTGTGTATCTCGTTGAGGTTTCCTGTTGGGATATTGCTTCTCCCTACTTATTTTAAGTTTCGGGACGAAACTTCTTTTAAGGAGGGTAGAATGTAATATCCGCAATTTCGGATTTCCGGTAATTTTCATTTTTTGGCGGAGGTCCGTTTAGACAACTCGCTTTTGAACGTTTCGTCATTCGGAGAATATTTAATTCTGCACTTTTTGTCATCCGAGTTCGTTTCAGTATCGTTTTGTTGAGTTCCGTGTTCTTAAACGACTTTTCCGCACTTGAGTTCGATTCTCGCGAATCTCATCCGAAACTGTTGTTTCGAGTTTCTAGGAAGTTCATTTAATGTTATTATTCATGGGGTAAGCTTCGGTTTGGTGTTTCGATCGTGTATCAGGTATTTCGGACGTTTTGGGCCATTTTCGTAATTTCCTAAAGTTTGGGGTAATTACTTTCATTGTCGAATTTCGAGCCCTCGGGTGGTCGAAATCGGGTGTTCTCTTAGAATTCGGATTCGTCATTGCGAGTACTTCATAATCGTGTTTTCGGTTTACGTTCAGGTCAGAGTTTCGGGATTTTTCGGACCGTCGGATCGACCGAGGCCTGGCTGGCCAGGCCTGGCCGAGTAACGGCCGTAATGGCCCGGCAGTAACGGCCGTAATGCCGGTTACGTACGTAACAACCTTCCGGTTACGTACGTAACATGTCCGGCAGAATCGGTCCAGAGAGTTCGGCCTTGGCCGATTACGTACGTAGGCCTTGGCCGATTATGTACGTAAGCGGCCGGCCAAGGTCGGCTATTTAAGGGCCTGGACCGAGTCATCCGGCCATTTTCACCCTTTTTCTTCGTTTCTTCGCGTTTCTTCATCAATAATGGATGGATTTGGATGGTTATGACATAGAGCAACATGTTTTGGAAGTTGGAATCATAGATTAACATCATCTTCCACCCGGATCGAAGGTAAGAACACCTAACTTTTGGTTTTTGGGTGTTCTTGAAGTTTCTTGGTGTTTTGGCCGATTTGCTTTGTTTTGATTCATATTATTGTTAGAACTTGATTGTAAACTTGTAATCATTCAATACCCTTGAAGTTTTGTGGAACGAATTTGAGTATTTCTTTGAATAATCGATTAAATTGGACTATGCCCTCAAAGTGTCCGATAAAATGCTTCAATGGGTAGAACTTGGGATGTTCCATACGTTTTCGTAGAATTGTGATTGAATTGATATCGTTGTGACTTAGGAACGAATTCTTGTGAAGAACTCGAGTCGGAACCCTTCCGTTCGTTGCCTTCTTTGGGGTTCGAGCTTCCCGGTCGAACCGTGTTCTTCGGAGCGTTCGGTAGCGGTTATTAAGGCAAGTATCTTACTATACGACTTGTATCTTGCGACTAGTAATTACGTATGAGATGTATGATGACTTTGCTTGCCTTCGTAATTATGTTCCGTTTGAGTTGGTTGTGTTTTCCGTAATTTGAAGGCTTTGTGATAATAGTGTTATTTTAGTATACGTGTTAGGCGTTGTGCCATTTGTGCAGGAATGCGACGTACATATGGGATGGTTGTACACTTGGTTGTACAATGTATTGTGTACCGAATGTGTGTTATGTTGGTTAAATGTCGTTGATTGATGATAGTTGTTGCGAGTGTCGAGGTTGTGTTATGTGCGTGCAATGTACGATTTTGTGGTGATCAAGGTGATTGATTAATTGTGCTCATTGTTGTATGTAATGTGAATGTGAATATGTGTGTGACCGCTAAGTTCACTCATGTTGGTTCGACGGGACCTACGAGGATTCGTGGCAGTGGACTATGGGATCAGAACTTAGTGAGGTACTGAGGTCCAATCGTGCTGGTCTGACGAGGCCTACGATAACGCATGGCAGTGGACCATGAGTTTCGGACACAGTGCGTCCAACCGGGTGGGCTCGACGGGGCTTATGGTGACACGTGGCAGTGGACTACGGTGTCAGGACTGTGTGTGTGATTGTTGTGATTGATATAGTCCGTGCGGGTTGTTCTGCCTACGGAGACACGTGACAGTGGATCACGGTGTCGGAATTGATTATGTTTGTTTAATTGTGCATGATGTAGTCCGTGCGGGTTGTTGAACCTACGGAGACACGTGACAGTGGATCACGGTGTCATGAGCATGATACTTTTCAAATCAAAGTTTTTAAAGGAAAAGTTTTAAGAAAGAATGTTGGGCCGAGCCCCACGAGATTTATGGAAATGTTTCCGGTATTGTAAACTGTTGAATTATGAAACAAGTTTTGGGTTAAGGCCCTTAAGTTTTTCGAAAGGTTTTGTGAATCAGGACTTGAGGTCTTAAGGTTTTGAAATTCTAAAAATTCCCGAGATGATAATCTTATTTTCGAATGCTTCATAGCTTATCTTCCCTTGTGAAAACCTCCCGGGAATATTTGATACTTGATTATTATATTTGATCACGATTATTAATTGCTTGTTACATTTCGTATGATTTGATACTTGCACTAGTAAAACAGTGGAGTTTTACTAACCCCAGTAATCGGGGGTGGATGTCTGCTTTGCGTCTGTACATGCGTATCTGGGAGCAACACAGGATTGGCACAAGAGGATGACGAGCTGCGATACTAATCATGAGTCGAGAGTTATTTTGATTTTTGTTGTGTTGTCAGAGTTGATTTCAGTCTTCCGCTGTATTATATTTCGACCCCTGTGTGGGTAATGTTATTTAAGCCAGTTTTATCGATTGGGTTGTGTGACCTCATCGGTTTGTGTATTCATGTGTAAGTGACCATATCGGTCTGTATCATTTTATTGTTTGACCCTGGTCGGGCAAGCATTTGGTTGTTTATGGATGTTTAGCCTGGTAGATCCTTGTGGAAAGGGTCTACGGCGTGTAATATTCCCATATGGTTTTGGGGATGTTACAGTTCCAACACTTATTAAGCCGGAGAAAGAAGGACATTCAAGCGGGCGAATTGAAGAAACCCGACAATACTTGTCGATTATGTGGTAAACCAGGCCACTTTGCCAAGAACTGTCGAGTAAAGCAAAAGGAAGTTTTAATCGCAACATTGAGCGATGAAGATCTCGATGAAGATTTTCTTGATCAAAATAATCTCGCGCTCATGGCCCGGAGTTCATTCGACGATAGCGACGTCGAAAGCCAAGTAAGTAACTCCTACGACAAACTCTTTGAAGCATTCGAGTTATTACATACGGACGATCAAAATGCTTTAAATGAAATTAAATCCCTCAAGTCTAAATATAAAACTTTGGAAGTTGAAAATTCCAAAATACTTGAAAAAGGGAAATTTGTCGAAATTGATCATTCGAAATGCCTTGAAAATGAAAATATTTTGAAAAATGATCTTTTAAAAGTTCAAGATGAACTAAAAATTTTGACAAAGAAATTCTCGTGCGGCAACGATAAATTTGAACAAATGTTATGTGTTCAAAAATACACTCTAAATAAAGAGGGGTTGGGATTCAAACCACGTTCGAAAAATGAATCCGTCAATTTTAAGATACCCCATTGCGAAAAGTGTTTAAAAATCGGGCATCACGTTTCAAATTGCAAAAGCCCTCGCCAGACTATAAAAATTAACAAAATTTGGGTTCCTAAAGGAACAATCCTTTCAAATATCGTTCACGTTTCAAAACAAAAACCAACTATCGGTTGGATCCCCAAAACTTAATTTTTTTAAGGGGAGAAGGAGATAATACTTTCAGGGGGAGTATTTTTTGCTTATTAATGCATATTCATTTGCTTCATGCATATTTATATTTTGTCACCTTTTGATGAAAACAAAAAGGGGGAGAAGGAGGTGAATTGAGATAAAAATGAGAAGGAGATGAATTGAGATAAAATCGAAGAAGTCGAAAAGAAAAAAGAAAGCATACAAAATGGGGGAGTTAAAACGAAGGAGTTGAAAAATTGAAAAATGAAGAAGTCGAAAAAGAAGAAAAAGAAAAGGATTGGAGAAACTAACGAAACGATCAAAGCCGAAAACTTTGATTCGTAGAAATATACATATATTATTTTTTACAGATTATCCAATTCAAGAGTTATTTTGTAATCATCAAAAAGGGGGAGATTCTTGGAATATTTATTCCACACATTATTTAATTTGTGTTTTGATGATTAAAGTTGCTAAACAACAAAACAACATCGAGGCGAAGCAAAACGAAGAAGCAAACGAAGACGCAAAAACCTGAGCATAATGCATGTCTAGCGCACGCTAAGACATAAATGTTAGCGCACGCTAACGAGGAGTCAACTGCATATCAGCCAAGTTCGAAGTAAGCTGAAGTGAAGTCAGCTGATGGGATAGCGCACGCTACACGTTATCATTAACGCACGCTATCGAAGTCTTGTGACCGTTGTGAAGGAATTCAAACACAGAATGGCGTATGCAATGAAGTCAGCATTAGCGCACGCTACAAAGAAGGAATAACGCACGCTAAGCAGTTTGAATCAAGTCAATCAGAACATTGGGAAAAGCAGGTCAAAGTCAGCATATCAAACGGATACTTTGACAATCCATGCAACGGATATATTGGATTAGCGCACGCTACAATGAGTTATTAACGCACGTTAATACAAGAGGGTTACGTACATAAGGCAGGAGGCATAACGTATGCTAAAGAAGAAACGAAGCTACTGGACTGGAACTGGGAACAGTCTAACGCATGCTACAGGCACGCTAATGAGTTAGCGCACGCTAATAAAGAAGGCTAGCGCACGCTAGCAAGTCAAAACATCCAGCAACGGCTAGTTTGTGGAAAATGCCTATAAATACCATTCCTATGGTATTGTTTGAGTACAAAAACTTCAAGCAAACGAGTCATACATCTGAGATTCATATACTTACATTGTTGTAATATCGAGCTATATATTGTTAGTTTGAGTGTTTATACATTCAACATTATACACAAGAGGTAAAAGAAAAAGATACGATTGGATTCGTTGTTATTAGGATCAAGTATCCGGCATTGTTAGAATCGCAATCGCTATCTAAGTGAGGTCTATCTAGTACCCATAGAAAGCTAGAGTGGTTGATTCCTTATCCAATAGAAACGGAAAAAACGGTTTTACTCGAACCAATAGAAGACGAGCTTGTAACGGTAATCCCTCGACCGATAGAAGAGAGGCGTAGAGGTTTTGATCTTAATCCTAAAGAAAAAGATACATCAAGAGAGGACGTAGGCTTCGTTAATAGCCGAACCTCTATAAATCCTTGTGCGATTTATTTTCCGCAATTTATTTACGCTTCCGCACAAACGGTGCAAATATCCGATTTTATACCAACAGAGTTACAGCCGTACGTGGCTTCGTAAATTTGCATTTTTGTGAGTTACGCCCGTACATGCCCGTATGGAGTTTCAGACTTCATTTTCAGCCCAGAATTTCTTAGACTTTACGTTTTTGCCCCAAATCTTCTTTGGATGATAACTTTTGATATTTAACTCTGATTTTGAATCCGGAAAGACTGCCGAACTTGTCTCGGAAAGCCCTACAACATGAATACATAAAAAATTCAACAAAGATACTATTTTATAAACATGTTATTTCATGAGTAAATAAGTAATTCAATCCGATTAAGACTAAATTTACATATTCATCTGATAAATAATAAAATTATTAAAAGCTAATTAATTCTAAGCAAAAACGAGTAGACTAGCTCAATTATGGGTGAAATATATCGATACAAACCATGGATAAGTGTATAAAAATGACACTTATCACACCCCCAAACTTGAATTCTTGCTAGTCCCGAGCAAGACTCTTTATTAATCACACTCCAAAAAAACTAAAAATAAGACAAAAATAATAATACACACATAAATTAAGAAAAAAAAAATCATATAAAAAGAGAAAAGGAGATCAAAATTCCATTAATACACAACAACCAGCTTTATACAGTAGATAGAAATGAATCAAGATTCAAAATAAATCTACTAATGATTTTGAAGTTAAAACACGGTTTTATTTTGTAATTCCAAATGCAAGGTTTTCCCCCAAAAGGTTAATTATTTCTTTTCCACTCGTGACACACACAACTCCCTTTAATGGTTGCTCTTGATCACTCGTTTATTTTTCGACTCAATATGAAGAAGAATTTCATCGGCTTCATCAAATATTGTGATTGTTCACGAAATTGAGTGTATTGAAATTCAGCCGCTAATTAATTCAAATCTGCTCATAAACTACATCCCTTTTAGTGATAGCTTTCACACCGTTATTTGCTAACGTGTAGCCCTTTTCACCAATATAATTTCCATTTTTTTTAGGTTATAGCTTTCACACCGTTATTTGCTAAAGTGTAGCTCTTTTCACCAACACAATTTCCATTTTTTTGGGAATAGAATTTTTGCAGAAAATCGTTTATTAGCTAAGCATGAAAAATTAAAAACTCAACAAATTAAGTAAATTTCAGTTCTATTTTTTAGCAACCGACTGATTCTTCTTTTCTCAAGGAAACGAATGACTCGATTTTACATAATAAGTACAAGGCTTGGAAAGAGAGATTAAGGCTCAAAAAATTTGGAATATACAATTTTTTAACCGGTTAAAATGATTTTAGAAGCTTGTATATAGCTAACTTATTGGTGTTATGGCCAGATCTTGAAATCTCACAAATCAAAATAAACAACATAAATATATATATATATACACTAAAAAAATCAAAGCCAAATAACAAAAATAATCAAAACACACCACCCCAAACTTGAAAAAGAAACTGTCCCCAATTTAAAAAAACAAAAGTAAGGAGAAAAATATAATACTCCATGTTATGAAAGTTGATGCTTGAGCTAACGCCTTTTAGAATTTACAAGAGAATAAATATATGAGGCAAACAACAAAATAAAATAAAATATACTCGGAAGTATAACACAATTTTTAAGATGCGCTTCAAGAAAGTCCGAAGAGTCGCCTTACGCTGCCATCAATGCTTTTATTAAAAACAAACAATAAAAATTATAGCAATAAAATAACAATACATAAATCGCGAATAGATGCACGTCAAGAGATCAAGAAGAAACTCCTTAAGCTGCCATCATTTAGCACGATTTTTACACACGACAGAAAGTAAAATACAAGAGGTCCGACATGGGTTATCAAAGGGACAAGAATGAATCGACTTTTCGTTTTCTCACGGTGAAATCCTATATCCAAACAATATTAGATAGAGCTGGATCTAGTTGAGGAACAAATTCAATGAGTTTATTGATTAGTTCTTCTGGTGGTGTTGCAACGACTATGATTTGTTTAGCACGCTCGGAAATAAAACCTTTTTCAGCAGAGTAGTCGATGAAAGATAGTAAACCATCAAAGAAACCATTGACATTAAGCAGACTTATTGGTTTTTTATGAACATTTAGCTGAGCTCTGGTAATCACATGAAAAAGTTCCTCAAGAGTGCCAAAACCACCGGGAAGAGTGATAAAGGCGCCATAATTATTCATCATGTAAGTTATGCGATCTTGCATATTTACATCTCTAAACTCATCTCCAATAGTTGACCCAGTGATTTTACTTTCAGCCAGAGGTTTTGGAATTACTCCCAACACTCTTACTCCTTCCATATAGGCAGAAGCAGCAGCGCGTCCCATTAATCCTAGACTTTCTCCTCCGTAAACTACATGAATGCATTTTTCTCCTAAGGTACGACCTAAGTTGTGGGATGCTTCAGTAAAGCATGCCTCTGTTCCATAACTAGCTCCACCAAAAATACAGACTGAGTTAAATCTTTTTGTGGAAGATGATGATTCCATTTTTGAAAAGAAACTTATTTGAAAGAGAGAGAAAAGTACAAGTTTGAGGGATGAATAAAAGAAACAAGCACAATGTTTATTTATAGAAGAAAAATAAGGTAAAAATATTTAACAAATCTGTGATTGCGTTAATTGCGCTTCAACTACTCAATAGAATAATGAATGCATTTATCGCGTATCACATTTCTTATTCCGAAGATCTCACCATACGACTAAAATAAAATATACTCACGTGTATGCACAGTAGTTGTGATTGTGGCTCACATCTTCCTCTGATTTTACATTCAGAAACGGCTTAAACGCCTTCTAAGAGTCGGGGAGAAGCTTCTCATCTAATTTTCTTATAAATTGGCAAACAGGGTCTTTTAACGTCAGATTCCCAAGACGTTGTTCATATTCTAGTTTGAATTTATTCCACAAACATTGAATTCCATAATGTACGAGTACACTAGGATGCGTGTCCAGAGAAATTTCGATATTATCTAAATTCTCTTTATTCAGACCATCCTTAATGAACTGAATTTTATCTTCTCTGTTTGTAGATGGAATTCCTAAAGATCGACATTTTAAATTACAGTTCCATGTAGAACATTTATAGCAAACGACTATTATCTTTGCTCGTCGTTTCTTGGCATATGAACTTTTTCCAAGCCCTGGTAAAAATCTAGTAGGTATTTCTGTGAATTCACCTGTTATTCTCACTTTGGCTTCAATAATGAATCTAATGTCAAAAGGTATGCTTTTATTCATAAGCAACCTCATCCTTTCAAGTCTTGTCTTGTAAATTTTTAAAATTATTTTTTTGCTAAGAAAGGGAAATCTCTTTTCAATACTATTCAAAGTTTCTTCCATGATAGAAAAAATAAAATAAAGATAAATAAAAAAAATATCTAAAAATATCAGTTGTTGTGGGAAACTGAAAAATCCGACTTTAATAGTCACGGAGTACCGTTATCCACCACTTGACCGAACAAACACAATTGAGTACTAAGTTACAATGTCGAGAAATTGTATCCTATAACTGTAATACCCGGTTGAATTTCATTCATTTTTATTCAATATTAATCAGTCAGTAATTATCATTCAGTAAACTTCACTCATTATTAATCACTCATCATTCATGATTCATTCATTGCGTTCACTGTTGGTATGTTGAAAATCGTATATCAGCTACCGATCGTCATTTCATCTCCGTTTATAGATCGAGACGGGAATATTATCATTTTCATCGGGATTGGTAGTCTTGTACTAGGAGTATCATTTTTGGCATGTGTTGGACCTGTTCACTTTCACATTCGTATGATTTGTCGGATCATTCATCAGTCGTAGCGAGGAATCGGAGTTATCGGATTTTTCACCATGTCCAGCATTGAGTTACGGCCGTAAGAATTGTAGGTTACGGCCGTAACAAGGGTTCGTTGATGTCAGGCCATTTAGGACGAACGAGACTTACGGCCGTAAGGTTTCGGAATACGGCCGTAAGTTGAGCAGGTACGGCCGTAAGGCTTGGCCGGTTACGGCCGTACGAGTCGAGCAGGGTGTCCGGGTGTTTTGGCCGAAGGGCGAGTTACGGCCGTAAGAGGGGCAGGATACGGCCGTAAGGAGTGTTCGTGTTTTTCAGGATGTGTCGGACGAGAGGGACTTACGGCCGTAAGGGTTGCGGCATACGGCCATAAGACGAGGAAGGTACGGCCGTAAGGCTTGGCCGGGTACGGCCGTACGTTACAGGCAGGGTGCCTGGCCATTTTCGACGAGGGGGGCTTACGCCCGTAAGTTTTTCCGGATACGGCCGTATCATGCGAGTTACGCCCGTAAGGTGTGCGGGTACGGCCATAAGGCTGTCGGCAGGCTTTTGGACGAAGCCGAGTTACGGCCGTACGAGTTGGTCGGTTACAGCCGTAAGGCCGTTGACCTGGAATGTTACGGCCGTAAGAAGGCCGAGTTACGGCCGTAACTTCCGGCATTTTATATATGTCTTGGACGGGACTTTTCCTCATTTTTCTCATTTCCTTCATCTTGTCCGAGAGAGAGACCTTGAGGGAGATATTTTTGTCATCATCAATCACTTGTGTGTTCGGATTTCATCATCTTGATTCGTTGGGAAGCTTGGATAGTCGATTTAACACGTTTTCACCGGATCGAAGTGTTTGGATCTTCAAAGGTAATATTCTTCAACATCTTGGATTTTGATTTTGTATTGAGATATGTTGTTTTAGCCGTTAAAATCATGTTGTATGAAGTGATGTACGCACGATTATGAATATGTATGATTATTCATTGGATTATTGAAGGATTATTCAAGAACACTTTGAATATTAAGTTGGATTTGGGGGTTTTCGATTAATTGTCGTTGTAATTACGATTTTGGATATTCATGACGGATTATTGATCGTATTGAAGATGTTTTGTTGGTTTGAAACACTTCTTGGGGATTTGATGTTGGTATTTTTGAAGTTTGGTTATGAACAATCGAAGTTGGCCACAAAGTGTTCGATATAATGCCCCAATGAACTTGGTTTAGTCGTTTTGACGCCTTGAGTTCGTTATAATTGTGTTTGATTCGTTTATTGAGCGGATTGTTGGTAATTGTGTTATTCAAGGTTGTTCGAGCGACCGACACTTCATTTAGGACGTTTGTTCGTGGAAGGACATTCTTCATCGATATTGTGTAAGTTAATTCTTACTTGGTTAAAATGATATTCATTCCTTTTTGTTGTTGATCTTTCATAATCATAATTCATTCATCATTGTATTAATCATATTGAGACTTGTAATTGTCGAATAATCACTTCATTAACGAGGAATGGCGGTTCCAATCATTTCATTGAAACTATCAATCACTTCATTATCATTTCACCTCGGTGAGTCATTCTTGACTTCGTCAGATTGTTATTATTCATTGATATTCATTATGTTCATTCTCGTTCATATGACCTTCTGGGTTCATATTGCGTGGCTGGGTGCAGATGTGTGGAATTTTTAGTCGGGCACGTGATGGCCGTGTATTGGGAGTGATACATTGGACTGTGCACACGGTAACAGATTACCTCCGTGAGACTAATTAGGTACAAGGACGGGTGTGTCCGGTCATTCGTCTTGTACACTTGCACAGAACACTACGGGCATACTATGATACTCCTCTTCAGCGTAATTCATAACTAAGGATATTTCATAACTAAAGATAATTCATGATTGTGTATTTTCAACCCTTGAGGATTGTTGTTCTGTGTAACTGACCCATACCGGGATTACATTTTCGTGTCATGGCAAGGCAAAAGCACGGAATAGCATGTTGACGTCGAGGAGTCCCAGTGATACTAGTAGGGGGCCCCGATCTTTCAGTTATTCATGTTGTTGTCCTTTAATTTCCGCTGCATACTTTCATTTAAATACTCCGTTTCATTCAGTGTTGTATATTTTATCTTCATATAAAATATACTAGTATTCGGTATTGTCCTGGTGTGTTGTACTTAAACTCCTCATCGGAGTATTTGGTAATATAATGTGGTTCGGTACTACAATTATATTATTTAATTCATCATTTTCATTCGCCTGGTGGGTCCCAGTCGGGGATTCACGGCACTGTAATATCTGCCTAGTTTGGGGTGTTACAATAACAATAATTTACAATGTAAGATTTCAAAAATAACACTTATACTTCCCCGGCAACGGCGCCAAAAACTTGACACGTCTTTAGTGTAACTATCGCAAGTGCACGATATCGTATCAAATAGTAAGTGGACTTTTTGAGTCCGGTTTATCGATCCCACTAGGTAGTTAGGTTATATATTGAATTATACACTTTATCTATTTGTTATAGAGATTTATATGAGTGAAACACACAATTTAAGAGTTTGGTTTGACAATTGCAATGAAAATGCAATAATAGTTCTAAAATTCAAGGAAATGAAAGATTGCACTAATAATAGATTAATAAAAGATAAAATGAAGTAGTTGGGATTACAAACATAGTTAATCATTAGTTATAGAAGATGTATAGGAGATCATAAGATGTATTTACTTATTATGTTGTGTAGATTCGATTTTCCTTAAAAAGACGGTTCCTCTTTCGAATGTCAAAACGCCCCTTATACATTGAATCAATCCACTATATTTCTATGTTGATTGGCTTCAATACATAAAATTAGGTTTTATGAAAATAACTCAAAGAATCATCTAAGGTCTAGAGGTATATTTCTATCCCCTAGAACAACTTAGAGTGAAGAACATTTGATCTAATCAAACATATTTTCTTTCGAAACATATGAAGACCATAAATATCGTCATTTATTGGCCAAATAAATAAAGATTGGTAAAACAATGAAAATCACACACAATAATAAGTAATTCATAATAGATCTTTATACAAACTTAAATAACATGACAAACCTTGTTTATAATCCCAACTTAGGTAACTTAGCCCATTAAGGGTTTATTCAACATATTACAAGTTTGAGTGGTCATTAATAGTTGAAAAAGGGAAAGAATTGATCCTAACTCCCTTAGTAGATAAAGGAGAAAGAAGAAATAAACTCCCTCAACAACATAAGCTAAACCACACTTACACAAATCACTCAAGAACACAAGTGTGTTCTTCACACAAAAAGAAAAGGTATTACAAAGTGAGAAAATATAAGATGAATGATCAATGATGATGGATCTAAGGGGTCTATTTATACACCTAAAGTCATCTAATAGTTCCAAAACTCCAGCATTATTACATTAGATCGGACCATCCCCTCAATAATAGACCAAAAGTATAAAAAAATTAGACAATGATCACAATCTGTCAAGAGTTACGGCCGTAACATTGAGGAGTTACGACCGTAACTATGATGACTTTTGGCCGTAACATTGAGGAGTTACGGCCGTAATATGGCTTCGTAAATTTGCATTTTTGTGAGTTACGCCCGTACATGCCCGTATGGAGTTTCAGACTTCATTTTCAGCCCAGAATTTCTTAGACTTTGCGTTTTTGCTCCAAATCTTCTTCGGATGATAATTATTGATACTTAACTCTGATTTTGAATCCAAAAAGACTGCCGAACTTATCTCGGAAAGCCCTACAACATGAATACATAAAAAATTCAACAAAGAGAATATACTATAAACATGTTATTTCTTGAGTAAATCAATAATTCAATCCGATTAGGACTAAATTTACATCTTCATTTGATAAATAATAAAATTATTAAAAGCTAATTAATTCTAAGCAAAAACGAGTAGACTAGATCAATTATGGGTGAAATATATCGATACAAACCATGGATAAGTGTATAAAAATGACACTTATCATATATCTAACTTATTGTGACATTGGATGTCTAAATTAATTTATTGGATAAATTAATTTACGGCCTAATGAATTAAATAAATTACCGGGTAATTAATTTAATTCATGAATATAATTATTTCTTGGAGAAATTAATTATATTATTATGTATTTGATATGATTAATTAATTGGAATAATTAATCGATATAAATACATCGGAACAGGATCGGAGTTTATCTGTTTGGACTCACGGGAGTTCGAAATGGACCGAACTCGCCCGGCTCCTTCTAGATGGCCGCCATTTCCTCCCCTTTTCTTTAGTCCTTGTCTCTACCTTAATTGGTGGAAGACATAAGGTATCTAGGGAAAAAGATATGTGGAGATATCTTGAGGGTAGGTGATTTGGTTGAAGAATAAAAGTGGGAAGACAAACTCTCACTTGGACCCTTGCATTCCAACTGTAAGTTAGAGAGAGTGAGAGAGAAAATAATTTTTCTTAAGTCTTCCTCTTGTTCTTTACCTTGTTCTTGAGTTCTCTTGGAGAAAATTCAAGATATGTTGAGAGATAGTGAGTTATACACTTAGAGTGTTAAAATCACAATCAAAAGTTTCATCACCCTAGCTCTAGCCGTATCCTTGGAGGATAGCAAGGTGATCTTCGTTCTGTTCATTTCTCCGGCATGTGGAAAGTAGAGACACGGTCTTTTCGGCGTTGGATCATCCAAGAGCTTGGAGCAAATTTGATCGTAGGGAATTCAACTAAAGCTTGGGGAATTGCTCAAGAGAAGGAATCCATTTAATCAACGGACTACAAGGGTAAGTTTCTTGTATCTCTTGTGTTTCGTTTAATATTTGATATACGTAGCTTGATCGATCCTCGTAGGGATTCGGATTGAACTAATTTTCGTTTTACCGCTTCCGATGGGCCTTCGATTTAGGCACCGAATTCCAACATGTACAACAACAACTCAACATTAGTCTTCCGCTACACAGATAACTTTGAAAAATATACAACTTATTATATCCACCTTTTTCTAAGATGTTTACTGTATACTCTGTGACCATCATTTTGTTCATCGAAGAATACCATTCAAATTATGTAATGCACCCACCACATTTCAATGGTGCATGATACCAATATTCTCGGACATGGTGGATAAATTTATTGAAGTCTTCATGCATGATTTCTCCATTTTCGGAGATTCTTTAATTTATTGAACTCGTTATGGACAATTTCTCCATCTTCGAAGCTTCTTTTGATAAATGCCTAAACTGGTCCTATAAAGGTGTGATGACAAAAATTTAGTTCTCAATTAGGAAAAATATCACTTAATGGTCCATGAAAGAATTGTGTTGGGCCATAGAATTCTACAAAGTGGTGTTGAGGTCGACAAAGCAAAAATTCAAGTGATTGGAAAACTTTTCCCACCAATCTCGGTGAAGGGAGTATGTAGGTTTCTAGGCTATGCGATATTCTATCGCAGATTGATCAAAGATTTCTCAATAACAACAAAGTCTCTTTGTTCTTTTCTTGAGAAAAATACTTCATTCATCTTCACATTTAAATGCCACAAGGTATTTATAACTCTGAAAGAAAAGTTAACATATGTTCCAATCATCATTCCTCCGGATTGGACTATCCCTTTCATTCTAATGTGGGATGCCCGGATTTTGCTTTGGGTCCATGCTAGGCCAATAGAAATAAAAAATTATGCAAGTCATCCATTATGCCACCCGGACGATAAATATGCACAACTGAACTACACAATGACCAAAAAGGTATTGCATGCGGCCATATATGCTTTTGATAGTTTCGGTCCTACCTATTGTGGTCGAAAGTTTATTGTTTACACAAACCATTCCGCTTTAAAATGTTCAATGGAAAAACAAGATGTTAAGTCAAGGCTGGTCAGATGGGTCTTGCTTATGCAAGAATTTAGTATATAAATCCGAGATGATAAGGGAACAGAAAACCTTGTAGCAGGCCATCTCTCACGTCTTGACCAAAATCACGCCAAATGAGAGGATGAAATAAATGAAGTCTTTCAAGAAAAAATACTATTACATATCTCACATGTTCGGAAAATGCAAAATGCGCCATTTTATGTGGGCATCGTCCATTTTCTTGAAAGTGGAACAAAAGAAAAAGTTGTCCTCCGAGTTAAAGTATTACTATCGAGCAGACCCACTTTTATTTAAAAAGAGTACTTGATATCATTCTGGTATACCAGGAGAAGAAATGTAGCAAATCTTGGATCAATGCCATTCCTCTCCCTATGGAGGATATTTTGGTGCTTTGAAAACAGCGGAAAAAAAATTCTAGAAGTGGTTTTCTTTTGGACCACTTTGTTCAAAGATGCATATAAACTTATTTCTAAGTGTGACCGGTGCCAAAGACATGGAAACATGTCGAAAAGAATTGAAATGCCAATGCACGTCATCTTAGAGGTGGAAATCTTCAATGTTTGGGGAATCGATTTTATGGACCCTTCCATCCTCTCTCTCAAACGAGTACATCCTTGTAGTACTGGATTACATGTCAAAATTGGTAGAGGCTGTAGTGTTACCGGAAAACGTGCCTAGAGTGGTGGTAAATTTTCTTAAGAAAAATATTTTCACTCGCTTCGAAAATCCGAGAGTAATCATCACTGATGGAGGATTCCATCTCTACAATCACCAAACTAAAACTCTATTATCCATATTTGGAGTCAAGCATCAATTTGATACCCTTACCACCCACAAACTAATAAACAAGTTGAAGTATCCAATCGTGAACTGAAATGCGAATTATAGATGAAATTAGATTCACCTTGGATAAATTGGTAGAAGAAGCGATTGGGTACGGGATCGGATATTGCGCCGTGTTGCGGAAGCGTAAATAAAATTACGGAAATTAAATGACGCACAAAGACTTATAGAGGTTCGGCTATAAACGAGCCTACGTCCTCTCTCGGTATCTTTTTCAATAGGCTAAAGAAAAACCTCTTCTCCTCTCTTCTATCGATCAAGGTATAACTGTTACAATCACGTCTTCTATTGGTCCGTGATAAACCACTCACACTTGTCTTTGTGTCGGTCCAAGTTAAACCGTTTTTATTTTCGTAGGACAAGGAATCAAACTCTCTAGCTTTATATGGGTACTAGATAAAACTCACTCGATAGCGATTGCGATTCTAATAATGCCGGATCCTTGATCCTAATAACACCGAATCCAATCGTATCTTTTATTTTACCACTTGTGTCTGATTTTGTGTATAACACTCAATCACTCAATGTAAGCTCAATATTACAACAACAATATAATGAATATCAATCTCAGATGAATGTGTAGTATGCTTGAAGTTGTTGTGTATAAATCAATACCATAGACATGGTATTTATAGGCTGCAACATCAAACTAGCCGTTAGCTGCTGCAAACTTGTTTACGTACGCTATGTAACTCTGGTTACGTACGTAAACTTGATTACGTACATTAACCTCCAAGGGTTAGGTATGTTAGCCTCTTCACAAGCCAGTCCAGGGAGTTTCATTTCTTTGGTTACGTACGTTAGTATTAACTTCGTTACGTACGTTAACATTACGTCACTGATGACGTCACATATCCGTTGCATGCTTTTCTGACTTTGACTCCTCCAGCATTCACTTGTTTGAACTGTGTTACGTTCGTTATTCATCTTCCATTACGTACGTAAGCTTCCTCATATTATGTACGTTGACATAGTATTGTTACGCACATTAGCTTGGATTTTCTCCAGCATTTTGAACTTCGTTTTCCTTCAATGCTTGCTTCGCCTCTTTGTTGTTTCGATTTGTTTATCGCCTTTAATCATCAAAACACTTTTAATTTATGTATGGAATAAAATGTTCCAACAGGAGCTGGACAATGCACCTTCTGATTATAGAACAACCTACAAAACACCAGTAGGCATATATCCCTTCCTTAGCTTTTGGAATAGCTTGTCACCTGCCAGTCGAACTAGAACATCGAGCCTTCTGTGTTATTTAGAAATTAAATTTTGATGAGAAAAATGGTAGAAAAAATAGGTTGTCGCAATTAAACAAGTCGGATGAAAACTCGATTCATATGAAAATGCCAAAAATCTACAATGAAAAGACAAAAGGATGGCATGACAATCGAATTTTGTGTAGAGATTTCAAAGTAGGAGATCAAGTGCTCTTTTAATGCCCGACTGCATTATTCTAGGTAAGCTACAATCACGGTGGACATGCCCATACACATTTAAAGAGGTGTACCCTCACGGAGCCACGGAAATTCACCATCCAGCGAACGAAAAGTTTCAAATTAAATGGGTAAAGGTTAAAACCATAGGTGGGGGGGGGGGTAAATTTTTTACTTCAATGTTGATTATTACACTTCGACAGCCAAATTGATCTGACAAGGAGTCAAGCTAAGGACTTTAAAAAAGCATTTGTTGGGAAGCAACCCAATTTCCAATCTTATGCAAAATAATTAAGTTTGTGGGTGAAATTTATTTCAGCCCCATTTTGTTTGATTTATTACTTTGTTTTTCAATTTTTTTCAGGTGAGACGAAGCAATCAAATAACGAAGAAATTGAACTTCAGTAATCGCACATTTTCAGGGAGGTTTAATAAATTTTACACGCATATATCTTAATATAGCATTAGCAATTGTGATTTTTACTTTTATTTTATTTTTTGATTTTTTTAGTTTATAAAAAATATATATACGCATACGACCATACGTTTCTCACATATGGTCGTACCATTTAAATTACTGTCGTAGTATCTGTGAACTCATTCCAACAATTGTGCTATATATTTTCCCATCTCCAGTAGCTAAAATACATTTGTAATTTCATCTTATACTGTCGTGTCCTTTTCAATCATATGGCCGTATATTTTTTGTAACAGCCGTGTCGATTTCACAATTCTTAGTCAATACGACCGTCTTTATACTATTGTGGTTCCAATCATATAACTCCAAGGGATCCAAATTACAGCCATATCGACACTGATAGGACTATATTTTTCACATCCATGGCTGTATCTTCCGTTCAACGATCGTAACACTTTTATGTGCCTACAAAATGAAAGCTCCAATAGCACATATACGGCCATATATTTATTGATATATGTTTGTGCCTTACTCATTATACGGCTGTATCCTTCTGTCATACGGCTGTAACTGTATCAATACATTAAAAAAGAATGGGCCATCAAAAATTTCTCAAAAAAACACACCAGCAGCGACCGAGAGGGAGAGAAGTCACAATTAGAAAAACATACACAAATCCTTCAAATTATCTTTATAAAACTTCAAAGCTTGTGTTTAATTTTTCATTTTCCATCCAAATTCTCAAGTATTTTCTTCTTTTTTCTTTTTATTTCAAAATCTTCGGCATAGTTTGGTTGAATTTGTTATCACTTGTTCTCTCTAGTTTCAAATGTTGGCATTGGATTTTGTTAATGTAATATCAGTACTTTCTATTTTTGGTAATTTCTATTTTTGGTGTATGTTCGTTTCGGACGACTCGCTTGTTACTATTTCGGAATTCTGAATGTATTTTGTTCTTGGAGTTTTTCCATCGGGACGAGTTTCGGAGATGTTTTTACGTGTTTTCATCTTGAGTTATATTTTATCGCATGTACGTTCGATTCTCGTAAAACTCATTCGATTTCATTATTTCTTTATTTCCATGAGTTCGTATGGATGAGTTGCTCATGTTGTGAGTTTTGGATTGTTAATCCGACGTCGTATCGTGATTTTTCGGATGTTTGGGCCATTTTTGTAATTTCCTAAAAGTTTAGGGAATTTTATTTTGCTTGTTGTATTTCGGATTCCCCGATAGTCGGGAGTATATTTTCTTTTAGCACTTAACTTCGTTGTTTTGGATACCCCGTGTTTACACTTCTGGTTCTGTCCTTGCGTTGCGTTCCGTCGTTGCATCGTTTGTATAGGAAAACGACGTTCACTAGTGTGGGACTGCTGCATGCATAACGCACGTTATGCATACTTCTTAATGTGCACTATCGGCACATGTATAACGTACGTTATGCCCTTCTAGTAACGTACATTATGGCCTTCATCAGATAGTACAGGCGGTTCATTACGTATGTTAACTGGTGAGACGTTACATATGTAAACGTCGTAACGTACGTTAACAATTTGTGTTAACGTACGTAACGCACTGTCAGGGCTTAAATTCTAATTAGACCTCAGATGCGTTATTTCGTTTCTTTTTCTTCCCTTTACCGCACCGAGAGTTCTTCGAGCGATTTGGAGAGATTCGAGCAGGGCGATCCGTAGAGTTCCTCCGTAGGTCGATTATTGTGTTCCAAGGGAGGTTAATCATAATCATATTCATCCTTCTCCACCCGAATCGAGGTATATTTCGTTACAACCCTTGTTTTGAGATTTTGAGGGAATTTTGGGGGGGTTTCTTGCGATTTAAACCTTTTCAATCCGATTTGTCATAGATTATTACTAGACTTCAAAGGTATACTTGTATTCCTTCGTGGTTCTTGAGGAATTGTGGATTAAACTCCGATTTTTCCATTGTTCGTCACTTATACTCGATGATACCCTAGTAATGTTCGATGAGTTGTTCCAACGGGTAGAATTAGGATGAATTCCTACGTTCTCGTAGTATTGATATTAGTTGTATATCGTTACTGTGCTAGGATCAGATTTGTGAAGATTATTCGGGCCAAACCTTTCCGTTCACCGTTTCCCTTCACGAGTGTTAACCAAGGCAAGTACATGTATTACATTCCGTTATGTATGTTACATTTTCTAAATGAATGATGAATTGTGGTTTTTGGGTGCGTGAGTTGTGTTCCTTCCACCCAGAGCGTTCGACGGGATGTCTGGGGGTCGATACTAAGGGGTACGGCCGCGGAAGTGGACTTGGTTGTGTGTGTGGTTGAACTTCCGCCCGGAGCGTTTGACGGGATGTCTGGGGGTCGATACTGAGGGGTACGGCCGCGGAAGTGGTATCCCACCTGGAGCATTCGATGGGATGTCTGGGGGTCGATACTAAGGGTTACGGCCACGGGATACCAGTTGTGATTTTGTGATATCGTGATGAATTGATAACTGATTTGATTGTCAATGTAGTATTCCGGAATATTTATGGCAAATGATTTCTGATGGAGATGATTGTGTAAAATCGTATTTGTATATAATGTTGTGTAATTGTGTACTTGCACTAGCTATTCGAATGCTAACCCCTTAAATGGGGGAAATGCGTCTTATGCATTTCAGGTACCGGAAGAGCTGAGGAGCAAGTATGGGATATGCACGCAACGGATGGATTGGCATGATTATGAGGCTTGAGTCTTTATTTATGTTCGGTCATTTATACTGTTTGAGTATCAGAATTGGACTGGTTTTATTGTATTCGGTTAAAGTCCCCTGCGCGGGCAATGATATGGTGTCGACTTATATTTTCACGTACGTCTATTAAAACGTTTTGGCTGAGGCCACGGCCCCATTTTTACATTGATGATTGTGTCTTTGGAATTTTCATGTATGGAATGTGTGTCATGTGTTACCCTGGTAGACCTCATGAGGGTTCTACGGCGTGTAATGTCCCATTTGTGAATTGGGGTGTTACATTTATGGTATCGGAGCCTTAGGTTTTGAATGCCTAGGCTGTCGGTTAATTTTGGGTCTGTCAGTTAAGTCGTTTGAGTCGGTCGTTTAGCCTAATATCATCATGCTACCGTCTTTTCGTGCGACCCGTGGCTGTAAGTCTCCTCGAACTCTTATACTTCTGTAATTCGTTTTCTTGCGTTGTTCGGAATTGTGAATTATGATACCAACCTTGTAAATTGTGAATCTTTCTGATCTTGTCCTTTTCATATTTTCTTCAGTATGTTGAGAGGTCGCGGTAGACCAGCTAGGGGGCGCGGCCGAGGCCATGGACGTGGTGGTAATAACGAGGAAGGCTCACTTTCTCAGTCCTCTGCGGATTCGGCTTCTCATTCAGTGCCATCGGGTAATAACGCCGATGCTGGGGCTACTGCCATACTTCAGCAGTTGGTAGCCCAGCTCACACAGATAGCCTAGGGTGGACGCCAGAATCTGCCTCCGACTCCAGAGGATGAAGCTAGTAAATGGCTTCAGAAAGTAACTAAGATGCACCCCCCCTCGTTTCACTGGTTCTTCTGACTCCCTTGGTTGGGAGAATTGGCTCTTTCAGTTGAGCAGGACTTTTGATGCCATAGCTTTTCCCGATGACAGGAGGGTACATATTGCTCAGTACCTCCTGGATAAGGAAGCTGCAGAATGGTGGGAGGCTGTGACGCCCAGAGACCGCCAGGCCACTTGGGAGGAATTTATGGCTGTTATGGAAGCAAAATATTGTCCACCGCCAGTCAAGGAGCGCAGGATTGTGGAGTTCTTCACCGCTACACCTCAGGATGTGCCTATTTCTCAGGCCATCATCACTTATAATCAGCAATTAGGATTCGTGAAAGATCAGGTGAGGACCGAGGCCGACAAGATACGTTATTTCAATATGTGCATGAAACCGCATATCAGGCAGAGTATGGCACCGCTCATGTGTGTCACCTTGAAGGAGTATCAGGATCGCGCCCTAGCGATCGAGATGGCTGCACCGGAATCAAATTTGGGTACCGAGGCCAAGAAACAGAAAACGGCTGGTAGTTTTTCAGCCGGCAAGAGTGGCCGATTTTCGAGAGCACAGTCTGCCCCTACACCTGGGAAGAGGCCGTTTCATGAGGCTGGAGGATCTCAGGGTAATCGCTCAGTCCAGTCCGTTGCTTCTGGTGGCAGGGTTTGTTTTAACTGCAACCAGTATGAGCATTTGATGAAGGATTGCCGTTCTCCTCCAGTTACTTTTTTCACTTGCGAGCAGACCGGACATCGAGCAGCGCATTGTGAGAGAGCCACCAGGTCTGCCAGAGCTCCGACTACCACCGCTGTTCAGAAAGAGCACAACATGGATCAGAAGGATCCAGTCACTCAGACCCTGCAGAGTACGAGTCGTGGTAGAGGTCGAGGCCAGCCGGACCTCCGGGCTACTTCCAGTTCAGGCTCAGTTCACCCTCGTTTGTACCAAATGAGATGCACGGAGGAGACAGATGTTCCAATGGCGTCAGGTACCACTCATATCCTTTCTCATCCAGTTTCAGTGCTTTTCGATTCGGGTGCCACCCACTCTTTTATTGCTCTAGATTGTGCGAGTCGTATTGGTATTGACTGCTTGTTCGAGTGTGAACCGTTTGTAGTGGGTACGCCTAGCGGGGATCATATGGTTGGGGACCGGGAAGTTAGGGATTGCCCACTGAGGATCGGGAGTCGAGATTGGCCCTCAAATCTCATTGTTATAGACCTTAAGGGGGAGGATTTGATCCTCGGGGACGATTGGTTGGATCGTCACGGAGCTCTCATGAACTATCAGACTCGTACCATCTCGATAGTAGCTAAGGACGGAACCGAACATACTCTCGTCGGTTGTAAGCCGGGTAGGTAGGGAAGTGTGATTGGCGCCTTGAAGGCGATGAAACTTCTGAATCAGGGTTGTATCGGCTATTGGTGTTACGCTCTGCAGGGGTAGGATGGTGGAGTCGACATGTTGTCGATCCCAGTTGTTAGCGAGTACCCCGATGTATTTCCAGATGACTTGCCAGGATTACCACCACAGCGAGAGGTTGAGTTTCCTATTGATCTAGAGCCGAATGCGGCCCCTATTTCTCGAGCGCCGTACCGTATGGTGTTAGGAATACTTGTTAGATTTTGATGATGTCATTAATGTAATTTAAATGTTTATTACTTGGCAAAAATGTAAGGAAGAACCAAATGAGTGTCTTCCATAGGCCAAATTATGTTAAGTTTAATACTTGGCAAAGTGTAAAGAAGAACCAAATGAGTATCTTCTATAGGCCAAAATAAGTTAGGCTCATATCGGCTAAGTACAAAAGTATATCTAAGTTCATCAGAGAAGTACAGCCGAGTCAAGTCAGAGAAGTTCTGGTCAACAAAAAATTCATCAGAGATGTTTGACCAGACTGCAGTCAAGTGACCTCAGACAAGCCATCTGATCAGGCGAGTCTCAAACAGTCACCATCAAAGAAGTCCAAACTACAGAGAAGATGACTGTACATCAACCAACTTCACATCATCCAAGTACTCCAAGTCCACGTCAGCATGCGTTGAAGAGTCAAATATTACGGAAAGTCACATGCAAGCGTGAAGAGACATATTGGAGAGATTCCTGCAAGGATATGAAATAATTCATCCAGACCTACCACTGAAGACTTTAATCCTTTTATATTCAAAAGATGCGGCGCCTCACATGCAAAGTCTTCACAACGGTCGAACGATGGATTAAAATATGGGAATCCAGCCTTGCAACGTTCAGAAAAATAAACAAAGAAGTCTATCTCTCCAACGGACGGATTTGTTACAAGATTTGCAACAGCTATGAAGAATGTTCAAGGATCATCACCTATATATATCCAAAGATTTGAAGTTGAGCAAACACCGGTGCGAACAAAATCTCAAGCAATCAAAGCATTCAAAGCAATCAAAAAGCGAATTATAGCATCGTGAAAAGAGCAGTTCTCAAAAGTCTATATTTGAAGGAGCTCTTAGTTGGAGAAGATAAAAACTCGTGTCTTTAATCCTGAGTTCAGGGTACTTCACTGGTTGAAGTTCAAAACTATAAAGGCATCCAAGGATCGCGGATCAAGAGGTGCAAGGCAGTCAATGGAATTGCAACGGAAAGGATTTCCACTGGTTGGAAGGTGTTGTAATTTGGTTGAATCACTGTAATCTTTATCACTGGTTGACAATTATAGTGAATTCATCTCCAACTGGTTTAGAGAAAAGTGGATTAGTAGACGATTACCCCACCTCTGAGACCACTATAACTACCTGCGTATTTTACTATTTTATAGCATCATACGTTAACTGCTGCATTCATTGTTAAGTGTTTCATTAGTTGTTCTGTATTCATCATCAGCTGACTTCCGCACGTATTGAGTACAAACGACTCTAAGTCATTTGCATATCTATCAGCTGAAGAAACTTACTCTTCGTGAAAGAGAGTTTAAGAGTTTCAATAAGTCTATTCACCCCCCCTCTAGACTTATTCCTGGACGACTTGTGACCTACAAGTGGTATCGGAGAGGTTGGTTCATTTATTTCACGAACCAGATCCATATATCGAGGATATATATTTTTTTAAACTCTCATTATAAAATGGAACACATGCATTATAGATTACCTATGTTTTCAGTTGACGAGTATGATCTTTGGAAGATAAGGATGCAGGCACACTTATCTTCAATCCATGATTACATGTGGTGCATCATAGAGGACGGTCCATTCACCTTCGAGAAGGACAACTCTCCCAAGGAGATTGCAGCAGGGAAGTCAGAGAAGATCCCAAAGAAGAGGACAGAGCTGACCCCCGAAGAAAGAAAGCTGGCCAACCTTGACAACCGGGTCAGAGACGTGTTGTATCAAACTCTTGACAAATCAACAATGGTCAAGATCAAAAACTGCAAAAACGCCAAGGAAATCTAGGACACATTAGCCTTAATTTGTGAGGGAACAGAGCTGATCAAGGAGAACAAGTTGTCGATTGCTACTAAAAAATTTGACAACTTCAAAATGAAGAATGGCGAATCAATAGACCAAGTGGACACAAGGTTCACTGAGATCATCAATGAGATCAACTCCCTTGTTAAATCTTATGGCAACAGGGAAGTGGCGCTGAAGGTCCTAAGATCTCTCAATCCTGAATGGAGCATGAAGGCAGTGGCCATGAGAGAATCTAAGGATCTTTATAAAATAAAGATCCAAGAGCTGTTCTACGACCTGAAGGCTTATGAGTTCGAGCTTCCAAGTTCATCATCAACCGAGCCTGCAGAGAAGGGAATAGCCTTTACAGCCGAGTCCCCCGCCAAGAGCCTATCTGATGTAAAGCCTCCAAATCCATTAGATTTTGAGGAAGAAATGGCGTTCATAATGCAGAGGTTTAGCAACTTCTGTAAGAACTACTCCAAATACAAGAAGAATTATAAGGAGAATCCCAGAAAAAACCAGAAAGCCGGAAGTTGGAAGGTGGAGTGTTACAGCTGCCATAAGACAGGAGATATTCAAATCGACTATCCTGATCTTAAGAAGGACGAGAGCAAGAAGGAGGTGAGCAGAAAAGAAGACCGAAGGAAGGCCCTCATCGGAGAAGATCAAGAGCGTATAGAGTCAAGCAGCGGATTCTTCTCTGATGATGATGAAGAGTATGATTGCCTGATGGCCAACCTAGCTGATGAAGAGGTAGCATCAAAACCCTCTGTTTCAAATAATAGTTCAGCTATGTCACAAGATATGGACTTGCACGAATCTGTAAATCAGATACTTAAGGATTTTGAGACACTAAAATCTGCACAAGTATCTGTATCATCCGAGAAGACTCAGCTGCAAGATGAGAATAGGCAGCTGAAAAATGATTTTGAAAAACTCAGCCTAGAATTGAATAAAGTAAAATCTGATCTTGAAAACCAGGCTGTAGTTAATTTGAAAAACCAGGCTGATGTCACTACAGCTAAAATACAATGATTAACTGTTTTGAATAGTGAAAAAGCAACTGCACTTGCTCATGTCAAAGCCGAATTTACTAAACTGACTCAGGTAAATAAGACTCAGGCGCAGGAAATAACCTCCCTGAAGGCGTCTCTAACTCTGGACGAACTGTGTACTAATAAGAGGCCACTATATTCCAGATCAGGCCTTGGATATGATCCTCACACTCCATCTAGTTCTAAAACCACTTTCATCAAGGGAGAAACAATTGTCTCATCTGCTGAGCCTATATACAAATCGGTATTTAAAAATAGGCAACAGCCGAGTCACAATTCTAGGCTACAGCCAGGGTTAACAAGGCAGCCACCTAGACAAGCGACTAGGCAATGGCCAAGGCAGAAGCAGCAGCCCAGACAACATGCCCATTATTATCAAAAACTCCCCAAAAACAGATTTCAAAATGGGAGGGGCAAATGGAAACCTCAAGGTTATCCTAATTTCCAAAATGAACAAGTGTGGAAACCTCAAAGATTTAATAAATGGTCTCAGTCAAGGTTTAGAAATGACCCACACTACTAATATTATGAGGAATATCCGGTATACAATCCTAACAGAGGATACAGACCCAGACCTTACACACATTATAAGGGTAATAATAACAACAATTTTCACAATCCAAGGAGAAATCAATTCTCTAGGAAACCATCTAACCCTAGAGGACCCACACAGATTTGGGTACCTAAATCTGTGCTTGTATGATTGCAGAAAAGGTGGAAGGACTACTACCACATCTCTACAAACTCAAACTTTGGAGGTGAAGAATGGTTTGTAGATTCCGGATGCTCGAGGATTATGACCGGGAACAAGAAGATGCTAACAAAATACACCAAAGAAACAGATCCAGGCGTAACCTTTGGAGATAGCTCTAGAGGACAAACAAAGGGCTTTGGAGAGCTGCACCGAGGAAACATCATTATATCCAAAGTTCACTATGTCAAAGGGCTCAAGTATAATCTCCTAAGCATAAGCCAGTTTTGCGATGAAAAGAATCTAGTAGTCTTCACCATTTGGAAATGTATGGTGATAGATATCCTATCTAGAGAGGTGAAGCTACAAGGATTTAGAAGGAGAGATGTATATATGATAGATTGGAACAAAGGAGCTCCTAATACCTATTTTCTATCTAAGACAATAGCTGGGAACGGATGGCTGTGGCACAAAAGATTATGTCACCTGAACTTCAAAGCCATCAACAAAATCATTTCTCAGAAGCTGGTCAGAGGACTTCCAGAGGAAGCATTCAAGAAGGAAGCTATTTGTGATGCATGTTAGAAAGGAAAGTAGACCAGAGCATCATTCAAGCCAGTCCAGCCTACAACCCTCACATCAAGGATCTTATATCTACTCCATATGGATCTATTTGGCCCTATCAAGCTGAGGACTCTAAGTGGCAGAAAGCATGCACTAGTAGTAGTGGATGACTATTCAAGGTTCACATGGATTATCTTCTTGTATAAGAAGAGTGAAACCTTGACCAAGCTACCTGAGCTGCTGAGAAGGATTCAGAATGAGAAATCCATCTAAATCATCAAGATCAGATCAGATAGAGGAGGAGAATTTCTCAACAAGGCGATCACTGATTACAACGATCAGAATGGAATCCAGCATGAGCTCTCTGCAGCCAGGACCCCCCAGCAGAATGGTGTTGCCGAAAGAAGAAACAGAACCCTAAAGGAAGCAGCCAGGTCCATGATTGCAGAAGCAGACCTACCTAAGAGGTTCTGGGCTGAAGCTATCAACACATCTTGCCATACTCAGAACAGGAGTATGATAGTAGGGAGACATGGCAAAACTCCCTATGAGGTTTGGAATAACAGAACACCTACTGTTGCTTACTTTCATATTTTTGGTTGTAAGTGTTTCATCCACAACAACGGTAAAACATAACTAAATGCCTTTGATGCTAAAACTGATGATGGTCCCTTTATGGGGTACTCACAAAGAAGCAAGGCATATAGAGTCTTTAACAAAAGAACCTTAGTTGTGGAGGAAACACCTCATGTTGTATTTGATGAATCTACTATTGAGTACAAGAAACAAGTCGAGCTAATTGAGAATAAGCTCGAATCAGCAACCCTTGAAGATGTTATTGTACATGACACAGGAATGGTGGACTCATATGCAGATCAGCCTGAAGACCCAATTGTAGCTGCTGAAGACCCAACTGTAGATCAAACAGGAACATCAAACCTACCTGATCCAGTTGCCGCTCATGAAGACCCATCTGTAGCTGATAAAGACTCATCTGCAGACCAGACCAGATCACAACCTGCAGATGACAAGACGGTAGCTGATCCAGTTGCAGACCAAGGAGATCAGATCCAAGCTGGTGAAGACAGAGAGGAAATCCACCAGAGCAAATCTACAGGGGGAACAGACCCTGAAGAAGAAGATATCCCCAAGTGGCTCTGTAAAACCCTAAAATTCGTAAACCTAAAATTATGTCTAATTTTAAACTTTGTAATGTTACGAATTAAATCATACACTTATTTTGTGAGATGATTAAAAACAAAACTAAACTAAATAAATGAAAAGTGTATAAGATTTAAAGATCCTAACACCTAGCCCTATCTCACGTTGGATGGGAATTAAAACCTTCCTAATAGCTAGAACTTATAAAACGTGTAACCTCTAATACTTGTGATCAATTCTCCCCTAAAATTTCGGCCACTGTTGACTTGTTAAAACCGAAACCTTAAACACAATATTAAAGCACATTTACTACTTTCCTTAGCAAGCTCACACGCTCCCTATGATTTCGGAATTTATCAGACGCGTTTCATGATTTTTCTTTCATTCGTACAACACAAAGAAACCATAAAAACACACTCATATCTGCTACGATTCTATCTCCCTAAAAACCGAATACCATACACCCTTCATTTTTCACATAGAAAACCCTATACAGCAAAATAGTGGCGGCATCAAAGTTTCTTTTTATTTTCGATCTAAAAGAAGTGTATAAAGACAACAAGAAGGATTGCAGAGCGGGAAGACCCAAGTTTGGTTCACGTCGGCATTGATTTCGTTCGGGATTCTGATCGTGTACGTGAGTACGTCTCCAAGTTTTGGTTTTGTTGGTTCGGGTGCGAGTGTAATACGGTCTTTAGATCACCTTTGGGTGCAGCTCGAGTTCGTGCGGGACTAAGGTTCTAGTATCATTCAAGGTATATTGACCCCCTCACTTTTATTCACTCGACATACGTACTACCAATATATATACGTTTACAACCGGTGAATCCAACCGTTGTTTCGTAAAAAAAAAAAAACTGTGAAATAAATAACTTATGAGACGCCACATGAAATGATAAAGATACGAATGAAATGGACGTCACAAAAGTATTATAACTGGATGTGTAAAAGTCGATATTAGTTTCTATTGAGAGGTGTGTGTCTCGACTAGGTTGATGGAGTGTGTTTCGATTTGGTTAATATTCGAATAAGATTGCATACGTGCGTGTGTGGGTATCATGTGAGCAATAGTAAGGCAGAAAACATGCATGCGATTTATATATACATATGTGCTAAAAGAACTGATTAGAAGAAACTAAGGAAATAAAAGAGGCATGTGTATTTTAAATTTGAGAAGGAAGGGACAGGTGTAGATGTTTGTGTTTGGTTTTGTTATAGCATACGTAGTGTGAGTATGGGTGATATTGTATAACCAAATTTGTCTCATTAAATATGTTTGTGTACATTACATGCATACGTTTTTTTTTGGAATCATGTGTGTGAGTAGTGTATTGTGTCGTGTTAATGAGGGCACTGTAGGCATTGTGCGGGGTATATACATGTACAAAAAGTAGATTACATGTGTATGGTTTTGTGATGTTATGGTTCGTGTATGAGTCGGGTGACGTTTGTATTATAAGAGAAGGTATGTCGTGGGTAAGTCGTGTAATAGAATGCTTGCATTTAACTTGTGGTATATTTGTGGGTCATCACGGTTTTTAATGATGTCGTGTATATATATAAATAAATTATAATTGACGGGGTCTAAATTATTTTTTTGATATAAATTCATAGTATAAACCCTAAAGTAAATTATTTGACATTTTTAAATATTAAATTTTGATAATTTATATTTATGACCCTAAACTTTATTAATCTGACATAATTAACTCTAAACTATTATATTGTCATTTTAACCCTAATATTATTAATTGTCAATTATAACCTTAAAGTATTAAATTACTATTTCGGGGAACTTACTAAATATGAAAACTTGCTAATTCGGGAAACTTGTTAAAGATGGAAAAGTTACTAAAAATAGAAAGAAACCTAAAAAGGGAAATCTGATTAAAATGAGCTTATTAGTAATACGCGATTATTACTTCGTATAGGTTCCGTGAAGAGGGAGTAACTTCTATTCTGGTGATTTCTTTTGGTTGCTTTTGGTTAAGGTACAGATATTCGGACCTTTCTCTTAAGGTTTCTCATGACTCTTCTACATTTTGATTTGATTAGCTTCTGATTTGATACCTTTGCTATGATCCCCTTGTTCTGAACCTTTTTGATCTATGCCTTTTCTATGCTCCCTTAGATTTGTAAACCTTTGATTATGAACATTTGATATGAACCTTGATATGAACTTTGATATGATTTGACATTTGAACCCTTCAGTTTGATACCCGAGCCAAGTTCGTTTCCTAGCCATGAAGGTAACATGGCCGTGTCATTGATGCACCAATGGCACGACTCTAGTGTGGTTGAGTGATGTTCCACACCGTCCCATTTTGATATGATATGTGCACTTTATATTTGTTATGGCCAATATGATTTGTTCGGGGGCGTATGGATGCATCCTAGGTTCGATTTGTATTTGATTGGATATGACATGATATGATATGATATGTTCGGTGATTGATGCTTGTGTGCAATACACGTCTTTCACATGTTCGGGAGCTAGCTACTCCATGGTTACTATGATATTTGACTTGATTTATGTTCGGGCTCGTGGTGGATTACTGACCTTTCCTTACTTTTGATATCCATTTGTTTATACCTTATGCTTGCCCCAATGCACTATATCCTGTTATCCTTTGAATCTCCATATTCTTGTTTTAGTTGACTCACGAGATTTGTTCAGTTGACCGTTAATCCCTTATTCATTTGACAGATGACATTCTTTTCAGGAGGAGCTTATTTATTCTTTTCTTATTCTTATATACGTATCGGTTATTCGTTTGTTTATATATCTGTTCACTGAGCTTTTTAAGCTCAGCCGCATTTCTTTTCCTGCGGAAGGTTTTAGGTTGGAAGCTGGGTTTGAGTGGAGAGTGCATAGGAGCTTATTGGACTACCCTGACGATTAGAAGCCCATTTGCATCTTGATCAGACTTGGATTGGATTTAGTTTGGATTGTATTACATATTGTATAAAGTTAGCATTTCATTTGCTTCCTTAGAATACCTTTGTAATTATTATGTTTATAAGTCTTCCGCTTGTGTTGTATGTTCTGATTTGGCACCATAATGTGATACTTCTACCCTTGTAGGGTTGGGGTGTTACAATTATGGTATCGGAGCCCAGGCTGCGACTTGTAGTACATTAGACCTTGACCTGTAAAGTTTGGACCCTTAAGTTTCCACTGTAGGCGCTCATAAGACAATCTTTGAGAATTTGCTTTAAGATCTCCACATAGGAACCTAAGTTTTTACCGGTGAGGAATGGGTAGACTAGGACATCTATGTAAGTAGCACTGCTTCCGCATCACTCTGATTCGTGCATCTGCCTTTAGTTATACCTTATTAAGGACATTTGTTTCAGAAACTAGAAAGCTTTGCAACCTAAGTTCAATAAATAAGTAAGTTTGGATTACCTCGGACACTACATGTATACCTTACACCATTTAAGTTTCACTATCTCATTTGATCTCCATTTCTGATTGGTTTGATAAATATTTTGATACTTTAGGTTATCAACCATAATGTGTTTGACACATTCTGTGACTTCATCACTTATGCTGGATATAAAATGTATCATTTGATACTACTTGACTCTGCATAATCCATTACTACTCCTATGAGAACTCTGGTAATTATTAACCACGGGTATAGGAAGAGTTGTTCCCTCCCTTCGAATGATGAACTTTGCCTGCCAATCAGTTCCGTTGGAAGGATATGATGTTAATATTATCTGAGAATGGATTTGTTAACCGAGCATCATGATGCTGACAACTGATGTCCCATGCATCTCATTTTGACAACCATACGATGTTCGAATTACCGATGATACACACCCTACCTATCACTTTTGCTAAGAGCTAAACAGGATCCCAACACTTTGAACTGTTCGCTTATCTATCTCAACACTTTTGATGAACCGTGTACTTGACCCTGATATGTGAACTATCATGCGGTTTGATAACCATATTCGTTCTATGAATCCGTTTACTTTGATATGATTGATTTGGTCTACCTTTGAAACTCCGTTTTCGAGGGCCTCATTTAGTTTTGAAAGACTAAAGAAACAACCACAATAACTTCTAGGAAGTGGGTTTACTAACCGAAGGTAACCTCCGTGAAGTATTTCAGTCTTATTCGTGAAGAAGAAGGAAGGTGATGTGAAGTGTATGTGAAGTTTCCTAAGATGAACTTTAATGATGCCAATTGTATTGGCTAATAAAATCATGTTCTCGAGTATTTGGACAAGTTGTCATAGTATGACGTTGTGTTGTGTTCGAGAGGCGAAGAGGAACGTGGAAATCATTCTCATATTAAGTTGAGATAACTTTTGTTACGGAAGAGAAATTTGGTTGACGTTCAGAGATCGTAGTTGACAACACTACCATGTATCCTGTGAAGACAGGGTTTCCCACAAAGAGAACCAAGATTGAACACCGTTATCGGAGTTAGAAACCTTGTAGAAGATTAGTAGAAGATGCTCGCGACATGCGTTACCATGGAAGAAGCATATAAGAAGAAGAGAGGCGAGAAGGGACTCGATTGTACCACATGCATCACGTAGAGACTACGGCTCGGGCATTAATACAACCGGACCAGGAGACGAACTATTCAACACATAACACGGAGTCGACAGCAGTGGTGTTTACCTTAAAGCCTGGAAGACATTCTTGGCAAGACAAACATGGTGGCGATCATAGAAGGAGAATTTTATCGAGTTGGCAAATTTGGACTGTGCTAGAAGACCTGTTGAAGACACGCAGTCTTGTTTCTCTATTCATTTTAGTTGTACTAAGATGAATTGAGAGCGGCAGAACTTGCGGATGGAGAGATGCAGAGTGATGGTGTAAGAGATTCGCGTTACTACGCCACAATTCCAAGAAGAGTTGCTAAAGGCTTGAGGAACCAGACTCAAGTTTATAATTCCTTTTCACCTTATGAGCGGATGGACAAGAGTGGACAAACGACTCGGACTTGGAAGAAAATTTGAAATTTTGTATTTGAATGGACGAATTTTGAAGCAAACATTTGTGTTTAGATGAGTTGATTAAGGAAGGATGAAGTTATATTTCATACGCTTAGCTTAGTGACACGATAATAAGATCCTTTGGAATGATTTAGGTTCTCTGTTAGTATTCCATTCTGTACTCATTCTGCGTATGTTGGAAGATGGTTTTGTTATGAGAACTTTGACGAATGTTGGAAGATCTTATGTTTTTGACGACGTGCTTCATTTGATGCCTACTAGATTCCATTACGTTATTTGTACGTTCCGTTCTCTATTTTCGAATTCGTTATGATGATTGATTCGGACCAACTCTAGGGGATAGAAGGACTGTTAGGTGGTTAAGATAAGTTGCTTATTTCATGGCTTGAGATAAAGTATGGTCATCATGAGGGCATATTTATATGATGCCAGTATTATGACGTCTGGCCAACGTGATAATACTTACATCATATAACGTGCACTTATTGTGATCATATGATATTTCAAGGAGTACCTTAGAAACCTTAGAATTTTTGATATCTGTTTGAGACTATCTATGTTTGGTGAGACTTTAGGTTCATTCTACCTATGCGCTTAATCTGCCTTCATCGTTATACGACTTGATATGTTTGGATACTCGACATACGTTTGTTGATCTCGGTTCTTATGATAAGAATCTTAGGTTCTGTTGTAGAGCTTTCTGTCGTTTGATGTTATCAAACAATCTATTTTTCTGTCAGTTTGGATTCGATCTGTTACTATGAAGAAGTACACCTATGTGATGATACATGTGCGTTTCACATTCGTTGAATCTGTTTCATTATGATCTGCTATGAGTTAAGATATGAGATTTTGGATTTTGAGGAAGAAGATCTGTTTGTATATGAGAATACCTTTGAAAGGTTATATTAAAGACAAGACTATTTGAGAATCTGAAGAGTTAAGCGTATATATCATCCTCATATCTTCTGCGATTCGATACGATCTCATCCAATTTGTCTAATTAAATTCCACGGACGATATATCCGTCAAATCCTACGTATTCCCTGTATTTCTTAGATGGAATACTAGTATCATCTATTACGTTTGCTATATTATTCTTTGTTTTGAATTCAGTATGGTATGTCTTTTACGAGAAAACGAAGCTATTCTTGGTCAACAAGATAGAGTCATGAGAAACAAGTCATCCACATTTCCGTTCACAGTCGGTTGTGTTACCGTTTCGTTTTTCCCTTCAATTTTCGAGGACGAAAATTTTCTTTTTAGAAGGGAAGAGTTGTAAAACTCTAAAATTCGTAAACCTAAAATTATGTCTAATTTTAAACTTTGTAATGTTACGAATTAAATCATACACTTATTTTGTGAGATGATTAAAAACAAAACTAAACTAAATAAATGAAAAGTGTATAAGATTTAAAGATCCTAACACCTAGCCCTATCTCACGTTGGATGGGAATTAAAACCTTCCTAATAGCTAGAACTTATAAAACGTGTAACCTCTAATACTTGTGATCAATTCTCCCCTAAAATTTCGGCCACTGTTGACTTGTTAAAACCGAAACCTTAAACACAATATTAAAGCACATTTACTACTTTCCTTAGCAAGCTCACACGCTCCCTATGATTTCGGAATTCATCGGGCCGCGTTTCATGATTTTCTTTCATTCGTACAACACAAAGAAACCATAAAAACACACTCATATCTCTACGATTCTATCTCCCTAAAAACCGAATACCATACACCCTTCATTTTTCACATAGAAAACCCTATCTGACAAAATAGTGGCGGCATCAAAGTTTCTTTTTATTTTAGATCTAAAAGAAGTGTATAAAGACAACAAGAAGGATTGCAGAGCGGGAAGACCCAAGTTTGGTTCACGTCGGCATTGATTTCGTTCGGGATTCTGATCGTGTACGTGAGTACGTCTCCAAGTTTTGGTTTTGTTGGTTCGGGTGCGAGTGTAATACGGTCTGTAGATCACCTTTGGGTGCAGCTCGAGTTCGTGCGGGACTAAGGTTCTGGTATCATTCAAGGTATATCGACCCCCTCACTTTTATTCACTCGACATACGTACTACCAATATATATACGTTTACAACCGGTGAATCCAACCGTTGTTTCGTAAAAAAAAAAAAAACTGTGAAATAAATAACTTATGAGACGCCACATGAAATGATAAAGATACGAATGAAATGGACGTCACAAAAGTATTATAACTGGATGTGTAAAAGTCGATATTAGTTTCTATTGAGAGGTGTGTGTCTCGACTAGGTTGATGGAGTGTGTTTCGATTTGGTTAATATTCGAATAAGATTGCATACGTGCGTGTGTGGGTATCATGTGAGCAATAGTAAGGCAGAAAACATGCATGCGATTTATATATACATATGTGCTAAAAGAACTGATTAGAAGAAACTAAGGAAATAAAAGAGGCATGTGTATTTTAAATTTGAGAAGGAAGGGACAGGTGTAGATGTTTGTGTTTGGTTTTGTTATAGCATACGTAGTGTGAGTATGGGTGATATTGTATAACCAAATTTGTCTCATTAAATATGTTTGTGTACATTACATGCATACGTTTTTTTTTTGGAATCATGTGTGTGAGTAGTGTATTATGTCGTGTTAATGAGGGCACTGTAGGCATTGTGCGGGGTATATACATGTACAAAAAGTAGATTACATGTGTATGGTTTTGTGATGTTATGGTTCGTGTATGAGTCGGGTGACGTTTGTATTATAAGAGAAGGTATGTCGTGGGTAAGTCGTGTAATAGAATGCTTGCATTTAACTTGTGGTATATTTGTGGGTCATCACGGTTTTTAATGATGTCGTGTATATATATAAATAAATTATAATTGACGGGGTCTAAATTATTTTTTTGATATAAATTCATAGTATAAACCCTAAAGTAAATTATTTGACATTTTTAAATATTAAATTTTGATAATTTATATTTATGACCCTAAACTTTATTAATATGACATAATTAACTCTAAACTATTATATTGTCATTTTAACCCTAATATTATTAATTGTCAATTATAACCTTAAAGTATTAAATTACCATTTAGAGAATTTTGCTAAATATGGAAACTTACTAATTCGGGAAACTTGTTAAAGATGGAAAAGTTACTAAAAATAGAAAGAAACCTAAAAAGGGAAATCTGATTAAAATGAGCTTATTAGTAATACGTGATTATTACTTCGTATAGGTTCCGTGAAGAGGGAGTAACTTCTATTCTGGTGATTTCTTTTGGTTGCTTTTGGTTAAGGTACAGATATTCGGACCTTTCTCTTAAGGTTTCTCATGACTCTTCTACATTTTGATTTGATTAGCTTCTGATTTGATACCTTTGCTATGATCCCCTTGTTCTGAACCTTTTTGATCTATGCCTTTGCTATGCTCCCTTAGATTTGTAAACCTTTGATTATGAACATTTGATATGAACCTTGATATGAACTTTGATATGATTTGACATTTGAACCCTTCAGTTTGATACCCGAGCCAAGTTCGTTTCCTAGCCATGAAGGTAACATGGCCGTGTCATTGATGCACCAATGGCACGACTCTAGTGTGGTTGAGTGATGTTCCACACCGTCCCATTTTGATATGATATGTGCACTTTATATTTGTTATGGCCAATATGATTTGTTCGGGGGCGTATGGATGCATCCTAGGTTCGATTTGTATTTGATTGGATATGACATGATATGATATGATATGTTCGGTGATTGATGCTTGTGTGCAATACACGTCTTTCACATGTTCGGGAGCTAGCTACTCCATGGTTACTATGATATTTGACTTGATTTATGTTCGGGCTCGTGGTGGATTACTGACCTTTCCTTACTTTTGATATCCATTTGTTTATACCTTATGCTTGCCCCAATGCACTATATCCTGTTATCCTTTGAATCTCCATATTCTTGTTTTAGTTGACTCACGATATTTGTTCAGTTGACCGTTAATCCCTTATTCATTTGACAGATGACATTCTTTTCAGGAGGAGCTTATTTATTCTTTTCTTATTCTTATATACGTATCGGTTATTCGTTTGTTTATATATCTGTTCACTGAGCTTTTTAAGCTCAGCCGCATTTCTTTTCCTGCGGAAGGTTTTAGGTTGGAAGCTGGGTTTGAGTGGAGAGTGCATAGGAGCTTATTGGACTACCCTGACGATTAGAAGCCCATTTGCATCTTGATCAGACTTGGATTGGATTTAGTTTGGATTGTATTACATATTGTATAAAGTTAGCATTTCATTTGCTTCCTTAGAATACCTTTGTAATTATTATGTTTATAAGTCTTCTGCTTGTGTTGTATGTTCTGATTTGGCACCATAATGTGATACTTCTACCCTTGTAGGGTTGGGGTGTTACAGGCTCAAAGACCATCCCATCTAACAAATCATTGGAAAGATAACCGATGGAGTTAAGACAAGACAGTCTACTCTACCCGCAGGAATGGCAATGTTCTCATGCTTCATGTCCCATATAGAACCCAAGACAATAGAACAAGCATTGGAAGATTATTCATGGATCAATGCCATGCAAGAGGAGCTTGAACAAATGGAAAGGAACAATGTTTGGGAACTAACAGACAGACAAGATCATAAGAAGGTTATTGGCACCAAATGGGTGTACAAAAACAAGAGCGACGAAGATGGAGCTGTTGTTAGGAATAGAGCCAGACTTGTAGCTAAAGGATATGCACAGTGTCAAGGAATAGATTTTGATGAAACCTATGCACCTATTGCAAGATTAGAAGCCATCAGACTATTCCTCGCATATGCTGCATTCAAGGATTTTGAAGTCTACCAGATGGATGTAAAAAGTGCATTTCTTAATAGGATCCTAGAAGAAGAAGTCTATGTGGAGCAGCCCCCAGGATTTGTCAAAGGAGACAAAGTCTACAAGATGTTGAAAGCTCTATATGGATTTAAGCAAGCACCAAGAGCTTGGTATGAAACCTTATCTGTATTCCTTGAGAAGAACGGTTTCTGCAAAGGGAAGGTGGACAAGACCTTATTCAGAGTGGAGCACGAAGGCCACATATTGATAGTTCAGATATATATATAGATGATATTATATTTGGCTCAACTGACCCAGAGCTCTGTGAGAAATTCTCAAATCTCATGCAAGGAGAATTTGAGATGAGTATGATGGGAAAGCTTAACTTCTTTCTTAGATTACAAGTCAAGCAGATGGAAAATGGAATTTTCATCAATCAAGCCAAATATACCCGAGATCTCATCAAGAGATTTGGAATGGAATCAGCCAAACTAGTAAGAATTCCTATGAGCACAAGTACTCACCTAGATGCATATGAGGGAGGCATATCAGTGGATTCAACCCACTACAAAGGACTTATTGGATCATTGCTATACCTCACTGCAAGAAGACCAGACATATCTTATGCCGTAGGAGTATGCGCATGATTTCAATCCAAGCTAAAAAAGTCGCACCAAGATGTAGCCAAGAGAATAATTAAATTCCTTAAGTCTACAGTCAATGTTGGACTATGGTATCCTAAGGACAATAACTTCGAGCTATCAGGATATTCGGATGCAGATTTCGCAGGATGCAAAATTAATAGGAAAAGCACTAGTGGAACGTGCCAATTCCTAGGAACCAGACTGATATCCTGGTTTAGCAAGAAGTAGGTTTCTAACTCTATCTCCACCACTGAGTCAGAATACCTAGCTGCAGGTAGTTGTTGTGCCCAGATCTTGTGGATCAGACAACAACTAAGGGACTACAACATCATTGCTAATGAAGTTCTTATATGGTGTGACAACAACAATGCTATTGCAATAACCAACAGCCCGGTATTGCACTCAAGGACCAAGCACATTGATGTTAAGCATCACTTCATTAGAGATCACGTGCTTAACAAAAGAGTCAGAGTTGAAAGAGTCAGCACAAACTATCAAATTGCTGATATCTTCACCAAACCTTTGCCATAAGAAAGGTTTTTGGAGCTGAGCTAAGAACTTAGATTACTAGATTGGGAATCTCGTACAGAAGAAAAAGCTAGCTGAAGCAGAGCAGACGAAAGACAAACTTAGCTGATCGCTGGAATCAGACCCTACCTGATGCAGACAAGAAGACAAAGGACAGATGAAGGAACCTAGATGATCAAACCACAGCCGAGAAGTCAAAGGAGTCAACTCACCTGATGCAGAGCAGTCAACAGTCAGCGGTCAACCAGCTAATCCTGACCGACTTCTAAATATTATATTATTATCTGCTATAATAATATCATATTATTTTGGATCACAAGTGGCATAATACTATATGATTAAAATACACATGGCAATCACAGGTTCAATCGACCTCCACTATGACCAATTAAAATCCAACCGTCCATTTTCAAACTCAAAACCTGGACCATCGCTTAAAATTTGAATTTTAAAAAAAAGAATCCTCAAAAGGTGGACCACCAATTTAAAATAAATGATTATTTAATTACAGCGTCGTTTCATTTTCTTTTTAAGGACGGAAAAATCCTTTCACTTTACCTTCACCAAAAACCCTAATTTACAGAGCAGAAATTCCTTCGAACTATCAATACACTAAGAAATCGTCTATTGCAGAAATGGAAACTTATTTTGAAGGTGTAAATCTTATTCAGAAATGGACCAGATCATTTTCTCCCTGGTCGTTGATTTTGAAGGACTCTTGGAATCAAATCTGGAAAACAACGATGTGCTCGACCTTATCCGCTCGATGAAGATGAATGGGATCTACCCATTTTTGGATATCAGTCCCAAGCACCTGTTCAAGGAGGACGTTATCGCATTTTTCCACGAAGCCCGAGTGATTGAAACGGGGATTAGAAGCACTGTCGGCGGAGTATAAGTGGACATATCGCCGGAGACGAACCGAAAAGTTTTTGGAATGAAGAATCTTGGTGTGGCGGTCATGGCCCTCAGACAGAGCGCAACCGATACTTGGCTGAAGATTAAGGCGGTCGACCAACCGGAGAAGCTAAAGCTCACCGCCAAGAGGAGTGAAGTTAAAAAGGTGTATTGGTATGTGTTGGACATAACCAACAAAATAGTCATGGGCATGGCCGGCAGCTATGACCAATTATCGTCCGCTAAATTCATGGTGCTAGGAGCACTAATACAGGATGAGCCAATTGACTGGTCGGATTATATTTACAGGAAGTTGGTGCGCGAGGTCAACAAGGCTGAGTGGCTTGTTGAAGAGAAGAAGTTCAAATCCAAGCTGGCGTTCGGAACGCAGCTTAGTTGGATTTTGGAGAAGCTGGGTGTGGCGAAGGGAAATACTGACCCCTTCCACATCAATAAAAGACTTGGTCATCTAGACCAAGAGACATTGAGGAGGCTAGAAAGCAGTAGAAGAGCAGCTCGGATCTTAAAGGAGTTGTCTGATTCAGAGACCTACAAATACCGTGAATCATTAGATGAGTCCGACCAGGCTGCAGCCGGCAACCCACCTGCAGCCCAGTCGGACAGAGAGTCGGATAATGCGCCTATTGTTGTTCATTTCAAGAGAAGGGGACCAGCCCCTGGTGAGCCATCCATCATTCATTCCTCACCAGAACCTTCTCCGAAGAGGCCCATGCGCTTGCAGTTCAGTGACGAGGAGCAGCCAGAGCAATTTCCCAGTCCTGCAGCCAGGTCACCTATTCACCTGGAGGACCAGCCTGCTCCGGGCAGCCTGGAGGCCCAGATCGTTCCTCTTCTCACTCCACAATTCATCTCAGAAGAAGAGGAAGCAGGTTTAATAATTAACATACCTGAGGCGAATTATACTTTTCACCTGCTTGACAACAACAGTTTAACTTATCCTTAGAGCAACTTCAGTTGGTTAAACCGCATTCTCTAAAACATTCTTTTGTTCATATTTTTGAAGAATGGAAGCTTTTAAAATCACTTTCTTCACTCAACTTCAAGCTTATGTTGAAGCAAGTGGTTGGGGATATCCCCAAGCCACAGAAGATGTGATGCATTTTTACAAAGTGTCAGACACGATTTTGCTACTTCAGGAAAATTGGTTCATGTCCAATTTTAAAACCAGCATGGACCAGTTTATCCACTCTACTATGTATAGCATTTCTAACGGATCCCTTGGTAAAGAAGAAGAAGTTGAAGAAAAAGAGATAAGAATAGAAGAATTGGATGAAGAAGTAGAAGAAGAAGAAATTATTATTATTGAGGATGAAGAGGGGAGACAGGAAGAAAGAGAAGAATAAAATATCTCAGTTGAAAAACAATCTGGAGAAGAAGTCGAAAAAACTGTGGAAGTAGTGGATGAAGAAGAAGAATAAGGAGATGAAGGTGATCAGGAGGATGAAGAAGAAAAAGAGGATGATGAAGATAATGATGATGATAAAGATGAAGATAAAAATGATGATGATGATGATGATGATGATGGTAAGGATGAAGGAGGAGAAAAAGAAGCTGAGAAAGAAAGGGAGAATGATGAAGAGTAAGAAAAGGAAGAAGGAGAGAAGGAGTTGGAAAAAGAAGAAGGAGAAAAAGAAGGAGGAGGAAAAGAGAAGGAGCCATAAAAGGAGGCTGCAGACAAGGCTGGGGCGCCTGCCCGATATACCAGCCTAGATGCAGACTTGGCTGAAGACTCCAGATCGGGGACCCCTGAACAGACCCTATCTGGAATGCCAGCTGCAGACAGGTGGGTCATCCACACACCTACCTGTAGGCGTCGAAGGCTCAGGCGAGCACTCTCCACAGACATCACAAATGTCACCTGTGATGACCAAGCTGATCAGACAGATTGTTAAAGACACTATTGGAGAGTTGCTTTCTTCTCAAATCACTTCTGATCTGCAGTCGATCAATGCCAAAATTGACACCTTGCTACAGCGGAACATCCCTCAACCACCTCCTCCTACAAACAACAGAATGCCATTTGGCATTTCTGATTGGATGCATAGAATGGAGCAGCAATTGACCAACCTGGTTGATGCTGGCAAAAAGGGGGAAGAGAGGTTTCAGTGGGAAGGCAGCAAGTAGGGGGAAATAAGAATTCAAGAGATAAGGACCAAGATCAAACAAGATGTCCAAATGATCACAGCTGGGACATCTTCGGCTAAGAGGAAGGGAGAAGCAGAACTGGAACAGGCTGATGATCAGCCTGCAGTCAAAAGAAGGAGGATCAGAATTGGGGACGAGCCTACACTAGAATGGGAAGGCAGAGAGTTATGGTATGTTGAAGATTTCCTTCCTATCGAAGCTGAACCTATGTGGGGAACTGCAAAGAAAAAGTTCATCAGAGATTTTTATATCTGGGAGTTACTCCAGGATAAAGAATTTTCCCCACAACAGACTTTTATTAATTTCATGGAGGAAGCACATCCAAATCTCTGGGCTATCCTACTAAAACGTGCAAATGAATGCAATGCATACCCAATGATCCCTCCTTTCAGGCCTAAAGATCCTCCCACCTTGGAAAATAATGAATTAGATGAATTGGCGCTTCAAAGGAAAATAAAGAAGCTTTGTGACGAGCATAAGTTCTTCTCACAAGAAGAACAAGACTTTGCTGCCCTCGTTGTCCGAAGGAAGTACGGTCTTGCCCCTGTCAAAAGAAGGCCAATTGGAGCTAAACCGATCAGACCTGCCAAGCAGCCTATCCGCAGAGGCAGAGGCAGAGGCAGATGATTTGATTGTATTTATTTATTTTTAAAAAAAAAATTACTTGTATTTTTTCCTGTAATTACTTTGATCATTGAAAGACTTGTACTTGTTAACAATACAGAAAAAAATTTATAACAGTCTTTTGAATGACAATTCCTAGTTGTCTCAAAACTAAACTGATTTTAGTTTGTGTCTTGCACTCAATTGCAAACTTGTTCATTTGAATAATTTGCTTAAGTTTTGTCATCATCAAAATAGGGGGAATTTGTTAGGAATACTTGTTAGATTTAGATGATGTCATTAATGTAATTCGAATGTTTATTACTTGGCAAAAATGTAAGGAAGAACCAAATGAGTATCTTCCATAGGCCAAATTATGTTAAGTTTAATACTTGACAAAGTGTAAAGAAGAACCAAATGAGTATCTTCTATAGGCCAAAATAAGTTAGGCTCATATCGGCTAAGTACAAAAGTATAGCTAAGCTCATCAGAGAAGTACAGCCGAGTCAAGTCAGAGAAGTTCTGGTCAACAAAAAATTCATCAGAGATGTTTGACCAGACTGCAGTCAAGTGACCTCAGACAAGCCATCTAATCAGGCGAGTCTCAAACAGTCACTATCAGAGAAGTCCAAACTGCAGAGAAGATGACTGTACATCAGCCAACTTCAGATCTGTAACACCCCCGATATATTCAGGAATATTACAGCGCCGTAAATCCTTTACATAAGGATTTACAAGGCTGAAGAATTGAACAGACATTAAAAGGGTACTAACGAATGGAAATAACGGAATTACGATACAATAGTTCTGACCAAGTACTAAAAAATAATACAATTGTTCAACAGGAACTTAATAATACATCACCAAATTCAAATTCATCATAAATGACTTCGTACTCGAGTACTTATTGAAATAACCAATAAACAACAGACAAATAAACCCGGCCGAAACATCACTCTGCACCCTCGTCGTCATGCAGCTCCAGTGGTTGTTTTCCCGCTCTCCTGGATCCTGAACATAAACAAAATGTTCACCCCCGAAGGGGTTAGCACAACGATGCTAGTACAAGTACCACAACATATTATTCATATCTCACGAAGAATAATAACGTAAACGACAAAAATACCAACGAGTCTTCTCCTACGAGAAACTCATAAATGACATACAAAACTGAGAATCACAATATGATATCATAACATACACATGGTAATTCCGTCGATCTAGCTTTCACTGCCTAGAACCCACGATGATCCCGTCAGACCAACCCGTGGTGGAAAAACCCGTCCGATGATCCAGCGCACGCTAGCATAGATCCCCCGATGATTCCGTCGGACCAACACGAGGTGGACATACAACAACGACATACATGCACAACAATATGTATAACAACAATACATAAAACAAATAAAGTACTTGCCTCGATTTGAAGACAAGAACAATACTTCCACGAAAACGAACACTCGAAGGTCGTCCTCCTCAATCAATCACGTAACAAGATCAAACCTTAACAAAAGAAATGATATAGGATTTATCTCACGTCGTACGAATGTTTAACAATTCGATTTACGTCCAAAAGTTCATAAAATGTAATCTGTCTGAACTGCTTAGCGCACGCTAACTACTCTGTGTAGCGTGCGTTAAGTCTGATCGATAGCGCACGCAAACAACAAATCCTAGCGTATGCTAACTATGCATGGTCAGTACTTCACTGATCAGTCGACTGACTCGTCTGATGTCTTAGCGTACGTTACGTACCAAACGTAGCGTACGCTAACTCGTGCTCGATAGCGCACGTTAATCTACACAGCTTAGCGTGCGCTATCTGTGCATGGCAGTTTACTGCTGGGCAGTGGACTGTTCTCATCATGATCAAATCAACGAAATCTTCCGTGATAATTCATGTTACCTCCATGAATATCATGTTCATACGATTATGAATGATTTTACGGATAACAACAACTTCGGATTCAAGGATATGTATACCATTATAAAACCATATGCCATTTCGACTACAAATCTTCATACGATAATTCGAAAGGCTTAACAGTTGATATCGACACCTTTATATCAATCAAAATTATCATACTGTAGTTGTTTAACATTCCATCTATACTAGATAAATCCTTCCATGATCAATCCCTTAGATTTATCTAACAGTGATGATGTTAAAGTCAAGTCCATGATTGCTATGAAGTCATCTTACTAGATTTGGATTACCAAAGGTAGAAGCTTCCACTACTTGTTCAATGTAATAAGATTCGAATCATGATGTTCATAATCAAGGTACTTGAGGCATAACCATCTCTATATTCCAAACATGATGCATGTTGAATAATTCACTAATGAAAAATCAATATCTTGATAAAATGATCATCTAATTCTTTAGAATCCAACTCTAAGTCTGGAGATAGGTTGAACATACCTTAATATGACGAAAATCACTGAACCGTAAGGTAGAATCCGACTCCGGTTGGTTGTATGCCACTCCAAGGTGCTATTCCACTCCAATGATCACTCACAAGTGATAACCAATATACAAAGACCAACAAGATGTGTTCTAAGTGTGTAGAAGGATTATTATAGCTCTCTGGCCTCTCAAGAATGAAGAATGGACGAATAAAATATAAGCGAAAACGGGTTGTTGTCCCATTTATAATATTCTGCATTTTAACTAATTAGCGCACGCTACTAAGCTTTCCTTAGCGTGCGCTAATAAGAGTTGACTTCGAAATTGTCCAGGTTCGTCCGCGGGAATCTTATCCGGACCCATGTCCCGGCTGGCGCATGTGCTAGCCGTCCCGCTCAATAATTGAGTTCTTAGCGCACGCAACTCCTACATGCATAGCGTGCGCTAGTAGTAGCCCGATAGCGCGCGTTAAGCTACATTCTTAGCGTGCGCTATCACGAGTTTGCATGAGAAATTTTGCATGTTGTTATACTCATGTACAAAGATATCAATGCAAGAAATATCATACTCCAATAATCAAAACCACAAATCCGAAATATAGGGTTTGAATACAGATGAAATACACCATAATAAATCCGGATATTACATACTCTCCTACTAAAAAGGAGTTTCGTCCCGAAACTCAAGTCGAAAATAACTCAGGATATCTGGACTTCATATCGGCTTCCGTTTCCCATGTGGCTTCTTCCTTTCCATGTCGTGACCATTGAACTTTGACCAAAACGATTGGTTTGTTCCTCAACTGCTTAACTCGACTCTCGAGTATCTTGACCGGTCTTTCTTCAAATGTCCCATCCTGCGCGACTTCGATCTCTCCGAAATCAATGATATGACTGGGATCTGATATATACTTCCGTAGCTGGGATACGTGGAACACGTTATGAACATGGCACAATGACGGCGGCAATGCCAATCTGTATGCCAACTCCCCAACTCTTTCAAGGATCTCAAATGGTCCGATATATCTCGGACTCAGCTTTCCTTTCCTTCCGAAACGAAAGATTCCCCGAGTAGGAGAAACCTTCAAAAGTACGTGGTCTCCAGTACTGAACTCCAATGGGCGACGGTGTACGTCTGCGTAAGATTTCTGGCGACTCTGGGCGGTCAACAGCCTTTCACGAATCAAGGTTATCTTCTCTCGAGTCTGCACGATCAACTCTGGTTCTGTTCCGATCAAGTCCGATGAATCGTCCCAGCATAGGGGCGATCTGCATCTCCTCCCGTATAATGCCTCAAACGGTGCCATCTTAATGGAAGCATGCCAACTATTGTTGTAGGTAAATTCAATCAATGGTAGATGAACTTCCCAATCGTTTGACCAATCTAAGGCACATGCCCTTAGCATGTCTTCCACCGTTTGAATAGTCCTCTCGGATTGTTCGTCAGTCTGCGGGTGATAAGATGTACTGAAGTTCAATTCGGTCCCCAAGGCCTTATGAACTGCTTTCCAAAAATGAGACACAAAACGGCCGTCTCGATCAGAAATAATGGTCTTCGGCGTACCATGCAATCGAACTATCTCTGATATAAATACTCGTGCCAACCTATCTGGTCCCCACGTGTCCTTAATGCCTAGAAAATGAGCTGATTTGGTTAAACGATCAATTATCACCCATATCATGTTCATTCCTGTCCTGGTTCTCGGCATATTAGTGATAAAGTCCATCGATATGTCCTCCCACTTCCATTCAGGAATCGAGAGTGGCTTCAACATTCCGGTAGGCCGTTGATGCTCGATCTTAACCTGCTGACAAGTCAAGCATTTAGAAACATAGTCCGCTACATCTTTCTTCATGTTGCCCCACCAGAAATTCTGCTTCAAGTCTTTATACATCTTACTGGTGCCTGGGTGGATAGAATAGGGCGAACTGTGATCTTCCTTCATAATCGTCTGTTTCAGAACATCAACATCGGGAACGCAGAGTCGGTTCTGAAATCTCAAAACTCCATCATCATGAATTATAAATCCGAGGGCCTTTCCTTTGATCACTTCATCACGTAACCGAATCATCAGAGGATCATCTGCCTGTTTAGATTTGATTTCTTCGGTTAATGATGAAGTTATCTCCATCACGCACAGTTGTCCTTGGACTCTTTGTAACCACACTTCCATTCCTTCTCGAATCATCTCTCGTTGAAGGCTAAGTTGGGAGGTCAGCGTCTCCAGCATATGAATAGAAACAGGCTTGCGGCTGAGTGCATCGGCCACTACATTTGCTTTGCCTGGATGATACAAAATCTCCAAGTCATAGTCCTTAATCAGCTCTAACCATCTTCTTTGCCGCATGTTCAACTCTTACTGAATGAATATGTACTTGAGACTCTTGTGATCCGTAAAGATCTGACAGTGAGTCCCGTACAGATAATGCCTCCAGATCTTCAAAGCAAAAACCACTGCTGCTAGCTCCAAATCATGTGTTGGGTAATTCACTTCATAAGGTTTCAGCTGTCGCGACGCATAAGCGATCACCTTATCATTCTGCATCAATACGCACCCGAGTCCTTGGTTCGAAGCATCACTGTAAACTATAAATCCTCCAATTCCCTGTGGAAGTGATAGAATCGGTGCCGTCGTCAATCTCTTCTTCAATTCATCAAAGCTAACCTGACATAACTCATTCCACTCAAACTTTTGAGTTTTCTGCAGGAGTCGAGTAAGTGGGTGGGAGATTTTAGAAAACCCTTCCACGAATCGACGATAATATCAAGCAGGTCCTAAGAAGCTTCGGACTTCTTTCACGTTCTTTGGAGGCTTCCAATCCATAATTGCTTCAATCTTCTGAGGATCTACTCGGACTCCTTTAGCTGACACCACATGGCCGGGGAACATTACTTCCTTTAGCCAGAATTCACACTTAGAAAGTTTGGCGTACAATTGCTCGCTTCTCAAAAGTTCCAATACAATCCGCAAATGCTGCGCATGTTCTTCCGGGCTCTTAGAATACACCAGAATGTCATCAATGAACACGACCACAAATTTATCCAAAAATTCGATGAACACTCGGTTCATCAATTGCGTAAATACAGCAGGTGCGTTAGTGAGACCAAACGGCATCACTACAAACTCATAATGTCCGTAGCGAGTTCTGAACGTTGATTGCGGAACATCAGATTCCTTAATCCGCAGCTGATGATATCCTAATCTCAGATCGATTTTAGAGAATACTGTTGCCCCTTGCAACTGGTCAAACAGATCATCAATCTGTGGCAACGAATACTTGTTCTTAATCGTCATTTTGTTCAGCTCTCGATAGTCAATACACAGTCGAAGCGATCCATCCTTCTTTCGGACAAAAAGAACTGGTGCTCCCCAGGGCAAAACGCTTGGCTGAATATAGCTCTTGTATAGTAACTCCTCCATCTGCTTCTTCAGTTCGTACATCTCAGTAGGTGCCATACGATACGGCGCCTTAGAAATTGGTGTAGCTCCGGGTTCCAGCTCAATGGTAAATTCTACATCCCTTCGTGGAGGTAGCCCAGGTAACTCGTCAGGAAATACATCTGGAAATTCGTTCACAACAGGAATGGATGAAAGTTCCACAATCTTGTCTTCTTTCTTCATTGCATAGCACCAGTACCCGATACAGCCCTGTTTCAACAATTTGACAGCTTTCATTGCCTTGATCAATTTTCCTGAGTTGCCCGGTTTCCATCCCTCAAATAGGATTTCGGAACCATCGTCAGTGATCAGCGAGATATTCCTCCTTCGGTAGTTTACAATTGCTCCATATCGATTAAGCCAATCGTCTCCGAGAATCAGGTCGTCTCCTTGCATTTCTATCACGATCAGATTTGAGAGCCACTCTCTGACTCCAAATGATACAGGGAAATTTCTAGTTTCTAAGTTTCCGACAATCCTCTCTCCACTCGGTAAACCAACAACATAAGGTTCACAAGTATGAAAACCGGAAATATTCAAACGATTTACACAAGACAAAGATATAAAAGAATGTGTAGCTCCTGTATCGAATAAAACGCTAACTGGCTGGGAAAGGATCTGGACAGTACCTGATGCGACAGCAGCATCCTGATCGTCTGTCCTCCTCATCTCGATGTCCCCTTTCGGTCCCATTGTCCTCTGCCTCGTCCGCGGCCAAAATTTTGAGGCATCTGAACACTTTGCTGTGTCTGTTGGATACTGGCTTCCTTCTGGACTGGCTGTGGTGTACGGGCTCTAAAAGACTTTGCAGCCTCTTCACGAAACACTGCCCGATGTCCCTCTCGTCCACAATCAAAATAAGTCACGGCAGGTAGGGGGCAATTCCGTCGATAGTGCCCCGTCTGGGCGCAGTTAAAGCATTTCCTGGTAACATCAGTAATAGTTGATGTCGCTTCGAAGTTCTTTCCGCTCCTAACTGGGTGCGGAGGTTTCTTGAAAGAGTGAAAGGATGACTGGGCCTTACGGGGCCCGCTTTTCTTGTGCTCTGTAAAAGTACCAGAGACTTTCTGTTTCTTGGATTCCAAAAATTTCTCCATAGCTGCTTCCTTGATCTCATACGCCAACGCCTTATCACAGTATTGTGAGTGTGGTACATTCAAATCCGGACATGTACCTCTGGATTTAGTTTCATCCTCATATCGAAATGGATCATCATTTACGCATACATTCTAACCGGATGTCGAACAAATGCCATTCTTGGTTAAACGTCTTAATTGCAGGATGCGGCACATCGGAAGGCCGACGGAGAAAAACTCCCGAACTTTGGCTTCCCTCACGGGACGAGGCAATCGAGCTTCCATCATCAATCTAAACTCTGTCCAATCAGCATCATGGTCTACAGGCCGGATGGCCTCCCACCATTCGGACGCTTCCCCTATCAGAAAATATTGAGCGATAGAGGCTCTCCGGTCGTCTGGGCAGTTAATTCCGGCAAAGATTTTCTCCAGTTCCTTCAACCAATGGTCCCAGGTGGGAGTCTCAGAAATACCGTCGAATTTGGGTGGTTGCATCTTTGCCACCTCTTGCAGCCACCGGCCACCTCGATTTCCCATGTCTGGGATCCCTTGCTGTCTCTCTCCCTGCTGTAGTCCCACTGCCACTTGCATTCGGTCCACGACTTGGGCGAATTGAGTCATCTGGTTCACCACTTGTGAAGGATCTGCAGTCAGCGAGTTCCGGTTCGTTATTAATAGATTGTTGCGGCTCGCTTGAGCTATGACTGGCCTGATTAGAAGGCGACGCTTCCCTTTCAGCATTTCTTCGTCCGTGTCCACGACCGCGACCACGTCCACGTCCGCCTCTCAACATACTGTAAGCATAAATACTCAATATACAGGAAACAACATCGTTCTAATATTTGAGTATAAAGGGACATAACATGTAAAGAACGAGATAGAGTTTAGGAACTTACAACCACCGTTCGCATGAAGACGTAGGCAGTGTAGTGATGTCATTCATGGCCGGTTACCTCAAAAGACATAAATGACCCTTATTTTAACCCAACGGCCAAGATATCCATAATCTTAGCTCCGATACCATATTCTGTAACACCCCCGATATATTCAGGAATATTACAGCGCCGTAAATCCTTTACATAAGGATTTACAAGGCTGAAGAATTGAACAGACATTAAAAGGGTACTAACGAATGGAAATAACGGAATTACGATACAATAGTTCTGACCAAGTACTAAAAAATAATACAATTGTTCAACAGGAACTTAATAATACATCACCAAATTCAAATTCATCATAAATGACTTCGTACTCGAGTACTTATTGAAATAACCAATAAACAACAGACAAATAAACCCGGCCGAAACATCACTCTACACCCTCGTCGTCATGCAGCTCCAGTGGTTGTTTTCCCGCTCTCCTGGATCCTGAACATAAACAAAATGTTCACCCCCGAATGGGTTAGCACAACGATGCTAGTACAAGTACCACAACATATTATTCATATCTCACGAAGAATAATAACGTAAACAACAAAAATACCATCGAGTCTTCTCCTACGAGAAACTCATAAATGACATACACAACTGATAATCACAACATGATATCATAACATACACATGGTAATTCCGTCGATCCAGCGTTCACTGCCTAGAACCCACGATGATCCCGTCAGAGCAACCCGTGGTGGAAAAACCCGTCCGATGATCCAGCGCACGCTAGCATAGATCCCCCGATGATCCCGTCGGACCAACACGAGGTGGACATACAACAACGACATACATGCACAACAATATGTATAAAATCAATACATAAAACAAATAAAGTACTTGCCTCGATTTGAAGACAAGAACAATACTTCCACGAAAACAAACACTCGAAGGTCGTCCTCCTCTATCAATCACGTAACAAGATCAAACCTTAACAAAAGAAATGATATAGGATTTATATCACGTCGTACGAATGTTTAACAATTCGATTTACGGCCAAAAGTTCATAAAATGTAATCTGTCTGAACTGCTTAGCGCACGCTAAGTACTCTGTGTAGAGTGCGTTAAGTCTGATTGATAGCGCATGCAAACAACAAAGCCTAGCGTACGCTAACTATGCATGGTCAGTACTTCACTGATCAGTCGACTGACTCATCTGATGTCTTAGCGTACGTTACGTAACAAACGTAGTGTATGCTAACTCGTGCTCGATAGCACACGTTAATATACACAGCTTAGCGTGCGCTATCTGTGCATGGCAGTTTACTGCTGGGCAGTGGACTGTTCTCATCATGATCAAATCAATGAAATCTTCCGTGATAATTCATGTTACCTCCATGAATATCATGTTCATACGATTATGAATGATTTTACGGATAACAATGTTAGGAATACTTGTTAGATTTTGATGATGTCATTAAAATAAAATCAAATGTTACTTGGCAAAATGTAAGGAAGAACCAAATGAGTATCTTCCATAGGCCAAAATATGTTAAGTATAAAACTTGGCAAAATGTAAAGAAGAACCAAATGAGTATCTTCTGTAGGCCAAAATTAGTTAGGCTGAAAAACGGCTAAGTACTGAGTACAGCTAAGTTCATCAGAGAGGATCAGCCGAGTCCAGTCAGAGTAGCTCTGGTCAACGAAATTTATCAGAGAAGTTTGACCAGACTGCAGCCAAGGTACCTCAGGGAAGTCACCTGATCAGATAAGTCACAAACAGTGAACAGCCGAGAGGACCTGTCTGCAGAGATGTTAGCTGCATATCAGCCTACTCGAAGGCAGCCAAGTACTCCAAGTCCACGTCAGCATGCGTTGAAAAGTCAAGTATTACGGAAAGCTCACATGCAACGTGAAGAGACAAATTGGAGTGATTCCCGCAAGAGATATGATTTAAATAAATCATCCAGACCCACCTTGAAGACTTTAATCATTTTATATTCAAAAGATTCGGCGCTCACATGCAGAAGTCTTCACAACGGTCTAAAGATAACATAAAATAATGGAAATCCAGCCTTGCAACGTTCAGAAAGAATAAACAATGAAGTCTCCCTCCAACGGACGGATTTGTTCAAAACATTTGCAACAGCTACAAGGAAAAAGCTCAGAGATCGTGACCTATATATATCCAGAGATTTGAAGCTGAGCAACTACCGGTGCGAACATACATTCAAGCGATAAAAGCAATAAAGCAATCTAAAGCAATCAATAGCATCGTGAAAAGAGCAGATCTAAAAGTTCATACTTAAAAGAAGCTCTTAGTTGGAGAGGACAAAAACTCTTGTCTATAATATTGAGTACGAGGTACTTCACTGGTTGAAGTAAGAGACTGTAAAGGCATCCGAGAATCGAGGATCAAGAGGTGCAAGGCAGTCAAGTGTGTACAACGGCACGGATTTCCACTGGGTTGGAAGTCGTTGTAGTGTGGTTTGAATCAACGTAATATTTATCATCGGTTGAAAATTATAGTGAATTCATCTCCAATAGTTTGGAGAAAAGTGGATTAGTAGAGGATTACCCCACCTCCGAGACCACTATAATTGCTGCGTTATTTATCGCTTTTACCGCATCATACTTTAAGCTACGCATTCATTGTTAAGTGTTTCATTAAGTTGATTTCTATTCGTCATCAGCTGACTTCCGCACATATCTAAGAACAAACGACTCCAAGTCATTTGTTTAACTATCAGCTGAAGAAACTCACTCTTCGTGAAAAAGAGTTCAAGAGTTTCTACAAGTCTATTCACCCCCCCTCTAGACTTGTACCTGGACGACTTGTGACCTACAAGTGGTACCGGAGAGGTTGGTTCATTTATTTCACGAACCAGATCTATATCAGATATATATCTTTACTCTCACTTTATAATGGAACACATGCACTCTAGACTCCCTGTGTTTTCAGTTGACGAGTATGATCTGTGGAAGATAAGGATGCAGGCACACTTATCTTCGATTCATAACGACATGTGGTGCATCATTGAAGACGGTCCATTCATCTTTGAGAAGGACAACACAGCAGAAGAGATCGCAGCAGGGAGGCCAGAGAAGATTCCTAAGAAGAGGACGGAGCTGACTCCCGAAGAAAGAAAGCTGGCCAATCTTGATAACCGGGCCAGAGATGTGTTATATCAAACTCTTGACAAATCTACCATGGTCAAGATCAAGAACTGTAAGAATGCCAAAGAAATTTGGGACACATTAGCCATAATGTGTGAAGGAACGGAGCTGATCAAGGAAAACAAGCTGTCAATTGCTATCCAAAAATTTGACAACTTTAAAATGAAGAATGGTGAATCCATAGATCAAGTGGACACAAGGTTCACTGAAATTATCAATGAGATCAACTCCCTGGGCAAAACCTATGGCAACAGGGAAATGGCACTAAAGGTCCTCAGATCTTTCAACCCCGAATGGAGCATGAAGGCTGTAGCCATGAGAGAGTCCAAGGACCTGAATAAGATAAAGATTCGTGAGAGTTTCTACGATCCGAAGGCTTATGAGTTCGAGCTTCCAAGTTCATCCTCAATCGAGCTGCAGAGAAGGGAATCGCATTTGCAGCCGAGTCCCCTGCCAAGAGCCTATCTGATGTGAAACCTCCAAATCCACTAGATTTTGAGGAAGAAATGGCTTTCATAATGCAAAGGTTCAGCAATTTCAGAAAGAACTACTCCAAGTACAAGAAAAATTACAAGGAGAATCCAAGAAGGAACCAGAAGGCTGGAAGCTGGAAAGTAGAATGCTATAACTGTCACAAGATCAGACACATCCAAATGGATTGTCCCGAGCTCAAGAAGGACGAAACCAAGAAGGAGGTGGGTAGAAAGGAAGATAGAAGAAAGGCCCTCATCGGAGAAGACCAGGAGCATGTCGAATCAAGCAGCGGATTCTTTTCTGATGAAGACGAGGAGTATGACTGCCTGATGGCAAACCTAGCTGATGAAGAGGTAACTTCTAAACCCACCGGTTCAAATAATAGCTCAGCCATGTCACAAGATATGGATCTACATGAATCGGTAAATCAGTTATTTAAAGATTTTGAAACACTCAAATCTGCACACCAAGTCATATCAATGAGAAGACTCATTGCAAGATGAGAATAGGCGATTGAAAAATGATTTGAAAAACTCGGCTAGATTTGAATAAGGTTGAGACAACTACGGTGACTTTAACAACCGTGCAAATGTCAATACAAATTGAGATAGATCGGCTAACCATTTTACTTAAAGAAAAATCACCGCACTTGCTCATGCCAAAGCCGAGTTCACTAAGTAGCTCGGATAAATAAAACTCGGGCGCGAAATAACCTCCTGAAGGCGTCTTCAACCACAGGGAGAATTGTGTACTTATAAAGGTCACTATATACCAAATCAGGCCTTGGATATGATTCTCACACTCCCTCTAGTTACGAAACCAAGTTTATCAAGGGAGAAACAATTGTCTCATTCTTGAGCACGTATATAAACCGATATTCAAAACAGCAACGGCCAAGTTAAACGTCTAGGTGCAGTCGAGTTACACTGCATGACCACCTAGACAGCGACTAGCGGTGGCGAGGCAAAACCGGCGGCCAGACAACATGCCCACTATTACCAACAACTCCCCAAAAATAGATTTCATAATGGGAGGGGCAGATGGAAACCTCAAGGTTATCCTAATTACCAAAATGAACAAGTGTGGAGACCACAAAGATTTAATAAATGGTCTCAGCCTAGATTTAGAAATGGCCCACACTTTTAAAATTTTGAGGAATATCCGGTATACAATCCAACCAGGAGATTCATACCTCGACCACAGACACCTTATAAGGGTTATAATAATAATAATAACAATTTCTATAATCCAAGGAGAAATCAATTCTCCAGGAAAACAACTAACCCCAAAGGACCCACACAAATTTGGGTACCTAAATCTCTGCTTGTCTAATTGCAGAAAAGATGGAAGGACTACAACCACATCTCCTCAACCTCAAATTTTGGAGGTGAAGAATGGTTTGTAGACTCTAGATGCTCGAGGAATATGACCGGGAACAAGAAGATGCTGACCAAATACATCAAAGAAAGAGGTCCCGATGTAACCTTTGGAGATAGCTCTAGAGGACAGACAAAAGGCTTTGTAGAGCTGCACCGAGGAAACATTGTGATATCCAAAGTTCATTATGTCAAAGGGCTTAAGTACAATCTCCTGTCAGTTCTGTGACGAGAAGAATCTAGTAGTCTTCACCATCTTGAAGTGTATGGTGATAGACATCTTATCTGGAGAGATAAAGCTACAAGGTTTCCGAAGAAGAGATGTCTACATGATTGATTGGAACACAAGAACACCTAACTCCTGTTTTCTATCCAAGACAGTAGCTGAGAATGGATGGTTGTGGCACAAAAGACTATGTCACCTGAACTTCAAAGCCATCAACAAGATTAGCTCTCAGAAGCTGGTCAGAGGACTTCCAAATGAAGCATTCAAGAAGGAAGCACTCTGTGATGCATGTCAGAAAGGAAAGCAGACCAAGGCATCGTTCAAACCAGTTCAGCCTACAGCGCTCACAACAAGGATCTTAGATCTACTCCACATGGATCTATTTGGTCCTATCAAGCCAAGGACTTTGAGCGGCCGAAAGCATGCCCTTGTAATAGTAGATGATTATTCAAGGTACACTTGGATCATTTTCCTATACAAGAAAAGTGAAACCCTGACCAAGTTACCTGAGCTGCTGAGAAGGATCCAGAATGAGAAATCCCTCTACATAATCAAGATCAGATCAGATAGAGGAGGAGAGTTTCTCAACAAGGCGATAACTGATTACAGCGATCAGAATGGGATCCAGCATGAGCTCTCTGCAGCCAGGACGCCCCAGCAGAATGGTGTTGCTGAAAGAAGGAACAGAACCCTGAAGGAAGCAGCAAGGTCCATGATTGCGAAGCGGACTGCCCAAAAGGTTCTGGGCTGAAGTCAGTAAACACTTCTGTCACACCCAGAACAGGAGTATGATAGTAGGGAGACAAGGCAAAACTCCTATGAGGTTTGGAATAATAGAACTCCTCTGTTGTTTTCTTTCATGTTTTTGGTTGTAAGTGTTTCATCCACAACAACGGTAAAACACGGCTAAATGCCTTTGATGCTAAAGCTGATGACGGTCTCTTTATGGGATATTCCCAAAGAAGCAAGGCATATAGAGTTTTTAATAAAAGAACCTTAGTTGTGGAGGAAACACCCCATGTTGTTTTTGATGAATCTACCGTTGAGTACAGGAAACAAGTTGAGCTAATTGAGAACAAGCTCAAGTCAGCAACCCTTGAAGAAGTCATTATACATGACACTCGAATGGTGGACTCACTGCAGAGACCCGGCTGATGACCCAACGGTGTTGAAGACCCAATGCAGATCGACAGATCACCAAACCTATCGATCCGATTCTGCTTGAAGAAGACCCGGAGGCGACAAAGACTCATCTGCAGATCGTAACCAAGCTGCAGATGACAAGGCGGTAGATCGATTCACGGAGACAGAACCCGGTGATGCAGATAACCACCAGGGCAATCCAACAGGGGGAACAAACCCAGAAGAAGACGATATCCCCAAATAGCTCAAGGATCACCCAATCTAGCAAATAATTGGAAAGTTTACTGATGGAGTTAAGACGAGACAGTCAACCCTACCAGCAGGAATGGCGATGTTCTCATGTTTTATGTCGCAAATCGAACCCAAGACTACAGAACAAGCCTTGGAATATTATTCATGGATTAATGCCATGCAAGAGGAATTGGAGCAGATGGAAAGAAACAAAGTTTGGGAACTAACAGACAGACCTGATCACAAGAAAGTTATTGACACCAAATGGGTGTATAAAAACAAGAGTGATGAAGACGGAGCTGTTGTTAGGAATAAAGCCAGACTTGTAGCAAAAGGTTATGCACAGTGCGAGGGAATAGATTTTGATGAAACCTATGCACCAGTTGCAAGATTAGAGGCCATCAGACTATTCCTCGCATATGCTGCATTCAAGGACTTTGAAGTATATCAGATGGATGTAAAAAGTGCTTTTCTGAATGGAATTCTAGAAGAAGAAGTCTACGTAGAGCAACCCCCAGGTTTTGTCAAAGGAGACAAAGTCTATAAGCTGTTGAAGGCTCTGTATGGACTCAAGCAAGCACCGAGAGCATGGTATGAAACACTGTCTGTGTTTCTTGAGAAAAATGGATTTTGCAAAGGGAAGGTGGACAAGACCCTATTCAGAGTGGAGCACGAAATCCACATATTGATAGTCCAGATTTATGTGGATGACATCATATTCGGGTCAACCAATCCAGAGCTATGCGAGAAATTCTCCAACCTCATGCAAGGATAATTTGAGATGAGTATGATGGGAAAGCTTAACTTCTTTCTCGGATTACAAGTTAAGCAGATGGAAAAAGGAATTTTCATCAACCAAGCAAAGTATACCAGAGATCTTATCAAGAGATATGGAATGGAATCAGCCAAGCCCACAATAATTCCAATGAGCACAAGTACTCACCTGGATGCAGACGAGGCAGGCATATCAGTGGACTCAACCCACTACAGAGGACTCATTGGATCTCTTCTGTACCTCACTGCAAGCAGGCCAGACATATCATATGCCGTTGGAGTTTGTGCAAGATTCCAGTCCAAGCCGAAGCAATCACACCTAGATACAGCCAAGAGAATAATAAAATACCTTAAGTCTACAATTAATGTTGGACTATGGTATCCCAAGGATGATAACTTCGAGCTGTCAGGATACTCAGATGCGGATTTCGCAGGATGCAAATGTCGTCGAGTTCTATCGCGAAGCTTATCTGATTGAAGACGGAATCCATAGCACACTCGGCGGAATACCAGTCAGAAGCATGCCAACTATTGTTGTAAGTGAATTCAATTAGTGGTAGATGAACTTCCCAATCAGTCGACCAATCTAAGGCACAAGCCCTTAGCATGTCTTCCACTGTTTGAATAGTCCTCTCGGACTATCCGTGTGTCTGCGGATGATAAGCTGTGCTGAAGTTCAATTCGGTTCCCAAGGCCTTATGAACTGCTTTCAAAAAATGAGACACGAAGTGACCATCTCGATCAGAAATAATGGTCTTCGGCGTACCATGCAATCAGACTATCTCTGCAATAAATACTCATGCCAACTTCTCTGGTCCCAAAGTGTCCTTTATGCCCAGAAAATGAGCCGATTTGGTTAGACGGTCAACTATAACCCAAATCATGTTCATTCCTGGTATGGCCTCGGCATATTAGTGATAAAGTCCATCGATATGTCCTCCCACTTCCATTCAGGAATCGGGAGCGGCTTCAGCATTTCGGCAGATTGTTGATATTCAATCTTAACCTGCTGACAAATCAATAATTTCGAGACCTAATCCGCTACATCTTTCTTCATGTTGCCCCACCATAAATTCTGCTTCAGATCCTTATACATCTTACTGGTGCCTGGATGGATAGAATAGGGCGTACTGTGAGCTTCTTTCATGATTGTCTGCTTAAAGGCACCGACACTGGGAACACAAAGTCGGCTCTGGAATCTCAAAACTCCATCATCATGAATTAAAAATCCTAGGGCTTTTCCTTTGATCACTTCATTGCGTAACTGAATCATCAGAGGATCATCTAATTGCTTAGATTTGATTTCTTCGGTTAATGATGAAGTTAATTCCATCACACACAGTTCTCCCTGGACTCTTTGCAACCATACTTCAATTCCTTCACGAATCAATTCCCGTTGAATGCTGGACTGGTAGGTGAGAGTCTCCAGCATTCGAATAGAAACAGGCTTTCGGCTTAGTGCATCGGCCACCACATTTTCTTTACCTGGATGATAAAGAATTTCCAAGTCATAGTCCTTAATCAATTCCAGCCATCTCCTCTGCTGCATATTCAACTCTTTCTGACTGAAGATGTATTTGAGACTCTTATGATCCGTGAAGATCTGACAGTGAGTCCCGTACAAATAATATCTCCAAATTTTCAAGGCGAAAACCACGGCTGCTAGCTCCAAATCGTGTGTTGGATAATTTACTTCATAGGGCTTCAACTGTCGTGATGTGTAGGTGATCACCTTCTCATTCGGCATCAGTACACACCCGAGACCTTGGTTTGAAGTGTCAATGTAAACTATGAATCCTCCAGTTCCCTTTGGGAGTGCGAAAATCGGTGTCATGGTCAATCTCTTCTTCAATTCATCAAAGCTGGACTGACACATCTCGTTCCACTAAAACTTTTAGGTTTTCTGCAGTAATCAAGTAAGTGGGCGGGTAATTTTGGAAATCCCTTCCACGAACCGATGATAATACCCAGCAAGTTCTAAGAAACTCCTGACTTCCTTTACGTTCTTAGGAGACTTTCAATCCATAACTGCTTCGATTTTCTGGGGATCTACTCGGACTCCTTCTGCTGATACCACGTGACCGCGGAACATTACTTCCTTTAGCCAGAATTCATACTTAGAAAGTTTGGCATATAATTGTTCGCTTCTCAAGAGGTCCAAAACGATCTGTAAGTGTTGCGCATGCTCTTCCGGGCTCTTAGAATAAACCAGAATGTCATCAATAAACACAACCACGAATTTGTCCAAGTATTCTATGAACACTCGATTCATCAATTGCAAAAACACGGCAGGTGCATTAGTGAGACCAAACGGCATCACTACAAACTCATAATGTCCGTAATGAGTTCTAAATACTGACTTCGGAACATCAGATTCCCTAATTCTCAACTGATGATATCCCGATCTCAGATCGATCTTAGAAAATAATGTTGCTCCTTGCAACTGATCAAATAAATCATCAATCTGTGGTAACGGATACTTGTTCTTGATCGTCATCTTGTTCAGTTCTCGATAGTCAATACACAATCAAAGCGATCCATCCTTCTTCCGGACAAAAAGAACTGGTGCACCCCAGGGCGAAACGCTTGGCTGAATATAGCCTTTGTCCAGTAACTCTTCCAGTTGCTTCTTCAATTCGTACTCAATACGTGCCATACGATACGGGGTCTTAAAAATTGGTGTAGCTCCTGGTTCTAGCTCGATGGTAAATTCTACATCTCGTTGTGGAGGAAGTCCAAGCAATTCGTCAGGAAACACATCCAGAAATTCGTTCACAACAGGAATGGATGAAAGTTCTACTTTTCCATCCTCCTTCTTCATTGCATAACACCAGTATCTAGTACAGCCCTATTTTAGCAGTTTGACAACTTTCATCGCTTTGATCATCTTTCCTGAGCTTCCTAGTTTCCATCCCTCGAACAATATTTCGGAACCATCTTCAGCTATCATCGAGATATTCCTCTTCCGGTAGTTTACAATAGATCCATATCAATTAAGCTAATCCTCTCCGAGAATCAGGTCGTCTCCTTGCATTTCTATCACGATCAGATTTGAGGGCCAATCTCTACCTCCAATTGATATGGGAAAATCTCTAGTTTCTAAGTTTCCCACAATTCTCTCTCCACTCGGTAAGCCCACAACATAAGACTCACAATTATGAAAACCAGAAATGTTTAAACGATTTACACAATACAATGATATAAATGAATGTGTAGCCCATGTATCAAATAAAATGTTAACTGGTTGTGCAAGGATCTGAACGGTACCTGATGCGACAGCAGCATCCTGATCATCTGCCCTCCTCATTTCATACAGGTATAGAGCCCCCTTTTGGTCTAACTGTCCTCTGCCTCGTCCACGACCAAAACTCTGGGGTAGCTGGACACTCTGCTGCGTCTTCTGAACACTCGCTTCTTTCTGAGCTGGTTGTGATGTACGAGCTCTAAATGATTTTGCAACCTCTTCATAGAACACCGCACGATGTCCCTCTCGACCACAATCATAACAAGTCACGGTGGGAAGGGGGCAATTTCGTTGATAGTGTCCCGTCTGACTACAGTTAAAGCACTTCCTCGTTACATCCGTCGTGGCTGATACTGCTCCAAAGTTCTATTCGCTCTTGGATGGGTGCGGAGGTTTCTTGAATGAATGAAAGGATGACTGGGCCTTGCGGGGCCCACTGCTCTTGTGCTTTGTGAAACTACCAGAGACTTTCTACTTCTTGAATTCTGCAAACTTTTCCATCGTTGTTTCTTTGATTTCATACGCCAATGCTTTATCCTGATAATGACGGAGAGTGGTACATTCGAAACCAGACATGTACCTCTGAATCTCTGGTTTCATTCTCATATCAAAATGGATCATCATTTCTGCATCTGTTCTGACCAGATGTCGAATAAATGCCAGTTGCTGGATAAACGTCTTAATCGCCTGAGATACTGGCACATCCGAAGGCTGCGCGGAGAAAAACTCTCGAACTTTGGCTTCCCTCACTGGATGAGGGCGGTACAGAGCTTCCATAATCAATTTAAATTCTACCCAGTCGACGTCATGATCTATAGGCCGGATGGCTTCCCACCACTCAGACGCATCCCGTGTCAGAAAGTACTGGGCTATGGGAACTCTTCGGCCGTCTGGGCAGTTAATCCCTGCGATCACTTTCTACAGCTCTCTAAGCCAATGATCCCACGTCGGCGTCTCCGAGAAACCGTCAAACTTTGGTGGATGCATTTTCACCACCTCATGGAGCTATCGGTCTCCTCGATTTCCCAACTCTGGGATGCGTTGCTGTCTCTCCCCCTGTTGCAATCCGACTGCCACCTACATCCGGTCAACAACCTAAGCAAACTGAGTCATCTGGTTGACCACCTGATGAAGGATTTCAGGAACAGCAGGTTCTGGTTCATTGTTAATAGATTCTTGTGGCTCGCCTGAGCTGTGGCTGGCCTGATTAGAAGGAGAAGCTTCTCTTTCAGCATTCCTTCGTTCGTGTCCACAACCGCGATCACGTCCACATCCTCCTCTCAACATACTGTAAGCATAAATACTCAATATACAGGAAACAATATCATTCTAATGTTCAAGCATAAAGAGATACAACATGTAAAGGATGAGATAGAGTTTAGGAACTTACAACCACCGCTCGCACAAAGACGTAGGCAGTACAATGATGTTATTCACGGCCGGTTACCTCAAAATACATATACGACCCCTATTTTAACCCAACGACCAAGATATCCATAATATTAGCTACGATACCATATTCTGTAACACCCCCTATATATTCAGGAATATTACAGCGCCATAAATCATTTACATAAGAATTTACAAGGCTGAACAAATGAACAGACAATAACAGATACCAATATATGAAAGTAACTGAAATAAAATACAATAGTTCTGGGCCAATACTGAAAATACAAATGTCCAAATGAAGAATATTAATACATAACCAAATCCACCATCACAAACGACGATGTACTCGAGTACTTATTAAAAACAACACAAACAACAGACAATTAATTCCGGCCGGAACATCACTCTGCACCCTCGTCGTCATGCAGCTCCAGTGGTTATTTTCCTACTCTCCTGAATCCTGAACATAAACAAATGTTCACCCCCGATGGGGTTAGCACAACGATGCTAGTACAAGTACCACAACATATTATTCAACGATTAACAAAGAACAATACTAACATAAAAGACAAAATACTAACAAGTCTCTTCCTACGAGAAACTCATAAATATCATACACAAATGATAATCACAACATGACATCACAACATATACATGGTAATTCCGATGATCCAGCGTTCATTGCCTAGATCCCCCGATGATCCCATCAGACCAACACGAAGTGGAAAAACCTGTCCGATGATCCAGCGCATGCTAGCATAGATCCCCCGATGATCCCTTTGGACCAACACGGGGTGGACATACAACAACGACATACATGCATGACAGTATGTATAACATCAATATGTAAAACAATTAAAGTACTTGCCTCGAATTGATGACAATAATAAAACTTCGATGAATATCAATACACTCGAAGGTCACCCCTTCGATCAATCACATAGTAAGATTCGGTCCTAAAACAGAAGAAATATATAGAGTTCACCTCACGTCGAATAACTAACGTATGAACATCTAACATCCTAAGTTACGGCCGACAGTTCAACAAAACGTAACCTGTCTGATCTGCATAACGTACGTTATGTACCAACCATAGCGTACGTTAAGTATGCTCGTTAGCGTATGTAAGCTACGTAGCCTATCGTACACTAATCATGCATTAGATAGTTCCTCTCTGATGATATAGCGTACGTTACGTACGCAACGTAGCATACGCTAAGTCTTCCCATTAGCGTACGTAAGCTACAGAGCCTATCGCACGCTAAACATGCATCTGACAGTATCCTCCCTAATCAGACGACTGACTCGTCACACGAAATTCTCAGTGTTTTAACGTACGTTATCTTCATACATGTTACACTCATGCAAACTTGAATGATCTAATGATATTGAATGTCTTCCAACTTCAAGGATAAGCATACTATCATGATGTCATACTCCAATCTTGATTAGAAATTCTCTTACGTAGTTCGGGTAATCTAAGGTTGATACACTTGTTACCAATATCATCAATACATTCAAACTTCATCATGAAGATTAATTAACCAATCCAACTTATAAGAAATGATACAACCTTCGATGATCCATTTCTTAAGTCCGTTTAGCAAAAGTGATATCAATACCAAGCCTACGATTATTATGGCAACACCATTCTATACGGATTATCAATCTCAGAACACTACTCATATTGTTTGCCGTAACAAGATTCCAACTATAATGGTAACTTAAGCATAATTATCTCAACTTCCTAAACATGATGTGGTTGAATAAATCATCTATGGAACTTAATATCCTTGGTAGCATGATCATAACATCCTTAATAACACGAATCCAATGTTGGAGATAGCATAACATACCTTAAGATGAAGAAAATGTTGAGACAATAGGTAGAATCCAACTCTGGTTGCTTGTGTGCCAATCCAAGATGCTTCTCAACTTCAATGATCAATATAAGTGATATCCAATCTCCAATGATCGAGTATAGATGGTTTATAGATGTTTATGTAGAAGGGGGAGGATCTTTGGAATTCAAAGAAGTGAGTACAAGTGAAGAAAACGTAAACAAAATGAAATGGGGTGCTGTCCCATTTATAATGTTTCTGACTTTACATACGTTAGTCTTCATGCATAACATACGTAATCCTCTTAGCGTACAATATCTGTTCCCCTTAGCGTACGATATCATCCAATAATAGCTTACTGTCTCATTATGTACTCACTTACATACGCTACACCATCAAGTTACGTACATAAGCAACACCCATTAGCGTACGCTAGACACATACCTTAGCGTACGTTAACACCCGTTGACTTAAAAACTGTCCAGGTTCATGCTGTGAGAATTTGGTGAGGATCTGGCCGGGCCCACCAGCAGTTGGATCATGTGCTAGCCGTCCTGCTCAATTATTAGTTGCCTTATATATGCTATGCTTCATTCATTGGCGTACGCTAATCAGGGCATATAACGTACGTTAATCTCTCTTCTTAGCGTACGTTATTACGTAATTGCATGTGAAAATTTACATGTTGATATTATCATGCACATGGATACAAATACGAGAAAGGTCATACTTCGATTATTGATATCGCAAATTCGAATAATACATGGTTCAATACAGATGAAATACTCAACAATTTATCCGGATATTACAGTATCAAATACAACTGGCTCTAAATGCTTTGGCCAAAGACTTATGATCTCATTTGACACTAATCGCATATGACATTTGCCTGCTCACTTACAGGAGAAACAATCCTATCTTAGTATTAAGTAGAGATTACTACTTGCCCCTAAGTTGCACTTCGAGGTTGACCCCACCAGTTAATGATTGGATCAAACTACTCTGGTGACTAACTTAATGTCACAAGCACATTTCCTACTGAACCTTCAAGTTAATGGTTCACGTATACCTATCACAATCTTTCTATTTAGTCATTGACTATCCTAGAGTGAAATCCATGTGACCAAATTGAGGTACCATTAGCATATCGATACCGTATGCTACCACTATCTTTTAGTGAGGACAGACACTCTCCATATCAAAGTACACATTATACAAGTCTTGTCAAACCTTAATGCCTAGTTAGGTTTTATCGATTTACAAACTAGTTAAACATTCAATCCCTAAACACTTCTAGTGCCTATCTCCTTATCTTCCTAAGGAGTTGAATGTTTGCTCTCAAATGCAAGGACTATTATTATATATACACCAAATCATGAGGCCAATGATATATAATAACATAGCATTAAAAATGCCTTTTTCAATTGATGTTCATAATTATAATACAATACTCTCACTCTCTCATCCTCAGAGTGACATTCGAGGGTATATTTCTAACAATCTCCCACTTGCACTCAATGCCATAAACTATGGTATCTAATACCCATATTCTCCAGATCTCTCTCTAAGACCACTTGAAATAGTGGCTTGGTTAGTGGATCAACAAGGTTATTTGCTGTGTCGACTCTCTGGAGGGTAACATTTCCCTTTTGAAACATTTCTCTAACAAAATGATATTTTATCTCAATATATTTGGTCCACTTGAAGTTTCTCAAGAAACTTTTTAATCCAGAATACTTCTTTAGCAACCTCCGTGGCTGACTGATATTCGGCTTAACATGTAGAAATTGCAGTCATACTTTGCTTGGCACTTCTTCGAGATACTGCTCCACCATTTAAGGTAAAGATATACCCTGATGTAGACATCTTTACATCCGTGTCTCCCAAAAGTTCGAGTTAGTATAACCCCACTTTAAGTTCTCCACCACCGTATGTATGAACCAAGTCTTTAGTTCTTTATAGTAGTCTAATGTTCCTTCCCTAGATTTGACTGATACCGACTTACCATGCTCACAGCATAAGCAATGTCTGGTCTAGTACAAATCATAGCGTACATAAGGCTACCCACTTCTGAAGCATAGGGCAACTTACTCATTTCCATTCTTTATTCCTCACTTTGACGACACATATCTAAGGAGAGTTTTATATCATGTCGCATAGACACGAATACTCTTTTAGAATCTTTCATCCTAAATCGCTTTAGGATTTTTTTCCATATAGAGGGCTTGCGAGAGACCTAACATTCTCTTTGCTCTATCCCGATAGAGACGAATACCCAGAATATAAGTAGCTTCTCCCAAGTCTTTCATTGAAAACTCACTAGAAAGCCAAGCTTTCACATAACTACGCATTCCTACGTCATTTTCTATAAGTAGAATGTCATCCACATATAGTAGTAAGAATGTTATTTTACTCCCACTAACCTTCTTATAAACACAAGGCTCCTATTTATTTTGGACAAAATCAAACTCTTTGACTGCCTCATCAAAACGAATATTCCAACTTTGTGAAGCTTGCTTCAGTCCATAAATGGCATGCTGAAGCTTTCACACTTTACGAATAACAGTTTTATATATGAATCCCTTATGATGTTTCATATAGATCACCTCCTTGAGGAATCCATTTATAAATGCTGTTTTCACATCCACTTGTGATATTTCATAGTCTAAGTGGGCTGCTATGGCAAGCATCATGAAACAGACTTAATCATGACTACATGCGATATGGTCTTGAAGTAATCGATTCCTTCTATTTGGGAATAACCCTGTGCCACAAGCCTGGCCTTATAGGTATCAACCTTGCCATTTCCATCAGTATTTATCTTGTATACTATTTATTTTTAATGAACACTATGTCCTTAGGACGATCTACTAAAGTCTGATTAGCATGCATAGAGTCTATCTCTACTTCTGTAGCTTCTCTCCACTTCGCGAGTCTACATCTACCATCGATTGGTCATATGTAGAGGGATCATTATCTTGGATACTTCCTGTCATCTCACGAGGACCCAGTTCCTCTAGAGGCAGATAGCGATACTTCTCAGTTAAATGAGGAACTTTACTAGATTTGCGAGGTTGTGTTTGTATTTCAGAAGGTTTTGTTCCCATCTTGTACATGTGTCTCATTTGGTGTTTCTTTTACTTCATTTAAAGAAATATTTCTACATGTGCCTCTTTCCTGAGTGAACTCATCTTCAAGAAAGTGTGCTTGTAAAGAAACAATGATCATATGATCTTCGTGCATGTAGAATAGATATCCCATAGAGTCCCCTGGATATCCTATGAAACGACTCTTCACACACCTAGCTTCCAATTTCTCTACTTTAGTCTTCTTGACATAAGCAGGACATCCCTAATTCCTAATATGATTAAGACTTGGCTTTCTAACTCTCTACATCTCCTGTGGAGTCTCAGGAACGGACTTGGAAGGACATCTGTTCAAGATATATGAAGCAATAAGGAGTGCGTAACCCCACAGGTAAATTGGTAGATTAGTATAGTTAAGCATGGATCGAACTATGTCCAATAAGGTTCGGTTCCTTCCTTTTGACACACCATTCAATTGTGTAGTAATTGGAGGTGTAAATTATGATACTATTCCTAGTTCTTTTAAGAACTCATCAAACTAGGTAATCATATACTCGCCATCTTAGTCTGACCGAAGAGCCTTAATACGGTTACATATTTGATTTTCAACTAGAGCCTTAAATTCCTTGAATTTATCAAAGGCTTTGGATTTATGTTTCATTAAGTACACAAATGTAACATCCCCAAAACCAACCGGGAATATTACAGTGTCGTGGGCCCCATATTGGAACCCACAATGCTAAAATCATTTTCGCAAACATTTAAAAATGTCAAAAGGCCGATGACGGTAATGTTTTAAATACTCAAATATTTTTCAGAATGTTGTTCCCCATTACCGTCAGAAAACACCATTTGAAAACACAAGGCAGAGACGCCAAAAGGGCATTTAGAAAGTATGCACGAGTTGGAAAAATACTGAAAGCCATTATAAAATTTCACACGCAGCGGATAGAGACATGATTAAATACATTTGCAGCGGAATCATAACAACCAGAAAACAATACACAAATCCCAATAACCATGCCATAGCCAGTATCACCGGAAAACTCATCCCTTCATGACTGCAACTAGCTCGAACTCTGAGTACCTAAAAGATAAAGCCCACGATGGGGTCAGCCATAATACTCAACAATGATAACGATCACATCACATAAACAATTACATATCAATATAATTTATAGAGTAAGAACATACCCCACGAAATCTTACCGTAGTAAGCTTACCAATCCATCACAATCCATATCAAATCAATCCTTACCATGATCCACATCTTGCGTTCACAAGTGACGAATGAATTCAAAAGTAACCATCTGAACTGTATCTGAAACGATACCAAGATTCTCAAACATAGATATATCTCAAGTATGGAGTGATCTATCCATGACCAATCTTGTTCTCTGGGTCGCACGATCGGACCCCCATTCCGATAAAACCGATATCCCACGATATATCTGTAAATCAATTGTCCCGAAACAATGGCAAGATCCGGATATTAATACAAAGTATGAATGCTCACACAATCAATAATGATAAACAACCAATGCATCAGAACGAGAATATCAATGACATGATAACTCCACACAAGATCGACAAAGGATCAACCGCGAACGAGAATACCATGATGTGGTAACTCCAACATATCAATGAAGGATCAACAACCGAGAATACCAACGATACGGTAAACCCCAACAAGATCAATAAAAGATCAACAACCGAGAATACCAATGATACAATAAACTCCGAAAAGATCAAAGAAGGATCAACAACCGAGAATACCAACGATACCATAAACTCCAACAAGATCAATAAGGAACAACAACTGAGAATACTAACGACACAGTAAACTCCAACAAGATCAATAAAGGATCAACAACCGAGAATACCAATGGTACGGTAAACTCCAAAAAGATTAATAAGGAACTACAACGATCGAGAATACCAACGGTAAGGCAGACTCCAAAGAGAATCAATAAGGATCAATAAGGAACAAGATTACCAACGATAGGATAAACTTCAAACGAGATCATTAGGGAATAAAAAACAAACGAAATTACCAATGATATCGTAACTCCAAACGAGATCGATAAAGGATCGACAGGGACAGATACATGAGAGAATAAAATTGTCAACCATATACAAATCACATATATGGGATCTCAAAGATAAACCCGACTATCGAACAGATCCGATTATACATGGACTATGAATGACCGATCAACCTGACTCAAGATGGACGTCACGCTACGCCTAATCCGGAAATGTGTCCGTGTACAAGCCAACCACGTGTATTGATCAGATACACGTCTGGTCTCGTACCTAATCATCCTCATGAAGTACCTCTTGTGTGCACGGTTCAATATGAAGTCGAAACCAACACATGCTACACGTACCCGCCCTGAAAATCCTACACATGACCGACCAGAACGTATCTGACTCCAGATATATCATGATACAACATGACAACGAATCTCAAAGAAACGCATATCCAACAAGGATCAGAAGACTTTCCAAGTGAACAACGATAACTCGATCATGAAAGACCAGCACGACCATAATGTCGTATTTCTGTCAGACAACAGTTCACAGCATGCTCAACAATGCATACAATATGATCACATAAACTCTCAAGGCTGCAGCCAAGGGTCACGGAAGCATCTACTCAAGAATACTCCGGATTGGGTACCATTCAGGTTTTATCCCGCAACACAGTTCATGTAATCACAAAATACCCCAAGGTCGCAACCAAGGGTCACGAAAGTATCCATACATGAATACCCCAGAACATAGGTGCCATTTAGGTCTTATCCCCTAACACATCGGCCCAACAGATCACAGCTCAAAGAAAGAGCACATCACAAAACGTAATAAGCAGTGTTGCACACTCACCACATGAAGTATCAACACACACATGTAATAATGCAACAGGATGATTATCATAATCTAGCAATATTAATTTACCTCAAGCTTAAGACGCTAACCTTTCCACGTCCAACACCCCTGAACGAATACACGGTTATCCAAATAATCCAAAATGATGTACATTCCATTACTAATACCAAACCACTATCTCCAGTTCGATATCGGCATGATAACTAGTCTTGATATCTAACTTCTCATATAGTAGACCAAACATAATTCACGTCTCTGTTTCCACTAGACATCTTTAAAATCATATAAATTATGATTTATCTCAGTCCGAGCATAATATACATACTATCATTCCGACAATTCATATTCCATGATGCGATTGCTATATGAATCATAAATGAAATGAAAACGAAATCATTTATTAAACATTATGAACTGAGCAAGCATAACTTGCCTCGATACCGATATTATGAAGTTGTTACCAATCCCATCGTCTTCATCTACAAGATCCGCAGCCCCGACCAAGGCGATCCATGCATTCTTCAATTCCTATCGCAGCACAACGGTTATCATCAATGATCACTTAACGCAACCTAATGCAATGATCAATTAATGATACGTTCAATAACAATCAACAACCGATACAACCAACCAATCAAACTCAACGGTTCAACGATATCTCGATCATACGAAACCAAACCATATCAACTCTTAACAATACGAATATAAGCTGAAATTCAATAATCGATAATTCTAGCAAGTGTCTCGACATTCTTGATTCCGACTTCAATCTTAATTACGGATTAACACGGCTCATCTTTGTAAATTCATTGGAATAAAATTACCGATTATCATCACGAATAATCATATGCCAAAATGAACCGTAATCCTTCCAATTTCAGTAAAATCATGACATATATAACTCAAGTGTTCTTCAAGAATATGAATCAATCCATAATCTGTTTGTAGCTAACAAAACAACGTAATTCGATGGGTTATATCATCTAAACCATCATTTAATTCATAATCCAAGGTATATATCGTCATGTTCCTTAACATACGATTCATACAACCTAAAGAATCACAACAACAACACCATAATCATCATAATACGAAGAAGAACGTCAACAACAATATCAAAATTCGAATCAAGGAGAGGATTATCCTACATACCTCTTAGAACATGAAATACACAAGTGACCACCTCAAGAATCAATGATATCTCCATATCTCAAGCTCCAATCCCATGTTTCCAAGCTCATAATCAACTTAGAAGGACTGAAAACTCCATCTCTGAGCGTATGAATGCGAAAACAAAATGAAATTCTAAAGAGAGATGAAATGACGGGCGTCCACTTATATAAACCTCCAACTCGTTACGTACGTAACACACCAAGGTTAACGTACGTAAGACACTCTTACGTACGCTATCTGACTTTGGTAGCGTACGTAATGACGGTCCAGATGTCACTGACTCATTTCTTTTAAAGACTTATATACGTAATCCCTTCTCTGTAGCGTACGTAATACGTAGGTTGACTTGCTACAGTAACACACCTTCTTAGCATACGTAATGATACATCCTTAACGTACGTAAGGCTCGAAGTTGACTCGCCTGTCCACATCCACGCTGAAAGCTGTCGACACCGGGCCCACCTACCGACCATAGCTTGATCATGTCCGATTCCTTTCTTAACGTACGTTGTGTACACAACCTAACGTACGGTAAGATTGCTTAGTTACGTACGTAAACTCCATCATGTAGCCTACGGAATGTCTTTCATACTTAGCCATTTCTGCTCCTGTCTGCCGTCTCAATATACTAAATACGTACACGCGACATACTGAATACATGTGCTCGTTCCAATAACATTCTCATACGATACATCTGATGCACGATATCCTTAAATACAACTATCGATCAAGTACGACAATTGTACGATACTCATACAGTATATCCGACATCGAAAAAACATATCAAGCATGTAATATCCTAGAATTAAAATAACCTTGATAGACATACTGGCACGACTGTCACAGTTCCCAAAATTATCCACCCATACTGTGTCGGTCGCACTCTGTACAGTACAACTCAGATAAAATAATGCGAAAAATCGTAGCAAAATTCTAGGATATTACATATCTTCCCACTTAAATAAGTTTCGTCCTCGAAACTTAAAATCCTGTCATAACCAATATCTCAATCCCGAAATATCTTAAAATCATGTCACCTTGTTCAAATAATCATAATCAAAACCAAATAACTGAAAGAACATACTTACAGGTCCGTGAAGTCGATGATCTCCCGTGATACTAGCATATGACTCCCATACAAAGTCTCAACACAATAACAACACAACGGCATCGCAAATATAGCAATTTGAAAATATTTCAAAAATTTTGGAACCTCCAAAAATCAGTTTGACTCGAAAGTCAGAAAAATTATTTTGAAAAGTCACGCTACTACCACACCGGTAGAGCCACATAACACACATGCCCGGGTTTTACGAAACCCAAGCTCCGATACCATCTTCTGTAAGACCCCCAAAACCAACCGGGAATATTACAGCACCGTGGGCCCCATATTGGAACCCACAAGGCTAATATCATTTTCGCAAACGTTTAAAAATGCTAAAAGGCCGATGACGGTAATGTTTTAAATACTCAAATATTTTTCAAAATGTTGTTCTCAATTACCGTCAGAAAATACCATTTGAAAACACAAGGCAAAGACGCCAAAAGGGCATTTAGAAATTATGCATGAGTTGGAAAAATACTGAAAGCCATTATAAAATTTCACATGCAGCGGATAGAGACATGATTAAATACATTTGCAGCGGAATCATAACAACCAGAAAAGAATACACAAATCCCAATAACCATGCCATAGCCAGTATCACCGGAAAGCTCATCCCTTCACGACCGCTACTAGCTCGAACTCCGAGTACCTAAAAGATAAAGCCCATGACGGGGTCAGCCATAATACTCAACAATGATAACGATCACATCACATAAACAATTACATATCAATGTAATTTACAGAGTAAGAACATTCCCCACGAAATCTTACCATAATAACCTTACCAATCCATCACAATCCATATCAAATCAATCTTTACCACGATCCACATCTTGCGTTCACAAGTGACGAATGAATTCAAAAGTAACCATCTGAACTGTATCTGAAACGATACAAAGATTCTCAAACATAGATATATCTCAAGTATGGAGTGATCTATCCATGACCAATCCTATTCGCTGGGTCGCACGATCGGACCCCAATTCTATTAAAACTGATATCACGATATATCTATAAATCAACTGTCCCGAAACAATGGCAAGACCTGGATATTAATACAAAGTATGAATGCTCACACAATCAATAATGATAAACAACCAATGCATCAGAACGAGAATATCAATGACATGATAACTCCACAAGATCGACAAAGGATCAACCGCGAACGAGAATACCATGACGTGGTAACTCCAACAGATCAATGAAGGATCAACAACCGAGAATACCAATGATACGGTAAACCCAACAAGATCAATAAAGGATCAACAGTCGAGTGTAATACCCGTAATTTCGATTTCTGGTAATTTCTTTTTTTCGGCGAAAGTCTGTTCTGACGAATCGCTCATGACCGTTTCATCATTCCGAGAATGATTAATTCTACACTTTTTGTCATCCGAGCTCGTTTCGGTGTCGTTTTGTTGAGTTCCGTGCTTTTTGGCGACTTTTCCGCACTTGAGTTCGATTCTTGCGAATCTCGTCCGAAACTGCTGTTTCGAGTTTCCCGTAAATTCGTTTAACTTTGTTATACGTGGTGTGAACTTCGGTTTGGTGTTTCGATCATGTATCGTGTATTTCGGACGTTTTGGCCCATTTTCGTAATTTCCCAAAGTTTGGGGTAATTACTTTCCGTTGTCGAATTTCGAGCCTTCGGGTGGTCGGAATCGTGTGTTCTCTTAGTGTTCGGATTCGTCTTTGCGAGTACTTCGTAAACGTATCTTCGATTTGTATTCAGGTTCGGGTTTCGGGGTCGTTCGGGCCGTCGGAGTTGGCCCCGACCGAGTCATGGCCGGCGATGCAGGCCCAGGCTAGCATCGCCGAGTTCTGGCCGGTAGTGCTCGGCGATTACGTACGTAAGGCGATTACGTACATAAGCCTCGGCGGTTACGTGCGTAATGATGCGGCATTTACGGCGAGACCTCGGCCATGGCGATTACGTGCGTAAGGGCCCGGCGATTACGTACGTAAGCGTCCGTGATGTCCGGCTATTTAAGGCACTGACCGAGTCATATCGGCATTTTCCACTTTTCTTCGTTCCTTAGCGATTTTTCACCATAGATCGATGGTTTTGAGTAGAATCAACTTATAACAACATGTTTTGGAAGTTGGAATCATGGATTAACATCATCTTCCACCGGATCGAAGGTAAGAACACCTAAACTTTTGGTTTTGGATGTTCTTGGGGTTTCTTGGTGTTTTGGCCAATTTTCTTTGTTTTGATTGATTCTGATGAAACTTGATTGTAAACTCGTAATCATTCAATACCCTTGAAGTTTTGTGGAACGGATTTGAGTATTTCTTTGAATAATCGATTGAATTGGACTACGCCTTCAAAGTGTCCGATAAAATGCTTCAATGGGTAGAACTTGGGAAGTTCCATACGTTTTCGTAGAATTGTGATTGAATTGATATCGTTGTGACTTAGGAACAAATTCTTGTGAAGAACTCGAGTCGGAACCCTTCCGTTCATTGCCTTCTTTGGGGTTCGAGCTTCCCGGTCGAACCGTGTTCTTCGGAGCGTCCGGTAGCGGTTATTAAGGCAAGTATCTTATTATACGACTTGTATCTTGTGAAAGATAATTACGTATGATATGTATGACGATTTTGCTTGCCTCCGTAAATATATGTCCGTTTGAGTTGGTTGTGTTTTCCGAAATTTGAAGGCTTTGTGATAATAGTGATATATTGGTATACGTGTTAGGCGTTGTGCCATTTGTGCAGGATTGTGATGTACATATGAGATGGTTGTACACGTGTTTGTTCAATGTATTGTGTACCGAATGTGTGTTATGTTGGTTAAGAGTCGTTGTGATGATCATGATGTTTGTGTTGTTTTGGTTTACATACTTGATTGTACATTTCGGTGTAATGTGGAATGGCTTGACATTTAATGATTATGAATTGTGTCGTGTCGATGTGTGTGTGTTCCAGGTAGGGTCTGACGTGGCCTCTGGAGTTCGGTACATGATGTGTACGAACAAAGTGTGTGATCCAGGTAGGGTCTGACGAGGCCTCTGGAGTTCGGTACATGATGTGTACGAACAAAATGTGTGATCCAGGTAGGGTCTGACGAGGCCTCTGGAGTCCGGTACATGACGTGTATGGACTGTAATACCCGCAAATTCGATTTCCGGTAATTTTCATTTTCCGGCGGAGGTCCGTTTCGACAACTCGCTTGACACTGTTTTGGAATTCTGAACCTATTTTGTTCTTGGAGTTTCTCCGCTTAGACGGGTCTCGATGATGTTTTTATGTAATTTCATCTTGTGTTATATTTTGTCTCATGTGCATTTGATTCTCGTTAAACTCGATTTTCTTACTTCCATGAGTTCGTATGATTGAGTAGAACATGTTGTGAGTTTCGGATTGTTAATCCGACGTTGTATCGTGATTTTCGGATGTTTGGGCCGTTTTTGTAACTTCCTAGAAATTTAGGGAATTTGTTCCTTGTTCGACCTTGGTTGTGTACCTCAGATCGTTTTGGGGTTCCGTACTTCCATTTCATGTTATTGTTGCCCAAATATCTATTCCTATTGCTTTTATTCTCTTCCGGATCTTTTTTTCGTCATTTTGGGACCCGAGGGTGTGAGCCGCGGCACAAGGATTGTGCGCCGCGGCACATACTACCCGATTGTTGGCCGAGCAGTGTCGTGTGCCGCGGCACAAGGATTGTGCGCCGCAACACAGTGAGTCGGTGCGCGGCACACTGTCGGCCGCGGCACACCGTGTGGCACTGCCGGCTAAAACCTCTGTGCTGCGTGCCCGGCACGGTCCCGGCGATGCCGCGGCACATGCAGTCGAGCCGCGGCACACTCGAATGAGCCGCGGCACAACGAGCGGTCGGCCACCACTGGCGCAATTTTTGGCCACGTGCCGCGGCCTGGTCGTGAGCCGCGACACAATGCGGTCGGCGCTATAATCGGGTGTTTTCGGCGAGTTTCGCTCATTTCCTCCTTTTCTTCCACCGTGCGCGAGAGAGAGAGGGTTGAGAGGGGGATTTCTTCTCCATCCACCCTTTTGATTGTGTGTTTTTCTTCATCTTCCTTCGATCGTGTAGCTCGGATTGTGGATCTAGCACGTGTTCTTCGGATTATAGGGTTTGTATCTTCAAGAGGTAAGATCTCTTATACCCTAGTATGATTTTTGGGGAGGGTTTGGTGGTGATCTTGTGTTTTAATCCGAATTAACCGATGTTGTTGTTAGATTTTGATAATACTCTCGTGACCCTTGGTTTTCTTGTTTTTGGTTGGGATGAAATCCCGTTAGTTCACCGTTAACCGATTTCAATTCCCTACGCACTCTTGGTGTTCGATAAATTGTCCCAACGGGTAGAACTAGGAGGGATTTCTTCGTATTCATGATGTGAGATTGATTGTATATCATTATTGTGTTAGGGTCGGATTTGAGAGGATTGTTCGGACCGGAACCTATCCCTTCGTCGTCTCCTTCGCGTCGTATTACCAAGGCAAGTACCTCGGTATACGTATTGTAACTGCGTGAAATCATTGTTGTCGAAGTGTATGAGTTTATATGGAGGTATATATATGTATGTGTATATATATATATATATATGTGTGTTTATATATATAGTTACATGTTAAATATATGTATGTATATACGTATATTAATATATATGTTTATGTCGGTGATCGACGAGTGTTGAATTCTAACATTAGTTGACGTACTCAACTTGGATTGATGGGCGAACTATAGTTATCCATATAATATAGTGAGGTTATATATTTATATATATATATATATATCTATATATATAAATGTGTATATATATTCGGTTGAGTCGCAACATAGAGATATATGTGCGGTGTTGATTGAGTTTGATTGATAACGTGCGTGTTATTGTTTATTTGTGTGGATATGGACTGGCGGAGAAATTGTGTGACTTGATGTACCGAGTTGAAAATTGTTGTGACAATTGTTCGTGTGCTTGATGTTTGAACAATGTGGATACTTGTTGTGAGAAACGTCATATCCGGGAACCTCTGAGGGCGGGGCGGTGTACTCCGGCCTGGTGTACGCTGCAATGTGCGGCTCCATATGGGTGGTGAACGCCGGTGTCACCTAATGCGCGTGCAAGGGGCGGCTCTTGCGGGAGTGACGCCGGTGCGGTGACATGTTCATGGATTGGCCGACATAGTGGAGTGAACGCCGGTGCACAGGTGTGCAGTGGAGGCGCCTGGCAGGCTTATTGGTTACGGGTATTTGAGTGATAGCTAAGACCCCGTTACCGAACGATGTTCGTATCTCAAATTCTTTCAACTCACTTTTAATGTTTGTCTTGATACAGACCGCAATCCGTGTTTTTGAAAGCTTGTTTCAAATTGTTTTTAAAGCGTTGGTATCAGGGTTAGTTAAACCCGGAGGTTTGACGAAATCTCCGAGGGTTAATTAATCGGGGGTCTTGAGCAGGAAATGTCGAATGAGAGTTTTGTACCTTTGATTGTATTGTGGTGCTATTCTGTGTTTTGGGTCGAGGACCCTGTGGAATGTTGAGATGATTGATTTCATGATGATGATATTTGGAATGGGTTGAGAACCCTGTGAGATGTTGTAATGATTTCGTTTGTGACGGTGTTCTATAAATTGGGTCGAGAACCCCAAATAAGTTGACTTGGTTTTTGTGTAATCGTTTTCCATACGTTGGGTCAAGGACCCGAGAGTTTTGAAATTATTTCCAAAAGTATTCCCATTCGATTTTAAAAACCCCTAAACGGCCCGAGTCAATAATAATGATTGCAAACTATATTATCAAAATACTTTTCCTTTTACAAAAGGGATCTTCCTGACTCCTTGGGCTCGTTTAAAGTTTCATGAATGTTATTTTCTTTTAAGGAGAATATGACTATGTGATTACCTTTCACCTCGTGTATGCGAGTGTTATTCTGTGCTGACTGTGGGAATGTATGGTATGTGTTAAGGCTTCGCGGCGGTTGAATTTTGTGTTGTTACTGTTCGTATATCTTGTATATTATGTACTTGCACTAGCAAAATTCCGGTTATAACCCCGAGTTTTCGGGGGTGGGTGCTGTTATGCGCTCAGTTTTGGCGGCTCGGGAGCGATCACGGGATTGGCTTGGAAGGAGATGGAAGACGACGATGCTAATCACACCAGAGTCAGAGTCTTTTCTTTTGTATCATTTTGGTCGGTATTTCTCTGTCGTTCGAGTATTCACCCTTGCATGGGTGTAATTATCATTTATTAAATTGAGTTGTCATTCTTTTCTGTGTTCAAGTTTATTGTTGTCATTGTAATATGAATGTCGTTAGTTTCTGAATTGGTTTATGACCTTGTCGGTCTGCTTTGTATCAAATTTTGACCCCGGCCGGTCAATCTTTGAGTAGTCTTTTGGAGTTTAGCCTGGTGGATCCTTGTGATAAGGGTCTACGGCGTGTGACATTCCCGGTCGTATTCTGGGGGTGTTACACGGACAAGGTGTGTGATCCAGGTAGGGTCTGACGAGGCCTCTGGAGTTCGGTACATGATGTGTACGAACGATGTTGTAGCCGGGTAGGGTCCGTTGAGGCCACCGGAGATCGGTACATGATGTGTACGAACAGTGTGTGTGGTCCGGGTAAGGTCCGTCGAGGCCTCCGGAGTTCGGTACATGATGTGTACGAACAATGATCGTGTAGCAGTGATTGTTCGGGTAACATTTTAAATATGGATCTCGGACTCATAATGATATATTATTTAGTATGCTTTGAAATGAGAATCGGGCTAAGGCCCTAATGTTTACGAAAAGGTTTCATAAATTGGGACTCGAGGCCCAAAAGAATTTCTGCTTTAAAAATCCCCGAGATGATGTGTTCGTTTTCAAATATCTCTTACTTGAGTTCGAAATTCTAAAACTTCTCGGGAACATTTTGATAATTGATTTCCGTATTAAATTCGTAGTTGCTTTTTGCTTGTTACATTTCGTATGGATTGATACTTGCACTAGTAAAACAGTGGAGTTTTACTAACCCCCGAGTATTCGGGGGGTGGATGTCTGGTTTGCGTCTAGGTGCATGCAGATTCAGGGGAGCAGTCACAGGATTGGCACAAGAGGATGACGAGTTGCGATACTAATCATGAGTCGAGAGTTGTTTGATTTTTGTTGTGTTGTCAGAGTTGATTTCAGTCTTCCGATGTATTGTATTTCGACCCCTGCGTGGGTAATGTTGTGAGTCAGTCCTGTTAATAGAGTTGTGTGACCTCATCGGTCTGTGTGTTTATGTGTAATTGACCTTAACGGTCTGTATTATTATATTGTTTGACACTGGCTGGGCAAGCATTTGGTTGTTTATGGACGTTTAGCCTGGTAGATCCTTGCGGAAAGGGTTTACGGCGTGTAATATTCCCATATGGTTTTGGGGGTGTTACATTTATGGTATCAGAGTTTAGGTTGCGGAAACCTAGGCTGTCGGGTCGAGTCGAGTCGTGATTTGTCGAGTAATGTGTTGTCTTGTCTTTTGAGTCGTCAGGTGACAAGTTGAGTTGTGCGTAGTCACAACACGTTGGATATGTTGTCGGATGAGATTAGTATCGTGGGCGACCGTCGTCTCCGTGCGGCCTGTGGACGTAAGTCTCCTCTTTTATGCATAATATCTGTTTTCATGATTTCATTTATGTGTGATATTTGTGGTGCATAATTTTATTTACACGGTGTTGTGTAATGAAGTTGTATTCGATACTTGGATACGCTGTACGTGTATAGAACTGGATGTATTGATGTTTGGCCCTTGAACCACCATGTGGGTTGGTATGGTGTGAAAGTTGTGAACCTTGATGGGTTTTACGATAGAGTTTGTGAGAAACTCCGATGAATAATTTTGCTGTGTGTTTAAACTTGATGCCATGAGATGTATGTGATTGAGTTGGCGACCCTGTTTGCCATTTGGGCATGTGGTTTTAATATCGACTATTTTGGATTGTTGTAATTATACCCGCTACGGGTAGCTTTGAAAACGTTTTCCCTTAAAGACTACTGATTTGAGCATTTTTGTGGAAATCAAAATTTTTGGAAAAATCTTGTTTTGCAAAACGACCCTAATTTTCGGAATTTAAATGTTATGTGTTTGTGTGTTGGGGGCTACTGTGACAGTGTAGTCCTGTGACTAGATGTTACGGCCGTAAGATGTTTTCCATTACGTAGTAAGCTCAGTTGTTACGGCCGTAAATCGCATGTTGTTACGGCCGTAAACTTTTGACACCGGTAGAAATTTGTTATTACAGTTGTACCCGTGCCCCTTGATTATTTAATCTCTGTTGATATATCAGTGATGGATGGCGTGGTAACATGTTGTTACCCCGTATAACGCTAGTAAAGATAATGATATGTTGATAAGGTCATTTTGACGATATCATCTAGCGAAAAGATTGAAGCCTCAATGTGTTGTTTTGCAAATAGCTTCAATCAAAACAGTTTTGATAATGAGATACATGGGTTTAATTAAACGACCGAGGTATTATAAGTGTTTTCAAAAATTTCATTTCACCAATTTTTTTTTTCAAACTTGAGAATTTTAAAATTTTATCATTTGAATAATACCCCGGAAACATTTTATTTTTGTTGTTAGTGTTTGATCCCTGCGATACGTGTGTGGTTTTGACCGTGTTTGATTTGGTAAAATCCAAATATCTCTGTTGATGTGACTGTGTGGATTATTTTTTAATGAAGTTCTAAAATTACAGTGTTAGTTCGTGCACTTGTGTGATGACTTGGAGTTGATGTTTTAACGTGCTGCTATTTATTGTCTTATCTTGACGTTGTGATATTTGTTTGGATGTGTTATTCTTATTGGTCGTCCGTCCAGTATGCCGAGAGGCCGTGGCCGAGGACGTGGTCGTAGTCGTGGTCGTGATCAGCAGCAATCATCCAGAGGTAATGTTGATATTGGCGCCACCACCATCCTTCGTTAGGTGACTGACCGGTTGGCGCATATGAATCAGACCGTACACCGAGACGGGATTCCGGATGAAGATAACGGAGCTGGTAAGTGGTTACGAGATGTGATGAGAATGCACCCGCCCCGTTTTGTAGGTTCTTCGGACTCGTTAGGCTGGGAGAATTGGCTCTTCCAGTTGGACAGAACATTTGATGCTGTATCTTGCCCCGATGAGAGAAGAGTGCCTATTGCTCAATATCTACTCAACAGGGAAGCTGCAGACTGGTGGGAGGCCGTAGCGCCTAGTGATCGTACCGCTACTTGGACTGAATTCAAAACTGCCATGGAGGCCGAGTATTGTCCGCCGCCTGTTAAAGAGCGTAGGATTGTTGAGTTTTTCTCGGCTACGCCCCGAGACGTGTCGATATCCCAGGCGATAGTCGATTATAATCGACAGCTGTGTTATTTTCGGGATCAGGTGAAAAGTGAGGCAGATAAGGTTCGTTATTTCGATATGCGTATGAAACCTCAGATTCGGCAGTGTATGACTCCTTTTATGTGTACAACCTTGAAGGACTATCAGGATCGAGCCTTGGCGTTTGAGATGGCTATAATGTCTACCGAGTCCGTATCGGTAGCGAAAAAGCAGAAGATTACCGATGACGCATCGGGAAGTAAGGGAATTGGGATTCCCACACCTCAACCCTCGTATCAGCCGAGTATGGGACCTTCTCGGTCAGTTAGAGAACCCAAAAGACCCAAGTCAGTGTCTTTAAGTTCTGGTAATGCTCCTAGGTGTTTCAACTGTAACGTTCTAGGCCATGAACGCGCGCATTGTAAGAAACCGCCAGTGACTTGTTATAATTGTGGACACGAGGGGCATCGAGTTCAGTACTGCGAGATTGTTGCCGAGATGATAAGGGACCGGAATTCTAGTCCTACTTCTGGAGGGCCCAGTGATGTCTAGTGGTGGTGTTTTTGGTACTCGCTACACGGATTGTTTCGCGTGTAGAGATGTTTTTTGTGACGCTTTTACATTTGGAACTTGTTGAATGATATTTTGTTTTGTGTAAGTTCCCGTTTAGTTGTTGAACCTACGGAGGCGTGTCAGTGGACCACGAGGTCATGAGCATGGTATTTTATTATGTGTCGTTATATTTTGTTTCGTATCACTGTGATAACCTTAGTTTAAGTTTCGGGACGAAACTTATTTTTTGTATGATAGAATGTAATATCTGGTATTCTCATTTTCTGTTATCTTGAAATTGTTTGTGTTTTGACGTCGGACATTTTCTTGTTGATGAGTATCGGAGTGATTTCTATCGTGATATTCTGTTTGTTTCTTTCGCATAGCCGTTTTAGTCGGGTGCGGCTTGTTGTCGCGTGTGTTTCTTTGATTAAATGTGTGCATGTGATGTGACGTTAATTGCTTGTTATTTTTTTGAATAATAGTCGGTGGCATTGTGTTGGTCGACGTGGAGCGTGTTTTCACGCCGTATGTCTTTTGGCGTTTCTTGCAGCGTTTCACCGTTGGGCGCGAGTTTTCGGTTTTTGTGTATCTCGTCGAGTCCTCCTGACAGTTGATATTGCTTCTCCCTACTTGTTTTAAGTTTCGGGACGAAACTTCTTTTAAGGAGGGTAGAATGTAATACCCGTAATTTCGATTTCTGGTAATTTCTTTTTTTCGGCGAAAGTCTGTTCTGACGACTCGCTCATGACCTTTTCGTCATTTCGAGAATGATTAATTCTGCACTTTTTGTCATCCGAGCTCGTTTCGGTGTCGTTTTGTTGAGTTCCGTGCTTTTTGGCGACTTTTCCGCACTTGAGTTCGATTCTTGCGAATCTTGTCCGAAACTGCTGTTTCGAGTTTCCCGTAAATTCGTTTAACTTTGTTATACGTGTTGTGAACTTCGGTTTGGCTTTTCGATCATGTATCGTGTATTTAGGACGTTTTGGGCCATTTTCGTAATTTCCCAAAGTTTGGGGTAATTACTTTCCGTTGTCGAATTTCGAGCCTTCGGGTGGTCGGAATCGTGTGTTCTCTTAGTGTTTGGATTCGTCTTTGCGAGTACTTCGTAACCGTATCTTCGATTCGTATTCAGGTTCGGGTTTCGGGGTCGTTCGGGCCGTCGGAGTTGGCCGTAGAGTCATGGCCGATGCAGGCCCAGGCCGGATCGCCGAGTTACGGCCGGTAGTGCTCAGCGATTACGCACGTAAGGCGATTACGTACATAAGCCTCGGCGAATGCGTGCGTAACGATGCCGACATTTCGGCGAGACTTCGTCCATGGCGATTCGTACGTAAGGGCCGGCCGATACGTGCGTAAGCGTCGGCAGTTGTCCGGCTATTTAAGGCCTGGACCTAGTCATATCCGGCATTTTCCACTTTTCTTCGTTCCTTCCGAGATTTTTCACCATAGATCGATGGTTTTGAGTAGAATCAACTTATAACAACATGTTTTGGAAGTTGGAATCATGGATTAACATCATCTTCCACCCGGATCGAAGGTAAGAACACCTAAACTTTTGGTTTTTGGATGTTCTTGGGGTTTCTTGGTGTTTTGGACGATTTTCTTTGTTTTGATTCAGATTGCTGATGAAACTTGATTGTAAACTCGTAATCATTCAATACCCTTGAAGTTTTGTGGAACGGATTTGAGTATTTCTTTGAATAATCGATTGAATTGGACTACGCCTTCAAAGTGTCCGATAAAATGATTCAATGGGTAGAACTTGGGAAGTTCCATACATTTTCGTAGAATTGTGATTGAATTGATATCGTTGTGACTTAGGAACGAATTCTTGTGAAGAACTCGAGTCGGAACCCTTCCGTTCGTTGCCTTCTTTGGGGTTCGAGCTTCCCGGTCGAACCGTGTTCTTCGGAGCGTCCGGTAGTGGTTATTAAGGCAAGTATCTTATTATACGACTTGTATCTTGTGAATAGTAATTACGTATGATATGTATGACGATTTTGCTTGCCTCCGTAAATATATGTTCCGTTTGAGTTTGTTGTGTTTTCCGAAATTTGAAGGCTTTGTGATAATAGTGATATATTGGTATACGTGTTAGGCGTTGTGCCATTTGTGCAGGATTGCGATGTACATATGAGATGGTTGTACACGTGTTTGTTCAATGTATTGTGTACCGAATGTGTGTTATGTTGGTTAAGAGTCGTTGTGATGATCATGATGTTTGTGTTGTTTTGGTTTACATACTTGATTGTACATTTCGGTGTAATGTGGAATGGCTTGATATTTAATGATTATGAATTGTGTCGTGTCGATGTGTGTGTGTTCCAGGTAGGGTCTGACGAGGCCTATGGAGTTCGGTACATGATGTGTACGAACAAAGTGTGTGATCCAGGTAGGGTCTGACGAGGCCTCTGGAGTTCGGTACATGATGTGTACGAACAAAGTGTGTGATCCAGGTAGGATCTGACGAGGCCTCTGGAGTCCGGTACATGACGTGTACGGACAAGGTGTGTGATCCAGGTAGGGTCTGACGAGGCCTCTGGAGTTCGGTACATGATGTGTACGAACGATGTTGTAGCCGGGTAGGGTTCGTTGAGGCCTCCGGAGTTCGGTACATGATGTGTACGAACAGTGTGTGTGGTCCTGGTAAGGTCCGTCGAGGCCTCCGGAGTTCGGTACATGATGTGTACGAACAATGATCGTGTAGCAGTGATTGTTCGGGTAACATTTTAAATATGGATCTCGGACTCATAATGATATATTATTTAGTATGCTTTGAAATGAGAATCGGGCTAAGGCCCTAATGTTTACGAAAAGGTTTCATAAATTGGGACTCGAGGTCCAAAAGAATTTCTGCTTTAAAAATCCCCGAGATGATGTGTTCCTTTTCAAATATCTCTTACTTGAGTTCGAAATTCTAAAACTTCTCGGGAACATTTTGATAATTGATTTGCGTATTAAATTCGTAGTTGCTTTTTGCTTGTTACATTTCGTATGGTTTGATACTTGCACTAGTAAAACAGTGGAGTTTTACTAACCCCCGAGTATTCGGGGTGGATGTCTGTTTGCGTCAGTGCATGCGATTCGAGGAGCGATCACGGGATTGGCACAAGAGGATGACGAGCTGCGATACTAATCATGAGTCGAGAGTTGTTTGATTTTTGTTGTGTTGTCAGAGTTGATTTCAGTCTTCCGATGTATTGTATTTCGACCCCTGCGTGGGTAATGTTGTGAGTCAGTCCTGTTAATAGAGTTGTGTGACCTCATCGGTCTGTGTGTTTATGTGTAATTGACCTTAACGGTCTGTATTATTATATTGTTTGACCCTGGCTGGGCAAGCATTTGGTTGTTTATGGACGTTTAGCCTGGTAGATCCTTGCAGAAAGGGTTTACGGCGTGTAATATTCCCATACGGTTTTGGGGGTGTTACACCGAGAATACCAAAGACACGGTAAAATCCAACAAGATCAATAAAGGATCAACAACCGAGAATACCAACGGTACGGTAAACTCCAACAAGATCAAATAAGGATCTACAACGACCGAGAATACCAACGGTAAGGCAGACACCAAACGGAATCAATAAGGATCAATAAGGAACGATATTACCAACGATAGGATAAACGTCAAACGAGATCATTAGGGAACTAAGAACAAACGAGATCGATAAAGGATCGACAGGGACATATATACGATAGAATAAAATTGTCAATCGTATACAAATCACATATATGGGATCTCAAAGACAAACCCGACTATCGAACAGATCCGATTATACATGGACTATGAATGACCAATCAACTTGACTCAAGATGGACGTCACGATACGCTCGATCCGGAAATGTGTCCGTGTACAAGCCAACCACGGGTATTGATCAGATAAACGTCTGGTCTCGTACCTAATCAGCCTCACGAAGTACGTCTAGTGTGCACGGTTCAATATGAGGTCGAAATCAACACATGCTACACGTGCCCGCCCTGAAAATCCTACACATGACCGATCAGAACGTATCTGACTCTAGATATATCACTACACAACATGACAATGAATCTCAAAGAAACGCATATCCAACAAGGATCAGAAGACTTTCCAAGTGAGCAACGATAACTCGATCATGAAAGACCAACACGACCACAATGTCGTATTTCCATCAGACAACAGTTCACAGCATGCTCAACAATGCATACAATATGAGCACATTAACTCGCAAGGCCACAGCCAAGGGTCACGAAAGCATCTACTCAGGAATACTCCAGACGTGGGTACCATTCAGGTTTTATCCTGCAACACAGTTCATACAATCACAAAATACCCCAAGGTCGCAACCAAGGGTCACGAAAGTATCCACACAGGAATACCCCAGAACATAGGTGCCATTTAGGTCTTATCCCCTAACACGTCGGCCCAACAGATCACAGCTCAAATAAAGAGCACATCACAAAACGTAACAAGCAGTGATGCACACTCACCATATGAAGTATCAACACACACATGCAATAATGCAACAAGATGATTATCATAATCTACCAATATTAATTTATCTCAAGCTGAAGACGCTAACCTTTCCACGACCAACACACTTGAATGAATACACGGCTATCGGAATAATCCAAAATGAAGTACAGTCCACTACTAATACCAAACCACCATCTCGAGTTCGATATCGGCGTGATAACTAGTCTCGATATCTAACTTCTCATACAATAGACCAAACATAATTCACGTCTCGGTTTCCACTAGACATCTTTAAAATCATATACATTATGATTTATCTTAGTCCAAGCATATACATACTATCATATTCCACGACACCATTGCTATATGAATCATAAATGAAATAAAAATGAAATCATTTCTTAAACATTATGAACTGAGCAAACATAACTTGCCTAGATACCAATACGATGAAGTTGTTACCAATCTCGTCGTCTTCATCTACAAGCTCCGCAGCCCCGACCAAGGCTATCCATGCATTCTCCAATTCCAATTTCAGCACAACGGTTATCATCAATGATCACTTAACGCAACCTAATGCAATGATGAATTAATGATACGTTCAATAACAGTCAACAACCGATACAACTGACCACTCAAACTCCACGGTTCAACGATATCTCGATCATACGAAACCAAACCATATCAACTCTTAATAATACGAATACAAGCCAAAATTTGATAATCGATAATTCTAACAAGTGTCTCGACATTATTGATTCCGACTTCAATATTAATTACGGATTAACACGGCTCATCTTTGTAAATTCATTGGAATAAAATTACCGATTATCATCACGAATAATCATATGCCAAAATTAACCGTAATCCTTCCAATTTCCATAAAATCACGACATATATAACTTCTTAAGTGTTCTTCAAGAATATGAATCAATCCAATCATGTTTGTAGCCAACAAAACGACATAATTCGATGGGTTCTATCATCTAAACAATCATTTAATTCATAATCCAAGGTATATATCATCATGTTCCTTAACATACGATTCATACAACCTCAAGACTCACAACAACAACAACACCATAACCACCATAATACGAAGAAGAACATCCAAAACAATATCAAAATCCGAATCAAGGAGAGGATTATCCGACATACCTCTTAGAAGATGAAATACACAAGTGACCACCTCAAGAATCAATGATATCTCCATATCTCAAGTTCCAATCCCATGTTTCCAAGCTCATAATCGACTTAGAAGGACTGAAAACTCCATCTCTGAGTGTATGAAGGCGAAAACGAAATGAAATTCTGAAGAGAGATGAAATGACGGGCGTCCACTTATATAAACCTCCAACTCGTTATGTACGTAACACAACAAGGTTAACATACGTAACACACTCTTACGTACGCTATTTGACTTTGGTAGCGTACGTAATGATGGTCCAGATGTCACTGACTCATTTCGTTCAAAGACTTACGTATGTAATCCCTTCTCCGTAGCGTACGTAATACGTACATTGACTTTCTACAGTAACACACCTTCTTAGAATACGTAATGATACATCCTTAACGTACGTAAGGCTCGAAGTTGACTCGCCTGTCCACATTAAATACATCCTATGTAGGCCTGCCTTGCAACTCGTTCTCGTCATTCCGAATTAACTTGAAAATTTTACAATAGAAATGGGATGAGCTTTCTTTGCTCGTGGGAACATCACAAGTCAGCAATAATCACAATACGTAATGGGGGCATAGCATGAATATTTGTTATATCAACATATAACTTGAGCATGTAAACATGTGACTGCATGTAAATATATATTGATACTTAGTATGAAAAACATGAGAATGCATGTTAATCATAAATATAACATATCACCTTTACAGTCCAAATAACGTAGTTAAAATCGACAAGTAATAATTCCCACTTGAAATTGAGATGACGTAAATGATGATGCTTGAATGTGTATGAGTCATCCTAACCGTGCTCTTGATTCTCGTGTCCTACAATTAAAGAGGCGTGTATTTTAATATATGTGCAAATGTAAAAATAATTGGGATTGAAAATAAATATGTTTGGGCTGAAATGGAGTAAGAACCGACCGTGAATTAAATAATAGTGCTGGATTAATAGGCTTATTTTACTAAAGCTGGACTTAGGCAAGTGTTTGGACTTAAATCGGGGTTCGGATCTGGTGCAGTACAGCACCATGCTGTACACCAAATCTGCCGTCGGATCACACACGCACACACACACTCATGCGGGTGTGTGTGATCCAATGGTGGGGTGCACCAGATCCCCTTCCCTTAAATCGTCCCAACAGGCAAAATTGATTATCGACTTTTGATAAAAGCTGACTACCGTACAAGAAAGGAAACTGACTCTTTCTCCCTGTGTTTCATTCTCTCGCTGTTCCTCTATAATTATACGAGGCTGGTGGATGGAGGTTGGCGTTTCTCCACTGTGGGTCGGAGCAGCGGCCTACGCACTCCATGAATCGAGGATCCAGGTCGGACTTTCACCGCCTCTTTTCGAATCCCCAACAAAAGAAAGGAGCTGCGGTTTAGAGGCAGCGGGGGCGACGGACGAACAGGTGTTTCATGGTGGTTCGAGTCTCAAAATGAGAGTTTGGCGGTGGTGAGGCTGGGGTGTAAACGTGGCTGCGGCCAAAGAAGGCTTCTCAGGTTTGCTTTGAATCGAATTTTGATTCTGATTTCAAAGAGAGTGGGTTTTGGGATTGAGTGGTCTAGAAAATCTGAAATTGGGTTTGTTTTTTGATATTTTTGTGTGATTGTTTGAAGATGAATTGGTAGGGGTTGAATTGTTGATCGACTTAATGATGTTTCCATTAGTTTATTGAAAAGATTTGAGAAAGAAGAGGAAACTACAAAAGGTTTAAAAGTTCTTACCTTTCTTTATCAGATTGTTGCATAACAGATGCGCGAAGAATTTTGCTGTGAGATACTAGGAATGGCTGTGTTCTTGCAATTTTTGTTTGTGTAAATAAAAAATACGATTTTCTTTGTTGGTTGAGTTTGGGAGATTTTCTGCTGTCCAACGGGAACGTATATGTTTCCTTTTCACTCCTGGTTGTTGTAACACCCCCATATTTATCCGAAAATATTACAGCGCCATGGGCCCCGAGATGGGACCCAAAATGTTAAAAGAATTTTTCGCGAATATTTACAAATGTCCAAGAGGCCAACGACGGTACTATCTTAAAAGAATGTACAAAGACTTATAAAATCCGTTTATCAAAAACCGTCGTAAAAACTCATTTGAAATTGCAAGGCCAAATAGCCGACACGCAAAGGTTTAGAAAAACGATTTCCAAAGTAACCTCATCTACCAAATACCAAAAGAGCATGTCAAAATACTCACGCAGCGGAAAAAGACCAACCATAGATATACTCTAGCAGCGGAATACAAGAACCAATCAAGAAACTCGATGCACAAAACATGTCCTAGCCAGTATCCTCCGAGAAGCTCATCTCTTCATGACCGCTACAAGCTCGATACTCCAAGAACCTACAAAGAAATCCTATGATGGGGTCAGCCATAATGTCCAACAATGATAACCGTCACATCACATTAATAATTAATTACATACCAATGAGAATACAACATAGGAATACGACCAATATAATCTTACCGCCATAACTTTACTTACTCAAGTCATTCTCATCAGAATAACCATTATCACATTTCACATCCCGTACTTGATTAACCAATAAACCCGAACCTAATATTTGTATTGCACCTCAAACGATACTCAATATTCTCAAACGATACGGAAATATATCAGTTCTGACCAATACGATCCATCAAATAACATCATCAAATCCCGAGACTATAACCGATTGTCCATCAAAGACAAATACCAAAGGGAATACGGAACATACCTCGAGATATGAAGTGCCACGACAATCATATCAGTATAATTCGAGATCAGAACAATGCAATACAGACACGGTCCGAACACAAGACCTACAAATGCATACTCATATGACCACGTCAATATGCTCAAAAATAAAAACAATCATGTATACTCAATGTAAATCCATGATCCAGCGCCCTGAGCATAGATCCCTGTGATGATCCTACAAGATCAACATCATGTGGAAAACCTGTCCAACGATCCAGCGCCCTCAGCATAGATCCCCGTGATGATCCTACAAGATCAAAATCAAGTGGACGACCTGTCCAACGATCTAGCGCCCTCAGCATAGATCCCCGTGATGATCCTACAAGATCAAAATCAAGTGGACGCCCTGTCCAACGATCCAGCGCCCTCAGCTTAGATCCCCGTGATGATCCTACAAGATCAAAATCAGGTGGACGTTCGATTCAGCGCCCTCAGCATAGATCCTCATGATCCCTTAGGATCATTTACAACATGACAATGCAATTATGCATACACATATGCAACTCAATATGTTCATCAACATGAACAACACAACAAGAACGACAGTATGACGAAACAACTAGGATGACCTCATGTTCAATAACATGAATGACAAAATGCATGATCAAAAATCATTAACACTAAACCGAATCAATTTAGGATACTTGCCCCGAGTCCTTCAGGAGCAACCTCGATATCAAATCGTCACCGGCGACTATCCTCAATGCTCGGCAACCCAAACGTACCATAGGTTGCAGATACTCATATCCTCGTCTTTATCATAATGTATCCTCGATACCCAAAATTCCAATAACCGAAATGAATCATAAACCTTATGATTTAACTCTCAGAATCGGAAAGACAACACATAATACAAATCTCCAGAATTTGCAGTAATAATGATTGCTATATGAATTATAAACGAAATGAAACTGAAACCATTCATTAAATATTATAACTGAGCAAGTAATAACTTGCCTCGATACCGATACCACGAAGCTGTTACCGAACCCATTGCCTTTGTCTACAAGCTCCTCAGCCCCGATCAAAAGCAACACAACGGTCGTAATCCTCGATCAATTATCGCAACCTAATGCAATAATCAAATGACAACACATCCGATAATAATCAACAACCGACAAAACCAACCAATCGAACTCAACAGTTCAACAAAAACCTCGAATAAACGCAGTCTGAACAAACCAAATCAAACCATCACGAATTCATAATCACAACACAAAAATATTGCACTGTATGCCTACTTAGCGCACGTTAAACGCATAACGTACCGTGCGCTAAGTTGCTCCCGTTAGCGTGCGCTAGCCAGTAAGCTTAGCGTGTGATGGATTCAAATTAAATACTCGCAAGTGTACGAATCGCTCTTGTAGTGAGCGGCAAGTAACTCCGAGGTCGATCTCACGAGGAATTGGAAACGGTTTAAAATTCGATGATGTTTGGCAAATAGTCGAATAAACAAAAATAAATTAAATTAAAATACATCAATCGTTGATTATGATTGCAATTACTAATGCACAAAATTTAAATTGAACTAAGTGATAGCAACACCAATTTGATGGTTGGATAAATGAGAGATAACAATAATGAGATTAATATGGGAATTTAGAGTCACCGACACACATGTAATCAATTATTAGTTCCGATACTCAAATAAATAAGGTTAGGAATTATCGATTGCTCACGATTAAAAGAAATCCGTTTGATGGCGGAAATTCTAAAATCACGATTGTTCTCAACGAAAATTAAGGGATACTCTTTTGATGGGGACGAAACCCTAGCTAACAATCAATTAACCGACTACTTTTGATGAGGTAAATCGTTAAAAGATCGCGCGAAAAAGCCCGAGAACATTCACAATCGTTTCTTTCGGGTCGTTTGATGGCGAACACCGATAAAAACCCTCGATTCGAATAATAATAACAACAATGAAAAAGGTTTGATGATCTAATTCAAAGGTTCTTAAACGAAGAACGAACAAGAGGAATAATCCCAAACTTTATCCGGAAAATCAAAAGGAACTAACAATCAAAAACATGTGTGTGGCTATATCTAAAAACCCATATGAAGTGTTTAGCCACACATGATTAATCCAACAATAATAATGGAAATTGAAGAACAAAACATGGTAAAACTTCCTTGTAAATGCCGAAATCGAATTCCCGATGAAGGTTTGATGATCTTCTTACAAGAACTCACAACAAATTTATACAAGGAATTATTATATCTCACTCAACTATTTTTCTCACTCCAAGAACACAAGGAAGATGATGAAAATCTCTTTCTTTCCCACTCTTTGGTGTTTTCCTCCCTAATCTTGTGTTTTTCCACAAAATATCTTCTTCACAAGACAAGTACATCCCTCAAGGGGTCACTCCCTTTGTTTTATAGCCAAAAATCAAGACAAAAGGCTTAAAATATGCAAAAGATGTCAAGGAAAGTGACATGAAATAAAAGTGGCACGGCCCGTGTCTGGGACACGGCCGTGCGCATTACGCCGAAAAAATGAAAAAGGTAATCGTCTTGAGACCCGGCCGTGTCCTATGACACGGCCGTGTTGTATCTGCGCCCGGGAGTGTAAATGGCCGATAGTGACTTTCAGTGTCCCAAAAGGCACGGTCGAGCCGTTCTTTCCTAAATTCATTTTCTTGTTTGGAATGAGACCCGGCCGTGTCTGTGGCACGGCCGAGTTACTGATGTGGCTCGAGTCGCCATGCGGCCTAGTTGAGTCGTCTGCAGTGCACTTAGTCGAGTCGTGCAGTGCACCTAGTCCGGTTTTGGTCTTCTTCGGCATGATCCTTCGTTCTTGTATCAATTCACCTCGGATTTTAGCATATGATATACCGTTTCAAGCCGATTTCACGAGGAATTTATATCAAAGGAGAATACATCTCAATTCGGAGTGGAGATTCCGGTATTTAGGAGATTCGACCGATATTGCTTAAATCTTTCGCTGCTTTTAGCCCCGTTCGCGCTCTTGATCGTCATAAACTCCAACATTGGCCATAAAAGCGCATATTTCACCACAATCTTCGTCAGATACCTTCAAAACAAAAACACAACATACCACGCGTAAAAAGGGCAAAAACACTAAAACAAATGAAAGTGCGACTGATAGAAGAATGAGACGATCAAAATCGACTCATCAAATCCCCCAAACCTAAACTTTGCTTGTCCCCAAGCAAAAATAAATAAAACACACGACAAAGAAAACGAGAAGGATTGAATAATCAAGTTAACCTTCTGTATACATACAATCAACCGGGGATGTAAAAGTATCGTAAAGTCTCGTAATTCATCATGGAAGCCTAAACTCACAAATGAGTGGAAAGCAATAGCACTAGATCGAACATGCAAGAAAACAAGTCTTAATAATCCCTCACTGAATTATATTGATTCACTCATCTCTCAAGTGTTTAGATAGGTCAATACGCTTAACTCGATTCAAATGGAAAGTTCTACTATATGCTTGCACTTCTTCTCTTCATCAAACACATCAATATTCACAAAACATTAGTCATAGGGTCTTACTTTTGGTTGTAACAGGGCTGTGGCTCAGGTTGGGAAAATTTGGCTAGTAGTTACAAGTTCAGTCCAAGTAGAGCATATACGATCCTCATATATATGAAATAAAATCTCAAAGCAAGATCGATTATTCTACTTCAATTCTCCCGTATATATATCTCCCTCTTTTTTTTCTAGGCCTTGTTAAGTGTAATTCTTATGATATTTGCCTATTTCTCACAACCCAACGACTTCCCTTTTGTTTATCTTAGGCTCACTCCTCTCCTCCCCTATTTTTTTCTATCCCACTATTATTATTAGGATCACCCCCTTTTTTTTTTTTTTTTGTGTGGGGCTTATTATTTTCAGGGGAACGGGAGAGAAGATTTTTGCCTCTATACACCACAAACTTTGCACACCTTTGTTTTTCAAATATACCCTCTCGTGCTCTTACGTGGACCAATACTTGGGTAAGTTATGGCTTTTGGACATGGAGCAATAAGATGCGGGTTTTTCGAACAAAATTACGGCTAAAGGCTCAACGAGGCTAGCAAAGGATATTGATATGAATTGGTAGATATTTTTAGATAAGTAGGTTCAAGACAAAAAATGGGCAGCCCTAATCATTCCTCGTGTATGTAAATATCAACACGTCATCCAACAGAATCATGCAAGTTCTAAAGAATACAATCCACAAGAAGAGAAATCACTCATGAAAGAATTTCACCGCTAAAAGTGAACGGTTTAATTAGGCACAAGGACTCACGGCTTTTGGACTACCATACTCATTCCTTACACATCAAATCAAGTAACCAAAAACTATACATTCACACGCAAGGTCAAGCAAACAATTAGATTTATTAAACTCTACGAGCCAAACACAAACACGATTAATCATCCATATACCCAACAGTTAACAAGGTTATTGCAATCCAACTACGACATCACGCAAGAAAAAAAAAAAAAGAAAGGAAACAAACATCACGCAAACTAAAAACAAATAAAAATCAAAGAAGTTGCACCCCCCCCAAACCTAAACCTTTGCTTATCCCTGCGAAAGATTAAGTCAGAAAATGCGAAAATACAAATTAAAAAGAAAGAAAATAAAACTACTGGATTAAGAAGTGTGGTTTTTGATCGGGCACCATCCTTTGTGCTCGGTCTCAACTTTCAATAAGCCGGGCTTCTTCCTCCCATAAATACCTCCTTTATTAGATTACCTACACACGCCATAGACAAAAACAAAATTAATGCAATAATAATAATAATAAAAGCGATAAAAATTAAAACTCCCTTGGGTTGCCTCCCAAGCGCCGCTTTTTATAGTCTTTAGCTCGACTTCTTCGGGTTCTTCTATCCGGATTAAATGGAAATGTGATAGGTCCAACCATATAGCTCGTCATTTTTCGCTCGTTTTCCTTTGTAAGGATGTGGAGAGTGGTTCCATGGATTTCCATTGTGAGCGCTTTTGTCACCATTTCAATTTTCAGATCATCGTAAGTGACGTGATTTTTGTTGGTGATGTTTCTTCTATGTTTGGTATCACAAAATCCATCGGCTATCACCTCCCCAAATCTAGTGGCGAGTATATTGATTTTTGTGTTAAATTAATACTCGCTCCTAAGTTCACAACGGAACTTCTTTCTCCACGAAAATGACTTCCATATCAAAGCTTTCTAGGTCCTCCTTTTGATGCATTGAGTTGATCGGTTTGCTCTTATTCTCTTCAATCGCTTCTCGATTGGATCTTTAGATTTGTCCCAAGGAATTTGAGTCTCGCAAGATTGGGTAGCAAGCATCGATTTCTTCATCGTTCGACTCATCCTCTTCAATCACCATACATTTCTCCGATTGACTCGGCAATTCTTCTTTCTCACCGCCCTTCTCTTTCGCTTCGGAAATTATCTCTTTATTTATCACTTTACCACTTCGGATGGTGGTAATAGCTTGAACTTGCTCGGGTTGACTTGGTAGTTTACCCGTTTCTTGTTTGCATGCCTCGGTAGCAAGTTGACCAATTTGAATCTCCATTTTCTTCATCGAAACTTCTAAAGATTCAAACCTTTTATTGTTCTCCACTCGGTTTTCCTTGCCCTCCTTAATGAATGCCGCTATACTCTCCTCAAGAGAGTTCCTTTGTTGTGGAGGTGGTTCACTTCGCGTTGGTTGTTGGGCTCGGTTTCCTCCATTGTATTGAGCTTGGGCGTTTGTGTCGTATGCCATCAGGTGATAAGTATTTGGGAGAGGTGCATTTCTTGCGTTTCCGCCATAATTATTCCTCCTCTCCTCCCACTCGGGCCTTCCCGTGCTTTGTCCCATAGCCCAATTAACTTGTTCGGTTTGTTCTCCCGGAAAAATATAAGGGCAAGAATTAGCATGATGTCCGGGTCCCCAACAAATTTCGCAAACTCGTGAGCTCGAAGATTTATTTTGAATCTTGAGTTGTCTTAGTTCCTTCATTAACTCATCGATTTTAGATTGCATCTCGTCCTTCTCGCTTACTTGGTTCACAACTCCTCTATGAACACGCACATTTTTTTGTTGAGAATTAGCCCCAATAATTCAAATACGTCATAAGCTTGTCTCTCCGTTAACCCCCAAAACGAACCACCGGCGGCGTTATCTACCGCTCCTTGGCAATATTGTGTCAACCCATCATAGAAGAATTGATTAAGTAGTTGAAGCGGATAGTGATGGTGTGGGCATTGAATGAGGAGCATCTTGAATCGGTCCCATGCTTCATGAAATGCCTCTCCGTCTTGTTGTCCGAATGTTGAGATTTGGGCTCTCAATTGTGTTGTCTTCGAATGAGAGAAGTACTTGGTAATGAATTTGTCGTAAACTTCATCCCACGTTTTGAGTGAGCCGGCGCCAAAGTCATCAACCATTGTTTCGCCCCATCCTTGAGTGTATAAGGGAAGCACTTCATTCTTAGTTGATCCTCGCTCAACCCGTTCAATGGGAAGTTATCAATCGCAACATAGAGATCTCGGATGAATGATAACGGATCCTCTCGTGCTAATCCGTGAAATGAGGGCAATTGCTCGATGTGAAATCCGCTTATGTGGTAGTTCCTTGCGGCGGTGCTAATTGGATGCATGAAATGGCGGTGTTCACTACGGGCTTTGCATAGTCCCTCATAAGATGTTCGACCGAGGTTGTTGCGGCATGTTATAGTTCGCTTCCATCCCATATTGAGGTCCGGATAATAATTCGCTCCATATTGCATTCCGACGGGTGGTTGTCTCGGATAAAAGTACCTCCCTTGTTGAGCTTAGGTATCCCTTGATTGCGCCAACATTATCATATCTCGGAAACCTTGGTTGACGAATGTTTTCTCTCTCAAGAAATTGGTGCTCTTCAAGATCCGGTTATTCTCGCTGCTTTCCATTGATGATTGCGCTATTATTTTTGGTGCTCTAATTCTTTGAACCTCATCTATGGGTGGAAGAATCGGGTTTCCCAACGATCTCCTACCAAGCATAAACAAGAGAAATTAGAGCGAATTTTTAGACTTTATCGAAAATAATGAAAACGGAAAAATAATCAAGAAAAACAATTCAACTATTATTAAAACAAGATCAAAAATCAAACGCCAATCACAAGAACGGCGCCAAAAACTTGATGGATTCAAATTAAATACTCGCAAGTGTACGAATCGCTCTTGTAGTGAGCGGCAAGTAACTCCGAGGTCGATCTCACGAGGAATTGGAAACGGTTTAAAATTCGATGATGTTTGGCAAATAGTCGAATAAACAAAAATAAATTAAATTAAAATACATCAATCGTTGATTATGATTGCAATTACTAATGCACAAAATTTAAATTGAACTAAGTGATAGCAACACCAATTTGATGGTTGGATAAATGAGAGATAACAATAATGAGATTAATATGGGAATTTAGAGTCACCGACACACATGTAATCAATTATTAGTTCCGATACTCAAATAAATAAGGTTAGGAATTATCGATTGCTCACGATTAAAAGAAATCCGTTTGATGGCGGAAATTCTAAAATCACGATTGTTCTCAACGAAAATTAAGGGATACTCTTTTGATGGGGACGAAACCCTAGCTAACAATCAATTAACCGACTACTTTTGATGAGGTAAATCGTTAAAAGATCGCGCGAAAAGCCCGAGAACATTCACAATCGCTTCTTTCGGTCGTTTGATGGCGAACACCGATAAAAACCTCGATTCGAATAATAATAACAACAATGAAAAAGGTTTGATGATCTAATTCAAAGGTTCTTAAACGAAGAACGAACAAGAGGAATAATCCCAAACTTTATCCGGAAAATCAAAAGGAACTAACAATCAAAAACATGTGTGTGGCTATATCTAAAAACCCATATGAAGTGTTTAGCCACACATGATTAATCCAACAATAATAATGGAAATTGAAGAACAAAACATGGTAAAAACTTCCCTTGTAAATGCCGAAATCGAATTCCCGATGAAGGTTTGATGATCTTCTTACAAGAACTCACAACAAATTTATACAAGGAATTATTATATCTCACTCAACTATTTTTCTCACTCCAAGAACACACAAGGAAGATGATGAAAATCTCTTTCTTTCCCACTCTTTGGTGTTTTCCTCCCTAATCTTGTGTTTTTCCACAAAATATCTTCTTCACAAGACAAGTACATCCCTCAAGGGGTCACTCCTTTGTTTTATAGCCAAAAATCAAGACAAAAGGCTTAAAATATGCAAAAGATGTCAAGGAAAGTGACATGAAATAAAAAGTGGCACGGCCCGTGTCCCGGGACACGGCCGGCGGTACTACGCCGAAAAAATGAAAAAGGTAATCGTTTGAGACCCGGCCGTGTCCTATGACACGGCCGTGTTATCTTGCGCCGGGAGTGTAAATGGCCGATAGTGACTCGTAGTGTCCCAAAAGGCACGGTCGAGCCGTTCCTTTCCTAAATTCATTTTCTTCTTTGGAATGAGACCTTGGCCGTGTCTCGTGGCACGGCCGAGTTACTGATGTGGCTCGAGTCACTGCGGCACCTAGTTGAGTCGTGCAGTGCGACTTAGTCGAGTCCGCAGTGCACCTAGTCCGGTTTTGGTCTTCTTCGCATGATCCTTCGTTCTTGTATCAATTCACCTCGGATTTTAGCATATGATATACCGTCAAGCCGATTTCACGAGGAATTTATATCAAAGGAGAATACATCTCAATTCGGAGTGGAGATTCTGGTATTTAGGAGATTCGACCGATATTGCTTAAATCTTTCGTCGTTTTAGGCCCCGTTCGCGCTCTTGATCGTCATAAACTCCAACATTGGCCATAAAAGCGCATATTTCACCACAATCTTCGTCCGGATACCTTCAAAACAAAAACACAACATACCACGCGTAAAAAGGGCAAAAACACTCGAAAACAAATGAAAGTGCGACTCGATAGAACAGAATGAGACGATCAAAAATCGACTCATCAGCGTGCGCTAATGCTGTACAGTGGCATGCATTCCAAGCATCGACTCACATCTTGCGACTACGAATCCGAATGAAGGGAGACATAAATCTCCATATCTCTTGAAGATAAACGACCCCATAATTATCATAATGATCATATCAATGTCCATATATCTATAACAACATCAACAATCAAACCGACTCGATAACAAGGATCATATCATACTAAATCTGGAGTTCAACCTAGTATCATGATTCATCTCATCTAAATCGACCAATATAATTACCAAGATTCAGAAATCCATCTTAGATCGGGTTAAATGAATCAACATCCTTATAGTATGAAGAATCTTAACTAACATCCGAAACTCTTACCAAAATTCCATTGAATCTCATATAACATCATCATCTGATTATCCAACATGCTCCTCACATGTAATCGTCCAAGAAAAACGAACCACCATCAAAGGGATACGAAAATTACCTGGATTGGATGAACCAAGAATAAGAACACTTGACCCCATTCCAAGAATCATGAATAACTTGAAGAACAAGGCTTGGATCCATGCTCTCCATCTTAATCTTGTTAAAGATCATCATCTCACCGTGTTTGGGAACCTCAAGAACCTCCCAAATCTCTCTCTATCGACTGAAGGAGAAGGAATGGACTAAATGCATCTCAAAAACCGTCTGTCCCCTTATATAGAATACATTACTAGCGTGCGCTAACATCTCATGTTTAGCGTGGCAAATACTCTTTAGCATGCGCTAATCGACTTTGTTAGCGTGCGCTATCGGGTCCAGAGGCCACCGTCGGCCAGACATGTGCTTGCGTACGTAATGCCCATGCATTAGCGTACGTAACTTACACTATCTAGCGTACGCAAGTCCTTTGCCCTTAGCGTGCGCTATCCGAAGTTGACTTGCTATAGTCTGCACCTACCCCGAATATGCTCGTGACCCCACATGCCGGAAGCAACCAATAAAGCCAAGATTCCCTGTTGACCGATCTGATATTAGCGTGCGCTAACAACAGGCATTACCGTGCGCTAATGATTTACGACAAACATCAGTTGACTACGTCGGCACATGCGCCGAAAGTGACCGGGTCCACACGTAGATTCCCTCTGATCTGTTACGAACTAGCGTGCTCTATCTTTTACCATTAGCGTGCGCTAAACCTGCACGATAACGTGCGCTATGAATGCATATTAGCGTGCGCTAATAATGCTACACTTAGCTATTTTCCGCAATTTCTATCCAACATCTCGACATACCAAAAACGAACATAAGACACACTGAACACAAACACTGAATCCAATAATATTCTTATACGATATACTCTATATTGAAAGTACGATAACCTGATACACGATATCCTCAAATGCAAATCACCGACTGATATGACAATTATACCGATATCGACATCTCGGTCTTTATTTATTTTATCCATACTGTACAGATTCCACGCTGTACAATATAACTCGGATAAAATAATATCAAACAACAGTAGTAGAAATTCCGGATATTACATTCTACACCACTTAAAATAAGTTTCGGCCTCGAATCTTGCAATACGTCATATAAAAACAAACAAACCGTTCAACCAAAATATTTCGAAACCATCACAACAATGATCAATCATCATCATTCACGAATAACCGAAACAGCGTACTTACCAATGCGCAAAGTCGACGATCTCTTGAGATACTAGCAAGTGACCTCACTGTACAGTCTCAATACGCTTACAATCACAATTCCTTGAGTCTTAACAAAATATATCATCTTCGGATGAACTAATCTATTCGTGTCGAATCCTGTCTGCCTGATCGCACAATCAAATCCCAATTCGGATACAAATCAATAATACACGATACATCTGTGAAACAACTGCCCAAAACAACTACATAAATTCCGAAACATCGACACAAAATCTGAATGCTCATATGATCACCAACAATGATCAACCAAAAAATTAACCGGGAACATCATCGACATGATAAACTCCGATACGACCAATCCAAAGGTCAAAACGCAGCCGAGAATATCATCAACATGATAAACTCCCAATATGACCAACCAGAGGTGAAAACATAATCGAGAATACCTTCACACGGTAAGTTCCAACACGATGAACACAGAACCACAGAGACAGATACACGAAAGAGCAAAATTCTCAAAACGCTAAACAAATCACATATAGTAGATCTCAAAGAAACACACACGGCTGGCGAACATACCCCTCGGCATATGAACAACCAATCACAACCGACGAACATATCCAATCATACATGGAGTGGGAACGACCACTCAATATCCAAAACAACTAGCATGGGGGCACCATCCCCAAATCTACACTTACAAAGAAACCATTCAAAAATATTATGATAGCGCATACGTCCCAGTTTCACAAAACCCGAAGTTCCAAAATTACATCCTGTGCATGAGTTCTACATCACGCAGCATATTCTTCTTATCCGATCAATCAACCGATAATCCCTGGATAACCAACTACCATACTGAAGTTCGAATCTTTATTCATCGTTCCATACTGACGTCTTATTCAGTTCATGAGTCACACTTAGACTTCACCATGATATGCAAAATGCGTATGTATATCAATCACATTTTCAAAACCTGTTTGAAATCATATACTCTTGTCACGAAGACAATTTTCGAAAGTTCTTTTCAAAAATTCCAAAAGTCAAAACATAAATTTTGGTAAGACCACAAAATAAATTTTCAAAAATTAAATTGGCTCGTTGGTGCCAAGTATTGGATAACAGTTTCCTTCGAATCCACACGATTTCGAAGTTTTAAAATGAAAACCATGCAAATGATTAACCACATCCATACTCCTGTTTGCCAACCCGGTTTGTCACCAATATCCACTGATATTCCATCAGAAAACCACACAATAGAGTTCCAAAATCTCAATATAAACTCCGACTAAAAACTCATTTTCCACATATGACCCACAACGTCAACCATTAACCCATCCTAGATCACTTCAAATATGCTATGACAAAACCTTGAAACAAATCAACACAGCGAAAAACTTCCCGAGAAGTTTCATTTGAACAAATAAATCAGAACCCCAAAAGGTAGAAATAAAATGCATAAACGATCGGTAAAGTGTTTTACAAATCTCGGGTGTTTTAGAAAACATAAAAGCCTTTTGAAACATTAGGGTCTCAGCCTGTATCTCATTCCACATTACCAGAAGTTTAAAAAGTAGAAAATCCTTCTCGACCTCAAGTCATCAGTTATAAAACTATTTCAAAATCGATTGGGTCACGACCCAAAAATCATTTTCCGTAAAACATCTGTGAAATATTTATTTTGAAAAGTATCATTCTCAAATGCTCCAAAGCAGTTCATATATCACAAAATGAACTAACATGACTACATGTTCTTCTCAACCATGCACAACATTTCTCCCAAATGCACAATTCCATTCCAAAATCTAACTAACATACTGATATCCAAAATCATAGTTTCTCAAGATCATCAATCCTGTCCCACTCTGACATCTCATACTGTAACGCATGATATCTGCTGAATCTCAAAACGTATCAACTTAGAACGGCAATAAATCTCAATGAAATTCGAAAATCCAAATACTTACAAATCGTGAAGCCGACGATTCCCCGTGATACTGGCACATGTCTCAACTCTAGAAAATACTCGACACATATATTTTCAAAACACATGTTTTTCCAAATCAGTCCGACTCAAGAACACAATACATCTCATTCCAGAGAATCTTGTTAACACCATTTGGAAAAGTTTACAACAAACCCAGTACCATACTGGTAAATCACATAACGTACAAGCCTGGTGAATACAAAAACTCACGGCTCTAGTATTAGTCAATCGACAACTCGAATGACGCAACAAAACACGACCCAACTCGACCCAAATGCCTAGGTTTTCATAACCTAAGCTCCGATACTATAATCTGTAACACCCCCAGATTTATCCGGAAATATTACAGCGCCATGGGCCCCGAGATGGAACCCAAAAGGCTAAAAGAATTTTTCGCAAATATTTACAAATGTCCAAGAGGCCAACGACGGTACTATCTTAAAAGAATGCACAAAGACTTATAAAATCCATTTATCAAAAACCGTCGTAAAAACTCGTTTGAAATTGCAAGGCCAAACAGCCGACACTCAAAGGTTTAGAAAAACGATTTCCAAAGTAACCTCATCTACCAGATACCAAAAGAGCATTTCAAAATACTCACGCATCAGAAAAAGACCAACCATAGATATACTCTAGCAGCGGAATACAAGAACCAATCAAGAAACTCGATGCACAAAACATGTCCTAGCCAGTATCCTCCGGGAAGCTCATCTCTTCACGACGGCTACAAGCTCGATACTCCAAGAACCTACAAAGAAATCCCACGATGGGGTCAGCCATAATGTCCAACAATGATAACCGTCACATCACATTAATAATTACATACCAATGAGAATACAACATAAGAATACGACCAACGTAATCTTACCACCATAACTTTACTTACTCAAGTCATTCTCATCAGAATAACCATTATCACATTTCACATCCCGTACTTGATTAACCAATAAACCCGAACCTAATATTTGTATTGCACCTCAAACGATACTCAAGATTCTCAAACTATCATCATCAACTCACGATACGGAAATATATCAGTTCTGACCAATACGATCCATCAAATAACATCATCAAATCCCAAGACGATAACCGATTGTCCATCAAAGACAAATACCAAAGGGAATACGGAACATACCTCGAGATATGAAGTGCCACGACAATCATATCAGTCTAATTCGAGATCAGAACAATGCAATACGGACACGGTCCGAACACAAGACCTACAAATGCATACTCATATGACCACGTCAATATGCTCAAAAACAAAAACAATCATGTATACTCAATGTAAATCCATGATCCAGCTCCCTGAGCATAGATCCCCGTGATGATCCTACAAGATCAACATCATGTGGAAAACCTGTCCAACGATCCAGCGCCCTCAGCATAGATCCCTGTGATGATCCTACAAGATCAAAATTAGGTGGACGACCTGTCCAATGATCTAGCGCCCTCAGCATAGATCCCCATGATGATCCTACAAGATCAAAATCAAGTGGACGACCTGTCCAACGATCCAGCGCCCTCAGCATAGATCCCCGTGATGATCCTACAAGATCAAAATCAGGTGGACGTTCGATCCAGCACCCTCAGCATAGATCCTCATGATCCCTTCGAATCATTTACAACATGAGAATGCAATTATGCATACACATATGCAACTCAATATGTTCATCAACATGAACAACACAACAAGAACGACAGTATGACGAAACAACTAGGATGACCTCATGTTCAATAACATGAATGACAAAATGCATGATCAAAAATCATTAACACTAAACCGAATCAATTTAGGATACTTGCCCCGAGTCCTTCAGGAGCAACCTCGATATCAAATCGTCACTGGCGACTATCCTCAATGCTCGGCAACCCAAACGTACCATAGGCTGCAGATACTCATATCCTCGTCTTTATCATAATGTATCCTCGATACCCAAAATTCCAATAACCGAAATGAATCATAAACCTTATGATTTAACTCCCAGAATCGGAAAGACAACACATAATACAAATCTCCAGAATTTGCAGTAATAATCATTGCTATATGAATTATAAACGAAATGAAACTGAAACCATTCATTAAACATTATAACTGAGCAAGTAATAACTTGCCTCGATACCGATACCACGAAGCTGTTACCGAACCCATTGCCTTTGTCTACAAGCTCCTCAGCCCCGATCAAAAGCAACACAACGGTCGTAATCCTCGATTAATTATCGCAACCTAATGCAATAATCAAATGACAACACATCCGATAATAATCAACAACCGACAAAACCAACCAATCGAACTCAACTGTTCAACAAAAACCTCGAATAAACGCAGTCTGAACAAACCAAATCAAACCATCACAAATTCATAATCACAACACAAAAATATTGCACTGTCTGCCTACTTAGCGCACGTTAAACGCATAACGTAGCGTGCGCTAAGTTGCTCCCATTAGCGTGCGCTAGCCAGTAAGCTTAGCGTTCGCTAATGCTGTACAGTGGCATGCATTCCAAGCATCGACTCACATCTTGCGACTACGAATCCGAATGAAGGGAGACATAAATCTCCATATCTCTTGAAGATAAACGACCCCATAATTATCATAATGATCATATCAATGTCCATATATCTATAACAACATCAACAATCAAACCGACTCGATAACAAGGATCATATCATACTAAATCTGGAATTCAACCTAGTATCATGATTCATCTCATCTAAATCGACCAATATAATTACCAAGATTCAGAAATCCATCTTAGATCGGGTTAAATGAATCAACATCCTTATAGTATGAAGAATCTTAACTAACATCCGAAACTCTTACCAAAATTCCATTGAATCTCATATAACATCATCATCTGATTATCCAACATGCTCCTCACATGCAATCGTCCAAGAAAAACGAACCACCATCAAAGTGATACGAAAATTACCTGGATTGGATGAACCAAGAATAAGAACACTTGACCCCATTCCAAGAATCATGAATAACTTGAAGAACAAGGCTTGGATCCATGCTCTCCATCTTAATCTTGTTAAAGATCATCATCTCACCGTGTTTGGGAACCTCAAGAACCTCCCAAATCTCTCTCTATCGACTGAAGGAGAAGGAATGGACTAAATGCATCTCAAAAACCGTCTGTCCCCTTATATAGAATACATTACTAGCGTGCGCTAACATCTCATGTTTAGCGTGCGCAACAGCCTTAGCGTGCGCTAACTGACTTTGTTAGCGTGCGCTATCGGGGTCCAGAGGCCACTGTCTGGCTTCGTACATGTGCTTGCGTACGTAATGCCCATGCATTAGCGTACGTAACTTACACTATCTAGCGTACGCAAGTCCTTTGCCCTTAGCGTGCGCTATCCGAAGTTGACTTGCTATAGTCTGCACCTACCCCGAATATGCTCGTGACCCCACATGCCGGAAGCAACCAATAAAGCCAAGATTCCCTGTTGACCGATCTGATATTAGCGTGCGCTAACAACAGGCATTACCGTGCGCTAATGATTTACGACAAACATCAATTGACTACGTCGGCACATGCGCCGAAAGTGACCGGGTCCACACGTAGATTCCCTCTGATCTGTTACGAACTAGCGTGCGCTATCTTTTACCATTAGCGTGCGCTAAACCTGCACGATAACGTGCGCTATGAATGCATATTAGCGTGCGCTAATAATGCTACACTTAGCTATTTTCCGCAATTTCTATCCAACATCTCGACATACCAAAAACGAACATAAGACACACTGAACACAAACACTGAATCCAATAATATTCTTATACGATATACTCTATATTGAAAGTACGATAACCTGATACACGATATCCTCAAATGCAACTGTCGACCAGATATGACAATTATACCGATACTGACATCTCAGTCCTTTATTTATTTTATCCATACTGTACAGATTCCACGCTGTACAATATAACTCGGATAAAATAATATCAAACAACAGTAGTAGAAATTCCGGATATTACATTCTACACCACTTAAAATAAGTTTTGGCCTCGAATCTTGCAATACGTCATATAAAAACAAACAAACCGTTCAACCAAAATATTTCGAAACCATCACGACAATGATCAATCATCATCATTCACGAATAACCGAAACAGCATACTTACCAATGCGCAAAGTCGACGATCTCTTGAGATACTAGCAAGTGACCTCACTGTACAGTCTCAATACGCTTACAATCACAATTCCTTGAGTCTTAACAAAATATATCATCTTCGGATGAACTAATCTATTCGTGTCGAATCCTGTCTGCCTGATCGCACAATCAAATCCCAATTCGGATACAAATCAATAATACACGATACATCTGTGAAACAACTGCCCAAAACAACTACATAAATTCCGAAACATCGACACAAAATCTGAATGCTCATATGATCACCAACAATGATCAACCAAAAAATTAACCGGGAACATCATCGACATGATAAACTCCGATACGACCAATCCAAAGGTCAAAACGCAGCCGAGAATATCATCAACATGATAAACTCCCAATATGACCAACCAGAGGTGAAAACATAATCGAGAATACCTTCACACGGTAAGTTCCAACACGATGAACACAGAACCACAGAGACAGATACACGAAAGAGCAAAATTCTCAAAACGCTAAACAAATCACATATAGTAGATCTCAAAGAAACACACACGGCTGGCGAACATACCCCTCGGCATATGAACAACCAATCACAACCAACGAACATATCCAATCATACATGGAGTGGGAACGACCACTCAATATCCAAAACAACTAGCATGGGGGCACCATCCCCAAATCTACACTTACAAAGAAACCATTCAAAAATATTATGATAGCGCATACGTCCCAGTTTCACAAAACCCGAAGTTCCAAAATTACATCCTGTGCATGAGTTCTACATCACGCAGCATATTCTTCTTATCCGATCAATCAACCGATAATCCCTGGATAACCAACTACCATACTGAAGTTCGAATCTTTATTCATCGTTCCATACTGACGTCTTATTCAGTTCATGAGTCACACTTAGACTTCACCATGATATGCAAAATGCGTATGTATATCAATCACATTTTCAAAACCTGTTTGAAATCATATACTCTTGTCACGAAGACAATTTTCGAAAGTTCTTTTAAAAAATTCCAAAAGTCAAAACATAAATTTTGGTAAGACCACAAAATAAATTTTCAAAAATTAAATTGGCTCGTTGGTGCCAAGTATTGGATAACAGTTTCCTTCGAATCCACACGATTTCGAAGTTTTAAAATGAAAACCATGCAAATGATTAACCACATCCATACTCCTGTTTGCCAACCCGGTTTGTCACCAATATCCACTGATATTACATCAGAAAACCACACAATAGAGTTCCAAAATCTCAATATAAACTCCGACTAAAAACTCCTTTTCCACATATGACCCGCAACGTCAACCATTAACCCATCCTGGATCACTTCAAATATGCTATGACAAAACCTTGAAACAAATCAACACAGCGAAAAACTTCCCGAGAAGTTTCATTTGAACAAATAAATCAGAACCCCAAAAGGTAGAAATAAAATGCATAAACGATCGGTAAAGTGTTTTACAAATCTCGGGTGTTTTAGAAAACATAAAAGCCTTTTGAAACATTAGGGTCTCAGCCTGTATCTCATTCCACATTACCAGAAGTTTAAAAAGTAGAAAATCCTTCTCGACCTCAAGTCATCAGTTATAAAACTATTTCAAAATCGATTGGGTCACGACCCAAAAATCATTTTCCGTAAAACATCTGTGAAATATTTATTTTGAAAAGTATCATTCTCAAATGCTCCAAAGCAGTTCATATATCACAAAATGAACTAACATGACTACATGTTCTTCTCAACCATGCACAACATTTCTCCCAAATGCACAATTCCATTCCAAAATCTAACTAACATACTGATATCCAAAATCATAGTTTCTCAAGATCATCAATCCTGTCCCACTCTGACATCTCATACTGTAACGCATGATATCTGCTGAATCTCAAAACGTATCAACTTAGAACGGCAATAAATCTCAATGAAATTCGAAAATCCAAATACTTACAGATCGTGAAGCCGACGATTCCCCGTGATACTGGCACATGTCTCAACTCTAGAAAATACTCGACACAGATATTTTCAAAACACATGTTTTTCCAAATCAGTCCGACTCAAGAACACAATACATCTCATTCCAGAGAATCTTGTTAACACCATTTGGAAAACTTTACAACAAACCCAGTACCATACTGGTAAATCACATAACGTACAAGCCTGGTGAATACAAAAACTCACGGCTCTAGTATTAGTCAATCGACAACTCGAATGACGCAACAAAACACGACCCAACTCGACCCAAATGCCTAGGTTTTCATAACCTAAGCTCCGATACTATAATCTGTAACACCCCCAGATTTATCCGGAAATATTACAGTGCCATGGGCCCCGAGATGGAACCCAAAAGGCTAAAAGAATTTTTCGCAAATATTTACAAATGTCCAAGAGGCCAACGACGGTACTATCTTAAAAGAATGCACAAAGACTTATAAAATCCATTTATCAAAAACCGTCGTAAAAACTCGTTTGAAATTGCAAGGCCAAACAAATGACACTCAAAGGTTTAGAAAAACGATTTCCAAAGTAACCTCATCTACCAGATACCAAAAGAGCATTTCAAAATACTCACGCATCAGAAAAAGACCAACCATAGATATACTCTAGCAGCGGAATACAAGAACCAATCAAGAAACTCGATGCACAAAACATGTCCTAGCCAGTATCCTCCGGGAAGCTCATCTCTTCACGACGGCTACAAGCTCGATACTCCAAGAACCTACAAAGAAATCCCAAGATGGGGTCAGCCATAATGTCCAACAATGATAACCGTCACATCACATTAATAATTACATACCAATGAGAATACAACATAAGAATACGACCAACGTAATCTTACCACCATAACTTTACTTACTCAAGTCATTCTCATCAGAATAACCATTATCACATTTCACATCCCGTACTTGATTAACCAATAAACCCGAACCTAATATTTGTATTGCACCTCAAACGATACTCAAGATTCTCAAACTATCATCATCAACTCACGATACGGAAATATATCAGTTCTGACCAATACGATCCATCAAATAACATCATCAAATCCCAAGACGATAACCGATTGTCCATCAAAGACAAATACCAAAGGGAATACGGAACATACCTCGAGATATGAAGTGCCACGACAATCATATCAGTCTAATTCGAGATCAGAACAATGCAATACGGACACGGTCCGAACACAAGACCTACAAATGCATACTCATATGACCACGTCAATATACTCAAAAACAAAAACAATCATGTATACTCAATGTAAATCCATGATCCAGCGCCCTGAGCATAGATCCCCGTGATGATCCTACAAGATCAACATCATGTGGAAAACCTGTCCAACGATCCAGCGCCCTCAGCATAGATCCCTGTGATGATCCTACAAGATCAAAATTAGGTGGACGACCTGTCCAATGATCTAGCGCCCTCAGCATAGATCCCCATGATGATCCTACAAGATCAAAATCAAGTGGACGACCTGTCCAACGATCCAGCGCCCTCAGCATAGATCCCCGTGATGATCCTACAAGATCAAAATCAGGTGGACGTTCGATCCAAAGACCCTCAAAGATAGATCCTCATGATCCCTTCGAATCATTTACAACATGAGAATGCAATTATGCATACACATATGCAACTCAATATGTTCATCAACATGAACAACACAACAAGAACGACGGTATGACGAAACAACTAGGATGACCTCATGTTCAATAACATGAATGACAAAATGCATGATCAAAAATAATTAACACTAAACCGAATCAATTTAGGATACTTGCCCCGAGTCCTTCAGGAGCAACCTCGATATCAAATCGTCACTGGCGACTATCCTCAATGCTCGGCAACCCAAACGTACCATAGGCTGCAGATACTCATATCCTCGTCTTTATCATAATGTATCCTCGATACCCAAAATTCCAATAACCGAAATGAATCATAAACCTTATGATTTAACTCCCAGAATCGGAAAGACAACACATAATACAAATCTCCAGAATTTGCAGTAATAATCATTGCTATATGAATTATAAACGAAATGAAATCAAAACCATTCATTAAACATTATAATCGAGCAAGTAATAACTTGCCTCGATACCGATACCACGAAGCTGTTACCGAACCCATTGCCTTTGTCTACAAGCTCCTCAGCCCCGATCAAAAGCAACACAACGGTCGTAATCCTCGATTAATTATCGCAACCTAATGCAATAATCAAATGACAACACATCCGATAATAATCAACAACCGACAAAACCAACCAATCGAACTCAACTGTTCAACAAAAACCTCGAATAAACGCAGTCTGAACAAACCAAATCAAACCATCACAAATTCATAATCACAACACAAAAATATTGCACTGTCTGCCTACTTAGCGCACGTTAAACGCATAACGTAGCGTGCGCTAAGTTGCTCCCATTAGCGTGCGCTAGCCAGTAAGCTTAGCGTTCGCTAATGCTGTACAGTGGCATGCATTCCAAGCATCGACTCACATCTTGCGACTACGAATCCGAATGAAGGGAGACATAAATCTCCATATCTCTTGAAGATAAACGACCCCATAATTATCATAATGATCATATCAATGTCCATATATCAAGAACAACATCAACAATCAAACCGACTCGATAACAAGGATCATATCATACTAAATCTGGAATTCAACCTAGTATCATGATTCATCTCATCTAAATCGACCAATATAATTACCAAGATTCAGAAATCCATCTTAGATCGGGTTAAATGAATCAACATCCTTATAGTATGAAGAATATTAACTAACATCCGAAACTCTTACCAAAATTCCATTGAATCTCATATAACATTATCGTCTGATTATCCAACATGCTCCTCACATGTAATCATCCAAGGAAAGCGAACCACCATTAAAGGGATACGAAAATTACCTGGATTGGATGAACCAAGAATAAGAACACTTGACCCCATTCCAAGAATCATGAATAACTTGAAGAACAAGGCTTGAATCCATGCTCTCCATCTTAATCTTGTTAAAGATCATCATCTCACCGTGTTTGGGAACCTCAAGAACCTCCCAAACCTCTCTCTATCAACTGAAGGAGAAGGAATGGACTAAATGCATCTCAAAACCCGTCTGTCCCCTTATATAGAATACATTACTAGCGTGCGCTAATATCTCATGCTTAGCGTGCGCAACAGCCTTAGCGTGCGCTAACTGACTTTGTTAGCGTGCGCTATCGGGGTCCAGAGGCCACTGTCTGGCTTCGTACATGTGCTTGCGTACGTAATGCCCATGCATTAGCGTACGTAACTTACACTATCTAGCGTACGCAAGTCCTTTGCCCTTATCGTGCGCTATCCGAAGTTGACTTGCTACAGTCTGCACCTACCCCGAATATGCTCGTGACCCCACATGCCGGTAGCAACCAATAAAGCCAAGATTCCCTGTTGACCGATCTGATATTAGCGTGCGCTAACAACAGGCATTAGCGTGCGCTAATTCTTTACGACAAACATCAGTTGACTACGTAGGCACATGCGCCGAAAGTGACCGGGTCCACACGTAGATTCCCTCTGATCTGTTACGAACTAGCGTGCGCTATCTTTTACCATTAGCGTGCGCTAAACCTGCACGATAGCGTGCGCTATGAATGCATATTAGCGTGCGCTAATAATGCTACACTTCCGCAATTTCTGTCCAACATCTCGACATACCAAAAACGAACATAAGACACACTGAACACAAACACTGAATCCAATAATATTCTTATACGATATACTCTATATTGAAAGTACGATAACCTGATACACGATATCCTTAAATGCAACTGTCGACCAGATATGACAATTATACCGATACTGACATCTCAGTCCTTTATTTATTTTATCCATACTGTACAGATTCCACGCTGTACAATATAACTCGGATAAAATAATATCAAACAACAGTAGTAGAAATTCCGGATATTACAATTGTATCATCTTATATATAGTTAATTTGTAACCACTTACTCCCATGATGTCCACCACTTCCAGTAAGATGGTTGTGTGACGTGCAGAACTCCCCCCTCGTTTCCACTTTTGCTAGCTTCCAACTGATCGTGTGGAAAATTTCAGTTTGGGCTGGAAATTTTGGCTAAACATTAAAAAAGGGATTGAGCTTAGATATTGGGTTTGAATATTTATTATGATCATTGGGCTTAGTTAATATGATAGAAGTTGGGCTTTAATTAATATTAGTTGGTTTGGGCCGAAGGTAAAATAATATATGTATATTTTACATAAAATGCATGAATTGGACTTGTTCATTTATTTAGACTAAATGAACTTAAACTACATGATTGAATGATGTTTGAAATGGGCTTGCACTTATAATGATTGGGCTTACTAAATAATTATAGGCCCAACTGATAATTAAATTTAAATTATTATTCAATATGAACCATAAAAATAATTAATAAATTTAGAAATAATTTTCTAAATTTAGAGGGTATTACATATTTACATTTGGGTAACATAAATGAGTTACTCATGTTAATCGATAAAATACAAAAGTAAATAGAATGACACCCGAGTAACTCAAGTGTCTCGACCAAATTGAATGAGTGTCTTGAGTAAATCAAGTGAGCGTCTCGAGGAAATTGAATTACACTCGAGTAACTCGAACTACTCATTCGAGTTATTCCGTATTTTATCGATTGTGACTAGGAGTAACTCCATTTTAATTCGAGTGACTCGATTAAAGATTGAGTAACTCAATTTGTATCCCGAGTAACTCGATTCAGTCTTCGAGTAACTATGAAATAAATACAAAATAATAAATATGAAAAATACAACTACTTATTCCAGTTTTCAGTATAATAAACACGCAATAAAAATACTTCAAATAAATATAACTACTTTTATATTGGGGGCTCATTTAGGTCGAACTGATGCTTAGTTGGATATTTTGGAGCGGTGTTGTCATCAGAGTTACATATATTACATTTTTTTCCATGTCCCTTTTTAGAAGGAGTTGGTTGCGTTGTCAAATTCTCAAAGAGTTGGGAATAACTGCAGTGCAAGTCTTTCTTTTGTGCTGTAATACCATGGGTATTTCATGCTTTAATTACCGTGTACTTCATAAATTAAAATGCAATTCTATCATTTACGATGTTGTCTTCTTATATTATGTGGTTTCATTAAAGTGCTTTTGCGATACAATTATGTGATGTGAATGGAACAGAGGTGATGTACCTTGACGCCGTTGGACAATTTTCGGTGCGAATATGACGGTGGCCAACGTCTTGTTCCCCGAAGAACTGTTGACGAGTGAAAAGGTAGTCACCTCGAGTTGGTTAAATTAAGATAAATAACTAAGGGACTGAGTGACTAACGTACGCTATATGTCATGCATAGCGTACGTTAGATTCGCATCATTACGTACGTTAACATTACTAGATTATGTACGTAAGGCTAGAATTGGTCTTCCGACCAGAATCTTTCTCTCGACGCGGATTGGGTACTTTCGGTGGGCTAGAAGACAAACGAGTCAACTGCTTGTAACATACGTTAATTGTCAAGCTTAACGTACGCTATTGTAAGGTTTCTTACATATGTTATGATCCCTTAGGTACGCAATAGGTGGGTGTAACACCCCAAACTAGGCGGCTATTACAGTGCTGTGGACCCCCAATTGGGACCCACCAGGCGAATAAAAACTAATAAATTAAATAATGATTGTAGTACCTAACCACATCATATTACCAATTACTCCGATGAGGAGTTTCGAGTACAACACATCTAGAAATTTCAGAATACATTTATATTTTATGTGAAGATAAAATATACAACATTGAATAAAAATGAATATCCAAACGGAAATCTGCAGCGGAAATTAAAATGAAGAAGACATGAAAGACTGAAAGGACTGGGGCCCCCTGCTAGTATCAATGGGACTCCTCGCCGTCAACGTTCTCTTCCCGTGCTTTAGCCTTCCCATGACCTGAAAACAACATTCCCCAACGGGGTCAGTTACACAGAACAACAATCCTCAAGAGTTGAATAAACACAATCATGATATATCTTAATTATGAAATTAAGCTGAAGAGGGGCATCGTAGTACGCTGACACGGTCTTTAGTGTAACTATCGCAAGTGCACAATATCGTATCAAGTAGTAAGTGGACTTTTTTTGAGTCCGGTTTATCGATCCCACGAGGAAGTTTGGTTATAATTTGAATTATACACTATTAGTCTATTTTTATAGATTCTAAGATGAGTGAAACACACAATTAAAGAGTTTGGTTTGATAATTGCAAAGAAAATGCAATAATAGTTCTAATATTCAAGGAAATGAAAGATTGTACTAATAATAGATTGATTAAAGATAAAATGAAATAGTTGGGATTACAAACTTAGTTCATCATTACTTATAGAAGATGTATAGGAGATCATAAAATGAATTTACTTATTATGTTGTGTAGATTCGATTTTCCTTAAAAAGACGGTTTCTCTTTCGAACTATAAAACGCCCCTTATATATTGAATCTGTAACACCCCGAGATATTCGGAATAATTACAGCGCCGTAAACCCTTTAGATAAGGATTTACAAGGCTAATTTTAAAAGAAGTATAAAAATAAACCAATCGAACAACTGGAATTCAAATACAGATTTGATTCAAACGATCAAATGAGTTAACTTATACAACCATATCGAAAAGACTTTATTAATACAGACGTACTCGAGTACTAAACGAACCAAGAAGACAAATCACAATAATAATAACATCAACCACATCACTGAGCCATTTCATCGTCTCCGTCTTGCACCGTGGTTGCCTCCCGCCTCGGCTACCTGAACATCAAAACAATGTCCACCCCCGAAGGGGTTAGCAAAACAATGCTAGTACAAGTATCATAATACAATTAATCATCAATGCATCACAAAACATGCAAACAGACTTCCGCTACCGGAATCCAACAATGCGAATCCTCACGATTCCATCAACACAATACAGGGTAATCCAGCGATCCAGCGCCCTTGGTATAGATCCCCATGATGATCCCGTCGGGCCAACGCATGGTGGAAAACCCGTCCAGCGATCCAGCGCCCTCAGCATAGATCCCCATGATGATCCCGTCGGACCAACGCATGGTGGACATTCGATCCAGCGCCCTCAGCATAGATCCTCATGATCCCCTCGGACCATTTATACCATAAATCAATCAACTATGCATACACATATGCATTTCAATATGTTCATCAATACGAACAAATAATCAACGAATATCATGAGAATTTTCAGAAATACATCTCATATTCAACAATATGAGCAAAACCATAAGCATGATCAAAGATTCAATATAAATCGAACTCGACATATGATACTTGCCTCGAAAATGGCAAGAACGAACTACTTCGATGATCTCATCACACCCGAAGGCCACCTCCTTCGATCAACGTAACAAGCTCGAACCTTAACAAAAGGAAGGATATATAAATCATCTCAAGTCGAACAATGGCCTAACAATTCGGCCTACGGCCGAAAAGCTCAAAATAAACAATCTGCCTGGATTGCTTAGCGCGCACTACGTACTCTACGTAACGTGCGCTAAGCCGGACTGTTAGCATACACTATCGTATAAGACTAGCGTGCGCTAGCCACGGACTGGCAGTCTGACTTGGCTGGTCTCATAACGTACGCTACGTACGTTTCGTGCGTTAACTGAACCCCGATAGCGCACGTTAACTCACACATGTTAGCGTGCGCTATTCTTGCATGGCAGAATACTGCAAACCGAAAACTAGGTTGAATGGTGAAGAACTCATGAATTCTACCGTGATCATACAAGTTATCCTCGGGCATATCATGCTAATAAGGTTTGTGGAAGTTTTATGATTATGAAATACAAATATACAGATAGTCATCTCAATATCATAATCCATCTACGATCTTCAAGAAATAATCTAAGTTCCGATCGTCTTACGTTCCAAAACACAAGATTCCAACGTGTACAACGTAGCAACTGGGTAATATCCGATTACTGATCATAAATCGATTTGAACATGCTTAGGAGTCCTTATAATAAGATGGTTCAAAGGTTCATACGATATATATAGTGCCGATACGTCAAAAGTATCCTTCTAACATGTGATGACCGATTATAAACGAAATACTTGCTATCCAAACAAGATTCAAACTTACTTAGGAACATTACTAACATCGGTGAAGAATCACCTACCTCAAAGTAGTGAAGAACACGGAGGAAAATGAAGCAATCCAACACCGAAGGCTTGAACACCAATCTCCAATGATATACGATCTTCAATCTCGAACTAGGAGGTTGATACGAAGTGTTTAGGACGAAGGGAGTTGTGTTCTAAGTGTAAGAGTTCGGGTTATGGGAGGAGAAAGAACTGAAATCACGAATAGGATGATGTCCTATTTATAATAAATGGCTATTAGCGCGCGCTAGTCCCTGCTCGTAGCGTGCGCTAAATTGTCCGACTTAATCAAGTCGGCACTTAGCGTGCGCTATTCACATGCTCAGTAGCGTGCGCTAAGGCGTTGACTTGGCTTTTCCCGAGCGGTCCAGGTTCATTCGACACAATCCGACAAGGGTCCCCGGCCGATCTCACCTACCGCACGTCTCAATCAATTTGACCACGCATAGCGTGCGCTAATGACACTCGTAGCGTGCGCTATGAATCCATGTTAGCGTCGCTACCGTAGCTTTGTAGCGTGCGCTACATGCATGTAATTTCAATCTTTAAATCACATACACGAAAATATACGCTCGACAACAATGGATTATGAAATACGGAGAATAGTACTCAGACAAAAGTACAATCATTACAATATCACAAGTTCCAATTACATAACAGAAATCTCGGGTATTACATCCTTCCTCCCTAAAAAGAAGTTTCGTCCCGAAACTTAGGATGAAAACAACTCCGGATATTTAGCCTTCATACCGTCCTCCGTTTCCCAAGTGGCCTCTTCGACTCCATGTCGTGACCATTGTACTTTAATCAAATGTATTGGTTTATTCCTCAATTGTTTGATCCGGCTCTCAAGTATCTTGATTGGTCTCTCTTCGAAGGTGCCATCATTAGCTATCTCGATCTCGTCGAAATCAATGACGTGACTGGGGTCCGGTACATACTTCCGCAGTTGGGATACGTGAAACACATTGTGAACATGACTCAGCGATGGCGGTAAGGCCAACCTGTATGCTAAATCTCCAACTCTCTCGAGGATCTCGAATGGTCCGATATATCTCGGACTAAGCTTTCCCCTTCTCCCAAAACGGAAAATCCCTCGTGTGGGAGACACTTTCAATAGTACATGATTACCAACGTCGAACTCTAGAGGGCGACGACGCATCTCGCATAAGACTTCGCCGCCTCGGCTCAGGCCAACAGTCTTTCCCGAATCAAAGCTATCTTCTCTTGAGTCCGAATTATCAATTCCGGTTCTGTCCCGATCAAATCCGAAGAATCATCCCAACACAGGGGTGATCGGCATCTTCTCCCGTACAAAGCTTCAAATGGTGCCATCTTAATTGAAGCATGCCAACTATTATTGTAGGTGAATTCAACTAATGGCAAATGAACTTCCCAATCAGTTGACCAATCCAAAGCACAGGCCCTAAGCATGTCTTCTACAGTTTGAATAGTCCTTTCGGACTGACCGTCCGTTTGGGGATGATAAGCTGTGCTAAAGTTGAGCTCAGTCCCCAAAGCCTTGTGAATTGCTTTCCAGAAGTGCGACACGAAACGACCATCTCGATCCGAAATAATGGTCTTCGGCGTCCCATGCAATCTGACTATCTCCGCAATAAATACTCGCGCCAATCTCTCGGGTCCCCATGTATCTTTAATCCCTAGGAAATGAGCCGACTTGGTTAGTCCTTGGCATATTGGTGATGAAGTCCATCGAAATGTCCTCCCACTTCCATTCAGGGATCGGAAGCGGCTTTAACATCCCGGCAGGTCGCTGATGTTCAATCTTAACCTGCTGACAAGTCAAACACTTCGAAACGTACTCCGTTACGTCTTTCTTCATATTCCCCCACCAGAAGTTTTGCTTTAAATCCTTATACATCTTACTGCTGCCTGGGTGAATAGAATAGGGCGCGCTATGAGCTTCCTTCAAAATTGTCCATCTCAAATCATCATCCTTGGGAACGCAAAGTCGACTCTGAAATCTCAGAACTCCATCATCTTGTATCACGAATCCTGGGGCTTTTCCTTTCTTTACTTCATCACATAATCGAAGGATTAAAGAATCGTCCAACTGCTTAGATTTGATCTCTTCGACTAGTGATGAAGTCAGTTCCATCACATACAGTTGCCCTTGGATTCCTGGTGCCCATACTTCAATCCCCTCGCGGATCAGTTCTCGTTGAATAGTGGTTTGGGACGTAAGAGCTTCCAACACTCGAAGAGAAACAGGTTTACGGCTCAAAGCATCGGCTACTACATTTGCTTTCCCCGGATGATAGAGAATCTCCAAGTCATAATCCTTGATCAATTCCAGCCACCTCCTCTGCCTCAGGTTTAATTCTTTCTGACTGAAAATGTATTTGAGGCTCTTATGATCTGTAAAGATCTGACAATGAGTGCCGTACAAATAATGTCGCCAAATTTTCAAGGAAAAGACCGCAGCTGCTAGCTCCAGATCATGAGTCGGATAATTAACTTCGTACGGTTTCAAATGCCGAGATGCATAAGCAATCACTTTATCCTTCTGCATCAACACACAACCCAAACCCTGATTTGAAGCGTCGCTGTATACCATGAATCCATCAGTTCCCTCTGGCAGTGCTAATATAGGTGCTGTCGTCAGTCTCCTCTTAAGTTCGTCAAAACCAGCCTGGCACTTCTCATTCCACGTGAACTTTTGAGTTTTCTGTAACAGCTGAGTGAGCGGACGAGCAATTTTGGAAAATCCCTCCACAAAGCGGCGATAATATCCAGCAACTCCTAAGAAGCTTCGGACTTCTTTCACGTTTTTAGGAGCTTCCCACTCCAAGATTGTTCGACTTTCTTCGGGTTCACCTGAACTCCGTCGGCTGATATCACATGCCCAAGGAAGGTTACTTCCTTAAGCCAGAACTCACATTTTGAAAGTTTTGCATACAGCTGTTCCTTCCTCAAGGTGCTCAAAACCACACGTAAATGTTCAGCATGTTCCTCTGCGTCTTTCGAATATATCAAGATGTCGTCAATGAAGACGACCACAAATTTATCCAAGTATTCCAAGAATACCCGATTCATCAATTGCATGAATACCGCAGGAGCATTGGTAAGTCCAAATGGCATTACTACAAATTCATAATGCCCATACCGGGATCTGAAAGCAGACTTCGGTATATCCGATTCCTTAATTCTCAACTGGTGGTATCCTGATCGCAATTCAATCTTCGAGAATATCCTTGCCCCTTGCAGTTGATCAAACAAGTCGTCGATCCGAGGTATAGGATACTTATTCTTGATTGTCATCTTGTTGAGCTCCCTGTAATCGATACACAGTCGGAGGGATCCGTCTTTCTTCCAGACAAAGAGAACGGGCGCTCCCCAAGGAGAAACGCTCGGTTGAATATAACCCTTCTGCAACAATTCCTCCAGTTGTTTCTTGAGTTCATACATCTCGGTTGGCGCCATGCGGTATGGTGCTCTGGAAATAGGAGCTGCTTCAGGCTCTAATTCGATAGTGAATTCCACTTCTCTTTGCGGAGGTAAACCAGGTAGTTCGTCAGGAAAAACATGTGAGAACTCATTTACAACTGAAATAGATGAGAGCTCTACTCCTTCCTCTTTCTTCATGGCATAGAACCAGAGTCCCTGACATCCCTGTTTCAGTAATTTCACGGCTTTCATTGCCTTGATCAATTTTCCCGAGCTTCCCGGTCTCCATCCTCGGAATAAATGTTCAGATCCGTCATCCGCAATGATAGAAATGACTCTCTCTCGGTAATTCAGAATAGCTCCATAACGGTTGAGCCAATCATCTCCGAGAATTAAATCGTCACCGTAAATGTCAACCACAATAAGGTTCGATAGCCAATCTCTCCCTCCTATAGTTACTGGAAAATCCCTAGCTTCTAGGGTTCCCACAATTTTCTCTCCGCTTGGTAATCCCACAACATAAGGTTCACAATCATACAAGCACGAGATTTTTAAACGATTAACATAGTTCAATGATACAAAAGAATGTGTAGCTCCGGAATCGAATAAAACACTAACTGGTTGCAATAGGATCTGAATTGTACCTGATGCAACAGCTGTGTTCTGATCATCCTTCTTCATCTCGTAAATACGCGGAGGAATGGACCCAATGCTGGATGCCTCTCTCTTCCCAACGTTCTGCTGCTGAAATCCACTCTGTTGCGTCTGGTTCACACTCGTCTCCTTCGGAACTGGAGCTGGAGTGCGAGTACCAAAAGATCGGGTCGCATTCCCACAAAATGTTGCGCGATGTCCTTCCTGTCCACACTCAAACAGTCACAGCAGCGCGAAACAATCACGTCGAACATGTCTGCTTTGCCACAGTTATAACACTTCTTCCTGCGTCTCAAACAGCTTGGTGCTGTCCGGAACTTCTTCCCACCTCGAGAAGGATGTGGAGGTCTCTGGATGAATGAAAAGAGGATCGACCCTGCGAGGCCCGCTACTCTTATTCTCCGTGAAGTTGCCAGACACCTTCTGTTTCTTTGCTTCCGTCGATTTCTCTACTGCTGCCTCCTTCATATCATAGGCCAACGCCTTATCCTGATATTGTCGCAAAGTGGTACATTCAAATCCGGACATGTACTGCTGAATTTCCGGCTTCATTCGCATGTCAAAATGGAAAATCCTTTCCGCCTCGGTCCTGACCAGGTGGCACACATAAGTCAGCTGGTTATTAAAAGTCTTAATCACGTCCGTCACAGATGCTTCTGAATTTTGCGGTGAGAAAAACTCCCGAACTCGGGCCTCTCTAACTGGGCGAGGACAATACTGTGCTTCCATCATCAATTTGAATTCCGTCCAGTCAACATTGTGCTCCTCTGGTCAAATGGCCTCCCACCAGTCGAAAGCCTCCCCGGTTAAAAGATATTGGGCGACCGGAACCTTCCTATCGTTGGGACAGTTAATCCCTGCAAAAATCTTCTCTAATTCCTTCAGCCAATGATCCCACGAAAGCGTCTCAGCGGAACCGTCAAATTTTGTAGGATGCAATTTGACCACCTCGGTAAGCCATTTATCTCCCCGATTATCCACGTTATTCTGCTGTCCCATTGCCGTCTGCATGCGATCCACAACTTGAGCAAACTGGTTTATCTGGGCAACCACCTGCTGAAGCACTCCCGGCACGTTGGGATCTGCATTATTATTTGTCGATCCCTGCTGTCCCCCGGAATGTGAATCCGTTTGACTAGCGGCTATCTCTGGAGTAGATACCGACTCTTCTTGCCTCGCATTTCCACGTCCGCGTCCACGACCGCGTCCGCGTCCGCGACCTCCTCTCAACATACTGTAAACATACATACTCAATATCCAGGGCAAACTTTCTAAAAGTACATCCATCAATGTTCACAAATCATGAATAAAATAAAACGGTAGTATTTGAGATTAGGAAACTTACAACCACGGTCCACACGACAATGCTGGCTCAGCAGTGATGTTACGAACGACCAATAATCAAATAACGTAAACAGACCCAACTAACCCGACTGCCAAGATATCCATGAATATTAGCTCAGATACCATATTCTGTAACACCCCGAGATATTCGGAATAATTACAGCGCCGTAAACCCTTTAGATAATGATTTACAAGGCTAATTTTAAAAGAAGTATAAAAATAAACCAATCGAACAACTGGAATTCAAATACAGATTTGATTCAAACGATCAAATGAGTTAACTTATACAACCATATCGAAAAGACTTTATTAATACAGACGTACTCGAGTACTAAACGAACCAAGAAGACAAATCACAATAATAATAACATCAACCACATCACTGAGCCATTTCATCGTCCTCGCATCTTGTGGTTGCCTCCCCGCTCCTCGGCTACCTGAACATCAAAACAATGTCCACCCCCGATGGGGTTAGCAAAACAATGCTAGTACAAGTATCATAATACAATTAATCATCAATGCATCACAAAACATGCAAACGTACTTCCGCTACCGGAATCCAACGATGCGAATACTCACGATTCCATCAACACAATACAGGGTAATCCAGCGATCCAGAGCCCTTGGTATAGATCCCCATGATGATCCCGTCGGACCAACGCATGGTGGAAAACCCGTCCAGCGATCCAGCGCCCTCAGCATAGATCCCCATGATGATCCCGTCGGACCAACGCATGGTGGACATTCAATCCAGCGCCCTCAGCATAGATCCTCATGATCCCTTCGGACCATTTATACCATAAATCAATCAACTATGCATACACATATGCATTTCAATATGTTCATCAATACGAACAAATAATCAACGAATATCATGAGAATTTTCAAAAATACATCTCATATTCAACAATATGAGCAAAACCATAAGCATGATCAAAGATTCAATATAAATCGAACTCGACATATGATACTTGCCTCGAAAATGGCAAGAACGAACTACTTCGATGATCTCAACACACCCGAAGGCCACCTCCTTCGATCAACGTAACAAGCTCGAACCTTAACAAAAGGAAGGATATATAAATCATCTCAAGTCGAACAATGGCCTAACAATTCGGCCTACGGCCGAAAAGCTCAAAATAAACAATCTGCCTGGATTGCTTAGCGCGCGCTACGTACTCTACGTAACGTGCGCTAAGCCGGACTGTTAGCGTATGCTATCGTATAAGACTAGCGTGCGCTAGCCACGGATCGCGATCGACTCGGCTGGTCTCATAACGACGCTACGACGTTTCGTGCGTTAATCGAACCCCGATAGCGCACGTTAACTCACACATGTTAGCGTGCGCTATTCTTGCATGGCGAATCGCAAACCGAAATCGGGTTGAATGGTGAAGAACTCATGAATTCTACCGTGATCATACAAGTTATCCTCGGGCATATCATGCTAATAAGGTTTGTGGAAGTTTTATGATTATGAAATACAAATATACGGATAGTCATCTCAATATCATAATCCATCTACGATCTTCAAGAAATAATCTAAGTTCCGATCGTCTTACGTTCCAAAACACAAGATTCCAACGTGTACAACGTAGCAACTGGGTAATATCCGACATCGATCATAAATCGATTTGAACATGCTTAGGAGTCCTTATAATAAGATGGTTCAAAGGTTCATACGATATATATAGTGCCGATACGTCAAAAGTATCCTTCTAACATGTGATGACCGATTATAAACGAAATACTTGCTATCCAAACAAGATTCAAACTTACTTAGGAACATTACTAACATCGGTGAAGAATCACCTACCTCAAAGTAGTGAAGAACACGGAGGACAATGAAGCAATCCAACACCGAAGCAGAACACCAATCTCCAATGATATACGATCTTCAATCTCGAACTAGGAGGTTGATACGAAGTGTTTAGGACGAAGGGAGTTGTGTTCTAAGTGTAAGAGTTCGGGTTATGGGAGGAGAAAGAACTGAAATCACGAATAGGATGCTGTCCTATTTATAATAAATGGCTATTAGCGCGCGCTAGTCCCTGCTCGTAGCGTGCGCTAACGGCTGTCTGACTTAACTGAAGTCAGCACTTAGCGTGCGCTATTCACATGCCTGTAGCGTGCGCTAAGGCGTTGACTTGGCTTTTCCCGAAAGCCGTCCAGGTTCATTCGACATAATCCGACAAGGGTCCCCCGGCCAGATCTCACCTACCGCACGTCTCAATCAATTTGACCACGCATAGCGTGCGCTAATGACACTCTGTAGCGTGCGCTATGAATCCATGTTAGCGTACGCTACCCATAGCCTGTAGCGTGAGCTACATGCACAGAATTTCAATCTTTAAATCACATACACGAAAATATACGCTCGACAGCAATGGATTATGAAATACGGAGAATAGTACTCGGACAAAAGTACAATCATTACAATATCACAAGATCCAATTACATAACAGAAATCTCGGGTATTACAGAATCAAACCACTATATTTCTATGTTGATTGGCTTCAATACATAGCATTACGTTTTATGAAAATAACTCAAAGAATCATCTAAGGTCTAGAGGTATATTTCTATCCCATAGAACAACTTAGAGTGAAGATCATTTGATCTAATCAAACATATTTCTTTCGAAACATATGAAGACCATAAATATCGTCATTTATTGGCTAAATAAATAAAGATTGGTAAAACAATGAAAATCACACACAATAATAAATAATTCATAATAGATCTTTATAAAAACTTAAATAATATGACTAACCTTGTTTATAATCCCAACTTAAGTAACTTAGCCCATGAAGGGTTTAATAAACATAATACAAGCTTGAGTGGTCATTATTAGTTGAAAAAGAGAAACAATTGATCCTAACCCCCTTAGTAGATAAAGGAGAAAGAAGCAATAAACTCCCTTAACAACATATGCTATACCACTATTACACAAGTCACTCAATAACACAAGTGTGTTCTTCACACAAAAAGAAAATATTACAAAAAGTGGAAAAATATATGATGAATGATGAATAATGATGGATCTAAGGGGTCTATTTATACACCTAAAGTCATCTAATAACTCCAAAACTCCAGCATTATTACATTAGATCGGATCAATGCCAGCCATCCCCTCAATAATAGACCAAAAGTATAATAAATTAGACAATGATCAAAAATCTGTCAAGAGTTACGGTCGTAACTATGAGGACTTACGGCCGTAACATTGAGGAGTTACGGCCGTAACATGGCTACGGCTTTTTGCACATTAGTTGCTTTGTGAGTTACGCCCATAACTTTTAGATGTTATGCCCGTAAGGAGTTTCAGACTTCATTTTTAGCCTAGAATTTCTGATTTTTGCGTTTTCGCCTCAAATCTTCTTCGGATGATAACTTTTGATATATAACTCTGATTTTGAATCCGGAAAGACTGCCGAACTCGTCTCGGAAAGCCCTACAACATGAATACATAAAAATTCAACAAAGAGCATATTTTATAAACATGTTATTTCTTGAGTAAATCTGTAATTCAATCCGATTAAGACTAAATTTACATCTTCATCCGATAAAAAATAAAATTATTAAAAGCTAATTAATTCTAAGCAAAAGCGAGTAGACTAGTTCAATTATGGGTGAAATTTATCGATACAAACCATGGATAAATGTATAAAACTGACACTTATCACACCTCCAAACTTGAATTATTGCTAGTCCCGAGCAAGACTCTTTATTAATCACACTCCAAAAATAAAAATAAAAATAAAAATAAGACACAAAAATAATAATACACACATAAATTAAGAAAAATAATCATATAAAAAGAGAAAAGGAGATCAAAATGCCATTAATACACAACAACCAGCTTTATACAGTAGATAGAAATGAATCAAGATTCCCAATAAATCTACTAATGATTTTAAAGTTAAAACACGGCTTTATTTTGTAATTCCAAAATACAAGGTTTCCCCCCAAAAGGTTGATTATTTCTTTCCCACTCGTGATACACACGACTCCCTCTCGATCACTCGTTTATTTTTGGACTCAATATGAAGAAGAATTTTATTGGCGTCATCAAATATTGTGATTTTTCATGAAATTGAGTGTATTGAAATTCAGCCGCTAATTAATTCAGACCTGCTCATAAACTACATCGCTTAGTGATAGCTTTCACACCGTTATTTGCTAACGTGTAGCTCTTTTCACCAACACAATTTCTATCTCTTTTTTTTAGGTGATAACTTTCACACCGTTATTTGCTAACGTGTAGCTCTTTTCACCAACTTTTTTGTGAGACGGCAGTTATGCACCAACAATGGTTAGTCCTTTATTTTTCACAAAATTTTAGGATCCCCAAAATTAGGCAGCTGTTGCTGCTCAACACTTCTCATTTTTGTCATTTTTTTAGGTGATAGCTTTCACACCGTTATTTGCTAACGTGTAGCTCTTTCCACCAATGACTCCTTTTTTTAGGGAATAGAATTTTTGCAGAAAATTATTTATTAGTTAAGCATGAAAAATCAAAAACTCCACAAATTAAGTAAACTTCAGTTCTATTTTTCATCAACCGACTAATTCTTCTTTTCTCAAGGTAACGAATGACTCGATTTTATATGATAACTACAAGGCTCAAAAATTTTGGAATATACAATTTTTTTACCAGTTAAAACGATTTTAGAAGCTTGTATATAGCTAACTTATTGGTGCTATGGCCTGATCTAGAAATCTCATAAATATATATATATATACACACACTAAACCTAAAAAATCAATGCCAAATAATAAAAACACACCACACACTACAATAATCAAAACATACCACAAACATATGATTCAAAGCAAAATAAACACCATAGTTCAAAAACAAACCAAAAAAACACACAAGTTCCAAAACACCCCCAAACTTGAAACTAAAACTGTCCCGAGTTTTTTTAGAATTGAAAAGCAAGTGAGAAAACAGAAACCCCCCTGAAATTTTAGCTTTTTGATCCTCCAGGTGTGTCGTCAGGGATGTTTAGAAAACGGAAAAGCTTTTCAAAGCACTTCTCCGTTTCTAATTGTCGGTCGATTATTTCATTCTGATTTCTCAAAATTTCTGCCTGGGATGTTTCTAATCCCTGAACTTTTTCAAGCAAATTTGCCTCAAAAGGCGTCAAGTCTTCTCCGGCATCCTCCTCGGGCTCATATTCCTCCTGGTGGCTACTTTCCTCTTCCGGTTCCAAACGTGCCCGTTTGCTCCTTAACTGAGTACTTCGAAAAATACTACTCCAGCCGTTTAGTCGATCCCCATGCGTCAATATATCACCCCCCGCCGAAATTTTTACTCTCTGGCTCCTGCAAATACCGGTGATAAGGCAGGGGTATGGCATCTTTTGCCTAGTAGGGACCATGCCGGCATAGTGACAAATAGTAGTATAAATGTGAGTACCCACATCCATTTTGACCCCTCAGCAGATAGCAAATAAACCTCGCAGGTGGCCAATGGAAACTGTTGTCAGAGCCGAAGTCGGGTAAATACTCCCGGCTGCCCACATCCATAAGTACCAAGCATCATCAATGAGGTCCGCCTGGTTGTATCGGGGTTTGATGATCCCAATACTGTCATGAAGCTCGCTCGCTAATGCCCATTGTAAAACCCTATCATCCGGCACATCCTCATTAGGTTAGATTGAAATGTCCACCGCATTAGTGGAATCAATCCCTAAATACTTGTTGATCACATCCGGTGAAAAATTTATTACTTTCCCATTCACAGTCATTTGATGATATGTAGGCGACCCTACCTGCCCAATGGATTTGTTGAAAGTATTGTAAAAGTTTAGGGTCAAGGTAGGGTTACCATTTGGGAGTTCGGACACGAATTTTTCCCACCCATTGTCTCTGAACTTTTGGATGAACGGGCTAGTGATTGTGTCTCTATCCAAATCGCCAATGAAATCATCAAGTTTGAACAATCTCTCCTTAATGCACTTTGTGTTTTGAATTCTTTGCGGTGGTGCCGGTTCTTGAGACGACGAACCGACCTTTTCTTTTCCTTTTGATAATTTCTTCGGTGCCATCCCTGAATTAAACAAAATCAACTTCCTTTTCATCACACGACTATAATCATCAAGCAAAACCAACAAAAACATCAAAAAAATTCAAAGATTTTCGTTGTGGCATTTCGTCGGACACCTTGAGTTCATAGTTTTTTAACAAGTTATTCATTCAAACTCAAATCCACAAAGTCACCACAAATCAATGAATCAAATAACCACACAAATATCAACAATACTAACAACTAAACATGTTTCAAACAACGAATCTTACGAAAATAGGAATTGAAAATCAAATATAAAGCGAGAAACTAAAACTATAAAAATCAAAAATATATAAATTGAAACAAGGATTGAAAGAAAACCTGATGATTTATGTGTTAATGTTGATAAGAGAATGAATTATATTGAAGAATTTGTGTTTTTGAAAGTAGGGATTTAGAAGGAAAAATTTCGGAACTGCTCCTCTGTCTCCCGCCGGGTTTGTGAATCTGTTTCTCAAAACCATGTCTTTTTTTATAAAGCTGTAGAGTTACGGCCGTAACATTCCCAAGTTACGACCATATGGAGCATTCGTTTTTTGGAAAAATTTGAGTTACGGCCGTAACATACAAGAGTTACGGCCGTATGTAGCATTCGTTTTTTAGACAGTTTTTTAAGATACGGCCGTGACGTATAAGAGTTACGGCCATAAGGTGCTTTCGGAAAAATCATAAAGGAACAACATACGGCCGTAAGACTTATAACTTACGGCCGTATTTTTTTTTTTTTGGTTTTTTTGGTTTTTCAAAAAAAATTATATTTATTATGTGTGTGAGAATAATGAAAGAAAGACTCACTGGATTTTATGAACGATATGATCCTTGCTCTTGTTGTTGAATATTTCTGTGTTACCCCCAAACTTATTTTGCGAAATAATAGAGATTGGGTTGCCTCCCAATAAGCGCTTTGTTTAACGTCCTTAGCTTGACTTCTCGTCTGATCAATTAGGTGTTCCCAGCATTATGATTGACTTTGCTGTCGAGAATTCTCCTCCCAGATATGGCTTTAACCATTGGCCGTTTACTTTGAAACTCCCATCAGTTGTATTATAAATCTCCACAACTCCATGAGAAAACACCTCTTTGATGTTGTATGGGCCCGTCCATTGTGATCGCAGCTTACCCGGAAACAGACGCAGTCGTGCATTAAAAAGGAGAACTTAGTCTCCTGCTTTAAAATATCTTCTTAGAATTCTGTTGTCATGCCATCTTTTTGTTTTTTTTTTTTTGTAGATTTTGGCATTTTCATATGAGTTGAGTCGGATTTCATCTAACTCATTTAACTGCAGCAACCTTTTCTTTCCAGCCAACTGTTCGTCAAAGTTTAATTTTTTTATAGCCCAAAAGGCTCGATGTTCAAGTTCTACTGGCAGGTGATAGGCTTTTCCAAAAATCAAACGAAATGGAGACATGCCTATCGGTGTCTTATAAGCTGTTCTGTAAGCCCAGAGCGCATCATCCAGCTTTTTCGACCAATCATTCCGAGATGAGTCGACTGTCATCTCAAGTATATGTTTCAGTTCACGATTGGATACCTAGACTTGTCCACTGGTTTGTGGGTGATAAGAGGTAGCGACACGGTGTTTTACTCCGAATTTGGTCAGTAGAGCCTTAACCTGGTGATTGCAGAAATGAGATCCGCCATCACTGATAATAACTCTTGGAGTTCCGAAGCGAGTGAATATATTTTTCTTTAGAAAATTTACCACGACTCTAGCTTCGTTTGTTGGTAATGCAACAGCCTTCACCCATTTAGATACGTAGTCTACAGCTACAAGGATGTATTCATTAGAGAACGATGATGGAAAGGGTCCCATGAAATCAATTAGTCGAAGATTTCAACTTCAAGGATGAAATTCATTGGCCTTTCATTTCTTTTTGACATGTTTCCATGTCTTTGGCACCGGTCACACATAGAGACAAGTGTATGTGCATCTTTGAAGAGAGTGGGCCAATAGAATCATGCTTCAAGAATTTTTGCTGCTGTTTTTGAAGCTAAATACCATAATCTCAGAGTTGATTCTTGATCCATAGCACTTGCGCACAAGCGCTACCTGCATCCACATACTCGGCTTAAGCTGAAGACATTGCTACACTCGTCTGCATTTTACTTCCCCAAGAGATTAGGCAAGAACCAATAAAATGACATGTGCCGCTAGTACTTTTCTTGTAAATTTTACAGCCACCAAAATCGGCATCATTGTAACACCCCCGAGCTATTCAAGATATATTACAGCATCGTGAGCCCCTCCATGGGACCCACAAGGCTAATATTACACGGAACCATAAACCTCGACCGATAAGGTCTAAACATAATCCCAATAGGAGGCAATCAGGATGACACCAATGTAATAATCAATTCGTCAGAATACGATACATCGGGAAATTGAAACCCAGGGCAACACAGGCCACAACAACATGAACATCTGAAACATTACTCGAGTATTCAAGACCATTCCAAGTACAACAATACCGAATGGAAACAAGGTAAAAAACATAGACAGAAATAAGACACTGTATCACTCTTGCCCATCATCTTCGTGCCGACCCGGTGCACGCCTTTCCCCTCTCCTGGATCCTGAAATACATAAAAGGTATTTCCCCCAAAAGGAGTTAGCCATCGAATAGCTAGTACAAGTATATCGCATATGAAACACAATACTTCTCGACAATAAAGTAAACATAATCATCATTTCATCAACTCAGACTAGTATTCCGGAATAACTAAATCTCATATCATTCATGTCAATACATACGTGATTAATCGTGGAACTGTACCAGAAGCAACGGAAGCCTCCGGGGACCCGTCGGTCCATCCCAGAGTGAATATATACAATCACACAATTCATATACTTCACTTTCAAAGTCGAGAACATACAATCATAATACATATATTTGCTTTTGAGACATTAGAACCAAAGTGAAAATGGTATTCAAGCTCGAGAGGTCCAAGAACGCACTTCTGACCCAAACGACTCATAAGGAAATACGATAATAAATCATCAATACTCAATTCTCAAGGAAGACTCCCGAAACCCCCCTTTTATGATTATAAATCTTCAAAGTATTCACATAGAGGTTGGAAATCATCCAAACCCTCTCCACTTCAAGTAATACATACAAACATTCGTATAATCGTAAGGGAAATGTGGCTTCGGCGTAGATACATCATAATCTCAAGGATTTCAATCTCCAAACCGGATAAATTGGATGAATCTAAGAAAATCCCCAAAAATTTCCCAAACTAGGGTTCTAAGGAATTTACCTTGATTCGGAGAGAAGGAATGGATTAGATGTTGTAACATCCTCGTTATCCAGCTAAAGATGGTGATGGATGATGAAAAGTTGTTCCCAATCGCCTCAGGATCGTCTCTATGGCATGCTCTCGTCGGAAGTGCGGAAAATGAGAAGAAAATGATGCAGAAGGCGGCTGACCCAGTTTATATACTGGGCCTAATTAGCGTGCGCTAATTCTGAAGTATAGTGCGCGCTAACAAGGTCACCTGGTAGTCCAGTAGCCTCTGACCTGTGTCGATAGCGTGCGCTACACTGGCACTGGCGCGCGCTATGCAATACCTATAGCGTGCGCTAGCTCAGGCCTAGCGTGCACTACCTGCTAGTCCAGAGAGCAGAAACCCCTACTGCCACTGCCAAACCCGAGTAGTTAGCATGCGCTACATCCGATGCTAGTGCGCGCTACCAAGCATAAATAGTGTGTATTAGCTCAAGCCTAGCGTGCGCGAACTGCTAGTCCAAAGGGCAGAACTCAGCTACTACCTCTGCCAAACTCGGACCATTAGCGTGCGCTACAAATGAAGCTAGCATGCGCTACTCAACAAAAATAGCGTGTGTTAGCTTACGCCTAGCGTGCGCTATCTGCCTTACTCAAAAAATTGCCGGAAAAGTCCAATCGATACAAACATGCCCCAAAAGTTATGAAACTCTAAGATCAACAACCACAACAACATCTCGATAAGTGCTTACAAGAGTGACAAAAGTGAAAGAATGTCAAAGCCAACAATTCAATAAAAGCACGGGTATTACAGTCACTGTATGCAATTAAATTTAAATCCAAACATGATGGATACCACAGTCCAAGACCAATAGTTCCATTTAAATAACGAAAAATACGTTTGCAAGCAGTCAAATGGGATTCCTTAGGATTTGATTGAAATCTAGTACATAAACATGTAGCGAAAATTATATCTGGTCTCGATGCAGTCAAATAGAGTAGAGATCTGATCATACCTCGATATAGATTTGGATCAATGGATTTTCCATTTTTGTCTTTGTCCAATTTTAATGTAGAAGACATCGGAGTTGGAATTGCTTTGCTACTTCCCATCTTGAATTTTTTGAGGAGGTTGTGAGTATATTTCATCGGAGTTGGAATTGCTTTGCTACTTCCCATCTTGAATTTTTTGAGGAGGTTGTGAGTATATTTGGCTTGATGGATAAAAATCTCATCTTCACATTGTTTAATTTGAAGCCCGAGGAGAATGTTAACATCATACTTATTTTGAATTCTCCCTTCATTAAATTAGAAAAGTCTTGGCAAAGAGATTCGTTAGTAGCACCGAAAACAATATCGTCTACATATATTTGACAAATGAGCATATCACTATTTAAGACTTTCACAAATAGAGTGTTGTCAATTTTACCTCTTTTATATCCATTTGCAATAAGAAATTGACTCAAACGATCGTACCAGGCTCGTGGTGGTTGCTTCAATCCATAGAGAGCTTTGTTGAGTTTGAAGATATGATCTGGAAATCGATGATCTTCAAATCCTGGAGGTTGCTTGACGAAAACTTCTTCTTGAATAAAGCCATTTGGAAATGTGCTTTTCATATCCATTTGATATAACTTGATTTTCTTGTGAGAGGCAAAAGCACATAATAAATGAATGGCTTCTAGATGGGATGTGGGTGCGAAACTTTCCTCATAATCGAGACCCTCTTCTTGATTATAACCTTGTGCAACTAAACGAGACTTATTTCTCACTGGATACCCGTCTTCGTCACATTTGATTTTTTGTACCCATTTAGTTCCGATAATAGTTTTATCTTTAGGAGCTGAAACTAAATTCCATACATTATTTTGCTCAAATTGGACAAAATCTTCTTGCATTGCCATCACCCAGCTTTCATCATTAAGAGCTTCAGACACATTCTTGGGCTCAGTTTCTGAAACGAAGGCAAAATAAGCAATAAATTCGGTAGTTAGAGTTATCAAAATTATATATAAGCCTTCTAGCAACTTCTAGCCGTATACTTAGAGTATAAGTTGATAGAAATATTTTCGGGTCATCTTCCAACACGTGATACATAGAGGCACGGTGGTTTCGGTACTCGGGAATTTCCAAAAGTTCGTTCGATTGGATTCGTGTTCGTACTCGGAAAAAGAAGAAATTATCAAAGGACTACGAGGATGTGATTTCTTTAATTCTTATCTTCCTCAGGTTTTATATATTCATATACGATTCTTGATCGATCCTTTTAGGGGTTTGGTTTTTATCCGGTTAGACCGGTCTATTTTTCCAAAGCATAACTCAATTTTAATTACTGAATCCCAACTGTGATATCGGAGCGTAGGTCTATGCGATCGTATATTCGATATTGGCATTTGGAACGCTCGATTGTATGATTTTATTATTATAATATTTAATTATTCATCTAAATTTTATTTTTCATGATTTTAAATTATAATATAAATCTATTTTTCTTCTGAAAAACTGATTGATATGTGTAATATAAAAACTAGAAAATATTATTTTTATATTCAAGACAAAAATACGAGCCAAAAAAATGATCGGACCCGACAGCTCGGAGTTGCCGGGAGGCTGCTTAGGCGCTGCAAGCGACAAGCTACGCCAAGGGCAAAGCGGCTGACCGAGAGCCTTGGCAGCGGCGGCAAAGAGCAGCATCGTGCAATGCCACTCGGCAAGGTCAGGCGGACACTGCCGGGCCGCGGGCTTGGCCCAGGCACATTTTCCGACTCCGTTTTTATTTTATGTTTGATAAATTAATTTTCCACAAATTAAATTGGATTTAATTTGACTAAAATATAAATATGGTAATTTTATTTTTAAGGGAATTAATTTATCGAGATGCCAAGGAGCGAATGAAGTATATATGAAATATTTATTTTCATCCGGAACAAATTGAAATTAACGGTTGTGTGAATTAATTGGACTAATTCTTATGGATGGATTAATTTTATATTGATTAGATTAATATTTACATTAATTGTATTTGCCATTAAATTTAATATAATTGTTGCATTATTATTAGAATTGTGATGTAGCTCATGGGCTTACTTTATTAAATCTTTATTCGATGGGGTTGTAATGGCCATTTTGAGCCGATTTCTTTTTTAGTAAATTTATATAGGATGCAAATTTTATAAATATAATAAATTAGCTATGATAAAGATCCGGGGACAAGCCGACATGGAGATGAAGATTCAAGGCATGTAATTTGATTACTTAAATTTTTATTTTTATCGAGTCAACGGTCCATGAACTACATGTTGGAAGATTTAGGTTATGTATGTTTTTCATATAGTATGACAAACAAACAAACTGAAAAACCGCAATTATAAAATGATTAATGTGCAAAGTGTACATATAATCGCATTATTCTTCCACTTACAAACACTAAGTTAAAAAGGTTACGAGTTTTCCTACCCTCCGTCAAACTCATGAAAAATTGAAATTCAAATCGAAATATTATTCTTCTGACTATGTCGGGATAAGTTTTTTTAGGAAGGTTGGTATATTCATAGAGAGCATTAGATGCCTTCGGTTGTGACAAATCGAACCCCTAGAATTCATATGGGTTGCCGGGTGAGATTCAATTGTCAGACTAATAGGAGTTGACAGTTTAAACTTAGATAGTTCAGCGAGTCATAGAAACCGTGTGGGTTGAGGGCAAGTGAACTAAGGGTAAAAGAAGATTGAATCATCGATTAGATGAGTTGGTGTTAGACACCACTTTATACAGAATAATAGAATAGAAACCATATGGTTGCCCTCTGTTAAACTTTGTAAAGAGATCGATCACCACTAGGAAGTCAACCAAGACTTCCGAATTTCACAGGGAAGTGTGTAATGTCGATAAAAATAGTGGGAGCCGAGTTCTGAATAAAGAAAGTCCTTAAATTCTTTACTCGGGTCATAATGTAACAATCACTAACGAATCTCAAAATTATTCTCTGCAACAAACAAATGAAAATTTTCTCAAAAAATGAAAATGAACCCACATTTCTACTTGAAAGGAACAGTCTTACTGGACCTAACTTTGTGGACTAGCTCCGCAATTTGAGTATGGGTCTCAATATGGAGATGTTGGGTTACGTCTTGGAGGCAAACATGAGAAATGGACGAGGGATAGTCAGGAAGATGTCGAAGTCCATGAGAAATGGGTCAAAGATGATGTTAAGGTTCCAAGATTCATGATGGCCTCAATGAACAATGAGCTTCAAAGAGCATACGAAAACATGTCCTCTGTAGGGCCGATTTAGGCACATCTTACTAAACTATATGGGGAGCACAGCCGAACTGCTTGATATGAGATATCGAAGCAGTTGTTTGGTGCTCAGATAAAGGAAGGTGAGAAAGTTGGGGATCATGTCCTCAAAATGATATCTATGATCGAGAGATTGGAGGCTCTTGATTTTAGGATGCATGCTTCTCTTGTGACCGACCTTATCATGCAATCGCTTCCTGACTCCTTCTCTCAGTTTGTAATAAACTTCAACTACAACGAGATTGCTTATAACTTACCTGGGTTAATGATCAAACTGAGTACGGCACAGTCTCAAATGAAGACTAGGCTGTAGGAGGCTGCACTTGTTATTTCTTCTAAGAAAAAGGGCAAGAATCATTTCAAGCCCAAATGAGGGGTACAGAAAGACAAGGGCTAGGCCCTAATGTTTCCAAAGAGTAGTGATATAGGCTACTAGAGGAGGCACTATCCAAAACTTGACCGTAATGCGCTTTCAGGTACGGAACTACTAGTTTTGAAAATGAATTATTTTGTAACTGTTTATTCTACTTCTTGGATACTTGATTCTGGTGTAGACACTACTACAAAACTAGTCTTTAGCAGCTCCATTTTAACAGTGGTTGTTAACAAGCCGCTGTTAAAATGACGCGGTGGCATAATTGCAAATTTTGTGTAAGAATTTAACAGATGTTATTGGAAAACCCATTGGTAAAGTATCATTTTAACATCAGTTATCAAAAAATGTTGTTAAATAGAAACCTTGACAGCGGTTATCTTGACAACCAATGTTAAGTTTCCCTTGAAAAAACTAAAAGTTAACAGCGGTTGTTCCACAAAAACTATTGTCAAAGTTTTGCCAATTAACAACGGTTTTTTGCCAAACCGTTGCCGTATCTCATAAGTTTAATAGCAGTTGTTGAAATACCGATGTTAATTGGCATAACTAATTTGATGCGGTTTTCAAGAAATAATTGTTGTTAATTGTATAAGGCTAACGGTGGTTATTAGAAATAACCACTGTTAATATAACATAAAAAAAAAAGAACAAAAGGAATTTTTACTGGTCACAAGTTTATTTCTCCAGTTCTCCTCTCTCTGAACTTTCCCATTGCCGCGCCGTCTTACCCCTCGCACACATTCGACATCGTCGTTGCGTCAGCCACATCGCACCACCATCTTGTTCAATGGTCCGCCTATGTCAACTTTATTTTTTCTGGTTCCAACCCCTTCTACACTCAAAACCTAAAGTAATTTCTACTACAAAATAAAGAAAAGAAGAAGCTGCAAAATAATTTCTCACCCGTTGCGCACCATCACTGTTGCGTCAGATTTTTTTTCGCCGTCGCGCACCTCGATTTTTGCATATAAGGTATATAATTTTCGCTTTACTCACTTTAATTTCATGGTTTACTGTTCTTATGCATTATTCAGACTATGCATCAATGATGCAGCTCATCTTTAGAGGTGCTTTTTTGTTATTGTAATTGTTGCTTGATGATGTTGTCTTTTCTGGATAATCAAAACTGTATCTTGAGTTCGTTCCCAATGTCAGGATCCTTGTACTGCCGCATATAAAGGTTAGTTGCTGTTTTTGGTTCTGTTGGGACTTTCTCGAAGCCAAAAAGCTTTTTCTCTTCTCTTCCTTGTTATGTGTGTGTGTGTGTATGTATGTATTTATTTGGGGTGGTGATGGGGGTGGTGGTCTGGGGGTAATAGATGGTAGTATGGTCAGAATAGTGTAATTCAAATTCAACGAGATGTGGAGTGAACTATATAGCATTGAGAAGCCGCAGCTACACCTTTGCATCATGATTTCATTCCCTCATAATCAATTGTTATGAACATGTCCGTAATAACTTCTTTGCTAAGATTTCAGAAGTTTTGGTTTGCAGCTTTGGCAAATCCAATGGTAATTTGGTCCGTGGTAGGTGGGAGTTGTCTTGATGCTGAGTGATTATGCAACTTTAGTTTAAGCGGAATATGGAAACTCTTCTCTTTTTCATCTGTTGAGTGAAATTAAGTTTATATTTGGGCATGTGCAGGTTTTGCTTAGTTCTGGCAGCCACAAAGACCCATGATCCAGTCGCCTTCATTCTGACTATCTTGAGGTACTTACTTAGTTGTTTTATAGTCTAAACTTGCTATGTAAGGTTGATTTCATATTCAAGTTAAAATCTGGAAAGTTTGGTGTTCAATAGATTATTCTCAATTTATTAAAAATGTTTGAGTAAGGGTAGCGCAATAATGTCTTATATTTTCAGAGTTTGTTAAACAGTTTTGGAGAGATGTTTTGATAAGGATAAAGGTTTTATTTCTTGTTGGTCAAATAATAAAAGTTGTTGAGTTTAGTATGGTCTATTTGGCTGTTAAATATGGTAAGCATTGATTTGGATTTGCTTGAGTTCTGATTTGGTGATATATAAGGGAGTCTTAGTTGAAAATGATTTGGGAAGAAGATTTAAATTGGATAATTATTTTGGGATTGATTGAAGTGTTTTAAAACACTGGGAATGTCCATTACTAAGGGGTTATATCCAAATTTTTCTCTAAGCATCGCTTGAGTTTATTAAGTGTCGGTAATGGTCAATCAATAGTTTAAGTTAACACGTAGAAAATTAGTAAGATGTTAAATTCTAAGAAAATATTCTATGAGTTAAAAGTATGTTCTGACCTAAAGGTATATCTACTATAGGGTCAAGAAGGTTAGCGTGATTGCTCAGTAAGGTAATGAGTAACACGAGCGGTATATCGATGTGGTTAAGAGAACTTCCTTTGTGTCTTTCAGTTTCTGTATGTTGCCTTTTAAAACATGAATTACGTTGGGATAGATGTGGATCTTCTCTTTTTGGGATAGATGTTAACTTTCGTCTTAAGGATCTTCTGCCAACAGTTAGTACAGAAAAATGTGACAGTATTTATAAAATAATAAGATTACATAGTATATTAATAGCACTAACATTTGTACGTTTTTTGTAGAAGATCAAAATAACAGTAAATGTGGTTGGTTCTAACTAAAGGAATTGCAAATTGAATTTCACTATGTGTACAACAGAAAAGAAAAAATGGATCGAAGTTGGATGAATGCAAGTCGTAACAGTGATGAGTATGCTAAAAGAATTGAACAATTTCTCGAGTTCGCCTGAAAAAATTACCCGGAACCTGATGAAAGATATCTTTGCCCTTGTGTCAAGTGTATGAACGGGAGATGACATGAAGTTGACACAATTCGTGAACATCTTATTTACGAGGGAATAAATACGAACTATAATATTTGGATATGGCATGGGGACCTAGTAGATGTTCCAACTGAGGATACACACGTAGACATAGATGGTGCTTAATTTGAAAACATGATTCGTGATTTTGGAGAACAATCATTCCGACGAGCACATGTTTATGATGCGTTGAAAAGTGATTCAGAGACTCCTTTATATCTAGGCTATGAGAATTCTACATGCTTGTCTGCCGTGTTAAAGTTGGTTAATGTGAAAGCAAAAAATAGATGGAGTGATAAAAGTTTCACCGAAGTGCTCGAGTTGACACATGAGATGCTTCCAAAAGGTAATATATTGTCTAACCGTACTTATGATCTGAAGAAGGTTTTGTGTCCGATGGGTTTGGAGTATAAGAAAATACACGACTGCCCTATGATTATATATTGTACCAAAAAGAGTTTGAAGTATTACATAAGTGTCTTAGGTGTGGGGCATCACGCTACAAAGTGAAGCATGATTATTCTAGTGACGGGTTATGGTATCTTCCAATTATTCCAAGGTTCAAGCGATTGTTTGCTAATAACTATGATGCAAAGAACCTCACATGGCATGCAGATGGGAGAAAATGTGACAGACTAATTCGTCATCCTGCTGATTCTGCATAATGGAAGAAAATAGATCATTTACTTCCAGATTTTGGGGGTGAGGCATGAAACCTTAGGCTTGGACTTGCCACAAATGGGATGAATCTGTTTGGTAATTTAAGCACTAATCATAGCTCATGGCTTGTCCTACTTGAGATCTATAATTTACCTCATTGGTTACGTATGAAGCGGAAATATGTTATGTTATCAACGATGATTTCAGGCCCAAAATAGCCACAAAATGACATAGATTCTTATCCAACTACGTTGATTTATGATTTGAGAATAATGTGGGACGAAGGGGTTGTGTTTTATGGGTACCATCAGCAAAGTTTCAAGCTACGTGCATTGTTATTTTGTATCATTAATGACTTTCCAGCATATGAAGAAAATACAAGCTACGTTCAGTTGAAACACGGGAAAAAAACAGTTTACACTCAATATCGGAGGTTTCTCAATCGCCATCACCCATATAATTGTTAGGAGTATGCCCTCGAATGCCACTCAGGGGATGTTAGAGTGAGGGCATTGTACTTGTTATTATGTAATTCATTATCTAAAGGTAATTGTATGTTTTTTTATATGCTGGTAGTCAGTGGCATTCCTGACTCGTAAATATATATATATATATATATATAAACTAGTCCGTGTACTTGAGAGCAAAACATTCCATCCTTATATAAGGGGATCGGCACTAGAAAGGTTTATGGCTCAATTACTTAATCGTTCGCAAGTCGATGAAACTTGACTGGGTGTTAAGTTTATGTGAAGACTTGTATGATGTGTTCTTTGACTTGGAGAGTGCCTGTCGAACATTAATGGTTAGTAATGAGATTAGTATACTCGAATGGACTCACCCTCTATTCGTAACACGGATTTCACTCCGGAACAGTCAATGATGGAATCGAGAGGTATGTGATAGGTATTCGTGAACCTTCGACTTGAGGATTTAGTAGAGATGTGCTTGTGACGTTAAGATTTTCCTTAGAGTAGTTCAAACCAGAAAACCGGAAGGTGGGGGTCAACCCCGACGTGCGTCTTGACGGGCAAGTAGCAGGTTCTACTGAATACCAAGATAAAATTCTTTCTCCTGTTAGTGAACGGGTTATATGTCCTCTGCGGTTATTGGGAGCTGAGATCATAAGTCTTTGGCCAAAGCATTGGATCTAGTTGTATTGGATACCCGAGAGCTCAATGATCTCTATTTGCATTAACTCATGCATAGCGTCAAGTACAGATAGGGTTTGACTGACCGTGACCCTATAACTTGATCGGGACATTTGAAGCAAGGGTTTATACGTATACTGGTATTCACGACCGAAAGGTTTTGGAATGATCCCAATCATTCATTTTCAGTTAGGGTACAGTGTAGGCCGCCAGGCTGGCTAGGTGGTGCTACTACTCTTTGGTTCCTCCCATTGCTAACTGAAACAGACCTACCGAGTCGTGCAATAGGATTGACGATGGAATGAATCGAGCTTATTCTCTGTTTATAATACTAGATATTAGATATCTAATTTTATTGGACATTGGATGTATAATTAATTTTGGGGCACTGGATGTCTAAATTAATTTATTGGATAAATTAATTTACGGCCTAATGAATTAAATATTATACTAGGTGATTAATTTAATTCATGAATATAATTATTTCTTGAAGAAATTAATTATGTTATTTTGTATTTGATAAGATTAATTAATTGGATTAATTAATTGATATAAATACATCGGAACGGAGTTGGAGTTTATCTGATTGGACTCACGGGAGTCCGAAACGAACAAACCCATCCGGTTCTTCCAGATGGCCGCCCCCCCAACTACTCACCTCCCTTGGTCTTTCTCTCCACCTTAATTGGTGGAAGACATTAGACATATAGGGGACAATATCTCATGTGAGATAAAGTAGGTGATTTAGTCTTGATGTTGAAGAATATAATGAAGTTAAGACTTCATTTCTCTCCCCAACACTTTGAATCACACGGTTCATTTGCAAGAAAGAGAGAGAGATAGAAACCTTCTCCAAGTCTTTATCTTCATCTTCATTTTTCTTGAGTTTTTCTTGTAGAAAAATCAATAGATAATTGAGAGATAGTGAGTTATACACTTAGAGTGTTATAATCACATTTGAAAGCTTCTATCACCCTATTCTAGCCGTAACCTTGGAGTTTAATTGGGTGGTTGTCTTTCCAATCATTTCTCCGGCGCAAGGCAAGTAGAGACGTGGTGTTTTCGGCATTGGATCATCCTAGAGCTTGTTGCGGATTGGATTCGCAAGGGACATCATCTTCACACCATTTAATCAACAGACTACGAGGGTATGATTTCGGATCTTCCTTTATTTCATTTTATATTCGTATACATGTAGCTTGATCGATCCTCTTATGGGATTCGGATCGAATTAGATTCGAATATTGCTTCCACTGCGCCTTTGTTTTAGGCACCAAATCCCAACAGTGGTATCGGAGCGTAGGTCTTGCGATCGTATATATGATATTTGTTCGCTATATTTTTAAACAATCCGCAAGTGTACGGAGTAAATATAGAAAGCGGTGATCAAGGTCCTATTCCACAGAGACTAAATATTTGTATTATGTTGATTACTAGATTATAATGATTCCGGTTTTATCTAGACGATCGAAAGGTGAATGGATTGTTAACGAGATAAAATACACTGATGACAATAAATTAAAACAATTGAAAATATCCGAATTAAAGAGAAATCAAAGAGTTTAGAAAGATATATTCCAATACTAGGTTTCCATTGATTACTAAGTTTAGTCGGGATTGATGTCAGAGGGTTCTAAGTGTGTTTCAATAATGATAATCACAACAATATTCTAAAGTCCCTCTCGAGATGCAATAAAACCTAGATTAAACAACCTATAACAACGTCTCCGTCTATTATAAATTATCTAACTCCAAAATGTTCATAAGATTAAACATCATCATAGCTCATCACCAATTTCTCAATCTCATAATTTACTACGTCAAATACTCGAAACCTATTAATGCACTCTTCTCTCGAATTATGAGCAATCAAGTTAAACATGTAAAAACATTGATCAAGTGTTCTAACATGAATTAAAACCAAGAATTTGATAAAGAAATCACACTAGATATATATATATATATATATATATATTCATCAATCCCTCAAAAACAAAATGAATCAATGTACTCCCATGCCCAGAATCTAACAAGTTTAGCCGGACATGGTAATGAAGGAAATCTCAATAAATATCATGTTCATGTAAATAAAACAACAAAATAAGTAAAAGATAGGGAGAAGATAAAACTCGGATGGTGTCTTGAGTGAACTCGGATCAAGACTTCAAGTCTTCTTGCTTTCAAGTCTTCTTGCTTTATTCATCCTTGGTTTCTTCAAATCTCCTTCTTTTTGGATGAAAGCTCTCAAATCTTGTATTTACAATCTATCCAATCTCAGAATATGTCCATAAGTCCATCCAAAGATCCTTTTTATAAAGCCACAATACCATTTTTCTTGTTCAAAATCATGCAAAAATGTCAAAAAAAGTGATTTTGTACCGAAAAGTGACACGGCCCGTGTCATAATATTCTAGAAACAACAGCTGCTTTTGGCTAGGCAACCCGACCGTGTTGTATGACACGATCGAGCCAGTGACACGGCGGTATCAAATAACACGGCCCGTGTCATAGTCTCTTTATTTGGCGAAATTGTCTGGGCATGAAACCCGACCGTGTCACCTTGGCACGGTCAAGCCAGTGACACGGCCCGTGACAAATGACACGTCCGAGCCCGTGCTGGTCCGTTTTGACTCCGTTTTTGGCTCGATATTTCGTTTCCGCATTGCATGATATGTATTGGGGATTGAGACTTTGTTCTTGCTTGATGTCCTTAAAACACCTATAAAATCAATAAAACGTACCCAAGCGTGATCGAGTCCAATAAACATAATATCAGTATAAATGACATAATTCTACACATTTTAGGATCTTAAAATCCAGAAAAAACTTATAAAAATATGTGTAAAAATGAGTATTATCAAAATCCCCCAAACTTGAATGTTGATCGTCCCGAGCAATGCACTTCAAAATAACCACTCTTAAGGGAAGTCGTCCCTCAACACACCTCAAAGGATCATTTTGAAAATTCATCAATATGCCTCAAGAAATAAATAAGTCGAGTTCTATAAAGTATTCAAATCTCTGGGGTGCTTCCTTAACATCATAGCTAGTACTTGAATAATACGAACCTCACCGGTCAAGTGTATTCCCTCACTCTCAAAGTGTATAATGGGATAAGTGACGCTCAAAATTCATTCAATGAAATAAGCATCCCCATAGGCTTGCCAATCGTCTACATCTCTACCACTATTTATACATGTAAATTTTGTGAATAAAAAAGGACTTTATTGGTTGTAATGTAGGCTTTTTGATCGGGGTAGGATAAGTATGGCTAAAGTGACTTGACTTGAGCAAATTAGAAATAAATCCCATGGTCACTTTGCTCACTTAGAAGTTCAAAATTTTTTGGACTTTGTTTCTTTCAACCCCTTGTTTTTGATATAATTGCAATAAGCGCTTTTGAAAGTGAAAATCGCAACCTTATTCCTCCTTATTGCTCCATTTAATTTTTTTTCTCTTCCTCTTTATTGCCCTTTATTCGTGTAAACTCCATGTGACTTTTCATAGAGCGGACAACATCATCATCACAACATTTCTACCTTCAAATTTATTTTGATATATCATTTAGAACCAACTCCATCTCGAACCATGATAATCTTTCCCATTCGTCTCCACACATATTATTCCATTCTTTTGCCAATTTGTTCTAATAAACTCAAGTATAGGGACAAAAGTTTATAATGAAACGAAAAGCTCATAATGTGGATAACAAGAAATAGGCTTTAAGCTCAATTGGGTTAACTAGGAAATTAATAATTTTCGGGTTGGCCAAAAGGTTTGAAGGGCTCACAGCAAAAAAAAATCGCCTAAAATCACTTTCACTGATTTGCACGCACGCTTGTAGTTTTGAATAAGATACCAAGGCAAGTTCTAGAGTCTTAAAACATGAATGGTACACTCGGCAATGAAACTTGCATATTTTATGATGCACGAAGGCTCAAAAGCTCACAAGCTAGAATTGTTCATATTTCCAAGGTATTAAACTATTTATTCAATTTCACACCCTTTTGATTATTCTACAATTTTTCCTCTTCAAATTATCCTCTATTTGCATATCAAAATAACAAAGTGAATCCCGAGGTATCTAAGATAAGAGTTCATTCTTACGAGTTTCATCCAAGTTCATGATACTCAAAACACACCGAGTTCAAAACAAAAACAAAACATATAAAATAAAAAAAATCACACCAAAAACGCAAATAAAATTCACACCAAAATCCAAAAGCCAAAATAAAAACAAACAACAATATAAGTATTTATTGACCCAATATCCTCCCCCCCCCCAAACTTGAATTAAAGAATATACACACGATGAGGGTATAGTATTTAAATAATAAAAACTTTGGGTCAAGAAATACTTACAACCGGTCCTACTGATTTGGCGGAGGAAGTGGCCTTGTTGGACATGCCATTCGTGTATTTGTCATAAAAGGGTCAGTATCTCGTCTTGTTTCTGTCCAAGCTCATTCTATTTCTATCGGGTCTCCTCTCGGAAAGCCTCGAACTCCTCTCTAAGCATGGAACGAGATGTGGCATGTCTTGATTCGACCTGTCTCGATGACTCGGGCCATTCTCTCTCTCTTTCTTCTTCCTCTTCCTCTTCTTTTGGGCCTCTCTCATAAGCAAATTCCCCCTCCATTCTTTCCGCTCTATCTTCTTCTTGCATTCTTTCGGCTCTATCCTCATTTTCTATATGCCTAGGACGAACATTTCGAGCAAAGTGTCTATCACCATGAGAGATCAATCCAGCTGCTACCCGGACCAATTTATGCGCCTCCGTGGCCATTTGTAAATTTCCTAAATCCCGAATACTATCAATCGTCGTCAGAGTTGTATTCGGGAGTAGGAAATGATCGCCGTCATTCTGGAGGAATCTAACACGAGAGTCGTAATCCAGTATATTCATCAATTTCATGTCTTGCATAGATAGGAGCATATTTCCTAGAAGGGGAGTTCGGTTGTCTAGTGATACATCAAGATGAAGTGCGATAGGGGTAATTAGACCCCCTATCCAAATCTCCCCTCTTGATTTAGTAGCAACATCCTAAAAATGATCCATTAATATAGCTCCGGTTGCTGGATCCGTCCCGTTGAGCATATGAGATAGAACGTACAACTCGTATTGAGTGATTGGCCCTGTTTCTTTCCGGCCGAAGATAGTGCTTGCAATTACTTTGTGTAGATAGCGGAGGATAGGATTGCGAATAGAGGATCCTTTGGCCGACTTTGGGATGTAAGGACGTGCCTCGCTCCCCTGGTACTCAACCATTACCCGCCAATATGTCTCACACTCGAACCGATTTATTCGTTATTCTCCGTACCTTCGAGTGTCGTATATGGCATCCAATTCGTCGGGAGATAGTTTTTCATTCTTGTTGTCTAGACAGAATTCCAAAGTGGTCGGCTCATGAGTGATTGGGTCTCTTTTAACCGTAAGCGTGCTAAGGAATTCCAATGTGAGGCAGCGGTAGGTGGGCCAATGCTGTGTTATTATCATCTTCCAGCTTTATCTTTCCAGCAGCTTCATGACATCGTCTTTTATTCTTATAGCCGTCATGCATTCTTCGTCCCGCCATCTAGTGGGGAGCATTTTTTTTCTGCCCCAACATCTCCCACCATGCTAGGCGGCTTTGCGGGAGTTCAATTCCATAAGTTTTGGGCGTCTCAACAACCCCTTGAGCCGGTATTCTTGCCAGTTGCTCAATTTCCGTTGCGGGTATTCCTCGTCCCCTTTGAGCCGCACCACGTCCCTATTGGGCATTTCCTCGTCCTCGACCTCTGGCCATTTCTCTGCAAGAAATTCATCCATTATCATTTGCTTCACAAAAACTCAAAGTCACTATTTTTCGATGATACTAGTCGAATAAACATCAAAGACTTCGGTACGCCTCACTTCGGTAATGTATATTAGCAAAGTAAAAACAAACAACAACTTCGCTTTTCAATTTACTGAAGTAAAAAACCCACATAGACTTCAGTAAATGGTACCAAACAAAAAAGTAGGAGCTAGTTACAAATTTTAAGTTACAAAGACTTCGCTAATTTGATAATTACTGAAGTAAAAACTGTGAAATTTTATTTTTTACCAAAACATTTTTACAATAGTGAAGTATATGTCTTGAGACCGGGAATTAATATTTTTAGGTTCAATTTTTTTCATTTGGGCTCCAAAAACACTTAGCAAATATTGGTTTCTACCATTTCCTCCCTCAAATTTTTTACTCCAATTTCCATGATAAAAAATTACTAAAATGAGCAATTTTATCAAAAACATTACCAAAATAACAACAAGAAAGACTTGAATTGTTTTTGGTTAAAAAAATTTGGAGTTCAAGAAGGGATTGGATTGAATAAAAATATTAATTGGTCAAAACCCTGCAAAATCAGCTCGTTCCCATTTCTCTCCCTTTCTCTCCTGCATCTCCTATCCCCTACCCCGATCCCCCTACCCATTTTCACCCCCAACCCCCCGGCGCCCAATCTCCTCAACCTTATTTCTCAACCCTTCATCGCCCTCTTCCTCTCTCTAAAAAGAGAAATTCTCTCTCTAATCTCCATCTCTCTAAGAAAATATCAGAATACCTCATCCCAAATCTGAATGGCATCCCCATGCGAGGAGAATGTGTACAGAAGCGCAACCTCCTCTCCGTCGCCTACAAGAATGTCATCGGCACTCGCCGCGCCTTCTGGAGGAAGAGCGCCGCGGCAACGAGAGCCACGTGTCCACCGTCAAAGACTACAGATCCAAGATTGAATCGGAACTCTCCAACATCTGCGATGGAATTCTCAAGCTACTCGACTCGAAACTCATCGGATCTGCGTCCTCCGGCGCCTCTAAGGTCTTTTACCTGAAGATGAAGGGAGATCATCATCGCTATTTGGCGGAGTTTAAGACTGGATCCAAGCGAAAGGAATCCGCCGAGAACACTCTCTCCGCTTACAAGGCTGCTCAGGTTGATTTCCGTGTTTGATATTTTTCTCTTTGATTTATTTATTTTTTCCATCTGTATTCGCGATCTATCTAGTGGTGAATGTTCGTGGGGGTTAACTCATGGATTTGTGAATCTTCATATAATTGTATACGTAGATTTGATGAATGTAACTGTATAATACAAAAATGAAGAATACCAGAACTCAAAAAAGAACTTGAGGTTCGAAAGCTGTAAACAATAACTTGGTGATATAAGAAAGGTGCCTCACCTAAGCAAGTATAAACATGTAGGACAATTTGGTGATTAACAATTCACCTAATAATTTGTTCTAATGTACATAAGGTCGAAACTAAATTTTATGCAACACCATCGTGACATCAACAAAATAGAGCCAAAGACTCCTTATTCTTTGGTTCTGGATTATAATGGAATAAAACAAAATGACTCCCTAAACTGGCTGCACTTCTTTTTCTCATGAAGTACTAGTCATTCCATGCAATTCTCGATGCAATTTTCATTTTGGATCATCCGGAAACAGCCTCTCTGTGTTAAGACAGGGGTAAGGTTGCGTACATCCGATCCTCCCTTACCCCGCTTTTTGCGGGAGCCGTTGAGGCATTGGGGTAATGTTGTTGTTGTACCGTCGTGACATCAACGTAGTTTGTACTATCATCGAAAAATAATTTTTTCTAATGTACTTGAGTTAATCATTTGGTGTTAATAATATATACAAAATACTGGTTTAGAATAAAAGATTTTTGGATTTTCACCAGGCCTGGTCTTGACATCAACAGGTCTATCCTCAAGCCTTCAAGTGTTATTTCAATCATTCTGTGCAATAAGATCTGCTTAGAATAAAAATTAGGTCTTTGTTTTGATTGATATGCTTCCGCCTAAAGTTTTTGAACTCCATGGTATGTACCCTATATTCTAACAATATCAACATGAAGCAACAACTGCTGCTCTTGCTGCTGCAGAAAAGAATTACAAGACTATTTATGTCATGCCAGATGATCCAGCTATGAGGCAGCGATGTAGACACCCACGAACAGGTCTGGTGACAACCTGGGAGAGGCGACACTATAAAAAACAAACCTTCCAGGCCAAAGGGGACATGAAGCAACTTGAAGTATGGTTTTTTTTCTTTTGGTTTTAGGAATGTGTCCGGTTAGTGGCATTCTTGGGTATAAACTGAACCTTGTTAAGCTGACAAAATACATACTACATCATTAGACTTGAACTGAAACAACATAGATGAGTTCATTGCACATAAACAGACAACATTACACCTAGTCAAATTCCTTCTTCAGCTTGCAATTGCTAAACTTCTCTACTAGCTCACCCAAACTAGTACGTATTTTAAGTAGGACAGGGGTGGAGGAGGAGCTGGGTTTTTCATCGACTTCTGCTTTAGATTTTGCAGGATATGGAGTTTCACAAAGGTGAAGAGCTACGGGGAAACTTATTCATCCAATGATTCGCTGATCCACAGTAAAAGCAGCCTCCGGCATTGGATTGCTGTGGCTTTCGAGACCTAACAGCAATTCGAGCCATTGAAATTCAGAACATTGAGAGGCTGTACATGGGGATCAGCGAAAATTATTTAAGTTGAAACACCAAAGGTATAGTGGAGAATGGTTTGTGGGAGTGTATAATATACGATATATTGCATGTATATTTTCTGTTCCATTGTTTAGAAACGTTGCTTTGGAAGCTCTAAATCTCAGGATTGAAGTTGATTTACTCGAATATTTTGATGGAATTCCTTTGATTTAGTTTCTGCTGTTCTTTGGTAATCATATGCAGTCTAGAGCTGATTCTGTGTAAACTCGTCATATGATGTTTTGCTTGTAGTTTGGTTTTGTTTGCAAAATTGCATCAGCTATCAATTAATATTCCATCCAGTTATCCTTAACTTCCGGTTTTTCGATCCAATAATTGTAGGTCACTGTAAAATTTCTTGTTGCATTAACTCCTAATGTCATATACATACCTCGTTTTAACAACACCATTCATATTTACTATTCATTTCGTCAAGATTGGCTAAATTATTTTTGACTGTTTGATAATGTTGTAGTATGTGTGTTACGACACATTATGCTACTATATTTTAGTTGGTAATATAATTTTGGCTTTCAGGCAAAACCTTGTAATTTCTTTATTGGGGAAGAAGATTTGTTAAACCAGCAATAAAGTGATTATGTGGATTTGTTTGCTTCACATGCCGATGTTGAAGAGTTGAAGAAGAAAGTTGATGAGAAGATGATTTCATGAACAAGAAGTATGATCGTCTGATGAAAAGCAATGATGTGCTGAAGAGAGACTTTGTCGTTTCGAAGTATATGATATTTTTTAATCCTTTTTGTCCTATTTGTGGTGTTCATGATGAAATAGATAAAATCTTATTATACATTCTCTGTCTTTGTTATGATACATATCTAGTTTTGAATTGGTTGGAACGCATGTTATTTTTTTAAGATGGGATGATACGAAATTGTTGGTTCTTATATTATTGAGCTCTTGTGGTTGATGGTTAGTTATAGTTGAATGTAGATTTTGGCAATGAATTTTAAATTGGAATGTGAAATATTAATATATATTAGTGCAGAAAATACTAATATATATTATATAATAATTGAAGTAAAAAGTTCTATATTTACTACGCCAATTATAAAATAACCGAAGTTAAAGGCATTCTTTTACTTCACTTACCCCCCACATTTGGATCATAATTAGGAAAAAAAAAACGAGATAGACTTCGGTTATTAGGATATTAGACTTCGCATAAAAAGAGAAGTCTAAAGTATAACTTTTACTACACGAACATAGACTTCGGTTATTATAATATTTTTACTTCAGATATTATCTGAAGTCTTTGACGTTTATATATACTCTCCCCCAAACTTATTACCAATTTCACATTTCCCCCCAAATAATCGTTTCTTCAAGAATACCCCAAATGTAAAATTCAGCACCAATCGCCATTGTATATAGCATCCCAATAATTTCAAACATATAATTCAATCTCTCAATAATATAAGTCCCACATTTAATTCATGAAAATCGCAACCAGAAATTCAACACATCAATACTAACGAAAAAAAATCCCCAAAGAACCCTAAAGAAATCGACTCACGAACCCTAAAGAAATCAATAATCCATCATTCAACAATCTTAATAAGAATTAAGCATTTAGAATCGGAAACATACCTCGAATTCGGAGTGAAAATATGAAGAAAATGTCAAAAAAATCGCGACCCACGAGAGGGATGCTTTCGTCCGATTCTTAATGTTTTGAAGCTCTTAGATTTTGGATTAATGATCAGGGCCTTGTTCTTATGCTTGATTTAGTACAATTTATCTTTGGTTTTGATGAATTTTAAGGGTAATGGAGGTAGGGTTTAGGATTGGGGAAGAAGGGGAGAAAAATAATTTGGAGGAGAAGATGAATAGTGGCAGTCGGCCGAGTCTGCGTTTTTATACCTCCCGATCGACACGGCCCGTGTCATACCTGTCCAGAATAGCCAATATCTGCTGGACCCCTGACCTGACCGTGTCATATGACACGGCCCGTGTCGCACCTGCCTAGAAAGTGAGAAATCACTGTATACGAGACACGACCGTGTCATTTGACACGGCCCGTGTCGTACTTGTCCGAAAAGTGAAAAACGGCTGGCCCCTGACCCGACCATGTCATATGATACGGCTCGTGTCGTAACTGTGTGGAAAATGAGAAATGGTCTGCTTGTCTGACCCGACCGTGTCATTTGACACGACCCGTGTCATACAGGCCTGGAAAGTGCATTTTTGATTTCCGGGTCTTTTTCCTGCGAATTGAATACCAATAGTTGAACCGGTTAGTTCTACATCAAGTAAAAATAAAACAGAGTGCAAAAAAGAACAAAACATAAAAAACTATTGGGTTGCCTCCCAATTAGCGCTAAGTTTAACGTCTTCAGCCGGACGTCTTCAACTGGAAGTTCTATGGCTCGATCAAAGTTATTACGGACACGACTTCCTTTTGATTTGGATTATAATATTGTTTGACTCGTTGTCCATTAACTTTAAATAGCTCTCCGTCTCTGCTCATGAGCTTGACTACTCCAGGTGGAAGTACTTTCTTGATCACGAATGGCCCTAACCATCTTGATTTTAATTTTCTAGGAAACAATTTTAATCTTGAATTGTAGAGAAGTACTTGTTGCTCCGGCATAAATTCACGTTTTACGATCATCTTGTCGTGCCATCTTTTAGATCTCTCTTTGTAGATTCGAGAGTTTTCGTAGTATTCATCCCGGAATTCTTCCAACTCGTTTAGCTCTAGCAATCTTTTCTTTCTGGCGGCCTCAAAATCCATATTTATTCTTTTCACCGCCCACAACGCTTTATGCTCCAATTCCAAAGGTAGGTGACATGATTTCCCAAATATGAGTTGATAGGGAGATGTTCCCAAAGGTGTTTTGTAGGCCATATGATAAGCCCAAAGTGCATCGTTGAGCTTAGACGACCAATCTTTCCGAGATGTACTTACAGTCTTTTCCAGGATTAATTTGATCTCTTTGTTAGCCGCTTCGGCTTGTCCATTTGCTTTTAGATGATAGGCCAATGATTTTTTTGATCGGACCCCATATTTCTGAAGGAGTTTATCCATGATTTTGTTGACAAAGTGCGATCCCCGATCACTGATTAATGCTCTTGGGGTTCCAAACCGGCAAAAGATGTTCTGCTTTAAAAATGTCATCACTACTTGAGCATCATTTTTTGGGGAAGAAATTGCCTCGACCCATCGAGATACATACTCGACCGCTAGCAGAATGTACTTATTCCCAAATGATGAGGAAAATGGACCCATGAAGTCGATGCCCCAGACGTCAAACAGTTCAACCTCAATTACGTTGGTCATGGGCATCTCATGCCGTCTTGAAATATTCCCCACTCGTTGGCATCTATCGCATTGAATGAAGAGATAGCAATCTTTGTATAATGTAGGCCAATAAAATCCTCTTTGCAACACCTTTGCAGTAGTCCGTGTTGCTCCAAAATGTCCTCCAGTAGGTGGAGAATGGCATTGTTGAAGAATTTCATCCCATTCCTCTTGCGGCACACATCTCCTCACTATCATGTTGGCACATCTCTTAAAAAGTAGTGGATCATCCCACATATGGAACTTGATATCATGAAGGAATTTCTTCTTTTGATAATGAGATAAATCCGGGGGTAGCACACCTACGACCAAAAATTAACAATGTCAGCAAACCACGGATATTTAGCTTCTACCATAAAAAGCCGCTCGTCCGGAAACTCTTCTTTAATCCCTTCGATCTCGGGCTCTTCCTCCTTCTTGTACTCGAGGTGAGATAAGTGGTCAGCCATCACATTCTCACAACCTTTCCTGTCTCGAACTTCCACGTCAAACTCTTGTAAAAGAAGAATCCATCGAATTAAGCGAGGTTTAGAATCTTTCTTTTCGAACAAGTACATGATAGCTGCGTGGTCCGTGTGTACGATCGTCTTTGTCCCAATTAAGTATGATCGGAACTTATCAAAAGCAAATACCATGGCAAGCATTTCTTTCTCCGTTGTTGTGTAATTTTGTTGGGCTACGTCCAATGTTTTGCTTGCATAATAAATTGCCCGAAGAGTTTCTCACGACGTTGTCCCAACACGGCTCCGACTGCATAATCACTTGAATCAGACATGATCTCAAAAGGTTGAGACCAATCTGGTACTACGAGGATAGGAGCACTCACTAATGCCTTCTTTAAAGATTCAAATGCCCGCAAACACTCGTTAGAAAGAATGAAAGCGGTATCTTTTTCTAACAATTTACTCAAAGGTTTAGTGGTTTTTGAAAAATCTTTTATGAATCTCCTATAAAAACCCGCGTGACCAAGAAAACTCCTAATTGCCTTTTCATTCTTCGGTGGAGGAAGTTTCTCAATGGCGAAAATTTTTGCCCTATCAACCTCCAAACCAGCGGCGGACACTCTATGGCCTAGGACAATTCCTTCTTGCACCATAAAGTGATATTTCTCCCAATTTAGCACGAGATTAGTATCTTCACATTGCTGCAAAACTAAAGTGAGATTATGCAAGCAATGATCGAACGAATTTCCAAACACCGAAAAATCATCCATGAATACTTCCATTATATTTTCAATCAAACCATGAAAGATAGCCATCATGCAACGCTGAAAAGTGGCTGGAGCATTACATAAATCAAACGGCATTCTATGATAAGCATAAATTCCATAAGGACATATAAAAGCCGTTTTTTATTGATCTTCCGGTGTTATGTAGATTTGATTATATCCTGAATATCCATCAAGAAAACAGAAAAATTCATGCCCTGTCAATCTATCAATCATTTGATCAATGAAGGGAAGGGGAAATGGTCTTTGCGAGTAGCCGCGTTCAAAGCCCTATAGTCTATACACACTCGCCATCCCGTAACTACTCTCATAGCAATTATTTCATCTTTCTTGTCTTTGGTTACGGTCATCCCTCCCTTTTTTGATACAACTTGCGTAGGACTCACCCACTCACTATCGGAAATTGGATATATCATTCCGGGATCTAATAGTTTGAGCACTTCCTTTTTTCACCACTTCTTTCATTATGGGATTAATTCTTCGTTGATTTTGCACTTTAGGTTTAAAATTTTCTTCAAGCAAAATCCTATGCATGCATATGGAAGGGCTAATTCCCTTCAAATCTGAGATAGACCATCTTATAGCCGACTTATGTGCTCTCAATACACGAAGCAATTTATCTAGTTGAGTAAATGAGAGTGAAGAGGATACAATTACCTCATTGGTATTGTTATCATCTAGAAATGCATAATTGAGGTGTTCTGGAAGGGCTTTAAGGTCCAAGCTTGGTTGAGATACATCCGATTGAGATGAAACGGACCCAAAATTTTGAACCGTGTCATTCGACATGGTCGAGTCATCCGTCAGCTTGATTTCCGCAACTACTTCATGCTCCTCTTTGTCAAAATCATTGGATTTATTGATTTGCAATTCTTCCTGTAGAGAATTCAATTCACAAACATAATCAAACAAGTCGTAATCGTCAAACTCCAAAGTTGAATCACTAGAAAAACATGAGTTCGTAAGATCAAACTCTAATGGATCCGAAGACAATGAGTGTAAGATTTGTTTCTTTCCATACGAGCTTATATGGTTAATAACATTGCAATATTCCATATCGTCATGAAATTTCATAGCTTTAAATATAGAAAATCAAATATGCTCATCGTTAATACGTAGTGTTAATTATCCCCTTTCAACATCAATAAGAGCCTTTCCCGTTGCTAAAAATGAACGTCCAAGGATAAGCGGTAGATGTTCATCTTCTTCCATGTCGAGAACGACAAAATCCGCTGGAAATATAAATTTGTCGATTTTTATGAGCACATCTTCAACAATCCCCTTGGGGTGTGTTGTGGATCGATCCGCCAATTATAACACGACCATTGTGGCTTTTATTTCTCCGACACCTAATTTCCTAAAAATAGAAAAAGGCATAAGGTTAATCGAAGCACCTAAATCACACAAAGCTTTATCGAATGAAACGTTTCCAATGGTGCATGGAACGGTAAAGCTCCCGGGGTCTTTGAGCTTTTGAGGAAATTTGCATTGGATACTAGCGCTACATTCTTCGATTAGTTTAACCATTTCGTGCTCTTCCATCTTTCTTTTTCTTGACATCACATCCTTCGAGAATTTTACATAATTAGGCATTTGTTCCAAAGCGTCTGCAAAAGGAATATTGATGTTAATTTTCTTGAAGATGTCTAAAAATTTTGCGAATTGTGCATCTAACTTTTTCTTTTTAAAACATTGAGGAAAAGAGAGGGGAACGTTAGGAGTAGAAGTAGAGTTAGAAGATATTTTAGGCTTCTCAGCCCCCTTGGATGTATCATGATTCTCTTCTTCCTCTACAATTTCAATTCGATCCTCCTTGGCTCCCTCGCTTTGTTGGACCATTGGCATCTTTGGTCCTTCATAATTCGTACCGCTTCTTAAGGTGATAGCTTGAAAAGACTCTTTTAGATTCACTTTGGTAGTGCTCGGAAATTATCCCCGGTGATGTTGACTCCCGACAACTTTAGCTAATTGTCCAATTTGAGTTTCGAGATTTTTCATTTGATCTCCCATAGTGGTAGCTAATTGAGTGACATGGCCCTCGATTTTGTCTAATTTTTCCTCATCTCGACTAAATTGGATTTTTGTCTCCATCATAAAGGTGGCTAAAATATTCTCGAGATTTGACGTCGGCTTTGCTTCTTCAATTATCTCACCATTTGACACTTTGAATCCGGCCGGTGGTTGCAAGGCATTCTTTGGATTAGCATAGCTAAAATTTTCATGATTTTGGTTGGAGGGATGGTAGAAACCCGGCAGTGGATTATTCCGGAAATTGTTGTAATTCCGATTATTTGTAACACCCCCAGAATACATCCGGAAATGTTACACGCCGTAGGCCCTTCTTACAAGGATCTACAAGGCTAAACTCTACTAGACTACAAAATGATTGACCGACCGGGGTCAATCTAAATACAACGCAGATCGTCAAGGTCATTAAACAATTTAGAAAACAAATGAATCTTACATCTCAATGATGAAAATAAACTTGAACACAGAAAAGAACGACAATTCAATTTAATAAATGAAAACTACACCCATGCAAGAGTGAATACTCGAACGACAGAGAAATACCGACCAAAATGAAACAAAAGAAAAGCTCTAACTCTGGTGTGATTAGTATCATTGTCCTCCATCTCCTTCCCAGCCAATCCTGTGACTGCTCCCGAGCTGCCAAAACCTGAGCGCATAACAGGCACCCACCCCCCGAAACTCGGGGGTTAGCAAACTGGAATTTTGCTAGTGCAAGTACATAACATACAAGATATACGAATAATAATAACACAAAACTCAATAGTCGTGAAACCTTAACACAACCCACACATTCAAATGGTCAGCACAGAATAGTATTACATACACAAGGTGAAAGATAATCACATTGTCATATTCTCCGTACAGAACATAACACCAATGAAACTTTAAACGAACCCAAGGAGTCAGAAAATTCCCTTTTTATAAAAGGAAAAGTATTTTGATAAGAAAGTTGAAAATATTTATATTGACTGGGTCATATTGGGGTTTTGAAAATCAGATGGAAATACTTTAGAAAATACTTCAAAAGCTCTCGGGTCCTTGACCCAACCTGTGGAAAACAATTTTTGCAAGAAAACTATCACAACGTCATTCGGGGTTCTCGACCCAAATGATAAAACACTATCACAAGTGAATCATTACAACATCTCACGGGGTTCTCGGCCCAATCCAAATAATATCATCACGAGATCAAATCTCAACATCTCACGGGGTCCTCGACCCAATACGAGTAATCAACACAAGATAATCAAAGGCACACCTCTCATTCGACAAATCCCGCTCAAGACCCTGATTAATTAACCCTCTGAGATCTCGTCAAATATCTTTGGTTAATTAACCCTGATACCAACATTTAAAACAAATTGGAACGAACTCCAGAAACACAATCCGCGGTCTACGTCAAGACCAACATTAAAAGTAAGTTGCAAAGATTTAAATTTCTAAAATCATTTGACAACGGGGTCTTAGCTATCACTCAAATATCCGTTACCAATAAGCACCCGGGCGCCTCCCTTACACACTGTACCGGCGTTCACTCCACTATATTGGCCGCCCATTGCACATGTCACCGCGCGGCGTTCACTCCCACAGAGCCGCCTTGCTCGCGCATTAAGTAACACCGGTGTTCACCAATCATATGGAGCCGCTCATTGCGTACATAACAGCCGGAGTGCACGCCCGCCTCGAGGTACCGGATATGACGTCTCTCATAACAAGTATTCACATTATTACAAATACCAAGCACACAGTCAACCGTTGCAACAATTATCAAATCAGTTCATCAATCCACATAATTTATTCGCCAGTACGCAACTACGCAGAATAAACAATAACTCGCACGTTATTCATCAAGACTTAGCACATTAGGCCTTAAACTCTATCAATTAATACTACATAAATATCCACACATATCTATATATATATATACATATATATATATATATATATAATATAAATACAGATATTCATAACATGATTCATACACTTCAGCAACAATGATTTCACGTAATTATAATTCGTATATCAAGGTACTTGCCTTGGTAATCTCTCGCGAATACTCCGGAAATACAATTGATTGGAACAATCCAGAACTCCAACGAACACGACGATCGGAGAGGCTCAACACTTTGGATTATCGTAGGAAATTCGTCCCTTAATATCCTATCATTAAATAAGTAATCAATCACACGAGGAAAAGCATAAAAAATGGTGAATCCCTAATCGTTCTCTTCGTAACGCACGTTACACACATACGTAACGACGTTACGTGCACGTTAGCGCACGTAAGCTACAAGGATTAGCGACGCTAAACATGCCTTGGATGCTTCTTCTCGATTCAGACGATCTCCTTTCCTGAGGGTATAACGTACGTAATGCATAAAGCTTAACGTACGTTATATTCACATATATCATACTCATGTGAATCATAATGATCCTACGGTGTTGATGTCTATGAATTCCAGGTTAATCCTCCCATCATAATACTCACTCCAAATATTGATTATAGATCCTCAAATGTAGTTCGAAAAATCTGAGGTTGTTACCATCATTAAGTCTATGATCATTATGGAAACACCATACAACATGGTTTATTAATCTCAGAATTTTACCTTACTTGATTATCATAACAAGAGTCGGACTATAACGTTCTTAACTCGGTTAACTAAAGCATGAACATTCCAACTTCCAAAAACATGGTGTTCGGATAAAAATCATCTTATGGAGCTTAATAATCCTGGTGGTATGTTCAAAACATCCTTAAGAACACGAAATCAAGGTTGAGGTAGCATTAACATACCTTAATATGAAAGAAATGCGGAGACACGAGGTAGCATCCAATTCCGATTGCTTGAATGTCAATGCAAGATGTTTCGTAACTTAAATGATCGAGTCTACGTGTTCTTTATGTGTTTTAGAGGGCTGGAAACCCTCTAGAAATGAAGGAAAATGAATTGCAAGTGAAAGGGATGACGAGAAACGAAATGGGGTGTTGTCCATATATATAATATCTTGAGATTTACGTACGTTAGCCTCAGCCATTTACGTACGTAATATACTTAGCGCACGCTACCATTCGATATTAGCGTACGCTATCGATCACTGATAGCTTACTGTCTCGTTTTGTACTAGCTTACGTATGTTACACCCTATGCATTACGTACGTAAGCTACACATATTAGCGTACGCTAATTACAAGCCTTAGCGTACGTTAACACCCGTTGACCCCAAAACTGTCCAGGTTCATCCGCGGGAATCTTTCCGAGCCCCACCACCAGCTGTCCATGTGCTAGCCAGTCTGTTCAATTATTGACCTCCTTACGTACGCTACGTCTAGCTCGTAGCGTACGCTATTTCCAGATCTTAACGTACGTTACGCTTACCTGTTAGCGTGCGTTACGACGTAGTTGCATGAAAATGATTAAAGGTTGATATTATCATGCATGAGGATACGAATACGGAAATGATCGTACTTCGATTATTGATAGCACCAATTCAGGTAATACAGGGTTCAAATACAGATGAAAATACTCAACAATTTATCCGGATATTACATACTATCCCTCTTAAAAGAAGTTTCGTACCGAAACTTAAAGTAGAGTGGTGGAACAACCAAGAAAAAGTAACTACTTGCTCAACCCCAAAACATCATGAGCGATGCGCGAATACAAGGTTCTAAAAAAATACAATGATTGGACTTAGGAAGTATCAGGCACGTCAAGTGAGGCAATAAATTACACGTGAACACGAGAAGTTAGAGTTGAGAAGTAGAAGCTCACGGAATTAAGGAAATTCACAAACGACTCGGATGTACTAAAATCGCGTGTCGAGCTCGACCCACCATATTCAAGTTCATAACACATTGGAAATATTAATCATACGAATGGGAACAAATAGTTTCGAACAAAATTCTGCAGAGATTAGGTTCAGGTGTGAATAGACCACAATAATTCACGGAGTCTAACAAATCGGTTCTGAAATTCGTTCGAATGATGGTAGGTTCGTAGAACATGGTAGTTTGAAATTGTCAAGAGAATCACAGATGAATCATCAACAATGAAAGTCTCCCAACATCGGAAATACTAAGAAGAGCACGGGTACTACGTGTCCCCGTGCTAAAAAAACATGCCAGCCCCGAAACTTAAAATAGTAGGAGTAGGAAACGAAAAGCAATTAAAATGAAAAACAATCAAAGTCACGATTGTTGGAAACAGCAACGACTAGAACACACCACAAAATCTTCATTCGCCTATAATAGGCTCTTCAGCAGAAGACATAAGGTTTCGGGACATTCTCCGACCACTTGCTCTGCTCACCGACAGAGTAGCATTCTTTGCCAATTCAGAAATTATCTCACAATGTTTCTCCCGATGGCCTTCACACCCGCACCGATGACAACTCAAGAGTGGTGAGGGACAGTTTACATGGATGTGTCCCGTACGGTTGCAGTTGAAGCACACTCTCTTCTTACCGGGAGTCACTGATGCTGGTTGGGGATTCCCAATGCTCATTCTCGACCGCGAAGACGACGCATTCGAACGACGTGGGGGTTTGAGAACCTTAGTCTCGTCACTGCCCAAAAATTTTCCAGATGTCCTCGGTCTATTTTCTCCGCTCGTTGGCTCAGTCACTGAGGAGGTTTCATAGGTTATCGTCTGATCTTGATATTCCTTCACCGTAACATGAATCGTTGTCGTACGAACCACCTCACCGCTTCCGCTTCCTATATTACGTCTACATCCGCCAGGGCTCGACATGCTAATGCAGATAGTACCGTTTATTGTTATCACATAGTCGGTTGTACGGTATACCACAGTTATCAACATAAGGTTTAATTAGCATCCTTAGAATAACGGTAATATCGTAAAGCACGAAATTTTCTGAAATCAACTTCCAGTCCTTCGTCTAGGACGATCATTATGCGTATGCTTTTAAAAAAAAAATTGAACAAAAGCCGAATCACGTTGTGCTCAAAACTTGTAAATACTGTCCTTTGTTTTGGAAGAGGAAGTTTATACAATGATTCTAAAAATTTATTTTCGAGTAATGCCTACAAGAAAATTGAAAATCGAATTGTAACTAATTTAAAATATTTCGAAAGTGTTGGGTCCCAAATACCACAATTTTGAAAATCCTTCCTCTTCTACCAAAATGTTTATTCGAAAGAACTTTTCACCAAAATACGTGACCATTCGACACGACTACATCAAATCATGAGGTTTACAATGCTAGGAAAATTTCAAAACACTACTTTGAAATGTTCGTAATTCGGCCCGGAAATATTACATGCCGGAAATTCTGTGCCAGAACCTACCAGGCTAAAAACCATTTGAAAATCATTTCAAAATATGCCAAAAGCCGATGACGGTAGCATTTTCCAAAACTTACAAAATCATTTGTAAAATATTAAATACCGTCATAAAAATACCGTTAAAATGTGCAAGACTAAAATGCCAAAATGTCAAGAGTCATTTCACAATACTCACGCAGCGGATAAAATTAACACTCAAAGATTTATCCTACTGAAAGGCAGAAACCGATAAATATGTTTGACTACCGAAGTATACTACATAACCATTCTCACTCGACGCGTATATGCAGGTGATATCGTAAAACAATATAATCTCTAACAAGTTCAAACCCTAGGTTCAAGTTAAGCACAATATAATCAAATACGTATGTAAGGGGACTTACGATTCGGGAGGCTTACCATCACGGATTGCTTGAAGATGATGTTGGAACCACGATACTAATCACAACTCTGACGCGCGCGACTTACACAAGACATGGACTTGACCCAATGGCCTAGGTTTTTCGCAAACCTAAGCTCCGATACCATATTTGTAACACCCCCAGAATACATCCGGAAATGTTACACGCCGTAGGCCCTTCTTACAAGGATCTACAAGGCTAAACTCTACTAGACTACAAAATGATTGAACGACCGGGGTCAATCTAAATACAACGCAGACCGTCAAGGTCATTAAACAATTTATAAAACAAATGAATCTTACATCTCAATGATGAAAATAAACTTGAACACAGAAAAGAACGACAATTCAATTTAATAAATGAAAACTACACCCATGCAAGGGTGAATACTCGAACGACAGAGAAATACCGACCAAAATGAAACAAAAGAAAAGACTCTAACTCTGGTGTGATTAGTATCATTGTCCTCCATCTCCTTCCCAGCCAATCCTGTGACTGCTCCCGAGCTGCCAAAACCTGAGCGCATAACAGGCACCCACCCCCCGAAACTCGGGGGTTAGCAAACTGGAAATTTTCTAGTGCAAGTACATAACATACAAGATATACGAATAATAATAACACAAAACTCAATAGTCGTGAAACCTTAACACAACCCACACATTCAAATGGTCAGCACAGAATAGTATTACATACACAAGGTGAAAGATAATCACATTGTCATATTCTCCGTACAGAACATAACACCAATGAAACTTTAAACGAACCCAAGGAGTCAGAAAATTCCCTTTTTATAAAAGGAAAAGTATTTTGATAAGAAAGTTCGAAAATATTTATATTGACTCGGGTCATCTTGGGGTTTTGAAAATCAGATGGAAATACTTTAGAAAATACTTCAAAAGCTCTCGGGTCCTTGACCCAACCTGTGGAAAACAATTTTTGCAAGAAAACTATCACAACGTCATTCGGGGTTCTCGACCCAAATGATAAAACACTATCACAAGTGAATCATTACAACATCTCACGGGGTTCTCGGCCTAATCCAAATAATATCATAATGAGATCAAATCTCAACATCTCACGGGGTCCTCGACCCAATACACAGAATAATCAACACAGTACAATCAAAGGCACAGCCTCTCATTCGACAAATCCTGCTCAAGACCCCTGATTAATTAACCCTCGGAGATCTCGTCAAATATCTTTGGTTAATTAACCCTGATACCAACATTTAAAACAAATTGGAACGAACTCCAGAAACACAATCCGCGGTCTACGTCAAGACCAACATTAAAAGTAAGTTGCAAAGATTTAAATTTCGAAAATCATTTGACAACGGGGTCTTAGCTATCACTCAAATATCCGTTACCAATAAGCCTGCAGCGCCTCCTTACACACACTGTACGGCGTTCACTCCACTATATTGGCCGCCCATTGCACATGTCACCGCGCGGCGTTCACTCCCACAGAGCGCCTTGCTCGCGCATTAAGTAACACCGGTGTTCACCAATCATATGGAGCCGCTCATTGCAGCATACAGGCCGGAGTGCACGCCCGCCCTCGAGGTACCGGATATGACGTCTCTCATAACAAGTATTCACATTATTACAAATACCAAGCACACACCAACCGTTGCAACAATTATCAAATCAGTTCATCAATCCACATAATTTATTCGCCAGTACGCAACTACGCAGAATAAACAATAACTCGCACGTTATTCATCAAGACTTAGCACATTAGGCCTTAAACTCTATCAATTAATACTACATAAATATCCACACATATCTATATATATATACATATATATATATATATAATATAAATACAGATATTCATAACATGATTCATACACTTCAGCAACAATGATTTCACGTAATTATAATTCGTATATCAAGGTACTTGCCTTGGTAATCTCTCGCGAATACTCCGGAAATACAATTGATTGGAACAATCCAGAACTCCAACGAAAACGACGATCGGAGAGGCTCAACCTCGGATTATCGTAGGGAATTCGCCTTAATATCCTATCATTAAATAAGTAATCAATCACACGAGGAAAAGCATAAAAAATGGTGAATCCCTAATCGTTCTCTTCGTAACGACGTTACACACATACGTAACGCACGTTACGCCCGCACGTTAGCGCACGTAAGCTACAAGGATTAGCGACGCTAAGCATGCCTCGATGCTTCTTCTCGGTTGACGCATCGCTTTCACGAGGGTATAACGACGTAATGCATAAAGCTTAACGTCGTTATATTCACATATATCATACTCATGTGAATCATAATGATCCTACGGTGTTGATGTCTATGAATTCCAGGTTAATCCTCCCATCATAATACTCACTCCAAATATTGATTATAGATCCTCAAATGTAGTTCGGAAAATCGAGGTTGTTACCATCATTAAGTCTATGATCATTATGGAAACACCATACAACATGGTTTATTAATCTCAATTTTACCTTACTTGATTATCATAACAAGAGTCGGACTATAACGTTCTTAACTCGGTTAACTAAAGCATGAACATTCCAACTTCCAAAAACATGGTGTTCGGATAAAAATCATCTTATGGAGCTTAATAATCTGGTGGTATGTTCAAAACATCCTTAAGAACACGAAATCAAGGTTGAGGTAGCATTAACATACCTTAATATGAAAGAAACGCAGAGACACGAGGTAACATCCAATTCCGATTGCTTGAATGTCAATGCAAGATGTTTCGTAACTTAAATGATCGAGTCTACGTGTTCTTTATGTGTTTTAGAGGGTGGAAACCCTCTAGAAATGAAGGAAAATGAATTGCAAGTGAAAGGGACGAAGAGAAACGAAATGGGGTGTTGTCCATATATATAATATCTTGAGATTTACGACGTTAGCCTCAGCCATTTACGTCGTAATATACTTAGCGCACGCTACCATTCGATATTAGCGTCGCTATCGATCACGATAGCTTCTTGTCTCGTTTTGTACTAGCTTACGACGTTACACCCTATGCATTACGACGTAAGCTACACATATTAGCGTACGCTAATTACAAGCCTTAGCGTACGTTAACACCCGTTGACCCCAAAATCGCCCAGTTCATCCGCTGGGAATCTTTCCGAGCCCCACCACCAGCTGTCCATGTGCTAGCCAGTCTGTTCAATTATTGACCTCCTTACGTACGCTACGTCTAGCTCGTAGCGTACGCTATTTCCAGATCGTAACGTACGTTACGCTTACCTGTTAGCGTGCGTTACGACGTAGTTGCATGAAAATGATTAAAGGTTGATATTATCATGCATGAGGATACGAATACGGAAACGATCGTACTTCGATTATTGATAGCACCAATTCAGGTAATACAGGGTTCAAATACAGATGAAAATACTCAACAATTTATCCGGATATTACATTATTAATGTAATGTTCTTCCTCCAATGGGTCGGATGGTAGTGAACTTGAACTTCCTTGGGGAGCTATCTTCGAATCACCTCCTTTTGTTAGAGCTCCCAATTGAGTAGTTAACATCGTCATTTGCGCGGTTAGTGCCTTGATAGGACCCGAATCGGATATCTCAGCCACCCTTCTAATATTTGCTCTTTCCATCGGCCATTGATAGCTATTCATAGCTATTTCTTCTATCAATCCATAAGCTTCTTCAGCGCTCCTTGCTAGCAATGCCTCTCCCGCGGAAGCATCAATAAAATTTCTTGTTTCTCCCATAAGACCATTGTAAAAGAAACACATTTGTTGGACTTCGGGAAAACCATGTCGAGGGCATCACCTTAGTAGATCTTTGAAACATTCCCAAGCTTCATATAATGATTCGGAGTCCAGTTAATGAAATTGAGTGATCTCACTTTTTAGCTTCATTGTCTTGTTGGGTGGGAAAAATTTGAACAAAAATTTTTCGCTCAATTCTTCCCATATTTTTATACTTTCGGGAGCTAAAGTCCCAAGCCAATTTCTTGCCTTCTCTCTCAAAGAGAATGGAAACAATCGTAAGTGTATTGCATCATCCGAGACTCTATTCATTTTGATAGTATCACATATTTGCATGAGATGAGTGAGATGGGCATGTGGATCCTCGACAGCAAATCCTCCAAATTGATTCTATTGAACCATTGAAATTAAGGCGGGCTTCAACTCGAAATTTAGGGTGTTAATTGGAACATGAGTGATTCCTCCAAAGTTTCGGTCCAGTTTTGGTCGGAATCCATCCCGAATTGATTGCACCCTAGTTGTTGGATTTTCAATCCTTCCGCCCTCGTTGTCTTGGATTATTGCATTCTCGTTCATGTTATCTCTTCCCATGTTGTTTCCTGCTCTCTCTATGTCTTCAAAAAGATCCCTTCTTAGTTTCCTTGAGGTAGCACTTATTCTTCGGGCAAATGCTTCTACTTCCGGGATGAAAGTTTCTAAAGGCACTCGAGATGAACGGGTGTTCATGCACTCATTGAGTAGGATTTAAAAGTGCACAACATGAGTTATGTAAAAAATATAAGAAAATATCTAAAGTAAGACTAGAAACACTTATCGTAATATCAACACTAATAAAAATAAATTAGTCCCCGGCAACGACGCCAAAAACTTGTATGCTATATTTTTAAACAATCCGCAAGTGTACGGAGTAAATGTAGAAAGCGGGGAGCAAGGTCGTATTCCACAGAGACTAAATATTCGTATTATGTTGAGTACTAGATTATAATGATTCCGATTTTATCTAGATGATCGAAAGGTGAATGGATGGTTAACGAGATAAAATACAATGATGACAATAAATTAAAACAATTGAAAATATCCGAACTAAAGAGAAATTAAAGAGTTTAGAAAGATTCCAAGACTAGGTTTCCGTTGATTACTAAGTTTAGTCGGGATTGATGTCGGAGGGTTCTAAGTGCGTTTCCAAAATGATAATCACAACAATATTCTAAAGTCCCTCTAGAGATGCAATAAAACTTAGATTAAACAACCTATAACAACGTCTCCGTCTATTATAAATTATCTAACTCCAAAATGTTCATAAGATTAAACATCATCATCGCTCATCACCGATTTCTCAATCTCGTAATTTATTACGTCAAATACTCGAAACCTACTAATGTCCTCTTCTCTCGAATTATGAGCAATCAAGTTAAACATGTAAAAACATTGATCAAGCATTCTAACATGAATTAAAACCAAGAATTTGATAAAGAAATCACACTAAATATATATTTTCATCAATCCCTCAAAAACAAAATGAATCAACGTACTCCCATGCCCGGAATCTAACGAGTTTATCCGGACATGGTAATGAAGGAAATCTCAATAAATATCATGTTCATCATGTTCATGCTAAATAAAAAACAAAATAAGTAAAAGATAAGGAGAAGATAAAACTCGGATGGTTTCTTGAGTGAACTCGGATTAAGCCTTCAAGTCTTCTTGCTTTCAAGTCTTCTTGCTTTGTTCTTCCTTGGTTTCTTCAAATCTCATTCTTTTTAGATGAAAAGCTCTCAAATCTTGTGTTTATTCTCTCTCCAATCTCTCCAATCTCAGAATATGTCCATAAGTCCAGCCAAAGATCCTTTTTATAAAGCCACAATACCATTTTTCTTGTTCAAATCATGTAAAAATGTCAAAAAAGTGATTTTGCACCGAAAAGCGACATGGCCCGTGTCATAGTATTCTAGAAATGGCAGCTGCTTCTGGCTAGGCAACCCGACCGTGTTGTATGACACGGTCGAGCCAGTGACACGGCCTGTGTCATAGTCTCTTTATTTGGCGAAATTGTCTGGGCATGAAACCCGACCGTGTCACCTTGGCACGATCAAGCCAGTGACACGGCCCATGTCAAATGACACGGCCGAGCCCGTGCTGATCCGTTTTGACTCCGTTTTCGGCTCGGTCTTTCGTTTCCGCATTGCATGATATGTATTTGGGATTGAGACTTCGTTCTTGCTTGATAATGTCCTTAAAACACCTATAAAATCAATAAAACGTACCCAAGCGTGATCGAGTCCAATAAACATAATATGAGCATAAACGACACAATTCTACAGATTTTAGGATCTTAAAATCCAGAAAAACCTTATAAAAATATATGGAAAATGAGTGTTATCAATATTTAGCATTTGGAATGCTTGATTGGATGGCGAATGATTTGGAATCATTTATAGTCATAATCGTGGTGTATCCCGACCGTGTCATTTTTGACACGGGCCGTGTCCGAGTCTCTGGACGGGTAACCCGACCGTGTCTAGTGACACGGGCCATGTCAGCTCCCAGTTTCGTCCCGGGTTCGATTTTTCAGTGTATTCCAGAAAATTAATCTCCCACATATCAAACTGGATTTAATATGATTAAATGATTTAAGGTGTTTCATTTTATAAGGGAGTATTGATTGATTAGAATACTTGTGATTGACCGAATTACTTTGAATGTTTTCATATTACCGATTGTGTGAATTGATTGGATCAATTCTATTTATAATTTGTTATTTATATATCGGTTGGATCGATATATTTATATGCAACCCATTTATTTAGTATTTATTGGATGAATGCTTTGAATGGGGATGTGGTTCGTGGACCTAGTTTTGAATCGTTCGGTTTTATTCGATTGGGTTGTAAAGGCCATTTTGAGCCTATTTATTTTACTAGAAATATTTGTATCTAGGATGCAATTTTTCAAATGTAAAATTTATATGTAATGATGAAGACCGGAGGAAGATCCATTTGAGAAGACGTAGATTCAAGACCGAAGACTTGTAATTAGATTACGATGTTTTTGTTCTAGGAACGGTCCATGAACTACATGTTGGTAGCAACTAGGTTGTGAATATTTATTCATATGGTATGAATGCTACAAACGCGCTTAAATGAATTAATGTGCAAAGTGTAACATTAATAGCGAAAATTCTCCCACGACAAATTATTAAGTTTAAAAGGTTTCAAGGTTTTCCTTCCCTCCATTGAGCTTTCGAAAAATTGAAATCCAAACCAGATGTGCTATGCTTCCGAGTTATCGGGGTAGTCTTTCGGGGAGGATCGATAAATTACCGAGAGTGCATTGGATGCCTTCGGTTGGAGCAAATTTTATCCCTATAAACCTGTTCGGTTGCCGGATAAGATTCAATTGTGAAACTGATTTGCGTCAATGGCATAAACTTGACTTGTTCACGAACTATAGAAACTGTATAGGTTGAGGGGGGTGAACAAGGGGGAAAAGAAGATCGAATCATCCATTAGATGGGATGGTGTTGGACACCACTTTATGAAAATTAATAGACTATAAACCTGTTTGGTTGCCCTCTATTAAAATTTATAAAGAACTCGGTCATCACTATAAAGTAATGCGAACAATACTTCCGGATTTCACATGGGAGTGTGTTATTCCGATAAAAATAGTGGGAGATGGGTTAAAAGAATAGAAAAGACCTTAATTCTATACTCAGATCATAATTGAACGAGTCACTAATAAATCTATCGTACTTAATGCAGGCAAATATAAACTCTCAATATGAACCCACTCGCTATACTACTCGAAAAGAACACCTTAATTGGCCCTTACTTTGTGGACTGGATCCGCAACCTGATGATTGTCCTCAGAATAGAGGCACTGGGATATGTCTTGGAGATGGACATTCCGGCACCTCCGGTGCGGACTATAGCCAATCAGGAAGAAATTTAAAACCACGAAAAATGGGTTAAGGATGACATAAAAATCTGTGCCTATATGATGGCTTCTATGTCTAATGAGCTTCAGAGAGCTCATGAGAAAATAACTTCTGCTAGGCAGATTTTATCTCACTTAACCGAGCTTTATGGTGAGAACATTCGAACTGCTAGATATGAGATATCCAAGCAACTATTCGGTGCTAGGGTGAAGGAAGGTGAGAAGGTTGGCGACCACGTCCTCAAAATGATCTCTATAATCGAGAGATTGGAGGCTCTTGATTTTAAGATAGATACTTCTCTTCAGGCCGACCTTATCCTATAGTCTCTTCCTGATTCCTTCTCACAGTTTGTTATGAATTTCAACTGCAATGAGATTGCTTGCAATTTAGCAGAGTTGATGAACAAACTGGTAACTGCTCAGTCTCAAATGAAGACTCCGCGGGTGAAGGAGTATGCCCTTGTGATTTCTTCTGGACCTCGGAGGTCCAAGAACAAGAAGAAAAAGACCAAGAAGCAGACGGGACCACAAATCAAAGACCTTAAAGGTAAGGGCAAGGCCCCAATAGTTCCCAAGAGCAAGAAGAAGAAGGACACATGTCTTAAATGCGGTAAGCTGGGCCACTGGGCTAGAGACTGTCCGATTATTCAAGGCACTTCAGGTGCAGAACTTTTAGTTTTGGAAACAAAATGTTCCGCTACTGTATTTTCTACTTCTTGGATACTGGATTCAGGTGTTAGTTCTCACATTTGTACCGTGAATCAGGATTTGGAACAAAGTAGGAACCTTAGAGCTGGGGAAGTGGTGATTACTATCGGAAGCGGGCATAGTATCGAAGCAACTGACATAGGATCACTTCTTTTGGATTTAGAATCCGGCTTTGTTTTGACATTAGATTATGTACTTGTTTTGCCCAAGGGGCATAAAAACATTGTATCTATTCCGGTCATGGATTGGAAAGGCTTTTCATTTTTCATTGGTGATGGTTCCTGCAAAATTTATTTTAGAAATAAACTAGTAGGCACTGCTACATTGTTAAATGGACTGTATCATCTAAACCTTAGTAACGAAGTCATTGTGAATATTATGGCTAGGAAGCATGGTAGGGATGAAACTAGTCAAGTTTTGAAATGGCATCTTAGACTTGGTCATGTTGGTCAAAGCAAGGTTTACAAAATGGAAAAAGATGGACTTATGGGTCCATTAGGATCGGATCCATTTCCAACTTGTGAATCTTGCCTTAAAGACAAAATGACTAAGTCCCCCTTCACAGGGACTTTTGAAAGAGCCACTGATAAACTTGGATTAGTCCATACCGACGTGTGTGGTGCTTTAGAAGCAGCACGTAATGGATATCAGCATTTCATTACGTTTACAGATGATCATACTAGGTATGGTTATGTATACTTAGTGAAACACAAATCCAAGGCCTTTGAGAAATTCCAGGAATTTAAGGCCCTAGTCGAAAAACAAACTGGTAATCATATCAAAGCACTTCGGTCGGACCGAGGTGGCGAGAATATGAGTATAGAGTTTGAATAGTTCCTTAAGGAGCATGGAATAGTATCACAACTTACACCTCCAGGAACTCCTTAGTTAAATGGTTTGTCAGAAAGAAGGAATCGAACCTTGTTGAACATGGTCCATTCTATGCTTAGCTATACTGACTTACCAATTTACCTATGGGGGTATGCACTCCTGACTGCGGCTTATGTCTTGAACAGATGTCCTTCCAAGTCCATTCCTAAAACTCCACATGAGATGTGGGAGGGCAGGAAACCCAGTCTTAATCACATTAGGATTTGGGGATGTCCAGACTATATCAAGAAGATTAAGGTGGAGAAATTGGAAGCAAGGTCCGTGAAGGAACGTTTCATTGGATTCCCATCTGGGACGATGGGTTATCTATTCTACATGCCCGAAGATCGAAAGATCATTGTTGCTTTGCAAGCACACTTATTGGAAGATGAGTTCATTCAGGAAGGCGGAGCAGGTAGAAGTACTTCTTTGGAAGAATAAAATGAAACTCCTCAGGAGACACCTGTACAAGAAGTTAGAACCGAACCTTCTGAAACACAAGTACAACCACCTCGTAGGTCTAGTAGGGTGTATCAATTACCTGAGAGGTATGGCCTTGTGCACCTAGAGGAGCTTGGTCTCCATGAGATTCCAGGTGATAGCCAAGAGACCGACCCCGCGACCTATGACCAGGCGATGGTTGATGTATACTCTGCGAAATGGCGTGAAGCTATGGAAGCTGAGATAGACTCAATGCATGTCAATTCGGTTTGGACTCTAGTAGACCGCCCCAAGGGCATAGTGTATATTGAGAATAAGTGGATCTACAATAGAAAGACTGGTGGGGATGGCAAGGTTGACAACTATAAGGCCAGGCTTGTGGCAAAGGGTTATACCCAGAAAGAAGGGATCGATTACCACGATACCTTCTCGCCCATAGCTATGATCAAGTCTATTCGCATGATGCTTGCTATAGTTGCCTACCACGATTATGAGATATGGGAAATGGACGTAAAGACAGCTTTCCTCAATGGATTCCTCGAGGAGGAAATCTATATGGAGTAGCCTAAAGGATTTGCGTCTGAGGTCGATATTCAGAAAGTATGCAAGCTTCAGCGTTCCATTTACGGACTGAAGCAAGCTTCGCGTACTTGGAACCTTCATTTTGACGAGGCAGTCAAAGAGTTTGACTTCGTGCAAAATAAAGAGGAATCTTGTGTATACAAGAGGGTTAGTGGGAGCAAGATCGCATTCTTAGTACTATATGTAGATGACATTCTACTAATAGGAAATGATGTGGGAATGCTCAGTTCTATGAAAGCTTGGCTTTTGAGTAGTTTCTCCATGAAAGACTTGGGAGAAGCCATCTATATTCTTGGAATTCGGCTCTACCCGGATAGAGAGAAGAGAATGATAGGTCTTTCCCAAGCCCTCTATATAGATAAAATCTTAAAGCAATTTAAGATGGATGACTCTAAAAGAGGGTTCCTACCGATGCAACATGGAATAAAACTCTCCTCGAAGATGTGTCCTCAAAGTGAGGAACAACGAAAGGAAATGTGTATTACACCATATGCTTCGGCCGTAGGTAGCCTTATGTATATAATGTTGTGTACGAGACCTGACATTGCGCACGCTATGAGCGTGTTAAGTAGGTTTCAGGCAAACCCAGGTAGGGAACATTGGACTGCTGTAAATAACATTCTCAAGTACTTGAGAAGGACTAGAGATCTGGTTCTTATTATGTATGGCGGTGGAGAACTTAGTGTGATGGGCTTCACTATTTCAGACTTCCAAGGACAGAAAGACGATTTGATGTCTACTTTTGGTTATATATTTACTCTTAATGGAGGAGCAATATCTTGGCGTAGCACCAAGGAAAGGGCGACTTCTGATTCCACCATTCAGGCTGAGTATCAAGCAGCCTCGGAGGCTTCTAAGGAAGGGTTCCGAATTAAGAAGTTTCTGGGAGAACTTTAAATGATTCCATGTGCTGAGCTGCCTGTTCTGCTTTTCTGCAGCAACGACAGAGCTGTAGCGCAGGCCAAGGAGCCAAGGTTTCACAGCAGTACCAAACACATTGAGAGGAAGTATCATCTCGTGAGAGAATTTCTTCGCAAGGGATATATTGTGCTGCATAGAGTAGACTCAGCCAACAACATCGCTGATCCACTGACTAAGCCACTTTCTCAGATTAGAATGGAGCATCATCCGGAGAACATGGATATTAGATACCATAGTGTGTGGCATTGAGTGCAAGTGGGATATTGTTAGGAGTATGCCCCTGAATGCCACTCAGGGGATGTTAGAGTGAGGGCATTGTACTAGTTATTATGTAAGTGATTATCTAAAGGCAATTGTATGTTTCTTTATTAACTGGTAGTCACTGGCATTCCTGACTCATAAGTATATATATAAAAACTAGTCCGTGTATTTGAGAGCAAAACATTCCACTCCTTATTGGATAAAGGGATTGGCACTGGAAAGGTTTATGGCTCAAATACTTAATCGTTCGCAAGTCGATGAAACTTGACTGGGCGTTAAGTTTATATGAAGACTTGTATGACGTGTTCTTTGACTTGGAGAGTGCCTGTCGAACACTAATAGTTAGTGGGAGCACACGTTATAGGTATGCTAATGAGATCAGTATACTCGAACCGACTCACCCTCGATTCGTCACACGAATTCATTCCGGGACAGTTAATGACAGAATCGTAAGGTTGTGATAGGTATTCATGAACCTTCGACTTGAGGATTTAGTAGGGATGCGCTTGTGATGTTAAGATTTTCATTAGAGTAGTTCGACCCAGAAAACTGGAAGGTGTGGGTCAACCTCGACATGCATCTTGACGGGCAAGTAGCAGGTTCTACTAAATACCAAGATTGAATTCTTTCTCCTGTTAGTGAACGGGTTATATGTACTATGCTGTTATTGGCAGATGAGATCATAAGTCTTTGGCCAAAGCATTGGAGCTAGTTGTATTGGATACACGAGAGCTCGATGATCTCGATTTGTATTAACTCATCCGTAGCGTCAAGTACAGATAGGGTTTGACTGACCGTGACCCTATAACTTGATCGGGACATTTGAAAGAAGGGTTTCTACGTATACTGGTATTCATGAAAGAAAGGTTTTGGAATGATCCCCATCATTCATTCTCAGTTAGGGTACAGTGTAGGCCACCAGACTGGCTAAGTGGTGCTACTACTCTTTCCCATTGCTAACTGAGACGGACCTACTGAGTCGCGCAATATAATTGACGACAGAATGAATCGAGCTTATTCTCTCTTTATAAATATTAGATATTGGATATCTAATTTATTGGACATTGTATGTCTAATTAATTTTGGGACATTTGATGTCTAAATTAATTTACGGCCTAATGAATTAAATATAATACTGGGTGATTAATTTAATTCATGAATATAATTATTTCTTGAAGAAATTAATTATGTTATTTTGTATTTTATATGATTAATCAATTGGATCAATTAATTGATATAATATATCGGAACAGAATTGGAGTTTATCTGATTGGACTCACGGAAGTCCGAAACGAACCAAACCCGTCTGGTTCTTCTAGATGCCCCCCCTACTCACCTCCCTTGGTCTTTGTCTCCACCTTAATTGGTGGAAGACATTAGACATATAGGGGACAATATCTCATGTGAGATAAAGCAGGTGATTTGGTCTTGATGTTAAAGAATATAATGAAGTAAAGACTCCATTTCTCTCCCCAACACTAATCACACGGTTCAATTGCAAGAAAGAGAGAGAGAGAGAAACCTTCTCCAAGTCTTCATCTTCATCTTCATTTTTCTTGAGTTTTTCTTGGAGAAAAATCGAGAGATAATTGAGACATAGTGAGTTATACACTTAGAGTGTTATAATCACATTTGAAAGCTAATATCACCCTATTCTAGCCATAACTTGGAGTTTAATTGGATGGTTGTCGTTCCGATCGTTTCTCCAGCGCGTGGCAAGTAGAAACGCGGTGTTTTCGGCATTGGATCATTCTAGATCTTGTTGCGGATTGGATTTGCAAGGGACACCATCTTCACACCATTTAATCAACGGACTACGAGGATATGATTTCGGATCTTCCTTTATTTCGTTATATATTCATATATACGTAGCTTGATCGATCCTCCTATGGGATTCGGATCGAATTAGATTCGAATATTTCTTCTGCTGCGGCTTCGTTTTAGGCACCGAATCCCAACAATAATAGATTGAGAAAAGCTTTTAATAGATACCAGGAAGAGGGATTTTCACTGACACCATTAATCGGTGAGCAAGTTGACGATCGGGTTAAGAATATTAATACTATATTTGGGAAAACTACAAAAAAGTCCATTGCGATAAACATATGGAAGAAGAGGTCCATATTCTTTTATCTTCCATACTGAAGCAATCTACATGTTAGACATTGCATAGATGTTATGCATGTCAAAAAAATGCGTACGATAATCTGATCGACACACTTCTCAAATAAAAGATAAAACGGAAGATGGTGTCCAGGCTCATTATACTTTATCAAAGAGGGAGAAAATCATCTTTTGTAAATGTTTATAAGGCATTAAAGTGCCACAAAGTTACTCTTCAAATATTAAGAGTCTTGAATCATTGCAAAATCTAAAATTGGTTGGCTTAAAGTCCCATGACTGTCATGTCTTGATGCAAAGACTTCTAGCAGTGGCTATACGTGACGTCTTGCCAAAAACGTGAGGAACGTCATAACTTGCTTGTGATTTTTTTTCAATGTTATATGTAGCAAAGTGATAGATCCTGTGGTTTTGGATGAGTGAAAAAATGAGGTGGTTGTTATCTTATGCCAATTGGAGATGTAATCTCCTCCTTTTTTTGATATCATGGTTCACTTACTTGTCCATGTAGTTAGGAAGATTGAAGAGTGTGGCCCTGTTTATTTGAGATGGATGTACCCCATTGAGCGATACATGAAAATTTTCAAAGGGTATACCAAAAACCAATCTCGTCCGGAAGCATATATTGTGGAGAGGTACATTATAGAAAAAGTTGTCGAGTTTTGCACAGATTACATGTCGCATATCTGTAGGGATTCCTAAGTCTCGTCATAAGGATAGAATTAGAGTAAAGGGTACATGAGGTGTTAAAGTTTTAACCAAGAGTCGAGATGAGGTGCTTCCGACACATTTTTACATTTTTAATAACATTGATGATGTTCTTCCCTACTTGTCGGCTCACAAGAATAAATTGAAGACAAAGAATCCCCGAATGAGCGAAAAATGGTTGTTGATTGAACATAATAAGACTTTCTTGAGATGGTTTAAGGAACAATTTCTAGCAGTGCATCTGAAACATTACAATGGCTAGCTTATGGACCCAAATCTGATGTCGTAACTTAGAGTGGATACGCTATCAATAAGTACTCATTCTATACAAAGTCACAAGATGACAAGAGTACAGTTCAAAATTTTAATATCCACGCCTTTCATTTCCATTCATTCAAATTATTGTGATTTAATTGTACTCGATTCAACTTTTTGTGTGTTTCGTATCATTCATCGTACTCATTCTAATGTAGCGATAGTTAAATTATTTATTGTTGTTCATTTACGAATGTATCATATTAGATGTATAATAGTATGTCTCGTCTTACCACTAACGGTTGGAACAGCATTCTGGGTTCCGCGTATAACGTACGTTATGCTTTGTACGTAGTGTACGTTATTTCACTTATGTAAGTTAGTCAGTAACCTCTGGGGTTATCTTTATGTACGCTATGCCCATCCCTTAACGTATGTAATATCATCTGAGCAATAGGGCAGCGAGCCCTGGTTATCCTTTTATGTACGCTAGTATCAGAATATAACTGTAATACCCAGTTGTAATTCAGTAATTATCATTCAGTAATTGTCACTCAATAATTTTCACTCATTAGTAATTCTTCATCATTCATATTCAATCATTATATTCACCGTTCAGAGTATTTGTATCGTGTATCAGTTATTATTCATCTTTCTACCTCGTTGGAGGATCGAGCCGTGTTTATCATCATTGCCATCTTCATAGTGGGTTGTGTGTGAGGAGTAGCGCACGCTACATACTCTCTTTAGCGCGCGCTAATTGAGTACGGGTGGCGCACGCTACCTCTTAGCATTAGCGCACGCTAGCATGGTTCAGGCAGACAGTCCAGTGGGTACTAGACTGCAGTTAAGTTGTAGTAGCACATACTACGAATGGTAAGTAACGCGCGCTAGTAAGTTTGGATAGTGCACGCTATGCAGTCAGTGTAGCGCGCACTAAGGTCGATCACGCAGAGTCCAGTGGGTACTAGACTGATCTGGAATAATTCATAGCACACGCTATGAGTAGATTTTAGTGTACGCTAATGATGTGGTAGTGCATGCTGAGTTTTGGGTGTAGCACACGCTATCACGAGCGGATCAGAGAACAGGAGGTTCTGGACTTCAGTTACTGGGCATCAGATATTTTATTAGCGCACGCTAACATTTTGGGGATAACACACGCTAACGAGATAGTCAATAGGCACTGTACTGTCTGGTTAACTAGATAGCGCACCTAAATATCAGGGCTTAGCGTGCGCTAAACTGGAACAGTATAAATAAGACAGTCAGCCCAGGTTTCGTCATTTCTCGCATATCATTTCGTTTTTTTGGGCGTTTTGGGCGATTTCGGATGTTTTGGAGAGCTTTTTTCGAGCTGAATCCATCTATCATCATCTTCAAGCTTATCATTTGGATTAATAATCATTTCATCCTCTCCAACACATCAAATCAAGGTAATGATTCTTGGATCTAGAATTTCAGATTTTGAGTATTTTCCTTCCAATCTCTTCGTGTAAGCTTGCAATTATGTTGGAATATGTTAGATATGGATTATCTACCTTGGATACATGTATTCCTACGGATTTATTTGTGTATACTTCGGATTTCATGAATGTTGGGGTTTGATTCAAGAACACCTTAGGGTTGACTTTGATATTTTGGGGATTTTCGATTAGATGTTGTCGTTAACTCGAGTTGTAGATTCCTATGGGATTATTGATATCATTGAAGACATTTTGTTGGTTTGAACTACTCCTTTTGGAGATTTGTTTCGTTATATTTGGGATTGGTTATAATCAAGGATGAATGTTTACAACGTATTCGTTAGAATGCCTCTATGAGTTTGGATATTGTTGTATCGACTTTTGAGTTGGTTGTGATTCGTGCTTGATACGTATATTGAGCGTTTGTTGGTATTCATGTTATTCATGATTGTTCGAGCGACCGACATCTCATTACAGGACGTTTGTTCGAGGAAGGACATTCCTCACCGGTGTTGTGTAAGTTAATTCCTACTCGGTTAAAAGGATGCTCATTCCTTTCGTGGTTGTTCATTCATAAATCATAATCATTCATAATGTACTAATCATGTTGAGACTTGTAATTATCAAAATAATCATTTCATTCACGAGGAACGACGGTTCCAATCATTTCAATGAGCTATCATTCATTTCATTATTGTGTCATCCCGGTGAGTCATTCTTGACCTTTGTCGTATTGTCATTCATTAATGTTCTTTGGTCACTCTCTCGTGGCCTTTTGGGTTCATATTGCGTGGCCGGGTGGGGATGTGTGGAATTTTTAGTCGGGCACATGATAGTCATGTGTTCGGGTTCACCGACACGTTGGACTTTGCACACGGTAACGTACCTCTGTGAGACTAACTAGGTACAAGGGCAGGTGTGTCTGGATACTCGTCTTGTGCACTTGCACATACCATTATGGGCGTACTATGATGCCTCTCTTCAGCTTAATTTCATAATTAAGATATATCATGATTGTGTATATTCAACTCTTGAGGATTGTTGTTCTGTGTAACTGACCCCGTTGGGGGATGTTGTTTTCAGGTTATGGCAAGGTTAAAGCACGGAAAGAGAACGTTGACGGTGAGGAGTCCCAGTGATACTAGTAGGGGGCCCAGTCCTTTCAGTCATTCGTGTTTCTTCATTTTATTTCCGCTGCAGACTTTCGTTTGAATACTCATTTTTATTCAGTGTTGTATATTTTATCTTCATATAAAATATACATGTATTTTGTATTATCTCGGGTGTGTTGTACTTGAAACTCCTCATCGGAGTAATTTATGATATAATGTGGTTCGACACTATAATTATATTATTTAAGTCATTAATTTTCATTCGCTTGGTGGGTCCACGACACTGTAGTAGTCGCCTAGTTTGGGGTGGTACAATAGCGTACGCTAATTCTTCCTTACGTACGTTATATATGTCATGCAACATACGTAATATTCCCTATCCATCAAGTATGTGGGTTTTGTGAGAGTTCAATACATACGTAAGGCAAATGCCTTAGCATATGTCATAAGGATTACGTACGTAATGGATGAGTCGTTATGTACAGAAGACTGTTCAGTATATAATCCGGGTCTAGTCCAGATTTTTGTCATTTTTTTCATCTCTTCTCCTCTTCCTCTGGCGATTGCGATGATTTGGACTGAGTACTACATATTTTCGATGATTCTCATCCTCCTTCGATGATTTCGAAGTGCTAGCACATATTTAACATCATCGACATCATCTCCCGCCGCTCTAATCAAGGTACTTTTGTTAGAACACTAAATTTTGGGGAGTTTTGGGGGTTTTGTGTTGATTCTATCTTTCTTTTACATTTTGGCCGCGATTATTGTTAGACTAAGGTCTGATTATCCGAGTCCCTTGTTATTCTTATGGCCTTGTGGAATAAAACCCATAGATTCCTTTGTTGTTCGGTTATGTTGAATTATGCCTCGTAGTGTTCGATGAATTGTGTCTTCGGGTAGAACCAAGGATGGGTTCCATAGTATTATGGTTAACTATATGTCATTGTGTTTTAGGATCGAATCTTTGAAGGGAATCGGATCGAAAATATTTTCTTCACTGTTTCCTTCACGTCGTACTATTCAAGGCAAGTACATGTATTACATTCCGTTATGTGTGTTACAGTTTCAATGCGAATGATGAATTGTGATATCGTGTGTGTGTGTTGCTGTTCTTCCACCCAAGGATGGTTCGATGGGACCTCTGGGGTCGATACTAATGGGTACACTGGTTTCCCACCTGGGGATGGTCCAATGGGGCCTCTGGTGTCGATACTAATGGGTACGGCCGCGGGTAACCAAGTGTGGATAGTTGTGGTGTTGAAACGTGTTAATATACTGTTTTGATGCAAATGTGATATTCCAAAATATAGATTTCAAATGTTTTCACATAATTAATTATGTTGAATCATATCTGTATATGATGTAGTGTAATTGTGTACTTGTACTAGCTATTCGAATGCTAACCCCTTAAATGCGGGAAATCCATTTCATGCATTTCAGGTATCGGGCGAGCTGAGGAGCCAACACGGGAACCGCATGCAAAGGATGGTCCAGGATGATGATGAGGCTCGAGCCTGTGTTGATTATGTTGCTATATGTCTACGTGGTTTGTTGGAGTAGTCGAGTAAACTTGCTATTATTTTGAGGGAGTTCTTAAGTCCCCTGCGTGGGTAATGAACTCATTTTAGTTTATACCTTCTACATTTGAACTAAAATGTTCTGGTCGAGGCCACGACCGTATTTATTATTATTAATATGTCTTTATGGGATAAATTGTGAATTATGTGTCATGTGTTAGCCTGGTAGACCTTGTTGAATGTTCTACGGCGTGTAATGTCCCTTATGAAATTTGGGGTGTTACATTTATGGTATCAGAGCCTTAGGTTTTGAATACCTAGGTTGTCGGTTAAATTGGGTCTGTCTGTTGTGTCGCAAGAGTCAGTTGAGCCTAATATCATCGTACTACCATCTATTCATGCGACCCGTGGCTGTAAGTCTCCTCAAACTATTACGTTTCTGTATTATTCCTCAAATTATTATTCCTCTTGCGTAGATTGGAATTGTGAGTTGGGGTACCAACTTTATAAATGGTGAATTTTGCTAATCTTGTTCCTTTCAACTCTTATTCTTCAGTATGTTGACAGGTCGTGATAGACCATCTAGGGGATGCAGCCGAGGCCGTGGTCGTGGTGCTAATAATAAGGAAGTTCCGCTTTCTCAGTTGTCTGCAGATACGGCTTCACATTCAGTGCCAAATACTCTGCCCCTGAGTTCCTATGGGCAACAGGACTTACCTGTCAGTCAGGGCCAATCGTCGGGTAATAACGCTGACCCAGGAGCTACTGTTATACTTCAGCAGTTAGTAGCTCAGTTAGCTCAGATTGCTTAAGGTGGGCGTCAGAATCCGCCCCGACTCCAGAAGACAAATCTAGTAAATGGCTTTAGAAAGTGACTAAGATGCACCCCCCTCAATTCGCTGGCTCTACCGACTCCCTAGGTTGGGAGAATCGGCTCTTTCAGTTGGGAAGGACATTTGATGTCGTAGCTTGTCCTGACGATAGAAGGGTACCTATTGCTCAGTACCTCCTGGATAAGGAAGCTACGGAGTGGTGGGAGGCCGTGATGCCCAGGGATCGTATAGCCACCTGGGAGGATTTTAAGACCGCTATGGAAGTTGAATACTGCCCACCGTCAATCGGGAGCGTAGGATTTTGGAGTTCTTTACTGCTACGCCTCAGGATGTACCAATCTCCCAGGCCATCATCACTTATAACTAGCAGTTGGGATACGTGAAAGAGCAAGTGAGGACCGAGTATGATAAAATTCGCTACTTCAATATGTGCATGAAGTCGCATATCAGGCAAAGCATGGCATCAGTCATGTGTACCACATTGAAAGAATATCAGGATCGCGCTCTAGCGATTGAGATGGTAGTCCCAGAGTCAGAGTCGGGTTCCGAGACTAAGAAACAGAAGACTACTGGAAGTTTCTCAGCTGGTAAGCGTGGTCGGTTTTCTAGATCACAGTCTACTCCAGTATCTGGGAAGAAGTTGTTTCATCGGACTGGAGGGTCTCAGAGTAACCGCATGGTCCAGTCCACTCACCTGGCAGCAGAGTTTATTTTAACTGCAATCAATACGAGCATGTGGTGAAGGATTGTCCATTTTCATTAGTTAATTACTTTACTTGCAGGCAGACCGGGCATTAGGCAGTTCATTGCGAGAGGGCCACAAGGGCTGCTAGAGCTCCGACTACCACTGCAGTTCAGAAAGAGCATAGTGTTGATCAGAGGACTCCAGTCACTCAGGTCCCTTAGAGTTCGGGCCGTGGTAGGGTTAGGGTCAGTCGGACTGCCGTGCAACATTGAGCTCAGGCTCAGTATACCCATGTTTATATCATATGAGATGCACGGAGGAGACGGATGCTCTGGTGGCATCAGGTACCACTCAAATCCTTTCTCATCCAGTTTCAGTGCTTTTTGATTCGGGTGCTACTCATCATTCATTGCATGTGATTGTGTGTGTCGTATTGGCATTGACTGTTTATTTGAGTGCAAACCGTTTGTAGTGGGTATGCCTAGTGGGGATCGTCTGGTTGGGAACGAGGAAGTTAGAGATTGCCCAGTGAGGATCGGGAACCGAGATTGTGTTGGGATTCCACAGAAAATAAACGCAGCAGAAGAATAAACGGAATCCCTAAGAGGATCGATCAAGTAAAGTATATACGAAAAGAAATACGAAGATCGAGGAATCAAAGTCCCATACCTTTGATGTCTCTGAAAAACCTTCGTCAGATGATGATGATGATGAAGAGCCCTTCGTTCCAAACACCGAAAGCACGGTGCCTCTACTTCACATGCCGGAACTTGACGGAAAAATTAGCAAACTTCCTTTCTCTAAGAATGCGGCTAGGGAAGCTTGTAGGAATTTTTCTCTCGATCTTTTCTACTAATAACTTGTCTCTAAGATCAAGTATATGCTGTAGAAAATTTTTCTCACTCTTGATGCTCTCTCAAAAACGAAATTTTCACTTGGGGAAGGAAGAAGGAGACTTTTATGATTAAAAGACTTTCTTTTCACAAATGATTGCAAGCCTCACATGTAGAAGATGTTTTTAAAAGCATCTCTACACCTCACATGATCCCACAAGTATATTATATAATGAGAGAGAGAGACAAAGTAGAGAGGAGGGGGGGCCTTATAGGGAATCTTCCAAGAAACGGGTCGAGTTAATTCGGCTCGTGTATTGGATGTTCGTCAAACGAATCCCTCGTGAATCGGATGTCCGTCAAACGAATCCGTTTTATTTCCAATGTGTTTATACTAATTAATTAATCCAATTAATTAGTTATATCAAACACAAATATACATTTCTATAAGAAATATAATTTATGAATTAAAGTAATCACCGAGTAACTTACTTACAATTCATAAGACCGCTATTTGATTTATCCGATAAATCACTAATATCTAATATTATAAGAGAGATTATTAATTCATATTTATCCGTCAATGATCCTGTTGCGCGACTCCGTAGGTTCGTCTCAGCCGGCATTGGGAGGAATGAATGAGTGCGGGCAGCACTTAGCCAGCCTAGCGGGCCGCACTGTAAACCCTGATTGAGAACGAATGAACGAATCATTCCAGAACCATTATGTCATGAATACCATATACATATAGACCCTTCATCAGATGTCCCGGTCAAATCTTCGGGTCACAGTAAAGTCAAACCCTACTGTTGACTAGACTCTATACATGTGTTAATACAAATCAAGACCGACTGATTAATAGTGTATCTAATACGACTATATCAGAATGCTTTGGCCAAAGACTTATGATCTTATTCGCCATTAACCGTATAGGACATTCTCCTGCTCACTAATAGGAGATAGAATCCTTTCTTGGCATACAGTAAAGACTGCTACCTGCCCGTATAGTCCGCACTTCGAGGTCGACTCAGCAATTAAGCAAATGAGTCTAACTACTCTAATGACAAACTAAACGTCACAGGCACATCTTCTACTGAACCTTCAAGTCAAAGGTCCACGTATACTATCACAACCTTTCGATTCGTCATCGACTCTCCGAGAGTGAATACCGTGTGACTGAATCGAGTATGAGTCGTGTTCGAGTATACTGGTCCCACCAATATACTTATAACTATGCTATCAAGACGTGCACCCGTCCTAGCATCAGTTATACAAGTCTTATTAAAACTTAATGTCCTGTTAAGTTTTATCGACTTGCGAACTAGTTAAGCATTCAAGCTCTAAACACTTCTAGTGCCTATCTCCTTATCTCCATAAGAAGTAGAATGTTCACTCTCAAATGCAAGGACTATTATTCTATATACCAAATCACAATGCCAGTGATATACAATAATATAGAAATAATAATTGCCTTATTAAATATAATATTCATAATTACAATACAATTGCTCTCACTCTCTCATCCTCTGAGTGGCATTCGAGGGCATATATTCCTAACAATCTCCCACTTGCACTCAATGCCACAAACAATGGTATCTAATACCCATACTCTCTAGATGTCTCTCTAAGACCTTCTGAGATAGTGGCTTGGTAAGCGGATCAGCAACATTATTTGCTGTGTCTACTCTCTGCAGTGTAACATTCCCATCCCGAACCATTTCTCTAACAAAATGATATTTTCTCGCAATATGTTTGGTGTTGTGGTGAGCCCTAGGCTCCTTAGCCTGTGCAACAGCTCCGTCGTTGTCACAAAACAGTGTCACGGGCTTCTCTGCATTAGGAACCACTTGAAGTTCCTCAGTGAACTTCTTTATCCAAAAAGCTTCTTTAGCAGCCTCCGTGGCTGCCTGATATTCGGCTTGACATGTAGAGATAGCAGTCGAACTTTGCTTGGCACTTCTCCAAGAAACTGCCCCACCATTCAGCGTAAAGATATACCCTGATGTGGACATCTCAGCATCTATGTCCCCCGAAAAATCTGAGTCTGTATAACCCATCACTCTTAGTTCTCCACCGCCGTATGTAAGAACCAAGTCTTTAGTCCTCCTTAGGTACTTAAGAATGTTCTTTACAGCAGTCTAACGTTCCTACCCTGGATTTGACTGAAACCGACTTACTACGCTCACAGCATAGGCAATGTCTGGTCTAGTGCAAATCATTGCATACATAAGGCTACCTACTGCCGAAGCATAAGGTACCTTGCTCATTTCCTTTCTATCTTCCTCGCCTTGAGGACACATCTTTAAGGAAAGTTTTGCACCATGTTGCATAGGTAGAAACCCTCTTTTAGAATCTTCCATCCTAAATCGCTTCAGGATCTTTTCTATGTAGAGGGCTTGGGAAACACCTAAAATTCTTTTCGATCTATCCCGGTAGAGACGAATACCCAGAATATAGGTTGCTTCTCCCAAGTCTTTCATTGAGAACTCTTTAGAAAGCCAAGCTTTCACATAACTGAGCATTCCTACGTCGTTTCCTATAAGTAGAATGTCATCTACATATAGTATTAAGAATGCAATTTTGCTCCCACTAACCTTCTTGTAAATACAGGGCTCTTCTTCGTTTTGGACAAAATCAAACTCTTTGACTGTCTCGTTAAAAGGAAGATTCCAACTCCGTGAAGCTTGCTTCAGTCCATAAATGGCACGCTGAAGTTTGCATACTTTCTGAATATTGGTTTGAGATATGAATCCCTTAGGATGTTCCATGTAAATCTCCTCCTCGAGGAATCCATTTAGGAATGCTGTTTTCACATCCATTTGCCATATTTCATAATCTAAGTGGGCTGCTATAGCAAGCATCATGCGAATAGACTTAATCATAGCTACAGGCGAGAAGGTCTCGAAGTAATCGATTCCTTCTCTTTGGGAATAACCCTTTGCCACAAGCCTGGCCTTATAGGTATGAACCTTGCCATCTCCATCAGTCTTTCTCTTATAGATCCATTTGTTTCCAATAGGCACTATGCCTTTAGGATGATCTACTAAAGTCCAGACCTGATTAGCATGCATTGAGTCTATCTCAGCTTCCATAGCTTCTTGCCACTTGGTGGAGTCAACGTCTACCATCGCTTGGTCGTATGTAGAAGGATCATTCTCTTGACCACTTTCTGTCATCTCATGGACACCCAGTTCCTCTTGATGCAGATAGCCATACCTCTCAGGTATTTGAGAAATTCTACTAGACTTGCGAGGTTGTGTTTGTATTTCAGAAGGTTGGGTTCTAATATCTTGCATAGGTGTCTCATTTGGTGTTTCTTTTATTTCTTCCAAAGAAATATTTCTACTGCCCCTCCTTCTGAATAAACCGATCTTCCAGAAGTGTGCTTGTATAGCAACGATGATCCTATGATCTTCGTGCATGTAGAATAGATATCCCATGGAATCCCTGGATATCCTATGAAACGACCTTTCACGAGACCTACTTTCCAATTTCTCTACTTTAGTCTTCTTGACATAAGCGGGGCATCCCCAAATCCTAATGTGATTAAGACTTGGTTTCCTACCTCCCCACATCTCATGGGAGTCTTAGGAACAGTTTGGAAGGACATCTGTTCAAGATATGCACAGCAGATGGGAGTGCGTAACCCCACGGATAAATCGGTAGATCGGTATAGTTAAGCATGGAGCGAACCATGTCCAACAAGGTTCGGTTCCTTCTTTCGATACACCATTTAATTGTGGAGTAGTGGAGGAGTGAATTGTGATACTATTACTTGTTCTTTTAAGAACTCATCAAATTCGGTACTCATGTACTCACCACCCGATCGTAGAAGAGTCTTAACACGGTTACATGTTTGATTTTCAACTAGGGCTTTAAATTCCTTGAATTTATCAAAAGCTTCAGACTTATGTTTCATTAAGTACACGAATCCATACAGTATGGTCATCGGTGAATGTAATGAAATATTGAGAACCGTCTCGTGCCACTTCAAAGGGCCACAGGCGTCGGTATGGATCAATCCAGTTTTTCAAGACTCTTTCAAAAGTCCTGCGAAGGGTAACTTAGTCATTTTGCCTTTAAGGCAAGATTCACAAGTTGGATAGGGATCGATCCCAATGGACTGTAAGCCCATCTTTCTCCATTTTATGAAGCTTGGTCGACCGATATGACCAAGTCTAAGATGCCACTTAAGTGCTTGGTTTGTTTCATCCCTACCACGCTTCCTAGTTATAGTGTTCACATTGTTTTATTCTTTAAATTTAAATGGTATAAACCATTTAATAATGTACTTGATACCAACCAATTTATTTAAAATAAATATGACAGACCCATCTCCAATAAAGAAGTGAAATCCCTTTCGGTCCATGACCGGAATTGATAATATTCTTGTGCCCCTTGGGCAAAACAAGTACATCATCTAAAGTAAGAATAAAACCGATTCTAAATCCAACATAAGGGATCCGATATCGAAGCCTCGACACTATGCCCACTTCCGACGGTGACCATCACCTCCCCGAATCCGACTTCCTACTGCCGTTCCAGATCCCGATTCATTGTACAAATGTGAGAACTCGCACTTGAGAATCAAGTATCCAAGAAGTAGAATATACGATTCTGAGAACAATTTGTTTCTAAAACCGGTAGTTACGTGCACGAGAAGCGCATTACGGTCAAGCTTTGGACAATACCTCTTCCAGTGGCCTAGCTTACCGCAGTTGAGGCATACATCCGCTTTCTTGGCCCCCTTGCTCTTTTGAACCATTGGGGCCTTGCCCTTTCCCTTGTCGATCTTGGCTATTGGACCTAAATGCTTCTTGTTCTTTTTCTTCTTATTCTTGGACTTCCAAGTCCCAGAAGAAATCACAAGTGCAGCTTCCTTTCCCTTTGTCTTCATCTGAAACTGGGCAGTCGTCAGTTTGTTCATTAGCCCAGCTAAGTTACATGCAATCTCATTGCAGTTGAAGTTCATGACAAATTGTGAAATGGAGTCAGGAAGTGACTGCAGGATAAGGTCAGTTTGGAGAGATGCATGCATCTGAAAATCAAGAGCTTCCAATCTCTCAATCATCGAGATCATCTTGAGGACATGGTCCCCAACCCTCTCTCCTTCCTTCATCCTAGCGCCGAATAATTGCTTTGATATCTCATATCTAGCAGTTCGGCTATGCTCTCCATAGAGCTCAGCCAGGTGCGCTAAGATGGATCGTGAAGACGTCATCTTTTCATGGGCACATTGAAGCTCATTGGTCATTGAGCCTAACATGTACCCTCACACTCTTATGTCGTCTTTTACCCATTTCTCATGGGCATCGACATCTTCCTGATTGGCTCGGGTTCTTGCAGAAGCCGCTGGGATGTCCGCCTCCAAGACGTATCCTAGCATTTCCATAGTTAGGACAATCCTCAAGTTCCGAAGCTAGTCCACATAGTTTGGACCAGTCAGGACGTTCTTTTCAAGTAGTATAGCGAGTGGGTTCATTGTCATATTGAGAGTTTTGTTAACTGCAGAGAGTAATTTGAGATTCGTTAGTGTTTGTTTAATTATGATCCGAGTAAAGAATTTAAGGACTTTCTTTATTCATAACTCGGCTCCCACTATTTTATCGGCATTTACACACTCCCATGTTAAATCCGGAAGTCTTGGGTGACTTCATAGTGGTGATCGATTTCTTTACAAAGTTTAATAGAGGGCAACTTATACGGTTTATATTCTATTATTCTTTATAAAGTGGTGTCTAATACCAACCTATCTAATGGATGACTCAATCTTCTTTTACCCCTAGTTCACTTGCCCTCAACCCATTCGGTTTCTATGGCTCGCTGAACTATCTAAGTTTAAACCGTCAACTCCTATTAGTCTGACAATTGAATCTTACCCGGAAACCCATACGGTTTACAGGGGTTTGATTTGTCATAACCAAAGGCATCTAATGCACTCTAGGAATTTATCAACTTTCCCCAAAAATATTACCCCGACATACTCGGAAGAATAATATTCCGGTTTAGATTTCAATTTTCCATGAGTTTGACGGAGGGTAGGAAACCTCGTAACCTTTATAACTAAGTGTTTGTAAGTGGGAGTATTAACGCGATTATATGTTACACTTTGCACATTAATCCGTTTATAAGCGCGGTTTGTGGTTTGTCAATCATTCAAAATGAAAAACAATAAATAGCAACCTAGTTACTACCAACATATAGCTCATGGCCTTTTTCCTAAGTATTGGGCCAAGCAAAATAAAGAAAGGAAAAATACAATATTGATTCTTCGTCTTCTAGTCGGTCGTCTTCGGTCTTCGTCATAGCCATATGAATAATTACATCATTGAACAATACGTCCTATTATACATATTTTCTAGTAAAAATAAATAGGCTCAAAACGGCCTTTACAACCATATCGAATCGAACAAATCAACAACTAAGTCCACGAGCTATATCACCATCACATAAGGCATTCTATACAACATGTAACGGTAAATGAAATTAAATAATTAACTAATATATTAATCCAATTAATATAAAAATTAATCTATTTAATTTCTACAATATTAATCAAATTAATATTTATAATCGTCATTTTAATCCGTTCAAAGTAATCCGGCCAAAACAATATACTCGTCTAATAATTTCCTAATAAAAAATATTCCAAATATTTTATTAAATCCAATTATATCCAATTTAAATTTTGTAAATTATTACAACGAAATATAAACACAAAAATGGAGTCCCGGAAAATCCAGTATCAAGCCCAGCCCACAGCCCGATTCAAAATCGGGCCGAAAACCCGAGAACCGCCCGGACCGAGTCACTTCGCCATCGCCCGGCAGGCTGGCCGAGCTGCAAGAGCCTACCGAGTCACTCTCGCCGGCCAAAAAGCCCAGCAGCCGGCACGGCCTTCGTATGTATTCGTGTTTAACCCCGCTTTTCTCATTTTTCGACTCGCCTAAAACGAAAAAGTTTCTTAACTTCATGAAGAACTTATAAATCAACATAAATCAAAATTTTCAGATTTATAATTCACATAAAATAGTCGAAACTTGACTTACTATGAACGATTAAATATCTTCGATTATATCTATTATGATTCTAAATCATAAACATCATAAAATAACATTCCAAATGCAAAGATGATCGTATATACGATATATTTGACCTTGCTCCAATACCACTGTTGGGATTCCACAGAAAATAAACGCAGCAGAAGAATAAACGGAATCCCTAAGAGGATCGATCAAGTAACGTATATACGAAAATAAATACGAAGATCGAGGAATCAAAGTCCCATACCTTTGATGTATCTGAAAAACCTTAGTATGATGATGATGATGATGAAGAGCCCTTCGTTCCAAACACCGAAAGCACAGTGCCTCTACTTCACACGCCGGAACTTGACGGAAAAATCAGCAAACTTCCTTTCTCTAAGAATGCGGCTAGGGAAGCTTGTAGGAATTTTTCTCTCGATCTTTTCTACTAATAACTTGTCTCTAAGATAAAGTATATGCTGTAGAAAATTTTTCTCACTCTTGATGCTCTCTCAGAAACGAAATTTTCACTTGGGGAAGGAAGAAGGAGACTTTTATGATTAAAAGACTTTCTTTTCACAAATGATTGCAAGCCTCACATGTAGAAGATGCTTTTAAAAGCATCTCTACACCTCACATGATCCCACAAGTATATTATATAATGAGAGAGAGACAAAGTAGAGAGGAGGGGGAGCCTTATAGGGAATCTTCCAAGAAACGGGTCGAGTTAATTCGGCTCGTATCGATGTTAAATCAAACGAATCCCTCGTGATTCGGATGTCCGTCAAACGAATCCATTTTATTTCCAATGTGTTTATACTAATTAATTAATCCAATTAATTAGTTATATCAAACACAAATATACATTTCTCTAAGAAATATAATTTATGAATTAAAGTAATCACCGAGTAACTTACTTACAATTCATAAGACCGCTATTTGATTTATCCGATAAATCACTAATATCTAATATTATAAGAGAGATTATTAATTTATATTTATCCATCAATGATCCTGTTGCGCGACTCCGTAGGTTCGTCTCAGCCGGCATTGGGAGGAATCAATGAGTGCGGGCAACACTTAGCCAGCCTAGCGGGCCGCACTGTAAACCCCGACTGAGAACGAATGAACGAATCATTCCAGAACCATTATGTCATGAATACCATATACGTATAGACCCTTCATCAGATGTCCCGGTCAAATCTTCGGGTCACGGTAAAGTCAAACCCTACTGTTGACTAGACTCTATACATGTGTTAATACAAATCAAGACCGACTGATTAATAGTGTATCTAATACGACTATATCAGAATGCTTTGGCCAAAGACTTATGATCTTATTCGCCATTAACCGTATAGGACATTCGCCTGCTCACTAACAGTAGATAGAATCCGTTCTTGGCGTAAAGTAAAGTCTGCTACCTGCCCGTATAGTCCGCACTTCGAGGTCGACTCAGCAATTAAGCAAATGAGTCTAACTACTCTAATGACAAACTAAACGTCACAGGCACATCTTCTATTGAACCCTCAAGTCAAAGGTCCACGTATACTATCACAACCTTTCGATTCGTCATCGACTCTCCGAGAGTGAATACCGTGTGACTGAATCGAGTATAAGTCGTATTCGAGTATACTGGTCCCACCAATATACTTATAACTATGCTATCAAGACGTGCACCCGTCCTAGCATCAGTTATACAAGTCTTATTAAAACTTAATGTCCTGTTAAGTTTTATCGACTTGCAAACTAGTTAAGCATTCGAGCTCTAAACACTTCTAGTGCCTATCTCCTTATCTACATAAGAAGTAGAATGTTCACTCTCAAATGCAAGGACTATTATTCTATATACCAAATCACAATGCCAGTGATATACAATAATATAGAAATAATAATTGCCTTATTAAATATAATATTCATAATTAAAATACAATTGCTCTCACTCTCTCATACTCTAAGTGGCATTCGAGGGCATATATTCCTAACAATCTCCCACTTGCACTCAATGCCACAAACTATGGTATCTAATACCCATACTCTCTAGATATCTCTCTAAGACCTTCTGAGATAGTTGCTTGGTAAGCGGATCAGCAACGTTATTTGCTGTGTCTACTCTCTGCAGTGTAACATTTCCATCCCGAACCATTTCTCTAACAAAATGATATTTTCTCGCAATATGTTTGGTGTTGTGGTGAGCCCTAGGCTCCTTAGCCTGTGCAACAGCTCCGTCGTTGTCACAAAACAGTGTCACGGGCTTCTCTGCATTAGGAACCACTTGAAGTTCCTCAGTGAACTTCTTTATCCAAAAAGCTTCTTTAGCAGCCTCCGTGGCTGCCTGATATTCGGCTTGACATGTAGAGATAGCAGTCGAACTTTGCTTGGCACTTCTCCAAGAAACTGCCCCACCATTCAGCGTAAAGATATACCCTGATGTGGACATCTGAGCATCCATGTCCCCTGAAAAATCTGAGTCTGTATAACCCATCACTCTTAGTTCTCCACCGCCGTATGTAAGAACCAAGTCTTTAGTCCTCCTTAAGTACTTAAGAATGTTCTTTACAGCAGTCCAATGTTCCTACCCTGGATTTGACTGAAACCGACTTACTATGCTCACAGCATAGGCAATGTCTGGTCTAGTGCAAATCATTGCATACATAAGGCTACCTACTGCCGAAGCATAAGGTACCTTGCTCATTTCCTTTCTATCTTCCTCACCTTGAGGACACATCTTTAAGGAAAGTTTTGCACCATGTTGCATAGGTAGAAACCCTCTTTTAGAATCTTCCATCCTAAATCGCTTCAGGATCTTTTCTATGTAGAGGGCTTGGGAAAGACCTAACATTCTTTTCGCTCTATCCCGGTAGAGACGAATACCCAGAATATAGGTTGCTTCTCCCAAGTCTTTCATTGAGAGCTCTTTAGAAAGCCAAGCTTTCACGTAATCGAGCATTCTACGTCGTTTCCTATAAGTAGAATGTCATCTACATATAGTATTAAGAACGCAATTTTGCTCCCACTAACCTTCTTGTAAATACAGGGCTCTTCTTCGTTTTGGACAAAATCAAACTCTTTGACTGTCTCGTTAAAACGAAGATTCCAACTCCGTGAAGCTTGCTTCAGTCCATAAATGGCACGCTGAAGTTTGCATACTTTATGAATATTGGTTTGAGATATGAATCCCTTAAGTTGTTCCATGTAAATCTCCTCCTCGAGGAATCCATTTAGGAATGCTGTTTTCACATCCATTTGCCATATTTCATAATCTAAGTGGGCTGCTATAGCAAGCATCATGCGAATAGACTTAATCATAGCTATAGGCGAGAAGGTCTCGAAGTAATCGATTCCTTCTCTTTGGGAATAACCCTTTGCCACAAGCCTGGCCTTATAGGTATCAACCTTGCCATCTCCATCAGTCTTTCTCTTATAGATCCATTTGTTTCCAATAGGCACTATGCCTTTAGGACGATCTACTAAAGTCAGGACACTGATTAGCATGCATTGAGTCTATCTCAGCTTCCATAGCTTCTTGCCACTTGGTGGAGTCAACGTCTACCATCGCTTGGTCGTATGTAGAAGGATCATTCTCTGGACTACTTTCTGTCATCTCATGGACACCCAGTTCCTCTTGATGCAGATATCCATACCTCTCAGGTATTTGATAAATTATACTAGACTTGCGAGGTTGTGTTTGTATTTCAGAAGGTTGGGTTCTAATATCTTGCATAGGTGTCTCATTTGGTGTTTCTTTTATTTCTTCCAAAGAAATATTTCTACCTTCCCCTCCTTCCTGAATAAACTGATCTTCCAGGAAGTGTGCTTGTATAGCAACGATGATCCTATGATCTTTGTGCATGTAGAATAGATATCCCATGGAATCCCCTGGATATCCTATGAAACGACCTTTCACAGACCTAGTTTCCAATTTCTCTACTTTAGTATTCTTGACATAAGCAGGGCATCCCCAAATCCTAATGTGATTAAGACTTGGTTTCCTACCTCTCCACATCTCATGGGGAGTCTTAGGAATGGATTTGGAAAGACATCTGTTCAATATATGCACAACAGTAAGGAGTGCGTAACCCCACAGATAAATCGGTAGATCAGTATAGTTAAGCATGGAGGGAACCATGTCCAGCAAGGTTCGGTTCCTTCTTTCTGATACACCATTTAATTGTGGAGTAGCTGGAGGAGTGAATTGTGACACTATTCCTTGTTCTTTTAATAACTCATCAAATTCGGTACTCATGTACTCACCACCCTGGTCTGACCGAAGAGTCTTAACACGGTTACATGTTTGATTTTCAACTAGGGCTTTAAATTCCTTGAATTTATCAAAAGCTTCAGACTTATGTTTCATTAAGTACACGAATCCATACCTGGTATGGTCATCAGTGAATGTAATGAAATATTGAGAACCATCTCGTGCCACTTCAAAAGGGCCACAGACATCGGTATGGATCAATCCAAGTTTTTCAACAGCTCTTTCAAAAGTCCCTGCGAAGGGTAACTTAGTCATTTTGCCTTGAAGGCAAGATTCACAAGTTGGATAGGGATCTGATCCCAATGGACCTGTAATCCCATCTTTCTCCATTTTATGAAGCTTGGTTTGACCGATATGACCAAGTCTAAGATGCCACTTAAGTGCTTGGTTTGTTTCATCCCTACCACGCTTCCTAGTTATAGTGTTCACATTGTTTTATTCTTTAAATTTAAATGGTATAAACCATTTAATAATGTAGCAGTACCAACCAATTTATTTCTGAAATAAATACGACAGGACCCATCTCCAATAAAGAAGTGAAATCCCTTTCGGTCCATGACCGGAATTGATACAATATTCTTGTGCCCCTTGGGCAAAACAAGTACCTCATCTAAAGTAAGAATAAAACCAGATTCTAAATCCAACATAAGGGATCCGATATCAGAAGCCTCGACACTATGCCCACTTCTGACGGTGACCATCACCTCCCGTGAATCCAGCTTCCTACTTCGTTCCAGATTCTTATTCATTGTACAAATGTGAGAACTCGCACCGGAATCAAGTATCCAAGAAGTAGAATATACAGTTACAGAACAATTTGTTTCTAAAACTAGTAGTTCTGTACCTGAAGGCGCATTAAGGTCAAGCTGTGGACAATACCTTTTCCAGTGGCCTAGCTCACCGCAGTTGAGGCATACATACGTTTTCTTGGCCCCCTTGCTCTTTTGAACCATTGGGGCCTTGCCCTTTCCCTTGTCGATCTTGTCTATTGGACCTAACTGCTTCTTGTTCTTTTTCTTCTTATTCTTGGACTTCCAAATCCCAGAAGAAATCACAAGTGCAGCTTCCTTTCCCTTTGTCTTCATCTGAGACTGGGCAGTCGTCAGTTTGTTCATTAGCCCAGCTAAGTTACATGCAATCTCATTGCAGTTGAAGTTCATGACAAATTGTGAAAAGGAGTCAAGAAGTGACTGCAGGATAAAGTCAGTTTGGAGAGATGCATGCATCTGAAAATCAAGAGCTTCCAATCTCTCAATCATCGAGATCATCTTGAGGACATGGTCCCCAACCCTCTCTCCTTCCTTCATCCTAGCGCCGAATAATTGCTTTGATATCTCATATCTAGCAGTTCGGCTATGCTCTCCATAGAGCTCAGCCAGGTGCGCTAAGATGGCTCGTGAAGACGTCATCTTTTCATGGGCACGTTGAAGCTCATTGGTCATTGAGCCTAACATGTACCCTCGCACTCTTATGTCGTCTTTTACCCATTTCTCATGGGCATCGACATCTTCCTGATTGGCTCGGGTTCTTGCGTGGCCGGGATGTCCGCCCAAGACGTATCCCAAAGATTTCCATAGTTAGGACAATCCTCAAGTTCCGGCCACCCACATAGTTCGGACGACTGTGACGTTCTTTTCAAGTAGTATAGCGAGTGGGTTCATTGTCATATTGAGAGTTTTGTTAACTGCAGAGAATAATTTGAGATTCGTTAGTGTTTGTTTAATTATGATCCGAGTAAATAATTTAAGGACTTTCTTTATTCATAACTCGGCTCCCACTATTTTATCGGCATTTACACACTCCCATGTTAAATCCGGAAGTCTTGGGTGACTTCATAGTGGTGATCGATTTCTTTACAAAGTTTAATAGAGGGCAACCCATACGGTTTATATTCTATTATTCTTTATAAAGTGGTGTCTAATACCAACCCATCTAATGGATGATTCGATCTTCTTTTACCCCTAGTTCACTTGCCCTCAACCCATTCGGTTTCTATGACTCGCTGAACTATCTAAGTTTTAACCGTCAACTCCTATTAGTCTGACAATTGAATCTTACCCGGCAACCCATACGGTTTATAGGGGTTTGATTTGTCACAACCAAAGGCATCTAATGCACTCTAGGAATTTATCAACTTTTCCCAAAAATATTACCCCGACATACTCGGAAGAATAATATTCCGGTTTAGATTTCAATTTTCCATGAGTTTGACGGAGGGTAGGAAACCTCGTAACCTTTATAACTTAGTGTTTGTAAGTGGGAGTATTAACGCGATTATATGTTACACTTTGCACATTAATCCGTTTATAAGCGCGGTTTGTGGTTTGTCAATCATTGAAAATGAAAAACAATAAATAGCAACCTAGTTACTACCAACATATAGCTCATGAACTTTTTCCTAAGTATTGGGCCAAGCCAAATAAAGAAAGGAAAAATACAGTATTGATTCTTTGTCTTCTAATCGGTCGTCTTCGGTCTTCGTCATAGCCATATGAATAATTACATCATTGAACAATACGTCCTATTATACATATTTTCTAGTAAAAATAAATAGGCTCAAAACGGCCTTTACAACCATATCGAATCGAACAAATCAACAACTAAGTCCACGAGCTATATCACCATCACATAAGGCATTCCATACAACATGTAACGGTAAATGAAATTAAATAATTAACTAATATATTAATCCAATTAATATAAAAATTAATCTATTTAATTTCTACAATATTAATCAAATTAATATTTATAATCGTCATTTTAATCTGTTCAAAGTAATCCGGCCAAAACAATATACTCGTCTAATAATTTTCCTTAATAAAAAATATTCCAAATATTTTATTAAATCCAATTAAATCCAATTTAAATTTGGGAAATTATTACAACGAAATATAAACACAAAAATGGAGTCCCGGAAAATCCAGTATCAGGCCCAGCCCACATCCCGATTCAAAATCGGGCCGAAAACCCGAGAACCACCAGGACCTTGTCACTCTCGGCCACTGCCCGGCAGGCTGGCCGAGCTGCTACAGTAGCCTACCGAATCACTCTCGGCCGGCCAGCAAGATCCAAGAGCTGCCGGCACTGCGTCTTCGTGTGGTATTCGTGTTTAACCCCGTTTTCTCATTTTTCGACTCGCTTCCAAAACGAAAAAGTTTCTTAACTTCATGAAGAACTTATAAATCAACATAAATCAAAATTTTCAGATTTATAATTCACATAAAATAGTCGAAACTTGACTTACTATGAACGATTAAATATCTTCGATTATATCTATTATGATTCTAAATCATAAACATCATCAAATAACATTCCAAATGCAAAGATGATCATATATACGATATATTTGACCTTGCTCCGGTACCACTGTTGTGATTCCATAGAAAATAAACGCAGCAGAAGAATAAACGGAATCCCTAAGAGGATCGATCAAGTAACGTATATACGAAAAGAAATACGAAGATCGAGGAATCAAAGTCCCATACCTTTGATGTCTCTGAAAAACCTTCATATAATGATGATGATGATGAAGAGCCCTTCGTTCCAAACACCGAAAGCACGGTGCCTCTACTTCACACGCCGGAACTTGACGGAAAATCAGCAAACTTCCTTTCTCTAAGAATGCGGCTAGGGAAGCTTGTAGGAATTTTTCTCTCGATCTTTTCTACTAGTAACTTGTGTCTAAGATCAGGTATATGCTGTAGAAAATTTTTCTCACTCTTGATACTCTCTCAAAAACGAAATTTTCACTTGGGGAAGGAAGAAGGAGACTTTTATGATTAAAAGACTTTCTTTTCACAAATGATTGCAAGCCTCACATGTAGAAGATGCTTTTAAAAGCATCTCTACACCTCACTTGATCCTACAAGTATATTATATAATGAGAGAGAGACAAAGTAGAGAGGAGGGGGGGCCTTATAGGGAATCTTCCAAGAAACGGGTCGAGTTAATTCGGCTCGTATCGATGTTCACAAACGAATCCCTCGTGAATCGGATGTCCGTCAAACGAATCCGTTTTATTTCCAATGTGTTTATACTAATTAATTAATCCAATTAATTAGTTATATCAAATAAAAATATACATTTCTCTAAGAAATATAATTTATGAATTAAAGTAATCACCGAGTAACTTACTTACAATTCATAAGACCGCTATTTGATTTATCCGATAAATCACTAATATCTAATATTATAAGAGAGATTATTAATTCATATTTATCCGTCAATGATCCTGTTGCGCGACTCCGTAGGTTCGTCTCAGCCGGCATTGGGAGGAATCAATGAGTGCGGGCAGCACTTAGCCAGCCTAGCGGGCCGCACTGTAAACCCCGACTGAGAACGAATGAACGAATCATTCCAGAACCATTATGTCATGAATACCATATACGTATAGACCCTTCATCAGATGTCCCGGTCAAATCTTCGGGTCACGGTAAAGTCAAACCCTACTGTTGACTAGACTCTATACATGTGTTAATACAAATCAAGACCGACTGATTAATAGTGTATCTAATACGACTATATCAGAATGCTTTGGCCAAAGACTTATGATCTTATTCGCCATTAACCGTATAGGACATTCGCCTGCTCACTAACAGGAGATAGAATCCTTTCTTGGCGTACAGTAAAGACTGCTACCTGCCCGTATAGTCCGCACTTCGAGGTCGACTCAGCAATTAAGCAAATGAGTCTAACTACTTTAATGACAAACTAAACGTCACATGCACATCTTCTACTGAACCCTCAAGTCAAAGGTCCACGTATACTATCACAACCTTTCGATTCGTCATCGACTCTCCGAGAGTGAATACCGTGTGACTGAATCGATTATGAGTCGTGTTCGAGTATACTGGTCCCACCAATATACTTATAACTATGCTATCAATACGTGCACCCGTCCTAGCATCAGTTATACAAGTCTTATTAAAACTTAATGTCCTGTTAAGTTTTATCGACTTGCGAACTAGTTAAGCATTCGAGCTCTAAACACTTCTAGTGCCTATCTCCTTATCTCCATAAGAAGTAGAATGTTCACTCTCAAATGCACGGACTATTATTCTATATACCAAATCACAATGCCAGTGATATACAATAATATAGAAATAATAATTGCCTTATTAAATATAATATTCATAATTACAATACAATTGTTCTCACTCTCTCATCCTCTGAGTGGCATTCGAGGGAATATATTCCTAACAGATTGGCCCTCGAACCTCATTGTTGTAGACTTAAAGGGTGAGGATTTGATGCTCGGATATGATTGGCTAGATCATCACGGTGCTATCATGGACTATCGGACACGTACCATCTCGATAGTAGACGAGGATGGCACAGAACATACTCTTATGGGTTGTAAGCTGGCTAGATCAGGGAATGTGATCAGCGCCTTGAAGGCGATGAAACTTCTGAACTAGGGTTGCGTAGGCTATTGGTGTTATGCGTTGAAGGCGGAAGATGGTGGAGTTGACATGTCGTCGATTCTAGTTGTTAACAAATATCCTGACGTATTTCGGGATGACTCACCGGGATTACCACCGCAGTAGGAAGTTGAGTTTCCTATTGATTTAGAGCCAAATGCGGCTCCTATCTCTCGGGAAACGTACCGCATGGCACCGTCGGAAATGTTAGAGTTGAAGAAACAGTTGGAGGAATTGCTAGAGAAAGGGTACATCCGACCGAGCGCGTCACCCTGGGGTGCGCGTGTGTTGTTTGTTAAGAAGAAAGATTGTTCGCTTCGCTTATGCATCGACTAGCGAGAATTAAACAAGTTGACTATCAAAAACAAATATCCTTTACCTCGGATTGATGACTTGTTTGATCAGCTTCAGGGAGCGACAATCTTCTCGAAGATTGATTTACAATCGGGTTACTATCAGCTGAGGATTTGGGATAGCAACATACTGAAAGATGCCTTTCGGACGAGGTATGGCCATTATGAGCTTGTGGTTATGCCTTTCGGGTTGACCACTGCCTCATCAGTGTTCAAGCAGTTGATGAATAAAGTTTTTATCGAGTATCTGGACAAATTTGTTGTCGTCTTTATCAATGACATTCTTATTTATTCCCGAAGTCAGGATGAGCACATTGTACATCTTCGTATTGTTAGAAATTTTAAGAGCCGAGTAGTTGTATGCGAAGTTTTCTAAATGTCAGTTTTGGTTCAAGGAAGTAACATTCCTCGGGCATGTGATATCAGCGGAGGGAGTTTGGGTTGATCCACAGAATATAGAGGCGGTACTGGCATAGGAACCGCCTAATAATGTGAAAGAAGTGAGGAGTTTCCTAGGACTTGCGGGCTACTACCATAGGTTCATTGAAGGATTTTTCAAGATCGCTCGAGCAATCACTCTGTTACTTCAGAAAACTCAGAAGTTCGAGTGGAATGCAGATAGGCAGGATAGTTTTGATGAGTAGAAGAGACGGTTGACTACCGCACCAGTTTCAGCTTTGCCTCATGGGAACGAGGATTTTGTGGTGTATAGTGATGCTTCAGGCCTCGGACTCGGTTGTGTTTTGATGCAGAGAGATATGGTTATACCTTATGTGTCTCGTCATTTGAAACCTTATGAAGCAAATTACCCTACACATAATTTAGAGTTAGTGGTGGTTGTTTTCGCTTTGAGAATTTGGAGACACTATCTTTATGGGTCGTCGTGTAAGATTTACAAGGATCACAAGGGTCTGAAGTATATCTTCAGTCATAAGGAGTTGAACATGAGACAGTGTAGGTGGTTAGAGTTAATTAAAAATTACGACCTCGAGATTCTTTACCATCCGGGCAAGGCCAATGTAGTGGCAGATTCATTGAGTCGTAAGCCGATGGTGTTACGGATGTTAGAGGTACTTACGCCTCAAGGCAGGATCCAGCAGGATTTCATTTGTCAGAATATCGAATTTTGGTTTCATAAGGTTCAGGGTCAATTATGTGCATTAGAAATCACTTCATCTTTGATTGATGATATCAAGGCGAGGCAGTATGATGACCCATTTTTAGTTCAGCTGAGAGAGGACGTGCAGAAAGGGAAGCCCCTGGGTTTGTGGTTCAGGAGGATGGAATTCTGAGGTTTCGAGGCAGATTGTGTGTACCGAGTGATACTGAGATGAGACATAAAATCTTGAGAGAAGCTCATACTACGCCTTATTCCATACATCCTCGTACAAGCAAAATGTACAAGGATGTAAGGAGTAACTACTGGTGGAGCAACTTGAATATAGATGTTAGCGAGTTTGTGTCAAAGTGTTTAACCTGTTAGCAGGTTAAAATCGATCATCAGCGACCTGCGGGGTTATTGCGACCACTTCCTATTCTGGAGTGGAAGTGGGAGGACATTTACATAGATTTCATTACCAGTATGCCTAGGACTCGGACTGGAATGAACATGATTTGGGTCATTGTCGATCGACTAACCAAGTCTGCTCATTATCTGGGTATTACGGATACTTGGGGACGTGAGAGACTAGCACGGGTGTTCACTGCAGAGATCGGGAGGTTCCATGGGACTCCTAAAGGTATCATTTATGATCGAGATGGCCGGTTCGTATCGCATTTTTTGCAGGCTTTTCATCGGGCTTTGGGGACTGAATTGAGACTCAGCGTCCTTTCGTCATGATAATCGAGGCAAGTACCCTTAATGAACTTACATGCTTAACATCGTAGTATTGCATGAGTAGCCCATTACGTATGTAAACAAGTATAGCACTGTAGCAAGTCAACAGCTGTATTACGTATGCTACAGCAAGGAAATTACGTGCGTAATGCATGCCACGAAATAAGATAGTGAACCCTGGATGACGATTATGTACGCTATGCAGGACATGTAGCGTATGTTAAAGGGTCTTACGTACGTTAAGGTTGGGTCTTAATGTACGTAACGAGCTGTGCAGATTATATATTAATGATCGGTTTTTCATTTCTTCATGAGAAGAAACATATTTTTCCGAACCAGCTTCGTCCCTCTTCACTTTCAATCCTATTCCAGACCCTTTTACCTTGGTTGAGACCTTGGGGATTTGATTAGAAACTTGAAGCTTGGAGTTCTTGATGTTTCTTGTAGTGTTTGATCTTTGCGGTTCTTCTTCAAGAGGTATACTGCAAAACTCCTCTCTTTGATTCGGATTTTGATATTATTGTTGATGTTCTTCTTTGTATGATGATGGTTATGGTGTGTTGTTGTGATTCTTGAGGTTATATGAATTGTATATTGAAGGACAAAATGATATATGCCTTGGATTGTGAATTAAGTGATTGTTTAGATATTAGAAGACATCAGAGTATACCGTCTGTTTGAGTATGAACGTGATTACGGACTAGTGTTCTTGAAGAACTCTTGAGTTATATATATATATATATCATGATTTATAAATGGAATTTAGGAAGATTACGGTTAATTTCGGTAGGTGATTAATCATGATAATAACCGGTAATTGGTTTTCTATGCATTTATGAATATGAATAAGAAGGAACCTTGTTAAAAACCATAATTAAGGTTGAAGTTGGAATCGAGAATGTGGAGAAACTTATTAGAATTGATTGATTACCGAACTATGACTTGTATTTGTAATTGTATGAGTTGAAATAGTTTGGTTTCGTATGATCGAGATATCGTTGAACCGTGAGTTTGATTAGTTGGTCATATCGGTTGTTGAGTATTATCGAATGTGTGTTAATCGATTGTTGCAATAGGTTATGATGTTTTGATTGTGGATTACGATCATTGTGCTGCGGTTGAGATTGGAGAATGCATGTATTGCCTTGGTCGGGGCTGAGGAGCTTGTAGATAAAGATGACGGGATTGGTAAAGGATTCATCATATCAGTATCGAGGCAAGTTTTGCTTGCTCAGTTCATAATGTTTAATAAATGGTTTTGATTTCATTTCATTTATGATTCATATAGCAATGATATTATGAATATGAATTGTCGGGATGATGGTATTTATATTATGCTTGGACTGGGATAAATCATAATGTATATGATTTTAAAGATGTCTAGTGGAAACGGAAACGTGAATTATCTTTGGTCTATTGTATGAAATGGTAGATATCGAGGACAATTTATCGTGCCGACATTGAATTCGAGATGGTGATTTGGTATTAGTGATGGACTGTACTTCATTTGGACTATTCGAATAACTGTGTATTCTTTTAGAGACGATGGTCGTCGAAGGGTTAACGTCTCTGATTTTGAGTTAATTTAGTGTTGCTGAATTATGATAATTATCATGTTGCATTGTTGCATATGTGTGTGTTGATGGATTATGTAATGAGTGTGCATCATTGTTTGGTATATTGTGATGTGCTCTTTCTTTGAACTGTAATTGTTGGGCCTATGTGTTGAGGGATAAGACCCAAAATACACCCACGTTCCGGAGTATTCCTGTTTAGATGCTTCCGTGATCATTGGTTGCGACCTTGGGGTATTTTGTGATTGCATGTAATGTGTTGAGGGATAAGACCAGAATATGGCACCCACGGTCTGGAGTATTCCTGTGCAGATGCTTCCGTGACCCTTGGTTGCGGCCTTGGGAGTTTATGTGAAATAATATATGCATTGTCGATCATGCTGTGAACCGTTGTCTGACGGGAATACTACATTGTGGTCGTGTCGGTCTTTCATGATCGAGTTATCGTCGCTCACTTGGAAAGTCTTATGATCCTTGTTGGATATGCGTTTTCGTTGTCATGTTGTATCGTGACATATCTGGAGTCAGATACGTACTGATTGGTCATGTGTAGGATTTTCAGGGCGGGAACATGTTGTCATGTGTCGGTTTCAACCTCACATTGAGCTGTGCACACGAGACGTACTTCGTGAGACTGCTTAGGTACAAGACCAAATGTGTATTCGATCGATACCCATAGGTGGCTTGTGCATCCATTTCCCGATCGGGCATATCGTGACGTCCATCTTGAGCCGTATTAATATGTAATTTATTGAAAACATTAAGAAACTTGGAGAATTGCTTGTCTAACTTTTGCTTTTGCAGTCGCTGCGGATACGGGATGGGTGGCACATAGGCTATCGGATTGTCTGGAAACAATTTCAAGTTTTTAGAAATTTATGATTCTCCTAATGCCGAATTTTTCTTCTCCTCATCTTCACCTCTCACTTTGTTTTTCCCGGGTTGCTCACACACTTCCCTCCCACTTCTAAAGCCAATGGCATTAATACTCTCTCTGGGGTTCGTCTCAGTTGTACTTGGCAAAGTGCCCTGAGGTCGGGCTGTTAACAAATTTGCTAGTTGACCTATTTGGACTTCCAAATTGCGAATAAAAGCGGAATGATTCTGTAGAGTAGTTTCCGTGCGGGTCATGAATTGACTCGTGTTAGCCGCCAATTGAGCAATCGCATCTTCTAAAGAAACCTTCGGTGGTTGAGGGGGCTGCTGTGGTGGCTGAGTGACTTGAGCTTGTGGAGGATTGTTCAATTTCCTCCATGAAAAATTTGGATGATTTTGCCACCCTTGGTTGTAAGTGTTAGAATACGGATTATTCTGTCGATTTCCATTCCCCACAAATTTAGCTTGTTCCATCTGAGATTGCTCAAAAGGATTCCCGACTTGGCATTCAACACTAGGATGAGACCCGTTGCACCAATTACATGTTTCCGTGGTAACGGTAGAAGGAGCGTGCGATAAAACTTGAAGTTGTTGAGTCAAGGCCGCAACTTGGGCTGATAGCGTATATATTGGATCGTTGTCGGAAATTCCCATAACTCGTTTCCTATTTAGACGCTCAGAAGGCCACTGATACGCATTTGCCGCCATATCTTCCAGTAAAGAATGGGCTTCAGCCATCGCCTTGCCCATTAAAGCTCCTCCAGCGGCTGCATCAACAAGAGTGCGTGTAGAAGCACTCAGCCCGTTATAAAATGTTTGAATCTCCATCCAATCCAGTAGACCATGATGTGGGCATCTCCTTAGTAAATCCTTGTATCGCTCCCATGCTTCATGAAGCGATTCCATCTCAAATTGCCCAAAAGTAGTAATTTCATTCCGAAGTCTCGCTGTCTTCACCGGCGGAAAGAACTTAGCTAGAAAAGCTTGTGCTAATTCCGCCCAAGTCGTGATAGAGCCAGGCGGGAGTGAATTCAGCCAGAACTTGGCTTTGTCCCTCAAAGAGAATGGAAAAAGCCGTAGACGAATGACGTCATCAGAAACTCCATTATTCTTGAATGTATCGCATATCTCGAGCAAGGATGCAATATGAGCATTAGGATCATCGTTCGCCAGTCCGAAAAATTGGCTCACTTTCACCATTTGGATGATAGCCGGCTTAATCTCGAAATTGTTCGCTTGAATGGTTCGACGCCAAATCTCCAAAAAATTCGCGTTCATTTGTGGAAGCGCATAATCACGGAGTGCCAATGCCGGTTGAGCATGCTGAATAGGATTGTCGATCCCTTGATTTCTGGTGTTGTCAGCCATGGTATCCGTAGTTGACAACTCACGCCTTTCCTTCCTGTTTTCCGCAAGGTGCGCTCGAGTTCGGTATCCAAAGGGAGTAGACCTTTGTCACCAAATTTTCTCATGCACTAAACGAAACTCCTGAAAGGAAAAATAAAAACAAATTTACACAAAAATAAAATAATGTTCAAATTAAGACTAAAAATACTGAAATTGATATTGGTAAAACAATCAGTCCCCGGCAACGGCGCCAAAAACTTGTTACGTATTTTAGTGAACGCAAGTGCACGTTGTCGTAATCAAGTAATAAAGTGATGAGAAAGATATCGTTCCCTCGAGGACTGACGTACTAATTACCAATTTATTTGTATTCTAGTTTTATTTGAACGGTCGAATTTTGTGGTTGAAGAATTATTAGAAACCAAATAAAGCAATAAACTATAAACAACTAATAAAATCAATAGTCTGATAAAAGGAGATCAAATAAGAGAAGAATCTAGGATTGAGAATCCGCCTCGATTAATCCGAATTAATCTTGAATAATATAAATTATGTAATTTCCCAATTTATTGACAGCGAAGATTCTAAGATAATCTAATGCCTCTCCCGAGGACAGTAGAATTTTGTAAGGTGAATAATTCACTCTATTACTAGGTGAGTTAATTCAACAATAGTCAAACAGTTCTAAAATCTTCAAACGAGCTACGTAATTCCTATGAGTATATTCCTATCTCACACGAAAAAATAGTTTCACCCAATTTTCACTACTAACTCTCCTCTCTCGATTCAAGTTACGTAATTATAACAATTCAATTATAGGCCACACAATTGAAAGCATTAAGAACAATTGGGAAAACTCAATAGAAAAGGGAAATATATTGATAATGAAAATATAGAGTTAATCCGTCAAAATCTCGGTTTCATCACAATCCTAGAAAAAGGGGTCTAGCCCGACATGCTAGAAAACAACATACAAATATTCAAATTAAACATAAGAAAGAAAAATCAAACACAATTGAAGACTGGCTTATTCTGTTCTCTAGCTTTTGCTTTCTGCTGCTAGGTATCTTCTCCTCCTCTTCGATGATCCTATTTTCTGACCTTCCATTGCCTTTTTATAACTTTCCTTCCACCTCCAAAAACGCGTCCGAGAATTAGGTTGAAACGGCCTTCAAAACAGTCAAAATCGCGGGCTGACATCATAAATCCCATGCCACGGGCCGCGGCCCGGCTTAAGTGTGTCGCGGCCCTTGCCCTTGCACTGCCAGGGCTGGGCGAATTTTTCCTTATGGGCCGCGGCTCAGGATGAGCGTGCCGCGTTCCGCGGCCCCCAGTACAGTTTGTACCGGTTAGCTTGGAGCTGTGTCTGTGCCGCGTCTCTGGCTCGATGCGACGCGTCCCTTGACAAAAAAATATCGTTTTGGCCCGTTTTACTTCGTTTAAGCACCCGAACTCTAATTTCCTTCAAAAGATATAAACATAAAGCATTAAAAACTTGTTTATGCAGATTCAAACCTTAAATGGAGATAAAATAATGATAATCAAGCACACAAAAATACATCTAACAGTAATCTCGTTTGTCATTGATCCTTTATTGATCTCGATTAAAGTTACCATATCATTGGTAATCTCGTTTGTCATTGCTCCTTTATTGATCTCCTTTGGAGTACACCATATCGTTGGTAATCTCGTTCGTTACTAATCTTTATTGATTCTGTTTGGAGTTTGCCTTACCGTTAGTATTCTCGGTCGTTGTCGATCCTTTATTTATCTTGTTGGAGTTTACCATATCGTTGGTATCCTCGGTCGTTGTCGATCCTTTATCGATCTTGTTGGAGTTTACCATATCTTCGGTATCCTTGGTCGTTGTCGATCCTTTATCGATCTTGTTGGAGTTTACCATATCGTTGGGATTCTCGATCGTTGTTGGTCCTTTATTAATCTTGTTGGAGTTTACCACATCAATGGTATTCTCGTTCGTGGTTGGTCCTTTGTTGATCTTCTGTGGAGTTATCATGTCGATGAAATTCTCATTTTGATACATTGGTTGTTTATTATTATTGATAGTGTGAGCATTCATACTTTGTATCGATATCCGGGACTTGTCATTATTTCGGGGCAGTTGAGCTACAGATGTATCGTGTATTTTCGGTTTTACCAGAATTGGGATTCGATTGTGCGATCCAGCGAACATAATTGGACATGGGCAGGTTATTCCATATTGGAGATATATTTATGTTTGAGAATCTTGGTATCGTTTTGAATACAGTACAGATGGTTATTTTCGAATTCATTCGTCACTTGAGAATGCGAGGTGTGGATTGAGGTAAGGGTTGATTTGATATGAGTTACCACGAATTGGTAAGGTTACTGCAGTAAGATTACATTGGAAATATTCTTACTCTGTAATTATATTGATATGTAATTGCTTATGTTGATGTGATCGTTATCATTGTTGAGTATTGTGGCTGACCCCGTCGTGGGTTTATCTTTTAGGCACTCGGAGAACGAGCTAATAGCAGTTGTGAAGGGATGAGCTTCCCGATGATATTGGCTATGGCATGTGTTTGAGACCGAGTATTTTTCCTGACTGTTATGATTCCGCTGCAAATATATTTCTATCATGTCTCTATCCGCGTGTGTATTTCAAAATGGCTTTCGATATTTAATCAACTCGTGTATACTTTCTAAATGCCCTTTTGGCATCTTCGCCTTGTGCTTTAAAATGGTATTTTATGACGGAGTTCGGGAACTTTGTTTTGTAAAACATTGGGTATTTAAAATATTATCGTCTTTGTCTCATTGGCGTGTTTGAAACATTTGTGAAAATAATTTTTAACCCTGTGGGTTGCGAGGTGGGGCCCACGGCACTGTAATATTTCCGGTTGGCTTTGGGGGTGTTACATGTTCGTGGTTATTCGAGGTAGAAGTGTGGATATCAATGAAATTGAAGAATCAACATTTGACAATTGTGAGTTTATTCCTTTGGCAACACGAACACCTAGTATCGTTGAAGAAAATGAAGCTGGCGACATACATGCCATCTGAAATGATCATGATGAAGGTTTATGGGAGAACTTTGTTATCTCAAAAGATAATTAAAAACCAGCTACATGAATAACTACTACATCTAAGTTTTGCACAGATACATGCCATTTTTTATTCTCATTCACATGCAATTTAGGCAGTATTGATAATATATATTGATACAAACACAAAATACATATTACATATAGTCATATACCAATCATTTAATATATGATATGTTTATAGAATCCATATAACATATATAGTTATAACTTGTATATATAGATCATTATCAATAGATAAAAAATGAACAAGTCTGAACTGTGTAACTTCGATTTTCTTGGTGTATGTTGTGTTTGACAAATATTAGTAATATGTTTATAGAATCCATATAACATATATAGTTATAACTTGTATGTATAGATCATTATCAATAGATAAGAAAAAGAAGAACAAGTTTGAATTGTGTAACTTTGATTCTCTTGGTGTATGTTGTGTTTGAAAAATATTAATTTTTTGGTTTATGTTGTATTTGATAATATTTTAATCGATTAAATTGATGATTTTGTTTATTTATATGTTTATATGTGCAGATGTTTGATGATGTTGATGTTAGGAGTATGCCCTCGAATGCCACTCAGAGGTTGTTAAGTGAGGGCATTGTACTTGTTGTAATATCCGCGTTTTCTATTTTTAGTAATTTCTATTTTGGTGCATATTTGTTTCAGACAACTCGCTTGGCACTGTTTTGTAATTCTGAACCTATTTTGTTCTTGGAGTTTCTCCGCTTAGACGGGTCTCGATAACGTTTTTACGTAATTTCATCTTGTGTTATATTTTGTCTCATGTGTATTCGATTCTCGTTAAACTCGTTCGATTTCATCATTTTCTTACTTCCATGAGCTCGTACGATTGAGTAGAGCATGTTGTGAGTTTCGTATTGTTAATACGACGTTGTACCGTGATTTTCGGATGTTTGGGCCGTTTTTGTAATTTCCTAGAAGCTTAGGGAATTTGTTCCTTGTTCGACTTTGGTTGGGTATCTCAGATCGTTTTGGGGTTCCGTACTTCCATTTCGTGTTATTGTTGCCAAAATATCGATTCATATTGCTTTTATTCTCTTTCCGGATCATTTTTCGTCACTTTGGGACCCGAGGGGGGGGGGGTGTGGGACGCGGCACAAGGATTGTGCGCCGCGGCACACACATCACCCAGTTGTTGGCCGAGCAAACTGTACCGTGTGCCGCGGCACACAGCCGAGTCAGTGCCGCGGCACATGCCGAGTCTGGGCCACGGCACACTTCGAATGAGCCGCGGCACAACGAGCGGTTAGCCGATCACTGGGCGCAATTTTTGGCCCTGTGCCGCGGCACAGTTTAGCTGAGCCGCGGCACACAATGCGGTCAGCGCTATATCAGCGTTTCTTTTCAGCGGCTGCAGCTCATTTTTCCTTCCTTCCACCGTACGCGAGAGAGAGAGGGTTGAGAGGGGGATTTTTCTCCATCTACCATTTGATTGTGTGTTTTTCTTTATCTTCCTTCAATCGTGTAGCTCGGATTGTGGATCTAGCATGTGTTCTTCGGATTATAGGGCTTGAATCTTCAAGAGGTAAGAACTCCTTTAACCCTAGTATGATTTTGGGGAGGGTTTGGTGGTGATCTTGTGTTTTAATCCGAATTAACCGATGTTGTTGTTAGATTTTGATAGTACACTCGTGACCCTTGGTTTTCTTGTTATTGGTCGGGATGAAATCCCGTTATTACACCGTTGACCGATTTCATTTCCTTATGCGCGCGTGGTGTCCGATGAATTGTCCCAACTGGTAGAACTAGGATGAATTTCTTCGTATTCATGATGTTGAGATTGGTTTTATATCATTATTGTGTTAGGGTCGGATTTGAGAGGATTGTTCGGATCGTAACCTATTCCTTCGTCGTTTCCTTCGCTTCGTATTATCCAAGGCAAGTACATGTATTATATTTCATTATGTGTGTACGGTTTTGATGCGAATGATGTAAACTGGTTTATTGAACGATTGTATTGGTTACTCTTCCACCTGGGGATGGCACGGGGCCTCCGGGGGCCGATACTAATGGGTACGGCCACGGAAGTGGACTTAGGTGCGTGCGTTGATGTTCTTCCACCTGGGGACGGTTCGACGGGACCTCTGGGGGCCGATACTAATGGGTACGGTCGCGAGTTACCAAGCGTGGATAATTGTGATGTGGAAAACTTGTTGATATACTGTTTTGGTGTTAATGTGATATTCCGGAATATTGATTTTCAAAATGATTCTTCTATCGATTTGTTTGCATTGAATCGTGTATGTATATAATGTTGTGTAATTGTGTACTTGCACTAGCTATTCGAATGCTAACCCCTTAAATGGGGGAAATGCGTATTATGCATTTCAGGTACCGAGAGGGCTGACGAGCAAGCACGGGACATGCATGCAAAGGATGGGCTGGCTTGATGATGTGGCTCGAGTCTGCATTTTTATGTTTTGTCATTGCATTGTCGAGTATTGAAGTTAGACTGCCTATTTTGAAACTTGGTTTAAGTCCCCTGCGTGGGCAATGAATTGGTATTTAATCTCTGTTCATGTCTTACGTTAAAAATGTTTTGGCCGAGGCCACGGCCTTAATTACTTTCGAGTGCATCATTCGGGATTACCTTGTGGTTTATATGTCAAGTGTTAGCCTGGTAGACCTCACGAGGGTTCTACGGCGTGTAATGTCCCAGTTGTGAATTGGGGTGTTGCATTTATGGTATCAGAGCTTAGGTTTTGAATACCTAGGCTGTCGGTTAATTTTGGGTCTGTTAGTGGCGTCATTTAGAGTCAGTCGTTGAGCCTAATATCATCATGCTACCGTCTTTTCGTGCGGCCCGTGGCTGTAAGTCTCCTCGAACTCTTATATTCATGTAATTCGTTTTCTTGCGTTGTTCGGGATTGTGAATTGTGATACCAACTTTGTCAATTGTGAATCTTTCTGATTTTGTTCTTTTCATTCTTCCTCTAGTATATTGAGAGGTCTTGGTGGTAGACCAGCTAGGGGTCGCGGCCAAGGCCGTGGTCGGGGTGCTGATAATGAAGAGGGCTCACTTTCTCAGTCCTCTGCGGACTCAGCCTCTCACTCAGTGCCGTCGGGTAATAATGCCGACGTCAGGGCTACTGCCGTACTTCAGCAGTTAGTAGCTCAGCTTGCTCAGATAGCTCAGGGCGGACGCCAGAATCAGCCCCCGACACCTGAAGAGGAGGCTAGTAAATGGCTTCAGACGGTGACTAAGATGCAACCTCCTCGTTTCTCCGGAGCTTCTGACTCCCTCGGTTGGGAGAATTGGCTCTTTCAGTTGTCCAGGACCTTTGATGCCGTAGCTTGTCCTGAAGACAGGAGGGTACATATCGCCCAGTACCTCCTGGATAAGGAAGTCTGGAATGGTGGGAGGCCGTTGTGCCTTAAACCGTCGAGCTACTTGGGAGGAATTCAAGGCCGCTATGGAAGCAGTATTGTCCACCGCTACCAAGGAGCGCAGAATTGTGGAATTCTTCACCGCTACACCTCGGGATGTGCCTATTTCTCGTGCCATCATTTCTTACAATCAGCATTGGGTTTCGTAAGAGATCAAGTGAGAACGGAGGCTGATAAAATCCGTTACTTCAATATGCGCATGAAGCCGCATATCAGGCAGAGTATGGCACCGCTCATGTGTGCCACTTTGAAGGAATACCAGGATCGCGCTCTGGCGATCGAGATGGCTGTCCCGGAATCAGAGACGGTTACGGAAGCTAAGAAGCAAAAGACTACCGGTGGGTTCTCGACTGGTAAAGGTGGACAGTTTTCGAGGTCTCGTTCTGCTCCTACACCAGGGTAGCGTTTCATCAGGCCGGTGGATCCTGTGGTAACTGCTCGGTCGATCCTGTGGCACTGGGAGAGTTTGTTTTAATTGCAGTCAGCCCGAGCACGTTATGAAGGATTGCCCATTTCCGTTAGTTGCTTGCTTTACTTGCGGACAGACCGGACATCGGGTAGCTCATTGTGAGAGGGCCACCAGGGCCACTAGAGTTCCGACTACCACTACCGATCAGAAGGATCACAGTATTCCAGCCACTCATGTTCCGCAGGGTTCGGGTCGTGGTAGGGGTCGGGGTCAGCCGGATCGCCGTGCAGCCTCGAGTTCGGGTTCAGTTCACCCCCGATTGTATCAGATGGGGCGCACAGAGGAGGCAGACATTCCGGTGGCGTCAGGTACCACTCAGATCCTTACTCATCCAGTTTCCGTGCTTTTTGATTCGGGTGCTACCCATTCCTTTATTGCGTCGGATTGTGTGAATCGTATTGGCTTTAACTGCTTGTTTGAGTGTGAACCGTTTGTGGTGGGTACACCTAGCGGGGACCGTATGGTTGGGGACCGGGAAGTTAGGGATTGCCCCGTGAGGATCGGGAGCCGAGATTGGCCCTCGAATCTCATTGTTATAGACCTTAAGGGTGAGGATTTAATCCTCGGGGACGATTGGTTAGAGCGTCACGGTGCTATCATGAACTATCGGACTCGTACCATCTCGATAGTAGCCGAGGACGGCACCGAGCATACCCTCATCGGTCGAAAGCCGGGGAGATCGGGGAGTGTGGTTAGCGCCTTAAAGGCGATGAAACTTCTGAACCAGGGTTGTGTCGGCTATTGGTGTTACGCTCTGCAGGCGGAGGATGGTGGAAGTGACATGTCGTCAATTCCAGTTGTTTGTGAGTATCCCGATGTTTTCCTAGACGACTTGCCGGGATTACCACCGCAGCGAGAGGTGGAGTTTCCTATTGATCTTGAGCCGAATGCAGCCCCTATTTCTCGAGCATCATACCGTATGGCACCGTCGGAGATGTTAGAGTTGAAGAATCAGTTGGGAGAATTGTTAGATAAAGGGTATATTCGACCGAGCACATCGCCTTGGGGTGCGCCCGTACTCTTTGTTAAGAAGAAGGATGGTTCGCTTCGTTTATGCATCGTATATCGAGAATTAAACAAGTTGACCATCAAAAATAAATACCCTTTGCCCCGGATCGACGACTTGTTCGATCAGCTTCAGGGGGCGACGGTCTTTTCGAAGATCGATTTGCGATCGGGTTACTACCAGTTGAGGATTCGGGACATCGATATACCGAAAGATGCCTTTCGGACGAGATATGGCCATTACGAGTTTGTGGTTATGCCTTTCGGGCTAACTAACGCCCCAGCAGTGTTCATGCAATTAATGAACAAAGTTTTTATTGAGTATCTAGATAAATTCGTAGTCGTCTTTATTGACGACATTCTGATCTACTCACGGAGTCGTGAGGAGCACGCCTTACATCTCCAGATTGTATTAGATATATTGAGAGCAGAGCAGTTGTACGCGAAGTTCTCTAAGTGTGAGTTTTGGCTCGAGGAAGTGATGTTCCTCGGGCATGTGATTTCAGCAGAGGGAGTTCGGGTAGATCCGCAGAAGATAGAGGCAGTGATGGCTTAGGAGCCGCCTAAGAATGTGAAGGAGGTGAGGAGTTTTCTGGGTCTTGCCGGCTATTGCCGTAGATTCATTGAGGGATTTTCTAAGATCGCTAGACCACTCACTCAGTTGCTCCAGAAAACTCAGAAGTTCGAGTGGACCGCAGACAGGCAGGACAGTTTTGACGAGTTAAAGAGATGTTTGACCACCGCACCCGTTTTAGCATTGCCTCAGGGGAACGAGGATATCATAGTGTATAGTGATGCTTCGGGCCTTGGTCTAGGATGTGTTTTGATGCAGAGAGACAGAGTGATTGCTTATGCGTCCTGCCAATTGAAACCTTATGAGGTGAATTATCCCACGCACGATTTGGAGTTAGCTGCGGTCGTTTTCGCCTTAAAGATATGGAGGCATTATCTCTATGGATCGTCTTGTAAGATTTTTACGGACCACAAGAGTCTGAAGTATATCTTCAGTCAGAAAGAGTTGAATATGAGACAGCGTAGGTGGTTGGAGCTAATTAAAGATTACGACCACGAGATACTTTACCATCCGGGTAAGGCTAACGTAGTGGCTGATGCGTTGAGCCGGAAGCCGATGGCATTACATATGTTGGAGGTACTTACACAGCAGAGTCGGATCCAGCGAGATTTTATTTGCCAAAATTTTGAGGTTTGGGTTCAGAGAGTCCAGGGCCAGTTATGTGCGTTAGAGATCACTTCGTCCTTGACTGATGATATCAAGGCGAAACAGTATGATGATCCGTTTTTAGTCCAAATTGAGGAGGATGTGAGGAAGGGGAAAGCCCTGGATTTGTGGTTCACGATGATGGAGTTTTGAGGTTTCGCGCGGACTTTGTGTACCGAGTGTTGTTGAGCCGAGAGAAGATCTTGAGTAAAGCTCATGCTACACCTTACTCCATACATCCCGGTACGAGTAAAATGTACAAGGATGTGAGGAGCAACTACCGGTGGAGTAATTTGAAGACGGATGTTAGCGAGTTTGTGGCGAAGTGTTTGACTGTCGGAAGGTTAAGATTGAGCATCAGCGACCCGCGGGGTTGCTACGACCACTTCCCATTCCGGAATGGAAATGGGAAGACATCTCTATGGACTTCATTACCGGGATGCCTAGGACTCGGACCGGAATGAACATGATTTGGGTTATTGTTGATCGACTAACCAAATCAGCTCACTTTCTGAGTATTAAGGATACTTGGGGACCGGAGAGGCTGGCCCGAGTGTTTATTGTGGAGATCGTGAGATTGCATGGGACTCCTAAGAGTATTGTTTCAGATCGTGATGGCCGATTTGTATCACATTTTTGGCAGGCGGTTCATCGAGCTTTGGGGACCGAGTTGAGACTTAGTACGTCTTACCACCCTCAGACTGACGGACAGTCGGAGCGGACGATCCAGACGTTAGAGGATATGTTGAGAGCCTATGCCTTAGATTGGAAGGATGATTGGGAGACACACTTGCCGTTGATCGAGTTCACGTACAACAATAGTTGGCATGCCTCGATCAAAATGGCACCATTCGAAGCGTTGTATGGGAGGAGGTGCAGATCACCGTTGTGTTGGGATGATACGTCCGAGCTAATCGGTACCGAGCCCGACATGATAGTTGAGACGAGGGAGAAGATTACCCTGATTCGTGGTAGATTGTTGACGGCCCAGAGTCGGCAGAAGTCTTATGCCGATACACGTCGCCGACTGTTGGAGTTTGATTTGGGAGATAACGTCTTGCTTAAGGTGTCGCCGACACGGGGAGTTTACCGCTTCGGTCGGAAGGGTAAACTTAGTCCTAGATATATCGGGCCGTTTGAAATTTTAGATAGAGTCGGAGAGCTTGCGTATCGATTAGGCTTGCCGCCGTCCCTGAGCCACGTGCATAACATATTTCATGTTTCCCAACTTAGGAAGTACGTATCGGACCCTAGCCATATTATTGATTTTGGAGAGATCGAGTTGGGGCCCGACATTACCTTCGATTCAGATTTTAGAGCATCGAGTGAAGCAACTCAGGCACAAAACCATTCCTTTGGTCAAAGTGCAGTGGTCGAAGCATGGATCCGAGGAAGCCACGTGGGAAACGGAGGAGAGTATGAGGTCGAGATACCCCGAGTTATTCGTGTTGTAAGTTTCGGGACGAAACTTATTTTTAGGGGGAGATAATGTAATATCCGCGTTTTCTATTTTTAGTAATTTCTATTTTTGGTGCATATTCGTTTCGGACAACTCGCTTGGCACTGTTTTGTAATTCTGAACCTATTTTGTTCTTGGAGTTTCTCCGCTTAGACGGGTCTCGATAACATTTTTACGTAATTTCATCTTGTGTTATATTTTGTCTCATGTGTATTCGATTCTCGTTAAACTCGTTCGATTTCATCATTTTCTTACTTCCATGAGCTCGTATGATTGAGTAGAGCATGTTGTGAGTTTCGTATTGTTAATACGACGTTGTACCGTGATTTTCGGATGTTTGGGCCGTTTTTGTAATTTCCTAGAAGCTTAGGGAATTTGTTCCTTGTTCGACTTTGGTTGGGTATCTCAGATCATTTTGGGGTTCCGTACTTCCATTTCGTGTTATTGTTGCCCAAATATCGATTCCTATTGCTTTTATTCTCTTTCCGGATCATTTTTCGTCACTTTGGGACCCGAGGGGGGGTGTGGGCCGCGGCACAAGGATTGTGCGCCGCGGCACACACATCACCCAATTGTTGGCCTAGCAAACTGTACCGTGTGTCGCGGCACAAGGATTGTGCGCCGCGGCACACAGCATAGTCAGTGCCGCGTCACACTTGTCCGGGCCGCGGCACACCCGTGTGGCACTTGCCGACCAAAACCTACTGTACCGCGTGCCGCGGCACAGTTCGGCAGGGCCGCGGCACATGCCGAGTCTGGGCCATGGCACACTTCGAATGAGCCGCGGCACAACGAGCGGTCAGCCGATCACTGGGCGCAATTTTTGGCCCTGTGCCGCGGCACAGTTTAGCTGAGCCGCGGCACACAATGCGGTCAGCGCTATATCAGCGTTTCTTTTCAGCGGCTGCAGCTCATTTTTCCTTCCTTCCACCGTACGCGAGAGAGAGAGGGTTGAGAGGGGGATTTTTCTCCATCTACCATTTGATTGTGTGTTTTTCTTCATCTTCCTTCGATCGTGTAGCTCGGATTGTGGATCTAGCACGTGTTCTTCGGATTATAGGGCTTGAATCTTCAAGAGGTAAGAACTCCTTTAACCCTAGTATGATTTTGGGGAGGGTTTGGTGGTGATCTTGTGTTTTAATCCGAATTAACCGATGTTGTTGTTAGATTTTGATAGTACACTCGTGACCCTTGGTTTTCTTGTTATTGGTCGGGATGAAATCCCGTTATTACACCGTTGACCGATTTCATTTCCTTATGCGCGCGTGGTGTCCGATGAATTGTCCCAACGGGTAGAACTAGGATGAATTTCTTCGTATTCATGATGTTGAGATTGGTTGTATATCATTATTGTGTTAGGGTCGGATTTGAGAGGATTGTTCGGATCGTAACCTATTCCTTCGTCATTTCCTTCGCGTCGTATTATCCAAGGCAAGTACATGTATTATATTTCATTATGTGTGTACGGTTTTGATGCGAATGATGTAAACTGGTTTATTGAACGATTGTATTGGTTACTATTCCACCTGGGGATGGCACGGGGCCTCTGGGGGCCGATACTAATGGGTACGGCCACGGAAGTGGACTTGGGTGCGTGCGTTGATGTTATTCCACCTGTGGACGGTTCGACGGGACCTCTGGGGGCCGATACTAATGGGTACAGCCGCGGAAGTGGTTTCTCACCTGGGGACGGTCCGACGGGACCTCTGGGGGCCGATACTAATGGGTACAGTCGCGAGTTACCAAGCGTGGATAATTGTGATGTGGAAAACTTGTTGATATACTGTTTTGGTGTTAATGTGATATCCCGGAATATTGATTTTCAAAATGATTCTTCTATCGATTTGTTTGCGTTGAATCGTGTATGTATATAATGTTGTGTAATTGTGTACTTGCACTAGCTATTCGAATGCTAACCCCTTAAATGGGGGAAATGCGTCTTATACATTTCAGGTACCGGGAGGGCTGAGGAGCAAGCACGGGACATGCATGCAAAGGATGGGCTGGATTGATGATGTGGCTCGAGTCTGCATTTTTATGTTTTATCATTTCATTGTCGAGTATTGAAGTTAGACTGCCTATTTTGAAACTTGGTTTAAGTCCCCTGCGTGGGCAATGAATTGGTATTTAATCTTTGTTCATGTCTTACGTTAAAAATGTTTTGGCCGAGGCCACGGCCTTATTTACTTTTGAGTGCATCATTCGGGATTACCTTGTGGTTTATATGTCAAGTGTTAGCCTGGTAGACCTCACGAGGGTTCTACGGCGTGTAATGTCCCAGTTGTGAATTGGGGTGTTACACTTGTAATTATGTAAACCATTTATATAAGGCAAATGAATGTTTCTTTATTTACTCGTAGTTACTAGCATTCCTAACTCGTAAATAAACATATGGAAACTAGTCCGTGTATTTGAGAGCAAAACGTTCCACTCCTTATTGGATAAGGGGGTCGGCACTGGAAAGGTTATAGCTCAAATACTTAATCGTTCACAAGTCGATGAAACTTGACTGGGCGTTAAGTTTATGTGAAGACTTGTATGACGTGTTCTTTGACATGGAGAGTGCTTGTCGAACACTAATGGTTAGTGGGAGCACACTTTATAGGTATGCTAATTGGATTAGTATACTCGAACCGACTCACCCTCGATTCATCACACGGATTTCACTCCGGGACAGTCAATGATGGAATCGAAAGGTTGTGATAGGTATTCGTGAACCTTCGACTTGAGGATTTAGTAGGGATGTGCTTGTGACGTCAAGATTTTCATTAGAGTAGTTCGACCCTATAAACCGGAAGGCGGGGGTCAACCTCGACGTGCATCTTGATGGGCAAGTAGCAGGTCCTACTGAATACCAAGATAGAATTCTTTCTCCCGTTAGTGAGCGGGTTATATGTCCTATGCGGTTATTGGCAGATGATATCATAAGTCTTTGGCCAAAGCATTGAAGCTAGTTGTATTAGATACACGACAGCTCGATGATCTCGATTTGCATTAACGCATGCATAGCGTCGGCAGATAGGGTTTGACTGACCGTGACCCTATAACTTGATCGGGACATTTGAAAGAAGGGTTTATACGTATACTGGTATTCACGATAGAATGGTTCTTGAATGATCCCAATCATTCGTTCTCAGTTGGGGTACAGTGTGGGCCGCCAGGCTGGCTAGGTGGTGCTACTACTCTTTGGTTCCTCCCATTGCTGACTGAGACGGACCTACCGAGTCGCGCATTAGGATTGACGACGGAATGAATCAAGCTAATTATCTCATTATGTGTATTAGATATTGGATATCTAAATTTGGGACATTAGATGTCTAAATCGATTTATTGGATAAATTGATTTACGGCCTAATGAATTAAATAAATTACTGGGTATTTAATTTAATTCATGTATATAATTATTTCTTGGAGAAATTAATTATATTATTTTGTATTTGATATGTTTAATTAATTGGATTAATTAATCGATATAAATACATCGAAACGGAATCGGAGTTTATCTGTTTGGACTTTCGGGAGTCCGAAACGAACCGATCTCGTCCGTTTTTCATCATGGCCACCCTCCTCTTTTCCACCTAATTTCCCCTTGTCTTTTGTTTCCATTTTATAGGGATGATATTGACATGGTGGGGATACCTCTCATGTGAATGAGTTGTATAAGTTGGTGGAAGGTGTATAAAGAATAATATGTAGACTTGTGATTGAGGAGATATAATATCACATACATATTTCAGACTTTGAGAAAGAGAGAGAGAGAGAAACGTAAGTGAGTTTTAAGGAGAGAGAGAATAGAACTTAGAGTTCATTTCATGGTGTTCATACTCATCTTCATCTTCTTCACTAACTTCTTCTTCATTTTTCTTGGAGAAAATTTAGAAAAAAAATATTGAGAGAATTTTGATAAACATACTTGGAGTATATTCATCAAAATCAATAGCTTCATCACCTAGCTCTAGCTGTATCCTCGGAGGATAGCAAAGTGTTGTCATTCCGTTCGTTTTTCCGGCGCGTGGCAAGTAGAGACGCGGTGCTTTCGGCGTTGGATCGTTCAAGGGCTTGAAGCGGAATAGATTCGTAGAGATCAAGCAAAGCTTGGGGAATAGCTCAAGAGAAGGTTATCCATCTAATCAACGGACTACAAGGGTGAGTTTCTATATCTCTTGTTATTCGTTTTGATATTCGTATATACGTAGCTCGATCGATCCTCGTAGGGATTCGGATCGAATTAATTTTCGTTTATCGCTTCCGGGCCTTCGTTTTAGGCACCGAATCCCAACAGTGGTATCGGAGTGTAGGTCTTGCGATCGTATATACGATATTAGCATTTGGAATGCTTGATTAGATGGTGAATGATTTAGAATCATTTTAGTCATAATCGTGGTATATGTTTTTCGTTCGTAATAATTGTATTTTTCGTAAGTTTATGTCTAAATATAAATCTTGAATTTCGGGAAATATGATTTATATTGAAGATATGAAAGTCTAAAAATATAGATATTGATATCCGGTCGAAAATCTAACTCAATCGTCGTTTGACGACTTTTCGGACAAAGGGCGTGAAGTCGCCAGGTGACTCGGCCGTGTCCGGTGACACGGCCGTGTCCGGCAGCCCCAGCCATCGCCAGCAGACCCGACCGTGTCGGGGACACGGGCCGTGCTCGGCCGGTAGTCGCCGAAGCGTGACTCGCCATGCCAGCGATCACGGAAAGATGCCGACAATGACTCGGCCATGGCAGCCATTTTCGCCAAATTTCGATTTTTTCGTATTCTTGAAAATTAATCTCCCTCATGTTAAATTGGATTTAATATGATTAAAATGATTTATGGTATTTCATTTTATAAGGGAAATTTGATTAATTAGAATATTTATGGTCGACCGAATTATTTTGAATGTTATCATATTATTGTGTGAATCGATTTGATCGGTTCGTATTGTTGATTGGATCAATGTATCTCTACGCTTTCCATTTATTTAGTATTTATTGGATGAATGCTTTTGAATGGGGATGTGGTTCGTGGACTTATTTTTTGAATCGTTCGTTTTATTCGATTGGGTTGTAAAGGCCGTTTTGAGCCTATTTATTTACTAGAAATGTTTGTATCTAGGATGCAATTTTTGATGTAAAATTTATAAGTAATGACGAAGACCGGAGGAAGATCCATTTCGAGAAGACGAAGATTCAAGACGAAGACTTGTAATTAGATTACGGAGATTTTGTTTTCTAGGAACGATCCATGAACCACATGTTCGTAGCAACTAGGTTGTGAATGGTTGTTTCATATTGTATGAATGCCACAAACGCGCTTAAACGATTAATGTGCAAAGTGTAACGTTAATCGCGATAATTCTCCCACAACAAATAATTAAGTTTATAAGGTTTCAAGGTTTTCCTTCCCTCCATCGAGTTTTCGGGAAATTGAAATCCAAACCGGATGTGCTATGCTTCCGAGTTATCGGGGTAGTCGTTCGGGGAGGATGGATAAATTACCGGGAGCGCATTGGATGCCTTCGGTTGGAGCAAATTTTATCCCTAGAAACCTGATAGGTTGCCGGATAAGATTCAATTGTGAAACTGATTTGCGTCGATGGTATAAACTTAACTTGTTCACGAACCATAGAAACCGTATAGGTTGAGGGGAGTGGACAAGGGGAAAAAGAAGATCGAATCATCCATTAGATGGGTTGGTGTTGGACACCACTTTATGAAAATTAATAGACTAGAAACCTGTTCGGTTGCCCTCTATTAAGATTTATAAAGAACTCGATCACCACTATGAAGTAGAGCGACGATACTTCCGGATTTCACATGGGAGTGTGTTATTCCGATAAAAATAGTGGGAGCTGGGTAACAAGAATAGAAAAGACCTTAATTCTATACTCATAACATAATGGAATGAGTCACTAATTAATCTATCGTACTTAATGCAGACTCAAATCTCAATATGACAATGAATCCACTCGCAATTCTACTCGAAAAGAACACCTTAATGGGACCTAACTTTGTGGATTGGCTCCGCAATCTGATGATTGTCCTCAGTATAGAGGCACTGGGATACGTCTTGGAGACGGACATTCCGGCGCCTCCTGTGCGGACCCGAGCCAATCAGGAAGAGATCGAAAACCACGAAAAGTGGGTTAAGGATGACGTGAAAGTCCGTTCTTATATGATGGCTTTCATGTTTAATGAGCTTCAGAGAGCTCATGAGAAAATGACTTCTGCTAGGCAGATTCTATCTCACTTAACCGAACTCTATGGTGAGCACAGCAGAACTGCTAGATATGAGATATCCAAGCAACTGTTCGGTGCAAGGATGAAGGAAGGTGAGAAAGTTGGGGAACACGTCCTCAAAATGATATCCATGATCGAGATATTTGAGGCTCTTGATTTTAAAATGGATACTTCTCTCCAAACCGACCTTATCCTACAGTCTCTTCCTGATTCCTTCTCACAGTTTGTTATGAACTTCAACTGCAATGAGATTGCATGTAATTTAGCTGGGCTAATGAACAAACTTGTGACCGCTCGCCTCGATGAAGACTCATGGATGAAGAAGTATGCTCTTGTGATTTCTTCTGGACCTCGGAGGTCTAAGAATAAGAAGAAAAAGACCAAGAAGCGGACTGGACCACAAGCTAAGGACCTTAAAGGGAAGGGCAAGGCCCCGATGGTTCCAAAAGGCAAGAAGAAGAAAGATACTTGTCTCAAGTGCGGTGAGCTGGGCCACTGGGCTAGAGACTGTCCGATTCTTCATGGCACTTCAGGTACAGAACTTTTAGTTTTGGAAACAAATTGTTCTGCTACTTCCTGGATACTGGATTCTGGTGCTAGTTCTCATATCTGTACCGTGAATCAGGATCTGGAACAAAGTAGGAAGCTTGGAGCTGGAGAAGTTATGATCACAGTCGGAAGCGGGCATAGTGTCGAGGCGACCGACATAGGATCACTTCTTTTGGGTTTAGAATCCAGCTTTGTTTTGACTTTAGAAGATGTACTTTTTTTGCCCAAGGGGCACAAAAACATTGTATCCATTCCGGTCATAGACCGAAAAGGCTTTTCATTTTTCATTAGTGATGGTTCCCGCAAAATTTATTTCTAAAATAAACTAGTGGGTACTGCGACATTGTTAAATGGATTGTATCATCTAAATCTCAGCAACAAAGTAGTTGTGAATACTATGACTAGAAAACATGGTAGGGATGAAACCAATCAAGTTTTGAATTGGCATCTATGACTTGGTCATGTTGGTCAGACCAAGGTTTACAAGATGGAAAAAGATGGACTTATGGGTCCATTGGGATCAGATCCCTTTCCTACTTGTGAATCTTGTCTTAAAGGCAAAATGACTAAGTCCCCCTTCACAGGGACTTCTGAAAGAGCCGCTGATAAACTGGGATTAATCCATACTGACGTTTGTGGTGCTTTGGAAGCAGCACGTGACGGATATCAATATTTTATTACGTTTACAGATGATCATACTAGGTATGGTTATGTATACTTAATGAAACATAAATCCGAGGCTTTTGAGAAATTCCAGGAATTCAAGGCCCTAGTCGAGAAACAAACTGGTAATCATATCAAAGCACTTCGGTCGGACCGAGGTGGCGGGTATATGAGTACGGAGTTTGACGAGTTCCTTAAGGAACATGGAATAGCTTCACAACTAACACCTCCAGGTACTCCTCAGTTAAATGGTGTGTCAGAAAGAAGGAACCGGACCATGTTGAACATGGTCCGTTCCATGCTAGGCTATACTGACTTGCCGATTTACCTGTGGGGGTATGCACTCCTGACTGCCGCATATATCTTAAACAGATGTCCTTCCAAATCCGTTCCTAAAACTCCACATGAGATGTGGGAAGGAAGGAAACCAAGTCTTAATCATATTAGGATTTGGGGATGTCCCGCCTATGTCAAGAAGACTAAGGTGGAAAAGTTGGAAGCTAGGTCTGCGAAGGGACGTTTTCATTGGATTCCCGTCTGGGATGATGGGATATCTATTCTACATGCCCGAAGATCGAAGGATCGTTGTTGCTTTACAAGCACACTTCCTGGAAGATGAGTTCATTCAGGAAGGCGGAGCAGGTAGAAGTATTTTTTTTTGGAAGAATACAATGAAACTCCTAAGGAGACACTTGTCCAAGAAATTGGAACCGAACCTTCTGAAACACAAGTACAACCACCTCGTAGGTCTAGTAGGGTGTCTCATTTACTTGAGAGGTATAGTTTTATGCACTTGGAGGAACTGGGTTTCCTCGAGGTTTCAAGTGATAAACAAGAGACCGACCCGCGACCAATGACCTAGCAATGGTGGATGTAGACTCCATGAAATGGACTGTAGCAGTCTTCATGTAGTTGGGACCTTCATTTTGACGAGATGGTCAAAGAGTTTGACTTTGTGCAAAATGAAGAGGAATCTTGTGTATACAAGAGGGTTAGTGGGAGCAAGATCACATTCTAAGTACTATATGTAGATGATATTCTACTAATAGGAAATGATGTTGGAATGCTCAGTTCTGGGAAAGCTTGGCTTTCAAGTAATTCCTCCATGAAAGACTTGGGAGAATAAACCTATATTCTTGGGATTCGACTCTACTGGGATAGATCGAAGAGAATGATATGTTTTTCCCAAGCCCTCTATATAGATTAGATCTTAAAGAGGGTTCCTTCCGGTGCGACATGGAATAAAACTCACCTTGAAGATGTGTCCTCATAGTGAGGAACAATGAAAGGAAATGAGTTATATACCATATTCTTCGGAAGTGGGTAGCCTTACATATGCTTTATTGTGTACAAGACCTGACATTGCGCATGCTGGAAGCGTGGTAAGTAGATTTCGGGCTAACCCAGTTAGGGAACATTAGACCGCCGTAAAGAATGTTCTCAAGTACTTTAGAAGTACTAAGAGATCTAATTCTTATATATGGTGGTGGAGTACTGAATGTGATGGGATTCACTGTATTGGACTTCCAAGGACAGAAAGACGATTCTATGTCTACTTCTGGCTACATTTACTCTTAATGGAGGAGCAGTATCTTGGCATAGTGCCAAGAATAGCGCGACTGCTAATTCCACCTGTTAGGCTGAGTATAAAGCGGCCTTGGAGGCCTCCAAAGGAAGAATTTAGAAGTTACTGGGTAAACTTTATGTGACACCTGGTGCTGCGCTGCCGGGGCAGTAGCACAGGCCTAGGAGCCAAGGTTTCATAATAGTACCAAACATATTGAGAGAGAGTATCATCTCGTAAGAGCATTCGTTCGCTAAGAGATACATTGAGCTGCGAGTCAGCCGACTACGTCGCTGATCCACTGACCTAGCCATTTTCTCAGATTAGCTTAGAGCGTCATCTGGAGAACATATGGTATTAGATACCATAGTGTGTGGCATTGAGTGCAAGTGGGAGATTGTTAGGAGTATGCCCTCGAATGCCACTCAAAGGTTGTTGAGTGAGGGCATTGTACTTGTAATTATGTAAACCATTTATATAAGGCAAATGAATGTTTCTTTATTTACTCATAGTTACTAGCATTCCTAACTCGTAAATAAACATATGGAAACTAGTCCGTGTATTTGAGAGCAAAACGTTCCGCTCCTTATTGGATAAGGGGGTCGGCACTGGAAAGGTTATAGCTCAAATACTTAATCGTTCGCAAGTCGATGAAACTTGACTGGGCGTTAAGTTTATGTGAAGACTTGTATGACGTGTTCTTTGACATGGAGAGTGCTTGTCGAACACTAATGGTTAGTGGGAGCACACGTTATAGGTATGCTAATTGGATTAGTATACTCGAACCGACTCACCCTCGATTCATCACACGGATTTCACTCCGGGACAGTCAATGATGGAATCGAAAGGTCGTGATAGGTATTCTTGAACCTTCGACTTGAGGATTTAGTAGGCATGTGCTTGTGACGTCAAGATTTTCATTAGAGTAGTTCGACCCTATAAACCGGAAGGCAGGGATCAACCTCGACGTGCATCTTGATGGGCAAGTAGCAGGTCCTACTGAATACCAAGATAGAATTCTTTCTCCCGTTAGTGAGCGGGTTATATGTCCTATGCGGTTTTTGGCAGATGATATCATAAGTCTTTGGCCAAAGCATTGAAGCTAGTTGTATTAGATACACGACAACTCGATGATCTCGATTTGCATTAACGCATGCATAGCGTCAAGTACAGATAGGGTTTGACTGACCGTGACCCTATAACTTGATCGGGACATTTGAAAGAAGGGTTTATACGTTTACTGGTATTCACGACAGAATGGTTCTTGAATGATCCCAATCATTCGTTCTCAGTTGGGGTAAAGTGGTGGCCGCCAGGCTGGCTAGGTGGTGCTACTACTCTTTGGTTCCTCCCATTGCTGACTGAGACGGACCTACCGAGTCGCGCATTAGGATTGACAACGGAATGAATCAAGCTAATTATCTCATTATGTGTATTAGATATTGGATATCTAAATTTGGGACATTAGATGTCTAAATCGATTAATTGGATAAATTGATTTACGGCCTAATGAATTAAATAAATTACTGGGTGATTAATTTAATTCATGTATATAATTATTTCTTGGAGAAATTAATTATATTATTTTGTATTAGATATGTTTAATTAATTGGATTAATTAATCGATATAAATACATCGAAACGAAATCGGAGTTTATTTGTTTGGACTTTCGGGAGTCCGAAACGAACCGAACTCGTCCGTTTTTCATCATGGCCACCCTCCTCTTTTCCACCTAATTTCCCCTTGTCTTTTGTTTCCATTTTATATGGATGATATTGACATGGTGGGGATACCTCTCATGTGAATGAGTTGTATAAGTTGGTGGAAGGTGTATAAAGAATAATATGTAGACTTGTGATTGAGGAGATATAATATCACATACATATTTCAGACTTTGAGAAAGAGAGAGAGAGAGAGAAACGTAAGTGAGTTTGAAGGAGAGAGAGAATAGAACTTAGAGTTCATTTCATGGTGTTCATACTCATCTTCATCTTCTTCACTAACTTCTTCTTCATTTTTCTTGGAGAAAATTGAGAAAAAAAATATTGAGAGAATTTTGATAAACATACTTGGAGTATATTCATCAAAATCAATAGCTTCATCACCTAGCTCTAGCCGTATCCTCGGAGGATAGCAAAGTGTTGTCATTCCGTTCGTTTTTCCGGCGCGTGGCAAGTAGAGACGCTGTGCTTTCGGCGTTGGATCGTTCAAGGGCTTGAAGCGGAATAGATTCGTAGAGATCAAGCAAAGCTTGGGGAATAGCTCAAGAGAAGGTTATCCATCTAATCAACGGACTACAAGGGTGAGTTTCTATATCTCTTGTTATTCATTTTGATATTCGTATATACGTAGCTCGATCGATCCTCGTAGGGATTCGGATCGAATTAATTTTCGTTTTACCGCTTCCGCTGGGCCTTCGTTTTAGGCACCGAATCCCAACAGTTGAAGCACTTCCTATAGCTATAATTCATGAAATTCAGGCTCAATCGGCAAAATAATTTTTGGAGGTTAGGAACCTTTTATATGCATAGATTTTTGACATTTTATTTTGTACGAATTATTCATTCTGTTATTTGGTTAGTTTGTGAATTGTGATGTATTTATTTTGAATTGGATGGAACGTCATTGTATTGGTATTCACTTGTATGGAGAGCTGTAATGAAACATTTGTGTTATTGTATTTGATGGATGGATGGATTTGTGTTGTTGTATTGGTGAATTGATGATAATTGTATTCTGGAATTATTGAGGTTTTGTACTATTGAAATTGTATTATGTAGCAGGTTGGTAAATTAAAAAGCAAACCTGTTATATATATATATATATATATATATATATATATATATTAACAACGGTTATTTATAAAACCGCTGTTAAAGCGTATTGTTAATTTAACAGTGTTTTTTTTTCAAAAAACCCACAGTTAAAAAGATATTTAACAGCGTTAGTGTTAAAAACCGTTGTTAAATTTCTATAGAACATTAACAGCGTTTTTCCGAAACAACCGCTGTTAATAATCCTTTTAACGGCGGTTTTTTAATAATCGATGTTAATTGGACCGTGGTTTAATTTCATGACCGCTGTTAATTTAACAATGGTTTATATTAATAACCGCTGTTAAATTAACATCAGTTATTAACACAACCGCTGATAAATTTAACAGCGGAACCTTTAACAGTGGTTCCGGAATTGCTGTTAAAATGGCTCTAGAATCGCTGTTAAAACCCTGTTTTGTAGTAGTGAGATTCTCATATATGTACAATGAATCAGGATCTAGAACGAAGTAGAAAGCTTGGAGATGGAGAAGTGATGGTGACAGTCAGCAGCGGGCATAGTGTCAAGCATACTGATATCCGATCACTTATGTTGGGTTTGCAATTCAGTTTTATTATCACTTAAGATGATGTACTTGTCTTGCCCAAGAGGCACAAAAATATTGCATCAATTCTGATCATGGTCCGGGATATCATTTCTTTATTGTGGATGGGACCTGTCGCATTTACTTTAGAAATAGATTGGTTGGTACAACTACATTACTAAATGGTTTATACCATTCGAATCTAAAGTATAAAACCACCGTGAATAATATAACTAGGAAACGTGGTAGGGATGAAACAAACAAAACACTTAAGTGGCATCTTAGACTTGGTCATGTTGGTAAGACCAAGATTCATAAAATGGATAAAGATGGACTTATGGGTCCATTGGGATCGGATCCCTATCCAACTTGAGAATCTTTCCTTCCAGGCAAAATGACTAAGTCACCCTTCACATGGACTTTTGAAAGCACTGCTGAAAAGCTTGGATTAATCCGGACCGTCGTGTGTGGACCTTTTGAAGTGGCCCAGGATGGATTTCAATATTTCATTACATTCATTGATGATCATACTCGGTATGAATTCGTGTACTTAATGAAACATAAATCCGAAGCCTTAGAAAATTCAAGGAATTTAAGGTCCTAGTTGAAAATCAAGCGGGTCATCATATCAAAGCACTTAGGTCAGATCGATGTGGCGAATATATGAGTACCAAGTTTGATGAGTTTCTAAAAGAATTGAGAATAGTATCACAGTTCACTCCTACAGCTACTCCACAATTAAATGGTGTGTCAGAAAGAAGGAAGCGAACCTTGTTGGACATGGTTCACTCCATGCTTAACTATACTGATCTACCGATTTATCTGTAGGGTTATGCGCTCCTTACTGCTGCACATATCTTAAACAAATGTCCTTTCAAATCCATTCCTAAGACTCCACATGAGATGTTGAATATATATGAAACCAAGTCTTAATCATATTGGGATTTGGGGATGTCCTGTTTATGTCAAGAAGACTAAAGTAGAGAAATTAAAAGTTAGGTCTGTGAAGGGTCGTTTCATAGGATATCCATGGGATTTTATGGGATATTTATTCTATATGCCTAAAGATCATAGGATCATTCTTTACAAGCAATCTTCCTTGAAGATGAGTTTATTCAGGAAGGAGGCACGGGTAGAAATATTTATGAAAAAGAAATAAAAGAAACACCCAATGAGACACATGTACAAGATATTGGAACAAAACCTTCTGAAATACAAACACAACCTCGTAGGTCTACTAGAGCTTCTCATTTACCTGAGACGTATGGCTATCTACATCAAGAGGAACTAGGTCCTCATGATATGACATAAAGTAGCCAAGAGAATAATCCCTCTGTAACACCCCCAAGCTATTCAGGGTATGTTACAGCGTCTTGAGCCCCTCTGCGTGACCCACAAGGCTATAATTACACGGAACCATAAACTCCGACCGGTAAGGTTTAAACATAATCCCAATATAAGGTAATAAGGATGACACCAATGTAACAATCAATTCGACAGAATGCAATACATCAGGAATTTGAAACCCAGGGCAACACAGGCCACAACATCATGAACATCTGAAACATTACTCAAGTATTCAAACCATTCCAAGTACAAGAACACTGAATGGAACAAGGTACCAAACACATACAGAATTAAGACACAGCATCACTCTTGCCCATCATCTTCATGTCGAACCGGTACCCGCCTTTCCCCTCTCCTGGATCCTGAAATACATGAAAGGTATTTCCCCCAAAAGGGGTTAACCATCGAATAACTAGTACAAGTATATCGAATGTGAAACATAATACTTCTCGACAATAAAGTAAATGTAATCATCATTTCATCAAACTCAAGACTAGTATTCCGGAATAACTAAATCTCATAGCACTTCATTTCGATACATACGTGATTAACCATGGAACCGCACCAAAGGCAACAGAAGCCTCTGAGGACCCGTCAGTCAGTCCCAGAGTGGTTAACCCAAAATATTTGTAGAACTGCAGCAAAGGCAACGAAACCCTATGAGGACCCATCAAACCCTCCCAGAGTGAATATATACAATCATACAATTCATATACCTCACTTTCAAAGTAGAGAACATACAATAATTAACATATACTTGCCTTTGAGACATTAGAACCGAAATGAAAATGTTATTCAAGCTCGAGAGATCCAAGAACGCACTTCCGGCCTAAATGATTCGTAAGGAAATATGATAATCAATCATCAATACTCAATTCTCAAGGAAGACTCCTGAAACCCCCCCTTTTATGATTCATAAATCTTCCAAGTACTCATGTAGAGGTTGGAAATCATCCAAACCCTCTCCACTTCAAGTAATACACAAAAATATTCAGATAATCATAAGGGAAATGTGGGGACGGGGTAGATACATCATAATCTCAAGGATTGCAAGCTTTGAAATGGATAAATCAGACGGATCTAAGAAAATCCCTTAAAATTCCCCAAACTAGGGTTCTAAATAATTTACCTTGTTCGGAGAGAAGGAATGGATTAGATGTTGTAAAATCCTTGTTATCCAGCTAAAGATGGTGAGGGATGATGAAAAGTTGTTCCAAATCACCTCAGGATCGCCTCTATGGCATGCTCTCGTCGGAAATGTGGAAAATGAGAAGATAATGACGAAGAAGGCAGCTGACTTAATTTATATACTAGGCCTAATTAGCGTGTGCTAATTTTGAAGTATAGCACTTCCTAACTAGGTCACCCTGTAGTCCATTAGCCTCTGCCCTGCACCGATAGCATGCGCTACGCAATACCTATAGCGTGCGCTAACTCACGCCTAGCGTGCGCTATCTTCTAGTCTGGAGAGCAAAAACCCCCTACTGCCACTGCCAAACCCGAGAAGTTAGCATGCGCTACATCCGATGCTAGTGCGCATTACCAAGCATGAATAGCATGTGTTAGATCACGTCTAGCGTGCGCTAACTGCTAGTTTAGAGGGCAGAACCCAGCTACTGCCTCTGCCAAGCCTGGACCAATAGCGTGCACTACAGGCGAAACTAGTGCGTGCTACTCAACATAAATAGCGTGCGTTAGCTTATGCCTAGCGTGCGCTATCTTCCTGACTCAAAACATCGCTGCAAGGTCCAATCAATACGAACATGTCCCGAAAGGTACGAAACTCTAAAAACAACAACAACAACAACAAGAACAACAACAACAACAACAACAACAACAACAACAACATCTTAATAAGTGCTTACAAGAGCAACAAAAGTGAAAGGACGTCAAAGCCAACAATTCATAAAAGTACTGTAACACCCCAAACTAGGCAAATATTATAGTGCCGTGGACCCCCGAGTGGGACCCACTAGGCGAATGAAAATTAATGAATTAAGTGATATAATTGTAGTACCGAACCACAGTTTATCAATAATTACTCCGATGAGGAGTTTCAAGTACGACACACCCAGGATAAAACAGAATACATGTATATTTTATATGAAGATAAAATATACAACACCAATTAAAATGAGTATTTAAATGGAAGTTTGCAGCAGAATACAAATGAAGAAAACATGAAGACTGAAAGGACTGGGGCTCCCTACTAGTATCACTGGGACTCCTCGCCGTCAATGTTCTCTTCCCGTGCTTTAGTCTTGCCATGGCCTGAAAACAACATTCCCCAACAGGGTCAATTACACAAAACAACAATCCTCAAGAGTTGAATAACCACAATCATGATATATCTTAATTATGAAATGACGCTGAAGAGAGGCATCATAGTACGCCCGTAATGGTATGTGCAAGTGCACAAGACGAGTGTCCGGACACACCCGTCCTTGTACCTAATTAGTCTCACGGAGGTACGTTACCGTGCAGGCATACCCAATGTGTCGGTGAACCCAACACATGACCATCACGTGCCCGACTAAAAATTCCACACATCCCCACCCGGCCACGCAATATGAACCTAGAAGGTCATATGGACAAGAAATGACCATGAAGAATAATAATGAATAACAATCCGAAAAAGTTAAGAATGACTCACCAAGATGAAATGATAGTGAAATGAATGATAGCTCAATGAAATGATTGGAACCGTCGTTCCTCGTGAATGAAGTGATTAATTGACAATTACAAGTCTCAATACAGTTAATACATTATGAATGAATTACGATTATGAATAAACAACAACGAAAGGAATGAATATCCTTTTAACCGAGTAAGAATTAACTTACACAACGCCGGTGAAGAATGTCCTTCCTCGAACAACGTCCAAAAAAGGATGTCGGTTGCTCCAACAACCTTAAATGACAATTACCAACAAACGCTCAATATACGTATCAAACACGATTATAACCAACTCAAATGTCGATACAACAATATTCAAACTCATTGAGGCATTCTAGAAAACCCCCAAAAATATCAAAGTCAACCCCAAAGTGTTCTTGAATCAAACCCCCAACAATTCATGAAATCCGAAGTATATGCTATTAAATCTGTAGAAATACATTTATCCAAGGTAGATAATCCATATCTAACATATTCCAACAACAATCCGACCTTGCACGAAGAAATCGGAAGGAAAAAGCCCAAAATCCGAAATTCTAGATTCAAGAAATCATTACCTTGATTTGATGTGATGGGGATGATGAAATGATGATTAATCCGAATGATAAGCTTGAAGATGATGATTTGTGGATTCAGTTTGAAGAAAACTCTCCAAATCACCCGAAATCGCCCAAAACCGCCGAAGGAATGAAGTGAGATGAAGAAATGACGAAATAGATTGCACTTTCCAATATATAATGTCCCCAGATTAGCGCACGCTATGACCTGTCATTTAGCGTGCGCTAACGGGTTAACCGGACAGTCCAGTGAACTATGACTGCCTCGTTAGCGTACGCTACGAACTTGGTAGCGTGCGCTAATGCCCTCCCGATAGCGTGTGTTAACCCGAAATATTAGCGTGCGCTAATAATTTATCGGTTGCCCAGTACTGAAGTCCAGAATCTCCTGTTCTCTGATCTGTTCGGGGTAGCGCGCGCTAGACACAAAATTCAGCGTACGCTACTGACCCTGATTAGCGTACGCTAATATCTACTCATAGCGTGTGCTAGGAATTAATCCAATTCAGTCTAGTAGCCACTGGACTCTGTCTGATCCGACCTTAGCATGAGCTACGTCGACTGCATAGCGTGCTCTACTCCGACCTACTAGCGCGCGATACTTACCATTCGTAGCGTGCGCTTCTTTCAACCCAACTGCAGTCCAGTGCCTTCTGGAATGCATGCTTAAACTACATTAGCGTGTGCTAGTCTTGAGAGGTAGCGTGCGCTACCCGAACTCAATTAGCGCGCGCTAAAGAGAGTGTGTAGCGTGCGCTACTCCTCCCATACAGCCCACTATGAAAATGACAATGATGATAAACACGGCACGATTCTCCAACTAGATTGATGATTAATGACGATTGATACATGATATAATTACTCAGAACAGTGAATACAACGATTGAATATGAGTGACAAATGATCATTAATGAGTGAAATTACTGAGTGACAATTACTAAACGATAATTACTGAATTACAACCGGGTATTACATACACCCCCCCTTAAAAGAGTTTCGTCCCCAAAACTAAGGGTCAAACAACTCGGGATGACTCTCCCGCATACTATCCTCGGTTTCCCAAGTAGCCTCTTCGACTCCATGTCTAGACCACTGGATTTTGACCAAAGGAATCGTCTTGTTCCTCAACTGTTTGATTCGCCACTCTAAGACTCGTATAGGACGCTCCTCATATGAATGATCATCAGCGATCTCGATTTCGTCGAACTGAAGTATGTGAATCGGGTCGGCAATATACTTCCGCAACTGAGAGACGTGAAACAAATTATGAATTCGGCTCAACTCCGGAGGTAAGGCCAATCGATAAGCTAACTCGTCTACTCGATCCAAAATCTCAAACGGTCCAATGAATCTCGGACTCAACTTTCCCCTCTTCCCAAAACGGATGATACCTCGACTCAGGGATACCTTGACCAAAACATGGTCACCTGCCTCGAACTCTAATGGCCGACGACGGTTATCTGCATAAGATTTCTGTCGACTCTGAGCAGTCAACAAACGACTCCTAATCAAAGCTACCTTCTCACGGGCGGCTATTAGCATATCGGGATCGGTGCCGATTGATTCTGATAAGTCATCCCAACACAAAGGAGATCGACAACGACGATCGTACAAGGCCTCGTAAGGTGCCATCTTAATCGAAGCATGCCACCTATTATTACACGTCAACTCGATCAATGGTAGTTGGGCTTCCCAATCGTCTTTCCAATCGAGGACGCATGCCCTCAACATGTCCTCCAATGTCTGAATAGTCCTCTCTGATTGTCCGTCGGACTGAGGATGAAAAGCTATACCGAAATTAAGCTAAGTTCCCATAGCATGATGAACTGATTTCCAAAAGTGTGACACGAATCGTCCATCACGATCGGAAACGATTCTTTTAGGAGTACCGTGCAGTCTCACTATCTCTTTAATGAATAATTGGGCAAGTCTCTCGGGACCCCACGTTTCCTTAATCTCAAAGAAATGAGCTGAGTTAGTTAGACGATCCACAATTACCCAAATTGTATTCATGCCATGACGACTCATCGGCAAACTCGTGATGAAATCCATAAAAATATCCTCCCATTTCCATTCTGGAATAGGGAGCGGTTTTAGCATACCCGCCGGTCGCTGATGTTCTATCTTGACTTACTGACAGGTTAAGCATCTTGAAACAAATTCCACGACTTCTCGCTTCATATTAATCCACCATTAATTTTGTTTCAAGTCTTTGTACATCTTGCTAGACCCTGGATGAACGGAGTAAGGGGTAGCATGAGCTTCTCTCAAAATTGAGTTTTTCAAATAGTCATTTGCCGGTACGCACAACCGATTCTTAAATCGCAAAAGTCCATCCATGGGGACCACAAGTCTAGGGGCTTTCCCCTGCGTCACATCATCTCGAATACGTAACAAAAATGGGTCCGAACCCTGATTCTCCCTGATCGCCTCCTCAAGTGGCGATGAAATCTCTAACATACAAAGTTGCCCTTGTACTCGCTGTAACCAGACCTCGATCTCGGGTCTCAGAAATTCCTGTTGAAGTTCCTTCTGAACTGTTAATCGAGCAAGCATCTGCTCCTGAACGGACTTACGACTCAAGGCGTCGGCGGCAACGTTCGCCTTGCCCGGGTGGTAAAGTATCTCAATATCATAATCTTTGATTAGTTTCAACCACCGTCTCTGTCGCATATTTAACTACTTCTGAGTAAATATATACTTTAAACTCTTATGATCGGTGAATATCTAACAGGTAACGCCGTAAAGATAATGATGCCAAATCTTCAATGCGAATACCACGGATGCTAGCTCCAGGTCATGGGTCAGATAATTAACCTCATAAGGTCTCAATTGCCGTGAAGCATAAGCAATAACTTTCCCGTTCTACATTAGTACACATCTGAGACCCTGCCCAGACGCATCACTATAAACCACAAATCATTCCATCCCTCGCGGTAAAGAAAGGACAGGTGCTGAAATTAACCGGCTCTTGAGTTCCTCAAAACTCTGTTGACACGCGTCAGACCATGTGTATTTCTTATCTTTCCTTAAAAGGTTCGTCATGGGTTGAGCAATTTTAGAAAATCCTTCCACAAATCGCCGATAATAACCAGCTAATCCGAGGAAACTTCGAATTTCCTTAACATTCTTCAGAGGTTGCCAATCTCGGATAGCCTCCGTCTTCTGAGGGTCGACACGAACTCCGTCTGATGAAATTACATGTCCGAGAAACATCACTTCGGACATCCAGAACTCACATTTGGAAAACTTTCCGTAAAGTTGCTCTCGTCTCAACACGTCGAGCACCTGATGAAGGTGAAACTCATGTTCCTCCCAGTCACGAGAATAAATTAAAATGTCATCAATGAAGACAACCACGAACTGATCTAAATAGTCGATGAAAACCCGATTCATTAACTCTATGAATACCGCAGGTGCATTGGTTAACCCAAACGGCATTGCCACAAACTCATAATGACCATAGCGTGTTCGGAACGTCGTCCTTGCGATATCCGACTCTCGAATTCGCAACTGATGATATCCAGATCTTAAGTCGATCTTGGAAAATACTGAAGCTCCCTAAAGTTGATCCAAAAGATCATCGATACGGGGTAGAGGATATTTATTCTTGATTGTCACCCGGTTCAATTCCCAGTAATCAATACACAAGCGGAACGAACCATCATTCTTCTTGACAAATAACACTGGTGCTCTCCACGGGGACGCACTCGGTCGAATATAACCCTTCTCGGTCAAATCCTCTAATTTATTCTTTAGCTCCTGCATTTCGGTCGGGGCCATCCGATACGGTGCCTTCGGTATTGGGGACGTACCAGGCTCCAACTCAATCGTGAATTCCACATCTCTCTGTGGAGGCAAACCATGTAACTCGTCTAGAAATACATCGGCATATTCTCTCACTACCGGAATATCCTCCAACATGATTGATGATTTCTCAGTCTTGGTCATATAACACCAATAACCGACACACCCATGATTGAGTAATTTCACTACTTTCATCAAGTTGATGACTCTTTCGGAACAGCTGGGATTACCTCCCTGAAATACACGTTCGACCCCATCGTCTGAAATGATAGTGACCATACGCTTACGGACACTAATGATGGCATCGTGATGATCCATCCAATCAATACCCAAGATGACGTCGTCTCTTGGTAAATCTACCACGACTAGGTCTGCTAACCAATCACGGCCATAAAGCTGAATCGGACAATCCTTAATCTCACGATTCCCAATAATTCTTCTACCATCAGGTAGACCAATGACATAAGGCTCACAACTAGTAGCACTACCCAGACGTAGTCTACTCAAACATGACTTGGAAATGAATGAATGCGATGCACAAGTATCAAAAAGGATACACACAGGTTGAGATAGAATATCGAGTGTACTTGAGATCATCCGGGCCTCTGGATCGTCGGTCTTCTTCATCTCATAAATTCAGGGCTTGCCGGCCCCCGAACCGGATGCTCCTGTCTGATAGCTCTTGGCTCCGCCTTTATTTGCTCCTGTCGTCTTGAACGACGCGGACTGAGTGGCCTGATTCTGCACCGCTGAATGTCTCGGGGCCTGAGATGACGCCGGAGTAGTTTTGGAGTCTCTTCGGCAAAAACGGACCTTATGCCCAGCAATCCCACAGTTATGGCACGTGACAGTCTGCCTCGGACACTTGGTGCTGAAATGACCCTGTTCTTCACAGTTGAAACAGGTGATGGCCGAACTGGCCGCTCGTGACTGCGATTCCATGGGTCTAGGCGCCATAGGAGGTCGCTCATAAAAAGTAGAGCCCGCACGAGGTTTCTTGAATGTGGCCTGACTTCCTTCAGACTGATTACGATTCTTTGACTTCTTTCCAGCAGATGAAGGTTGTTGCTTAGCAATCTCCTTAGCAGTAAGCTCATAAGTAAGAGATTTCTCAATGAATTCGGCCAGAGTGGTGCAATTGTGATTAAGCAACTGCATCCGCATACGAGGCTTCAACCTCTTACTGAAATATTTGATCTTGTCCACCTCAGAGTGAATAATGGACGAGGCGAAAGGAAGTAGCTCCTGGAATTTCTCGACGATGGTGAGAACATCATCGTCCGCTGAGAGGTCGGGAGTGAGTAATTCTGACAACTTGGCCTCCCTGAGTGGGGCCGGATAATACCTCCCCATCATGAGAGTCCTGAATTGATCCCAAGTACAAGATCCGTCGGTGGGCTTCAACGATAACCACCATGAATGAGCGCTCTTACCCAGATAGTAAGTCGCAACTGAAACTTTGTGCCATTCGGGACACTCTACCATAGCAAAGAACTTCTCGAAATGCTCGAGCCAGTGAACAATATCCGCCGGCTCAGACGATCCCTCAAAAGTAGGTGGCCTCTGGCAAGAGATGTCGCCAATGATACTGCTTACACCCCTCTCTTACCCCTGAGGTGGAGGCGGAGGAGCCTATTGATTCTGAGTAGCTGATTTCTGCACCGTCTCCATGAAGTGTGCCATTTGAGTCATCTGGGCCATCATGCCCTGCATAAAAGCGAGTGGATCAACCCGAACACCTTCTGATTGATCCGTGTCCCGGGTACGACTCCCTGACAGTGAGTGATCATTTCTGGGTGAATGAGTGGCAGCATCGCTGCTCGATGAATTCGCGTTATTCCTCGCGTTCGCGCGTGTATTCACACGAGCTCTCGGGTTTCGGCCCGCACCAGGGCATCTTCCCCCATGTCCTCTACCAACTCTTTCCATACTGAAGTGGAAAGTCATATGATAATTATATATCTCGCATGAATATCATATTATGATTACGTTATGAAATGATGAAAATGAGCATACACGCTCAAACACAATGATTACATGAATGATCAACTGAAATGACATGATTATGTGATGAAATCCTTGAAATGATTATCTTGAACAAGTTAACAAGATTAATGATATGATCCTCAAGATCGACAACTGAACAATGAAATGAACTGAGTGACTAATGAATTAACATGATCGACTAGATCACAAATGAAAATGATCAATGAGAATTGTTGACTGTTGAATGATGAATGAGTGATTCTTATTGCCAGAAATTATACCATGGCGTCAGAAATCTTACTATTCTTTGGTCTGAGGGGCTCGGCTCTTGCACAGGTCACACGTGATGCGAAAGTCCAATGATACTAGTCCGTTGAATGATGATTTCAAATGAGACATGACTCGGAAGGTAGTATTCAAAACCACGCTCCGATACCAACTCTGTAACACCGCAAACTAGGCGAATATTACAGTGTCGTGGACCCTCGACTGGGACCCACTAGGCGAATGAAAATTAATGAACTAAGTGATATAATTGTAGTACCGAACCACAGTATCAATAATTACTCCGATGAGGAGTTTCAAGTACGACACACCCAGGATAAAATAGAATACATGTATATTTTATATGAAGATAAAATATACAACACCAATTAAAATGAGTATTTAAATGGAAGTCTATACAAATGAAGAAAACATGAAGACTGAAAGGACTGGGGCCCCCTACTAGTATCACTAGGACTCCTCGCCATCAACGTTCTCTTCTCGTGCTTTAGCCTTACCATGACCTGAAAACAACATTCTCCAATGGGGTTAATTACACAGAACAACAATCCTCAAGAGTTGAATAAACACAATCATGATATATCTTAATTATGAAATGACACTGAAGAGAGGCATCATAGTACGCTCGTAATGTTATGTGCAAGTGCACAACATGAGTGTCCGGACACACCCGTCCTTGTACCTAATTAGTCTCACGGAGGTACGTTACCGTGTGCACAGTCCAATGCGTCGGTGAACCCAACACATGACCATCACATTCCCGACTAAAAATTCCACACATCCCCACCCGGCCACGCAATATGAACCCAGAAGGTCATATGTGTAACACCCCAAATTCACAAATGGTACATTACACGCCGTAGAACCCTCGTGAGGTCTACCAGGCTAACACATGACACATAACCCACAATGTAATTCCAAACGATGCACTCAAAAGTAAGTAAGGCCGTGGCCTCGGCCAAAACAATTTTAACGGAGTACATGAACATAAGATAAATACTAATTCGTTGCCCACGCAGGGGACTTAAACCAAGTTTAAAAGTAGACAGTCTAATTCCAGTACTCGACAAAAGCAATGACGAAACATAAAATTACAGACTTGAGCCACATCATCAAGCCAGCCCATCCTTTACGTGCGTGTCCCGTGCCTGCTCCTCAGCTCTCCCGGTACCTGAAATGCATAAGACGCATTTCCTCCATTTAAGGGGTTAGCATTCGAATAGCTAGTGCAAGTACACAATTACACAACATTATATACAAAATACGGTTTTTAGCACAATCATCTCAATCAGAAATCATTTGCCATAAATATTCCGGAATACTACATTGGCAATCAAATCAGTTCCAATCATCACGATATCACAAAATCACAACTGGTATCCCGTGGCCATACCCCTTAGTATCGACCCCCAGACATCCCGTCGAACACTCCGGGTGGGATACCACTTCCACGGCCGTACCTCTTAGTATCGACCCCCAGACATCCCGTCAGACACTCTGGGTGGAAGTTCAATCACACACGCACCCAAGTTCCCTTCCGTGGCCGTACCCCTTAGTATCGACCCCCAGACATCCCGTCGGACACTCCGGGTGGTAGGAACACAACTCACGCACCCAAATCCGTTCCTAACATAATAACGGTATACACAAGTCTCAATAATGCGGAAAGGTAAGAATTAATCTTAATTCTACCCCTGGAACAATTTGTCAGTCATGACTTGGGTATCGTCGACTATAAGTGACGAACAATGGAAAACTTGAAGTTTAAAACCACAAATCATCAATAAAACGAAGGATTACAAGTACACGATCGAAGTCTAGAGATAACCCAAGGATAATTCGGACTAAAAGAGTCAAATCCCAAGAAATCCCCAAAATTTCCCCCAAAATCTCAAAACAAGGGTTTCGGGAATTCTTACCTTGATTCGGATGGTGGAAAGTGTTAGGAACTTGAAGAATTCACGCAAGGAATGCACGGTGGTAGTGAATGATGAACTACAGTCGGAATCGGCCCTAACCCTCGCCTGGAATCGCTCAAAGCCGGGAAGGATAAGAAATGATGGAAAAATGACGAAGTTGACTGCTGTTGTCCTATATATATTAAACAGTCTTAGCGCACGCTACGCACAAGCATTAGCATGCGCTAACGGGGCGTGGAAGAACAGTCTGCCTACTGTCCTCCAGTTAGCGTACGCAAGCTAACATGGTTAGCGTGCGCTAATACTAGGAATTAGCGTGCGTTAACGCTGAATTAGCGTACGCTACCTGGTCGATGCAAATCACCGAACCTACCGTCTGCATCGAAATCGTTAGCGCACGCTACGAACCCCAGGTTAGCGTACGCTAGCAACACAGTGGTAGCGCACGTAAGTAACCCCGGAGTAGCGTGTGCTACTCAGGCAGCAGTTCAGTACTGCACAGTACAATACTGCCAACAGCACAAAAGTGTCGAAATGCGAAGCAAAACCAGAATCAGGAAACATAAACACGTAATAATCAAGATGATAAAGCTGAGCATTGAAAGAGAACATAATCCCAAGCGCTGGAGAGTCCGAAATGTAGCCAATAAAGCGAAATTCCCCAAACTTATGAAAATTACAAAAACGGCGCAAGTGCCCGAAAAATCGCGATACAACGTCGGATTAACGAGCCGAAAGTTTCAACACGACCAACTCATCCATACAAACTTATGCAAATCAAGAAACAACGAAAACGAACAAGTTTTACGAGAATCGGACGTACATGCGACAAGATATAATTCAAGAAAAAATTATGCAAAAACATCCTCGAAACTCGACCAAACGGAAAAACTCCAAGAACAAAATAGATTCGGAATTCCAAAACAATGATGAGCGAGTTGTCCGAAACGAACATACACCAAAAATAGAAATTACCAAAAATAGAAAACACGGGTATTACATTATCTCCCCCTAAAAATAATTTTCGTCCCGAAACTTACAACGCGAACAACTCGGGGTATCTCGACTGCATATTCTCTTCCGTCTCCCATGTGGCTTCCTCGGATCCATGTCTCGACCATTGAACTTTAACCAGAGGAATGGTTTTATGACGAAGTTGCTTCACCCGACGCTCTAAAATCTGAATCGGCCTCTCCTCTATGGTAATGTCGGGTCCCAACTCGATCTCCCCAAAATCAATAATATGGCTAGGGTCCGATACATACTTCCTAAGCTGGAAAACATGAAATACGTTATGAACGTGACTCAAAGACGGCGGCAAGCCTAACCGATAGGCAAGCTCTCCTACTCTCTCTAAAATATCAAACGGCCCAATATATCTCGGACTAAGTTTGCCCATCCGGCCGAAGCGGTAAACTCCCCGTGTCGGCGACACCTTAAGCAAAACATGATCTCTCACCTCAAACTCCAACGGTCGGCGACGCGTGTCGGCATAAGACTTCTGCCGATTTTGGGCCGTCAACAATCTATCACGAATCAGAGTAATCTTCTCTCTCGTCTCAACTACCATATCGGGCTCGGTACCAATCAGCTCGGACGCATCGTCCCAACACAACGGCGATCTGCACTTCCTCCCATACAATGCCTCAAATGGTTCCATTTTGATCGAGGCGTGCCAACTATTATTGTACGTGAACTCGATCAACGGCAAGTGCGACTCCCAATCATCCTTCCAATCTAGGGCACAGGCTCTCAACATATCCTCCAACATCTGGATCGTCCGCTCTGACTGCCCGTCAGTCTGAGGGTGGTAAGACGTACTGAGTCTCAACTCAGTCCCCAAAGCTCGATGAACAGCCTGCCAAAAATGTGATACAAACCGGCCATAACGATCCGAAACAATACTCTTAGGAGTCCCATGTAATCTCACGATCTCTGCAATAAACACTCGTGCCAGTCTCTCTGGACCCCAAGTGTCCTTAATACCCAGGAAATGAGCTGATTTTGTCAGTCGATCGACAATAACCCAAATCATGTTCATTCCAGTCGGAGTCCTAGGCATACTGGTAATAAAATCCATAGAAATATCCTCCCATTTCCACTCCGGGATAGGAAGTGGTCGCAAAAACCCCGCGGGTCGCTGATGCTGAATCTTAACCTGCTGACAGGTCAAACATCTAGACACAAACTCGCTAACATCTGTCTTCAAATTACTCCAGCAGTAGTTACTCCTCACATCCTTGTACATTTTACTCGTACAAGGATGTATGGAGTAAGGCGTGGTATGAGCTTCACTCAAGATCTTCTGCTTCAACTCAAAGTCATTCAGTACACATAATCTGCCGCGAAATCTCAGAACACCATCATCCTGAACCACGAATCCATGGGCTTTCCCCTTCCTCACATCCTCCCTCAACTGGACCAAACACAGATCATCATACTGTTTCGCCTTGATATCATCAGTCAAGGACGAAGTGATCTCTAACGCACATAACTGGCCCTGAACTCTCTGAACCCAGACCTCGATATTCTGACAGATGAAATCTCGCTGGATCCTACTCTGTGTGTAAGTACCTCTAACATCTATAAAGCCATCGGTTTTCGGCTCAACGCATCAGCCACTACGTTAGCCTTACCCAGATGGTAAAGTATCTCGAGGTCGTAATCCTTAATTAACTCTAACGACCTACGCTGCCTTATATTCAACTCTTTCTGACTGAAGATGTACTTCAGACTCTTGTGGTCTGTAAAAATCTTACACGACGATCCATAGAGATAATGCCTCCATATCTTTAAGGTGAAAACGACTGCAGCTAACTCCAAATCGTGCGTGGGATAATTTACCTCATAAGGTTTCAACTGGCGGGACGCATAAGCAATCACTCTGTTTCTCTGCATCAAAACACACCCAATCCCAAGGCCCGAAGCATCACTAAACACTACGAAATCCTCGTTCCCCTGAGGCAATGCTAAAACGGGTGCGGTAGTCAAACGTCTCTTTAACTCGTCAAAGCTGCTTGCATGTCATGCCCACTCGAACTTCCGAAGTTTTGGAGCAACTGAATGAGTGGTCTAGCGATCTTAGAAAATCCCTCAATGAATCTATGGTAATAGCCGGCAAGACCCAGAAAACTCCTCACCTCCTTCACATTCTTAGGCGGCTCCCAAGCCATCACTGCCTCTATCTTATGCGGATCTACCCGAACTCCCTCTGCTGAAATCACATGCCCGAGGAACATCACTTCCTCGAGCCAAAACTCACACTTAGAGAACTTCGCGTACAACTGCTCAGCCCTCAAAGTGTCTAATACAATCCGGAGATGTAAGGCGTGCTCCTCCCGATTCCGTGAATAGATAAAAATATCGTCGATAAAGACGACTACGAATTTGTCCAGATACTCAATAAAAACTTTGTTCATCAACTGCATGAACACTGCTGGGGCATTGGTTAGCCCGAAAGGCATAACCACAAACTAGTAATGGCCATATCTCGTCCGAAAGGCAGCTTTCGGAATATCGACGTCCCGAATCCTCAACTGGTAGTAGCTCGATCTCAAATCAATCTTCGAAAAGACTGTCGCCCCCTGAAGCTGATCAAACAAATCGTCAATCCTGGGCAAAGGGTTTTTATTTTTGATGGTTAGCTTGTTTAATTCTCGATAGTCGATGCATAAACGAAGCGATCCATCCTTCTTCTTAACAAAAAGTACAGGCGCACCCCAAGGCGATGCGCTCGGTCGAATATACCCTTTATCTAACAACTCTCCCAACTGATTCTTCAATTCTAACATCTCCGAGGGTGCCATACGGTACGGCGCTCGAGAAATAGGGGCCGCATTCGGCTCTAGATCAATAGGGAACTCCACCTCTCGCTTTGGTCGTAATCCCGGCAAGTTATCCAGAAATACATCGGGGTATTCGCTAACAACTGGAATTGACGATAAATCAACTCCACCATCTTCCGCCCTCAGAGCGTAACACCAGTAGCCGACACCACCATGGTTCAGAAGTTTCATTGCCTTTAAGGCGCTAATCACACTCCCCGATCTACCCAGCTTACAACCGACTAGTGTATGATCGGTGCCGTCCTCGGCCACGATCGAGATAGTACGAGTCCGATAGTTCATGATATCACCGTGACGATCCAACCAATCATCCCCGAGGATCAAATCCTCACCCTTAAGGTCTATAACAATGAGATTCGAGGGCCAATCTCGGCTCCCTATCCTCACTGGGCAATCCCTAACTTCCCGATCCCCAACCATATGATCCCCGCTGGGCGTACTCACTACAAATGGCTCACACTCAAACAAGCAGTCAAAACCAATACGACTCACACAATCCGATGCAATAAAGGAATGGGTAGCACCCGAATCAAAAGCACCAAACCGATGAGTAAGGATTTGAGTGGTACCGACGCCACCGAATGTCCGCCTCTCAGGCGCCTCATCCGATATAATAGGGGTGAATCGAGCCCGAACTCGAGGCCGCACGGCGATCCGGCCGACTCCGTCCCCTACCACGACTCGAACTCGCGGAATATGAGTAGCCGGAGGCCGTGATCCTCCGATCGGTAGTGGTAGTCGGAACTCTAATGACTCGGTGGCCCTCTCACAATGAGTCGCCCGATGCCCTGGCTCCGCCCGCAAGTGAACCAAGTAACAGGAGGAAAAGGGCAAACCTTCATCAAATCCTCATATTGCTGCGCTTAAAACAAACCCCGCCACCAAGCAACTGATCGAATCAACGGTTACCCTGAGATCCCCCAGCCTGATGAAATAGCCTCTTCCCCGGTGTAGGGGTAGACTGTTCTCTCGAAAATCGGCTACTCTTTCCGGCTGAAAAGCTGCCAATCGTTTTCTGTTTCTTGGCCTCGGCACCTAACTCTAATTCCGGTGCGGCCATCTCGATCGCTAGAGTGCGATCCTGATACTCATTCAAGGTGGGATACTCTGCCTGATATGCGGCTTCATGCGCATATTGAAGTAACGGATTTTATCAGCCTCCGTCCTCACTTGATCTCTCACGAAACCCAACTGCTGATTGTAAGTAATGATGGCCTGAGAAATAAGCACATCCTGAGGTGTAGCGGTGAAGAACTCCACAATTCTGCGCTCCTTAACTGGCGGTGGACAATATTCTGCTTCCATAGCAGCCTTGAATTCCTCCCAGGTAGCTCGACGGTCTCTGGGCGCAACGGCCTCCCACCATTCCGCAGCTTCCTTATCCAGGAGGTAATGGGCAATATGTACCCTCCTTTCCTCGGGACAAGCTACGGCATCGAAGGTCCTGGACAACTGAAAGAGCCAATTCTCCTAACCGAGGGAGTCAGAAGATCCGGAGAAACGAGGTGGATGCATCTTAGTCACCGTCTGAAGCCACTTACTATCTTCCTCTTCAGGTGTCTGGGGCGGATTCTGGCGTCCACCCTGAGCTATCTGATTAAGTTGGGCTACTAACTGCTGAAGTACGGCAGTAGCCCCGGTGTCGGAATTATTACCCGACGGCACTGAGTGAGAGGCTGAGTCCGCAGAGGACTGAGAAAGTGAGCCCTCCTCATTATCAGCACCCCGACCACGGCCTCGGCCGCGTCCCCTAGCCGGTCTGCCACGACCTCTCAACATACTGAAGGAAAAATGAAAAGAACAAGATCAGAAAGGTCCACAATTCACAAAGTTGGTAACACAAGTCACAATTCCGAACAACGCAAGAAAATGAATTACAGAAATATAAGAGTTCGAGGAGACTTACAGCCACGGGTCGCACGAAAAGACGGTAGCATGATGATATTAGGCTCAACGACTGACTCTAACGACGTAACTGACAGACCCAAAATTCACCGACAGCCTAGGTATTCAAAACCTAAGCTCCGATACCATAAATGTAACACCCCAAATTCACAAATGGGACATTACACGCCGTAGAACCCTCGTGAGGTCTACCAGGCTAACACATGACACATAACCCACAATGTAATTCCAAACGATGCACTCAAAAGTAAGTAAGGCCGTGGCCTCGGCCAAAACAATTTTAACGGAGTACATGAACATAAGATAAATACCAATTCGTTGCCCATGCAGGGGACTTAAGCCAAGTTTAAAAGTAGACAGTCTAATTCCAGTACTCGACAAATGCAATGACGCAACATAAAATTACAGACTCGAGCCACATCATCAAGCCAGCCCATCCTTTACGTGCGTGTCCCGTGCCTCGCTCTCGCCTCTCCTGCACTAAATGCATAAGACGCATTTCCCCCATTTAAGGGGTTAGCATTCGAATAGCTAGTGCAAGTACACAATTACACAACATTATATACAAAATACGGTTTTTAGCACAATCATCTCAATCAGAAATCATTTGCCATAAATATTCCGGAATACTACATTGGCAATCAAATCAGTTCCAATCATCACGATATCACAAAATCACAACTGGTATCCCGTGGCCGTACCCCTTAGTATCGACCCCCAGACATCCCGTCGAACACTCCGGGTGGGATACCACTTCCGCGGCCGTACCCCTTAGTATCGACCCCCAGACATCCTGTCGGACATTCCGGGTGGAAGTTCAATCACACACGCACCCAAGTTCCCTTCCGCGGCCGTACCCCTTAATATCGACCCCCAGACATCCCGTCGGACACTCCGGGTGGAAGGAACACAACTCACGCAACCAAAAATCACAATTCATCATTCACTTCGAAAATCACAACATACATAACGAAATGTAATACATGTACTTGCCTTGAATGAAACGAAACGAAGGAAACGACGAAGGAATAGGTTTCGGTCGGAACAATCCTCCCAAATCCGTTCCTAACACAATAACGGTATACACAAGTCTCAATAATATGGAAAGGTAAGAAATAATCTTAATTCTACCCCTGGAACAATTTGTCGGTCATGACTTGGGTATCGTCGACTATAAGTGACGAACAATGGAAAACTTGAAGTTTAAAACCACAAATCATCAATAAAACGAAGGATTACAAGTACACGATCGAAGTCTAGCGATAACCCAAGGATAATTCGGACTAAAAGAGTCAAATACCAAGAAATCCCCAAAATTTCCCCCAAAATCTCAAAACAAGGGTTTCGAGAATTCTTACCTTGATTCGGATGGTGGAAAGTGTTAGGAACTTGAAGAATTCACGCAAAGAATGCACGGTGGTAGTGAATGATGAACTACAGTCGGAATCGGCCCTAACCCTCGCCTAGAATCGCTCAAATCCGGGAAGGATAAGAAATGATGGAAAAATGACGAAGTTGACTGCTGTTGTCCTATATATATTAAACAGTCTTAGCGCACGCTACGCACAATCATTAGCGTGCGCTAACGGGGCGTGGAAGAACAGTCTGCCTACTGTCCTCCAGTTAGCGTACGCAAGCTAACATGGTTAGCGTGCGCTAATACTAGGAATTAGCGTGCGTTAACGCTGAATTAGCGTACGCTACCTGGTCTAGTACCGAAGTACTGAACCTACTGTCCAGACTGCTGAAATCGTTAGCGCACGCTACGAACCCCAGGTTAGCGTACGCTAACCACACAGTGGTAGCGCACGTAAGTAAGCCCGGAGTAGCGTGCGCTACTCAAGCAGCAGTTCAGTACTGCACAGTAGACTGCTGCCAATAGCACAAAAGTGTCGAAATGCGAAGCAAAACCAGAATCCGGAAACATAAACACGTAATAATCCAGATGATAAAGCTGAGCGTTGAAAGAGAATATAATCCCAATCGCTGGAGAGTCCGAAATGTAGCCAATAAAGCGAAATTCCCCAAACTTATGAAAATTACAAAAACGGCCCAAGTGCCCGAAAAATCGCGATACAACGTCGGATTAACGAGCCGAAAGTTTCAACACGACCAACTCATCCATACAAACTTATGCAAATCAAGAAACAACGAAAACGAACAAGTTTTACGAGAATCGGACGTACATGCGACAAGATATAATTCAAGATAAAATTATGCAAAAACATCCTCGAAACTCGACCAAGCGGAAAAACTCCAAGAACAAAATAGATTCGGAATTCCAAAACAATGATGAGCGAGTTGTCCGAAACGAACATACACCAAAAATAGAAATTACCAAAAATAGAAAACACGGGTATTACAATATGGACAAGAAATGACCATGAAGAATAATAATGAATAACAATCCAACAAAGTCAAGAATGACTCACCAAGATGAAATGATAGTGAAATGAATGATAGCTCAATGAAATGATTGGAACCATCGTTCCTCGTGAATGAAGTGATTAATTGACAATTACAAGTCTCAATACAGTTAATACATTATGAATGAATTACGATTATGAATGAACAACAACGAAAGGAATGAATATCCTTTTAACCGAGTAAGAATTAACTTACACAACGCCGGTGAAGAATGTCCTTCCTCGAACAATGTCCAAAAAAGGATGTCGGTCGCTCGAACAACCTTGAATGACAATTACCAACAAACGCTCAATATACATATCAAACACGATTATAACCAACTCAAACGTCAATACAACAATATCCAAACTCATTGAGGCATTCTAGCAAATACTTAGCAAACATACTACCTTTGATAATATCCGATCCCGAATATATCAAAACCAACTCCAAAATGAGTATTTCAAACCAATAAAACACCTTCAATGATATCCATAATCCCATAGTAATCCACAAATCGAGTTAACGACAACATCTAATAAAAAACTCCCAAAAATATCAAAGTCAACCCCAAAGTGTTCTTGAATCAAACCCCCAACAATTCATGAGATCCGAAGTATATGCCATTAAATCCGTAGGAATACATTTATCCAAGATAGATAATCCATATCTAACATATTCTAACAACAATCCAAGCTTGCACGAAGAAATCGGAAGGAAAAAGCCCAAAATTCAAAATTCTAGATTCAAGAAATCATTACCTTGATTTGATGTGATGGGGATGATGAAATGATGATTAATCCAAATAATAAGCTTGAAGATGATGATTTTTGGATTCAGCTCGAAGAAAACTCTCCAAATCGCCCGAAATTGACAAAACTGCCGAAGGAATGAAGTGAGATGAAGAAATGACGAAATGGACTGCACTGTCCAATATATAATGTCCCCAGATTAGCGCACGCTATGACCTGTTATTTAGCATGCGCTAACGGGTTAACCGGACAGTCCAGTGAACTCTAACTGCCTCGTTAGCATACGCTACGAACTTGGTAGCATGCGCTAACGCCCTCCCGATAGCGTGCGTTAACCCAAAATGTTATCGTGCGCTAACAATTTATCTGTTGCCCAGTACTGAAGTCCAGAACCTCCTGTTCTCTGATCTATTCACGGTAGCGCGTGCTAGACACAAAATTCAGCGTGCGCTACTGACCAAGATTCGTGTACGCTAATATCTACTCATAGCGTGCGCTAGGAATTAATCCAATTCAGTCAAGTAGCCACTGGACTCTACCTGATCCGACCTTAGCGCCCGCTACGCCGACTGCATAGCGTGCGCTACTCCGACCTACTAGCGCGCGCCACTTACCAATCGTAGCGTGTGCTACTTACAACCCAACTGCAGTCCAATGCCTTCTGGACTGCCTGCTTGAACTACATTAGCGTGCGCTAGTGTTGGGAGGTAGCGTGCGCTACCCGAACTCAATTAACGCGCACTAAAGAGAGTGCGTAGCGTGCGCTACTCCTCACACACAGCCCACTATGAAAATGACAATGATGATAAACACGGCACGATTCTCCAACTAGATTGATGATTAATGATGATTGATACACGATACAATTACTCTGAACGGTGAATACAATGATAGAATATGAGTGACAAATGATCATTAATGAGTGAAAATTACTGAGTGACAATTACTGAACGATAATTACTGAATGATAATGACTGAATTACAACCAGGTATTACAAGTATGGGTATTGCGTTCTCCCCCTCTAAAAAGAAGTTTCATCTCGAAACTTAAGAAATAAATAGTTCGGGGTAATCCGATCGCATCTTCTCTTCCGTCTCCCAAGTTGCTTCCTCGACTCCATGTCTTGACCATTGCACCTTAACCAACGGAATGGTTTTATGCCGAAGCTGCTTCTCCCAACATTCAAGGATCTTCACCGGTCTCTCTGGAAAGGTAACATCCTCGGCTACATCGATCTCACTATAGTCGATAATATGACTTGGGTCCGGCACATACTTCCTCCACTGAGAAACATGAAAAACGCTATGAACATGACTCAAGGCTGGAGGCAATGCCAAGCGATAATCTAAATCTCCAACCTTGTCCAAAATTTCGAATGGTCCAATATACCTCAGACTAAGTTTCCCCTTTTTCGCGAAGCGGAAAACTCCTTTGGTCGGTGAAACCTTGACTCGAACATGATCTCCCACTTTGAATTCCAAAGGTCGACGACGAGTATCAACATAAGATTTCTGATGGCTCTGGGCAGTCAACAACTGGTCTCGGATAATAAAAATCTTCTTCTTAGTTTTCATCTACATATCCGGTTCTGTTCTGACTAACTCCGAAGCCTCATGCCAACATAATGGGATCTACACCGCCTACCATAAAGTGCCTCAAATGGTGCCATTTTGATCGACACATGTCAACTATTATTGTAGGCAAACTCGATCAACGAAAAATGAATTTCCCAATCATTACTCCAGTCTAGGGCACAAGCCCGCAACATATCCTCTAACATCTGGATCGTCCGCTCAGTCTGGCCTTCTGACTGAGGAAGAAAAGACGTACTCAAACTCAACTCGGTGCCCAAGGTCTGATGGACTGCTTGCCAAAAATGCGACACGAAATGATCATCTTGATCAGAAACAATAGTTTTAGGGGCACCATGCAATATCACAATCTCAGATATAAAGGTTCGAGCCAGTCTATCCAGTCCCCAGGTATCCTTAGTACCAAGAAAGTGTGCAGACTTGGTTAATCGATCAACGATTACCCAAATCATATTCATTTCGGCTCTAGACCTCGGCATCCCCGTGATAAAATCCATGGAGATATCTTTCCACTTCCACTCAGGAATGGGAAGCGGCTTCAACAACCCCGCCGGTTGTTGATGCTCGATCTTGACTTTTTGACACATCAAACATCACAATACGAACTCGGTGACGTCCATCTTCATATTATTCCACCAAAAATTGTGCTTCAAGTCTTTGTACATCTTACTGGTTCCTGGATGGATTGAGTAAGGCGTAGCATGGGCTTCTCGAAGAATTCTCTGCCTCAACTCCAGATTATTCTGGACACATAGCCTGCCCTGAAATCTCAAAATGCCATCCTCATGGACCATAAAACCAGGGTCTTTTCCCTTAATTATATCTTCCTTCAGTTGGGAAATCATTGGGTCACTCCACTATAATAACCGTGTATTTTGCGTGTCGTTTTGGATTTATCTTGTTGTATTGTGACTAGATGAATTTGAGGGACATGAGGACTATTATTGGTATATTCATGGTTGATAATCATGGAATTTGGTGATTTTTGGATTTTGTTCGTTTTGGCCGATCTTCGTGAATTTTATGCTGGAAGCAACAGTAGCGCGCGCTAGACGGTATTTCTAGCGCACGCTATCAGCGGGTAAGTAGCGCACGCTACCCTTGTGAGTAGCGTATGATAGGCCTGCTGGGCAGTGAGGCCTGGAGAGTTTTCTGGACTCTGGAGTGGGGCGTTAGCGCACGCTATGGTCAGACTAACGTACGCTATTTCATCGCTCTAGTGCATGCTATTAGTAGGTTAGCGCGCGCTGAGTCGGCAGGGCAGTGAGGACAGATTGTTCTGTACTGCGGGCGATAGCAGGTAGCGCACGCTATGTTCCGGGTTTAGCGCGCGCTAGTCATGATCGATAACGCGCGCCAATATTTCTGAGTAGCGCGTGCTACCGAAGTCAGACAGTAGGTTCTGTACTGCCTGTCTAGCCCGTTAGCGCACGCTAATTTTTAGCCTTAGTGTGCGCTAGTTTCTCCCCAGTATATATATATATATATATATATATATATATATATATATATATATACGCTGGGCATGTTCTAAATCATCAATTTCATTCCCTTCTTCTCCTTCTCCGACGGCTGAGCAATCTTGGGCATAGAAAGTGCAGATTTTGGTCGGATTTCTTCATCCAACAATAAATTTGAGTTCCTAACACCAAGTCATCAACATCTCATCAACTTTCACCGTCCAAATCAAGGTAAAATCCGCTGGAACCCTAGTTCTTCATATTTTGAAGTTTTTGTTGAGATCTTCGATTTTAATCTATTTTATCTCGAATTTGTGCTAGATTATGATGTTGTAAACATAATCCTTCATTTTTCTCCAAGATTCTCGGATTAAATCCTTAATTATCCTCCGTAGTATGGATTCGAGTTATGTTATCTTCGTAGTGTTTGAATAAAGGTCCCTAAGGGCAAGACTTAGGGTGAATCCTTCCATTTTCATAGTATGGTATTTGATTCGGTATTTTGTTGAACTAGGATCGAATCATTGAAGGGGTTCGGACCGTACATCTTTCCGTTCATTATTCTCGTATCGTTTCCAACCAAGGCAAGTACTTTGATTGTGTTTATTGTACTTCGTGTGAATATGTAAAATATGATCTTGAGAAAATATTTGATTCGTGCCATGTATTTATTGAGCTTGTGTGAGCTGAGTAAACCAGCGAGGGTCCCCTGGGATCCTGTTAGACTTCGAGTTCTACGGATCACTCGGTTGGGTTGTACACTGGGGAGGGCCTGACGAGGACTCTCCGGGGTGTGTACTCCGTATGGGTACAGGGCCTCTGGAGGTTATCTTGTGATGATGGTTATGGCATTATATTCCGGAATATTTGTGATGGCATTGTGATTTCTGTTAAATATTCGTTGGTTGTACATTTCTGTAATCATTGTACTTGCACCAGTATTTTTGCTGACCCCTTCAGGGGTGGATATATTTGTTGTATATTCAGGTTCAGGTCCAGTAAGGGAGCCAGCATAGGGTGGATACGAGTTTGGTGGGCAGCCTTGATATCGCGTATTATTCTGAGTTGATGGTCGTATTGTTAAAGTCATGTTTGTGTTTTGGTTTTGTACTCGCGCGGGTACTGTCATGTGTTGTCATTGAGTTGTTTTTATTGTGGACGGTGCGGTTATATCCGCTGTGGATTGTTGTATCAATTGTGATTCTACAGGACAAGATGTTATTTGGTTTTGTAATTTATGTCGTGTTGAAAACAGTTTGTCCTTTTTACTAAGTGAATGTTGTGGTTTGTTGATTTTAATGGGTTTTATGTACATTAGCGTGGTAGGTTCTTCAAAAGAGAATCTACGGCACTGTAATGTCACCGTATATCACGGGGGTGTTACAGAATATGGTATTAGAGTCGTAGCTTTATGGATACCTAGGCTGTCGGTGTTTTTGAGTCTGTTAAATTGAGTCAGTTGTTGTCTACGATATCATTGGCATGCCACTACCTCGTGTTGCCTGTGCTGGAAGACTCTTCGGATGTTTGTTGTTTCTTTCCTTTGGAAATAATTACCTTAATATTGTGCAATCTGTTATTGTAATTGTTTCCTTGTTGAACCATTCTTATTCCTCAGTATGCCGAGAGGTAGAGCTATCCGCCAACGCGGTCGTGGCCGAGGCCATGGCAGACTAGTTGTGTCTAAATCCCAGAGTTCCGGAGATGAGAACAACTGGGATCATTTGTTAGTCGAGCTGGAAAAGATCTTTGATGGTATTGGCTGCCCTGAAGCCAAAAGAGTCCTGATTGCTCAATATCTGACGGTTGATGACGCGTCGGACTGGTGGAGAGCTGTTAAGCCCAGAGACTATGACGTCACTTGGGAAGAATTTATAGAACTAATGGAAGCTCAGTATTGTCCAGCGCCGGTACAATTAGCAAGAGTTAGTGAATTTTTCAGAGCACAACCCGAGGACGTTTCCATTTGCGAGGCAATCAAGACATACAACAAGCAGTTAGTGTATGTCCAAGATCAGGTTAAGGATGAGATAGACAAGATACTTCATTTCGATGCAAGCATGAAACCGGAGGTCCAAAAGTATATGGCGGGCCTTGGGTGTACTACTTTGAGGGAATATCATGACAGAGTGCTTGCTTACGAGATGGTGTCAGTTCCGGCTCCTACGGTTTCGAGTGCGAAGAAACCAAAATTTTCTAGTAGTTTTCGAGGCAGCGGATCGCGTAAACCGCAACCCTCTGTGCAATCTTCCGTTGGTCCTCCGCAATCCAGTGGAGGAGCGCTGAAAGTTTTTTTTAATTGTGGAGTTCCTGGCCATATCAATTCCCATTGTTCATCGCGCCATGTAACTTGTTTCACGTGTGGAAAGCCGGGACATCGGGCGTCTTATTGTGAGAGAGCGAGTAGAATCCTTGCCAATCGATCCCCAGTTCCTGCAGGCACCGTCTCGAGTCAGCCAACTACGAGTTTTGGACGTGGTAGAGGCAAGACGAGCGTAAGGATGCATCTAGCATTCGATCAGCCCCACCCCGATTGTATGAGATGAGGCGGACTGACGATGTGAGGGCTACAACTACGTCAGGTATTGTTTATATTCGTGCACACCCGGTAGATGTATTATTTGATTCTGGAGCTACACATTCCTTTATATCATTGTCTTGTGTGAATCGTTTGGGTATTATTGGTCTCTATGCATGTGAACCTTTTATCGTTGGACTACCGAGTGGGGAAAGAATAGTTGGGGATCGAGAGATTGTCAATTGCCCTGTAACCATCGGTGGTAGAGATTGGCCATCTGACTTGATTGTTATTGATATGAAGGGAGAAGATTTAATTCTAGGTAATAACTGGTTAGATCATCATGTAGCAGTAATAGATTATCGCCGAAAGATAATCTCGATCATTGATCAGGATGGCGTGGAATATGTTTTTGAAGGACAGAAATCCGGTAGTACTGGGAACATTATTCGAGCCATGAAAGCTGTGAAATTGTTGAACCAAGGTTGTACCGGTTATTGGTGTTACGCAATGAAGACAGAAGCTGGTGGAGTTCCATTAGCTTCTATTTCAATTGTGAACGAATTTCCAGATGTATTTACGGATGAATTGCCGGGATTGCCACCACATCGTGAAGTGGAGTTCGTCATCGAACTAGAGCCCAATGCGGCGCCAATATCCAAGGCACCATACAGAATGGCCCTATCGGAAATGTTAGAATTGAAGAAACAATTGGGTGAATTACTGGACAAACCGGTATTGTTCGTACAGAAGAAAGATAGATCCTTACGGTTATGTATTGACTATCGTGAGTTGAATAAACTCACTATCAAGAACAAGTATCCGTTGCCAAGAATCGATGATCTATTTAACCAATTACAAGGGGCTACGGTTTTCTCCAAGATTGACTTGAGTTCAGGATATTACCAACTGCGAATTCGAGATTCGGATATCCCCAGGTCGGCATTTCGAATGAGGTATGGACATTACGAATTCGTAGTTATGCCATTCGGTTTAACAAATGCTCCGGCGGCATTTATGCAGCTTATGAACAAAACCTTTATCGAATATCTCGATAAATTTGTGGTGGTTTTTATTGATGATATCTTAATCTATTCCAAAAGTAAGACGGAGCATGCCGAACACTTGAGGATTGCGTTGAGTATTTTGAGGGCTGATAAGCTTTATGATAAATTTTCTAAGTGCGAGTTCTGGCCTAGAGAAGTTGATTTTCTGGGACACATCATATCAGCCGATGGTATTCGGGTAGATCCTCAGAAGGTTGAAGCGGTTTTAGCTTGGGAACCCCCAAGGAATGTTAAGGAAGTTCGGAGTTTCTTGGGGTTAGCTGGTTATTATTGTCGATTTGTCGATGAATTCTCGAAAATTGCTCGACCACTCACCCGGCTTTTGCAGAAGACACAAAAATTTGAGTGGAGTGATGAATGTCAGAAGAGTTTTGACAAGTTGAAAAAGTGGTTGACTACGTCACCGATCCTAGCTTTACCGCAAGGAATGGAAGGTTTCGTTATTTATAGTGATGCCTCTAAACAAGGATTGGGATGTGTGTTGATGCAAAATGAGAGAGTAGTGGCTTATGCGTCTCGACAATTAAAGCCATACGAGATGAATTACCCATCCCACGACCTGGATCTAGCCGCTGTGGTATTTGCGTTAAAAATTTGGAGGCATTATTTGTATGGTTCTTCTTGTCAAGTGTATACGGATCATAAGAGCTTGAAGTATATATTCACTCAGAAGGAGCTTAATATGCGCCAGCACCGATGGTTGGAATTGCTTAAATACTACGATCTTGACATTCTTTACCATCCAGGTAAAGCGAACGTCGTTGCCGACACGTTAAGCCACAAGTCAGTCAAGTTGTAGAAGTTGGAACTACTTACCATTCAACCGAAGCTCAGACGAGAGTTGATTGATTTGGAAATTTAAGTTTGGCCTCATAGAACTCAAGGACAGTTACGTTTCCTTGAGATTTCTTCCTCCGTGATGGAAGATATTAAGTCCAAACAGTTAGATGACCTCTCAATTGTGCAGCTTCGGGAAGACAGTGTTAAAGGAAAAGCTCCTGGATTCTTAATCGATGAAGATGGAGTTCTTCAATTTCGAGGTAGAACTTGTGTACCTAATCGGGATGATCTCAAACAAGTGATTTTGAATGAAGCACATTCTACTCTGTACTCGATTCATCCGGGTATGAGTAAAATGTATAAGGACTTGAAGAAAAATTTTTGGTGGCCGAACATGAAGAAAGATGTAACGGAGTTCGTGTTTAAATGCTTGACTTGTCAGCAGGTTAAAGCGGAGCATCAGAGACCTGCCGGTAAATTGCAACCGCTACCAATTTCGGAATGGAAGTGGGAAGATGTACCGATGGATTTTATTGTGGGAATGCCAAAGATGCGAACTGGAGTGAATATGATTTGGGTAATCGTTGATCGGCTAACCAAATCCGCACACTTTCTGGGCATTAGAGATACTTGGGGACCGGAGAGGTTGGCTCGGTTATTCATTGCGGAGATTGTGAGACTCCATGATACCCCAAAGAGTATAGTGTCTGATCGCGATGGGCATTTTGTGTCATATTTCTGGCAAGCAGTACATCGAGCACTCGGTACCAAACTAAATTTCAGCACCGCTTATCATCCCCAGACAGATGGACAGTCGGAGAGAACGATCCAAACACTGGAAGACATGTTGAGGGCATGTGCGTTGGATTGAAAAGAAGATTGGGAGACTCATTTACCATTGATTGAATTTGCGTACAATAACAGTTGGCATAGCTCGATTGAGATGGCTCCGTTTGAAGCATTATATGGAAGACGGTGTAGATCTCCAATTATTCGGCAAAGATTGTTGGAGTAGAACCATACGAGTTATTTGGAGTAGAACCGGACTTGGTGGTTCAAACACGGGAAAAAGTTGCAATTATTCGGCAAAGGTTGTTGACCGCTCAGAGTCGACAAAAATCATATGTCGACATTCGTCGTCGACCGTTAGAGTTCCAGGCGGGAGACCATGTGTTGTTGAAAGTATCGCCGACTCGTGGAGTTCTTCAGTTTGGTAAGAAGGGGAAGCTTAGTCCTCGTTATATTGGCCCCTTCGAGATCCTGGACAAGGTAGGTGATGTAGCTTATCGGCTAGCGTCGCCTCCAACACTTAGCCATGTTCATAATGTATTCCATGTTTAGCAATTACGAAGTATGTTCCCGATCCCAGCCATGTTATTGACTATCAAGAGATTGACGTTAATGAAGATGTCATATATGAAGAACAACCGGTATCCATAGTGGAGCGCCGAGTGAAACAGTTGCGACGGAAAGTGATTCCGTTGGTTAAGGTCCAATGGTCTAAACATGGAGTTGAGGAAGCCACCTGGGAGACCGAAGAAAATATGCATGCCCGTCACCCTAAGCTTTTCGAATCTTAAGTTTCGGGCCGAAACTTCTTTTTAGGGGGTAAGGGTGTAATAACCGTGTATTTTGCGTGTCGTTTTGGATTTATCTTGCTGTATTGTGACTAGTTGAATTTGAGGGACATGAGGACTATTATTGGTATATTCATGGTTGATAATCATGGAATTTGGTGATTTTCGGATTTTGTTCGTTCTGGCCGATCTTCGTGAATTTTATGATTGAAGCAACAGTAGCGCGCGCTAGACGATATTTCTAACGCACGCTATCAGCGGATAAGTAGCGCACGCTACCCTTGTGAGTAGCATACGCTAGGCCTGCTGGGCAGTGAGGCCTGGAGAGTTTTCTGGACTCTGGAGTGGGGCGTTAGCGCACGCTATGGTCAGACTAACGTACGCTATTTCATCGCTCTAGCACACGCTATTAGTAGGTTAGCGTGCGCCGAGTCGGCAGGGCAGTGAGGATAGATTGTTCTGGACTGCGGGCGATAGCAGGTAGCGCACGCTATGTTCCAGGTTTAGCGCGCGCTAGTCATGCTCGATAACGCGCGCCAATGTTTCTGAGTAGCGCGCACTACCAAAGTCAGACAGTAGGTTCTGTACTGCCTGTCTAGCCCGTTAGCGCACGCTAATTTTTAGCCTTAGCGCGCGCTAGTTTCTCCCCAGTATATATATACATTGGGCATGTTCTAAATCGTCATTTTCATTCCCTTCTTCTCCTTCTCCGGCGGCTGAGCAGTCTTGGGCATAGAAAGTGCAGATTTTGGTCGGATTTCTTCATCCAACAATAAATTTGAGTTCCTAACACCAAGTCATCAACATCTCATCAACTTTCACCGTCCAAATCAAGGTAAAATCCACTGGAACCCTAGTTCTTCATATTTTGGAGTTTTTGTTGAGATCTTCGATTTTAATCTATTTTATCTCGGATTTGTGCTGATTATGATGTTGTAATCATAATCCTTCTTTTTCTCCAAGATTCGCGGATTAAATCCTTAATTATCCTCCTTAGTATGGATTCGAGATATGATGTCTTCGTAGTGCTTGAATAAAGGTCCCTAAGGGCAAAACTTAGGGTGAATCCTTCCATTTTCATAGTATAGTATTTGATTCGGTATTTTGTTGAACTAGAATCGAATCGTTGAAGGGGTTCGGACCGTACATCTTTCCGTTCATTATTATTGTATCGTTTCCAACCAAGGCAAGTACTTTGATTGCGTTAATTGTACTTCATGTGAATATGTAAAATATGATCTTGAGAAAATATTTGATTCGTGCCATGTATTTATTGAGCTTGTGTGAGCTGAGTAAAACCAGCAAGGGTCCCCTGGGATCCTGTTAGACTCCGAGTTCTACGGATCACTCGATTGGGTTGTACACTGGGAAGGGCCTGACGAGGACTCTCCGGGGTGTGTACTCCGCATGGGTACAGCGCCTCGGGAGGTTATCTTGTGATGATGGTTATGGCATTATATTCCGGAATATTTGTGATGGCATTGTGAATTATGTTGAATATTCATTGGTTGTACATTTATGTAATCATTGTACTTGCACCAGTATTTTTGCTGACCCCTTCGGGGGTGGATATATTTATTGTATATTCAGGTTCAGGTCCAGTAAGGGAGCCAACACAGGGTGGATACGAGTTTGGTGGGCAGCCTTGATATCGCGTATTATTCCGAGTTGATGGTCGTATTGTTAAAGTCATGTTTGTGTTTTGGTTTTGTACTCGCGCGGGTACTGTCATATGTTGTCATTGAGTTGTTTTTATTGTGGATGGTGCGGTTATATCCGCTGTGGATTTTTGTATCATTTGTGATCCTACAGGACAAGATGTTATTTGGTTTTGTAATTTATGTCGTGTTGAAAACAGTTTGTCCTTTTTACTAAGTGAATGTTGTGGTTTGTTGATTTTAATGGGTTTTATGTACATTAGCCTGGTAGGTTCTTCAAAAGAGAATCTACGGCACTGTAATGTCACTGTATATCACGGAGGTGTTACATCCACTGTTTCCCTTTGATGTTATCAACCAAGGATGAAGTAATTTCGAGGGTACACACTGTCCTTGCAGCCTTTGAAGCTAAACTTCTATACCTTGCTCGATCAAATCCTAATGAATCTTCGTCTGTGAAGTTGGAACCTTGAGCATCTGAAGTGATGCCGATTTACCGCTCAAAGCGTCCTCAATGACATTGGCCTTCCCCGGATGGTAAATAATTTCTAAATCATAATCCTTAGTCAATTCCAACCAACGTCGCTGCCTCATAATCAACTCTTTCTGACTGAAAATGTACTTCAAACTCTTGTGATCGGTATAGATTCGACATGAAGAGCCATACAAATAATGCCATCAAATCTTAAGTGTGAAAACAATAGTGGCCAATTCCAAATCATGAGTAGGATAGTTCATCTCATACAGCTTCAACTGCCGTGATACAAAGGCTATCGTTTTATCGTGCTGCATAAGCACACATCCAAGCCATTGTCCTGAAGCGTCACTATAAACCGCAAATCCTTCACTACCCTATGGTAAAGCTAAAATCGGCGCTGAGGTCAGACATCTCTTTAGCTTATTGAAGCTCTGCTGTCTCTCAGTAGTCCAAACAAACTTTTCTGACTTCTGAAGTAATTGCGTAAGCGACCGAGAGAGTTTCGAGAACCCCTCGACAAACCGACGGTAATACCCAGCAAGACCCAAAAGGCTACAAACTTCCTTAACATTATTAGTTGGTGCCCAATCTAGAACTGCCTCAATCTTCAGCGGGTCTACACGAACCCCTTCGGTCGAAACCACATGGCCGAGAAACATAACTTCCTTCAGCCAGAACCTACATTTTGAGAATTTCGCATAAAGGTGCTCGACTCTCAAAATATCCAGTATCAAATGCAAGTGTTGGGCATGCCCCTCCTCGTCTCGAGACTAGATCAAGATATCATCGATAAAGACGACCACACATTTGTCAAGGTACTCAATGAATATCTTGTTCATCAGTTGCATGAATACTGCTAATGCATTATCAGTCCAAAAGGCATGACTACAAATTCATAGCGTCTGTATCTCGGCCTAAAAGCAGTCTTCGGGATGTCAGACTCTTTCACTCGGAGCTAGTAGTACCCCGTTCTCAAGTCAATATTTGAGAATACTGCAGCTCCCTGCAGCTGATCAAATAAATCATCTATGCGAGGTAACGGATACTTTTTCTTGATGGTCACTTTATTTATCTCACGGTAATCGATACATAAACATAGTGAACCACCCTTCTTTCTCACAAACAGAACATGTGCGCCCCAAAGCGAAGTGCTCGGTCTGATGTACCCTTTCTCTAATAATTCTCCCAACTGATTCTTTAATTCTTGCATTTCGGAAGGTGCCATACGATAAGGTGCCTTAGAAATGGAAGCCGCGTCGGGCTCTAAATCAACGGAAAATTCTATCTCTCGATCTGGCGGTAAACCCGGAAGGTTGTTTAGAAAAATGTCTGGATACTCATTAACAACTGGAATTAAAGAGAAATTGACCCCATTCCCTTCCAACTTCAAAGATCAACACCAATAGGTCGTGCAACCTTTATTCAAGAGTTTCACGGTCTTCATAGTGCTGATAAGCAACTTGGGCTGACCTGATTTACGTCCCATGAACGAGTACTCAGAACCATCTTTAGTCATCATAGTGATAACCTTAGTACGGTAATTCATAATTGCTTGGTGGCTCTCAAGCCAGTCCTCACCGAGGATCAAATCCTCGCCCTTGATATCAACCACAATTAAATTCGATAACCAATCAATACCAACTATGCTCACTGGATAATCTCTACTATCCCGATTCCTCACGATTCTATACCTGCTAGGCAGTTTCACAATGAAAGGATCGCAATCAGTCATACAATTTATATGCAAACGGCATACACAATCCAAGGAGATAAAAGAATGTGTAGCACCAGAATCAAAAAGTACTCGAACCGGATGAGATAGGATATGAATGGTACCTGAGGCCAACGCCACATCAGGTTCAGCTGCTCAGATCATCTCATAAACTCGTGGGTGTGCCGAACCGATGCTAGAATCTCCCTCTCTAGCGGTCTGACTGCATCCCCGGCTTCTGTCGTAACCCTGCTGTGACTGGCTAACGGATGGTTGCTGATTCATACTATGATCTCTATGTGTTGGGGCAAAAGCCCGAGTATTCAAAGTTTGGTCCTACTCGGGACAATAGACTACCCTGTGTCCCATATGACCACAAGTGTGACACTTCAGAGGTGGGAAATTGCACTCGAGGTTGATGTGGCCTCAATGACCACAATTAAAACAGGTCACCGGGCGAGTTGAGGTGCCTGGAGCAGAACGAAAGCTCTTCTTCCCTTTAAAAGAACGTGATGAATGCCCGACATAATGGTTAGCCATGTGAGGTCTCTGAAATTTGCTAACTTTAGAGCCAGAAAAATCATCAGTGGTCTTTTGCTTCTTCGGCTCGTCTGTGGTGTCATTGTGGGAACACAACATGTCATACGCCAAAGCCCTGTCTCGGTATTCTTTCAGAGTGGTGCAAGCAAGTCCGGACATATAACGCCATAAACCCATATTCATCCTCATGTCGAAGTGGCGGATCTTGTCAGGCACATCATGCACCTGATTCTTCACATGAATCAGCTGTTGGTTGTATTCCACTATCGCCTATGAGACTGGGATATTTTGCAGCTTAGCTTGAAAAAAGGCTCGGATCCTGCTTTCTTGCACTGGCTAAGAATAATACTCGGCCTCTAGTAGATCCTTAATTCGTCCCATATAGCAGCATAATCTTGCGGCTTAATGGCTTTCCACCAGGTCACGGCTTCCTTAGTAAGGAAGTACTGAGCAATCGGTACCTTCCTCGTTTCCGAACAGTTAACCACTTCAAACACTTTTTCCAATTCAAACAGCCAACGTTCCCAACCTGCTGGGTCAGTAGCACTGCTGAATTGCGGGGGATGCATACGAACCATATTCTGGAGTAAAACATATGTTTTCGGACTAGGATTATTCAGTTGAATAGCTTGGGCCAGGACAGTCATCTGATTTGCCAACTGTTGAAGAACATTCGTAACCCCAACAACTGCATGATTCCCCTAACCGGTCGACTGGTCATGTTGACTCTCGGTATTGGGATGCATTGAGTTAGATAAACTAGGGTGTCCGACCCTACAACGGAACTGAGGGAAGCAGCCGCGCCATGTCCTCGTCCGCATCCACGACCACGGCCTCGTCCTCGACCCCTGTCAGCAGACATTCTGAAGGATACACAAAATACATAAGTACAATTCAAATCGCCCATCATCGAGGTGATCGATTCCCAAGAATACAAAATCAAAAGTGAAGCGATTAGGAAAAAATACAAGAAGAGTAAAAGGACTTACCAGTACCGATCGCACCGGGATGATGGCAATAGAGTGATACTGTACTCGAACGATAACTCAATTTCGACCCAAAAGACCGACAGCCTAGGTATCCATAAATCTAAGCTCTGATACCATATTCTGTAATACCCCCAAGCTATTCAGGGTATGTTACAAATCCGGAGCCCTCCGTGGGATCCACAAGGCTATAATTACGCGGAACCATAAACTCCGACCGATAAGGTTTAAACATAATCCCAATAGAAGGTAATAAGGATGACACCAATGTAACAATCAATTCGACAGAACGCAATACATCAGGAATTTGAAACCCAGGGCAACACAGGCCACAACATCATGAACATCTGAAACATTACTCGAGTATTCAAACCATTCTAAGTACAACAACACTGAATGGAACAAGGTACAAAACACAGACATAATTAAAACATAACATCACTCTTGCCCATCATCTTCATGCCGAACCGGTACCCGCCTTTCCCCTCTCCTGGATCCTGAAATACATGAAAGGTATTTCCCCCAAAAGGGGTTAGCAATCGAATAACTAGTACAAGTATATCTAATGTGAAACACAATACTTCTCGACCATAAAGTAAATGTAATCATCATTTCATCAAACTCAAGACTAGTATTCCAGAATAACTAAATCTCATAGAACTTCATTTCGATACATACGTGACTAACCATGGAACCGCACCAAAGGCAACATAACCCTCTGAGGACCCGTCAGTCCGTCCCAGAGTGGTTAATCCAAAATATTCGTAGAACTGCACCAAAGGCAACGGAACCCTATGAGGCCCCGTCAGACCCTCCCAAAGTGAATATATACAATCATACAATTCATATACCTCACTTTCAAAGTAGAGAACATACAATAATAAATATATACTTGCCTTTGAGACATTAGAACCGAAATGAAAATGTTATTCAAGCTCGAGAGGTCCAAGAATGCACTTCCGGACTAAATGATTCGTAAGGAAATATGATAATCAATCATCAATACTCAATTCTCAAGGAAGGATCCTGAAACCCCCCCTTTTATGATTCATAAATCTTCCAAGTACTCGTATAGAGGTTGGAAATCATCTAAACCCTCTCCACTTCAAGTAATACACAAAAATATTCAGATAATCATAAGGGAAATGTGGGGACGGGGTAGATACATCATAATCTCAAGGATTTCAAGCTTTGAAATGGATAAATCAGACGGATCTAAGAAAATCCCTAAAAATTCCCCAAACTAGGGTTCTAAATAATTTACGTTGTTCGGAGAGAATGAATGGATTAGATGTTGTAAAATCCTTGTTATCCAGCTAAAGATGGTCATGGATGATGAAAAGTTGTTCCAAATCGCCTCAGGATTGCCTCTATGGCGTGCTCTCGTCGAAAATGTGGAAAATGAGAAGATAATGACGAAGAAGGTGGCTGACTTAATTTATATACTAGGCCTAATTAGCGTGACCTATTAGCACACGCTAACGAGGTCACCCTGTAGTCCAGTAGCCTCTGCCCTGCGCCGATAGCATGCGCTACGCAATACCTATAACGTGCGCTAGCTCACGCCTAGCATGCGCTACCTACTAGTCTGGAGAGCAGAAACCCCCTACTGCCACTGCTAAACCCGAGCAGTTAGCGTGCGGTACATCTGATGCTACCGCGCGTTACCAAGCATGTGTTAGATCACGTCTAGCGTGCGCTAACTGCTAGTCCACAGGGCAGAACCCAGCTACTGGCTCTGCCAAGACCGGACCAATAGCGTGTGGTACAGGTGAAACTAGCGTGCGCTACTCAACATAAATAGCGTGCGTTAGCTTATGCCTAGCGTACACTATCTGCCTAACTCAAAACATCGCTCCAAGGTCCAATCAATACGAACATTTCCCGAATGGTACGAAACTCTAAAATCAACAACAACAACATCTTAATAAGTGCTTAGAAGAGCAACAAAAGTGAAAGGATGTCAAAACCAACAATTCATAAAAGTATGGGTATTACACCCTCTACTTATGACCAGGCGATGGTAGATGTGGACTCCGTGAAGTGGCAAGAGGCTATGGAAATTAAGATAAACTCTATGCGTGCAAATCAGGTCTGGACTTTAGTGGATCGTCCTAAGGGCAAAGCATGGATTGGGAATAAATGGATGTACAAGAAAAAGACTGATGGAGATAGCAGGGTTGATACCTATAAGGCCAGACTTGTGGCGAAGGATTATTCCCAAAGAGAGGGAATCAATTATTTGTAGCCATGATAAAGTCTATTCGCATGATGACCGCCATAGCACCCCATTTGGACAATGAAATATGGCAAATGAATGTGAAAATGGCATTCTTAAATGGATTCCTCAAGGAAGCGATCTATATGGAACAACCTAAGGGAATCATATATGAGGCCAATATTCCAAAAATATGCAATCTTCAGCGTGCCATCTATAGACTGAAGCAGGCTTTGCAAAGTTGGAATCTTCATTTTGATGAGACAGTCAAAGAGTTCGATTTTGTCAAAAACAAAGAGGAGTCATGTATTTACAAGAAGGTTAGTGGGAGCAAATTGTGTTCTTAGTACTATATGTGAATGACATTCTACTTATAGGAAACGACGTATAGGAATGCTTAGTTATGTGAAATCTTGGCTTTCTAATATGTTCTCAATGAAAGACTTAGGAGGAGCCACCTATAATCTAGGTATTCGTCTCTACCAGATAGAGCGAAGAGAAAGATAGGTCTTTCCCAATCCCTCTACATAGAAAAGATCCTGAAGGGATTTAAGAAGGAAAATTCTAAAAGAGGGTTCCTAACTATGCAACATGGTGTGAAACTTTCCTTAGAGATGTGTCTTCAAAATGAGGAACACAGAAAGGAAATGAGCAAGGTACCATATGTTTCAGAAGTGGGTAGCATCATGTACGCTATGATTTGCACTAGATAGGACATTGTCTATGTTGTGAGTGTAGTAAGTCCGTTTTAGTCAAATATAGGGAAGGAACATTGAACTGCTGTAAAGAACATTCTTAAGTTCCTGAAAAGGACTAAAGACTTGGTTATTACATACGGTGGTGGAGAAATTAAAGTGATGGGTTATAAGGACTCAGATTTTTCGAGAGACATGGATGCGCAAATGTCCACATCAGGGTATATCTTTACTCTGAATGGTAGAGCAATATATTGGAGAAGTGCTAAGCAAATTGCGACTGCAATTTATACATGTCAAGCCGAATATCAGGCAGCCACGGAGGCTGCTAAAAAGGCATTTTAGATTAAAAATTTTACTGAGGAACTTCAAGTGGTTCCTGAATCAGATCGGCCCGTGGCCATATTTTGTGACAACGACGGAGCTGTTGCGCAGGATAGGGAGCCTAGGGCTCACCACAACACCAAACACATTGAGAGAAAATATCATTTTGTTAGATAAATGGTTCAGAAAGGGAACACTACACTGCAGAGAATAGACACAGCAAATAAGATTGCTGATCTGCTGACCAAGCCACTATCGCAAAGGTCATAGAAAGACATCTGGAGAGTATGGGTATTAGATACCATAGTTTGTGTCATTGAGTGTAAGTGGGATATTGTTAGGAATATGTCCTCGAATGCCACTCAGAGGATGAGAGAGTGAGAGAATTGTATTGTACTTATGAATATTAAATTAAATAAGGCATTTATTATTTTTATATTATTATATATGTCTTGTGATTTGGTATATAGAATAATAGTCCTTGCATTTGAGAGCAAACATTCCACTCCTTATGAAGATAAGGAGATAGGCGCTGAAAGTGTTTAGGGCTCGAATGCTTAACTGATTCGCAAGTCGACAAAACTAAACTGGGCAGTTAGTTTAGACAAGACTTGTATAACGTGTGCTTTGACATGTAGAGTGCCCATCTTTACTAAGGGTTAATGGGAGCACATGTTATAGGTATGTTAATGCAATTAGTATACTCGAACTCAACTCACCTCGATTCGTTCACATAGATTTTACTCTGGGATTGACAATGACTGAATCGAAATGTGGTGATAGGTATATGTGAACCTTTGACTTGAGGTTTCAGTAGGAGATGTGTCTGTGACATTAAGTTAGTCATTAGAGTAGTTTGATCCAATCACCGGTTGGTGGGATCAACCTCAGAGTGCAATTTAGTGGGCTAGTAGAGTCTCTACTGAATACCAAGATAAGATTCTTTCTCCTATAAGTGAGCAGGTAAATATCATATGCGGTTAATAGCAAATGAGATCATAAGTATTGGGCCAAAGCATATATAGCTAGTTGTATTTGATACAAGGGAGCTCGATGATCTCGATTTGCATTAACAAATGCATAGAGTCAAGATACTATAGGGTTTGACTTTACCGTGACTCTAATACTTAATCGGGATATATGATTGAAGGGTTTATTTCTCAGTTAGGTTACGTTGTGTTGTTACCCAAAATATTATTCGGATGGGTTTGCTGGAATGGATGAGTAACAAACAAAATACGAGAGCACATCCGATGGAATGAAAATAACACAAGATTTGCAAGGGTTGTTAGTCTCGGTCTTGAATTCTCTCGCGAGATATTATTAATAGAAATACTGCTTTGGAGTACAAATATTAATGTTAGAGTACAATTACAATGAGTCTAATGACCCTAGTTATCTAGCTCTTGAGTGCTGATGATTGCCGGAAGAACCAGAGTTGATGCTCTGTGAGTTCTTGTAACAAAGATGGGATGTTGTGTGGAATTCTGTGTAGAATTCTGTGTTTCTGATCCAACTCTCTGAAGAAGATTTCCAAATGCTGGAGGCTTCCTATTTATAGAAGATGAGGTAGTTGGGATGTCCTGATCCCAAATGGGCGATCGCCTTTCCCGTATTATAATAAGCGGGCGATCATCTTTAGCACATGGGTTGGTCTCCTTAAAGTCCGAAGCTGCTGCTGGCAGCCGGATGTGCGAACCAATGAGAAGACAACACGCGTCATATGTCGCTGTCTTGGGAGGTACCACCTAGGACCTTTCGTCGGGTCTGTCGCTAGGTGAGATGTCGTCCCTGTCACCTACAGCTGGTGACAGGCTGGGGTCAAACCTTTTCCTACGGTGCCTTTTGCGTATCTGCACGTGGGCCTTCATCCCGAGATTTGGTCTCTGTAGACTTGACGGGTGTTGGTTTTCCACATGGCATGAGGCGGTCGTCTTTAGTCGGGCACCAGAGTCGATCGCTAGGTGCCAAGAGGCGATCGCCCTAGACGTCGATCGCTCGGCACTTGACCTCGATCTGGGTCCTTCGCTTTGCAAGCCTGCCTTAGATTATTTGATGCTGACTTAGGTCGCTTGGCCCTTATGCCGATCGCTGTCGAGGCGTATTAAATGCCGCACAACAATTGCCCCCCAGCTCGCTCCGATGTTGAAGACGTGGTGTGAGGTGGTTATGCTGGCGATCTCTTGAATTAGACGAGCGACTTATCATTTCATGAAACAGACGATCGTCTCTCGAGTGGACTAATTTTAAATTTGGATGACCTAATAGATCGCAGAAAAGAGCGGGAAGTGATAGCGGTTTTGAAACGTCACCGGGGCACGTGTCGTTCTCCTGTTGGGGGAGTCCGACGGTTTTGTCAGGCTGTCCTTTGGCGTGCCCTCGAAACGACGTGCACGCGGGATTTGAGGGCAGCATTAAATGCCGTCTTATCTGACGGTAGCACTTCAACCCTCGAGATTTTGCTTATTTGCACAAAAGCCCCCGCTCTTGCCTATAAAAAGGACTGGGGTTACAAGGAAAAAACCTTATGCATTTTCGTTTGAGAAGAAGACATAGCCGATTTCCCTCAAAGCTGTGTGACGAACGTCGTTCGACTCAGACTCTTTAGGTAACAAAAAACAACCTTTTCTCCCTCCTTTCTCTTTGAATATGTCCGGAGGAAGACCAAATGTGCATGAGGCGGGTAGTACTTCCCCGTCGGGGCTTCGACCGCCCGGGATGAATTTTCTGCGAAGTTCTATGTGGATACCGCCATCGAGGCCATCCGCGCCGGGATTGAGCCCGCGGAGGTTGAAGAACTTTTTAATGAAGCTGACGTGGACAAGGCGGCGGAGGCCGAGCGGATCCGTTCGCTGAAACAGGAGGAGATGGATGTGAAGGCGCACTGGGAGCATAACAGCGCATTCGGCAAAGCCTTCACAGATTTTTCCGAACTCATGGAGAGATTGGCCGGCCCACTCCCCCAATTTAACTTTAGTAAATACTCTATCGCCCATCCTTATGTACCTGTAAGGCGGACGTTGTTCCGGGCTGCTCGCCACTCTCTGTGGTCCCTTGGCCAGATCAAGAGATCGGCGACCAGGAAGGATCTGGACCGTTGGAGTGCGAGGTTCCATGTTCCTTCTACTGTTTGCCTCCACATGCCTGCCGAGAACGAGTGAGCTTATCAACCTCCCAAGGGCATGGTTGTCGTCAACGACACGATAATGGAGGCTGGGCTGCGATTCCCATTGCCGTTCGTTGTCTACTACCTGGTGACCGCCTGGAACGTTGCACCGCTTCAACTGACGCCGAAAAAAGTAAGGGGCGATCCTTCGAAGTGGTTCTGGGTCGGCAGCGCGTAAAAGTCGGCAGCGAGCGACAACCCCACCGACGAGTTAGATATTCCCACCGGCTTTCGGGAGAGGAGTCCGAGTAAGGGTTTAGACTCTCCCTTTGTTCGGATACATTCTGAACTGATCTAATTTGGCTCTTTTTGCAGGTGCCATTGTTCCGGCGACAGGTGACCTCGCTTTTGATTTCGTGATCGTCTGGGAGAAGATACGGAGTCTTCCTTACGACTAAATAGACGCTCGCCAAATCAACAACAAAGCCTGTTGGTTGGATGCTCGGCTATTTCGCTACCCTCGCCATCTAAGGGTTCCAGGTATGAACTTTCATGATCTTCTTTGACATGACGATCGTCTTGACTGAGGAAGATTACTAACTTTGTCGATTGCTTTCTTTTGCAGAAATTCGCTTCCCTTGTTTCCCAGAGCCCCCCGACTGCGACCGCCATGTCTAATCCGGGGATCATGAGCCACCTTCGTCAATGGAAGAAGACGAGCCGAGCACCTGCTGCGCTCCGACCGATCCCAGAGACGAGACCTCTCCAGGAGCCGGTCGTCGAAGAACAGGAGCCTTGGGAGGAGGAGAAACTTCGGCTCATCTGCAAGAAATGGAGGATTGTGGAGCCCTCGGCCCCTGCCACTACTGACGAGCCGCCGATCTCCGTGCCTCTGCTTTCCGCGGTTCCTCTAGGGAGGGATCCACGCCCTCTTCGGCTTTTCTGGAGGCCATGGCGATCACTGATGCTGAGATCCCGCGTGGGAGGCCATTCTTCGGACACGACCCAAAAAAGTCGAAAGGTAATCTTGGTTGCTTTGTTGGGTTGTGAATATTTATGTCCTCCATATACCAACTCTTTTGTTCTTGGCGCAGGATTCATTGCATCGACCCGAATTGCTTGCCGTTGGTGAGGGATTTCCTTGCGAGCAGATCTCCTCGTGAGGCTTGCGATGTCACCCAACCAAGTTGTGTACCGCAGAACGCGGATGCCGGCTCTGTCTACTCACTCGACCTTATGTAAAAACCGAGGACGTCGCCTGGGCTACCAACTTCCTGCCGAAGGCCTGGACGACTGACCTGTAATATCCGCAATTTCGATTTTCGGTAATTTTCTTTTTTTGGCGGAAGTCCATCTTAGAGACTCTGTTGTGGCCATTTCGTCATTCCGAGAATGATTAATTCTGCACTTTTTGTCATCTGAGTTCGTTTTGGTGTCGTTTTGTTGAGTTCCGTGTTCTTAAGCGGTTTTTCCGCACTTGAGTTCGATTCTTGTGAATCTCGTCTCAAACTGTTGTTTCGAGTTTATCGTAAGATAATTTAATGTTATTATTCATGTTTCAAGCTTTGGCTTGGTGTTTCGATCGTGTATCGTGTATTTCGGACGTTTTAGGCCATTTTCGTAATTTCCCAAAGTTTGGGGTAATTACTTTCCGTTGTCAAATTTCGAGCCTTCGTGTGGTCGTAGTCGTGTATTCTCTTAGTGCTCGAATTCATCTTTACGAGTACTTCGTAACCGTATCTTCGATTCGTATTCATGTTCGGGTTTCGGGGGTGTCCGGGGCGTCGGAGTTGGCCACAGCCGAGTCATGGCCGCACGTGTTGGGGCCAGGCCACACCTGGCCGAGTTACGGCCGTAAGGGTCCGGCAGTTACGGCCGTACGGCCTATTACATACGTAAGCCCTGGCCGGTTACGTACGTAACACTGCCGGCAGAATTGGGCAGTTAGTTCGGCCATGGCCGGTTATGGCCATAAGCCATGGCCGATTACGTACGTAAGGCGGCCGGCAGGCTGCCTATATAAGGCCAAGTAGACGGGTTTTTCACCTATTTTCTCACTTGTTTCCTTCCCTTCCGCGGCTGGAGGTTTCATGAACATGGAGGCATGTTGTTAGGCAATGAATCCATGAAGTCTTGGAGTCAATATCATCGATTTACCATCCTATAACATCCTTTGATCGAGCGAATCAGGTTAGATTTTCTAGAAATCTAGTTTTGGGGAATTTGGGTATTTTGTTTGTTTTCGTCAGTTTAATCCGTTTTAACTTAGGATTGTGATGGGTTGATGACTATTTAGATGTATTATATCATTTTCCTTGTTATTCCATGGTCGGATCGTATAGATTCGTCGTTTTGGTTGAGTTCTTAATCAACGCCTTGAAGGTGTCCGGTAGAATGTCATAGAGGGGTTTTCAGACGTTCTACGATTATTCTTCCTCGTATGATCGTTGATTTATTAATTATGTGATGCTAGGGTTGAGTTTCTTGTGAGGAACTCGTGTTGAACCCTTCCGTTCATCGTCATCTTCCTTTTCGATAGCAACGAGCATTTCGAAGCTTCCCGGTTGAGCCGTGTTCGTCGGAATACTTGCGTGCCGATTTCGAGGCAAGTATCTTGTCCATACATTTCATATTTCGTAGGTATAATTGTTGGTAAATGATTTTATGTAAAATCCGTAGGTTTAATGAATGTTAAAAAGTATCGGTATGTTCTCGATAAATGTTGTCTTTCAGCGATAACTTGGATGCTTCGTGAATAAGTGTGTTTTTGGCCTATGTGTGTTAACTTCGTTGGTTGAAAGACTTAGGATCACATTTAGTTAATGTAATAAACCGTAATCATTTACCGAGGATTATGTGTTGTTATGTGTGCTTGTTCGGCGAATACGTGACCGGTGATATTGGTTGTTACTCATTTGAAAGGAGGTTGTGATGCTTAATGTTGCTTGGCTTGATAGTTGATTATTGTTGTGTGCTTGTTGTATGTGATGTGCCTCCGGGTAGGATCGTTGAATCTCCGGGATCCATACTTGCTAGTATGGGTCGGGCGTGACCGTAGGGTTATCCATCGGGTATGTCTTGCGGGGACTCCGAGGTTCGTGGCTTGTTAGCGCGATGCCGGGGATAACTTGTGTGGTTATCTATCGGGTATGTCTTGGGGGGACTCCAAGGTTCGTGGCTTGTTAGTGCGATGCCGGGATAACTTATGGTTGTGACTTGATTATGAATGTATCTGTGCTTGTGGTCACGTGACAGTTGTTACGGTGACATGTGATTCGGTATGGCTTCCCTATGGGTTATTCACTCGGGTATGTTCTACGGGAGCATTTGAGGTCCGTGGCTTGCTAGCACGGGACGCGAATAATCTGTGGAAACATGTTGTTATGATATGAATGGGTCTTGAACCCCGTGCTTGTGATCAGGATGGTATGATCGGGTCGTGGACCCCGTGTGTTGTTATCGTAATTGTGCTTTGGGAAAATGACTTTTGGGTTGTGTCCCTAAACGTTTTCAAAACTCCCGAGATCGTAAAATATTTTTACAAGATGTATATCGGGTTTACCCCTATCTTTCGATTTAACCGTTTTGATCAAGTGATTTACCTCGGGAAGTATGTTATGATTTCTAAGTCCTTGGAGTATGATATGTATGGCTTGTATTTTCTGTTTTATACTTGCATTAGCAAAACAGTGGAGTTTTGCTAACCCCCGAGTATTCGGGGGGTGGATGTCTGTATTGCGTCCACATATTTGCAGGTTACTGGGGAGCGAATCACAGGTTCGATATGAAGGATGATGGAAGACGACGATACTAATCACATGAAGACTAATTCTAGAGTATTTGGCAGAGTCTTGTTGGTTATCCCTCCGATGTGTTATTTTCCCGATTTATGGGAGTATTATTGTATTCCAGTCCCTGCGTGGGTATGTGTTCTGGAAAAGAATCTTGTATGTAATGTTGTGTGTATGTTGAGATAAAGATCAAATCGGTCTGATGGTCCTTCATGTAGCCATGTCGGCATATGATGTGATGTGTTATTTTCTTTATTTAGCCTGGTAGATCCTCACGGAGAGGGTCTGCGGTGCTGTAATATTCCCGAGTGGTTTGGGGGTGTTACAGAATATGGTATAGGATCTTAGGTTGAGGAAACCTAGGTTGTTGGGTTGAGTTATGTGTTGTCGGGTCTTGTCTTGTCAGATTTGGTCTTGCTTAGTGGTGTCGCGACGCGTCATCTGAGTTGTCGGTCGTGATTAGTATCGAAGCGCAACCATCATCTTCGTGCGATCTGTGGATGTAAGTCTCCCTACTTTGTTGTGTCTCGTGTTATACGAGTTTATGTGATTCTGTGTTATTATGTGGGGTTTAATTGTGCCTCATGAATACTTACTCCATACTTGTTTGATTCTCGTATTGAGTTGGAATAAAGAGTAGTACCGGTATGTATGTATATATGTATACATCTTTTTGTGAAATCGTTTTTACAGGGGTGATATTTTGGGTTGGTTACTCAATAAAAGTTTCTCAATGTGGTATTTTAAACTTCAAATGTTTTGGGGAAGTCACGTAAATTCTTTTTAAAAGCATCCTTCGAGGAAAAAAATGATTTGATTTTCGTATGATGACCTCGAGATCGAAGGTTTAGTGAATTCAACTACATATATTTTATTTTCATCTTGCATTGAAAATTTTCAAAATTTGATTTTTAAATGCTCAAAAGAGGTCTATCAAAAGTTTACTTGAGACGTGAATTTCGCCTTCAACTTTTCGGTTAAAAGATATGTAGTGAGGATGTAAATTGTTGGTGTGTGGATTCGTATGTTGTTGTTTATTTGTAACCTTCGACTTTTGGTATTATTTGGTATATGTTCATGAATGTGTTGCTGGATTGGAATAGCTAGCGCGCGCTAACGTGGCATGGCTAGCGCACGCTAAATCTCTGTTAAATCATATACTAAATGGTCTGAGCAGAAGCTCGGAAATTGCATTCTGGCCATCGGTCTAACTTTAGCAATTGTTAGGCTGACCGTTTGTGACCGTACTCTATGTGTGTTGTTCAGGAATAACAATTGTTGTGTGTAATTTGAACTGGGTTCTTATCCACCTCGTGTGTAAAGTTTAAAATGACTTTTTGGTACTTTTGCCAAACCGTGTGTGTTTTAAAATGACCTTTCAGGTATTTCGTAAATTTTGGTTATTTCGTTAACCCTTTTTCCTAACTCCTTTGTCGGGTGACTTAACGTATATTTTGAAACTATTGAGTTTTCACGTCTTCGCCTTGTAATTTCAAATGGTATTTTATGACGGTGATTGGTATTTGGAAAATAGCTTTTAGTGAGTATTTGGAAAGTATTACCGTCATCGGCCTTTTTGGAATTTTTGAACGTTTTTGAAAATGGTTTTCAACTTGGTGAGTTCCGGCGTGGAACCCATACATAAGGTGGTTTTGATATAATGAATGACTTTAATTTCATTGCAAATATAGTTCATATAACAATGATATTTTAAAAACGTAAATTGTCGGTGCGATGGTTTGTATATTGTGCTCTAATTTGAATTAAATCTTAATGTATAGAGTTTGATTGCGTGTGATTGTAGACGGGGATGTGTGATTTCCTTGATATGTGTTATTATCTTTCGTTGCTATAGATGGTCGCTTGTTGGTATGCCGAGGGGCAGAGGTCGTGGTCGTAACCGTGGTGTTGATGGCCATGGGGATCAGATGCGGAATCGTGAGAACGTTGTTGGGAATGATTTTAGTTTGGGTGTTGCTACTATATTGCAACAAGTAGCGACTCAGATGACACAGTTGACCCAGGAGGTTCAACGTAGCATTGACGCGAGTCAGAACGTCGGCGTAAATCAATGGCTTCGCGAGGTAGTTCGTATGAATCCCCCTCGATTCGCCGGTGCTGCAGATGCATTGGGCTGGGATGGTTGGATTTTTCAGTTGGAAAAGATATCGGAGGCTGTCGTATGTCCTGAAGAGCGGAAGGTACCTATCGCTCAGTACCTTCTTGACAAAGATGCCGCTAATTGGTGGGAAGCTGTTAAACCTCGTGATCGTGACATCACGTGGGCAGAATTCCAGACATTTATGGAAGCTGAGTTCTGTCCGAATCCGATTAGAGAGCAGAGGATTCATGAATTTTATTTGGCAGAACCGCAAGATATATCGGGGTCGCAGGCTATCATTGACTATAGCAAACAACTCAGTTATGTGCGAGATCGGGTGAGAAGCGAGGAAGAGAGGATCCTTTACTTTGACAGATGAATGAAGCCGGATATTCGCTTGTATATGTCGGGATTCACTTGCACCTCGTTGAGGGACTATCAAGATCGATCCTTAGCCCGTGAATTAGCTTCGTTATCGTCGGAACGTGTGCCCGAGTCCAAGAAACAAAGGAAGTACGATGACCTTGTGGATAGTGCAAGAGTTGGTGTTTCTAGTTTGCAATGTCGTAGCCTTTCAGCTGTGAAGCTCCATCGCTCGATGCGTGGAACTGAGAGTTCCAAGTCGTCTGCTCTGACTCCTGGTAAATCCAGGAGATGTTTTAACTGTAATGTGGCGGGACATGTTCATGCACATTGTCCTTCTCTGCCAGTAACGTGTTACAGGTGCGGACTCAAGGGACACCGAGTTCAGTTTTGTGAGATGGTTACCGAGCCTTCCGGGGCACGGACTTGAGCACCGATATCAGGACTGACTCCGAGGAGTCCCTGAGGGGCGTGGTCTATCAGTTGTATGTTATGTTATTTCCTTACCTTGTTGTTTTGAATTTCGGGGATTAAGTTCTTTTATTCGAAGTGGATCGGATTTTGAACTCCTGTATTTTCGACTCTATCGACTCGTTTATGTTCGTTGACATTTTCTGAGCTTGTCCTGTCCCTTGCTTTTGTTGGTCGAACGAGTGTGGTATTGTTTCAGAATAACTCGTTTGTCGTTGTGACTTTTCAATTACCATTCCATTTCATGTGGATCTTATGTGAATGTACATCATATTGTTATCACCGGATCCTATGATGTCTTGAGTTGAAGTGTGAACTTCGGAGTCTTTGTTCGACCATTGTCATTCGATCATTGTTATTTGATCGTTTGTGTTTATTTTCTATTTTCTCGACTGTGCGTATTTCCTTGTAATAGGTGCTTGTGTTTTGTGATATTTCGGATAATCGACTTGATTGTATTATCTTTTTGATGACGCTTGTCACTTGTTGGTTTTATTATGTCTCTACCGGTGGCATTGTGTTGGTCGTCGTGGAGCGTGTTTTCACGCCGTATATTCCTTTGCGTTGCTTGTAACGTTTCGCCGATGGGCGTAAGTTACGCATTTCTTGTGTATATCTTTGAGTTTTCCTAGCGGGATATTGCTTCACCCTACTTGTTTTAAGTTTCGGGACGAAACTTCTTTTAAGGAGGGTAGTATGTAATATCCACAATTTCGATTTCCGGTAATTTTCTTTTTTTTGGCGGAAGTCCATCGTAGTGAATCTGTTGTGGCCATTTCGTCATTCCAAGAATGATTAATTCTGCACTTTTTGTCATCCGAGTTCGTTTCGGTATCGTTTTGTTGAGTTTCGTGTTCTTAAGCGGTTTTTCAGCACTTGAGTTTGATTCTTGCGAATCTCGTCCGAAACTGTTGTTTCGAGTTTCTCGTAAGATCATTTAATTTTATTATTCATGTTGCGAGCTTCGGCTTGTTTTTTCGATCGTGTATCGTGTATTTCGGACGTTTTGGGCCATTTTCGTAATTTCCCAAAGTTTGGGGTAATTACTTTCCGTTGTCGAATTTCGAGCCTTCGGGTGGTCGTAATCGTGTGTTTTCTTAGTGCTCGAATTCATCTTTGCGAGTACTTCGTAACCGTATCTTCGATTCATATTTAGGTTCGGGTTTCGGGGTCGTCCGGGCCGTTGGAGTTGGCCACGGCCGATTCATGGCCGCACGTGTTGGGGCCAGGCCACACCTGGCCGAGTTACGGCCGTAAGGGTCCGGCAGTTACGGCCGTAAGGCCTGTTATGTACGTAAGAACTGGCCGGTTACATACGTAACACTGTCGACAGAATTGGGCAGTTAGTTCGGCAATGGCCGGTTACGGCCGTAAGCCATGGCCGATTACGTACGTAAGGCTGCCGGCAGGCTGCCTATATAAGGCCAAGCAGATGGGTTTTTCACCCATTTTCTCACTTGTTTCTTTCCCTTCTGCGGCTGGAGGTTTCATGAACATGGAGGCATGTTGTTAGGCAATGAATCCATGAAGTCTTGGAGTCCATATCATCGATTTACCATCCTATAACATTCTCTGATTGAGCGAATCAGGTCAGATTTTTTAGAAATCTAGTTTTGGGGAATTTGGGTATTTTGTTTGTTTTCGTCCGTTTAATCCGATTTAACTTAGGATTTTGATGGGTTGATGATTATTTAGATGTATTATATCATTTCCCTTGTTATTCCATGGTCAGATCGTATAGGTTCATCGTTTTGATTGAGTTCTTAATCGACGCCTTGAATGCGTCCGGTAGAATGTCATAGAGGGGTTTTCGGACGTTCTACGATTATTCTTCCTCGTATGATTGTTGATTTATTAATTATGTGATGCTAGGGTCGATTTTCTTACGAGGAACTCGTGTTGAACCCTTCTGTTAATCGTCATCTTACTTTTTGATAGCAACGAGCATTTCGAAGCTTCCCCGTTGAGCCGTGTTCGTCGGAATACTTGTGTGCCGATTTCGAGGAAAGTATCTTATCCATACGTTTCATGTTTCGTAGGTATAATTGTTAGTAAATGATTTTATGTAAAATTCGGAGGTTTAATGAATGTTAAAAAGTATCGGTATGTTCTCGATAAATGTTGTCTTTCAACGATAACTTGGATGCTTCATGAATAAGTGTGTTTTTGGCCTGTGTGTTAACTTCGTTGGTTGAAAGACTTAGGATCACATTTAGTGAATGAAATAAACTGTAATCATTTACCAAGGATTACGTGTTTTTATGTGTGCTTGTTCGGCGAATACGTGACCGGTGATATTGGTTGTTACTCCTTTGAAATGAGGTTGTGATGCTTAATGTTGCTTGGCTTGATAGTTGATTATTGTTGTGTGCTTGTTGTATGTGATGTGCCTCTGGGTAGGATCGTTGAATCTCCGGGATCCATACTTGCTAGTATGGGTCGGGCGTGACCGTAGGGTTATCCATCGGGTATGTCTTGTGGGGACTCCGAGGTACGTGGCTTGTTAGCGCGATGCCGGGGATAACTTGTGTGGTTATCCATCGGGTATGTCTTAGGGGGACTCCGAGGTTTGTGGCTTGTTAGTGCGATGACGGGATAACTTATGGTTGTGACTTGGTTATGAATGTATCTGTGCTTGTGGTCACGTGACTGTTGTTACGGTGACATGTGATTCGGTATGGCTTCCCTATGGGTTATTCACTCGGGTATGTTCTACGGGAGCATCTAAGGTCCGTGGCTTGATAGCACGGGATGCGAATAATCTATGGAAACATGTTGTTATGATATGAACGGCTCTTGAACCCCGTGCCTGTGATCGGGTAGTGGACCCCGTGTGTTGTTATCGTAATTGTGCTTTGGGAAAATGACTTTTGGGCTGTGTCCCTAAACGTTTTCAAAACTCCCGAGATCGTAAAATGTTTTTACAAGATGTATATCGGGTTTACCCCTATCTTTCGATTTAACCGTTTTGATCAAGTGATTTACCTCGGGAAGTATGTTATGATTTCTAAGTCCTTGGAGTATGATATGTATGGTTGTATTTTCTGTTTTATACTTGCACTAGCAAAACAATGGAGTTTTGCTAACCCCCGAGTATTCGGGGGTGGATGTCTGTATTGCGTCCAGGTACTTGCAGGTTGCTGGGGAGCGAATCACAGGTTCGATATGAAGGATGATGGAAGACGACGATACTAATCACATGAAGACCAATTGTAGAGTATTTGGTAGAGTCTTGTTGGTTATCCCTCCGATGTGTTATTTTCTCCATTTATGGGAGTATTATTGTATTCCAGCCCCTGCATGGATATGTGTTCTGAAAAAGAATCTTGTATGTAATGTTGTGTGTGTTGAGATAAAGATCAAATCGGTCTGATGGTCCTTCATGTAGCCATGTCGACATGTGATGTGATGTGTTATTTTCTGTATTTAGCCTAGTAGATCCTCACGGAGAGGGTCTGCGGCGCTGTAATATTCCCGAGTGGTTTGGAGGTGTTACAGAATTTGGATTCGATCGCACGTCGGCGATCTTCCGATGTGATGCAGGCGACCCTTGCTATGGCCCTTTAGACGACGACGATGGCTACCCAAGATGTGAAGGAATATGAGGGGCGGCCCTCCACTGCTCGCCTCCAGGCATGTAACACCCCAAACTAGGTGGATATTACAGTGCCATGGACCCCCGACTGGGATCCACCAGGCGAATGAAAATTAATGAATTTAATAATATAATTGTAGTACCGAACCACATTATATCATAACTTACTCCGATGAGGAGTTTCATTATAACACACCCAAGATAATATTGAATACATGTATATTTTATATGAAGATAAAATACACAACACTGAATGAAACGGAGTAATCCAAATGGAAATCTACAGCGGAAAAATAAATGACGAAAACATGAATGACTGAAAGGATTGGGCCCCCCTACTAGTATCATTGGGACTCCTCGCCGTCAATGTTCTATTCCCGTGCTTTTGCCTTGCCATGACCTGAAAACAATATCCCCAAACGGGGTGAGTTACACAGAACAACAATCCTCAAGGGTTGAAAATACACAATCCTGATATATCTTTAGTTATGAAATATCCTTAGTTATGAATTACGCTGAAGAGGAGCATCATAGTATGCCCGTAATGTTCTGTGCAAGTATACAAGATGAATGACCGGACACATCCGTCCTTGTACCTAATTAGTCTCACGGAGGTAATCGTTACCGTGTGCACAGTCCAATGTATCGATCCCAATACAAGACCATCGCGTGCTCGACTAAAAATTCCACACATCTGCACCCGGCCACGCAATATGAACCCAGAAGGTCATATGAACGAGAATGACCATAATGAATTTCAATGAATAATAATCCGACAAAGTCAAGAATGACTCACCGAGATGAAAATAATGGTAAAATGAATGATAGTTCAATGAAATGATTGGAACCGCCGTTCCTCGTGAATGAAGTGATTATTCAAAAATTACAAGTCTCAATACGGTTAATACAATTATGAATGAGTTATGATTATGAATGAACAACAACAAAAGGAATGAATATCCTTTTAACCGAGTAACAATTAACTTACTTAACACCGATGAAGAATGTCCTTCCACGAACAACGTCCTAAAAGAGATGTCGGTCGCTCGAACAACCTTGAATGACATAATTTCGAACAATCCATTCAACATATGAATCAAACACGATGATAACCAACATCAAAACGTCGATAGGACTAAGCCAAGTTCATTGGGGCATAATATCAAACACGTTGTGACCAATCTCCGATTGTTTACAATCAATCCTCAATTATACCAACATTAAATCCCCAAGAAGTGTTTCAAACCAACAAAACAACTTCAATACGATCAATAATCCAAAATGAATATCCAAATTCGTGATTTCAACAACAATTAATCGAAAACCCCCAAATCCAACTTAATATTCAAAGTGTTCTTGAATAATCCTTCAATAGTCCAATGAATCTTTATACAAACTCATAATCATATGCATATTTTTTCATACAACATGTTTATAACGTCCAAAACATCATATCTCAACACAAAATCAAAATCCAAGAGGTTGAAGAAATTACCTCTTGAAGATCCAAACACTTCGATCCGATGAACGCGAGTTAAATCGAGTATCCAAGCTTCCCAAACGAATGAAGATGATAAAAATCTAACACTCAAGTGATAGATGATGGAAAATCTCTCCCTCAAGCCCTCTCTCTCAGATATAAGTTGAAGAAATGAGAAAATGAAGAAAAAGTCCCGGCCAAGTCCTTATAAACTGCCGGAAGTTACGGCCGTAACTCGGCCTACTTACGGCCGTAATATCACAGGTCAACGGCCTTACGACCGTAACCAGCCAACTCGTACGGCCGTAACTCGGCTTCATCCAAATACCTGCCGACAGCCTTACGGCCGTACCCGCACTTGACTTACAGGCGTAACTCTCCCTCGTCTAAAACACCTACCGACAACCATACGGCCGTACCCGAACACCTTACGGGCGTAACTCGAACGATATGGCCGTATCCGGCTAAACTTACGGGCGTAAGCCCCCTTCGTCGAAAATGACCAGGCACCCTGTCTGTAACGTACGGCCGTATCCGGACAAGCCTTACAGCCGTACCCACCTCATCTTACGGCCGTATGCCGCAACACTTATGGCCGTAAGTCCTTCTCGTCCGACAAATCCTGAAAATCACGAACACACCTTACGGCCGTAGTCTGCCCACCTTACGGCCGTAACTCCTCATCTTACGGTCGTATGCCGAAACCCTTACGGCCGTAAGTCCCATTCGGCCGAACTGGCCTCAAAACAACGAGCGCCTGTTACGGCCGTATCCGACAATCCTTACGGCCGTAACTCGCCTTCGTCCAAAATCACCTTAATCTAATGAATGCATGTTACGGCCGTAATGTATGACTAGTTACGGCTGTAACTCATTTCTATACAAGATGAAAATCCGACAACTCCGATTTCTCGCTACGATTGATGAATGATCCGACATACCATACGTATGTGAAAGTGAACAAGTCCAACACATGCCAAAGATGAAACTTCCAGTACAAGACTACCCATCACGATGATAATGATAATACTCCTGTCTCGACACTCAAACGGAGATGAAATGACAATCGGTAACTGATACACGGTTACAACATGCCAACAATGAACGCAAATGAAATAATCATGAATGATGAGTGATTATTAATGAGTGTAAATTAGTGACTGATAATTACTGAATGATAATGAATGAATTACAACCGGGTATTACATACTCCCCCCCCTTAAAAAGAGTTTCGTCCCCGAAACTAAGGGTCAAACAACTCGGGATAACTTTCCCGCATAGTCTCCTCGGTTTCCCTAGTAGCCTCTTTGATTCTGTGTCTAGACCACTGAATCTTGACCAAAGGAATCGTCTTGTTCCTCAACTGTTTGATTCGCCGCTCTAAAACTCGTATAGGATGCTCCTCATACGAATGATCATCCGCGATCTCGATTTCGTCGAACTGAAGTATGTGACTCGGGTCGGCAACATACTTCCGCAACTGAGAGACATGAAACACATTATGAATTCGGCTCAACGCCGAAGGTAAATCCAATCGATAAGCTAACTCGCCTACTCTATCCAAAATCTCAAACGGTCCAATGAATCTCGGACTCAACTTTCCCCGCTTCCCGAAACAGAAGATACCTCAACTCGGTGATACTTTGACCAAAACGTGGTCACCCGTCTCGAACTCTAGTGGTCGACGACGATTATCTGCATATGATTTCTGTCGACTCTGAGCTGTCAACATACGAATCCTGATCAAAGCTACCTTCTCCCGAGCGGTTATAAGCATATCGGGCTCAGTGCCGATTGACTCTGATAGGTCGTCCCAACACAAAGGAGATCGACAACGACAACCGTACAAGGCCTCGTAAGGTGCCATCTTAATCGAAGCATGCCAACTATTATTGTATGTGAACTCAATCAACGGTAATTGGGCTTCCCAATCGTCTTTCCAATCGAGGACGCATGCCCTCAACATGTCCTCCAATGTCTGAATAGTCCTCTCTGATTGTCCGTCGGACTGAGGATGAAAAGCGGTACTGAGATTAAGCTGAGTTCCCATAGCACGATGAACTGATTTCCAAAAATGAGACATGAATCGTCCGTCACGATCGGAAACGATACTTTTAGGAATACCGTGCAGTCTCACTATCTCTTTGATGAACAACTGGGTAAGTCTCTCGGGACCCCACGTATCCTTAATCTCAAGGAAATGAGCTGATTTAGTCAAACGGTCCACAATTACCCAGATTGTATTCATGCCACGATGACTCGTCGGTAAACTCGTGATGAAATCCATTGAGATGTCTTCCCACTTCAACTCTTGAATAGGGAGAGGTTTCAGCATATCCGCCGGTCGCTGATGTGCAATCTTGACTTACTGACAGGTTAAGCATCTCGAAATAAATTCTGCGACTTCTCGCTTCATATTACTCCACCAGTAATTTTGTTTCAAGTCCTTGTACATCTTGCTAGACTCCAGATGAACGGAATAAGGGGTAGCATGAGCTTCTCTCAATATCGAGTTTTTTCAACTCGTCATCCGCCGGTGCGCATAACCGATTCTTGAATCGCAAAAGTCCATCCTCGTGGACCACAAATCCAGGGGCTTTCCCTTAACCACATCCTCTTGGATGCGTAACAATGATGGGTCTAAACCCTGATTTACTCTGATTGCCTCCTCAAGTGGCGATGAAATCTTTAACATGCAAAGTTGCCCTTGCATTCGCTGAAGCCAGACCTCGATCTCGAGTCTAAGGAATTCCTGTTGAAGCTCCTTCTGAACTGTTAAACGAGCAAGCATTTGCTCCTGAACGGACTTACGACTCAATGCATCGGCAACCACGTTTACCTTACCCGGGTGGTGCAGGATCTCGATATCATAATCTTTGATTAGTTCCAACCACCGCCTCTGTCGCATATTTAACTCCTTCTGAGAAATATATACTTCAAACTCTTGTGATCGGTGAATATCTGACATGTGACACCATAAAGGTAATGATGCCCAATTTTCAATGCGAAAACCACGGCTGCTAACTCCAGGTCGTGGGTCGGATAATTAACCTCGTAAGGTCTCAATTGTCGCGAAGCATAGGCAATAACCTTCCCATTCTGCATTAATACACATCCGAGACCGTGTCCGGACGCGTCACTATAAATCAAGAATCCTTTCGTCCCTTGTGGCAAGGAAAGTACAGGTGCTGAAATTAACCAGCTCTTGAGTTCCTCAAAACTCCGCTGACACGCGTCGGACCACGCGTATTTCTTATCCTTTCACAAAAGGTTCGTCATTGGTTGAGCGATTTAGAAAATCCTTCTACAAACTGCCGATAATAACCGGCTAATCCGAGAAAGCTTCGGATTTCCTAAACATTCTTCGGAGGTAACCAATCTTGAATACCCTCCGTCTTCTGAGGATCAACACGCACCCCGTCTGATGAAATTACATGCCCGTGAAAACGTCACTTCGGACAACCAGAGCTCACATTTGGAAAACTTTCCATAAAGTTGCTCTCGTCTCAACACGTCGAGAACCTGATGAAGGTGAAGCTCGTGTTCCTCCCGGTCACGAGAATAAATTAAAATGTCATCAATGTAGACAATCACAAACTGATCCAAAAAGTCGATGAAAACTCGATTCATTAATTCCATGAATACCGCAGATGCATTATATAACCCAAACGGCATTACCTCGAACTCATAATGACCATAGCGTGTACGAAACGCTGTCCTTGCGATATCCGACTCTCGAATTCGCAACTGATGATATCCAGATCTTAGGTCGATCTTGGAAAATATTGAAGCTCCCTGAAGTTGATCTAAGAGATCATCAATACGGGGTAGAGGATACTTATTCTTGATCGTCACCCTGTTCAAATCCCGATAATCAATACACAAGCGAAATGAACCATCCTTCTTCTTGACAAACAACACTGGTGCTCCCCACGGGGATGCACTCGGTCGGATATAACCTTTCTCGAACAATTCCTCAAGTTGATTCTTCAACTCCTGCATTTTGGTCGGGGCCATCCGGTACGGTGCCTTCGATATTGGAGACGTACCAGGCTCCAACTCAATCGTGAATTCCACATCTCTCTATAGAGGTAAACCAGGTAGCTCGTCTAGGAGTACATCGTCAATCGATAACAATGATACCACGAATGATTGAACACCTCGATTACCTTAGAACGGTCAATCGATGAAAATGATACAATGAATGATTGAACACTTCGATTGCCTTAGAATGGCCAATCGATGAAAATGATACAATGAATGATTTAACACTTCGATTGCCTTAGAATGGCCAATCGATGAAAATGATACGATGAATGATTGAACACTTCGATTGCCTTGGAACGGCCAATCGATGAAAATGATACAATGAATGATTGAACAATTTGATTGAGTAATTTCACTGCTTCCATCATATTAATAATTCTTCTGGAACAACGGGGATTACCTCCCTGAAATACGCACTCGGCTCCAATGACTGAAATGATAGTGACCAAGCGCTTACGAACATTGAGGATGGTATCATGACGATCCATCCAACTAATATCCAATTTTACATCGTCCTTAGATAAATCCACCACGATGAGGTCCGCCAACCAAATGCGGTCATTAAGCTTAATTCGGTATGATTTCCGAAAATTCTTCTACCGTCAGGTAGACCAATGATATAAGGTCCACAATCAATAGGACTATCCAAATTAAGTCTATTCAAACATGATTCGGAAATGAATGAATGCGATGCACCAGTATCAAAAAGGGTACACACAGGTTGAGATAAAATTGCGAGTATACCTGAGGTCATTCGGGCCACCGGATCGTCGGTCCCCTTCCTCGCGTGAATTCGGGACTTGCCGGCCCCCGAACTAGACGCTCCCGTCTAATAAATATGAGCTCCGCCTTTACTCTCTTCCGTCGTCTAAAACGATGCTGACAGAGCAGCCTGATTCTGAATCGCTTATTGCTTCGGGGCTTGAGATGCCGCCGGAGTCGGCTTGGAGTCCTTTCGGCAATAACGGACCTTATGCCCAACAATCCTACAATTATGGCACATGATAGACGGTTTCAGACACTTAGTGCTGTAATGACCCGGCGCTCCACAGTTGAAACAGATGATGGCCGAACTGGCCGCTCGGGACTGAGATCCCGCAGGATTAGGCGCCGTAGGAGGTCGCTCAGAAATGTTAGGGCCCGCACGAGGCTTCTTGTAGGTTGACCGACCGCCTTCGGACCGATTACGCTTCGTTGATTTCTTGCTGACAGATGAAGGTCATTGCTCAGCAATTTCCTTAGCAGCAGGCTCATACGGGAGGGTTCTCTCGATTAATTCGGCCAAAGTGGCGTAATGATGATTGAGCAATTGCATATGGGTCATCATGACCTGCATAAAAATGAGTGGATCAACCCGAATATCTTCTGATCGAGCCGAGTCCTGGGTACGATTTCCCGACAGCGAGTGATTATTTCCCGGGTTTCGGCCCGCATCGCGGCCTCTCTCCGTGCATCCCCTGACAACTCTCTCCATAATGAAGTAGGAAGGACGCATGATAATCATAGATCTCGTATGAGTACCGCATTATGATTTACGTCATGAAATGATGAATATGAGCATACGCGCTCTAACACAGTGATTACATTAATGATTAACTGAGGTGACATGATTATCTAATGAAATTCTTGAAATGATTATCTTGAACAAATTAACAAGATTAATGATATGATCTTCCAGATCAACAACTGAGTAATGAAATGAATTGAGTGATTAATGAGTTAACATGATCGTCCTGATCAAATGAAAATGATGTTTGAGGATTGTTAAATGATGAAGTATGAATGAATGATTATTGCCAGAAATTATACCATGGCGTTAGAAGTGTTACAGTTCCTTCGGTCTGATTTGCTCGGGATTTGCACAGGTCACACGTCATGCGAAAGTCTAATAATACTAGTCTGATGACAATGATTTCAAATGAGACATGACTCTAAAGGTAGTATTCAAAACCACGCTCCGATACCAACTCTGTAACACCCCAAACTAGGCGAATATTACAGTGTCGTGGACCCCCGACTGGGATCTACCGGGCGAATGAAAATTAATGAATTTAATAATATAATTGTAGTATCGAACCACATTATATCATCACTTACTCTGATGAGGAGTTTCCTTATAACACACCCAAGATAATACCGAATACATTTATATTTTATATGAAGATAAAATACACAACACTGAATGAAATGGAGTATCCAAATGGAAATCTGCAGCGGAAAAATAAATGACGACAACATGAATGACTGAAAGGATTGGGGCCGCCTACTAGTATCACTGGGACTCCTTACCGTCAACGTTCTATTCCTGTGTTTTTGCCTTGCAATGACCTGAAAACAATATCCCCAAACGGGGTCAGTTACACAGAACAACAATCCTCAAGGATTGAAAATGCACAATCATGATATATCTTTAATTATAAAATATCCTTAGTTATGAATTACGCTGAAGAGGAGCATCATAGTACGCCCGTAATGTTCTGTGCAAGTGTACAAGACGAATGACCGGACACACCCGTCCTTGTACCTAATTAGTCTCACGGAGGTAATCGTTACCGTGTGCACAGTCCAATGTATCGATCCCAATACATGACCATCGCGTGCTCGACTAAAAATTCCACACATTCGCACCCGGCCACGCAATATGAACCCAGAAGGTCATATGAACGAGAATGGCCATAATGAATATCAATGAATAATAATCCGACAAAGTCAAGAATGACTCACCGAGATGAAAATAATGGTGAAATGAATGATAGTTCAATGAAATGATTGGAACCGCCGTTCCTCGTGAATGAAGTGATTATTCGACAATTACAAGTCTCAATACGGTTAATACAATTATGAATGAGTTATGATTATGAATGAACAACAACAAAAAGAATGAATATCCTTTTAACCGAGTAAGAATTAACTTACTTAACACCGATGAAGAATGTCCTTCCACGAACAACGTCCTAAAAGAGTTGTCGGTCGCTCAAATAACCTTGAATGACATAATTTCGAACAATCCATTCAACATACGAATCAAACAGGATGATAACCAACATCAAAATGTCGATACGACTAAACCAAGTTCATTGGGGCATAATATCAAACACGTTGTGACCAATCTCCGATTGTTTACAATCAATCCTCAATTATACCAACATTAAATCCCCAAGAAGTGTTTCAAACCAACAAAACAACTTCAATACGATCAATAATCCAAAATGAATATCCAAATTCGTGATTTCAACAACAATTAATCGAAAACCCCCAAATTCAACTTAATATTCAAAGTGTTCTTGAATAATCCTTCAATAGTCCAATGAATCTTTATACAAACTCATAATCATATGCATATCCCTTCATACAACATGATTATAACGTCCAAAACATCATATCTCAACACAAAATCGAAATCCAAGATTTTGAAGAAATTACCTCTTGAAGATCCAAACACTTCGATCCGATGAACGCGAGTTAAATCGAGTATCCAAGCTTCCAAAACGAATTAAGATGATAAAAATCTAACACTCAAGTGATAGATGATGGAAAATCTCTCCCTCAAGCCTTCTCTCTCGGATATAAGTTGAAGAAATTGAGAAAATAAAGAAAAAGTCCCGGCCAAGTCCTTATAAACTTCCAGAAGTTACGGCCGTAACTCGGCCTACTTATGGCCGTAACATCACAGGTCAACGACCTTACGGCCGTAACCAGCCAACTCGTACGGCCGTAACTCGGCTTCGTCCAAACACCTGCCGACAGCCTTACGGCCATACCCGCACTTGACTTATGGGCGTAACTCACCCTCGTCTAAAACAACTGCCGACAACCATACGGCCGTACCCGAACACCTTACAGGCATAACTCGAATGATACGGCCGTATCCGGCCAAACTTACGGGCATAAGCCCCCTTCGTCGAAAATGACCAGGCACCCTGTCTGTAACGTACGGCCGTATCCGCACAAGCCTTACGGCCGTACCCGCCTCATCTTACGGCCGTATGCCGCAACACTTACGGCCGTAAGTCCTTCTCGTCCGACAAATCTTGAAAATCACGAACACACCTTACGGCCGTAGTCTGCCCACCTTACGGCCGTAACTCCTCATCTTACGGTCGTATGCCGAAACCCTTACGGCCGTAAGTCCCATTCGGCCGAACTGGCCTGAAAACAACGAGCGCCTGTTACGGTCGTATCCGACAATCCTTACGGCCGTAACTCGCCTTCGTCCAAAATCACCTTAATCCAACGAATGCATGTTACGTCCGTAATGTATGACTAGTTACGGCCGTAACTCATTGCTAGACTAGATGAAAATCCGACAACTCCGATTTCTCGCTACGATTGATGAATGATCCGACATACCATACGTATGTGAAAGTGAACAAGTCCAACACATGCCAAAGACGAAACTTCCAGTACAAGACTACCCATCACGATGATAATGATAATACTCCCATCTCGACACTCAAATGGAGATGAAATGATGATCGGTAACTGATACACGGTTACAACATGCCAACAATGAACGCAAATGAAAGAATCATGAATGATGAGTGATTATTAATGAGTGAAAATTACTGACTAATAATTACTGAATGATAATGAATGAATTACAACCGGGTATTACACGGCGGACCTTGAAGATGCTCGGAAACAGAGTGTCGAGTTTTCCGACAGGATCGTGACGATGGAGAAGAGTTCCTTGGAGGCGGACAAAAAGGCGAGCAAAGACCTCGAACGGGCTCGGGCGGCGACTGATCGGATGAGGGATCAGATGACGGAAGCCCGCAGGTCGCACGAGGCCGCTCGAAGGAGGCGGATGAGCTGAAGGCGATCATCAATCGGTTGACCGGTGAGCTGGCGACGTCGAGGGAAGAGGTGGCTGCCAAAGCTGCCGAGCTCCAGGGCGCGAACCAAACGCTTGCGGGATGGAAGGAGAAATTGGAGGTGACCGAGGCCGATCCCTATATCAACGTGGAATATGTCAATGAATTTGCCTATTATATGGCTTATGCTGACGCGAACCGCGCTGCTAAGAAGGGAGGACTCGGGGTCGGCCCTTTGGTTGACAATTTCAAAGCCTACGTGCTCGAGCACCCTTTGCAGCCCGTATTCGTCGTGCCGATCCTCGACCTCTCCTTAGATCATGGGGTCGACCTGAGTTGGTATCCGTCGCCGGACAACCTTGCTCACCGGAGTGCCCCAGAGGATGATGGTGTCGAGCCTGCTGCTGGTGAGGGAACGGGCGCCGATCTTTGAGCTTTTCTGCTTTCTAACTTGTAATTTTTCCAACTTTTGCTGTATTTTGCCTTCGTGCGCTTGTACACATATTTCGAATGAAATGGAATAATATGTTTGCTTATGATTTCCTGCCCATATGATCGTATTTCTGAATCCTTTGCATGACTTTATACAAGTGTTTAAGGAACGATCGTCGAGCGCACAGCTCCAAGTGAATTGATAAACTCATACTGGTAACTTTTAGAACAAAGTCGATCGTTGTACATATATCTGAACAATGCCTATCGTTGTACATGTAGCTCCGCTCTCCCCCTTGTTTTTGTTTACTTGGTGAAAGTAAGGGAACGAAAATAAATCGTTTAGCAAGCGGTCTTCAATTTTGCAGATTCCTCAAGGAAGGCCGACCATCTCGGCCTAGAGGAACCGTGCACGGTTGTGGAGGTCGATGGACCGACCTCTGCGGCCGTGTCTTGTGCGCAAGAGACATTCCGTCTGATGGCCTACTTCGCGCGACTCACTTAATTGTGAGGGTCCTCCGTAGACTACGTCTTACCTCGCAATGTAGCGATGGGGCGGATGATCTAAACCTGGAGGACTACTTGCACGGGGCGCTGTCGGATGAATCGACTTTGTGACCGTGTCTTGTTAGCACTTTTCTGCCTGGGGCCGACATGTTAGATGGCGGACCTTTGAGGGCATACGTTGTGACGGGGGTAGGAACGCGTCGCATTGTCCAGGTTCACCATGTTAGATGATGGACCTTTGAGGGCGGGTGAGCGGGTCCACAGATCTGTTTTGGAGGGTCCTTTGGCTACGCCTGCCTCGTATTTAAATGAAGGGCGAGCGATCTCTGCCCAAAGGAACCTTGCATGGTCGCAGAGATCGGTTCCATCGACCTCCACAACCATGTCGACACTTTTCTACCTTGAATCATCATGTTAGATGGTGATCCTTAACGGTATACGTTGTGCAAGGGGAGGCGATCGCTTGCCTCGGTCCTTCATGTTGATGACGAACTTTAGATGGCGAGCGAGTCATCCTCTGATTTGTTTTGGAGGGTCCTTCGGCTACGCCTACCTCATATTTAAATGAAGGGCGAGCGATCTTTGCCCAAAGGAACCTTGCATGGACGGACTGTCGGTTCCATGGACCTCCCGAACCATGGCTGCACTTTTCTACCCCGGACCATCATGTTAGATGGCGACCCTCGACGGTATACGTTGTGCTGGAGGAGGCGATCGCTTTCCTAGGTTCATCATGTTAGATGACGAACTTTAGTGGGCAAGCGAGTCATCCTCTTTTTGAAGACGTTGCTTGGGCATTATGTAACACCCCCAATCCGCTCAGGGATATTACACGCCGTAGAACCTTTCCTCAAGGATCTACCAGGCTGGTAACGACATATAACAACTCAAATACAACTCATGCCCACGCAGGGGACAAAATACAACCACACCCGTACAACGGGAACAATATAGCAGCGGAAAATAAAGTACAACTGAACCAACACACGATGTACGGTTCCTCATGTGATTAGTATCGATCATCTTTCATCATTCTTCGTGCCGACCCTGTGTTATGCTCCAAAACCTGAATGCAAAAACAGACATCCACCCCCCGAATACTCGGGGGTTAGCAAAACTCCACTGTTTTGCTAGTGCAAGAACAAAGTGCAAATACGAGCCATACAATTCACATTCCACGAATAACAATAACCAAGGATCCTCAAAGATCCAAACGAAACAAAAAGTACTTCCCGAGGCAAGGGTTTGAGAAAACATTTCAAAATCGAAATATCATAAATCAATGGAAGTAATTTATAAAACGGTTTAGAATGCCATCGAGAGTTTTAATAGAAAACAATTTAGGATTATCAAATCCTACTTTTCAAAATCCAAAAGACAAAAGGGGTCACCGCCCCAAAGGTTTACTTTCTGAAAAATGACATTAACCAAACCGTTGGGATTTTAGCCCCAAATCCGTAAAACGACTTTTACAAAACCATTGGGATTTTAGCCCCAAATCTCATTAACTCACAGTACACAAGAACGACCACAAGGTTCGTCTCCCAACATCAAAATCCACAAATAAAGGATTTAAAACATAAACAACAAAATACTCTAGAGCCATCCTAGCCAAGTAGGCCAAACGAACAACTTACCTCTTACACACTTTGTCAATGCATGCAATCATGAAAACCGTTCAAAAGCACTCATTTCCGGAAATGCCAATATTAAATCACATTTGTAAAATGCACCACAATTAACCGTCGATCCACGTCTCTGTGGACCCCTACCGAGACCCCGTCGGATCTAACCCGTAGTGGTTAAAAGCAAGCTCGTCGATCCACGTCTCTGTGGACCCCTACCGAGACCCCGTCGGATCTAACCCGTAGTGAGCATACACACACACACGTTACTCATGCAATACTAATATGCTAAGAATGTAAGTTCATTAAGAATACTCACTAGAGATGGCCATTAACTCGACACCATTATCAAACTCTTCAAAACACCACAACAAGATTAAATACGGAATACACCATTCCATAACTTTAAACAATAGGAGTATCATCATCAAATTCTTCAACGTTCAAAATAACCAAATCATAATCAATCCCCAAAACACACCATTCACAAAACACACACGCCATTTGATAGAAAGCCTTTAACGAGGCCAAATCAAATCTTTTGAAACTTCATTTCAAACAACCAAACAAACACACCAAGACGATCACCGATCATCATATCCATAAAATAAGAAAAGTATGGGCAAGGTACTTGCCTCGAATAAGAACAACGCGGAGAATCGACCGAAGTAGGTTGGCCCGAACCGACTACGAACCCGCCGACTCCACCGAACGCCAACTCACGTTCATAAACTACGAAGGACAAATAATAACAATGAAATGAATTCCATAACATGACTCAAAGCCGTTGAATTCAAAGAACGAATGACGAAAGTTCACGGATTTCCCCCAAAACGGCCAAGAACACGATTCGTTCCGTCAAATCACGAAAACGGAATTCTAAGTTGAAATATGGATATACAATCCATAGAATATGTTTAACAACATCATTTAACCATAATCGATCCATCGAAAACGGATGAAAAACGAGATCGGGGACAAATCCCCCGAAAACTCAATTTGAAGGAAATCAAGAAATATACTTCGATTCGACGAAGAACAATGGATTAAATGATGTTAAACACGAGAATACTACCAAGATTAATCATACCCATCATGAATTAATCAACAACACGGAACGAATCGGACGAAAATGCAAAAACCCCCAAATTCACGAAATTAGGGTTCTAAGGAAGATTACCTTGATTCGCTGGATCAAAGGATGATAACGGATGATTGATTGATGTTATGAACTCAAGAACTTCATGGATTTGTTGTTAAACAACATGGCTTAAATCACCCATGAATCGCCAAATGGACGGAGAAGGAAGGAAATGAAAACGAAGGGAAATGTGGTGAGTCTGTCATATATATCGGGCGGAACTAGCGTGCGCTAGCCTTCCCGGACTAGCGTGCGCTATCGGCCGACCGGCCGAGCACTCTCGGCCATGGCCCGCATGACCCGGCACCACCGACCAGTGCCGACCATGACTCGTCCACCTACTCCCGCTAGCGTGCGCTCTGGCCGAAGCTGCGCGCGCTTGTGGCACATCCGGTAGCCACCGGACTAACAAACTTACCAGTGTAACGTCGCTAGTCGGCCGGCGGCGCTACCCTACCGGTTAGCGTGCGCTACGGACAAGCGGCGTGCGCTACTGCCGATCTGGCCGAGTCGAACCTCGAATCCCTCCGCCTGTGCCCGATAGCGTACGCTAGCCACCCGATAAGCGGCGCTACACTGCCGGTTAGCGCGCAGCTTCCGGCGATGGCGTGCGCTACGCCGGTTCTCGCGCACTGTCCGGCCGGTGCCCTAATCGTCCGGCGATCCGCAACCGTCCGGCCGATGCGACCACTGGCTCGGCGACCCGATTTCCAAAACGTCACGGAGCGAACACGGCGAAAAGTTCGCGGACAACATCAACGGCTCGAAATGAAAACATAATACCATAATTAGTCATACGCGACCAAGAAACGGTCGAGACAACAATTACAGATACGGATACCCGTAACTTTCAAGAAATTACAAAATGGCCCAAAACGCCTAAATCACGATACGTGATCGAATAACCAAATCGAAGTTCACAACACGTCTAACAAAGTTAAACGGACTTACGGAAACTCGAAGCAATGATTTGAGCGAGATTCGCAAGAATCGAACTCAAGCGCGGAAAAGTCGCTAAAAAGCACGGAACTCAACAAAACGACACCGAAACGAACTCGGATGTCAAAAAGTGTAGAATTAATCATTCTCAGAATGACGAAACGGTCATGAGCGAGTCGTCAAAACGGACTCTGTCCGAAAAAAGAAATTTACCGAAAATCGAAAATTGCGGATATTACATTCTACCCTCCTTAAAAGAAGTTTCGTCCCGAAACTTAAAACAAGTAGGGAGAAGAAATATTCCGCCAGGAAAAACTCAACGAGATACACAAGAATGCGTAACTAACGCCCAACGGCGAAATGTTACAAACAACGCAAATGAATATACGGCGTGTAAACACGCTCCACGGCGACCAACACAACGTCGCCGTTAGGGATATAATAAAACCAACAAATGACAAGCGTCATCAAACGGATAATATAGCCAAGTAAATTATCCGACAATCACAAAACACAACGAACGAAAATCAATATGATTGACCAACCCAACGGTACATCAATCAAAACGCGAGCCAATCGCTGAACAAAATACGGAATTCCACCGCCCAAGGGTTTGAAGATCGAAAACGAGACTAATTTCCCGAACTTAAGGGAATTACAAAGGAGCCTGAACGCTCAACAATCACAAAACGAGAACAAAAACCGAACAAACAAACGATCGAGACAACAAAAATCGAACAATCATCTCCGAAACACGAAGGATAATAAAATTCAAACAACAACTCCAAGGTTCACATCTCGACTCGAGACAATATATGATCCGGTGAAAACAACAGGATGTGCATTCACATAAGATCCACAGGAAAGGGAATAGCAATTAAAAAGTCACAACGACAAACGAGTTATTCCGAAACAATACCACACTCGTTCGATAACAAAAACAAGGGGTAGGACAAGCTCAGAAATGTCAACGAACATAAATGAGTCGACAGAGTCGAAAACATAAGAGTTCCAAATCCGATCCACTTCGAATAAAAGAACTAATAGAACCAGATGATGTCACTCCCGAACAAGGTTCACAAGAATCGAACCGAACCCGAAAAAGTCACAGCGATAACCAGATCGACCCACAACAAGGTCATAGCTCGCTCGGACGATGAAACCGAAATACAGAACAAGTTCATAAAGTACCAACGAACATGAGCGAATCGATAGACTGGGGAAAGAGAAAATACAGAAGTCAAAATAGTATGGGCATTACCTCCGACCTCGTCCACGAAATTCACAAAAACGGGAGCAAGGTAACAAGACATTAAACAACCGACACATAACGGAACCATCACCGATGCACTCGGTCATACCAAACCAAGCTCTAACAGCTCGCACATGCGCGATAACGCAGAAATCACCATGAGATGGCAACATTCAATACCAACATTCCGCCTCTCACAGGGGGCTAGCACAACCAACGTGTGGAGAGCGACTCAACGCTCACACCGCCAATTCGATCATACTCGGGAGAAAGTATCAAAATGACAATGCGAACATCATACATACATACCCAGCCCACAAACGGGAATGGATAGGTTTTAAAAACGAAAACCTCATTTTGAAAATAATTTAGAAGAACACCGGTTGATCTTGAGTATCACCTTTCAAAAAGTACAAACTTGAAACATCGTTATCGAGACATTGGAGTACCATTTCGCATTTGATAAAAATGAGGACACTTTCTCTTAGTGAAAACTTTCAAAATATTCGACCCTCGGGTCTAAATAAAAGTGTTGAAAATATCTCAAAACATTTTGGTCCTCGAGGTAGAAAAATTTTGAAATATATTGTGGCATCTAGGATGTACCACAAGAAAATAACTCATTTGAAAAGTATGTCTCGAAATTTTTTTTTCTAAGATACTCAAGGTTTTCAAAAATCCAATAGGCCAGAATGCCCAAAACTCACACATACCGACGTTCACTAAAACAACTCCTAGCACACGCATCAAAAAAAAAATTTAAAATCAAGACAATACATGTCTTTAAACGGAAATAAACGATAAAGTACCACAGTCGAAGACCGCCTAGGATTTAGGACAAGACCACTGACCCCATTCGAGGCCTCTAAGGACCCTCCCGCACTGGCTAGTGAACAAGTCGAACGCGTATAAGCACAAAGCTCCCACAATAGAACTTGTAAAACGTGCAAATCGATTCGAAAATCATCAACAACGGACAAAAACAATAATAAAAAGACATCACAAGCGACGACACTCCTCGTATAAATCAAATACGAGAGTCGACTAAATACATATCGTGAAATCAAAATTCACATAAGGAATCCACCACTTAACAAATAATCATAAAAATATCTCGTGTCACACGAGGCACAACACAAAGAAGGGACACTTACTTCCACAGGTCGCACGAAGATGATGATTGCCCCACGATACTAATCACGACCAACAAACTCAAACGACGCATCGCGACACGACTCAGTCAGATAAAATCCGACGAAACAAGACTCAAACAACACGACTTGACCCGACAGCCTAGGTTTCCTCAACCTAAGCTCTGATACCATTTCTGTAACACCCCCAATCCGCTCAGGAATATTACACGCCGTAGAACCTTTACTCAAGGATCTACCAGGCTGGTAACGACATATAACAACTCAAATACAACTCATGCCCACGCAGGGGACAAAATACAACCACACCCGTACAACGGGAACAATATAGCAGCGGAAAATAAAGTACAACTGAACCAACACACGATGTACGGTTCCTCATGTGATTAGTATCGATCATCTTTCATCATTCTTCGTGCCGACCCTGTGTTATGCTCCAAAACCTGAATGCAAAAACAGACATCCACCCCCCGAATACTCGGGGGTTAGCAAAACTCCACTGTTTTGCTAGTGCAAGAACAAAGTGCAAATACGAGCCATACAATTCACATTCCACGAATAACAATAACCAAGGATCCTCAAAGATCCGAACGAAACGAAAAGTACTTCCTGAGGCAAGGGTTTGAGAAAACATTTCAAAATCGAAATATCATAAATCAATGGAAGTAATTTATAAAACGGTTTAGAATGCCATCGAGAGTTTTAATAGAAAACAATTTAGGATTATGAAATCCTACTTTTCAAAATCCAAAAGGCAAAAAGGGGTCACCGCCCCAAAGGTTTACTTTCTGAAAAATGACATTAACCAAACCGTTGGGATTTTAGCCCCAAATCCGTAAAACGACTTTTACAAAACCATTGGGATTTTAGCCCCAAATCTCATTAACTCACAGTACACAAGAACGACCACAAGGTTCGTCTCCCAACATCAAAATCCACAAATAAAGGATTTAAAACATAAACAACAAAATACTCTAGAGCCATCCTAGCCAAGTAGGCCAAACGAACAACTTACCTCTTACACACTTAGTCAATGCATGCAATCATGAAAACCGTTCAAAAGCACTCATTTCCGGAAATGCCAATATTAAATCACATTTGTAAAATGCACCACAATTAACCGTCGATCCACGTCTCTGTGGACCCCTACCGAGACCCCGTCGGATCTAACCCGTAGTGGTTAAAAGCAAGCTCGTCGATCCACGTCTCTGTGGACCCCTACCGAGACCCCGTCGGATCTAACCCGTAGTGAGCATACACACACACACGTTACTCATGCAATACTAATATGCTAAGAATGTAAGTTCATTAAGAATACTCACTAGAGATGGCCATTAACTCGACACCATTATCAAACTCTTCAAAACACCACAACAAGATTAAATACGGAATACACGATTCCATAACTTTAAACAATAGGAGTATCATCATCAAATTCTTCAACGTTCAAAATAACCAAATCATAATCAATCCCCAAAACACACCATTCACAAAACACACACGCCATTTGAAAGAAAGCCTTTAACGAGGCCAAACCGAAATCTTTTGAAACTTCATTTCAAACAACCAAACAAACACACCAAGACGATCACCGATCATCATATCCATAAAATAAGAAAAGTATGGGCAAGGTACTTGCCTCGAATAAGAACAACGCGGAGAATCGACCGAAGTAGGTTGGCCCGAACCGACTACGAACCCGCCGACTCCACCGAACGCCAACTCACGTTCATAAACTACGAAGGACAAATAATAACAATGAAATGAATTCCATAACACGACTCAAAGCCGTTGAATTCAAAGAACGAATGACGAAAGTTCACGGATTTCCCCCAAAACGGCCAAGAACACGATTCGTTCCGTCAAATCACGAAAACGGAACTCTAAGTTGAAATATGGATATACAATCCATAGAATATGTTTAACAACATCATTTAACCATAATCGATCCATCGAAAACAAATGAAAAACGAGATCGGGGACAAATCCCCCGAAAAGTCAATTCGAAGGAAATCAAGAAATATACTTCGATTCGACGAAGAACAATGGATTAAATGATGTTAAACACGAGAATACTACCAAGATTAATCATACCCATCATGAATTAATCAACAACACGGAACGAATCGGACGAAAATGCAAAAACCCCCAAATTCACGAAATTAGGGTTCTAAGGAAGATTACCTTGATTCGCTGGATCAAAGGATGATAACGGATGATTGATTGATGTTATGAACTCAAGAACTTCATGGATTTGTTGTTAAACAACATGGCTTCGTCACCCATGAATCGCCAGCCGCGGACGGAGAAGGAAGGAAATGAAAAACGAAGGGAAATGTGGTTGGTCTGCCATATATATACTGGGCCGGAACTAGCGTGCGCTAGCCTTCCCGGACTAGCGTGCGCTATCGGCCAGTAACAGCCGAGCACTCTCGGCCATGGCCCGCATGACCCGGCACCACCGACCAATTCTGCCGACCATGACTCGTCCACCCTACTCCCGCTAGCGTGCGCTACGGCCGGAAGCCTGCGCGCGCTAGCCGACCTGTCCAGTAGCCACTGGACTAACAAACTTACCTAGGTAACGTACGCTAGTCGGCCGGCAGCGTGCGCTACCCCTTCCGGTTAGCGTGCGCTACGACCGACAGCAGCGTGCGCTACCTGCCGATCCTGACCGAGTCCAGAACCTCAGAATCCCTCTGCCCAGGCCCGATAGCGTACGCTAGGCCACCCGATAGCGTGCGCTACACCTGCCGGTTAGCGCGCGCAGCCTTCCGGCAGTAGCGTGCGCTACGCCGGTTCTCGCGCACTGTCCGGCCGGTGCCGCAATCGTCCGGCCGATCCATAACCGTCGGCGATGCGACCACCAGGGCTCGACGACCCGATTTCCAAAAACGTACGGAACGAACACGACGAAAAGTTCGCGGACAACATCAACAGCCCGAAATGAAAACATAATACCATAATTAGTCATACGCGACCAAGAAACGGGTCGAGACAACAATTACAGATACGGATACCCGTAACTTTCAAGAAATTACAAAATGGCCCAAAACGCCCGGAAATCACGATACGTGATCGAATAACTAAACCAAAGTTCACAACACGTCTAACAAAGTTAAACGGACTTACGAAACTCAAACAGCTCAACGAGATTCGCAAGAATCGAACTCAAGCGCGGAAAAGTCGCTAAAAAGCACGGAACTCAACAAAACGACACCGAAACAAACTCGGATGTCAAAAAGTGTAGAATTAATCATTCTCAGAATGACGAAACGGTCATGAGCAAGTCGTCAAAACGGACTCCGTCCGAAAAAAGAAATTTACCGAAAATCGAAAATTGCGGATATTACACATTAGCCTTTCGTTAGACATGGTGGGAATCAGGGAAAGACCTCCGAAGTTCCCACCTCTTGATTGAATCATATAGATCCGGCCGCCAAGGTTGATCAAGGGGGTCGACTCGTATGAGTCATTCGGTTTATCGTGTTCGACTCTGGCGACTGGTTCTATCGCCGATCTCAGCCCTTGGTCCTTTATGCCTGGGTCTCCGACTAAGTTACTAAACTATCCAGCTTGCCCTCCTCGAACAATCTCCATAGTTATTTGAGGAGATCGCGGCACTGGTTGGTGTTGTGGTTGGGACTCTTGTGGTAAGCACAAAACTTATTGCGATCCTGGTGACCGTTGTCCCTTATCGCTTTTGGCATGCTTAGCCGCTCGCGCCCCTTGATGGCGTTGAAAATACGGGCCGGAGATAGATTGAGGTTGTGGAGGAGGTGAACTTCCACATCCTCGAAGGCCTTGAATTCACCGGGTGACTTGGCGACCTCCTTTTTGGACTTGGCGATCGCCGTATTTTGGATGGGAGATGGTGTCCCCTCGCCTAGACGAAGGGTGAGCAGCCTCTGCCTGGCCAGAACATCGGTAGCTTTGGCGTGGAAGATCGCATAGGTTTGGGGGATGTCCTTCAGAAGGTGCCTGAACATGGGCGAATGACCATAGAATCCCCCCAGGGCCAAGTAGAGGCCGAGCTCGTCGCTTATGGGCTCGCCGGTAAGGACTACTTCATCCACCCGGTCGATGTAATCTTCGTCGGACTCGTCTTCCCCCTGCCTGATCTTCATCATGCGGTGGGGACCTTCTGGCCGAGCGACCTTGGCGGCGAAGTACGACATGAAGTCGCTCGCCAGTTTTTCGAAGGAATTGATTGATCGTGGTGGCAATGAGGTGTACCACCTATGGGCAAGATTACCCAATGTCAATGGGAACATTCGGAATTTCGTCACATCCGACGCCCCGCATTCGGTCATGTAGATCCGGAACTTGCTTAGGTAAGTCTCGGGGTCCGATCTCCCCTCATACAAAGGCGTTTGAGGAGGAGCGATCTTTGGTTGCGCGGGGGCAAGATCGATCTGGACCGCGAGCGGCTCACTCGATCTGATGACCTTTCTCCTCGCGTCTGCCCCAATTTCCAGGAGCGCTTTCATCTCGTAGAGCTGGCGTTGCATAGCATCCATCGCCGTGGCCTGGCTGCTCGCGGCCCGGCTCTCGGAGCGGGAGCCGATGTGATCAAGTACTAATACCTTGGCTCTGTTGTAGATGATGTCTTTGCCGCGGGGCTCGATTCCTCGGCGAATGGGAGCCAAACGGCCGACCTGTTTTTGTTTGGGAGTTGGGTATGCCGAACTCCTGGTGATTGATTCAGACTCCGTCGTCTCGTGGCTGGGGCCAGAATACCCCGGTCGCCATGATGGATCGCTTTCTAGACGGCTGAATACGGAACCATCCTGCCTCGTGAGTGCCTTTTCTCGTGAATTGGGGCTTTCTGACGATTGCTTGACAAGTAGCCCATTGAGCTTCCGTTTGCCCGCGTGGCGGATGGCTGAGGGGGTTATAGCGGGCGCTTCGCATGCTCTTCGTCGCTCCCTTAGGATGGCCATGGCCTCCTCGATCTGTTCCACGGTTTGGAAGTGATCGAGTGAGAGGCTGGGGCCGTCCCTCGGGGGCGGGATTGAGTGTCTTGCGTCGCCGCAGCTACCCTCCGCCGTAGGTTGGGACTCGTTTTGTGCCAGAATAAGGTGTCCGGCGAGCCGTAAGGTGGCTCTTTTCGAAGTGGTGGCAGGCGTCATTATTCTGAAGGTTTTTCTTTGAAGAACAGTGAGTGTTTCTTCAAGTGTATGCTCCGGAGAACAATGGGTGTTCTTCGAATCGGTCAGAATGAAAATGTGGGTAAATCCCCTTCCTCTAGCGCCAATTGTTGTTACCCATATTATTATTCGGATGGGTTTGCTGGAATGGATGAGTAACAAACAAAATGCGAGAGCACGTCCGAGGGAATGTAAATAACATAAGATTTGTCGGGGTTGTTAGTCCCGGGCTTGAATGCTCTCGCGAGATATTATTAATACGAATACTTGGGATTACAAATATTAATGTTAGAGTATAATTACAATGAGTGTAAGGACCCTAGTTATCTAGCTCTTGAGTGCTTATGATTGCCGGAAGAACCAGAGTTGATGCTCTGTGAGTTCTTGTAACAAAGATGGGATGCTGTGTGGAATTCTGAGTAGAATTCTGTGTTTCTGATCGAACTCTCTGAAGAAGATTTTCAAATGCTGGAGGTCTCCTATTTATAGAAGATGAGGTAGTTGGGATGTCTTGATCCCAAATTGGCGATCGCCTTTCCCGTATTATAATAAGCGGGCGATCGTCTTTAGCACATGGGTTGGTCTCCTTAAAGTCCGCAGCTGCTGCTGGCAGCTGGATGTGCGAACCAATGAGAAGACAACATGCGTCATATGTCGCTGTCTTGGGAGGTCCCACCTAGGACCTTTCAGCGGGTCTGTCGGTAGGTGAGATGCCGTCCCTGTCACCTACAGCTGGTGACAGGCTGGGGTCAAACCTTTTCCTGCGGCGCCTTTTGCGTATCTGCACGTGGGCCTTCATCTCGAGATTCGGTCTCTGTAGACTTGACGGATGTTGGTTTTCCACGTGGCATGAGGCGGTCGTCTTTGGTCGGGCACCAGAGTCGATCGCTAGGTGTCAAGAGGCGATCGCCCTGGATGTCGATCGCTCGACACTTGACTTCGATCTGGGTCCTTCGCTTGGCAAGCCTGCCTTGGATTATTTGATGCTGACTTAGGTCGCTCGGCCCTTATGCCGATCGCTGTCGAGGCGTATTAAATGCCGCACAACACGGTGTAAGCCACGAGACTGGCTAGGTTGTGCTAACTCTATTCGATCCTCTCAATGCTAACTGAGACGAACCTACAGAGTCGCGCATAGGAATTGACAACGGATTATATTTAGCTTATTCTCTTTTGGTTAATATTAGATATTGGATGTCTAATTTAATTTATTGTAAATTAAATCGGTCTCATTAATTAATAAATTACCGGGTAATTAATTTATTCGTATTATTTCTTAGAGAATTTATTATTAATATAATCAATTAATAAGAGAAATGTACCAAGGTTTATCTATCAGACTAGATACACGAGGGTCTCTTTCACAGACCGAAACGAACCAACTTCCTTTTCTTCTCCTTTTGGCCGCCTCTTATGTTCACTTTGACTTGTGAAAATAATATCATTTGTCACCTTTGATATAAATAATATGTGGGGATATTATTTATAATGTGAGGTTGATTAATAATGTGAAATCATTACTAAGAGTTAATAAATGCATTCATGTTGGCCACTAAGTATACTAGATACAGCTTGGGAAGTAGTTTAAACAACAAGCTGTACTGATTTTAAATCTGAGTGCGTAGTGGAAGTCTTAGATACAGTAAGTTGTTGTGGATACAACAACTAGGTGTACAGTGTATACTTAAATAATCACAGTAAATAAAACAGTAAAAACTGAAGGTAAATAACACAGTATTTAAAGTGGTTTGAGGTAAACCCCTCTACATCCACTGGTCCTCCACACAGGAGTAAAATATTTATTATAATTACTACGTACACAACTACGTAATTATAACAGTTATACAATCAATATATCGTTCACACAGATTGATATAAAGATCTTAGCTTCAACCATTCACACAGATTGGTTTGAGCTAAAGCTTGACTGACTTTTTCACACAGAGTTCTGAAGCTTCGTCTTCCCCAGTCCACACAGGGCTGATCTGGGTTTGTTCAAGGTATAGAACAGAGTGTGAACAACAGCTTTGACTTTATGAGCTTGTAGCCGATGAAGTGTTGTTCAAGAAGATGAGCACTTATCTCTTTTATCTGAGTTGCAGTAAGCTTGGAGATATATTTTGCTCTGATGATAACTTGATAGCTTTGAATGATTTCGGTTTCGGTAACTGATCTTCAATGCCTTTATGAGATATATATAGTCTCTGAAATATATATCCATTGAGATGTATCCGTTGAGCAAGATTCCGTTCCAACGGGATTAAAAGCACGATCCGAATTTAGCGGGATTTGAAGATCTATTGACGGACAGTATTTAAATACTTTATCCATGAGTATTTAAATACTTCTTTATTCAACGGGACTTGACTACTGAAGATTCCTTCTTGTCCTGTTGAAAGCTATATGGAAGATAACTGTATTGGCGTTTCGAGACCGTTTCCATACTTGGTCTTTATAAGACTTCTTTGCTGTACTGAAGGGTTCCACTATATGCTGGATTCGAGACAGGTCTTCGATACAGGTTGATGCCTTAACACTTCGATACAGTTTCCTTTACTGTATGTGGTATTGGCATATATGTCAAAACCTCTTATCAAATACCATTTGATACAGAGATTGAATATCCCGGCTGTTTCGAAACACGGTTCTTGTTTTCCCAATAATTCATTTGATGAATGTGTGCATATAGGGCTGAACTTAAGTGAAAGATAGGGGGAGGGAGAGAAAAAGAGAAAGAATTTTTTTTCCCTTTCATTCTCATTTTCGGACAATAGTGTGTTCTTGAGTGAAAAAATAATTTTTATCAGTTAGAGTGATCAAAATTATATATAAGCATTCTATCAACTTCTAGCTGTATGCTTAGAGTATAAGTTGAAAGAAATATTTTCTGGTCATCTTTCGACACGTGATACGTAGAGGCATGGTAGTTTCAGTGCTCGGGAATTTCCAAAAACTTGTTCGATTAGATTCGTGTTCGTGCTTGGAATCAAGAAGAAATTATCAATGGACTACGATATATTTGATATACGATGCTTTGATCGATCTTTTAGGAGTTCAGTTTTTATTCGGTTAGACCGGTTTATTTTTTCACTGCGTACTCGATTTTAATTACCGAACCCCAACATGTACGTCTTTCATACGTGCAGATACATGCACTGTGGGAGTCATCTCAGGGTTGGTATATGGAAGCAATTGTAGTCGAGTATGATACTAGTCGGCAAAGTGGTGTCTGAGTCTTCATACATGAAGCGTCTGTCATACCTGTGTATTTGGTACTTGAGTGTTTAGTTATGTAATAAATGAAACTGGTACAATTTTATTTTTCTTTGTCGTTTGAATCGTTTTTTCCAAACCAAGTTGTTGTGAACATGTCTTGTATTTAGTTGAATATCAAATTCGTAGTTATGTATCATTTGATCACTTACAATCTCGGTTAAGATTGTCATGTTTATTAGCTTGGTAGGATTTACGGCACTCTAATTACCCATGGGGGTTTTGAGGTGTTACATAACACATATCTATCTTTAATATTAAAAGAGAGTCGCATAAAAAAACAGTGTCATCCACTTAATTAATGCCAGCAATTTTTATTTTTTATTTATTTTCTAAAATATTGTTTATCCCAATTTCTCCATAAAAAAGTAGGGAAGAACAGTTTTCTTATTTAACACTGCAATATAATTTTAGAGTTGTACTTCTCTCATATACTAATAATATATTTTCTCTTTCTTTCTTCTCCTTCTTTTTTTATCTAAAAGTTTAAACGCCTATAATTTTTCATATCCTCTCAATTCTTGATGAAAAGTATATCGATTTAATTCTTATTTTATGATCTTTTATTAGACTTCCATATTTCATATATAACAAAATAATTCAAATATAAAATATTTTTTTGTTAGCTTAATTATCATATAAATGTGAATTGTTAAAGAAGATTAAGATTTGCAGTTTATTTTCAGAATTTTTATCATAATAGTTTTTATGTGTTTTACAAATATTCTGTATTCATATGAAAAATTGGTAAAATGACATGAATTTGTTGAATATATGTTACTGCTCAATCGCATTAAAAAAATTATATTAGTAAAAATATGATATATATATACATATATATATATAATAGAAGTTGTTGAATCACATTACTATGTCTATGTAATCGAATATTCTGTCATTTGCATATTATCAAAAGAAGAATGACATAATAATTATTTTATGAATATGAATTTAAGACACATGTAGTCTGCATAAAAAGTATTGATATTTACTTAATTTTATACATTAAAAAATATTGTATGTAGATTTTATAATGCTTTAGTGCAATATTATTACCTAATCACATCTATAAATATATAATTTTAGATCATGTATTCACACATAAAACCCTTTATTTTATAATATGAATCAAGTTTAAACTCTTTTGTGTTTGCATTCGTGTTGACATGTAAACCTATATACTTATATTTATTTTATTGGTAAATATTTTTAAAAATATTAAAACACTTGAGTTGAACATACCATCCATAATGCCAAATGAAAAAGTCGGACCTTAATTATATATTCTGATCCAATTTTCAAGATAAACAACTACAATAAAACCTCTCGAAAATAATACTCTATTAAGGAATAAACTCTATTTAGGAATAAAAATTTATGGTCCCAACTTGGGAATAGTTATAATTTGGAATAAACTCCATATTGTCATAATTCATATATTTTCAAATCCCAACATAAAGAAATACACCTCCATTTAGGAATAAATCATAATAAAATACATACATATATATATATTTAATTTTTACAATAGATTTAAGTTGATCTAAAATACTTGTTCGAGGTTGATTGTGACAAAGATTTAATCTTTTATGTTGTAACCATATCCTTCAACTTGCGTGTGCCCATTAGCTCGTCCAAATGACCACCTTGTTGAACCCAAAACATTTCCAACTTGTCGAGTAAGCTTAAAGCTTCTTCACATGAAATTTTTTGTACTTCTATGCTATCATCCTCCGGATTATTTTCCTCATTTTCTTGCCTAATTCCTTCAATGATTTCTTCATCGGTTAAAGCATAAACAATTTTCTTGCCTAATTCCTAAGTTTACAACATATTAAATATATGTATCTACTAATTATAATATTTATATATTATACATGCACTTTAAAATTTAAAAATAAATCTTCTTAAAACTCTATTTAGGAATAACCTCCCTTTAAGAATATTTTTTTATGTTCCCAAGGATATGACTTTAGAGAGATTTTACTGTACTAATACATCTATTCTCATAAATTGCGCTGAAATGAAAACTAAATTAAGGTTGAGAAATTTATTAGCACAAATAACAATATTTTTTGTTTAATATCGCTGCAGAACCATCTTCTCAGCTTTTATTGGGGTAAGTTCCAGAGGATGGTTGCTAAAAGCACACTTTCAGTTTTGATTTGATGGGCAAAAGGCCACCCACCTATCACCTGCAAAAGTCCAGCCATCTGTTATTTATTTTTTTTGAAAAAACTCTTATTTTAATAGTATCAATTGTTATTTTTAAAAGTATTAATTATTTTTGTGATATTATAGCCGATGTCGAGCGTGTCTGTCAGGCGCTATATTTTTTATGTAATATTTTAGTCCAGTCCAATTATTTTTATTTACTTGCTATAGTAATTTTATTTCTCTCCAGCCCACTTTTTATGATAATCTTTTGATGGTAAAAAAATTTTTTGTGCACAACAATGAAGATGAACCACGACGAAAATGGTGAAAAATGGAAAAACATGAAATACGACGGAAATGGTGAAAAATAAAAAAACTAAAATTCAATATGAAATGATTGGTATATTAGTATATTTTCTGCTGCCGTTTTTGTTTTTCAGCCTGAAATATACGTACATGTTCCGGTTCATACTCTGCTTGTAATTTTTTATAGAGTCGTATTGAAGCTGTAAATTGTAAGTCTAAGCCTGCTGCAGATGTATGTTTATTAGTGTGCCAGAAATTGGAGACTGGAGCTACTGGATAATCCCCGGGAATCATTTCCAACTGTAAAAATTAAAGTTCAATAATAATAGTTAGTTATAATTGCATAGACAAGTGAAATCATGAACTGTTCGTAGACAAGTTCGTAGAGGTTAATTTTAAGTCAAGTTTCTATACTTGAGATTTGTTATCAAATAATTTAAGTAATCATACATCAACACAGTAGATTACGAGTTGTAATCTTTCAAGACAAACAAACACTTTTATTGATATTCAAAATAAATTGAGTACATGGTTTGCTGTTTCGAAGAGAAATTACAAAACAAAAATAATATACAAGGATTTAAGCTCCTATCTGTAGTCCGCATGTCTCCATGGCTTTCTCCCTGGATCATTCTCGGTACCACGCCACCAGTTCTGTAGGGAATCGTTGCCTCGATCCTGGTATATAGCTCTTCCTTCATAGGATCTATCAAAGGCAAGAATCCATTCTTCTGGATGGGTTATCCGATCTCCTCTTCTGTGCTTGCTCTTCATATCTAGCTGGAGAGGGAGTTTTCCTTCTTCTAGCATCTTCGTAAATTTGTCTGCGGCATCCGCTAAAGTCTTATAGCTCTTGAAGATGGCGTATTCCCTGATGAGTTTAACAAAGTATCTCATCAGTTCGTTCTTCCTCCATTGTTTCACCTCATCGGCAGTAGGATGGCGGTTGGTCAGAAGACAAATTTCAGAAGGTCTCTGGATTAGACTTTGCCACGGGACATTTGGATCATGAAATTATGGCCGGGAGCCTGAAATCTTAAAACTCTGAGAGGGAGGGGCTAGCTTGTTTAACTCAGTGGTGATGCTGTCTTGAGCAGCCTCAAATTCCCTTTCATGTTGTAACCTGATTTTCCTTGCAGCTTCTCTTGCTTCTTCCCCCCTTTTGGCGTCATCATGACGTCCTAGGATCTCTAATGCAGCATCTTGTTTCGTCTCGATGTTAGTCATTCTTTCTACAAGGGAGGAAAGTGCCTGCGACATGCCCTTGATACATTTGTCGTGGGCTCGCAATTGAGAACTGTTTTCGATCATAGCACATGCGGTCTAGGCTTCAGCGATGTGTGTTTTGGTTGCCTCTTCCTTCAGGAGTTGCTCTTGCTTGTCTTCCATGATTTTCAGTGCTTGTTTGAATACTTCTGGCAAAATAATGAAGGCCTCGACTACTCGAGAAACTTCATGCTGTAAGGTGGTCATCTCTTCCACGACAGAAGTATGCATCCAATTCAAGGCTTTTTCAACTGAAGACAGAGCATTCACTGCATCCTGGATGAATATAGTTTGAAGACCAAGAGCACGCAGGCGCTCTTTCCTAGCGGCAGAAATCGGAGAATCTGGTTCGGCGAAATCTTCAGAGCAGTTCAACCTCCTTAGATTCACGGTAGGGCATGAACTAAGTTAGACATCCTCAGGTGTATTACCGTCCTCGGATTCCACGGTTGAAGGGGCGGGAGCAGCTTGTTCTAGTTCGGCGGCAGGGGGTTGAGTTTCCTCCTGTTGCGAAGGATTGTCGGTAGACATAGATATAGGAGGGACTGATTCCTCCTGTTGTCTTTCAGTGACAACTTTGTCTTCTTGAGCGGCGGCAGGCTCGGGTGCCTGTTCCAAAACTGTTCCTTCCTCCTCGACTTGAGGGACTGATTTCTCCTTGTCGGGAATGTTTTCTTGTTGTGGCGAAGGGGGCTTGCTTCGAGTTAACGGCCCTTCGTCATCCTTTGGTGGAGAGGCGTCTCTATCTTGAGCCTCTTCACGACTCATTCTCAGACCAACTTGTAAAGCATCGTCGTCGTCGTCTGAGTCATTGTCATCAATGTCTTTTGGATTTGGGGGAGAGTCCTCTAACTTATCTTTACCTTTCCTCCTTGCGTCAGATTTCTGCAGAAGATGGCTTTCAATCAGTTCTTTGCAGAAAGGATTGTCCCATCGGATCAGGGCCTCAATTTCCATTGAGTCCGTCACTTCTGATACAAATCTTTCTTCTTGGATCCATTCGCTCCAGTTGTATAATGTTTCATACGGAGCTAGCCTGAAGCCTTTCCATTTCAGAAATCTTTCGTAAGCATGTTAGATCTGAACAGAGAGAAGGGTTTTGTGAATAATGGTGTCAGGGGAGGGACTGCGTACAACGTCTGGGTCCGCTGTAGCGAGGGGTTCCGCTACAGGTGTGGGATCCTGGAGGGAAGTGGGATTCCTTACAGGGGATGGTGCCCCGAAGGAGGTTTGATCATGTACGGGTGTGGAATCCCGCATAGGAGAGGTAGTGTTTGGCTCCGTAGGGGCAGCCGACTCGCTAGAGTCTTTTTCGTTGGCAGATGTCCCATCATCCGTCCTAGCCACCAATGGCTCAGGATCTACTGTCGATACAATAGTGGACACCTCTTCCACAGGGGTTGGGCCCTGGGGTTGTTCTTCAGTGTGTTGAGCCATGGTAGAAACTGCTTCGGAGGGCTTGGTGGATTTGACTTTAGAAAGCCTTCTTAGTTTCTTCTTTGGCTTCTCACCAGCAATGGGTTTCTTACTGTGAGATCTTTTTCTCTTCTTTGAAGACTCCACGTCCTGGGACTTCAAAGACTCATCTCTTGGGTCTGCAGAGACTGGCATATATTTGGTTTCCGGGTGGTTGCAGACCATGGTACTCTGGTTATACGTAGTAGGCTTGACGCCTCCTAGGTATATCCTGGAGCTATTCTTCTTTGCATCAGCGGATTGTGACAGTCCACATTTTGTCAAGATATGGTTTAAAATTAAACCAAATGACTTCTTCTGGGTGGCAGGCTTGCATACCTCCTCTTGCAAGCGCTTCAGGATTATCTGGAACTAGTTGACCTTTTCACAGGTCAGAATTGCCACCATCATCCTGAACCTCAGATTAGTACACATTTCGAACGCACCAGTTCCATTCTCAATGATCCTGCAGCAGAAATCATGCAAATATACATAAGGCAGACAAAAATTCTTTTTGTGACAGGTGGTTTGAACCATGTCAACAACAGTTGAGCCGGTGAACAGCCCATAAAACTTGGTTATTAGTTCTTGAGACCCAAACGTCTCAAGTTGATCCATTGTCAGGCCATCAGCAGGTAGCCTGTAGATATTCTGGAGCAGATCGCTATCAACACAGATCTCAACTCCTTGAATGGTGGCGGTTATGTCAGCAACGTGACCTCCTTGGGCCAGCGACAAAAAGCGTATGGCGGCGTTGAGGTAAAATTCCTCAACCAGATGAACATCATACTTGTCAGCAGTTTGACTTCCAAGGCGATAAAGGCCTTGTTGACGAAGACGAGTGATGATGTACTCTATGGGTTCGACATCATTGGTTTCAGCGAGAAGGCATTCAATGACAACAGATCTTGAGAAGATCCGTCCATCGATGATGTTTGTGGTTTACTTGAGAGCGAGAGAAGAAGTTTGTCCAGCCATTGATGATTTTTCAAGAAAAAGTGAAGAGGAAAACACGTAATATGCAGTAATATGCAGAAAGCTGTGTAGGCTGTTTTTGCTTGAGAACTCTTAATTTTTGCAGAAAGCGTAAAGAGTCTCTAATGGCAGTATCAGTCCTTTTATAGTTAGGCAGCGAAATAGGGTTTTGCAGAGTACGAATGGTCAGATTTTAAGGGATGGGAACCAGTTCTGAAATCGACGGTTAAGATGGACTGAGTGTAACAGGTACACTAATCCATTAAAATGTTTAAAATATAAACGGGTACCACTTCTGACATTTGTGTCACCCTAAATGCCTGAAACGGCGGTTTAAAACAATAAACAATTTAAAACATCGCGGCTTTTGAGATTCAGTTGTCCAGATGTCGTGTAAGGCATTTAATGTACATGACGTTTGACATAAAAACAGGGCACGTGGACAAAAATCATTTTAAAATGAAATGATATAATATAATATATATATATATATATATATAGTGAATCAAAATCCTATAGTATATGCTGTGTTCGCGTCGATACAGCGTTCCCCCTTAAAAAGGTACATATAGGTTTTAAATTCCATACAGCAACTTTTGGATTAATGCTGTATTCGTGGGTCCTACAGTATTCCCCCTTAATTATTGCACACGTCAGCTGTAGGATTCATATATCTTTGTTCACTACAGTGATGTATTGACGGTTCTGAGTGTATAGATAATTAACGTTGGATACTGTATTCTTGGGTCTTACAGTATTCCCCCTCAATTGTTGAGTAAAAACAGTAAATTACTGAGAGGGAGTCGGGCTGTAGCATTCCCAATTCTTGTCTAAGCATGTTGAATCTAGCTGTGTCGAGCGGCTTGGTGAAGATGTCGGCCAACTGAATGTCTGTATGAACTTTTTCAAGGCGAACATCTTTGTTCTCGATATGATTCCTTATAAAATGATGCTTCATGTTGATATGCTTAGTGCACGAGTGCAGGACAGGATTGTGCGTTATTGCAATTGCACTCGTGCTATCACACATGATTGGAGTCTCTCTAGCTTTAATTCCATAATCTGACAACTGTTGCTGCATCCAAAGGATCTGCATACAGCAACTACCAGCAGCATAGTATTCAGATTCATCCGTGAAAAGAGAGTTAGCCAATTGCTTCTTATTGAATCAAGAAACGAGTCTAGGTCCAAGAAAGTGACAAGTTCCACTTATACTCTTCCTATCTAGCTTGCAACCTCCGAGATCCGAGTCGATGTATCCAACTAAATCGAATCCGCCTTCTTTAGGATACCATAGTTCTACATCGATTGTTCCTTTAATGTACTTCAGGATTCGTTTAGCTGTATTGAAGTGTGATTCTTTAGGTGCTACTTGATACCTCGCACACACTCCAACAGCAAACTGGATATCGGGCCTGCTAGCCGTTAGGTATAGGAGCTAACCAATGAGCTTCCTGTAGAGTGATTGGTCAAACGGCTTTCCGGCTTCATCAGCACTAATTTTCACGGAAGTGCTCATGGGGGTTGACGATGATTTGGAATTGTTCATTCCAAATTTGTTGAGAAGCTCCTTGCTGTATTTTTCCTGGTTGATGAAAATACCTCTAAGCAACTGCTTTAACTGCAAACCTAAGAAATAACTAAGTTCCCCCATCATACTCATTTCAAATTTACTTTGCATGAGATGAGAGAACCTTTGACACAAAGCAAGGTTAGTTGAACTAAAAATTATATCATCCACATAGATTTACACCATAAGAAGGTCATCACCTTCCTGTATTTTGAACAAGGTCTTGTCCACAGCACCTTTCTCAAATCCGTTGTTGGTTAGATACTCGGACAAGGTTTCGTACCAGGCTCTAGGGGCTTGTTTATGTAACACCCTCAAGATATTCGAGGTATATTACAGCGCCGTGAATCCCTATATGGGACCCACCAGGCTGAACAGCATCATACCCATCGACTCACAGAAACGACAAAATAACACCTCGTCATAAAGACGCAAAACAGAATAATCCACCCGGTTCAACTGGTCAAACATAACATCATTATCCAACACAAACATAATAGGCAACAATACAATCCGGACGAACAAGAACTCTTAAGTACTCGAGTACTACTATTAGTTCAAAACCACAAAAGATGAAAAGATAAAAGACACTAAGACGACACTCGTGCACAATCATCACGCACGGCCATCATCCGTGTACTGGTCCAGCGCCCGCTCGTCTCGATGAACCTGACCTGAAATTCATAAAACGAATTTCCCCAAAACGGGTCCCCAGAGGGGTTAGCAATTACGCTAGTACAAGTAACCAAATGAACAACTTACATCTTACACATATAGTAAATGCATGCAATCAAGAAAACATAGTTCCAAAACACTCATTTCCGGAAATGCCAATATCAAATCACATTTGTAAAAATGCACCACAATTAACCGCGGACCCACAGCTTCGTGGATCCCTACCTAGACCCCGTCGGATCTAACCCGTAGTGGTTAAAAGCAACTCGCGGTTCCACAGCTTCGTGGAGCCCTACCGAGACCCCGTCGGGTCTAACCCGTAGTGAGTATACACACACACACACATTTCCCATACAATAGTACTATGTCAAGATCGTAAGTTCATAAGGATACTTGCCTCGGTTAATAGACGGTGATACGAACGGAAAGGAAGAATCGAACACGACCGCGAGGAACCGGCGGAAATGATCCTAACGATTTGAATAACACAATCATAACCAATTCTAGACGAATACGGAAATGGAATACACCCGAAAACCCGCCTACGATTCATGTATATCCGTATATAACAACAACGAGGGTGGACCACAACCAAACCCTCTCAATTTCGCAAAAACTACGAAATATACCATGAATCCGTAGGGAAACGAAGAATACCAACAAGATTAATCATAATCATCATGAATCCATCAACAAAATGGAACGGATCGGAAGAAATCCCAAAACCCCCAAATCGCCCAAAAGTAGGGTTCTAAGAGATTTACCTTGGATTGAGGATGAAGAACACAAGTAGGTGTTGTTAATCTACTTCAAAAACTCAAGGTAGAGGATGCCTGAAATAATCGGAGGAAGGGATCGCTCGGAAATGGCCTGGAGAAGCTCTGCGTCGCGGGGAGGAGAAGAAATGAAAATAATATGTTCATCTGGGTCAACTCCCTGGTTTATATAGCCAGGGAGTGTTAGCGCGCACTAATCCTCAAGGTTAGCATGCGCTAACGGGATAAAATTACAGCCAAGCGATTAGCGTCCCGATCCGGTGGCAGTTGCATTGTTGGCGTCTTCACGAAACGTAGCGTGCGCTAATAACCACGCGGTAGCACGCGCTATCGACCAATAGCGTGCGCTACCTGGACATCAGCCGAGTCCAGAAGCTAACTGCCCAAAACTCACCTGACCCGTTAGTGTGCGCTACCATACAAGCGTAGTGTGCGCTAACTGGCACCTGACTGAGTTCAGTAGTAAACTGTCCAGTACTGGACACCCACGCTAGCACACGCTACCGGGTATCATCAGCGTGCGCTAGCCTCCCGACATTAGCGTGCGCTAGTCTGTGTAGCGTACGCTAATACGCCAGTCCAGAAGGCTGGAAAATAGCACTGCCACTCCCAGGGCTTGCTCTCTAGCGCGCGCTACGAATCCGTCGTAGCGTGCGCTGCTAAGGGACCCCTAGCTCGTGCTATGCAGAAAAGATAGTGTGTGCTAGGTTACGAAATATAAACGGTTCACAACACCGGAATATGAACGAAACATCAAACGGAACACCTCAAAGCGCATCAAAACATAGAATGGATCCACGGCAACCCCGAAACAGCGGTTCCCCACAACAATAACGAGTCTCAGATCAATAGATGACGGGAAAGATACATTGTAAGGTACAATGAGGGTCACTACGACCGAGAAATACACCGAAAAAGAAAATACAAGGGGAAAGAAAAATGCGGATATTACATTCTACCCCTCTAAAAACAAGTTTCATCCCGAAACTTAAGAAACAAACAACTCAGGGTACCTAGCACGCATGCTATCCTCGGTTTCCCAAGTTGCCTCCTCGACACCGTGTCTCGACCACTGCACCTTGACCAAAGGTATGGTCTTATGCCCCAGTCGTTTCTCACGATGCTCCAAAATCTTCAAAAGAAGCTCTTCAAAAGTAATATCCTCGGCGACATCAATCTCACCATAATCGATGACGTGACTAGGATCCGGGACATATTTCCTCAGCTGGGAAACATGAAAAACGCTATGAACATGACTCAAGGCCGGAGGTAACGCCAAACGGTATGCCAACTCACCGACTCGCTCGAGACTCTCAAAGGGTCCAATAAATCTTGGACTCAACTTCCCTTTCTTCCCGAAACGAAAAACTCCCTTCGTCTGGATAGTGCGTTCCGACTGTCCATCTGACTGGGGATGAAAAGAGGTACTCAAACGCAAATGGGTACCCAACGCCTTATGCACCGCCTGCCAGAAGTGCGATATCAAACGGCCATCACGATCCAAAACAATAGACTTCGGAGTACCGTGAAGCCTCACAATCTGCGCGATAAACACACGGGCTAACTTCTCCGGGCCCCAAGTGTCCTTGATGCCCAGAAAGTGTGCCGACTTAGTCAGACGATCTACAATCACCCAGACCATATTCATGCCCGACCTCGATCTCGGCAAACTCGAAATGAAATCCATCGATATATCTTCCCATTTCCATTCCGGAATGGGAAGTGACTAATAATAACCCGGTCGCTGATGCTCGATTTTAACCTGCTGACAAGTCAAACATCTCGCTACAAACTGTGCGACCTCCTCCTTCATATCATTCCACCAGAAATTCCTTCTCAAGTCCTTGTACATCTTACTCGAACCAGGATGAACGGAGTAAGGTGTAGCATGGGCCTCCCGCAAAATACTCTGTCTCAACTCTGAGCCGTTCGGCACACAAAGCCGACTCTGGAATCTCAAAATACCATCCTCGTGAATCACAAACCCAGGAGACTTTCCCTTAAGAACGTTCTCTCGGATTTGAGTAATCATCGGATCCTCTAACTGTTTCAGCTTAATTTCATCGATCAAAGACGACGAAACCTATAAAGCACAAAGTTGCCCGACAGCCCCAGGCAACAAAACCTCAACATCAAACTCAATCAAAGCCCGCCGAAGCTTCGACTGAGACGTGAGGACCTCAAGCATTCGCAATGCGACCGGTTTCCGACTCCAGGCGTCGGCCACGACGTTCGCCTTGCCTGGATGATAAAAGATTTCGAGGTCATAATCCTTAATCAGCTCTAACCACCTCCTCTGCCTCATATTCAACTCCCGCTGGGTAAATATGTATTTCAGACTTTTATGATCGGTAAAAATCTGACATGCAGAGCCGAAAATATAGTGACGCCAAATCTTTAGCGCAAAAATGACTGCCGCTAACTCCAAATCATGAGTAGGGTAGTTCAGTTCATACGGCCTCAACTGTGTCAACGCATAGGCAATGGTCTTGCCGTGCTGCATCAATACGCACCCAAGGCCCTGACCTGAAGCATCGCTATAAACGGCAAAACCCTCGTTGCCACATGGCAACGCCAAAACCGGGGCTGAAGTCAAACGCTTCTTCAGTTCCTCAAAACTCGACTGCCTCTCGTCATTCCAGACGAACTTCTCGGATTTCTGGAGCAACTCCGTAAGTGGCCAAGCTAGTTTCGAGAAACCCTCGATGAACCTACGATAGTATCCATCCAAACCCAAGAAACTACGGAGCTCCTTCACATTCTTGGGCGGTGCCCAATCCAACACTGCCTCAATCTTCTGCGGATCCACACGAACCCCCTCGGATGAAATCACGTGACCTAAAAACATCACTTCCTTCAGCCAGAACTCACATTTCGAGAATTTTGCATAGAGTTGCTCGGTCCTCAAAATGTCTAATACTACCCGCAAATGATGGGCATGCTCTTCCTCATTCCTCGAATAAATAAGAATATCGTCAATGAAGACGACGACACACTTATCCAAATACTCGATAAAGACTTTGTTCATCAACTGCATGAACACCGCCGGCGCATTAGTTAACCCGAAAGGCATAACTACGCACTCATAATGTCCGTATCTCGTCCGAAAAGCTATTTTCGGCACATCAGACTCTCTCACCCGGAGCTGATAGTACCCCGATTTCAAATCAATTTTCGAGAACACCACAGCTCCCTGCAACTGATCGAACAAGCCATCAATTCTCGGCAAAGGATACTTGTTCTTGATGGTCACCTTGTTTAGTTCGCGATAGTCGATACACAAACATAGTGAACCATCCTTCTTCCGCATGAACAGGACCGGTGCGCCCCAAGGCGAGGCGCTCGGTCGAACATACCCCGACTCAAGAAGCTCACTCAACTGCTTCTTCAATTCGGACATCTCTGAAGGTGCCATGCGATAGGGCGCCTTCGAAATAGGAGCCGCGCCTGGCTCTAACTCTATAGCAAACTCGACCTCACGATCCGGTGGCAATCCCGGTAACTCGTCAGGAAATACATCAGGAAACTCACTAATGATTGGAATTGATGAAAGCTCGACTCCACCACTCTCCGCCTTCAAGGCGTAGCACCAATAGCTAGTACACCCCTTTCGCAGGAGTCTCATTGCCTTCAAGGCATTAATAACGAACTTCTGGTTTCCCCTCTTTCGCCCCGCGAAAGAGTGCTCGGTGCCGTCCTCGGCTAACATAGTGATGATTCTCGTGCGGTAGTTCATGATCGCACCATGCCGCTCGAGCCAATCATCCCCAAGAATCAAATCCTCACCCTCGATACCCACAACAATAAGATTAGAGGGCCAAGTCCTCTCACAAATAAGCACAGAACAGTCTCGAACCTCCTGATCACCAACGATACTATCACCGCTAGGAAGCTTAACGATGAAGGGTTCACAAGGCATCAAACAGTCGAGACTCAAACGACGCACACAATCCAAAGATATGAACGAATGCGTAGCACCGGAATCGAAAAGCACACTGACAGGATGAGAAAGAATATGAACGGTACCTGTCTCCACGGTAGCCGTTGGGTCATCGGCTCTCCGCATCTCATAGACACGCGGGTGGGCTGAGCCGACACTGGAAGCTCCCCCCTTAGAGGGCTGACCCCGATCTCTCCCCCGACTAGCACTCGGCGGAGATTGAGGAGCAAACGATCCTTGATTCACACTTGGTTCCCTAGGCGCTGGAATGGAAGCCCGGGCACCAAGGATTTTCTCCCTCTCAGCACAGAAAGCAGCCTTGTGACCCGGCTGGCCATACTGATTATACGTCAGCAAAGGGTTCGGACAAATACGACTGATGTGGCCCTGCTGGCCACAGTTAAAGCACTTCACCTCTCTAAAAGGGGCACTGGCAGCCCTACGGGGAAACCCAGTAGATCGAGCTGGGCCACCACCAGCGGAAAAGTTAGCAGACTGGAATTTCTGCTGACCCCCACCTTTGTGGCCCGAAAAATTCCCAGCGGACTTCTGCTTCTTGCTCTCGCGGGCCGCCTCACTCGCCGTCACAGACATATCGTAAGCAAGGGCCCTGCTCTGGTAATCTTTCAAGGTAGTACAGACGAGCCCCGACATATAGTCCCGAATCGACAACTTCATCCGCCTGGAAAAATGGAAAATTTTGTCGCTTTCCTCGACAACTTGGGTCTTCACATAACCCAATTCCTTGTTAAAATCGGCAATAGGTTGAGATACAGGGATATCCCGTGGTTGAGCATCATAGAAAGCATGTACCCGAGCCTGTCTGACCGGTCACGGACAATATTCAGTCTCCATCAGTTCTTGTAATTTGGTCCACGAAGCAACATGGTCCTTGGGCCCAACGGCCTCCCACCAATCCGTAGCGTCCCCAGTGAGGAAGTACTGGGCAATAGGGACCTTACGGTCCTCGAGACAGTTGGTGGCAGTGAAGACTTTAGATATCTCCTTGATCCATCCTTCCCAGCCAATCGGGTCTGAAGCTCCCGAAAACTGAGGAGGATGCATCTTGATGACATCTTGGAGCCAACGGTCCGCTCCGCCCCGATTAGCATGGGCCTGATCCGGGTTCTGAACCGCCTGAGCTATCGCCGCCATTTGATTCACCATTTGCTGCATAACAGCTGCAATACCAAGGTCGGCGCGCTCCTGAGATGAAGCGTGACTATGACGGTCGTCGGTACTGCCGGCTCCCGAAGACTGCGACGTGGCCACCCCACCGGCTGCCCCACGTCCTCGGCCGCGTCCACGACCACGACCGCGACCACGACCACAACCTCTTCCAGCATCCATACTGGAGTTAAATAAGTAGCAAAAGCCATACGATGGTAAGTACAAGAAAAGAACAATCACAAATCGAGAATCAAAGGTGCGATAATACAAGGGAATAAGGAACAGAGGAAGGAAAAAACTTACGGACACTGGTAGTACCGGAATCATGGCAGCGTGACGATGATGTGCAAAACAAAACACAACAAGACCCAATAAACCGACAAGCCTAGGTATCCATAACCTAGGGCTCCGATACCATTTTCTGTAACACCCTCAAGATATTCGAGGTATATTACAGCGTCGTGAATCCCTATATGGGACCCACCAGGCTGAACAGCATCATACCCATCGACTCACAGAAATGACAAAATAACACCTCTTCATAAAGACGCAAAATAGAATAATCCACCCGGTTCAACCGGTCAAACATAACATCATCATCCAACACAAACATAATAGGCAACAATACAATCCGGACGAACAAGAACTCTTAAGTACTCGAGTACTACTATTAGTTTAAAACCACAAAAGATGAAAAGATAAAAGACACTCAGACGACACTCGTGCACAATCATCACGCACGGCCATCATCCGTGTACTGGTCCAGCGCCCGCTCGTCTCGATGAACCTGACCTGAAATTCATAAAACGAATTTTCCCAAAACGGGTCCCCAGAGGGGTTAGCAATTACGCTAGTACAAGTAACCAAATAAACAACTTACATCTTACACATATAGTAAATGCATGCAATCAAGAAAACATAGTTCCAAAACACTCATTTCCGGAAATGCCAATATCAAATCACATTTGTAAAAATGCACCATAATTAACTGCGGACCCACAGCTTCGTGGATCCCTACCGAGACCCCGTCGGATCTAACCCGTAGTGGTTAAAAGCAACTCGCGGTTCCACAGCTTCGTGGAGCCCTACCGAGACCCCGTCGGGTCTAACCCGTAGTGAGTATACACACACACACACACATTTCCCATACAATACTACTATGTCAAGATCGTAAGTTCATAAGGATACTTGCCTCGGTTAATAGACGGTGATACGAATGGAAAGGAAGAATCGAACACGACCGCGAGGAACCGGCGGAAATGATCCTAACGATTCGAATAACACAATCATAACCAATTCTAGACGAATATGGAAATGGAATACACCCGAAAACCCGCCTACGATTCATGTATATCCGTATATAACAGCAACGAGGGTGGACCACAACCAAACCCTCTCGATTTTGCAAAAACTACGAAATATACCATGAATCCGTAGGGAAACGAAGAATACCAGCAAGATTAATCATATTCATCATGAATCCATCAACAAAACGGAACGGATCGGAAGAAAATCCCAAAACCCCCAAATCGCCCAAAAGTAGGGTTCTAATAGATTTACCTTGGATTGAGGATGAAGAACACAAGTAGGTGTTGTTAATCTAGTTCAAAAACTCAAGGTAGAGGATGCCTGAAATAATCGGAGGAAGGGATCGCTCGGAAATCACCTGGAGAAGCTCTGCGTTGCGGGGAGGAGAAGAAATGAAAATAATATGTTCATCTGGGTCAACTCCCTGGTTTATATAGCCAGGGAGTGTTAGCGCGCGCTAATCCTCAAGGTTAGCGTGCGCTAATGGGATAAAATTACAAGCCAAACAGTTAGCGTCCCAGTCCAGTAGCCAGATTTCTGGCCGTTAGCATGCGCTACTCGAAACGTAGCGTGCGCTAATAACCACTCGGTAGCGCGCGCTATCGACCAATAGCGTGCACTACCTGGACATCAGCCGAGTCCAGAAGCTAACTGCCCAAAACTCACCTGACCCGTTAGCGTGCGCTACCATACAAGCGTAGCGTGCGCTAACTGGCACCTGACCGAGTTCAGTAGTAAACTGTCCAGTACTGGACACCCACGCTAGCGCACGCTACCGGGTATCATCAGCGTGCGCTAGCCTCCCGACATTAGCGTGCGCTAGTCTGCGTAGCGTACGCTAATACGCCAGTCCAGAAGGCTGGAAAATAGCACTGCCACTCCCAAGGCTTGCTCTCTAGCGCGCGCTACGAATCCGTCGTAGCGTGCGCTGCTAAGGGACCCCTAGCGCGCGCTATGCAGAAAAGATAGCGTGCGCTAGGTTACGAAATATAAACGGTTCACAACACCGGAACATGAACGAAACATCAAACGGAACACCTCAAAGCGCATCAAAACATAGAATGGATCCACGGCAACCCCGAAACAGCGGTTCCGCACAACAATAACGAGTCTCAGATCAATAGATGACGGGAAAGATACCCTATAAGGTACAATGAGGGTCACTACGACCAAGAAATACACCGAAAAAGAAAATACAAGGGGAAAGAAAAATGCGGATATTACAGTTTAAGTCCATACAGCGCTTTCCTTAGTCTGTATACTAAGTAGATACCGTCTGTGTTGGCAAACCCTGGTGGTTGTTCAACATAAACTTCTTCGGCAAGGTCTCCATTCAGGAATGCACTCTTGACGTCCATTTGGTATACAATAAAGCTCTTATGGGCGGCAAGGGCTAAAAATATCCTAATTGCTTCTAGTCTCGCTACAGGGGCGAAGGTTTCATCATAGTCTATGCCTTCTTCCTGACTATAGCCTTGTGCGATTAGTCTGAATTTATTCCTTATAATAAGTCCATTTCGATCCTTTTTGTTTCGAAATACCCATTTGGTTCCTATAACCAATTGATGTGTAGGTCTGGGTACAAGATACCATATATTGTTTCTTTCGAAACCGTTAAGCTCTTCTTCCATAGATGTTATCCAATGAGAATTATTAAGAGCGTCTATGGTCGAAACAGGTTCAGACTGGGCTAAGAATACAGCGATAGTGCACATATTGAGTCTTCTAAGCTCGGATTGAGATTTCCATTCAGGAAACTGTGATATCTCAGTATCAAGTTCTTCTTATGCACAAAGTACATTTCCTTGTGTACTCTGTATTCTCCTACGAGTAGAAACACCAGCATTTATGTTTCCAATGATCAGCTCTTGCCGGTGATCTCTCAACCATCTTCGGTCGGGTTCTAATTCAGGATCCCGTACTGTATCGAGAGATTTTGTGGATACCGCTTCAGCTTGTACAGCGTCGGCTTCATCCACGTCGATTCTTACAGCTGCGGGGTTGATTTCTAAATCAACGATAGGTTCTATGGGAGTTGGAGGATCCAATATAGAGAGTTGTTGGATGTTTTGGGTAACATCGTCTACTCCTGTAGGGTCATGATGAGGTTCGTCGAACACTACATGAACTGATTCCTCGATCGTCAGCTTCCTTTTATTAAAGATTCTGTAAGCTTTGCTGACGGAGGAGTATCCTACAAATATTCCTTCATCTGATTTCTCATCAAAGGTTCTAAGTTGGTCCTTCCCATTATTCAACACATAACACCTGCATCCAAAAATGTGAAAATATGAAACTAACGGAGTTTTGTTGTTCCATACCTCATATGCTGTTTTGTTGTGGTGCTTGTTGACGATACAGCGGTTTTGAGTGTAGCATGATGTATTGGTTGCTTCACCCCAGAAACACTGTGGCAACTTGCTTGCGGCGATCATTGTCCTTGTTGCTTCTTTCAACGTCCTATTCTTTCGCTCGGCAACACCATTTTGTTGAGGAGTACGGGCAGCTGAGTATTCGTCTTATATCCCATTTTCCGAACAGTATTGCTCTATAAAGCGGTTAGTAAATTCTATGGCTCTGTCAGAACGAATGGACATGATACTCAATGTCTTTTCATTTTGCAACTTTCTCAGGAGCTCGGGCAGCTTTGATGTTGTTTCCTTCTTCTTGCTAAGAAAAATTATCCAAGCATACCTAGAATAATCATCAATAACAACCATGCAGTATTTCTTACCTCCCAAACTTACTGGGTCTACAGGACCGTAGAGATCCATATGTAGCATTTCCAACACTCTTTGGGTTGAAAGGTAGGATTTGCTCTTCAGGGTTGACTTGATTTGCTTGCCTTTATGACACGGTCCGGAGATGTTGTCCTTCTTAAATGACACATTTGGCAAACCTCTAACCATCCCCTGTCTTGAGAGCTTGTTGATCGTCTTGAAGTTGACGTGAGACATCCTCTTGTGCCATAACCAGCTAAGATCTGCATTGCCTTTGGCAACAAAGCATGGAATTGAGGAGCTCATAGGCTTCCAGTCAGCAATATACATGTTACCTGATCTGCTTCCTGTAAGCACAACTTCCTTGGTTTGGATGTTCTTGACTCTACAGCGATATATATAGAATTTCACCGAGAACTGTTTATCACAGAACTGGCTAATGCTAAGTAGATTGTACTGTAAGCCTTCAACATATGCAACATCGGTGACTTTGAATTTTCCGACAAGTAGGTTTCTTTTCCCTCTTGTTCTTCCTTTACATTTATCACAGAAACAAACTTTTGGACCGCGACCTTCTACAAAGTCTGATAGCTTGCTCCTATCTCCGGTCATGTTCCGAGAGCATCCACTATCAAAGTACCAGGTATCCTCCTCTAGAATGTCCTGTTACAAAGAAATTAAGTAGATTTAGGTCCCCTTTGATTTTTGGGTCCATGTATGTTAGTTCCTCTAGGTACCCAAGTTTTCCTGGCAGCAATTGGTTTACTGTAGGTCATACTCGGTACAGTGTTGTGATATCTACGAGGGGCATATCCGTAGTCGCTATAACCATGATAATTATTATGCATGAAAAATTCAGGGTTATTATTATTAATCTAGTACGAGTGCTGTCTTGGAGGTGGAGCCATTTTCTTTGGCCTAACAGCTTGCCTTCTGGGTCTCCCGTTGGATTCCCAACGCTGTTGTTGATAATGAGCAGGCACTTGCTGTCTCGAGGGATAACGGGGCTCCTGTATCCAATACCTAGGCGTCTTTGTGCATCGATAATCGCCGTGCGGGCCTTTGGTAGTTGGATACAGCCTTCCTTCTGAATGGCTGTTGGCGCTGTTGATATGCTCGGGGAGCATGCTGTTGAGTGCGCCTCATAGGTTGGAACGACTTATGATTCCGCTGTCTGGAATAGGATTGTGGGGCCGGAATGGCAGCCTTCGGTTTTCGCGGTGCAGCAGGTTCCTTCACGGGACTAGGGGTATCTTTCGATACTGGAATGTGTTCCACACTCTTGACAAACACTGTACTAGTTTTCCCTTTGTTTGAACATGAGCTGTATCCTAAGCCACTTTTGTCATGAGCATGTTGCCCAGTGCTCAGAATTTCTTCCATTCTTTTGGACGATTTCTCGAACGATTTCAGAGTGGTCTCAAGTTCAATTTCTCGTTTTTCGAGAGTTATGACTTTGGTTTGAAGTAGAACCAAATCATTTGTCTTGCTCTCGTTGTGAGTTTTAACCTCACTTAGTTCATGAGCAAGTTGATGATTGCTCTCCATGAGTTTTTCAAAATCAACTTTGCTGGTTTCACAGCCAATAGACATATTCTCATAATTTATCTTCAGCAAATCGTTTTCATCTTTCAGCTCTAGGTTAGACAGTTGGAGCTGTATATTCTCGTTTTTCAATGTCTCATGGGCCTTTTGAATGTTCTTAAATTCATTCATCATGTTTCAAAGTTATGAGATGCATTTGATGGAATAGCTTAGGTTGAACTTACCTCATCATCACTATCTTCACCTTCCGGAATGTCTTTGGCCATAAAACACATATATGCTTTATCATCGAACTCATCATCAGATGAATCACTTTCAGTGACCACCTGAAGACATTCTTCAGATTTGGATGGTGTGGGGGAGGCTTCTGATTCTCCAATCAGGGCCTTGAGCTTGTTGTTCCAAGCACATATTCTTTCATCTCTCTCTTGTTGCTCGGCCTCCGGCAACTTTTGAACTTTGGGATGAGGACATTTATTTGCATAATGCCCTGGTTTCCTGCAATTATAGCACAGGTTAGAATTACCGGGTGAATTTTCGGTACTTACCTTTTGGACAGGTTTGGGCCTGTAAGGAGTCTGCTTGATGAACTTTTTGAATTTGTGCATGAGAAGCACCATTTCATCTTGAGACAGGATGTCGTCGTCACTGTCAGCATTCTTGTGACTAGGCTTCGACGAGATGGGCATGCTGTGTCGATGACTCGATACAGCATCTAGTGCTGTGACCTTTGAAGGAGATTCTTCAGCTTTCTCTCTTCTGTCAATATCATACTCAAAATCTTTGAGGTCAGAGAAGAGATCAAAAGTAGTTATTTCATTAAGATTGCAAGACACACGCATAGCTATGGTCTTAATGTCCCATCGGGCTGGGAGAGATCTAAAAATTTTTAAATTCTTCTCCTTTTGGGTATAAATTTTGCCCAACGCTTCAAGTTCACCAACAATACCAGTGAATCTAAGGTCAAGTTCCTCAAGTGTCTCAGTTGGTTTCATTTCGAAAGATTCAAATTGCTGAGTTAGTTTTGAAATCTTGTTTTCTTTTGAGAGCTCAGTTCCCTCATAAATCAACTTGAGTTTATCCCAGACTTCCTTGGCTGTTTTGCATCTCTTTACCTTTGAGAACGTGCCTTTGTCAAGGGTGACAAATAATGCGTTCTTAGCCACATTGTCGAGATTGGCTCGCTTTCTTTCATCTGTGGTCCATTGCTCGCGATCCTTCTCGAGCATCTCAGCATGGGCTTGGCCTTCAATCCTTGCGACCGTTTTTACCTTCATGATCTTGATAGGACCATCCTGTATCACAAAAATCATCTCTTCGTGCATTGCTGCAAGATGAGACTCCATCCTAATTCTCCAATCATCAAATTCGTTAATAGAGAACATAGGCACTTTGTTGATCATAGAAGTATCCATCTGAAAGTAAGGAAATGAAAGAGACTATTTTTAAAGAGTAAGTGATTTTAGATCTGATTCGGTTAAAAATACGACTGATTCTTTTTAGAATCAACCGCTCTGATACCACTTGTTGGCCACTAAGTATACTGGATACAGCTTGGGAAGTAGTTTAAACAACAAGTCAGATCGATTTTAAATCTAAGTGCGTAGTCAAGTCTTAGATACGAAGTTGTCGTGATACAGCAACTAGGTGTACAGTGTATACTTAAATAATCACAGTAAATAAAACAGTAAAAACTGAAGGTAAATAACACAATATTTAAAGTGGTTCGAGGTAAACCCCTCTACGTCCACTGGTCCTCCACACAGGAGTAAAATGTTTATTATAATTACTATGTACACAACTACGTAATTATAACAGTTATACAATCAATATATCGTTCACACAGATTGATATAAAGATCTTAGCTTCAACCGTTCAAACAGATTGGTTTGAGCTAAAGCTTGACTGACTTCTTCACACAGAGTTCTGAAGCTTCGTCTTCCTCAGTCCACACAGGGCTGATCTAGGTTTGTTCAAGGTACAGAACAGAGTGTGAACAACAGCTTTGACTTTATGAGCTTGTAGCTGATGAAGTATTGTTCAAGAAGATGAGCATTGTATATCTCTTTTATCTGAGTTGCAGTAAGCTTGGAGATATATTTTGCTCTGATGATAACTTGATAGCTTTGAATGATTTCGGTTTCGGTAACTGATCTTCAATGCCTTCATGAAATATATATAGTCTCTGAAATATATATCCGTTGAAATGTATCCGTTGAGCAAGATTCCGTTCCAACGGGATTAAAAGCACGATCCGGATTTAGCGGGATTTGAAGATCTGTTGACTGACAGTATTTAAATACTTTATCCTTGAGTATTTAAATACTTCTTTATTCAACGGGACTTGACTACTGAAGATTCCTTCTTGTCCTGTTGAAAGCTGTATGGAAGATAACTGTATTGGTGTTTCGAGATAGTTTCCATACTTGGTCTTTATAAGACTTCTTTGCTGTACTGAAGGGTTCCACTATATGCTGGATTCGAGACAGGTCTTCGATACAGGTTGATGCCTTAACACTTCGATACAGTTTCCTTTACTGTATGTGGTATTGGCATATATGTCAAAACCTCTTATCAAATACCATTCGATATAGGGATTGAATATCCCGACTGTTTCGATACAGGGTTCTTGTTTTCCCAACAATTCATTTGATGAATGTGTGCATATGGGGCTGAACTTAAGTGAAAGCTAGGGGGAAGTGAGAGAAAAAGAGAAAGGATTTTTTTTCCCTTTCATTCTCATTTTCGGACAATAGTGTGTTCTTGAGTGAAAAAATAATTTTTATCACTTAGAGTGATCAAAATTATATATAAGCATTCTATCAACTTCTAGCTGTATGCTTAGAGTATAAGTTGAAAGAAATATTTTCTGGTCATCTTTCGACACATGATACGTAGAGGCATAGTAGTTTCAGTGCTCGGGAATTTCCAAAAACTTGTTCGATTAGATTCATGTTCGTGCTTGGAATCAAGAAGAAATTATCAAAGGACTACGATATATTTGATATACGATGCTTTGATCGATCTTTTAGGAGTTCAGTTTTTATTCGGTTAGACCGATTTATTTTTTCACTGCGTACTCGATTTTAATTACCGAACCGACGTCTTTCATACGTGCAGATACATGCACTGTGGGAGTCATCTCAGGGATGGTATATGGAAGCAATTGTAGTCGAGTATGATACTAGTCGGCAAAGTGGTGTCTGAGTCTTCATACATGAAGCGTCTGTCATACCTGTGTATTTGGTACTTGAGTGTTTAGTTATGTAATAAATGAAACTGGTACAATTTTATTTTTCTTTGTCGTTTGAATCGTTTTTTCCAAACCAAGTTGTTGTGAACATGTCTTGTATTTAGTTGAATATCAAATTCGGAGTTATCATTTGATCACTTACAATCTCGGTTAAGATTGTCATGTGTATTAGCTTGGTTGGATTTACGGCACTCTAATTACCCATGGGGGTTTTGAGGTGTTACATAACACATATCTATCTTTAATATTAAAAGAGAGTCGCATAAAAAAACAGTGTCATCCACTCAATTAATGCCAGCAATTTTTATTTTTCATTTATTCTCTAAAATATTGTTTATCCCAATTTCTCCATAAAAAAGTAGGGAAGAACAGTTTTCTTATTTAACACTGCAATATAATTTTAGAGTTGTACTTCTCTCATATACTAATAATAAATTTTCTCTTTCTTTCTTCTCCTTCTTTTTTTATCTAAAAGTTTAAACGCCTATAATTTTTCATATCCTCTCAATTCTTGATGAAAAGTATATCGATTTAATTCTTATCTTATGATCTTTGATTAGACTTCCATATTTCATATATAACAAAATAATTCAAATATAAAATATTTTTTTGTTAGCTTAATTATCATATAAATGTGAATTGTTAAAGAAGATTAAGATTTGGAGTTTATTTTCAGAATTTTTATCATAATAGTTTTTATGTGTTTTACAAATATTCTGTGTTCATATGAAAAATTCGTAAAATGACATGAATTTGTTGAATATATGTTACTGCTCAATCGCATTAAAAAAATTATATTAGTAAAAATATGATATATATATATATATATAATAGAAGTTGTTAAATCACATTACTATGTCTATGTAATCGAATATTCTGTCATTTGCATATTATCAAAAGAAGAATGACATAATAATTATTTTATGATATGAATTTAAGACACATGTAGTCTGCATAAAAAGTATTGATATTTACTTAATTTTATACATTAAAAAATATTGTATGTAGATTTTATAATGCTTTAGTGCAATATTATTACCTAATCACATCTATAAATATATAATTTTAGATCATGTATTCACACATAAAACCCTTTATTTTATAATATGAATCAAGTTTAAACTCTTTTGTGTTTGCATTCGTGTTGACATGTAAACCTATATATTTATATTTATTTTATTGGTAAATATTTTTAAAAATATTAAAACACTTGAGTTGAACATACCATCCATAATGCCAAATGAAAAAGTCGGACCTTAATTATATATTCTGATCCAATTTTCAAGATAAACAACTACAATAAAACCTCTCAAAAATAATACTCTATTAAGGAATAAACTCTATTTAGGAATAAAAATTTGTGGTCCCAACTTGGGAATAGTTATAATTTGGAATAAACTCCATATTGTCATAATTCATATATTTTCAAATCCCAACATAAGGAAATACACCTCCATTTAGGAATAAATCATAATAAAATACATATATATATATATAATTTTTACAATAGATTTAAGTTGATCTAAAATACTTGTTCAAGGTTAATTGTGACAAAGATTTAATCTTTTGTGTTGTAACCATATCCTTCAACTTGCGTGTGCCCATTAGCTCGTCCAAATGACCACCTTGTTGAACCCAAAACATTTCCAAATTGTCGAGTAAGCTTAAAGCTTCTTCACATGAAATTTTTTGTACTTCTATGCTATCATCCTCCGGATTATTTTCCTCATTTTCTTGCCTAATTGCTTCAATGATTTCTTCATCGGTTAAAGCGTAAACAATTTTCTTGCCTAATTCCTAAGTTTACAACATATTAAATACATGTATCTACTAATTATAATATTTATATATTATACATGCACTTTAAAATTTTAAAAAAAAAATCTTCTTAAAACTCTATTTAGGAATAACCTCCCTTTAAGAATATTTTTTTATGTTCCCAAGGATATGACTTTAGAGAGATTTTACTGTACTAATACATCTATTCTCATAAATTGCGCTGAAATGAAAACTAAATTAAGGTTGAGAAATTTATTAACACAAATAACAATATTTTTTGTTTAATATCGCTGTAGAACCATCTTCTCATCTTTTATTGGGGTAAGTTCCAGAGGATGGTTGCTAAAAGCACACTTTCAGTTTTGATTTGATGGGCAAAAGGCCACCCACCTATCACCTACAAAAGTCCACCCATTTGTTCTTTTTTTTTTTGAAAAATCTATTTTTTTAATAGTATCAATTGTTATTTTTAAAAGTATTAATTATTTTTGTGATATTATATCCGCTGTCGAGCGTGTCTGTCAGGCGCTATATTTTTTCTTTAATATTTTAGTCCAGTCCAATTATTTTTATTTACTTGCTATAGTAATTTTATTTCTCTCGAGCGCATTTTTTATGATAATCTTTTAATGGTAAAAAAAATTTTTGTGCACAACAATGAAGATGAACCACGACGAAAATGGTAAAAAATGGAAAAATATGAAATACGACGGAAATGGTGAAAAATGAAAAAACTAAAATTCAATATGAAACGATTGGTATATTAGTATATTTTCTGCTGCCGTTTTTGTTTTTCAGCCTGAAATATACGTACATGTTCCGGTTCATACTCTGCTTGTAATTTTTTGTAGAGTCGTATCGAAGTTGTAAATTGTAAGTCTAAGCCTGCTGCAGATGTATGTTTATTAGTGTGCCAGAAATTGGAGACTGGAGCTACTGGATAATCCCCGGGAATCATTTCCAATTGTAAAAATTAAGTTCAATAATAATAGTTAGTTATAATTGCATAGACAAATGAAATCATGAACTATTCGTAGACAAGTTCATACAGCTTAATTTTCAGTCAAGTTTCTATACTTGAGATTTGTTATCAAACAATTTAAGTAATCATACATCAACACAGTAGATTACGAGTTGTAATCTTTCAAGACAAACAAACACTTTTATTGATATTCAAAATAAATTGAGTACATGGTTTGCTGTTTCGAAGAGAAATTACAAAACAAAAATAATATACAAGGATTTAAGCTCCTATCTGTAGTCCGCATGTCTCCATGGCTTTCTCCCTGTATCATTCTCGGTACCACGCCACCAGTTCTGTAGGGAATCGTTGCCTCGATCCTGGTATATAGCTCTTCCTTCATAGGATCTATCAAAGGCAAGAATCCAGTCTTCTGGATGGGTGATCCGATCTCCTCTTCTGTGCTTGCTCTTCATATCTAGCTGGAGAGGGAGTTTTCCTTCTTCTATCATCTTCGTAAATTTGTCTGCGGCCTCCGGTAAAGTCTTATAGCTCTTGAAGATGGCGGATTCCCTGATGAGTTTAACAAAGTATCTCATCAGTTCGTTCTTCCTCCATTGCTTCACCTCATCGGCAGTAGGATGGCGGTTGGTCGGCAGACAAATTTCAGAAGGTCTCTGGATTAGACTTTGCCACGGGACATTTGGATCATGAAATTCTGGTCGGGAGCCTGAAATCTTAAAACTCTGAGAGGGAGGGGCTAGCTTATTTAACTCAGCAGTGATGCTATCTTGAGCAGCCTCAAATTCCCTTTCATGCTGTAACCTGATTTTCCTTGCAGCTTCTCTTGCTTCTTCCCCCTTTTTGGCGTCATTAAGACATCCTAGGATCTCTAATGCAGCATCCTGTTTCGTCTCGATGTTAGTCATTCTTTCTACAAGGGAGGAAAGTTCCTGCGACATGTCCTTGATACATTTGTCGTGGGCTCGCAATTGAGAACTGTTTTTGATCATAGCACATGCAGTCTTGGCTTCAGCGATGCGTGTTTTGGTTGCCTCTTCCTTCAGGAGTTGCTCTTGCTTGTCTTCCATGATTTTCAGTGCTTGTTTGAATACTTCTGGCAAAATAATGAAGGCCTCGACTACTCGAGAAACTTCATGTTGTAAGGTGGTCATCTCTTCCACGGCAGAAGTATGCATCCAATTCAAGGCTTTTTCAACTGAAGACAGAGCATTCACTGCATCCTGGATGAATACAGTTTGAAGACCAAGAGCACGCAGGCGCTCTTTCCTAGCGGCAGAAATCGGAGAATCTGGTTGGGCGAAATCTTCAGAGCAGTTCAACCTCCTTAGATTCACGGTAGGGCGTGAACTAAGTTGGACATCCTCAGGTGTATTACCGTCCTCGGATTCCACGGTTCAAGGGGCGGGAGCAGCTTGTTCTGGTCCGGCGGCAGGGGATTGAGTTTCCTCCTGTTGCGAAGGATTGTTGGTAGACATAGATACAGGAGGGACTGATTCCTCCTGTTGTCTTTCAGTGACAACTTCGTCTTCTTGAGCGGCGGCAAGCTCGGGTGCCTGTTCCAAAACTGTTCCTTCCTCCTCGACTTGAGGGACTGATTCCTCCTCGTCGGGAATGTTTTTTTGCTGTGGCGAAGGGGGCTTGCTTCGAGTTGACGGCCCTTCGCCAGCCTTTGGTGGAGAGGCGTCTCTATCTTGAGCCTCTTCACGACTCATTCTCAGACCAGTTTGTAAAGCATCGTCGTCGTCGTCTGAGTCATTGTCATCAATGTCTTTTGGATTTGGGGGAGAGTCCTCTGACTTATCTTTACCTTTCCTCCTTGCGTCAGATTTTTGCAGAAGATGGCATTTAATCAGTTCTTTGCAGAAAGGATTGTCCCATCGGATCAGGGCCTCAATTTCCACTGAGTCCGTCACTTCTGATACAAATCTTTCTTCTTGGCTCCATTCGCTCCAGTTGTATAATGTTTCATACGGAGCTAGCCTGAAGCCTTTCCATTTCAAGGTTGATTGTGACAAAGATTTAATCTTTTGTATTGTAACCATATCCTTCAACTTGCGTGTGCCCATTAGCTCGTCCAAATGACCACCTTGTTGAACCCAAAACATTTCCAACTTGTCGAGTAAGCTTAAAGCTTCTTCACATGAATTTTTTTGTACTTCTATGCTATCATCCTCCGGATTATTTTCCTCATTTTCTTGCCTAATTCCTTCAATGATTTCTTCATCGGTTAAAGCATAAACAATTTTCTTGCCTAATTCCTAAGTTTACAACATATTAAATACATGTATCTACTAATTATAATATTTATATATTATACATGCACTTTAAAATTTTAAAAAAAAATCTTCTTAAAACTCTATTTAGGAATAACCTCCCTTTAAGAATATTTTTTTATGTTCCCAAGGATATGACTTTAGAGAGATTTTACTGTACTAATATATCTATTCTCATAAATTGGGCTGAAATGAAAACTAAATTAAAGTTGAGAAATTTATTAGCACAAATAACAATATTTTTTTGTTTAATATCGCTGCAGAACCATCTTCTCAGCTTTTAATGGGGTAAGTTCCAGAGGATGGTTGCTAAAAGCATACTTTCAGTTTTGATTTGATGGGCAAAAGGCCACCCACCTATCACCTGCAAAAGTCCAGCCATCTGTTCTTTTTTTTTTTTTGAAAAAACTATTTTTTTAATAGTATCAATTGTTATTTTTAAAAGTATTAATTATTTTTGTGATATTATAGCCGCTGTCGAGCGTGTCTGTCAGGCGCTATATTTTTTATTTAATATTTTAGTCTAGTCCAATTATTTTTATTTACTTGCTATAGTAATTTTATTTCTCTCCAACCCATTTTTTATGATAATCTTTTAATGGTAAAAAAATTTTTTGTGCACAACAATGAAGATGAACCACGACGAAAATGGTAAAAAATGAAAAAACATGAAATACGACGGAAATGGTGAAAAATGAAAAAACTAAAATTCAATATGAAACGATTGGTATATTAGTATATTTTCTGCTGCCGTTTTTGTTTTTCAGCCTGAAATATACGTACATGTTCCGGTTCATACTCTGCTTGTAATTTTTTGTAGAGTCGTATCGAAGCTGTAAATTATAAGGCTAAGCCTACTGCAGATATATGTTTATTAGTGTGCCAGAAATTGGAGACTGGAGCTACTGGATAATCCCCGAGAATCATTTCCAACTGTAAAAATTAAAGTTCAATAATAATAGTTAGTTATAATTGCATAAAATATATTATATAAAAATAAATATTATATCATTTTTGTTACCAATATCCAATGGGTGTTTGCATTCACGTTTCCTATCACCACCTTTGCGGTCGGAGGTGGATTACAAGAATCCAAGGCTATGGGAGGACATAAAAATGCCCCATAATCACTGAATGCAATTACGAAAACCACTTATCTCTCGTTGCAAAATCATAATTGAAGTGATCAATAAGTGCCTCCAAACCTTTCGTGGTAGCACCGTATATAATATTTTCGTGTATTTCTCTTCTTTTGCGGAGTTCATCTAGCATATCCTGTCGTACCCTTGGCCAGAAGTTTTCGTTTCCGTAGATGGCGAGTGCAACCGCTCTAAATCCACAATTTCCATCTCCAATCACATCGGTGTATGATTGAATATAATCTCTGATGTAGGGGGGAAAGTCTTCCTGAAAAGGAGATCGACTCTGATGAGCGGTGTTGTTCCGAGGCGGAACATTTTTAGAAGCAGGGGACTTGGGGGGTTTTGAAGTGTGATTATTTGGGAATTTTTGGTGAGAACAACTTTTACGACCTTGCGTATATGTGTTATTGCTACCTTCAGCAAATTTCCCCATATTGTGAGCTTCCGACGTGCTTTTTCTACGTCCTTCTAGTGGAATATCCTGACCTTCGTTCGTTGCCGCCACTCTCCCTTTACCTTTTTGTGTTGGGGGAGTTTTAGCTCGGAAAATCTTGCCGACATGCTCAAACATTGAAAGTTTGCGATCTGTGCTTCGAGTCGTCTTATTCTTTTTTCAACCGCCGGAGGTGCAGCAACGTCTTCCGTGTCGTCGAATAATTTTCTCCGCGTATTAACATCGACATCATCATTGTTTCTGTTGTTGGTAGGAATATCTGGAAAATTAATTCCTAGTATTCTCCAGTACGAATCAATACACGCAATAGGGATATTTTTTTGTGCTGACATGTACCAGAGAAGCTCGCAGTGACATGGAAGCCCGTGTGTTCTCCTAAGATAACACACGCACATTTTTTTGCCTAGATCCTTGGCAAATTCTTTGAGAATAAGGTCGATCGCTTTGAACGATACATTGCGCACTATCTCACTGAAGAAGTCTATGTTTAACAAATCGGTTCTTATCTTGTGAGTGTTGTGGCTTACTTGTTTTTTAATCTCGTAGATCTGCAACTCCATGGCCTGATGAAGACGATCGAAGATAACGTCAAATGGGTGTAGGCCGCCGGGGAGGTTCATTTTTAGCCGATGATGCTCTTGCTCAACCCTACACGTAGGAAAAATTCTAGTTATGAGAGAATATTTGAATAGTGATGGTTTGATTGGTGATAAAATTACCTATTTGTGGTGTAGTTTCCATAGTGTAGGCGATGATCGATATATGCGCCCAACACTCTGTCTGCAAAGGGTGTAATCCATGTATCTTCGCAATAGGCAATTAAAGATGGATACTTCTTGTAAGTTTCTTGTAGATGGGCCCACTTACGTATCCAGACATCGTGTGTTGATGCACTAATTGCCCAATTCCAGCTATTTTTAAAATATTCAGCGTACGATGCGTCGAATCCTTGCTGTTTTTGCACTCGGGCTAGAACACATTGCTCTATGTGGCGTCTGCATAATTGATGTTGGGATTCTGAAAATATTTGATCCACTGCCCCCATTATTGCGAGTGCCCGGTCCGTGACGACAACGTTTAGTACAACACACTCATACAAACCCCAAATAAATTGTAAAACGAATTCGAAGTGATCTTGGGCTTCATTCTGCATATATGCATATGCAATGGTGAATGTTTTGTCAGTGCTTGTTGCACCAACTGCTTCGAATAAAGGCATATTGTACATCGATGTCTTGTATGTCGTATCAATAATTAGGACATGCGGATACGCGTTAACCATTGCATGAGAAGTAAGGTGACTTAAAACGATGTCTTTGAGTACGTTACTGTCATCCACTGTCCGCAGTTGGTACCTAATTTCATAAGTTAAAATAACTATATGATTATCATTCTAAATTATATTACATGAATATACAACTAGTCATTGTCTACAAATTATTGTTTCTCCTCATTCCCAATAATTATTCACCAGTCATTGTCTACAAATTCATTTCATTAGGCAATAAAAGTTTTTCTCCAGTGTTCATTAGTATTTCTTTACCATCCCATCTTTGTTCTGGCCATAATCTTCCACTTCAACAATACTCGGCATGATACTGGATATATCCCTCGAGTCAAAGCCAACCAGTCATTAACTAGTATTGTTTTATCCCTCGAGTCAAAGCCTTCAATCAAGTGTCTCTCACAGAGTTTTCTTGATAAAACTTTAATAAGACAACACATGGATACTACGATAATAATATGATCTATGCATAGAAATTTATACTCTTATGATCATTCGTTATTTGTTCCACAATGTTTTACTGAGTCGGCACCTGAATGCTCATACAATAATCGATTATGAAGGAAAGCAAATCTCTGTATTTTTGCTAACAACAATACGATGCAGTATATTATGATCGCCACAAACTTCATAAGATTTTTTTTAAACTAATTCACAAAATATTTATATAAATAATCATTGAAAAGAAAGTGTTGAATGATTAACATATCTATGAAATCCTAAAAACAACCCTATAAGCTTCATAATAAATACAATTTTGTTGATTGTCTCAACTCTTGGCTATTTTTTCTTTCTAAATCTTATCTATATCTATATAAAGATTGAGTCCCAATACCATAAATGTTAGTATTAATAATTATAATATTAGTATTAATATTTACAAAAGTGATAAATATAAGAATCTATGATTAAGTTTCACGTCATAAATGTTAGTATTAATAGTTATTAATTAATATATAAAGATTGGGTTTCATGTCAAAAATGTAAGTATTGTTAGTTATAAAATAATAATATTAGTACCTATATATCTTATATATATAAAGATTGAGTCCTTTAATTTATTGTGGAGTCTTAGTGATTAATGTTGTTAATGCATTTTTACATCAACATTGGCGAATTGAATGTAAATAGTTTAGGAATGAAGATGGAGAATGCGAAGTGTTGCATATCATTGAATGTGGAGTCTTAAAGTTGGAGTCAATTAATTGCAGGTAGTGAAATTAACAATAAAGTTGAATATGAATGGTTTCTGAGGATACAAAAAATCATCGAGTTAAAAAAAACACAAACAAACCGAAAAAAAACAAAAAAAAAAACACAGTGGCTTATCAATTCCGAGATCCATTTTGCTTCAAATCAAGAACCCAGATTGCAAATCCTTTATGTAAATTTGAGGTAAATTATTTTTTTATAATGATTGAATTAAAGATTGTGTTTTTAGTGATTGCTTTTGAAAATTGTTTGTGGGTTTTTGCGGGTTTTTAAAAGGGTGTTTGGAAATTTAATTTTTTGTTGATTGGTTATGTTTTGAAGTAAAAGGTTGCGGATGTTGCAAGGGTGACGTCAAAAAGAAGCTTGCTGAATCAAGGTCATGGTATGTTTTAAGGTTCTCTTTCTATGATGTTAGATTTTGATTTTGATAATGGGTTTGAGTAATTTTTAATTTTGATATGGCATTCTCCAGTGTAGGAGTATGACAAAACAATCGGGTCGAGATCATAGCTACGCTGCAACCATCTCTCTCTCTTCACCTCAAGAACTTTTTTTATTCTATATTTCTTCGAATTTACTCTAAGGATTACGTTTGGCATAGATTACAGGGTTTTAATCTGATACGGGAAAGGGCTTTTTTCTTCTACGGGAATCTCTCCTAGATTCGGTACTTTAATGAGGGTTTTGGTTTGATCGAAATTAGTATTTGGGTTTTAGAGAAAGAGAGATGTTATCCAATCATTTGCAAAATGGAATGGAGACGGCGAAGCTGATATGGTCGCGTCTGCCGGACTCGGAGGTAGACGCAGATGACGGGAGTGGTCACGATGCGCTCGGTTGGCTTAAGAAAACCGACGGAAGCACTGATGAAAGCCTTGACTATGAAGTTTTTGAGAATTTGGCCTACAGACAAGAGCAGGTGCGAACACACTTAATATGTTAAGCTTTATTTGTTTTCAAACTTACGAGTTGTACTTTTTTTGTGATTATGGTGTTACGAATTCGCTCAACTAGATTTAGATGTTGTAGTTTTATGGTTTTTTTGTTTTTTGGATAATGTTAATTGTTAATGATTAGCGTAAATTTTTATAAGTTTTGTAATATTTGTTAAAACTATAACAATAAATTAATTTTCTAAAAGCTTCTACACACATCTGCATTCAATCATCAAAGTATCACAGCGTTGCAAATTTATTTGGACGCATACATTAAGTATTTTTCTTAATTAGTAGATTTATGATCAAAACTAAGTAATTAGAAGAGGCCATTCATATTCTTATAGAGGGATACATTCTACATATTGTTAGTATAAATAGTTTTGTTTACATGTCAAACGATATACTAATCCAAACGAAAACAAGATAAAAACTCCTACCACTTGAACATGGTCGCATACCGAATATGAAGAGAAACCATTCATCAGCTAAGATACAAGCAATGAGGGACAAGAATATTATGACGAAACCATGTTCTCAAGTAGTATAATATTTGATGTGACTTATTCGAAATGAATCAAGTATTATTTGTAGATTATATGGATTTAGTATGTTAATTTTTATATAATAATTAAATAAATGTTGTCGGCTTAACTTGACGCCCCAATTTTACCTATGAGGAGTTATTATCTCTTTTAACAAGTGAACAAAACCGACTCACATGTTTAGTAGATTGGTCTTTACAATGCTCATTAATGGACAAGTTAATCAATTTTTGTTTAAAAAAGTTGGATTTTAGACATAAGCAAAAAAAAGACATGTGCATCGCACGGGTCTGAATGCCTCGTATATATAAAGATTAAGTCCAATAATTAATTGTGGAGTTTTCTTGACATAAATGTGAATTGAGTACAAGCCCAAATATATGAGCACTAAACTCATACGGTATTTAAGAATTTTTGCACCTCTTTCAACTTCATCACATTTGATGACTCATTTTTAATTGATACTAATATTGATAACTAATTTACATTTAAAGAATTCTCGCAATCCTTCAAGTTCCATCTCATTTCATAACTGAAATTTAAATCTCTGTGACATAAATGTGAATTGAGTACAAGCACAAATATATGAGCACTAAACTCATACGGTATTTAAGAATTTTTGCACCCCTTTCAACTTCATCACATTTAATGACTCATTTTGTAACACCACAAACTAGGTGACTATTACAGTGTCGTGGACCCCCGACTGGAACCATAGGCGAATGAAAATTAATGACTTAAATAATATAATTATAGTACCGAACCACATTATATCATTAATTACTCCGATGAGGAGTTTCAATTACAACACACCCAAGATAATACAGAATACATGTATATTTTATATGAAGATAAAATATACAACACTCAATAAAATGAGTATTCAAACGAAAGTCTGCAGCGGAAATAAAGAAGAAACACGAATGACTGAAAGGACTGGACCCCCCTACTAGTATCACTGGGACTCCTCGCCCTCAACGTTCTCTTCCCGTGCTTTAGTCTTGTCATGACCTGAAAACAACATCCCCCAACGGGGTCAGTTACACAGAACAACAATCCTCAAGAGTTGAATAAACACAATCATGATACATCTTAATTATGAAATTAAGTTGAAGAGGGGCATCATAATATGCCCGTAATGGTATGTGCAAGTGCACAAGACGAGTGTCCGGACACACCCGCCCTTGTGCCTAATTAGTCTCACGGAGGTACGTTACCATGTGCACAGTCCATTGTGTCGGTGAACCCGATCACATGACTATCATGTGCCCGACTAAAAATTCCACACATCCCTACCCGGCCACGCAATACGAACCCAGAAGGTCATATGAACAAGAATGACCATGATGAATATTGATGAATAACAATCCGACAAGGTCAAGAATGACTCACCGAGATGAGATAATAGTGAAATGAATGATAGCTCACTGAAATGATCGGAACTGTCGTTCCTCGTGAATTGAATGATTAGTTTGGTAATTACAAGTCTCAACATGATTATTATACTATGAATGAATATGATTTATGAATGAACAACAACAAAAGGAATGATTATCCTTTTAACCGAGTAAGAATTAACTTACTCAACACCGGTGAAGAATTTCTTTCCTCGAACAAACGTCCTAAATGAGATGTCGATCGCTCGAACAACCTTGAATAATCAACAATTCGCTCAATATACGTATTAAGCACGATTATAACTAACTCAAAATGTCGATATGACAAAACCAAGTTCATTGGGGCATTACAACAAACACGTTGTAAACAATCTTCGATTGTTTACAATAAACCTCCATAATATCCATACCAAACCTCCAAGGAGTGATTCAATCCATCAAAACGTCTTCAACACACTCAATAATACAAAATGAATACATAATTCGAGACTACATCGACATCTAATCGAAAACCCCAAATCCAAATCAATATTCAAAGTGTTCTTGAATAATCCCTATTAATCTGATGATAATCCTTAACAATTCATAATCACAAGTATATCACTTCATATATCATGATTATAACATCCAAAACATCATATCCCAACTCAAAATCAAAATCCAAGATGTTGAAGAATTTACCTTTGAAGATCCAAACACTTCGATTTGGTGAATACGTGTTAAATCGACTATCCAAGCTTCACAAATGAATGAAGATGATGAAATCCAAACACACAAGTGTTTGATGATGAAAAATCTCTCCCACAAATCGTCTCTCTCGGAACCAAGATGAAGAAGTGGTCAAAATGAGAAAAACCCATCGGTCCACTTATATAGGTCACAGGGACACACGACCAAACCGCACGATCAAGTATTCGTGCGTCCGGTCGTGCGTGAAGCTTCTGACGACAACTGATATAGCGCACGAGCACCGCGCACGAGCAGTAACTCGTGCGGCCTGCTCATGCGGCCCTGATTCAAACGCTGGGTCTCCTGCCCAGTCCAGCCGCAACACACGAGCACCACGCCCGAGCAGTTGCTCGTGTGGCCTGCTCGTGCGGCCCTGACTCGACCGCTGGGTCTCCTGCGCAGTCCATCCGCAGCACACGAGCACCACACCCGAGCAGTTGCTCGTGTGGCCTGCTCGTGCGGTCCTGACTCGACTGCTGGCTCTCCTGCCCAGTCCAGCCGCAACACACGAGCACCACGCACGAGCAGATGCTTGTGTGGCCTGCCCGTGCGGCCCTGCTCGACATGTAGTTCAGCCTATAACGATGCACCGAGTACAATAAATTACAGAATTCGAGAAGTACGGGGACAAAAGCACGAGTATTAAAAAAATTACGCCACACGGTGAACACAATTGAATGAGTGTGAATGATGAGTGATTATTAAAGAGTGAAAATTACTGAGTGACAATTACTGAATGATAATGACTGAATTACAACCGGGTATTACATACCCCCCTTAAAAAGAGTTTCTTCCTCGAAACTAAGGGTCAAACAACTCGGGATAACTCTCCCGCATACTATCTTCGGTTTCCCAAGTAGCCTCTTAGACTCCGTGTCTAGACCACTGAATCTTGACCAAAGGAATCGTCTTGTTCCTCAACTACTTGATTAGTCGCTCTGAAACTCGTATAGGACGCTCCTCATACGAATGGTCATCCGCGATCTCGATTTCATCGAACTGAAGTATGTGACTCGGGTCGGCAACATACTTCCGCAACTGAGACACGTGAAACACATTATGAATTCGGCTCAACGCTGGAGGTAAGGCCAATCGATAAGCCAGATCGCCTACTCGATCCAAAATCTCAAATGGTCCAATGAATCTCGGACTCAACTTCTCCCGCTTCCCGAAACGGAAGATACCTCGACTCAGGGATACCTTGACCAAAACGTGGTCACCCGCCTCAAACTCTAATGGCCGACGACGGTTATCTGCATATGATTTCTGTCGACTTTGAGCGGTCAACAAATGACTCCTGATCAAAGCTACATTCTCCCGGGTGGCTATAAGCATATCGGGCTCGGTGCCGATTGATTCTGATAAGTCATCCCATCACAAAGGAGATCAACAACGACGACCGTACAAGGCCTCGTAAGGTGCTATCTTAATCGAAGCATGCCAACTATTATTATACGTGAACTCGATCATGTTAGGAGTATGCCCTCGAATGCCACTCAGAAGATGTTGAGTGAGGACATTATACTTGTTATTATGTAAATCATCAATATAAGGTAATGGATGTTTCTTTATTTACTGGTAGTTACTGGCATTCCTAACTCGTAAATATTCATGTAGAAAGTAGTCCGTGTATTTGAGAGCAAAACGTTCCACTCCTTATTGGATAAGGGGTCGGCACTGGAAAGGTTTATAGCTCAAATACTTAATCGTTCGCAAGACGATGAAACTTGACTGGGCATTAAGTTTATGTGAAGACTTGTATGACATGTTCTTCGACAAGGAGAGTGCCTGTCGAACACTAATGGTTAGTGGAAGCACACGTTATAGGTATGCTAATTGGATTAGTATACTCGAACCGACTCACCCTCGATTCGTCACACGGATTTCACTCCAGGACAGTCAATGATGGAATCTAAAGGTTGTGATAGGTATTCGTGAACCTTCGACTTGAGGATTGAGTAGGGATGTGCTTGTGACATCAAGATTTTCATTAGAGTAGTTTGACCCTATAAACCGGAAGGCAGGGGTCAACCTCAACGTGCATCTTGATGGGCAAGTAGCAGGTCCTACTGAATACCAAGATAGAATTCTTTCTCCTCTTAGTGAACGGGTTATATGTCCTATGCGGTTATTGGCAGATGAGATCATAAGTCTTTGGCCAAAGCATTGGAGCTAGCTGTATTAGATACACGAGAGCTCGATGATCTCGGTTTGCATTAACGCATGCATAGCGTCAAGTGCAGATGGGGTTTGACTGACCGTGACCCTATAACTTGATCGGGACATTTGAAAGAAGGGTTTATACGTATACTGGTATTCACGACAGAATGGTTCTTGAATGATCCCAATCATTCGTTCTCGGTTAAGTGCAGTGTAGGCCACCAGGCTGGCTAGGTGGTGCTACTACTCTTTGGTTCCTCCCATTGCTGACTGAGACGGACCTACCAAGTCGCACAATAGGATTGACGACGGAATGAATAAAGCTAATTCTCTCATTATGAATATTAGATATTGGATATCTAATTTTGGAACATTGGATGTTTAAATTCATTTATTGGATAAATTGATTTACGGCCTAATGAATTAAATAAATTACTGGGTGATTAATTTAATTCATGTATATAATTATTTCTTGGAGAAATTAATTATATTATTTTGTATTTGATATGTTTAATTAATTGGATTAGTTAATCAATATAAATACATCGATACGGAATCGGAGTTTATCTGTTTAGACCCTCAGGAGTCCGAAACGAACCGAACTCGTCCGATTTCTAGCATCGGCCGCCCCTCACATTCCACCCACCTTCCTTGTGGACTCTTGTTCCATTCTTTAATAGATTATGATTGACATGGTGGGGTAGATTCTCATTGGTATGAGTTGTAACATGTGGGAGAAGTTGAATAAGAGGGATGGAGACATCTTTCATTTACTCACTTGATTCCTACGTGAGTTGTGAGAGAAAACTGAGAGAAAAAGTTTTTCTCCAAGTCATCTTCTTCTTCAACTTTGTTCTTGTTTTTCTTAGAGAAAAATATCAAGACATATATAGAGAATAAGATTAAAACACTTAGAGAGTGTAGTAATCTTTACATATATAGCTTTATCACTTAGCTCTAGCCGTATCCTCGGAGGATAGCAAGGTGATCGTCGTTCCGGTCGTTTCTCCAGCGCGTGGCAAGTAGAGACGCGGTGTTTTCGGCGTTGGATCGTTCAAGGGCTTGAAGTGGAATAGATTCGTAGAGATCAAGCAAAGCTTGGGGAATAGCTCAAGAGAAGGTTATCCATCTAATCAACGGACTACAAGGGTGAGTTTCTATATCTCTTTTGAATTCGTTTTTTGATATTCGTATATACGTAGCTCGATCGATCCTTGTAGGGATTCGGATCGAATTAATTTTCGTTTTACCGCTTCCACTGGGCCTTCGTTTTAGGCACCGAATCCCAACAGTGGTATCGGAGCGTAGGTCTTGCGATCGTATATACGATATTAGCATTTGGAATGCTCGATTAGATGGTGAATGATTTGGAATCATTTTAGTCATAATCGTGGTATATATGTTTTGTTCATTATAGTTGTATTTTTCGTAAGTTTATGTCTAAATATAAATCTTCTATTTCTTGGAAATATGATTTATATTGAAGATATGAATGTTGGAGAATATAGATATTGGATATCCGGTCGAAAAACTAGCCCCGAAATGCCGTTGGGCCGGTCGGGAGGGGTCGAGGCGAGGCCGCGGCCCGGGGCTCGAGGCCGCGGCCCAGCTGTTGCGGCCCGGCACAGGCGGCCATCTTGGGGCCGCGGCCCAGGGCCGCTGGGCAGCCCTGCATACTGCCTGGTGGTGTTTCCGGGCGCGGTTCGGCCTATTTCGGACCCGTTTCGGGCTTTTTTGCTTCGTGTATTCCTAAAAATGATTTCCCTCATTATAAATTGGATTTAATATGATTAAAATGATTTATGGTATTTCATTTTATAAGGGAAAATTGATTTATTGGAATACTTGTGATCGATCGAATTATTTTGAACGTTTTCATATTACCGATTGTGTGAATCGATTTGATCGGTTCGTATTGTTGATTGGATCAATGTATCTCTACGTTTTCCATTTATTTAATATTTATTGGATGAATGCTTTTGAATGGGGATGTGGTTCGTGGACTTAGTTTTTGAATCATTCGTTTTATTAGATTGGGTTGTAAAGGCCGTTTTGAGCCTATTTATTTTACTAGAAAAATTTGTATCTAGGATGCAATTATCAATGTAAAAATTTATATGTAATGACGAAGACCGGAGGAAGATCCATTCCGAGAAGACGAAGATTCAAGACGAAGACTTGTAATTAGATTACGGAGTTTTTGTTTTCTAGGAACGGTCCATGAACCACATGTTGGTAGCAACTAGGTTGTGAATGGTTTTTTCATATTGTATGAATGCCACATGTAATACCCGCAATTTCGGATTTTGGTGATTTTCCTTTTTCGGCGGGAGTCCGTTTTGACGACTCGCTAATGACCGTTTCGTCATTTCTAGAATGATTAATTCTGCACTTTTTGTCATCCGAGTTCGTTTCGGTATCGTTTTGTTGAGTTCCGTGTTCTTAAGCGGTTTTTCCGCACTTGAGTTTGATTCTTGCGAATCTCGTCCGAAACTGTTGTTTCAAGTTTCTCGTAAGTTCATTTAATGTTATTATTCATGTTGCGAGCTTTGGTTTGGTGTTTCGATCGTGTATCGTGTATTTCGGACGTTTTGGGCCGTTTTCGTAATTTCCCATGGTTTGGGGTAATTACTTCCGTTGTCAAATTCCGACACTTCGGGTGGTCGGAATCGTGTGTTCTCTTAGCTCTTAGATTCGTCTTTGCGAGTACTTCGTAACCGTATCTTCGGTTTATATTCAGGTTCGGGTTTCGAGTCGTCTGGACCGTCGGAGTGGCCACGACCGAGTCACGGCCGGAGCAGGGCCTGGCCTGGCCAAGTTACGGCCGTAAGGTGCCGGTTACGGCCGTACGTGATCGGCAGACTTGGCTGTACGAGTGTTGGTTACGGCCGTAAGGGCTGTCAGTTACGGCCGTACGAGTGCCAGGCAGTGTTCGGACGAATGCCGGTTACGGCCGTAAGGACCTGCCGGGTACGGTTGTAAGTGCCGAGTTACGGCCGTAAGGCCCTGTCGGTTACGGACATAAGAGATCAGCAGGCGCTGGGCGGATTTTGACGAATGTTGGTTACGGCCGTAAGGTCTGCCGGTTACGGCCGTAAGTGGTCGGCAGGAGGCTGGGCAGTATAAATATGATCGAGCAGACGGGTTTACACCCATTTTTTCTCATCCCTCTCATTTCCTTCCGCAGCTGGGGCTTGGAGTACGTGATTAGATGTTGTTTATCTATCAATACACGAAGTTCTTGAGTTTCTAACATCAATCAATCATCCCATAACCTCCTCCGATCTACCGAATCAAGGTTAGATTTCTTGATAATGTAGTTTTGGGGAAATTGGGGTTTTTGTTGGATTTCGTCCGTTTGAGCCGTAATAACTTATATTATTGATGTATTATTGATTATTTAGATGTATTATATCATTTCCCTTTTTATTCCATGGTTGGATCGTATCGATTCGTTATTTTGGCCGAGTTCTTGATCGACGCCTTGAAGGTGTCCGATAGAATGTCTTAGAGGGGTTTTCGGACGTTCTACGATTATTATTCCTCGTATGATCATTGATTTATTTATTATATGATGTTAGGGTCGAGTTTCTTGCGAAGAAACCGCTTCGAACCCTTCCGTTCATCGTCGTCTTCCGTTTCGATAGCATCGGGCGTTCCGAAGCTTCCCGGTTGAGCCGTGTCCGTTCGTGGTTCCGAGCTCGTGGTATCGAGGCAAGTATCTTGTCCATACACTTCATGTTTCGTAGACGCGATAGTTGGTATTTGGTTATATGTGGAACTTGAATGATTTAATGAACCTTCTAAAGAATCGGTATAGTCTCGATAAAAAGGTTTCCCTTCAAGATAACTCGTATGAATCATGGACAAGTGTGTATTTGGAATATGTAAGTATGTGTGGTATGTGGTTAGATGTTTTAACCATACTTCGTGAATATAATAGACCGTGATCACTTGTCGAGGATTGTGTACCGAATTGTATACTTGTTCGGTGGGTATTTGACATGATGTGATGTTAGTTGTTACTCCTTTGAAAGGAGATTGTGATGCTTAATGTTGTTTGGCTTGATAATCGATTATTATTGTGTGCTTGTTATATGTGATGTGCCTCCTGGTAGGATTGTTGAATCTCCGGGATCCATACTTGCTAGTATGGGTCGGGCGAGACCGTAGGGTTATCCAATCCGGGTATGTCTTGCGGGGACTCCGAGGTTCGTGGCTTGTTAGCCCGATGCCCGGATAACTGGTGGGGTAATCATTTGGTATATCTTGCGGGGACTCCGAGGTTCGTGGCTTGTTAGCCCGATGCCAGGATAACTTATGGTTGTGATTGGTTATGAATGTATCTGTGCTTGTGGTCACGTGACTGTTGTTACGGTGACATGTGATTTGGTATGGTTTCCTATTGAGTTATTCACTCGGGTATGTTCTGCGGGAGCATCTGAGGTTCGTGGCTTGTTAGCACGGGACGCGAATAATCCTTATGAATGTGTGTTGGATGATTTGGGTCATTGTAATACCCGGTTGTGATTCAATCATTTATCATTCAGTAATTTCATTCGGTAATTGTCACCATGTAATGTTTTCACTTGTTAATAATCATTCATCCGTGTTCACCATTCGGAATAACTTCGAGTTGTGTATTGATATTGTTCATTGTTTCAACCTTACTCGGGAATCGAGATACGAGTATTATCTTGATTGTTATAATTGATTCATTAGTCGATGTTGACGTTGGAGTTCATGTCATTTCTAATCTCCTCATTGTTCAAATTGTGCTTTGTTGGGCGAACCCTTGTAATCATTGCTTGGAACCACCGTTTTGGGGTTTCCGTACTTCCATTTCGTGTTATTGTTTCCCAAATATTGATTCCTATTGCTCTTATTCTCTTCCCGGGTCATTTTTCATCATTTTAGGACCCAAGGGGGGTGTGGGCCGCGGCACAAGGAGTGTGCGCCGCGGCACACACATTTTCCAATTTTGGCCGAGCAGCCTGTACCGTGGGCCGCGGCACACTGCCGAGTCACTGCCGCGGCACACTCGTCAGGGCCGCGGCACACTCGTGTTGCAACTTATCGGCCAACCCCTCTGTACCTTGTGCCGCGGCACATGCCGACGTGGCCGCGGCACATTGCCGAGTCACTGCTGCGGCACACTTGTCCGTGCCGCGGCACGCTGCCGATCCCTGGGGGTAATTTTGGCCCTGTGCCGTGGCACACTTCGGCTGGGACGCGGCACACAGGGCAGTCAACTCTATAATTGTGTTTTTTGAGCGAGATTCAGCTCATTTCTTCCATCTTCTTCAACCTTCGAGAGAGAGAGCTTGAGCGGAGATACTTTTCATCATCCATCACTTGAGGGTTTGATTTTCTTCATTTCCATTCGATCGTGAAGCCCGGATAGTCGATCTAACGCGTGTTCTTCAGATCAAAGTGCTTGGATCTTCAAGAGGTAATTTCTTCAACATCTTGGATTTCGATTTTGTGTTGAGATATGATGTTTTGGATGTTAAGATCATGTGGTATGAAGTGATATACGCATGATTATGGATATGTTTGATTATTCATTGGACTATTGAAGGATTATTCAAGAACACTTTGAATGTTGAGTTGGATTTGGGGGTTTTTGATTAATTGTTGTTGAAATCACGATTTTGGATATTCATAATGGATTATTGATCGTATTGAAGATGTTTTGTTGGTTTGAAACACTTCTTGGGGTTTTGATGTTGGTATTATTGAGGTTTGGTTATAAACAATCGAAGTTTGGCCACAAAGTGTTCGATATAATGCCCTAATGAACTTGGTTTAATCGTATCGACGTTTTGAGTTCGTTATATTCGTGTTTGAATCGTATATTGAACGGATTGTTGGTAATTGTATTATTCAAGGTTGTTCGAGCGACTGATATCTCAATTAGGACGTTATTCGTGGAAGTTTTATTCTTGTCAACGAACCGAGGCAAGTACTCTAATTAGAATTGTTTATATTATGACAGTTATGATGTGATTGTATTGTGCAAATGTGTTGTGATTATATGTCCACCATGCGTTGATCCGATGGGAATCATCATGGGAATCTATAGTTGTGTGCGCTGGATCATTGGACAGGTAGTTCCACCATGTGTTGGTCCGACGGGATCATCATGGGAATCTATAGCTGTGTGCGCTGGATCGTTGGAATACCATCAGTATGTTGGAAACTGTTATGATATGATATGTGTTGTTGATATTTTCTCGTTAGAGAAACTTGTTACGATATAATTGTTGATTATATCACTGTTGTATGATTATTGTACTTGTACTAGCATCGTTGTGCTAACCCCTGTGGGGGTGAACATTTGTTTATGTTCAGGATCCAGTAGAGCGGGGAAACAACCACTGGAGCTGCATGACGACGAGGGTGCAGAGTGATGTTCCGGCCGGGTTTTATTGTCTGTTGTTTGTTGGTTATTTCAATAAGTACTCGAGTGCGTCGTCAGTTTAAGACGTTTGGATTTTGGTGATGTATTAATAACCCTTCATTGAATAATTGTATTCTCGGTATTGAACAAGACTGTTGTATTTTATTTCAGTAATTTCATAAGTTGGTATTTGTTATTGTCATTTCGCTTCTTTAGCCTTGTAAATTCTTACGTAAAGGATTTACGGCGCTGTAATATTCCTGAATATATAAGATTATGGATATCTTGGCCATTGGGTTAAAATAGGGGTCATTTACGTCTATTGAGGTAACCGGCCGTGAATGACATCACTGTACTACCTACTTTCTTCATGCGAAAGGTGGTTGTAAGTTCTTAAACTCTATCTCGTTATTTACATGTTGTATCTCCTTATACTTGAACATTAGAACGATGTTGTTTCCTGTATATTGAGTATTTATACTTACAGTATGTTGAGAGGCGGACTTGGACGTGGTCGCGGTCGTGGACGCGGACGAAGGAATGCTGAAAGGGAAGCGTCGCCTTCTAATGCCAGTCATAGCTCAGGCGAGCCGCAACGATCTATCAATAACGAACCGGAACCTGTTGTACCAGAAATTCTTCGTCAAGTTGTGAACCAGATGACTCAGTTCGCTCAGGTCGTGGACCGAATGCAGGTGGCGGCGGGATTTCAGCAGGTAGATGGACAACAAAGGATTCCAAAAATGGTAAATCGAGGTGACCGATGGTTACAAGAGGTGGCGAAGATGCAACCACCCAAATTTGACGGCTTTTCCGAAACTCCCACATGGGACCATTGGTTGAAGGAACTGGAGAAAATTTTTGCTGGAATAAATTGCCTAGACGATAGAAGAGCTCCTATTGCTCAATACTTTTTGATAGGGGAAGCATCCGAGTGGTTGGAAGCTATCCGACCTGAAGATCATGATGCTGATTGGACAGAATTTAAAATGATGATGGAAGCTCAGTACTACCCTCGTCCTGTGAGGGAAGCCAAAGTTCGGGAGTTTTTCTCCGCTCAGCCATCAGATGAACCCGTATCCCAGACCATTAAGACGTTTAATCAGCAGTTAGCGTTTGTTCGACATCTGGTCAGAACAGATGCAGAGATGATGATTCATTTTGAAATGAGGATGAAACCAGAAATCCAGAGGTACATGTCCGGTTTTGAATGTACCACTCTTCGTCAATACCAGGATAAGGCGTTGGCGTACGAAATCAAAGAAGCAGCAATGGAGAAGTTTATGGAGTCAAAGAAGCAGAAAGTCTCTGGTACTTTTACAGAGCACAAGAACAATGGGCCTCGCAAAGCCCAGACATCATTTCATTCTTTCAAGAAACCTCTGCACCCATCTAAGAGCGGAAAGAATTTCGGAACAATGTCAGCCACGACGGATACAGCTAGGAAGTGCTTTAACTATGGTCGCCCAGGCCACCTTTGGCGTGATTGTTTTCGCACCCCAATTACATGTTTTGATTGCGGACAGGAAGGGCACCGTGCGATGTTTTGCAAGGATGCCACCAAGTACCATGGAACCCGTACATCACAGCTAGTTCAGAAGGAAGCTAGTATCCAACAGACGCAGCAAAGTGTTCAGATGCCTCAAAATTTTGGCCGAGGACGAGGCAGAGGACAGTGGGACCGAAGGGGTACATCGAGTGTCGGATCTACTCCCCCATGTCTGTACGAGATGAGGAGGACAGACGATCAGGATGCTGCTGTCGCATCAGGTACTGTTCAGATCCTTTCCCAGCCAGTTAGCGTTTTATTCGATATGGGAGCTACGCACTCATTTATATCCTCATCTTGTGTAAATCGTTAGAATATTTCTGGTTTTCATTACTGTGAACCTTATGTTGTTGGTTTACCGAGTGGAGAGAGGATTGTTGGGAACTTAGAGACTAGAGATTTCCCTGTATCATTTGGGGGCAGAGAGTGGCTCTCAAATCTAATTGTAATAGAAATGCAAGGAGACGACCTGATACTCGGAGATGATTGGCTTAATCGTTATGGAGCTATTGTAAACTACCGAAGGAGGAATATTTCGCTGATCGCTGATGATGGTTCCGAAATACTGTTTGAGGGATGGAAATCGGGAAGCTCAGAAAAGTTGATCAAAGCGATGAAAGCTATCAAATTGCTGAAACAGGGTTGTACCGGATACTGGTGCTATGCAATGAAGAAAGAAGACGAAATTGTGGAACTTTCATCCATTCCTGTTGTGAACGAATTTCCAGATGTATTTCCTGACGAGTTACCTAGACTACCTCCACGAAGGGATGTAGAATTTACCATTGAGCTGGAAACCAGAGCCACACCAATTTCTAAGGCGCCGTATCGTATGGCACCTACTGAGATGTATGAACTGAAAAAGCAGCTGAAGGAGTTACTGGACAAAGGTTATATCCAGCCAAGTGTTTCGCCCTGGGGAGCGCCAGTTCTTTTTGTCCGAAAGAAGGATGGATCGCTTCGATTGTGCATCGACTATCGAGAACTAAACAAGAAGTCCGAAGTTTCTTAGGACTTGATGGGTATTATCGTCGGTTCGTGGAAGGGGTTTCCAAAATCTCCCGCCCACTTACTCGACTCCTGCAGAAAACTCAAAAGTTTTAGTGGAACGAGTCGTGTTAGATTAGTTTTGATGAATTGAAGGAGAGATTGACGACAGTACCAATTTTATAACTTCCACAGGGGACTGGAGGATTCATAGTTTACAGTGATGCTTGGAACCAAGGACTCGGATTCATATTGATGCAGAATGATAAGGTGATCGCTTATGCTTCACGACAGCTGAAACCTTATGAAGTAAATTACCCAACACATGATTTAGAGCTAGCGGCAGTAGTTTTTGCTTTGAAGATCTGGAGACATTACTTGTACGGGACTCACTGTCAGATCTTTACTGATCACAAGAGTCTCAAATACATCTTCAGTCAGAAATAGGTGAACATGCGGCAAAGAAGATGGTTAGAGCTGATTAAGGACTACGACTTGGAGATTTTGTATCATCCAGGCAAAGCGAATGTGGTGGCAGATGCACTTAGCCGCAAGCCTGTTTCTATTCAGATGCTGGAGACTCTGACTTCCCAACTTAGCCTTCAACGAGAGATGATTAGAGAAGGAATTGAAGTGTGGTTACAAAGAGTCTAAGGACAACTGTGCGTGATGGAATTAACTTCGTCATTAACCAAAGAAATCAAATCTAGTCAGGCAGATGATCCTCTGATGATTCGGTTACGTGATGAAGTGATCAAGGGAAAGGCCCCCGGATTCCTAATTCATGATGATGGAGTTTTGAGATTTCAGAACCGACTCTGCATTCCTGATGTCGATGTTCTGAAACAGACGATTATGAAGGAAGCTCACAGCTCGCCCTATTCTATCCACCCGGGCACCAGTAAGATGTATAAGGACTTGAAACAAAATTTCTGGTGGGGCAACATGAAGAAAGATGTAGCAGACTATGTTTCGAAATGCTTGACTTGTAAGCAGGTTAAGATCGAGCATCAACGACCTGCCAGGATGTTGAATCCGCTTCCGATTCCTAAATGGAAGTGGGAAGACATATCGATGGACTTTATTACTAGTATGCCGAGAACCAAGACAGGAATGAACATGATTTGGGTGATAGTTGATCGTTTAACCAAATCAGCTCATTTTCTAGGCATTAAGGATACGTGGGGACCGGAGAGGTTGGCACGAGTATTTATTTCGGAGATAGTTCGATTGCATGGTACACCGAAGACCATTATTTATGATCGAGACAGCCGTTTTGTGTCTCATTTTTTGGAAAGCAGTTCATAAGGCCTTGGGGACCGAATTGAACTTCAGTACAGCTTATCACCCGCAGACTGATGGACAATCCGAAAGGACCATTCAAACGGTGGAAGACATGCTAAGGGCCTGTGCCTTAGATTGGTCAAACGATTGGGAAATTCATCTACCGTTGATTGAATTTACTTACAACAATAGTTGGCATGCTTCCATTAAGATGGCACCGTTTGAGGCATTATACGGGAGGAGATGTAGATCGCCCCTATGTTGGGATGATTCATCAAACTTAATCGGGACAGAACTAGAGTTGATCGTACAGACTCGAGAGAAGATAGCCTTGATTCGTGAAAGGTTGTTGACCGCCCAGAGTCGCCAGAAATCTTATGCAGACATACGCCGTCACCCTTTGGAGTTCAGTACGAGAGACCACGTGCTTTTAAAGGTTTCCCCTACTGGAGGAATCTTTCGTTTCGGAAGGAAAAGAAAGCTAAGTCCGAGATATATTGGACCATTTGAAATCCTTGAGAGAGTTGGAGAGTTGGCATACAGATTGGCATTGCCGCCGTCATTGTGCCATGTTCATAACGTGTTCCACGTATCCCAGTTACGGAGGTATATACCGGACCCTAGTCATGTCATTGATTTCGTGGAGATCGAAGTCGCTCAGGATGGGACGTTTGAAGAAAGACCGGTCAAGATATTCGAAAGTCGAGTTAAACAGTTGAGGAACAAATCAATCGTCTTGGTCAAAATTTAGTGGTCTAGATACGGAGTCGAAGAGGCTACTTGGGAAAACGAGAATAGTATGCGGGAGAGTTATCCCGAGTTGTTTGACCCTTAGTTTCGGGGATGAAACTTTTTTAAGGGGGGGTGTATGTAATACCCGGTTGTGATTCAGTCATTTATCATTCAGTAATTTCATTCGGTAATTGTCACCATGTAATTTTTTCACTTGTTAATAATCATTCATCCGTGTTCACCGTTCGGAATAACTTCGAGTTGTGTATCAATATTGTTCATTATTTCAACCTTACTCGGGAATCGAGATAAGAGTATTATCTTGATTGTTATAATTGATTCATTAGTCGATGTTGACGTTGGAGTTCATGTCATTTCTAATCTCCTCATTATTCAAATTGTGTTTTGTTGGGCGAACCATTGTAATCATTGCTCGGAACCACCGTTTTGGGGTTTCCGTACTTCCATTTCGTGTTATTGTTTCCCAAATATTGATTCCTATTGCTCTTATTCTCTTCCCGGGTCATTTTTCATCATTTTAGGACCCAAGGGGGGTGTGGGCCGCGGCACAAGGAGTGTGCGCTGCGGCACACACATGTTCCAATTTTGGCCGAGCAGCCTGTACCGTGGGCCGCGGCACACTGCCGAGTCATTGTTGCGGCACACTCGTCTGGGCCGCGGCACACTCGTGTTGCAACTTATCGGCCACCCCCTCTGTACCTTGTGCCGCGGCACATGCCGACGGGGCCGCGGCACACTGCCGAGTCACTGCCGCGGCACACTCGTCCGTGCCGCGGCACACTGCCGAGTCACTGCCGCGGCACACTCGTCCGTGCCGCGGCACGCTGCCGATCCCTGGGGGCAATTTTGGCCCTGTGCCGCGGCACACTTCGGCTGGGCCGCGGCACACAGGGCAGTCAACTCTATAATTGTGTTTTTTGAGCGAGATTTAGCTCATTTCTTCCAGCTTCTTCAACCTTCGAGAGAGAGAGCTTGAGGGGAGATACTTTTCATCATCCATCACTTGAGGGTTTGATTTTCTTCATTTCCGTTCGATCGTGAAGCCCGGATAGTCGATCTAACGCGTGTTTTCGGATCAAAGTGCTTGGATCTTCAAGAGGTAATTTCTTCAACATCTTGGATTTCGATTTTGTGTTGAGATATGATGTTTTGGATGTTAAGATCATGTTGTATGAAGTGATATACGCATGATTATGGATATGTTTGATTATTCATTGGATTATTGAAGGATTATTCAAGAACACTTTGAATGTTGAGTTGGATTAGGGGGTTTTCGATTAATTGTTGTTGAAATCACGATTTTGGATATTCATAATAGATTATTGATCGTATTGAAGATGTTTTGTTGGTTTGAAATACTTCTTGGGGTTTTGATGTTGGTATTATTGAGGTTTGGTTATAAACAATCGAGGTTTGGCCACAAAGTGTTCGATATAATGCCCCAATGAATTTGGTTTAATCGTATCGACGTTTTGAGTTCGTTATATTCGTGTTCGAATTGTATATTAAACGTATTGTTGGCAATTGTATTATTCAAGGTTGTTCGAGCGACCGATATCTCAATTAGGACGTTATTCGTGGAAGTTTTATTCTTGTCAACGAACCGAGGCAAGTACTCTAATTAGAATTGTTTATATTATGACAGTTATGATGTGATTGTATTGTGTAAATGTGTTGTGATTATATGTCCACCATGCGTTGATCCGACGGGAATCATCATGGGAATCTATAGTTTGTGTCTTTTGGATCATTGGACAGGTAGTTCCACCATGTGTTGGTCCGACGGGATCATCATGGGAATCTATAGCTGTGTGCGCTGGATCATTGGAATACCATCAGTATGTTGGAAAATGTTATGATATGATATGTGTTGTTGATATTTTCTCGTTGGAGAAACTTGTTACGATATAATTGTTGATTATATCATTGTTGTATGATTATTGTACTTGTACTAGCATCGTTGTGCTAACCCCTGTGGGGGTGAACATTTGTTTATGTTCAGGATCCAGGAGAGCGGGGAAACAACCACTGGAGTTGCATGACGACGAGGGTGCAGAGTGATGTTCCGGTCGGGTTTTATTGTCTGTTGTTTGTTGGTTATTTCAATAAGTACTCGAGTGCGTCGTCAGTTTAAGACGTTTGGATTTTGGTGATGTATTAATAACCCTTCATTGAATAATTGTATTCTCGGTATTGAACAAGACTGTTGTATTTTATTTCAGTAATTTCATAAGTTGGTATTTGTTATTGTCATTTCGCTTCTTCAGCCTTGTAAATTCTTACGTAAAGGACTTACGGCGCTGTAATATTCCTGAATATATCGGGGGTGTTACAGTCATGGACCCAGTGTTTTGTGAATTGGGTCGTGGACCCCATGTGTTGTTATCGTAATTGTGCTTTGGGAAAATGACTTTTGGGCTGTGTCCCTAAATGCTTTCGAAAGACTTGAGAATTCTTTAATCCATAATGTTTTTACAAACTCCCGAGATCATAAAATGTTTTGTAAGATGTATATCGGGTTTACCCCTATCTGTCGATTTAACCGTTTTACTCAAGTGATTTACCTCGGGAAGTATGTTTATGATTTCTAAGTCTTTGGAGTATGATATGTATGGCTCGTTTTCGTATTTTATACTTGCACTAGCAAAACAGTGGAGTTTTGCTAACCCCCGAGTATTCGGGGGGTGGATGTCTGTTTTTGCATTCAGGTTTTTGGAGCATAACACACGGTCGGCACGAAGGATGATGAAAGATGATCGATACTAATCACATGTGGAACCGTACGTTGTGTATTGGTTCAGTTGTACCTTATTTCCGTTGCAGTATTTTTCCCCGTTGTACGGAAGTTCGTTGTATTTTGACCCCTGTGTGGGCATGTGATGTAATTGAGTTGTATGTTGTCATTGAAAGACCAAATCGGTCTACTGAGTCGTTTTTTTTAGCCTTAAAGGCATTGTTGAGTTGTTCGATGTTGTTACCAGCCTGGTAGATCCTTGAGGAAAGGTTCTACGGCGTGTAATATCTCTGAGCAGATTGGGGGTGTTACATAAATGGTATCAGAGCTTAGGTTGTGGAAACCTAGGCTGTCGGGTCAGTGGTTTCTGTTGAGTTTTGTATCGTCGGATTTTGTTTGACTAAGTCGTGTCGCGACGCGTCGTCTGAGTTGGTTTGTCGTGATTAGTATCGTGGGGCGATCATCATCTTCGTGCGACCTGTAGATGTAAGTCTCCCTTCTTTGTGTTTGTGCCTCGTCTGATGCGAGTTACTGGTATGATTATGTGTTAAGTGACGGAATCTTTATGCAGATTTTTAGTCTCGTGATTGCGTTTATGTGACTCTCATATTTCGTCTATATGAGGAGCAGTGTCGCTGCTAATGTAGTTTCGCACTGTATTTTATCCGCTGTGTGAGTTCTTTCAAAATGACTTTCAGTATTTTGCAAACTGATTTTTACTTCGTAAAACCGACTCCCTAAGTCGAGTTTTGGCATTTTGGCCTTGAATGTTTTATGACGGTTTGATAAATGATCATGTGAGTTTTTAGGCATTCTAGCCTAATAGATTTTTGAAAACCTTGAGTATCTTAGAAAATAAATTTCGAGACGTACCTTTTAAAATGAATTATTTTCTCGCGGTACTTTCAAGGTGCCTTCTAGTGCCGCAATATGTTTCAAAATTATTCCAATTGAGGACCAAAATATTTTGGGATATTTTTAATTATTTTTAGAAATGCAGTTTCTTAGACCCAAGTGTTGAATATTTCTGAAAGTTTCAATTTAAAGGAGAGTGTCCTTGTTTTATCAAATGCAAGATGGTTTTCAAAGTCTCGATAATGGTGTTTGTACAACTTTTTGAAAATGTGATACTCAAGATCAACTGGTGTTTTCCAAATTGTTTTTTAAAATGTGGTTTTCGTTTTCTTTAAAACCTATCAATTCCCGTTTGCGGTCTGGGAATGTATGTATGATGTTCGCATTGTCGTTATGATGTTAGCTCCCGAGTATGACCGAATTGGTGGCATGAACGCTGAGGCGTTGCCACACAATTGTTATACTAGCCCTCTGTGAGAGGTGTGAACTGATATTTACTGTTTATCGCCTCGTGGTGATTTGCGTGTTGACACACGAGTGTGAGATGTTGAAGCTTGGGTTGGTATGTTCGTGTATATGTGTGATTGTTCCATGATGTTTTGTGATTATGTGCTGGTTATCGTTCGGGCCGTTGAGATTGCTGAATGATACAGTCGTTGCTATGATTTTAGTATGCATGTTGCTTTACGATGGAAATCGTTGTATGTGGTATGTGTTATGATTTTTCTGTTGTGCTGAGTAATTACTTATTCAGTATGCCGAGGGGCCGAGGTCATGGTCGTGGAAATCAGACGCGTGGTCCAGATCATGCTGCCGGTGATGATGCCGGTACTGGTGTCGCTACTATTTTACAGCAGGTAGCTACACAGATGACTCAGTTGACTCAGGCAGTTCAGCGCATTATAGATGTGACTCAGAACACTGGTGCAAATCAGTGGCTTCGGGAAGTAATTCGTATGAACCCCCCGATTCGCCGGTGTTGCGGATGCGTTGGGCTGGGATGGTTGGCTTTTCCAGTTGGGAAAGATATTCGAGGCTGTCGATTGTCCTGAAGAGCGGAAGGTACCTATTGCGCAGAACCTTCTTGACAAATATGCCGCTAATTGGTGGGAGGCTGTTAAGCCTCATGACCGTGATATCACGTGGGTGGAGTTCCAGGCATTTATGGAAGCTGAGTTCTGTCCGAAACCGATTAGAGAGCAGAGGATTCACGAATTTTATTCGGCAAAACCGCAAGATGTTTCAGTGTCACAGGCTATCATCGACTATAGCAAACAACTCAGTTATGTGCGAGATCGGGTGAGAACCGAGGAAGAGAGGATCTTTCATTTTGAGAGACGAATGAAGCCAGAGATTCGTGTGTATATGTCGGGACTCACTTGCACTTCGTTGAGGGACTACCAATATCGAGCCTTGGCCCGTGAACTAGCTTCATTATCGTCGGAGCGTGTGCCCGAGTCGAAGAAACAGTGGAAGTCCGATGACCTTGTGGACAGTGCAGGAGTTGGTGTTTCTAGTTCGCAATGTCGTAGTCTTTCGGCTGTGAAGCTCTGTCGCTCGTTGCGTGGGACTGAGAGTTCCAAGTCTTCTGCTTTGACTCCTGGTAAAGCCAGGAGGTGTTTTAACTGCAATGTGGCGGGGCATGTCCGTGCACATTGTCCTTCTCCGCCAGTAATGTGTTACAAGTGCGGGCTTGAGGGACACCGGGTTTAGTTTTGCGAGTTGGTCACCGAGCCTTCCGAGGCACGGATTTGAGCACTGAAATCAGGACCGACTCCGAGGAGTCCCTGAGGGGCGTGGTCTATCAGTTGTATGTTATGTTATTTCCTTACCTAGTTGTTTCGAATCTCAGAGATTAAGTTCTTTTATTCGAAGTTGATCGTTTTGTGTTTATTTTTCGTTTTCTCGACTGTGCACGGTGCTTAGTGTTTTGTGATTATTCGTATAATTGACTTGATTGTATTATCTATTTGATGGCGTTTGTCACTTGTTGGTTTTACTATGTTTCTACCGGTAGCGTTGTGTTGGTCGTCGTGGAGCGTGTTTTCACATTGTATATTCCTTTGCGTTGTTTGTAACGTTTCGTCGTTGGGCGTTAGTTACGCATTCTTGTGTATCTCATTGAAATATTCCTGGTGGTATATTTCTTCTCTCTACTTGTTTTAAGTTTCGGGACGAAATTTCTTTTAATGAGGGTAGAATGTAATACCCGCAATTTCGGATTTTGGTGATTTTCCTTTTTCGGTGGGAGTCTGTTTTGATGACTCGCTAATGACCTTTTCGTCATTTCGAGAATGATTAATTCTGCACTTTTTGTCATCCGAGTTCGTTTCGGTATCGTTTTGTTGAGTTCCGTGTTCTTAAGCGGTTTTTCCGCACTTGAGTTTGATTCTTGCGAATCTCGTCCGAAACTGTTGTTTCGAGTTTCTCGTAAGTTCATTTAATGTTATTATTCATGTTGCAAGCTTTGGTTTGGTGTTTCGATCGTGTATCGTGTATTTCGGACGTTTTGGGCCGTTTTCGTAATTTCCCAAAGTTTGGGGTAATTACTTCCGTTGTCGAATTCCGACACTTCGGTTGGTCGGAACCGTGTGTTCTCTTATCTCTTAGATTCGTCTTTGCGAGTACTTCGTAACCGTATCTTCGGTTTATATTCAGGTCCGGGTTTCGGGTCGTCCGTGCCATCGGAGTGGCCACAAACGAGTCACGGCCGGAGCAGGGCCTGGCCTGGCCAAGTTACGGCCGTAAGGTGCCGGTTACGGCTGTACGTGATCGGCAGAATTGGCTGTACGAGTGCTGGTTACGGCCGTAAGGGCTTTCGATTCTGACGGTAAATGCGGGTGCCGGCGGTGTTAGACGAATGCGATTCTGGCCGTAAGGACACTGCGAATGCAGTGTAAGTGCCGAGTTATGGCCGTAAGGCCACAGATTCTGGCCGTAAGAGATCAGCGGCAGGCGGATTTTGACGAATGCCGGTTACGGCCGTAAGGTCTGCCGGTTACGGCCGTAAGTGGTCGGCAGGAGGCTGGGCAGTATAAATATGATCGAGCAGACGGGTTTACACCCATTTTTTCTCATCCCTCTCATTTCCTTCCGCGGCTGGGGCTTGAAGTACGTGATTAGATGTTGTTTATCTATCAATACACGAAGTTCTTGAGTTTCTAACATCAATCAATCATCCCATAACCTCCTCCGATCTACCGAATCAAGGTTAGATTTCTTGATAATCTAGTTTTGGGGAAATTGGGGTTTTTGTTAGATTTCGTCCGTTTGAGCCGTAATAACTTAGATTATTGATGTATTATTGATTATTTAGATGTATTATATCATTTCCCTTGTTATTCCATGGTTGGATCGTATCGATTCGTTATTTTGGTCGAGTTCTTGATCGACGCCTTGAAGGTGTCCGATAGAATGTCTTAGAGGGGTTTTCGGATGTTCTACGATTATTTTTCCTCGTATGATCGTTGATTTATTGATTATATGATGTTAGGGTCGAGTTTCTTGCGAAAAAACCACTTCGAACCCTTCCGTTCGTCGTCGTCTTCTGTTTCGATAGCATCGGGCGTTCTGAAGCTTCCCGGTTGAGCCGTGTCCGTTCGTGGTTCCGTGCTCGTGGTATCAAGGCAAGTATCTTGTTCATACACTTCATGTTTCGTAGACGTGATAGTTGGTATTTGGTTATATGTGGAACTTGAATGATTTAATGAATCTTCTAAAGAATCGGTATATTCTCGATAAAAAGGTTTCCCTTCAAGATAACTCGTATGAATCATGGACAAGTGTGTATTTGGAATATGTAAGTATGTGTGGTATGTGGTTAGATGTTTTAACCATACTTCATGAATATAATAGACCGTGATCACTTGTCGAGGATTGTGTACCGAATTGTATACTTGTTCGGTGGGTATTTGACATGATGTGATGTTAGTTGTTACTCATTTGAAAGGAGATTGTGATGCTTAATGTTGTTTGGCTTGATAATCGATTATTGTTGTGTGCTTGTTATATGTGATGTGTCTCCGGGTAGGATTGTTCAATCTCCGGGATCCATACTTGCTAGTATGGGCCGGGCGAGACCGTAGGGTTATCCAATCCAGGTATGTCTTGCGGGCACTCCGAGGTTCGTGGCTTGTTAGACCGATGCTGGGATAACTGGTGGGGTTATCATCGGGTATGTCTTGCGGGGACTCCGAGGTTCGTGGCTTGTTAGCCCGATGCCGGGATAACTTATGGTTGTGATTGGTTATGAAGGTATCTGTGCTTGTGGTCACGTGACTGTTTTTACGGTGACATGTGATTTGGTATGGTTTCCTATTGGGTTATTCACTCGGGTATGTTCTGCGGGAGCATCTGAGGTTCGTGGCTTGTTAGCACGGGACGCGAATAATCCTTAGGAATGTGTGTTTGATGATTTGGGTCATGGACCCCATGTTTTGTGAATTGGGTCGTGGACTCCATGTGTTGTTATCGTAATTGTGCTTTGGGAAAATGACTTTTGGGCTGTGTCCCTAAATGCTTTCGAAAGACTTGAGAATTCTTTAATCCCAAATGTTTTTACAAACTCCCGAGATCATAAAATGTTTTGTAAGATGTATATCGGGTTTACCCCTATCTGTCGATTTAACCATTTTGATCAAGTGATTTACCTTGAGAAGTATGTTTATGATTTCTAAGTCTTTGGAGTATGATATGTATGGCTCGTTTTCGTATTTTATACTTGCACTAGCAAAACAGTGGAGTTTTGCTAACCCCCGAGTATTCGGCGGGTGGATGTCTCTTTTGGCATTCAGGTTTTTGGAGCATAACACAGGGTCGACACGAAGGATGATGAAAGATGATCGATATTAATCACATGTGGAACCGTACGTTGTGTATTGGTTCAGTTGTACCTTATTTCCGCTGCAGTATTTTTCCCCATTGTACGGAAGTTCGTTGTATTTTGACCCCTGCGTGGGCATGTGTTGTAATTGAGTTGTATGTTTTTATTGAAAGACCAAATAGGTCTACTGAGTCATTTTTTTTAGCCTTCAAGGCATTGTTGAGTTGTTCGATGTTGTTACCAGCCTGGTAGATCCTTGAGGAAAGGTTCTACGGCGTGTAATATCCCTGAGCAGATTGGGGGTGTTACACCACAAACGCGCTTAAACGATTAATGTGCAAAGTGTAACGTTAATCGCGAAAATTTTCCCACGATAAATTATTAACTTTATAAGGTTTCAAAGTTTTTCCTTCCCTCCATCGAGTTTTTGGGAAATTGAAATCCAAACCGGATGTCCTATGCTTCCGAGTTATCGGGGTAGTCGTTCGGGGAGGACGGATAAATTACCGGGAGCGCATTGGATGCCTTCGGTTGGAGTAAATTTTATCCCTAGAAACCTGATAAGTTGCCGGATAAGATTCAATTGTGAAACTGATTTGCGTCGATGGTATAAACTTAACTTGTTCACGAACCATAGAAACCGTATAGGTTGAGGGGAGTGAACAAGGGGAAAAATAAGATCGAATCATCCATTATATGGGTTGGTGTTGGACACCACTTTATGAAAATTAATAGACTAGAAACCTGTTCGGTTGCCCTCTATTAAGATTTATAAAGAACTCGATCACCACTATGAAGTAGAGCGACAATACTTCCGGATTTCACATGGGAGTGTGTTATTCCGATAAAAATAGTGGGAGCTGGGTAACAAGAATAGAAAAGACTTTAATTCTATACTCAGAACATAATTGAATGAGTGACTAATTAATCTATCGTACTTAATGCAGACTCAAATCTCAATATGACAATGAATCCACTCGCAATTCTGCTCGAAAAGAACACCTTAATGGGACCTAACTTTGTGGATTGGCTCCGCACTCTGACGATTGTCCTCACTATAGAGGCATTGGGATACGTCTTGGAGACGGACATTCCGGCGCCTCCTGTGCGGACCCGAGCCAATCAGGAAGAGATTGAAAACCACGAAAAGTGGGTTAAGGATGACGTGAAAGTCCGTGCTTATATGATGGCTTCCATGTCTAATGAGCTTCAGAGAGGTCATGAGAAAATGACTTCTGCTAGGCAGATTCTATCTCACTTAACCGAGCTTTATGGTGAGCATAGCAGAACTGCTAGATATGAGATATCCAAGCAACTGTTCGGTGCAAGGATGAAGGAAGGTGAGAAGGTTGGGGAACATGTCCTCAAAATGATATCCATGATCGAGAGATTGGAGGCTCTTGATTTTAAAATGGATACTTCTCTCCAAACCGACCTTATCCTACAGTCTCTCCCTGATTCCTTCTCACAGTTTGTTATGAACTTCAATTGCAATGAGATTGCATGTAATTTAGCTGGTCTAATGAACAAACTTGTGACCGCTCAGTCTCAGATGAAGACTCCACGGATGAAGGAGTCTGCTCTTGTGATTTCTTCTGGACCTCGGAGGTCTAAGAACAAGAAGAAAAAGACCAAAAAGCAAACTGGACCACAAGTTAAGGACCTTAAGGGTAAGGGCAAGGCCCCGATGGTTTCGAAGAACAAGAAGAAGAAAGATGCTTGTCTCAAGTGCGGTGAGCTGGGCCACTGGGCTAGAGACTGTCCGATTCTTCATGGCACTTCAGGGACAGAACTTTTAGTTTTGGAAAAAAATTGTTCTGCTACTGTATTTTCTACTTCCTGGATACTGGATTCTGGTGATAGTTCTCATATTTGTACCGTAAATCAGGATCTGGAACAAAGTAGGAAGCTTGGAGCTGGATAAGTTATGATCACAGTCGGAAGCGGGCATAGTGTCGAGGCAACCGACATAGGATCACTTCTTTTGAGTTTAGAATCCGGCTTTGTTTTGACTTTAGAAGATGTACTTGTTTTGTCCAAGGGGCACAAAAACATTGTATCCATTTCGGTCATGGACCGAAAAGGCTTTTCATTTTTCATTGGTGATGGTTCCTGCAAAATTTATTTTAGAAATAAACTAGTGGGTACTGCTACATTGTTGAATGGATTGTATCATCTAAATCTCAGCAACAAAGTAGTTGTGAATACTATGACTAGGAAACGTGGTAGGGATGAAAATCAAGTTTTGAAATGGCATCTTAGACTTGGTCATGTTGGTCAGACCAAGGTTTACAAGATGGAAAAAGATGGACTTATGGGTCCATTGGGATCAGATCCCTTTCCTACTTGTGAATCTTGCCTTAAAGGCAAAATGACTAAGTCCCCCTTCACAGGGACATTTGAAAGAGCCGCTGATAAACTGGGATTAATCTATACCGACGTATGTGGTGCTTTGGAAGTAGCACGTGACGGATATCAATATTTCATTACGTTTACAGATGATCATACTAGGTATGGTTATGTATACTTAAGGAAACATAAATCCGAGGCCTTTGAGAAATTCCAGGAATTCAAGGCCCTAGTCGAGAAACAAACTGATAATCATATCAAAGCACTTCGGCCAGACCGAGGTGGCGAGTATATGAGTACGGAGTTTCACGAGTTCATTAAGGAACATGGAATAGTTTCACAACTAACACCTCCAGGTACTCTTCAGTTAAATGGTGTGTCAGAAAGAAGGAACCGGACCTTGTTAAACATGGTCCGTTCCATGCTGGGCTATACTGACTTACCAATTTACCTGTGGGGGTATGCACTCCTGACTGCCGCTTATATCTTAAACAGAAGTCCTTCCAAATCCGTTCCTCAAACTCCACATGAGATGTGGGAGGGAAGGAAACCAAGTCTTAATCATATTAGGATTTGGGGATGTGCCACCTATGTCAAGAAGAATAAGGTGGAAAAGTTGGAAGCTAGGTCTGCGAAGGGACGTTTCATTGGATTCCCGTCTGGGACGATGGGATATCTATTCTACATGCCCGAAGATCGAAAGATCGTTGTTGCTTTACAAGCACACTTCCTGGAATATGAGTTCATTCAAGAAGGCGGAGCAGGTAGAAGTATTTCTTTAGAAGAATACAATGAAACTCCTCGGGAGACACCTGTGCAAGAAACAGGAACCGAACTTTCTGAAACACAGGTACAACCACCTCGTAGGTCTAGTAGAGTGTCTCATTTGTAACACCCCCAAATCCTATTGGGTTATTACAGTGCCGTGGACCCCACGCCAGGAGATCCACCAGGCGAACATGACTAAAATACAATAAATTAAACAACAAGGGAAAATCATAGTCCCTACCATGATATCCGACACAATATTCGGATAAGGAATTTCAACGACAACGGTGGGCCTACATGGCCAAAAATAAATTACAACAACATCCACGAGCATCTGCTCGGGTAAAACATAACGACAATGACTGACAAACTAGAGAACACTCTAACTGACTGACCAACATGAACAACTCAGACTAGTATCGCTCGAATGCCTCGTCGCCATCATCATGCCTCAACTCTATCCTCGCAAGCACCTAAAACATGAAAACATGTTCCGCCCCCACGGGGTCATTCATCCATATAATGAACATCAAATACATGTATAACATGATATGCATCCAAAGGCAGAATGAAACGGTACAAGGATAATAATAATAATACGAGATGCTCACAAGCCAAGGTAAGAACCGAGCATTCGTGAAACACTATGCCCACGGCATACTATTAATACCTGTTCGACAGGTTAGAACATAAGTGCCCAACGGCGAATCATAATCATAGAGTACCATAATGAATTACACGACATGAACCAAACCAGAACTGAATTAATTATAAATCACAATGCCCGAAGGCTACATTGAAATTACCAAGACAATCACAAAGGCCTGAAAGACACTCAGCCGACGCTATCAAATATCACAATCACATGAAGCCAAAGCAGCCCGAAGCTCTATCGATTAGGGCCAAAGCCACGGCATGAAGCCGTATCACAATTAGGGCCGAAGCCACGGCACGAAGCCGTATCACAATTAGGGCCGAAGCCACGACACGAAGCCGTATCACCATTAGGGCCGAAGCCACGACATGAAGCCGTATCACAATTAGGGCCGAAGCCACGGCACGAAGCCGTATCACAATTAGGGCTGAAGCCACAGCACGAAGCCGTATCACAATTAGGGCCGAAGCCACGGCATGAAGCCGTATCACAATTTGGGCCATCCAATGGCCGTGACCTACTGAATTATAGGTGTTGGAAACCCAACCGTGAAGGTTCAAGCCCCAAACTTACCCATAATGAGCACTAGCCGAGACTAGCCTCCAAAATAATATAATTAATCACAAACGACAATGATCTGTAGATTACCGAATTCACCAGAATGATAGTGTGCTACCTTGAGTCGGCCAACATGATAATGATGACTCACGGATGGGCATCGTACTCGACAGTCCCAATTCAATACCTCGATTACCTTAGAATGGTCAATCGATAACAATTACACAACGGATGGGAACTATCCTCGACAGCCCCAATTCAATACCTCGATTGCCTGAGAATGGCCAACCGATAACAATGATGCAGCGGATGATTCAATATCTCGATTGCCTTATAATGGCTAATCGAGGACAATGATGCAATGAATGCCTCGGTACCTTTAATCGGTTACCGACGACGAAGATGAGAATGAATACGACAATGCCTTCAATCGGCTAATACAACATGAATGACAGGACGCCAACATTAATAACAATGATTACAACGTCTTAGATCGACATCAATATTAACAACAACAACTGATACATCGATACCGCGAACCGGTGATCGATAATAATATTAACAACGAATATCTCAATGCCTTACCGGCCATTAATGAATGATAATAAACATTTGGCATAATTGCCAGAGAGTATCGTATCGAGCGATCCCCTAATATCAATGATCTTATGAAGAGACTAAGTCTCGGAATGATATAACACATTCATACACATATATGATAACATTAACCTCATTGACTAGTACAAGTATAAAACTTGTCTTAAACCGACTGCGAGAATGTCCTTCCACGAACAACGTCCTTAATGAAATTGTCGGCCGCTTGAACAACCTTGAACGACACAAATACCAATAATTCGTTTAATACACGAATCAAACATGATCACAACCAATTCAAGAGGTCGATACAATAAATCCCAAAACTCATTGAGGCATTTCGACAAACACCTTGAATACAATCTCCCATCCTAAACAACCAAACCCAATTGTATCGAAAACCAACTTCAAACAAATGATTCAATCCAACAAAACACCTTCAATACAATCGATAATCCAATAGGAATACTCAAATCGAGCTTAGGATAACATTTAATCAAAAATCCCAATTCCAAGTCAACCTTCAAAGTATTCTTGAGAAAAACTTCCAACAGTCCGATGATAACTCATAAAACTCGTAATCAAACGTATATCCATCACAAATCATGATTATATCATCCAAAACCTCAAGCTCCAACTCAAAATCAAATCTAGGGTTGAAGAAATTACCTTGGATTAGGATGAAGAATCCACAAACATGTTGTTAATCCTCACCACAAATTGAAGAAGATGAAATTATCTGAGTTTGATGATGCTAAATCGCCCAAAATATCGCCCACAAATCGTCCAAGGAGGAGAGGAAGAAGGAAAGTGATGAACTGAGCTTGATTCTCATGAAAAACGCAATTATAGTGCAGTGTGCGCAAGTGCCGCGGCAAGTGCCGCGGCCCGGCCGAGTGTGCTGCGGCAGTGACTCGACAGTGTGCCGTGGCCCTGCCGGCAAGAGCCGCGGCCCCCGGTACAGGCGGGTCGGCCAAAAATTGCAACATGTTTGTGTCTTAGCTATTTCGAACATAACTCCCTCGTACGGACTCCGATTGACTCACCGTTTGAACCATTGGAAAGCTAACTTGATGATCTATAATATTGAAAAGATTCAGAATTTTTGGACTTATCAAAAATTAATGGTGATTTTACAAAGTCGAACTCATACGTGGAAAAGTCGCTTAAGAACACGGAACTCAACAAAACGACACAGAGACGAACTCGGATGACAAAAAGTGTAGAATTAATCATTCTCGGAATGACGAAACGGTAACAATAGAGTCGCTAAGATGGACTTCCGCCAAAAAAAATAAAATTACCGAAAATCCAAATTGCGGATATTACATACTACCCCCCTTAAAAGAAGTTTCGTCCCGAAACTTAAAACAAGTAGGGAGAAGCAATATCCCACCAGAAAAAATCAACGAGATACACAAGAACAAGAATGATCACAATGAATAATAATGGATCAAAATCCAACAAGGATCAAGAATGACTCACCGGGGTGAAATAATAACGTAATGAGTGATAGCTCAAATGAAATGATTGGAAACATTGTTCCCCGTGAAGTGAATGATTAGTTTGATAATTATAAGTCTCAACGTGATTGATATATGATGAATGGATTATATGAGTGAATGGACGACAAATGAAATGAATGATTATACTATTACCGAGCAAGAATTAACTTGTTCAAAACCGGTGATGAATGTCCTTACCTCTGGCTCTTAAAGCCTGATAGGACCCCTTAGATGGTGCACGAGCTGGAGTAACAAAATCCCTCGAGGCCCTTGAGCTCTCTCGAGATCTACCGGCACTAGAACTCCTGCAGTATTTTTGTAGGTGTCCCTGCCTCCCACACAGAAAACAAACAATAGCTGGCACCGTACACCGAGTATTAATGTGTCCTACTGAATCACAGTTAAAGCAAATAACAGTCGAACTCATCGTCTGAAAGGAAGATGCTTTCTCAGCAGGAAGACGACTGGAAAACGACCTCTTGGACGTCGGAGCCCGATGTCCCTCAGAACGAACCGGCATCCTAGTCCCCCCACCAGAAGAAACTGAAGGGTGTTTCTGAGTAAGCTCCTTCATCAAAAGCTCCTCTCCAAGAGCCTTCTCGATGAACTCACCAAGCGAATTACAATTGTGATTAAACAACTGCATCCTCAACTGCGGATTTAGCCTCTTGCTAAAATATTTGATCTTATCCGCCTCAGTACGGATAACTGACGAAGCAAACTGAAGTAGTCCTTGAAAATTCTTAGCAATGACAATAACACCCTCGTCCTCGACGGATTCGGGGTTCAAAACCTATGACAACTTGGCTTCACGAAGTGGATCCGGATAATACCTCTCAACATGAGGGTCTTGAACTTACTCCAACCACAATCGCGATCGGCGGGTTTCACAGAAAGCCACCACGAATAAGCACCCTTAATCAAGTAATAAGCCGCTACTGCCACTTTACTCTCTTCCGGACATTGAACCATGTCGAAGAATTTATCAAAATGCCCAAGCCAATGAACAATATCGGCTGGTTCTGATGAACCTTCAAAAGTAGGCGGCCTCTGATGAGAGATATTGCCAACAATCTGATTCACTCCTCCAGTCTGTCCATGACACGGCACCTGGAATCCCTATTGCGTTGGACCACGAACCATCGAGGTCTGCATGGTCTCTACCATCCGCGTCATCTGAGTCATCTGGGCCATCATGCCCTGCATAAGTATGAATGGGTCAACCCGAACACCTTCCGAGTGAGATGCATCTCGGGTATGACTCCCTGACAGTGAATGATTATCTGCTGATGAATGAGTAGCCTCGCTATTTGATGAATTAATGATATCCCTCGCGTTCTCATGGGTATGCACACGAGATCCCGAGTTCCGGCCCGCACCGCGGCTTCTTCCCATGCGTCCTCTGACATCTCTATCCATACTGAAGCAGGAAAGTCATATGATAATTACAGATCTCGTATGAAAATCGCATTATGACTACGAGGCGGAATGATAACAATGAGCATACATGCTATACCACAATAATAAAATGATCGTCAACATGACGCCGAAATATGATAAGGTCACATGAAAGATCGAATGAGGTAACATGATTACCTGCTGAAATTCCTGAAACGATTACCTTGAACAAGTTAACAAGGTTGAAAATTCGATCCACAAGATCAACAACTGAACAATGAGATGGACTGGATGATTAATGAATTAATCTGAACAATGAGATTGACTAAGTGATGAATGAATTAACTGAGTGATGAATGAATTAACTGAGAAATGATATTGACTGGGTGATGAATGAATTAACCGAGTGATGAATGAATTATCTGAGTAATGATATTGACTGAGTGATGAATGAATTAACTGAGTGATGAATGAATTAACTGAGTGATGAATGAATTAACTGAGTGATGAATGAATTAACTGAGTGATGAATGATATTGACTAAGTGATGAATGAATTAACTGAGTGATGAATGAATTATCTTAGTAATGATATTGACTGAGTGATGAATGAATTAACTGAGTGATGAATGAATTAACTGAGTGATGAATGAATTATCTGAGTAATGATATTGACTGAGTGATGAATGAATTAACTGAGTGATGAATGAATTAACCGAGTAATGAATGGATTAACTGAGTGATGAATGAATTAACTGAGTGATGAATGATATTGACTGAGTGATGAATGAATTAACTGAGTGATGAATGAATTATCTGAGTAATGATATTGACTGAGTGATGAATGAATTAACTGAGTGATGAATGAATTAACTGAGTGATGAATGAATTATCTGAGTAATGATATTGACTGAGTGATGAATGAATTAACTGAGTGATGAATGAATTAACTGAGTGATGAATGAATTAACTGAGTGATGAATGAATTAACTGAGTGATGAATGATATTGACTGAGTGATGAATGAATTAGCTGAGTGATGAATGAATTAACTGAGTGATGAGATCAAAATGATGATTGAGGATTATTAACTGATGAATGAGTTAATCCTTAACGCTTACACAGGTCACACGTGCTCCAAACCAATTAGTCATGAATCAATCATAACACTAATATCACATATTGGTTTCAACAAAGCATGAATAATTAATGACATGATGAATGTATGAACATAAAGAGAATCGAGTCCTTACACAGGTCATACGAAGCTTCGAGGTCTCGCGATACTAGTCTCAACTGACGACGACTCGATGAATAAATGACTCGTGCAGTCGTACTAATATTACGACTCACAAAACCCGACTGTCCAGATTGTCATAACCTGACAGTCCCACTACTACCGCATCGGTAGAGCCACATAATTCACATATCAGGGTATCTCACAACCCAAATCTCTGATACCATCTTCTATAACACCCCCAAATCCTATTGGGTTATTACAGTGTCGTGGACCCCACGCCAGGAGATCCACCAGGCGAACATGGCTAAAATACATTAAATTAAACAACAAGGGAAAATCATAGTCCCTACCATGATATCCGACACAATATTCCGATAAGGAATTTCAACGACAACGATGGGCCTACATGGCCAAAAATAAATTACAACAACATCCACGAGCATCTGCTCGGGTAAAACATAACGACAATGACTGAGAAACTGGAGAACACTCTAACTGACTGACCAACATGAACAACTCAGACTAGTATCGCTCGAATGCCTCGTCGCCATCATCATGCCCTTGTGTCTCAACTCTCTCCTCGCAAGCACCTAAAACATGAAAACATATTCCGCCCCCACGGGGTCAGTCATCCAGATAATGAACATCAAATACATGTATAACATGATATGTATCCAAAGGCAGAATGAAACGGTACAATGATAATAATAATACGAGATGCTCACAAGCCAAGGTAAGAACCGAGCATTCGTGAAACACTATGCCCACGACATACTATTAATACATGTTCGACAGGTTAGAACATAAGTGCCCAACGGCGAATCATAATCATAGAGTACCATAATGAATTACACGACATGAACCAAACCAGAACTGAATTAATTATGAATCACAATGCCCGAAGGCTACATTGAAATTACCAAGACAATCACAAAGGCCTGAAAGACACTCAGCCGAAGCTGTCAAATATCACAATCACATGAAGCCAAAGCAGCCCGAAGCTGTATCGATTAGGGCCGAAGCCACGGCACGAAGCCGTATCACAATTAGGGCGGAAGCCACGGCACGAAGACGTATCACAATTAGGGCCGAAGCCACGGCACGAAGCCTTATCACAATTAGGGCCGAAGCCACGGCATGAAGCCGTATCACAATTAGGGCCGAAGCCACGGCATGAAGCCATATCACCATTAGGGCCGAAGCCACGACATGAAGCCGTATCACAATTAGGGCCAAAGCCACGGCACGAAGCCGTATCACAATTAGGGCCGAAGCCACAGCACGAAGCCGTATCACAATTAGGGCCGAAGCCACGGCACGAAGCCGTATCATAATTTGGGCCATCCAATGGTCGTGACCTACTGAATTGTAGGTGTTGGAAACCCAACCGTGAAGGTTCAAGCTCCAAACTTACCCATAATGAGCACTAGCTGAGACTAGCCTCCAAAATAATATAATTAATCACAAACGACAATGATCCGTAGATTACCGAATTCACCAGAATGATAGTGTGCTACCTTTACTCGGCCAACACGATAATGATGACTCACGGATGGGCATCGTACTCGACAGTCCCAATTCAATACCTCGATTACCTTAGAATGGTCAATCGATAACAATGACACAACGGATGGGAACTATCCTCGACAGCCCCAATTCAATACCTCGATTGCCTTAGAATGGCCAACTGATAACAATGATGCAGTGGATGATTCAATATCTCGATTGCCTTATAATGGCTAATCGAGGACAATGATGCAATGAATGCCTCGGTACCTTTAATCGGTTACCGACGACGAAGATGAGAATGAATACGGCAATGCCTTCAATCAGCTAATACAACATGAATGACAGGACACCAACATTAATAACAATGATTACAACGTCTTAGATCGACATCAATATTAACAACAACAACCGATACATCGATACCGCGAACCGGTGATCGATAATAATATTAACAACGAATATCTCAATGCCTTACCGGCCATTAATGAATGATAATAAACATTTGGCATAATTGCCGGAGAGTATCGTATCGAACGATCCCCTAATATCAATGATCTTATGAAGAGACTAAGTCTCGAAATGATACAACACATTCATACACATATATGATAACATTAATCTCATTGACTAGTACAAGTATAATACTTGCCTTAAATCGACTGCGAGAATGTCCTTCCACGAACAACGTCCTTAATGAAATTGTCGGCCGCTTGAACAACCTTGAACGACACAAATACCAATAATTCGTTTAATACATCGATACCGCGAACCGGTGATCGATAATAATATTAACAACGAATATCTCAATGCCTTACCGGCCATTAATGAATGATAATAAACATTTGGCATAATTGCCGGAGAGTATCGTATCGAACGATCCCCTAATATCAATGATCTTATGAAGAGACTAAGTCTCGGAATGATACAACACATTCATACATATATATGATAACATTAATCTCATTGACTAGTACAAGTATAAAACTTGCCTTAAACCGACTGCGAGAATGTCCTTCCACGTACAACGTCCTTAATGAAATTGTCGGCCGCTTGAACAACCTTGAATGACATAAATACCAATAATTGGTTTAATACACGAATCAAACATGATCACAACCAATTCAAGAGGTCGATACAATCAATCCCAAACTAATTGAGGCATTTCGACAAACACCTTGAATACAATCTCCCATCCTAAACAACCAAACCCAATTGTATCGAAAACGAACTTCAAACAAATGATTCAATCCAATAAAACACCTTCAATACAATCGATAATCCAATAGGAATACTCAAATAGAGCTTACGATAACATTTAATCAAAAATCCCAATTCCAAGTCAACCTTCAAAGTATTCTTGAGAAAAACTTCCAACAATCCGATGATAACTCATAAAAACTCGTAATCAAACGTATATACATCACAAATCATGATTATATCATCCAAAACCTCAAGCTCCAACTCAAAATCAAATCTAGGGTTGAAGAAATTACCTTGGATTAGGATGAAGAATCCACAAACATGTTGTTAATCCTCACCACAACTTGAAGAAGATGAAATTATCTGAGTTAGATGATGCTAAATCGCCCAAAATATCGCCCACAAATTGTCCAAGGAGGAGAGGAAGAAGGAAAGTGATGAACTGAGCTTGATTCTCATGAAAAACGCAATTATAGTGCATACTGCACTGTGTGCCGCGGCCCGGCCGAGTGTGCCGCGGCATAGGGCCAAAATCTGCCCCCAGTGCTCGGCAGTGTGCCGCGGCCCGACCGAGTGTGCCGCGGTAGTGACTCGGTAGTGTTCCGCGGCCCTACCGGCAGGAGCCGCGACCCCCGGTACAGGCGGGTCGGCCAAAAATTGCAACATGTGTGTGTCTTAGCTATTTCAACCATAACTCCCTCGTCCGGACTCCGATTGACACACTGTTTGAACCATTGGAAATATAACTAGATTCTCTATAATATTGAAAAGATTCAGATTTTTTGGAGTTTCCAAAAATTAATGGTGATTTTACAAAGTCGAACTCATACGTGGAAAAGTCGCTTAAGAACACGGAACTCAACAGAACGACACCGAGACGAACTCAGATGACAAAAAGTGTAGAAATAATCATTCTCGGAATGACGAAGCGGTAACAATAAAGTCTCTAAGATGGACTTCCGCCAAAAAAATAAAATTACCGAAAATCTAAATTGCGGATATTACATACTACCCCCCTTAAAAGAAGTTTCGTCCCAAAACTTAAAACAAGTAGGGAGAAGCAATATCCCACCAGAAAAAATCAACGAGATACACAAGAACAAGAATGATCACAATGAATGATAATGGATCAAAATCCAACAAGGATCAAGAATGACTCACCGGGGTGAAATAATAACGTAATGAGTGATAGATCAAATGAAATGATTGGAAACATTGTTCCCCGTGAAGTAAATGATTATATTGATAATTATAAGTCTCAACGTGATTGATATATGATGAATGGATTATATGAATGAATGAACGACAAATGAAATGAATGATTATACTATTACCGAGCAAGAATTAACTTGTTTAAAACTGGTGATGAATGTCCTTACCTCTGGCTCTTGAAGCCTGATAGGACCCCTTAGATGGTGCACGGGCTGGAGTAACAAAATCCCTCGAGGCCCTTGATCTCTCTCGAGATATACCGGCACTAGAACTCCTGCAGTATTTTCGTAGGTGTCCCTGCCTCCCACACAGAAAACAAACAATAGCTGGCACCGTACACCGAGTATTAATGTGTCCTGCTGAATCACAGTTAAAGCAAATAACAGTCGAACTCATCGTCTGAGAGGAAGATGCTTTCTTAGCATGAAGACGACTCGAAAACAACCTCTTGGACGTCGGAGCCCAATGTCCCTTAGAAGGAACCGGCATCCTAGTCCCCCCACCAGAAGAAACTGAAGGGTGTTTCTGAGTAAGCTCCTTCATCAAAAGCTCTACTCCAAGAGCCTTCTCGATGAACTCACCAAGCGAATTACAATTGTGATTGAACTTGCATCCTCAACTGCGGATTTAGCCTCTTGCTAAAATATTTGATCTTATCCGCCTCAGTACGGATAACTGACGAAGCAAACTGAAGTAGTGCCTGAAACTTCTCAGCAATGACAATAACACCCTCGTCCTCGACGGATTCGGGGTTCAAAACCTCTGACAACTTGGCTTCACGAAGTGGATCCGAATAATAACTCCCTAACATGAGGGTCTTGAACTCACTCCAACCACAATCGCGATCGGCGGGTTTCATAGAAAGCCACCACGAATAAGCACCCTTAATCAAGTAATAAGCCGCTACTGACACTTTACTCTCTTCTGGACACTGAACCATGTTGAAGAATTTATCAAAATGCTCAAGCCAATGAACAATATCGGCTGGTTCTGACGAACCTTCAAAAGTAGGCGGCCTCTGACGAGAGATATCGCCAACAATCTGATTCACTCCTCCAGTCTGTCCATGAAACGGCACCTGGAATCCCTGTTGCGGTGGACCACGAACCATCGAGGTCTGCATGGTCTCTACCATCCGCGTCATCTGAGTCATCTGGGCCATCATGTCCTGCATAAGTATGAATGGGTCAACCCGAACACCTTCCGAGTGAGATGCATCTCGGGTATGACTCCCTGACAGTGAATGATTATCTGCTGATGAATGAGTTGCCTCGCTATTTAATGAATTAATGATATCCCTCGCGTTCGCGTGGGTATGCACACGAGATCCCGGGTTCCGGCCCGCACCGCGGCCTCTTCCCATGCATCCTCTGACAACTCTATCCATGCTGAAGCAGGAAAGCCGCATGATAATTACAGATCTCGTATGAAAATCGCATTATGACTACGAGACGTAATGATAACAATGAGCATACATGCTATAACACAATGAATGTATTAATAGTGTAATAAAATGATCGTCAACATGACGCCGAAATATGATAAGGGCACATGAAAGATCGAATGAGGTAACATGATCACCTGCTGAAATTCCTGAAACGATTACCTTGAACAAGTTGACAAGGTTGAAAATTCGATCCACAAGATCAACAACTGAACAATGAGATGGACTAGATGATTAATGAATTAATCTGAACAATGAGATTAACTAAGTGATGAATGAATTAACTGAATGATGAATGAATTAAATGAGAAATGATATTGACTGGGTGATGAATGAATTAACCGAGTGATGAATGAATTATATGAGCAATGATATTTACTGAGTGAGGAATGAATTAACTGAGTGATGAATGAATTAACTGAGTGATGAATGAATTAACTGAGTGATGAATGATATTGACTGAGTGATGAATGAATTAACTGAGTGATGAATGGATTATCTGAGTAATCATATTGACTGAGTGATGAATGAATTAACTGAGTGATGAATGAATTAACTAAGTGATGATATTGACTGAGTGATGAATGAATTAACTGAGTGATGAATGAATTAACTAAGTGATGAATGAATTAACTGAGTGATGATTGAATTAATTGAGTGATGAATGATATTGACTGAGTGATGAATGAATTAAATGAGTGATGAGATCAAAATAATGATTGAGGATTATTAACTGATGAGTGAGTTGATCCTTAACGCTTACACAGGTCACACGTGCTCCAAACCAATTAGTCATGAATCAATCATAACACTAATATCACATATTGGTTTCAACAAAGCATGAATAATTAATGACATGATGAATGTATGAACATAAAGAGAATCGAGTCCTTACACAGGTCATACGAAGCTTCGAGGTCTCGCGATACTAACTAACGACTCGATGAATGAATGACTCGTGCAGTCGTACTAATATTACGACTCACAAAACCCGACTGTCCAGATTGTCATAACCTGATAGTCCCACTACTACCGCATCGGTAGAGCCACATAATTCACATATCAGGGTATCTCACAACCCAAATCTCTGATACCATCTTCTATAACACCCCCAAATCCTATTGGGTTATTACAGTGTCGTGGACCCCACGCCAGGAGATCCACCAGGCGAACATGGCTAAAATACATTAAATTAAACAACAAGGGAAAATCATAGTCCCTACCATGATATCCGACACAACATGAACAACTCAGACTCTAACTGACTGACCAACATGAACAACTCAGACTAGTATCGCTCGAATGCCTCGTCGCCATCATCATGCCCTTGTGTCTCAACTCTGTCCTCGCAAGCACCTAAAACATGAAAACATGTTCCGCCCCCACGGGGTCAGTCATCCAGATAATGAACATCAAATACATGTATAACATGATATGCATCCAAAGGCAGAATGAAACGGTACAATGATAATAATAATACGAGATGCTCACAAGCCAAGGTAAGAACCGAGCATTCGTGAAACACTATGCCCACGACATACTATTAATACATGTTCGACAAGTTAGAACATAAGTGCCCAACGGCGAATCATAATCATAGAGTACCATAATGAATTACACGACATGACCCAAACCAGAACTGAATTAATTATGAATCACAATGCCCGAAGGCTACATTGAAATTACCAAGACAATCACAAAGGCCTGAAAGACACTCAGCCGAAGCTGTCAAATATCACAATCACATGAAGCCAAAGCACTAAGTCGTATCGACAGGGCGGCCACGCACGGCCGTATCACAATTAGGGCGATGCCACGCACGGCCGTATCACAATTAGGGCCGGGCCACGACACACGGCCGTATCACAATTAGTGGCCGGGCCACGCACGCACGGCCGTATCACAATTAGGGCCGGGCCACGCACGGCCGTATCACCATTAGGGGCCGAAGCCACGACATGAAGCCGTATCACAATTAGGGCCACGCACGAAGCCGTATCACACCAGGGCCGGGCCACAAAGACGGCCGTATCACAATTTGGGCCATCCAATGGTCGTGACCTACTAAATTGTAGGTGTTGGAAACCCAACCGTGAAGGTTCAAGCTCCAAACTTACCCATAATGAGCACTAGCCGAGACTAGCCTCCAAAATAATATAATTAATCACAAACGACAATGATCCGCAGATTACCGAATTCACCTGAATGATAGTGTGCTACCTTGAGTCGGCCAACACGATAATGATGACTCACGGATGGGCATCGTACTCGACAGTCCCAATTCAATACCTCGATTACCTTAGAATGGTCAATCGATAACAATGACACAACGGATGGGAACTATCCTCGACAGCCCCAATTCAATACCTCGATTGCCTTAGAATGGCCAACTGATAACAATGATGCAGCGGATGATTCAATATCTCGATTGCCTTATAATGGCTAATCGAGGACAATGATGCAATGAATGCCTCGGTACCTTTAATCGGTTACCGACGATGAAGATGAGAATGAATACGACAATGCCTTCAATCGGCTAATACAACATGAATGACAGGACGCCAACATTAATAACAATGATTACAACGTCTTAGATCGACATCAATATTAACAACAACAACCGATACATCGATACCGCGAACCGGTGATCGATAATAATATTAACAACGAATATCTCAATGCCTTACCGGCCATTAATGAATGATAATTAACATTTGGCATAATTGCCGGAGAGTATCGTATCGAACGATCCCCTAATATCAATGATCTTATGAAGAGACTAAGTCTGGAAATGATACAACACATTCATACACATATATGATAACATTAATCTCATTGACTAGTACAAGTATAAGACTTGCCTTAAACCGACTGCGAGAATGTCCTTCCACGAACAACGTCCTTAATGAAATTGTCTGCCGCTTGAACAACCTTGAACGACACAAATACCAATAATTCGTTTAATACATCGATACCGCGAACCGGTGATCGATAATAATATTAACAACGAATATCTCAATGCCTTACCGGCCATTAATGAATGATAATAAACATTTGGCATAATTGCCAGAGAGTATCGTATCGAACGATCCCCTAATATCAATGATCTTATGAAGAGACTAAGTCTCGGAATGATACAACACATTCATACACATATATGATAACATTAATCTCATTGACTAGTACAAGTATAAAACTTGCCTTAAACAGACTGCGAGAATGTCCCTCCACGAACAACGTCCTTAATGAAATTTTCGGGCGCTTGAACAACCTTGAACGACACAAATACCAATAATTCATTTAATACACGAACCAAACATGATCACAACCAATTCAAGAGGTCGATACAATAAATCCCAAACTCATTGAGGCATTTCGACAAACACCTTGAATACAATCTCCCATCCTAAACAACCAAACCCAATTGTATCGAAAACCAACTTCAAACAAATGATTCAATCCAATAAAACACCTTCAATACAATCGATAATCCAATAGGAATACTCAAATCGAGCTTACGATAACATTTAATCAAAAATCCCAATTCCAAGTCAACCTTCAAAGTATTCTTGAGAAAAACTTCCAACAATCCGATGATAACTCATAAAAACTCGTAATCAAACGTATATACATCATAAATCATGATTATATCATCCAAAACCTCAAGCTCCAACTCAAAATCAAATCTAGGGTTGAAGAAATTACCTTGGATTAGGATGAAGAATCCACAAACATGTTGTTAATCCTCACCACAACTTGAAGAAGATGAAATTATCTGAGTTTGATGATGCTAAATCGCCCAAAATATCGCCCACAAATCATCAAAGGAGGAGAGGAAGAAGGAAAGTGATGAACTGAGCTTGATTCTCATGAAAAACGCAATTATAGTGCATACTGCACTGTGTGCCGCGGCCCGGCCGAGTGTGCCGCGGCACAGGGCCAAAATCTGCCCCCAGTGCTCGGCAGTGTGCCGCGGCCTGGCCGAGTGTGCCGCGGTAGTGACTCGGCTGTGTGCCGCGGCCCTGCCGGCAGGAGCCGCGACCCCCGGTACAGGCAGGTCGGCCAAAAATTGCAACATGTGTGTGTCTTAGCTATTTCGACCATAACTCCCTCGTCCGGACTCCGATTCACTCACTATTTGAACCATTGGATATATAACTAGATGCTCTATAATATTGAAAGATTCAGAATTTTTGGAGTTTCCAAAAATTAATGGTGATTTCACAAAGTCGAACTCATACGTGGAAAAGTCGCTTAAGAACACGGAACTCAACAGAACGACACCGAGACGAACTCAGATGACAAAAAGTGTAGAATTAATCATTCTCGAAATGACGAAACGGTAACAATAGAGTCTCTAAGATGGACTTCCGCCAAAAAAATAAAATTACCGAAAATCCAAATTGCGGATATTACATACTACCCCCCTTAAAAGAAGTTTCGTCCCGAAACTTAAAACAAGTAGAGAGAAGAAATATCCCACCAGAAAAAATCAACGAGATACACAAGAACAAGAATGATCACAATGAATGATAATGGATCGAAATCCAACAAGGATCAAGAATGACTCACCGGGGTGAAATAATAACGTAATGAGTGATAGCTCAAATGAAATGATTGGAAACATTGTTCCCCGTGAAGTAAATGATTAGTTTGATAATTATAAGTCTCAACGTGATTGATATATGATGAATGGATTATATGAATGAATGAACGACAAATGAAATGAATGATTATACTATTACCGAGCAAGAATTAACTTGTTCAAAACTGGTGATGAATGTCCTTACCTCTGGCTCTTGAAGCCTGATAGGACCCCTTAGATGGTGCACGGGCTGGAGTAACAAAATCCCTCGAGGCCCTTGATCTCTCTCGAGATATACCGGCACTAGAACTCCTGCAGTATTTTCGTAGGTGTCCCTGCCTCCCACACAGAAAACAAACAATAGCTGGCACCGTACACTGAGTATTAATGTGTCCTCAATCACGCTTAAAGCAAATAACAAATAACTCATCGTCTGACAGAAGATGCTTTCAAAGACGAAGACGACCGGAAAACAACCTCTTGGACGTCGGAGCCCAATGTCCCTCGAACGAACCGCATCCTAGTCCCCACCGTAAGAAATCAAGGGTGTTTCTGAGTAAGCTCCTTCATCAAAAGCTCTGCTCCAAGAGCCTTCTCGATGAACTCACCAAGCGAATTACAATTGTGATTGAACAACTGCATCCTCAACTACGGATTTAGCCTCTTGCTAAAATATTTGATCTTATCCGCCTCAGTACGGATAACTGACGAAGCAAACTGAAGTAGTCCCTGAAACTTCTCAGCAATGACAATAACACCCTCGTCCTCGACGGATTCGGGGTTCAAAACCTCTGACAACTTGTCTTCACGAAGTGGATCCGGATAATACCTCTCTAACATGAGGGTCTTGAACTCACTCCAACCACAATCGCGATCAGCGGGTTTCACAGAAAGCCACCACGAATAAGCACCCTTAATCAAGTAATAAGCCGCTACTGCCACTTTACTCTCTTCTGGACACTGAACCATGTCGAAGAATTTATCAAAATGCTCAAGCCAATGAACAATATCGGCTGGTTCTGACGAACCTTCAAAAGTAGGCGGCCTCTGACGAGAGATATCGCCAACAATCTGATTCACTCCTCCAGTATGTCCATGAATCGGCACCTGGAATCCCTGTTGCGGTGGACCACGAACCATCGAGGTCTGCATGGTCTCTACCATCCGCGTCATCTGAGTCATCTGGGCCATCATGCCCTGCATAAGTATGAATGGGTCAACCCGAACACCTTCCGAGTGAGATGCATCTCCGGTATGACTCCCTGACAGTGAATGATTATCTGCTGATGAATGAGTAGCCTCGCTATTTAATGAATTAATGATATCCCTCGCGTTCGCGTGGGTATGCACACGAGATCCCGGGTTCCGGCCCGCACCGCGGCCTCTTCCCATGCGTCCTCTGACAACTCTATCCATGCTGAAGCAGGAAAGCCACATGATAATTACAGATCTCGTATGAAAATCGCATTATGACTATGAGGTGTAATGATAACAATGAGCATACATGCTATAACACAATGAATGCATTAATAATGTAATAAAATGATCGTCAACATGACGCCGAAATATGATAAGGTCACATGAAAGATCGAATGAGGTAACATGATTACCTGCTGAAATTCCTGAAACGATTACCTTGAACAAGTTAACAAGGTTGAAAATTCGATCCAAAAGATCAACAACTGAACAATGAGATGGACTGGATGATTAATGAATTAATCTGAACAATGAGATTAACTAAGTGATGAATGAATCAACTGAGTGATGAATGAATTAACTGAGAAATGATATTGACTGGGTGATGAATGAATTAACCGAGTGATGAATGAATTATCTGAGTAATGATATTGACTGAGTGATGAATGAATTAACTGAGTGATGAATGAATTAACTGAGTGATGAATGATATTGACTGAGTGATGAATGAATTAACTGAGTGATGAATGAATTATCTGAGTAATGATATTGACTGAGTGATGAATGAATTAACTGAGTGATGAATGAATTAACTGAGTGATGAATGAATTATCTGAGTAATGATATTGACTAAGTGATGAATGAATTAACTGAGTGATGAATGAATTAACTGAGTGATGAATGGATTAACAGAGTGATGAATGAATTAACTGAGTGATGAATGATATTGACTGAGTGATGAATGAATTAACTAAGTGATGAATGAATTATCTGAGTAATGATATTGACTGAGTGATGAATGAATTAACTGAGTGATGAATGAATTAACTGAGTGATGAATGAATTGACTGAGTGATGAATGAATTAACTGAGTGATGAATGAATTATCCGAGTAATGATATTGACTGAGTGATGAATGAATTAACTGAGTGATGAATGAATTAACTGAGTGATGAATGAATTAATTGAGTGATGAATGATATTGACTGAGTGATGAATGAATTAACTGAGTGATGAATGAATTAACTGAGTGATGAGATCAAAATGATGATTGAGGATTATTAACTGATGAATGAGTTGATCCTTAACGCTTACACAGGTCACACATGCTCCAAACCAATTAGTCATGAATCAATCATAACACTAATATCACATATAGGTTTCAACAAAGCATGAATAATTAATGACATGATGAATGTATGAACATAAAGAGAATCGAGTCCTTACACAGTTCATACGAAGCTTCGAGGTCTCGCGATACTAGTCTCAACTGATGATGACTCGATGAATGAATGACTCGTGCAGTCATACTAATATTACGACTCACAAAACCCGACTGTCCAGATTGTCATAACCTGACAGTCCCACTACTACCGTATCGGTAGAGCCACATAACTCACATATCAGGATATCTCACAACCCAAATCTCTGATACCATCTTCTGTAACATCCCCAAATCCTATTGGGTTATTATAGTGCCGTGGATCCCACGCCAGGAGATCCACCAGGCGAACATGACTAAAATACATTAAATTAAACAACAAGGGAAAATCATGATATCCGACACAATATTCCGATAAGGAATTTCAACGACAACGATGGGCCTACATGGCCAAAAATAAATTACAACAACATCCACGAGCATCTGCTCGGGTAAAACATAATGACAATGACTGACAAACTGGAGAACACTCTAACTGACTGACCAACATGAACAACTCAGACTAGTATCGCTCGAATGCCTCGTCGCCATCATCATGCCCTTGTGTCTCAACTCTCTCCTCGCAAGAACCTAAAACATGAAAACATGTTCCGCCCCCACGGGGTCAGTCATTCAGATAATGAACATCAAATACATGTATAACATGATATGCATCCAAAGGATGAATGAAACGGTACAATGATAATAATAATAATATGAGATGCTCACAAGCCAAGGTAAGAACCGAGCATTCGTGAAACACTATGCCCACGGCATACTATTAATACATGTTCGACAGGTTAGAACATAAGTGCCCAACGGCGAATCATAATCATAGAGTACCATAATGAATTACACGACATGAACCAAACCAGAACTGAATTAATTATGAATCACAATGCCCGAAGGCTACATTGAAATTACCAAGACAATCACAAAGGCCTGAAAGACACTCAGCCGAAGCTGTCAAATATCACAATCACATGAAGCTAAAGCAGCCCGAAGCTGTATCGATTATGGCCGAAGCCACGGCACGAAGCCGTATCACAATTAGGGCCGAAGCCACGGCACGAAGCCGTATCACAATTAGGACCGAAGCCACGGCATGAAGCCGTATCACAATTAGGGCCGAAGCCACGGCACGAAGCCATATCACCATTAGGGCCGAAGCCACGGCATGAAGCTGTATCACTATTAGGGCCGAAGCCACGGCACGAAGCCATATCACAATTAGGGCCGAAGCCACGGCACGAAGCCGTATCACAATTTGGGCCATCCAATGGCTGTGACCTACTAAATTGTAGGTGTTGGAAACCCAACCGTGAAGTTTCAAGCCCCAAACTTACCCATAATGAGCACTAGCCGAGACTAGCCTCCAAAATAATATAATTAATCACAAACGATAATGATCCGTAGATTACCGAATTCACCAGAATGATAGTGTGCTACCTTGAGTCGGCCAACACGATAATGATGACTCACGGATGGGCATCGTACTCGACAGTCCCAATTCAATACCTCGATTACCTTAGAATGGTCAATCGATAACATTGACACAACGGATGGGAACTATCCTCGACAGCCCCAATTCAATACCTCGATTGCCTTAGAATGGCCAACCGATAACAATGATGCAGCGGATGATTCAATATCTCGATTGCCTTATAATCGCTAATCGAGGACAATGATGCAATAAATGCCTCGGTACCTTTAATCGGTTACCGACGACGAAGATGAGAATGAATACGACAATGCCTTCAAAAGGCTAATACAACATGAATGACAGGATGCCAACATTAATAACAATGATTACAACGTCGTAGATCGACATCAATATTAACAACAACAACCGATACATCGATACCGCAAACCGGTGATCGATAATAATATTAACAACGAATATCTCAATGCCTTACCGGCCATTAATGAATGATAATAAACATTTGGCATAATTGCCGGAGAGTATCGTATCGAACGATCCCCTAATATCAATGATCTTATGAAGAGACTAAGTCTCAGAATGATACAACACATTAATACACATATATGATAATATTAATCTCATTGACTAGTACAAGTATAAAACTTATCTTAAACCGACTGCGAGAATGTCCTTCCACGAACAACGTCCTTAATGAAATTGTCGGCCGCTTGAACAACCTTGAACGACACAAATACCAATAATTCGTTTAATACACGAATCAAACATGATCACAACCAATTCAAGAGGTCGATACAATAAATCCCAAACTCATTGAGGCATTTCGACAAACACCTTGAATACAATCTCCCATCCTAAACAACCAAACCCAATTGCATCGAAAACCAACTTCAAACAAATGATTCAATCCAATAAAACACCTTCAATACAATCGATAATCCAATAGGAATACTCAAATCGAGCTTACGATAACATTTAATCAAAAATCCCAATTCCAAGTCAACCTTCAAAGTATTCTTGAGAAAAACTTCCAACAATCCGATGATAACTCATAAAAACTCGTAATCAAACGTATATCCATCACAAATCATAATTATATCATCCAAAACCTCAAGCTCAAACTCAAAATCAAATCTAGGGTTGAAGAAATTACCTTGGATTAGGATGAAGAATCCACAAACATGTTGTTAATCCTCACCACAACTTGAAGAAGATGAAATTATCTGAGTTTGATGATGCTAAATCGCCCAAAATATCGCCCACAAATCGTCCAAGGAGGAGAGGAAGAAGGAAAGTGATGAAGTGAGCTTGATTCTCATGAAAAACGCAATTATAGTGCATACTGCACTGTTTGCCGCGGCCCGGCCGAGTGTGCCGCGGCACAGGGCCAAAATCTGCCCCCAGTGCTCGGCAGTGTGCCGCAGCCCGGCCGAGTGTGCCGCGGCCCTGCCGGCAGGAGCCGCGGCCCCCGGTACTGGCGGGTCGGCCAAAATTGCAACATGTGTGTATATTAGCTATTTCGACCATAACTCCCTCGTATGGACTCCGATTTACTCACCGTTTGAACCATTGGAAAGCTAGATTGATGCTCTATATTATTGAGAAGATTAAGAATTTTTGGAGTTTCCAAAAATTAATGGTGATTTTACAAAGTCGAACTCATACGTGGAAAAGTCGCTTAAGAACACGGAACTCAACAGAACGACACCGAGATGAACTCGGATGACAAAAAGTGTAGAATTAATCATTCTCGGAATGATAAAACGGTAACAATAGAGTCGATAAGATGGACGTACGCCAAAAAAATAAAATTACCGGAAATCCAAATTGCGGATATTACATCATTTACCTGAAAGGTATGGGCTTGTGAACTTGGAAGAGCTGGGTCTCCATGAGGTTCCAAGTGATAGCCAAGAGACTGACCCGACGACCTATGACCAAGCAATGGTGTATGTAGACTCTGTGAAGTGGCGTGATGCTATGGAAGCTGAGATAGACTCGATGCATGTCAATCAGGTCTAGACTCTAGTAGACCGCCCCAAGGGCATAGTGCCTATTGTGAACAAGTGGATCTACAAGAGAAATACTGATGGTGATGTAAAGGCTGAAGCCTATAAGGCCAGGCTTGTGGCAAAGGGTTATACCTAGAAGGAAGGGATCGATTACCACGATACCTTCTCGCCCGTAGCCATGATCAAGTCTATTCGCATGATGCTTGCTATAGCTGCCTACCACGATTATGAGATATGGCAAATGGATGTAAAGACGGATTTCCTTAATGGATTCCTCAAGGAGGAAATCTATATGGAGTAGCATAAAGGCTTTGTGTCCGAATTCGATATTCAGAAAGTCTGCAAGCTTCAGCGTTCCATTTATGGACTGAAGCAAGCGTCGCGTAGTTGGAACCTTCGTTTTGACGAGGCAGTCTAAGAGTTTGACTTCGTGCAAAATGAGGAGGAACCTTGTGTATACAAGAGGGTTAGTGGGAGCAAGATCGTATTCTTAGTACTATATGTAGATGACATTCTACTAATAGAAAATGATGTGGGAATGCTCAGTTCTGTAAAAGCTTGGCTTTCGAGTAATTTCTCCATGAAAGACTTGGGAGAAGCAACCTATATTCTTGGAATTCGACTCTACCGGGATAGAGCGAATAGAACAATAGGCCTTTCCCAAGCCCTCTATATAGATAAGATCTTAAAGCGATTTAAGATGGATGATTCTAAAAGAAGGTTCCTACCGATGCAACATGGAATAAAACTCACCTTGAAGATGTGTCCTCAAAGTGAGGAACAACGAAAGGAATGAGTAATATACCATATGCTTCGGCCGTGGGTAGCCTTATGTATGCTATGTTGTGTACGAGACCTGACATTGCGCATGCAGTAAGCGTGGTGAGTAGGTTTCAGGCAAACCCAGGTAGGGAACATTGGACTGCTGTAAAGAACGTTCTCAAGTACTTAATAAGGATTAGAGATATGGTTCTTATGTATGGAGGTGGAGAATTGGATGTGGTGGGATTCACTGATTCGGACCTCCAAGGACTGAAGGACGACTCGATGTCTACTTCTGGCTACATATTTACTCTTAATAGAGGAGCAGTATCTTGGCGTAGCGCCAAGCAAAGTGCGACTGCTGATTCCACCTGTCAGGCTGAGTATCAAGCAGCCTCGGAGGCTTCCAAGGAAGGGTTCTGGATTAAGAAGTTTCTGGGAGAACTTCAAGTGATACCATGTGCTGAGCTGCCTGTTCCACTGTACTGCGACAACGACGGAGCTGTAGCGTAGGCCAAGGAGCCGAGGTTTCACAACAGCACCAAACATATTGAGAGGAAGTATCATCTCGTAAGAGAATTTGTTCGCAAGGGATACATTGTGCTACACAGAGTAGACTCGGCCGACAACGTCGCGGATCCACTGACCAAGCCACTTTCTCAGACTAGCTTGGAGCGTCATCTGGAGACAATGGGTATTAGATACCATAGTGTGTGGCATTGAGTGCAAGTGGGAGATTGTTAGGAGTATGCCCTCGAATGCCACTCAGAGGATGTTGAGTGAGGGCATTGTACTTGTTATTATGTAAATCATCAATATAAGGCAATGGATGTTTCTTTATTTACTGGTAGTTACTGGCATTCCTAAATCGTAAATATTCATGTAGAAACTAGTCCATGTATTTGAGAGCAAAACGTTCCACTCCTTATTGGATAAGGGGGTCGGCACTGGAAAGGTTTATAGCTCAAATACTTAATCGTTCGCAAGTCGATGAAACTTGACTGGGCGTTAAGTTTATGTGAAGACTTGTATGACGTGTTCTTTGACAAGGAGAGTGTCTGTCGAACATTAATGGTTAGTGGGAGCACACGTTATAGGTATGCTAATTGGATTAGTATACTCGAACCGACTCACCCTCGATTCGTCACACGGATTTCACTCCGGGACAGTCAATGATGGAATCGAAAGATTGTGATAGGTATTCGTGAACCTTAGACTTGAGGATTGAGTAGGGATGTGCTTGTGACGTCAAGATTTTCATTAGAGTAGTTCGACCCTATAAACCGGAAGGCGGGGGTCATCCTCGACGTGCATCTTGATGGGCAAGTAGCAGGTCCTACTGAATACCAAGATAGAATTCTTTCTCCTGTTAGTGAACGGGTTATATGTCCTATGCGGTTATTGGCAGATGAGATCATAAGTCTTTGGCCAAAGCATTGGAGCTAGCTGTATTAGATACACGAGAGCTCGATGATCTCAGTTTGCATTAACGCATGCATAGCATCAAGTACAGATGGGGTTTGACTGACCGTGACCCTATAACTTGATCGGGACATTTGAAAGAAGGGTTTATACGTATACTGGTATTCACGACATAATGGTTCTTGAATGATCCCAATCATTCGTTCTCAGTTGGGGTACAGTGTAGGCCGCCAGGCTGGCTAGGTGGTGCTACTACTCTTTGGTTCCTCCCATTGCTGACTGAGACGGACCTACCGAGTCGCGCAATAGGATTGACGACGGAATGAATAAAGCTAACTCTCTCATTATGAATATTAGATATTGGATATCTAATTTTGGAACATTGGATGTTTAAATCGATTTATTTGATAAATTGATTTACGGCCTAATGAATTAAATAAATTACTGAGTGATTAATTTAATTCATGTATATAATTATTTATTGGAGAAATTAATTATATTATTTTGTATTTGATATGTTTAATTAATTAGATTAAATAATCGATTTAAATACATCGATACGGAATCGGAGTTTATCTGTTTAGACCCTCGGGAGTCCGAAACGAACCAAACTGTCCGATTTCTAGCATGGGCCGCCCCCCACATTCCACCCACCTTCCTTGTGGACTCTTGTTCCATTCTTTAATGGATTATGATTGACATGGTGGGGTAGATTCTCATTGGTATGAGTTGTAACATGTGGGAGAAGTTGAATAAGAGGGATGAAGACATCTTTCATTTACTCACTTGATTCCTACGTGAGTTGTGAAAGAAAAGTTAGAGAAAAAGTTTTTCTCCAAGTCATCTTCTTCTTCAGCTTTGTTCTTGTTTTTCTTAGAGAAAAATATTAAGACATATATAGAGAGTAAGATTAAAACACTTAGAGAGTGTAGTAATCTTTACATATATAGCTTCATCACTTAGCTCTAGCCGTATCCTCGGAGGATAGCAAGGTGATCGTCGTTTTGGTCGTTTCTCCGGCACGTGGCAAGTAGAGACGCGGTGTTTTCGGCATTGGATCGTTCAAGGGCTTGAAGCGGAATAGATTCGTAGAGATCAAGCAAAGCTTGGGGAATAGCTCAAGAGAAGGTTATCCATCTAATCAACGGACTACAAGGGTGAGTTTCTATATCTCTTGTGAATTCATTTTTTGATATTCGTATATACGTAGCTCGATCGATCCTCGTAGGGATTCGGATCGAATTAATTTTTGTTTTACCGCTTCCACTGGGCCTTCGTTTTAGGCACCGAATCCCAACAGATCAACGGTAGTTGGGCTTCCCAATCGTCCTTTCAATCGAGGACACATGCCCTCAACATGTCCTCCAACGTCTGAATAGTCCTCTCTGATTGTCCGTCGGACTGAGGATGAAAAGCTGTGCTGAGATTAAGCTGAGTTCCCATAGCACGATGAACTGATTTCCAAAAATGCGACACGAATCGCCCGTCACGATCAGAAATGATACTCTTAGGAGTAACGTGCAATCTCACTATCTCTTTGATGAACAACTGGGCAAGTCTCTCGGGACCCCACGTATCCTTAATCTCAAGGAAATGAGCTGACTTAGTTAAGCGGTCCACAATTACCCAAATTGTATTCATGCCACGACGACTCGTTGGAAAACTCGTGATGAAGTCCATCGAAATATCTTCCTACTTCCACTCTGGAATAGGGAGCGGTTTCAGCGTACCCGTCGGTCGCTGATGTTCTATCTTGACTTGCTGACAGGTAAACATCTTGAAACAAATTCCGCGACTTCTCGCTTCATATTACTCCACCAGTAATTTTGTTTCAAGTCTTTGTACATCTTGCTAGACCCCGGGTGAATAGAATAAGGGGTAGCATGAGCTTCTCTCAAAATCGAGTTTTTCAACTCATCGTTCGCTGATATGCATAACCGATTCTTAAATCGCAAAAGTCCTTCCTCGTGGACCACAAATCCAGGGGCTTTCCCCTGAATCACATCCTCCCGGATGCGCGAAAAAAACGGGTCTGAACCCTAATTCTCCCTGATTGCCTCCTCAAGTGGCGATGAAATCTCCAACATGTAAAGTTGCCCTTGCACTCGCTGAAACCAGACCTCAATCTCGGGTTGAAGGAATTCATATTGAAGCTCCTTCTGAACTGTTAAACGAGCAAGAATTTGCTCCTGAATGGACTTACGACTCAAGGCATCGGCGACCACATTCGCCTTGCCCGGGTGGTACAGGATCTCAATATCATAATCTTTGATTAGTTCCAACCACCGCCTCTGTCGCATATTTAACTCCTTCTGAGTAAATATATACTTCAAACTCTTATGATCGGTGAATATCTGACAGGTAACGCCATAAAGATAATGGCGCCAAATCTTCAATGCGAACACCAAGGCTGCTAGCTCCAGGTCGTGGGTCGGATAATTAACCTCGTAAGGTCTCAATTTCCGTGAAGCATAAGCAATAACCTTCCCGTTCTGCATTAATACACATCCAAGACCGTGTCCGGACGCGTCACTATAAATCACAAATCCTTCCGTTCCTTGCGGCAAGGAAAGGACAGGTGCTGAAATCAAACAACTCTTGAGTTCCTCAAAACTCCGCTGACACGCGTCGGACCACGTGTATCTCTTATCCTTCCGCAAAAGGTTCGTCTTGGGTTGAGCGATTTTAGAAAATCCTTCCACAAATCGCCGATAATAACCATCTAATCCGAGAAAACTTCGGATTTCCTTAACATTCTTCGGAGGTTTCCAATCTCGGATCGCCTCCGTCTTCTGAGGGTCAACACGAACTCCGTCTGATGAAATTACATATCCGAGAAACGTCAACTCGGACATCCAGAACTCACATTTGGAAAAATTTCCATAAAGTTGCTCTCGTCTCAACACGTCGAGAACCTGATGAAGGTGAAATTCGTGCTCCTCACGGTCACGAGAATAAATCAAAATATCATTAATGAAGACAACCACGAACTAATCCAAATAGTTGATGAAAACCCAATTCATTAATTCCATGAATACCGCAGGTGCATTAGTTAACCCAAACGGCATTACCACGAACTCATAATGACCATAGCGTGTTCGAAATGCCGTCCTTGCGATATTCGACTCTCGAATTCACAACTGGTGATATCCAGATCTTAAGTCGATCTTGGAAAATACTGAAGCTCCCTGAAGCTGATCCAAAAGATCATCAATACGAGGTATAGGATATTTATTCTTGATCGTAACTCTGTTCAACTCCCGATAATCAATACACAAACGAAATGAACGTCCTTCTTCTTCACAAATAACACTGGTGCTCCCCACGGGGACGCACTCGGTCGGATATAACCTTTCTCGGTCAAATCCTCCAATTGATTCTTCAGTTCCTGCATTTCGGTCGGGGCCATCCGATATGGTGCCTTTGATATTGGAGACGTACCAGGCTCCAACTCAATCGTGAATTCCACATCTCTTTGTGGAGGCAAACCAGGTAACTCGTCTGGAAATACATCGGCATATTCTCTCACTACCGGAATATCTGACAACATTATTGATGATTTCTCGGTTTTGGTCATATAGCACCAATAACCAACACACCCCTGACTGAGTAATTTCACTGCTTTTATCAAGCTGATGACTCTCCCGGAACAACTGGGATTACCTCCCTGAAATACACATTCGACCCCATCGTCTGAAATGATAGTGACCATACGCTTACGGACACTAATGATGGCATCGTGACGATACATCCAATCAATACCCAAGATGACGTCGTCTCTCGGTAATGTAACACCCCCAATATATTCGGGAATATTACAGCGCCGTAAATCCTTTACATAAGGATTTACAAGGCTGAAGAATTGAACAAGTATAAAAAGGTACTGACGAATGGAAATAACGGAATTACAGTACATTAGTTCTGACCAAAATACGGAAATAATCCAATTGTCCAACAGAACTCAATATTACATCACCAAATTCAAATCACCACAAACTACTTCATACTCGAGTACTTATTGAAATGACGAATAAACGAAAGATAAATAAACCCGGTCGGGACATCACTCTGCACCCTCGTCATCATACAGTTCCAGTGGTTGTTTCCCCGCTCTCCTGGATCCTGAACACAAACAAAATGTTCACCCCCGAAGGGGTTAGCACAACGATGCTAGTACAAGTACCACAACATATTATTTATATCTCACGGTGAATAATAATAACGTAAACGACAAAATACCAACGAGTCTTCTCCTACGAGAAACTTAAACATAACATATACAACTGATAATCACAACATGATATCAATACATACACATGGTAATTCCATCGATCCGGCGTTCACTGCCTAGAACCCACGATGATCCCGTCAGACCAACCCGTGGTGGAAAAACCCGTCCGATGATCCAGCGCACGCTAGCATAGATCCCCCGATGATCCCGTCGGACCAACACGAGGTGGACACACAATAACGACATACATGCACGACAATATGTATAACAACAATACATAAAACAATTAAGGTACTTGCCTCGATTTGAAGACAATAATAATACTTCCACGAAAATGAACACTCGAAGGTCGTCCTCCTCAATCAATCACGTAACGAGACCAAACCTTAACAAAAGAAATGATATAGGATTTATCTCACGTCGTATGAATGTTAAACAATTCGATTAACGGTCAAAAGTTCATAAACTGCAATCTGCCCGAATAGCTTAGCGCACGCTAAGTACTCTGTGTAGCGTGCATTACGTCTGTCCAATAGCGCAGGCAAACAACAAAGCCTAGCGCACGCTAACGATGCATGGTCAGTACCTCACTGACCAGCCAATTGACTCGTCTGATGGTCTAGCGTACGTTACGTACCAAACGTAGCGCACGCTAACAATTGCTCGATAGCGCACGTTACATTGCATAGCATAGCGTGCGCTATCTATGCATGGCGATTTCTTGGTGAGCGAAACTGTTCTTGCCATGTTTGAAACAACGAAATCTTGCGTGATAATTCATGTTACTTCCATGAATACTATGTCTACACCCTCATGAATGATTATACGGATAAAGACAACTTCGGATTCAAGGATATGCATGCCAATATAAAACCATATTCTTTTCCGACTTCAAATCTTCATACGATAATACGAAAAACTAAATGGTTGATATCAACACCTCTATATCAGTCCATATTATCCTACTGAAGTTGATAAACATCCTATATATACTAGATAAATCCTTCCATGATCAAACCTTTAGATTTATCTAACAATATGGATGTTAACGTCTAGTCCAAGATTACTATGAAATCATCTATTAGATTCGGTTAACCAATGATAGAAGCTTCTCGTCACATATCCAGTGTACTAAGATTCGAATCATGATGATTATAATCAAGGTATTCCAGCTCACTATTCCAAACATGATATACTTGGATAATTCATCTATGAAAATCCATATCTTGTTAACATGATCATCCAAATCGTTAGAATCCAACTCTAAGTCTGGAGATAGATTGAACATACCTTAAAATGACGAAATCACTGAACCGTAAGGTAGAATCCAACTCCGGTTGGTTGTATGCCCTTCCAAGGTGCTATTCCACTTCCATGAACATTCCACGTGGTAACCAATGTGTAAACATCAACAATATGTGTTCTAAGTGTATAAGAGTATTTCTACAACTCTCTGAACTCTCAAGATTGAGGAAAGTGCGAAAGAAATGCAAGCCAACACGGTTGATGTCCCATTTATAATTTTTTGCATTATTGATAAGTTAGCGCACGCTACTAAGCATCCCTTAGCGTGCGCTAATAATGGTTGACTTGATTTTGTCAAGGCGTCAATGGAATCTCATCCGACCCATGTCACCGGGCGCATGTGTTATCCGTCCCGCTCAATAATTGAGCTCTTAGCGCACGTTACTACTACCTGTGTAGCGTACGCTAATAGTGGCCCGATAGCGCGCGTTAAGATACATTCTTAGCGTGCGCTATCACAAGGTTGTTTGAGCAATTATACATGTTTCTATACTTATGCATAATGATATTAATGCACTAAATATCACACTCCAATAATCAAAATCATCAATCCGAAATAATACATGGTTGAATACAGATGAAATACACTGTAATAAATCCGGATATTACATACTCTCCTACTAAAAAGGAGTTTCGTCCCGAAACTCAAGATGAAAATAACTCGGGATATCTAAACTTCATATCAGCTTCCATTTCCCAAGTGGCTTCTTCCGTTCCATGACGTGACCACTGAACTTTGACCAAAACGATTGACTTGTTCCTCAGTTGCTTAACTCGACTCTCGAGTATCTTGGTAGTCTTTCTTCAAACGTCCCATCTGCTCGACTTCGATCTCGCGAAATCGATGATATGATCGGGATATGGTATATATCTCCGCAATCGGGATCGTGGAACACGTTATGAACATGACACAATGACGGCGGTAATGCTAATGTATGCCAACTCCCAACTCTCTCGAGGATCTCAAATGGTCCGATATATCTCGGACTCGCCTTTCCTTTCCTACCGAAACGAAAGATTCCGGGTAGGAGAAACCTTCAAAAGTACGTGATCTCGATCTTGAACTCCAATGGACGGCGGCGTACGTCCGCATAGGATTTCGCGACTGGGGCGGAGCGGCCTTTTCACGAATTAAGGCTATCTTCTCTCGAGTCCGCTCGATCAACTCAGTTCTGTTCCGATCAAGTCTGATGAATCGTCCCAGCATAGGGGCGATCTGCATCTCCTTCCGTATAATGCCTCAAACGGTGCCATCTTAATGGAAGCATGCCAACTATTGTTATAAGTAAATTCAATCAACGGTAGATGAACTTCCCAATCGTTTGACCAATCTAAGGCACAGGACCTTAGCATGTCTTCCACCGTTTGTATAGTTCTCTCAGATTGTCCGTCAGACTGCGGGTGATAAGTCAGATCAAGTTCAATTCGGTCCCCAAGGCCTTATGAACTGCCTTCCAAAAGTGAGACACAAAACGGCCGTCTCGATCAGAAACAATGGTCTTCGGCGTACCATGTAATCGAACTATCTCTGAAATAAAGACTCGTGCCAACCTCTCTGGCCCCCACGTATCCTTAATGCCTAGAAAATGAGCCGATTTGGTTAAACGATCAACTATCACCCAAATCATGTTCATTCCTGTCCTGGTTTTCGGCATATTAGTGATGAAGTCCATCGATATGTCCTCCCACTTCCATTCAGGAATCGGGAGCGGCTTCAACATTCCAAAGAGCCGTTGATGCTCGATCTTAACCTGCCGACAAGTCAAGCATTTCAAACATAGTCCGCTACGTCTTTCTTCATGTTGCCCCACCAAGTTACGCTTCAAGTCCTTATACATTTTACTGGTGCCCGGGTGGATAGAATAGGGCGAACCATGTGCTTCCTTCATAATCGCCTGTTTGAAACATCAACATCGGGAACGCAGAGTCGGTTCTGAAATCTCAAAACTCCATCGTCATGAATTATGAATCCGGGGCCTTTCCTTCGATCACTTCATCATGTAACCGAATCATCAAGATCATCTCATTGCCTAGATTTGATTTCTTCGGTTAATGACGGTTATCTCCATCACGCATACCGCCCTCGACTCTTTGTAACCACACTTCAATCCCTTCACGAATCATCTCTCGTTGAAGGCTAAGTTGGGATGTCGGCCAAAGATCTCGAATAGAGACAGCTTGCGGCTAAGTGCATCGGCCACTACATTTGCTTTGCTGGATGATATAAAATCTCCAAGTCATAGTCCTTAATCAGTTCTAACCATCTTCTTTGCCGCATGTTCAACTCTTTCGATGAATATGTATTTGAGACTCTTATGATCCGTAAAGATCGCGGTGAGTCCGTCAGATAATGCCTCCAAATCTTCAAAGCAAAAACCACTGCCGCTAGTTCCAAATCATGTGTCGGGTAATTTACTTCATAAGGTTTCGGTTGTCGCGACGCATAAGCGATCACCTTATCGTTCGCATCAACACACACCCAAGTCCTTGGTTGAAGCATCACTGTAAACTATGAATCCTCGGTTCCTGTGGAAGTGATAGAATCGGTGCCGTCGTCAATCTCATCATCAATACATCAAAGCTAATCTGACACAATTCATTCCACTCAAACTTTTGAGTTTTCTGAAGGAGTCGAGTAAGTGGGCGGGAGATTTTAGAAAACCCTTCCACGAATCGACGATAGTATCCAGCAAGTCCTAAGAAGCTTCGGACCTCTTTCACGTTCTTTGAGGCTTCCAATCCAATATTGCCTCGATCTTCGAGGATCCACTCGGACTCCTCTAGCTGACACCACATGGCCGAGGAACATTACTTCTTTTAGCCAAAATTCACACTTAGATAGTTTGGCGTACAATTGCTCGTTTCTCAAAAGCTCCAATACAATCCGCAAATGCTGCGCATGTTCTTCAGGACTCTTAGAATATACCAGGATGTCGTCAATAAACACGACCACAAATTTATCCAAAAATTCAATGAACACATGGTTCATCAATTGCATAAATACAAAGAAAGTAGTGAGACCAAACGGCATCACCACAAACTCATAATGCCCGTAGCGAGTTACGAACGCCGATTTGAACATCGATTCCTTAATCCTCGGTGATGGTATCACGATCTCGATCAATTTTAGAAAATACTGTTGCCCCTTGCAATCGGTCAAATAGATCATCAATCCGTGGCAACGGATACTTGTTCTTAATCGTCATCTTGTTCGGCTCTCGATAGTCAATACACAATCGAGCGATCCATCCTTCTTTCGGACAAAAGAATCGGCGCTCCTGTGGTGAAACGCTGGTCAATATAGCCCTTGTCCAAGAATCCTCCACCGCTTCTTCGGTTCAGACACCTCAAGAGGTGCCATACGATACGGCGCCTTAGAAATTGGTGTCGCTCTGTGTTCCACTCAATAGTAAATTCCACATCCCTTCGTGGAGGTAGTCCGTAACTCGTCAGAAACACATCCGGAAATTCGTTCACAACAGAATGGATGAAAGTTCCACAATTTCTTCTTCTTTCTTCATTGCGTAGCACCACCAGATCTGACCTTGTTTTAACAATTTGTGACTTTCATCGCCTTGATCAACTTTCTGAGCTTCTGGTTTCCATCCCTCAAACAGAATCTCGGAACCATCGTCGGCGATCAGCGAGATATTCCTCCTTCGGTAGTTCACAATTGCTCCATATCGATTAAGCCAATCGTCTCCGAGTATTAGGTCATCTCCTTGTATTTCTATCACAATCGATTTGAGAGCCACTCTGCCTCCAAATGATACAGGAAATTTCTAGTTTCTAAATTTCCGACAATCCTCTCTCCACTCGGTAAACCAACAACATAAGGTTCACAAGCATGAAAACCGAAATATTCAAACGATTTACACAAGACAAAGATATGAAAGAATGTGTAGCTCTGTATCGAATAAAACGCTAATCGGCCGGGAAAGGATCTCGGACAAGACTGATGCGACAAAGAAGATACCGATCGTCTGTCCTCCTCATCTCGCATAAACGTGGGGAGCAGATCCGCACTCGATGTCCCTCGGTCCCATTGTCCTCTGCCTCGCCCGCGGCCAAAATTCTGAGGCATCTGAACACTTTGCTGCGTCTGTGGAATACTGGCCTCCTTCTGGACTGGCTGTGGTGTACGGGCTCTAAAAGACTTTGCAGCCTCTTCACAAAACACCGCCCGATGTCCCTCTCGTCCACAATCAAAACAAATCACGGCAGGAAGGGGGCAATTCCGTCGATAGTGCCCCGTCTGGGCGCAGTTAAAGCATTTCCTGGTAACATCAGTAAGAGTTGGTGTCGCCCCGAAGTTCTTTCCGCTCCTAGCTGGGTGCGGAGGTTTCCTGAAAGAGTGAAAGGACGACTGGGCCTTACGGGCCCCACTATTCTTGTGCTCTGTAAAAGTACCAGAGACTTTCTGTTTCTTGGTTTCCGCAAATTTCTCCATGGCTGCTTCCTTGATCTCATATGCCAACGCCTTATCCTGGTATTGGCGGAGTGTGGTACATTCAAATCCGGACATGTACCTCTGAACTTCTGGTTTCATTCTCATATCGAAATGGATCATCATTTCTGCATCTGTTCTGACCAGATGTCGAACAAATGCCAGCTGTTGGTTAAATGTCTTGATCGCCTGGGATACTGGCACATCAGAAGGCTGAGCGGAGAAAAACTCCCGAACTTTGGCTTCCCTCACAGGACGAGGGCAATACTGAGCTTCCATCATCATTCTAAACTCTGTCCAATCGGCGTCATGGTCTACAGGCCGGATGGCTTCCCACCATTCGGACGCTTCCCCTATCAGAAAATATTGAGCGATAGAGGCTTTCCGGTCGTCTGGGCAGTTGATTCCGGCAAAGATTTTCTCCAGCTCCTTTAACCAATGATCCCAGGTGGGAGTCTCAGAAATACCGTCGAATTTGGGTGGTTGCATCTTTGCCACTTCTTGCAGCCACCGGTCACCTCGATTTCCCATATCCGGGATCCCTTGCCTCTCTCTCCCCGCCGTAGTCCCACCGCCACTTGCATTCGATCCACGACAGGGCGAACCGAGTCATCTCGGTTCACCACTTGACGAAGGATCTCTGCACAGCAGATCTGGTTCATTATTAATAGATTGTTGCGGCTCGCGAGCTATGATCGGCCCGGTTAGAAGGCGACGCCTCCTTTCGGCATTTCTTCGTCGGCCCACGACCGCGACCACGCCCACGTCCGCCTCTCAACATACCGTAAGCATAAATACTCAATATACGTAAAACAACATCGTTCTAATATCCGAGTATAAAGAGATACAATATGCAAAGAACGAGATAGAGTTTAGGAACTTACAACCACTGCTCGCATGAAGACGTGGCGGTGCGGTGATGTCATTCACGGCGGTTACCCCAAAAGACATAAATGACCCTATTTTAACCCAACGGCCAAGATATCCATAATCTTAGCTCCGATACCATATTCGTAACACCCCAATATATTCGGGAATATTATAGCCGTAAATCCTTTACATAAGGATTTACAAGGCTGAAGAATTGAACAAGTATAAAAAGGTACTGACGAATGGAAATAACGGAATTACAGTACATTAGTTCTGACCAAAATACGGAAATAATCCAATTGTCCAACAGAACTCAATATTACATCACCAAATTCAAATCACCACAAACTACTTCATACTCGAGTACTTATTGAAATGACGAATAAACGAAAGATAAATATACCCGGTCGGGACATCACTCTGCACCCTCGTCATCATACAGTTCCAGTGGTTGTTTCCCCGCTCTCCTGGATCCTGAACACAAACAAAATGTTCACCCCCGAAGGGGTTAGCACAACGATGCTAGTACAAGTACCACAACATATTATTCATATCTCACGGTGAATAATAATAACGTAAACGACAAAATACCAACGAGTCTTCTCTACGAAACTCAAACATAACATATACAATCGATAATCACAACATGATATCAATACATACACATGGTAATTCCATCGATCCAGCGTTCACCGCCTAGAACCCACGATGATCCCGCCGACCAACCCGTGGTGGAAAACCCGTCCGATGATCCAGTAGACGCTAGCATAGATCCCCGATGATCCCGTCGGACCAACACGAGGTGGACACACAATAACGACATACATGCACGACAATATGTATAACAACAATACATAAAACAATTAAGGTACTTGCCTCGATTTGAAGACAATAACAATACTTCCACGAAAATGAACACTCAAGGTCGTCCTCCTCAATCAATCACGAACGAGACCAAACCTTAACAAAAGAAATGATATAGATTTATCTCACGTCGTATGAATGTTAAACAATTCGATTAACGGTCAAAAGTTCATAAAGCGCAATGCCCGAATAGCTTAGCGCACGCTAAGTACTCGTAGCGTGCGTTACGTCATCGATAGCGCACGCAAAAAACAAAGCCTAGCGCACGCTAACGATGCATGGTCGGTACCTCACCGACCACCTTGACTCGTCGATGGTCTAGCGTCGTTACGTACCAAACGTAGCGCACGCTAACAATCGCCGATAAGCGCGTTACATTGCATAGCATAGCGTGCGCTATCTATGCATGGCGATTCTTGGTGAGCAAGAATCGTTTCTTGCCATGTTTGAAACAACGAAATCTTGCGTGATAATTCATGTTACTTCTATGAATACTATGTCTACACCCTCATGAATGATTATACGGATAAAGACAACTTCGGATTCAAGGATATGCATGCCAATATAAAACCATATTCTTTTCCGACTTCAAATCTTCATACGATAATACGAAAAACTAAATGGTTGATATAAACACCTCTATATCAGTCCATATTATCCTACTGAAGTTGATAAACGTCCTATATATACTAGATAAATCCTTCCATGATCAAACCTTTAGATTTATCTAACAATAAGGATGTTAACGTCTAGTCCAAGATTACTATGAAATCATCTATTAGATTCGGTTAACCAATGATAGAAGCTTCTCTTCACATATCCAGTGTACTAAGATTCGAATCATGATTATTATAATCAAGGTATTCCAGGCTTATACAACTCACTATTCCAAACATGATATACTTGGATAATTCATCTATGAAAATCCATATCTTGTTAACATGATCATCCAAATCGTTAGAATCCAACTCTAAGTCTGGAGATAGATTGAACATACCTTAAAATGACGAAATCACTGAACCGTAAGGTAGAATCCAACTCCGGTTGGTTGTATGCCCTTCCAAGGTGCTATTCCACTTCCATGAACATTCCACGTGGTAACCAATGTGTAAACATCAACAATATGTGTTCTAAGTGTATAAGAGTATTTCTACAACTCTCTGAACTCTCAAGATTGAGGAAAGTGCGAAAGAAATGCAAGCCAACACGGTTGATGTCCCATTTATAATTTTCTGCATTATTGATAAGTTAGCGCACGCTACTAAGCATCCCTTAGCGTGCGCTAATAATGGTTGACTTCAGATTTTGTCCGGGTGCGTCAGCGGGAATCTCATCCGGACCCATGTCCCGGCTGGCGCATGTGTTATCCGTCCCGCTCAATAATTGAGCTCTTAGCGCACGTTACTACTACCTGTGTAGCGTACGCTAATAGTGGCCCGATAGCGCGCGTTAAGATACATTCTTAGCGTGCGCTATCACAAGGTTGTTTGAGCAATTATACATGTTTCTATACTTATGCATAATGATATTAATGCACTAAATATCACACTCCAATAATCAAAATCATCAATCCGAAATAATACATGGTTGAATACAGATGAAATACACTGTAATAAATCCGGATATTATAGGTAAATCTACCACGATTAGGTGCGGTCGGAGCTGTGTTGGGACAACGTCGTGAGAAACTCTTTCGGGCTATTTATTATGCAAGCAAAACATTGGACGGAGCCCAACAAAATTACACAACAACGGAGAAAGAAATGCTTGCCGTGGTGTTTGCTTTTGATAAGTTCCGATCATACTTAATTGGGACAAGGACGATAGTACACACGGACCACGCAGCTATCAAATACTTGTTCGAAAAGAAAGATTCTAAACCTCTCCTAATTCGATGGATTCTTCTTTTACAAGAGTTTGATGTGGAAGTTCGAGACAAAAAAGGTTGTGAAAATGTGGTAGCCGACCACTTATCTCGCCTCGAGTACAAAAAGGAGGAGGAGCCCGAGATCGAAGGGATTAAACAAGAGTTTCCGGACGAGCGACTTTTTATGGTAGAAGCTAAATTTCCGTGGTTTGCTGACATTGTTAATTTTTTGGTCGCAGGTGTGCTACCCCCGGATTTATCTCATTATCAAAAGAAGAAATTCCTACATGATATCAAGGTCTATATGTGGGATGATCCATTACTTTTTAAGAGATGTGTCGACATGATCGTGAGGAGATGTGTACCGCAAGAGGAATGGGATGAAATTCTTCAACAATGTCATTCATCACCAATCGGAGGACATTTCGGAGCAACACGGACTGCTGCAAAGGTGTTGTAAAGCGGATTTTATTGGCCTACGCTATACAAAGATTGCTATCTCTTCATTCAACAATGCGATAGATGCCAACGAGTAGGAAATATTTCAAGACGTCATGAGATGCCCCTAACCAACGTAATTGAGGTTGAACTATTTGACGTTTGGGGTATCGACTTCATGGGTCCATTCTCCTCATCATTCGGAAATAAGTACATTTTACTAGCGGTCGAGTACGTATCTCGATGGGTCGAGGAAATTTCTTCCCCAACAAATGATGCTCAAGTAGTAATGAAATTTTTAAAGAAGAACATCTTTTGCCGATTCGGAACTCCAAGAGCATTAATCAGTGATCGGGGATTGCATTTTGTCAACAAAATCATGGATAAACTCCTTCAGAAATATGGGGTCCAATCAAAGAAATCATTGGCCTATCATCCACAAGAAAATGGACAAGCCGAAGCGGCAAACAAAGAGATTAAGCTAATCTTGGAAAAGACGGTGAGTACATCTCAGAAAGATTGGTCATCCAAGCTCGACGATGCACTTTGGGCTTATCGTACGGCCTATAAAACACCTTTGGGAACATCTCCCTATCAACTCATATTTGGGAAATCATGTCACCTACCTTTGGAATTGGAGCATAGAGCGATGTGGGCGGTAAAAAGAATAAACTTGGATTTTGAGGCCGCCGGAAAGAAAAGATTGCTAGAGCTAAATGAATTGGAAGAATTCCGGGATGAATACTACGAAAACTCTCGAATCTACAAAGAGAGGTCTAAAAGATGGCACGATTAGATGATCGTTAAACGTGAATTTGTGCCGGGACAACAAGTACTTCTCTATAATTTAAGACTAAAATTGTTCCCCGAAAAATTGAAATCAAGATGGTCGGGTCCATTCGTGATCAAGAAAGTACTTCCACCCAGAATAGTCGAGCTCATGAGCAGAGATGGGGAGCTATTTAAAGTTAATGGACAACGAGTCAAACACTACTATCATCCCAATCAAAAGGAAGCCGTATCCGTAATAACTTTAATCGAGCCATAAAAAAGTTCCAGTTGAAGACGTCCGGCTGAAGACATTAAACTTAGCGCTAATTGGGAGGCAACCCAATAGTTTTTATTTTCATGTTTTGATTTTTTTCGCATTTTTTTGTATTTTTACTAGTTGTAAAACTAACCGGTTCAATTTTTGGAGTTCAATTCGCAGGAAAAAGACCCAAAAACAAAACTGCATTTTCCAGGCCAGTACGACACGGGCCGTGTCATTTGACACGGGCGGGTCGTGCAGGCAGACAATATATCACTTTTTGTGCAGGTATGACACGGGCCGTGTCATTTGACACGGTCGGGTCTGGGGTCCAGTCGATTTTGACGTTCCACGCTAGTACGACACGGGTCGTGTCACTTGACACGGTCGAGTCAGGTATCCAGTGGAAATTTTACTTTTTGGGGTAGTACGGCACGGGCCGTGTCAATTGACACGGACGGGTAAGGTGGACAACAGCGTTTTTAACAAAGGAGACAAGTATGACACGGGCCGTGTTATTTGACATGGGTCGTGTTAGTCGGACAGTATAAAACCTGAAGCGGCCGACTCCACCATTTCTTTCTTCCCCAATTCTATTTCTTCCCCAAACTCACAAACCCTAGCCCCGAATCCCATTAAATCCGGCAAAATCAAGCAAAATTCGTGTCAAATATCACATAATAACAAAGTGTTCATCATTATTCCACAATCCTAAAGCTTCAAAGGGTACGAATCGGACGAATTCATCCGGGTTTTTGGGTGCGATTTTTTTTCTGAAATTTTCTTCAATTTTCACTCCGAATTCAAGGTATGATTCATGATTTTGGATGGTTTAATTCTTCATTGCATTTAGATTATGTGAAATATGATTTATTGAGCAATTGAGGGTTCTTAAATGGATTTTAGGTGGAATTTGTCTTGAGTAAAAATATGTTGAAATTTTGTCGGTGAATTCATGAATTACATGTTGGATGTATATGATTGAGACATGTTATTGCATGTTTGAAATTATTGGGATATTACATATAATGACGATTGGCATTGAAATTTACGGTTGGGGTATTTTTGAAGAAACGCTTATTTTGGGAAAATGCGTAATTTGTAAGAAGTTTGGGGGAGCATTTACTATCAAATAAAATATAGTGATTCTGAGCTTTTGTGAAACAAATGATAATCGATGAATCTCTAGCAGAAAAATGGCCTGGGGACGAGGACGGGGAAATGCCCAACAGGGACGGGGCGCAGCTCAAAGGGGACGAGGAAGACCCACAACAGAAATTGAACAACCAGAGAGAATACCTACTCAAGGGGATGTCGAGATGCCCGAGACGTATGGAATTGAACTTCCGCCGAGTCGCCTAGCAAGATGGGAGACATTGGGGCAGAAAAAAATGCTCCCCACTCGATGGCCGGACGAAGAGTGCATGACGGCGATGGGGATAAGAGACGATGTCATGAGGCTACTTGCACGAATAAGTTGGACGACGTTAATGACCCAACATTGGCCCAACCTACCGCTGCCTCACGTTGGAATTCCTTAGCACACTCTCTGTTAAAAGAGACCCGATTTCGCATGAGCCGACTGCCTTGGAATTCCGGATAAACAACAAAAACGAAAAATTTGGTCCTGGTGAATTGGATGTTATATATGACGCTTGAAGGCACGGAGAATACCGAATCAATTGGTTCACGTGTGAGACTTACTGGAGGGCAATGGTTGAATATCCGGGGAGCGATGCACGTCCCTACATCCCAAAGTCGGCAAAAGGATCCTCTCTTTGCAATCCTATCCTCTGCTATCTACACAAGGTGATTGCGAGCACTATCTTCGGTCGGAAAGAAACGGGGCTAATTACTCAACGAGAGCTTTATGTTTTATCACATATACTCGACGGAACAAATCCAGCAACCGGAGCTATTATCATGGATCATTTTGAGGATGTTGCCACTAAACCGAGAGGGGAGATTTGGATAGGGGGTTTAATTACCCCTATCGCACTTCATCTTGATGTACCACTAGAAAACGAACTCCCCTCCCGGGAAATATGCTTCTATCTGTCCAAGTCATGAAGTTGATGAATATTCTCGACTACGACTCTTGTGTTATTTTCCTCCAGAATGACGGCGATCACTTCCTACTCCCGAATACAACTTTGACAACTATTGACAGTATTTGGGATTTAGGAAATCTACAAATGGCCACGGAAGCGCATAAATTGGCCCGGGAGGCAGCTGGATTAATTTCCCCTAGTGAAAGATACGTTGCTCGGAATGTCCGTCCTAGGCGTACGGAATTTGAGGATAGAGCCGAGAGGATGCGAGAAGAAGAGAGAGAGGAAAGAATGGAGGAGGAATTCTACTATGAGAGAGGCCCTGAAGACGAAAGAGAAACGGGGGAGGAAGAAAAGAGAGGGAGAGAACGGCCCGAGTCGTCGAGACAGGCCGAATCAAGACATGCCACATCTCATTCCACACTGAGAGAAGAGTTCGAAGCTTTTCGAGAGGAGACCCGTCAAAGACAAGATGAGATGCTAGCAATTTTACGACGAATGGAAGATTGGCATGTCCAATAAGGCCACTTTCCTCCGCCAAATCAGTAGGACCGGTTGTAAGTATTTCTTGACCCAAAGTTTTTATTGTTTAAATACTATACCCCCTTCGTGTGTATACTCTTTAATTCAAGTTTGGGGGGATATATTGGGTCAAGAAATACCTACATTGTTTGTTTGTTTTTATTTTTTGGATTTTGATTTACGTTTTGGTTTGAATTTTTTTTGGTGTGTTTTATTTCGAACTTGGTGTGTTTTGATGATGGTGAACTCAGATGAAACTCGAAAGAATGAACTCTTGTCTTGGATGCCTCGGGATTTATTTTGTTATTTTGATATGTAAATCGAGTATAATTTGAAGGGGAAAAATTGTAGAATAATCAAAAGGGTGTGAAATTAAATAAATAGTTTAATCTCTTGGAAATATGAACAAATATAGCTTGTGAGCTTTTGAACCTTCGTGCATCATTAAATATGCAAGTTTCATTGTCGAGTGTACCATTCATGTTTTTAAGACTCTAGAACTTGCCCTGGTATCTTATTCGAAACTACAAGTGTGTGTGCAAATTAGTGAAAGTGATTTTAGGCGATTTTTATTGGCAACCCTTCAAACCTTTTGGCCAACCCGAAAAATTTATTTCCCTAGTTAGCCCGATTGAGCTTAAAGCCTATTTCTTGTTAGCCACATTATGAGCTTTCCGTTGCATTATAAACTTTTGTCCCTATACTTGAGCTATTTAGAACAAATTGGCAAAAGAATGAAAAGATGTGTGGAAGCGATTGGGAAGATTGTTGGTTCAAATGCAATGATTCATCAAAATAAATTTGAAGGAAGAATGGTGTGATTTTAATATTGTCCACCACATGAAAACATAAAAAGAAAAAGTTTGTGGACACAAAAGAAATGAGATGTATTGGAGCGATAAGGAGAAATAAAGTTGTAATTCTCACTTTCAAAAGCGCTTAGTGCGATTATATTGAAATCAAGGGGTTGAACAAAGCAAATTCCAAGGGAAAACAAAATTTTGAGCTTCTAATTGAGCGAAGTGATTATTGAGATAATGTTCTAATTTGCTCAAGTCAAGTCACTTTAAGCCATACTTATCCTACCCCGACCAAAAAACCTACATTACAACCGATAAAGTCCTTTTTTATTCACCAAATTTGCATGCACAACTAGTGGTAGAGATGTAGACAATTGGCAAGCCTATGGGGATTCTTATTTCATTGAATGAGTTTTGAGCATCACTTATCCCATTATACACTTCGAGAGTGAGGGAATACACTTGACCAGCGAGGTTCATATTATTTAAGTATTAGCTATGAGGTTAAGGAAGCAGCCCAGAGATTTTCATACTTTACAGAACTCGACTTATTTATTTCTTGAGGCGCATTGATGAACTTTCAAAATGATCCTTTGAGGTATGTTGAGGGACGAGTTCCCTTAATAGTGGTTATTTTAAAGTGCATTGCTCGGGACGATCAACGTTCAAGTTTGGGGGATTTTGATAACACATTTTTACACATATTTTTGCACCGATTTTTCGGATTTTAAGATCCTAAAATGTGTAGAACTGTGTCGTTTATGCTCATATTGTGTTTATTGGACTCGATCACGCTTGGGTATGTTTTGTTGATTTTATAGGTACTTTATGGACATAAATCAAGCAAGAACGAAGTCTCAAACCCCAATACATATCAAGCAGTGCGGAAACGAGAGATCGGGCCTAAAAAGGAGTCAAAACGGTGTCAAAACGGATCAACACGAGCTCGGCCGTGTCATTTGACACGGGCCGTGTCATAAGCCCGGTCGTGCCAATTGACACGATCGGGTTTTATATCCAGGCAGTTTTTTATTATCTGGACGAGTATGACACGGGTCGTGTCATTCGACACGGTCGTGTCATTTGCTCGGCCGTGTCAATTGACACGGTCGAGTTCCCTGTCCAGCGAGTTTCGGAGTTTTGAGCACACTATGACACGGGCCGTGTCATTTGACACGGGCCGTGTCACTTTTCGGTGGAAAAATCACCTTTTGACATTTTTGCAAGATTTGTGTATGAAAAGTGATGTTTTTGGCTTTATAAAAAGGGATATTGGGCAAGACTTGGGAGATATGCTGAAGATTGGAGAGATTAGAGAGAGAGAAACACAAGATTGAGGGGTTTTCACTCCAAAAAGAAGGAGATTTGAGAAAATTCTTGAAGAACACTTCAAGAACATTTGAAGGCTTCAACCGGGATCAACCAAGACACCTTACGAATTTTATCTTCTTCCTATCTTTTATCTATTTTGTTGTTTTATTTAGCATGAACATGATGAATATGATGATTATTAATCTTTCTTTCATTACCATGTCCGGCTAAACTCATTAGATTCCGGGCATGGGAGTACGTTGATTTGCTATGATTTTGAGGGATTGATGATTATATTTATCTAGTGTGATTTCTTTATCAAATACTTGGTTTTGATTCATGTTTAGATACTTGATCAATGTTTTTACATGTTAAACTTAATTGCTCATAATTCGAGAGAAGAGGACATTAATAGGATTCGAGTATTTGACGTAGTAAATTACGAGATTGAGAAATCGGTGATGAACTATGATGATATCTAATCTTATAGATAATTTATAATAGACGGAGACGTTGTTATAGGTTGTTTAATCTACGTTTTAATGCATCTCGAGAGAGACTTTAGAATATTGTTGTGATCATCGTTTTGGAGACGCACTTAGAACCTTTTGGAACCAATCTCAACTAAATTTAGTAATCAACGGAAACCTAGCCTTGGAATCTACCTTTTTAAACTCTTGCAATTCGCTTCCATTCGGATATTTTCAATTGTTTTAATTTATTATGATCATTTTATTTTATTTCATTAATCATCCATTTTACCTTTCGATCGTCTAGATAAAACCGGAGACACTATAATCTAGTACTCAACACAATAAGAATATTTAGTCTATGTGAAATACGACCTTGCTCGCCGCTTTCTACATATTCTCCGTACACTTGCGGATTGTTTAAAAATATAGCGAACATGAACACCTGTATTGTAACTCGTTTTCATGCTTTCTACCAGGGATTGCCTTTAATTAAATTGCGTTTGTAGGTTCGAAGGTCGAGATTGAGTCCCAATAATTAATGTTAAGTGCTAATGATTAGCGTAAATTTTTATAAGTTTTGTAATATTTGTTAAAACTATAACAATAAATTAATTTTCTAAAAGCTTCTATACACATCTGCATTCAAGCATCAAAGTATCAAACGGTTGCAAATTTATTTGGACACATACATTAAGTGTCTTTCTTAATTAGTAGATTTATGATCAAAACTAAGTAATTAGAAGAGACTATTCATATTCTTATAGAGGGTTACATTCTACATATTGTTAGTATAAATAGTTTTGTTTACATGTCAAACGATATATTAATCCAAACGAAAACAAGATAAAAACTCCTACCACTTGAATATGGTCGCATACCGAATATGAAGAGAAACTATTCATCAGCTAAGCTACAAGCAATGACGGACAAGAAGATTATGACGAAACCATGTCCTCAAGTAGTACAATATTTGATGTGACTTATTCGAAATGTGTCAAGTATTATTTGTAGATTATATGGATTTAGTATGTTAGTTTTTATATAACAATCAAGTAAGTGTTGTCGGGTTAACTTGACGCCCCAATTTTACCTATGAGGAGCTATTATCTCTTTTAACAAGTGAACAAAATCGACTCGCATGTTTAGTAGATTGGTCTTTACAATGCTCATTAATGGACAAGTTAATCAATTTTTGTTTAAAAAAGTTGGGTTATAGACATAAGCAAAAAAAAAATAAGACATGTGCATCGCACGGGTCTGAAGGCCTCGTATATATATAAAGATTGAGTACAATCATTAATTGTGGAGTCTTAATGACTTAATTTCTATATAAGATAAATAAAATTATAAAATAGATTGAGATTAAATGCAATAATATAAAATTATAAAATTAATTATGTGCAATTGAGTCTTATTCAGCGGTTTACCGCTCAATTCATTTGATGTTAAATTGACAAAGCACGTTATTGATAATTAAAAACAAAATGATGCATTTAATTTAAATAGAGTGGAAAATATACAAAGTTGGTTATGGATGGATAATTGAAAAGACGTGAAGTACAGTAGTCTCTTTAAATGAGGTGGGTGGATAATTGAAAAGACGTGAAGTTCAGTAGCCTCTTTAAATGAGGATTAAATTATAGAGTAAAACATGTATGCATGGTTTATTAATTGTAATGTTTCTTTGAAGGATAGGACGCCATTATATATACCACTAGGAATGGTGCTTCATTGTAACAATATATGTTAATGTCAGTTAGCTTTTCTTTAATATCTGATTAAAAAATTATTTGCAGTAACTCCATTTACATTAGCTTAATTATTCTTTTTATTTTTTGAGGATGAAGACCGAGACTCTTTTTTTCAGGGATGAAGATTTTAGAAACAAGTGATAATTTTTCAAGTAAGAGTGTCGATCTACCTTCTATCGTGACTCTCAGTTGCATATTACAAGTTAGATCATTTATCTTTGAATAGCGTGAGTGAAATTTTTTACTAACAAAAATGTTAAGAGTTAGTAATGTTATAATGAATTAGAATATTTATTTCGACTTTTGGTTTTAGTGTAACCCAATTTCCAGTGAGCGTCAAAAGATAGTAACATGAGAAAATTCTACTACTTGAAATCAACATTCTTTCGTATTTATAAACTCAACAATAATGCATGAACTTATTATGGTTGTTTGATGCTACAAGTAGCTACTTTGTAGCAATTTGTATATCTGCATACAATATTTTGCTTTCATGCGATATCATCCGAGTTATGTCTTTGATATCATCCTATTATAAGAAACTAAGTTAAGCCTGCATATAAAAAATAAAATCACTTGACTACATAAAAGACCTATACTACTAAATGTCAAGTCTTAAATCTGTTAACTTTTTTTTGTCTAACTTTTTAGCAATAAAAATCAAGCATAAACTACAATATTAATATGTGATTTTACAAGGAAATATTGATTGTTTAAAAAATTTGAGTTTTAGACATAAGCAAAAATTTAACTTTTATCGAAAAACAAGAGCGGTGCATCGGACGGGTCCGAATGCGTCGTTCATAAACCATTTTCAGTTTTTCCTTCAAACAATCTCAAAGTAAGTACAGTAGAACCTCTATAATTTAATACTCGATAAATTAATAACCTCGATAAAATTAATAATTTGTCCAGTTCCAACTTGGGACCAGTACAAAATTGAACCCCAATCGATAAAATAATAAAATAATATTTTTTTTTTTGAAATCTCAATGTAAATATATTGGTCCCAGGAAACTATAAATTAATAATTACTAAAATATTCCAAAATTCTAATCGTCTAAAGAAATGAATCTATATACTGCTTTTTTGAACTTCAAATCTATATTGCCTTCATCTTTAAATCTCTCAATTGCACTTGAGAGTTGAGGCATTGTATTCTCGTATTGCAACAAAAAGTTGTGAAGAGTTGTTGCCGCTTGCAATGCTTCTTTCCGAGTGACCGATTTCAAAAGTACTGAATCATCATCAACTTTATCACCAACCGAATTTTGAACAGTATCCGCGATAATTTGAGAGTTGCTCACGAATATAAGGCAACTTTTTAAATTAATAATTTATTAATTTATCGATATAATAATATCTAGCTAAATTAATAAAATATTCCGATCTCAAGATTATTAATTTATAAAGATTTTAATGTAACTCGATCGTTGAGACCCCACTAACCCTTGAAATTTGGCTTCACAATAATATATAAATTCTTGCTTTCCCGACGATTTTCCATCTCGATAGAAGAAAGGCGAAGATCAGTAATGGAGTCCACTCTCAAAGTATGCAGTGCCATCTTTTTGTTTAATTTTGTTTCCTCTCTTAACTTTTCTTTTTTAATAAATTTCACTGTTGTTGTTTCCGCCTTTAAGGATTTTCTCCTTTCTTATTTTGGTCTTGTGTGGGTACAGAAATATTTTGGGTTCTCGAATTTTCGACCCTACAAGAAAGAAATTGTGGAGAATATTCTACAAGGAGAAGATTGCTTAGTGGTTATGGCCACTGGAAGTGGGAAGTCTTTATGGTATCTATTTTAGAATTTCCTACATTTTCTAGTGCTAAATACTTGGCCTCTTCTGTAACTGAAATTGTTCTTTTATTTTGAAAACCCTTTTTATGTAAACAACGTAAGCTATCAGGTGCCACCATTGGTTGTAAAAAAGACTGCTGTAGTCATAAGCCCACTTATATCCTTGATGCAAGATCAGGTTAGTGCTTTAGCCGAGCCTTTGTGCTTTTTTCTTTGTTTTATATTTGGCATTGTTTAAATATTTTTATTTTATATTTGGCATTGTTTGGTTGTATTTATACTGTGTGTTATGGTCAGGTAATGGCCCTGAAGCAAAGGGGTATATGTGCCGAGAATCTTTCTAGTGCTCAGACTGATCTTAATGTGTATGCTAATGCTGAACGTGGTTGATATGATATTCTGTACATGACACCAGAGAAGGCCTGTCTGCTTGCTGCCAGGTGGATTTACATTTATACGAATTGCTGACAAAATTTGCTGAAAGCATAAAATTTATTTTTCTCTTCCGTTGTGCCATTACGCATCACTGTGCTGGTTGAAAGGCTTGTGCGAGTGGACTGATATGTAACTTTTGACTTACTTCCTCTTCCTCTTCCTCTTTCTCTTCTTTATCTTCGTACTCTTCGTACTCTCTTACTCTTACTCTCACTGTTACTGTTCCTCTTCCTCTTCCTCTTCCCCTTCCCCTTACTCTTACTCTTACTCTTACTCTTACTCTTACAATTGTTTAGTTTGCACTTTCTGTAAGTTATTTAATATGTGCTTTTTGTTAAATCTATGTGATAATGCTCCTGCAGTTTCTGGTCAAGATTACTAGATTCCGGAATTTGTCTACTGGCTGTTGATGAAGCACATTGCATATCAGAGTGGGGTCACAATTTCAGGCGAGTTTGTCATTTAGGGCATGTATCACGATCAATGTTTTTGCTTCTAGTTTTATAATCTTTGAGCTAAGAAAATAACCATTGTTACATAAGGGCAAACTGACTGGCCTTTCTATGATGTTGTAGTGCATGGCAGAAGCAGAACAGTTTCTATATGGCTAATGGTAGATTAACACATTTGGCAGGCCTTTTTTAACTGTTTCTTCAACTGCTTTTGACCAATGTCAAAATGGTCTTAAAACGAAGAGATCATATAATGTTGCTTGTGAAAAGATTTCAGTAATCTTCACTTAATCTTCACAAGTTTATAGATTATCTAATCTCTTCTGAATAACCGTGTATTAATTGAAATTCTTTCAATACCCACAAGAATGAAGATTTTATTCAAAGAGACACCAGACAAAAAGTTCACTTCAACCTTTCTGCTGGTCAAGAGCTTTATGTGTTCGGATTGCGTGATGAAAATGTGTTTTGGTTTGAGATACTTGCATGAAATATCTTCTGATTGTTTTCCTCAAACCTTACATCTTAATGTATCTTCTTTTTTAAAGACCACTTTTCATTTAGGAAACACTCGATCTCACATTTGACAATGGTTTTTATCAAAATGAACCATGAAATCCCCAGACAACCCAGGTCAAACTTTGCAAGTCTATTAGGAATTTTTATGAATAGATAAATCCCAACCCTCCCTAACACAACGGATGGGAATTATCTTCGATAATCCCAATTAAATACATCGATTACCTTAGAACAGTTAATCGATAACCAATGATGCAACGGATGGGAATTATCTTCGATAATCCCAATTCAATACATCGATTACCTTAGAACGGTCAATCGATAACGATGATACAACGGATGGGGATTATCTTCGATAATCCCAATTCAATACATCGATTACCTTAGAACGGTCAATCGGTAACCAATGATGCAACGAATGGGAATTATCTTCGGTAATCCCAATTAAATACATCAATTACCTTAGAACAGTTAATCAAAAAGCTTTTAGGTGAGATGGAAATTTATCATGTTATCGGAGACTTTGGTTAACGCCGAGTCGCCAAGGTCCTGGGTTCAAATCCCGCTGAAAGCAACTCCACCCATCTTAGAATCGTGTACATGATGGGCCTTCTGTCCAACCCTCCCTAATAGCTTAATCTTTTAGGTGGGATAGAAGTTTATCAAAATCACTCATTTAAATGCATTTTTATTTCCACATATTCCATGGGGGTATCTTTTCAAAGCTTTTTTAGAAAATATTCCCCGTAATCCAGATTTAGTGTATACCTTTTGTTCGCACCTTGATTTCCACCAGAGATTTGATTTGTGGAGGGTTATGGAAGCATATTGCTCTGTTTGGATTCGGTGCCTAAAACGAAGGCCCAGCGGAAGCGGTAAAACGAAAATTAATTCGATCTGAATCCCTACGAGGATCGATCGAGCTACGTATATACGAATATATAAACGAAAGGCAAGAGTTGTAAGAAACTAACCCTTGAAGTCCGTTGATTAAATGGTAACATTCTCTTGAGCTATTCCCCAAGCTTTGCTTGATCTCTACGAATCCAATCCGCTCCAAGCTCTTGAACGATCCAACGCCGAAAGCACCGCGTCTCTATTTGCCACGCGCCGGAAAAACGACCGGAATGACAACACTCGATTAACCTCTAAGGTTACAGCTAGAATCAAGTGATGAAGCTTTTTATTATTACACTTTAAGTGTATAATATATATCTCTCAATGTATCTTGAATTTTCTCCAAGAAAACTCAAGAACAAGATGAAGAACAAGAGGAAGACTATTGAGAAAACTATTTTCTCTCTCTCTCTCTCTTTTCAAAACTCACGATGGAATGGGTGAGGATAAGTGAGAGTTGTCTTTCCTTTATTCTACTTCCAAATCCCACACAATCCCTTTTATCCTTATTATAAGAGATATGAAATCTCTAAGGTGATTAGTCTTCACCCACCAAAGCAAGACTAAGACTAAAGGTAAGAGATCAAAAAGTGGGGCCGGCCTCTAGAAGGAATTCGACGAGTTCGGTTCGTTTCGGACTCCCGAGAGTCCAAACAGATAAACTCTGATTCCGTTCCGATGTGTTTATATCGATTAATTAATCCAATTAATTAATCATATTAAATACATAATAACATAATTAATTTCTCCAAGAAATAATTATATTCATGAATTAAATTAATCACCCGGTAATTTATTTAATTAATTAGGCCGTAAATTAATTTATCCAATAAATCAATTTAGACATCCAATGTCCCAAATTAGATATCCAATATCTAATATTCATAATGAGAGATTAAGCTCGATTCATTCCGTCGTCAATCCTATTGCGCGACTCGGTAGGTCCGTCTCAGTCAGCAATGGGAGGAACCAAAGAGTAGTAGCACCACCTAGCCAGCCTGGCGGCCTACACTGTACCCCAACTGAGAACGAATGATGGGATCATTCAAGAATCATTCTATCATGAATACGATCCCTAAACGTATAAACCCTTCTTTCAAATGTCCCGATCAAGTTATAGGGTCACGATCCCTATCTGTACTTGACGCTATGCATGCGTTAATGCAAATCGAGATCATTGAGCTATCGTGTATCCAATACAACTAGCTCCAATGCTTTGGCCAAAGACTTATGATCTCATCTTCCAATAACCGCATAGGACATATAACCCGCTCACTAACGGGAGAAAGAATTTTATCTTGGTATTCAGTAGGACCTGCTACTTGCCCGTTAAGATGCATGTCGAGGTTGACCCTCACCTCCCGATTTATAGGGTCGAACTACTCTAATGAAAATCTTAACGTTACAAGCACATCCCTACTAAATCCTCAAGTAGAAGGTTCACGAATACCTATCACAACCTTTCGATTCCGTCATTGACTGTCCCGGAGTGAAATCCGTGTGATGAATCGAGGGTGAGTCGGTTCGAGTATACTAATCCAATTAACATACCTATAACGTGTGCTCCCACTAACCATTAGTGTTCGACAGGCACTCTCCATGTCAAAGAACACGTCATACAAGTCTTCACATAAACTTAACGCACATTTAAGTTTCATCGACTTGCGAACGATTAAGTATTTGAGCTATAAACCTTTCCAGTGCCGACCCCCTTATCCAATAAGGAGTGGAACATTTTGCTCTCAAATACACGGACTAGTTTCTATATGTATATTTACGAGTTAGGAATGTCAGAATCGCCAAGAATAAAGAAACATCTATTGCCTTATATTAATGATTTACATAATTACAAGTACAATGCCCTCACTCAACATTCTCTGAGTGACATTCGAGGGCATACTCCTAACAATCTCCCACTTGCACTCAATGCCACACACTATGGTATCTAATACCCATGTTCTCCAGATGACGCTCCAAGCTAGTCTGAGAAAGTGGCTTGGTCTGGATCGGCGATGTTGTCGGCCGAGTCTACTCAGGCAAAGACAATGTATCCCCGCGAACAAATTCTCGTACGAGATGATACTTCCTCTCAATATGTTTGGTGCCGTTGTGAAACCTCGCTCCTGGCCTCGCGCATGACTCCGCCGTTGTCGCAAGACAATGAACAGCATCTCAAAGACATGGTATCACTTGAAGTTCTCCCAGAAACTTCTTAATCCAGAACCCTTTCGGAGGCTGCTTGATACTCAGCCTGACAGGTGGAATCAGCAGTCGCGCTTTGCTTGGCGCTACGCCAAGATACTGCTCCTCCATTAAGAGTAAATATGTAGCCAGAAGTAGACATCGACTCGTCCTTCAGTCCTTGGAAGTCCGAATCAGTGAATCCCACCACATCCAATTCTCCACCGCCATACATCAGAACCATATCTCTAGTCCTTCTTACGTACTTGAGAACGTTCTTTACGGCAGTCCAATGTTCCCTACATGGGTTTGCTTGAAACCTACTCACCACGTTTACAGCATGCGCGATGTCAGGTCTTGTACACAACATAGCATACATAAGGCTACCCACGACCGAAGCATATGGTATATTACTCATTTCCTTTCGTTGTTCCTCACTTTGAGGACACATCTTCAAGGAGAGTTTTATTCCATGTCGCATCGGTAGGAACCCTCTTTTAGAATCATCCATCTTAAATCGCTTTAAGATCTTATCTATATAGAGGGCTTGGGAAAGACCTATTGTTCTTTTCGCTCTATCCCGGTAGAGCCGAATACCAAGAATATAGGTTGCTTCTCCCAAGTCTTTCATGGAGAAATTACTCGAAAGCCAAGCTTTCACAGAACTGAGCATTCCCACATCATTTCCTATTAGTAGAATGTCATCTACATATAGTACTAAGAATGCGATCTTGCTCCCACTAACCCTCACAAGGTTCTTCTTCATTTTGCACAAAGTCAAATTATTTGACCGCCTCGTCAAAACGAAGGTTCCAACTACGCGACGCTTGCTTCAGTCCATAAATGGAACGCTGAAGCTTGCACACTTTCTGAATATCGACTTCCGACACAAAGCCTTTAGGCTGCTCCATATAGATTTCCTCCTCGAGGAATCCTTTAAGGAAAGCCGTCTTTACGTCCATTTGCCATATCTCATAATCGTGGTAGGCAGCTATAGCAAGCATCATGTGAATAGACTTGATCATGGCTACGGGCGAGAAGGTATCGTGGTAATCGATCCCTTCTTTCTTGGTATAACCCTTTGCCACAAGTCTGGCCTTATAGGCGTCAACCTTGCCATCACCATCAGTCTTTCTCTTGTAGATCCACTTGTTCCCAATAGGCACTATGCCTAGTGGTGCCACATTTTAACCGGAACCGGTGGTTCCGGCCGACTGCCCGCTCGAATCGGATCGAGGGCCGAACCGAACTGCTTTCGCACGGGCTTGCATGGTTCAAGGTTCTCGAGCCCGTGAACCGGCGGGCCGACCGGCGGTTCGCCCGAATCACGGTTTCAACCGGCGGTTCGCCCGAATCCGCTTTTCCGCCCGAACCGGCGGTTTTCCGCCCAAATTCAAAATTCAAATTTTCAAATTTCAAATTTTTCCCAACTCCCCCCAATTTTATCTATAAACAAAATTCAAATTTCAAATTTTTTCAAATTCAAAATTCAAATTTGTAGCATTTCTTTTGTACATAGATAGAATCATAGAAATCAATGAATATATCAATTTGTATGCATTATTTTGATTGTAAATGTTTTAGAACTATTTTTACTTTATTGCATTTCAAGTTTTCAATATTTTAAATTTTCAACACAAGTAATTTAATTAAAAAAAAAAGTCATAAAAATATTACAAGTTACTATAAATTATATAAAAAAATACACAGCATAAAGAATTTCTAAATTTCTAAATTATTTAATAACTTATTATATTTTTATTAAATTAACTTAAGTAATTTCAAAGGGTCAACACTTGTAAATTACAAAATTTAGAAATTTCATCATTTAATTTAGAAAAAAATAAGATATAAATAATATTACATATATTATAAATTACAAAAAAAAAAAAAAGCAGGCGGTTCAACCCGGAATCACGGTTCTGACCGAATCACGGCTCGGCTCGCGAACTGCCCTTTACAAAATACTCGGGCAGTTCAGTTCACTCTTCTCGTGAACCGGAATCACGGTCGGGCCCTAATCGGTTCACGGCCCGGTGGCACCACTAACTATGCCCTTGGGCGGTTTACTAGAGTCCAGACCTGATTGACAAGCATCGAGTCTATCTCAGCTTCCATAGCTTCACGCCATTTCGCGGAGTCTACATTCACCATCGCTTGGTCATAGGTCGTTGGGTCGGTCTCTTGGCTATCTCTTACCCAAACAAACGACCGCCTCACCATGCTCGCCCGACCACCAATTAGGTTATCGAACGCCCACGTACCGGTACGTCATTTGCAAAGGCTACCCACCAAAGTAGCTTACTGAAATCTTGTTCGCAACATTGCCAAAAAAGCCCACGAGCAAAAAGGGACTGCACTACCGAACCGACGGAGCATTTCACTAGCAACGCATCAACTCAAAGAACATAGCTCTCCACTACAATGTTCTGCCCAAAGAAACGACCGCCTCACCGTGCTTGCCCGACCACCTAGGTTATCGAACACTCACGTACCGCACGCCGCTCCTCAGCTACCCACCGGGCATTAATCAAATCTCGGCCGAATAATTACTAGGAAATGCCCACAAGCGATGGGGCACCGCTTACCGAACCCACCGAGCAATTTCCGAACATGCATCTAATCGCGTAACATGGCACCACTACGATGTTTTGCCCCAACAAGCGACCGCCCCACCATGCTCGTCCGATGACCCAATAGGTTATCAAATGCTCACGTCTGCACGTCGCTCACCGAGACCGCCCACCTAAGCAGCCTACCAAACTCCCGCTCGAGACAATGCCGAAAAGCCCACTAGCGGCGAGGTGACCGCCGACCGAACCAACCAACTCACTGACAAAGATCTCAAATACAAAATCTAGCTTCTCATCGCGATGTTTGCACAAGCAAGCAACACCCGCACCATGATCGCCCGACTACCAGGTTGGTTATCGAACGCCCACGTTAGAGAATGCCGCTCGCCCACACTACCCACCGGAGCAAGTCGCCGGAATCTTGTTCTCGACACTGCCGGAAAACTTTCTTGTGTGTTTTTTTAGAGGGTGACTACTGGACTCGGCCCTTGGAAGTTACTCGCAAGTAAGCAGCCAGCTCGCTGACACCCAGTATCGTTGAAGAAAATGAAGCTGGCGACATACATGCCATCTGAAATGATCATGATGAAGGTTGATGGGAGAACTTTGTTATCTCAAAAGATAATTAAAAACCAGCTACATGAATAACTACTACATCTAAGTTTTGCACAGATACATGCCATTTTTTATTCTCATTCACATGCAATTTAGGCAGTATTGATAATATATATATATATATATATGTCATAATATATTGATACAAACACAAAATACATATTACATATAGTCATATACCAATCATTTAATATATGATATATTTATAGAATCCATATAACATATATAGTTATAACTTGTATATATAGATCATTATCAATAGATAAAAAATGAACAAGTCTGAACTGTGTAACTTCGATTTTCTTGGTGTATGTTGTGTTTGACAAATATTAGTAATATGTTTATAGAATCCATATAACATATATAGTTATAACTTGTATGTATAGATCATTATCAATAGATAAGAAAAAGAAGAACAAGTTTGAATTGTGTAACTTTGATTCTCTTGGTGTATGTTGTGTTTGAAAAATATTAATTTTTTGGTTTATGTTGTATTTGATAATATTTTAATCGATTAAATTGATGATTTTGTTTATTTATATGTTTATATATGCAGATGTTTGATGATGTTGAAGCACTTCCTATAGCTATAATTCATGAAATTCAGGCTCAATCGGCAAAATAATTTTTGGAGGTTAGGAACCTTTTATATGCATAGATTTTTGACATTTGATTTTGTACGAATTATTCATTCTGTTATTTGGTTAGTTCGTGAATTGTGTTGTATTTATTTTGAATTGGATGGAACGTCATTGTATTGGTATTCACTTGTATGGAGAGCTGTAATGAAACATTTGTGTTATTGTATTTGATGGATGGATGGATTTGTGTTGTTGTATTAGTGAATTGATGATAATTGTATTCTAGAATTATTGAGGTTTTGTACTATTGAAATTGTATTATGTAGCAGGTTGGTAAATTAAAAAGCAAACCTGTTATAAATATATATATATATATATATATATATTAACAGCGGTTATTTATAAAACCGCTGTTAAAGCGTATTGTTAATTTAACAGTGTTTTTTTTAAAAAACCCGCAGTTAAAAAGATATTTAACAACGTTAGTGTTAAAAACTGTTGTTAAATTTCTGTAGAACATTAACAGCGTTTTTCCGAAACAACTGCTGTTAATAATCCTTTTAACGGCGGCTTTTTAATAATCGATGTTAATTGGACAGTGGTTTAATTTCATGACCGCTGTTAATTTAACAATGGTTTATATTAATAACCGCTGTTAAATTAACATCAGTTATTAACACAACCGCTGATAAATTTAACAGCGAAACCTTTAACAGTGGTTCCGGAATTGCTGTTAAAATGGCTCTAGAACCGCTGTTAAAACCCTGTTTTGTAGTAGTGAGATTCTCATATATGTACAATGAATCAGGATCTAGAACGAAGTAGAAAGCTTGGAGATGGAGAAGTGATGGTGACAGTCAGCAGCGGGCATAGTGTCAAGACTACTGATATCCGATCACTTATGTTGGGTTTGGAATTCAGTTTTATTATCACTTAAGATGATGTACTTGTCTTGCCCAAGGGGCACAAAAATATTGCATCAATTCTGATCATGGTCCGGGATATCATTTCTTTATTGTAGATGGGACCTGTCGCATTTACTTTAGAAATAAATTGGTTGGTACAACTATATTACTAAATGGTTTATACCATTCGAATCTAAAGTATAAAACCACCGTGAATAATATAACTAGGAAACGTGGTAGGGATGAAACAAACAAAACACTTAAGTGGCATCTTAGACTTGGTCATGTTGGTAAGACCAAGATTCATAAAATGGATAAAGATGGACTTATGGGGCCATTGGGATCGGATCCCTATCCAACTTGAGAATCTTGCCTTCCAGGCAAAATGACTAAGTCACCCTTCACATGGACTTTTGAAAGCACTGCTGAAAAGCTTGGATTAATCCGGACCGACGTGTGTGGACCATTTGAAGTGGCCCAGGATGGATTTCAATATTTCATTACATTCATTGATGATCATACTTGGTATGAATTCGTGTAGTTAATGAAACATAAATCCGAAGCCTTAAAGGAATTTAAGGCCCTAGTTGAAAATCAAACGGGTCATCATATCAAAGCACTTAGGTCGGATCGATGTGGCGAATATATGAGTACCAGGTTTGATGAGTTTCTAAAAGAATTGAGAATAGTATCAGAGTTCACTCCTACAACTACTCCACAATTAAATGATGTGTCAGAAAGAAGGAAGCGAACCTTGTTGGACATGGTTCACTCCATGCTTAACTATACTGATCTACCGATTTATCTGTAGGATTATGCGCTCCTTACTGCTGCACATATCTTAAACAAATGTCCTTTCAAATCCATTCCTAAGACTCCACATGAGATGTTGAATATATATGAAACCAAGTCTTAATCATATTGGGATTTGGGGATGTCCTGTTTATGTCAAGAAGACTAAAGTAGAGAAATTGAAAGTTAGGTCTGTGAAGGGTCGTTTCATAGGATATCCATGGGATTTTATGGGATATTTATTCTATATGCCTGAAGATCATAGGATCATTCTTTACAAGCAATCTTCCTTGAAGATGAGTTTATTCAGGAAGGAGGCACAAGTAGAAATATTTATGAAAAAGAAATAAAAGAAACACCCAATGAGACACATGTACAAGATATTGGAACAAAACCTTCTGAAATACAAACACAACCTCGCAGGTCTAGTAGAGCTTCTCATTTACATGAGATGTATGGCTATCTACATCAAGAGGAACTAGGTCCTCATGATATGACATAAAGTAGCCAAGAGAATAATCCCTCTGTAACACCCCCAAGCTATTCAGGGTATGTTACAGCGTCTTGAGCCCCTCTGCGTGACCCACAAGGCTATAATTACACGGAACCATAAACTCCGACCGGTAAGGTTTAAACATAATCCCAATAGAAGGTAATAAGGATGACACCAATGTAACAATCAATTCGACAGAATGCAATACATCAGGAATTTGAAACCCAGGGCAACACAGGCCACAACATCATGAACATCTGAAACATTACTCGACTATTCAAACCATTCTAAGTACAACAACACTGAATGGAACAAGGTACCAAACACATACAGAATTAAGACACAGCATCACTCTTGCCCATCATCTTCATGCCGAACCGGTACCCGCCTTTCCCCTCTCCTGGATCCTGAAATACATGAAAGGTATTTCCCCCAAAAGGGGTTAACCATCGAATAACTAGTACAAGTATAACGAATGTGAAACATAATACTTCTCGACAATAAAGAAAATGTAATCATCATTTCATCAAACTCAAGACTATTATTCCGGAATAACTAAATCTCATAGCACTTCATTTCGATACATACGTGATTAACCACGGAACCGCACCAAAGGCAACAGAACCCTTTGAGGACCCATCAGTCCATCCCAGAGTGGTTAACCCAAAATATTCGTAGAACTGCACCAAAGGCAACGGAACCCTATGAGGCCCCATCAAACCCTCCCAGAGTGAATATATACAATCATACGATTCATATACCTCACTTTCAAAGTAGAGAACATACAATAATTAACATATACTTGCCTTTGAGACATTAGAACCGAAATGAAAATGTTATTCAAGCTCGAGAGATCCAAGAACGCACTTCCGACCTAAATGATTCGTAAGGAAATATGATAATCAATCATCAATACTTAATTCTCAAGGAAGACTCCTGAAACCCCCCCTTTTATGATTCATAAATCTTCCAAGTACTCATATAGAGGTTGGAAATCATCCAAACCCTCTCCACTTCAAGTAATACACAAAAATATTCAGATAATCATAAGGGAAATGTGGGCACGGGGTAGATACATCATAATCTCAAGGATTTCAAGCTTTGAAATGGATAAATCAGACGGATCTAAGAAAATCCCTTAAAATTCCCCAAACTAGGGTTCTAAATAATTTACCTTGTTCGGAGAGAATGAATGGATTAGATGTTGTAAAATCCTTGTTATCCAGCTAAAGATGGTGATGGATGATGAAAAGTTGTTCCAAATCACCTCTGGATCGCCTCTATGGCGTGCTCTCGTCGGAAATGTGGAAAATGAGAAGATAATGACGAAGAAGGCAACTGACTTAATTTATATACTAGGCCTAATTAGCGTGTGCTAATTTTGAAGTATAGCACTTGCTAACGAGGTCACCCTGTAGTCCAGTAGCCTCGGCCCTGCGCCGATAGCATGCGCTATGCAATACCTATAGCGTGCGCTAACTCACGCCTAGCGTGCGCTAGCAAAAACCCCCAACTGCCACTGCCAAACCCGAGAAGTTAACATGCGCTACATCCGATGCTAGTGCGCATTACCAAGCATGAATAGCATGTGTTAGATCACGTCTAGCGTGCGCTAACTGCTAGTGTGGAGGGGAGAACCCAGCTACTGCCTCTGCCAAGCCTGGACCAATAGCGTGCACTACAGGCGAAACTAGTGCGTGCTACTCAACATAAATAGTGTGCGTTAGCTTATGCCTAGCTTGCGCTATCTGCCTGACTCAAAACATCGCTGCAAGGTCCAATCAATACGAACATGTCCCGAAAGGTACGAAACTCTAAAAACAACAACAACAACAACAACAATAACAAGAACAACAACAACAACAACAACAACAACAACAACAAAAACAACAACAAAAACAACAACATCTTAGTAAGTGCTTACAAGAGCAACAAAAGTGAAAGGAGGTCAAAGCCAACAATTCATAAAAGTACTGTAACACCCCAAACTAGGCAAATATTACAGTGCCGTGGACCCCCGACTGGGACCCACTAGGCGAATGAAAATTAATGAATTAAGTGATATAATTGTAGTACCGAACCACAGTATATCAACAATTACTCCGATGAGGAGTTTCAAGTACGACAAACCCAGGATAAAACAGAATACATGTATATTTTATATGAAGATAAAATATACAACACCAATTAAAATGAGTATTTAAATGGAAGTTTGCAGCAGAATACAAATGAAGAAAACATGAAGACTGAAAGGACTGGGGCTCCCTACTAGTATCACTGGGACTCCTCGCCGTCAATGTTCTCTTCCCGTGCTTTAGTCTTGCCATGACCTGAAAACAACATTCCCCAACGGGGTCAATTACACAGAACAACAATCCTCAAGAGTTGAATAACCAGAATCATGATATATCTTAATTATGAAATGACGCTGAAGAGAGGCATCATAATACGCCCGTAATGGTATGTGCAAGTGCACAAGACGAGTGTCCGGACACACCCGTCCTTGTACCTAATTAGTCTCACGGAGGTACGTTACCGTGTGCACAGTCCAATGTGTCGGTGAACCCAACACATGAAAATCACGTGCCCGACTAAAAATTCCACACATCCCCACCCGGCCACGCAATATGAACCCAGAAGATCATATGGACAAGAAATGACCATGAAGAATAATAATGAATAACAATCCGACAAAGTTTAGAATGACTCACCAAGATGAAATGATAGTGAAATGAATGATAGCTCAATGAAATGATTGGAACCGTCGTTCCTCGTGAATGAAGTGATTAATTGACAATTACAAGTCTCAATACGGTTAATACATTATGAATGAATTACGATTATGAATGAACAACAACGAAAGGAATGAATATCCTTTTAACCGAGTAAGAATTAACTTACACAACGCCGGTGAAGAATGTCCTTCCTCGAACGTCCAAAAAAGGATGTTGGTTGCTCGAACAACCTTGAATGACAATTACCAACAAACGCTCAATATACGTATCAAACACGATTATAACCAACTCAAACGTCGATACAACAATATTCAAACTCATTGAGGCATTCTAGCGAATACTTAGCAAACATACAACCTTTGATAATATCCGATCCCGAATATATCGAAACCAACTCCAAAATGAGTATTTCAAACCAATAAAACACCTTCAATGATATCCATAATCCCATAGGAATCCACAAATCGAGTTAACAACAACATCTAACAGAAAACCCCCAAAAATATCAAAGTCAACCCCAAAGTGTTCTTGAATCAAACCCCCAACAATTCATGAAATCTGAAGTATATGCCATTAAATCTGTAGAAATACATTTATCCAAGGTAGATAATCCATATCTAACATATTCCAACAACAATCCAACCTTGCACGAAGAAATCGGAAGGAAAAAAGCCCAAAATCCGAAATTCTAGATTCAAGAAATTATTACCTTGATTTGATGTGATGGGGATGATGAAATGATGATTAATACAAATGATACGCTTGAAGATGATGATTTGTGGATTCAGTTCGAAGAAAACTCTCCAAATCGCCCGAAATCGCCCAAAACCGCCGAAGGAATGAAGTGAGATGAAGAAATGACGAAATAGATTGCACTTTCCAATATATACTGTCCCCATATTAGCGCACGCTATGACCTGTCATTTAGCGTGCGCTAACAGGTTAACCGGACAGTTCAGTGAACTATGACTGCCTCGTTAGCGTACGCTACGAACTTGGTAGCGTGCGCTAACGCCCTCCCGATAGCGTGTGTTAACCCGAAATGTTAGCGTGCGCTAATAATTTATCGGTTGCCCAGTACTGAAGTCCAGAACCTCCTGTTCTCTGATTTGTTCAGGGTAGCGCGCGCTAGACACAAAATTCAGCGTGCGCTACTGACCCCGATTAGCGTACGCTAATATCTACTCGTAGCGTGTGCTAGGAATTAATCCAATTCAGTCCAGTAGCCACTGGACTCTGTATGATCCGACCTTAGCATGCGCTACGTCGACTGAATAGCGTGCTCTACTCCGACCTACTAGCGCGCGATACTTACCATTCGTAGCGTGCGCTACTTTCAACCCAACTGCAGTCCAGTGCCTTCTGGACTGCCTGCTTAAACTACATTAGCGTGCGCTAGTGTTGAGAGGTAGCGTGCGCTACCCGAACTCAATTAGCGCGCGCTAAAGAGAGTGTGTAGCGTGCGCTACTCCTCACATACAGCCCACTATGAAAATGACAATGATGATAAACACGGCACGATTCTCCAACTAGGATGATTAATGACGATTGATACATGCTCAGAACAGTGAATACAACGATTGAATATGAGTGACAAATGATCATTAATGAGTAAAAATTACTGAGTGACAATTACTAAACGATAATTACTGAATGATAATGACTGAATTACAGCTGGGTATTACATACACCCCCCCTTAAAAGAGTTTCATCCCCAAAACTAAGGGTCAAACAACTCGGGATGACTCTCCCGCATACTATCCTCGGTTTCCCAAGTAGCCTCTTCGACTCCATGTCTAGACCACTGGATTTTGACCAAAGGAATCGTCTTGTTCCTCAACTGTTTGATTCGCCACTCTAAGACTCGTATAGGACGCTCCTCATATGAATGATCATCAGCGATCTCGATTTCGTCGAACTGAAGTATGTGACTCGGGTCGACAACATACTTCCGTAACTGAGATATGTGAAACAAATTATGAATTCGGCTCAATGCCGGAGGTAAGGCCAATCGATAAGCTAACTCGCCTACTCGATCCAAAATATCAAACGGTCCAATGAATCTCGGACTCAACTTTCCCCTCTTCCCAAAACGGATGATACCTCGACTCAGGGATACCTTGACCAAAACATGGTCACTCACCTCGAACTCTAATGGCCGACGACGGTTATCTGCATAATATTTCTGTCGACTCTGAGCAGTCAACAAATGATTCCTGATCAAAGCTACCTTCTCACGGGCGGCTATTAGCATATCGGGATCGGTGCCGATTGATTCTGATAAGTCATCCTAACACAAAGGAGATCGACAACGACGACCGTACAAGGCCTCGTAAGGTGCCATCTTAATCGAAGCATGCCACCTATTATTATACGTGAACTCGATTAACGGTAGTTGGGCTTCCCAATCGTCTTTCCAATCGAGGACGCATGCCCTCAACATCTCCTCCAATGTCTGAATAGTCCTCTCTAATTGTCCGTCGGACTGAGGATGAAAAGCTATACCGAAATTAAGCTGAGTTCCCATAGAATGATGAACTGATTTCCAAAAATGTGACACGAATCGTCCATCACGATCGGAAACGATACTTTTAGGAGTATCGTGCAGTCTCACTATCTCTTTAATGAATAATTGGGCAAGTCTCTCGGGACCCCACGTTTCCTTAATCTCAAAGAAATGAGCTGAGTTAGTTAGACGATCCACAATTACCCAAATTGTATTCATGCCATGACGACTCGTCGGCAAACTCGTGATGAAATCCATAGAAATATCCTCCCATTTCCATTCTGGAATAGAGAGCGGTTTTAGCATACCCGTCGGTCGCTGATGTTCTATCTTGACTTGCTGATAGGTTAAGCATCTTGAAGCAAATTCCACGACTTCTCGCTTCATATTAATCCACCAGTAATTTTGTTTCAAGTCTTTGTACATCTTGCTAGACCCCGGATGAACGGAGTAAGGGGTAGCATGAGCTTCTCTCAAAATCGAGTTTTTTAACTAGTCATTTGCCGGTACGCACAACCGATTCTTAAATCGCAAAAGTCCATCCTCGGGGACCACAAGTCTAGGGGCTTTCCCCTGAGTCACATCATCTCAAATGCGTAACAAAAATGGGTCTGAACCCTGATTCTCCCTGATCGCCTCCTCAAGTGGCGATGAAATCCCTAACATATAAAGTTGCCCTTGTACTCGCTGTAACCAGACCTAGATCTCGGGTCTCAGAAATTCCTGCTAAAGTTCCTTATGAACTGTTAATCGAGCAAGCATCTGCTCCTGAACGGACTTATGACTCAAGGCGTCGGCGACAACGTTCACCTTGCCCGGGTGGTAAAGTATCTCAATATCATAATCTTTGATTAGTTTCAACCACCGTCTCTGTCGCATATTTAACTCCTTCTGAGTAAATATATACTTTAAAATCTTATGATCGGTGAATATCTAACAGGTAACGCCGTAAAGATAATGACGCCAAATCTTCAATGCGAATACCACGGCTGCTAGCTCCAGGTCATGGGTCGGATAATTAACCTCGTAAGGTCTCAATTGCCGTGAAGCATAAGCAATAACTTTCCCGTTCTACATTAGTACACATCTGAGACCCTGCCCGGATGCATCACTATAAACCACAAATCCTTCCACCCCTTGCGGTAAAGAAAGGACAGGTGCTGAAATTAACCGGATCTTGAGTTCCTCAAAACTCTGTTGACACACGTCGGACCATGTGTATTTCTTATCTTTCCTTAAAAGGTTCGTCATGGGTTGAGCGATTTTAGAAAATCCTTCCACAAATCGCCGATAATAACCAGCTAATCCGAGGAAACTTCGGATTTCCTTAACATTCTTCAGAGGTTGCCAATCTCGGATAGCCTCCATCTTCTGAGGGTCGACACGAACTCCGTCTGATGAAATTACATGTCCGAGAAACGTCACTTCGGACATCCAGAACTCACATTTGGAAAACTTTCCGTAAAGTTGCTCTCGTCTCAACACGCCGAGCACCTGATGAAGGTGAAACTCATGTTCCTCCCGGTCACGAGAATAAATTAAAATGTCATCAATGAAGACAACCACGAACTGATCTAAATAGTCGATGAAAACCCGATTCATTAACTCTATGAGTACCGCAGGTGCATTGGTTAACCCAAACGGAATTACCACAAACTCATAATGATCATAGCGTGTTCGGAACGCCGTCCTTGCGATATCCGACTCTCGAATTCGTAACTGATGATATCTAGATCTTAAGTCGATCTTGGAAAATACTGAAGCTCCCTGAAGTTGATCCAAAAGATCATCGATACGGGGTAGAGGATATTTATTCTTGATCGTCACCCGGTTCAATTTCCAGTAATCAATACACAAGCGGAACGAACCATCATTCTTCTTGACAAATAACAATGGTGCTCTCCACAGGGACGCACTCGGTCGAATATAACCCTTCTCGGTCAAATCCTCTAATTTATTCTTCAGCTCCTGCATTTCGGTCGGGGCCATCCGGTACGGTGCCTTCGATATTGGGGACGTACCAGGCTCCAACTCAATCGTAAATTCCACATCTCTCTGTGGAGGCAAACCATGTAACTCGTCTAGAAATACATCGGCATATTCTCTCACTACCGGAATATCCTCCAACATGATTGATGATTTCTCGGTCTTGGTCATATAATACCAATAACCGACACACCCATGATTGAGTAATTTTACTGCTTTCATCAAGTTGATGACTCTCCCGGAACAGCTGGGATTACCTCCCTGAAATACACATTCGACCCCATCGTCTGAAATGATAGTGACCATACGCTTACGGACACTAATGATGGCATCGTGATGATCCATCCAATCAATACCCAAGATGACGTCGTCTCTTGGTAAATCTACCATGATTAGGTTTGCTAACCAATCATGGCCATAAAGCTGAATCGGAAAATCCTTAATCTCACGATTCCCGATAATTCTTCTACCATCAGGTAGACCAATGACATAAGGCTCACAACTAGTAGCACTACCCAGACGTAGTCTACTCAAACATGATTCGGAAATGAATGAATGCGATGCACAAGTATCAAAAAGGATACACACAGGTTGAGATAGAATATAGAGTGTACTTGAGATCATCCGGGCCTCTGGATCGTCGGTCTTCTTCATCTCATAAATTCAGGGCTTGCCGGCCCCCGAACCGGACGCTCCCATCTGATAGCTCTTGGCTCCGCCTTTATTTGCTCCTGTCGTATTGAACGACGCGGACTGAGTGGCCTGATTCTGCACCACTGAATGTATCGGGGCCTGAGATGACGCGGGAGTAGGTTTGGAGTCTCTTCGGCAAAAACGGGCCTTATGCCCAGCAATCCCACAGTTATGGGACGTGACAGTCTGCCTCGGACACTTGGTGCTGAAATGACCCTATTCTTCACAGTTGAAACAGGTGATGGCCGAACTGGCCACTCGTAACTGCGATTCCATGGGTCTAGGCACCATAGGAGGTCGCTCAGAAAAGTAGAGCCCGGACGAGGTTTCTTGAAAGTGGCCTGACTGCCTTCAGACTGATTACGATTCTTTGACTTCTTGCCAACAGATGAAGGTTGTTGCTTAGCAATCTCCTTAGCAGTAAGCTCATAAGTAAGAGATTTCTCAATGAATTCGGCCAGAGTGGTGCAATTGTGATTAAGCAACTGCATCCGCATACGAGGCTTCAACCTCTTACTGAAATATTTGATCTTGTCCGCCTCAGAGTGAATAATGGACGAGGCAAAAGGAAGTAGCTCCTGGAATTTCTCGACGATGGTGAGAACATCATCGTCCGCTGAGAGGTCGGGAGTGAGTAATTCTGACAACTTGGCCTCCCTGAATGGGGCCGGATAATACCTCTCCATCAAGAGAGTCCTGAATTGATCCCAAGTACAAGATCCGTCGGTGGGCTTCAACGATAACCACCATGAATGAGCGCTCTTACCCAGATAGTAAGTCGCGACTGAAACTTTGTGCCCTTCGGGACACTCTACTATAGCAAATAACTTCTCTAAATGCTCGAGCCAGTGAACAATATCCGCCGGCTCAAATGATCATTCAAAAGTAGGTGGCCTCTGGCAAGAGATGTCGCCAATGATACTGCTTACACCCCTCTCTTACCCCTGAGGTGGCGGCGGAGGAGCCTATTGATTCTGAGTAGCTGAGTTCTGCATCGTCTCCATGAGGTGTGCCATTTGAGTCATCTGGGCCATCATGCCCTGCATAAAAGCGAGTGGATCAACCCGAACACCTTCTGATTGAGCCGTGTCCCGGGTACGACTCCCTGACAGTGAGTGATCATTTCTGGGTGAATGAGTGGCAGCATCGCTGCTCGATGAATTCGCGTTATTCCTCGCGTTCGCGCATGTATTCACATGAGCTCTCGGGTTTCGGCCCGCACCACGGCATCTTCCCCCATGTTCTCTGCCAGCTCTTTCCATACTGAAGTGGAAATTCATATGATAGTTATATATCTCGCATGAATATCACATTATGATTACGTTATGAAATGATGAAAATGAGCATACACGCTCAAACACAATGATTACATGAATGATCAACTGAAATGACATGATTATATGATGAAATTCTTGAAATGATTATCTTGAACAAGTTAACAAGATTAATGATATGATCCTCAAGATCGACAACTAAACAATGAAATGAACTGAGTGACTAATGAATTAACATGATCGACTAGATCACAAATGAAAATGATGAATGAGGATTGTTGACTGTTGAATGATGAATGAGTGATTCTTATTGCCAGAAATTATACCATGGCGTCAGAAATCTTACTATTCTTTGGTCTGAGGGGCTCGTCTCTTGCACAGGTCACACGTGATGCGAAAGTCCAATAATACTAGTCCGATGAATGATGATTTCAAATGAGACATGACTCGGAAGGTAGTATTCAAAACCACGCTCCGATACCAACTCTGTAACACCGCAAACTAGGCGAATATTACAGTGTCGTGGACCCCCGACTGGGACCCACTAGGCGAATGAAAATTAATGAACTAAGTGATATAATTGTAGTACCGAACCACAGTATCAATAATTACTCCGATGAGGAGTTTCAAGTATGACACACCCAGGATAAAACAGAATACATGTATATTTTATATGAAGATAAAATATACAACACCAATTAAAATGAGTATTTAAATGGAAGTCTGCAGCGGAATACAAATGAAGAAAACATGAAGACTGAAAGGACTGGGGCCCCCTACTAGTATCACTGGGACTCCTCGCCATCAACGTTCTCTTCCCGTGCTTTAGCCTTACCATGACCTGAAAACAACATTCCCCAACGGGGTCAATTACACAGAACAACAATCCTCAAGAGTTGAATAAACACAATCATGATATATCTTAATTATGAAATGACACTGAAGAGAGGCATCATAGTACGCCCGTAATGTTATGTGCAAGTGCACAACATGAGTGTCCGGACACACCCGTCCTTGTACCTAATTAGTCTCACGGAGGTACATTACCGTGTGCACAGTCCAATACGTCGGTGAACCCAACACATGACCATCACATGCCCTACTAAAAATTCTACACATCCCCACCCGGCCACGCAATATGAACTCAGAAGGTCATATGGACAAGAAATGACCATGAAGAATAATAATGAATAACAATCCAACAAAGTCAAGAATGACTCACCAAGATGAAATGATAGTGAAATGAATGATAGCTCAATGAAATGATTGGGACCGTCGTTCCTCGTGAATGAAGTGATTAATTGACAATTACAAGTCTCAATACAGTTAATACATTATGAATGAATTACGATTATGAATGAACAACAACGAAAGGAATGAATATCCTTTTAACCGAGTAAGAATTAACTTACACAACGCCGGTGAAGAATGTCCTTCCTCGAACAATGTCCAAAAAAGGATGTCGGTCGCTCGAATAACCTTGAATGACAATTACCAACAAACGCTGAATATACGTATCAAACACGATTATAACCAACTCAAACGTCGATACAACAATATCCAAACTCATTGAGGCATTCTAGCGAATACTTAGCAAACATATTACCTTTGATAATATCCGATCCCGAATATATCGAAAACAACTCCAAAATGAGAATTTCAAACCAATAAAACACCTTCAATGATATCCATAATCCCATAGTAATCCACAAATCGAGTTAACGACAACATCTAATCAAAAACCCCCAAAAATATCAAAGTCAACCCCAAAGTGTTCTTGAATCAAACCCCCAATAATTCATGAGATCCGAAGTATATGCCATTAAATCCATAGGAATACATTTATCCAAGATAGATAATCCATATCTAACATATTCCAACAACAATCCAAGCTTGCACGAAGAAATCGGAAGGAAAAAGCCCAAAATTCGAAATTCTAGATTCAAGAAATCATTACCTTGATTTGATGTGATGGGGATGATGAAATGATGATTAATACAAATGATACGCTTGAAGATGATGATTTTTGGATTCAGCTCGAAGAAAACTCTCCAAATCGCCCGAAATTGCCCAAAACTACCGAAGGAATGAAGTGAGATGAAGAAATGACGAAATGGACTGCACTGTCCAATATATACTGTCCCCAGATTAGCGCACGCTATGACCTGTTATTTAGCATGCGCTTACGGGTTAACCGGACAGTCCAGTGAACTCTGACTGCCTCATTAGCATACGCTACGAACTTGGTAGCATGCGCTAACGCCCTCCCGATAGCGTGCGTTAACCCGAAATGTTATCGTGCGCTAACAATTTATCTGTTGCCCAAGATCAAGTCCGTAACCTTCGTTTCTCGATCATTCGCGTAGCACGCGCTAGACAAAATTCGCAGCGCCATCGACCCCGATTAGTGTACGCTTATATCTACTCGTAGCGTGCGCTAGGAATTAATCCAATTCAGTCCAGTAGCCACTGGACTCAACCTGATCCGACCTTAGCGCGCGCTACGCGACTGCATAGCGTGCGCTACTCCGACCTACTAGCGCGCGCCACTTACCATTCGTAGCATGTGCTACTTAAAACCCAACTGCAGTCCAATGCCTTCTGGACTGCCTGCTTGAACTACATTAGCGTGCGCTAGTGTTGGGAGGTAGCGTGCGCTACCCGAACTCAATTAACGCGCGCTAAAGAGAGTGCGTAGCGTGCGCTACTCCTCACACACATCCCACTATGAAAATGACAATGATGATAAACACGGCACGATTCTCCAACTAGATTGATGATTAATGACGATTGATACACGATATAATTACTCTGAACGGTGAATACAATGATTGAATATGAGTGACAAATGATCATTAATGAGTGAAAATTACTGAGTGACAATTACTGAACGATAATTACTGAATGATAATGACTGAATTACAACCAGGTATTACAAGTACGGGTATTGCGTTCTCCCCCTCTAAAAAGAAGTTTCATCCCGAAACTTAAGAAATAAATAGTTCGGGGTAATCCGATTGCATCTTCTCTTCCGTCTCCCAAGTTGCTTCCTCGACTCCATGTCTTGACCATTGCACCTTAACCAACGGAATGGTTTTATGCCGAAGCTGCTTCTCACGACATTAAAGGATCTTCACCGGTCTCTCTGGAAAGGTAACATCCTCGGCTACATCGATCTCACTATAGTTGATAATATGACTTGGGTCCGGCACATACTTCCTCAACTGAGAAACATGAAAAACGCCAAGCGATAATCTAAATCTCCAACCCTGTCCAAAATTTCGAATGGTCCAATATACCTCAGACTAAGTTTCTCTTTTTTCGCGAAGCAGAAAACTCCTTTGGTCGGTGAAACCTTGACTCGAACATGATCTCCCACTTTGAATTCCAAAGGTCCACGACGAGTATCAACATAAGATTTCTGATGGCGCTGGGCAGTCAACAACCGGTCTCGGATAATAAAAACCTTCTCCTTAGTTTTCATCTACATATCCTGTTCCGTTCTGACTAACTCCGAAGCCTCATCCCAGCATAATGGGATCTACACCGCCTACCATAAAGTGCCTCAAATGGTGCCATTTTGATCGACACATGTCAACTATTATTGTAGGCAAACTCGATCAACGAAAAATAAATTTCCCAATCATTACTCCAGTCTAGGGCACAAGCCCGCAACATATCCTCTAACATCTGGATCGTCCGCTCAGTCTGGCCTTCTGACTGAGGATGAAAAGACGTACTCAAACTCAACTCGGTGCCCAAGGTCTGATGGACTGCTTGCCAAAAATGCGACACGAAATGATCATCTTGATCAGAAACAATAGTTTTAGGGGCACCATGCAATATCACAATCTCAGCTATAAAGGTTCGGGCCAGTCTATCCGGTCCCCAGGTATCCTTAGTACTAAGAAAGTGTGCAGACTTGGTTAATCGATCAACGATTACCCAAATCATATTCATTTCGGCTCTAGACCTCGGCATCCCCGTGATAAAATCCATGGAGATATCTTCTCACTTCCACTCAGGAATGGAAAGCGGCTTCAACAACCCCGCCGGTTGTTGATGCTCGATCTTGACTTTTTGACACATCAAACATCACAATACGAACTCGGTGACGTCCTTCTTCATATTATTCCACCAAAAAATGTGCTTCAAGTCTTTGTAAATCTTACTGGTTCCTGGATGGATTGAGTAAGGCGTAGCATGGGCTTCTCGAAGAATTCTCTGCCTCAACTCCAGATTATTCAGGACACACAGCCTGCCCTGAAATCTCAAAATGCCATCCTCATGGACCATAAAACCAGGGGCTTTTCCCTTAATTATATCTTTCTTCAGTTGGGAAATCATTGGGTCACTCCACTATAATAACCGTGTATTTTGCGTGTCGTTTTGGATTTATCTTGCTGAATTGTGACTAGATGAATTTGAGGGACATGAGGACTATTATTGGTATATTCATGGTTGATAATCATGGAATTTTGTGATTTTCGGATTTTGTTCGTTTTGGCCGATCTTCGTGAATTTTATGCTGGAAGCAACAGTAGCGCGCGCTAGACGGTATTTCTAGCGCACGCTATCAGCGGGTAAGTAGCGCACGCTACCCTTGTGAGTAGCGTATTCTAGGCCTGCTGGGCAGTGAGGCCTGGAGAGTTTTCTGGACTCTGGAGTGGGGCGTTAGCGCACGCTATGGTCAGACTAACGTACGCTATTTCATCGCTCTAGCGCACGCTATTAGTAGGTTAGCGCGTGCTAAGTTGGCAGGGCAGTGAGGACAGATTGTTCTGGACTGCGGGCGATAGCAGGTAGCGCACGCTATGTTCCGGGTTTAGCGCGCGCTAGTCATGATCGATAACGCGCGCCAATATTTCTGAGAAGCGCATGCTACCGAAGTCAGACAGTAGGTTCTGTACTGCCTGTCTAGCCCGTTAGCGCATGCTAATTTTTAGCCTTAGTGCGCGCTAGTTTCTCCCCAGTATATATATATATGCTGGGCATGTTCTAAATCGTCAATTTCATTCCCTTCTTCTCCTTCTCCGGCGACTGAGCAGTCTTGGGCATAGAAAGTGCAGATTTTGGTCGGATTTCTTCATCCAACAATAAATTTGAGTTCCTAACACCAAGTCATCAACATCTCATCAACTTTCACCGTCCAAATCAAGGTAAAATCCGCTGGAACCCTAGTTCTTCATATTTTGGAGTTTTTGTTGAGATCTTCGATTTTAATCTATTTTATCTCGAATTTGTGCTAGATTATGATGTTGTAATCATAATCCTTTATTTTTCTCCAAGATTCGCGGATTAAATCCTTAATTATCCTCCGTAGTATGGATTCGAGTTATGTTGTCTTCGTAGTGTTTGAATAAAGGTCCTTAAGGGCAAAACTTAGGGTGAATCCTTCCATTTTCATAGTATGGTATTTGATTCGGTATTTTGTTGAACTAGGATTGAATCGTTGAAGGGGTTCGGACCGTACATCTTTCCGTTCATTATTCTCATATCGTTTCCAACCAAGGCAAGTACTTTGATTGTGTTTATTGTACTTCATGTGAATATGTAAAATATGATCTTGAGAAAATATTTGATTCGTGCCATGTATTTATTGAGCTTGTGTGAGCTGAGTAAAACCAGCGAGGGTCCCCTGGGATCCTGTTAGACTTCGAGTTCTACAGATCACTCGGTTGGGTTGTACACTGGGGAGGGCCTGACGAGGACTCTCCGGGGTGTGTACTCCGTATGGGTACAGGGCCTCTGGAGGTTATCTTGTGATGATGGTTATGGCATTATATTCCGGAATATTTGTGATGGCATTGTGATTTCTGTTGAATATTCATTGGTTGTACATTTCTGTAATCATTGTACTTGCACCAGTATTTTTGCTGACCCCTTTGGGGGTGGATATATTTGTTGTATATTCAGGTTCAGGTCCAGTAAGGGAGCCAGCACAGGGTGGATACGAGTTTGGTGGGCAGCCTTGATATCGCGTATTATTCTGAGTTGATGGTCGTATTGTTAAAGTCATGTTTGTGTTTTGGTTTTGTACTCGCGCGGGTACTGTCATGTGTTGTCATTGAGTTGTTTTTATTGTGGACGGTGCGGTTATATCCGCTGTGGATTGTTGTATCAGTTGTGATCCTAAAGGACAAGATGTTATTTGGTTTTGTAATTTATGTCGTGTTGAAAACAGTTTGTCCTTTTTACTAAGTGAATGTTGTGGTTTGTTGATTTTAATGGGTTTTATCTACATTAGCCTGGTATGTTCTTCAAAAGAGAATCTACGGCACTGTATTGTCACCGTATATCACGGGGGTGTTACAGAATATGGTATTAGAGCCGTAGGTTTATGGATACCTAGGTTGTCGGTGTTTTTGAGTCTGTTAAATTGAGTCAGTTGTTGTCTACGATATCATTGGCATGCTACTACCTCGTGTTGCCTGTGCTGTAAGACTCTTCGGATGTTGGTTGTTTCTTTCCTTCGGAAATAATTACCTTAATATTGTGCAATCTATTATTGTAATCGTTTCCTTGTTGAACTATTCTTATTCCTCAGTATGCCGAGAGGTAGAGCTATCCGCCAACGCGGTCGTGGCCGAGGCCGTGGCAGAGTAGTTGTGTCTGAATCCGAGAGGTCCGTTTCAGAATCGGCATCTCGTTCTGCGACTAGATCAGACCCGATCCCTTCGGGAGGTTCAGACGGAGGTTCGGAGGCCGAAGTACCTAACGTTCTGCAACAAGTCGTCACTCAGGTGCACCAACTGGCCCAAGTGGTGCATAATATTAATACTGGCAGGACGATTAAAGATCGGTGGCTTCAGGAAGTTATGAAGATGAGCCCTCCCAGATTCGATGGTTCCGGAGATGAGAACAACTGGGATCATTGGTTAGTCGAGCTGGAAAAGATCTTTGACGGTATTGGCTGCCCTGGAGCCAAAAGAGTCCCGATTGCTCAATATCTGACGGTTGATCACGCGTCGGACTGGTGGAGAGCTGTTAAGCCCAGAGACTGTGACGTCACTTGGGAAGAATTTATGGAACTAATGGAAGCTCAGTATTGTCCAGCGCCGGTACAATTAGCAAGAGTCAGTGAATTTTTCAGAGCACAACCCGAGGACGTTCCCATTTGCGAGGCAATCAAGACATACAACAAGCAGTTAGTGTATGTCCAAGATCGGGTTAAGGATGAGATAGACAAGACACTTCATTTCGATGTAAGGATGAAACTGGAGGTCTAAAAGTATATGGCGGGCCTTGGGTGTAATACTTTGAGGGAATATCAGGAGAGAGTGCTTGCTTACGAGATGGTGTCAGTTCCGGCTCCTACGGTTTCGAGTGCGAAGAAACCAAAATTTTCTGGTAGTTTTTGAGGCAGCGGATCGCGTAAACCTCAACCCTCTGTGCAATCTTCCGTTGTTCCTCCGCAATCCAGTGGAGGAGCGCCGAAAGTTTTTTTTAATTGTGGAGTTCCTGGCCATATCAATTCCCATTGTTCATCGCGCCATGTAACTTGTTTCACATGTGGAAAGCCGGGACATCGGGCGTCTTATTGTGAGAGAGCGAGTAGTATCCTTGCCAAGCCATCCCCAGTTCCTGCAGGCACCATCTCGAGTCAGCCAACTACGAGTGTTGGATGTGGTAGAGGCAAGACCGAGCGTAAGGATGCATCTAGCATTGGATCAGCCCCACCCCGACTGTATGAGATGAGGCGGACTGACGACGTGAGGGCTGCAACTACGTCAGGTATTGTTTATATTCGTGCACACCCGGTAGATGTATTATTTGATTCTGGAGCTACACATTCCTTTATATCATTGTCTTGTGTGAATCGTTTGGGTCTTATTGGTCTCTCTGCATGTGAACCTTTTATCGTTGGACTACCGAGTGGGGAATGAATAGTTGGGGATCAAGAGATTGTCAATTGCCCTATAACCATCGGTGGTAGAGATTGGCCATTTAACTTGATTGTTATTGATATGAAGGGGGAAGATTTAATTCTAGGTGATAACTGGTTAGATCATCATGGAGCAGTAATGGATTATCGCCGAAAGATAATCTCGATCATTGATCAGGATGGCGCGGAATATGTTTTTGAAGGACAGAAACCCGGTAGTACTGGGAACATTATTCGAGCCATGAAAGCTGTGAAATTGTTGAACCAAGATTGTACCGGTTATTGGTGTTACGCAATGAAGACAGAAGCTAGCGGAGTTCAATTAGCTTCTATTTCAATTGTGAATGAATTTCCAGATGTATTTCCGGATGAATTTCCGGGATTGCCACCACATCGTGAAGTGGAGTTCGTCATCGAACTAGAGCCCAATGCGGCGCCAATATCCAAGGCACCGTACAGAATGGCCCCATCGGAAATGTTAGAATTGAAGAAACAATTGGGTGAATTACTGGACAAACCGGTATTGTTCGTACGGAAGAAAGATAGATCCTTACGGTTATGTATTGACTATCGTGAGTTGAATAAACTCACTATCAAGAACAAGTATCCGTTGCCAAGAATCGATGATCTATTTTACCAATTACAAGGGGCTACGGTTTTCTCCAAGATTGACTTGAGTTCAGGATATTACCAACTGCGAATTCGAGATTCGGATATCCCCAGGTTGGCATTTCGAATGAGGTATGGACATTACGAATTCGTAGTTATGCCATTCGGTTTAACAAATGCTCTGGCGGCATTTATGCAGCTTATGAACATAACCTTTATCGAATATCTCGATAATTTTGTGGTGGTGTTTATTGATGATATCTTAATCTATTCCAAAAGTAAGACGGAGCATGCCGAATACTTGAGGATTGCGTTGAGTATTTTGAGGGCTGATAAGCTTTATGATAAATTTTCTAAGTGCGAGTTCTGGCCTAGAGAAGTTGATTTTCTGGGACACATCATATCAGCCGATGGTATTCGGGTAGATCCTCAGAAGGTTGAAGCGGTTTTAGATTGGGAACCCCCAAGGAATGTTAAGGAAGTTCGGAGTTTCTTGGGGTTAGCTGGTTATTATCGTCGATTTGTCGATGAATTCTCGAAAATTGCTCGACCACTCACCCGGATTTTGCAGAAGACACAAAAATTTGAGTGGAGTGATGAATGTCAGAAGAGTTTTGACAAGTTGAAAAAGTGGTTGACTACGTCACCGATCCTAGCTTTACCGCAAGGAATGGAAGGTTTTGTTATTTATAGTGATGCCTTTAAACAAGGATTGGGATGTGTGTTGATGCAAAATGAGAGAGTAGTGGCTTATGCGTCTCGACAATTAAAGCCATACGAGATGAATTACCCAACCCACGACCTGGATCTAGCCGCTGTGGTATTTGCGTTAAAAATTTGGAGGCATTATTTGTATGGTTCTTCTTGTCGAGTGTATACGGATCATAAGAGCTTGAAGTATATATTCACTCAGAAGGAGCTTAATATGCGCCAGCACTGATGGTTGGAATTGCTTAAAGACTACGATCTTGACATTCTTTACCATCCAGGTAAAGCGAACGTCGTTGCCGACGCGTTAAACCACAAGTCAGTCGTGTTGTAGAAGTTGGAACTACTTACCATTCAACCGAAGCTCAGACGAGAGTTGATTGATTTGGAAATTGAAGTTTGGCCTCATAGAACTCAAGGACAGTTACGTTTCCTTGAGATTTCGTCCTCCGTGATGGAAGATATTAAGTCCAAACAGTTAGATGACCTCTCAATTGCGCAGCTTCGGGAAGACAGTGTTAAAGGAAAAGCTCCTGGATTCTTAATCGATGAAGACGGAGTTCTTCGATTTCGAGGTAGAACTTGTGTACCTAATCGGGATGATCTCAAACAAGTGATTTTGAATGAAGCACATTCTACTCTGTACTCGATTCATCCGGGTATGAGTAAAATGTATAAGGACTTGAAGAAAAAATTTTGGTGGCCGAACATGAATAAAGATGTAACGGAGTTCGTGTTTAAATGCTTGACTTATCAGCAGTTTAAAGCAGAGCATCAGAGACCTGCCGGTAAATTGCAACCGCTACCAATTCCGGAATGGAAGTGGGAAGATGTAGCGATGGATTTTATTGTGGGAATGCCAAAGATGCGAACTGGAGTGAATATGATTTGGGTAATCATTGATCGGCTAACCAAATCCGCACACTTTCTGGGCATTAGAGATACTTGGGGACCAGAGAGGTTGGCTCGGTTATTCATTGCGGAGATTGTGAGACTCCATGGTACCCCAAAGAGTATAGTGTCTGATCGCGATGGGCATTTTGTGTCACATTTCTGGCAAGCAGTACATCGAGCACTCGGTACCAAACTGAATTTCAGCACCGCTTATCATCCCCAGACAGATGGACAGTCGGAGATAATGATTCAAATGCTGGAAGACATGTTGAGGGAATGTGCGTTGGATTAAAAAGAAGATTGGGAGACTCATTTACCATTGATTGAATTTGCGTACAATAACAGTTGTCATAGCTCGATTGAGATGGCTCCGTTTGAAGCATTATATGGAAGACGGTGTAGATCGCCAATCTATTGGGACGAACCGTACGAGTTATTTGGAGTAGAACCGGACTTGGTGGTTCAAACACGGGAAAAAGTTGCAATTATTTGGCAAAGGTGGTTGACCGCTCAGAGTCGAGAAAAATCATATGCCGACATTCGTCGTCGACCGTTAGAGTTCTAGGCGGGAGACCATGTGTTGTTGAAAGTATCGCCGACTCGTGGAGTTCTTCAGTTTGGTAAGAAGGGGAAGCTTAGTCCTCGTTATATTGGCCCCTTCGAGATCCTGGACAAGGTAGGTGATGTAGCTTATCGGCTAGCGTTGCCTCCAACACTTAGCCATGTTCATAATGTATTCCATGTTTCGCAATTACGCAAGTATGTTCCCGATCCCAGCCATGTTATTGACTATCAAGAGATTGAAGTTAATGAAGATGTCATATATGAAGAACAACCGGTATCCATATTGGAGCGCCGAGTGAAACAGTTGCGACGGAAAGTGATTTCGTTGGTTAAGGTCCAATGGTCTAAACATGGAGTTGAGGAAGCCACCTGGGATACCGAAGAAAATATGCGTGCCCGTCACCCTAAGCTTTTCAAATCTTAAGTTTCGGGCCGAAACTTCTTTTTAGGGGGTAAGGGTGTAATAACCGTGTATTTTACGTGTCGTTTTGGATTTATCTTGCTGTATTGTGACTAGTTGAATTTGAGGGACATGAGGACTATTATTGGTATATTCATGGTTGATAATCATGGAATTTGGTGATTTTCGGATTTTTTTTGTTCTGGCCGATCTTCGTGAATTTTATGCTGGAAGCAACAGTAGCGCGCGCTAGATGATATTTCTAGCGCACGCTATCAGCGGGTAAGTAGCGCACGCTACCCTTGTGAGTAGCGTACGCTAGGCCTGCTGGGCAGTGAGGCCTGGAGAGTTTTCTGGACTCTGGAGTGGGGCGTTAGCGCACGCTATGGTCAGACTAACGTACGCTATTTCATCGCTCTAGCGCACGCTATTAGTAGGTTAGCGTGCGCTGAGTCGGCAGGGCAGTGAGGATAGATTGTTCTGGACTGCGGGCGATAGCAGGTAGCGCACGCTATGTTCCGGGTTTAGCGCGCGCTAGTCATGCTCGATAACGCGCGCCAATATTTCTGAGTAGCGCGCACTACCGAAGTCAGACAGTAGGTTCTGTACTGCCTGTCTAGCCCGTTAGCGCACGCTAATTTTTAGCCTTATCACGCGCTAGTTTCTCCCCAGTATATATATACACTGGGCATGTTCTAAATCGTCATTTTCATTCCCTTCTTCTCCTCTCCGGTGGCTAAGCAGTCTTGGGCATAGAAAGTGCAGATTTTGGTCGGATTTCTTCATCCAACAATAAATTTGAGTTCCTAACACCAAGTCATCAACATCTCATCAACTTTCACCGTCCAAATCAAGGTAAAATCCGTTGGAACCCTAGTTCTTCATATTTTGGAGTTTTTGTTTAGATCTTCGATTTTAATCTATTTTATCTCGGATTTTTGCTAGATTATGATGTTGTAATCATAATCCTTCGTTTTTCTCCAAGATTCGCGGATTAAATCCTTAATTATCCTCCGTAGTATGGATTTGATCTATGATGTCTTCGTAGTGTTTGAATAAAGGTCCCTAAGGGCAAAACTTAGGGTGAATCCTTCCGTTTTCATAGTATGGTATTTGATTCGGTATTTTGTTGAACTAGGATCGAATCGTTGAAGGGGTTCGGACCGTACATCTTTCCGTTCATTATTCTCGTATCGTTTCCAACCAAGGAAAGTACTTTGATTGCGTTTATTGTACTTCATGTGAATATGTAAAATATGATCTTGAGAAAATATTTGATTCGTGCTATGTATTTATTGAGCTTGTGTGAGCTGAGTAAAACCAGCGAGGGTCCCCTGGGATCCTGTTAGACTTCGAGTTCTACGGATCACTCGATTGAGTTGTACACTGGGGAGGGCCTGACGAGGACTCTCCGGGGTGTGTACTCCGTATGGGTACAGGGACTCGGGAGGTTATCTTGTGATGATGGTTATGGCATTATATTCCGGAATATTTGTGATGGCATTGTGAATTCTGTTGAATATTCATTGGTTGTACATTTCTATAATCATTGTACTTGCACCAGTATTTTTGTTGACCCCTTCGGGGGTGGATATATTTGTTGTATATTCAGGTTCAGGTCCAGTAAGGGAGCCAACACAGGGTGGATACGAGTTTGGTGGGCAGCCTTGATACTGCGTATTATTCCGAGTTGATGGTCGTATTGTTAAAGTCATGTTTGTGTTTTGGTTTTGTACCCGTGCGGGTACTGTCATATATTGTCATTGAGTTGTTTTTATTGTGGATGGTGCGGTTATATCCGCTGTGGATTGTTCTATCAGTTGTGATCCTACAGGACAAGATGTTATTTGGTTTTGTAATTTATGTCGTGTTGAAAACAGTTTGTCCTTTTTACTAAGTGAATGTTGTGGTTTGTTGATTTTAATGGGTTTTATGTACATTAGCCTGGTAGGTTCTTCAAAAGAGAATCTACGGCACTGTAATGTCACTGTATATCACGGGGGTGTTACACCCACTGTTTCCCTTTGATGTCGTCAACCAAGGATGAAGTAATTTCGAGGGTACACACTGTCCTTGCAGCCTTTGAAGCTAAACTTCTATACCTTGCTCGATCAAATCCTAACGAATCTTTGTCTGTGAAGTAAGAACCTTGAGCATCTGAAGTGATGCCGATTTACTGATCAAAGCATCCGCAATGACATTGGCCTTCCCCAGATGGTAAATAATTTCTAAATCATAATCCTTAGTCAATTCCAACCAACGTCGCTGCCTCATAATCAACTCTTTCTGACTGAAAATGTACTTCAAACTCTTGTGATCAGTATAGATTCGACATGAAGAGCCATACAAATAATGCCATCAAATCTTAAGTGTGAAAACAATTGTGGCCAATTCCAAATCATGAGTAGGATAGTTCATCTCATACAGCTTCAACTGCCGCGATACAAAGGCTATCGTTTTATCGTGCTGCATAAGCACACATCCAAGCCATTGTCCTGAAGCGTCACTATAAACCGCAAATCCTTCACTACGCTATGGTAAAGCTAAAATCGGCGCTGAGGTCAGACGTCTCTTTAGCTCATTGAAGCTCTGCTATCTCTCAGTAGTCCAAACAAACTTTTCTGACTTCTGAAGTAATTGCTGTAGGTCACAAGTCGTCCAGGAACAAGTCTAGAGGGGGGGGGGGTGAATAGACTTGTTGAAACTCTTGAACTCTTTTTCACGAAGAGTGAGTTTCTTCATCTGATAGTTAGACAAATGACTTGGAGTCGTTTGTTCTTGGATATGTGCGGAAGTCAGCTGATGACGAATAGAAATCAACTTAATGAAACACTTAACAATGTATGCAGCAGTTAAAGTATGATGCAGTAAAACAGTAAATAACACAGGCAATTATAGTGGTCTCAGAGGTGGGGTAATCCTCTACTAATCCACTTTTCTCCAAACCAGTTGGAGATGAATTCACTATAATTTTCAACCAGTGATAAATATTACAGTGATTCAAACCACACTACAACAGCTTCCAACCAGTGGAAATCCGTGCCGTTGTACACACTTGACTGCCTTGCACCTCTTGATCCTCGATCCTCGGATGCCTTTACAGTCTCTTACTTCAACCAGTGAAGTACCCCGTACTCAAGATTATAGACAAGAGTGTTTGTCTTCTCCAACTTAAGAGCTTCCTTAAGTATGAACTTTTAGATCTGCTCTTTTCACGATGCTATTGATTGCTTAGATTGCTTGATTGCTTTGATCGCTTGAATGTATGTTCGCACCGATTGTTGCTCAGTTTCAAATCTTCGGATATATATAGATCACGATCTCTGAGCTTCTTCCTTGTAGCCGTTGCAAATCTTTTGAACAAATCCGTCCGTTGGAGGGAGACTTCATTGTTTAATCTTTCTGAGCATTGCAAGGCTGGATTCCCATTATTTAATTTTATCTTCCGACCGTTGTGAAGACTTCTGCATGTGAGCGCCGAATCTTTTGAATATAAAATGATTAAAGTCTTCAAGGTGGGTCAGGATGATTTATTTAAATCATATCTCTTGCGGGAATCACTCCAATTTGTCTCTTCACGTTGCATGTGAGCTTTCCGTAATACTTGACTTTTCAACGCATGCTGACGTGGACTTGGAGTACTTGGCTGCCTTCGAGTAGGCTGATATGCAGCTAACATCTCTGCAGATAGGTCCTCTCGGCTATTCACTGTTTGTGACTTATCTGGTCAGGTGACTTCCCTGAGGTACCTCGGCTGCACTCTGGTCAAACTTCTTTGATAAATTTAGTTGACCAGAGCTACTCTGACTGGAGTTGGCTGTTCCTCTCTGATGGACTAAGCTGTACTTAGTACTTAGCCGTTTTTCAGTCTAACAAATTTTTGGCCTACAGAAGATACTCATTTGGTTCTTCTTTACATTTTGCCAAGTTTTATACTTAACATATTTTGGCCTATGGAAGATACTCATTTGGTTCTTCCTTACATTTTGCCAAGTAATAAACATTTGATTTTATATTAGTGACATCATCAAAATCTAACAAGTATTCCTAACAATTGCGTAAGCGACCGAGAGAGTTTCGAGAACCCCTCGACAAACCGACGGTAATACCTAGCAAGACCCAAAAGGCTACAAACTTCCTTAACATTATTAGTCGGTGCCCAATCTAGAACTGCCTCAATCTTCTGCGGGTCTACACGAACCCCTTCTGTCGAAACCACATGGCCGAGAAACATAACTTCCTTCAGCCAGAACCTACATTTTGAGAATTTCGCATAAAGGTGCTCGACTCTCAAAATATCCAGTATCAAATGCAAGTGTTGGGCATGCCCCTCTTCGTCTCGAGAATAGATCAAGATATCATCGATAAAGACAACCACACATTTGTCAAGGTACTCAATGAATATCTTGTTCATCAGTTGCATGAATACTGATGGTGCATTATCAGTCCAAAACGCATGACTACAAATTCATAGCGTCTGTATCTCGGCCTAAAAGCAGTCTTCGGGATGTCAGACTCTTTCACTCGGAGCTAGTAGTACCCCATTCTCAAGTCAATCTTGTTAGGAATATGCCCTCGAATGCCACTCAGGGGATGAGAGAGTAAGGGCATTATACTTGTAATTATGGAATAATTAATAAAAAGGCAATACGATTCATTCACTGTTTATTGTATTTCAATTGCATTCTTGACTTGGTAAACATTGAAGTGAAGTCCATGTAAATAAATCGAACATTCCATTCTCGTTATGGGATAAGAGAAAATGTACTGGAAGTGTTTAAAGTTTATTTACGTAAATTGTTCGCAAGTCAATAAACTTAAAATGGGCATTAAGTTTTAATATGACTTGTATAACTGATGCTAGGACGTGTGCACGTCTTGATAGCATAGTTATAAGTATATTGGTGGGGCCGTATACTCGAACACGACTCATACTCGATTCACCATACGGTATTCACTCTCGGAGAGTCGATGACGAATCGAAAGGTTGTGATAGTATACGTGGACCTTTGACTTGAGGGTTCGGTAGAAGATGTGCTGTGACCTTTAGTTTGTCATTAGAGTAGTTAGACTCATTTGCTTAATTCTTGAGTCGACCTCGAAGTGCGGACTATACGGGCAGTAGCGATCTTTCTTGTACGCCAAGAAAGGATTCTATCTCTGTTAGTGAGCAGCGAATGTCTATACGGTTAATGGCAAATAAGATCATAAGTCTTTGGCAAAGCATTCGATATAGTCGTATTAGATACACTATTAATCGTCGGTCTTGATTTGCATTAACACATGTATAGAGTTTAGTCAACGATGAGGGTTTGACTTTACCGTGACCGAAGACTTGACCGACATCGATGAAGGGTCTATACGTATAGTATTCACGACATAATGGTTACGGAATGATCCCTTCATTCGTTCTCGATCGGGGTTTACAGTGCGGCCCGCTAAGTGGCTAAGTCCGCCCGCACTCATTGGTTCCTCCCAATGCCGCACCGAGACGGACCTACGAGTCGCGCATCGGGAGCGTTGACGGATAAATGTGAATTTATTATCTCTCTATTAATATTAGATATTGATATCTAATTATGATTTATCGATAAATCAAATATCGGTCTTATGAATTTAAATTAAGTTAGGGTAATTAATTTAATTCATAAATTATATTTCTTAGAGAAATATATATTTGTATTTGATATAATTAATTAATTAGATTAATTAATTAATATAAATACATTGATGATTAAAAGGAGTGTATTTAACGGAGTCGTTTGACGAACGTCCGGTACACGAGCCGAGTGGCTCGGCTCGTTTTCTAGGAAACTTCCTTGTGGCCACCCACTCCTCATGGCATGGCATGATCTTGCATGTGTGTGGGAACTCACTTAGAGTTGAGATTCCCACATAATTGTGAATGATAGTTGTAAAGGAATAATTATTCCTTTATAATATATATCATTACATTATAAATGATGAGATGAGATAACTACAAACAACACATACTCATTCATTAGAGTGAGCTGCCAGCCGTGAGAGTAAAGTGAGGGAGGAGAAAAATTTTCCTTCTTCATTTTGTTCATCTTTGAGGTGAAAAGAAGTAAGAAAAATTGAGAGAAAAAATTCCTACGAGTTCCCTAGCCGTGTTCTTGGAGAACGGAGTCTCGTCGAAATTTTTCCGGGCAACTTCCGACGCGTGTGAAGTAGAGGCTTCGAACTTTCGGTGCTTGGAACAAAGGGATTTCGTGTTCGGGACGAGGTTCGTGATCGTCATCCAATTTTACGAAGAATTATTTCAAAGGCTTCAAGGGTATGATTTTTATCTTCGTATTTATTTTTCGTATATACGTTACTTGATCGATCCTGTTTGGGAATCGTTTTTATTTCCGCTGCGTATTTCGTTTTATTTTCTAATCCCAACAAAGGGTATCGAGCGAGGTCAATGATTTCGTTTATACGATTATTTGTGCATTTTGAATTCTTTTGGATGATGATTATGATTTAGAATCATATTTGGAATAATTTTAGATTTTAAATTGTTAGTTGTAGCATTACGCTTTTGGAAACGGGCGAAAAATGAAGAAACAGTGGTCATTGGCAAGAAGATCGCTCGGCCGTCAGCCAGTCGCCGAGCGTGCTCGCCATGACTCGCCAGGCTGAGAGTGCTCGCCAAGGGGCCGAGAATGATCGGGCTACCGCCGAGCAGTGGCTCGCCAGCACTCGGGTTTTTGGCCCGATTTTGAATCGGCCGCTGGGCCGGGCCTAAACCGGATTGTCCGGACTCGCTTTAAGTTTATATCGTTATAATTATTTCCCGATATTTAATTGGATTTTAATTTGACTAAATTAATATTTATAATATTTTTGAGTTAAGGGAAATAAATTAAACGAGAATATTATTTTTGGCGGATTACTTGAACGAATTAAAATGATGATTATTAGTATTAATTTGATTAATACCATTAAAATTGAATAGATTAATTTTATATTGATTGGATTAATATATTAATTGATTATTTAATTTTAATGCCACTTTATATTAATTGGATTAATATAGTAGAAATTGAATAGATTAATTTTATAGATTAATTAGATTAATTTATATTAAAATTAATTGTTTAATTTCGTTGCCATTACATGTTGTATGGAATCCTTATGTGATGGTGATATAGCTCGTGGACTTAGTTTTTGATTTGTTCGATTCGATTGGGTTGTAAAGGCCGTTTTGAGCCTATTTATTTTTACTAGAAAATTTGTATAGGATGCATTTTTTCAATGATGTAAGTATTATTTTGGGTATGACGAAGACCGAAGACAACCGACCGAGAAGACGAAGAATCGAAGACTGTATTTTTTTTATTTATTGGGCCATTCGCTTGGCCCAGTACTTAGGAATTAGGTCCATGAGCTATATGTTGGTAGTAACTAGGTTATTATTTTCTGTTTTTCATTTTGAATGATTGACAAACATAAAAACGCGCGTATAAATGAATTAATGTGCAAAGTGTAACATTAATCGCGAAATCCTCCCGACAACAAACAGACTAAGTTTGAAAAAGGTTACGAGGTTTCCTACCCTCCATCAAACTCGTAGAAAATTGATACCCGAGCTGATGTGCTATGCTTCCGAGTTATCGGGGTAGTACATTTGGTAGAGGTTGAAAAATTCTTGAGTGCATTAGATGCCTTCGGTTGGTGATAAATTTCGCCCCTAGAAACCTGATAGGTTGCCGGGTAAGATTCAATAGTCAAACCGATAGACGTTGATGGTCAACAACTTAGATAGTCTGGATTGCCAAGAAACCTGATAGGTTGAGGGTATGAAGACTATGGGTAAAAGAAGATCAAACCATCCGTTAGACGGGTTGGTGTTAGACACCACTTTACAGAAATTAATTGACAAGAAACCTAATAGGTTGCGTCTGTTAAAATTTGTAAAGAACTTGATCACCACTAAGAAGTCGTTCTAATCATGATTTTCGGATTATAACATGGGAGTGTATAATTCCGATAAAATTAGTGGGAGCCGAGACAAGAATTATACAAGCCCTTAAATTCTATACTCGGTCATAATAAAACAAGTCACTAATTTAATCTTGTCTAAATCTTTGCAGAAAACGAAATTGAATCTCTAAAATGGCTAAAACCCACTTGGAATACTACTTGAAAAGAATCTCCTAATCGGCCCTAACTTTGTTGATCAAGTTGCGGAATCGATGATTGTACTCAGATGGAGTCTCTGGATACGTCTTGGAGGCGGACATTCCACCGACTCCAATCCGGACTAGGGTAATCAGAAGACATTGACATCCATGAAAAATGGGTCAAGGATGATGTGCTAGTCCGTGGTTTTATGATGGGCTCAATGACTAATGAGCTGCAGAGCGCACGAGAAAATGACTTCGCTGGCGCATTCTCGCACACTTGACCGAACTTTATGGAGAGCATGTAGATCGCTAGATATGAAATATCAAAGCAGTTGTTCAGTGCTAGGATGAAAGAAGGGGACAAAGTGGGAGACCACGTCCTCAAGATGATCTCTATGATTGAGAGGCTCGAGGTGCTCAACTTTAATATGGATTTATCCCTTCAAATTGATCTCATCCTTCAATCTCTACCTGACTCTTTCACGCAGTTTGTAATGAATTTCAACTGTAATGAAATTACATGCACATTAGCTGGGCTAATGAATAAACTGGTAACGGCGCAGTCTAACATGAAGACTAAACCGAGAGAGGCTGCTCTTGTGATTTATTTTGGGCCTAAGAGGTCCAAGAACAAGAAGAAAAAGACCTACGAGCAGTACAAACCCAAGAAAGGGGTGCAAAAAGGAAAGGGCAAGGCCCGAAAGGTTCAAAAGGTAGGCGGTCCAAAACCTACGGACAAATGCCTTGAATGCGGTGAGTTGGCCATCGCGAAGGACTTGTCCCAAGATTAATGGCGCATCGTGCACGGAACTTTTGTTTTTGAAACTAATTGTTCCGCCATCGTATATTCTGCTTCATGGATTCTGGATTCAGGTGCCACTTCTCACATTTGTACTATGAATCAGGATCTGGAACGAAGTAGAAAACTTGAAGCTGGGGAAATAATGATCACTGTTGGAAGCGGACAAAGTGTCGAGGCAACCGATATTGGATCAATCCTTATGGGTTTAGAATCTGGTTTTATTTTGACATTAGATGAAGTACTTGTTTTGCCCAAAGGGCATAAAAACATTGTATCCATTCCAGTCTTGGACCGAAAAGGATTTTGTTTCTTCATTGGCAATGGCAGTTGTAAAATTTATTTTCGAAATAAATTGGTTGGAACAGCTACATTGTTGAATGGTTTATATCATCTGAACATGCAAAATAAAACAGCAGTAAACACTATAACTAGGAAACGTGGTAGGCAAGATACTAATCAAGCTCTTAAATGGCACCTTAGACTTGGTCATGTTGGTCAGACCAAGGTTCAGAAAATGGAGAAAGATGGACTTTTAAGTCCATTGGGTGTAGAACCCTATCCAACTTGTGAATCTTGCCTTAGAGGCAAAATGACTAAGTTCCCCTTCACAGGGACTTTTGAAAGGGCTGCCGATAAACTTGGATTGGTGCATACCGATGTTTGTGGTGCTTTAGAAGTAGCCCGAGACGTATATCAATATTTCATAACGTTCACAGATGATCATACTAGGTATGAGATTGTGTACTTAATGAAACATAAATCTGAAGCCTTTGCTAAATTCAAAGAATTTAAGGCCCTAGTTGAAAAACAAACTGGATGTCATATCAAAGCACTTCGGTCGGACCGAGGTGGCGAATATATGAGCACTGAGTTTGATGAGTTCCTTAAGAAACATGGAATAGTTTCACAATTCACGCCTCCAGGAACCCCACAGTGAAATGGTGTTTCAGAAAGGAGAAATCGGACTTTGTTGGACATGGTTCGCTCCATGTTAAATTACACTGATTTACCTATTTACCTGTGGGGGTATGCCTTACTAACCGCTGCCTATATCCTAAATAGATGTCCTTCCAAATGCTCCTATCACTCCGCATGAGATGTGGAAGGGTAAGAAACCAAGCCTTAATCACATAAGGATTTGGGGATGTCCAGCCTATGTCAAAAAGGCTAAGGTGGACAAACTGGAAGCGAGGTCCATAAAAGGACGTTTCATAGGATACCCAGAGGACTCGATGGGTTATCTATTCTACATGCCAGAAGACCATAGGGTCGTTGTGGCATTACAAGCGCACTTCCTTGAGGATGAATTCATTCAGGAGGGTGGCTCGGGTAGAAATATCTCTTTGGAAGAGCATAATGAAACTCCTAAGGAGACATCTGATCAGGGATCAAGAACCGAACCTATTGTAACACAACCTCCACTTCGAAGGTCTGATAGGGTATCTCACTTACCTGAGAGGTATGGCTATACACATGTCGAGGAACTGGGTCTCCACGACACACCTGATAGCAGTGAAAACGACCCTGTTGTAACACCCCAAACTAGGCGGATATTACAGTGCCGTGAATCCCCGACTGGGACCCACCAGGCAAATGAAAAGGGTGAATTAAATAATATAATTGTAGTACCGAACCACATTATATTACCAAACACTCCGATGAGGAGTTTAAGTACAACACACCAGGACAATACCGAATACTAGTGTATTTTATATGAAGATAAAATACACTACCCTGAATAAATAAACATTACAAACGGAATTTGCAGCAGAAAATACGAATGATGTAAATAATCAAATGATCAAAATGATGAACAAACGGAATGACTGGGGCCCCTACTAGTATCACTGGGACTCGCCGCCAACATGCTCTTCCGTGCCTTTGCCTTGCCGTGACTAAAACAAAATCCCCAACGGCCGGGCCATACGTAACAACAATCCTCAAGAGTTGAAATCACACAATCATGAATTAACATAAGTTATGAAATATACTTAATAATGAATAACGCTGAAGAGGAGTACCATATTACGCCCGTAATGTTCAGTGAAAGAGTACAATACGAATTTCCTGACACATCCTTCCTATTAACTAATTAGTCTCACGGAGGTAAGCATTACGTGTGCAGTCCAATGTATCGGTGAACCTAATACATGACCATCGTGTGCCCGACTAAAAATTCCACACAGCCACACCCGGCCACGCAATATGAACCCAGAAGGTCATATGAACGAGAATGACCGTAATGAATATCAATGAATAAGTAATAATCTGACAAAGTCAAGAATGACTCACCGAGATGAGAGTAATAATGAAATGAATGATAGCTCAACGAAAAGATTGGAACCGTCGTTCCTTATGACTGAAGTGATTAATTGACAATAACAAGTTTTAATATGATTAATACAATGATGAATGAGTTATGATTATGAGTAATCAACAACAAAAGGAATGAGTATCCTTTTAACCGAGTAAGAATTAACTTACTCAATACCGATGAAGAATGTCCGTCCACGAACAACGTCCTAACCAAGATACCGATCGCTCGAACAACCTTAATTCAATACAATTGCCAACAATCCGATCAATAACGAATTAAACACGAATATAACGAACTCAAGACGTCGATACGATTAAACCAAGTTCATTGGGGCATTATATCGAACACTTTGAGGCCAACTTTGATTGATTACCACTAAACCTCAATAATACCAACTTCAAATCCCCAAGAAGTGATTCAAAACAACTAAACATCTCCAATACGATCAATAATCCGTTATGAATATCCAAAAACGTGATTATCACAACAATTAATCGGAAATCCCCAAATCCAACTCGATATTCAAAGTGTTCTTGAATAAATCTCTCAAAAATCCAATGAATCCTTATACAAACTCATAATCATATACATATCCCTTCATATAACATGATTATAACGTCCAAAACATCATAACTCAACACAAAATCGAAATCCAAGGTGTTGAAGAGCTTACCTCTTGAAGATCCAACCACTACGATCCGATGAACACGAGTTATAACGAGTATCCAAGCTTCCCAAAGGAATGAAGATGATGAAGATTACACACTCAGTGATTGATGATGATGAAATCACTCTCTCAACACTCTCTCTCGGATGAAGAAGGAAAAATGAAAAAGTGAGGTGAAATGACCCGGCCAAATCATTAAAATCTGCTGGAAGTTACGGCGTAACTCGGCCCTCTTACGGCCGTAACTTTCCAAGTCAACGGCCTTACGGCCAGAACGGCCAACTCAGACGGCCGTAACTCGGCTTCGTCCAAAGCTCGCCGACACACTTACGGCCGTAACGTTCCTTAGTTACGGCGTAACTCGCCTTAAATCAAAAACACCCGTCGACAGCCTTACGGCCGTGCACACCTTACGGCCGTAACTTTCGGATGATACGGCCGTATCCGGCCAACCTTACGGGCGTAACCCGCCTTCGTCAAAAATGGCGGACATCCTTCCTGCACAGACGGCCGCATTCCGGCCAAGCCTTACGGCCGTACTCGCCTCGACTTACGGCCGTATGCCGCAACCCTTACGGCCGTAAGTCACCCCGATCGGCAACACCGAAATTTACGACGCCACTTACGGCCGTATCTCACCTTCCCCTTACGGCCGTAACTCACCTTCGGCCAAAATGCCCGGCGACTCTTTGGACCACTTACGGCCAGAATCGCCAGCCTTACGGCCGTACCGCCGACTTACGGCCGTATCCTAGAACCTTACGGCCGTAACTCGATCTTGGCCAAGGTGAATCAATCCGATAATTCCGATTCCACGATACGACTGATGAATGATCCGACATAACATACGAATGTGAAAATGAACAAGTCTAACACGAGCCAAAGATGATACTCTCGACAAGGCTATCAATCACAATGAAAATGATAATACTCCGCCTCGATCTAAAAACGGAGATAAAATGACGATCGATAAGCGATATACGATTACAACATGCCAACATTGAACGCAATTGAGTGATTCATGAATGATGAGTGATTATTAATGAGTGAGAATTCTCGAGTGACAATTACAGATCGATAATTATGAATGAAAATGAATGAATTACAACCGGGTATTACATACTCCCCCCCTTAAAATAGTTTCGTCCCCGAAACTAAGGTTCAAACAACTCGGGATGACTCTCCCGCATACTCTCTTCGGTTGCCCAAGAGGCCTCTTCGACTCCGCGGCTAGACCACAGAATTTGAACTAAAGGACTCGGCTGATTCCTCAACCTGCTTGATTCGCCGCTCTAAAACTCGAATAGACGTTGCTCATCTGAATGATCGTCGGCGATCTCGATTTCGGCGAACGGGAGTATGTGACTCGGGTCGGCAACATACTTCCGCAACTGAGAGACATGAAATACATTATGAATTCGGCTCAACGCCGGAGGTAAAGCCAATCGATAAGCTAACTCGCCCACTCGATCCAAAATCTCAAACGGTCCAATGAATCTCGGACTCAACTTTCTCCTCTTCCCAAAACGGAAAATACCTCGACTCGGGGATACCTTGACCAAAACGTGGTCGCCCGTCTCGAACTCTAGTGGTCGACGACGATTATCGCATAGGATTTCGCCGACTGAAATGCCAACATACGACTCGATTAAATCTACCTTCTCTCGGCGGCTATAAGCATATCGGGCTCAGTGCCGATTGATTCGACAAGTCATCCCAACACAAAGGAGACCGACAACGACGACCGTACAAGGCCTCGTAAGGTGCCATCTTAATGGAAGCATGCCACTATTATTATACGTGAACTCGATCAATGGTAGTTGGGCTTCCCAATCGTCCTTCCAATCGAGGACGCATGCCCTCAACATGTCCTCTAATGTCCGAATAGTCCTCTCCGATTGTCCGTCTGACCGAGGATGAAAAGCGATCGAGATTGAGCCGAGTTCCCATAGCACGATGAATCGATTTCCAAAATGAGACACAAATCGTCCGTCACGATCGGAAACGATACTCTTAGGAGTACCATGAAGTCGACTATCTCTTTGATGAACAATCGAGCCGATCTCTCAGACCCCACGTTTCCTTGATCTCAAGGAAATGAGCTGATTTGGTTAAGCGGTCCACGATCACCCGGATCGTATTCATGCCACGACGACTCGCGTCGGCAAACTCGTGATGAAATCCATAGAAATGTCTTCCCACTTCCATTCGGGAATAGGAAGAGGTTTCAGCATACCGTCGGCCGCCGATGTTCAATCTTAACTTGTTGACAGGTTAAGCATCTCGAAACAAATTCTGCGACTTCTCGCTTCATATTACTCCACCAGTAATTTTGTTTCAAGTCCTTGTACATCTTGCTAGACCGGATGCACGAATAAGGGGTAGCATGAGCTTCCTTCAAAATCGAGTTTTTCAACTCGTCATTCGCAGTACACACAACCGATTCTTAAACCTCAAAAGTCCATCCTCGTGGACCACAAATCCAGGGCTTTCCCGAGCCACATCCTCACGGATGCGCAACAATGAAGGGTCGAACTCTGGTTCTCTCGATTACCTCCTCGAGTGACGATGAAATCTCTAACATACAAAGCTGTCCCCGAACTCGCTGAAGCCAGACCTCGATCTCGGGTCTAAGAAATTCCTGCTGAAGTTCATTCTGAACTGTTAGACGAGCAAGCATCAGCTCCTTAACGGACTTGCGACTCAAGGCGTAGGCGACAACGTTCGCCTGTCCCGGGTGGTAGAGGATCTCAATATCATACTCCTTGATTAATTCCAACCACCGTCTCTGACGCATATTTAACTCCTTCTGAGTAAATATATACTTTAAGCTCTTATGATCGGTGAATATCTGACAGGTGACGCCATAACGGTAACGACGCCAGATCTTCAAAGCGATCACCACGCCGCTAGCTCCGTGTCGTGGGTCGGATAATTAACCTCGTAAGGCCTCAATTGCCGTGAAGCATAGGCAATAACTTTCCTGTTCGCATGAGCACACATCCGAGACCCCGTCCGACGCATCACTATAAACCACAAATCCCTCCGTCCCTGCGGCAAGGAAAGTACAGTGCCGACATTAACCGGCTCTTGAGTTCCTCAAAACTCACGACACGCGTCGGACCACGTGTATTTCTTATCCTTTCGCAAAAGGTTCACAATGGTTGAGCAATTTTGGAAAATCCTTCCACAAATCGCCGATAATAACCCGCTAGTCCGAGAAACTCCGGATTTCCTTAACATTCTTCGGAGGTAACCAATCTCGAATAGCCTCCGTCTTCGAGGGTCGACACGAACTCCGTCGATGAGATTACATGTCCGAGAAAAGTCACCGGACATCCAGAACTCACATTTGGAGAACTTCCCATAAAGTTGTTCGCGTCTCAACACGTCGAGTACTTGATGAAGGTGAAACTCGTGTTCCTCCCGGTCACGAGAATAAATCAAAATGTCATCGATGAAGACAACAACAAACCGATCCAAAAAGTCGATGAAGACCCGATTCATTAACTCCATGAATACCGCAGTGCATTAGTCAATCCGAACGGCATAAACACAAACTCAAAATGGCCAAAGCGTGTTCTAAACGACGTCATATAGATGTCCGACTCTCGAATCCGCAACTGATGATATCCGGACCTTAAGTCGATCTTTGAAAATACTGAAGCTCACTGAAGTTGATCTAAAAGATCATCAATACGGGGTAAGGGGTACTTATTCTAGATCGTCACCTGTTGCTCAACTCCCGATAATCAATACATAAGCGGAATGAACCATCCTTCTTCTTGACAAATAACACCGGTGCTCCCACGGGGGCACTTTTCGGCCGAATATAACCCTTCTCGAACAACTCTTCAAGTTGGTTCTTTAATTCCTGCATTTCGGTCGGGGCCATCCGGTACGGCGCCTTCGATATCGGGGACGTACCAAGCTCCAACTCAATCGTGAATTCCACATCCCTCTGTGGAGGCAAACCAGGTAACTCGTCTATAAAAACATCGGCATATTCCCTCACCACCGGAATATCCGTTAACATTACTGATGACTTCTCGGTTTCGGCCATATAGCACCAATAACCGACACATCCCTGATTGAGTAACCTTACTGCTTTCATCAAATTAATGACCTTACGAGCAGTAGGATTACCTCCCCGAAACACACATTCAACCCCCTCGTCTGAAATGATAGTGACCATATGCTTACGGACACTAATGATGGCATCATGACGATCCATCCAATCAATACCCAAGATGACGTCGTCCCTCGGCAAATCTACCACGATTAGGTCTGCTGGCCATACACGACCATGAAACTGAATCGGACAATTCTGAATCTCACGACACGATAATTCGTCTACCATCGTGTAGGCCAATGACATAAGGCTCACAACTAGTAGCACTACCTGCGTAGTCTACTCAAACATGACTCGGAAATGAATGAATGCGATGCACCAAGATCGAAAAGAGTACACACAGTTGAGATAGAATATCGAGTGTACCCGAGATCATTCGGGCCTCTGGATCATCGGTCTTCTTCATCTCATAAATCCGGGGCTTGCTAGTCCCGCACCGGACGCTCCGTCGATGGCTAAAAGCTCCACCTTTAGTCGCTCCCGTCGTTTTAAACGACGCTGATTGAGTGGCCCGATTCGAACGGCTGACTGTTTAGGGGCCCGGGATGACGTCCGAGTAGGTTTGGAGTCCCTACGGCAAAACGGGCCTTATGCCCAGCAATTCCACAATTATGACATGTGATAGTCCGCCGGACACTTGGTACCGAGGTGACCAAGTTCCCGCAGCTTATAACAGTGATGGCGAAGCCGCCGAGACGAGATTCCATGGGTCTAGACGACACAGAGGTCGCCGTAAAAGCGGAGCCCGCGGGGTTTCTTGAAAGTGGCACGACTCCCGCCGATCGATTACGATTCTGGACTTCTTGCTAGCAGACGAAGGTTGCCGCTTAGCAATTTCTTTAGCAGTAAGCTCGTAGGTGAGAGCTTTCTCAATGAACTCGCCAACGTGGTGCAATTATGATTAAGTAAATCAAGTCTCATACGGGGTTTCACCTCTTTGAAATACTTGATCTTGTCCGCTTCGAGTGAATGATAGATGAGGCGAACGGAAGAAGTTCCCGAAATTTCTCGGCAATGGCGAGAACATCCTCGTCTGCCGAGGGTCGGGGGTGAGCAATTCCGATACTTGGACTCTTTGAGTGGGGCCGGATAATACCTCTCCATCATGAGAGTCTTGAACTGATCCCAAGTACATGATCCGTCTCAGGCTTCAACGATAACCACCATGAATGAGCGCTCTTACCGAGATAGTAAGCCGCAATCGAAACCTTGTGTCCCTCGGGACACTCTACCATAGCAAACAGCCTTCTCGAAATGCTCGAGCCAATGAATGATATCTCGCTGCAGAGCCCTCAAAAGTAGGTGGCCTCGCGAGAGATATCGCCGATGATGTTACTCACATTCCTCTCTTGCCTCCGAGGTGGCGGCGGAGGAGCTCGGTCCCGATTGACGGAGTTATGCATCGTCTCCATCAACCGAGCCATCCGAGTCATTTGGGCCATCATGCCCGCATAAATGCGAGTGGATCAACCCGGACACCCTCCGCGAGCCGTGTCCTGCGACTCCCGATAGGGAATGATCGCGTCGGTGAATGAGTGGCGGCACACCGCTCGATGAGTTAGCATTATTCTGGCATTTGCACGTGTGTTCGCACGAGTTCCTGGATTCGGCCCGCTCCACGGCCTCGTCCTCCTCGTCCTCTGCCCGGCTCTTTCCATACTGAAGTAGGAAAGTCACATGATGATTATATATCTCGCATGAGTATCACATTATGATTATATTATGAAATGATGAAAATGAGCATACGCGCTCAAATACAGCGATTACATGAATGATCAATTGACGTGACATGATTATCTGATGAAGTTACTGAAATGATTATCTTGAATGAGTTAACAAGATTAATGATTCGATCTTCCTGATCAACAACTGAACAATGAAATGAATTGACTGATTAATGAGTTAACTTTGGCCCGTCCGGCCAAAATGACAATGATGATTGAGGATTGTTAACTGATGAATTATGAATGAATGATTAATGCCAGAAATTATACCATGGCATTAGAAATCTTACAGTTCTTGGTCTGATTGGCTCGGCATTTGCACAGGTCACACGTGACGCGAAAGTCCAATGATACTAGTCCAATGACGACGATTTAAAATGAGACATGACTTGGAGGGTAGTATTCAAAACCACTCTCCGATACCAACTCTGTAACACCCCAAACTAGGCGGATATTACAGTGCCGTGAATCCCCGACTGGGACCCACCAGGCAAATGAAAAGGGTGAATTAAATAATATAATTGTAGTACCGAACCACATTATATTACCAAACACTCCGATGAGGAGTTTAAGTACAACACACCAGACAATACTGAATACTAGTGTATTTTATATGAAGATAAAATACACCACCCGAATAAATAAACATTACAAACGGAATTTGCAATGGAAAATACGAATGTGAAATAATCGAAATGATCAAAATGATCGAACAAACGGAATGACCGGGCCCCTACTAGTATCATCGGGACTCGTCGCCGTCAACATGCTCTTCCGTGCCTTTGCCTTGCCGTGACTCGAAAACAAAATCCCCCAACGGGTCGCCATACGTAACAACAATCCTCAAGAGTTGAAATCACACAATCATGAATTAATCAAGTTATGAAATATTCTTAATTATGAATTACGCCGAAGAGGAGTACCATAGTACGCCCGTAATGTTCGTGCAAGTGTACAAGACGAATGTCCGACACATCCGTCCTTGTACCTAATTAGTCTCACGGAGGTAAGCGTTACCGTGTGCAGCATACCCAATGTATCGGTGAACCCAATACATGACCATCGTGTGCCCGACTAAAAATTCCACACACCACACCCGCCACGCAATATGAACCCGAGAAGGTCATATGAACGAATGACCGTAATGAATATCAATGAATAAGTAATAATCGACAAAGTCAAGAATGACTCACCGAGATGAGAGTAATAATGAAATGAATGATAGCTCAACGAAAAGATTGGAACCGTCGTTCCTTATGACTGAAGTGATTAATTGACAATAACAAGTTTTAATATGATTAATACAATGATGAATGAGTTATGATTATGAGTAATCAACAACAAAAGGAATGAGTATCCTTTTAACCGAGTAAGAATTAACTTACTCAATACCGATGAAGAATGTCCGTCCACGAACAACGTCCTAACCAAGATACCGATCGCTCGAACAAACTTAATTCAATACAATTGCCAACAATCCGATCAATAACGAATTAAACACGAATATAACGAACTCAAGACGTCGATACGATTAAACCAAGTTCATTGGGGCATTATATCGAACACTTTGAGGCCAACTTTGATTGATTACCACTAAACCTCAATAATACCAACTTCAAATCCCCAAGAAGTGATTCAAAACAACTAAACATCTCCAATACGATCAATAATCCGTTATGAATATCCAAAAACGTGATTATAACAACAATTAATCGGAAATCCCCAAATCCAACTCGATATTCAAAGTGTTCTTGAATAAATCTCTCAAAAATCCAATGAATCCTTATACAAACTCATAATCATATACATATCCCTTCATATAACATGATTATAACGTCCAAAACATCATAACTCAACACAAAATCGAAATCCAAGGTGTTGAAGAGCTTACCTCTTGAAGATCCAACCACTACGATCCGATGAACACGAGTTATAACGAGTATCCAAGCTTCCCAAAGGAATGAAGATGATGAAGATTACACACTCAGGTGATTGATGATGATGAAATCACTCTCTCAACACTCTCTCTCGGATGAAGAAGGAAAAATGAAAAAGTGAGGTGAAATGACCCGGCCAAATCATTAAGTACTGCCGGAAGTTACGGCCGTAACTCGGCCCTCTTACGGCCGTAACTTTCCAAGTCAACGGCCTTACGGCCGTAACCGGCCAACTCGTACGGCCGTAACTCGGCTTCGTCCGAAAGCCTGCCGACACACTTACGGCCGTAACCGTTCCTTAGTTACGGGCGTAACTCGCCTTCGTCAAAAACACGTCAGCGGCCTTACGGCCGTACCGCACACCTTACGGCCGTAACTCGGATGATACGGCCGTATCCGGCCAACCTTACGGGCGTAACCCGCCTTCGTCAAAAATGGCCGGACATCCTTCCTGCAGCGTACGGCCGTACCCGGCCAAGCCTTACGGCCGTACCTGCCTCGACTTACGGCCGTATGCCGCAACCCTTACGGCCGTAAGTCACCCTGATCGGCAACACCCGAAATTTACGAACGCCACTTACGGCCGTATCTCACCTTCCCTTACGGCCGTAACTCACCTTCGGCCAAAATGCCCGGGCAGCCTGCTGGACCACTTACGGCCGTAACCGGCCAGCCTTACGGCCGTACCCGCTGACTTACGGCCGTATCCCAGAACCTTACGGCCGTAACTCGATGCTGGCCAAGGTGAATCAATCCGATAATTCCGATTCCACGATACGACTGATGAATGATCCGACATAACATACGAATGTGAAAATGAACAAGTCTAACACGAGCCAAAGATGATACTCTCAGTACAAGGCTATCAATCACAATGAAAATGATAATACTCCCGTCTCGATCTAAAAATGGAGATAAAATGACGATCGATAACTGATATACGATTACAACATGCCAACATTGAACGCAATTGAGTGATTCATGAATGATGAGTGATTATTAATGAGTGAGAATTACTGAGTGACAATTATAGACTGATAATTACTGAATGAAAATGAATGAATTACAACCGGGTATTACACCTGTCACCTATGACCAAGCGATAGTGGATGTAGACTATGATAAATGGCAAGAAGCAATGGAAGCTGAGATAGACTCGATGCATACCAATCAGGTCTGGACTCTAGTAGATCTTCCAACTGGCATGAGGACTATTGGAAATAAATGGATCTATAAGAGAAAGACGGATGGGGATGGCAAGGTTGATGCCTATAAGGCCAGGCTTGTGGCAAAGGGTTATACCCAAAGGGAAGGAATCGATTATCATGATACCTTCTCGCCCGTAGCTATGATAAAGTCGATTCGCATGATGCTTGCCATTGCTGCCTATTATGATTATGAAATATGGCAAATGGATGTCAAAACAGCTTTTCTAAATGGGTACCTCGAGGAGGAAATCTATATGGAACAGCCTAAAGGTTTTGTGTCCAAAGCTAATATTCATAAAGTGTGTAAGCTGCAACGAGCCATTTATGGTCTGAAGCAAGCTTCTCGGAGTTGGAACCTTCGATTTGTGAAGCGATTAAGGACTTTGACTTGAACGAAATGAGGAGGAACCGTGTGTTTACAAAAAGATCGTGGGAGCAACATTGCGTTCTTAGTACTATATGTAGATGATATTCTACTTATAGGAAATAACATAGCAATGCTTCAAGACTGTGAAAGCTTGGCTTTCTAAAACGTTCTCCATGAAAGACTTGGGAGAAGCTTCCTATATTCTAGGGATCCGTCTTTACAGAGATAGACCACGAAGAATGATAGGACTTTCCCAAGCCCTTTATATCGATAAAATCCGAGAAGATTCAAGATGGATGAATCTAAAAGAGGGTTCCTTCCCATGCGACATGGAATTCATCTCACCACGAAAATGTGTCCTCAAAGTGAGGAAGACAAGAGAGAGATGAGTAAGGTACCCTATGCCTCGGCAAAGGTAGCCTCATGTACGCTATGTTGTGTACGAGACCAGACTTGGCCTACGCTGTGAGTATGGTAAGTCCGTTTCAAGCAAACCGGGAAGGGAACATTGACCGTAAAGAACATTCTTAAGTACTTAAGAAGAACTAGAGATTTAGTTCTTACTTATGGTGGTGGAGAATCAAGGTGATTGGATTCACCGATTCTCGATTTTCAAGGAGACAATGACGACTCTAAGTCGACATCCGGGTATTTATTTACTCTCAATGGAGGAGCAAGATCTGAGAAGCTCCAAGCAAACCGCTACTACAGATTCCACCTGCCAAGCAGAGTATCAAGCTGCCTCAGAGGCTAGCAAAGAAGCATTTTGGATGCAGAAGTTTATACAAGAACTTCAAGTGGTGCCTAACGCGGAGTTGCCTATATCACTATTCTGTGATAATGATGGAGCTGTCGCCCAAGCCAAGGAGTCGAGGGCTCACCACAACACCAAGCATATAGAGAGAAAGTACCACATCGTTCGAGAGATGGTGGAAAAAGGATATGTTTCATTAGAAAGAGTAGATTCAGAAGACAATGTCTCTGACCCGCTGACTAAGCCATTATCTCAGGCCGTCTTAGAAAGACATCTGAAGAACATGGGTATTGGATACCATGATGTGTGGCATTGAGTGCAAGTGGGAGATTGTTAGGAATATGCCCTCGAATGCCACTCAGGGGATGAGAGAGTAAGGGCATTATACTTGTAATTATGGAATAATTAATAAAAAGGCAATACGATTCATTCACTGTTTATTGTATTTCAATTGCATTCTTGACTTGGTAAACATTGAAGTGAAGTCCATGTAAATAAATCGAACATTCCATTATCGTTATGGGATAAGAGAAAATGTACTGGAAGTGTTTAAAGTTTATTTACGTAAATTGTTCGCAAGTCAATAAACTAAAAATGGGCATTAAGTTTTAATATGACTTGTATAACTGATGCTAGGATGTGTGCACGTCTTGATAGCATAGTTATAAGTATATTGGTGGGGCCAGTATACTCGAACACGACTCATACTCGATTCAGTCACACGGTATTCACTCTCGGAGAGTCGATGACGAATCGAAAGGTTGTGATAGTATACGTGGACCTTTGACTTGAGGGTTCAAGAGAAGATGTGCTGTGACGTTTAGTTTGTCATTAGAGTAGTTAGACTCATTTGCTTAATTGCCGAGTCGACCTCAAGTGCGGACTATACGGGCGGGTGCGATCTTTCTTGTACGCCAAGAAAGGATTCTATCTCTGTTAGTGAGCAGCGAATGTCCTATACGGTTAATGGCAAATAAGATCATAAGTCTTTGGCAAAGCATTACGATATAGTCGTATTAGATACACTATTAATCGATCGGTTTTGATTTGCATTAACACATGTATAGAGTTTAGTCAATAGTAGGGTTTGACTTACCGTGACCCAAGACTTGACCGGACATCGATGAAGGGTCTATACGTATATAGTATTCACGACATAATGGTTCCGGAATGATCCCTTCATTCGTTCTCGCCGGGGTTTACTGATGCGGCCGCTAGTGGCTAAGTCTTGCCGCACTCATTAGTTCCTCCCAATGCCTACCGAGACGGACCTCTGCAGTCGCGCATCGGGAGCGTTGACGGATAAATGTGAATTTATTATCTCTCTATTAATATTAGATATTGATATCTAATTATGATTTATCGATAAATCAAATATCGGTCTTATGAATTTAAATTAAGTTACCGGTAATTAATTTAATTCATAAATTATATTTCTTAGAGAAATATATATTTGTATTTGATATTATTAATTAATTAGATTAATTAATTAATATAAATACATTGATGATTAAAAGGAGTGTATTTAACGGAGTCGTTTGTGAACGTCCGCATACGAGCCGAGTGGCTCGGCTCGCTTTCTAGAAACTTCCTTGTGGCCACCCACTCCTCATGGCATGGCATGATCTTGCATGTGTGTGGGAACTCACTTAGAGTTGAGATTCCCACATAATTGTGAATGATAGTTGTAAAGGAATAATTATTCCTTTATAATATATATATCATTACATTATAAATGATGAGATGAGATAACTACAAACAACACATACTCATTCATTAGAGTGAGCTGCCAGCCGTGAGAGTAAAGTGAGGGAGGAGAAAAATTTTCCTTCTTCATTTTGTTCATCTTTGAGGTGAAAAGAAGTAAGAAAAATTGAGAGAAAAAATTCCTACGAGTTCCCTAGCCGTGTTCTTGGAGAACGGAGTCTCGTCGAAATTTTTCGGGCAACTTCCGACGCGTGTGAAGTAGAGGCTTCGAACTTTCGGTGCTTGGAACAAAGGGATTTCGTGTTCGGGACGAGGTTCGTGATCGTCATCCAATTTTACGAAGAATTATTTCAAAGGCTTCAAGGGTATGATCTTTATCTTCGTATTTATTTTTCGTATATACGTTACTTGATCGATCCTGTTTGGGATTCGTTTTTATTTCCGCTGCGTATTTCGTTTTATTTTCGGAATCCCAACAAATCTTTGAGAATACTGCAACTCCCTGCAGCTGATCAAATAAATCATCTATGCGAGGTAACGGATACTTGTTCTTGATGGTCACTTTGTTTAGCTCACGGTAATCGACACATAAACATAGTGAACCACCCTTCTTTCTCACAAACAGAACATGTGTGCCCCAAAGCGAAGTACTCGGTCTGATGTACCCTTTCTCCAACAGTTATCCCAACTGATTCTTTAATTCTTGCATTTCGGAAAGTGCCATACGATAAGGTGTCTTAGAAATCGAAGCCGCGTCGGGCTCTAAATCAACGGAAAATTCCTTCTCTCGATCTGGCGGTAAACCCGGAAGGTCGTTTAGAAAAACGTCTGGATACTCATTAACAAATGGAATCAAAGAGAAATCGACCCCATTCCCTTCCAACTTCAAAGCTCAACACCAATAGGTCGTGCAACCTTTATTTAAGAGTTTCGCGGTCTTCATGGCGCTGATAAGCAACTTGGGATGACCTGATTTACGTCCCATGAACGAGTACTCAGAACCATCTTTAGTCATCATAGTGATAACCTTAGTGCGGTAATTCATAATTGCTTGGTGGCTCTCAAGCCAGTCCTCACCGAGGATCAAATCCTCGCCCTTGATATCAACCACAATTAAATTCGATAACCAATCAATACCTTCTATGCTCACTGGATAATCTCTAATATCCCGATTCCTCACGATTCTATACATGCTAGGCAGTTTCACAATGAAAGGATCGCAAGTAGTCATACAATTTATATGCAAACGGCATACACAATCCAAGGAGATAAAAGAATGTGTAGCACCAGAATCAAAAAGTACTCGAACCGGATGAGATAGGATATGAATGGTACCTGAGGCCACCGCCACATCAGGTTCATCTGCTCGGATCATCTCATAAACTCGTGGGTGTGCCGAACCGATGCTAGAATCTCCCTCTCTAGCGGTCTGACTACGTCCCCGGCTTCTGCCGTAACCCTACTGTGACTGGCTAACGGATGGTTGCTGATTCATACTATGATCTCTATGTGTTGGGGCAAAAGCCCGAGTATTCAAAGTTTGATCCTACTCGGGACAATAGACTACCCTGTGTCCCATATGACCACAAGTGTGACACTTCAGAGGTGGGAAATTGCACTCGAGGTTGATGTGGCCTCGATGACCACAATTAAAATAGGTCACCGGGCGAGTTGAGGTGCTTGGAGCAGAACGAAAGCTCTTCTTCCCTTTAAAAGAATGTGATGACTGCCCGACAGAATGGTTAGCCATGTGAGGTCTCTGAAATTTGCTAACTTTAGAGCCAGAAAAATTACCAGTGGTCTTTTGCTTCTTCGGCTCGTCTGTGGTGTCATTGTGGGAACACAACATGTCATATGCCAAAGCCCTGTCTCGGTATTCTTTCAGAGTGGTGCAAGCAAGTCCGGCCATATAACGCCATAAACCCATATTCATCCTCATGTCGAAGTGGCGGATCTTGTCAGGCTCATCATGCACCTGATTCTTCACATGAATCAGTTGTTGGTTGTATTCCACTATCGCCTGTGAGACTGGGATATTTTGCAGCTTAGCTTCGAAAAAGGCTCGGATCCTGCTTTCTTGCACTGGCTAAGGATAATACTCGGCCTCTAGTAGATCCTTAATTCGTCCCATATAGCAGCATAATCTTGCGGGTTAATGGCTTTCCACCAGGTCACGGCTTCCTTAGTAAGGAAGTACTGAGCAATCGGTACCTTCCTCGTTTCTGAATAGTTAACCACTTCAAACACTTTTTCCAATTCAAACAGCCAACGTTCCCAACCTGCTGGGTCGGTAGCACTGCTGAATTGCAGGGGATGCATATGAACCATATTCTGGAGTAAAACATCTGTTTTCAGACTAGGATTATTCAGTTGAACAGCTTGGGCCAGGACAGTCATCTGATTTGCCAACTGTTGAAGAACATTCGTAACCCCAACAACTGCATGATTCCCCTGACCGGTCAACTGGTCATGTTGACTCTCGGTATTGGGATGCATTGAGTTAGATAAACTAGGGTGTCCGACCCTACAACGGAACTGAGGGAAGCAGCCGCGCCATGTCCTCGTCCGCGTCCACGACCACGGCCTCGTCCTCGACCCCTGTCAGCAGACATTCTGAAGGATACACAAAATACATAAGTACAATTCAAATCGCCCATCATCGAGGTGATCGATTCCCAAGAATACCAAATCAAAAGTGAAGCGATTAGGAAAAAATACAAGAGTAAAAGGACTTACCAGTACCGATCGCACCGGGATGATGGCAATAGAGTGATACTGTACTCGAACAATAACACAATTTGACCCAAAAGACCGACAACCTAGGTATCCATAAATCTAAGCTCTGATACCATATTCTGTAATACCCCCAAGCTATTCAGGGTATGTTACAGAGCCGGAGCCCTCCATGGGACCCACAAGGCTATAATTACGCGGAACCATAAACTCCGACCGATAAGGTTTAAACATAATCCTAATAGAAGGTAATAAGGATGACACCAATGTAACAATCAATTCGACAGAATGCAATACATCAGGAATTTGAAACCCAGGGCAACACAGGCCACAACATCATGAACATCTAAAACATTACTCGAGTATTCAAACCATTCCAAGTACAACAACACTGAATGGAACAAGGTACAAAACACAGACAGAATTAAAACATAGCATCACTCTTGCCCATCATCTTCATGCCGAACCGGTACCCGCCTTTCCCCTCTCCTGGATCCTGAAATACATGAAAGGTATTTCCCCCAAAAGGGGTTAGCCATCGAATAACTAGTACAAGTATATCGAATGTGAAACACAATACTTCTCGACAATAAAGTAAATGTAATCATCATTTCATCAAACTCAAGACTAGTATTCCGGAATAACTAAATCTCATATAACTTCATTTCGATACATACGTGATTAACCATGGAACCGCACCAAAGGCAACATAACCCTCTGAGGACCCGGCAGTCCGTCCAAGAGTGGTTAACCCAAAATATTCGTAGAACTGCACCAAAGGCAACGGAACCCTATGAGGCCACCTAAAGACCCTCCCAGAGTGAATATATACAATCATACAATTCATATACCTCACTTTCAAAGTAGAGAACATACAATAATAAACATATACTTGCCTTTGAGACATTAGAACCGAAATGAAAATGTTATTCAAGCTCAAAAGGTCCAAGAACGCACTTCCGGACTAAATGATTCATAAGGAAATATGATAATCAATCATAAATACTCAATTCTCAAGGAAGACTCCTGAAACCCCCCCTTTTAGGATTCATAAATCTTCCAAGTACTCATATAGAGGATGGAAATCATCCAAACCCTCTCCACTTCAAGTAATACACAAAAATATTCAGATAATCATAAGGGAAATGTGGGGACAGGGTAGATACATCATAATCTCAAGGATTTCAAGCTTTGAAATGGATAAATCAGACGGATCTAAGAAAATCCCTAAAAATTCCCCAAACTAGGGTTCTAAATAATTTACCTTGTTCGGAGAGAATGAATGGATTAGATGTTGTAAAATCCTTGTTATCCAGCTAAAGATGTTCATGGATGATGAAAAGTTGTTCCAAATCGCCTCAGGATCGCCTCTATGGCGTGCTCTCATCGGAAATATGGAAAATGAGAAGATAATGATGAAGAAGGCGGCTGACTTAATTTATATACTAGGCCTAATTAGCGTGCGCTAATTCTGAAGTATAGCACTTGCTAATGAGGTCACCCTGTAGTCCAGTAGCCTCTGCCCTGCGCCGATAGCATGCGCTACGCAATACCTATAACGTGCGCTAGCTCACGCCTAGCGTGCGCTACCTGCTAGTCTGGAGAGCAGAAACCCCCTACTGCCACTGCTAAACCCGAGCAGTTAGCGTGCGGTACATCAGATGCTAGCACGCGTTACCAAGCATGTGTTAGATCACGTCTAGCGTGCGCTAATTGCTAGTCTAGAGGGCAGAACCCAGCTACTGCCTCTGCCAAGACCGGACCAATAGCGTGCGCTACTGGTGAAACTAGCGCGCGCTACTCAACATAAATAGCGTGCGTTAGCTTATGCCTAGCGTTCACTATCTGCCTAACTCAAAACATCGCTCCAAGGTCCAATCAATACGAACATTTCCCGAAAGGTACGAAACTCTAAAATCAACAACAACAACGTCTTAATAAGGGCTTAGAAGAGCGACAAAAGTGAAAGGATGTCAAAACCAACAATTCATAAAAGTATGGGTATTACACCCTCTACTTATGACCAGGCGATGGTAGATGTGGACTCCGTGAAGTGGCAAGAGGCTATGGAAATTAAGATAGACTCTATGCGTGCAAATCAGGTCTAGACTTTAGTGGATCGTCCTAAGGGCAGAGCATGGATTGGGAATAAATGGATGTACAAGAAAAAGACTGATGGAGATGGCAGGGTTGATACCTATAAGGCCAGACTTGTGGCGAAGGATTATTCCCAAAGAGAGGGAATCAATTATTTGTAGCCATGATAAAGTCTATTCGCATGATGATCACCATAGCACCCCATTTGGACAATGAAATATGGCAAATGAATGTGAAAATGGCATTCTTAAATGGATTCCTCGAGGAAGAGATCTATATGGAACAACCTAAGGGAATCATATATGAGGCCAATATTCATAAAATATGCAAGCTTCAGCGTGCCATCTATAGACTGAAGCAGGCTTTGCAAAGTTGGAATCTTCGTTTTGATGATACAGTCAAAGAGTTTGATTTTGTCAAAAACAAAGAGGAGTCATGTATTTACAAGAAGGTTAGTGGGAGCAAATTGTGTTCTTAGTACTATATGTCAATGACATTCTACTTATAGGAAACGACGTATAGGAATGCTTAGTTATGTGAAATCTTGGCTTTCTAATAAGTTCTCAATGAAAGACTTAGGAGGAGCCACCAATAATCTAGGTATTCATCTCTACCAGATAGAGCGAAGAGAAAGATACGTCTTTCCCAATCCCTCTACATAGAAAAGATCCTGAAGGGATTTAGGAAGGAAAATTCTAAAAGAGGTTTCCTAACTATGCAACATGGTGTGAAACTTTTCTTAGAGATGTGTCTTCAAAATGAGGAAGACAGAAATGAAATGAGCAAGGTACCATATGTTTCAGCAGTGGGTAGCATCATGTACGCTATGATTTGCACTAGATAGGACATTATCTATGTTGTGAGTGTAGTAAGTCCGTTTTAGTCAAATATAGGGCAGGAACATTGAACTGCTGTAAAGAACATTCTTAAGTACCTGAAAAGGACTAAAGACTTGGTTATTACATAAGGTGGTGGAGAAATTAAAGTGATGGGTTATACGGACTCATATTTTTCGAGAGACATGGATGCGCAGATGTCCACATCAGGGTATATCTTTACTCTGAATGGTAGAGCAATATATTGGAGAAGTGCTAGGTAAATTGCGACTGCAATTTATACATGTCAAGCCGAATATCAGGCAGCCACGGAGGCTGCTAAAAAGGCATTTTAGATTAAGAATTTTACTGAGGAACTTCAAGTGGTTCCTGAATCAGATCGGCCCGTGGCCATATTTTGTGACAACGACGGAGCTGTTGCACAGGATAGGGAGCCTATGGCTCACCACAACACCAAACACATTGAGAGAAAATATCATTTTGTTAGATAAATGGTTCAGAAAGGGAACACTACACTGCAGAGAATAGACACAGCAAATAAGATTGCTGATCTGCTGACCAAGCCACTATCGCAAAGGTCATAGAAAGACATCTGGAGAGTATGGGTATTAGATACCATAGTTTGTGTCATTGAGTGTAAGTGGGAGATTGTTAGGAATATGTCCTCGAATGCCACTCAGAGGATGAGAGAGTGAGAGAATTGTATTGTACTTATGAATATTAAATTAAATAAGGCATTTATTATTTATATATTATTATATATGTATTGTGATTTGGTATATAGAATAATAGTCCTTGCATTTGAGAGCAAACATTCCACTCCTTATGAAGATAAGGAGAAAGGCGCTGGAAGTGTTTAGGGCTCGAATGCTTAACTGATTCGCAAGTCGACAAAACTAAACTGGGCAGTTAGTTTAGACAAGACTTGTATAACATGTGCTTTGACATGTAGAGTGCCCATATTCACTAAGGTTAGTGGGAGCACATGTTATAGGTATTTTAATGCAATTAGTATACTCGAACTCAACTCACCTCGATTCGGTCACATGGATTTTGCTCTGGGATTGACAATGACTGAATCGAAATGTGGTGATAGGTATATGTGAACCTTTGAATTGAGGTTTCAGTAGGAGATGTGTCTGTGACATTAAGTTAGTCATTAGAGTAGTTTGATCCCAATCACCGGTTGGTGGGATCAAGCTCGGAGTGCAACTTAGTGGGCTAGTAGAGTCTCTACTGAATACCAAGATAAGATTCTTTCTCCTGTAAGTGAGCAGGTAAATATCATATGCGGTTAATAGCAAATGAGATCTTAAGTATTGGGCCAAAGCATATATAGCTAGTTGTATTTGATACAAGGGAGCTCGATGATCTAGATTTGCATTAACAAATGCATAGAGTCAAGATACTATAGGGTTTGACTTTACCGTGACTCTAATACTTGATCGGGATATATGATTGAAGGGTTTATTTCTCAGTTAGGTTACGTTGTGTTGTTACCCAAAATATTATTCGGATGGGTTTGCTGGAATGGATGAGTAACAAACAAAATGCGAGAGCACATACGATGGAAAATAACACAAGATTTGCCAGGGTTGTTAGTCTCGGGCTTGAATTCTCTCGCGAGATATTATTAATAGAAATACTGCTTTGGAGTACAAATATTAATGTTAGAGTACAATTACAATGAGTGTAATGACCCTAGTTATCTAGCTCTTGAGTGCTGATGATTGCCGGACGAACCAGAGTTGATGCTCTGTGAGTTCTTGTAACAAAGATGGGATGTTGTGTGGAATTCTATGTAGAATTCTGTGTTTCTGATCCAACTCTCTGAAGAAGATTTCCAAATGCAGGAGGTCTCCTATTTATAGAAGATGAGGTAGTTGGGATGTCCTGATCCCAAATGGGCGATCGCCTTTCCCGTATTATAATAAGCGGGCGATCGTCTTTAGCACATGGGTTGGTCTTCTTAAAGTCCGCAGCTGCTGACATCCGGATGTGCGAACCAATGAGAAGACAACACGCGTCATATGTCGCTGTCTTGGGAGGTCCCACCTAGGACCTTTCGGCGGGTCTGTCGGTAGGTGAGATGTCGTCCCTGTCACCTACAGCTGGTGACAGGCTGGGGTCAAACCTTTTCCTGCGGCACCTTTTGCGTATCTGCACGTGGGCCTTCATCCCGAGATTCGGTCTCTGTAGACTTGACGGATGTTGGTTTTCCACGTGGCATGAGGCGGTCGTCTTTAGTCGGGCACCAGAGTCGATCGCTAGGTGCCAAGAGGCGATCGCCCTGGACGTCGATCGCTCGGCACTTGATCTCGATCTGGGTCCTTCGCTTGGCAAGCCTGCCTTGGATTATTTGATGCTGACTTAGGTCGCTTGGCCCTTATGCCGATCGCTATCGAGGCGTATTAAATGCCACACAACAATTGCCCCCCAGCTCGCTCCGATGTTGAAGACGTGGTGTGAGGTGGTTATGCTGGCGATCGCTTGAATTAGACGAGTGACTTATCATTTCATGAAACAGACGATCGTCTCTCGAGCGGACTAATTTTGAATTTGGATGACCTACTAGATCGCAGAAAAGAGCGGGAAGTGATAGCGGTTTTGAAACGTCACCGGGGCACGTGTCGTGCTCCTGTTGGGGGAGTCCGACGGTTTTGTCAGGCTGTCCTTTGGAGTGCCCTCGAAACGACGTGCACGCGGGATTCGAGGGCAGCATTAAATGCGGTTTTATGTGACGGTTGCACTTCGACCCTCGAGATTTTGCTTATTTGCACAAAAGCCCCCACTCTTGCCTATAAAAAGGACTGGGGTTACAATGAAAAAACCTTATGCATTTTCGTCTGAGAAGAAGACATAGCCGATTTCCCTCAAAGCTGTGTGACGATCGTCGTTCGACTCAGACTCTTTAGGTAACAAAAACCAACCTTTTCTCCCTCCTTTCTCTTTGAATATGTCCATAGGAAGACCAAATGTGCATGAGGCGGGTAGTACTTCCCCGCCGGGGCTTCGACCGCCCGGGATGAATTTTCTGCGGAGTTCTATGTGGATACCGCCGTCGAGGCCATCCATGCCGGGATTGAGCCCGCGGAGGTCGAAGAACCTTTTAATGAAGCTGACGCGGCCAAGGCGGTGGAGGCCGAGTGGATCCGTTCGCTGAAACAGGAGGAGATGGATGCGAAGGCGCACTGGGAGCGTAACAGTGCGTTCGGCAAAGCCTTCACAGATTTTTCCGAACTCATGGAGAGATTGGCCGGCCCACTCCCCCAATTTAACTTTAGTGAATACTCTATCGCCCATCCTTATGTACCTGTAAGGCGGACGTTGTTCCGGGCTGCTCGCCACTCTCTGTGGTCCCTTGGCCAGATCAGGAGCTCGGCGACCAGGAAGGATCTGGACCGTTGGAGTGCGAGGTTCTATGTTCCTTCTGATGTTTGCCTCCACATGCCTACCGAGAACGAGTGAGCTGATCAACCTCCCAAGGGCATGGTCGTCGTCAACGACACGATAATGGAGGTTGGGCTGCGATTCCCATTGCCGTTCGCTGTCTACTACCTGCTGACCGCCTGGAACATTGCACCGCTTCAACTGACGCCGAACGCCTGGCTACAGATCGTCTGCACCCTCACTTTGTTTGGTGGCCATCGGCTGTATCGTCTTCCTTCGCCGTTGGAGATGAACCATCTCTTCAAATTGCCGGCTCAAAAAGGCTCTGTCGGCGGCTACCACATCCAAGGTCGCTCAGGTTGGGTGATTCTTGGGGTCCCGAACAAAGTAAGGGGCGATCCTTCGAAGTGGTTCTGGGTCGGCGGCGCATAAAAGTCGGCAGCGAGCGACAACCCCACCGACAAGTTAGATATTCCCACCGGCTTTCGGGAGAGGAGTCCGAGTAAGGGTTTAGACTCTCCCTTTGTTCGGATACATTCTGAACTGATCTAATTTGGCTCTTTTTGCAGGTACCATTGTTCCGGCGGCAGGTGACCTCGCTTTTGATTTCGTGATCGTCTGGGAGAAGATACGGAGTCTTCCTGACGACCAAATAGGCGCTCGCCAAATCAACAACAAAGCTTGTTGGTTGGCTGCTCGGCTATTTCGCTACCCTCGCCATCTAAGGGTTCCAGGTACGAACTTTCACGATCTTCTTTGACATGACGATCGTCTTGACTGAGGAAGATTACTAACTTTGTCGATTGCTTTCTTTTGCAGAAATTCGCTTCCCTTGTTTCCCAGAGCCCCCGACTGCGATCGCCATGTCTAATCCGGGGATCATGAGCCGCCTTCATCAAGTGAAGAAGACGAGCCGAGATCCTGCTGCGCTCCGACCGATCCCAGAGATGAGACCTCTCCAGGAGCCAGTCATCGAAGAACAAGAGCCTTGGGAGGAGGAGCAACTTTGGCTCATCCGCAAGAAATGGAGGACTGTGGAGCCCTCGGCCCCTGACACTAATGACGAGCCGCCGATCTCCGTGCCTCCGCTTTCCGCGGTTCCTTTGGGGTGGGATCCACGCCCTCTTCGGCTTTTCTGGAGGCCATGGCGATCAATGATGCTGAGATCCCGCGTGGGAGGTCATTCTTCGGCCACGACCCAAAAAAAGTCGAAAAGTAATCTTGGTTGCTTTGTTGGGTTGTGAATATTTATGTCCTCCATATACCAACTCTTTTGTTCTTGGCGCAGGATTCGTTGCATCGACCCGAATTGCGCGCCGTTGGTGAGGGATTTCCTTGCGAGCAGATCTCCTCGTGAGGCTTGTGATGTCACCCACTACGTCGCCTGGGCTACCAACTTCCTGCCGAAGGCCTGGACGACTGACCTGTAATATCCGCAATTTCGATTTTCAGTAATTTTCTTTTTTTGGCAGAAGTCCATCTTAGCAACTCTTTTGTGGCCATTTCGTCATTCCGAGAATGATTAATTCTGCACTTTTTGTCATCCGAGTTCGTTTTGGTGTCGTTTTGTTGAGTTCCGTGTTCTTAAGCGGTTTTTCCGCACTTGAGTTCGATTCTTGCGAATCTCGTCTGAAACTATTGTTTCGAGTTTCTCATAAGATAATTTAATGTTATTATTCATGTTGGGAGCTTTTTCTTGATGTTTCGATCGTGTATCGTGTATTTCGGACGTTTTAGGCCATTTTCGTAATTTCCCAAAGTTTGAGGTAATTACTTTCTATTGTCAAATTTCGAGCCTTCGGGTGGTCGTAGTCGTGTGTTCTCTTAGTGCTCGAATTCATTTTTACGAGTACTTCATAACCATATCTTCGATTCGTATTCAGGTTTGGGTTTCGGGGTCGTCCGGGGCGTCGGAGTTGGCCACAGCCGAGTCATGGCCGCACGTGTTGGGGCCAGGCCACACCTGGCCGAGTTACGGTCGTAAGGGTCCGGCAGTTACGGACGTAAGGCCTGTTACATACGTAACCCCTGGCCGGTTACGTACGTAACACTGCCGGTAGAATTGGGCAGTTAGTTCGGCCATGGCCGGTTATGGCCATAAGCCATGGCCGATTACGTACGTAAGGCGGCCGGCAGGCTGCCTATATAAGGCCAAGCAGACGGGTTTTTCACCCATTTTCTCACTTGTTTCCTTCCCTTCTGCTGCTGGAGGTTTCATGAACATGGAGTCATGTTGTTAGGCAATGAATCCATGAAGTCTTGGAGTCCATATCATCGATTTACCATCTTATAACATCCTCTGATCGAGCGAATCAGGTGAGATTTTTTAGAAATCTAGTTTTGGGGAATTTGGGTATTTTGTTTGTTTTCGTCCGTTTAATCCGATTTAACTTAGGATTGTGATGGGTTGATGATTATTTAGATGTATTATATCATTTTCCTTGTTATTCCATGGTCGGATCGTATAGATTCGTCGTTTTGGTTGAGTTCTTAATCAACGCCTTGAATGTGTCCGGTAGAATGTCATAGAGGGGTTTTCGGACGTTCTACGATTATTCTTCCTCGTATGATCGTTGATTTATTAATTATGTGATTCTAGGGTCGATTTTCTTGCGAGGAACTCGTGTTGAACCCTTCCGTTCATCGTCATCTTCCTTTTCGATAGCAACGAGTATTTCGAAGCTTCCCGGTTGAGCCGTGTTCGTCGGAATACTTGCGTGCCGATTTCGAGGCAAGTATCTTGTCCATACGTTTCATATTTCGTAGGTATAATTGTTGGTAAATTATTTTATGTAAAATCCATAGGTTTAATGAATGTTAAAAAGTATCGGTATGTTCTCGATAAATGTTGTATTTCAACGATAACTTGGATGCTTCGTGAATAAGTGTGTTTTTGGCCTATGTGTGTTAACTTCGTTGGTTGAAAGACTTAGGATCACATTTAGTTAATGTAATAAACCGTAATCATTTTCCGAGGATTACGTGTTGTTATGTGTGCTTGTTCGGCGAATACGTGACCGGTGATATTGGTTGTTACTCCTTTGAAAGGAGGTTGTGATGCTTAATGTTGCTTGGCTTGATAGTTGATTATTGTTGTGTGCTTGTTGTATGTGATGTGCCTCCGGGTAGGATCGTTGAATCTCCGGGATCCATACTTGCTAGTATGGGTTGGGCGTGACCGTAGGGTTATCCATCGGGTATGTCTTGCGGGGACTCCGAGGTTCGTGGCTTGTTAGCGCGATCCCGGGGATAACTTGTGTGGTTATCCATCGGGTATGTCTTGGGGGGACTCCGAGGTTCGTGGCTTGTTAGTGCAATGCCGGGATAACTTATGGTTGTGACTTGATTATGAATGTATCTGTGCTTGTGGTCACGTGACAGTTGTTACGGTGACATGTGATTCGGTATGGCTTCCCTATGGGTTATTCACTCGGGTATGTTCTACGGGAGCATCTGAGGTCCGTGGCTTGATAGCACGGGATGCGAATAATCTGTGGAAACATATTGTTATGATATGAACGGCTCTTGAACCCCGTGCTTGTGATCGGGTCGTGGACCCCGTGTGTTGTTATCATAATTGTGCTTTGGGAAAATGACTTTTGGGCTGTGTCCCTACATGTTTTCAAAACTCCCGAGATCGTAAAATGTTTTTACAAGATGTATATCGGGTTTACCCCTATCTTTCGATTTAACCGTTTTGATCAAGTGATTTACCTCGGGAAGTATGTTATGATTTCTAAGTTCTTAGAGTATGATATGTATGGTTATATTTTCTGTTTTATACTTACACTAAAAAAACAGTGGAGTTTTGCTAACCCCCGAGTATTCGGGGGGTGGATGTCTGTATTGCGTCCAGGTACTTGCAGGTTGCTGGGGAGCGAATCACATGTTCGATACGAAGGATGATGGAAGACGACGATACTAATCACATGAAGACCAATTGTAGAGTATTTGGTAGAGTCTTGTTGGTTATCCCTCTGATGTGTTATTTTCCCGATTTATGGGAGTATTATTGTATTCCAGCCCCTACATGGGTATGTGTTCTGAAAAAGAATCTTGTATGTAATGTTGTGTGTGTTGAGATAAAGATCAAATCGGTCTGATGGTCCTTCATGTAGCCATGTCGACATGTGATGTGATGTGTTATTTTTTGTATTTAGCCTGGTAGATCCTCACGGAGAGGGTCTGCGGCACTGTAATATTCCCGAGTGGTTTGGAGGTGTTACAGAATTTGGATGTGATCGCACGTCGGCGATCTTCCGATGTGATGCAGGCGACCCTTGCTATGGCCCTTTAGACGGCGACGATGGCCACCCAAGCTGTGAAGGAATATGAGGGGCGGCCCTCCACTGCTCGCCTCCAGGCATGTAACACCCCAAACTAGGCGGATATTACAGTGCCGTGGATCCCCGACTGGGATCCACCAGGCGAATGAAAATTAATGAATTTAATAATATAATTGTAGTACCGAACCACATTATATCATAACTTACTACGATGAGGAGTTTCATTATAACACACCCAAGATAATATTGAATACATGTATATTTTATATGAAGATAAAATACACAACACTGAATGAAACGGAGTATCCAAATGGAAATCTACAGTGGAAAAATAAATGACGACAACATGAATGACTGAAAGGATTGGGGCCCCCTACTAGTATCACTGGGACTCCTCGCCGTCAACGTTCTATTCCCGTGCTTTTGCCTTGCCATGACCTGAAAACAATATCCCCAAACGGGGTGAGTTACACAGAACAACAATCCTCAAGGGTTGAAAATACACAATCCTGATATATCTTTAGTTATGAAATATCCTTAGTTATGAATTACGCTGAAGAGGAGCATCATAGTACGCCCGTAATGTTCTGTGCAAGTGTACAAGATGAATGACTGAACACACCCGTCCTTGTACCTAATTAGTCTCACGGAGGTAATTGTTACCGTGTGCACAGTCCAATGTATCGATCCCAATACATGACCATCTCGTGCTCGACTAAAACTTCCACACATCCGCACTCGGCCACGCAATATGAACCCAGAAGGTCATATGAACGAGAATGACCATAATGAATATCAATGAATAATAATCCGACAAAGTCAAGAATGACTCACCGAGATGAAAATAATGGTGAAATGAATGATAGTTCAATGAAATGATTGGAACCGCCGTTCCTCGTGAATGAAGTGATTATTCGACAATTACAAGTCTCAATACGGTTAATACAATTATGATTGAGTTATGATTATGAATGAAGAACAACAAAAGGAAAGAATATCCTTTTAACCGAGTAAGAATTAACTTACTCAACACCGATGAAGAATGTCCTTCCACAAACAACGTCCTAAAAGAGATGTCGGTCGCTCGAACAACCTTGAATGACACAATTTCGAACAATCCGTTCAACATACGAATCAAACACGATGATAACCAACATCAAAACGTCGATACGACTAAGCCAAGTTCATTGGGGCATAATATCAAACACGTTGTGACCAATCTCTGATTGTTTACAATCAATCCTAAATTATACCAACATTAAATACCCAAGAAGTGTTTCAAACCAACAAAACAACTTCAATACGATCAATAATCCAAAATGAATTTCTAAATTCGTGATTTCAACAACAATTAATCGAAAACCCCCAAATCCAACTTAATATTCAAAGTGTTCTTGAATAATCCTTCAATAGTCCAATGAATCTTTATACAAACTCATAATCATATGCATATCCCTTCATACAACATGATTATAACGTCCAAAACATCATATCTCAACACAAAATCAAAATCCAAGATGTTGAAGAAATTACCTCTTGAAGATCCAAACACTTCGATCCGATGAACGCGAGTTAAATCGAGTATCCAAGCTTCCCAAACGAATGAAGATGATAAAAATCTAACACTCAGGTGATAGATGATGGAAAATCTCTCCCTCAAGCCCTCTCTCTCAGATATAAGTTGAAGAAATGAGAAAATGAAGAAAAAGTCCTGGCCAAGTCCTTATAAACTGCCGGAAGTTATGGCCGTAACTCGGCCTACTTACGGTCGTAACATCACAGGTCAACGGCCTTACGGCCAGAATAACCAACTCAGACGGCCAGAATCGGCTTCGTCCAAACACCTGCCGACAGCCTTACGGTCGTACCCGCACTTGACTTACGGGCGTAACTCGCCCTCGTCTAAAACACCTGCCGACAACCATACGGCCGTACCCGAACACCTTACGGGCGTAACTCGAACGATACGGCCGTATCCGGACAAACTTACGGGCGTAAGCCCCCTTTGTCGAAAATGACCAGGCACCCTGCCTGTAACGTACGGCCGTATCCGGACAAGCCTTACGGCCATACCCGCCTCATCTTACGGCCGTATGCCGCAACACTTACGGCCGTAAGTCCTTCTCGTCCGACAAATCCAGAAAGTCACGAACACACCTTACGGCCGTAGTCTGCCCACCTTACGGCTGAAACTCCTCATCTTACGGCCGTATGCCGAAACCTTTATGGCCGTAAGTCCCATTCGGCCGAACTGGCCTAACACAACGAGCGCCTGTTACGGCCGTATCCGACAGTCCTTATGGCCGTAACTCGCCTTCGTCCAAAATCACCTTAATCCAACAAATGCATGTTACGGCCGTAATGTATGACTAGTTACGGCTGTAACTCATTGTTAGACAAGATGAAATTCCAACAACTCCGATTTCTCGCTACGATTGATGAATGATCCGACATACCATACATATGTGAAAGTGAACAAGTCCAACACATGCCAAACACGAAACTTCCAGTACAAGACTACCCATCACGATGATAATGATAATACTCCCGTCTCGACACTCAAACGGAGATGAAATGACGATCGGTAACTGATACACGGTTACAACATGCTAACAATGAATGCAAATGAAAGAATCATGAATGATGAGTGATTATTAATGAGTGAAAATTACTGACTGATAATTACCGAATGATAATGAATGAATTACAACCGGGTATTACATACTCCCCCCTTCAAAAGAGTTTCGTCCCCGAAACTAAGGGTCAAACAACTCGGGATAACTCTCCCGCATACTCTCATCGGTTTCCCAAGTAGCCTCTTCGATTCCGTGTCTAGACCACTGAATCTTGACCAAAGGAATCGTCTTGTTCCTCAACTGTATGATTCGCCGCTCTAAAACTCGTATAGGATGCTCCTCATACAAATGATCATCCGCGATCTCGATTTCGTCGAACTGAAGTATGTGACTCGGGTCGGCAACATACTTCCGCAACTGAGAGACATGAAACACATTATGAATTCGGCTCAATGCCGAAGGTAAAGCCAATCGATAAGCTAACTCGCCTACTCGATCCAAAATCTCAAACGGTCCAATGAATCTCGGACTCAACTTTCCCCGCTTCCCGAAACGGAAGATACCTCGACTCGGTGATACTTTTACCAAAACGTGGTCACCCGTCTCGAACTCTAGTGGTCGACGACGATTATCTGCATATGATTTCTGTCGACTCTGAGCTGTCAACATACGACTCCTGATCAAAGCTACCTTCTCTCGGGTGGCTATAAGCATATCGGGCTCGGTGCCGATTGACTCTGATAGGTCGTCCCAACATAAAGGAGATCGACAACGACGACCGTACAAGGCCTCGTAAGGTGCCATCTTGATCGAAGCATGCCAACTATTATTGTATGTGAACTCAATCAACGGTAATTGGGCTTCCCAATCGTCTTTCCAATCGAGGACGCATGCCCTCAACATGTCCTCCTATGTCTGAATAGTCCTCTCCGATTGTCCGTCGGACTGAGGATGAAAAGCGGTACTGAGATTAAGCTGAGTTCCCAAAGCACGATGAACTGATTTCCAAAAATGAGACGTGAATCGTCCGTCACGATCGGAAACAATACTTTTAGGAGTACCGTGTAGTCTCACTATCTCTTTGATGAACAACTGGGCAAGTCTCTCGGGACCCCACATATCCTTAATCTCAAGGAAATGAGCTGATTTAGTCAAACGGTCCACAATTACCCAGATTGTATTCATGCCACGATGACTCGTCGGTAAACTCGTGATGAAATTCATTGAGATGTCTTCCAACTTCCACTCTGGAATAGGGAGAGGTTTCAGCATACCCGCCGGTCGCTGATGTTCAATCTTGACTTGCTGACAGGTTAAGCATATCGAAATAAATTTTTCGACTTCTCGCTTCATATTACTCCACCAGTAATTTTGTTTCAAGTCCTTGCACATCTTGCTAAACTCCAGATGAACGGAATAATGGGTAGCATGAGCTTCTCTCAATATCGAGTTTTTTCAACTCGTCATCCGCCGGTGCGCATAACCGATTCTTGAATCGCAAAAGTCCATCCTCGTGGACCACAAATCCAGGGGCTTTCCCCTGAACCACATCTTCTTGAATGCGTAACAATGATGGGTCTAAACCCTGATTTACTCTGATTGCCTCCTCAAGTGGCGATGAAATCTTTAACATGCAAAGTTGCCCTTGCATTCGCTGAAGCCAGACCTCGATCTCGGGTCTAAGGAATTCCTACTGAAGCTCCTTCTGAACTGTTAAACGAGCAAGCATTTGCTCCTGAACAGACTTACGACTCAATGCATCGGCAACCACGTTTGCCTTACCCAGGTGGTGCAGGATCTCGATATCATAATCTTTGATTAGTTCCAACCACTGACTCTGTCGCATATTTAACTCCTTCTGAGAAATATATACTTCAAACTCTTGTGATGGGTGAATATCTGACATGTGACGCCATAAAGGTAATGACGCCCAATTTTCAACGCGAAAACCACGGATGCTAACTCCAGGTCATGGGTCGGATAATTAACCTCGTAAGGTCTCAATTGCCGTGAAGCATAGGCAATAACCTTCCCATTCTGCATTAATACACATCTGAGACCGTGTCCGGACGCGTCACTATAAATCAAGAATCCTTCCGTCCCTTGTGGCAAGGAAAGTACAGGTGCTGAAATTAACCGGCTCTTGAGTTCCTCAAAACTCTGCTGACACGCATCGGACCACGCATATTTCTTATCCTTTCATAAAAGGTTCGTCATTGGTTGAGCGATTTAGAAAATCATTCTACAAACCGCCGATAATAACCGGATAATCCGAGAAAGCTTTGGATTTCCTTAACATTCTTCGGAGGTAACCAATCTTGGATAGCCTCCGTCTTCTGAGGATCAACACGCACCCCGTCTGATGAAATTACATGCCCGAGAAACGTCACTTCGGACATCCAGAACTCACATTTGGAAAACTTTCCATAAAGTTGCTCTCGTCTCAACACGTCGAGAACCTGATGAAGGTGAAGCTCATGTTCCTCCCGGTCACGAGAATAAATTAAAATGTCATCAATGAAGACAACCACAAACTGATCCAAAAAGTCGATGAAAACTCGATTCATTAATTCCATGAATACCGCAGATGCATTAGATAACCCAAACGGCATTACCTCGAACTCATAATGACCATAGCGTGTACGAAATGCTGTCCTTGCGATATCCGACTCTCGAATTTGCAACTGATGATATCCAGATCTTAGGTCGATCTTGGAAAATATTGAAGCTCCCTGAATTTGATCTAAGAGATCATCAATACGGGGTAGAGGATACTTATTCTTGATCGTCACCCTGTTCAACTCCCGATAATCAATACACAAGCGAAATGAACCATCCTTCTTCTTGACAAACAACACTGGTGCTCCCTACGGGGACGCACTCGGTCGGATATAACCTTTCTCCAACAATTCCTCAAGTTGATTCTTCAACTCCTGCATTTTGGTCGGGCCCATCAGGTACGGTGCCTTCGATATTGGAGACGTACCAGGCTCCAACTCAATCGTTAATTCCACATCTCTCTGTAGAGGTAAACCAGGTAGCTCGTCTAGGAGTACATCGTCAATCGATAATAATGATACCACGAATGATTGAACACCTCGATTGACATAGAACGGTTAATCGATGACAATGATACAATGAATGATTGAACACCTCGATTGTCTTAGAACGGTCAATCGATGAAAATGATACAATGAATGATTGAACACTTCGATTGCCTTAGAATGGTCGATCGATGAAAATGATACAATGAATGATTTAACACTTCGATTGCCTTAGAACGGCCAATCGATGAAAATGATACGATGAATGATTGAACACTTCGATTGCCTTAGAACGACCAATCGATGAAAATGATACGATGAATGATTGAACAGTTCGATTGCCTTAGAACGGCCAATCGATGAAAATGATATAATGAATGATTGAACACTTTGATTGAGTAATTTCACTGCTTCCATCATCTTAATAATTCTTTTGGAACAACGGGGATTACCTCCCTGAAATACACACTCGGCTCCAATGACTGAAATGATAGTGACCAAGCGCTTACGAACACTGAGGATGGTATCATGACGATCCATCCAACTAATACCCAATTTTACATCGTCCTTAGATAAATCCACCACGATGAGGTCCGCCAACCATATGCGGTCATTAAGCTTAATTCGGTATGATTTCCGAAAATTCTTCTACCGTCAGGTAGACCAATGATATAAGGTCCATAATCAATAGGACTATCCAAATTAAGTCTATTCAAACATGATTCGGAAATGAATGAATGCGATGCACCAGTATCAAAAAGGGTACACACAGGTTGAGATAAAATTGCGAGTATACCTGAGGTCATTCGGTCCACCGGATCGTCGATCCCCTTCCTCGCGTGAATTCGGGACTTGTCGGCCCCCGAACCGGACGCTTCCGTCTGATAAATATGAGCTCCGCCTTTACTCGCTTCCGTCGTCTTAAACGACGCTGACAGAGCAGCCTGATTCTGAATCGCTTATTGCTTCGGGGCCTGAGATGCCGCCGGAGTCGGCTTGGAGTCCCTTCGGCAATAACGGGCCTTATGCCCAACAAACCTACAATTATGGCACATGATAGACGGTTTCAGACACTTATTGCTGTAATGACCCGGCGCTCCACAGTTGAAACAAATGATGGCCGAACTGGACGCTCGGGACTGAGATCCCGCAGGATTAGGCGCCGTAGGAGGTCGCTCAGAAACATTAGGGCCCGCACGAGGCTTCTTGGAGGTTGACCGACCGCCTTCGGACCGATTACGCTTCGTTGATTTCTTGCTGATAGATGAAGGTCGTTGCTCAGCAATTTCCTTAGCAGCAGGCTCATACGGGAGAGTTCTCTCGATTAATTCGGCCAGAGTGGCGCAATGATGATTGAGCAATTGCATATGGGTCATCATGACCTGCATAAAAATGAGTGGATCAACCCGAACATCTTCTGATCGATCCGAGTCCTGGGTACGATTTCCCGACAGCGTGTGATTATTTACCGGGTTTCGGCCCGCACCGCGGCCTCTCTCCGTGCATCCCATGACAGCTCTCTCCATTCTGAAGTAGGAAGGACGCATGATAATCATAGATCTCATATGAGTACCACATTATGATTTACGTCATAAAATGATGAAAATGAGCATACGCGCTCTAACACAGTGATTACATGAATGATTAACTGAGGTGACATGATTATCTGATGAAATTCTTGAAATGATTATCTTGAACAAATTAACAAGATTAATGATATGATCTTCCAGATCAACAACTGAGTAATGAAATGAATCGAGTGATTAATGAGTTAACATGATCGTCCTGATCAAATGAAAATGATGCTTGAGGATTGTTAAATGATGAATTATTAATGAATGATTATTGCCAGAAATTATACCATGGCGTTAGAAGTCTTACAGTTCCTTCGGTCTGATTGGCTCGGTATTTGCACAGGTCACACGTCATGCGAAAGTCTAATGATACTAGTCTGATGATGATGATTTCAAATGAGACATGACTCTAAAGGTAGTATTCAAAACCACGCTCCGATACCAACTCTGTAACACCCCAAACTAGGCGGATATTACAGTGCCGTGGACCCCCGACTGGGATCCACCAGGCGAATGAAAATTAATGAATTTAATAATATAATTGTCGTACCGAACCACATTATATCATAACTTACTCCGATGAGGAGTTTCATTATAACACACCCAAGATAATACCGAATACATGTATATTTTATATGAAGATAAAATACACAACACTGAATGAAACGAAGTATCCAAATGGAAATCTGCAGCGGAAAAATAAATGACGACAACATGAATGACTGAAAGGATTGGGGCCCCCAACTAGTATCACTGGGACTCCTTGCCGTCAACGTTCTATTCCCGTGTTTTTGCCTTGCCATGACCTGAAAACAATATCCCCAAACGGGGTCAGTTACACAGAACAACAATCCTCAATGGTTGAAAATACACAATCATGATATATCTTTAGTTATGAAATATCCTTAGTTATGAATTACGCTGAAGAGAAGCATCATAGTATGCCCGTAATGTTCTGGGCAAGTGTACAATACGAATGACCGGACACACCCGTCCTTGTACCTAATTAGTCTCACGGAGGTAATCGTTACCGTGTGCACAGTCCAATGTATCGATCCCAATACAAGACCATCGCGTGCTCGACTAAAAATTCCACACATCTGCACCCGACCACGCAATATGAACCCATAAGGTCATATGAACGAGAATGATCATAAGGAATATCAATGAATAATAATCCGACAAAGTCAAGAATGACTCACCGAGATGAAAATAATGGTGAAATGAATGATAGTTCAATGAAATGATTGGAACCGCCGTTCCTCGTGAATGAAGTGATTATTCGACAATTACAAGTCTCAATACGGTTAATACAATTATGAATGAGTTATGATTATGAATGAACAACAACAAAAGGAATGAATATCCTTTCAACCGAGTAAGAATTAACTTACTTAACACCGATGAAGAATGTCCTTCCACGAACAACGTCCTAAAAGAGATGTCGGTCGCTCGAACAACCTTGAATGACATAATTTCGAACAATCCATTCAACATACAAATCAAACACGATGATAACCAACATCAAAACGTCGATACGACTAAACCAAGTTCATTGGGGCATAATATCAAACACGTTGTGACCAATCTCCGACTGTTTACAATCAATCCTCAATTATACCAACATTAAATCCCCAAGAAGTGTTTCAAACCAACAAAACAACTTCAATACGATCAATAATCCAAAATGAATATCCAAATTCGTGATTTCAACAACAATTAATCGAAAGCCCCCAAATCCAACTTAATATTCAAAGTGTGCTTGAATAATCCTTCAATAGTCCAATGAATCTTTATACAAATTCATAATCATATGCATAACCCTTCATACAACATGATTATAACGTCCAAAACATCATATCTCAACATAAAATCGAAATCCAAGATGTTGAAGAAATTACCTCTTGAAGATCCAAACACTTTGATCAGATGAACGCGAGTTAAATCGAGTATTCAAGCTTCCCAAACGAATGAAGATGATAAAAATCTAACACTCAAGTGATAGATGATGGAAAATCTCTCCCTCAAGCCCTCTCTCTCGGATATAAGTTGAAGAAATTGAGAAAATGAAGAAAAAGTCCCGGCCAAGTCCTTATAAACTACCGGAAGTTACGGCCGTAACTCGGCCTACTTATGGCCGTAACATCACAGGTCAACGGCCTTACGGCCGTAACCAGCCAACTCGTACGGCCGTAACTCGGCTTCGTCCAAACACCTGCTGACAGCCTTACGGCCATACCCGCACTTAACTTACGGGCGTAACTCGCCCTCATCTAAAACACTTGCCGACAACCATACGGCCGTACCCGAATACCTTACGGGCATAACTCGAACGATACGGCCGTATCCGGCCAAACTTACGGGCATAAGCCCCCTTCGTCGAAAATTACCAGGAACCCTGTCTGTAACGTACGGCCGTATCCGGACAAGCCTTACGGCCGTACTCGCCTCATCTTACGGCCGTATGCCGCAACACTTACGGTCGTAAGTCCTTCTCGTCCGACAAATCCTGAAAATCACGAACACACCTTACGACCGTAGTCTGCCCACCTTACGGCCATAACTCCTCATCTTACGGTCGTATGCCGAAACCCTTACAGTCGTAAGTCCCATTCGGCCGAACTGGCCTGATAACAACGAGCGCCTGTTACGGCCGTATTCGACAACCCTTACGGCCGTAACTCGCCTTCGTCCAAAATCACCTTAATCCAACGAATGCATGTTACGGCCATAATGTATGACTAGTTACGGCCGTAACTCATTGCTGGACAAGATGAAAATCCGACAACTCCGATTTCTCGCTACGATTGATGAATGATCTGACATACCATACATATGTAAAAGTGAACAAGTTCAACACATGCCAAAGACGAAACTTCCAATACAAGACTACCCATCACGATGATAATGATTATATTCCCGTCTCGACACTCAAACGGAGATGAAATGACGATTGGTAACTGATACACGGTTACAACATGCCAACAATGAACGCAAATGAAAGAATCATGAATGATGAGTGATTATTAATGAGTGAAAATTACTGACTGATAATTAGTGAATGATAATGAATGAATTACAACCGGGTATTACATACTCCCCCCCTTAAAAAGAGTTTCGTCCCCGAAACTAAGGGTCCAACAACTCGGGATAACTCTCCCGCATACTCTCCTCGGTGTCCCAAGTAGCCTCTTCGATTCCGTGTCTAGACCACTGAATCTTGACCAAAGGAATCGTATTGTTCCTCAACTGTTTGATTCGCTGCTCTAAAACTCGTATAGGATGCTCCTCATACGAATGATCATCCGCGATCTCGATTTCGTCGAAATGGAGTATGTGGCTCGGGTCGACAACAGACTTCCACAACTGAGAGACATGAAACACATTATGAATCCGGCTCAATGCCGAAGGTAAAGCCAATCGATAAGCTAACTCGCCTACTCGATCCAAAATATCAAACGGTCCAATGAATCTCGGACTCAACTTTCCCCGCTTCCCGAAACAGACGATACCTCGACTTGGTGATACTTTGACCAAAACGTGGTCACCCGTCTCGAACTCTAGTGGTCGATGATGATTATCTGCATATGATTTCTGTCGACTCTGAGCTGTCAACATACGACTCCTGATCAAAGCTACCTTCTCCCGGGCGGCTATAAGCATATCGGGCTCGATGCCGATTGAATCTGATAGGTCGTCCCAACACAAAGGAGATCGACAATGATGACCATACAAGGCCTCGTAAGGTGCCATCTTAATCGAAGCATGCTAACTATTATTGTATGTGAACTCAATCAACGGTAATTGGGCTTCCCAATCGTCTTTCCAATCGAGGACGCATGCCCTCAACATGTCCTCCAATGTCTGAATAGTCCTTTCCGATTGTCCGTCGGACTGAGGATGAAAAGCGGTACTGAGATTAAGCTGAGTTCCCAAAGCACGATGAACTGATTTCCAAAAATGAGACATGAATCGTCCGTCACGATCGGAAACGATACTTTTAGGAGTACCGTGCAGTCTCACTATCTCTTTGATGAACAACTGTGAAAGTCTCTCGGGACCCCACGTATCCTTAATCTCAAGGAAATGAGCCGATTTAGTCAAACGGTCCACAATTACCCAGATTGTATTTATGCCACGATGACTCGTCAATAAACTCGTGATGAAATCCATTGAGATGTCTTCCCACTTCCACTCTGGAATAGGGAGAGGTTTCAGCATACCCGCCGGTCGCTGATGTTCAATCTTGACTTGCTGACAGGTTAAGCATCTCGAAATAAATTCTGCGACTTCTAACTTCATATTACTCCACCAGTAATTTTGTTTCAAGTCCTTGTACATCTTGCTAGACTCCAGATGAACAGAATAAGGGGTAGCATGAGCTTCTCTCAATATCGAGTTTTTTCAACTCGTCATCCGCCGGTGCGCATAACCGATTCTTGAATTGCAAAAGTCCATCCTCGTGGACCACAAATCCAGGGGCTTTCCCCTGAACCACATCCTCTTGGATGCGTAACAATGATGGGTCTACCCTGATTTACTCTGATTGCCTCCTCAAGTGGTGATGAAATCTTTAACATGCAAAGTTGCCCTTGCATTCGCTGAAGCCAGACCTCGATCTCGGGTCTAAGGAATTCCTGCTGAAGCTCCTTCTGAACTGTTAAATGAGCAAGCATTTGCTCCTGAAAGGACTTACGAATCAATGCATCGGCAACCACGTTTGCCTTACCCGGGTGGTGCAGGATCTCGATATCATAATCTTTTATTAGTTCCAACCACCGCCTCTGTCGCATATTTAACTCCTTCTAAGTAAATATATACTTCAAACTCTTGTGATCGGTGAATATCTGACAGGTGACGCCATAAAGGTAATGACACCCAAATTTCAATGCGAAAACCACGGCTGCTAACTCCAGGTCGTGGGTCGGATAATTAACCTCGTAAGGTCTCAATTGCCGTGAAGCATAGGCAATAACCTTCCCATTCTGCATTAATACACATCCGAGACCGTGTCTGGACGTGTGAATATAAATCACGAATCCTTCCGTCCCTTGTGGCAAGGAAAGTACAGGTGCTGAAATTAACCGGCTCTTGAGTTCCTCAAAACTCCGCTGACACGCGTCGGACCATGCATATTTCTTATCCTTTCACAAAAGGTTCGTCATTGGTTGAGCAATTTAGAAAATCCTGCTACAAACTGCCGATAATAACCGGCTAATCCGAGAAAGCTCCAGATTTCCTTAACATTCTTCGGAGGTAAACAATCTTGGATAGCCTCCGTCTTCTGAGGATCAACATGCACCCCGTCTGATGAAATTACATGCCCGAGAAACGTCACTTCGGACATCCAGAACTCACATTTGGAAAACTTTCCATAAAGTTGCTCTCGTCTCAACACGTCGAGAACCTGATGAAGGTGAAGCTCGTGTTCCTCCCGGTCACGAGAATAAATTAAAATGTCATCAATGAAGACAACCACAAACTGATCCAAAAAGTCGATGAAAACTCGATTCATTAATTCCATGAATACCGCAGATGCATTAGATAACCCAAACGACATTACCTCGAACTCATAATGACCATAGCGTGTACGAAACGCTGTCCTTGCAATATCCGACTCTCGAATTCGCAACTGATGATATCCAGATCTTAGGTCGATCTTGGAAAATATTGAAGCTCCCTGAAGTTGATCTAAGAGATCATCAATACGGGGTAGAGGATACTTATTCTTGATCGTTACCCTGTTCAACTCCCGATAATCAATACACAAGCGAAATGAACCATCCTTGTTCTTGACAAACAACACTGGTGCTCCCCACGGGGACGCACTCGGTCGGATATAACCTTTCTCGAACAATTCCTCAAGTTGATTCTTCAACTCCTGCATTTTGGTCGGGGCCATCCGGTACGGTGCCTTCGATATTGGAGACGTACCAGGCTCCAACTCAATCGTGAATTCCACATCTCTCTGTAGAGGTAAACCAGGTAGCTTGTCTAGGAGTACATCGTCAATCGAAAACAATGATACCACGAATGATTGAACACCTCGATTGACATAGAACGGTTAATCGATGACAATGATACAATGAATGATTGAACACCTCGATTGCCTTAGAACGGTCAATCGATGAAAATGATATAATGAATGATTGAACACTTCGATTGCCTTAGAATGGCCAATCGATGAAAATGATACAATGAATGATTTAACACTTCGATTGCCTTAGAATGGCCAATCGATGAAAATGATACGATGAATGATTGAACACTTCGATTGCCTTAGAATGGCCAATCGATGAAAATGATACGATGAATGATTGAACACTTCGATTGCCTTAGAACGGCCAATCGATGAAAATGAAACAATGAATGATTGAACACTTTGATTGAGTAATTTCACTGCTTCCATCATATTAATAATTCTTCTGGAACAACGGGGATTACCTCCCTGAAATACACACTCGGCTCCAATGACTGAAATGATAGTGACCAAGCGCTTACGAACACTGAGGATGGTATCATGACGATCCATCCAACTAATACCCAATTTTACATCGTCCTTAGATAAATCCACCACGATGAGGTCCGCCAACCAAATGCGGTCATTAAGCTTAACTCGGTATGATTTCCGAAAATTCTTCTACCGTCAGGTAGACCAATGATATTGTAACACCTTGAGATATTCGGAGTATATTACAGCGTCGTGGACCCCTACATGGGATCCACCAGGCTACAAGAAGCGAACACCCCTCGACTAACCATCTCGGTTAGCGAGGATACACAATCAAATCATACATCACATGGAAATACTCCCGGAGCAACGGACGAAATGAGCAACAATCGACAACGTAGCAATTTAAAATAATACAACACGGAGTTTGATTTGAAAAGCCTAACTACTCGCGAGTACAGTCTATCAGTTTATAAATATAGAAAACAACCATATCGAAATGGACAAAAGAAATAAGTAGACCCAAGTGCACATGTCAACGACCCTGGCCAACATCCTCGTACTGTCCCAGCGCTTGCTCATCCGGATGATCATAACCTGAAATCCATAACAAGAATTTCCCCACAACGGGTCCCCAGAGGGGTTAGCAATTACGCTACTACAAGTAATCAAGGCAAACCAATCGCTTACACATTTCATAGTACATGCACCAATATCATTTCAAAAACCAAAACCAGACATGTCTTTTCCGGAAACAAACAGTCACAATTAATTTGCCTAGGACCGGGACGAAGCCACGAATCCCACTCGAGGCCTCTAAGGACCCTCCCGAGCTGGCCACATTCATAAAACAAACCAAGCACCACACGTCACCTAGGATCGGGACGAAGCCACGAATCCCACTCGAGGCCTCTAAGGACCCTCCCGAGCTGGCTAGCGAATCAAACTCATGAATCCAGGACGAAGCCATAGATTCCCTCGAGGCCCCGTCGGACCCTCCCGAGGTGAGTAAAGCACACACAATATACATTACCATTTCATGTTAAGCATAAAGGTTTCCAAGAATTACTTGCCTTGAATAATTGACGACGCAACGAACGGAAAGTAAAGTCACCAACGAACGCTAGGAACCAACGAAACCGAACCTAACGATTCGAAGAATACAATCACAACCATTTCTAAATGAATACGGAATTGGAATACACCCGAAAACCCGCCTACGATTCATGTATATTCGTATATAAACAACAACGAGGGAGGACCACAACCAACCCTCTCGATTCCGTAAAAACCATGAAATATACGATGAATCCGTAGGGAAACTAAGAATACCAACAAGATTAATCATATTCATCATGAATCCACCAACAAAACGAAACGAATCGGAAGAAAATCCCAAAAACCCCAAATTATCCAAAAGTAGGGTTCTAAGAGATTTACCTTGGATTTGGATGAAAGATTCGTGTTGATGTTGTTATAATACACCAATAACTCAAGAAAGATGTTGGATGAGATGATTGGAGGAAGAAATCGCCAAGAAAATCGCCCGGAATCGCCTTAGCCGCGGAGAGGAGGAAGAAATGAGAAATTATGATTATCTCGGTCAACTCCCTGGTTTATATAACCAGGGAGTGTTAGCGCGTGCTAACTCCTCAAAGTTAGCGTGCGCTAGCGGGATAAAATTCCAATCCATACAGTTAGCGTCGATCCGGTGGCAGTTTCGGCGTTAGCGTCTTACTCCAAATGTAGCGTGCGCTAATAACCTATCGGTAGCGCGCACTATCGACCAATAGCGTGCGCTACACGGGCATCGATCGAGTCGGTGGCAAATCGTCGAGAACTCACGGACCCGTTAGCGCGCTATCTCGTACAAGCGTGGCGTGCGCTACTTGGCACTGACCGAGTTCGATGGTATCGTCGGCCTTTGGACAGTCATGCTAGCGCGCGCTAACGAACAACTTAACGTACGCTAGTCTACCGACATTATCGTGCGCTATACAAAGTAGCGTGCGCTAATCCGATAGTCCAGAGGGCTGGGAACAGAACTGCCACTCCCAGGGCTAACTCGCTAGCGCGCGCTACGAAGTAAACGTAGCATGCACTACTAAGGGACCTCTAGCGTGCGCTATGCATAAAATTTAGCGTGCGCTAGATACCGAATATAAACGGTCCAAAACACCGGAATACGAATGAAACGTCAAACGGAACATCTCAAGACACATCAAAACATAGGATGGATCCATGGCAACCCCGAAACAGCGGTTCCGCACAACAATAACGAGAATCAGATCATTAGATGACGGGAAAGATACACCGAAAGATACACGAGGGTCTCTACGACCGAAAAAATACATCGAAAATAAAAAAAAATTCAAAGGAAAAAAAATGCGGATATTACATTCTACCCCTCTAAAAACAAGTTTCGTCCCGAAACTTAAGAGACAAACAACTCGGGGTACCTAGCACGCATGCTATCCTCGGTTTCCCAAGTTGCCTCCTCGAAACCATGTTTCGACCACTGCACTTTGACCAAAGGGATGGTCTTACGCCTCAGTCATTTCTCGCGATGCTCCAAAATCTTCAAGGGACGTTCTTCAAAAGTAATATCCTCTGCGACATCAATCTCCCCATAGTCGATGATGTGACTAGGATCCGGGACATATTTCCTCAGCTGGGAAACATGAAAAATGCTATGAACATGACTCAGGGCCAGGGGCAATGCCAAACGGTATGCCAACCCACCGACTCGCTCGAGAATCTCGAAGGGTCCAATAAATCTCGGACTCAACTTCCCCTTTTTCCCGAAACGGAAAATTCCCCTCGTCGGCGACACCTTCAGCAAAACGTGGTCTCCCACCTTGAATTCTAAAGGTCGACGACAGACATCGGCATAGGACTTTTGTCGACTCTGGGCAGTCAACATCTGTTCCCGAATTAATTCTATCTTCCGCCTCGTCTCTAAAACGACATCCGGCTCGGTCCCGACTAAGTTGGACGCCTCATTCCAACAAATCGGGGATCGGCATCGCCGCCCATAAAGTGCCTCATACGGTGCCATCCGAACCGACGCATGCCAACTATTGTTGTATGTGAATTCGATCAATGGCAAATGCTCCTCCCAGTCGCTGCTCCAATCGAGAGCGCACGCACGCAACATATCCTCGAACGTCTGGATAGTGCGTTCTGACTGTCCATCTAACTGAGGATGGAAAGAGGTACTCAAACGCAAACGAGTACCCAATGCTTTATGCACCGCCTTCCAAAAGTGCGATACAAATCGGCCATCACGATCTGAAACAATAGACTTCGGAGTACCGTGAAGCCTCACAATCTGCGCGATAAACACACGAGCTAACTTTTCCGGGCGCCAAGTGTCCTTGATGCCCAGAAAATGTGCCGAATTAGTCAAACGATCAGCAATCGCCCATACCATATTCATGCCCGACCTCGATCTCGGCAAACTGGTAACGAAATCCATCGATATGTCTTCCTATTTCCATTTCGGAACGGGGAGTGACTGCAATAACCCAGCCGGTCGCTGATGCTCGATTTTGACCTGCTGACAAGTCAAGCACTTCGCTACAAACTGCGCGACCTCTTCCTTCATATCATTCCACCAGAAGTTCCTCCTCAAGTCCTTGTACATCTTACTCGAACCAGGATGAACGGAGTAAGGTGTAGCATGGGCCTCATGCAAAATACTCTGTCTCAACTCTGAGTCGTTCGGCACACAAAGCCGACTCTGGAATCTCAAAATACCATCCTCGTGAATCACAAACCCAGGAGATTTTCCCTTAAGAACGTTCTCTCGGATTTGGGTAATCATCGGATCCTCTAACTGTTTCAGCTTAATTTCATCGATCAAAGACGACGAAATCTCTAAAGCACAAAGTTACCCGGCAGCTCCAGGCAACAAAACCTCAACATCTAACTCGATCAAAGCCCGCCGAAGCTCAGACTGAGATGTAAAGACCTCAAGCGTTCGCAACGCAATCGGTTTCCGACTCAAGGCGTCGGCCACGACTTTCGCCTTGCCCGGATGATAAAGGATTTCGAGGTCATAATCCTTAATCAGCTCTAACCACCTTCTCTGCTTCATATTCAACTCCCGCTGAGTAAATATGTATTTCAGACTTTTATGATCGGTAAAAATCTGACATGTAGAGCCGAAAAGGTAGTGACGCCAGATCTTGAGCGCAAAAACAACTGCCGCTAACTCCAAATCATGAGTAGGGTAGTTAAGCTCATACGGCCTCAACTGTCTCGATGCATAAGCAATGGTCTTGCCGTGCTGCATCAACACGCACCCAAGACCCTGTCCCGAAGCATCGCTATAAATAGCAAAACCCTCGTTGCCACATGGCAATGCTAAAACTGGGGCTGAAGTCAAACGCCTCTTCAGTTCCTCAAAACTCGACTGTCTCTCGTTATTCCAGACGAACTTCTCGGACTTCTGGAGCAACTGAGTAAGCGGCCGAGCCAGTTTCGAGAAACCCTCGACGAACCTACAGTAGTAGCCAACCAAACCCAAGAAACTACGGACCTCCTTCACATTCATGGGCGGCGCCCAATCCAACACTGCCTCAACCTTCAGCGGATCCACTTGGACTCCCTCGGCTGAAATCACGTGACCCAAAAACATCACTTCCTTCAGCCAGAACTCACATTTCGAGAACTTCGCGTAGAGTTGCTCGGTCCTCAAAATGTCTAACACTATCCGCAAATGATGGGCATGCTCATCCCCATTCCTAGAATAGATAATAATATCGTCAATGAAGACGACGACACACTTATCCAAATACTCGATAAAGACTTTGTTCATCAACTGCATGAACACCGCCGGCGCATTAGTTAAGCCGAAAGGCATAACTACGAACTCATAATGTCCGTATCTCATCCGAAAAGTTGTTTTCGGCACATCGGATTCCCTCACCCGGAGCTGATAGTACCCCGATCTCAAATCAATCTTCGAGAATACCGCGGCTCCCTGCAACTGATCGAACAAGTCATCAATCCTCGGCAGGGGATACTTGTTCTTGATGGTCACCTTGTTTAGTTCACGATAGTCGATACACAAACGCAGTGAACCATCCTTCTTCCGCACAAACAGGACCGGTGCGCCCCAAGGCGAGGCGCTCGGTCGAATATACCCCGACTCAAGAAGCTCACTCAATTGCTTCTTCAATTCTGTCATCTCTGAAGGTGCCATACGATATGGCGCCTTAGAAATCGGAGCCGCGCCCGGCTCTAACTCTATAGCAAACTCAACCTCACAATCCGGTGGCAATCCCGGTAACTCGTCAGGAAATACATCAGGAAACTCACTAAGGACTGGAATCGACAAAAGCTCGACTCCACCATCCTCCGCCTTCAAGGCGTAGCACCAATAACCAGTACACCCCTTTCGTAGGAGTCTCATCGCCTTCAAGGCGTTAATAACAAACTTCTGATTTCCCCTCCTTCGCCCCGCGAAGGAGTGCTCGGTGCCATCCTCGGCTAACATGGTGATGATCCTCGTGCGGTAGTTCATGATTGCGCCATGCCGCTCGAGCCAATCATCCCCGAGAATCAAATCCTCACCCTAGATGCTCACGACAATAAGATTTGAGAGCCAAGCCCTCTCACAAATAAACACAGAACAGTCCCGGACCTCTGGATCACCGACAATTCTATCACCGCTAAGAAGTTTAACGATGAAAGGCTCGCAAGGTGACAAACAGTCGAGACTCAAACGGCATACACACTCTAGAGAAATGAATGAATGCGTAGCACCCGAATTGAAAAGCACACTGACAGGATGGGAATGGATATGAACGGCACTGCCGCCACGAGCCGCTGGATCATCGGCCCTCCTCATCTCATAGATACGCGGCTGGGCAGAGCCGACACTGGAAGCTCCTCCCCTAGCGGGCTGACCCCGACCCCTACCTCGGCCGGCACTCGGAGGTGGCGGCGGAGCAAATGAGCCCTGGTTCACACTCGGCTCCAAAGGTGCTGGGTGAGAAGAACGGGCGCCGCGAAATTGTCTGAGCTTCTCACAAAAAGAAGCCTTATGGCCCGACTGGCCACAAGTATTACAAGTCAAATGTGGACGAGGACACTCCCGGTTCACGTGGCCTGGCTGGCCACAGTTAAAGCATCTGGGGTCCTGGACGAAGGTTCCGGCGGCACTCCGAAAACTCCCAGGGAAACGAGCCGAACCACACGTAGAATTATTTGCAGGTTGAGAATTCTGTTGACCTCCACCCTTGTGGCCCGAAAAATTTTCGGCGGATTTCTGTTTCTTACTCTCCCGAACCGCCGCACTGGCTGTCACCGACATGTCATAGGCAAGAGCTCGACTCTGATAATCCTTCAGGGTAGTACATACGAGTCCAGACATATAGTCCTGAATGGACAGTTTCATCCTCCTGGAAAAATGGAAAATTTTGTCGCTCTCATCGACAAATTGGGTTTTCACATAGCCCAGCTCTTTGTTGAAATCAGCAATAGCTTGGGATACGGGAATATCCCGAGGTTGAGCATCATAGAAAGCATGGACTCGAGCCTGTCTAACTGGCCACGGGCAATATTCAGTCTCCATCAACTCCTGAAATTCGGCCCATGAAGCAACATGATCTTTGGGCCCAACGGCCTCCCACCAATCCGTAGCGTCCCCCGTGAGAAAGTACTGGGCAATAGGGACCTTACGTTCCTCGGGACAGTTGGTAGCAGTGAAGACTTTAGATATCTCCTTGATCCACCCTTCCCAGCCGATCGGGTCCGAAGCTCCCGAAAACTGAGGAGGACGCATCTTGAGGACATCCTAAAGCCGGCGATCCGCTCCGCCCCAATTAGCATGAGCCTGATCGGGGTTCTAGACTACGTGAGCTATAGCCGCCATTTGGTTAACCATTTGCTGCATAACGGCCGCAATACCAAGGTCGGCGCGCTCCTGAGAAGAAGCATGACTGTGACGGTCACCGGTACTGCCGGCTCCCGAAAAATGCGACGTGGCCGCCCCACTGGCTGCCCCACGTCCTCGGCCGCGTCCACGACCACGACCACGGTTTCCTCCGGCATCCATACTGGTGTTAAGAGATAACAGAAGTATATTGATGATGAGTAAGGGAGGAAAAAGCAACCACGATTCGAAAAGCGGAAATACTATGCAAGAAAACAAAAGGCCGAATAAGAAAACTTACGAGCACTGGAAGTACCGAGATGCTGGCAGCGGTGTGACAATGTGCAAAACAAAACACGACTAGACCCAATTAACCAACAAGCCTAGGTATCCATAAACCTAGCGCTCTGATACCATTTTCTGTAACACCCTGAGATATTCGGAGTATATTACAGCGCCGTGGACCCCTACATGGGACCCACCAGGCTACAACAAGCGAACACCCCTCGACTAACCATCTCGGTTAGCGAGGATACACAATCAAATAATACATCACATGAAAATACACCCAGAGCAACCGACGAAATGAGCAATAATTGACAACGTAGCAATTTAAAATAATACAACACGGAGTTTGATTTGAAAAGCCTAAGTACTCGCGAGTACAGTCTATCAGTTTATAAATATAGGAAACAACCATATCGAAATGGACAAAAGAAATAAGTAGACCCAAGTGCACATGTCAACGACCCTGGCCAACATCCTCGTACTGTCCCAGCGCTCGCTCGTCCGGATGATCATAACCTGAAATCCATAACAAGAATTTCCCCACAACGGGTCACCAGAGAGGTTAGCAATTACGCTAGTACAAGTAATCAAGGCAAACCAATCGCTTACACATTTCATAGTACATGCACCAATATCATTTCAAAAACCAAAACCAGACATGTCTTTTCCGGAAACAAACAGTCACAATTAATTTGCCTAGGACCGGGACGAAGCCACGAATCCCACTCGAGGCCTCTAAGGACCCTCCCGAGCTGGCCACATTCATAAACCAAACCAAGCACCACACGTCACCTAGGACCGGGACGAAGCCACGAATCCCACTCGAGGACTCTAAGGACCCTCCCGAGCTGGCTAGCGAATCAAACTCATGAATCCAGGACGAAGCCATAGATTCCCTCGAGGCCCCGTCGGACCCTCCCGAGGTGAGTATAGCACACACAATATACATTACCATTTCATGTTAAGCATAAAGGTTTCCAAGAATTACTTGCCTTGAATAATTGACGATGCAACGAACGGAAAGGAAAGTCACCAATGAACGCTAGGAACCAACGAAACCGAACCTAACGATTCGAAGAATACAATCACAACCATTTCTAAATGAATACGGAATTAGAATACACCCGAAAACCCGCCTACGATTCATGTATATTCGTATATAAACAACAACGAGGGCGGACCACAACCAAACCCTCTCGATTCCGTAAAAAACACGAAATATACCATGAATCCGTAGGGAAACTAAGAATACAAACAAGATTAATCATATTCATCATGAATCCACCAACAAAACGGAACGAATCGGAAAAAAATCCCAAAACCCCCAAATTATCCAAAAGTAGGGTTCTAAGAGATTTACCTTGGATTTGGATGAAAGATTCGTGTTGATGTTGTTATAATACACCAAGAACTCAAGAAAGATGTTGGATGAGATGATTGGAGGAAGAAATCGCCAAGAAAATCGCCCGGAATCGCCTTAGCCGCAGAGAGGAGGAAGAAATGAGAAATTATGATTATCTCGGTCAACTCCCTGGTTTATATAACCAGGGAGTGTTAGCGCGCGCTAACTCCTCAAGGTTAGCGTGCGCTAGCGGGATAAAATTCCAATCCATACAGTTAGCGTCCCAGTCCAGTAGCCAGATTTCTGGCCGTTAGCGTGCGCTACTCCAAATGTAGCGTGCGCTAATAACCTATTGGTAGCGCGCGCTATCAACCAATAGCGTGCGCTACCTGGGCATCAGTCGAGTCCAGTGGCAAACTGTCCAGAACTCACCTGACCCGTTAGTGCGCGCTATCGTACAAACGTAGCGTGCGCTACTTGGCACCTGACCGAGTTCAGTAGTAAACTGTCCAGCACTGGACAGTCACGCTAGCGCGCGCTAACAAACAACTTAACGTATGCTAGTCTCCCGACATTAGCGTGCGCTAGACAAAGTAGCGTGCGCTAATCCGATAGTCCAGAGGGATGGGAACAGAACAGCCACTCCCAGGGCTAACTCGCTAGCGCGCGCTACAAAGTAAACGTAGCGTGCACTACTAAGGGACCTCTAGCGTGCGCTATGCAGAAAATTTAGCGTGCGCTAGATACCGAATATAAACGGTCCAAAACACCGGAATACGAATGAAACGTCAAACGGAACATCTCAAGACACACCAAAACATAGGATGGATCCACGGCAACCCCGAAACAGCGGTTCCGCACAACAATAACGAGAATCAGATCATTAGATGACGGGAAAGATACACCGAAAGATACACGAGGGTCTCTACGACCGAAAAAATACATCGAAAATAAAAAAATTCAAAGGAAAAAAAAATGAGGATATTACAGATATGAGGTCCACAATCAGTAGGACTATCCAAATTAAGTCTATTCAAACATGATTCGGAAATGAATGAATGCGATGCACCAGTATCAAAAAGGGTACACACGGGTTGAGATAAAATTGCGAGTATACCTGAGGTCATTCGGGCCACTGGATCGTCGGTCCCCTTCCTCGCGTGAATTCGGGACTAGACGGCCCCCGAACCGGACGCTCCCGTCTGATAAATATGACCTCCGCCTTTACTCGCTTCCGTCGTCTTAAACGACGCTGACAGAGCAGCCTGATTCTGAATCGCTTATTGCTTCGGGGCCTGAGATGCCGCCGGAGTCGGCTTGGAGTCCCTTCGGCAATAACAGGCCTTCTGCCCAACAATCCTACAATTATGGCACATGATAGATGGTTTCAGACACTTAGTGCTGTAATGACCCGGCGCTCCACAGTTGAAACAGATGATGGCCGAACTGGCCGCTCGGGACTGAGATCCCGCAGGATTAGGCACCGTAGGAGGTTGCTCAGAAACGTTAGGGCCCGCACGAGGCTTCTTGGAGGTTGACCGACCGCCTTCGGACCTATTATGCTTCGTTGATTTCTTGCTGACAGATGAAGGTCGTTGCTCAGCAATTTCCTTAGCACCAGGCTCATACGGGAGGGTTCTCTCGATTAATTCGGCCAGAGTGGCGCAATAATGCTTGAGCAATTGCATATGGGTCATCATGACCTGCATAAAAATGAGTGGATCAACCCGAACATCTTCTGATCGAGCCAAGTCCTGGGTACGATTTCCCGACAGTGAGTGATTATTTCCTGGGTTTCGGCCCGCACCGCGGCCTCTGTAACACCCCCAATCCACTCAGGGATATTACACGCCGTAGGCCCTCTCCTCAAGGATCTACCAGGCTGATAACTAAAATCAAACATCTAAACATCGCCTTTAAGGCTAAAATGACTCAGTAGACCGACTTGGTCTTACAATAATAACATACAACTCAATTCCAAACACATACCCACGCAGGGGTCAAAATACAATAAACTCCCGTACAACGGGGAAAAGATACTGCAGCGGAAAAGAAAATACAACTAGACCAGTAAGACATCAACGGATCCTCGTGTGATTAGTATCGTTCATCTTTCATTATCCTTCATGCCGACCCTGTGTTATGCTCCAAAACCTGAATGCAAAAATAGACATCCACCCCCCGAGTATTCGGGGGTTAGCAAAACTCCACTGTTTTGCTAGTGCAAGTACAAAGTGAAAATACGAGCCATACAATTCACATTCCACGAATAACAATAACCAGGAATCCTCAAAGATCCAAACAAAACGAAAAGTACTTCTCGAGGCAAGGGTTTGAAAAAAAAAACATTTCAAAAATCGAAATACCATAAACCAATGGAAATAATTTATAAGACGGTTTAGAAGGCCATCGAGAGTTTTAATAGAAAACCATTTAGGATTATCAAATCCTACTTTTCAAAATCCACAAGACAAAAGGGGTCGCCGCCCCAAATCTTTACTTTCTGAAAAATGACGTTAACCAAACCGTTGGGATTTTAGCCCCAAATCCGTAAAATGACTTTTACAAAACCATTGGGATTTTAGCCCCAAATCTCATCAACTCACAGTACACAAGAACGACCACAAGGTTCGTCTCCCAACAACAAAATCCACAAATAAAGGATTTGACACAACAACAAAATACTGTAGAGCCATCCTAGCCAAGTAGGCCAAACGAACAACTTACCTCTTACGCACTTAGTCAATGCATGCAAATGAAAACCGTTCAAAAGCGCTCATTTCCGGAAATGCCAATGATCAAACCACATTTGTAAAATGCACCACAATTAACCGCGGACCCACAGCTTCGTGGATCCCTGTCGAGACCCCGTCGGATCTAACCCACAGTGGTTAAAAGCAAGCTCGCGGTTCCACAGCTTCGTGGAGCCCTACCGAGACCCCGTCGGATCTAACCCGCAGTGAGCATACACATACACACGTTACTCATGCAATACTAACATGCTAAGAATGTAAGTTCATTAAGAATACTCACTAGAGATGGCCATTAACTCGACACCATTATCAAACTCTTCAAAACACAATAACAAGATTAAATACGGAATACACGATTCCATAACTTTAAACAAGAGGAGTATCATCATCAAATCCTTCAACGTTCAAAATAATCAAATCATAATCAATTCCCAAAACACACCGTTCACAAAACACACACGCATTTGAAAGAAAGCCTTTAACGAGGCCAAACCGAAATCTTTTGAAACTTCGTTTCAAACAACCAAACAAACACACTAATACGATCACCGATCATCATATCCACAAAATAAGAAAAGTATGGGCAAGGTACTTGCCTCGATACCACGAGCACGGAACCACGAACGGATACGGCTCAACCGGGAAGCTTCGGAACGCCCGATGCTAACGAAAAGGAAGACGACAATGAACGGAACGGAAGAATCAAGCACGACCGCGAGGAACCGACGAAAATGAACCTAACGATTCGAATAGCACAATCATAACCACTTCTAAACGATTATGGAAATAGAATACACCCGGAAACCCGCCTACGATTCATGTATATTCATACCGAAAACAACAACGAGGGCGGACCACAATCAACCCTCTCGATTCCGTAAAAATCCACAAAATATCCATGAATCCGTAGGAAAACTAAAGATACTAACAATATTAATCGTATACATCATGAATCCACCAACAAAACGGAACGAATCGGAAGAAAAACCCAAAACCCCCAAATTAATCGAAAATAGGGTTTTAGAATATTACCTTAGGAGATTCAAGTACCAAGATCCGTAGAACACGCGTTAGATTGATTGCCCGGGCTTCACTACCGAAGAAAAATGGTGAAAATCGACCCCCCAATGGATGAAGATGAAGAACTCTCCCCCTCTCTCTCACTCTCTCTCGCGATGCAGGTGAAAATGGGGGAGCAGACGACCGATCTCGTCTAATAAAGACGATACTGCGCAATTACCGCTTCGTGTGCCGTGGCACAGCCGAAGTGTGCCGCGGCACAGGCCGAAAATGTACTCCCAGGTTTTGGCATTGTGCCGCGGCACAGCCCGCGTGTGCCGCGGCACACGGTACAGGCAGGTTTTGGTCGCAGAAGGCATACGAGTGTGCCGCGGCACCGGGCAGGTGTGCCGCGGCACTGGCCTGGCACTGTGCCGCGGCACCGGATAGGTGTGCCGCGGCACACAGTACAGATCGCTCGACCCACATTTGGAGAAATTTGTGTGCCGCGGCGCACGCACCTTGTGCCGCGGCCCACACCCCTTTGGGTCCCAAAATGATAAAAATGATCCGGAAAGAGAATAAAACGATAGGAATCAATATTTGGGGAACCAACAACACGAAATGGATCCACGGCAACCCCGAAACGGCGGTTCCGCACAACAATAACGAGAATACAGTTCAACAGTTGACAGGAAGGACACACTGAAAGGTATACGAGAGTCACTACGATCGAGAAATACACCAAAAAAGAAAATTACCGAAATTCGAAATTGCGGATATTACATTCTACCCTCCTTAAAAGAAGTTTCGTCCCGAAACTTAAAACAAGTAGGGAGAAGCAATATCTCCGCCAGGGAAGACTCAACGAGATACACAAGAAATGCGTAACTTACGCCCATCGGCGAAACGTTACAAGCAACGCAAAGAAATAAACGGCGTGAAAACACGCTCCACGACGACCAACACAACGTCGCCGTTAGGGATACAATAAAACCAACAAATGACAAGCGTCATCAAACGGATGATATAGCCAAGTCTATTATCCGACAATCACAAAACACAACGAACGAAAGTCAGTATGATTGACCAACCCAACGGTACATCAATCAAAACATGAGCCACACGCTGAACAAATACGGAATTCCACCGCCCAGGGTTGGAAGATCGAAAACGAGACTAATTTCCCGAACTTAAGGAAATTTGGAAGGAGTCTGAATGTTCAACAATCACGAAACGGGATCAACAAAAACCGAACAATCAAACGATCGAACCAAAAAGATCGAGACAACAAAAATCGAACGATCATGTTCGGATCACGAAGAACCATAAGGTTCAACCGACAACTCCGAGGTTCACACCTCGACTCGAGACAAAACATGATCCGGTGAAAACAACAAGATGCACACTCGCATAAGATCCACAGGAAAGGGAATAATGATTGAAAGGTCACAACGACGAACGAGTAATTCCGAAATACCACCCTCGTTCGATCAACAAAAGCAAGGGGCAGGACAAGCTCAGAAAATGTCAATGAACATGATGAGTCGACAAAGTCGAAAACACAAGAGTTCCAAATCCGCTCCACTTCGAATAAAAGAACTAATAGAACCAGATGATGTCACTCCCGAACAAGGTTCACAAGAGTCAAACCGAACCCGAAAAAGTCACAGCGATAACCAGATCGACCCAAAACAAGATCACGGTTCGTTCAAACGATGAGGCCGAAATACAGAACAAGTTCATAAAGTGTCAACGAACATGAGCGAATCGATAGACTGGAGAAAGAGAAAATACAGAAGTCAAAATAGTACGGGCATTACCTCCGACCTCGTCCACGAAATCCCCAAAAACGGGAGCAAGGTAACAAGACATTAAACAATCGACGCATAACGGAACCATCATCGATGCACACGGTCATACCAAACCAAGCTCTAACAGCTCGCACATGCGCGACAACGCAGGAATCACTACGAGGCGATAATATTCAACACCAACACCCCGCCTCTCACAGGGGGCTAACACAACAAATGTGTGGAAAGCAACTCAACGCTCACACTGCCAATTCGATCATACTCGGGAGAAAGTATCACAATGACAACGCGAACATCACACATACATACCCAGCCCTCAAACGGGAATGGATAGGTTTAAAAAAAACGAAAATCTCATTTTGAAAATAATTTGAAGAATACTGGTTGATCTTGAGTATCACCTTTCAAAAAGTATAAACGTGAAACATCGTTATCGAGACATTGGAGAACCATTTCGCATTTGATAAGAATGAAGTCACTTTCTCTTAGTGAAAACTTTCAAAATATTCGATCCTCGGGTCTAAATAAAAATATTTCTAAAGCATTGAAAATATCTCAAAGCATTTTGGTCCTCGAAGTAGAAAATTTTTGAAATATATTGTGGCACCTTGGATGTACCACAAGAAAATAACTCATTTGAAAAGTATGTCTCGAAATTTATTTTTCTAAGATACTCAAGGTTTTCAAAAAAATAGTTCAATGCCAAAAAGGACGATGCCAAAAAGGCTAGAATGCCCAAAATTTCAGGTAATCACACGAAACATCATAGCGTTGTGGGTCCCGCGTCGGAACCCCAGGCTAAAAACCATTTACAAAAATGCCAAAAAGGCTGATGACGGTAATATTTTAAAAACTCACGAAATCCACTTACAAAATACTAAATACCGTCATAAGAATTTCGTCAAAGCGGTCAAGGCCATAATGCCAAAAACTCGGATAAGGGAAGCGGTTATCGAAATAAAACTCGGTCGGTAAAATACCGAAAGTCATTACAAAAGAACTCACGCAGCGGATAAAAGAAATACAGTTCAACACGCACAATCCAGCAACACCACTCCTCATAAGAACAAAATATTAGAGTCAAATAACCGCATTCAGAACAAAACCACTGGCCCCATTCGAGGCCTCTAAAGACCCTACCGCACTGGCTAGTGAACAAGTCGAACGTGTATAAGCACAAAGCTTCCACAAGAGAACTCGTAAAACGTGCAAATCGATTCGAAAATCATCAGCAACGGACAAAAACAATAATAAAAAGACATCTCAAGCGACGACACTCCCCGTGTAAATCAAATACGAGAGTCGATTAAATACATATCGTGAAGTCAAAATCCACATAAGGATTCCATCACTTAACAAATAATCATAAAAATAGCTCGTGTCACACGAGGCACAACACAAAGAAGGGAGACTTACTTCCACCGGTCGCACGAAGATGATGATCGCCCCACGATACTAATCACGACCAACAAACTCAAACGACGCGTCGCGACACGACTCAGTCAGATAAAATCCGACGAAACAAGACTCAAACAACACGACTTGACCCGACAGCCTAGGTTTCCTCAACCTAATCTCCGATACCATTTATGTAACACCCCCAATCCACTCAGGGATATTACACGCCGTAGACCCTCTCCTCAAGGATCTACCAGGCTGATAACTAAAATCAAACATCTAAACATCGCCTTTAAGGCTAAAATGACTCAGTAGACCGACTTGGTCTTACAATAATAACATACAACTCAATTCCAAACACATACCCACGCAGGGGTCAAAATACAATAAACTCCCGTACAACGGGGAAAAGATACTGCAGCGGAAAAGAAAATACAACTAGACCAGTAAGACATCAACGGATCCTCGTGTGATTAGTATCGTTCATCTTTCATCATCCTTCATGCCGACCCTGTGTTATGCTCCAAAACCTGAATGCAAAAATAGACATCCACCCCCCGAGTATTCGGGGGTTAGCAAAACTCCACTGTTTTGCTAGTGCAAGTACAAAGTGAAAATACGAGCCATACAATTCACATTCCACGAATAACAATAACCAGGAATCCTCAAAGATCCAAACAAAACGAAAAGTACTTCTCGAGGCAAGGGTTTGAAAAAAAAACATTTCAAAAATCGAAATACCATAAACCAATGGAAATAATTTATAAGACGGTTTAGAAGGCCATCGATAGTTTTAATAGAAAACCATTTAGGATTATCAAATCCTACTTTTCAAAATCCACAAGACAAAAGGGGTCGCCGCCCCAAATCTTTACTTTCTGAAAAATGACATTAACCAAACCGTTGGGATTTTAGCCCCAAATCCGTAAAATGACTTTTACAAAACCATTGGGATTTTAGCCCCAAATCTCATCAACTCACAGTACACAAGAACGACCACAAGGTTCGTCTCCCAACAACAAAATCCACAAATAAAGGATTTGACACAACAACAAAATACTGTAGAGCCATCCTAGCCAAGTAGGCCAAACGAACAACTTACCTCTTACGCACTTAGTCAATGCATGCAAATGAAAACCGTTCAAAAGCGCTCATTTCCGGAAATGCCAATGATCAAACCACATTTGTAAAATGCACCACAATTAACCGCGGACCCACAAACGTGGATCCCTGCCGAGACCCCGTCGGATCTAACCCACAGTGGTTAAAAGCAAGCTCGCGGTTCCACAGCTTCGTGGAGCCCTACCGAGACCCCGTCGGATCTAACCCGCAGTGAGCATACACACACACACACGTTACTCATGCAATACTAACATGCTAAGAATGTAAGTTCATTAAGAATACTCACTAGAGATGGCCATTAACTCGACACCATTATCAAACTCTTCAAAACACAATAACAAGATTAAATACGGAATACACGATTCCATAACTTTAAACAAGAGGAGTATCATCATCAAATCCTTCAACGTTCAAAATAATCAAATCATAATCAATTCCCAAAACACACCGTTCACAAAACACACACGCATTTGAAAGAAAGCCTTTAACGAGGCCAAACCGAAATCTTTTGAAACTTCGTTTCAAACAACCAAACAAACACACTAATACGATCACCGATCATCATATCCACAAAATAAGAAAAGTATGGGCAAGGTACTTGCCTCGATACCACGAGCACGGAACCACGAACGGATACGGCTCAACCGGGAAGCTTCGGAACGCCCGATGCTAACGAAAAGGAAGACGACAATGAATGGAACGGAAGAATCAAGCACGACCGCGAGGAACCGACGAAAATGAACCTAACGATTCGAATAGCACAATCATAACCACTTCTAAACGATTATGGAAATGGAATACACCCGGATACCCGCCTACGATTCGTGTATATTCATACCGAAAACAACAACGAGGGCGGACCACAATCAACCCTCTCGATTCCGTAAAAATCCACAAAATATCCATGAATCCGTAGGAAAACTAAAGATACTAACAATATTAATCGTATACATCATGAATCCACCAACAAAACGGAACGAATCGGAAGAAAAACCCAAAACCCCCAAATTAATCGAAAATAGGGTTTTAGAATATTACCTTAGGAGATTCAAGTACCAAGATCCGTAGAACACGCGTTAGATTGATTGCCCGGGCTTCACTACCGAAGAAAAATGGTGAAAATCGACCCCCTAATGGATGAAGATGAAGAACTCTCCCCCTCTCTCTCACTCTCTCTCGCGATGCAGGTCAAAATGGGGGAGGAGACGACCGATCTCGTCTAATAAAGACGATACTGCGCAATTACCGCTTCGTGTACCGCGGCACAGGCCTAAAATGTACTCCCAGCCGATGTGTGCCGCGGTACAGGCAGGTTTTGGTCGCAGAAGGCATACAAGTGTGCCGCGGCACCGGGAAGGTGTGCCGCGGCACTGGCCTGGCACTGTGCCGCGGCACCGGATAGGTGTGCCGCGGCACACAGTACAGATCGCTCGACCCACATTTGGAGAAATTTGTGTGCCGCGGCGCACGCACCTTGTGCCGCGGCCCACACCCCTTTGGGTCCCAAAATGATAAAAATGATCCGGAAAGAGAATAAAACGATAGGAATCAATATTTGGGGAACCAACAACACGAAATGGATCCACGGCAACCCCGAAACGGTGGTTCCGCACAACAATAACGAGAATACAGTTCAACAGTTGACAGGAAGGACACACTGAAAGGTATACGAGAGTCACTACGATCGAGAAATACACCAAAAAAAGAAAATTACCGAAATTCGAAATTGCGGATATTACAACCTCTCTCCGTGCATCCCCTGACAGCTCTCTCCATACTGAAGTAGGAAGGACGCATGATAATCATAGATCTCGTATGAGTACCGCATTATAATTTACATCATGAAATGATGAAAATGAGCATACACGCTCTAACACAGTGATTACATGAATGATTAACTGAGGTGACATGATTATCTGATGAAATTCTTGAAATGATTATCTTGAACAAATTAACAAGATTAATGATATGATCTTCCAGATCAACAACTGAGTAATGAAATGAATTGAGTGATTAATGAGTTAACATGATCGTCCTGATCAAATGAAAATGATGTTTAAGGATTGTTAAATGATGAATTATGAATGAATGATTATTGCCAGAAATTATACCATGGCGTTAGAAGTCTTACAGTTTCTTCGGTCTGATTGGCTCGGGATTTGCACAGGTCACACGTCATGCGAAAGTCTAATGATACTAGTCTGATGACGATGATTTCAAATGAGACATGACTCGAAAGGTAGTATTCAAAACCACGCTCCGATACCAACTCTGTAACACCCCAAACTAGGCAGATATTACAGTGCCGTGGACCCCCGACTGGGATCCACCAGGCAAATGAAAATTAATGAATTTAATAATATAATTGTAGTACCGAACCACATTATATCATAACTTACTCCTATGAGGAGTTTCAGTATAACACACCCAAGATAATACCGAATACATGTATATTTTATATGAAGATAAAATACACAACACTGAATGAAACGGAGTATCCAAATGGAAATCTGCAGCGGAAAAATAAATGACGACAACATGAATGACTGAAAGGATTGGGGCCCCCTACTAGTATCACTGAGACTCCTCGCCGTCAACGTTCTATTCCCGTGTTTTTGCCTTGCCATGACCTGAAAACAATATCCCCAAACGGGGTCAGTTACACAGAACAACAATCCTCAAGGGTTGAAAATACACAATCATGATATATCTTTAGTTATGAAATATCCTTAGTTATGAATTACGCTGAAGTGGAGCATTATAGTACGCCCGTAATGTTCTGTGCAAGTGTACAAGACAAATGACCAGACACACCCGTCCTTGTACCTAATTAGTCTCACGGAGGTAGTCGTTACCGTGTGCGCAATCCAATGTATCGATCCCAATACATGACCATCGCGTGCTCGACTAAAAATTCCACACATCCGCACCCGGCCACGCAATATGAACCCAGAAGGTCATATGAAGGATAATGACCATAATGAATATCAATGAATAATAATCCGACAAAGTCAAGAATGACTCAACGTGATGAAAATAATGGTGAAATGAATGATAGTTCAATGAAATGATTGGAACCGTCGTTCCTCGTGAATGAAGTGATTATTCGACAATTACAAGTCTCAATACGGTTAATACAATTATGAATGAGTTATGATTATGAATGAACAACAACAAAAAGAATGAATAACCTTTTAACCGAGTAAGAATTAACTTACTCAACACCGATGAAGAATGTCCTTCCACGAACAACGTCCTAAAAGAGATGTCGGTCGCTCGAACAACCTTGAATGACACAATTTCGAACAATCCGTTCAACATACGAATAAAACACGATGATAACCAACATCAAAACGTCGATACGACTAAACCAAGTTCATTGGGGCATAATATCAAACACGTTATGACCAATCTCCGATTGTTTACAATCAATCCTCAATTATACCAACATTAAATCCCCAAGAAGTGTTTCAAACCAACAAAACAACTTCAATACGATCAATAATCCAAAATGAATATCCAAATTCGTGATTTCAACAACAATTAATCGAAAACCCCCAAATCCAACTTAATATTCAAAGTGTTCTTGAATAATCCTTCAATAGTCCAATGAATCTTTATACAAACTCATAATCATATGCATATCCCTTCATACAACATGATTATAACGTCCAAAACATCATATCTCAACACAAAATCGAAATCCAAGATGTTGAAGAAATTACCTGTTGAAGATCCAAACACTTCGATCCGATGAACGCGAGTTAAATCGAGTATCCAAGCTTCCCAAACGAATGAAGATGATAAAAATCTAACACTCAAGTGATAGATGATGGAAAATCTCTCCCCCAAGCCCTCTCTCTCGGATATAAGTTGAAGAAATGAGAAAATGAAGAAAAAGTCCCGGCCAAGTCCTTATAAACTGCCGGAAGTTACGGCCGTAACTCGGCCTACTTACGGCCGTAACATCACAGGTCAACGGCCTTACGGCCGTAACCAGCCAACTCGTACGGCCGTAACTCGGCTTCGTCCAAACACCTGCCGACAGCCTTACATCCGTACCCGCACTTGACTTACGGGCGTAACTCGCCCTCGTCTAAAACACCTGCCGACAACCATACGGCCGTACCCGAACACCTTACGGGCGTAACTCGAACGATACGGCCGTATCCGGCCAAACTTACGGGCGTAATCCCCCTTCGCCGAAAATTACCAGGCACCCTGTCTGTAACGTACGGTCGTATCCGGACAAGCCTTACGGTCGTACCCACCTCATCTTACGGCCATATGCCGCAACACTTACGGCCGTAAGTCCTTCTCGTCCGAAAAATCCTGAAAATCACGAACACACCTTACGGCCGTAGTCTACCCACCTTACGGCTGTAACTCCTCACCTTACGGTCGTATGCTGAAACCCTTACGACCGTAAGTCCCATTCGGCCGAACTGGCCTGAAAACAACGAGCGCCTGTTACGGTCGTATCCGACAATCCTTACGGCCATAACTCGCCTTCGTCCAAAATCACCTTAATCCAACGAATGCATGTTACGGCCGTAATGTATGACTAGTTACGGCCGTAACTCATTGCTAGACTAGATGAAAATCCGACAACTCCGATTTCTCGCTACGATTGATGAATGATCCGACATACCATACGTATGTGAAAGTGAACAAGTCCAACACATGCCAAAGACGAAACTTCCAGTACAAGACTACCTATCACGATGATAATGATAATACTCCCGTCTCGACACTCAAACGGAGATGAAATGACGATCGGTAACTGATACAGGGTTACAACATGCCAACAATGAACGCAAATGAAAGAATCATGAATGATGAGTGATTATTAATGAGTGAAAATTACTGACTAATAATTACTGAATGATAATGAATGAATTACAACCGGGTATTACAAGACGGACCTTGAAGATGCTCGGAAACAGAGTGTCGAGTTTTCCGACAGGATCGTTGCGATGGAGAAGAGTTCCTTGGAGGCGGACAAAAAGGCGAGCAAAGACCTCGAACGGGCCCGGGCGGCGACTGATCGGATGAGGGATCAGATGACAGAAGCCCGCAGGTCGCACGAGGCCGCTCGAAGGAGGCGGATGAGCTGAAGGCGGTCATCAATCGGTTGACCGGCGAGCTGGCGACGTCGAAGGAAGAGGTGGCTGCCAAAGCTGCCGAGCTCCAGGGCGCGAACCAAGCGCTTGTGGGCTGGAAGGAGAAATTGGAGGCGACCGAGGCCGATCCCTATATCAACATGGAATATGTCAGTGAATTTGCCTATTATATGGCTTATGCTGACGCGATCTGCGCTACTAAGAAGGGAGGACTCGAGGTCGGCCCCTTGGTTGACAATTTCAAAGCCTACGTGCTCGAGCACCCTTTGCAGCCCGCATTCGTCGTGCCGATCCTCGACCTCTCCTTAGATCATGGGGTCGACCTGAGTTGGTATCCGTCGCTGGACAACCTCGCTCACCGGAGTGCCCCAGAGGATGATGGTGTCTAGCCTACTGCTGGTGAGGGAACGGGCGCCGATCTTTGAGCTTTTCTACTTTCTAACTTGTAATGTTTCCAACTTTTGTTGTATTTTGCCTTCGGGCGCTTGTACACATATTTCAAATGAAATGGAATAATATGTTTGCTTCTGATTTCCTGCTCGTATGATCGTCTTTCTGAATCTTTTGCATGACTTTATACAAGTGTTTGAGGAACGATCGTCGAGCGCACAGCTCCAAGTGAATTGAGAAACTCATACTGGTAACTTTTAGAACAAAGTCGATCATTGTACATATATCTGAACAATGCCGATCGTTGTACATGTAGCTCCGCTCTCCCCCTTGTTTTTGTTTACTTGGTCAAAGTAAGGGAACGAAAATAAATCGTTTAGAAAGCGGTCTTCAATTTTGCAGATTCCTCAAGGAAGGTCGACCATCTCGGCCTAGAGGAACCGTGCACGGTTGTGGAGGCCGATGGACCGACCTCTGCGTCCGTGTCTTGTGCGCAAGAGACATTCCGTCTGATGGCCTACTTCTCGCGACTCACTTAATTGTGAGGGTCCTCCGTAGACTACGTCTTGCCTCGCAATGTAGCGATGGGGCGGATGATCTCAACCTGGAGGACTACTTGCACGGGGCACTGTCGGATGAATCGACTTCGTGACCGTGTCTTGTTAGCACTTTTCTGCCTGGGGCCGACATGTTAGATGGCGGACCTTTGAGGGCATACGTTGTGACGAGGGTAGGAACGCGTCGCATTGTCCAGGTTCACCATGTTAGATGATGGACCTTTGAGGGCGGCGAGCGGGTCCACAGATCTGTTTTGGAGAGTCCTTTGGCTACGCCCGCCTCGTATTTAAACGAAGGGCGAGCGATCTCTGCCCAAAGGAACCTTGCATGGTCGCATAGATCGGTTACATCGACCTCCACAACCATGTCGGCACTTTTCTACCTTGGATCATCATGTTAGATGGTGATCCTTGACGGTATACGTTGTGCAAGGTGAGGCGATCGCTTGCCTCGGTCCTTCATGTTGATGATGAACTTTAGAGGGCGAGCGAGTCATCCTCTGATTTGTTTTGGAGGGTCCTTCGGCTACGCCTGCCTCGTATTTAAATGAAGGGCGAGCGATCTTTTCCCAAATGAACCTTGCATGGACGGGCTGTCGGTTCCATCGACCTCCCGAACCATGGCTGCACTTTTCTACCTCGGACCATCATGTTAGATGGCGACCCTCAACGGTATACGTTGTGCTGGGGGAGGCGATCGCTTGCCTAGGTTCATCATGTTAGATGACGAACTTTAGTGGGCAAGCGAGTCATCCTCTTTTTGAAGACGTTGCTTGGGCATTAGCCTTTCGTTAGACATGGTGGGAATCGGGGAAAGACCTCCGAAGTTCCCACCTCTTGATTGAATCATATAGATCCGGCCGCTGAGGTTGATCGAGGGGGTCGACTTGTATGAGTCCTTCAGCTTGTCGTGTTCGACTCTGGCGACTGGTTCTATCGCCGATCGCAGCCCTTGGTCCTTTCTGCCTGGGTCTCCAACTAAGTTACTAAACTATCCAGCTTGCCCTCCTCGAACAATCTCCAGAGTTGTCTGAGGAGATCGCGGCACTGGTTGGTGTTGTGGCTTGGACTCTTATGGTAAGCACATGTAACACCCCCAATCCGCTCAGGGATATTACACGCCGTAGAACCTTTCCTCAAGGATCTACCAGGCTGATAACAATATAGAACATCTCAACAATGCCCTTAAGGCTAAAATGACTCAGTGGACCGATTTGGTCTTTCAATAAATACATACAACTCAAACTCATTACAGGCCCACGCAGGGGTCGAATACAAACACTCCCGTACAGCGGGAAAGAATACTGTAGCGGAAAATAAACTATAACTAAACTAATGACCTCATACGGATCCTCGTGTGATTAGTATCGTTCATCTTTCATCATCCTTCGTGCTGACCCTGTGTTATGCTCCCAAACCTGAATGCAAAAACAGACATCCACCCCCCGAATACTCGGGAGTTAGCAAAACTCCACTGTTTTGCTAGTGCAAGAACAAAGTGCAAATACGAGCCATACAATTCACATTCCACGAATAAAAATAACCAGGAATCCTCAAAAATCTAAACGTAACGAAAAGTACTTCCCGAGGCATAAGTTTGGGTAAAACATTTCAAAACCGAAAGATCACAAATCAAGGGAAAACATTTTATAAAACGGTTTAAAATGCCATCGAGAGTTTTAATAGAAAACAATTTAGGATTATCAAATCCTTCTCTTTCCAAAATAAATAGGGGTCACAGCCCAAAGGTTTTATTTTCGCAATTAGAAAACCGACAACAATTCGCAGGGCCAAAACCCAAGTCACGTGTCCTCGACGGACAAAAAATCAATACCAACTAGTGAAGTTTCACTCGTGAACCCAGGTCGAAGCCATTGGAATTCCCTCCATGGTCCCGTCGAACCCTCCCGAGGTGAGCAAACACATTCACAAAACACAGTACTCACATCGCCTAGGACCGGGTCGAAGCCACAAATCCCACTCCGTGATCCCGTCGGACCCACCCGAGCTGGCTAGCGAAATACTCAAGCACCACACATCGCCTAGGACTGGGACGAAGCCACGAATCCCACTCCGTGATCCCGTCGGACCCACCCGAGATGGCTAGCGAATCAATCATGCACAAATAACATATCACACCAAGAATATCCAAACAATTCACCCAGAGGCATCAAACACTTAGCAAAACACCACGTCAAACCACAATGCACCGAATTGAAACAATATACATCCACACGCAACACCAAGTGCATCATCAACACCAAACATATCCACAGGAGTCACATACTCGTTCATGAAACACACCAATCACAAAACACACGCGGTTTTGAAAGAGAGCCTTTAAGAAGGCTAACCAAATCTTTTGAAAACTCATTTCAAACAAACAAACAAACACACCAAGACGATCACCAATCATCATATCCACAAAACAAGAAAAGTATGGACGAGGTACTTGCCTCGAAATCACGATCGCAACGATACGATGGATAGGACGCGGTCGAATAGCCCCGAACTCCCGAACAATATCAAGAACGCGATAGCACCACGAGTATTACGAGAATAACACCACACGAATCATCAATCACCAATGAGATTCAACATCGGAATCCTCGAACACCTATAAACCTCCGGAAGGAACAATAACACATGGTTACGACGAGAATCAAGGCCAAAAAAACGGAAATCCCAACAAACTATCGAAGGGAAACTCATTGGGACATTTAATCGAACACTAAATGTTCAATAATTCCCAAGAACACTCGAATCGTCAATCGAGTTAAACAAACTCGATATATGGATATACAACCCATAGAACACGATTAATAACATCATACTACACCAACCGATGTATCAAAATCGGACTAGAATCGAAATGAAGAACAAACTCCCAAAAAGTCAACTTGAAGGAAAATCAAGAAATATACCTTGATTCGACGAAGAACACGAATTGGATGATGATATAATCAAAAAGAATCTTCCAAAATGCCTTGGAAATGATTAGAATCGGCCAAGAACTCGATTTCCCGAGCCTCCCGTCACACCGCCAAAAGGAAGAAAACGCGTAAGAATTGAAGTCTGCCGAGCCTGCTATATATAGCCGGCAGGTTACGGCCAGAATCGCAAATGCCTTACGGCCGTAACTCGGCCCTTACGGCCGTACTCGGCAGGCCTTACGGCCGTAACCGGCATTCGTCAAAAAATCTGCCCAGCACGTGTCGGACACTTACGGCCGTAACTGGCACACATTACGGCCGTAACCGGCCTTCGTCTGGAAGATGTCCAGCGCTCGTATGGCCGTACCCGATCACACTTACGGCCGTAAATGACACACATTACGGCCGTAACCGGCACCTTACGGCCAGAATTTCGCCAAAGCTGCTCGCCCGGCCGTGACTCGGTCGTGGCCACTCCGACGGCCCGGACGACCCCGAAACCCGAACCTGAGTAAAAACCGAAGATACGATTACGAAGTACTCGCAAAGACGAATATAAGAGCTATGAGAACACACGATTCCGACCACCCGAAGTGTCGGAATTTGACAACGGAAAGTAATTACCCCAAACTTTGGGAAATTACGAAAATGGCCCAAAATGTCTGAAATACACGATACGTGATCGAATAACCAAATCGAAGTTCATAACACGCCTAACAAAGTTAAACGAACTTACGGGAAACTCGAAATAGCAGTTTCGAATGAGATTCGCAAGAATCGAACTCAAGTGCGGAAAAGTCGCTAAAAAACTCGGAACTCAACAAAACGATACCCAAACGAACTCGGATGGAAAAAAGTGCAGAATTAATCATTCTCGGAATGACGAAACGGTCATGAGCGAGTCGTCAAAACGGACTTACGCCGAAAAAAAAGAAAATTACCGAAATTCGAAATTGCGGATATTACATTCTACCCTCCTTAAAAGAAGTTTCATCCCGAAACTTAAAACAAGTAGGGGGAAGCAATATACCCTTCCAGGAAAACTCGACGAGATACGCAAAAACCGAAAACTCGCGCCCGACGGCGAAACGCTGCAAGAAACGCAAAGAGATATACGGCGTGAAAACACGCTCCACGACGACCAACACAACGTCGCCGTTAGGAATATAATAAAACCAACAAATGACAAGCGTCATCAAACGGATAATATAGTCAAGTCAATTATCCGAACAATCACAAAACGCAACGAACGAAAATCAATATGATCGACCACCCCAACGGTACATCAATCAAAACGCGAGCCAATCGCTGAAGAAATACGGAATTCCACCGCCCAAGGGTTGGAAGATCGAAAACGAGACAAATTTCCCGAACTTATGGGAATTACGAAGGAGTCTGAATGTTCAACAATCACGAAACGAGATCAACAAAAACCAAACAATCAAACGATCGAACTCAACGATCGAGACAACAAAAATCGAACAATCATGTTCGAATCACGAAGAACAATAAAATTCAAACAAATACTCCAAGGTTCACATCCCGACTCGAGGCAATATATGATCCGGTGAAAACAACAAGATGTGCATTCACATAAGATCCATAGGAAAGGGAATAGCAATTGAAAAGTCACAACGACAAACGAGTTATTCCGAAACAATACCGCACTCATTCGATCAACAAAAGCAAGGGGCAGGACAATCTCAGAAAATGTCAACGAACATAAACGAGTCGACAGAGTCGAAAATACAGAAATTCAAAATCCGATCCACGTCGAATAGAAGAGTTAATAGAACCAAATGATGTCACTTCCGAACAAGGTTCACAAGAATCGAACCGAACTCAAAAAAGTCACAGCGATAACTAGATCGACCCACAACAAGATCACAGTTCGTTCGGACGATGAAACCGAAATACAGAACAAGTTCAGAAAGTATCAACGAACACGAGCGAGTCGATAGAATTGAGAAAGAGAAAATGCAGAAGCCAAAAATAATACGGGTATTATATTCGACCCCTTTTAAAAGAAGTGTCGTTCCCGAAATTCACAACACGAAATCAAGGTGACAACACAACAAGCAACTGACAGAAACATCCTTCAAAGGCCTCTCAAAGCCGATTCCGATGACTGTGCTGAAGCACGAACTCCGAAAGTCTCGGTAGCCAATTCGCAAAATTGAATTCGGTGTCCCTCGAGTCCGCACTTGAAACGCGTTACTGACGAGAAGGACAATTTACACGTGCATGCCCCGGCACATCACGGTTGAAACGCCTCGACTCGGCATACCGAAAGTACAAATGCTAGATACAATGGGGCATAACGTCGCAAAACAACATAGCGGAGATGCCAACTCAGCACAACGAAGAATCATAATACATACTGTATACAACGATTACCATCGTAAAGTAATTCACACACACAAACACTACAGCAACGACGGTATCGTTCGGCGACCTCAAAGGTCCGAACAATAACCAGCACATAATTACAAACATCATGAAACAATCACACATGTACACAAACGTACAAACCCAAGCTTTAGCAGTTCACACAGGTGCGATAACACGCAAGCCACCACGAAATGGCAACATTAAATATCGTCATCACACCTCCCACGAAGGGCTAACAAAACATATGCGTGGCGAACGACTCAACATTCACACCACCAATTCAATCACAAATCGGGGTTAACACCGTAACGAAAGTTCGAAAACCATACATGCATTTCCGGTCCGCAACAGGAATAATAGGTTTTAAAAACGAAAACGACCTTTTGAAAATAGTTTGGATACACCAGTTGATCTTGAGTATCGTTTTTCAAAAAGTAGTGCAAACATTGTTATCGAGACTTTGAAAATCATCTTGCGTTTGAACACAAATGTGGACACCTTCTCTTAGTGAAAAACTTTCGGAATATTCGACACTTGGGTCTAAGCAACTGCATTTCAAAAAAATAATTGAAAATATCTCAGAATATTTTGGTCCTCAACTAGAATAATTTTGAGACATATTGCGGCACTAGAAGGCACCTTGAAAGTACCGCGAGGAAATAATTCATTTTAAAAGTACATCTCGAAATTTATTTTCTAAGATACTCAAGTTTTTCAAGGATAATTCAATGGGCTAGAATGCCCAAAAATTTCAGGTAAATACACGGAACATTATAGCGCTGTGGGTCCCGCGCCGGAACCCACCAGGATAAAAACCATTTACAAAAACGCCAAAAAGGCCGATGACGGTAATATTTCAAAAACTCACAAAAGCCATTTACAAAATACTAAATACCGTCATAAGAATTTCGCCAAAATGATCAAGGCCATAATGCCAAAAACTCGGTTAAGGAAATCGATTTTGGAAATAAAACTCAGTCGGTAAAATACCGAAAGCCATTACTAAAGCACTCACGCAGCGGATAAAAGAAATACAGTCCAACATGCACAATCCAGCAATACTACCGCTCACATGAACGAAATATGAGAGTCAAATAGTCACGTATCAAGAAATCAAAATCCATAAGAGGATTCCGTCACTTAACAAATAATTATAAAAAAAAATAGCTCGTGTCACATGAGGCACAACACAAATGAGGGAGACTTACATCCACAAGTCGCACGAAGATGATGATCGCCCACGATACTAATCACGACCAACAAACTCAGACGACGCATCGCGACATTACTTAGTCAGATAAAATCCGGCAAGACAAAACTCAACAGACACCACTGACCCGACAGCCTAGGTTTCCACAACCTAAGCGCTCTGATACCATTTATGTAACACCCCCAATCCGCTCAGGGATATTACACGCCGTAGAACATTTCCTCAAGGATCTACCAGGCTGATAATAACATAGAACATCTCAACAATGCCCTTAAGGCTAAAATGACTCAGTAGACCGATTTGGTCTTTCAATAAATACATACAACTCAAACTCATTACATGCCCATGCAGGGGTCGAATACAAATACTCCCGCATAAATGAAAGAATACCGCAATGAAAATAAACTATAACTAAACCAATGACCTTATACGGATCCTCGTGTGATTAGTATCGTTCATCTTTCATCATCCTTCGTGCTGACCCTGTGTTATGCTCCCAAACCTGAATGCAAAAACAGACATCCACCCCCCGAATACTCGGGAGTTAGCAAAACTCCACTAGTTTGCTAGTGCAAGAACAAAGTGAAAATACGAGCCATACAATTCACATTCCACGGATAACAATAACCAGGAATCCTCAAAAATCTAAATGTAACGAAAAGTACTTCCCGAGGCATAAGTTTGGGTAAAACATTTCAAAACCGAAAGATCACAAATCAAGGGAAAACAATTTATAAAACGGTTTAAAATGCCATCGAGAGTTTTAATAGAAAACAATTTAGGATTATCAAATCCTTCTCTTTCCAAAATCAATAGGGGTCACAGCCCAAAGGTTTTATTTTCGCAATTAGAAAACCGACAGCAATTCGCAGGGCCAAAACCCAAGTCACGTGTCCTCGACGGACATAAAATCAATACCAACTGGTGAAGTTTCACTCGTGAACCCAGGTCGAAGCCATTGGAATTCCCTCCGCGGTCCCATCGAACCCTCCCGAGGTGAGCAAACACATTCACAAAACACAGTACTCACATCGCCTAGGACCGGGTCGAAGCCACAAATCCCACTCTGTGATCCCGTCGGACCCACCCGAGCTGGCTAGCGAAATACTCAAGCACCACACGTCGCCTAGGACCGGGACGAAGCCACGAATCCCACTCCGTGATCCCGTCGGACCCACCCGAGCTGGCTAGCGAATCAATCATGCACAAATAACATATCACACCAAGAATATCCAAACAATTCACCCAGAGGCATCAAACACTGAGCAAAACACCACGTCAAACCACAATGCACCGAAATGAAACAATATACATCCACACGCAACACCAAGTGCATCATCAACACCAAACATAACCACAGGAGTCACATACTCGTTCATGAAACACACCAATCACAAAACACACGCGGTTTTGAAAGAGGGCCTTTAACAAGGCTAACCAAATCTTTTGAAAACTCATTTCAAACAAACAAACAAACACACCAAGACGATCACCAATCATCATATCCACAAAACAAGAAAAGTATGGACGAGGTACTTGCCTCGAAATCACGATCGCAACGAGACGACGGATAGGACGCGGTCGAATAGCCCCGAACCCCCGAACAATATCAAGAACGCGATAGCACCACGAGTATTACGAGAATAACACCACACGAATCATCAATCACCAATGAGATTCAACATCGGAATCCTCGAACACCTATAAACCTCCGGAAGGAACAATAACACATGGTTACAACGAGAATCAAGGCCAAAACAACGGAAATCCCAACAAACTATCGAAGGGAAACTCATTGGGACATTTAATCGAACACTAAATGTTCAATAATTCCCAAGAACACTCGAATCGTCAATCGAGTTAAACAAACTCGATATATGGATATACAACCCATAGAACACGATTAATAACATCATACTACACCAACCGATGTATCAAAATCGGACTAGAATCGAAATGAAGAACAAACTCCCAAAAAGTCAACTTGAAGGAAAATCAAGAAATATACCTTGATTCGACGAAGAACACGAATTGGATGATGATATAATCAAAAAGAATCTTCCAAAATGCCTTGGAAATGATTAGAATCGGCCAAGAACTCGATTTCGAGCCTCCGCCGCCACAAATTACCAAAAGGAAGAAAACGCGTAAGAAATGAAGTCTGCCGAGCCTGTGCTATATAGCCGGGCAGGTTACGGCCAGAATCGGTAGTGCCTTACGGCCGTAACTCGCCCTTACGGCCAGATTTCGGCAGCCTTACGGCCGTAATCGCATTCGTCAAAAATCGCCAAGCACTGCTTGACACTTACGGCCGTAATTGGCACACATTACGGCCAGAATCGCCTTCGTCCGGAAGATGCCCAGCCGCACGGCCGCATTCCGATCACACTTACATCCATAATCGCACACATTACGGCCAGAATCGAACCTTACGGCCAGAACTCGCCAAAGCAGCTCGCCCGCCGTGACTCGGCCGTGGCCACTCCGACGGCCCGGACGATCCCGAAACCCGAACCTGAGTAAAAACCGAAGATACAGTTACGAAGTACTCGCAAAGACGAATCTAAGAGCTATGATAACACACGATTCCGACCACCCGAAGTGTCGGAATTTGACAACGGAAAGTAATTACCCCAAACTTTGGGAAATTACGAAAATGGCCCAAAATGTCCGAAATACACGATACGTGATCGAATAATCAAACCGAAGTTCATAACATGTCTAACAAAGTTAAACGAACTTACGGGAAACTCGAAACAGCAGTTTCGAATGAGATTCGCAAGAATCGAACTCAAGTGCGGAAAAGTCGCTAAAAAACTCAGAACTCAACAAAACGATACCCAAACGAACTCGGATGGCAAAAAGTGCAGAATTAATCATTCTCGGAATGACGAAATGGTCATGAGTGAGTCGTCAAAATGGACTTCCGCCGAAAAAAAAGAAAATTACCGAAATTCGAAATTGCGGATATTACAGCACAAAACTTATTGCGGTCCTGGTGACCGTTGTTCCTTATCGCTTTTGGCGTGCTTAGCCGCTCGCTCCCCTTGATGGCGTTGAAAATACGGGCCGGATATAGATTGAGGTTGTGGAGGAGGTGAACTTCCACATCCTCGAAGGCCTTGAATTCACCGGGTGACTTGGCGACCTCCTTTTTGGACTTGGCGATCGCCGTATTTTGGATGGGAGATGGTGTCCCCTCGCCTAGACGAAGGGTGAGCAGACTCTGCCTGGACAGAACATCGGTAGCTTTGGCGCGGAAGATCGCATAGGTTTGGGGGATGTCCTTCGTAAGGTGCCTGAACATGGGCGAATGACCATAGAATCCCCCCAGGGCCGAGTAGAGGCCGAGCTCGTCGCTTATGGGCTCGCCGGTGAGGACTACTTCATCCACCCGGTCGATGTAATCTTTGTCGGACTCGTCTTCCCCCTGCCTGATCTTCATCATGCGGTGGGGACCTTCTGGCCGAGCGACCTTGGCGGCGAAGTACGACGTGAAGTCGCTCGCCAGTTTTTCGAAGGAATTGATTGATCGTGGTGGCAATGAGGTGTACCACCTATGGCCAAGATTACCCAATGTCAACGGGAACATTCGGCATTTCATCGCATCCGACGCCCCGCATTTGGTCATATAGATCCGGAACTTGCTTAGGTAAGTCTCGGGGTCCGATCTCCGCTCATACAAAGGCGTTTGAGGAGGAGCGATCTTTGGTTGCACGGGGGCAAGCTCGATCTGGACCACGAGCGGCTCACTCGGTCTGATCACCTTTCTCCTGGCGTCTGCCTGGGCCTGTGAGCGCTTTCATCTCATCGAGTCAAGGCCAGATAGCAGCCATCGCCGTGGCCTAGCTGCTCGCGGCCCGGCTCTCGGAGCGGGAGCCGAGGCGATCAAGTACTAATCCCTTGGCTCCGCTGTAGATGATGTCTTTGCCGCGGGGCTCGATTCCTCGGCGAATGGGAGCCAAACGGCCGACCTATTTTTGTTTGGGAGTTGGGTATGCCGAACTCCTGGTGATGGATTCGACTGCTGCCTCGTGGTCAGGGGCCGTAATACCCTGGGCCGCCATGATGGATCGCTTCCTAGACGGCTGAAGACGGAACCGTCCTGCCTCGTGAGTGCTTTTTCTCGTGAATTGGGGGCTTTCTGACGATTGCTCGACAAGTAAGCCCTTGAGCTTCCGTTTGCCCGCGTGGGGGATGGCTGAGGGGGTTATAGCGGGCGCTTCGTATGCTCTCCGTCGCTCCCTTAGGATGGCCATGGCCTCCTCGATCTGTTCCATGGTTTGGAAGTGATCGAGTGAGAGGCTGGGGCCGTCCCTCGGGGGCGGGATTGAGAGTCTTGCGTCGCCGCGGCTACCCTCCGCCGTAGGTTGGGACTCATTTTGTGCCAGAATAAGGTGCCCGGCGAGCCGTAAGGTGGCTCTCTTCGAAGTGGTGGCAGGCGTCATTATTCTGAAGGTTTTTATTTGAAGAACAGTGAGTGTTTCTTCAAGTATATGCTTCGGAGAACAGTGGGTGTCCTTCGAATCGGTCAGAATGAAAATGTGGGTAAATCCCCTTCCTCTAGCGCCAATTGTTGTTACCCAAATTATTATTCGGATGGGTTTGCTGGAATGGATGAGTAAAAAACAAAATGCGAGAGCACGTCCGAGGGAATGTAAATAACACAAGATTTGTCGGGGTTGTTAGTCCCGGGCTTGAATGCTCTCGCGAGATATTATTAATACGAATACTTGGGAGTACAAATATTAATGTTAGAGTACAATTACAATGAGTGTAAAGACCCTAGTTATCTAGCTCTTGAGGGCTGATGATTTCCGGAAGAACCAGAGTTGATGCTCTGTGAGTTCTTGTAACAAAGATGGGATGCTGTGTGGAATTCTGTGTAGAATTCTGTGTTTCTGATCCAACTCTCTGAAGAAGATTTCCAAATGCTGGAGGTCTCCTATTTATAGAAGATGAGGTAGTTGGGATGTCCTGATCCCAAATGGGCGATCGCCTTTAGCACATGGGTTGGTCTCCTTAAAGTTCGCAGCTGCTGCTGGCAGCTGGATGTGCGAACCAATGAGAAGACAACACGCGTCATATGTCGCTGTCTTGGGAGGTCCCACCTAGGACCTTTTGGCGGGTATGTCGGTAGGTGAGATGCCGTCCTTGTCACCTACAGCTGGTGACAGGCTGGGGTCAAACCTTTTCCTACGGCTCCTTTTGTGTATCTGCACGTGGGCCTTCATCCCGAGATTCGGTCTCTGTAGACTTGACGGATGTTGGTTTTCCACATGGCATGAGGCGGTCGTCTTTGGTCGGGCACCAGAGTCGATCGCTAGGTGCCAAGAGGCGATCGCCCTGGACGTCGATCGCTCGGCACTTGACCTCGATCTGGGTCCTTCGCTTGGCAAGCCTGCCTTGGATTATTTGATGCTGACTTAGGTCGCTCGGCCCTTATGCCGATCGCTGTCGAGGCGTATTAAATGCCGCACAACACGGTGTAAGCCACGAGACTGGCTAGGTTGTGCTAACTCTATTCGATCCTCTCAATGTTAACTAAGACGAACCTACAGAGTTGCGGATATGAATTGACAACGGATTATATTTAGCTTATTCTCTTTTGGTTAATATTGGATATTGGATGTCTAATTTAATTTATTGTAAATTAAATCGGTCTCATTAATTAATAAATTACCGGGTAATTAATTTATTCGTATTATTTCTTAGAGAATTTATTATTAATATAATCAATTAATAAGAGAAATGTACTAAGGTTTATCTATCAGACTAGATACACGAGGGTCTCTTTCACAGACCGAAACGAACCAACTTCCTTTTCTTCTCCTCTTGGACGCCTCTCATGTTCACTTTGACTTGTGAAAATAATTTCATTTGTCACCTTTGACATAAATAATATGTGGGGATATTATTTATAATGTGAGGTTGATTAATAATGTGAAAATCATTACTAAGAGTTAATAAATGCATTCATGTTGGCCACTAAGTATACTGGATACAGCTTGGGAAGTAGTTTAAACAACAAGTTGTACTGATTTTAAATCTGAGTGCGTAGCGGAAGTCTTAGATACAGTAAGTTGTTGTGGATACAGCAACTAGGTGTACAGTGTATACTTAAATAATCACAGTAAATAAAACAGTAAAAACTGAAGGTAAATAACACAGTATTTAAAGTGGTTCGAGGTAAACCCCTACGTCCACTGGTCCTCCACACAGGAGTAAAATGTTTATTATAATTACTACGTACACAACTACGTAATTATAACAGTTATACAATCAATATATCGTTCACACAGATTGATATAAAGATCTTAGCTTCAACCGTTCACACAGATTGGTTTGAGCTAAAGCTTGACTGACTTCTTCACACAGAGTTCTGAAGCTTCGTCTTCCTCACCCACACAGGCTGATCCGGGTTTGTTCAAGGTACAGTAATGAGTGTGAACAACGGCTTTGACTTTATGAGCTTGTAGTCGATGAAGTGTTGTTCAAGAAGATGAGCACCGTATATCTTTTATCTGAGTTGCAGTAAGCTTGGAGATATATTTTGCTCTGATGATAACTTGATAGCTTTGAATGATTTCGGTTTCGGTAACTGATCTTCAATGCCTTCATGATATATATATAGTCTCTGAAATATATATCCGTTGAGATGTATCTGTTGAGCAAGATTCCGTTCCAACGGGATTAAAAGCACGATCCGGATTTAGCGGGATTTGAAGATCTATTGACTAACAGTATTTAAATACTTTATCCTTGAGTATTTAAATACTTCTTTATTAAACAGGACTTGACTACTGAAGATTCCTTCTTGTCCTATTGAAAGCTGTATGGAAGATAACTGTATTGGTGTTTCGAGATAGTTTCCATACTTGGTCTTTATAAGACTTCTTTGCTGTATTGAAGGGTTCCACTATATGCTGGATTCGAAATAGGTCTTCGATACAGGTTGATGCCTTAACACTTCGATACAGTTTCCTTTACTGTATGTGGTATTGGCATATATGTCAAAACCTCTTATCAAATACCATTCGATACAGGGATTGAATATCCCGGCTGTTTCGATACAGGGTTCTTGTTTTTCCAACAATTCATTTGATGAATGTGTGCATATGGGGCTGAACTTAAGTGAAAGCTAGGGGGAGGGAGAGAAAAAGAGAAAGAATTTTTTTTTCCCTTTCATTCTCATTTTCGGACAATAGTGTGTTCTTGAGTGAAAAAATAATTTTTATCACTTAGAGTGATCAAAATTATATATAAGCATTCTATCAACTTCTAGCTGTATGCTTAGAGTATAAGTTGAAAGAAATATTTTCTGGTCATCTTTCGACACGTGATACGTAGAGGCATAGTAGTTTCAGTGCTCGGGAATTTCCAAAAACTTGTTCGATTAGATTCGTGTTCGTGCTTGGAATCAAGAAGAAATTATCAAAGGACTACGATATATTTGATATACGATGTTTTGATCGATCTTTTAGGAGTTCAGTTTTTATTCGGTTAGACCGATTTATTTTTTCACTGCGTACTCGATTTTAATTACCGAACCCCAACATGTACGTCTTTCATACGTGCAGATACATGCACTGTGGGAGTCATCTCAGGGATGGTATATGGAAGCAATTGTAGTCGAGTATGATACTAGTCGGCAAAGTGGTGTCTGAGTCTTCATACATGAAGCGTCTGTCATACCTGTGTATTTGGTACTTGAGTGTTTAGTTATGTAATAAATGAAACTGGTACAATTTTATTTTTCTTTGTCGTTTGAATTGTTTTTTCCAAACCAAGTTGTTGTGAACATGTCTTGTATTTAGTTGAATATCAAATTCGGAGTTATGTATCATTTGATCACTTACAATCTCGGTTAAGATTGTCATGTGTATTAGCTTGGTAGGATTTACGGCACTCTAATTGCCCATGGGGGTTTTGAGGTGTTACATAACACATATCTATCTTTAATATTAAAAGAGAGTCGCATAAAAAAACAGTGTCATCCACTCAATTAATGCCAGCAATTTTTATTTTTCATTTATTCTCTCAAATATTGTTTATCCCAATTTCTCCATAAAAAACTAGGGAAGAACAGTTTTCTTATTTAACACTGTAATATAATTTTAGAGTTGTACTTCTCTCATATACTAATAATAAATTTTTTCTTTCTTTCTTCTCCTTCTTTTTTTATCTAAAAGTTTAAACGCCTATAATTTTTCATATCCTCTCAATTCTTGATGAAAAGTATATCGATTTAATTCTTATTTTATGATCTTTGATTAGACTTCCATATTTCATATATAACAAAATAATTCAAATATAAAATATTTTTTTGTTAGCTTAATTATCATATAAATGTGAATTGTTAAAGAAGATTAAGATTTGGAGTTTATTTTCAGAATTTTTATCATAATAGTTTTTATGTGTTTTACAAATATTCTGTGTTCATATGAAAAATTGGTAAAATGACATGAATTTGTTGAATATATGTTACTGCTCAATCGCATTAAAAAAATTATATTAGTAAAAATAATATATATAATAGAAGTTGTTGAATCACATTACTATGTCTATGTAATCGAATATTCTGTCATTTGCATATTATCAAAAGAAGAATGACATAATAATTATTTTATGAATATGAATTTAAGACACATGTAGTCTGCATAAAAAGTATTGATATTTACTTAATTTTATACATTAAAAAATATTGTATGTAGATTTTATAATGCTTTAGTGCAATATTATTACCTAATCACATCTATAAATATATAATTTTAGATCATGTATTCACACATAAAACCCTTTATTTTATAATATGAATCAAGTTTAAACTCTTTTGTGTTTGCATTCGTGTTGACATGTAAACCTATATACTTATATTTATTTTATTGGTAAATATTTTTAAAAATATTAAAACACTTGAGTTGAACATACCATCCATAATGCCAAATGAAAAAGTCGGACCTTAATTATATATTCTGATCCATTTCAAGATAAACAACTACAATAAAACCTCTCAAAAATAATACTCTATTAAGGAATAAACTCTATTTAGGAATAAAAATTTATGGTCCCAACTTGAGAATAGTTATAATTTGGAATAAACTCCATATTGTCATAATTCATATATTTTCAAATCCCAACATAAGGAAATACACCTCCATTTAGGAATAAATCATAATAAAATACATATATATATATATAATTTTTACAATTGATTTAAGTTGATCTAAAATACTTGTTCAAGGTTGATTGTGACAAAGATTTAATCTTTTGTGTTGTAACCATATCCTTCAACTTGCGTGTGCCCATTAGCTCGTCCAAATGACCACCTTGTTGAACCCAAAATATTTCCAACTTGTCGAGTAAGCTTAAAGCTTCTTCACATGAAATTTTTTGTACTTCTATGCTATCATTCTCCGGATTATTTTCCTCATTTTTTTTGCCTAATTACTTCAATGATTTCTTCATCGGTTAAAACATAAACAATTTTCTTGCCTAATTCCTAAGTTTATAACATATTAAATATATGTATCTACTAATTATAATATTTATATATTATACATGCACTTTAAAATTTAAAAAAAAATCTTCTTAAAACTCTATTTAGGAATAACCTCCCTTTAAGAATATTTTTTATGTTCCCAAGGATATGACTTTAGAGAGATTTTACTGTACTAATACATCTATTCTCATAAATTGCGCTGAAATGAAAACTAAATTAAGGTTGAGAAATTTATTAGCACAAATAACAATATTTTTTGTTTAATATCGCTGCAGAACCATCTTCTCAGCTTTTATTGGGGTAAGTTCCAGAGGATGGTTGCTAAAAGCACACTTTCAGTTTTGATTTGATGGGCAAAAGGCCACCCACCTATCACCTGCAAAAGTCCAGCCATCTGTTCTTTTTTTTTTTTTGAAAAAACTATTTTTTTAATAGTATCAATTGTTATTTTTAAAAGTATTAATTATTTTTGTGATATTATAGCCGCTGTCGAGCGTGTCTGTCAGGCGCTATATTTTTTATGTAATATTTTAGTCCAGTCCAATTATTTTTATTTACTTGCTATAGTAATTTTACTTCTCTCCAGCCTATTTTTTATGATAATCTTTTAATGGTAAAAAATTTTTTTGTGCACAACAATGAAGATGAACCACGACGAAAATGGTAAAAAATGGAAAAACATGAAATACGACGGAAATGGTGAAAAATGAAAAAACTAAAATTCAATATGAAACGATTGGTATATTAGTATATTTTCTGCTGCCGTTTTTGTTTTTCAGCCTGAAATATACGTACATGTTCCCGTTCATACTCTGCTTGTAATTTTTTATAGAGTCGTATCGAAGCTGTAAATTGTAAGTCTAAGCCTGCTGCAGATGTATGTTTATTAGTGTGCCAGAAATTGGAGACTGGAGCTACTGGATAATCCCCGAGAATCATTTCCAACTGTAAAAATTAAAGTTCAATAATAATAGTTAGTTATAATTGCATAGACAAGTGAAATCATGAACTGTTCGTAGACAAGTTCGTACAGCTTAATTTTCAATCAAGTTTCTATACTTGAGATTTGTTATCAAACAATTTAAGTAATCATACATCAACACAGTAGATTACGAGTTGTAATCTTTCAAGACAAACAAACACTTTTATTGATATTCAAAATAAATTGAGTACATAGTTTGCTGTTTCAAAGAGAAATTACAAAACAAAAATAATATACAAGGATTTCAGCTCCTATCTGTAGTCCGCATGTCTCCATGGCTTTCTCCCTGGATCATTCTCGGTACCACACCACCAGTTCTGTAGGGAATCGTTGCCTCGATCCTGGTATATAGCTCTTCCTTCATAGGATCTAACAAAGGCAAGAATCCAGTCTTCTGGATGGGTGATTCGATCTCCTCTTCTGTGCTTGCTCTTCATATCTAGCTGGAGAGGGATTTTTCCTTCTTCTAGCATCTTTGTAAATTTATCTGCGGCCTCCGCTAAAGTCTTATAGCTCTTGAAGATGGAGGATTCCCTGATGAGTTTAACAAAGTATCTCATCAGTTCGTTCTTCCTCCATTATTTCACCTCATCGGCAGTAGGATGGCGGTTGGTCGGCAGACAAATTTCAGAAGGTCTCTGGATTAGACTTTGTCACGGGACATTTGGATCATGAAATTCTGGTCGGGAGCCTGAAATCTTAAAACTCTGAGAGGGAGGGGCTAGCTTGTTTAACTCAGCAGTGATGCTGTCTTGAGCAGCCTCAAATTCCCTTTCATGCTGTAACCTGATTTTCCTTGCAGCTTCTCTTGCTTCTTCCCCCTTTTTGGCGTCATCAAGACGTCCTAGGATCTCTAATGCAGCATCCTGTTTCGTCTCGATGTTAGTCATTCTTTCTATAAGGGAGGAAAGTGCCTGCGACATGTCCTTGATACATTTGTCGTGGGCTCGCAATTGAGAACTGTTTTCGATCATAGCACATGCGGTCTTGGCTTCAGCGATGCGTGTTTTGGTTGCCTCTTCCTTCGGGAGTTGCTCTTGCTTGTCTTCCATGATTTTCAGTGCTTGTTTGAATACTTCTGGCAAAATAATGAAGGCCTCGACTACTCGAGAAACTTCATGTTGTAAGGTGGTCATCTCTTCCACGGCAGAAGTATGCATCCAATTCAAGGCTTTTTCAACTAAAGACAGAGCATTCACTGCATCCTAGATGAATACAGTTTGAAGACCAAGAGCACGCAGGCGCTCTTTCCTAGCGACAGAAATCGGAGAATCTGGTTGGGCGAAATCTTCAGAGCAGTTAAACCTCCTTAGATTCACGGTAGGGCGTGAACTAAGTTGGACATCCTCAGGTGTATTACCGTCCTCGGATTCCACGGTTGAAGGGTCGGGAGCAGCTTGTTCTGGTTCGGCGGCAGGGGATTGAGTTTCCTCCTGTTGCGAAGGATTGTCAGTAGACATAGATACAGGAGGGACTGATTCCTCCTATTGTCTTTCAGTGACAACTTTGTCTTCTTGAGTGGCGGCAGGCTCGGGTGCCTGTTCCAAAACTGTTCCTTCCTCCTCGACTTGAGGGACTGATTCCTCCTCGTCGGGAATGTAACACCCCCAATCCACTCAGGGATATTACACGCCGTAGGCCCTCTCCTCGAGGATCTACCAGGCTGATAACTAAAATCAAACATCTAAACATCGCCTTTAAGGCTAAAATGACTCAGTAGACCGACTTGGTCTTTCAATAATAACATACAACTCAATTCCAAACACATACCCACGCAGGGGTCAAAATACGATAAACTCCCGTACAACGGGGAAAAGATACTGCAATGAAAAGAAAATACAACTAGACCAAAACGACATCAACAGATCCTCGTGTGATTAGTATCGCTTCATCTTTCATCATCCTTCGTGCCGACTCGTGCTATGCTCCAAAACCCGAATGCAAAAATAGACATCCACCCCGAATACTGGGGTTAGCAAACTCCACCGCTTTTGCTAGTGCAAGTACAAGTGCAAAAATACGAGCCATACAATACAAGTTCCAAGAACAATAATAATCAGGAATCCTCAAAGATCCAAACGTAAAGAAAAGTACTTCCCGAGGCAAGAGTTTGGGTAAACATTTCCAAAACCGAAAGATCGCAAATAAGGGAAACAATTTACAAAAGCGATTCAAAATGCCATCGAGAGTTTTAATAGAAAACAATTTAGGATTATAAAATCCTTCTCTTTCCAAAATTAATAGGTCACAATTTCAAATGTTTTGTTTTCACAAATAGAAAACCGACAATAATTCACAGGCCAGAGCCCAACATCACGTGTCCTCGACGACATAAAATCAACAAAACATAATCGCACACGCGCATCGCCTAGACCGGGACGAAGCCACAAATCCCACTCGAGGCCTCGAAGGACCCTCCCGAGCTAGCGAAACAAATCACACACATCTCACGGTTGGATCAATCGCTTGTTGCATCCTGGCCACATGATCGCATGCCATGTGCCACCGTAGATTATCTCGTGCTCTCACGGTTGGATCAATCACTTGTTGCATCGACCACATGATCACGTGCCATGTGTCACCGTAGACCTTCAACCGTATCCACACATTCACACAAATAACATATCACATCAAGGATATTCAAACAATTCACCCAGAGCATCAAACACTTAGCAAAACACCACGTCAAACCACAATGCACCGAATGAAACAATATACGTCCACACGCAAATACCAAGTGCAACATCAACACCAAACATATCCATAGAGTTCACATAGTCATTCTCAAACCACACCATTCACAAAACACACGCGTTTTGAAAGCAAGCCTTTAACAAGGCTAAACCGAATCTTTTGAAAACTCATTTCAAACAATCAAACAACCACATAAAGACGATCACCAATTATCATATTCACAAAAAAAGAATAGTATGGACAAGGTACTTGCCTCGAAATCACGATCGCAATAAGACGACGGATAGGACGCGGTCGAATAGCCCCGAACCCCCGAACAATATCAAGAATGTGATAGCACCACGAGTATTACGAGAATAACACGAATCATCAATCACCAAACGGGATTCAACATTGGAATCCTCGAACACCTATAAACCTCCGTAAGGAACAATAACACATGGTTACGACGAGAATCAAGGCCAAAACAACGGAAATCCCAACAAACTATCGAAGGGAAACTCATTGGGACATTTAATCGAACATTAAATGTTCAAGACCCTTCAAGAACAAAGAAATCACCCCTCGGGTCTAACGAACCAAAGATACGAGTATCCAATCCATAGAACAAGTTCAAAACAACGTTTATACAACAATTAATTGATCAAAAACGGATTGGAATCGAAATCAAAAAGGAAAATCCCCAAATCTACAAAAACAAGGGTTCAAGCCAAAATACCTTGATTTGGATGAAGGATTCAAGTAGAGGTCGAAAATCTACAACAAGACTTGAGGTGGATGATCTCTACAAGTTTGGGAGCACTCAAATCGCCCAAAAATCGCCCACAAATCGCCTTAGATGGAAGGAGGAAGAAGAGAGGAGAAAATGAAGTTTTCTCGAAAATCTGCTAAAAACGCAGAAGCCCGTGTGCCGCGGCACAGATGAGTGTGCCGCGCCCGGGGCCACGAAAAACGCCAGAATCAGCTTAGTGCCGCGGCACAGCTGAAGTGTGCCGCGGCACACACTACAGCCCACTCCAACACGAAAAAGGCACATCATATAGTCTTAGATATTTCGACCATAACTCCCTCGTCTGGACTCCGATTGACTCACCGTTTGAACCATTGGAAAGCTAACTTGATTCTCTATAATATTGCAAAGATTCAGAATTTTTGGAGTTTCCAAGAATTAATGGTGACTTTACAAAGTCGAACTCCCACGTGAAAAAGTCGATTAAGGACACGGAACTCAACAAAACGACACCGAAACGAACTCGGATGACAAAAAGTGCAGAATTAATCATTCTCGAAATGACGAAACGGTCATGATAGAGTTGTCAAAACTAACTCCGGCCGAAAAAAGAAATTTACCGAAAATTGAAAATTGCGGATATTACATTCTACCCTCCTTAAAAGAAGTTTCGTCCCGAAACTTAAAACAAGTAGGGGGAGCAATATACCCGCCAGGAAAACTCGACGAGATACACAAAAATAGGAAACTCGCACCCAACGGCGAAACGCTGCAAGAAACGCAAAGAGACATACGGCGTGAAAACACGCTCCACGGCGACTAACACAACGTCACCGTTAGGGATATAATAAAACCAACAAATGACAAGCGTCATCAAATGGATAATATAGTCAAGTCAATTATCCGAACAATCACAAAATACAACGAACGAAAATCAATATGATTGACCGACCCAACAGTACATCAATCAAAACGCGAGCCAATCGCTGAACAAATACGGAATTCCACCGCCCAAGGGTTGGAAGATCGAAAACGAGACCAATTTACCGAACTTAAGGGAATTAGGAAGGAGTCTGAATGCTCAACAATCACGAAACGAGATCAACAAAAACCGAACAATCAAACGATCGAACCATAAAGATCGAGACAACAAAAATCGAACGATCATGTTCGAATCACGAAGAACAATAAAAATTCAAACAACTCCAAGGTTCACATCTCGACTCAAGACAATATATGATCCGGTGAAAACAACAACATATGCATTCACATAAGATCCACATGAGAGGGAATAGAAATTGAAAAGTCACAACGACAAACGAGTTATTCCGAAACAATACCACGCTCGTTCGATCAACAAAAGCAAGGGGCAGGACAAGCTCAGAAAATGTCAACGAACATAAACGAGTCGACAGAGTCGAAAACACAGGAGTTCCAAATTCGATCCACTTCGAATAAAAGAACTAGTAGAACCAAAAGATGCTACATCCGAACAAGGTTCACAAGAATCGAACCGAACTCTAAAAGTCACAAATGATAACCAGATCGACCCAAAACAAGATCACACTGCTCGAACGATGAAACCGAAATACAGAACAAGCTCAGACAGTATCAACGAACACGGGCGAATCGATAGAGTGGAGAAAGAGAAAATATAGAAGCCAAAAATAGTACGGGTATTATTATCGACCTCTTCTAAAAGAAAGTCGTCCCCGCAACTCACAATAATGGAAACAAGGTAACAACACAAAAAGCAACCGACAGAGAAATCTCCTATGGGCCTCTCAGAGCCGATCCTGATAACTGTGCTGAAGCGTAAACTCCGAAAGTCTCGGTAGCCAATTCGCAAAACTGAATTCGGTGACCCTCGAGTCCACACTCGAAATGTGTTACTGACGAGAAGGACAAATTGCACGTACATTCCCCGGCACATCACGGTTGAAACACCTCGGCTCGGCATACCGAAAATACAAATGCTAGATACAATGGAACATAACACCGTAAAACAACATACCGGAGATGCCAACTCAGCACAACGAGGAATCATAACACATATCATATATAACGATTACCATCGTAAAGTAATACACACATAAACACTACAACAACGACGGTATCGTTCGGCGACCTCAACGGCCCGAACGATAACCAGCACATAATTACAAACATCATGAAACAATCACACATGTACACAAACGTACAAACCCAAGCTTTAACAACCCACACTCGTGCGACAACACGCAAATCACCACGAGGTGATAAACAGTAAACACCAGTTCACACCTCTCACAGAGGGCTAGTACAACAAATGCGTGGCAACGCCTCGACATTCATGCCACCAATTCGATCATACTCGGGAGTAACATCATAACGACAAAGCAAACATCATACATACATATCCAAATTTCTCAAACGGAATGTATAGGTTTTTAAAATGAAAACATCCTTTTGAAAATAATTTAGAAAATGCCGGTTGATCTTGAGTATCACCTTTCAAGAAAAAGTACAAACGTGAAACATCGTTATCGAGACTTTGGAGAACCATCTCGCATTTGATAAAAATGAGGACACTTTCTTTTCGTGAAAACTTTCGAAATATTCGACCCTGGGTCTAAGTAAAAGTGTTTATAAAACATTGAAAATATCTCAAAATATTTTTGGGCCCTCGAGGTATAAGAATTTTGAAACAAATTGTGGCACCTTAGATGAAACAAGAGAAAAAAAATCATTATAAAAGTAAGTCACGAAATTTATATTCTAAGATACTAAATATTTTTTTTTTAAAATATAATTCAAAGGGCTATAATGCCCAAAAATTTCGTAATTACACAAAATATTATAGCGCCGTGGGTCCCAGACCGGAACTCACCAGGCTAAAAACCATTTACAAAAACGCCAAAAAGGCCGATGACGGTAATATTTCAAAAACTCACGAAAGCCATTTACAAAATACTAAATACCGTCATAAGAATTTCGCCAAAGCGATCAAGGCCATAATGCCAAAAACTCGGTTACGGGGAGGTTTCCGAAATAAAACTCGGTCGGTAAAATACCGAAAGTCATTACAAAAGAACTCACGCAGCGGATAAAAGAAATACAGTTCAACATGCACAATCCAGCAACACTACTCCTCATATGAACAAAATATGAGAGTCAAATAACCACATATCAAGAAATCAAAATCCATAAGAGGATTCCATCACTAATCAAATAATCATAAAATAGCTCGTGACACACGAGGCACAACACAAAGAAGGGAGACTTACATCCACAGGTCGCGCGAAGATGATGATCGCCCACGATACTAATCACGACCAACAAACTCAGACGACGCATCGCGACACGACTCAGTCAGATAAAATCCGACGAGACAAAAACTCAATAGACACCACTGACCCGACAGCCTAGGTTTCCACAACCTAAGCTCTGATACCATTTATGTAACACCCCCAATCCACTCAGGGATATTACACGCCGTAGGCCCTCTCCTCGAGGATCTACTAGGCTGATAACTAAAATCAAACATCTAAACATCGCCTTTAAGGCTAAAATGACTCAGTAGACCGACTTGGTCTTTCAATAATAACATACAACTCAATTCCAAACACATACCCACGCAGGAGTCAAAATACGATAAACTCCCGTACAACGGGGAAAAGATACTGCAGCGGAAAAGAAAATACAACTAGACCAAAACGACATCAACAGATCCTCGTGTGATTAGTATCGTTCATCTTTCATCATCCTTCGTGCCGACCCTGTGCTATGCTCCAAAACCCGAATGCAAAATAGACATCCACCCCGAATACTGGGGGTTAGCAAAACTCCACCGCTTTTGCTAGTGCAAGTACAAGTGCAAAAATACGAGCCATACAATACAAGTTCCAAGAACAATAATAATCAGGAATCCTCAAAGATCCAAACGTAAAGAAAAGTACTTCCCGAGGCAAGAGTTTGGGTAAACATTTCCAAAACCGAAAGATCGAAAATAAGGGAAACAATTTACAAAACAGATTAAAATGCCATCGAGAGTTTTAAAAGAAAACAATTTACGATAATAAAATCCTACAATTTCCAAAATCAATAGTGGTCACAATTTCAAATGTTTTGTTTTCACAAATAGAAAACCGACAATAATTCACAGGGCGAGCCCAACATCACGTGTCCTCGACGGACATAAAATCAACAAAACATAATCGCACACGCGCATCGCCTAGACCGGGACGAAGCCACAAATCCCTCTCGAGGCCTCGAAGGACCCTCCCGAGTGGCTAGCGAAACAAATCACACACATCTCACGGTTGGATCAATCGCTTGTTGCATCTGGCCACATGATCGCATGCCATGTGCCACCGTAGATTATCTCAGGCTCTCACGGTTGGATCAATCACTTGTTGCATCCTGACCACATGATCACGTGCCATGTGTCACCGTAGACCTTCAACCGTATCCACACATTCACACAAATAACATATCACATCAAGGATATTCAAACAATTCACCCAGAGCATCAAACACTTAGCAAAACACCACGTCAAACCACAATGCACCGAAATGAAACAATATACGTCCACACGCAAATACCAAGTGCAACATCAACACCAAACATATCCATAGAGTTCACATAGTCATTCTCAAACCACACCATTCACAAAACACACACGTTTTGAAAGCAAGCCTTTAACAAGGCTAACCGAATCTTTTGAAAACTCATTTCAAACAATCAAACAACCACATAAAGACGATCACCAATTATCATATTCACAAAACAAAAATAGTATGGACAAGGTACTTGCCTCGAAATCAAGATCGCAATAAGACGACGGATAGGACGCGGTCGAATAGCCCCGAACCCCCGAACAATATCAAGAATGTGATAGCACCACGAGTATTACGAGAATAACACGAATCATCAATCACCAAACGGGATTCAACATTGGAATCCTCGAACACCTATAAACCTCCGTAAGGAACAATAACACATGGTTACGACGAGAATCAAGGCCAAAACAACGGAAATCCCAACAAACTATCGAAGGGAAACTCATTGGGACATTTAATCGAACATTAAATGTTCAAGACCCTTCAAGAACAAAGAAATCACCCCTCGGGTCGAACGAACCAAAGATACGAGTATCCAATCCATAGAACAAGTTCAAAACAACGTTTATACAACAATTAATTGATCAAAAACGGATTGGAATCGAAATCAAAAAGGAAAATCCCCAAATCTACAAAAACAAGGGTTCAAGCCAAAATACCTTGATTTGGATGAAGGATTCAAGTAGAGGTCGAAAATCTACAACAAGACTTGAGGTGGATGATCTCTACAAGTTTGGGAGCACTCAAATCGCCCAAAAATCGCCCACAAATCGCCTTAGATGGAAGGAGGAAGAAGAGAGGAGAACCAGGAAGTCTTCTCCTCGAAAATCTGCTAAAAACGCAGAAAAAGCCCGTGTGCCGCGGCACAGGATGAGTGTGCCGCGGCCCAGGGCCACGAAAAACGCCCAGGAATCAGCTTAGTGCCGCGGCACAGCTGAAGTGTGCCGCGGCACACACTACAGCCCACTCCAACACGAAAAAGGCACATCGTATAGTCTTAGCTATTTCGACCATAACTCCCTCGTATGGACTCCGATTGACTCACCGTTTGAACCATTGGAAAGCTAACTTGATTCTCTATAATATTGCAAAGATTCAGAATTTTTGGAGTTTCCAAGAATTAATGGTGACTTTACAAAGTCGAACTCCCACGTGAAAAAGTCGATTAAGGACACGGAACTCAACAAAACGACACCGAAACGAACTCGGATGACAAAAAGTGCAGAATTAATCATTCTCGAAATGACGAAACGGTCATGATAGAGTTGTCAAAACTAACTCCGGCCGAAAAAAGAAATTTACCGAAAATTGAAAATTGCGGATATTACAGGGAATGATTTCTTGCTGTGGCGAAGGGGGCTTGCTTCGAATTGACGGCCCTTCGTCATCCTTTGGTGGAGAGGCGTCTCTATCTTGAGCCTCTTCACGACTCATTCTCAGACCAGCTTGTAAAGCATCGTCATCGTCGTTTGAGTCATTGTCATCAATGTCTTTTGGATTTGGGGGAGAGTCCTCTGACATATCTTTACCTTTCCTCCTTGCGTCATATTTCTGCAGAAGATGGCTTTCAATCAGTTCTTTGCAGAAAGGATTGTCCCATCGGATCAGGGCCTCAATTTCCATTGAGTCCGTCACTTCTGATAAAAATCTTTCTTCTTGGCTCCATTCGCTCCAGTTGTATAATGTTTCATACGGAGCTAGTCTGAAGCCTTTCCATTTCAGAAATCTTTCGTAGGCATGTTCGATCTGAATAGAGAGAAGGGTTTTGTGAATAATGGTGTCAGGGGAGGGACCGCGTACAACATCTGGGTCCGCTGTAGCGAGGGGTTCCTCTAAAGGTGTGGGATCCTGTAGGGAAGTGGGATTCCTTACAGGGGATGGTGCCCCGAAGGAAGTTTGATCCTGTACGGGTGTGGAATCCCGCATAGGAGAGGTAGTGTTTGGCTCCGTAGGGGCAGCCGACTCGCTAGAGTCTTTTTCGTTGGCAGATGTCCCATCATCCATCCTAGCCGCCAATGGCTCAGGATCTACTGTCGATACAGTAGTGGACACCTCTTCCACAGGGGTTGGGCCCTGGGGTTGTTCTTCAGTGGGTTGAGCCATGGTAGAAACTGCTTCGGAGGGCTTGGTGTATTTGACTTTAGAAAGCCTCCTTAGTTTCTTCTTTGGCTTCTCACCAGCAATGGGTTTCTTACTGTGAGATCTTTTTCTCTTCTTTGAAGACTCCACGTCCTGGGACTTCAAAGACTCATCTCTTGGGTCTGCAGAGACTGGCATATATTTGGTTTTAGGGTGGTTGCAGGCCATGGTGCTCTAGTTATACGCAGTAGGCTTGACGCCTCCTAGGTATATCCTGGAGCTATTCTTCTTTGCATCAGCGGATTGTGACAGTCCGAATTTTGTCAAGATATGGTTTAACATTAAACCAAATGACTTCTTCTGGGTGGAAGGCTTGCATACCTCCTCTTGCAAGTGCTTCAGGATTATCTGGCACCAGTTGACCTTTTCACAGGTCAGAATTGCCACCATCATCCTGAACCTCAGATTAGTACACATTTCGAATGCACCAGTTCGATTCTCAATGATCCTGCAGCAGAAATCATGCAAATATACATAAGGCAGACAAAAATTCTTTTTGTGATAGGTGGTTTGAACCATGTCAACAACAGTTGAGCCGGTGAACAACCCATAAAACTTGGTTATTAGTTCTTGAGACCCAAACGTCTCAAGTTGATCCATTGTCAGGCCATCAGCAGGTAGCCTGTAGATATTCTGGAGCAGATCGCTATCAACACAGATCTCAACTCCTTGAATGGTGGCGGTTATGTCAGCAACGTGAGCTCCTTGGGCCAGCGACAAAAAGCGTATGGCGGCGTTGAGGTAAAATTCCTCAACCAGATGAACATCATACTTGTCAGCAGTTTGACTTCCAAGGCGATAGAGGCCTTGTTGACGAATACGAGTGATGATGTACTCCTTGGGTTCGACATCATTGGTTTCAGTGAGAAGGCGTTCAATGACAACAGATCTTGAGAAGATCCGTCCATCGATGATGTTTGTGGCTTTCTTTAGAGCGAGAGAAGAAGTTTGTCCAGCCATTGATGATTTTTCAAGAAAAAGTGAAGAGGAAAACACGTAATATGCAGTAATATGCAGAAAGCTGTGTAGGCTATTTTTGCTTGAGAACTCTTAATTTTTGCAGAAAGAGTAAAGAGTCTCTAATGGCAGTATCAGTCCTTTTATAGTTAGGCGGCGAAATAGGGTTTTACAGAGTACGAATGGTCAGATTTTAAGGGATGGGAACCGGTTTTGAAATCGACGGTTAAGATGGACTGAGTGTACCAGGTACACTAATCCATTAAAATGTTTAAAATATAAACGGGTCCCACTTCTGACATTTGTGTCACCCTAAATGCCTGAAACGGCGGTTTTAAAACAATAAACAATTTAAAACATCGCGGATTTTGAGATTCAGTTGTCCAGATGTCGTGTAAGGCATTTAATGTACATGACGTTTGACATAAAAACAGGGCACGTGGACAAAAATCATTTTAAAATGAAATGATATAATATAATATATATATATACTGAATCAAAATCCTATAGTATGTGCTGTGTTCGTGTCGATACAGCGTTCCCTCTTAAAAAGGTACATATAGGTTTTAAATTCCATACAGCAACTTTTGGATTAATGCTGTATCCGTGGGTCCTACAGTATTCCCCCTTAATTATTGCACACGTCAGTTGTAGGATTCATATATCTTTGTTCACTACAGTGCTATATTGACGGTTCTGAGTGTACAGATAATTAACGTTGGATACTGTATTCTTGGGTCTTACAGTATTCCCCCTCAATTATTGAGTAAAAACAGTAAATTACTTACAAGGAGTCGGGCTGTAGCATTCCCAATTCTTGTCTAAGCATGTTGAATCTGGCTGTGTGGAGCGGCTTGGTGAAGATGTCGACCAACTGAATGTCTGTATGAACTTTTTCAAGGCGGACATCTTTGTTCTCGATATGATTTCTTATAAAATGATGCTTCATGTTGATATGCTTAGTGCGCGAGTGCAGGACAGGATTGTGCGTTATTGCAATTGCACTCGTGCTATCACACATGATTGGAGTCTCTCTGGCTTCAATTCCATAATCTAACAACTGTTGTTGCATCCAAAGGATCTGCATACAGCAACTACCAGCAGCATAGTATTCAGATTCTGCCGTGGAAAGAGAGTTAGTCAATTGCTTCTTATTGAACCAAGAAACGAGTCTAGGTCCAAGAAAGTGACAAGTTCCACTTGTACTCTTCCTATCTAGCTTGCAGCCTCCGAGATCCGAGTCGCTGTATCCAACTAAATCGAATTCGCCTTTTTTAGGATACCATAGTCCTACATCGACTATTCCTTTAATGTACTTCAGGATTCGTTTAGCTGTATTGAAGTGTGATTCTTTAGGTGCTACTTGATACCTCGCACACACTCCAACAGCAAACTGGATATCGGGCCTGCTAGCCGTTAGGTACAGGAGCGAACCAATGAGCTTCCTGTAGAGTGATTGGTCAAACAGCTTTCCGGCTTCATCAGTACTAATTTGCACGGAAGTGCTCATGGGGGTTGACGATGATTTGTAATTGTTCATTCCAAATTTGTTGAGAAGCTCCTTGCTGTATTTTTCCTGGTTGATGAAAATACCTGTAGGCAACTGCTTTACCTGCAAACCTAGGAAATAACTAAGTTCCCCCATCATACTCATTTCAAATTTACTTTGCATGAGATGAGAGAACCTTTGACACAAAGCAAGGTTAGTTGAACCAAAAATTATATCATCCACATAGATTTGCACCATAAGAAGGTCATCACCTTCCTGTATTTTGAACAAGGTCTTGTCCACAGCACCTTTCTCAAATCCGTTGTTGGTTAGATACTCGGACTAGGTTTCGTACCAGGCTCTAGGGGCTTGTTTAAGTCCATACAGCGCTTTCCTTAGTCTGTATACTAAGTCGATACTGTCTGTATTGGCAAACCCTGGTGGTTGTTCAACATAAACTTCTTCGGCAAGGTCTCTATTCAGGAATGCACTCTTGACGTCCATTTGGTATACAATAAAGCTCTTATGGGTGGCAAAGGCTAAAAATATCCTAATGGCTTCTAGTCTCGCTATAGGGGCGAAGGTTTCATCATAGTCTATGCCTTCTTCCTGACTATAGCCTTGTGTGACTAGTCTAGATTTATTCCTTATAATAAGTCCATTTCGATCCTTTTTGTTTCGAAATACCCATTTGGTTCCTATAACCAATTGATGTGTAGGTCTGGGTACAAGATACCATACATTGTTTCTTTTGAAACCGTTAAGCTCTTCTTCCATAGATGTTATCCAATGAGAATTATTAAGAGCGTCTATGGTCGAAACAGGTTCAGACTGGGCTAAGAATACATCGATAGTGCACATATTGAGTCTTCTAAGATCGGATTGAGATTTCCATTCAGGAAACTGTGATATCTAAGTATCAAGTTCTTCTTGTGCACAAAGTACATTTCCTTGTGTACTCTGTATTCTCCTACGAGTAGAAACACCAGCATTTATGTTTCCAATGATCAGCTCTTGCGGGTGATCTCTCAACCATCTTCGGTCGGGTTCTAATTCAGGATCCCATACTGTATCGAGAGATTCTGTGGATACCGCTTCAGCTTGTACATCATCGGCTTCATCCACGTCGATTCTTACAGCTGCAGGGTTGATTTCTAAATCAACGATAGGTTCTATGGGAGTTGGAGGATCCAAGATAGAGAGTTGTTGGATGTTTTGGGTAACATCGTCTACTCCTGTAGGGTCATGATGAGGTTCGTCGAACACTACATGAACTGATTCCTCGATCGTCAGCTTCCTTTTATTAAAGATTCTGTAAGCTTTGCTGACGGAGGAGTATCCTACAAATATTCCTTCATCTGATTTCTCATCAAAGGTTTTAAGTTGGTCCTTCCCATTATTCAACACATAACACCTGCATCCAAAAATGTGAAAATATGAAACTAATGGAGTTTTGTTGTTTCATACCTCATATGCTGTTTTGTTGTGGTGCTTGTTGACGATACAGCGGTTTTGAGTGTAGCATGCTGTATTGGTTGCTTCACCCCAGAAACGCTGTGGCAACTTGCTTGCGGCGATCATTGTCCTTGTTGCTTCTTTCAACATCCTATTCTTTCGCTCGGAAACCCCATTTTGCTGAGGAGTACGGGCAGTTGAGTATTCGTCTTATATCCCATTTTCCGAACAGTATTGCTCTATAAAGCGGTTAGTAAATTCTGTGCCTCTGTCGGAACGAATGGACACGATACTCAATGTCTTTTCATTTTGCAACTTTCTTAGGAGCTCGGGCAGCTTTGATGTTGTTTCCTTCTTCTTGCTAAGGAAAATTGTCCAAGCATACCTGGAATAATCATCAATAACAACCATGCAGTATTTCTTACCTCCCAAACTTACTGGGTCTACAGGACCGTAGAGATCCATATGTAGCATTTCCAACACTCTTTAGGTTGAAAGGTAGGATTTGCTCTTCAGGGTTGACTTGATTTGCTTGCCTTTCTGACACGGTCCGCAGACGCTGTCCTTCTTAGATGACACATTTGGCAAACCTCTAACCATCCCCTGTCTTGAGAGCTTGTTGATCGTCTTGAAGTTGACGTGAGACATCCTCTTGTTCCATAACCAGCTAAGATCTGCAGTGCCTTTGGCAACAAAGCATGGAATTGAGTAGCTCATAGGCTTCCAGTCAGCAATATACATGTTACCTAATCTGCTTCCTGTAAGCACAACTTCCTTGGTTTGGATGTTCTTGACTCTACAGCGATCTATATAGAATTTCACCGAGAACTGTTTATCACAGAACTGGCTAATGCTAAGTAGATTGTACTGTAAGCCTTCAACATATGCAACATCGGTGACTTTGAATTTTTCGACAAGTAGGTTTCCTTTCCCTCTTGTTCTTCCTTTAGATTTATCACCGAAATGAACTTTTGGACCGCGACCTTCTACAAAATCTGATAGCTTGCTCCTATCTCCGGTCATGTGCCGAGAGCATCCACTATCAAAGTACCAGGTATCCTCCTCTAGAATGTCCTGTTACAAAGAAATTAAGTAGATTTAGGTCCCCTTTGATTTTTGGGTCCATGTATGTTAGTTCCTCTAGGTACCCAAGTTTTCCTGGCAGCAATTGGTTTACTGTAGGTCATACTCGGTATAGTGTTGCGATATCTACGAGGGGCATATCCGTAGTCGCTATAACCATGATAATTATTATGCATGAAATATTCAGGGTTATTATTATTAATCCAGTACGAGTGCTGTCTTGGAGGTGGAGCCATTTTCTTTGGCCTAACAGCTTGCCTTCTGGGTCTCCAGTTGGATTCCCAATGCTTTTGTTGATAATGAGCAGGCACTTGCTGTCTCGAGGGATAACGGGGATCCTGTATCCAATACCTAGGCGTGTTGTACTGATAGTACTGCCGTGCGGGCCTTTGGTAGTTGGATACAGTCTTCCTTCTGAACGACTGTTGGCACTGTTGATATGCTCGGGGAGCATGCTGTTGAGTGCGCCTCACAGGTTGGAACGACTTATGATTCCGCTGTCTGGAATAGGATTGTGGGGGCGGAATGGCAGCCTTCGGTTTTCGCGGTGCAGCAGGTTCCTTCACGGGACTAGGGGTATCTTTCGATACTGGAATGTGTTCCACACTCTTGACAAACACTGTACTAGTTTTCCCTTTGTTTGAACATGAGCTGTATCCTAAGCCACTTTTGTCATGAGCATGTTGCCCAGTGCTCAGAATTTCTTCCATTCTTTTGGACGATTTCTCGAACGATTTCAGAGTGGTCTCAAGTTCAATTTCTCGTTTTTCGAGAGTTGTGACATTGGCTTGAAGTAGAACCAAATCATTTGTCTTGCTCTCGTTGTCAGTTTTAACCTCACTTAGTTCATGAGAAAGTTGATGATTGCTCTCCATGAGTTTTTCAAAATCGACTTTGCTGGTTTCACAGTCAAGAGACATATTCTCATAATTTATCTTCAGCAAATCGTTTTCATCTTTCAGCTCTAGGTTAGACAGTTGGAGCTGTATATTCTCGTTTTTCAATGTCTCATGGGCTTTTTGAATGTTTTTAAATTCATTCATCATGTTTCAAAGTTATGAGATGCATTTGATGGAATAGCTGAGGTTGAACTTACCTCATCATCGCTATCTTCACCTTCCGGAATGTCTTTGGCCATAAAACACATATATGCTTTATCATCGAACTCATCATCAGATGAATCACTTTCGGTGACCACCTGAAGACATTCTTCAGATTTGGATGGTGTGGGGGAGGCTTCTGATTCTCCAATCAGGGCCTTGAGCTTTTTTTCCAAGCACGTCTTCTTTCATCTCTCTCTTGTTGCTCGGCCTCCGGCAACTTTTGAACTTTGGGATGAGGACATTTATTTGCATAATGCCCTGGTTTCCTGCAATTATAGCACAGGTTAGAATTACCGGGTGAATTTTCGGTACTTACCTTTTGGACAGGTTTGGGCCTGTAAGGAGTCTGCTTGATGAGCTTTTTGAATTTGTGCATGAGAAGCACCATTTCATCTTGAGACAGGATGTCGTCGTCACTGTCAGCATTCTTGTGACTAGGCTTCGACGAGCTGGGCATGCTGTGTCAATGACTCGATATAGCGGCTAGTGCTGTGACCTTTGAAGGAGATTCTTCAGCTTTCTCTCTTCTGTCAATATCATACTCAAAAGCTTTGAGGTCAGAGAAGAGATCAAAAGTAGTTATTTCATTAAGATTGCAAGACACACGCATAGCTGTGGTCTTAATGTCTCATCGGGCTTGGAGAGATCTGAAAATTTTTAAATTCTTCTCCTTTTGGGTATAAATTTTGCCCAACGCTTCAAGTTCACCAACAATACCAGTGAATCTGAGGTCAAGTTCCTCAAGTGTCTCAGTTGGTTTCATTTCGAAAGATTCAAATTGCTGAGTTAGTTTTGAAATCTTGTTTTCTTTTGAGAGCTCAGTTCCCTCATAAATCAACTTGAGTTTATCCCAGATTTCCTTGGCTGTTTTGCAGCTCTTTACCTTTGAGAGCGTGCCTTTGTCAAGGGTGACAAATAACGCGTTCTTAGCCACATTGTCGAGATTGGCTCACTTTCTTTCATCGGTGGTCCATTGCTCGCGATCCTTCTCGAGCATCTCAGCATGGGCTTGGCCTTCAATCCTTGCGGCCGTTTTTACCTTCATGATCTTGATAGGACCATCCTGTATCACAAAAATCATCTCTTCGTGCATTGCTGCAAGATGAGCCTCCATCCTAATTCTCCAATCATCAAATTCGTTAATAGAGAACATAGGCACTTTGTTGATCATAGAAGTATCCATGTGAAAGTAAGGAAATGAAAGAAACTATTTTTAACGAGTAAGTGATTTTTGATCTGATTCGGTTAAAAATACGACTGATTATTTTTAGAATCAACCGCTCTGATACCACTTGTTGGCCACTAAGTATACTGGATACAGCTTGGGAAGTAGTTTAAACAAATGTCAGATCGATTTTAAATCCGAGTGCGTAGCGGAAGTCTTAGATACTGAAGTTCTGTGGATACAAAGAACTAGGTGTACTGATATACTTAAATAATCACAAGAAATAAAACAAGAAAATCGAAGGTAAATAACACAGTATTTAAAGTGGTTCGAGGTAAACCCCTCTACGTCCACTGGTCCTCCACACAGGAGTAAAATATTTATTATAATTACTACGTACACAACTACGTAATTATAACAGTTATACAATCAATATATCGTTCACGCCGATTGATATAAAGATCTTAGCTTCAACCGTTCACACAGATTGGTTTGAGCTAAAGCTTGACTGACTTCTTCACACAGAGTTCTGAAGCTTCGTCTTCCTCAGTCCACACAGGGCTGATCTGGGTTTGTTCAAGGTACAGAACAGAGTATGAACAACAGCTTTGAGTTTATGAGCTTGTAGCTGATGAAGTGTTGTTCAAGAAGGTGAGCACTATATATCTCTTTTATCTGAGTTGCAGTAAGCTTGGAGATATATTTTGCTCTGATGATAACTTGATAGCTTTGAATGATTTCGGTTTCGGTAACTTATCTTCAATGCCTTCATGAGATATATATAGTCTCTGAAATATATATCCGTTGAGATGTATCCGTTGAGCAAGATTCCGTTCTAACGGGATTAAAAGCACGATCCGGATTTAGCGGGATTTGAAGATCTGTTGACTGACAGTATTTAAATAATTTATCCTTGAGTATTTAAATACTTCTTTATTCAATGGGACTTGACTACTGAAGATTCCTTCTTGTCCTGTTGAAAGCTGTATGGAAGATAACTGTATTGGTGTTTCGAGACAGTTTCCATACTTGGTCTTTATAAGACTTCTTTGTTGTACTGAAGGGTTCCACTATATGCTCGATTCGAGACAGGTCTTCGATACAGGTTGATGCCTTAACACTTCGATACAGTTTCCTTTACTGTATGTGGTATTGGCATATATGTCAAAACCTCTTATCAAATACCATTCGATACAGGGATTGAATATCCCGGCTGTTTCGATACAGGGTTCTTGTTTTCCCAACAATTCATTTGATGAATGTGTGCATATGGGGCTGAACTTAAGTGAAAGCTAGGGGGGAGGGAGAGAAAAAGAGAAAGAATTTTTTTTCCCTTTCATTCTCATTTTCGGACAATAGTGTGTTCTTGAGTGAAAAAATAATTTTTATCACTTAGAGTGATCAAAATTATATATAAGCATTCTATCAACTTCTAGCTGTATGCTTAGAGTATAAGTTGAAAGAAATATTTTCTGGTCATCTTTCGACACGTGATACGTAGAGGCATAGTAGTTTCAGTGCTCGGGAATTTCCAAAATCTTGTTCGATTAGATTCGTGTTCGTGCTTGGAATCAAGAAGAAATTATCAAAGGACTACGATATATTTGATATACGATGCTTTGATCGATCTTTTAGGAGTTCAGTTTTTATTCGGTTAGACCGGTTTATTTTTTCACTGCGTACTCGATTTTAATTACCGAACCCCAACATGTACGTCTTTCATACGTGCAGATACATGTACTGTGGGAGTCATCTCAGGGATGGTATATGGAAGCAATTGTAGTCGAGTATGATACTAGTCGGCAAAGTGGTGTTTGAGTCTTCATACATGAAGCGTCTGTCATACCTGTGTATTTGGTACTTGAATGTTTAGTTATGTAATAAATGAAACTGGTACAATTTTATTTTTCTTTGTCGTTTGAATCGTTTTTTCCAAACCAAGTTGTTGTGAACATGTCTTGTATTTAGTTGAATACCAAATTCGGAGTTATGTATCATTTGATCACTTACAATCTCGGTTAAGATTGTCATGTGTATTAGCTTGGTAGGATTTACGGCACTCTAATTACCCATGGGGGTTTTGAGGTGTTACATAACACATATCTATCTTTAATATTAAAAGAGAGTCGCATAAAAAAACAGTGTCATCCACTCAATTAATGCCAGCAATTTTTATTTTTCATTTATTCTCTAATTTATTGTTTATCCCAATTTCTCCATAAAAAAGTAGGGAAGAACGGTTTTCTTATTTAACACTGCAATATAATTTTAGAGTTGTACTTCTCTCATATACTAATAATAAATTTTCTCTTTCTTTCTTCTCCTTTTTTTTTATCTAAAAGTTTAAACGCCTATAATTTTTCATATCCTCTCAATTCTTGATGAAAAGTATATCGATTTAATTCTTATTTTATGATCTTTGATTAGACTTCCATATTTCATATATAACATAATAATTCAAATATAAAATATTTTTTTGTTAGCTTAATTATCATATAAATGTGAATTGTTAAAGAAGATTAAGATTTGGAGTTTATTTTCAGAATTTTTATCATAATAGTTTTTATGTGTTTTACAAATATTCTGTGTTCATATGAAAAATTGGTAAAATGACATGAATTTGTTGAATATATGTTACTGCTCAATCGCATTAAAAAAATTATATTAGTAAAAATAATATATATAATAGAAGTTGTTGAATCACATTACTATGTCTATGTAATCGAATATTCTGTCATTTGCATATTATCAAAAGAAGAATGACATAATAATTATTTTATGAATATGAATTTAAGACACATGTAGTCTGCATAAAAAGTATTGATATTTACTTAATTTTATACATTAAAAAATATTGTATGTAGATTTTATAATGCTTTAGTGCAATATTATTACCTAATCACATCTATAAATATATAATTTTAGATGATGTATTCACACATAAAACCCTTTATTTTATAATATGAATCAAGTTTAAACTCTTTTGTGTTTGCATTCGTGTTGACATGTAAACCTATATACTTATATTTATTTTATTGGTAAATATTTTTAAAAATATTAAAACACTTGAGTTGAACATACCATCCATAATGCCAAATGAAAAAGTCGGACCTTAATTATATATTCTGATCCAATTTTCAAGATAAACAACTACAATAAAACCTCTCAAAAATAATACTCTATTAAGGAATAAACTCTATTTAGGAATAAAAATTTATGGTCCCAACTTGGGAATAGTTATAATTTGGAATAAACTCCATATTGTCATAATTCATATATTTTCAAATCCCAACATAAGGAAATACACCTCCATTTAGGAATAAATCATAATAAAATACATATATATATATATATAATTTTTACAATTGATTTAAGTTGATCTAAAATAGTTGTTCAAGGTTGATTGTGACAAAGATTTAATCTTTTGTATTATAACCATATCCTTCAACTTGCGTGTGCCCATTAGCTCGTCCAAATGACCACCTTGTTGAACCCAAAACATTTCTAACTTGTCGAGTAAGCTTAAAGCTTCTTCACATGAAATTTTTTGTACTTCTATGCTTATGTTCCCAAGAATATGACTTTAGAGAGATTTTACTGTACTAATACATCTATTCTCATAAATTGCGCTGAAATGAAAACTAAATTAAGGTTGAGAAATTTATTAGCACAAATAACAATATTTTTGTTTTAATATCGCTGCAGAACCATCTTCTCAGCTTTTATTGGGGTAAGTTCCAGAGGATGGTTGCTAAAAGCACACTTTCAGTTTTGATTTGATGGGCAAAAGGCCACCCACCTATCACCTACAAAAGTCCAGCCATCTGTTCTTTTTTTTTTTGAAAAAACTATTTTTTTAATAGTATAAATTGTTATTTTTAAAAGTATTAATTATTTTTGTGATATTATAGCCGCTGTCGAGCGTGTCTGTCAGGCGCTATATTTTTTATTTAATATTTTAGTCAGTCCAATTATTTTTATTTACTTGCTATAGTAATTTTATTTCTCTCGAGCCCATTTTTTATGATAATCTTTTAATGGTAAAAAAAAATTTTGTGCACAACAATGAAGATGAACCACGACGAAAATGGTAAAAAATGGAAAAATATGAAATACGACGGAAATGGTGAAAAATGAAAAAACTAAAATTCAATATGAAACGATTGGTATATTAGTATATTTTCTGCTGCCGTTTTTGTTTTTTCAGCCTGAAATATATGTACATGTTCCGGTTTATACTCTGCTTGTAATTTTTTGTAGAGTCGTATCGAAGCTGTAAATTGTAAGTCTAAGCCTGCTGCAGATGTATGTTTATTAGTGTGCCAGAAATTGGAGACTGGAGCTACTGGATAATCCCCGGGAATCATTTCCAACTGTAAAAATTAAAATTCAATAATAATAGTTAGTTATAATTGCATAGACAAGTGAAATCATGAACTGTTCGTAGACAAGTTTGTACATCTTAATTTTCAGTCAAGTTTCTATACTTGAGATTTGTTATCAAACAATTTAAGTAATCATACATCAACACAGTAGATTACGAGTTGTAATCTTTCAAGACAAACAAACACTTTTATTGATATTCAAAATAAATTGAGTACATGGTTTGATGTTTCAAAGAGAAATTACAAAACAAAAATAATATACAAGGATTTCAGCTCCTATCTGTAGTCCGCATGTCTCCATGGCTTTCTCCCTGGATCATTCTCGGTACCACACCACCAGTTCTGTAGGGAATCGTTGTCTCGATCCTGGTATATAGCTCTTCCTTCATAGGATCTATCAAAGGCAAGAATCCAGTCTTCTGGATGGGTGATCCGATCTCCTCTTCTGTGCTTGCTCTTCATATCTAGCTGGAGAGGGAGTTTTCCTTCTTCTAGCATCTTCGTAAATTTGTCTGCGGCCTCCGCTAAAGTCTTATAGCTCTTGAAGATGGCGGATTCCCTGATGAGTTTAACAAAGTATCTCATCAGTTCGTTCTTCCTCCATTGCTTCACCTCATCGGCAGTAGGATGGCGGTTGGTCGGCAGACAAATTTCAGAAGGTCTCTGGATTAGACTTTGCCACGGGACATTTGGATCATGAAATTCTGGTCGGGATCCTGAATCTTAAAACTCTGAGAGGAAGGGGCTAGCTTGTTTAACTCAGCAGTGATGCTGTCTTGAGCAGCCTCAAATTCCCTTTCATGCTGTAACCTGATTTTCCTTGCAGCTTCTCTTGCTTCTTCCCCCTTTTTGGTGTCATTAAGACGTCCTAGGATCTCTAATGCAGCATCCTGTTTCGTCTCGATGTTAGTCATTCTTTCTACAAGGGAGGAAAGTGCCTGCGACATGTCCTTGATACATTTGTCGTGGGCTCGCAATTGAGAACTGTTTTCGATCATAGCGCATGCGGTCTTGGCTTCAGCGATGCGTGTTTTGGTTGCCTCTTCCTTCAGGAGTTGCTCTTGCTTGTCTTCCATGATTTTCAGTGCTTGTTTGAATACTTCAGGCAAAATAATGAAGGCCTCGACTACTCGAGAAACTTCATGCTGTAAGGTGGTCATCTCTTCCACGGCAGAAGTATGCATCCAATTCAAGGCTTTTTCGACTGAAGACAGAGCATTCACTGCATCCTGGATGAATACAGTTTGAAGACCAAGAGCACGCAGGCGCTCTTTCCTAGCAGCAGAAATTGGAGAATATGGTTGGGTGAAATCTTCAGAGCAGTTCAACCTCCTTAGATTCACGGTAGGTCGTGAACTAAGTTGGACATCCTCAGGTGTATTACCGTCCTCGGATTCCACAGTTGAAGTGGCGGGAGCAGCTTGTTCTGGTTCGGCGGCAGGGGGTTGAGTTTCCTCCTGTTGCGAAGGATTGTCGGTAGACATAGATACAGGAGGGACTGATTCCTCCTGTTGTCTTTCAGTGACAACTTCGTCTTCTTGAGCGGCGGCAGGCTCGGGTGCCTGTTCCAAAACTGTTCCTTCCTCCTCGACTTGAGGGAATGATTCCTCCTCGTCGGGAATGTTTTCTTGATATGGCGAAGGGGGCTTGCTTCGAGTTGATGGCCCTTCGTCATCCTTTGGTGGAGAGGCGTCTCTATCTTGAGCCTCTTCACGACTCATTCTCAGACCATCTTGTAAAGCATCGTCGTCGTCGTCTGAGTCATTGTCATCAATGTCTTTTGGATTTGGGGGAGAGTCCTCTGACTTATCTTTACCTTTCCTCCTTGCGTCAGATTTCTGCAGAAGATGGCTTTCAATCAGTTCTTTGCAGAGAGGATTGTCCCATCAGATCAGGGCCTCAATTTCCATTGAGTCCGTCACTTCTGATACAAATCTTTCTTCTTGGTTCCATTCGCTCCAGTTGTATAATGTTTCATACGGAGCTAGCCTGAATCCTTTCCATTTCAAGGTTGATTGTGACAAAGATTTAATCTTTTGTGTTGTAACCATATCCTTCAACTTGCGTGTGCCCATTAGCTCGTCCAAATGACCACCTTGTTGAACCCAAAACATTTCCAACTTGTCGAGTAAGCTTAAAGCTTCTTCACATGAATTTTTTTGTACTTCTATGCTATCATCCTCCGGATTATTTTCCTCATTTTCTTGCCTAATTCCTTCAATAATTTCTTCATTGGTTAAAGCATAAACAATTTTCTTGCCTAATTCCTAAGTTTACAATATATTAAATACATGTATCTACTAATTATAATATTTATATATTATACATGCACTTTAAAATTTAAAAAAAAATCTTCTTAAAACTCTATTTAGGAATAACCTCCCTTTAAGAATATTTTTTTATGTTTCCAAGAATATGACTTTAGAGAGATTTTACTGTACTAATACATCTATTCTCATAAATTGCGCTGAAATGAAAACTAAATTAAGGTTGAGAAATTTATTAGCACAAATAACAATATTTTTTGTTTAATATCGCTGCAGAACCATCTTCTCAGCTTTTATTGGGGTAAGTTCCAGAGGATGGTTGCTAAAAGCACACTTTCAGTTTTGATTTGATGGGCAAAAGGCCACCCACCTATCACCTGCAAAAGTCCAAATGACTGTTCTTTTTTTTTTGAAAAAACTATTTTTTTAATAGTATCAATTGTTATTTTTAAAAGTATTAATTATTTTTGTGATATTATAGCCGCTGTCGAGCGTGTCTGTCAGACGCTATATTTTTTATTTAATATTTTAGTCCAGTCCAATTATTTTTATTTACTTGCTTTAGTAATTTTATTTCTCTCCAGCCCATTTTTTATGATAATCTTTTAATGGTAAAAAAAATTTTTGTGCACAACAATGAAGATGAACCACGACGAAAATGGTAAAAAATGGAAAAACATGAAATACGACGGAAATGGTGAAAAATGAAAAAACTAAAATTCAATATGAAACGATTGGTATATTAGTATATTTTCTGCTGCCGTTTTTGTTTTTCAGCCTGAAATATACGTACATGTTCCGGTTCATACTCTGCTTGTAATTTTTTGTAGAGTCGTATCGAAGCTGTAAATTATAAGGCTAGGCCTACTGCAGATGTATGTTTATTAGTGTGCCAGAAATTAGAGACTATAGCTACTGGATAATCCCCGGGAATCATTTCCAACTGTAAAAATTAAAGTTCAATAATAATAGTTAGTTATAATTGCATAAAATATATTATATAAAAAATAAATATTATATCATTTTTGTTACCAATATCCAATGGGTGTTTGCATTCACGTTTCCTATCACCACCTTTGCGGTCGGAGGTGGATTACAAGAATCCAAGGCTATGGGAGGACATAAAAATGCCCCATAATCACTGAATACAATTACGAAAACATTATACACGGTCTCAACCAAGTATCCACAATCAGGCATTGAAAACCACTTATCTCTCGTTGCAAAATCATAATTTAAATGATCAATAAGTGCCTCCAAACCTTCCGTGGTAACACCGTATATAATATTTTCGTGTATTTCTCTTCTTTTGCGGAGTTCATCTAGCATATCCTGTCGTACCCTTGGCCAGAAGTTTTTGTTTCTGTAGATGGCGAGTGCAACCGCTCTAAATCCACAATTTCCATCTCCAATCACATCCGTGTATGATTGAATATAATCTCTGATGTAGGGGGGAAAGTCTTCCTGAAAATGAGACTGACTCTGATGAGCGGTGTTGTTCCGAGGCGGAACATTTTTAGAAGCAGGGGACTTGGGGGGTTTTGAAGTGTGATTATTTGGGAATTTTTGGTGAGAACAACTTTTACGACCTTGCGTATATGTGTTATTGCTACCTTCAGCAAATTTCCCCGTATTGTGAGCTTCCGACGTGCTTTTTCTACGTCCTTCTAGTGGAATATCCCGACCTGCGTTCGTTGCCGCCACTCTCCCTTTACCTTTTTGTGTTGGGGGAGTTTCAGCTCCGAAAATCTTGCTGACACGCTCAAACATTGAAATTTTGCGATCTGTGCTTCGAGTCGTCTTATTCTTTTTTCAACCGCCGGAGGTGCAGCAACGTCTTCCGTGTCGTCGAATAATTTTCTCCGCGTATTAACATCGACATCATCATTGTTTCTGTTGTTGGTAGGAATATCTGGAAAATTAATTCCTAGTATTCTCCAGTACGAATCAATACATGCAATAGGGATATTTTTTTTGTGCTGACATGTACCAGAGAAGCTCGCAGTGACATGGAAGCCCGTGTATTCTCCTAAGATAACACACGCACATTTTTTTGCCTAGATCCTTGGCAAATTCTTTGAGAATAAGGTCGATCGCTTTGAACGATACATTGCGCACTATCTCACTGAAGAAGTCTATGTTTAACAAATCGGTTCTTATCTTGTGAGTGTTGTGGCTTACTTGTTTTTTAATCTCGTAGATCTGCAACTCCATGACCTGATGAAGACAATCGAAGATAACGTCAAATGGGTGTAGGCCGCCGGGGAGGTTCATTTTCAGCCAATGATGTTCTTGCTCAACCCTACACGTAGGAAAAATTTTAGTTATGAGAGAATATCTGAATACTGATGGTTTGATTGGTGATAAAATTACCTATTTGTGGTGTAGTTTCCATAGTGTAAGCGATGATCGATATATGCGCCCAGCACTCTGTCTGCAAAGGGTGTAATCCACGTATCTTCGCAATAGGCAATTAAGGATGGATACTTCTTGTAAGTTTCTTGTAGATGAGCCCACTTACGTATCCATACATCGTGTGTTGATGCACTAATTGCCCAATTCCAGCTATTTTTAAAATATTCAGCGTACGATGCGTCGAATTCTTGCTGTTTTTGCGCTCGGGCTAGAACAGATTGCTCTATGTGGCGTCTGCATAATTGATGTTGGGATTCTGGAAATATTTGATCCACTGCCCCCATTATTGCGAGTGCCCGGTCCGTGACGACAACGTTTGGTACAACACACTCATACAAACCCCGAATAAATTGTAAAACGAATTCAAAGTGATCTTGGGCTTCATTCTGCATATATGCGTATGCAATGGTGAATGTTTTGTCAGTGCTTGTTGCACCAACTGCTTCGAATAAAGGCATATTGTATATTGATGTCTTGTATGTCGTATCAATAATTAGGACATGCGGATACGTGTTAACCATTGCATGAGAAGCAGGGTGACTGAAAACGATGTCTTTGAGTACGTTACTGTCATCCACTGTCCGCAGTTGGTACCTAATTTCATAAGTTAAAATAACTATAGGATTATCATTCTAAATTATATTACATGAATATACAACTAGTCATTGTCTACAAATTATTGTTTCTCCTCATTCCCAATAATTATTCACCAGTCATTGTCTACAAATTCATTTCATTAGGCAATAAAAGTTTTTCTCCAGTGTTCATTAGTATTTCTTTACCATCCCATCTTTGTTCTGGCCATAATCTTCCACTTCAATAATACTCGGCATGAGACTGGATATATCCCTCGAGTCAAAGCCAACCGGTCATTAACTAGTATTGTTTTATCCCTCGAGTCAAAGCCTTCAATCAAGTGTCTCTCACAGAGTTTTCTTGATAAAACTTTAATAAGACAACACATAGATACTACGATAATAATATGATCTATGTGTAATACCCGTAATTTCGATTTCGGTAATTTTCTTTTTTTCGGCGAAAATCCGTTTTGACGACTCGCTCATGATCGTTTCGTCATTTCGAGAATGATTAATTCTGCACTTTTTGTCATCCGAGTTCGTTTCGGTATCGTTTTGTTGAGTTCCGAGCTTTTTAGCGACTTTTCCGCACTTAAGTTCGATTCTTGCGAATCTCATCCGAAACTGTTGTTTCGAGTTTCTCGTAAGTTCATTTAATGTTATTATTCATGTTGCGATCTTTGGTTCGGTGTTTCGATCACGTATCGTGATTTCCGGGCGTTTTGGGCCATTTTTGTAATTTCCCAAAGTTTGGGGTAATTACTTCCGTTGTCGAATTCTGACACTTCGGGTGGTCGGAATCGTGTGTTCTCTTAGCGCTTGGATTCGTCCTTGCGAGTACTTCGTAACCGTATCTCCGATTTTTACTCAAGTTCGGGTTTTGGGGTCGTCCGGGCCGTCGGAGTGGCCACGACCGAGTCACGGCCGGAGCAGGGGCACGCTTTGGCGAGTTCTGGCCGTAAGGTGCGATTACGGCCGTAATGTGTGCGATTACGGCCGTAAGTGTGATCGGGTACGGCCGTACGGGCGCTGGGCATCTTAGGACGAAGGCCGATTACGGCCGTAATGTGTGCGATTACGGCCGTAAGTGCCGGCGATTCTTTGGTGATTTTTGACGAATGCGATTACGGCCGTAAGGCTGTCGAAATACGGCCGTAAGGGCGAGTTACGGCCGTAAGGCAATGCGATTCTGGCCGTAACCTATAGGCTATATATAGCACAGGCTCGGCAGACTTCATTTTTACTCGATTTTTTTCCTTCTTTCGGCGACTGGCGACGGGTGCGACAGGAAATGGAGTTCTTGGCCGATTCTAATCATTTCCAAGGCATTTTGGAAGATCCTTGTTGATTATATAAACATCTAATCCGTGTGTTTCGTCGAATCAAGGTATATTTCTTGATTTTCCTTCAAGTTGACTTTTTGGGGAATTTGTTCTTGATTTCGATTCTAGTCCAATTTTGATACATCGGTTGGTGTAGTATGATGTTATTAATCGTGTTCTATGGGTTGTATATCCATATATCGAGTTTGTTTAACTCAATTGACGATTCGAGTGTTCTTGGGAATTATTGAACATTTAGTGTTCGATTAAATGTCCCAATGAGTTTCCCTTCGATAGTTTGTTGGGATTTCCATTGTTTTGGCCTTGATTTTCGTCGTAACCATGTGTTATTGTTCCTTCCGGAGGTTTATAGGTGTTCGAGGATTCCGATGTTGAATATCGTCGGTGTTTGACGATTCGTGTGGTGTTATTCACGTAGTAGTTGCGGTGCTATCGCGTTCTTGATAATGTTCGGAAGTTCGGGGCCATTCGACCGTATTTCATCCGTCGTCTTGTTGCGATTGTGGTTTCGAGGCAAATACCTTGCCCATACTATTCTTGTTTTGTGGATATGATAATTGGTGATCCTCTTGGTGTATTTGTTTGTTTGTTTGAAATGTGTTTTCAAAAGATTCGGCTAGCCTCGTTAAAGGGTCACTTTCAAACGCGTGTGTTTTGTAAATTGTGTGGGTTGTAAGTGGCTATGTGAATCCTATGGATATGTTTGGTGTTGATGATGCATTTGGTATTTGCGTGTGGACGTATATCGTTTCATTTCGGTGCATTGTGGTTTGGCGAGGTGTTTTGCTAAGTGTTTGATACCTCTGAATGAATTGTTTGGATATCTTTGTTGCATTGTGCTATGTGTGTGATTTGTTTAGCTAGCCAGCTCGGGATGGTCCTTCGAGGCCTCGGGCGGGATCATGATATTACTCTGTTCCCAAGGCGATGCATGTGTTGTTATTTGTTTAGCTAGCCAGCTCGGGAGGGTCCTTCGAGGCCTCGGGCGGGATCATGATATTACTCTGTTCCCAAGGCGATGCATGTGTTGTGATTTGTTTAGCTAGCCAGCTCGGGAGGGTCCTTCGAGGCCTCGGGCGGGATCATGATATTACTCTATTCCCAAGGCGATGCATGTGTTGTGATTTGTTTAGCTAGCCAGCTCGGGAGGGTCCTTCGAGGCCTCGGGCGGGATCATGATATTACTCTATTCCTAAGGCGATGCATGTGTTGTGATTTGTTTAGCTAGCCAGCTCGGGAGGGTCCTTCGAGGCCTCGGGCGGGATCATGATATTACTCTGTTCTCAAGGCGATGCTTGGTGTGATATGTTATTTAGTGAATGTATTTTACTCACCGTGGGTTGGTTCGACGGGGCCACGATGGGAATCCCAATGGGTGAGTCCGGGATTCACGAGTAAAAACTTCACATGTTGGTGTTTATTTAGTGAATGTATTTTACTCACCGTGGGTTGGTTCGACGGGGCCACGACGGGAATCCCAATGGGTGAGTTCGGGATTCACGAGTAAAAACTTCACGAGTTGGTATTGATTTTATGTCCGTCGAGGACACGTGACTTGGGTTTTGGCCCTGTGAACTGTTGTCGGTTTTCTATTTGCGAAACAAAACCTTTGGGCTGTGACCCTGTTGATTTTTGGAAAGATAAGGATTTGGAAATCCTAAATTGTTTTCTATTAAAACTCTCGATGGCATTTTAAACTATTTTATAAATTGTTTCCCTTGATTTGTGATCTTTCGGTTTTGGAATGTTTTACCAAACTCATGCCTCGGGAAGTGCTTTTCGTTACGTTTGGAACTTTGAGGATTCCTGATTATTATTGTTCTTGGAACTTGTATTGTATGGCTCGTATTTTTGCACTTGTACTTGCACTAGCAAAACAGAGGAGTTTTGCTAACCCTCGAGTATTCGGGGGGTGGATGTCTATTTTTGCATTCAGGTTTTAGAGCATAGCACAGGCTCGGCACGAAGAATGATGAAAGATGAACGATACTAATCACATGAGGATCCGTTGATGTCGTATTGGTCTAGTTGTATTTTCTTTTCCGCTGCAGTATCTTTTCCCCGTTGTACGGGAGTTTATTGTATTTTGACCCCTGCGTGGGTATGTGTTTGGAATTGAGTTGTATGTTATTATTGAAAGACCAAGTCGGTCTACTGAGTCATTTTAGCCTTAAAGGCGATGTTTAGATGTTTGATTTTAGTTATCAGCCTGGTAGATCCTCGAGGAGAGGGTCTACGGCGTGTAATATCCCTGAGTGGATTGGGGGTGTTACATAAATGGTATCGGAGATTAGGTTGTGGAAACCTAGGCTGTCGGGTCAGTGGTGTCTGTTGAGTTTTGTCTTGTCGGATTTTGTCTGACTAAGTCATGTCGCGACGCGTCGTCTGAGTTTGTTGGTCGTGATTAGTATCGTGGGCGATCATCATCTTCGTGCGACCAGTGGATGTAAGTCTCCCTTCTTTGTGTTGTGCCTCGTGTGACACGAGCTATTTTTATGATTATTTGTTAAGTGATGGAATCCTCTTATGGATTTTGATTTCTTGATATGTGATTATTTGACTCTCATATTTCGTTCATGTGAGGAGTAGTGTTGCTGGATTGTGCATGTTGGACTGTATTTCTTTTATCCGCTGCGTGAGTTCTTTTGTAATGGCTTTCGGTATTTTACCAACTGAGTTTTATTTCGAAAACCGATTCCCTTAACCGAGTTTTTGGCATTATGGTCTTGATCATTTTGGCGAAATTCCTATGACGGTATTTAGTATTTTGTAAATGGCTTTTGTAAGTTTTTGAAATATTACCGTCATCGGCCTTTTTAACGTTGTAAATGGTTTTTAGCCTGGTGAGTTCCGGCGCGGGACCCACGGCGCTATGAAGTTTTGTGTAATTACCTGAAATTTTTGGGCATTCCAGCCCATTGAATTATTTTTGAAAACCTTGAGTATCTTAGAAAATAAAATTCGAGACGTACTTTTAAATGGATTGTATTTTCAAGGCGCCTGCTAGCGCAACAATATGTTTCAAAATTCTTCTATCTCGAGGACCAAAATGTTTTGAGATATTTTCAATGTTTTAGAAATACTTTTACTTAGACCCGAGGGTCGAATATTTCTGAAAGTTTTTCACTAAGAGAAAGTGTCCTCATTTTTATCAAATGCGAAATGGTTTTCAAAAGTCTCGATAACGATGTTTTACGTTTGTATTTTTTTTTAAAGGTGATACTCAAGATCAACCGGTGTTCTTCTAAAATTATTTTCAAAATGAGGTTTTCGTTTTAAAACCTATCCATTCCTGTTTAAGGGCTGGGTATGTATGTATGATGTTCGCGTTCTCATTATGATGTTTGCTCCCGAGTATGATCGAATTGGCGGTGTGAGCGTTGGGTCGCTTTCCATACAATTGTTGTGTTAGCCCTCTATGAGAGGTGGGATGTTGGTGTTGAATATTGTCGCCTCGTGGTGATTTCTGCGTTGTCGCACATGTGCGAGCTGTTAGAGCTTGGTTTGGTATGGCCGTGTGCATCGGTAATCGTTCCGTTATGTGTCGGTTGTTTAATGTCTTGTTACCTTGCTCCTATTTTTGTGAATTTCGTGGATGAGGTCGGGGGTAATACCCGTATCATTCTTGGCTTCTGCATTTTCTCTTTCTCAAGTCTATTGATTCGCTCATGTTTGTTGATACCTTATGAACATGTTCTGTATTTCAGTTTCATCGTCCGAACGAACTGTGACCTTGTTGTGGGTCGATCTAGTTATCGCTGTGACTTTTTCGAGTTCGGTTCGATTCTTGTGAACCTTGTTCGGAAGTGACATCATCTGGTTCTATTAGTTCTTTTATTCGAAGTGGATCGGATTTGGAACTCTTGTGTTTTCGACTTTGTCGACTCATTTTGTTCGTTGACATTTCTGGGCTTGTCCTGCCCCCTTGCTTTTGTTGAATCGAACGAGTGTGGTATTGTTTCGGGATAACTCGTTTGTCGTTGTGACTTTTCAATCGCTATTCCCTTTCCTGTGGATCTTATGGGAATGCATGTCTTGTTGTTCTCACCAGATCATCCTGGGAGTTGTTGTTTGAATTTTATTATCCTTCGTGTTTCGGACATGATTTTTTCGATTTTTGTTGTCTCGGTCGTTTGTTTGTTCGGTTTTTGTTCCCGTTTCGTGATTGTTGAGCGTTCAGGCTCCTTCGTAATTCCCTTAAGTTCGGGAAGTTAGTCTCGTTTTCAATCTTCCCACCCTTGGGCGGTGGAATTCCGTATTTGTTCAGCGATTGGCTCGCGTTGTGATTGATGTACCGTTGGGTAGATCAATCGTATTGATTTTCGTTCGTTGTGTTTTGTGATTGTTCGGATAATTGACTTGATTGTATTATCCATTTGATGACGCTTGTCACTTGTTGGTTTTATTATGTTTCTACCGGTGGCGTTGTGTTGGTCGTCGTGGAGCGTGTTTTCACGCCGTATGTCTCTTTGCGTTTCTTGCAGTGTTTCGCCGTTGGGCGCGAGTTTTCAGTTTTTGTGTATCTCGTCAAGTTCTCCTGGCAGGGGATATTTCTTCTCCCTACTTATTTTAAGTTTCGGGACGAAACTTCTTTTAAGGAGGTAGAATGTAATACCCGTAATTTCGATTTCGGTAATTTTCTTTTTTTCGGCAGAAGTCCGTTTTGACGACTCGCTCATGACCGTTTCGTCATTCCGAGAATGATTAATTCTGCACTTTTTGTCATCCGAGTTCGTTTCGTTATCGTTTTGTTGAGTTCCGAGCTTTTTAGCGACTTTTCCGCACTTAAGTTCGATTCTTGCGAATCTCGTCTGAAACTGTTGTTTCGAGTTTCTCGTAAGTTCATTTAATGTTATTATTCATGTTGCGATCTTTGGTTCGGTGTTTCAATCACGTATCGTGATTTACGGGCGTTTTGGGCCATTTTTGTAATTTCCCAAAGTTTGGGGTAATTACTTCCGTTGTCGAATTCCGACACTTCGGGTGGTCGGAATCGTGTGTTCTCTTAGCGCTTGGATTCGTCTTTGCGAGTACTTCGTAACCGTATCTCCGATTTTTACTCAGGTTCGGGTTTCGGGGTCGTCCGGGCCGTCGGAGTGGCCACGGCCGAGTCACGGACGGAGCAGGGCCTGGCCTGGCTGAGTTACGGCCGTAAGGTGCCGGTTACGGCCGTAATGTGTGCCGGTTACGGCCGTAAGTGTGATCGGGTACGGCCGTACGGGCGCTGGGCATCTTCCAGACGAAGGCCGGTTACGGCCGTAATGTGTGCCAGTTACGGCCGTAAGTGCCCGGCGCTTGCCGGTGATTTTTGATTTAATGCGATTACGGCCGTAAGGCCTGCCGAGTACGGCCGTAAGGGCCGAGTTACGGCCGTAAGGAACTGCCGGTTACGGCCGTAACCTTGCCGGCTATATATAGCCTGGGCTCGGCCAAACTTCATTTTTACTCGATTTGTTTCCTTCTTTCGGCGACTGGTGACGGGTGCGACGGGAAATGGAGTTCTTGGCCGATTCTAATCATTTCCAAGGCATTTTGGAAGATCCTTGTTGATTATATCAACATCTAATCCGTGTGTTTCGTCGAATCAAGGTATATTTCTTGATTTTCCTTCAAGTTGACTTTTTGGGAAATTTGTTCTTGATTTCGATTCTAGTCCAATTTTGATACATCGGTTGGTGTAGTATGATGTTATTAATCGTGTTCTATGGGTTGTATATCCATATATCGAGTTTGTTTAACTCGATTGATGATTCGAGTGTTCTTGGGAATTATTGAACATTTAGTGTTCGATTAAATGTCCCAATGAGTTTCCCTTCGATAGTTTGTTGGGATTTCCGTTGTTTTGGCCTTGATTTTCATCGTAACCATGTGTTATTGTTCCTTCCGGAGGTTTATAGGTGTTCGAGGATTCCGATGTTGAATCTCGTCGGTGTTTGACGATTCGTGTGGTGTTATTCACGTAGTAATTGCGGTGCTATCGCGTTCTTGATAATGTTCGGAAGTTCGGGGCCGTTCGACCGCATTTCATCCGTCGTCTTCTTGCGATTGTGGTTTCGAGGCAAGTACCTTGCCCATACTATTCTTGTTTTGTGGATATGATAATTGGTGATCGTCTTGGTGTATTTGTTTGTTTGTTTGAAATGTGTTTTCAAAAGATTCGGCTAGCCTCGTTAAAGGGTCACTTTCAAATGCGTGTGTTTTGTAAATTGTGTGGGTTGTAAGTGGCTATGTGAATCCTATGGATACGTTTGGTGTTGATGATGCATTTGGTATTTGCGTGTGGACGTATATCGTTTCATTTCGGTGCATTGTGGTTTGACGAGGTGTTTTGCTAAGTGTTTGATACCTCTGAATGAATTGGTTGGATATCTTTGTTGCATTGTGCTATGTGTGTGATTTTTTTAGCTAGCCAGCTCGGGAGGGTTCTTCGAGGCCTCGGGCGGGATCATGATATTACTCTGTTCCCAAGGCGATGCATGTGTTGTGATTTGTTTAGCTATCCAGCTCGGGAGGGTCCTTCGAGGCCTCGGGCGGGATCATGATATTACTCTGTTCCCAAGGCGATGCATGTGTTGTGATTTGTTTAGATAGCCAGCTCGGGAGGGTCCTTCGAGGCCTCGGGCGGGATCATGATATTACTCTGTTCCCAAGGCGATGCATGTGTTGTGATTTGTTTAGCTAGCCAGCTCGGGAGGGTCCTTCGAAGCCTCGGGCGGGATCATGATATTACTCTGTTCCTAAGGCGATGCATGTGTTGTGATTTGTTTAGCTAGCCAGCTCGGGAGGGTCCTTCGAGGCCTCGGGCGGGATCATGATATTACTCTGTTCCCAAGGCGATGCTTGGTGTGATATGTTATTTAGTGAATGTATTTTACTCACCGTGGGTTGGTTCGACGGGGCCACGACGGGTATCCCAATGGGTGAGTCCGGGATTCACGAGTAAAAACTTCACATGTTGGTGTTTATTTAGTGAATGTATTTTACTCACCGTGGGTTGGTTCGACGGGGCCACGACGGGAATCCCAATGGGTGAGTCTGGGATTCACGAGTAAAAACTTCACGAGTTGGTATTGATTTTATGTCCGTCGAGGACACGTGACTTGGGTTTTGGCCTGTGGAATCGTTGTCGGTTTTCTATTTGCGAAACAAAACCTTTGGGCTGTGACCCTGTTGATTTTTGGAAAGATAAGGATTCGGAAATCCTAAATTGTTTTCTATTAAAACTCTCGATGGCATTTTAAACTGTTTTATAAATTGTTTCCCTTGATTTGTGATCTTTCGGTTTTGGAATGTTTTACCAAACTCATGCCTCGGGAAGTGCTTTTCATTACGTTTGGAACTTTGAGGATTCCTGATTATTATTGTTCTTGGAACTTGTATTGTATGGCTCGTATTTTTGCACTTGTACTTGCACTAGCAAAACAGTGGAGTTTTGCTAACCCCCGAGTATTCGGGGGGTGGATGTCTATTTTTGCATTCAAGTTTTGGAGCATAGCACAGGCTCGGCACGAAGGATGATGAAAGATGAACGATACTAATCACATGAGGATCCGTTGATGTCGTATTGGTCTAGTTGTATTTTCTTTTCCGCTGCAGTATCTTTCCCCGTTGTACGGGAGTTTATTGTATTTTGACCCCTGCGTGGGTATGTGTTTGGAATTGAGTTGTATGTTATTATTGGAAGACCAAGTCGGTCTACTGAGTCATTTTAGCCTTAAAGGCGATGTTTAGATGTTTGATTTTAGTTATCAGCCTGGTAGATCCTCGATGAGAGGGTCTACGGCGTGTAATATCCCTGAGTGGATTGGGGGTGTTACACTATGCATAGAAATTTATACTCTTATGATCATTCGTTATTTGTTCCACAATGTTTTACTGAGTCGGCACGTGAATTCTCATATAATAATCGATTATGAAGGAAAGCAAATCTCCGTATTTTTGCTAACAACAATACGATGCAGCATATTATGATCGCCACAAACTTCATAAGATTTTTTTTAAACTAATTCACAAAATATTTATATAAATAATCATTGAAAAGAAAATGTTGAATGATTAACATATCTATGAAATCCTAAAAACAACCCTATAAGCTTCATAATAAATACAATTTTGTTGATTGTCTCAACTCTTGGCTATTTTTTCTTTCTAAATCTTATCTATATCTATATAAAGATTGAGTCCCAATACCATAAATGTTAGAATTAATAATTATAATATTAGTATTAATATTTACAAAAGTGATAAATATAAGAATCTATGATTAAGTTTCACGTCATAAGTTAGTATTAATAGTTATTAATCAATACATAAAGATTGGGTTTCATGTCAAAAATGTAAGTATTGTTAGTTATATAATAATAATATTAGTACCTATATATCTTATATATATAAATATTGAGTCCTTTAATTTATTGTGGAGTCTTAGTGATTAATGTTGTTAATGCATTTTTACATCAACATTGGCGAATTGAATGTAAATCGTTTAGGAATGAAGATGGAGAATGCGAAGTGTTGCATATCATTGAATGTGGAGTCTTAAAGTTGGAGTCAATTAATTGCAGGTAGTGAAATTAACAATGAAGTTGAATATGAATGGTTTCTGAGGATACAAAAAATCATCGAGTTAAAAAAAACACAAACAAACTGAAAAAAAAACAAAAAAAAACACAGTGGCTTATCAATTCCGAGATCTATTTTGCTTCAAATCAAGAACCCAGATTGCAAATCCTTTATGTAAATTTGAGGTAAATTATTTTTTTATAATAATTGAATTAAAGATTGTGTTTTTAGTGATTGCTTTTGAAAATTGTTTGTGGGTTTTTGCGGGTTTTTAAAAGGGTGTTTGGAAATTTAATTTTTTGTTGATTGGTTATGTTTTGAAGTAAAAGGTTGCGGATGTTGCAAGGGTGACGTCAAAAAGAAGCTTGCTGAATCAAGGTCATGGTATGTTTTAAGGTTCTCTTTCTATGATGTTAGATTTTGATTTTGATAATGGGTTTGAGTAATTTTTAATTTTGATATGGCATTCTCCAGTGTAGGAGTATGACAAAACAATCGGGTCGAGATCATAGCTACGCTGCAACCATCTCTCTCTCTTCACCTCAAGAACTTTTTTTATTCTATATTTCTTCGAATTTACCCTAAGGATTACGTTTGGCATAGATTACAGTGTTTTAATCTGATACGGGAAAGGGCTTTTTTCTTCTACGGGAATCTCTCCTAGATTCGGTACTTTAATGAGGGTTTTGGTTTGATTGAAATTAGTATTTGGGTTTTAGAGAGAGAGAGAGAGAGAGATGTTATCCAATCATTTGCAAAATGGAATGGAGACGGCGAAGCTGATATGGTCGCGTCTACCGGACTCGGAGGTGGAGGCAGATGACGGGAGTGGTCACGATGCGCTCGGTTGGCTTAAGAAAACCGACGGAAGCACTGATGAAAGCCTTGACTATGAAGTTATTGAGAATTTGGCCTACAGACAAGAGCAGGTGCGAACACACTTAATATGTTAAGTTTTATTTGTTTTCAAACTTACGAGTTGTACTTTGTTTTGTGATTATGGTGTTACGAATTCGCTCAACTAGATTTAGATGTTGTAGTTTTATGGTTTTTTTGTTTTTTGGATAATGTTAATTGTTAATGATTAGCGTAAATTTTTATAAGTTTTGTAATATTTGTTAAAACTATAACAATAAATTAATTTTCTAAAAGCTTCTACACACATCTGCATTCAATCATCAAATTATCAAACCGTTGCAAATTTATTTGGACGCATACATTAAGTATTTTTCTTAATTAGTAGATTTATGATCAAAACTAAGTAATTAGAAGAGGTCATTCATATTCTTATAGAGGGATACATTCTACATATTGTTAGTATAAATAGTTTTGTTTATATGTCAAACGATATATTAATCCAAACGAAAACAAGATAAAAACTCCTACCACTTGAACATGGTCGCATACCGAATATGAAGAGAAACCATTCATCAGCTAAGATACAAGCAATGACGGACAAGAAGATTATGACGAAACCATGTTCTCAAGTAGTACAATATTTGATGTGACTTATTCGAAATGAATCAAGTATTATTTGTAGATTATATTGATTTAGTATGTTAATTTTTATATAACAATTAAATAAATGTTGTCGGCTTAACTTGACGCCCCAATTTTACCTATGAGGAGTTATTATCTCTTTTAACAAGTGAACAAAACCGACTCACATGTTTAGTAGATTGGTCTTTACAATGCTCATTAATGGACAAGTTAATCAATTTTTATTTAAAAAAGTTAGATTTTAAACATAAGCAAAAAAAAGACATGTGCATCGCACGGGTCTGAATGCCTCGTATATATAAAGATTAAGTCCAATAATTAATTGTGGAGTTTTCTCGACATAAATGTGAATTGAGTACAAGCCCAAATATATGAGCACTAAACTCATACAGTATTTAAGAATTTTTGCACCTCTTTCAACTTCATCACATTTGATGACTCATTTTTAATTGATACTAATATTGATGACTAATTTACATTTAAAGAATTCCCGCAATCCTTCAAGTTCCATCTCATTTCATAACTGAAATTTAAATCTCTGTGACATAAATGTGAATTGAGTACAAGCACAAATATATGAGCACTAAACTCATACGGTATTTAAGAATTTTTGCACCCCTTTCAACTTCATCACATTTAATGACTCATTTTGTAACACCACAAACTAGGCAACTATGACAGTGTCGTGGACCCCCGACTGGACCCATAGGCGAATGAAAATTAATGACTTAAATAATATAATTATAGTACCGAACCACATTATATCATTAATTACTCCGATGAGGAGTTTCAAGTACAACACACCCAAGATAATACAGAATACATGTATATTTTATATGAAGATAAAATATACAACACTCAATAAAATGAGTATTCAAACGAAAGTCTGCAGCGGAAATAAAGAAGAAACACGAATGACTGAAAGGACTGGGGCCCCCTACTAGTATCACTGGGACTCCTCGCCGTCAATGTTATCTTCCCGTGCTTTAGTCTTGTCATGACCTGAAAACAACATCCCCCAACGGGGTCAGTTACACAAAACAACAATCCTCAAGAGTTGAATAAACACAATCATGATACATCTTAATTATGAAATTAAGCTGAAGAGGGGCATCATAGTATGCCCGTAATGGTATGTGCAAGTGCACAAGACGAGTGTCCGGACACACCCGCCCTTGTGCCTAATTAGTCTCACGGAGGTACGTTACCGTGTGCACAGTCCATTGTGTCGGTGAACCCGATCACGTGACTATCATGTGCCCGACTAAAAATTCCACACATCCCTACCCGGCCATGCAATACGAACCTAGAAGGTCATATGAACAAGAATGACCATGATGAATATTGATGAATAACAATCCGACAAGGTCAAGAATGACTCACCGAGATGAGATAATAGTGAAATGAATGATATCTCACTGAAATGATCGGAACCGTCGTTCCTCGTAAATTGAATGATTAGTTTGGTAATTACAAGTCTCAACATGATTATTATACTATGAATGAATATGATTTATGAATGAACAATAACAAAAGGAATGATTATCCTTTTAACCGAGTAAGAATTAACTTACTCAACACCGGTGAAGAATTTCTTTCCTCGAACAAACGTCCTAAATGAGATGTCGGTCGCTCGAACAACCTTGAATAATCAACAATCCGCTCAATATATGTATTAAGCACGATTATAACTAACTCAAAATGTCGATATGACAAAACCAAGTTCATTGGGGCATTACAACAAACACGTTGTAAACAATCTTCGATTGTTTACAATAAACCTCCATAATATCCATACCAAACCTCCAAGGAGTGATTCAATCCATCAAAACGTCTTCAACACACTCAATAATACAAAATGAATACATAATTCGAGATTACATCGACATCTAATCGAAAACCCCAAATCCAAATCAATATTCAAAGTGTTCTTGAATAATCCCTATTAATCTGATGATAATCCTTAACAATTCATAATCACAAGTATATCACTTCATATATCATGATTATCACATCCAAAACATCATATATCAACTCAAAATCGAAATCCAAGATGTTGAAGAATTTACCTTTGAAGATCCAAACACTTCGATCCGGTGAATACGTGTTAAATCGACTATCCAAGCTTCACAAATGAATGAAGATGATGAAATCCGAACACACAAGTGTTTGATGATGAAAAATCTCTCCCACAAACCCTCTCTCTCGGAACCAAGATGAAAAAGTGGTGAAAATGAGAAAAACCCATCGGTCCACTAATATAGGTCACAGGGACGCACGACCAAACTGCACGATCAAGTATCCATGCATCCGGTCGTGCGTGAAGCTTCTGACGACAACTGATATAGCGCACGAGCGCCGCGCACGAGCAGTAACTCGTGCGGCCTGTTCGTGTGGCCCTGATTCAAACGCTGGGTCTCCTGCCCAGTCCAGTCGCAACACACGAGCACCATGCCCGAGCAGTTGCTCGTGTGGCCTGCTTGTGCGGCCCTGACTCGACCGCTGGGTCTCCTGCCCAGTCCATCCAAAGCACACGAGCACCACACCCGAGCAGTTGCTCGTGTGGTGCTGACTCGACCACTGGGTCTCCTGCCCAGTCCAGCCGCAACACACGAGCACCATGCACGAGCAGATGCTCGTATGGCCTGCTCGTGCGGCTCTGCTCGACATGCAGTTCAGCCTATAACGATGCACCGAGTACAATAAATTACAGAATTCGAGAAGTACGGGGACAAAAGCATGAGTATTAAAAAAATTACGCCGCACGGTGAACACAATTGAATGAGTGTGAATGATGAGTGATTATTAAAGAGTGAAAATTACTGAGTGACATTTACTGAATGATAATGACTAAATTACAACCGGGTATTACATACCCCCCTTAAAAAGAGTTTCTTCCTCGAAACTAAGGGTCAAACAACTCGGGATAACTCTCCCGCATACTATCTTCGGTTTCCCAAGTAGCCTCTTAGACTCTGTGTCTAGACCACTGAATCTTGACCAAAGGAATCGTCTTGTTCCTCAACTGCTTGATTAGTCGCTCTAAAACTCGTATAGGATGCTCCTCATACGAATGGTCATCCGCGATCTCGATTTCGTCGAACTGAAGTATGTGACTCGGGTCGGCAACATACTTCCGCAACTGAGACACGTGAAACACATTATGAATTCGGCTCAACGCTGGAGGTAAGGCCAATCGATAAGCCAGATCGCCTACTCGATCCAAAATCTCAAATGGTCCAATGAATCTCGGACTCAACTTCCCCCGCTTCACGATACGGAAGATACCTCGGCTCGGGGATACCTTGACCAAACCGTGGTCACCCGCCTTAAACTCTAATGGCCGACGACAGTTATCTGCATATGATTTCTGTCGACTTTGAGCGGTCAACAAATGACTCCTGGTCAAAGCTACCTTCTCCCGGGTGGCTATAAGCATATCGAGCTCGGTGCCGATTGATTCTGATAAGTCATCCCATCACAAAGGAGATCAACAACGACGACCGTACAAGGCCTCGTAAGGTGCCATCTTAATCGAAGCATGCCAACTATTATTGTACGTGAATTCGATCATGTTAGGAGTATGCCCTCGAATGCCACTCAGAGGATGTTGAGTGAGAACATTGTACTTGTTATTATGTAAATCATCAATATAAGGTAATGGATGTTTCTTTATTTACTGGTAGTTACTGGCATTCCTAACTCGTAAATATTCATGTAGAAAGTAGTCCGTGTATTTGAGAGCAAAATGTTCCACTCCTTATTGGATAAGGGGGTCATCACTGGAAAGGTTTATAGCTCAAATACTTAATCGTTCGCAAGTCGATAAAACTTGACTGGGCGTTAAGTTTATGTGAAGACTTGTATAACGTGTTCTTTGACAAGGAGAGTACCTGTCGAACACTAATGGTTAGTGGGAGCACACGTTATAGGTATGCTAATTGGATTAGTATACTCGAACCGACTCACCCTCGATTCGTCACACAAATTTCACTCCGGGACAGTCAATGATGGAATCGAAAGGTTGTGATAGGTATTCGTGAACCTTCGACTTGAGGATTGAGTAGGGATGTGCTTGTGACGTCAAGATTTTCATTCGAGTAGTTCGACCCTATAAACCGGAAGGCGGGGGTCAACCTCGACGTGTATCTTGATGGGCAAGTAGCAGGTCCTACTGAATACCAAGATAGAATTCTTTCTCCTGTTAGTGAACGGGTTATATGTCCTATGCGGTTATTGGCAGATGAGATCATAAGTCTTTGGCCAAAGCATTAGAGCTAGCTGTATTATATACACGAGAGCTCGATGATCTCGGTTTGCATTAACGCATGCATAGCGTCAAGTACAGATGGGGTTTGACTGACCGTGACCCTATAACTTGATCGGGACATTTGAAAGAAGGGTTTATACGTATACTGGTATTCACGACAGAATGGTTCTTGAATGATCCCAATCATTCGTTCTCAGTTGTGGTACAGTGTAGGCCGCGAGGCTGGCTAGGTGGTGCTACTACTCTTTGGTTCCTCCCATTGCTGACTGAGACGGACCTACCAAGTCGCGCAATAGGATTGACGACGGAATGAATAAAGCTAATTCTCTCATTATGAATATTAGATATTGGATATCTAATTTTGGAACATTAGATGTTTAAATCGATTTATTGGATAAATTGATTTACGACCTAATGAATTAAATAAATTACTGGGTGATTAATTTAATTCATGTATATAATTATTTCTTGGAGAAATTAATTATATTATTTTGTATTTGATATGTTTAATTAATTGGATTAAATAATCGATTTAAATACATCGATACGGAATCGGAGTTTATCTGTTTAGACCCTCGGGAGTCCGAAACGAACCAAACTGTCCGATTTCTATCATGGGCCGCCCCCCACATTCCACCCACCTTTCTTGTGGACTCTTGTTCCATTCTTTAATGGATTATGATTGACATGGTGGGGTAGATTCTCATTGGTATGAGTTGTAACATGTGGGAGAAGTTGAATAAGAGGGATGAAGACATCTATCATTTACTCACTTGATTCCTACGTGAGTTGTGAGAGAAAAGTGAGAGAAAAAGTTTTTCTCCAAGTCATCTTCTTCTTTAACGTTGTTCTTGTTTTTCTTAGAGAAAAATATCAAGACATATATAGAGAGTAAGATTAAAACACTTAGAGAGTGTAGTAATCTTTACATATATAGCTTTATCACTTAGCTCTAGCCGTATCCTCGGAGGATAGCAAGGTGATCGTCGTTCTGGTCATTTCTCCGGCGCGTGGCAAGTAGAGACGCGGTGTTTTCGGCGTTGGATCGTTCAAGGGCTTGAAGCGGAATAGATTCGTAGAGATCAAGCAAAGCTTGGGGAATAGCTCAAGAGAAGGTTATCCATCTAATCAACGGACTACAAGGGTGAGTTTCTATATCTCTTGTGAATTCGTTTTTTGATATTCGTATATAAGTAGCTCGATCGATCCTCGTAGGGATTCGGATCGAATTAATTTTCATTTTACCGCTTCCGTTAGGCCTTTGTTTTAGGCACCGAATCCCAACAGTGGTATCGGAGCGTGGGTCTTGCGATCGTATATACGATATTAGCATTTGGAATGCTCGATTAGATGGTGAATGATTTGGAATCATTTTAGTCATAATCGTGGTATATATTTTTTGTTCATTATAGTTGTTTTTCATAAGTTTATGTCCAAATATAAATCTTCTATTTCTTGGAAATATGATTTATATTGAAGATATGAATGTTGTAGAGTATATATTGGATATCCGGTCGAAAAACTAGCCCCGAATTGTCGTTGGACGGTCCGGGAGTGGTCCGGAAGCAGGGGGCCGCGGCCCAGGACTCGGGGACCGCGGCCCAGGGCTGTTGCAGCCCGCCTGGGCAGGCGCTGTACTGGAGGCCGCGGCCCAGGGCCGCTGGGCAGCCCTGCATACTGCCTGGTGGCGTTTCCGGGCACGGTTCGGCCTATTTCGGACCCGTTTCGGGCTTGTTTGCTTCGTGTATTCCTAAAAATGATTTCCCTCATTTTAAATTGGATTTAATATGATTAAAATGATTTATGGTATTTCATTTTATAAGGGAAAATTGATTTATTGGAATACTTGTGATTGACCGAATTATTTTGAACGTTTTCATATTACCGATTGTGTGAATCGATTTGATCGGTTCGTATTGTTGATTGGATCAATGTATCTCTACGTTTTCCATTTATTTAGTATTTATTGGATGAATGCTTTTGAATGGGGATGTGGTTCGTGGAGTTAGTTTTTGAATCGTTCGTTTTATTCGATTGGGTTGTAAAGGCCGTTTTGAGCCTATTTATTTTACTAGAAAAATTTGTATCTAGGATGCAATTATCAATGTAAAAATTTATATGTAATGACGAAGACCGGAGGAAGATCCATTCCGAGAAGACGAAGATTCAAGACGAAGACTTGTAATTAGATTAGGGAGTTTTTGTTTTCTAGGAACGGTCCATGAACCACATGTTGGTAGCAACTAGGTTGTGAATGGTTTTTTCATATTGTATGAATGCCACATGTAATACCCGCAATTTCGGATTTTGGTGATTTTCCTTTTTCGGCGGGAGTCCGTTTTGATGACTCGCTAATGACCGTTTCGTCATTTCGAGAATGATTAATTCTGCACTTTTTGTCATCCGAGTTCGTTTCGGTATCGTTTTGTTGAGTTCCGTGTTCTTAAGCGGTTTTTCCGCACTTGAGTTTGATTCTTGCGAATCTCGTCCGAAACTGTTGTTTCGAGTTTCTCGTAAGTTCATTTAATGTTATTATTCATGTTTCGAGCTTTGGTTTGGTGTTTCGATCGTGTATCGTGTATTTCGGACGTTTTGGGCCGTTTTCGTAATTTCCCAAAGTTTGGGGTAATTACTTCCGTTGTCGAATTCCGACATTTCGGGTGGTCGGAATCGTGTGTTCTCTTAGCTCTTAGATTCGTCTTTGCGAGTACTTCGTAACCGTATCTTCGGTTTATATTCGGAGTTTGGTCGTGCAGGCCATCGGAGTGGCCACGGCGGAGTCACACGAGCCGGCTCGGCCAAGTTACGGCCGTACGTGATCGGCAGACTTGGCTGTACGAGTGCTGGTTATGGCCGTAAGGGCTGTCAGTTACGGCCGTACGAGTGCCAGGCAGTGTTCGGACGAATGCCGGTTACGGCCGTAAGGACCTGCCGGGTACGGCCGTAAGTGCCGAGTTACGGCCGTAAGGCCCTGTCGGTTACGGCCGTAAGCAATCGGCAGGCGCTGGGCGGATTTTGACGAATGCCGGTTACGGCCGTAAGTGGTCGGCAGAAGGCTGGGCAGTATAAATATGATCGAGCAGACGGGTTTACACCCATTTTTTCTCATCCCTCTCATTTCCTTCCGCAGCTGGGGCTTGGAGTACGTGATTAGATGTTGTTTATCTATCAATACACGAAGTTCTTGAGTTTCTAACATCAATCATCCCATAACCTCCTCCGATCTACCGAATCAAGGTTAGATTTCTTGATAATCTAGTTTTGGGAAATTTGGGGGTTTTGTTGGATTTCGTCCGTTTGAGCCGTAATAACTTAGATTATTGATGTATTATTGATTATTTAGATGTATTATATCATTTCCCTTGTTATTCCATGGTTGGATCGTATCGATTCGTTATTTTGGTCGAGTCCTTGATCGACGCCTTGAAGGTGTCCGATAGAATGTCTTAGAGGGGTTTTCGGACGTTCTACGATTATTATTCCTCGTATGATCGTTGATTTATTTATTATATGATGTTAGGGTCGAGTTTCTTGCGAATAAACCGCTTCGAACCCTTCCATTCGTCGTCGTCTTCCATTTCGATAGCATCGGGCGTTCCGAAGCTTCCCGGTTGAGCCGTGTCCGTTCGTGGTTCCGAGCTCGTGGTATCGAGGCAAGTATCTTGTACATACACTTCATGTTTCGTAGACGCAATAGTTGGTATTTGGTTATATGTGGAACTTGAATGATTTAATGAACCTTCTAAAGAATCGGTATAGTCTCGATAAAAAGGTTTCCCTTCAAGATAACTCGTATGAATCATGGACAAGTGTGTATTTGGAATATGTAAGTATGTGTGGTATGTGGTTAGATGTTTTAACCATACTTCGTGAATATAATAGACCGTGATCACTTGTCTAGGATTGTGTACCGAATTGTATACTTGTTCGGTGGGTATTTGACATGATGTGATGTTAGTTGTTACTCCTTTGAAAGGAGATTGTGATGCTTAATGTTGTTTGGCTTGATAATCGATTATTGTTGTGTGCTTGTTATATGTGATGTGCCTCCGGGTAGGATTGTTGAATCTCCGGGATCCATACTTGCTAGTATGGGTCGAGCGAGACCGTAGGGTTATCCAATCCGGGTCAGTCTTGCGGGGACTCTGAGGTTCGTGGCTTGTTAGCCCGATGCCCGGATAACTGGTGGGGTTATCATCGGGTATATCTTGCGGGGACTCTGAGGTTCGTGGCTTGTTAGCCCGATGCCAGGATAACTTATAGTTGTGATTGGTTATGAATGTATCTGTGCTTCTGGTCACGTGACTGTTGTTACGGTGACATGTGATTTGGTATGGTTTCCTATTGGGTTATTCACTCGAGTATGTTCTGCCGGAGCATCTGAGGTTCGTGGCTTGTTAGCACGGGACGCGAATAATCCTTATGAATGTGTGTTTGATGATTTGGTTCATTGTAATACCCGGTTGTGATTCAGTCATTTATCATTCAGTAATTTCATTCGGTAATTGTCACCATGTAATTTTTTCACTTGTTAATAATCAATCATCCGTGTTCACCGTTCGGAATAACTTCGAGTTATGTATCGATATTGTTCATTGTTTCAACCTTACTCGGGAATCGAGACAAGAGTATTATCTTGATTGTTATAATTGATTCATTAGTCGATGTTGACGTTGGAGTTCATGTCATTTCTAATCTCCTCATTGTTCAAATTGTGCTTTGTTGGGCGAACCCTTGTAATAATTGCTTGGAACCACCGTTTTGGGGTTTCCGTACTTCCATTTCGTGTTATTGTTTCCCAAATATTGATTCCTAATGCTCTTATTCTCTTCCCGGGTCATTTTTCATCATTTTAGGACCCAAGGGGGGTGTGGGCCGCGGCACAAGGAGTGTGCGCCGCGGCACACACATTTTCCAATTTTGGCCGAGCAGCCTGTACCGTGGGCCACGGCACACTGCCGAGTCACTGCCGCGGCACACTCGTCCGGGACGCGGCACACTCGTGTTGCAACTTATCGGCCAACCCCTCTGTACCTTGTGCCGCGGCACATGCCGATGGGGCCGCGGCACACTACCGAGTCACTGCCGTGGCACACTCGTCCGTGCTGCGGCACGCTGCCGATCCCTGGGGGCAATTTTGGCCTTGGGCCGCGGCACACTTCGGCTGGGCCGCGGCACACAGGGCAGTCAACTCTATAATTGTGTTTTTTGAGCGAGATTCAGCTCATTTCTTCCATCTTCTTCAACCTTCGAAAGAGAGAGCTTGAGCGGAGATACTTTTCATCATCCATCACTTGAGGGTTTGATTTTCTTAATTTCCATTCGATCGTGAAGCCCGGATAGTCGATCTAACGCGTGTTCTTCGGATCAAAGTGCTTGGATCTTCAAGAGGTAATTTCTTCAACATCTTGGATTTCGATTTTGTGTTGAGATATGATGTTTTGGATGTTAAGATCATGTTGTATGAAGTGATATACGCATGATTATGGATATGTTTGATTATTCGTTGGACTATTGAAGGATTATTCAAGAACACTTTGAATGTTGAGTTGGATTTGGGGGTTTTCGATTAATTGTTGTTGAAATCACGATTTTGGATATTCATAATGGATTATTGATCGTATTGAAGATGTTTTGTTGGTTTGAAACACTTCTTGGGGTTTTGATGTTGGTATTATTTAGGTTTGGTTATAAACAATCGAAGTTTGGCCACAAAGTGTTCGATATAATGCCCCAATGAACTTGGTTTAATCGTATCGACATTTTGAGTTCGTTATATTCGTGTTTGAATCGTATATTGAACGGATTGTTGGTAATTGTATTATTCAAGGTTGTTCGAGCGACCAATATCTCAATTAGGACGTTATTCGTGGAAGTTTTATTCTTGTCAACGAACCGAGGCAAGTACTCTAATTAGAATTGTTTATATTATGACAGTTATGATGTGATTGTATTGTGTAAATGTGTTGTGATTATATGTCCACCATGCGTTGATTCGATGGGAATCATCATGGGAATCTATAGCTGTGTGCGCTGGATCATTGGACAGGTAGTTCCACCATGTGTTGGTCCGACGGGGTCATCATGGGAATCTATAGATGTGTGCGCTGGATCGTTGGAATACCATCAGTATGTTGGAAACTGTTATGATATGATATGTGTTGTTGGTATTTTCTCGTTGGAGAAACTTGTTACGATATAATTGTTGATTATATTACTATTGTATGATTATTGTACTTGTACTAGCATCGTTGTGCTAACCCCTGCGGGGGTGAATATTTGTTTATGTTCAGGATCCAGGAGAGCGGGGAAACAACCACTGGAGCTGCATGACTACGAGGGTGCAGAGTGATGTTCCGGCCGGGTTTTATTGTTTGTTGTTTGTTAGTTATTTCAATAAGTACTCGAGTGCATCGTCAGTTTAAGACGTTTGGATTTTGGTGATGTATTAATAACCCTTCATTGCTAAGATTATGGATATCTTGGCCATTGGGTTAAGATAGGGGTCATTTACGTCTTTTGAGGTAACCGGCCGTGAATGACATCACTGTACTGCCTACGTCTTCATGCGAAAGGTGGTTGTAAGTTCCTAAACTCTATCTCGTTATTTACATGTTGTATCTCCTTATACTTGAACATTAGAACGATGTTGTTTCCTGTATATTGAGTATTTATACTTACAGTATGTTGAGAGGCGGACGTGGACGTGGTCGCGGTCGTGGACGCGGACGAAAGAATGTTGAAAGGGAAGCGTCGCCTTCTAATCAGGCCAGTCATAGCTCAGGCGAGCCGCAACAATCTATCAATAACGAACCGGAACCTGCTGTACCAGAAATCCTTCGTCAAGTTGTGAACCAGATGACTCAATTCGCTCAGGTCGTGGACCGAATGCAGGCGGCGGGATTTCAGCAGGGAGATGGACAACAAAGGATTCCAAAAATGGGAAATTGATGTGACCGATGGTTACAAGAGGTGGCGAAGATGCAACCACCGAAATTTGACGGCTTTTCCGAAACTCCCACATGGGACCATTGGTTGAAGGAACTGGAGAACATTTTTGCTAGAATAAATTGCCCAGACGATAGAAGAGCTCCTATTGCTCAATACTTTTTGATAGGGGAAGCATCCGAGTGGTGGGAAGCTATCCGACATGCAGATCATGATGCTGATTGGACAGAATTTAAAATGATGATGGAAGCTCAGTACTACCCTCGTCCTGTGAGGGAAGCCAAAGTTTGGGAGTTTTTCTCGCCACCCATCGATGAACTCGTATCCTGCACCATTAAGACGTTTAATCAAAGAAGCGTTTGTTCGACATCTGGTCAGAACAGATGCAGAGATGATGATTCATTTTAAAATGAGGATGAAACCAGAAATCCAGAGGTACATGTCCGGTTTTGAATGTACCACTCTTCGTCAATACCAGGATAAGGCGTTGGCGTACGAAATTAAAGAAGCAGCAATGGAGAAGTTTATGGAGTCAAAGAAGTAGAAAGTCTCTGGTACTTTTACAGAGCACAAGAACAATGGGCCTCGCAAAGCCCAGTCATCATTTCATTCTTTCAAGAAACCTCCGCACTCATCTAAGAGCGGAAAGAATTTCGGAACAATGTCAGCCACGACGGATACAGCTAGGAAGTGCTTTAACTGTGGTCGCCCAGGCCACCTTTGGCGTGATTGTTTGCGCACCCCAATTACATGTTTTGATTTCGGACAGGAAGGGCACCATGCGATGTTTTCAAGGATGCCACCAAGTACCATGGAACCCGTACATCACAGCTAGTTCAAAAGGAAGCTAGTATCCAACAGACGCAGTAAAGTGTTCAGATGCCTCAAAATTTTGGCCGAGGACGAGGCAGAGGACAGTGGGACCGAAGGGGTACATCGAGTGCCGGATCTACTCCCCCACGTCTGTACGAGATGAGGAGGACAGACGATCAGATCTTCTTTGTCACATCGTGCAATCGCTGATCCTTTCCCAGCCAGTTAGCGTTTTATTCGATACTGGAGCTACGCATTCATTTATATCCTCATCTTGTGTAAATCGTTTGAATATTTCTGGTTTTCATTACTGTGAACCTTATGTTTTTGGTTTACCGAGTGGAGAGAGGATTATTGGGAACTTAGAGACTAGAGATTTCCCTGTATCATTTGGGGGCAGAGAGTGGCTCTCAAATCTAATTGTAATAGAAATGCAAGGAGACGACCTAATACTCGGAGATGATTGGCTTAATCGTTATGGAGCTATTGTAAACTACCAAAGGAGGAATATTTCGCTGATCGCTGACGATGGTTCCGAAATACTGTTTGAGGGATGGAAACCGGGAAGCTCAGGAAAGTTGATCAAAGCGATGAAAGTCACAAATTGTCAAATGGTGCATCGGATCTCGGTGCTATGCAATGAAGAAAGAAGATGAAATTGTGGAACTTTCATCCATTCCTGTTGTGAACGAATTTCCAGATGTATTTCCTGACGAGTTACCTGGACTACCTCCACGAAGGGATGTAGAATTTACCATTGAGCTAGAACCCGGAGCCACACCAATTTCTATGGCGCAGTATCGTATGGCACCTACTGAGATGTATGAACTGAAAAAGCAGCTGAAGGAGTTACTGAACAAAGGTTATATCCAGCCAAGTGTTTCGCCCTGGGGAGCGCCAGTTCTTTTTGTCCGAAAGAAGGATGGATCGCTTCGATTGTGCATCGACTATCGAGAACTGAACAAGATGACGATTAAGAATAAGTATCTGTTGCCACGAATTGATGATCTGTTTGACCAGTTGCAAGGAGCAACAGTGTTTTCTAAAATCGATCTGAGATGAGGATACCATCAGCTGAGGATTAAGGAATCTGATGTTCCGAAATCAGCATTCAGAACTCGCTACGGACATTATGAGTTTGTAGTGATGCCGTTTGGTCTCACTAACGCACCTGCTGTATTCATGCAATTGATGAACCTAGTGTTCATCGAATATTTGGATAAATTTGTGGTCGTGTTCATTGATGACATTCTGGTGTATTTTAAGAGCCCAGAAGAGCATGCGCAGCATTTGCGGATTGTATTAGAACTTTTGAGAAGCGAGCAATTCTACGCCAAACTCTCTAAGTGTGAATTCTGGCTAAAGGAAGTAATGTTCCTCGGTCATGTGGTATCAGCTGAAAGAGTCCGAGTAGATCCTCAGAAGATCGAAGCGATTTTGGATTGGAAGTCTCCAAAGAACGTGAAAGAAGTCCGAAGTTTCTTAGGACTTGCTGGGTATTATCGTCGGTTCGTGGAAGGGTTTTCCAAAATCTCCCACCCACTTACTCGACTCCTGCAGAAAACTCAAAAGTTTGAGTGGAACGAGTCATGTCAGATTAGTTTTGATGAATTGAAGGAGAGATTGACGACACTACCAATTTTATCACTTCCACAGGGGACTGGAGGATTCATAGTTTACAGTGATGCTTCGAACCAAGGACTCGGATGCGTATTGATGCAGAATGATAAGGTGATTGCTTATGCTTCACGACAGCTGAAACCTTATGAAGTAAATTACCCAACACATGATTTAGAGCTAGCGGCAGTAGTTTTTGCTTTGAAGATCTGGAGACATTACTTGTACGGGACTCACTGTCAGATCTTTACTGATCACAAGAGTCTCAAATACATCTTCAGTCAGAAAGAGCTGAACATGCGGCAAAGAAGATGGTTAGAGCTGATTAAGGACTACGACTTGGAGATTTTGTATCATCCAGGCAAAGCGAATGTGGTGGCAGATGCACTTAGCCGCAAGCCTGTTTCTATTCAGATGCTGGAGACTCTGACTTCCCAACTTAGCCTTCAACGAGATATGATTAGAGAAGGAATTGAAGTGTGGTTACAAAGAGTCCAAGGACAACTGTTCGTGATGGAATTAACTTCTTCATTAACCGAAGAAATCAAATCTAGTCAGGCAGATGATCCTCTGATGATTCGGTTACGTGATGAAGTGATCAAGGGAAAGGCCCCCGGATTCCTAATTCGTGATGATGGAGTTTTGAGATTTCGGAACCGACTCTGCGTTCCTGATGTCGATGTTCTGAAACAGACGATTATGAAGGAAGCTCACAGCTCGCCCTATTCTATCCACCCGGGCACCAGTAAGATGTATAAGGACTTGAAACAAAATTTCTGGTGGGGCAACATGAAGAAAGATGTAGCAGACTATGTTTCGAAATGCTTGACTTGTCAGAAGGTTAAGATCGAGCATCAACGACCTGCCGGGATGTTGAAGCCACTTCTGATTCCTGAATGGAAGTGGGAAGACATATCGATGGACTTTATTACTAGTATGCCGAGAACCAAGATAGGAATGAACATGATTTGGGTGATAGTTGATCGTTTAACCAAATCAGCTCATTTTCTAGGCATTAAGGATACGTGGGGACCGGAGAGGTTGGCATGAGTATTTATTTTGGAGATAGTTCGATTGCATGGTACACCGAAGACCATTATTTCTGATCGAGACGGCCGTTTTGTGTCTCATTTTTTGGAAAGCAGTTCATAAGGCCTTGGGGACCGAATTGAACTTCAGTACAGCTTATCACCTGCAGACTGACGAACAATCCGAAAGGACCATTCAAATGGTGGAAGACATGATAAGGTCCTGTGCCTTAGATTGGTCAAACAATTGGGAAATTCATCTACCGTTGATTGAATTTACTTACAACAATAATTGGCATGCTTCCATTAAGATGGCACCGTTTGAGGCATTATACGGGAGGAGATATAGATCACCCCTATGTTGGGATGATTCATCAGACTTAATCGGGACAGAACCAGAGTTGATCGTACAGACTCGAGAGAAGATAGCCTTGATTCGTGAAAGGTTGTTGACCGCCCAGAGTCGCCAAAAATCTTATGCAGACGTACGCCGTCGCCCTTTGGAGTTCAGTACGGGAGACCACGTGCTTTTAAAGGTTTCCCCTACTCGAGGAATCTTTCGTTTCGGAAGGAAAGGAAAGCTGAGTCCGAGATATATCGGACCATTTGAAATCCTTAAGAGAGTTGGAGAGTTGGCATACAGATTGGCATTGCCGCCGTCATTGTGCCATGTTCATAACGTGTTCCACGTATCCCAGTTACGGAGGTATATACCGGACCCTAGTCATGTCATTGATTTCGGGGAGATCGAAGTCGCTCAGGATGGGACGTTTGAAGAAAGACCGGTCAAGATACTCGAAAGTCGAGTTAAACAGTTGAGGAACAAATTAATCGTCTTGGTCAAAATTCAGTGGTCTAGACACGGAGTCGAATAGGCTACTTGAGAAACCGAGAATAGTATGCGGGAGAGTTATCCCGAGTTATTTGACCCTTAGTTTCGGGGACGAAACTCTTTTAAGGGGGGGTGTATGTAATACCCGGTTGTGATTCAGTCATTTATCATTCAGTAATTTCATTCGGTAATTGTCACCATGTAATTTTTTCACTTGTTAATAATCATTCATCCGTGTTCACCGTTCGAAATAATTTCGAGTTGTTATTGATATTGTTCATTGTTCAACCTTACTCGGGAATCGAGACAAGAGTATTATCTTAATTGTTATAATTGATTCATTAGTCGATGTTCACGTTGGAGTTCATGTCATTTTTAATCTCCTCATTGTTCAAATTGTGTTTTGTTGGGCGAATCCTTGTAATCATTGCTTGGAACCACCGTTTTGGGGTTTCCGTACTTCCATTTCGTGTTATTGTTTCCCAAATATTGATTCCTATTGCTCTTATTCTCTTCCCGGGTCATTTTTCATCATTTTAGGACCTAAGGGGGGTGTGGGCCGCGGCACACACATTTTCCAATTTTGGCCGAGCAGCCTTTACCGTGGGCCGCGGCACACTGCCGAGTCATTGCCACGGCACACTCGTCCGGGCCGCGGCACACTCGTGTTGCAACTTATCGGCCAACCCTTCTGTACCTTGTACCGCGGCACATGCCGACGGGGCCGCGGCACACTGCCGAGTCACTGCCGCGGCACACTCGTCCGTGCCGCGGCACGCTGCCGATCCCTAGGGGCAATTTTGGCCCTGTGTCGCGGCACACTTCGGCTGGGCCGCGGCACACAGGGCAGTCAACTCTATAATTGTGTTTTTTGAGCGAGATTCAGCTCATTTCTTCCATCTTCTTCAACCTTCGAGAGAGAGAGCTTGAGGGGAGATACTTTTCATCATCCATCACTTGAGGGTTTGATTTTCTTCATTTCTGTTCGATCGTGAAGCCCGGATAGTCGATCTAACGCGTGTTCTTCGGATCAAAGTGCTTGGATCTTCAAGAGGTAATTTATTCAACATCTTGGATTTCGATTTTGTGTTGAGATATGATGTTTTGGATGTTAAGATCATGTTGTATGAAGTGATATACGCATGATTATGGATATGTTTGATTATTCATTGGATTATTAAAGGATTATTCAAGAACACTTTGAATGTTGAGTTGGATTTGGGGGTTTTCGATTAATTGTTGTTGAAATCACGATTTTAGATATTCATAATGGATTATTGATCGTATTGAAGATGTTTTGTTGGTTTGAAACACTTCTTGGGGTTTTGATGTTGGTATTATTGAGGTTTGGTTATAAACAATCGAAGTTTGGCCACAAAGTGTTTGATATAATGCCCCAATGAACTTGGTTTAATCGTATCGATGGTTTGAGTTCGTTATATTCGTGTTTGAATCGTATATTGAATGTATTGTTGGTAATTGTATTATTCAAGATTGTTCGAGCGACCGATATCTCAATTAGGACATTATTCGTGGAAGTTTTATTCTTGTCAACGAACCGAGGCAAGTACTCTAATTAGAATTGTTTATATTATGACAGTTATGATGTGATTGTATTGTGTAAATGTGTTGTGATTATATGTCCACCATGCGTTGATCCGATGGGAATCATCATGGGAATCTATAGCTGTGTGCGCTGGATCATTGGACAGGTAGTTTCACCATGTGTTGGTCTGACGGGGTCATCATGGGAATCTATAGCTGTGTGCACTGGATCGTTGGAATACCATCAGTATGTTGGAAACTGATATGATATGATATGTGTTGTTGGTATTTTCTCGTTGGAGAAACTTGTTACGATATAATTGTTGATTATATTACTATTGTATGATTATTGTACTTGTACTAGCATCGTTGTGGTAACCCCTGCGGGGCTGAATATTTGTTTATGTTCAGGATCCAGGAGAGCGGGGAAACAACCACTGGAGCTGCATGACGACGAGGGTGCAGAGTGATGTTCCGGCCGGGTTTTATTGTCTGTTGTTTGTTGGTTATTTCAATAAGTACTCGAGTGCATCGTCAGTTTAAGACGTTTGGATTTTGGTGATGTATTAATAACCCTTCATTGAAAAATTGTATTCTCGGTATTGAACAAGACTGTTGTATTTTATTTCAGTAATTTCATAAGTTCGTATTTGTTATTGTCATTTCGCTTCTTCAGCCTTGTAAATGTAATATCCGCGTTTTCTATCCTTGGTAATTTCTATTTTTTTTTGTGCATATTCGTTTCTGACAACTCGCCTGGCTCTGTTTTGTAATTCTGAACCTATTTTATTCTTGGAGTTTTTCCGTTTAGACGGGTCTTGATAATGTTTTTACGTAATTTCATCTCGTGTTATATTCTGTCTCTTGTGTATTCGATTCTCGTTAAACTCGCTCGATTTTGTCGTTTTCTTACTTCCATGAGTTCGTATGCTTGTGTAGAGCATGTTGCGAGTTTCGGATTGTTAATCCGACGTTGTGTCGTGATTTTTCGGATGTTTGGGCCGTTTTTGTAATTTCCTAGAAGTTTAGGGAATTTGTCCCTTGTTCGACTTTGGAGGTGTACCTCAGATCGTTTTGGGTTCCGTACTTCCATTTCGTGTTATTGTTACCCAAATATCGATCCCTGTTGCTTTTATTCTCCTTCCGGATCATTTTTCGTCATTTTGGGACCCGAGGGGGGGCGTGGGCCGCGGCACAAGGATTGTGAGCCGCGGCACACACATCACTCAGTTGTTGCCTAAACAAACTGTACCGTGTGCCGCGGCACAAGGATTGTGCACCGCGGCACACAGCCGAGTCAGTGCTGCGGCACACTTGTCCGGGCCGCGGCACACCCGTGTGACACTTGCCGGCCAAAATCGACTGTACCGCGTGCCGCGGCACAGTCCGGAAGTGCCGCGGCACATGCCGAGTCTGAGCCGCGGCACGCTTAGAATGAGCCGCGGCACAACGAGCGGTCAGCCAACCACTGGGCACAATTTTTGGCTCTGAGCCGCGGCACAGTTTAGCTGAGCCGCGGCACACAACGCGGTCAGCGCTATATCTGCTTCTTATTCAGCGAGAATCACTCATTTCCTTCCCCTTCTTCAACCGTGCGAGAGAGAGAGAGAGTCTTGAGAGGGAGAGTTCCTCCATCTATCACTTAGTTGTGTAGATTTCTTCATCCCTTTTCGATCGGGTGGCTCGGATTGCGGATCTAACACGTAGTTTTTGGATTTGAGTGCTTGATTCTTCAAGAGGTAAGCACTCCTTTGACCCTAGTATGATTTTGGGGAGGGTTTAGTGGTGATCTTGTGTTTTAACCCGAATTAACCGATGTTGTTGTTAGATTTGATAGTATACTCGTGACCCTTGGTTTTCTTGTTTTTGATTGGGATGAAATCCCGTTGTTATACCATTGACCGATTTCATTTCCTTATGCACTCTTGGTGTCCGATGAATTGTCCCAACGGGTAGAATTAGGATTAATTCTTACCTTTCCGCATTATTGAGACTTGTGTATACCGTTATTATGTTAGGATTGGATTTGGGAGGATTGTTCGGACCGAAACCTATTCCGTCGTCGTTTCCTTCGTTTCGTTTCATTCAAGGCAAGTACATGTATTACATTTCGTTATGTATATTGTGATTTTCGAAATGAATGATGAATGGTGATTTTTGGGTGCGTGAGTTGTGTTCCTTCCACCTGGAGTGTCCGACGGGATGTCTGGGGGTTGATACTAAGGGGTACGGCCGCGGAAGTGGACTTGGGTGCGTGTGTGATTGAACTTACACCCGGAGTGTTCGACGGGATGTCTGGGGGTCGATACTGAGGGGTACGGCCGCGGAAGTGGTATCCCACCCGGAGTGTTCGACGGGATGTCTGGGGGTCGATACTAAGGGGTACGGCCACGGGATACCAGTTGTGATTTTGTGATATCGTGATGACTGAAAATTGATGTGATTGCCAATGTAGTATTCCGGAATATATATATGTGGCAAATGACTTATGTTTGAGATGATTGTGTAAAACCGTATTTTTGTATATAATGTTGTGTAATTGTGTACTTGCACTAGCTATTCGAATGCTAACCCCTTGAATGGGGGAAATGCGTCTTATGCATTTCAAGTACCGGGAGAGCTAAGGAGCAGGCACGGGGCACGCACGTAAAGGATGGGATGGCTTGATGATGTGGCTCGAGTCAGTACTTTTATGTGGTGTCATTGCATTCGTCGAGTACTGGAATTAAATTGTCTACTTTTAAACTTGGTTTAAGTCCCCTGCGTGGGGAACGAATTGGTGTTTATTTTATGTTCACGTACTCCGTTACAATTGTTTTGGCCGAGGCCACGGCCTTATGTACTTTTGAGTGCATTGTTTGGAATTACATTGTGGGTTATGTGTCATGTGTTAGCCTGGTAGACCTCACGAGGGTTCTACGGCGTGTAATGTCCCATTTGTGAATTGGGGTGTTACATTTATGGTATCGGAGCCAAGGTTTTGAATACCTAGGCTGTCGGTTAATTTTGGGTCTGTTAGTGGCGTCATTTAGAGTCAGTCATTGAGCCTAATATCATCATGCTACCGTCTTTTCGTGCGACCCGTGGCTGTAAGTCTCCTCGAACTCTTATATTCCTGTAATTCGTTTTCTTGCGTTGTTCGGGATTGTGAATTGTGATACCAACTTTGTCAATTGTGAATCTTGCTGATTTTGTCCTTTTTCATTCTTCCTCTAGTATGTTGAGAGGTCGTGGTGGTAGACCAGCTAGGGGACGCGTCCGAGGCCGTGGTCGGGGTGCTGATAATGAAGAGGGCTCACTTTCTCAGTCCTCTGCGGACTCGGCCTCTCACTCGGCCGTCGGGTAATAATGCCGACGCTGGCTACCGCCGTACTTGCCAGCTAGTAGCTCGGCTTGCTCGATAGCTCGGGGTGGACGCTTAATCCGCCCCCGACACCGGAAGAGGAGGCTAGTAAGTGGCTTCAGACGGTGACTAAGATGCACCCTCCTCGTTTCTCCGGATCCTCGGACTCCCTCGGTTGGGAGAATTGGCTCTTTCAGTTGTCCAGGACCTTCGATGCCGTAGCTTGTCACGAAGACAGAGGGTACATATTGCCCGACTCCTGGATATGGAAGCTGCGGAATGGTGGGAGGCCGTTACGCCCAGAGATCGTCGAGCTACTTGGGAGGAATTCAAGGCTGCTATGGAAGCAGAATATTGCCCACCGCCAGTTAAGGAGCGCAGAATTGTGGAGTTCTTCACCGCTACACCTCAGGACGTGCCTATTTCTCGTGCCATCATTACTTACAATCGCGGTTGGGTTTCGTGAGAGATCGTGTGAGGACGGAGGCCGATAAAATCCGTTACTTCAATATGCGCATGAAGCCGCATATTAGGCGAGTATGGCACCGCTCATGTGTGCCACTTTGAAAGAATACCGGATCGCGCCTAGCGATCGAGATGGCGGTTCGGAATCGAGTCGGTTTCGGAAGGTAAGAAGCGAAGACTACCGGTGGATTCTCGACCAGGAAGGGTGGTCGGGCCGAGGTCTCGTTCGCTCCCATACCGGGAAGAGGCCGTTCCATCAGCCGGTGGATCTCGTGGTAACTGCTCGGGTCAAAGTCGCCGGGTGGCGGGGTTTGTTTTAAGCGCAACCAATATGAGCATTTGATGAAGGATTGTCCTCTTCCCCGTTGCTTGCTTCACTTGCGAAGTGCATCGGGCGGCTCATTGTGAGAGAGCCACTGTGGTCGCTAGAGTTCCGACTACCACTACCGATCGGAGGATCATAATACTCCGGCTACTCAGTTCCGCAGGTTCGGTCGCGGTAGAGGTCGGGGACAATGGATCGTCGCAGCCTCGAGCTCGGGTTGATCCACCCCGACCGTATCGATGAGGCGCACAGAGGAGACAGACATTCCGGTGGCGTCAGTACCACTCGATCCTTACTCATCCGTTTCGTGCTTTTGATTCGGGTGCTACCCATTCCTTTATTGCGTCGGATTGTGTGAATCGTATTGGCTTTAACTGCTTGTTTGAGTGTGAACCGTTTGTGGTGGGTACGCCTAGCGGGGATCGTATGGTTGGGGACCGGGAAGTTAGGGATTGCCCCGTGAGGATCGGGAGCCGAGATTGGCCCTCGAACCTCATTGTTATCGACCTCAAGGGTGAGGATTTAATCCTCGGGGACGATTGGTTAGAGCGTCACGGTGCTATCATGAACTATCGGACTCGTACTATCTCAATCGTGGCCGAGGATGGCACCGAGCATACCCTCGTCGGCTGTAAGCAGGGTAGATCGGGGAGCGTGATTAGCGCCCTGAAGGCGATGAAACTTCTGAACCAGGGCTGTGTCGGCTACTGGTGCTATGCTCTGAAGGCGGAAGATGGTGGAGTTGACATGTCGTCAATTCCAGTTGTTAGTGAGTATCCCGATGTCTTCCCAGACGACTTGCCGGGGTTACCACCACAGCGAGAGGTGGAGTTTCCTATTGATCTAGAGCCGAATGCAGCCCCTATTTCTCGAGCACCGTACCGTATGGCACCATCGTAGATGTTAGAGTTGAAGAACCAGTTGGGAGAATTGTTAGATAAAGGGTATATTCGACCGAGCGCATCGCCTTGGGGTGCACCCGTACTTTTCGTTAAGAAGAAAGATGGGTCGCTTCGTTTATGCATCGATTATCGAGAATTAAACAAGCTGACCATCAAAAATAAATACCCTTTGCCCAGGATTGACGATTTGTTTGATCAGCTTCAGGGGGCGACAGTCTTTTCGAAGATTGATTTGCGATCGGGCTACTACCAGTTGAGAATTCGGGACGTCGATATTCCGAAAGCCGCCTTTCGGACGAGATATGGCCATTACGAGTTTGTGGTTATGCCTTCGGGCCAACTAATGCCCCACAGTTGTTCATGCAGTTGATGAACAAGGTTTTTATTGAGTATCTGGACAAATTCGTAGTCGTTTTTATCGACGATATTCTTATATATTCACGGAGTCGGGAGGAACACGCCTTACATCTCCGAATTGTATTAGACACTTTGAGGACTGAGCAGTTGTACGCGAAGTTCTCTAAGTGTGAGTTTTGGCTCGAGGAAGTGACGTTCCTCGGGCATGTGATTTCAGCAGAGGGAGTTCGGGTAGATCCGCAGAAGATAGAGGCAGTGATGGCTTGGGAGCCGCCTAAGAATGTGAAGGAGGTGAGGAGTTTTCTGGGTCTCGCCGGCTATTACCGCAGATTCGTTGAGGGATTTTCTAAGATCGCTAGACCACTCACTCAGTTACTCCAGAAAACTCAGAAGTTCGAGTGGACTGCAGACAGGCAGGACAGCTTTGACGAGTTAAAGAGACGTCTGACTACCGCGCCCGTTTTAGCATTGCCTCAGGGGAACGAGGACTTCGTAGTGTATAGTGATGCTTCGGGCCTTGGTCTAGGATGTGTTTTGATGCAGAGAGACAGAGTGATTGCTTATGCGTCCCGCCAATTGAAACCTTATGAAGTAAACTATCCCACGCACGATTTGGAATTAGCTGCGGTCGTTTTCGCCTTAAAAATCTGGAGGCACTACCTCTATGGGTCATCATGTAAGATTTTTACGGATCACAAGAGTTTGAAGTACATCTTCAGCCAGAAAGAGTTGAACATGAGACAGCGTAGGTGGTTAGAGCTAATTAAAGATTACGACCTCGAGATACTTTACCATCCGGGTAAGGCCAACGTAGTGGCTGATGCGTTGAGCAGAAAACCGATGGCTTTGCAGATGTTAGAGGTACTTACACCGCAGAGTAAGATCCAGCGAGATTTCATCCGTCAGAATATTGAGGTTTGGGTTCAGAGAGTTCAGGGCCAGTTATGTGCATTAGAGATCACTTCGTCCCGATCGATGATATCAAGGCGAAGCAATATGACGATCCGTTTTTGGTCCAGCTGAGGGAGGATGTGAGGAAAGGGAAAGCCCCTGGATTTGTGGTTCACGATGATGGAGTTTTGAGGTTTCGCGGCAGACTTTGTGTACCATGTGATATTGAGCTGAGACAGAAGATCTTGAGCGAAGCTCATACCACGCCCTACTCCATACATCCTGGTACGAGTAAAATGTACAAGGACGTGAGGAGTAACTACTGGTGGAGTAATTTGAAGATGGATGTTAGCGAGTTTGTGGCGAAGTGTTTGACCTGTCAACAGGTTAAGATTGAGCATCAGCGACCCGCGGGGCTGTTACGACCACTTCCTATCCCGGAGTGGAAATGGGAGGATATTACTATGGATTTCATTACCGGTATGCCTAAGACTCGGACGGGAATGAACATGATTTGGGTCGTTGTTGATCGACTAACCAAATCAGCTCATTTTCTAAGTATTAAGGACACTTGGGTGCCGGAGAGGCTTGCACGAGTGTTTGTTGCGGAAATAGTGAGATTGCATGGGACCCCTAAGAGCATTGTTTCGGATCGTGATGGCCGGTTCATATCACATTTTTGGCAGGCCGTTCATAGAGCTTTGGGAACCGAGTTGAGACTTAGTACATCCTACCACCCTCAGACAGACGGACAGTCTGAGCGGACGATATAGACGCTAGAGGATATGCTGAGAGCCTGTGCCTTAGATTGGAAGGATGATTGGGAGACACACTTTCCGTTGATCGAGTTCACGTATAACAATAGTTGGCATGCCTCGATCAAAATGGCACCATTCGAAGCGTTGTATGGAAGGAGGTGCAGATCACCGTTGTGTTGGGATGATACGTCCAAGCTAATCGGTACCGAGCCCGATCTGATAGTTGAGACGAGGGAGAAGATTACCCTGATTCGTGGTAGATTGCTGACGGCCCAGAGTCGGCAGAAGTCTTATGCCGATACACATCGCCGACCGTTGGAGTTTGAGGTGGGAGATCATGTCTTGCTTAAGGTGTCGCCGACACGGGGAGTTTACCGCTTCGGTCGGAAGGGTAAACTTAGTCCGAGATTTATCGGGCCGTTTGAGATTTTAGATAGAGTTGGAGAACTCGCGTATCGGTTAGGCTTGCCGCCGTCCCTGAGCCACGTGCATAACGTATTTCATGTTTCCCAGCTTAGGAAGTACATATCGGACCCTAGCCATATTATTGATTTTGGAGAGATCGAGTTGGGGCCCGACATTACCTTCGAGGAGAGGCCGATTCAGATCTTAGAGCGTCGGGTTAAGCAACTCAGGCACAAAACCATCCCTTTGGTCAAAGTGCAGTGGTCGAGGCATGGATCCGAGGAGGCCACGTGGGAAACAGAGGAGAGTATGAGGTCGAGATACCCCGAGTTATTCGTGTTGTAAGTTTCGGGACGAAACTTATTTTTAGGGGGAGATAATGTAATATCCGCATTTTATATCCTTGGTAATTTCTATTTTTTGGTGCATATTCGTTTCGGACAACTCGTCTGGCTCTGTTTTGTAATTCTGAACCTATTTTATTCTTGGAGTTTTTCCGTTTAGACGGGTCTTGATAATGTTTTTACGTAATTTCATCTCGTGTTATATTCTGTCTCTTGTGTATTTGATTCTCGTTAAACTCGCTCGATTTTGTCGTTTTCTTACTTCCATGAGTTCGTATGCTTGTGTAGAGCATGTTGCGAGTTTCGGATTGTTAATCCGACGTTGTGTCGTGATTTTTCGGATGTTTGGGCCGTTTTTGTAATTTCCTAGAAGTTTAGGGAATTTGTCCCTTGTTCGACTTTGGAGGTGTACCTTAGATCGTTTTGGGTTCCGTACTTCCATTTCGTGTTATTGTTACCCAAATATCGATCCCTGTTGCTTTTATTCTCCTTCCGGATCATTTTTCGTCATTTTGGGACCCGAGGGGGGGCGTGGGCCGCGGCACAAGGATTGTGAGCCGCGGCACACACATCACTCAGTTGTTGCCTAAACAAATGCACTGTGCCGCGGCACAAGGATTGTGCGCCGCGCACACAGTGAAGCCAAGCCGCGGCACACTTGTCCGGCCGCAGACACCCGTGTGACACTTGCCGGCCAAAATCGACTGTACCGCGTGCCGCGGCACAGTCCGGAAGCGCCGCGGCACATGCCGAGTCTGAGCCGCGGCACGCTTCGAATGAGCCGCGGCACAACGAGCGGTCAGCCAACCACTGGGCACAATTTTTGGCTCTGAGCCGCGGCACAGTTTAGCTGAGCCGCGGCACACAACGCGGTCAGCGCTATATCTGCTTCTTATTCAGCGAGAATCACTCATTTCCTTCCCCTTCTTCAACCGTGCGAGAGAGAGAGAGTCTTGAGAGGGAGAGTTCCTCCATCTATCACTTAGTTGTGTAGATTTCTTCATCCCTTTTCGATCGGGTGGCTCGGATTGCGGATCTAACACGTGGTTTTCGGATTTGAGTGCTTGATTCTTCAAGAGGTAAGCACTCCTTTTGTAATACCCGGTTGTAACTCAGTCATTTTCATTCGGTAATTATCAGTCTGTATTTGTCACTCAGTAATTCTCACTCATTAATAATCACTCATCATTCATGAATCACTCAATTGCGTTCAATGTTGGCATGTGGTAACCGTGTATCAGTTACCGATCGTCATTTCATCTCCGTTTGAGTGTCGGAACGGGAGTATTATCATTATCATCGTGATTGGTAGTCTTGTGCTGGAGTATCATCCTTTGGCATGTGTTAGACTTGTTCATTTCCACATTCGTATGATTTGTCGGATCATTCATCAGTCGTAGCGAGGAATCGGAATTATCGGATTGATTCACCTTGGCCAGCATCGAGTTACGGCCGTAAGGTTCTGGGATACGGCCGTAAGTCAGCGGGTACGGCCGTAAGGCTGGCCGATTCTGGCCGTAAGTGGCCAAAGAGCCGCCAGTGCGTTTGGCCGAAGGTGAGTTACGGCCGTAAGGAAGGTGAGATACGGCCGTAAGTGGTGTTCGTAAGTTTTGGGTGTTGTCGACCAGGGTGACTTACGGCCGTAAGGGTTGCGGCATACGGCCGTAATTCGAGGTAGGTACGGCCGTAAGGCTTGGCCGGATACGGCCGTACGCTGCAGGTAGGATGTCCGGCCATTTTTGACGAAGGCGGGTTACGCCCGTAAGGTTGGCCGGATACGGCCGTATCATCCGAGTTACGGCCGTAAGGTGTGCGGTACGGCCGTAAGGTCGGGCGGGTGTTTTTGACGAGCGAGTTACGCCGTAACTAAGGAACGATTACGGCCGTAAGTCTGTCGGCGAGCTTCTGACGAAGCCGAGTTACGGCCGCTGAGTTGGCGATTCTACGGCCGTAAGTCCGTTGACTTGTAAATTTACGGCAGTAAGAGGGCCGAGTTACGGCCGTAACTTACGGCAGTATTTTAGTACTCGGAAGGGAAATTTTTACTCATTTTCATCCTCTTCTTCTTCTTGTTCGAAAGAGAGACTTGAGAGAGGTATTTTTCCATCCTCAATCACTTGTGTATTCGGATTTCATCATCTTATTTCGTTGGGAAGCTTGGATAGTCGATTTAACACGTTTTCATCGGATCGAAGTGTTCGATCTTCAAAGGTAATATTCTTCAACACCTTGGATTTCGATTTTGTGTTGAGATAAGATGTTTTGGACGTTATAATTATGTTATATGAAGGGATATGTATATGATTATAAGTTTGTATAAAGATTCATTGGATTATTGAAGGATTACTCAAGAACACTTTGAATATCGAGTTGAAATTGGGGGTTTTCGATTAATTGTCGTTATAATCACGTTTTTGGATATTCGTTTTGGATTATTAATCGTATTGAAGATGTTTTGTGGGTTTGAAACCTTTCTTGAGGGTTTTGATATTGGTATATTGAGGTTTGATTGTAAACAATCGGAGTTCGACGCAACGTGTTTGATTTAATGCCTCAATGGACTTGGTTTAGTCGTATTGGCGTCTTGAGTTCGTTATATTCGTGTTTAATTCGTTATTGATCGGATTGTTGGTAATTGTATTGAATTAAGGTTGTTCGAGCGACCGGTATCTTGGTTAGGACGTTGTTCGTGGACGGACATTCATCATTCGGTATTGTGTAAGTTAATTCTTACTCGGTTAAAAGGATATTCATTCCTTTTGTCGTTGTTCATTCATAATCATAACTCATTCATCATTGTATTAATCGTATCAAAACTCGTCATTGTCAATTCATCACCTCAGTCATAAGGAACGACGGTTCCGACCATTTCATTGAGCTATCATTCATTTCACCATCATTAAATCTTGGTGAGTCATCATTCATTTTCGTTGTCACTTTTGTCATATTGTGGCATTCCGGGTCATCTTGGCGTGCGGTTGGTATGTGTAGGATTTTCATGTCGGGCACATTATGGTCGTGTGTTGGTTGTTGGCCTCACATTGGGTGTGCACACGAGTCGATTGCTCGTGAGATCGATTAAGTACAAGACCACGCGTGTTTGATCGTTGGTGGCTTGTGCACGGACACATTTCCCTCCTGACGTAGTGTGGCGCCATTCCTTTGAGCCGCATCGATAGTCGATTTATATAGCATGTTTGATTGCGTATGTTCGACAGGATAATTCATAATTTGTTATATCATGATTGTGTATTTTCAACCCTTGAGGATTGTTGTTACGTATCGATTCGTTGGGGATATTGTTTTTCGTGTCATGGCAAGGCTAAAGCACGGAGAGCACGGTGACGGCGAGGAGTCAGTGATACTAGTAGGGGCCCCAAATTGCTCACCATTTATTCAGTCATTTGTGTTTCCTTTATTTATTCCGCTGCAGACATTCCGTTTGAATGCTCATTTCATTCAGTGTTGTGTATTTTATCGTCACATAAAATACACATGTATTCTATTTTATCCTGGGTGTGTTGTATAAAACTCCTCGTCGGAGTAATTGATATTGTAATGTGGTTCGGTACTACATTTTCCTGTGTAATTCATTCATTTTCATTCGCCTGGTGGGTCCCAGTCGGGGGTCCACGGCACTGTAATATCCGCCTAGTTTGGGGTGTTACAGAGTTGGTATCGGAGCGTGGTTTTGAATACTACCTTCCGAGTCATGTCTCATTTGAAATCATCGTCATCAGACTAGTATCATTGGACTTTCGCGTCACGTGTGACCTGTGCAAATGCCGAGCCAATCAGACCGAAAGAACTGTAAGATTTCTAACGCCATGGTATAATTCGTTATTGAACGGATTGTTGGTAATTGTATTGAATTAAGGTTGTTCGAGCGACCGGTATCTTGGTTAGGACGTTGTTCGTGGACGGACATTCATCATTCGGTATTGTGTAAGTTAATTCTTACTCGGTTAAAAGGATATTCATTCCTTTTGTCGTTGTTCATTCATAATCATAACTCATTCATCATTGTATTAATCGTATCAAAACTCGTCATTGTCAATTCATCACCTCAGTCATAAGGAACGACGGTTCCGACCATTTCATTGAGCTATCATTCATTTCACCATCATTAAATCTTGGTGAGTCATCATTCATTTTCGTTGTCACTTTTGTCATATTGTGGCATTCCGGGTCATACTGGCGTGCCGGTTGGTATGTGTAGGATTTTCATGTCGGGCACATTATGGTCGTGTGTTGGTTGTTGGCCTCACATTGATCGCACACGAGTCGATTGCTCGTGAGACTGATTAGGTACAAGACCACGCGTGTTTGATCGTTGGTGGCTTGTGCACGGACACATTTCCCTCCCGGACGTAGTGTGGCGCCATTCCTTTGAGCCGTACTGATAGTCGATTTATATAGCATGTTTGATTGCGTATGTTCGACAGGATAATTCATAATTTCAGTTATATCATGATTGTGTATTTTCAACCCTTGAGGATTGTTGTTCTGTAATCGATTTCGTTGGGGATATTGTTTTTCGTGTCATGGCAAGGCTAAAGCACGGGAGAGCACGGTGACGGCGAGGAGTCCCAGTGATACTAGTAGGGGGCCGATCTGCTCAGTCATTTTTTCAGTAATTTGTGTTTCCTTTATTTATTCCGCTGCAGACATTCCGTTTGAATGCTCATTTAATTCAGTGTTGTGTATTTTATCGTCACATAAAATACACATGTATTCTATTTTATCACAGGTGTGTTGTATAAAACTCCTCGTCGGAGTAATTGATATTGTAATGTGGTTCGGTACTACATTTTCTGTGTAATTCATTCATTTTCATTCGCCCGGTGGGTCCCCTGGGGTCCACCAGACCGTAATATCCGCCTAGTTTGGGGTGTTACAGAGTTGGTATCGGAGCGTGGTTTTGAATACTACCTTCCGAGTCATGTCTCATTTGAAATCATCGTCATCAGACTAGTATCATTGGACTTTCGCGTCACGTGTGACCTGTGCAAATGCCGAGCCAATCAGACCGAAAGAACTGTAAGATTTCTAACGCCATGGTATAATTTCTGGCAATAGTCATTCATTCATCATTCGTCATTTAACAATCCTCAACATCATCCTTTATTATGATTAAGACGATCATGTTAACTCATTAATCACTTAATTCATTTCATTACTCAGTTAATGATCAGGACGACCATGTTAATTCATTAATCACTTAATTTATTTCATTACTCAGTTGCCGATCTAGATGATCATATTATAAATCTTGTTAAGTTATTCAAAATAATCATTTCAAGAATTTCATCAGATATTCATCTCACTTCAGTCAATCATTCATATAATCACTAAGTTAGAGCATGTATACTCATTTTCATCATCTCATGACGTAATCATAACGTGATAATCATGCGGGTAATATAATCATTATGCGACCTTCCTACTTCAGTATGGAGAGAGCTGTCGGGATGCACGGGAAGAGGCCGCGGTGCGGGCCGAAACCCGAGGAATAATCACTCATTGCCGGGAAATCGTGCCCAGGACTCGGCTCGATCGGAAGATGTTCGGGTTGATCCACTCACTTTTATGTGCCATGATGACCCATGTGCGGTTGCTCAATCATCATTGCGCCACTGACCGGATTAATCGAGAGAACTCTCCCGTATGAGACGGCCGCTAAGGAAAGTGCTGAACAACAACCTTCATCTTTCAAAGAAGAAATCAACGGCGTAATCAATCCGGCGGCGGTCACCAACCTTCAAGAAGCCTCGTGAGCCCTATCGTTTCGAGCGACCTTCTACGGCGCATAATCGTGCGGACCTCATTCCCGAGCGCCGATTCGCCATCACTGTTTCAATTGTGGAACGCCGGGTCATTTCAGACCGAGTGCACAAACCGTCTATCACGTGCTATAATTGTGGGAATTTTGGACATAAGGCCCGTTTTGCCGAAAGGACTCCAAGTCGGCTCGGCGGCATCTCGTGCCCGAAGCAATCGGCGTTTAATCGATCGCTTTGTCAACGTCATTTAAGACAATGGAAGCGAATAGAGTTGGAACTCGTATTTATCGACGGAGCGTCGGTTCGGGACCGCAAGTCCTGATTCATATGTTGAGGAGGATCGACGATCTGGTGGTCCGAATGATTTCAGGTATACTCGTAATTTTATTTCAACTTGTGTGTACCTTTTGGTGCTGGTACACCGCATTCATTCATTTTCGAATCATGCTTGAATAGACTTATTTCGGGATAGTCCTATTGCTTGTGGACTTCATACCATCGGTCTACCTGACGATGGAAGAATTTTCGGAATTTTACCAAATTAAGCTTAATGACCGCGATTGGTTGATGGATCTAATCGTGGTGAACTTATCTTAGGACGATGTAATTTTCAGTATTTGTTGGTTCAACCGTCTTGATACTATCCTCAGTGTTTGTTAGCGTTTGGTCGCTATCTTTCCGTCGTTGGTTGTCGAATGTGCGTTTCAGGGAAGTAATCCCCGTTGTTCCAGTAGAATTTCTATTATGGCGAAAGCAGAGAAATTCCGCAATCGAACTATTCAATCATTCATTGAATCATTCTCATCGATTGGCCTTTCTAGGGCAATCGAGTTATTCAATCATTCATTATATCATTTTCATCGATTGGCCTTTCTAAGGCAATCGAGTTATTCAATCATTCATTATATCATTTTCATCGATTGGCCTTTATAAGGCAATCGAGTTATTCAATCATTCATTGTATCATTTTCATCGATTGGCCTTTCTAGGGCAATCGAGTTATTCAATCGTTCATTGTATCATTTCCATCGATTGGCCTTTCGAAGACAATCGAATTATTCAAACATTCATTGTATCATCTTCATCGATTGACCTTTCTAAGGCAATCGAGTTGTTCAATCATTATTGGTATCTCTTTTTATCGATTGACCATTCTAGGGCAATCGAAATGTTCAATCATTCGTGGTATCATTGTCATCGATTGGCGATGTATTTCCAGACGCGTTATCTGGTTGCCTTCGCATAGAGTAAGGGAATTCAGGAGTGAGTTGGAACCGGTACGTTCTTTTTATCGAAGGCACCGTATCGGATGGCCCCGACCAGAATGCAAGAGTTGAAGATTCAACTTGAGGAGTAGTTCGAGAAAGGTTATCTCCGACCGATTGCATTCCCGTGAGGAGCACCAGTGTGATCTGTCAAGGAGAAGGACGGCTCGTCTCGTGTGTGTATTAATTACCAGTAGTTGATCAGGGTAATGATCAAGAGTAGTATCCCTTACCCCGTATTGATGATCTTTTAGATCAACTTCAGGGAGCCTCAGTATTTTTTCCAGGATCGACTTAAGATCTGGATATCACCAGTTGTGGATTCGAGAATCGGATATCGCGAGGACAGCGTTTCATACATGCTATGGTCATTATGAGTTCGTAGTTATGCCGTTCGGGCTAACTATTGCACCTGCAGTATTCATGGAGTTAATGAATCGGGTTTTCATCGACTTTCTAGATCAGTTGTTGTTGTCTTCATCGACGACATTTTGATTTATTCTATTAGCCGAGAGGAACACGAGGTTCATCTTCTTCAGGTTCTCGACGTGTTGAGACGCGAGCAATTTTATGGAAGTTTTCTTAATGTGAATTCCGGATGTCCGAAGTGACTTTTCTCGGGCATGTAATTTCATCCGACAGAGTTCGTGCCGACCCTCGAGAAGACGGAGGCTATCCGAGATTGGCAACCTCAGAAAGATGTTAAGTAAATCCGAAGTTCCCGGATTAGATGATTAATTATCCACCCACGATCGGAGCTAACAACCGTGGTTTTCGCGTTGGAATTTTGGCGTCATTACCTTTATGGCGTCACTGTCGATCATTCACCAATCACGAGAGATGAAGTATATATTTGCTCGAAGGAGTTAAATATGCGGCGAGAGGCAGTGGTTAGAATTAATCAAAGATTACGATATCGAGATCCTTTACCACCGGGCAAGGCGAACGTTGTCGCGACGCCTTGAGTCGCAAGTCCGTTCGAGAGCAGATGCTTGCTCGTCTAACGATTCGAAGGAACTTGGCGGGAAATTCCTTAGACCCGAGATCGAGGTCAGCTTGGCGAGTTCGGGGACGACTTTGTATGTTAGAGATTTCATCGTCACTCGAAGAGGTAATCCGAGAGAATCGGGGTTCGGACCCATTATTGTTGCGCATCCGAGAGGATGTGGCTCGAGGAAAGCCCTGGATTTGTGGTCCACGAGGATGGACTTTTGAGGTTTTAGAATCGGTTGTGCGTGCGGCGAATGATGAGTTGAAGAGCTCGATCTTGAGAGAAGCTCATGCTACCCCTTATCCGGTTCATCCGGGGTCTAGCAGGGTGTACCAGGATATGAAACAACATTTCTGTTGGAATAATATGTAGCGAGGAGTCTCGGAATTTGTTTCGAGATGTTTAGCCTATTAGCAAGTCAAGATTGAAATCGGCGGCGGTGAGTATCTTGATATCGCTTCCTATTCCGGGATGGAAGTGGGAAGACATTTCTATGGATTTCTTCACAAGTTGCCGCCAGTCGTCGTGGCATGAATACGATCCGGGTGATCGTGGATCGCTATCTAAATCATCTCATTCCCTTGAGATCAAGGATACGTGGGGTCCCGAGAGACTTGCCCAAGCTCGTGAGAGAGTTAGTGAGATTGCGGTACTCCTAAGAGTTTTGTTTCGATCGTGTCGGGCGATTCGTGTCTCGTTTAGGGAACCAATTCACCGTGCTTTGAGAACTCGGCTTAATATCATTACCGTTTTCATCCTCGGTCAGACGGACAATCGGAGAGGACTTTTCGACAGTGGAGGACATGTTGAGGGCATGCGTCCTCGATTAATAGAGGATCAGGAAGCCCAATTACTGTTACGGTTGTCGATCTCCCTTGTGTTGGGACGACCCATCAGAGTCAATCGGCACCGAGCCCGATATACTTATAGCCGCCCGTGAGAAGGTAGCTTTGATCAGAGTCGTTTGTTGGCGGCTCAGTCGGCAATCATATGCGAGATAACCGTCGTCGACCATTAGAGTTCGAGGCTGGTGACCACGTGTTGGTCAAGGTATCCCCGAGTCGTGGTATCTTCCGTTTTGGGAAGAGAGGGAAGTTGAGTCCGAGATTCATTGGACCGTTTGAGATTTTGGATCGAGTAGGCGAGTTAGCTTATCGATTGGCTTTACCTCTGTGTTGGGCCGAATTCATAATGTGTTTCACGTCTCTCACATACTTCAGTCTGACGAAATCGAGATCGCGGATGATCATCCGTACGAGGAGCGTCCTGTACGAGTGTTGGAGCGGCAAATCAAACATTTGAGGAACAAGATGATTCCTTTGGTCAGATTCAGTGGTCTAGACACGGAGTCGAAGAGGCTACTTGGGAAACCGAGGAGAATATGCGGGAGAGTTGTCCCGAATTGTTTGACCCTTAGTTTCGGGAACGAAACTCTTTTAAGGGGGGGAGTATGTAATACCCGGTTGTAACTCAGTCATTTTCATTCGGTAATTATCAGTCTGTATTTGTCACTCAGTAATTCTCACTCATTAATAATCACTCATCATTCATGAATCACTCAATTGCGTTCAATGTTGGCATGTGGTAACCGTGTATCAGTTACCGATCGTCATTTCATCTCCGTTTGAGTGTCGGAACGGGAGTATTATCATTATCATCGTGATTGGTAGTCTTGTGCTGGAGTATCATCCTTTGGCATGTGTTAGACTTGTTCATTTCCACATTCGTATGATTTGTCGGATCATTCATCAGTCGTAGCGAGGAATCGGAATTATCGGATTGATTCACCTTGGCCAGCATCGAGTTACGGCCGTAAGGTTCTGGGATACGGCCGTAAGTCAGCGGGTACGGCCGTAAGGCTGGCCGGTTACGGCCGTAAGTGGCCCAGCGTTTTGGCCGAAGGTGAGTTACGGCCGTAAGGAAGGTGAGATACGGCCGTAAGTGGTGTTCGTAAGTTTTGGGTGTTGTCGACCAGGGTGACTTACGGCCGTAAGGGTTGCGGCATACGGCCGTAAGTCGAGGTAGGTACGGCCGTAAGGCTTGGCCGGATACGGCCGTACGCTGCAGGTAGGATGTCCGGCCATTTTTGACGAAGGCGGGTTACGCCCGTAAGGTTGGCCGGATACGGCCGTATCATCCGAGTTACGGCCGTAAGGTGTGCGGTCTGGCCGTAAAGTGTCGGCCAGTGTTTTTGACGAAGGCGAGTTACGCCGTAACTAAGGAAACGATTACGGCCGTAAGTGCAGCCGGCGAGCTTTGGACGGCCGAAATTCTGGCCGTCTGAGTTGGCGATTCTGGCCGTAAGGCCGTTGACTTGTAAAGTTACGGCCGTAAGAGGGCGAGTTACGGCCGTAACCCGGCGATATTTAAGTACTCGGCGGGACATTTTTACTCATTTTCATCCTCTTCTTCTTCTTGTTCGAAGAGAGACTTGAGAGAGGTATTTTTCCATCCTCAATCACTTGTGTATTCGGATTTCATCATCTTATTTCGTTGGGAAGCTTGGATAGTCGATTTAACACGTTTTCATCGGATCGAAGTGTTTGGATCTTCAAAGGTAATATTCTTCAACACCTTGGATTTCGATTTTGTGTTGAGATAAGATGTTTTGGACGTTATAATCATGTTATATGAAGGGATATGTATATGATTATAAGTTTGTATAAAGATTCATTGGATTATTGAAGGATTACTCAAGAACACTTTGAATATCGAGTTGAAATTGGGGGTTTTCGATTAATTGTCGTTATAATCACGTTTTTGGATATTCGTTTTGGATTATTAATCGTATTGAAGATGTTTTGTGGGTTTGAAACCTTTCTTGAGGGTTTTGATATTGGTATATTGAGGTTTGATTGTAAACAATCGGAGTTCGGACGCAACGTGTTTGATTTAATGCCTCAATGGACTTGGTTTAGTCGTATTGGCGTCTTGAGTTCGTTATATTCGTGTTTAATTCGTTATTGATCGGATTGTTGGTAATTGTATTGAATTAAGGTTGTTCGAGCGACCGGTATCTTGGTTAGGACGTTGTTCGTGGACGGACATTCATCATTCGGTATTGTGTAAGTTAATTCTTACTCGGTTAAAAGGATATTCATTCCTTTTGTCGTTGTTCATTCATAATCATAACTCATTCATCATTGTATTAATCGTATCAAAACTCGTCATTGTCAATTCATCACCTCAGTCATAAGGAACGACGGTTCCGACCATTTCATTGAGCTATCATTCATTTCACCATCATTAAATCTTGGTGAGTCATCATTCATTTTCGTTGTCACTTTTGTCATATTGTGGCATTCCGGGTCATACTGGCGTGCCGGTTGGTATGTGTAGGATTTTCATGTCGGGCACATTATGGTCGTGTGTTGGTTGTTGGCCTCACATTGGACTGTGCACACGAGTCGATTGCTCGTGAGACTGATTAGGTACAAGACCACGCGTGTTTGATCGTTGGTGGCTTGTGCACGGACACATTTCCCTCCCGGACGTAGTGTGGCGCCATTCCTTTGAGCCGTACTGATAGTCGATTTATATAGCATGTTTGATTGCGTATGTTCGACAGGATAATTCATAATTTCAGTTATATCATGATTGTGTATTTTCAACCCTTGAGGATTGTTGTTACGTATGGCGGCCCGTTGGGGATATTGTTTTTCAGTCATGGCAAGGCTAAAGCACGGGAGAGCACGGTGACGGCGAGGAGTCAGTGATACTAGTAGGGGCCCCGATGCATTCGATCATTTATTCGATCATTTGTGTTTCCTTTATTTATTCCGCTGCAGACATTCCGTTTGAATGCTCATTTCATTCAGTGTTGTGTATTTTATCGTCACATAAAATACACATGTATTCTATTTTATCCTGGGTGTGTTGTATAAAACTCCTCGTCGGAGTAATTGATATTGTAATGTGGTTCGGTACTACATTTTCCTGTGTAATTCATTCATTTTCATTCGCCTGGTGGGTCCCAGTCGGGGGTCCACGGCACTGTAATATCCGCCTAGTTTGGGGTGTTACACCTTTGACCCTAGTATGATTTTGGGGAGGGTTTGGTGGTGATCTTGTGTTTTAACCCGAATTAACCGATGTTGTTGTTAGATTTGATAGTATACTCATGACCCTTGGTTTTCTTGTTTTTGATTGGGATGAAATCCCGTTGTTATACCATTGACCGATTTCATTTCCTTATGCACTCTTGGTGTCCGATGAATTGTCCCAACGGGTAGAATTAGGATTAATTCTTACCTTTCCGCATTATTGAGACTTGTGTGTACCGTTATTGTGTTAGGATTGGATTTGGGAGGATTGTTCGGACCGAAACCTATTAAAATCGTTTCCTTCGTTTCGTTTCATTCAAGGCAAGTACATGTATTACATTTCGTTATGTATATTGTGATTTTCGAAATGAATGATGAATGGTGATTTTGGGTGCGTGAGTTGTGTTCCTTCCACCGGAGTGTCCGACGGGATGTCCGGGGTTGATACTAAGAGTACGGCGCGGAAGTGGACTTGGGTGCGTGTGTGATTGAACTTCCACCGGAGTGTTCGGCGGGATGTCCGGGGTCGATCTTGAGGGTACGGCCGCGGAAGTGGTATCCCACCCGAGTGTTCGACGGGATGTCCGGGGTCGATACTAAGGGGTACGGCCACGGATACGATTGTGATTTTGTGATATCGTGATGACTGAAAATTGATGTGATTGCCAATGTAGTATTCCGGAATATATATATGTGGCAAATGACTTATGTTTGAGATGATTGTGTAAAACCGTATTTTTGTATATAATGTTGTGTAATTGTGTACTTGCACTAGCTATTCGAATGCTAACCCCTTAAATGGGGGAAATGCGTCTTATGCATTTAGTGCAGGAGAGGCGAGGAGCAGGCACGGGGCACGCACGTAAAGGATGGGATGGCTTGATGATGTGGCTCGAGTCAGTACTTTTATGTGGTGTCATTGCATTCGTCGAGTACTGGAATTAAATTGTCTACTTTTAAACTTGGTTTAAGTCCCCTGCGTGGGCAACGAATTGGTATTTATTTTATGTTCACGTACTCCGTTACAATTGTTTTGGCCGAGGCCACGGCCTTATGTACTTTTGAGTGCATTGTTTGGAATTACATTGTGGGTTATGTGTCATGTGTTAGCCTGGTAGACCTCACGAGGGTTCTACGGCGTGTAATGTCCCATTTGTGAATTGGGGTGTTACAGTAAATTCTTACGTAAAGGATTTACGGCGCTGTAATATTCCTAAATATATTGGGGGTGTTACAGAATATGGTATCGGAGCTAAGATTATGGATATCTTGGCCATTGGGTTAAAATAGGGGTCATTTACGTCTTTTGAGGTAACCGGCCGTGAATGACATCACTGTACTGCCTACGTCTTCATGCGAAAGGTGGTTGTAAGTTCCTAAACTCTATCTCGTTATTTACATGTTGTATCTCCTTATACTTGAACATTAGAACGATGTTGTTTCCTGTATATTGAGTATTTATACTTACAGTATGTTGAGAGGCGGACGTGGACGTGGTCGCGGTCGTGGACGCGGACGAAAGAACGCTGAAAGGGAAGCGTCGCCTTCTAATCAGGCCAGTCATAGCTCAGGCGAGCCGCAACGATCTATCAATAACGAATCGGAACCTGCTGTACCAGAAATCCTTCGTCAAGTTGTGAACCAGATGACTCAGTTCGCTCAGGTCGTGGACCGAATGTAGGTGGCGGCGGGATTTCAGCAGGGAGATGGACAACAAAGGATTCCAGAAATGGGAAATCGATGTGACCGATGGTTACAAGAGGTGGCGAAGATGCAACCATCGAAATTTGACGGCTTTTCCGAAACTCCCACATGGGACCATTGGTTGAAGGAACTGGAGAAAATTTTTGCTAGAATAAATTACCCAGACGATAGAAGAGCTCCTATTGCTCAATACTTTTTGATAGGGGAAGCATCCGAGTGGTGGGAAGCTATCCGACCTGCAGATCATGATGCTGATTGGACAAAATTTAAAATGATGATGGAAGCTCAGTACTACTCTCGTCCTGTGAGGGAAGCCAAAGTTCGGGAGTTTTTCTCCGCTCAGCCATCAGATGAACCCGTATCCCAGACCATTAAGACGTTTAATCAGCAGTTAGCGTTTGTTCGACATCTGGTCAGAACAGATGCAGAGATGATGATTCATTTTGAAATGAGGATGAAACCAGAAATCCAGAGGTACATGTCCGGTTTTGAATGTACCACTCTTCGTCAATACCAGGATAAGGCGTTGGCGTACGAAATCAAAGAAGCAGCAATGGAGAAGTTTATGGATTCAAAGAAGCAGAAAGTCTCTGGTACTTTTACAGAGCACAAGAACAATAGGCCTCGCAAAGCCCAGTCATCATTTCATTCTTTCAAGAAACCTCCGCACTCATCTAAGAGCGGATTGAATTTCGGAACAATGTCAGCCACGACGGATACATCTAGGAAGTGCTTTAACTGTGGTCGCCCAGGCCACCTTTGGCGTGATTGTTTGCGCACCCCAATTACATGTTTTGATTGCGGACAGGAAGGGCACCATGCGATGTTTTGCAAGGATGCCACCAAGTACCATGGAACCCGTACATCACAGCTAGTTCAAAAGGAAGCTAGTATCCAACAGACGCAGCAAAGTGTTCAGATGCCTCAAAATTTTGGCCGAGGACGAGGCAGAGGACAGTGGGACCGAAGGGGTACATCGAGTGCCGGATCTACTCCCCCACGTCTGTACGAGATGAGGAGGACAGACGATCAGGATGCTGCTGTCGCATCAGGTACTGTTCAGATCCTTTCCCAGCCAGTTAGCGTTTTATTCGATACGGGAGCTACGCATTCATTTATATCCTCATCTTGTGTAAATCGTTTGAATATTTCTGGTTTTCATTACTGTGAACCTTATGTTTTTGGTTTACCGAGTGGAGAGAGGATTGTTGGGAACTTAGAGATTAGAGATTTCCGTGTATCATTTGGGGGCAGAAAGTGGCTCTCAAATCTAATTGTAATAGAAATGTAAGGATACGACCTGATACTCGGAGATGATTGGCTTAATCATTATGGAGCTATTGTAAACTACCGAAGGAGGAATATTTCGCTGATCGCTGACGATGGTTCCGAAATACTGTTTGAGGGATGGAAACCGGGAAGCTCAAGAAAGTTGATCAAAGCGATGAAAGTCATCAAATTCTTTGAAGCAGTGCATGCAGGATCTCGGTGCTATGCAATGAAGAAAGAAGACGAAATTGTGGAACTTTCATCTATTCCTATTGTGAACGAATTTCCAGATGTATTTCCTGACAAGTTACCTGGACTACCTCCACGAAGGGATGTAGAATTTACCATTGAGCTGGAACCCGGAGCCACACCAATTTCTAAGGCGCCGTATCGTATGGCACCTACTGAGATGTATGAACTGAAAACGCAGCTGAAGGAGTTACTGAACAAAGGCTATATCCAGCCAAGTGTTTCGCCCTGGGGAGCGCCAGTTCTTTTTGTCCGAAAGAAGGATGGATCGCTTCGATTGTGCATCGACTATCGAGAACTGAACAAGATGACGATTAAGAATAAGTATCCGCTGCCACGAATTGATGATCTGTTTGACCAGTTGCAAGGAGCAATAGTGTTTTCTAAAATTGATCTGAGATGAGGATACCATCAGCTGAGGATTAAGGAATCTCATGTTCCGAAATCAGCATTCAGAACTCGCTACGGACATTATGAGTTTGTAGTGATGCCATTTGGTCTCACTAACGCACCTGCTGTATTCATGCAATTGATGAACCTAGTATTCATCGAATATTTGGATAAATTTGTGGTCGTGTTCATTGATGACATTCTGGTGTATTTTAAGAGCCCAAAAGAGCATGCGCAGCATTTGCAGATTGTATTAGAACTTTTGAGAAGCGAGCAACTGTACGCCAAACTCTCTAAGTGTGAATTCTGGCTAAAAGAAGTAATGTTCCTCGGTCATGTGGTATCAGCTGAAAGAGTCCGAGTAGATCCTCAGAAGATCGAAGCGATTTTGGATTGGAAGTCTCCAAAGAACGTGAAAGAAGTCCGAAGTTTCTTAGGACTTGCTGGGTATTATCATCGGTTCGTGGAAGGGTTTTCCAAAATCTCCCGCCCAGTTACTCGACTCCTGCAGAAAACTCAAAAGTTTGAGTGGAACGAGTCGTGTCATATTAGTTTTGATGAATTGAAGGAGAGATTGACGACACTACCAATTTTATCACTTCCACAGGGGACTGGAGGATTCATAGTTTACAGTGATGCTTCGAACCAAGGACTCGGATGCATATTGATGCAGAATGATAAGGTGATCGCTTATGCTTCACGACAGCTGAAACCTTATGAAGTAAATTACCCAACACATGATTTAGAGCTAGCGGCAGTAGTTTTTGCTTTGAAGATCTGGAGACATTACTTGTACGGGACTCACTGTCAGATCTTTACTGATCACAAGAGTCTCAAATACATCTTCAGTCAGAAAGAGCTGAACATGCGGCAAAGAAGATGGTTAGAGCTGATTAAGGACTACGACTTGGAGATTTTGTATCATCCAGGCAAAGCGAATGTGGTGGCAGATGCACTTAGCCGCAAGCCTGTTTCTATTCAGATGCTGGAGACTCTGACTTCCCAACTTAGCCTTCAACGAGATATGATTAGAGAAGGAATTGAAGTGTGGTTACAAAGAGTCCAAGGACAACTGTGCGTGATGGAATTAACTTCGTCATTAACCGAAGAAATCAAATCTAGTCAGGCAGATGATCCTCTGATGATTCGGTTACGTGATGAAGTGATCAAGGGAAAGGCCCCCGGATTCCTAATTCATGATGATGGAGTTTTGAGATTTCAGAACCGACTCTGCATTCCTGATGTTGATGTTCTGAAACAGACGATTATGAAGGAAGTTCACAGCTCACCCTATTCTCTCCACCCGGGCACCAGTAAGATGTATAAGGACTTGAAACAAAATTTCTGGTGGGGCAACATGAAGAAAGATGTAGCAGACTATGTTTCGAAATGCTTGACTTGTCAGCAGGTTAAGATCGAGCATCAACGACCTGCCGGGATGTTGAAGCCGCTTCTGATTCCAGAATGGAAGTGGGAAGACATATCGATGGACTTTATTACTAGTATGCCGAGAACCAAGACAGGAATGAACATGATTTGGGTGATAGTTGATCGTTTAACCAAATCAGCTCATTTTCTAGGCATTAAGGATACGTGGGGACCGGAGAGGTTGGCACGAGTATTTATTTCGGAGATAGTTCGATTGCATGGTACACCGAAGACCATTATTTCTGATCGAGACGGCCGTTTTGTGTCTCATTTTTTGGAAAGCAGTTCATAAGGCCTTGGGGACCGAATTGAACTTCAGTACAGCTTATCACCTGCAGACTGACGAACAATCCGAAAGGACCATTCAAATGGTGGAAGACATGCTAAGGTCCTGTGCCTTAGATTGGTCAAACGATTGGGAAATTCATCTACCGTTGATTGAATTTACTTACAACAATAGTTGGCATGCTTCCATTAAGATGGCACCATTTGAGGCATTATACGGGAGGAGATATAGATCACCCCTATGTTGGGATGATTCATCAGACTTAATCGGGACAGAACCAGAGTTGATCGTACAGACTCGAGAGAAGATAGCCTTGATTCGTGAAAGGTTGTTGACCGCCCAGAGTCGCCAGAAATCTTATGCAGACGTACGCTGTCGCCCTTTGGAGTTCAGTACGTGAGACCACGTGCTTTTAAAGATTTCCCCTACTCGAGGAATCTTTCGTTTCGGAAGGAAAGGAAAGCTGAGTCCGAGATATATCGGACCATTTGAAATCCTTGAGAGAGTTGGAGAGTTGGCATACAGATTGGCATTGCCGCCGTCATTGTGCCATGTTCATAACGTGTTCCACGTATCCCAGTTACGGAGGTATATACCGGACCCTAGTCATGTCATTGATTTCGGGGAGATCGAAGTCGCTCAGGATGGGACGTTTGAAGAAAGACCGGTCAAGATACTCGAAAGTCGAGTTAAACAGTTGAGGAACAAACTAATCGTCTTGGTCAAAATTCAGTGGTCTAGACACGGAGTCGAATAGGCTACTTGGGAAACCGAGAATAGTATGCGGGAGAGTTATCCCGAGTTGTTTGACCCTTAGATTCGGGGACGAAACTCTTTTAAGGGGGGGTGTATGTAATACCCGGTTGTGATTCAGTCATTTATCATTCAGTAATTTCATTCGGTAATTGTCACCATGTAATTTTTTCACTTGTTAATAATCATTCATCCGTGTTCACCGTTCGGAATAACTTCGAGTTGTTATCAATATTGTTCATTGTTTCAACCTTACTCGGGAATCGAGACAAGAGTATTATCTGGATTGTTATAATTGATTCATTAGTCGATGTTCACGTTGGAGTTCATGTCATTTTTAATCTCCTCATTGTTCAAATTGTGTTTTGTTGGGCGAATCCTTGTAATCATTGCTTGGAACCACCGTTTTGGGGTTTCCGTACTTCCATTTCGTGTTATTGTTTCCCAAATATTGATTCATATTGCTCTTATTCTCTTCCCGGGTCATTTTTCATCATTTTAGGACCCAAGGGGGGTGTGGGCCGCGGCACACACATTTTCCAATTTTGGCCGAGCAGCCTATACCGTGGGCCGCGGCACACTCGTGTTGCAACTTATCGGCCAACCCCTCTGTACCTTGTGCCGCGGCACATGCCGATGGGGCCGTGGCACACTGCCGAGTCACTGCCGCGGCACACTCGTCCGTGCCGCGGCACGCTGCCGATCCCTGGGGGCAATTTTGGCCCTGTGTCGCGGCACACTTCGGCTGGGCCGCGGCACACAGGGCAGTCAACTCTATAATTGTGTTTTTTGAGCGAGATTTAGCTCATTTCTTCCATCTTCTTCAACCTTCGAGAGAGAGAGCTTAAGGGGAGATACTTTTCATCATCCATCACTTGAGGGTTTGATTTTCTTCATTTCCGTTCGATCGTGAAGCCCGGATAGTCGATCTAATGCGTGTTCTTCGGATCAAAGTGCTTGGATCTTCAAGAGGTAATTTATTCAACATCTTGGATTTCGATTTTGTGTTGAGATATGATGTTTTGGATGTTAAGATCATGTTGTATGAAGTGATATACGCATGATTATGGATATGTTTGATTATTCATTGGATTATTGAAGGATTATTCAAGAACACTTTGAATGTTGAGTTGGATTTGGGGGTTTTCGATTAATTGTTGTTGAAATCACGATTTTGGATATTCATAATGGATTATTGATCGTATTGAAGATGTTTTGTTGGTTTGAAACACTTCTTGGGGTTTTGATGTTGGTATTATTGAGGTTTGGTTATAAACAATCGAAGTTTGGCCACAAAGTGTTTGATATAATGCCCCAATGAACTTGGTTTAATCGTATCGACGTTTTGAGTTCGTTATATTCGTGTTTGAATCGTATATTGAACGTATTGCTGGTAATTGTATTATTTAAGATTGTTCGAGCGACCGATATCTCAATTAGGACGTTATTCGTGGAAGTTTTATTCTTGTCAACGAACCGAGGCAAGTACTCTAATTAGAATTGTTTATATTATGACAGTTATGATGTGATTGTATTGTGTAAATGTGTTGTGATTATATGTCCACCATGCGTTGATCCGACGGGAATCATCATGGGAATCTATAGCTGTGTGCGCTGGATCATTGGACAGGTAGTTCCACCATGTGTTGGTCCGACGAGATCCTCATGGGAATCTATAGCTGTGTGCGCTGGATCGTTGGAATACCATCAGTGTGTTGGAAACTGTTATGATATGATATGTGTTGTTGATATTTTCTCGTTGGAGAAACTTGTTACGATATAATTGTTGATTATATCATTGTTGTATGATTATTGTACTTGTACTAGCATCGTTGTGCTAACCCCTGCGGGGGTGAACATTTGTTTATGTTCAGGATCCAGGAGAGCGGGGAAACAACCACTGGAGCTGCATGACGACGAGGGTGCAGAGTGATATTCCGGCCGGGTTTTATTGTCTGTTGTTTGTTGGTTATTTCAATAAGTACTCGAGTGCGTCGTCAGTTTAAGACGTTTGGATTTTGGTGATGTATTAATAACCCTTCATTGAATAATTGTATTCTCGGTATTGAACAAGACTGTTGTATTTTATTTCAGTAATTTCATAAGTTGGTATTTGTTATTGTCAGTTCGCTTCTTCAGCCTTGTAAATTCTTACGTAAAGGATTTACGGCGCTGTAATATTCCTGAATATATCGGGGGTGTTACAGTCATGGACCCAGTGTTTTGTGAATTGGGTCGTGGACCCCGTATGTTGTTATCGTAATTGTGCTTTGGGAAAATAACTTTTGGGCTGTGTCCCTGAATGCTTTCGAAAGACTTGAGAATTCTTTAATCCATAATGTTTTTACAAACTCCCGAGATCATAAAATGTTTTGTAAGATGTATATCGGGTTTACCCCTATCTGTCGATTTAACCGTTTTGATCAAGTGATTTACCTCGGGAAGTATGTTTATGATTTCTAAGTCTTTGGAGTATGATATGTATGGCTCGTTTTCGTATTTTATACTTGCACTAGCAAAACAGTGGAGTTTTGCTAACCCCCGAGTATTCAGGGGGTGGATGTCTGTTTTTGCATTCCGGTTTTTGGAGCATAACACAGGGTCGGCACGAAGGATGATGAAAGATGATCGATACTAATCACATGTGGAACCGTACGTTGTGTATTGGTTCAGTTGTACCTTATTTCCGCTGCAGTGTTTTTCCCCGTTGTACGGAAGTTCGTTGTATTTTGACCCCTGTGTGGGCATGTGTTGTAATTGAGTTGTATGTTTTTATTGAAAGACCAAATCGGTCTACTGAGTCATTTTTTTTAGCCTTCAAGGCATTGTTGAGTTGTTCGATGTTGTTACCAGCCTGGTAGATCCTTGTGGAAAGGTTCTACGGCGTGTAATATCCCTGAGCGGATTGGGAGTGTTACACCACAAATGCGCTTAAACGATTAATGTGCAAAGTGTAACGTTAATCGCGAAAATTCTCCCACGATAAATTATTAACTTTATAAGGTTTCAAAGTTTTTCCTTCCCTCCATCGAGTTTTCGGGAAATTGAAATCCAAACTGGATGTCCTATGCTTCCGAGTTATCGGGATAGTCGTTCGGGGAGGATGGATAAATTACCGGGAGCGCATTGGATGCCTTCGGTTGGAGCAAATTTTATCCCTAGAAACCTGATAGGTTGCCGTATAAGATTCAATTGTGAAACTGATTTGCGTCGATGGTATAAACTTAACTTGTTCACGAACCATAGAAACCGTATAGGTTTAGGGGAGTGAACAAGGGGAAAAAGAAGATCGATTCATCCATTAGATGGGTTGGTGTTGGACACCACTTTATGAAAATTAATAGACTAGAAACCTATTCGGTTGCCCTCTATTAAGATTTATAAAGAACTCGATCACCACTATGAAGTAGAGCGACGATACTTCCGGATTTCACATGGGAGTGTGTTATTCCGATAAAAATAGTGGGAGATAGGTAACAAGAATGGAAAAGACCTTAATTCTATACTCATAACATAATTGAATGAGTCACTAATTAATCTATCGTACTTAATACAGACTCAAATCTCAATATCACAATGAATCCACTCGCAATTCTGCTCGAAAAGAACACCTTAATGGGACCTAACTTTGTGGATTGGCTCCGCAATCTGATGATTGTCCTCAGTATAGAGGCACTGGGATACGTCTTGGAGACGGACATTCCGGCACCTCCTGTGCGGACCCGAGCCAATCAGGAAGAGATTGAAAACCACGAAAAGTGGGTTAAGGATGATGTGAAAGTCCGTGCTTATATGATGGCTTCCATGTCTAATGAGCTTCAAAGAGCTCGTGAGAAAATGACTTCTCCTAGGCAGATTCTATCTCACTTAACCGAGCTTTATGGTGAGCATAGCAGAACTGCTAGATATGAGATATCCAAGCAACGGTTCGGTGCAAGGATGAAGGAAGGTGAGAAGGTTGGGGAACACGTCCTCAAAATGATATCCATGATCGAGAGATTGGAGGCTCTTGATTTTAAAATGGATACTTCTCTCCAAACCGACCTTATCCTACAGTCTCTCCCTGATTCCTTCTCACAGTTTGTTATGAACTTCAATTGCAATGAGATTGCATGTAATTTAGCTGGGCTAATGAACAAACTTGTGACCGCTCAGTCTCAAATGAAGACTCCGCGGATGAAGGAGTCTGCTCTTGTGATTTCTTCTGGACCTCGGAGGTCTAAGAACAAGAAGAAAAAGACCAAGAAGCAAACTGGACCACAAGTTAAGGACCTTAAGGGTAAAGGCAAGGCCCCGATGGTTCCGAAGAACAAGAAGAAGAAGGATGCTTGTCTCAAGTGCGGTGAGTGGGCCCTTTGGGCTAGACTGTCCGATTCTTCAAGGCACTTCAGTACATAACTTTTAGTTTTGGAAACAAATTGTTACACTCTTGTATTTTCTACTTCTGAATCTTGGATTACGGTGCTAGTTCTCATATTTGTACCGTGAATCGGGATGCGGAACAAAGTAGGAAGCTTGGAGCTGGAGAAGTTATGATCACGGTCGGAGCGGGCATAGTGTCGAGGCGGCCGACATAGGAACACTTCTTTTGGGTTTAGAATCCGGCTTTGTTTTGACTTTAGAAGATATACTTGTTTTGCCCAAGGGCACAAAAACATTGTATCCATTCGGTCATGGACCGAAAAGGCTTTTCATTTTTCATTGGTGATGGTTCCTGCAAAATTTATTTTAGAAATAAACTAGTGGGTACTGCTACATTGTTGAATGGATTGTATCATCTAAATCTCAGCAACAAAGTAGTTGTGAATACTATGACTAGGAAACGTGGTAGGGATGAAACCAATCAAGTTTTGAAATGGCATCTTAGACTTGGTCATGTTGGTCAGACCAAGGTTTACAAGATGGAAAAAGATGGACTTATGGGTCCATTGGGATCAGATCCCTTTCCTACTTGTGAATCTTGCCTTAAAGGCAAAATGACTAAGTCCCCCTTCACAGGGACATTTGAAAGAGCCACTGATAAACTGGGATTAATCTATACCGACGTATGTGGTGCTTTGGAAGTAGCACGTGGCGGATATCAATATTTCATTACATTTACAGATGATCATACTAGGTATGGTTATGTATACTTAATGAAACATAAATCCGAGGCCTTTGAGAAATTCCAGGAATTCAAGGCCCTAGTCGAGAAACAAACTGATAATCATATCAAAACACTTCGGCCGGACCGAGGTGGCGAGTATATGAGTATGGAGTTTCACGAGTTCATTAAGGAACATGGAATAGTTTCACAACTAACACCTCCAGGTACTCCTCAGTTAAATGGTGTGTCAGAAAGAAGGAACCGGACCTTGTTAAACATGGTCCGTTCCATGCTGGGCTATACTGACTTAACAATTTACCTGTGGGGGTATGCACTCCTGACTGCCGCTTATATCTTAAACAGATGTCCTTCCAAATCCGTTCCTCAAACTCCACATGAGATGTGGGAGGGAAGGAAACCAAGTCTTAATCATATTAGGATTTGGGGATGTCCCACCTATGTCAAGAAGACTAAGATGGAAAAGTTGGAAGCTAGGTCTGCGAAGGAACATTTCATTGGATTCCCGTCTGGGACGATGGGATATCTATTCTATATGCCCGAAGATCGAAAGATCGTTGTAGCTTTACAAGCACACTTCCTGGAATATGAGTTCATTCAAGAAGGTGGAGCAGGTAGAAGTATTTCTTTAGAAGAATACAATGAAACTCCTCGGGAGACACCTGTGCAAGAAACAGGAACCGAACTTTCTGAAACACAGGCACAACCACCTCGTAGGTCTAGTAGGGTGTCTCATTTGTAACACTCCCAAATCCTATTGGGTTATTACAGTGCCGTGGACCCCACGCCAGGAGATCCACCAGGCGAACATGACTAAAATACATTAAATTAAACAACAAGGGAAAATCATAGTCCCTACCATGATATCCGACACAATATTCCGATAAGGAATTTCAACGACAACGATGGGCCTACATGGCCAAAAATAAATTACAACAACATCCACGAGCATCTGCTAGGGTAAAACATAACGACAATGACTGACAAACTGGAGAACACTCTAACTGACTGACCAACATGAACAACTCAGACTAGTATCGCTCGAATGCCTCGTTGCCATCATCATGCCCTTGTGTCTCAACTCTCTCCTCGCAAGCACCTAAAACATGAAAACATGTTCCGCCCCCACGGGGTCAGTCATCCAGATAATGAACATCAAATACATGTATAACATGATATGCATCCAAAGGCAGAATGAAACGGTACAATGATAATAATAATACGAGATGCTCACAAGCCAAGGTAAGAACCGAGCATTCGTGAAACACTATGCCCACGGCATACTATTAATACCTGTTCGACAGGTTTGAACATAAGTGCCCAATGGAGAATCATAATCATAGAGTATCATAATGAATTACACGACATGAACCAAACCAGAACTGAATTAATTATGAATCACAATGCCCGAAGGCTACATTGAAATTACCAAGACAATCACAAAGGCCTGAAAGACACTCAGTCGAAGCTGTCAAATATCACAATCACATGAAGCCAAAGCAGCCCGAATCTGTATCGATTAGGGCCGAAGCCAAGGCATGAAGCCGTATCACAATTAGGGTCGAAGCCACGGCACGAAGCCGTATCACAATTAGGGCCGAAGCCACGGCACGAAGCCGTATCACAATTAGGGCCGAAGCCACGGCACGAAGCCGTATCACCATTAGGGCCGAAGCCACGGCATGAAGCCGTATCACAATTAGGGCCGAAGCCACGGCACGAAGCCGTATCACAATTAGGGTCGAAGCCACGGCACGAAGCCATATCACAATTATGGCCGAAGCCACGGCACGAAGCCGTATCACAATTTGGGCTATCCAATGGCCGTGACCTACTGAATTGTATGTGTTGGAAACCCAACCGTGAAGGTTCAAGCCCCAAACTTACCCATAATGAGCACTAGCCGAGACTAGCCTCCAAAATAATATAATTAATCACAAACGACAATGATCCGTAGATAACCGAATTCACCAGAATGATAGTGTGCTACCTTGAGTCGGCCAACACGATAATGATGACTCACGGATGGGCATCGTACTCGACAATCCCAATTCAATACCTCGATTACCTTAGAATGGTCAATCGATAACAATGACACAACGGATGGGAACTATCCTCGACGGCCCCAATTCAATACCTCGATTGCCTTAGAATGGCCAACCGATAACAATGATGCAGCGGATGATTCAATATCTCGATTGCCTTATAATGGCTAATCGAGGACAATGATGCAATGAATGCCTCGGTACCTTTAATCGGTTACCGACGACGAAGATGAGAATGAATACGACAATGCCTTCAATCGGATAATACAACATGAATGACAGGATGCCAACATTAATAACAATGATTACAACGTCTTATATCGACATCAATATTAACAACAAGAACCGATATATCGATACCGCGAACTGGTGATCGATAATAATATTAACAACGAATATCTCAATGCCTTACCGGCCATTAATGAATGATAATAAACATTTGGCATAATTGCCGGAGAGTATCGTATTGAACGATCCCCTAATATCAATGATCTTATGAAGAGACTAAGTCTCAGAATGATACAACACATTCATACACATATATGATAACATTAATCTCATTGACTAGTACAAGTATAAAACTTGTCTTAAACCGACTGCGAGAATGTCCTTCCACGAACAACGTCCTTAATGAAATTGTCGGCCGCTTGACCAACCTTGAACGACATAAATACCAATCATTCGTTTAATACACGAATCAAACATGATCACAACCAATTCAAGAGGTCGATATAATAAATCCCAAACTCATTGAGGCATTTCGACAAACACCTTGAATACAATCTCCCATCCTAAACAACCAAACCCAATTGTATCGAAAACCAACTTCAAACAAATGATTCAATCTAACAAAACACCTTCAATACAATCGATAATCCAATAGGAATACTCAAATCGAGCTTACGATAACATTTAATCAAAAATCCCAATTCCAAGTCAACCTTCAAAGTATTCTTGAGAAAAACTTCCAACAATCCGATGATAACTCATAAAAACTCGTAATCAAACGTATATCCATCACAAATCATGATTATATCATCCAAAACCTCAAGCTCCAACTCAAAATCAAATCTAGGGTTGAAGAAATTACCTTGGATTAGGATGAAGAATCCACAAACATGTTGTTAATCCTCACCACAACTTGAAGAAGATGAAATTATCTGAGTTTGATGATGTTAAATCGCCCAAAATATCGCCCACAAATCGTCCAAGGAGGAGAGGAAGAAGGAAAGTGATGAACTGAGCTTGATTCTCATGAAAAACGCAATTATAGTGCAGACTGCACTGTGTGCCGCGGCCCGGCCGAGTGTTCCGCGGCCCTGTCGGCAGGAGCCGCGGCCCCCGGTACAGGCGGGTCGGCCAAAAATTGCAACATGTGTGTGTCTTAGCTATTTCGACCATAACTCCCTCGTCCGGACTCCGATTGACTCACCGTTTGAACCATTGGAAAGCTAACTTTATGATCTATAATACTGAAAAGATTCAGAATTTTTGGAGTTTCCAAAAATTAATGGTGATTTTACAAAGTCGAACTCATACGTGGAAAAGTCGCTTAAGAACACGGAACTCAACAAAACGACACCGAGACGAACTCGGATGACAAAAAGTGTAGAATTAATCATTCTCGGAATAACGAATCGGTAACAATAGAGTCTCTAAGATGGACTTCCGCCAAAAAAATAAAATTACCGAAAATCCAAATTGCGGATATTACATACTACCCCCCTTAAAAGAAGTTTCGTCCCGAAACATAAAACAAGTAGGGAGAAGCAATATCCCACCAGAAAAAATCAACGAGATACACAAGAACAAGAATGATCACAATGAATAATAATGGATCGAAATCCAACAAGGATCAAGAATGACTCACCGGGGTGAAATAATAACGTAATGAGTGATAGCTCAAATGAAATGATTGGAAACATTGTTCCCCGTGAAGTGAATGATTAGTTTGATAATTATAAGTCTCAACGTGATTGATATATGATGAATGGATTATATGAATGAATGAACGACAAATGAAATGAATGATTATACTATTAGCGAGAAAGAATTAACTTGTTCAAAACCGGTGATGAATGTCCTTACCTCGGGCTCTTGAAGCCTGATAGGACCCCTTATATGGTGCACGAGCTGGAGTAACAAAATCCCTCGAGGCCCTTGAGCTCTCTCGAGATCTACCGGCACTAGAACTCCTGCAGTATTTTCGTAGGTGTCCCTGCCTCCCACACAGAAAATAAACAATAGCTGGCACCGTACACCGAGTATTAATGTGTCCTGCTGAATCACAGTTAAAGCAAATAACAGTTGAACTCATCGTCTAAGAGGAAGATGCTTTCTCAGCACGAAGACGACTGGAAAACGACCTCTTGGACGTCGGAGCTCGATGTCCCTCAGAACGAACCGACATCCTAGTCCCCCACCAGAAGAAACTGAAGGGTGTTTCTGAGTAAGCTCCTTCATCAAAAGCTCTGCTCCAAGAGCCTTCTCGATGAACTCACCAAGCGAATTACAATTGTGATTGAAGAACTGCATCCTCAACTGCGGATTTAGCCTCTTGCTAAAATATTTGATCTTATCCGCCTCAGTATGGATAACTGACGAAGCAAACTGAAGTAGTCCTTGAAACTTCTTAGCAATGACAATAACACCCTCGTCCTCGACGGATTCGGGGTTCAAAACCTCTGACAACTTGGCTTCACAAAGTGGATCCGGATAATACCTCTCTAACATGAGGGTCTTGAACTCACTCCAACCACAATCGCGATCGGCGGGTTTCACAGAAAGCCACCACGAATAAGCACCCTTAATCAAGTAATAAGCCGCTACTGCCACTTTACTCTCTTCCGGACACTGAACCATGTCGAAGAATTTATCAAAATGCTCAAGCCAATGAACAATATCGGCTGGTTCTGACAAACCTTCAAAAGTAGGCGTCCTCTGACGAGAGATATTGCCAAAAATCTGATTCACTCCTCCAGTCTGTCCATGAAACGGCACCTGGAATCCCTGTTGCGGTGGACTACGAACCATCGAGGTCTGCATGGTCTCTACCATCCGCGTCATCTGAGTCATTTGGGCCATCATGCCCTGCATAAGTATGAATGGGTCAACCCGAACACCTTCCGAGTGAGATGCATCTCGGGTATGACTCCCTGACAGTGAATGATTATCTGTTGATGAATGAGTAGCCTCGCTATTTGATGAATTAATGATATCCCTCGCGTTCGCATGGGTATGCACACGAGATCCCGAGTTCCGGGCCGCACCGCAGCCTCTTCCCATGCGTCCTCTGATAGCTCTATCCATACTGAAGCAGGAAAGCCACATGATAATTACAGATCTCGTATGAAAATCACATTATGACTACGAGGCGGAATGATAACAATGAGCATACATGCTATAACACAATAATAAAATGATCGTCAACATGACGCCGAAATATGATAAGGTCACATGAAAGATCGAATGAGGTAACATGATTACCTGCTGAAATTCCTGAAACGATTACCTTGAACAAGTTAACAAGGTTGAAAATTCGATCCACAAGATCAACAACTGAACAATGAGATGGACTGGATGATTAATGAATTAATCTGAACAATGAGATTGACTAAGTGATGAATGAATTAACTGAGTGATGAATGAATTAACTGAGAAATGATATTGACTGGGTGATGAATGAATTAACCGATTGATGAATGAATTATCTGAGTAATGATATTGACTGAGTGATGAATGAATTAACTGAGTGATGAATGAATTAACTGAGTGATGAATGAATTAACTGAGTGATGAATGAATTAACTGAGTGATGAATGAATTAAATGAGAAATGATATTGACTGGGTGATGAATGAATTAACCGAGTGATGAATGAATTATCTGAGTAATGATATTGACTGAGTGATGAATGAATTAACTGAGTGATGAATGAATTAACTGAGTGATGAATGATATTGACTGAGTGATGAATGAATTAACTGAGTGATGAATGAATTATCTGAGTAATGATATTGACTGAGTGATGAATGAATTAACTAAGTGATGAATGAATTAACTGAGTGATGAATGAATTATCTGAGTAATGATATTGACTGAGTGATGAATGAATTAACTGAGAGATGAATGAATTAACCGAGTGATGAATGGATTAAATGAGTGATGAATGAATTAACTGAGTGATGAATGATATTGACTGAGTGGTGAATGAATTAACTGAGTGATGAATGAATTATCTGAGTAATGATATTGACTGAGTGATGAATGAATTAACTGAGTGATGAATGAATTAACTGAGTGATGAGATCAAAATGATGATTGAGGATTATTAAGTGATGAATGAGTTGATCCTTAACGCTTACACAGGTCACACGTGCTCCAAACCAATTAGTCGTGAATCAATCATAACACTAATATCACATATAGGTTTCAATAAATCATGAATAATTAATGACATGATGAATGTATGAACATAAAGAGAATCGAGTCCTTACACAGGTCATACGAAGCTTCGAGGTCTCGCAATACTAGTCTCAACTGACGACGACTCGATGAATGAATGACTCGTGCAGTCGTACTAATATTACGACTCACAAAACCCTACTGTCCAAATTGTCATAACCTAACAGTCCCACTACTACCGCATCGGTAGAGCCACATAACTCACATATCAGGGTATCTCACAACACAAATCTCTGATACCATCTTCTATAACACCCCCAAATCCTATTGGGTTATTACAGTGTCGTGGACCCCACGCCAGGAGATCCACCAGGCGAACATGACTAAAATACATTAAATTAAACAACAAGGGAAAATCATAGTCCCTGCCATGATATCCGACACAATATTCCGATAAGGAATTTCAATGACAACGATGGGCCTACATGGCCAAAAATAAATTACAACAACATCCACGAGCATCTGCTCGGGTAAAACATAACGACAATGACTGACAAACTGGAGAACACTCTAACTGACTGACCAACACGAACAACTCAGAATAGTATCGCTCGAATGCCTCGTCGCCATCATCATGCCCTTGTGTCTCAACTCTCTCCTCGCAAGCACCTAAAACATGAAAACATGTTCCGCCCCCATGGGGTCAGTCATCCAGATAATGAACATCAAATACATGTATAACATGATATGCATCCAAAGGCAGAATGAAACGGTATAATGATAATAATAATACGAGATGCTCACAAGCCAAGGTAAGAACCGAGCATTCGTGAAACACTATGCCCACGACATACTATTAATACCTGTTCGACAGGTTTGAATATAAGTGCCCAACGGCGAATCATAATCATAGAGTACCATAATGAATTACACGACATGAACCAAACCAGAACTGAATTAATTATGAATCACAATGCCCGAAGGCTACATTGAAATTACCAAGACAATCACAAAGGCCTAAAAGATGTAATATCCGCAATTTCGAATTTCGGTAATTTTCTTTTTTCGGAGGAAGTCCGTTTTGACGACTCGCTCATGACCGTTTCGTCATTTCGAGAATGATTAATTCTGCACTTTTTGTCATCCGAGTTCGTTTCGGTGTTGTTTTGTTGAGTTCCGTGCTTTTTAGCGACTTTTTCGCACTTGAGTTCGATTCTTGCGAATCTCGGTCGAAACTGCTGTTTCGAGTTTCCCGTAAGTTCATTTAATGTTATTATTCATGTTGCGAGCTTTGGTTCGGTGTTTCGATCGTGTATCGTGATTTCCGGGTGATTTGGGCCATTTTTGTAATTTCCCAAAGTTTGGGGTAATTACTTTCGTTGTCGAATTCCGACACTTCGAGTGGTGGGAATCGTGTGTTCTCTTAGCGCTTGGATTCGTCTTTGCGAGTACTTAGTAACCGTATCTTCGATTTTTACTTAGGTTCGGGTTTCGGGGTCGTCCGGGCCGTCGGAGTGGCCACGGCCGAGTCACGGCCGGAGCAGGGCCTGGCCTGGCCGAGTTACGGCCGTAACGTGTGCCAGTTACGGCCGTAAGGCGTGATCGGGTACGGCCGTATGGCGCTGGCGGCTTCTGACGAAGGCGATTACGGCCGTAATGTGTGCGAGTTACGGCCGTAAGTGTCCATTTAGTCTTGGGTAGATTTTTGACGAATGCGATTCTGGCCGTAAGGCTGCCGATCTGGCCGTAAGGGACCGAGTTACGGCCGTAAAGCACCGCTGCCGATTCTGGCCGTAATCCCGGCCATATATAGGCACAGCTCGGCCGGACCGTTTTTTTCATTTTTTTCTCCTTCTTTCGGCGGCTGGCGACGGGTGCGACGGGAAATCGAGTCCTTGGCCGGTTCTAATCATTTCCAAGGCATTTTGGAAGATCCTTGTTGATTATATCATCATCCAATCCGTGTTCTTCGTCGAATCAAGGTATATCTCTTGATTTTCCTTCAAGTTGACTTTTTGGGAATTTGTTCTTGATTTCGATTCTAGTCCGATTTTGATACATCGGTTGGTGTAGAATGATGTTATTAATCGTGTTCTATGGGTTGTATATACATATATCAAGTTTGTTTAACTCGATTGACGATTCGAGTGTTCTTGGGAATTATTAAACATTTAGTGTTCGATTAAATGTCCCAATGAGTTTCCCTTCGATAGTTTGTTGGGATTTCCGTTGTTTTGGCGTTGATTCTCGTTGTAACCATGTGTTATTGTTCCTTCCGGAGGTTTATAGGAGTTCGAGGATTCCGATGTTGAATCCCGTTTGGTGATTGATGATTCGTGTGGTGTTATTCTCGTAATACTCGTGGTGCTATCACGTTCTTGATATTGTTCGGGGGTTCGGGGCTATTCGACCGCGTCCTATCCGTCGTCTTATTGCGATCGTGATTTCGAGGCAAGTACCTTTCCCATACTATTCTTGTTTTATGGATATGATAATTAGTGATCGTCTAAATGTGGTTGTTTGGTCGTTTGAATTGAACTTTCAAAAGATTCGGTTTAGCCTTGTTAAAGGCTTGCTTTCAAAACGCGTGTGTTTTGTGAATGGCGTGGTTTGTGAATAACTATGTGAATTCTATGTATATGCTTGGTGTTAATGTTGCACTTGGTATTGTGTGTGGATGTATATTATTTCATTTCGGTGCGTTGTGGATTGACATGGTGTTTTGCTAAGTGTTTGATGCCTCTGGGCGAATTGTTTGAATATCCTTGATATGATATGTTATTTGTGTGAATGTGTGGATATGGTTGAAGGTCTACGGTGACACATGGCACGTGATTATGTGGTCAGGATGCAACAAGTGATTGATCCAACCGTGAGAGCCTGAGATAATCTACGGTGGCACATGGCATGCGATCATGTGGCCAGGATGCAACAAGCGATTGATCCAACCGTGAGATGTGTGTGATTTGTTTCGCTAGCCAGCTCGGGAGGGTCCTTCGAGGCCTCGGGTGGGATGTCTGTGGTAGCGTCCGGTCTGGCGATGCGCGTGCGTGATTATGTTTCATTGATTTTACGTCCGTTGAGGACACGTGATGTTGGGCTCGACCCCGTAAATTGTTGGTGGTTTCCCTTTTGCGAAAACAAAACATTTTGGGTGTGCCCCATTTGTATTTTGGGCAGATAACGTTTTTATAATCCTAAATTGTTTTCTATTAAAACTCTCGATGGCATTTTAAACTGTTTTATAAATTGTTTCCCTTTATTTGCGATCTTTCGGTTTTGGAAATGTTTACCCAAACTCTTGCCTCGGGAAGTACTTTTCTTTACGTTTGGATCTTTGAGGATTCCTGGTTATTGTTATTCGTGGAATGTGAATTGTATGGCTCGTATTTGCACTTTGTTCTTGCACTAGCAAAACAGTGGAGTTTTGCTAACCCCCGAGTATTCGGGGGGTGGATGTCTATTTTTGCATTCAGGTTTTGGAGCATAGCACAGGGTCGGCACGAAGGATGATGAAAGATGAACGATACTAATCACACGAGGATTCGTTGATGTCGTATTAGTCTAGTTGTATTTTCTTTTCCGCTGCAGTATCTTTTCCCCGTTGTACGGGAGTTTATTGTATTTTGACCCCTGCGTGGGTATGTGTTTGGAATTGAGTTGTATGTTATTATTGAAAGACCAAGTCGGTCTACTGAGTCATTTTAGCCTTAAAGGCGATGTTTAGATGTTTGATTTTAGTTATCAGCCTGGTAGATCCTCGAGGAGAGGGTCTACGGCGTGTAATATCCCTAAGTGGATTGGGGGTGTTACATAAATGGTATCAGATCTTAGGTTGAGGAAAACCTAGGCTGTCGGGTCAAGTCGTGTTGTTTGAGTCTTGTTTCATCGGATTTTATCTGACTGAGTCGTGTCGCGACGCGTCGTCTGAGTTTGTTGGTCGTGATTAGTATCGTGGGGCGATCATCATCTTCGTGCGACCTGTGGCTGTAAGTCTCCCTTCTTTGTGTTGTGCCTCGTGTGACACGAGCTATTTTTATGATTGTTTGTTCAGTGACGGAATCCTCTTATGGATTTTGATTTCGTGAAATGTGGTTATTTGGCTCTAATATTTTGTTCATATGAGGAGTAGTGTTGCTGGATTGTGCATGTTGAACTGTATTTCTTTTATCCGCTGCGTGAGTTCTTTTGTAATGACTTTCGGTATCTTACCGACTGAGTTTTATTTCGAAAACCGATTCCCTTAACTGAATTTTTGGCATTATGGCCTTGATCATTTTGGCGAAATTCTTATGACCGTATTTAGCATTTTGTAAATGGCTTCTGTGAGTTTTTGAAATATTACCGTCATTGGCCTTTTTTTTGCATTTTTGTAAATGGTTTTTAGCCTGGTGGGTTCCGACGCGGGACCCACAGTGCTATGATGTTTCGTGTGATTACCTGAAATTTTTGGGCATTCTAGCCTTTTTGGCATCGTCCTTTTTTTTTTGGCATTGAATTATTTTCGAAAACTTGAGTATCTTAGAAATAAATTTCGAGACGTACGTTTAAAATGAATTGTTTTCTCGCGGTACTTCCAGGGTGCCACAATATGTTTCAAAATTCTTCTACCTCGAGGACCAAAATGTTTTGAGATATTTTCAATGTTTTATAAACACTTTTACTTAGACCTGAGGGTCGAATATTCTGAAAGCTTTTCACAAAAAGAAAGTGTCCTCATTTTTATCAAATGTGAAATGGTTTTCCAAAGTCTCGATAACGATGTTTCATGTTTTTACTTTTTTTGGAAAGGTGATACTCAAGATCGACCGGTGTTTTTCTAAATTATTTTCCAAATGAGGTTTTCGTTTTTAAAACCTATCCATTCCCGTTTGAGGGCTGGGTATGTATGTATGATGTTGGCTTTGTCGCTATGATGTTAACTCCCGAATATGATCGAGTTGGTGGCATGAACGTTGAGGCGTTGCCACGTATTTGTTGTACTAGCCCTCTGTGAGAGGTGTGAACTGGTACTTAATGGTTGTCGTATCGTGGTGGATTGCGTGTCCCACACGAGTGTGAGATGTTGAAGCTTGGGTTTGTACGTTGGTGTACATATGTGATTGTTTCATGATGTTTGTATTACGTGCTGGTTATCGTTCAGGCCATTGAGGTCGCCAAACGATACCGTCGTTGTTGTAGTGTTTGTGTGTGTATTACTTTACGATGGTAATCGTTGTATATGATATGTGTTATGATTCCTGTTGTGCTGAGTTGGCATCTCCGGTATGTTGTTTTGCGGTGTTATGTTCCATTGTATCTAGCATTTATATTTTCGGTATGCCGAGCCGAGGCATTTCAACCGTGATGTGCCGGGGGAATGTACGTGAAATTTGTCCTTCTCGTCAGTAACACATTTCGAGTGTGGACTCGAGGGTCACCGAATTCAGTTTTGCGAATTGCCTACCGAGACTTTCGGAGTTCGCGCTTCAGCACAGATATCAGAATCGGCTTTGAGAGGCCTTTGAAGGATGTTTCTGTCGATTGCCTGTTGTGTCGTCTCCTTGATTTCGTTGTTGTAAGTTTCGGGGACGACACTTCTTTTAGAAGAGGTCGAATATAATACCCGTATTATTTTTGGCTTCTATATTTTCTCTTTCTCCAGTCTATCGATACACTCATGTTCGTTGATACTTTCTGAACTTGTTCTGTATTTCGGTTTCATCGTTCGAACGAGCTGTGATCTTGTTTTGGGTCGATCTGGTTATCGCTGTAACTTTTCCGAGTTCGGTTCGATTCTTGTGAACCTTGTTCGGAGGTAGCATCTTTTGATTCTACTAATTCTTTTATTCGAAGTGGATCGGATTTGGAACTTCTGTATTTTCGACTCTGTCGACTCGTTTATGTTCATTGACATTTTCTGAGCTTGTCCTGCCCCTTGCTTTTGTTGATCGAATGAGGGTGGTATTATTTCGGAACTATTCGTTCGTCGTTGTGACTTTTCAATTGTTATTCCCTTTCCTGTGGATCTTATGTGAGTGTGCATCTTGTTGTTTTCACCGGATCATGTTTTGTCTCGAGTCGAGATGTGAACCTCGGAGTTGTCGGTTGACCTTATTGTTCTTCGTGATCCGAACATGATCGTTCGATTTTTGTTGTCTCGATCTTTGTGGTTCGATCGTTTGATTGTTCGGTTTTTGTTGATCTCGTTTCGTGATTGTTGAACATTCAGACTCCTTCGAAATTCCCTTAAGTTCGGGAAATTAGTCTCGTTTTCGATCTTCCAACCCTTGGGCGGTGGAATTCCGTATTTGTTCAGCGTGTGGCTCATGTTTTGATTGATATACCGTTGGGTTGGTCAATCGTATCGATTTTCGTTGGTTGTGTTTTGTGATTGTTCAGATAATCGACTTGATTGTATTATCTGTTTGATGACACTTGTCACTTGTTGATCTTATTATGTCTCTACCGGTGGCATTGTGTTGGTCGTCCTGGAGCGTGTTTTCACGCCGTATATTCCTTTGCGTTGCTTGTAACGTTTCGCCGATGGGCGTAAGTTACGCATTTCTTGTGTATCTCGTTGAGTTTTCCTGGCGGGGATATTGCTTCTCCCTACTTGTTTTAAGTTTCGGGACGAAACTTCTTTTAAGGAGGGTAGAATGTCATATCCGCAATTTCGAATTTCGGTAATTTTCTTTTTTCGGCGGAAGTCCGTTTTGACGACTCGCTCATGACTGTTTCGTCATTTCGAGAATGATTAATTCTGTACTTTTTGTCATCCGAGTTCGTTTCGGTGTTGTTTTGTTGAGTTCCGTGCTTTTTAGCGACTTTTCCGCACTTGAGTTCGATTCTTGCGAATCTCGGTCGAAACTGCTGTTTCGAGTTTCCCGTAAGTTCATTTAATGTTATTATTCATGTTGCGAGCTTTGGTTCGGTGTTTCGATCGTGTATCGTGATTTCCGGGCGATTTGGGCCATTTTTGTAATTTTCCAAAGTTTGGGGTAATTACTTCCGTTGTCGAATTCCGACACTTCGGGTGGTTGGAATCGTGTGTTCTATTAGCGCTTGGATTCGTCTTTGCGAGTACTTCGTAACCGTATCTTCGATTTTTACTCAGGTTCGGGTTTCGGGGTCGTCCGGGCCGTCGGAGTGGCCACGGCCGAGTCACGGCCGGAGCAGGCTGGCTTTGGCGAGTTCTGGCCGTAAGGTGCGATTCTGGCCGTGCGTGTGCGATTACGGCCGTAAGGCGTGATCGGGCACGGCCGTATGGCGCTGGCGGCTTCTGACGAAGGCGATTCTGGCCGTAATGTGCGAAATTCTGGCCGTAAGTGTCCATTTGGTCTTGGGTAGATTTTTGACGAATGCGTTCGGCCTAAGGCTCCGAAATACGGCCGTAAGGGACCGAGTTATGGCCGTAAGGCCTGCCGATTCTGGCCGTAACCTGTCGGCCATATATAGGCTGGCTCGGCGGACCGTTTTTTCATTTTTTCTCCTTCTTTCGGTGGTGGCGGAGTGCGACGGAAATCGAGTCCTTGGCCGGTTCTAATCATTTCCAAGGCATTTTGGAAGATCCTTGTTGATTATATCATCATCCAATCCGTGTTCTTCGTCGAATCAAGGTATATCTCTTGATTTTCCTTCAAGTTGACTTTTTGGGAATTTGTTCTTGATTTCGATTCTAGTCCGATTTTGATACATCGGTTGGTGTAGTATGATGTTATTAATCGTGTTCTGTGGGTTGTATATCCATATATCAAGTTTGTTTAACTCGATTGACGATTCGAGTGTTCTTGGGAATTATTGAACATTTAGTGTTCGATTAAATGTCCCAATGAGTTTTCCTTCGATAGTTTGTTGGGATTTAGTTGTTTTGGCCTTGATTCTCGTCGTAACCATGTGTTATTGTTCCTTAGGAGGTTTATAGGTGTTCGAGGATTCCGATGTTGAATCCCGTTTGGTGATTGATGATTCGTGTGGTGTTATTCTCGTAATACTCGTGGTGCTATCACGTTCTTGATATTGTTCGGGGGTTCGGGGCTATTCGACCGCGTCCTATCCGTCGTCTTATTGCGATTGTGATTTCGAGGCAAGTACCTTGCCCATACTATTCTTGTTTTATGGATATGATAATTAGTGATCGTCTAAATGTGGTTGTTTGGTCGTTTGAATTGAACTTTCAAAAGATTCGGTTTAGCCTTGTTAAAGGCTTGCTTTCAAAACGCGTGTGTTTTGTGAATGGCGTGGTTTGTGAATAACTATGTGAATTCTATGTATATGCTTGGTGTTAATGTTGCACTTGGTATTGTGTGTGGACGTATATTATTTCATTTCGGTGCGTTGTGGATTGACGTGGTGTTTTGCTAAGTGTTTGATGCCTCTGGGCGAATTGTTTGAATATCCTTGATGTGATATGTTATTTGTGTGAATGTGTGGATATGGTTGAAGGTCTACGGTGACACATGGCACGTGATCATGTGGTCAGGATGCAACAAGTGATTGATCCAACCGTGAGAGCCTGAGATAATCTACGGTGGCACATAGCATGCGATTATGTGGCCAGGATGCAACAAGCAATTGATCCAACCGTGAAATGTTTGTGATTCGTTTCGCTAGCCAACTCGGGAGGGTCCTTTGAGGCCTCGGGTGGGATGTCTGTGGTAGCGTCCCGGTCCTAGGCGATGCGCGTGCGTGATTATGTTTCGTTGATTTTACGTCTGTTGAGGACACGTGATGTTGGGCTCTGACCTTGTAAATTTTTGGTGGTTTCCTATTTGCGAAAACAAAACATTTGGGTTGTGACCCTATTGATTTTTGGGAAGAGAAGGATTTTATAATCCTAAATTGTTTTCTATTAAAACTCTCGATGGCATTTTAAACTGTTTTATAAATTGTTTCCCTTTATTTGCGATCTTTCGGTTTTGGAAATGTTTACCCAAACTCTTGCCTCGGGAAGTACTTTTCTTTACGTTTGGATCTTTGAGGATTCCTGGTTATTGTTATTCGTGGAATGTGAATTGTATGGCTCGTATTTGCACTTTGTTCTTGCACTAGCAAAACAGTGGAGTTTTGCTAACCCCCGAGTATTCGGGGGGTGGATGTCTATTTTTGCATTCAGGTTTTGGAGCATAGCACAGGGTCGGCACGAAGGATGATGAAAGATGAACGATACTAATCACACGAGGATCCGTTGATGTCGTATTAGTCTAGTTGTATTTTCTTTTCCGCTGCAGTATCTTTTCCCCGTTGTACGGGAGTTTATTGTATTTTGACCCCTGCGTGGGTATGTGTTTGGAATTGAGTTGTATGTTATTATTGAAAGACCAAGTCGGTCTACTGAGTCATTTTAGCCTTAAAGGCGATGTTTAGATGTTTGATTTTAGCTATCCGCCTGCTAGATCCTCGAGGAGAGGGTCTACGGCGTGTAATATCCCTGAGTGGATTGGGGGTGTTACATAAATGGTATCAGAGCTTAGGTTGAGGAAAACCTAGGCTGTCGGGTCAAGTCGTGTTGTTTGAGTCTTGTTTCGTCGGATTTTATCTGACTGAGTCATGTCGCGACGCGTCGTCTGAGTTTGTTGGTCGTGATTAGTATCGTGTGGCGATCATCATCTTCGTGCGACCTGTGGCTGTAAGTATCCCTTCTTTGTGTTGTGCCTCGTGTGACACGAGCTATTTTTATGATTGTTTGTTCAGTGACGGAATCCTCTTATGGATTTTGATTTCGTGAAATGTGGTTATTTGGCTCTAATATTTTGTTCATATGAGGAGTAGTGTTGCTGGATTGTGCATGTTGAACTGTATTTCTTTTATCCGCTGCGTGAGTTCTTTTGTAATGACTTTCGGTATCTTACCGACTGAGTTTTATTTCGAAAACCGATTCCCTTAACCGAATTTTTGGCATTATGGCCTTGATCATTTTGGCGAAATTCTTATGACGGTATTTAGCATTTTGTAAATGGCTTCTGTTAGTTTTTGGAATATTACCGTCATTGGCCTTTTTTTTGCATTTTTGTAAATGGTTTTTAGCCTGGTGGGTTCCGACGCGGGACCCACAGTGGTATGATGTTTCGTGTGATTACCTGAAATTTTTGGGCATTCTAGCCTTTTTGGCATCGTTTTTTTTTTTTTTTGGCATTGAATTATTTTTGAAAACTTGAGTATCTTAGAAATAAATTTCGAGACGTACGTTTAAAATGAATTGTTTTCTCGCGGTACTTCCAGGGTGCCACAATATGTTTCAAAATTCTTCTACCTCGAGGACCAAAATGTTTTGAGATATTTTCAATGTTTTATAAACACTTTTACTTAGACCCGAGGGTCGAATATTCTGAAAGCTTTTCACAAAAAGAAAGTGTCCTCATTTTTATCAAATGCGAAATGGTTTTCCAAAGGCTCGATAACGATGTTTCACGTTTTTACTTTTTTTGGAAAGGTGATACTCAAGATCGACCGGTGTTTTTCTAAATTATTTTCCAAATGAGGTTTTCGTTTTTAAAACCTATCTATTCCCGTTTGAGGGTTGGGTATGTATGTATGATGTTGGCTTTGTCGCTATGATGTTAACTCCCGAATATGATCGAGTTGGTGGCATGAACGTTGAGGCGTTGCCACGTATTTGTTGTACTAGCCCTCTGTGAGAGGTGTGAACTGGTACTTAATGGTTGTCGTCTCGTGGTGGATTGCGTGTCCCACACGAGTGTGAGATGTTGAAGCTTGGGTTTGTACGTTGGTGTACATATGTGATTGTTTCATGATGTTTGTATTACGTGCTGGTTATCGTTCAGGCCATTGAGGTCGCCAAACGATACCGTCGTTGTTGTAGTGTTTGTGTGTGTATTACTTTACGATGGTAATCGTTGTATATGATATGTGTTATGATTCCCTGTTGTGCTGAGTTGGCATCTCTGGTATGTTGTTTTGCGGTGTTATGTTCCATTGTATCTAGCATTTGTATTTTCGGTATGCCGAGCCGAGGCATTTCAATCGTGATGTGCCGGGGGATTGTACGTGCAATTTGTCCTTCTCGTCAGTAACACATTTCGAGTGTGGACTCTAGGGTCACCGAATTCAGTTTTGCGAATTGGCTACCGAGACTTTCGGAGTTCGCGCTTCAGCACAGATATCAGAATCGGCTTTGAGAGGCCTTTGAAGGATGTTTCTGTCGATTGCCTGTTGTGTCGTCTCCTTGATTTCGTTGTTGTGAGTTTCGGGGACGACACTTCTTTTAGAAGAGGTCGAATATAATACCCGTATTATTTTTGGCTTCTATATTTTCTCTTTCTCCAGTCTATCGATACACTCATGTTCGTTGATACTTTCTGAACTTGTTCTGTATTTCGGTTTCATCGTTCGAACGAGCTGTGATCTTGTTTTGGGTCGATCTGGTTATCGCTGTAACTTTTCCGAGTTCGGTTCGATTCTTGTGAACTTTGTTCGGAGGTAGCATATTTTGATTCTACTAATTCTTTTATTCGAAGTGGATCGGATTTGGAACTTCTGTATTTTCGACTCTGTCGACTCGTTTATGTTCATTGACATTTTCTGAGCTTGTCCTGCCCCTTGCTTTTGTTGATCGAACGAGGGTGGTATTATTTCGGAATTACTCATTCGTCGTTGTGACTTTTCAATTGTTATTCCCTTTCCTGTGGATCTTATGTGAGTGTGCATCTTGTTGTTTTCACCAGATCATGTTTTGTCTCGAGTCGAGATGTGAACCTCGGAGTTGTCGGTTAACCTTATTGTTCTTCGTGATCCGAACATGATCGTTCGATTTTTGTTGTCTCGATCTTTGTGGTTCGATCGTTTGATTGTTCGGTTTTTGTTGATCTCGTTTCGTGATTGTTGAACATTCAGACTCCTTCGAAATTCCCTTAAGTTCGGGAAATTAGTTTCGTTTTCGATCTTCCAACCCTTGGGCGGTGGAATTCCGTATTTGTTCAGCGTGTGGCTCATGTTTTGATTGATATACCGTTGGGTTGGTCAATCGTATCGATTTTCGTTGGTTGTGTTTTGTGATTGTTCGGATAATCGACTTGATTGTATTATCTGTTTGATGACACTTGTCACTTGTTGATCTTATTATGTCTCTACCGGTGGCATTGTGTTGGTCGTCCTGGAGCGTGTTTTCACGCCGTATATTCCTTTGCGTTGCTTGTAACGTTTCGCCGATGGGCGTAAGTTACGCATTTCTTGTGTATCTCGTTGAGTTTTCCTGGCGGGGATATTGCTTCTCCCTACTTGTTTTAAGTTTCGGGACGAAACTTCTTTTAAGGAGGGTAGAATGTAATATCCGCAATTTCGAATTTCGGTAATTTTCTTTTTTCGGCGGAAGTCCGTTTTGATGACTCGCTCATGACCGTTTCGTCATTTCGAGAATGATTAATTCTGTACTTTTTGTCATCCGAGTTCGTTTCGGTGTTGTTTTGTTGAGTTCCGTGCTTTTTAGCGACTTTTCCGCACTTGAGTTCGATTCTTGCGAATCTCGGTCGAAACTGCTGTTTCGAGTTTCCCGTAAGTTCATTTAATGTTATTATTCATGTTGCGAGCTTTGGTTCGGTGTTTCGATCGTGTTTCGTGATTTCCGGGCGATTTGGGCCATTTTTGTAATTTCCCAAAGTTTGGGGTAATTACTTCCGTTGTCGAATTCCGACACTTCGGGTGGTTGGAATCGTGTGTTCTCTTAGCGCTTGGATTCGTCTTTGCGAGTACTTCATAACCGTATCTTCGATTGTTACTCAGGTTCGGGTTTCGGGGTCGTCCGGGCCGTCGGAGTGGCCACGGCCGAGTCACGGCCGGGCGAGGCTGGCTCGCCGAGTTCTGGCCGTAAGGTGCGATTACGGCCGTAACGTGTGCGATTACGGCCGTAAGGCGTGATTGGTACGGCCGTATGGCGCTGGCGGCTTCTGACGAAGGCGGTTCTGGCCGTAATGTGTGCGATTACGGCCGTAAGTGTCCATCAGTCTTGGGTAGATTTTTGACGAATGCCGGTTACGGCCGTAAGGCTGCCGAAATCGGCCGTAAAGGGACCGAGTTACGGCCGTAAGGCACGCTGCCGATTCTGGCCGTAACCTGCCCGACCATATATAGGCACAGCTCGGCGGACCGCTTTTTTTTCATTTTTTCTCCTTCTTTCGGTGGCGGCAGTGCGACGGGAAATCGAGTCCTTGGCCAGTTCTAATCATTTCCAAGGCATTTTGGAAGATCCTTGTTGATTATATCATCATCCAATCCGTGTTCTTCGTCGAATCAAGGTATATCTCTTGATTTTCCTTCAAGTTGACTTTTTGGGAATTTGTTCTTGATTTCGATTCTAGTCCGATTTTGATACATCGGTTGGTGTAGTATGATGTTATTAATCGTGTTCTGTGGGTTGTATATCCATATATCAAGTTTGTTTAACTCGATTGACGATTCGAGTGTTCTTGGGAATTATTGAACATTTAGTGTTCGATTAAATGTCCCAATGAGTTTTCCTTCGATAGTTTGTTGGGATTTCCGTTGTTTTGGCCTTGATTCTCGTCGTAACCATGTGTTATTGTTCCTTCCGGAGGTTTATAGGTGTTCGAGGATTCCGATGTTGAATCCCGTTTGGTGATTGATGATTCGTGTGGTGTTATTCTCGCAATACTCGTGGTGCTATCACGTTCTTGATATTGTTCGGGGGTTCGGGGCTATTCGACCGCGTCCTATCTGTCGTCTTATTGCGATCGTGATTTCGAGGCAAGTACCTTGCCCATACTATTCTTGTTTTATGGATATGATAATTAGTGATCGTCTAAATGTGGTTGTTTGGTCGTTTGAATTGAACTTTCAAAAGATTCGGTTTAGCCTTGTTAAAGGCTTGCTTTCAAAACGCGTGCGTTTTGTGAATGGCGTGGTTTGTGAATAACTATGTGAATTCTATGTATATGCTTGGTGTTAATGTTGCACTTGGTATTGTGTGTGGACATATATTATTTCATTTCGGTGCGTTGTGGATTGACGTGGTGTTTTGATAAGTGTTTGATGCCTCTGGGCGAATTGTTTGAATATCCTTGATGTGATATGTTATTTGTGTGAATGTGTGGATATGGTTGAAGGTCTACGGTGACACATGGCACGTGATCATGTGGTCAGGATGCAACAAGTGATTGATCCAACCGTGAGAGCCTGAGATAATCTACGGTGGCACATGGCATGCGATCATGTGGCGAGATGCAACAAGCGATTGATCCAACCGTGAGATGTGTGTGATTTGTTTCGCTAGCGGCTCGGGAGGGTCCTTCGAGGCCTCGGGTGGGATGTGCGTGGTAGCATCCCGGTCTAGGCGATGCGCGTGCGTGATTATGTTTCGTTGATTTTACGTCCGTTGAGGACACGTGATGTTGGGCTCGACCACGTAAATTGTTGGTGGTTTCCTATTTGCGAAAACAAAACATTTGGTGTGACCCTATTGATTTTGGGAAGAGAAGGATTTTATAATCCTAAATTGTTTTCTATTAAAACTCTCGATGGCATTTTAAAGCTTTTATAAATTGTTTCCCTTTATTTGCTATCTTAAGGTTTTGGAAAAGTTAACCCAAACTCTTGCCTCGGGAAGTACTTTTCTTTACGTTTGGATCTTTGAGGATTCCTGGGTATTGTTATTCGTGGAATGTGAATTGTATGGCTCGTATTTGCACTTTGTTCTTGCACTAGCAAAACAGTGGAGTTTTGCTAACCCCCGAGTATTCGGGGGTGGATGTCTATTTTTGCATTCAGGTTTTGGAGCATAGCACAGGGTCGGCACGAAGGATGATGAAAGATGAACGATACTAATCACACGAGGATTCGTTGATGTCGTATTAGTCTAGTTGTATTTTCTTTTCCGCTGCAGTATCTTTTCCCCGTTGTACGGGAGTTTATTGTATTTTGACCCCTGCGTGGGTATGTGTTTGGAATTGAGTTGTATGTTATTATTGAAAGACCAAGTCGGTCTAATGAGTCATTTTAGCCTTAAAGGCGATGTTTAGATGTTTGATTTTAGTTATCAGCCTGGTAGATCCTCGAGGAGAGGGTCTACGGCGTGTAATATCCCTGAGTGGATTGGGGGTGTTACAAAAGACACTCAGCCGAAGCTGTCAAATATCACAATCACATGAAGCCAAAGCAGCCCGAAGCTGTATCGATTAGGGCCGAAGCCACGGCACGAAGCCGTATCACAATTAGGGCCGAAGCCACGGCACGAAGCCGTATCACAATTAGGGCCGAAGCCACAGCACGAAGCCGTATCACAATTAGGGCTGAAGCCACGGCACGAAGCCGTATCACCATTAGGGACGAAGCCACGGCATGAAGCCGTATCACAATTAGGGCCAAAGCCACGGCACGAAGCCGTATCACAATTAGGGCCGAAGCCACAGCACGAAGCCGTATCACAATTAGGGCCGAAGCCATGGCACGAAGCCGTATTACAATTTGGGCCATCCAATGGCCGTGACCTACTGAATTGTAGGTGTTGGAAACCCAACCGTGAAGGTTCAAGCCCCAAACTTACCCATAAGAAGCATTAGCCGAGACTAGCCTCCAAAATAATATAATTAATCACAAACGACAATGATCCATAGATTACCGAATTCACCAGAATGATAGTGTGCTACCTTGAGTCGGCCAACACGATAATAATGACTCACGGATGGGCATCGTACTCGACAGTCCCAATTCAATACCTCGATTACCTTAGAATGGTCAATCGATAACAATGACACAACGGATGGGAACTATCCTCGACAGCCCCAATTCAATACCTCGATTGCCTTAGAATGTCCAACCGATAACAATGATGCAGCGGATGATTCAATATCTCGATTGCCTTATAATGGCTAATCGAGGACAATGATGCAATGAATGCCTCGGTACCTTTAATCGGTTACCGACGATGAAGATGAGAATGAATACGACAATACCTTCAATCGGTTAATACAACATGAATGACAGGACGCCAACATTAATAACAATGATTACAACGTCTTAGATCAACATCAATATTAACAACAACAACCGATACATCGATACCGCGAACCGGTGATCGATAATAATAATAACAACGAATATCTCAATGCCTTACCGGCCATTAATGAATGATAATAAACATTTGGCATAATTGCCGGAGAATATCGTATCGAACGATCCCCTAATATCAATGATCTTATGAAGAGACTAAGTCTCGGAATGATATAACACATTCATACACATATATGATAACATTAATCTCATTGACTAGTACAAGTATAAAACTTGCCTTAAACCGACTGCGAGAATATCCTTCCACGAACAACGCCCTTAATGAAATTGTCGGCCGCTTGAACAACCTTGAACAACACAAATACCAATAATTCGTTTAATACACGAATCAAACATGATCACAACCAATTCAAGAGGTCGATACAATAAATCCCAAAGTCATTGAGGCATTTCGACAAACACCTTGAATACAATCTCCCATCCTAAACAACCAAACCCAATTGTATCGAAAAACCAACTTCAAACAAATGATTCAATCTAACAAAACACCTTCAATACAATCGATAATCCAATAGGAATACTCAAATCGAGCTTACGATAACATTTTATCAAAAATCCCAATTCCAAGTCAACCTTCAAAGTATTCTTGAGAAAAACTTCCAACAATCCGATGATAACTCATAAAAACTCGTAATCAAATGTATATCCATCACAAATCATGATTATATCATCCAAAACCTCAAGCTCCAACTCAAAAACAAATCTAGGGTTGAAGAAATTACCTTGGATTAGGATGAAGAATCCACAAACATGTTGTTAATCCTCACCACAACTTGAAGAAGATGAAATTATCTGAGTTTAATGATGCTAAATTGCCCAAAATATCGCCCACAAATCGTCCAAGGAGGAGAGGAAGAAGAAAAGTGATGAACTGAGCTTGATTCTCATGAAAAACGCAATTATAGTGCACACTGCACTGTGTGCCGCGTCCCGGCCGAGTGTGCCGCGGCACAGGGCCAAAATCTGCCCCCAGTGCTCGGCAGTGTGCCGCGGACCGGCCGAGTGTGCCGCGGCAGTGACTCGGCAGTGTGCCGCGGCCCTGCCGGCAAGAGCCGCGGCCCCCGGTACAGGCGGGTCGGCCAAAATTGCAACATGTGTGTATATTAGCTATTTCGACCATAACTCCCTCGTCCGGACTCCGATTGACTCACCGTTTGAACAATTGGAAAGCTATATTGATGATATATAATATTGAAAAGATTCAGAATTTTTGGAGTTTTCAAAAATTAATGGTGATTTTACAAAGTCGAACTCATACGTGGAAAAGTCGCTTAAGAACACGGAACTCAACAGAACGACACTGAGACGAACTCGGATGACAAAAAGTGTAGAATTAATAATTCTCGGAATGACGAAATGGTAACAATAGAGTCACTAATATGGAATTCTGCCAAAAAAATAAAATTACCGGAAATCCAAATTACGGATATTACATCATTTACCTGAAAGGTATGGGCTTGTGCACTTGGAGGAGCTGGGTCTTCATGAGGTTCCAAGTGATAGCCAAGAGACCGACCCGACGACCTATGATGAAGCGATGGTAGATGTAGACTCCGCGAAGTGGCGTGAAGCTATGGAAGCTGAGATAGACTCGATGCATATCAATCAGGTCTGGACTCTAGTAGACCGCCCCAAGGGCATAGTGCCTATTGTGAACAAGTGGATCTACAAGAGAAATACTGATGGTGATGGAAAGGTTGAAGCCTATAAGGCCAGGCTTGTGGCAAAGGGTTATACCCAGAAAGAAGGGATCGATTACCACGATACCTTCTCGCCCGTAGCCATGATCAAGTCTATTCGCATGATGCTTGCTATAGCTGCCTACCACGATTACGAGATATGGCAAATGGATGTAAATACGGCTTTCCTTAATGGATTCCTCGGGGAGGAAATCTATATGGAGATGACATTCTACTAATAAGAAATGATGTGGGAATGCTCAGTTCTGTAAAAGCTTGGCTTTCGAGTAATTTCTCCATGAAAGACTTGGGAGAAGCAACCTATATTCTTGGAATTCGACTATACCGGGATAGAGCTAAGAGAACAATAGGCCTTTCCCAAGCCCTCTATATAGATAAGATCTTAAAGCGATTTAAGATGGATGATTCTAAAAGAAGGTTCCTACCGATGCGACATGGAATAAAACTCACCTTGAAGATGTGTCCTCAAAGTGAGGAACAACGAAAGGAAATGAGTAATATACCATATGCTTCGGCCATGGGTAGCCTTATGTATGCTATGTTGTGTACGAGACCTGACATTGCGCATGCAGTAAGCATGGTGAGTAGGTTTCAGGCAAACCCAGGTAGGGAACATTGGACTGCTGTAAAGAACGTTCTCAAGTACTTACGAAGGATTAGAGATATGGTTCTTATGTATGGCGGTAGAGAATTGGATGTGGTGGGATTCACTGATTCGGACTTCCAAGGACTGAAGGACGACTCGATGTCTACTTCTGGCTACATATTTACTCTTAATGGAGGAGCAGTATCTTGGCGTAGCGCCAAGCAAAGCGCGACTGCTGATTCCACCTGTCAGGCTGAGTATCAAGCAGCCTCGGAGGCTTCCAAGGAAGGGTTCTGGATTAAGAAGTTTCTGGGAGAACTTCAAGTGATACCATGTGCTTAGCTGCCTGTTCCACTGTACTGCAACAACGACGGAGCTGTAGCACAGGCCAAGGAGCCGAGGTTTTACAACAGCACCAAACATATTGAGAGGAAGTATCATATCGTAAGAGAATTTGTTCGCAAGGGATACATTATGCTACCCAGAGTAGACTCGGCCGACAACGTCGCCGATCCACTGACCAAGCCACTTTCTCAGACTAGCTTGGAGCGTCATCTGGAGAACATAGGTATTAGATACCATAGTGTGTGGCATTGAGTGCAAGTAGGAGATTGTTAGGAGTATGCCCTCGAATGCCACTCAGAGGATGTTGAATGAGGGCATTGTACTTGGTATTATGTAAATCATCAATATAAGGCAATGGATGTTTCTTTATTTACTGGTAGTTACTGGCATTCCTAACTCATAAATATTCATGTAGAAACTAGTTCGTGTATTTGAGAGCAAAACGTTCCACTCCTTATTGGATAAGGGGGTCGGCACTGGAAAGGTTTATAGCTCAAATACTTAATCGTTTGCAAGTCGATGAAACTTGACTGGGCGTTAAGTTTATGTGAAGACTTGTATGACGTGTTATTTGAAAAGGAGAGTGTCTGTCGAACATTAATGGTTAGTGGGAGCACACGTTATAGGTATGCTAATTAGATTAGTATACTCGAACCGACTCACCCTCGATTCGTCACACGGATTTCACTCCGGGACAATCAATGATGGAATCGAAAGGTTGTGATAGGTATTCGTGAACCTTCGACTTGAGGATTGAGTAGGGATGTGCTTGTGACGTCAAGATTTTCATTAGAGTAGTTCGACCCTATAAACCGGAAGGCGGGGGTCAACCTCGACGTGCATCTTGATGGGCAAGTAGCAGGTCCTACTGAATACCAAGATAGAATTCTTTCTCCTGTTAGTGAACGGGTTATATGTCCTATGCGGTTATTGGCAGATGAGATCATAAGTCTTTGGCCAAAGCATTGGAGCTAGCTGTATTAGATACACGAGAGCTCGATGATCTCAATTTGCATTAACGCATGCATAACATCAAGTACAGATGGGGTTTGACTGACCGTGACCCTATAACTTGATCGGGACATTTGAAAGAAGGGTTTATACGTATACTGGTATTCACGACAGAATGGTTCTTGAATGATCCCAATCATTCGTTCTCAGTTAAGTGCAGTGTAGGCCGCGAGTGGCTAGGTGGTGCTACTACTCTTTGGTTCCTCCCATTGCTGACTGAGACGGACCTACCGAGTCGCGCAATATGATTGACGACGGAATGAATAAAGCTAATTCTCTCATTATGAATATTAGATATTGGATATCTAATTTTGGAACATTGGATGTTTAAATCAATTTATTGGATAAATTGATTTACGGCCTAATGAATTAAATAAATTACTGGGTGATTAATTTAATTCATGTATATAATTATTTCTTGGAGAAATTAATTATATTATTTTGTATTTGATATGTTTAATTAATTGGATTAATTAATCGATATAAATACATCGATACGGAATCGGAGTTTATCTGTTTAGACCCTCGGGAGTCCGAAACGAACCGAACTCGTCCGATTTCTAGCATGCCCCCCCCCCCCCACATTCCACCCACCTTCCTTGTGGACTCTTGTTCCATTCTTTAATGGATTATGATTGACATGGTGGGGTAGATTCTCATTGGTATGAGTTGTAACATGTGGGAGAAGTTGAATAAGAGGGATGAAGACATCTTTCATTTACTCACTTGATTCCTACGTGAGTTGTGAGAGAAAAGTGAGAGAAAAAGTTTTTCTTCAAGTCATCTTCTTCTTCAACTTTGTTCTTGTTTTTCTTAGAGAAAAATATCAAGACATATATAGAGAGTAAGATTAAAACACTTAGAGAGTGTAGTAATCTTTACATATATAGCTTCATCACTTAGCTCTAGCCGTATCCTCGGAGGATAGCAAGATGATCGTCGTTCCGGTTGTTTCTCCGGCACGTGGCAAGTAGAGACACGGTGTTTTCGGCATTGGATCGTTCAAGGGCTTGAAGCGGAATAGATTCGTAGAGATCAAGCAAAGCTTGGGGAATAGCTCAAGAGAATTCATTTTTTGATATTCATATATACGTAGCTCGATCGATCCTCGTAGGGATTCGAATCGAATTAATTTTCATTTTACCGCTTCCGCTGGGCCTTCGTTTTAGGCACCGAATCCCAACAGATCAACGGTAGTTGGGCTTCCCAATCGTCCTTCCAATCGATGACACATGCCCTCAACATGTCCTCCAACGTCTGAATAGTCCTCTCTGATTGTCCGTCGGACTGAGGATGAAAAGCTGTGCTGAGATTAAGCTGAGTTCCCATAGCATGATGAACTGATTTCCAAAAATGCGACACGAATCGCCCGTCACGATCAGAAACGATACTCTTAGGAGTAACGTGCAATCTCATTATCTCTTTGATGAACAACTAGGCAAGTCTCTCGGGACCCCACGTATCCTTAATCTCAAGGAAATGAGCTGACTTAGTTAAGTGGTCCACAATTACCCAAATTGTATTCATGCCACGACGACTCGTCAAAAAACTCGTGATGAAGTCCATCGAAATATCTTCCCACTTCCACTCTGAAATATGGAGCGGTTTCAGCATACCCCCCGGTCGCTGATGTTCTATCTTGACTTGCTGACAGGTTAAACATCTTGAAACAAATTCCGCGACTTCTCGCTTCATATTACTCCACCAGTAATTTTGTTTCAAGTCTTTGTACATCTTGCTAGACCCCGGGTGAATGGAATAAGGGGTATCATGAGCTTCTCTCAAAATCGAGTTTTTCAACTCATCGTTCGCCGATATGCATAACCGATTCTTAAATCGCAAAAGTCCTTCCTCGTGGACCACAAATCCAGGGGCTTTCCCCTGAATCACATCCTCCCGGATGCGCGACAAAAACGGGTCTGAACCCTGATTCTCCCTAATTGCCTCCTCAAGTGGCGATGAAATCTCCAACATGTAAAGTTGCCCTTGCACTCGCTGAAACCAGACCTCAATCTCGGGTTGAAGGAATTCCTGTTGAAGCTCTTTCTGAACTGTTAAACGAGCAAGCATTTGCTCCTGAATGGACTTACGACTGAAGGCATCAGCGACCACATTCGCCTTGCCCGGGTGGTACAGGATCTCAATATCATAATCTTTGATTAGTTCCAACCACCGCCTCTGTCGCATATTTAACTCCTTCTGAGTAAATATATACTTCAAACTCTTATGATCGGTGAATATCTGACAGGTAACGCCATAAAGATAATGGCACTAAATCTTCAATGCGAACACCAAGGCTGCTAGCTCCAGGTCGTGGGTCGGATAATTAACCTCGTAAGGTCTCAATTGCCGTGAAGCATAAGCAATAACCTTCCCGTTCTGCATTAATACACATCCAAGACCGTGTCCGGACGCGTCACTATAAACCACAAATCCTTCCGTTCCTTGCGGCAAGGAAAGGACAGGTGCTGAAATCAAACAACTCTTGAGTTCCTCAAAACTCCGCTGACACGTGTCGGACCACGTGTATCTCTTATCCTTCCGCAAAAGGTTCGTCTTGGGTTGAGCGATTTTAGAAAATCCTTCCACAAATCGCCGATAATAACCATCTAATCCGAGAAAACTTCGGATTTCCTTAACATTCTTCGGAGGTTGCCAATCTCGGATCGCCTCCGTCTTCTGAGGGTCAACACAAACTCCGTCTGATGAAATTACATATCCGAGAAACGTCACCTAGGACATCCAGAACTCACATTTGGAAAACTTTCCATAAAGTTGCTCTCGTCTCAACACGTCAAGAACCTGATGAAGGTGAAATTCGTGCTCCTCACGGTCACGAGAATAAATCAAAATGTCATTAATGAAGACAACCACGAACTGATCCAAATAGTTGATGAAAACCCAATTCATTAATTCCATGAATACCGCAGGTGCATTAGTTAACCCAAACGGCATTACCACGAACTCATAATGACCATAGCGTGTTCGAAATGCCGTCCTTGCGATATTTGACTCTCGAATTCGCAACTGGTGATATCTAGATCTTAAGTCGATCTTGGAAAATACTGAAGCTCCCTGAAGTTGATCCAAAAGATCATCAATACGAGGTATAGGATATTTATTCTTGATCGTAACTCTGTTCAACTCCCGATAATCAATACACAAACGAAATAAACGTCCTTCTTCTTCACAAATAACACTGGTGCTCCCCACGGGGACGCACTCGGTCGGATATAACCTTTCTCAGTCAAATCCTCCAATTGATTCTTCAGTTCCTGCATTTCGGTCGGGGCCATCCGATATGGTGCCTTTGATATTGGAGACGTACCAGGCTCCAACTCAATCGTGAATTCCACATCTCTTTGTGGAGGCAAACCAGGTAACTCGTCTAGAAATACATCGGCATATTCTCTCCCTACCGGAATATCTGCCAACATTATTGATGATTTCTCGGTTTTGGTCATATAGCACCAATAACCAACACACCCCTGACTGAGTAATTTCACTGCTTTTATCAAGTTGATGACTCTACCGGAACAACTGGGATTACCTCCCTGAAATACACATTCGACCCCATCGTCTGAAATGATAGTGACCATACGCTTACGGACACTAATGATGGCATCGTGACGATCCATCCAATCAATACCCAAGATGACGTCGTCTCTCGGTAAATCTACCACGATTAGGTGCGGTCGGAGCTGTGTTGGGACAACGTCGTGAGAAACTCTTTCGGGCTATTTATTATGCAAGCAAAACATTGGACGGAGCCCAACAAAATTACACAATAACGGAGAAAGAAATGCTTGCCGTGGTGTTTGCTTTTGATAAGTTCCGATCATACTTAATTGGGACAAAAACGATAGTACACACGGACCACGCAGCTATCAAATACTTGTTCGAAAAGAAAGATTCTAAACCTCGCCTAATTCGATGGATTCTTTTTTTACAAGAGTTTGATGTGGAAGTTCGAGACATAAAAGGTTGTGAAAATGTGGTAGCCAACCCCTTATCTCGCCTCGAGTACAAAAAGGAGGAGGAGCCCGAGATCGAAGGGATTAAACAAGAGTTTCCGGACGAGCGACTTTTTATGGTAGAAGCTAAATTTTCGTGGTTTGCTGACATTGTTAATTTTTTGGTCGCAGGTGTGCTACCCCCGGATTTATCTCATTATCAAAAGAAGAAATTCCTACATGATATCAAGTTCTATATGTGGGATGATCCATTACTTTTTAAGAGATGTGTCGACATGATCGTGAGGAGATGTGTACCGCAAGAGGAATGGGATGAAATTCTTCAACAATGTCATTCATCACCAATCGGAGGACATTTCGGAGCAACACGGACTGCTGCAAAGGTGTTGTAAAGCGGAATTTATTGGCATACGCTATACAAAGATTGCTATCTCTTCATTCAACAATGCGATAGATGCCAACGAGTAGGAAATATTTCAAGACGTCAGGAGATGCCCCTAACCAACGTAATTGAGGTTGAACTATTTGACGTTTGGGGTATCGACTTCATAGGTCCATTCTCCTCATCATTAGGAAATAAGTACATTCTACTAGCGGTCGAGTACGTATCTCGATGGGTCAAGGCAATTTCTTCCCCAACAAATGATGCTCAAGTAGTAATGAAATTTTTAAAGAAGAACATCTTTTGCCGATTCGGAACTCCAAGAGCATTAATCAGTGATCGGGGATCGCATTTTATCAACAAAATCATGGATAAGCTCCTTCAGAAATATGGGGTCCGATCAAAGAAATCATTGGCCTATCATCCACAAGCAAATGGACAAGCCGAAGCAGCCAACAAAGAGATTAAGCTAATCTTGGAAAAGACGGTGAGTACATCTCAGAAAGATTGGTCATCCAAGCTCGACGATGCACTCGTACGGCCTATAAAACACCTTTGGGAACATCTCCCTATTAACTCATATTTGGGAAATCATGTCACCTACCTTTGGAATTGGAGCATAGAGCGATGTGGGCGGTAAAAAGAATAAACTTGGATTTTGAGGCCGCCGGAAAGAAAAGATTGCTAGAGCTAAATGAATTGGAAGAATTCTGGGATGAATGCTACGAAAACTCTCGAATCTACAAAGAGAGGTCTAAAAGATGGCACGATAAGATGATCGTTAAATATGAATTTATGCCGGGACAACAAGTACTTCTCTATAATTTAAGACTAAAATTGTTCCCCGGAAAATTGAAATCAAGATGGTCGGGTCCATTCGTGATCAAGAAAGTACTTCCACCCGGAATAGTCGAGCTCATGAGCAGAGATGGGGAGCTATTTAAAGTTAATGGACAACGAGTCAAACACTACTATCATCCCAATCAAAAGGAAGCCGTATCCATAATAACTTTAATCGAGCCATAAAAAGTTCCAGTTGAAGACGTCCGGCTGAAGACATTAAACTTAGCGCTAATTGGGAGGCAACCCAATAGTTTTTATTTTTATGTTTTGATCCTTTTCGCATTTTTTTGTATTTTTACTTGTTGTAAAACTAACCGGTTCAATTTTTGGAGTTCAATTCGCAGGAAAAAGACCCGAAAACAAAACTGCATTTTCCAGACCAGTACGACACGGGCCGTGTCATTTGACACGGGCGGGTCGTGCAGGCAGACAATATATCACTTTTTGTGCAGGTATGACACGGGCCGTGTCATTTGACACGGTCGGGTCTGGGGTCCAGTCGATTTTGACGTTCCACGCTAGTACGACACGGGCCATGTCATTTGACACGGTCGAGTCAGGTATCCAGTGGAAATTTTACTTTTTGGGGTAGTACGGCACGGGCCGTGTCAATTGACACGGACGGGTCAGGTGGACAGCAGCGTTTTTAACAAAGGAGACAGGTATGACACGGGCCGTGTCATTTGACACGGGCCGTGTCATTTGACACGGGCCGTGTCAGTCGGACAGTATAAAACCTGAAGCGGCCGACTCCACCATTTCTTTCTTCCCCAATTCTATTTCTTCCCCAAACTCACAAACCCTAGCCCCGAATCCAATTAAATCCGGCAAAATCAAGCAAAATTCGTGTCAAATATCACATAATAACAAAGTGTTCATCATTATTCCACAATCCTAAAGCTTCAAAGGGTACGAATCGGACGAATTCATCCGGGTTTTTGGGTGCGATTTTTTTTCTGAAATTTTCTTCAATTTTCACTCCGAATTCTAGGTATGATTCATGATTTTGGATGGTTTAATTCTTCATTGCATTGAGATTATGTGAAATATGATTTATTGAGCAATTGAGGGTTCTTAAATGGATTTTTGGTGGAATTTGTCTTGAGTAAAAATACGTTGAAATTTTGTCGGTGAATTCATGAATTACATGTTGGATGTATATGATTGAGAGATGTTATTGCATGTTTGAAATTATTGGGATATTACATATAATGACGATTGGCGTTGAAATTTACGGTTGGGGTATTTTTGAAGAAACGCTTATTTTGGGAAAATGCGTAATTTGTAAGAAGTTTGGGGGAGCATTTACTATCAAAAAAATATAGTGATTCTGAGCTTTTGTGAAACAAATGATAATCGATGAATCTCTTGCAGAAAAATGGCCTGGGGACGAGGACGGGGAAATGCCCAACAGGGACGGGGCGCAGCTCAAAGGGAAGGAGGAAGACCCACAACAGAAATTGAACAACCGGAGAGAATACCTACTCAAGGGGCTGTCGAGATGCCCGAGACGTATGGAATTGAACTTCCGCCAAGTCGCCTAGCAAGATGGGAGACATTGGGGCAGAAAAAAATGCTCCCCACTCGATGGCCGGACGAAGAGTGCATGACGGCGATGGGGATAAGAGACGATGTCATGAGGCTACTTGCACGAATAAGTTGGATGACGTTAATGACCCAACATTGGCCCACCTAACGATGCCTCACGTTGGAATTCCTTAGCACACTCTCTGTTAAAAGAGACCCGATTTCGCATGAGCCGACCGCCTTGGAATTCCGGCTAAACAACAAAAACAAAAAAATTGGTCCTGGTGAATTGGATGCTATATATGACGCTCGAAGGCACGGAGAATACCGAATCAATTGGTTCGCGTGTGAAACTTACTGGAGGGCAATGGTTGAATATCCGGGGAGCGATGCATGTCCCTACATCCCAAAGTCGGCAAAAGGATCCTCTCTTTGCAATCCTATCCTCCGCTATCTACACAAGGTGATTGCGAGCACTATCTTCGACCGGAAAGAAACGGGGCCAATTACTCAACGAGAGCTTTATGTTTTATCACATATACTCGACGGAACAAATCCAGCAACTGGAGCTATTATCATGGATCATTTTGAGGATGTTGCCACTAAACCGAGAGGGGAGATTTGGATAGGGGGTTTAATTACCCCTATCGCACTTCATCTTGATGTACCACTAGAAAACCGAACTCCCCTCCTGGGAAATATGCTTCTATCTGTCCAAGTCATGAAGTTGATGAATATTCTCGACTACGACTCTCGCGTTATTTTCCTCCAGAATGACGGCGATCACTTCCTACTCTCGAATACAACTTTGACAACTATTGACAGTATTCGGGATTTAAGAAGTCTACAAATGGCCACGGAAGCGCATAAATTGGCCCGGGAGGCAGCTGGATTAATTTTCCCTAGTGAAAGATACGTTGCTCGGAATGTCCGTCCTAGGCGTACGGAATTTGAGGATAGAGCCGAGAGGATGCGAGAAGAAGAGAGGGAGGAAATAATGGAGGAGGAATTCTACTATGAGAGAGGCCCTGAAGACGAAAGAGAAACGGGGGAGGAAGAAGAGAGAGGGAGAGAACGGCCCGAGTTGTCGAGACAGGCCGAATCAAGACATGCCATATCTCGTTCCACGCTGAGAGAAGAGTTGGAAGCTTTCCGAGAGGAGACCCGTCAAAGACAAGACGAGATGCTAGCAATTTTACGACGAATGGAAGATTGGCATGTCCAACAAGGCCACTTTCCTCCGCCAAATCAGTAGGACCGGTTGTAAGTATTTCTTGACCCAAAGTTTTTATTGTTTAAATACTATACCCCCTTCGTGTGTATACTCTTTAATTCAAGTTTGGGGGGAGATATTGGGTCAAGAAATACCTACATTGTTTGTTTGTTTTTATTTTTTGGATTTTGATTTACGTTTTGGTTTGAATTTTTTTTTGTGTGTTTTATTTTAGTGTGTTTTATTTCGAACTTGGTGTGTTTTGATGATGGTGAATTTAGATGAAACTCGAAAGAATGAACTCTTGTCTTGGATGCCTCGGGATTTACTTTGTTATTTTGATATGTAAATCGAGTATAAGTTGAAGGGGAAAAATTGTAGAATAATCAAAAGGGTGTGAAATTGAATAAATAGTTTAATCTCTTGGAAATATGAACAAATATAGCTTGTGAGCTTTTGAACCTTCGTGCATCATTAAATATGCAAGTTTCATTGTCGAGTGTACCATTCATGTTTTTAAGACTCTAGAACTTGCCCTGGTATCTTATTCGAAACTACAAGTGTGTGTGCAAATTAGTGAAAGTGATTTTAGGCGATTTTTATTGGCAACCCTTCAAACCTTTTGGCCAACCCGAAAAATTTATTTCCCTAGTTAGCCCGATTGAGCTTAAAGCCTATTTCTTGTTAGCCACATTATGAGCTTTCCGTTGCATTATAAACTTTTGTCCCTATACTTGAGCTATTTAGAACAAATTGGCAAAAGAATGAAAAGATGTGTGGAAGCGATTGGGAAGATTGTTGGTTCAAATGAAATGATTCATCAAAATAAATTTGAAGGAAGAATGGTGTGATTTTAATGTTGTCCACCACATGAAAACATAAAAAGAAAAAGTTTGTGGACACAAAAGAAATGAGATGTATTGGAGCGATAAGGAGGAATAAAGTTGTGATTCTCACTTTCAAAAGCGCTTAGTGCGATTATATTGAAATCAAGGGGTTGAACAAAGCAAATTCCAAGGGAAAACAAAATTTTGAGCTTCTAATTGAGCGAAGTGATTATTGAGATAATGTTCTAATTTGCTCAAGTCAAGTCACTTTAAGCCATACTTATCCTACCCCGACCAAAAAACCTACATTACAACCGATAAAGTCCTTTTTGATTCACCAAATTTGCATGCACAACTAGTGGTAGAGATGTAGACGATTGGCAAGCCTATGGGGATTCTTATTTCATTGAATGAGTTTTGAGCATCACTTATCCCATTATACACTTCGAGAGTGAGGGAATACACTTGACCAGCGAGGTTCATATTATTTAAGTATTAGCTATGCGGTTAAGGAAGCACCCCAGAGATTTGCATACTTTACAGAACTCGACTTATTTATTTCTTGAGGCGCATTGATGAACTTTCAAAATGATCCTTTGAGGTATGTTGAGGGACGAGTTCCCTTAAGAGTGGTTATTTTAAAGTGCATTGCTCGAGATGATCAACGTTCAAGTTTGGGGGATTTTGATAACACTCATTTTTACACATATTTTTGCACCGATTTTCCGGATTTTAAGATCCTAAAATGTGTAGAACTGTGTCGTTTATGCTCATATTGTGTTTATTGGACTCGATCATGCTTGGGTACGTTTTGTTGATTTTATAGGTACTTTATGGACATAAATCAAACAAGAACGAAGTCTCAAACCCCAATACATATCAAGCAATGCGGAAACGAGAGATCGGGCCTAAAAAGGAGTCAAAACGGTGTCAAAACGGATCAACACGAGATCGGCCGTGTCATAAGCCCGGTCGTGCCAATTGACACGATCGGGTTTTATATCCAGGCAGTTTTTTATTATCTGGACGAGTATGACACGGGCCGTGTCATTTGCTCGGCCGTGTCAATTGACACGGTCGAGTTCCCTGTCCAGCGAGTTTCGGAGTTTTGAGCACACTATGACACGGGCCGTGTCATTTGACATGGGCCGTGTCACTTTTCGGTGGAAAAATCACCTTTTGACATTTTTGCAAGATTTGTGTATGAAAAGTGATGTTTTTGGCTTTATAAAAAGGGATATTGGGCAAGACTTGGGAGATATGCTGAAGATTGGAGAGATTAGAGAGAGAGAAACACAAGATTGAGGGGTTTTCACTCCAAAAAGAAGGAGATTTGAGAAAATTCTTGAAGAACACTTCAAGAACATTTGAAGGCTTCAACCGGGATCAACCAAGACACCTTACGAGTTTTATCTTTTTCCTATCTTTTATCTATTTTGTTGTTTTATTTAGCATGAACATGATGAATATGATGATTATTAATCTTTCTTTCATTACCATGTCCGGCTAAACTCATTAGATTCCGGGCATGGGAGTACGTTGATTTGCTATGATTTTGAGGGATTGATGATTATATTTATCTAGTGTGATTTCTTTATCAAATACTTGGTTTTGATTCATGTTTAGACACTTGATCAATGTTTTTACATGTTAAACTTAATTGCTCATAATTCGAGAGAAGAGGACATTAATAGGCTTCGAGTATTTGACGTAGTAAATTACGAGATTGAGAAATCGGTGATGAACTATGATGATATCTAATCTTATAGATAATTTATAATAGACGGAGACGTCGTTATAGGTTGTTTAATCTACGTTTTAATGCATCTCGGGAGAGACTTTAGAATATTGTTGTGATCATCATTTTGGAGACGCACTTAGAACCTTTTGGAACCAATCCCGACTAAATTTAGTAATCAACGGAAACCTAGCCTTGGAATCTACCTTTTTAAACTCTTGCAATTCGCTTCCATTCGGATATTTTCAATTGTTTTAATTTATTGTGATCATTGTATTTTATTTCATTAATCATCCATTTTACCTTTCGATCGTCTAGATAAAACCGGAGACACTATAATCTAGTACTCAACACACTAAGAATATTTAGTCTCTGTGGAATACGACCTTGCTCGCCGCTTTCTACATATTCTCCGTACACTTGCGGATTGTTTAAAAATATAGCGAACATGAACACCCTTATTGTAACCCATTTTCATGCTTTCTACCAGGGATTGCCTTTAGTTAAATTGCGTTTGTAGGTTCGAAGGTCGAGATTGAGTCCCAATAATTAATGTTAAGTGTTAATGATTAGCGTAAATTTTTATAAGTTTTGTAAATTTTGTTAAAACTATAACAATAAATTAATTTTCTAAAAGCTTCTATACACATCTGCATTCAAGCATCAAAGTATTAAACGGTTGCAAATTTATTTGGACACATACATTAAGTATCTTTCTTAATTAGTAGATTTATGATCAAAACTAAGTAATTAGAAGAGACTATTCATATTCTTATAGAGGGTTACATTCTACATATTGTTAGTATAAATAGTTTTGTTTACATGTCAAACGATATATTAATCCAAACGAAAACAAGATAAAAACTCCTACCACCTGAATATGGTCGCATACCGAATATGAAGAGAAACCATTCATCAGCTAAGCTACAAGCAATGACGGACAAGAAGATTATGACGAAACCATGTCATCAAGTAGTACAATATTTGATGTGACTTATTCGAAATGAGTCAAGTATTATTTGTAGATTATATGGATTTAGTATGTTAGTTTTTATATAACAATCAAGTAAGTGTTGTCGGCTTAACTTGACGCCCCAATTTTACCTATGAGGAGCTATTATCTCTTTTAACAAGTGAACAAAATCGACTCGCATGTTTAGTAGATTGGTCTTTACAATGCTCATTAATGGACAAGTTAATCAACTTTTGTTTAAAAAAGTTGGGTTATAGACATAAGCAAAAAAAATAAGACCTGTGCATCACACGGGTCGGAAGGCCTCGTATATATATAAAGATTGAGTCCAATCATTAATTGTGGAGTCTTAATGACTTAGTTTCTATATAAGATAAATAAAATTATAAAATAGATTGAGATTAAATGCAATAATATAAAATTATAAAATCAATCATGTGCAATTGAGTCTTATTCAGCGGTTTACCGCTCAATTCATTTGATGTTAAATTGACAAAGTACGTTATTGATAATTAAAAACAAAATGATGCATTTAATTTAAATAGAGTGGAAAATGTACAAAGCTGGTTATGGATGGATAATTGAAAAGACGTGAAGTACAGTAGTCTCTTTAAATGAGGTGGATGGATAATTGAAAAGACGTGAAGTTCAGTAGCCTCTTTAAATGAGGATTAAATTATAGAGTAAAACATGTATGCGTGGTTTATTAATTGTAATGTTTCTTTGAAGGATAGGACGCCATTATATATACAACTAGGAATGGTGCTTCATTTGTAATTGTATTTGTAACAATATATGTTAATGTAAGTTAGCGTTTTTTTAATATCTGATTAAAAAAATTATTTGCAGTAACTCCATTTACATTAGCTTAATTATTCTTTTTATTTTTTGAGAATGAAGACTGAGACTCTTTTTTACAGGGATGAAGATTTTAGAAACAAGTGATAATTTTTCAAGAGTGTCGATCTACCTTCTATCGTGACTCTCAGTTGCATATTACAAGTTAGATCATTTATCTTTGAATAGCGTGAGTGAAATTTTTTACTAACAAAAATGTTAAGAGTTAGTAATGTTATAATGAATTAGAATATTTATTTCGTCTTTTGGTTTTAGTGTAACCCAATTTCCACTGAGCGTCAAAAGATAGTAACATGAGAAAATTCTACTACTTGAAATCAACATTCTTTCGTATTTATAAACTCAACAATAATGCATGAACTTATTATGGTTGTTTGATGCTACAAGTAGCTACTTTGTAGCAATTTGTATATCTGCATACAATGTTTTGCTTTCATGCGATATCATCCGAGTTATGTCTTTGATATCATCCTATTATAAGAAACTAAGTTAAGCCTGCATATAAAAAATAAAATCACTTGACCACATAAAAGACTTATACTACTAAATGTCAAGTCTTAAATCTGTTAATTTTTTTTTGTCTAACTTTTTAGCAACAAAAATCAAGCATAAACTACAATATTAATATGTGATTTTACAAGGAAATATTGATTGTTTAAAAAATTTGAGTTTTAGACATAAGCAAAAATTTAACTTTTATCGAAAAACAAGAGCGGTGCATCGGACGGGTCCAAATGCGTCGTTCATAAACCATTTTCAGTTTTTCCTTCAAACAATCTCAAAGTACAGTAGAACCTCTATAATTTAATACTCGATAAATTAATAACCTCGATAAAATTAATAATTTGTCCAGTTCCAACTTGGGACCAGTACAAAATTGAACCCCAATCGATAAAATAATAAAATAATATTTTTTTTTGAAATCTCAATGTAAATATATTGGTCCCAGGAAACTATAAATTAATAATTACTAAAATATTCCAAAATTCTAGAATTGTCTAGTAAAAAATGAATCTATAGTCACTTGTTTTTTTGTGAACTTCAAATCTATATTGAGTTCATCTTTAAATCTCCCAATTGCACTTGAGAGTTGAGGTATTGTATTCTCGTATTGCAACAAAAAGTTGTGAAGAGTTATTCTGCAATGCTTCTTTCCGAGTGGCCGATTAAAAGATCAATCATCATCAACTTCATCACCAACCGAATTTTGAATGGTATCCGCGATAATTTGAGAGTTGCTCACGAATATAAGCCAACTTTTTAAATTAATAATTTATTAATTTATCGATATAATAATATCTAACTAAATTAATTAAATATTCCGATCTCAAAATTATTAATTTATAAAGATTTTAATGTAACTCGATCGTTGAGACCCCACTAACCCTTGAAATTTGGCTTCACAATAATATATAAATTCTTGCTTTCCCGACGATTTTCCATCTCGATAGAAGAAAGGCGAAGATCAGTAATGGAGTCCACTCTCAAAGTATGCAGTGCCATCTTTTTGTTTAATTTTGTTTCCTCTCTTAACTTTTCTTTTTTAATAAATTTCACTGTTGTTGTTTCCGCCTTTAAGGATTTTCTCCTTTCTTATTTTGGTCTTGTGTGGGTACAGAAATATTTTGGGTTCTCGAATTTTCGACCCTACCAGAAAGAAATTGTGGAAAATATTCTACAAGGAGAAGATTGCTTAGTGGTTATGGCCACTGGAAGTGGGAAGTCTTTATGGTATCTATTTTAGAATTTCCTACATTTTCTAGTGCTAAATACTTCGCCTCTTCTGTAACTGAAATTGTTCTTTTATTTTGAAAACCCTTTTTATGTAAACAACGTAAGCTATCAGGTGCCACCATTGGTTGTAAAAAAGACTGCTGTAGTCATAAGCCCACTTATATCCTTGATGCAAGATCAGGTTAGTGCTTTAGCCGAGCCTTTGTGCTTTTTTCTTTGTTTTATATTTGGCATTGTTTAAATATTTTTATTTTATATTTGGCATTGTTTGATTGTATTTACACTGTGTGTTATGGTCAGGTAATGGCCCTGAAGCAAAGGGGTATATGTGCCGAGAATCTTTCTAGTGCTCAGACTGATCTTAATGTGTATGCTAATGCTGAACGTGGTCGATATGATATTCTGTACATGACACCAGAGAAGGCCTGTCTGCTTGCTGCCAGGTGGATTTACATTTATACGAATTGCTGACAAAATTTGCTGAAAGCATAAAATTTATTTTTCTCTTCCGTTGTGCCATTACGCATCACTGTGCTGGTTGAAAGGCTTGTGCGAGTGGACTGATATGTAACTTTTGACTTACTTCCTCTTCCTCTTCCTCTTTCTCTTCTTTATCTTCGTACTCTTCGTACTCTCTTACTCTTACTCTTACTCTCACTGTTACTGTTCCTCTTCCTCTTCCTCTTCCTCTTCCCCTTACTCTTACTCTTATTCTTACAATTGTTTAGTTTGCACTTTCTGTAAGTTATTTAATATGTGCTTTTTGTTAAATCTATGTGATAATGCTCCTGCAGTTTCTGGTCAAGATTACTAGATTCCGGAATTTGTCTACTGGCTGTTGATGAAGCACATTGCATATCAGAGTGGGGTCACAATTTCAGGCGAGTTTGTCATTTAGGGCATGTATCACGACCAATGTTTTTGCTTCTAGTTTTATAATCTTTGAGCTAAGAAAATAACCATTGTTACATAAGGGCAAACTGACTGGCCTTTCTATGATGTTGTAGTGCATGGCAGAAGCAGAACAGTTTCTATATGGCTAATGGTAGATTAACACATTTGGCAGGCCTTTTTTAACTGTTTCTTCAACTGCTTTTGACCAATGTCAAAATGGTCTTAAAACGAAGAGATCATATAATGTTGCTTGTGAAAAGATTTCAGTAATCTTCACTTAATCTTCACAAGTTTATAGATTATCTAATCTCTTCTGAATAACCGTGTATTAATTGAAATTCTTTCAATACCCACAAGAATGAAGATTTTATTCAAAGAGACACCAGACAAAAAGTTCACTTCAACCTTTTTGCTGGTCAAGAGCTTTATGTGTTCGGATTGCGTGATGAAAATGTGTTTTGGTTTGAGATACTTGCATGAAATATCTTCTGATTGTTTTCCTCAAACCTTACATCTTAATGTATCTTCTTTTTTAAAGACCACTTTTCATTTAGGAAACACTCGATCTCACATTTGACAATGGTTTTTATCAAAATGAACCATGAAATCCCCAGACAACCCAGGTCAAACTTTGCAAGTCTATTAGGAATTTTTATGAATAGATAAATCCCAACCCTCCCTAACAACTCAAGCTTTTAGGTGAGATGGAAATTTATCATGTTATCGGAGACTTTGGTTAACGCCGAGTCGCCAAGGTCCTGGGTTCAAATCCCGCTGAAAGCAACTCCACCCATCTTAGAATCGTGTACATGATGGGCCTTCTGTCCAACCCTCCCTAATAGCTTAATCTTTTAGGTGGGATAGAAGTTTATCAAAATCACTCATTTAAATGCATTTGTATTTCCACATATTCCATGGGGGAATCTTTTCAAAGCTTTTTTAGAAAATATTCCCCGTAATCCAGATTTAGTGTATACCTTTTGTTCGCACCTTGATTTCCACCAGAGATTTGATTTGTGGAGGGTTATGGAAGCATATTGCTCTGTTTGGGTTCGGTGCCTAAAACGAAGGCCCAGCGGAAGCGGTAAAACGAAAATTAATTCGATCTGAATCCCTACGAGGATCGATCGAGCTACGTATATACGAATATATAAACGAAAGGCAAGAGTTGTAAGAAACTAACCCTTGAAGTCCGTTGATTAAATGGTAACATTCTCTTGAGCTATTCCCCAAGCTTTGCTTGATCTCTACGAATCCAATCCGCTCCAAGCTCTTGAACGATCCAACGCCGAAAGCACCGCGTCTCTATTTGCCACGCGCCGGAAAAACGACCGGAATGACAACACTCGATTAACCTCTAAGGTTACCGCTAGAATCAAGTGATGAAGCTTTTTATTATTACACTTTAAGTGTATAATATATATATCTCTCAATGTATCTTGAATTTTCTCCAAGAAAACTCAAGAACAAGATGAAGAACAAGAGGAAGACTATTGAGACTATTGAGAAAACTATTTTCTCTCTCTCTCTCTCTCTCTTTTCAAAACTCACGATGGAATGGGTGAGGATAAGTGAGAGTTGTCTTCCTTTATTCTACTTCCAAATCCCACACAATCCCTTTTATCCTTATTATAAGAGATGAAATCTCTAAGGTGATTAGTCTTCACCCACCAAAGCAAGACTAAGACTAAAGGTAAGAGATCAAAAAGTGGGGCCGGCCTCTAGAAGGAATCCGACGAGTTCGGTTCGTTTCGGACTCCCGAGAGTCCAAACAGATAAACTCTGATTCCGTTCCGATGTATTTATATCGATTAATTAATCCAATTAATTAATCATATTAAATACATAATAACACAATTAATTTCTCCAAGAAATAATTATATTCATGAATTAAATTAATCACCCGATAATTTATTTAATTAATTAGGCCGTAAATTAATTTATCCAATAAATCAATTTAGACATCCAATGTCCCAAATTAGATATCTAATATCTAATATTCATAATGAGAGATTAAGCTCGATTCATTCCGTCGTTAATCCTATTGCGCGACTCGGTAGGTCCGTCTCAGTCAGCAATGGGAGGAACCAAAGAGTAGTAGCACCACCTAGCCAGCCTGGCGGCCTACACTGTACCCCAACTGAGAACGAATGATGGGATCATTCAAGAACCATTCTATCGTGAATACCAGTAAACGTATAAACCCTTATTTCAAATGTCCCGATCAAGTTATAGGGTCACGGTCCCTATCTGTACTTGATGCTATGCATGCGTTAATGCAAATCGAGATCATTGAGCTATCGTGTATCCAATACAACTAGCTCCAATGCTTTGGCCAAAGACTTATGATCTCATCTTCCAATAACCGCATAGGACATATAACCCGCTCACTAACGGGAGAAAGAATTCTATCTTGGTATTCAATAGGACCTGCTACTTGCCCGTTAAGATGCATGTCGAGGTTGACCCCCACCTCCCGATTTATAGGGTCGAACTACTCTAATGAAAATCTTAACGTCACAAGCACATCCCTACTAAATCCTCAAGTCGAAGGTTCACGAATACCTATCACAACCTTTCGATTCCGTCATTGACTGTCCCGGAGTGAAATCTGTGTGATGAATCGAGGGTGAGTCGGTTCGAGTATACTAATCCAATTAGCATACCTATAACGTATGCTCCCACTAATCATTAGTGTTCGACAGGCACTCTCCATGTCAAAGAACACGTCATACAAGTCTTCACATAAACTTAACGCCCAGCCAAGTTTCATCGACTTGCGAACGATTAAGTATTTGAGCTATAAACCTTTCCAGTGCCGACCCCCTTATCCAATAAGGAGTGGAACATTTTGCTCTCAAATACACGGACTAGTTTCTATATGTATATTTACGAGTTAGGAATGCTGTAACTGCCAGTAAATAAAGAAACATCCATTGCCTTATATTAATGATTTACATAATTACAAGTACAATGCCCTCACTCAACATCCTCTGAGTGACATTCGAGGGCATACTCCTAACAATCTCCCACTTGCACTCAATGCCACACACTATGGTATCTAATACCCATGTTCTCCAGATGACGCTCCAAGCTAGTCTGAGAAAGTGGCTTGGTCAGTGGATCAGCGATGTTGTCGGCCGAGTCTACTCATGCGGCCTGATGTATCCCTGCGAACAAATTATCTTACGAGATGATACTTCCTCTCAATATGTTTGGTCTTTGTTGTGAAACCTCGGCTCCTTGGCTGCGCTAAAGCTCCGTCGTTGTCGCAAGATGCAGTAGACAGCGACTCGGACATGGTATCACTTGAAGTTCTCCCGAAACTTCTTAATCGAGAACCCTTTCGGAGGTCGCTTGATACTCGGCTGACAGGTGGAATCGTGATCGCGCTTTGCTTGGCGCTACGCCAAGATACTGCTCCTCCATTAAGAGTAAATATGTAGCAGTAGACATCGACTCGTCCTTGATCCTTGGAAGTCCGAATCGGTGAATCCCACCACATCTAATTCTCCACCGCCATACATCGTAACCATATCTCTAGTCCTTCTTACGTACTTGAGAACGTTCTTTCTGGCGATCCAATGTTCCTACACTGGTTTGCACGAAACCTACTCACCACGTTTGACATGCGCAATGTCAGTCTTGTACACACATAGCATACATAAAAATTACCACGACCGAAGCATATGGTATATTACTCATTTCCTTTCGTTGTTCCTCACTTTGAGGACACATCTTCAAGGAGAGTTTTATTCCATGTCGCATCGGTAGGAACCCTCTTTTAGAATCATCCATCTTAAATCGCTTTAAAATCTTATCTATATAGAGGGCTTGGGAAAGACCTATTGTTCTCTTCGCTCTATTCCGGTAGAGCCGAATACCAAGAATATAGGTTGCTTCTCCCAAGTCTTTCATGGAGAAATTACTCGAAAGCCAAGCTTTCACAGAACTGAGCATTCCCACATCATTTCCTATTAGTAGAATGTCATCTACATATAGTACTAAGAATGCGATCTTGTTCCGACTAACCCTCACAAGGTTCTTCTTCATTTTGCACAAAGTTAAATTATTTGACTGCCTCGTCAAAACGAAGGTTCCAACTACGCGACGCTTGCTTCAGTCCATAAATGGAACGCTGAAGCTTGCACACTTTCTGAATATCGACTTCCGACACAAAGCCTTTAGGCTGCTCCATATAGATTTTCTCCTCGAGGAATCCTTTAAGGAAAGCCGTCTTTATGTCCATTTGCCATATCTCATAATCGTGGTAGGCAGTTATAGCAAGCATCATGCGAATAGACTTGATCATGGCTACGGGCGAGAAGGTATCGTGGTAATCGATCCCTTCTTTCTGGGTATAACCCTTTGCCACAAGCCTGGCCTTATAGGCGTCAACCTTGCCATCACCATCAGTCTTTCTCTTGTAGATCTACTTGTTCCCAATAGGCACTATGCCTAGTGGTGCCACATTTTAACCGGAACCGGCGGGCCGGTTCCGGTACCGGAACCGCTGTTCTGCATGGGCCGGTTACGGTTCGAAGGTTCTGAGCCCGTGAACCGGCGGGCCGAACCGGCGTTTCGGCCCGGAACCGGCGGTTTTTCGCCCGAACCGGCGGTTCGGCCCGGAACCGCCGGTTTTCTACCTGAACCGGCGGTTTTCCGCCCAAATTCAAAATTCAAATTTTTAAATTTCAAATTTTTCCCAACTCCCCCCAATTTTATCTATAAACAAAATTCAAATTTCAAATTTTTTCAAATTCAAAATTCAAATTTGTAACATTTCTTTTGTACATAGATAGAATCATAGAAATCAATGAATATATCAATTTGTATGCATTATTTTGATTGTAAATGTTTTAGAACTATTTTTACTTTATTGCATTTCAAGTTTTCAATATTTCAAATTTTCAACACAAGTAATTTAATTTAAAAAAAGTCATAAAAAATATTACAAGTTACTATAAATTATATAAAAAAATACACAACATAAAGAATTTCTAAATTTCTAAATTATTTAATAACTTATTATATTTTTATTAAATTAACTTAACTAATTTCAAAGTGTCAACACTTGTAAATTACAAAATATAGAAATTTCATCATTTAATTTACAAAAAAATAATATAAAAATAATATAAAATATATTATAAATTACAAAAAAAAAAAAAACGGAACCGACGGTTCAACCCGGGAACCGCCGGTTCTCGGCCCGGACCGGAACCGCCGGTTCCGAGCCCGCGAACCGGCCCTTTTACAGAATACCCGGGCAGGTTCAGGTTCACCTCTTCTGGTGAACCGGAACCGCCGGTTCGGGCCCGAAACCGACGGTTCACGGCCCGGTGGCACCACTAACTATGCCCTTGGGGCGGTCTACTAGAGTCCAGACCTGATTGACAAGCATCGAGTCTATCTCAGCTTCCATAGCTTCACGCCATTTCGCGGAGTCTACATCCACCATCGCTTGGTCATAGGTTGTTGGGTCGGTCTCTTGGCTATCACTTGGAACCTCATGGAGACCCAGCTCCTCCAAGTGCACAAGCCCATACCTCTCAGGTAAATGAGACACCCTACTAGACCTACGAGGTGGTTGTACTTGTGTTTCAGAAGGTTCGGTTCCAGTTTCTTGCACATGTGTCTCCCGAGGAGTTTCATTGTATTCTTCTAAAGAAATACTTCTACCTGCTCCGCCTTCCTGAATGAACTCATCTTCCAGAAAGTGTGCTTGTAAAGCAACAACGATCTTTCGATCTTCGGGCATGTAGAATAGATATCCCATCGTCCCAGACGAGAATCCAATGAAACGTCCCTTCGCGGACCTGGCTTCCAACTTCTCCACCTTAGTCGACTTCCCCAAATCTTAATATGATTAAGACTTGGTTTCCTGCCCTCCCACATCTCATGTGGAGTTTTAGGAACGGATTTGGAAGGACATCTGTTCAACATGTAAGCGGCAGTCAGGAGTGCATACCCCCACAAGTAAATCGGTAAGTCAGTATAGCCCAGCATGGAACAGACCATGTTCAACAAGGCCCGGTTCCTTCTTTCTGACACACCATTTAACTGAGGAGTACCTGGAGGTGTTAGTTGTGAAACTATTCCATGTTCCTTAATGAACTCGTCAAACTCCGTACTCATATACTCGCCACCTCGGTTCGACCGAAGTGCTTTGATATGATTACCAGTTTGTTTCTCGACTAGGACCTTGAATTCCTGGAATTTCTCAAAGGCCTCGAATTTGTGTTTCATTAAGTATACATAACCATACCTAGTATGATCATCCGTAAACGTAATGAAATATTGATATCCGTCACGTGCTGCTTCCAAAGCACCACATACGTCGGTATGGATTAATCCCAGTTTATCAGCGGCTCTTTCAAAAGTCCCTGTGAAGGGGGACTTAGTCATTTTGTCTTTAAGGCAAGATTCACAAGTAGGAAAGGGATCCGATCCCAATGGACCCATAAGTCCATCTTTTTCCATCTTGTGAACCTTGGTCTGACCAACATGACCAAGTCTAAGATGCCATTTTAAAACTTGATTGGTTTCATCCCTACCACGTTTTCTAGTCATAGTATTCACAACTACTTTGTTGCTGAGATTTAGATGATACAATCCATTTAACAATGTAGCAGTACCCACTAGTTTATTTCTGAAATAAATTTTACAGGAACCATCACCAATGAAAACTGAAAAGCCTTTTCGGTCCATGACCGAAATGGATGCAATGTTTTTGTGCCCCTTGGGTAAAACAAGTACATCTTCTAAAGTCAAAACAAAGCCGGATTCTAAACCCAAAAGAAGTGATCCTATGTCGATCGCCTCGACACTATGCCCGCTTCCGACTGTGATCATAACTTCTCCAGCTCCAAGCTTCCTACTTTGTTCCAGATCCTGATTCACGGTACAAATATGAGAACTAGCACTTAATCCAAGATTCAGAAGTAGAAAATACAGTAACAGAACAATTTGTTTCCAAAACTAAAAGTTCTGTACCTGAAATGCCATGAAGAATCGGACAGTCTCTAGCCCAGTGGCCCATCTCACCGCACTTGAGACAAGCATCTTTCTTCTTCTTGCCTTTTGGAACCATCGGGGCCTTGCCCTTTCCTTTAAGTTCCTTAACTTGTGGTCCAGTCTGCTTCTTGGTCTTTTTCTTCTTATTCTTAGACTTAGAAGTCCGTAAGAAATCACAAGGCGAGACTCCTTCATCCGCGAGTCTTCATCCGAGGCGGCGGTCACCAGTTTGTTCATTTGCCCAGCTAAGTTACATGCAATCTCATTGCAGTTGAAGTTCATAACAAACTGTGAGAAGGAATCAGGGAGAGACTGAAGGATAAGGTCGGTTTGGAGAGAAGTATCCATTTTAAAATCAAGAGCCTCCGATCTCTCGATCATGGATATCATTTTGAGGACGTGTTCCCCAACCTTCTCACCTCCCTTCATCCTTGCACCGAACAGTTGCTTGGATATCTCATATCTAGCAGTTCTGCTGTGCTCACCATAAAGTTCGGTTAAGTGAGATAGAATAGAATCTGCCTCTCATTTTCTCATGAGCTCTCTGAAGCTCATTAGACATAGAAGCCATCATGTAAGCACAGACTTTTATGTCATCCTTAACCCACTTTTTGTGGTTTTCGATCTTTTCTTGATTGACTCTGGTCCGCACAGGAGGTGCTGGAATGTCCGTCTCCAAGACGTATCCCAGTGCCTCTATACTGAGGACAATCATCAGATTGCGGAGCCAGTCCACAAAGTTAGGTCCAATCAGGGTGTTCTTCTCGAGTAAAATTGCGAGGATTCATTGTCATATTGAGAGTTATGTCTGCATTAAGTATAACAGATTGATTAGTGACTCGTTTAATTATGTTCTGAGTATAGAATTAAGGTTTTTTATATTCTTGTTACCCAGCTCCCACTATTTTTATCGGAACAACACACTCCCATGTGAAATTCGGAAGTATCGTCGCTCTACTTCATAGTGGTGATCGAGTTCTTTATAAATCTTAATAGAGGGCAACCGACGGAGTTTCTAGTCTATTAATTTTCATAAAGTGGTGTCCAACACCAACCCATCTAATGGATGATTCGATCTTCTTTTTCCCCTTGTTCACTCCCCTCAACCTATACGGTTTCTATGGTTCGTGAACAAGTTAAGTTTATACCATTGACGCAAATCAGTTTCACAATTGAATCTTATCCGGCAACCTATCAAGTTTCTAGGGATAAAATTTGCTCCAACCGAAGGCATCCAATGCGCTCCCGGTAATTTATCCGTCCTCCCCGAACGACTACCCCGATAACTCGGAAGCATAGGACATCCGGTTTGGATTTCAATTTCCCGAAAACTCGATGGAGGGAAGGAAAACCTTGAAATCTTATAAACTTAATAATTTGTTGTGGGAGAATTTTCGCAATTAACGTTACACTTTGCACATTAATGATTTTAGCGCGTTTGTGGCATTCATACAATATGAAAAAACCATTCACAACCTAGTTGCTACCAACATGTGGTTCATGGACCGTTCCTAGAAAACAAAAACTCCGTAATCTGATTACAAGTCTTCGTCTTGAATCTTCATCTTCGCGAAAAGGATCTTCCTCCGGTCTTCGTCATTACATATAAATTTTACATTGAAAATTGCATCCTAGATACAAATATTTCTAGTAAAATAAATAGGCTCAAAACGGCCTTTACAACCCAATCGAATAAAACGAACGATTCAAAAACTAAGTCCACGAACCACATCCCCATTCAAAAGCTTCATCCAATAAATACTAAATAAATGGAAAGCGTAGAGATACATTGATCCAATCAACAATACGAACCGATCCAATCGATTCACACAACCGGTAATATGAAAAAACGTTCAAATAATTCGGTCGATCACAAGTATTCCAATTAATCAATTTTCCCTTATAAAATGAAATACCATAAATCATTTTAATCATATTAAATTCAATTTAAAATGTGGAAAATCATTTTTAGGAATACACGAAGAAAACAAGCCCGAAACGGGTCCGAAAAGGAGCTGGACCGCATCCGAAACGAGCCAGGCAGCAAGCAGGGCTGCCCAGCAGCCCTGGGCCGCGGCCCCTAGAGCCTGGGCCGCGGCCCCAGTCGATCCCCTTCCCGGGCGAGCTGCAGCGACCACAGGCGCGGCCCCCGCCGGACCACTCCGGACCGTCAACGGCAATTCGGGGCTAGTTTTTCGATATCGATATCTATATTTTTCAACATTCATATCTTCAATATAAATCATATTTCCAAGAAATTAAGATTTATATTTAGACATAAACTTACGAAAAATATAACTACAACGAACGTAAAAACATATACCACGATTATGACTAAAATGATTCCAAATCATTCACCATCTAATCAAGCATTCCAAATGCTAATATCGTATATACGATCGCAAGACCTACGCTCTGATACCACTGTTTGGATTCGGTGCCTAAAACGATGGTCCAGCGGAAGTGGTAAAACGAAAATTAATTCGATCCGAATTCCTACGAGGATCGATCGAGCTACGTATATACGAATATATAAACGAAAGGCAAGAGTTGTAAGAAACTAACTCTTGAAGTCCGTTGATTAAATGGTAACCTTCTCTTGAGCTATTCCCCAAGCTTTGCTTGATCTCTACGAATCCAATCCGCTCCAAGCTCTTGAACAATCCAACGCCGAAAGCACCGCGTCTCTACTTGCCACGCGACGGAAAAACGACCGGAATGACAATACTCGATTAACCTCTAAGGTTACGGCTAGAATCAAGTGATGAAGCTTTTTATTATTACACTCTAAGTGTATAATATATATATATCTCTCAATGTATCTTGAATTTTCTCCAAGAAAACTCAAGAACAAGATGAAGAACAAGAGGAAGACTATTGAGAAAACTATTTTCTCTCTCTCTCTTTTTCAAAACTCACGATGGAATGGGTGAGGATAAGTGAGAGTTGTCTTCCTTTATTCTACTTCCAAATCCCACACAATCCCTTTTATCCTTATTATAAGAGATATGAAATCTCTAAGGTGATTAGTCTTCACCCACCAAAGCAAGACTAAGACTAAAGGTAAGAGATCAAAAAGTGGGGCCGACTTCTAGAAGGAATCCGACGAGTTCGGTTCGTTTCGGACTCCCGAGAGTCCAAACAGATAAACTCCGATTCCGTTCCGATGTATTTATATCGATTAATTAATCCAATTAATTAATCATATTAAATACATAATAACATAATTAATTTCTCCAAGAAATAATTATATTCATGAATTAAATTAATCACTCGGTAATTTATTTAATTAATTAGGCTGTAAATTAATTTATCCAATAAATCAATTTAGACACCCAATGTCCCAAATTAGATATCCAATATCTAATATTCATAATGAGAGATTAAGCTCGATTCATTCCGTCGTCAATCCTATTGCGCGACTCGGTAGGTCCGTCTCAGTCAGCAATGGAGGAACCAAAGAGTAGTAGCACCACCTAGCCAGCTGTAACACCCCCAAATCCCATTGGGTTATTACAGTGCCGTGGACCCCACCTCAGGTGATCCACCAGGCGAACACGACTAAAATACAACAAACTGACCAAAATAGGAAATCACAAACCCTACCATGACGTCCGACATACTATCCCGATATGGAATTTCAACGACAAGAATGGGCCTACATGGCCAAAATAAAAATACAACAACGTTCACGAGCCTTGCTCGGATAATACAAAATGACAACGACTGAACAAAAATGGAGTACTCCAACTGTCTGACCAACATGAACACCAAAATATCTCGGACTAGTATCGCTCGAATGCCTCGTCGCCATCGTCATGCCCCTGTGTCTCAACTCTCTCCTCGCAAGTACCTAAAACATGAAAACATGTTCCGCCCCAGAATTGACCATCCAAGTATAATGAATATCAAGTACATGCACAACATGATATGCATCCAAAGGCGTAATAAGCGATCAACAATGGTAAGACGAGATGCTCACAAACCAAAGTAAGAATCGAGCATTCGTGGAATATTATGCCCATGGCATATGATCAATACCTGCTCAATAGATTAGAACATAAGTGCCCAACGGCGAAACATCAATATAGAACACAACAATACATTTCCCGAAGGTAAAACAATCCAACGCTGAAATAAATAAGGATCACAATGCCTGAAGGCTCAAACGGAAATACCGTTACATCACAATGGCTCGAAAGCCCTCACCAAGCCGCCAAAATATCACGATGGCTCAAAGCCAACAGGCCGTAAAAATATCATGACGGCTGAAAGCCGAATGACCAAGCTGTAAAAATATCACAATACAGATCTCAAAGAAACAAACCTGACTGTCGAACATACCCCTCGGCGTATGAAACAATCAGTCACAAAATATCGAACATATCCAATCAGACATGGTCTATGAACGATTAACATTATGGCTCAAGATGGACATCACAGTACGCCCGATCCGGAAATGTGTCCGTGCACATGTCCACCCCGTATACGGAATCCAGAAATATACGTGGGACAATGTACCTAATTAGCCTCACGAAGTAACGTCTCGTGTGCACGGTCCAATGTGGTGATATCCACGCATGACCATCGTGTGCACGGCTAAAAATCCTACACAATAACCAATCGGCACGCAGATATGATTAGGATATGACACCATACAACATGACAAAGAAACTCAAAGTATAAGAAATCCAAAACAAATCAAAAGACTCACCAAGTGACCGATTACACGAATAATCAAAGAACGACACGACCGGCAATGTTGAAACAACCATCCTGGGATCAAAATCCCAAGGACCAATGAACAACGATCACAACACAATGATTCGGGAAAATCCTCAACCTTCAACGATCACAAAATTACCGAGTTTACAAGAATAATAGTGTCTTGCTGGAATCGGTCAACACGACAATAATAATTCACGGATGGGAATTATCGTTGATAATCCCAATTCAATACTTCGATTAGTAGAATGGCGATCGATAACAATTATACGATGGATGGGAATTATCTTTTGACAACGGTGGAAATTATAATTGATAATCCCATTGATATATCGATTACCGTTAGAGCGGACAATCGATAATAATTATACATCGGATGGGAATTATCTTTGATAATCCCAATTAAATATATCGATTACCTTGAGCGGTTAACCGATAACAATTGTACAACGGATGTCTCGGCACCTTTAATCGATAACGAAGATGATAATCGAATACGCCAATGCCTTCAATCGCCAAAACGATATCAATAGAAAAACAACGATATCAATAACGACGTTTCACAAAAAAAATATCTTGATGGAACATCAATCAATAATAACAATCGATATGTCGATACCGCAAACCGGCTATCAACAACAATATCTCAAAGGAACGTCAATCAACAATAACAATCGATATGTCGATACCGCGAACCGGCTATCGACAACAATATTACCAACAAGTATCGCAATGCCTTAAATCAGTCATTTACGAACAACAATAATATTTGGCATAACTTGCCGAAGGGTATCGTATCAAACAATCCCATGATATCGACAAAATCACAAAGAGACCAAGTCTCGAAATGATACACACATTCATACACATACATGATAACATTAATCTCATTGACCAGTACAAGTATAAAACTTGCCTCAAACCGAAGGCGAGAAAGTCCTTCCACGATCAACGTCCTACCACGAATCGATCAACGCGTCCTCCGTCAATCACAAGCACTCGAACAACCTTGAATGAAATACAATTCATCCGATAACACGATATCGATCGAAAACGACACAATAGATAATTCCAACACGAACACATACTATACTCGTATTAATCCATATACATACGTATATATATAATATATATATTACATATATGTATAATAATATGTATACAATGTAGTTCACAATATCTATATATATATATATATATATATAAATATATATATACTAACACTACACCCACACACTACTGTTACATATATATATATAATATACATAACACACACAACACACACACACTACTCACGCACACACATCTGCACCAACATATATATATATATAACAGCTATATATATATATTATATATATATATACACAAAACACATAACACACACACACACATATACAAAAAAAACTTACTGAGCAGAGCCGATCGGCGGAAAGAGGAAAGAGGAAAACTCCCATGCCGGAAATCGGCCGCCGGAAAAATGACCCGCGGACTTCGTCCCAACTCCGGCCCGTTTAGTCTATGGCGGTTTTCACCATCTCCGTTTGTAACTCTTCCAGGAAGAATGTTAAACCTCCGTTCCGCCGTCCATTCAGGACAAAAACCACTTCACGGAAATAATGGAGCTCAGTCCATGGCGAAACCATGAAGATCGCCGGTGCACCTCGTCTCGCCGGAAGAAGAAAAAAATGCATTGGATTCTCCGTTCGAATCGGATGTCGACGAAACTGACTGGAATTGCAGCCTTCCGATTCGGAAATTCCGACCAGGCCGCCGCCGAGCTCCGGTCGCGAGCCGCGGCCGTCATGAGCTCTACCTCGCCGGAAAAATGGAGAAGGCGGCCTCCGTCTCAAGCTCCATCTCGCGGAAAAAATGGAGAAGAGAGAAGAAGAGAGGGAGGTGGCGAGAGGAGAGTGAGGGAGAGAAAGAGAGAGGGACGTGAGAGAGAGATGGTGAGGGAGAAGATGATTGATTGAGTGTATATTATATATATATATATATATATATATATATATATAAAGTGGGAGAAAATGCATGAGAGACATTCACGTGAGGGGGAATAAGAGAGATGATGATGTTGATGATTGATAGTTTTATATATATATATATGTATATATATAATACACCATGAGGGATAAAAGTGGGAAAATTCACGTGAGGGGAGTGATGATTGATGGTGATGATTGTTAATACATATATATATATATATATATTGAGGGAGTTAGCATGAGGGAACGTGAGTGGGAATCTCATGAGGGAAGAGATATGTATATATATATAATATATTATATATAAATGATACCCTAAAGATACCCTCGTCCCGAAAGTTGACCACGAGGAAGGTTCCCACCACCTACCATGCATTACGTACGAAAACCTCAGGACGTAACGTGCGTGTCGCAACAAATTAGCGTACGTAATGCTACACAGGTAGCGTACGCTATGGCTATAAACTTAGCCAAAATTCCAAACTCGCCAAACAACAACCAAACGACGAAACCAAACCGACGACCAGTATAAATATTTCGATCCCGAAATATTTTAATACAATATAAATTGTATCGGTCCAAACAACAACACTTGTACAATTCCAAATGAATACGTACAACTCAACAGTAACACGAAAAAAAAAAAATTTACCCCCGGATATTACATACTCCCCCCCTTAAAAAGAGTTTCGTCCCCGAAACTCAGGGCGCACAAGTTGGGGCACGGACTATCCATCGGGATAAGAAAAACAACATCTCCAGGAATACTCCTCAATACGAGCAATTCCGCTTAAGCAACTGGGCCGACCCCACGGGTCCCCACGTCTCCTCTGCCTGAACATGGCGAAAAAAAAATCAAGTGATAAAGACACTCAACCAAAAGCGAGATTAGCCGAATCATGACTCTCCTGCTAGAGACCAGCCAGGAAGTCGCACCACAAAAGAAGATAACAACGCACGAATAGTCCTCGGGACCATATCAATTGCGCACCCAAGTCCTCACGACTTGATGTCTCGAATCACAATGAACAATTACCCAGATCATCACAAAGATCTCGGGTACAGGACCAAAAGGAAAGAAAATCACATCAAATGACTCAAGTGTCAAGATTCTCAGATACAAGGATAACAAGATAGATCAATAATAAATGGTTCACAACCGCAATATTAAAATACAGACCGAGTCAAACATCAATCCGAAAGACAAGGAAAATACAAATCAAGGCTACATCTCAAATGTACCCGGAATCAACATCCTCCAGACCATCGAGTTCCTCGATCTCATCGACTCGAGGAAGACCCTAATCTGAACTCGCTACTTCCCCTCGGGTGTCCATACCTCTGGCTCCCGAAGCCCGATATGACCCCTTGGATGAAGTACGGACTGAAGTAATAAAATCTCTCGAGGCCCATGAGCTCTCTCGAGACCTACTGACACTAGAACTCCTGCAGTATTCTGAAGGTGTTCCTGCCTCCCACACAGAAAATAAATAATAGCTGGCACCGTACATCGAGTACTCACATGCCCCGCTGAATCACAATTAAAACAAATAACAGTCGAACTCGTCGCCTGAGAAGAAAATACTTTTCCAGTACGAAGCCGACTAGAAAATGACCTCTTGGACGTCGGAGCTCGATGTCCCTCTGAACGAATCGGCATCCTAGTCCTCTCACCAGAAGAAACTGAAGAAGTCCTTCTGAGTAAGCTCCTCGATCGAGAGTTCTGCTCCAAGAGCCTTCTCGATGAATTCGCCAAGTGAACTACAATTGTGATTGAACAACTGCATTCTCAACCGCGGGTTCAACCTCCGACAACTTGGCTTCACGAAGTGGAGCCGGGTAATACCTCTCTAACATGAGAGTCTTGAACCCGATCCAAACATAATCACGATCGGTGGGTTCTCGAGCACGACTCCGAAAATGATTCGTCAGCCACCAAATTATTGGTACGAGGTTTCGGGTGTCGGCCCACTCTGCGGCCTCTACCCCCTCTGCTATGTCCTCTTTCCATACTGAAAGAATAACGTTCGATCATGACCACAGCTCAAATACGCCTCAACGGCCAGAATGCTAGGTCAACGCAAAACACGAGTATACATACTCAACAGATAAGCGATCACATCGATCACGCTAATCATAGCCGATACAGAGCCCACACGCTCTAAAGCAAATAATCATAAATCAATCGCACCCGATCGTCACATACAAGTGTCAACAAAACAGGTATAATCAATAACATAATGAATGTATGCACATAAAAGAGAATAGAGTCCTTACACAGGTCATACGAAGCTTCGAGGTCTTGCGATACTAGTCTTCACTGACGACGACTCGATGAAAGAATGACTCATACAGTCGTCCAACTATCACGACTCACAAAACCCGATTGTCAGTTGTCGCCTTTGTGACCGCTACTACCGCCTTGGTAGAGCAACATAACACACAAGCCGGTATCTCACAACCCAACGCTCGATACCATCTTCTCGTAACACCCCCAAATCCTATGGGTTATTACGGTGCCGTGGACCCCACCTCGGGTGATCCACCAGCGAACACGACTAAAATACAACAAATGACCAAAATAGGAAATCACAAACCCTACCATGACGTCCAGGCATACTATCCCGATATGGAATTTCAACGACAAGAATGGGCTACATGGCGAAATAAAAATACAACAACGTTCACGAGCCTTGCTCGGATAATACAAAATGACAACGATCGAACAAAAATGGAGTACTCAAGTATCGACCAACATGAACACCAAAATATCTCGGACTAGTATCGCTCGAATGCCTCGTCGCCATCGTCATGCCCCTGTGTCTCAACTCTCTCCTCGCAAGTACCTAAAACATGAAAACATGTTCGCCCCTGGTCGACCATCCAAGATAATGAATATCAAGTACATGCACAACATGATATGCATCCAAAGGCGTAATAAACAGATAACAATGGTAGACGAGATGCTCACAAACCAAAGTAAGAATCGAGCATTCGTGGAATATTATGCCCATGGCATATGATCAATACACCTTTCGATAGATTAGAACATAAGTGCCCAACGGCGAAACATCAATATAGAACACAACAATACATTACAGAAGGTAAAACAATCCAATCGAAATAAATAAGGATCACAATGCTCAAGGCTCAAGCGGAAATACCGTTACATCACAATGGCACGAAAGCCCTCACGAAAGCCGCCAAAATATCACGATGGCACGAAAGCCGAAAGCCATTGTAAAAATATCATGATGGCTCGAAAGCCGAAACGGCCGTAAAAATATCACAATCTGAGATCTCAAAGAAACAAACCTGACTGTCGAACATACCCCTCGGCGTATGAAACAATCAGTCACAAAATATCGAACATATCCAATCAGACATGGTCTATGAACGATTAACATTATGGCTCAAGATGGACATCACAGTACGCCCGATCCGGAAATGTGTCCGTGCACATGTCCACCCCGTATACGGAATCCAGAAATATACGTGGGACAATGTACCTAATTAGCCTCACGAAGTAACGTCTCGTGTGCACGGTCCAATGTGGTGATATCCACGCATGACCATCGTGTGCCTGGCTAAAAATCCTACACAATAACCAATCGGCACGCAGATATGATTCCGGATATGTCACGATACAACATGACAACGAAACTCAAAGGATAAGACATCCAAAACAAATCATACGACTCACCAAGTGAACGATGACGCGAATAATGAAAGATCGACACGACCGACAATGTTCGAAACAACCATCCTGGGATCAAAATCCCTAAGGACCAATGAACAACGATCACAACACAACAGTTCGGAAAATCCTCAACCTTCAACGATCACAAAATTACCGAGTTTACAAGAATAATAGTGTCTTTGCTGAATCGGTCAACACGACAATAATAATTCAACGGATGGGAATTATCGTTGATAATCCCAATTCAATACTTCGATTACCGTAGAATGGCGATCGATAACAATTATACGATGGATGGGAATTATCTTTTTGACAACGGTGGAAATTATAATTGATAATCCCGATTGATATATCGATTACCGTTAGAGCGGACAATCGATAATAATTATACATCGGATGGGAATTATCTTTGATAATCCCAATTAAATATATCGATTACCTTCAGAACGGTTAACCGATAACAATTGTACAACGGATGTCTCGGCACCTTTAATCGGTTACCGATAACGAAGATGATAATCGAATACGCCAATGCCTTGAATCGCCAAAACGATATCAATAGGAAAAAACACTGATATCAATAACGACGTTTCACAAAAAAAATATCTTGATGGAACATCAATCAATAATAACAATCGATATGTCGATACCGCAAACCGGCTATCAACAACAATATCTCAAAGGAACGTCAATCAACAATAACAATCGATATGTCGATACCGCGAACCGGCTATCGACAACAATATTACCAACAAGTATCGCAATGCCTTAAATCGGTCATTTACGAACAACAATAATATTTGGCATAACTTGCCGAAGGGTATCGTATCAAACAATCCCATGATATCGACAAAATCACAAAGAGACCAAGTCTCGAAATGATACACACATTCATACACATACATGATAACATTAATCTCATTGACCAGTACAAGTATAAAACTTGCCTCAAACCGAAGGCGAGAAAGTCCTTCCACGATCAACGTCCTACCACGAATCGATCAACGCGTCCTCCGTCAATCACAAGCACTCGAACAACCTTGAATGAAATACAATTCATCCGATAACACGATATCGATCGAAAACGACACAATAGATAATTCCAACACGAACACATACTATACTCGTATTAATCCGTATACATACGTATATATATAATATATATATTACATATATGTATAATAATATGTATACAATGTAGTTCACAATATCTATATATATATATATATAAATATATATATACTAACACTACACCCACACACTCTTATTACATATATATATATAATATACATAACACACACACACACACACACTACTCACGCACACACATACGCACCAACATATATATATATATATATATGACTATATATATATATATTATATATATATATACACAAAACACATAACACACACACACACATATACAAAAAAAACTTACCAGGCAGGAGCCGATCGGCCGGAAAGAGGAAAGAGGAAAAAACTCCCATGCCGGAAATCGGCCGCCGGAAAAATGACCCGCCGGACTTCGTCCAACTCCGGCCCGTTTCCGTCTATGGCCGGTTTTCACCATCTCCGTTTGTAACTCTTCGCCGGAAGAATGTTAAACCTCCGTTCCGCCGTCCATTCCGGACAAAAACCACTTCGCCGGAAATAATGGAGCTCCGTCCATGGCCGGAAACCATGAAGATCGCCGGTGCCTGCTCCGTCTCGCCGGAAGAAGAAAAAAAAATGCCGGCTGGATTCTCCGTTCGAATCAGATGTCGACGAACAGCTCGACTGGAATTGCAGCCTTCCGATTCGGAAATTCCGACCAGGCCGCCGCCGAGCTCCGGTCGCGAGCCGCCAGCCGTCGCCGAGCTCTACCTCGCCGGAAAAAATGGAGAAGCTGGCCTCCCGTCCTCAAGCTCCATCTCGCCGGAAAAAATGGAGAAGAGAGAAGAAGAGAGGGAGGTGGCGAGAGGAGAGTGAGGGAGAGAAAGAGAGAGGGACGTGAGAGAGAGATGGTGAGGGAGAAGATGATTGATTGAGTGTATATTATATATATATATATATATATATATATATATATATAAAGTGGGAGAAAATGCATGAGAGACATTCACGTGAGGGGGAATAAGAGAGATGATGATGTTGATGATTGATAGTTTTATATATATATATATATGTATATATATAATACACCATGAGGGATAAAAGTGGGAAAATTCACGTGAGGGGAGTGATGATTGATGGTGATGATTGTTAATACATATATATATATATATATATATATATATATATATTGAGGGAGTTAGCATGAGGGAACGTGAGTGGGAATCTCATGAGGGAAGAGATATGTATATATATATAATATATTATATATAAATGATACCTAAAGATACCTCGTCCGAAAGTTGACCACGAGGAAGGTTCCCACCACCTACCATGCATTACGTACGAAAACCTCAGGACGTAACGTACGTAATCGCAACAAATTAGCGTACGTAATGCTACACAGGTAGCGTACGCTATGGCTATAAACTTAGCCAAAATTCCAAACTCGCCAAACAACAACCAAACGACGAAACCAAACCGACGACCAGTATAAATATTTCGATCCCGAAATATTTTAATACAATATAAATTGTATCGGTCCAAACAACAACACTTGTACAATTCCAAATGAATACGTACAACTCAACAGTAACACGAAAAAAAAAAAATTTACCCCCGGATATTACACCAGCATGGCGGCCTACACTGTACCCCAACTGAGAACGAATGATGGGATCATTCAAGAACCATTCTGTCGTGAATACCAGTAAATGTATAAACCCTTCTTTCAAATGTCCCGATCAAGTTATAGGGTCACGGTCAGTCAAACCCTATCTGTACTTGACGCTATGCATGCGTTAATGCAAATCGAGATCATTGAGCTCTCGTGTATCCAATACAATTAGCTCAAATGCTTTGGCCAAAGACTTATGATCTCATCTGTCAATAACCGCATAGGACATATAACCCGCTCACTAACGGGAGAAAGAGTTCTATCTTGGTATTCAGTAGGACCTGCTACTTGCCCGTTAAGATGCATGTCGAGGTTGACCCCCACCTCCCGGTTTATAGGGTCGAACTACTCTAATGAAAATCTTAACGTCACAAACACATCCCTACTAAATTCTCAAGTCGAAGGTTCACGAATACCTATCACAACCTTTCGATTCCGTCATTGACTGTCCTGGAGTGAAATCCGTGTGATGAATCGAGGGTGAGTCGGTTCGAGTATACTAATCCAATTAGCATACCTATAACGTGTGCTCCCACCAACCATTAGTGTTCGACAGGCACTCTCCATGTCAAAAAACACGTCATACAAGTCTTCACATAAACTTAACGCCCAGTCAAGTTTCATCGACTTGCGAACGATTAAGTATTTGAGCTATAAACCTTTCGAGTGCCGACCCCCTTATCTAATAAGGAGTGGAACGTTTTGCTCTCAAATACACGGACTAGTTTCTATATGTATATTTACGAGTTAGGAATGCCAGTAACTGCCAGTAAATAAAGAAACATCCATTGCCTTAGAGGCCGTTTGGGGTGGTTGGGAGTTTTTGGTTTTTGGTTTTAAAAGTCAATTTCAAAACCAAAATATGTTTGGGTAAAATGGTGCTGAATTGGTTTTTTCATTATTTTCGAAACTGTTTTCCATCAAAACACAAAACCAGAAAAAGAGGTTTTATAATTTCAGTTTTTGTTTTAACACCAACACGTCATCACAAACCATCACTTCAACAACCACTGACCACCAATCTGACCGCTGCCGACCACCACTCCGGCCACGGCCAACCACCACTCTGCTACCACCAACCATCACTCCGGCCACCACCGACCACTACTTTGACCACCGTCAACTACCACTTTGACCACCATTGACCACCGTTTCGACCACTAACCACCAATCTGACCACCGTTCACCACCACCAACCACCACTCCGACTACCACCGACTATCACTCCGGCCACCACCGACCACCACTCTAGCCACCGACGACCACCACTCTGTCCACCTTTAGCTACCACTTTCACCACCACTGGCCATCATTTCAGCCATCACTCTGACCACCACCCCGGTCACCACCAACCACTGTCGACTACCACTTTTACCAACATTTCGACCATCGATCACCACTCTGACCACCACTCTGGTCACTGACGACCACCGCTCCGACTACCGTCAACTACCACTTTGACCAAGGACCACCATTTCGACGGCCGACTTCCGACCATCGCTCCGACAACCTCTCCGACCATCGCCAACAACCTCTATAAGCACCACTGGCGATCCCTAACCACCACTCTACCACCGTCAACCACTACTTTGATCACCACCATCCACCGTCAACTTCCACTTTGATATTACTTTTATGTTCATGTTTTAAACTATAGTTTTGATTTTTGAAAATTTCTTAACTCAAAACTCAATCTGGTTTTGGTTTCTGAAATTTTTAAAACTCAAAACTGAAACTGGTTTTAGTTTTTGAAAATTTCAAAACAGAAAACAGAAAACCACCCCAAACAGGACCTTATATTATTGATTTACATAATTACAAGTACAATGCCCTCACTCAACATCCTCTGAGTGGCATTCGAGGGCATACTCCTAACAATTGCTGACCCTATTGCAGCTGGATTTATCGAGTGAAACTTCTATTCTGTGACAAAGAATTATCTTTAGAATGTTTGTATTTCGAGACTTTTGACAATGAATTATCTTTAGTGATGGAAGTTGTGAATTAAAATCCTGTGTTCAGTATCTTCTAATGTTTATATTATGTTTTTTGTGGTTATATCATATTTCTGAAGTTGTTCCTTTTATTTTCTATTCAAATGCTTATCTTTGAACTATTTCTGTGTTACAGGGTGGAATACAAGCAATTAGATAAACTGCGTGATTTTCTTTTAGATGTTCCATTTGTGGCACTGACAGCAACTGCTACTGAAAAGTAAGTATTTTTGCAGTTTCAGGACATTTTTATTTTTAGTATAATCAATACTGGATGCAATGATATTCAACTTTATTTGCATGTTGATTGATTCCATTTTAGTCGTTTACCCTTTTGGTCATTATAACTTGCCTTCTTCAAAGCTTATGTGCTGCCATTTGCATTTTATATTAACTTGCATGATAAAGAATTCTAGTATTGCGGGTGCCATGTAATTTGTTTCCCTGGAACTACTCATAATCATTAAATAGCTAGGTCCCCAGATACCATATTCACTTTGATATTATTGTTTATGATGCATGCTCAAGGATTCACTTGAATCTCATGTCTGCTTATTTTTTCGCCCTTAAATAAAACTCAAGAGCAGCAATGTCCTTTCTGGATTTATGATTCAGAAGAGCGCATTCACAGGGTTGTACTCTAGGCAACAAACGTTGCATGCTCCGACAGTGAATGCCACAATCTTTTAATCTATAACTATCTATCAGTGGTTATCGTCTTGTTAATCGTAATTGTACTTCTGCACATATTTGCTTGATTACTTCCAGGGTTCGTGGTGACATTATAAAGTCATTAAAGATGCAGTGTCCTCGTATAACCATTGGCTCCTTCGATCGCCAGAATCTCTTCTACATTGTAAAATCTTTTGATCGGAGTAATGATTTTCTGAATGAGCTTGTGACTGAAATCTCCTCATGTGTTGACCAAAGGGGTTCAACTATAATATATTGTACAACTGTCAAAGATGTTGAAGAGGTCATTCCACTTTTCTCTCAAGTATTATATCTGATGTTCTTTTTTTTTTCCCTGGCAAGCTCAAGAGTTCATGGAAATTCATCTCAGACGTCAAATTTTTCTGCACCACATTTTTAAAGATAGATGAGCAAAAACAAGAGAGTTTTTTTTTTATATTTTTATCAGTAAAAGAAATTGACGAGTCCTAAGTTGAATTCTGTTGAGTTACTGGCACTGATTATATGTTATGGCTTTTTTTCAGATTTGTAAGTCCCTCAAGCAAGCAAGAATTGGAGCCGGAATGTACCATGGACAAATGTCTAATAAAGCACGTGAGGCTTTCCACAGGTTTATATCTTAATAAGTTCTCTCACACAAATATTGTTCCTATTTTTCTTATCTCTAAGTAGCATAACATTTATCCTTGAATGTGATTAATAAGGTTGCTTAATTTATCTTGAAGTTCAAGTATGTTGAATGCACCTCCCATTCTAATTTATTTTGAAGTTCTCTTTGACCTGTTTGATTTGTGTCCAGATTATCATTGGTACTATAACTTGTTGCAGATCATTTATCAGAGATGAGTTTTATGTCATGGTTGCAACTATAGCTTTTGGCATGGGAATTGACAAGCCTAATATAAGACATGTGATGCACTATGGGTGCCCAAAGAGTTTAGAATCGTATTATCAAGAAAGTGGACGTTGTGGCAGAGATGGCATTCCTTCATTCTGCCAGTTATATTACACACGAAGTGACTTTGCAAAGGCTGAATTCTATTGTGCTGACGCACACACAGTATGCTTTTTTGTCTTGAGCTTCTCAATATTATCACATATGGAATTTGGTTCTTGACATGGTCTTTTATTTAATTTTTATATATATTCCTTTGATATTAACATACATAAGTATCTATGCATGTATGATTCAACCAGGTAGAGCAAAGAAAAGCAATAATGGAGTCATTTATGGCTGCACAACGGTATTGTATGCTGACAACTTGCAGAAGAAAGTTTCTGTTGGAGTACTTTGGAGAGAAATACTCATCTACTAGCTGTGGTATCAATATTACTTGACTATTTCTTTTGTAGAATTCGTTAGACCTGCACTACGCAACACTCCTGCCTCTATCGAACTTGGTCATCTGCTGTATAATTAGTATCTTGTACGTATTATCTTGAAATTTATACTAAAACAATAATGTGTTACTAATATCATGCACTTTTTATATAATCTGATCCATTTAGTCAATCAAAATCTGGTTTAGGTGTAAAGTACCAAGTATTTTCTGGAAAAATGGTAAATCATCCTAAAGTTTGACAGTGATAATGTAATTTAGCCATCTGATCATTCATTTTATGGCACTTCTGTTCAGCTTTTAAACAAAAATATTTAATATATATGTTTAAAAAAGTCCTAACTAAAGATTCGAAGATTTTATTTTACAATTTATAATTTTTCGAAAAACTCTCACTTTTTTTCTTTGAAAGCATAAGAACAACAGAAACTCTTGAATATTGTCCATGTTGTAATATAAAAAAGTCCACAACTAGCAATATTTCTTGCAATTCCAATAATTGCATCATGTCATGCAAATCTTAAAAAATAGGCAAAGATGATTGATCATGTTTAGTTGTTGAGATGACTATTTCTCCAATCTTATGTTGTCATTTGCGAAGTGTGTTCTTAAAGTACAATGCTGTTGCTTAACTAATGTGATTGATCTCCCAAGCTGACTGGTAGGTATGTTTTACACCTTTTCTCCAAAATTGTCATATGAACTGGAAGGGGTAGGCAATTTTTCTTGGGGTCATTTTCGACTGATTTTATTATATTGGCCAGAGATTATAAAATGTATTGCAGATATTACTTTGAGTTCCGAGTATGCTAAATGTGATATATGCAGGAACATGCGATAACTGCACCAACTCAAAGAAAGATAGTGACATGTCCAGAGAGGCATTTCTTCTAATGGCTTGCGTTCACTCATGTGGGGGTCACTGGGGTCTCAATTTGCCCATAGATGTTCTTCGTGGATCTAGAGTAAGCTCTCCTGCTGATAACACACATTGATATACATATATAGCAATGCATGATCTAAGAAGCATGAACACGGGAGTGGATACGGGACACGACGCAGGGACACGGTGCAGATACGTTTATTTACACGTAAAATAGGACACGGCACGTGGATACATCTAAAATTTATAAATTGAAGTGTCCTTGCTTCATAGAGGGGAATTGAGATGTTAAATAGATTTTATATTTCACTATGTTTGGTTTTATTCCTTCTGTTGGTTTCTCTATCTCAGGTATTTGCCTCCTGTTTTGGGGGTATGGGGTTGTAAATTGGTTGTAAATGATGTCAGTGTAGGCCGTGGAGTTGTCAATTCACTTTTCTTCTCCATCCATATCTTCCCTAAATCTTAGATAAACTAAAGTTTGACACTATTTAAGTTCTTTTATTTTAAACTTGTATTGCATTTTAAATTTTGAAAGCCTTGACAAAGTAATTTTCAAGATTTGGCTGGCCCACTAATTTAATGGTTAGGAAGTTCCTCTTCGTGATTATACATTTGTTAATGCAGTCCAAGAGAATTCTTGACGCTCATTTTGATAAGCTTCCATTCCATGGCCTTGGAAAAGACATGCCTGCTAATTGGTGGAAGGCACTAGCTTGTCAGTTAATTGCACATGGTATGTTATTGAAACTTGCTCTGCCACTGATGAGTGCTTCATGGTATTCTTTTACACCATCGAGGAGAAATCTTATATCATCACTTTCCAACTAAAACATTAGTGTATTGTCACGTTGATGTATGATTTTTAATATTCAGCGGTTAAACTTTAAACAAACAAGTAAAGAAACTGATTATGATGAGGAATAAGGAAGAAAAGCTAGGCCTCACACCTAGATGGCTTAGGTCTCACACCCAAGGATGATAACATAACTCAATTCATTTAAAATCTGCCTTAAACACTTGTGGTTACATGTATTTATAGGTCCAGAAGAATATTCTAGTTACATGACATAATAACTAATAAATTCTAGGGACCTTTTAGCTTCTAGGACACTTTAATATACTTTGACCATACAATATCTGTCCCTGAATTCACTGAATTTAGAATTCTGAATAATCAGCTTCAAGTATATTCTGAAGCCTTCTTGAATATACTTTTCCTTTTCCCCATTTATTAAAATTTGCATCATTTCTCCCCGGCTTAGAAAAACTCGGCTCCGACGAGTTACATGAGTGATATTTATCGTAAAGATCAGGATCTAAACGTTTAAATTCTTCATCAGACCATGGCTTATCTCTCCATTTGACTAAATATTTTTGATAGCCACCATTGCGAGTAGAAATAATGGTTGTATCTACAATATCTTCAATCTGTTCACGAACATTTGAAGCCGTAGGAAGGCGAACTGGAACAATAGGTTCTGAAGAGTTGTGTCCGTGATAAATAGTAAGATCTTCAACATTGAAGATATTGCTAATTCCAATGTCATCTGGAAGGTCTAGAACATAGGCATTTGAGTTAATCTTATGAATGACAGTATATGGCCCAACACGCCTGTACTGCAACTTCTTGTATTTGCTGTTTGGAAAACGTTCACGCCGGACTCGCACCATGACTTGATCTCCAACCTCGAATTCGGCATGTTTACGATGCAAATCTACGTGGCTTTTGTAATTAGTATTGCTAACAGAAATCTTATGACGAACATCAGCATGAATTTGTTGAATATGTTCAGCAAAAGCCTCCGCATCTGCACTGTGACGACCCAAAATAAGTAGAGGGACCAAATCAATTGGTTTCTTAGGCTGCATGCCTAATACGATCTCAAAGGGGCTGCGACCTGTAGTTCGATTGACAGAACTATTGTACTCGAACTCGGCAATTGCCAAAATCTGATCCCAAGTTGTTAACTTATCCTCAACTAAGCAGCATAGTAGATTTCCCAAACTCCTATTAACAACTTCCGTCTGCCCATCTGTTTGAGGGTGATAGGCTGAAGAAAACTTCAATTGTGTATTCATTAAACGCCATAAAGTTCGCCAGAAATAGCTCGTAAATTTTACATCTCGGTCTGACACTATGGTCTTTGGTAGTCCATGTAGTCGAACAATTTCTTTAAAATATATCTTTGCTATGTGAACTGCATTTACCGTTTTTGAACAAGGAATGAAATGCGCCATTTTTGAGAATCGATCTACCACCACGAAAATCGAGTCATGCCCCCGTACTGTTTTTGGCAAACCAAGTATGAAATCCATACTTAAATCTTGCCAAGGTTCGTGAGGAACGGGAAGAGGTATATATAAACATGTATTTTTCTTTGTTCCTTTGGCCAGTTGGCAGGTGCGACATTGTGCAACAACAACTGCTACATCATGTTTAAGACGTGGCTAGTAAAATCTTTCTTCTATCATAGCAATTGTCTTGTCTCTTCCAAAATGTCCACGACCATGTAATTCCCAGATAATCTGATCACGTATTGAAGTAGATGGTAAGCAAAGACGATGCCCTTTAAATAAATAACCATCTTGAAGAGAAAAGTTAGCATGATTTTGATGTTGACCAGAAGTTATGTCGGCATAGATAACTTGAAAATCTTTGCATGTTGAATACTCCTCTTTTAGCCATTCAAAACCTACAACCTTTACAGAGAATGTATTCATAACATATTTTACTCGGCTAAGAGCATCAGCAACTTTATTTTCCACAACGAAAGCATATTCCTGTAAGAACTCCACCCACCTGCCATGCTTTTGATTCATCTTCTTTTGAGTATTAATGTGCTTGAGAGCTTCATGATCTGAATAAAGCACAAATTCCTTATAAATAAGGTATGACGCCAGTATCGAAGTGCTTGCACTACTGCATAGAATTCCTTTTCGTAAGTAGTATATTTCATCTTTGCTTCATTGAGTTTTTCGCTGAAAAATGCTATTGGATGCCCTTCTTGGCTGAGTACTCCTCCAATGCCAACATGTGAAGCGTCTGGCGACTTCAAACACTTTTGAAAAATGGAAGCACGAGCCGGGGCTTGGGTCATGCACTCCTTAATCTTCTTGAATGCTGTAGAAGCGGTTGTTGTCCATTTGAATTGCCCTTTCTTCATGCAGTCTCTTATTGGAGCCATTACAGTGCTGAAATTTTTAATAAAGCGCCTATAAAAGGTAGCCAAGCCATGAAAACTCCTGATCTCATGGAACTGGTCAGTGATTTTCTCCGGGTCTGCTGCCACGCCTTTGGCAGATATAATAAAACCCAAAAATACAACTTCAGATGTCAAGAATGAACACTTCTTCGTATTGATATATAGTTTTTCTTGTCGCAGAACTCTTAAGACTTGTCTTAAATGCGAGAGATGCTCCTCCTTGGTCTTGCTGTATATTAGTATATCATCAAAATACACTACCAAAAACTTGCCAATAAAGGGTTGGAAAATTTGAGTCATTACTCGCATAAATGTGCTGGGAGCATTGCACAACCCGAATGGCAGAACCAACCATTCATAAAGCCCATCTTTGGTTTTAAAAGCAGTCTTCCATTCATCTCCTGGCCGAATTCGAATTTGATGGTAGCCACTCTTTAGATCAACTTTTGAAAATATAGTAGCACCTGTCATCATATCAAGCAAATCATCAAGTCGTGGGATTGGGAAACGGTACTTGACGGTAATCCTGTTAATTGCACGACTATCTACGCACATGCGCCAGCTTCCATCCTTCTTTGGTGTTAAAAGAGCCGGAACAGCGCATGGACTAAGGCTCTCTCTAATGAATCCCTTCGACAAGAGATGTTCTACCTGCCTTTTTAGTTCAGCATGCTCTGTGGGATTCATTCTATAGGCCGGCAGGTTTGGAAGTTATGCTCCTGGAATAAGATCAATAGGATGTTGGATATTGCGCATTGGAGGTAAAGAATCTGGAAGATCATCAGGTGCAATATCAGAAAAGTCGTGCAACAATGTCTCAACTTCATTTGGTAACTCCTTAGTTGTTTTATTTTGATTCACTTGCTTGACCACCATACCATAAATTACTCCACTTTCATTGCTCTCACGCAAGAATTGCTTCTTTGTAAGCAACTGAAGTATCTTTTTCTCCAGTTTAGAATTATCAGATGCAGATTTTGATTGGATTAACTTCTGATCCGATGGAGTTTCTGCAGCTTTCAAATTGATCTTCATTTTTTTTAGCTCCTCGGAACTTTTGGGATAAAGTGTGATATTATTACCTTCCCATAAGAAATGATAAGTATTCTCCTTGCCACAATGATATACATCATAATCAAACAGCCAAGGCCGTCCAAGTAAAATGTGTGTGACATTCATGGGGACAACGTCACAATAAACTGTATCTTTGTAACGACCATAACTGATTGGAACTAAGCAACGTTTACTTACCGGAAGAGATGTATTATCAATCCATGCAACGTGGTAAGGTTGAGGATGTTATTCCGTAGGAAGTTTTAATCGTTCCACTGCCGAGGCTGAAACGACATTCATGCAGCTTCCACCATCAATAACAAGCTTAAGTAACTCGTTTTTACAAGTTACAAGTGTGTGAAAAGTTGTTGTCCTTCTCCAATCTGCCTCCTTAACTCTTGGAGTAGCAAGTATGCGTCGAACAACCATAGCAGGAGAGGTATCTTGATCTGAATCAGCCAAGTCATCGGCATTGAACTGTGGAGTTTCTTCGCCATCTTCGTTACTAGCCACTTCATTTTCTAGTTGCTCTTTTTCCTCCATCCCTATATGAAGATTATTTCTTGTGGGACATTGATAAGCCTTATGTCCTCTGCCTTCACACCTAAAACAACGGTCACTATTATCGACTCCCTTTCCTTTTCCACCTTCTCTTTTATTTGTGTATGCTGGCTTTGATGCGGGGTTACTGCCATTTAATTTTCTGGTTACCGTTCAAAAAAAAAATTTAATTTTCTGGTTGTTGACTCTTTTAGTTGAGAGTTATTTTTTTTTTGAGATCCATCAAATTTAGATATTCCTCCAAGTCAAGTGCAATCTGGAAAGCGTTTTCCACACTACAGGGAGTGTATTTCAGCATTTCTTTTCTTATTTCAAACTTGAGATCAGATTTGAATCTTGCCAAACTATGACGAGGATCTTCAGCAATCTGGCTTCTAGTTTTTAATTCATCAAATTTCTGCATGTACTCCGCTACTGTCATCGCTCCTTGTCTTAAATTGACAAGCTGTTCACAAAGTCTATCCTCGTAGTTTGGTGGCATGTATTTCTCCCTCAACTTTGCTTTCATTTCCTGCCAAGTCGCTATGGGAGGTCGTTCGAATCTCCTCATGTCCGCTTCGACACCATTCCACCACACTTTTGCAAGATTGACCAACTTCATTTTGGCGAATCTGACTCTCCTCTCGTCAGACATATCATACCAATCAAAATACTCTTCAATTGCTGAAATCCAATCAACAAAGTTCGTAGCATTAAATCTTCCATCAAAATCTGGTACGTCAATTCTCACTTTCTTTGTGATATCTCTAGCTGTATCGTATGACTCAAATTGACCTCTGTTCCTGAAGTTTCTGCCCCAATCGTACATATGTGGCTGCTGCATGGGAGGGGGCCTGTTATTCCTTGGTTCCCGCCTCCGGTTTTCTTCTCCATGTGGCTGTTCGTTGCCTTCCCCGTTGTTAACATCGGATGCCTCTCCATCTTGATCATTGACGGTTGCATTCGACCTTGCTTCATTGTGATTGATCTTTGTTTCAACTTCTCCCAGTCGCAGATTCATAGTATTAAGTTGCTCCATCATCTGTAGCAATAATTCATCCCATTCTGCATCAGTGAGCCGTCCTCGAAAAGTTCGTCCACTGCGAGTCGACATAGCGCTGCCTTTCTCCGATACCAAATCTGATGTAGGATCTTTAATATTCAGCGGTTAAACTTTAAACAAACAAGTAAAGAAACTGATTATGATGAGGAATAAGGAAGAAAAGCTAGGCCTCACACCTAGATGGCTTAGGTCTCACACCCAAGGATGATAATATAACTCAATTCATTCAAAATCTGCCTTAAACACTTGTGGTTACATGTATTTATAGGTCCATAAGAATATTCTAGTTACATGACATAAGAACTAATAAATTCTAGGGACCTTTTAGCTTCTAGGACACTTTAATATACTTTGACCATACAATGAATCTGTCCGTGAATTCACTAGATTTAGAATTCTGAATAATCAGCTTCAAGTATATTCTGGAGCCTTCTTGAATATACTTTTCCTTTTCCCCATCATCATCATCATCATCAACAACACCTTAATCCCAACTATGTTGGGGTCGGTGGCATGAAGATTATAGTGTCGTTTAATTGTCTAAAATTAGTTAACACCATAACTCATGCAAATAACAAAGTGGCAAAGTTTTACGCCGGATGCCCTTCCTGTCGCAACCTTCATATGAAGGAGAAATAGAACGAAATTCCAAAACCGTCAACATCATAGGTTTTTCCATTTATATGGAAAATATCATGAGACGGCGATGAGTTTGAGATAATTGCTATTGTCATGTCACAATACGTGATTGATATTGTAAAATCAACACATACTTTTCCTTTTCCCCATTTATTAAAATTTGCATCACACGTCTCCATGAAGCAATCTAACACATGTTGTAATCAAATCCTAGTGGATTTGTTACGATGGGATTTGGAAACAGAAAATCAAGAACAAGATATGAAGTAGTTATTAACACGTGCGTTGCATGAGATTTTGCAATATTATTTTAAATATTTTATGTCGAAGAGTTTTGGCAAATTATATTTCTAATTTAAAGAAATGACATATAGTAGAATCTATTTGTTGGACGAAGTATTTAATTGAAGTTATCCATATATATTAAATGTACGTCAGTGAAGAGCCTTACAATTGTTATCATTTTCCGTTTAGCTTGATTTTTCTCTACAGCCTATTAATCATTATTAATTTGTACAATAGTATAAAATATAATCATTTGATACTCACCAATACCTTTTTTCACATACAGTGTATGCATGCAAAATTTATATTTACGAATCAAATTAATCTTAGTTGTATGATACAAATATGTAGTATAAGGATCCGAATTCGATATGAGTTTTTGGGGTGAACAATGCAATATATAAACAGTGATTAATATTGTGTGTCGTAATTCTTACATAGGAAAAGCTAGCAAAACCTTCTATCATTTAGAATACAGAATTAGAAATAGGTTGTCAACATAATTTATAGCTTTCAAATGATTTATACATTGTGGTATTTGTACGTAAGCTAATTGATTTATAGTTTTAATTATTGTTTGGACTTTTCGTATCTGGATACTAAATAAATAATTGTAATAAAAAATAGATAGATATTCTTAATCAAAAGGCTACAGGGTTAGAAATGTTCAAAAAGAGTTTTTCGACGTAGCCAGCTTTAAAATGAGGGATGTTTAAATGGTGCAATACACTGCAACAAATTCTAATTTAAGAAAGAACGGAGAATAAATTGGGAGAGTTGGATCTCTACAGTAATTGGATGACTCGAGAACCCCTCCTATATGCTATTTTTGAAACCAATTTGACACATGTCAAAATAAAAAATTACACTTTTGAACCTTAAAACAATTTATGATAAGTAAAACATTTTCAGCTCTTCTACTTTTATTATAGTGCATATAGATAGTCTCGAGACTACTTTTGAACAGCCTGCCAATGTATAAAGAAAAAGGATGCTGGTATGAGATTCTACATAATGCTAGCCTCTGACAATTGGCATTATGTTAGGCAATAACAATCCAAACTGAAGAATATTTCAATTTATTAGAACTTCAGAGTGTAAAATAGCCAAGTTTAGGAAGCTTTGCACTGGATGCGGTATGATCTTTCTTCATTCACATATTAAATTTTACGAGGAAAACCTTGATATTTAATTCATATTTTCACTTAGAGAAATCCTTTCTAGCCACATGCAATATCCTCTCTTCATGCACTATGTTGTCTATAGAAACGGGAGACTGTTACGAAGCAGGCCGACCCAAACCAGGACCAAGCCATCCTGAATCAGGATCGAACAGCGGTAGATGACTGGGCAGGCCTGACTAGTGACCGAGCAGGAGATGACCGAGCCGACCTAAGCCAAGGCCGAGCTGCGGTCGGGGACCGAGCAGAACCCTAGCGGGTGTATTCCAGATGTCCGCGGATCAAATAATCTGAGGAATAATAATTAGTTATTTATTTAAATATTATTATTGTTATTATCATTATGAGTTGATTTGCTTTTTTATCTACCTTTTTCCGTTTTTTTCCTTTTATGTTATTTATGTAACGATCATTGACTAATGTGTGTAAACTTGCTCGAATGAGAGAGAAGAAGACGCGAGATATTGGAAAAGTTAAATGTGTAAAAGATACTGACCAAAAAGTTTTGGTTCAAGATAAAGAGATAAAAGAGAGATGGAGGTCATACTTTGATACCCTATTCAATGGCCATCAAGAACAAGATATTGGGAATTTAAACATCCCCTCAAGTATGGTTAACCGAGAGTTTAAGAGAAGAATTCAAAAGGGTGAAGTGACAATTGCATTGAAGAAGATGGGGTTAAAGAAAGCAGAAGGACCAGATGGTATACCTATTGAAGTTTGGAGGTGTTTGGGGGAGAGAGGGATCGAATGGGTAACTATGCTTTTCAATAAGATTTGGAGAAGCAATAAGATGCCATCAGCATGGAGGAAAAGTATTCTCGTCCCTTTGTATAAGAACAAAGGTGATGTTTAAGATTGTTCTCATTATCGCGGAATTAAACTAATGAGTCATACCATGAAGTTGTGGGAACGAGTGATTGAACAAAGGATCAGGAAATGTGTGAAGATAACAGAAAATCAGTTTGGATTTATGCCTGGAAGATCGACCATGGAAGCAATTTATCTTATCCGGCAGTTGATGGAACATTATCGAGATAAAAAGAAAGATCTGCATATGGTTTTTATTGATTTAGAGAAGGCATATGATAAAGTACCAAGAGAAGTACTTTGGTGGGCCTTAGCAAAGAAGGGTGTATCGTGGAAATATATTGACATTATAAAGGACATGTATGAGGGAGCTAGTACAAGTGTACGTACTAATGTTGGGAGGACAAGAATTCCTATTACGATTGGGGTGCATCAAGGATCTGCTCTTAGTCCTTTTCTCTTTGCCATAGTCATGGACGAATTGACAAGAGAAATTCAAAATGACGTTCCGTGGTGTATGATGTTCGCAGATGATATTGTGTTGATTGATGAAACGACGGTTGGAGTCTGTGAAATTGGAACTTTGGAGGATACTTTGGAAGCTCGAGGCTTTAGGTGGCGAAGTAGGGCGATTATATGGAGTGTAGGTTTAGCGAAAACAGTGATAGAGAGGCGGGGATGATCACATTTGATGGGAAAGTTGTTCATGGATCCACTTTCTTTCGGTATCTTGGATCTATTATCCAAAAGGATGGAGAGCTAGATGGCGATGTGGCTCACAAAATAAAGGCAGGGTGGTTGAAGTGGAAGAGTGCCACAGGGGCTTTATGTGATCCTGGCATGCCTCATAGATTAAAGGGTAAATTTTACCGCACGGCAATTAGGCCTGCGCTGTTATATGGCACCGAGTGTTGGGCTGTAAAACAGTGTCACGTTCAAAAGATGAATGTGGCAGAGATGCGTATGCTACGATGGATGTGTGGTCATACAAAAAAGGATCGGCTCAGAAATGAGGTGATTAGAGAGAAGGTAAGAGTTGCGTCTATAGAAGACAAGATGATGGAGAATCGATTACGATGGTTTGGTCATGTGAGGAGAAGGCCTATTGATGCCCCAGTGAGGAGGCTAGAAAGTTGGGGAACAAGTAATGTTGTGAAAGGTAGAGGAAGACCCAAGAAAACTTGGATAAAGATGATTGAAAATGATATGCGGTTTCTTGGAATTGGAGAAAGTATGGCGATGGAGAGGCAAATGTGGCGGGAAAGAATACGGATGGTGGATGGAGTCTGATTTTTTTTTTTTTTAATTCCTATTTTCTTTTATTTCATGTTATCTTTTAATTTATTTTTCAGGATTTTTCATTTTTTTTTTTTTAGCATTCATTCTCTTTTTTGTATTTGCTTTTTTCTCTACTTTTTCCCTCTTTTTTTCCTTTTATGTTATTTATATAACGATTATTGACGGTTTCAAAGTTTGATTCATGTTAGCCGACCCCAAATCATTTTGGAACTAAGGCTTAGATGTTGTTGTTGTTGTTGTTGTATGTAACGATCATTGACGGTTTCAAAGTTTGATTCATGTTAGCCGACCCCAAATCATTTTGGGACTAAGGCTTAGATGTTGTTCTTGTTGTATTTGTTGCATCTATGTTTAGAATAGATCTCTTTCCTATAAGGAGACGCGGGGACTCTATATAATAATGTTATTAGGGTTGAGGGTTATTATTGAGAATCGATAGCTTTTGTTTGGGACAAGACGTTATCTTGTCGAGTATCTTTTAATTATTAATAATTAAAAAAGATGGAACATTGAGACGGGATGATGACGAGATCAGATTCCAAAATCTCAGAGATGGAGGCGGCACTTAGCGTCCTAACAGAGGAACAAGTACAGATCCGAGGGAAGATTGCAGGTCTGCACGAGGACATGGAAGTGCGGGTCAGGGGGATTCACGCCCGGTTGGCCGAGTTACTGGCGTTGATCGCGGTGATGCATTTTGTGGCTGCCACAAAGGTTACGCACCAGGGGGAGGAGCTGGACGTGAGGCTGTTGTTGTGACAGCAGAGCACTGCCAGGTGGCCACAGGTCAGGGCACTGGGAATGGAGCAGGACAGCTACGAGGGGGTGGCGAGCAGGCGGTGAATTTACCCGTCTTTGACGGGGCCGACCCGAACAGTTGGCTAGCAAGGGCTGAGCAGCAATTCGATCTTCATGGCATCCGGAAAGCACAACGCACTGATTTGGCGATGGTGGTCATGGAAGGGACTGCCCTAGGTTGGTTTTGTTAGTTGAGATCGAGAAAAAGGTAAATTGACATGGTTAGTGCTGGGATGACACTGTTTCAAGTAGTGTATGGCAGGCCACTTCCGATCATTCATCGGTACTTGCCCGGCGAGTGCAAGGTGGAAGCCGTGGCATAGGTCCTTAGAGGCAGAGATGAGGTAGTTCGCCAATCAAAATACAACCTCTTACGGGTGCAACAAAAGATGATTCACTTTGCTAATAAGAAACGGAGGGAGATTGAGTTTGAAGGGGGTGACGAAGTTTTATTGAAAGTTGGGCCGCATAGGCAAGGTTTGGCATCCGAAACGTCTTATCATAAGTTAATTGCCAAGTATTACAGTCCGTTTAAATCCAGGAAAGAATTGGGAAGACCGCGTATCGGCTTCAGCTTCTGAATTGAGCCGCATACACCTAGTCTTCCATGTATCTCAACTTAAGAAAGTGAAGGGTAATCATCCGGTGGAGCCCGAGCTTCCTCTGAGCTTGGAGATTTCGTGTTCGGATATATTTAAGCCACTCGAAGTGCTTCAGCGACAATCAAAGGAGCAATGAGATGGAAGGGTCTGGCAAGTATTAATACATTGGAAGGGGCAGTTAAAAGATGAGGCGACAGGTAGATGAGGAGGAAATTAGATGGCAATTTCGGAATTCCGCCTTGGGGATAAAGCAGTAGCAGTTTTTGAGGGGAAGGAAGTTACGAAGCAGGGCAACCCGAACCAGGACTGAGTGGACCTGAATCAGGACCGAACATCGGTAGGTGACCGAGCAGGCCCGACTAGAGACCGAGCCGGAGATGACCGATCCGACCTAAGCCAAGGCCGAGATGCGCCCGGGGACTGAGGAGAACCATTGCGGGTGTATTCCAGAAGTCCTCGGGTCAAATAGTCCCATGAATAATTATTAGCTATTTATTTAAATATTATTATTATTATTATAACTATTTATTGATTGGAGTTATGTTTAGAATAGATATCTTTCCTAATAAGGAGATGTAGGGACTCTATATAACGTTATTAGTGTTATGAATGATTATTGAGAATTAATATTATTCGAGCTTTTGCTTGGGACAAGACGTTATCTTGTCGAGTATCTTTTAATTATTAATTTGTTCTTCAATTTCCTTTCTTGGAATCCCGTCATAACAGAGATGCTAAACGCTGATAATTTTCCCATTATTTTCCATTTATCTTATGGACACATTGTTTCAATTGGATGCAATGGTAAAATGCTTTAACAGTAGATCACTTTTTCCTTGTAGCTTCAGTTGCATTGGAATTAATTATATATATATATATATATTTTTTTAATAATTGGTGCAGATTATTTGGTTGAGACCTTCAGAGATATATACAAAACTGTAAGGTAAACTTCTTACCAACCCCCTTCCCCCGACACAAAAGCTCAATATTAAAAAGATAAAAAAGAAAAAAAAATCTGAAGTCTTGCTGACCTCCCTCTTAATAATGGCCATAGTTACAGATGAAAATAAAATGAGTCAACGAGAGGGTTTCAGGCTAAATTCTGTTGATTTTCTCTGGTTTATGAGCTCAATCTGTGTCCAAGCAGTAACTATTCAATAATAATGAACATTCTGGGCGAATACCAACAGTTCAGAAAAAAAGCTTGCAAAACGGGAATCTTGTAGTACTTGCTCTTTCTCTCTTGATTTAGTTTAACAGAAGGACTTGTGAAATCCTCAGCGTTAGTAAATCATATTTGATTTATGAATCCGTACTTAGTTAGGGACCATAGTTTATTAAGTGAGAAACATATGCTCCTCTGGAAATATATTGAAGTTTATGAAAATTGTATGTAATAAATTTTGAGGGCGGAAGGAAGATCTTGCAACTAAAATTAGGAATAATTACATGAACTGCCGCCTGAGATTTAGCTAAATCACAAAAGGTTTGAGTTCTCTTAAAATTACTTGAGATTTATATGAGTTGAAACTTGAAAAATCAAAACACATGGCATGGAGGCATTGTAATTTTGAAGATGACTTTTCCTTTTTGACAAAAAATTTTATTAGGCTAAACCTGAAGGATGGTATTTGTAACTACTCCTTAAAATTATTGTCAACATATTTGGATGATTTGGTTCTAGAAAAAGCATGTGGTATGCAAATTTTTTCCAAAAATCTCTGGCTACCGTCTGCACATCAGTTTTAGGATATTGATTTGTGCAGCCAATGTAGCAAGCTTCCAGTGTAAATAATAATTGAACAAGACATCTCTTTTCCATGTACCAGAGTTGGACCAAAAGGATTGCAATTTTTGAATTCCTGCAATCCTGATTATCAGTCTCCATTATATCTGACATTGACTCCAGAATTGGAGGGTGATAATACAAGCAAAGATGCAGTTGGTTATGGAGTTGTCAATGGTTCGACGCAACTTGAAATTGATGGATTAACCCAGGTGTGGGTGCTTTCCTCAAGCCTAAACATTCTACCCATATAGTTTCTGGTGAAATTGCTCTCATTTTCTTATAATCTTTTGTTCATGTGCTTCCATCTTTCTTATGTCCTCTCTCTGCTTTACCTGGTTTATGTGAAATATTTTTCTTGTTTCTCATTAACCTTCAACCACTATGTTTGCCACCTACAAGTTTAGGCTGTAAAATATTTTTCTTGTTTCTCATTAACCTTCGACCACTATGTTTGCTACCTACAAGTTTAGGCTGAGGATCAGCTTTACAAAATGCTTGTTGAAGAGAGAAGAAAACTTGCGAGAGACCACGGAACTGCTCCGTATGTACATTGTTTCTTGTTGTCCTTGAATGTAGACTTCGTTGAAAGCAACTCATTGGATGAACGGAAGAAGCTCTCTTTGTTCTGTATGCTGATCTTTTGAACTTTCAGGTATGCATTATGTGGCGATCAAACGTTAAGAAGGATAACATCAATGAGGCCCTCGACAAGAGCAAGGCTAGCAAACATTGATGGCGTAAATCAGGTGTTCACTGTGCTGGACATGTTTCTATAAAATCTCATTCCGGTTTGTAGAATCTTCTGCTTTATGTGTTGATGCATGTTCAAAGAGTTTTAAGTAGTGTCTAAATTGTTATTAATTGAGCAAAATTTATTCTGAAGTAGTTTTCTTCTTTAATTATACGTCTTCTCCCTTACATACTAGTATGTACACAAATTCATGGAATACAAGACTGACAAATTAACATAAGAATAAAGAGGAAAGAATACTACTCCCTCCGTCCCACCCATCTTGAACATTTGCTTTTCGGCACGGGATTTAAGAAAAGTTGAAAAGTAGTGTATAAAGTGATGGTATGAATATATATTATTTAAAGTTGTGAGAGATAAATGTGTCTTAAAAAGGAAATGGCCAAATATCTTGGGACGGCCCAAAAAGGAATATGAACCAAGATCGGTGGGACGGAGGGAGTAGTATATATCACATCATGATTTTCAAACATAATGATTTTCAAACATACTGATGCATGCATTCAGTATATTTGCATCCAGTATATATTTACATTCAATATAATTGTTGAAGTTAAGGTGATATATGATAAAGCTGGAAACAAATTTAAGATATTCTAACTTTGCCCGTGGACTAGGAAACTTGGATTTGATAAATTTGACCTGTATGCATACTTGCACTAGAACATAATGTCTGGCACCCACATTTTTCTTTCTGCCAATCTTATTTACGGAGTTTATTTACTGGAGAAAGTTTCTGGTTAGTCCTACTTCGATTATTTTTCATGCTACATGATAAACAAACAGAGATCAAATAAGCATTCATATCTTGATGTTTTTTTATATAAGATTATATATGAGCTTTAAAATTAAAGCAGAAGGTAACTTGCTTTATCTCTTATTAAAACTTTATAAAGTGAAACTGAACTTCAATAGGTAACTACTTTGAGCATTTGACTTGAGACCTTTCAATACCCCGCACAGTTTTTTAGTACGATCGTAACCCTTTTCCCCCTTTTGCTTTGAACTAATTGTAATGCCTTTTCAGATAACTGGTCATTGTTTGTGTAAATAAGCTGATGCATTGTCATCTTCCTTTATCTTCTGTTCAGAGAGGCGTTCACCATACATGTTTATGAATTTGTGCTGTTATTCCTTCATTCGAAATGATTTTCTGAGGATCTGTTCTGGATTCTTCTGGATTGTCGGGTGCCTAACGTGGAAATATTTGATGTAGTACTTTGTGACAACATATGGAGATCGTTTGCTGCAAGTCATTCAGCATCGATCACACGAAGTGGGTCTTCTCTTAGATGGAGAGCCAATTCCGGAAGCTCGAATGCCAAGTAAGGTTGTAGCTATTCATAACAATAAAAGACTAACACCTGCAAAGTTTGAAGCTTGGAAAATGTGGCAAGAAGGTTTTACATTCCAACAAATTGCTGTAAGTCTCGTGGGAGCTCAGACTAATGACATTGCCTTTGAGTTCTAGCAGTTTTCTGTATACGGACTCGTTGGTTTTTCGTTTTCTCCTTTTTTTTTTTTAGAATTGTCCAGGTAGAGCGCCTCCAATAAAAGAACAAACTGTTCATGAGTATATTCTTGAAGCCGCAAGAGATGGATGTTCAATTGATTGGGCCAGATTCTGTTGTGAGATTGGACTAACACAGGAAATTGTCAGGAACATTCAGAATGCAATAGCAGAAGTTGGAAAAGAAAAGTTAAAACCGATAAAAAATGAATTACCTGAAGAGGTATGCTTTTGTTGATGGAATAGTGTACTGATGCATTAAATTTATGCTTGAAACACATATAATCCGTCACTTGTGTTGGCATATGTCCTGTATTCATCTCCTGTTATTACGATTCAGGTAACTTATAGCCAGATAAAGGTGTGCTTGATGATGCAAGAGATGGGAACAATGGATGTTCATGTATCCAGCCATCAGCAAGGCTGTAAAATAGATGAATCTCGTAATGGGACTTCAAAACTCTCCCAAGAATCTGGCCTTGGGTCACTGGTTGACAATGGGGATTGTCAGACGGACACTGCGGATATAAAACAACCTGCCGCGGCTAGCGATAATTTAACCTGTTGTACTAGGAAACGCCAAAAACTTGATGTACAGGTTGAACAGTTGGTTGCAGTGGAGATAACCGAGGATTCTGTACTCAACTGGCTCAAGAATTTCGAAGATGGGGTAAGTATTCGTCCTGCCATAAGTGTGTGGCAATGGTTATTTTTGTATTCCGATAAATTACATTTTAAGTCTTTTTTTTGTCCACAGGTTATGCTAGCTGATATCGTGGAGCATTTCAGTGGATCGAAAGAAGAATCGGTGGTTGATCTGTTAAACCACATGGAATGTGATTTTTTGATATATAAGAAGAACAAACTTTATAAACTTATGTAATGTATTTGTGCAAAAATGCCTTGTGTATGTATCAGCTTAGCAAACGGAAAATCCTTCTTTTCCGTTTTCTCCTGTTGATTTTGGCACCTATTTTCTTGCATGTAAATGCTCTTTTCTGGGAAATCTGAAAATAGGTTCATGGTTTGCAAATTATTCCCGCATCTGAATGTCTTTTCATTATTGTCCTTTATACCAATAACATAAGAACATATGACATTCTTTCCTTGGTTACGTACTGACCTGCTAAGCCAAATTTGAAGCAAAAAAAAAAAAAAAAGAAAAAGAAAAGAAAAGAAGAATATCCAAGGAATCCGGATATTCAGGTTGGTAGTAATATCATCATCATCATCAGTGACAGTGACCATGCAAAAGGTCATCTGTTTCCACTTCAACACCTATTTTCCTTGTGATGGATGCACATGATTCAGATGGCAACTTGGACTTTTTCTGCAACTCAAGAAACCTTTGAATATCAAAATTGTGCCTTTTAATGAGCTTCCTCTGCCTTGAGAGGAATAGCCTCTTGAGTAGATCTTGGGTCTCTGGATATATATATAAATTAGGCATATCTTATGACTATCCCAGCTGTGGTCGTGAGAAATGTAATGGGCTCCATCACATCCCAAGAAAACAACCAGAATGTTAGACGAAAAGAAACTCTGAGCCGTACCACAGCAAACCCTAGCCCTGTCCATAATATGTGACGAACTTGCTTGTCAGCTAGCATGTCATTTTTCTTCTCTTCTGCGGCAGCTTCTGCAGTTCTTCCTTCATGGGTCATCTGCGGGTAAAAGATCAAGAGGCACTGTCCTAACTAATACCCGTCATTTTTATAATGTAATATTATTATTTTATAATAATATTATAATGCATTTCATGTTATTTAATTCAATTTAAAGAATCATGAACATTTATTTCGACGTATCACAAGTCCTAGCTCGAGTCATTTTTGTCAGTTATATTCTAGTAGTCATTTACTATTAATAATATTAATAAGAAGTCGCTTGAGAGCAAGCTGGAAGCGGCTGAAATGAGAATGTTACGTTGGTCGTGTGGTCGCACAATGTTGGATAGAATCTCGAACGGGGTTTTCAGGAACGTGCTAGAAGTGGCGCCCATTTCAGCGAAAGTTAGAGAAGAGAGATTGAGATGGTTTGGCCACGTCCGCAAGAGGCAGACATCTGCTCCGGTGAGGAGGGTCGAGAGTTTATTGGTTGTTGGGGAGAGGAGGAGAGGCAGACCGAGGAGGACGTGGGAGGAGCAGCTGAGATTAGATTTGAAGGCCCTAAACCTTTCTGAGACCATGATTGTTGATAGGTGCGCTTGGAGGCGCCAGATCAGAGTTGTGGATTCTTTTGTAGGGAACGGTGTTGTAGTTGAGAGCCTCAGGGTTGGATTGTCTCGGTTAACTCTGACTTAGAGCATTGCATTTTTCTTTTTACTTTTATTGTATATTTTATCCTGTTGCCTTTTGCGTGTGGTGTATGTTGTGTCAAGATTTATTCATCCCGACAGGCGATCGACTATAAGGCCGAGCGACCAAGTCAACTCCAGTCAAACTATGGCAAGCTTGCCTAATCGAAGATATCAGACCACCATCAGGTACCTAGCGATCGACTCCTAAGGCGATCGCCCTTTGGCATCTGGCGATCGACTCTAGTGTCCGGCTAAGGACGTTCGACCTACGCCCCAAGCAGAGATGATTGCCCGTCAAAGTCATCGAGGACTGGATCTCAGAACAGCACCCACGTGCAGATCCACAAAAGGCGCTGACAGACAAGATCTTCACTGACAGACAAGATCTTTTGCTGACGGACAAGACCTTTGACCACAGCCTGTCACCTACCTCACCTACCGGCAGGCGCGCCGAAAGTTGTCAGTGGGACCACCCGTGACAGCAACTCAGGACGCGTGCAGGCTCCCATTGATCAGACCGTCTGTTGCCAAGCATGACTTTAAGGGAACAAGCCCATGTGCTAAAAGACGATCGCCCGATTATTATAATACGGAAAAGGCGCTCGATACTGGAAAAAGGTTCCAAATTCATTTGACCTACGGTTCCCAACTCATTCACCTACATTCCGAATTCATTCACGGAAATACAGTAGAACATACATACTATCAAGCTCCCTGCTTTCTCGCCGGAATCCATCTCAGGACTTCTCTCTCCGAATCTCTCGCCCAGAATACGATCGGCAGAGGCAGGAAGTCTCCACTAGACAGATTCCAAGAGATTCATAAGCTCAGGAGCCCAAGCATCCAGCTAAATACTCGCCGTGAGAGACTGTCGATCTCTCACCGCCGCGACTGTTCATCTCCTTTGTTACAAGAACTCACAGAGCATCAAATCTGGTTCTTCCGGCAATCTACACGCTCACTAGCTAAGATAACAAGAATATTTACACTCATTGTAATTGTATTCTTACATTAGTACTTGTATCCCCGAATATTAGTATTAATAATATCTCGCGAGAGCATTCAAGCCCGGGACTAACAACCCCGGCAAATCTTGTGTTATTTATCTTTCTCACGGAAGTGCTCTTGCATTTGTTTGCTATCCATCCATTCCACCAATATCTATCTCCGGATAATATTTTGGGTAGCAACAATTGGCGCTAGAGGAAGGGCATCTAACCCTCAAATTTTTATTCCTACCGTCCCAAAGAACACTCACTGTTCTCGGGGCATATACTTGAAGTGACACTCACTGCACTTCAAAGAAAACCTTCAGAATCATGACATCCGCCGGTACATCGAAGAAAGCCGCTCTCCGAACCGCCGAACACCATATCCCGGCTCAATCCGAACCCCAGCCGACGACAGGGGGAAGCCGCAGCAATGCGAGACTCGATCTCCACTTTTAGAGATGGCCCCAACCTCTCACTCGATCAGTTCCAAACCAAGGAACATATCGAGGAGGCTATGGCCATCCTAGAGGAGCGACGGAGAACATGCGCGTCAGACGCGATAACTCCCTCGATCATCCGCCGCATGGGAAAACGTAAATTCAACGGGCTACTGAACGAGCGATCGTCAGAAAGCCCCAATTCGCGAGGAAAGGCTCTCGCACGACCGGACGGATCCATATTCAATCGCTTGGGGCGCGACCCATCCTGGCGACCGGGGCATTCTGTTTCCAACCACGAAAAGACGGAATCCGAATCCGTCACCAGGAGTTCGGCCTACCCACCTCACAGCCGAACGCAGGTCAGCCATCTGACTCCCGTCCCGATCGCCAGGGTATCAGTACTCAATCGCCTCGGCACCCGCTCCGGCCCGAGCGCAGCGATCGAGCACGACGATGGCCGCTATACAACGCCAGCTCGACGAGATGAAAGCACTCTTGGACACTCGGGCAAGCGCCAGCAAAAAGATCACTGGGCCGACCGAGCCACTCGCGGTCCACATCGAGCTTGCCCCCATAGAACCAACGATCGCTCCTCCCAAAACACCTCTGTATGAGGGGAGATCGGACCCCGAAACCCACCTGAGTAAATTCCGAATCTACATGACTGGGTGTGGGGCATCTGATGCAACCAAGTGCCGGATCTTCCCGTTAACATTGGGCGAGCTAGCCCATAGGTGGTACGCCTCACTACCACCACGATCAATCACCTCCTTTAAGAAACTGGCGAATGACTTCACATCATACTTCGCCAACAAGGTCGTCAGACCAGAAGGCCCCCACCGCGTGATGAAAATCAGGCACGGGAAAGACGAAACCGACGTAGATTACATTGACCGAGTAGACGAAATCATCCTCACCGGCGAACCCGTCAGTGACGAGCTCGCTCTCTATTCGGTCATGGGGGGATTCTACGGTCATTCACTCATGTTTAGACATCTTACCAAGGATATTCCCCCAACCTACGCGATCTTCCGCGCTAAGGCTGCCAATTTTCTGGCCAGACAAAGGCTACTCACCCTCCACCTAGGCGAGGGAACGCCACCTCCTGTCCAGAAGACGACGATCGCCAAAGTAAAGAAGGCGATCGCCAAGCCACCCGGAGATCTCAAGGCCTTCGAGGACATGGAAGCCCATCTCCTCCATACATTCAACCGAACGCCGGCACATATTTTCTATGCCATCAAGGGGCACGAAAAGCTCAAAAAGCCAAAGGCGATAAGGGACCACGGTCACCTGGACAACAATCAATATTGTGCCTACCATAAGAGTCCCGGCCACAGCACCAACCAATGCCGCGACCTCCTCAAACAGCTCTGGAGATTGTTCGAGGAGGGCAAGTTGGCAGCTTATTGGCTTAGCCGAAGCCCCTACCAATCTCTATACATGATCGTCCGAGTCGAACACAAAACAGGCTGGAAAGCTCATACGAGCCGACCCCTGGATCAACCTCGGCGACCGTCTCTACATGCTTTAATCAAGAGAAGGGAACCCCGGAAGTCTCCTCGATCTCCATCCTTATTTAGGAAACTGGAGGACTCGATCGCCATCTACGGTTCACCATCTAACATGATGGACTAAGGCACGAGATCGCCTCCCCCGCACAACGTACACCGTCGAAGGTCGACATTTATATGACGATCCAAGGTGGAAGAGTGCAGCCATGGTCCTGGTGGTCGATGGAACCGACTGCTTAGGACATGCAAGGTCCCTTCGGGCCAAGATCGCCCGCCCTTCGTTTAAATACGAGGCCGGCGTAGTCTGAGGGCCCTCCAAAATTAATCAGTGGACACGATCGCTCGCCCTCAAAGGTTCAGCATCTAACATGGTGAACCCGGACAATGCGACGTGCCCCAACCCCCGTCTCAACGTACACCGTCGAGGTTCGCCATCTTCATGGTGGGCCGAGGTGGAAGCAGAGCTAAACAAGCCGCGAGCGTGGAGTTGAATCATCCGACGCTGCCCCGCGCAAGGACTCCTCTAGACCGAGACCGCACGCCCTTCGTTTAAATACGAGGCGAGGCGCAGCCTAACAGAGGACCCTCATAATAAAGTGAGTCACGAGACACTCAATGTCTTCGCGCATCAAGACATGATCAGGGAGTCGGTCCATCGAACTCCGCGATCGTGTACGGTTCCTCAAGACGGACGACCGTCCTCGAGGATTCGACAAAGTTGAAGACCGCTCACTCAACGAATTATTTTCATCCCCTTACTTTCACTAAGTGAATAAAAACAAGGGGGAAGAGTGCGTACTACCTATACGACGATCGTCCCTATTCAACAACATACGGAGGTCGTCATTTTCAGCAAGTTGTGCAGCGATCGAATTTGTTGTAAAAGTTATCTTTATGAGTTTATAAATTCATTTGGAACTACCCTCGCAACGATCTCTCCTCACACATTTGTACAAAGTCAAACAAAGACTCAAAAATAACCATCATTCAAGTGATAAGTCAGAAATTCAAACCTTCATTTCATTACTTGAAAAGATCAGAGTACATGGTCGCCCGAAGGCCCAAATGCTACAAAAGAAGGCTTCAAATTACAAGGAAATAAGCTAAAACATCAAAAATGAAGTGCCTCAGGCCCCTGCCTGGCCTTCGCCATCAGCATCCGGTGCGGTCCCCTCATCTTCCGGAGCGTCGGGATGAGCAAGATTGGCCGGAGACGGATACCAGCTCAAATCCACGCCGATGTCCGCAAGATTCAAGATCGGCAAGGAGAAAGCTGGATGGAGAGGATGCTCCAACGCATACGCCTTGAAGTTCTCAGCAAGAGGCCCGACCTCCAAACCTCCCTTCTTAGCTGCTCGGATCGAGTCGGCGAACGCCAAATAATAGGCGAACTCGCTGACAAACTCCAAGTTTTGAAAAGGATCAGCCCTGGTCGCCTCTACCTCTCCTTTCAGCTCCGCCATCGCTGTTGCGACCCACGGAGCTCGGCCTCCCTCGCGGCAACCTTCTCTTTCGACTCGCCACTCGGTCAACCGAGCGATCGTCACCTTCGGCGATCGGCCTCATCTCGGCAACCTTCTGCGCCGGGACGGCATTCGGCATCTGGTCCCGAAATCGGTCAACCGCCGACGAGACAACTCGGTTTCCTTCTTCGCGGCTCAAGCTCGTGGCTCGCCCGCTTGGCCGCCTCCAGAGTCCTTCTCCATCGCCACGATCTTATCGGCAAACTCGGCGTTCTCTTTCCGAGCCGCCTCGAGATCCGCTGCGGGCGAATAGTGGAAGGTCGCCTCGAACTCTGGCGGCACAGGCGGCCATGGTCGCCGTCACGGAGAGAAAGGGCGAACGACTGCGCATCGAACTCCCGATCGGCGACGAGCGATCGCATCAGTCGGTCGTCCAGGCCTTGGCGAGCGGCGAAGCGGCCTTGCGCGTATGGAGGAATGTCGCAGGACTGGCGAGGAGATCGGCTCGCTAGGAAATCCACGACCATCGGCGGGCAAGACGGATCTGTGCGACGGATCCTACATCAATACAACAAAGTTAACACAACTCCTACGCAATTGCAAGTTTCAACACAAAAACGCAATCTACCTCTCAGCCTTCTCGGGGTCCCGACCGAAATACGGTTTCCCTCGAGGAGTCTCAGCGTCCGCGATCGCCATCTCCCGCATGAAAGCCGCAGAGGGCGGCTCATTCTCCGGATCGACAACGGTGATCGGAGGCGCGACGATCGGCACCTCATTGGCAGGGGCAGGAACCGGAGTTTCTTCCGGCCTCGGCCTCTTGCGATTCGTTCGAAGCCCCTCCTCCGGAACTCCCTCCTCAGCCACGATCGGCTCCACGCGAGGTTCCGCCTCCGGAACAATTGGCAGCGCAACAGGTGGGGCCCGAGACGACTTCTTGTGGCGGAGACGGCCTAGAACTCCAGAATTCGACATGGCGATCTCCGGCGGGGGCTCCAAAAAGCGAGGAAAGCGAACCTCTACAGTTAAGACGATCGACCAACAATCAGACACTTTCCTCAAGTAAGGCGATCGCCTAGAAAGTGAAGGTCTCAGAAACTCATACCTGGCACCGAGAGATGTCTCGGGAAACGGAATAGCCGAGCCGACAACCAACGACTCTCCTTATTGATCCGGTTGGCGTCAAGGTCGTCGTCCGACAAGCTCCTTATCCGCTCCCAGACAACCAGGAAGTCAAAAGGCAGCTCCTCGACCGCCGGAATGTGAAAACCTGCAAAACCGAAATCAAATTAGATCAGTCCAAAACGCATCCGAACGAAGGGAGAGTCTAAACCCTTACCGGGATTCCTCTCCCGAAACTCGGTAGGGATCTCCAGCTCGCCCGAAGGATTGTCGCTCGCAGAAGCACTCCACTTGCCGACGACCCAGAACCACTTCGTCTGATCGCCCCACATCTTATTCGGGACTCCATGGATTACCCGACCAGATCGGCCCTGAATATGGTAACCGCCGACCGACCCTTTCTGAGCCGTCAGCTTGAACAGATGGTTCATCTCCAACGGCGATGGAAGGCGGTACAGGCGGTGACCGCCGAAAAGGGTGAGAGTGCAGATAATTTGGAGCCAGGCGTTCGGCGTCAGCTGAAGTGGCGCCACGTTCCAAGCGGCCAGCAGGTGGGAGACAGCAAAAGATAGAGGGAAGCGCAGCCCGGCCTCCATAATCGCCTCATTCACGGCGACCATACCCATCGGAGGCTGATCGGCTCGCTCATTCTCCGCCGGCGCGAACATGTCCACATCTGAAGGAACATGGAACTTCGTCCTCCAGACGGCCAGATCTTTCCTAGTCGTCGAACTCCGTATTTGGCCAAGCGACCACCCAGATCGCTGCGCAACCCGGTACTGCGACCGTTTGGGAAGCTGATAAGGGTAGGCGACCGAGTATCCCCTGAAATCGAATCTCGGAGTCGGACCGGCCAACTTCTCCATTATCTCAGCAAAAGCCTTATAGGCCCGGCCGAAAACACTATGCTACTCCTAGTAGGCCCTAATCGCCAGATCTCTCTCTATCTGCGATCGTCTTTCTTCAGCAGTCGCCTCCTTAGCAACATCGGCTTCATTAAATAATGCCTCGATTTCAGCAGGGTCGATTCCGGCCCGAATAGCCTCAGCGGCCGTCTCCAGGTGGAAGTCGGAAGAAGGTCCTCCCCGGACAGTCGATGTCCCGGCGGCGGAACTGGTACCCACTCCATGCGACGATGACGTTCCGGCCATTCTCAAAGAAAGAAAAGGAGAAAAGGATTTTCCTTACCCGAAGGTGAAATCGAACGACGATCAGCACTAAGATCTTCAGAAAAATCTTCAGCAAGTCCTTCTTTCTCCAGTAAGTGTGCGTGAGGACGAAGACTGCAGCACTGCGCCCTTTTATAGGAGAAGGCAGGGACTCGTTTGCAATAAGGGAAAATCCCAGGGGTCGGATCTCAAACGACGCATTTATTGACTCCCTCGAGACCCCCGTACGCGTCTTTTCAAGGACGCGTCAGCCGAGGAGTCATTAATGACCGTTGATATCCTCCAATAGAAGCCCGACACGTGCGCGGAGACTTTTCCACGCCCATTGCCATTTCCCGTGATTTAGCGGCCAACCGTGTCGTCCGAACCCAGTATATCGGCTCAAAGACGATCGCGATTCGATTAACGCGAGTTGCTCGTCAAAAGTTCGGCGATCGCTAAGAGAACCACCTCACCCCACGTTTCCAACATAGGAGCGAAATGGGGCAATTGTTGTGTCAAGATTTATTCATCCCGACAGGCGATCGACTATAAGGCCGAGCGACCAAGTCAACTCCAGTCAAACTATGGCTAGCTCGCCTAATCGAAGATATCAGACCACCATCAGGTACCTAGCGATCGACTCCCAAGGCGATCGCCCTTTGGCATCTGGCGATCGACTCTAGTGTCCGGCTAAGGACGTTCGACCTACGCCCTGTAATATCCGGAATTTCTACTACTGTTGTTTAATATTATTTTATCCGAGTTATATTGTACAGCGTGGAATCTGTACAGTAGGGATAAAATAAATAAAGGACTGAGATATCAGTATCGGTATAATTGTCGTATCTGGTCGACAGTTACATTTGAGGATATTGTGTATCAGGTTATCATACTTTCGATATAGAGTATATCGTATAAGAATATTATTGGATTCATTATACGTATTCAGTATGCCGTATGTTCGTATTCTGTATGTCGAGACAGGTGGTAACAGTTAAAATTGGCTAAGTATAGAATACTTAGCGTACGCTAATGTTGAAGACTTACGTACGCTAAATTGGTTGTGTTACGTACGTTATGGCTAAAGCATTACGTACGTAACGAGGGAATCGGACAGGACCAAGTCATGGTCGGCAGGTGGGACCCGATGTCGGCGGCGGATGTGGACAGGCGAGTCAACCCCGGCCATTACGTACGCTACGAGAAGTGTATAACGTATGTTAAATAGAGTTTTACTGTAGCAAGTCAACGTACATATTACGTACGTAATGAAGGAAATGTTACGTACGTAATCAATTGGACGAAACAGGTCAGTTAGTTTTGGAAATGAGATTACGTACGCTATTAAGGACGCTTAGCGTACGCTAAGTGCATTACGTACGTTAATGCTGGTGGTTAACGTACGTAGAGATCGATGCAGTTTATAAAATGAAAGTTCGTATTTCATTTCTCCTGATCATTTCACTTCGTTTTTTCGTCCTTCTTCACTTCTAAGTATGCTCTAAACACTTTTAAGTCGATTGTGAGCCTGGAGGCATGGATTAGAAGCTTGGATATGAAGATATCAATGATTCTTGAAGGGTTTGATTGGGTTATTCATGTTCTTGAGGTATGTTGTTGAATTCTTCACATTGATTTTGGATTTTGGTATTGTTAACCGTAAATGATTCGTATGAAGAGGATTAAGATGTTGTTGTTTCGATTCTTGAGGTTATATGAATTATATGCTGAAGGAAGATGGTGAAATGATGGTTTATACCTTGAATATGTTGATTATGATTATGAAATCATAGAGTTCTTGATGTTCTTGGTATTATTATCCGTATTTGATCCGTATGATGATGATGAGGGAGTTGTTGCTACAACCCTTGAGGTTATGTAGAGTGTATACTGAAGAATACGATGATTCATGACTTGGATTACGAATTGGAAGATTATATTCATGTTAAAGGATATCGAATTATGTTGTTTTAATGGTTATGAACATGAGTTCGAATCCCTTAGTGTTCTTGAGGAACTTTTGATGAATTTAACATAGCAAGACGATCGTATATTGAATTATCGGTATTTTTATATATGAAGATCGAATATTCGTTGGTTGTAGTGGTAGAATTCGTATGTTCTTAATGAAATACGAATCATGATATCAATTTCGAATCCGGAAAGATTGATATTGTTCGTCGAATATTATTTCCTTTACGCTCGTATCCGTAATCGCATTGTGGTTGTGAATTCGTAATTGTTTGAATTGGATTATTCGAACTTGTGGTTAATCAGGATAGTTGTGGAACCGTTGGGTTTATTGATCGGTTGTGTTGATTGATTATGATCATCGAGTTGTAGTTTGTATTGTAGATATCGTTGAATAGTTGAGATGATTTGGTTGGTCGTGTCGGTTGTTAATTTTTATCGGATATGTGTTATTTGATTACTTCGATAGGTTGAGATTATTGATCGGTGATTATAACAGGATCTTGCGGTCGTGTTCGAGTATGTCCGTTGTGTTGCTTTTGATGGCCGAGGAGCTCGTAGACAAAGGCAATGTGTTCGATAGCGGCTTCGTGGTATCGGTATCGAGGCTAGTTATTTCTTGCTGAATTATAATATTTAATGAATGGTTTGATTTCATTTCGTTTATAATGCATATAGCGATGATTATTATTGTGAACTCGGATATTCGGATCGCATATCGTTCTTTCGATTCGGGAGGTAAATCATAATGTATATGCTTTATCTCGCTTATTGGTATGTTCGAGTATCGAGGTTACATTATGGTAAAGACGAGGATATGAGTATCTATAGTTCGTTATGCGTTTGGATTGCCGAGCATTGAGTATAATCGTCGGAGAAGATTCGACATCTAGGTTGCTCCCGAAGGACTCGGGGCAAGTATTCCATATTGATTATGGTTTAATGTTATTTATTTTTGGTCTCGCACATTTTCTGTCATGTTGTCGAACATGAGGTCGTCTTAGTTGATTTGTCATATTGTCGTTCATGTTGCGTTGTTCATGTTGATGAACATTTTGATTTGCATATGTGTATGCATAATTGTGTTGTTTGTGTTGTGTTGATCCGATGGGATCGTGTGATCTATGCTGAGGGTGCTGGATCAGATGTCCACCTCGTGTTGGTCTGACGGGATCATCTTGGGATCTATGCTGAGGGCGCTGGATCATTGGACGGGTTTTTCAACCTCGTGTTGGTCCGACGGGATCATCTTGGGATCTATGCTGAGGGAGCTGGATCGTTGGATTACCCAGTGTTGTGTTGTTGTATGTATATTGTTGGTTATCCACCTCGTGTTGATCTGGTAGGATCATCTTGGGATCTATGCTGAGAGCGCTAGATCATGGGATTTCCATTGAGTATACATTGTTGATATTGTTTTGAGCATATTGACGTTGTCATATGAGTATGCATTTGTAGGTCTTGTGTTAGGACCTTGTCCGTATTGCATTGTTCTGATCTCGGATTAGACTGATATGATTATCGTGGCACATCATATCTCGAGGTATGTTCCATATTTTCTTTGGTCTTGTCTTTGGTGGACAATCGGTTATCGTCTTGGGATTTGATGATATTATTCGATGGATCGTATTGGTCAGAAATGGTAGATTTCCGTATCGTGAGTTGGTTATGATAGTTTGAGGATCTTGAGTATTGTTTGAGGTACCATACAGATATTATGTTCGAGTTTATCGGTTAATCGAATACAGGATGTGAATTGTGATAATGGTTATTCTGATGAGAATTACTTGAGTAAGTAAAGTTATGGCGGTAAGATTACATTGGTCGTATTCTTATTCTGTATTCTCATTGGTATGTATTATTAATGTGATGTGACGATTATCATTGTTGGATATTATGGCTGACCCCGTCGTGGGATTTCTTTTTAGGTTCTTGGAGTATCGAGCTTGTAGCGGTCGTGAAGAGATGAGCTTCCCAGAGGATACTGGCTAGGACATGTTGTGTGCATTGAGTTTCTTGATTGGTTCTCGTATTCCGCTGTTAGAGTATCTTTATGGTTGGTCTTTTTCCGCTGCGTGAGTATTTTGAAATGACCTTTTGGTACTTGGTAACTGAGGTTGCTTTGGAAATCGTTTTCTAAACTTTTGAGTGTCGGCCGTTTGGCCTTGCGATTTCAAATGAGTTTTTACGACGGTTTTTGATAAATGGATTTTAGTCTTTGTGAATTTTTAAAGATAGTACCGTCGTTGGCCTCTTGGGTATTTGTTAATGTTTGCGAAAATTCTTTTAGCCTTGTGGGTTCCATCTCGGGGCCCACGGCGCTGTAATATTTCCGGTTAAATCTGGGGGTGTTACAGAATATGGTATCAGAGCTTAGGTTGAGAAAACCTAGGCATTTGGGTCGAGTTGGGTCGTGTTTTTGTTGCGTCATTCGAGTTGTCGATTGACAAATACTAGAGCCGTGAGTCTTTGTTGTTCACTCAGGCTTGTGCGTTATCGGATTTGCCAGTATCGTACTGAGCTTGTTATAACTTTTCCAAATAGTGTTAACGAGATTCTCTGGAATGAGATGTATTGTGTTCTTGAGTTGAACTGAGTTTGCAAAACGTGTGTTTTGAAAATATCTGTGTCGAGTATTTTAGAGAGTCTAGACATGTGCCAGTATCACGGGGAATCGTCGGCTTCACGATCTGTAAGTATTTGGATTTTGAATTGCATTGAGATTTATTGCCATTCTAAGTTAATACGTTTTGAGATTCAGAAAGATAATATGCATTACAGATATTATGCGTTACAGTATAAGGTGACAGAGTTGGGACAGGATTGATGATCTTGAGGAGTTATGATTTTGAGAATCAGTATATCAGTTAGATTTTGGAACGGAATTGTGTAATCGGGAGAAGGACTGTGAATTGTTGAGAAGAACATGTAGCATGTTAATTCATTTTGAGATATATGAACTGCTTTTGATCATTTGAAAATGATACCTTTCAAAATGAATGTTTTACGGAAAATGATTTTGGGTCGAGACCCAATCGATTTTGAAATGGTTTTATAACTCAGGACTTGGGGTCCGAAAAGAGTTTTCTACTTTTTAAACTTCTTGTAATGTGGAATGAGATACGGGCTGAGACCCTAATATTTCAAGAGACTTTCCTATTTTCTAAAACTCCTGAGATTTGTAAAATACTTTACCAATCGTTTACCTATGTTATTTCCGCCTTTCGAGGCTTTGGTTTACTTGTTCAAATGGAACCTCTCGGGAAGTCTTTCGCCGTGTTTGATTTGCTTGATTTGTTTCAACGTTTTGTCATATCATATTTGAGGTGATCCAGGCTGGGTAAATGGTTGACGATACGAGTCATGTGTGGAAAAGGAGTTTTTATCGGAGTCTATTGAGGTTTTGGAACTCGATCGTGTGGTTTCCGTTGGAATGTCAATGGATTGTGACGAGCCGAATTGGTATACAGGAGTATGGTTGTGGTCAATCATTTGCATGATTCCATTTTTATTTAAACGTATGTATTCGAAAAGAATTCTTATCGATAACTTCGCACCAGCGATCCGATTTGATTTTAAAAATTGATTTCGCGGTCTTACGAAAATTTATGTTTTGAGTTTTCAAACTCTTGAAAGAATTTTCGAAAATTTGTCTTTTGACAAGAATATATGATTTCAAACTGGTTTTGAAAATGTGATTGATGTACATACGCATTTAGTGCATCGGGCATATCATATCGATGGTACAAGGAAAAGAGATTCGAAGTTTAGTATGGTAGATTGGCTATCCATGGGTGATCAATGGATTGATCAGTCAAGAGAATTATACTGCGTTTTGTAGAATCGGTACAGATGTAATTTTTGGAGCTTTGGACTTTGTAAAACCGGGACATAGGTGCTATGTGATTCCATTGGTGCGGTAGTAGCGCAATCTTACCATAGTGATCTTTGAATGATTTCTTTGTAAGTGTAAATTTGGGGATGGTGACCCCATGCTGGTTGTTTTGGATATTGAGTGGTCGTTCCCACTCCTTGTATGAATTGGTATGTTCGTCGATTTGCGATTCGTTGTTCGTATGCCGAGGGAAATGTTCGCCAGTGGGTATGTTTATTGAGATCTACTGTGCGTGATTGAATTGTCGTTTTGAGAATGTTATTCTTTCGTATATCTGTTTCTGTGGTTCTGTGTTGATCGTGTTGGAGTTTACCGTGTGAAGGTATTCTCGATTTTCGTTGATCATTCGTTGGTAATATTGGAGTTTATCACGTTGATGATATTCTCGATTGTGTTTTGACCTCTGGTTGGTCATATTGGAATTTATCATGTCGATGATAAATTCGGTTGATTGTTGATCATTGTTGGTGATCATCTGAGCGTTCGGATTTTGTGTTGATGTTTCGGGATTCGTGTCGTTGTTTTGGGGCAGTTGTTTTGTAGATGTATTGTGTATTATTCGTCTTATCGGAATTGGGACTTGATTATGTAATCAGGCAGACAGGATTTGATTCGGGCTGATTGTTTCATCCGAAGATGATATATTTTGTTGAGACTCAGGGAATTGTGATCGTAAGCGTATTGAGACTGTATAGTGAGATCGCTTGCTAGTATCTTAGGAGATCGTCGACCTGCGTATTTGTAAGTATGCTGTTGTGGTTATTCTATAGTGATGATGATTGATCATTGTTGTGATGGTTTTGGGATATTTTGGGTTGAACAGTATGTTTGTTTGTTTTCTATGACGGATTGCAAGTTTCGAGGACGAAACTTATTTTAGGTGGTGTAGAATGTAATATCCGGAATTTCTACTACTGTTGTTTAATATTATTTTATCCGAGTTATATTGTACAGCGTGGAATCTGTACAGTAGGGATAAAATAAATAAAGGACTGAGATATCAGTATCGGTATAATTGTCGTATCTGGTCGTGATTACATTTGAGGATATTGTGTATCAGGTTATCGTACTTTCGATATAGAGTATATCGTATAAGAATATTATTGGATTCATTATACGTATTCAGTATGCCGTATGTTCGTATTCTGTATGTCGAGACAGGTGGTAACAGTTAAAATTGGCTAAGTATAGAATACTTAGCGTACGCTAATGTTGAAGACTTACGTACGCTAAATTGGTTGTGTTACGACGTTATGGCTAAAGCATTACGCACGTAACGAGGAATCTGACAGACCAAGTCATGGTCGGCAGGTGGGACCCGATGTCGGCGACGGATGTGGACAGGCGAGTCAACCCCGGCCATTACGTACGCTACGAGAAGTGTATAACGTATGTTAAATAGAGTTTTACTGTAGCAAGTCAACGTACATATTACGTACGTAATGAAGGAAATGTTACGACGTAATCAATCGACGAAACAGTCGATTAGTTTTGGAAATGAGATTACGACGCTATTAAGGACGTTTAGCGACGCTAAGTGCATTACGACGTTAATGCCGGGTGGTTAACGTACGTAGAGATCGATGCAGTTTATAAAATGAAAGTTCGTATTTCATTTCTCCTGATCATTTCACTTCGTTTTTTCGTCCTTCTTCACTTCTAAGTATGCTCTAAACACTTTTAAGTCGATTGTGAGCCTGGAGGCATGGATTAGAAGCTTGGATATGAAGATATCAATGATTCTTGAAGGGTTTGATTGGGTTATTCATGTTCTTGAGGTATGTTGTTGAATTCTTCACATTGATTTTGGATTTTGGTATTGTTAACCGTAAATGATTCGTATGAAGAGGATTAAGATGTTGTTGTTTCGATTCTTGAGGTTATATGAATTATATGTTGAAGGAAGATGGTGAAATGATGGTTTATACCTTGAATATGTTGATTATGATTATGAAATCATAGAGTTCTTGATGTTCTTGGTATTATTATCCGTATTTGATCCGTATGATGATGATGAGGGAGTTGTTGCTACAACCCTTGAGGTTATGTAGAGTGTATACTGAAGAATACGATGATTCATGACTTGGATTACGAATTGGAAGATTATATTCATGTTAAAGGATATCGAATTATGTTGTTTTAATGGTTATGAACATGAGTTCGAATCCCTTAGTGTTCTTGAGGAACTTTTGATGAATTTAACATAGCAAGACGATCGTATATTGAATTATCAGTATTTTTATATATGAAGATCGAATATTCGTTGGTTGTAGTGGTAGAATTCGTATGTTCTTAATGAAATACGAATCATGATATCAATTTCGAATCCGGAAAGATTGATATTGTTCGTCGAATATTATTTCCTTTACGCTCGTATCCGTAATCGCATTGTGGTTGTGAATTCGTAATTGTTTGAATTGGATTATTCGAACTTGTGGTTAATCAGGATAGTTGTGGAACCGTTGGGTTTATTGATCGGTTGTGTTGATTGATTATGATCATCGAGTTGTAGTTTGTATTGTAGATATCGTTGAATAGTTGAGATGATTTGGTTGGTCGTGTCGGTTGTTAATTTTTATCGGATATGTGTTATTTGATTACTTCGATAGGTTGAGATTATTGATCGGTGATTATAACCGGATGCTGCGGTCGTGTTCGAGTATGTCCGTTGTGTTGCTTTTGATCGGGGCTGAGGAGCTCGTAGACAAAGGCAATGTGTTCGGTAGCAGCTTCGTGGTATCGGTATCGAGGCAAGTTATTACTTGCTCAATTATAATATTTAATGAATGGTTTCAGTTTCATTTCGTTTATAATGCATATAGCGATGATTATTATTGTGAACTCTGGATATTCGGATCGCATATCGTTCTTTCGATTCTGGGAGGTAAATCATAATGTATATGCTTTATCTCAGTTATTGGTATGTTCGAGTATCGAGGTTACATTATGGTAAAGACGAGGATATGAGTATCTATAGTTCGTTGTACGTTTGGATTGCCGAGCATTGAGGATAATCGTCGGTGATGATTGGACATCGAGGTTGCTCCCGAAGGACTCGGGGCAAGTATTCCATATTGATTATGGTTTAATGTTATTTATTTTTGGTCTCGCACATTTTCTGTCATGTTGTCGAACATGAGGTCGTCTTAGTTGATTTGTCATATTGTCGTTCATGTTGCGTTGTTCATGTTGATGAACATTTTGATTTGCATATGTGTATGCATAATTGTGTTGTTTGTGTTGTGTTGATCCGATGGGATCGTGTGATCTATGCTGAGGGTGCTGGATCAGATGTCCACCTCGTGTTGGTCTGACGGGATCATCTTGGGATCTATGCTGAGGGCGCTGGATCATTGGACGGGTTTTTCCACCTCGTGTTGGTCCGACGGGATCATCTTGGGATCTATGCTGAGGGCGCTGGATCGTTGGATTGCCCAGTGTTGTGTTGTTGTATGTATATTGTTGGTTATCCACCTCGTGTTGATCTGGTAGGATCATCTTGGGATCTATGCTGAGAGCGCTAGATCATGTGATTTCCATTGAGTATACATTGTTGATATTGTTTTGAGCATATTGACGTTGTCATATGAGTATGCATTTGTAGGTCTTGTGTTAGGACCTTGTCCGTATTGCATTGTTCTGATCTCGGATTAGACTGATATGATTATCGTGGCACATCATATCTCGAGGTATGTTCCATATTTTCTTTGGTCTTGTCTTTGGTGGACAATCGGTTATCGTCTTGGGATTTGATGATATTATTCGATGGATCGTATTGGTCAGAAATGGTAGATTTCCGTATCGTGAGTTGGTTATGATAGTTTGAGGATCTTGAGTATTGTTTGAGGTACCATACAGATATTATGTTCGAGTTTATCGGTTAATCGAATACAGGATGTGAATTGTGATAATGGTTATTCTGATGAGAATTACTTGAGTAAGTAAAGTTATGGCGGTAAGATTACATTGGTCGTATTCTTATTCTGTATTCTCATTGGTATGTATTATTAATGTGATGTGACGGTTATCATTGTTGGATATTATGGCTGACCCCGTCGTGGGATTTCTTTTTAGGTTCTTGGAGTATCGAGCTTGTAGCGGTCGTGAAGAGATGAGCTTCCCAGAGGATACTGGCTAGGACATGTTGTGTGCATTGAGTTTCTTGATTGGTTCTCGTATTCATTGTTAGAGTATCTTTATGGTTGGTCTTTTTCCATTGCGTGAGTATTTTGAAATGACCTTTTGGTACTTGGTAACTGAGGTTGCTTTGGAAATCGTTTTCTAAACTTTTGAGTGTCGGCCGTTTGGCCTTGCGATTTCAAATGAGTTTTTACGACGGTTTTTGATAAATGGATTTTAGTCTTTGTGAATTTTTAAAGATAGTATCGTCGTTGGCCTCTTGGGCATTTGTTAATGTTTGCGAAAATTCTTTTAGCCTTGTGGGTTCCATCTCGGGGCCCACGGCGCTGTAATATTTCCGGTTAAATCTGGGGGTGTTACACGCCCCGAGCAGAGATGATCGCCCGTCAAAGTCATCGAGGACTGGATCTCAGAACAGCACCCACGTGCAGATCCACAAAAGGCGCTGACAGACAAGATCTTCACTGACAGACAAGATCTTTTGCTGACGGACAAGACCTTTGGCCACAGCCTGTCACCTACCTCACCTACCGGCAGGCGCGCCGAAAGTTGTCAGTGGGACCACCCGTGACAGCAACTCAGGACGCGTGCAGGCTCCCATCGATCAGACAGTGGCCGCCACAGCCGCGGACTTTAAGGGAACAAGCCCATGTGCTAAAAGACGATCGCTCGATTATTATAATACGGAAAAGGCGATCGCCCGGTATATCCAAGTCCTATAAATAAAGAGCCTCCTCCTACTGGAAAAAGGTTCCAAATTCATTTGACCTACGGTTCCCAACTCATTCACCTACATTCCGAATTCATTCACGGAAATACAGTAGAACATACATACTATCAAGCTCCCTGCTTTCTCGCCGGAATCCATCTCAGGACTTCTCTCTCCGAATCTCTCGCCCAGAATACGATCGGCAGAGGCAGGAAGTCTCCACTAGACAGATTCCAAGAAGCATCCAGCTAAATACTCGCCGTGAGAGACTGTCGATCTCTCACCGCCGCGACTGTTCATCTCCTTTGTTACAAGAACTCACAGAGCATCAAATCTGGTTCTTCCGGCAATCTACACGCTCACTAGCTAAGATAACAAGAATATATACACTCATTGTAATTGTATTCTTACATTAGTACTTGTATCCCCGAATATTAGTATTAATAATATCTCGCGAGAGCATTCAAGCCCGGGACTAACAACCCCGACAAATCTTGTGTTATTTATCTTTCTCACTAAGTGTTTCGCATTTGTTTGCTATCCATCCATTCCAGCAATATCTATCTCCTGGATAATATTTTGGGTAGCAATGATGTATTTTTGACAGGAGCAGACCGAGTCTACTTCTCTTCATTGGAGCAAGCTCATCGAGAGCGATTGCCAAAGTCCACTTAGGTAAATCTCATGTGAATTAAGCCATGGGCTGAGGTATGGTTTTGAGCTTTTTCGCATCATATGCTTCTTTGTATACATCACTCAATACTTTGCTATGCACTAAGCTGGGGGTCTTCACGGAAACAGCTTCCCTGCCGCAAAAAGTAGGGGCATGGTCTGCGTACATCTTACTTTTCCCAGACCCTGCTCTGAGCGGGATATACTGGGTATGTTTGGTTTGGTTTGGTTTCATTTCATTACCGAGTGAGTAATTGTTGTACAATTACTTTCACTACACGTACAAGTCAACTTCATATAATATCATTTAATAAGATCAGACATTTTCATGATATCTCATATGTTCTAAACCCGAGTCAATTTCTCAAGTTAATTTCAGAACATTTAATATTAGTCATTTTTAAGTATGATAATTGAAGGTATTATTATTATTATCAATAATAATATTTATAATAGGAACCATATTAATATTAACAATATTAATATTTTTATTTTCATTATTTCTATATCATCATTTATATTACTCTCGATATTATTATTATTATTATTATTATTGACATTATTAATATTACTATTACTGCTATTATTAATTTTATCATTATTATTTTTATTATTATTAATGTTAGTATTATTATTATTATTTTTACCATTGGCCCAAATAGATTGTGATGACCGAGAATCATAATGCAAGCCCATAATTAAACCCTAACCATAATCCAATACAGTATATATACTGTCTCTGCAGCACAAAATACAGTACACAGAATACACACTTTTTTCATTGCAGCCGTCATTCTTTACATCCAAACAACAAAAAAAAAAAAGAGGAGAATACACGCTATCAAGTTCTGGAGGTCCAACCACAGACTTCTCCAGCAACCATATCACTCGCATTCAAGAAGAACGGAACAGAAATTTTTTACAATACTAGAAGAAGAAAGCGTAGCTTCGGCCTATCATCGAATCTCCATCCGATCCCTATCGACCTCTGTCAAATCTTACGAAGGTAATCCCCCTACATCTTTCGCTTTACATCATCTTCAGAGCAAATCCATATTGTTATTTGTACAATTCATCCTATTTGTCTCCATCACGGATTCATATTAGATATAGAACCCCGTTTCTAATTCCAAATTCAGATTTTATGAACCAAAACTAACTAAAACTCAGGACAGAGCTTTATTCTGTCCGACTAAAATATTTTTCCCAAACCCATATCCAGAAATTACTAAATAATCAGAATTCAACTCTTAATATCGCAACTCATTGATGCCAATTTGACATCTGAACCCGAATCGGAAACCCGAATCTCACCTTTACCTTGGCCACAAGCTGCCCAACGAAGTCCCTCCAGCTTCAACTTTTAGGCTTCGATTTCCGACGATTTTCCAATTCCATTTTCGACCTCGAACCGGTGAAAACATCCCGAATTTAATTAACTCCGAAGCCTCACCTAAGATTCGCTAGGAGTCGCCGCCGCCTCATACCCGACGAGTCGGGCGAACCCAGCCCTGTCCCGCCGTGCGCCGCACGCCGTTTCAGTTCGCCGCGCCGCCGCTTTGCTAGGCACTTTTTGTTTCCGACCGTTTGAGTGTGTGTGTGTGTTTTCCGACCCGTCATGGACGAACCCTGATCTCATTCTGAACCCGCATACACATCCTCTCCCCAGAGACGCGCGTCACCGTCGGAGCCATCGTCGCCGCCGTCCGGTATCTGCGACTGGTCAATCCAAGCTCGGGCGAGCCAGGTAGTACCTGCGCGTGTTCCGTACGATCTTCCAGGGCGTGTTTGTGTGGGTTTCTGCTTGTTTTCCGGTTGACTTGAAGAGGTGAGATGAGTGGGAGAGTGTGGGGTGAAGAACAGTGTGAGAAAGGGGATGCGGGAGGTGAGATGATTTCTGTCGGCTGAAGAATGAAGTGTCGGCTGGGTTGGGATAAAGGGTATATATATACCGCAATTTTGTAGGGTATTCAGTTTAACCTTCACATCTTTAGAAACATTCAATTCAGTCCCATATAGTTTAGATTACTTCGATTTTAATCCCAGTCTTTCTCCAGTCCTTCGATTTCAGTCCTCCTCGAGTTTACATTGCTTTTGGTTTAGCCCTCGTTTTTTTCCAGTGACTTTAAATTAACCCCAGATAGATTTTTTTATTACCTTCAATTCAGCCCCATTTGACCAAGACATTAAAATGTTGACTTTCGATTAATATTAGCAATTAATCTGAATCATTGCATAAATATTTTAATTTAAGTCATTAATAATGTTAACTCTTCGGTTAATATTAATAAGCAACTGTAACTTATTTTCAATTATTAGAGTGATATTTGTACCTTTTCATTTATTATATAAATAATAAATTGTAAGGATTATAATTATGATTATTATTATATGTAGACTTTATCGAGGATGTACGAGCTTAGGACTGTGAGTCGAACATCTTCATTTCAAGTCAGACATCATCATCATAATCGTTTATTCAGGTGGGAATTTTCACTATCACTTTTATTACTTTAATTGGACTGCATATGTGATATTCAATTCATGTTTATAAATTATGATACACGTTGTAAATCAGGCTCACCTGTATTCGTGTAAGAGGTTATCATGTTGTGTGGGGATACCTGCACAACCCAGTATTCACATACATGCTCGATTCATGTTATATGTGGTATTGCGTGTATGTTTCATGTTGTGTGGGGACACCTGCTCAACCCAGTATTCACATACGTGTTTGATTCATGTATATGTGGTATTGCGTGTATGTTTCATGTTGTTGCGGGGGCACCTGCACAACCTCAATATTCGTGTTATGCGTGCTCGATTCATGTTGTACGTAATATTGTGAGTATGCATTCATGTTGAGGAAAAATGTGATAGATTATTCATGTTATGCTTTCCATGAGATTGTATATTACTGTGATCAGTGAGATTTCCACGAGCTGAAGGAAGCTCACCCCACCTTTATTGATCCCGCAGGTTGAACCGAGCCGGATGGACGAAGGAGCGAGCCGAGGGAGCATATGAAAAAGAATTTATTAAATGTTGTTTTCTTTTTGTCAACTGTTTTGCAACTTTTGGGGAAACTTTGACTAGAAATATTAAAGGTATTTATTTTCACGACATTGTAGCGACTCGACTTTGTAGGCGAGAATTTTTATATTCTCAAGAGAATTATTTTTCTCAAAATTTACCTTTTATTTATTTTTCCCCATTATTTACCCTAGAAAGTCGGGGCGTCACATAGTGGTATCAGAGAGGGTTTTACCTTTCTGTAGACTCGCTAAAATGTAAAAGTATCATATGCTCTCAGTTTCGCCACTTCGTCACTCCGTCTAAGGTACCAAATTTCAGTCATTATTCATGTATGTGTCATTTCATTTTATTTACATAATTATTTATGTATGTACGAACTGTTAGAATGGCCAAACCTAGAATGACGCCACGTAAGAAGGTCCCAGTTATTTTTGACTCGCGTCTTCTAGCATGTAAGGACTGGTGGGACGATCATACTTTACCAGAAAATGCACCACACTATGTCATTAATAGGTTGAATAAGTGGCTAAAATCTGGGAAACAAGGTTCCGTCACTCACCAGCTAGAGCACTTGATGGAGAAATTATCTGAAGACTGGAGTTGCTGCATCTTCCGGCTTTGGAAAAAGGCCATCAAGAGATCGCTTGAAGAGCGAGAGGCTGCGGACGATTTCTAGTTCGTCGCTGGACGCGTATTGAATTTATATGCTCGAGAGGAGATTCCAACTGCAAATTAGGATGCCGACTCCACGGATGAGGAAGACTCGAAGGAGGATCCCGAAGAAGATCCAGAAGAAGATCCGGAAGAAATTCCTGATGAAAGCTCAAGGGTGGATCTCTCCGAGAATATGAAGGACGTGTTGATGGTAGACATCGAGTCTGAAGCTGAAGTCATTTCGTGGATTGAGCCACGACCTCCTATTCCCATTGTAGAGATTATTAGTATTGATGATGGGGAGTAGTGCGTGTAGACTCGATAACTATCAACGTGAAGATAGAGATTAACGAACATAGCTTCTTAGCTAACTTGCACATAGTGGAACTTAGCGATTTTGATGTTATTTTGGGTATGGATTGGTTGGACAAGCATAGAGATGTAGTTGAATGCTCCAAAAGGAGAGTAACTTTATGTCCCTCTGTTGATGTCAAGACCGTATTCGAGGGTGTTAGACACAGCAGTACCCCGAGGGTGATTTCAGCCATGAAAACTGTGAAGATGCTGAAGAAGAGTGATTGCCAAGGATTCTTGGTGAATGTGGTGGGAAAAACGACTTCGGAGAAGACGGTAGCTGATGTACCTATCGTCAAGGAGTATCCAGACGTCTTTCCCGAAGACTTGCCCGGAGTCCCGCCGAATCGTCAAGTTGAATTTTCGATTGACTTAGTGCCAGGGGCGGCACCAATATCGAAGGCTCTCTATAGGATGTCGCCTAAGGAATTGCAAGAGCTGAAGGTACAACTCCAGGAATTGCTCGACTCTAGTTTTATCCGACCGAGTGTTTCGCCCTGGGGTGCGCCAGTGCTCTTCGTAAAGAAAAAGGATGGAAGTTTGAGGATGTGCGTAGACTATCGTGAACTTAACCGACTCACGATAAAGAATAAATATCCACTCCCTAGAATAGAGGACCTATTCGATCAACTTGGAGGATCGGGAGTATTTTCGAAGATAGATTTGAGATCCGGATATCACCAGCTGAGGATTAAGGGTGATGATATCCCGAAGACCGCATTTCGAACTCGTTATGGACACTATGAATTATAGTGATGCCGTTTGGTTTGACTAATGCGCCAGCGGTATTCATGGACCTCATGAACCGTGTGTTTCAACCTTATTTGGATAAGTTTGTTATTGTGTTCATATATGACATACTTGTGTATTCAAGGACCAAGGTTGATCATGAGCAGCATCTTAGAAGAGTATTGGGAATACTGCGTAAGGAGAAGTTGTATGCAAAGTTCAACAAGTGCGAATTCTGGCTTAACCGAGTTGCATTTTGGGACATGTGGTCACTTCTAAAGGAATCAAGGTTGACCCGATTAAAGTTGAGGCAGTCAATGATTGGAAAGTACCGAGTAATGCGAATGAAGTTCAAAGCTTCTTGGGATTAGACGGTTATTATAGGAGATTTATCGAGGGATTTTCGAAGATTGCTGCACCTATGACTAGATTGACTCGAAAGGGAGAAGCTTTCCTATGGAATGAGAAATGCGAAAGGAGTTTCCAAGAACTCAAGCAAAGATTGACTGCTGCACCAGTTTTGACGATTCCCGATCCGACAAAAGACTTTGTCATCTACAATGATGCATCCAAACAAGGTTTGGGATATGTATTAATGCAAGAGGGCAAAGTAGTTGCCTATTCTTCGAGACAATTGAAACCGCACGAGCTGAACTACCCTACTCATGATCTGGAATTAGCAGCGGTAGTTCATGCCTTGAAGATTTGGAGACACTACCTTTATGGAGGTAAGTGTGAAATTTATACAGACCACAAAAGTCTGAAACATATTTTCACACAAAAGGAATTGAATATGAGGTAACGCAGATGGCTTGAGTTGGTCAAAGACTACGATTTTACAATTCATTACCATCCCGGTAAGGCAAACGTAGTTGCTGATGCACTAAGCCGTAAGGCAAGAGGAAATCTGACTTGTTTGTTGACCAAGGAGGAACACCTGGTCAAGGAATTTGCAAGGATGAACCTTGAGGTGGCTACACCATCGAGTCCAGTTGAGTCATTATTGGCTAGTTTGGTGGTACAACCAACCTTGAGGGAACAAATCAAAGAAGGTCAAGGACAGGACGACTTCTTGGTCAAGATGAAAGAACGTACTCTTTCAGGTGAGGATAAGGGTTTCAGTGTGTCCGATGATGGCACAATGTACTATGAAGGGAGGATCTGTGTGCCAATGTTGTTAAGTTGAGAGAAGCTATATTGAAGGAGGCACATAGTACTCCATATACATCACACCCTGGGAGTACAAAGATGTACCAAGATCTTAAGGGGACATTTTGGTGGGAAGGTTTGAAAAGAGATGTGGCAGACTTTGTCCGAAAGTGTATAGTTTTCCAGCAAGTGAAGGCAGAACACCAACGCCCCTTTGGATTACTTAAGTCACTTCATATCCCAGAATGGAAATGGGAACACATTACGATGGACTTTGTGGTAGGTTTGCCTCAAACGGAAAGAGGAAACCACGCTATTTGGGTTGTTGTCGATCGACTCACAAAGTCAACTCATTTTATCCAAGTTAAGATGAACTTTCGGATGGATCAATATGCTCAACTGTATATCAGGGAGATTATTAAGTTGCATGGAGTGCCAGTCTCTATAGTATCCGACAGGGATACTCGTTTCACGTCGCGTTTTTTGGAGAGTTTGCAAGAAGCTTTGGGAACGCAATTGAATTTTAGTACGACTTATCATCCTCAAACTGATGGTCAGTCTGAGAGGACCATCCAGATCCTTGAGGATATGTTGCGAGCATGTGTGCTAGATATGGGAAATAATTGGGAACGACTGTTGCCTTTAGTGGAATTTGCTTACAACAACAGTTACCAATCAACGATCGGTATGGCACCATATGAAGCCCTATACGGTAGGAAGTGTCGATCACCACTGTATTTGGATGAGGTAGGTGAAAGGAAGATTTTGGGTCCTGAGATGATCGAGCAGACAGTTGGCATGATGGATAAGATTCGTGAGAGGATCAAGATAGCACAGGACCGTCAAAAGTCTTACACCGACAAGCGTAGGAAAGATCTCGAATTTTGTGTTGGCGACAAGGTATTCCTGAAGGTATCTCCTACCAAAGGAATTGGTCGTTTTGGTCTAAGGGGCAAGTTGAGACCAAGGTACATTGGACCGTTCGAAATTCTCGAGCGGATTGGAGAGTTAGCTTACCGTTTGGCTTTACCCCCAGAACTTTCGGCTGTGCACAACGTTTTCCACGTATCATTGTTGAGAAAGTATGTGCACGTTCCCAGCCACGTCATCAACTATACCGCAGTGGAGTTGAACAAAGACCTTACCTATGAAGAACAACCAAAACTGATTCTCGATCGATCAGTCCGGAAATTGAGGAATAAAGAGAAGGTGTTTGTCAAGATCCAATGGCGTAACCACAACAAGGATGAAGCCACTTGGGAGCGGGAAGAGGAACTTCAAGCTCGTTATCCAAATTTCTTCAATTGAGGTATATCATTTATTTTCGAGGACGAAAATTTTTCTAAGAGGGGTAGGATGTAATACCCGCCATTTTTATAATGCAATATTATTATTTTATAATAATATTATAATACATTTCATGTTATTTAATTGAGAATCATGAACATTTATTTCGACGTATCACAAGTCCTAGCCCGAGTCATTTTTGTTAGTTACATTCTAGTAGTCATTTACTGCTAATAATATTAATAATGCATTTTATTTCATTTAATCTCATTTCATTACCGAGTGAGTAATTGTTGTACTATTACTTTCACTACACGTACAAGTCAACTTCGTATAATATCATTTAATAAGATCAGACATTTTCATGATATCTCATATGTTCTAAACCCGAGTCAATTTCTCAAGTTAATTTCAGGACATTTAATATTAGTCATTTTTAAGTATGATAATTGAAGGTATTATTATTATTATCAATAATAATATTTATAATAGGAACCATATTAATATTAACAATATTAATATTTTTATTTTCATTATTTCCATATCATCATTTATATTACTCTCGATATTATTATTATTATCGACGTTATTAATGTAACACCCCCGATATATTCAGGAATATTACAGCGCCGTAAATCCTTTACATAAGAATTTACAAGGCTGAATAAAAGAAATGACAATAACAGGTACCAGTTTATGAAATTGCTGAAATAAAATTCAACCGACTGGTTCAAAACCGAAATTACAAATATCCCATGAAGAGTTATTATTACATCATCAAAATCCAAACATTATAAATCGACAACGTACTCGAGTACTTATTGAAAATAACCAATAAATAACGATAAGAAACCCTCGAAACATCACTGCACCCTCGTCGTCATGCCTCTCCGTGGTTGTTTCCCGCTCTCCGGATCCCGAACATACACAAATGTTCACCCCGAAGGGGTTAGCACAACGATGCTAGTACAAGTACAATAATCATACAACGGTGATATAATCAACAATTATATCATAACAAGTTTCTCCAACGAGAATATCCACAACACATATCATATCATAACATTTCCAACATACAGATGGTATTCCAACGATCCAAGCGACACAGCCTATAGATTCCCATGATGATCCGTCGGACCAACACATGGTGGAACTACTGTCCAACGATCCAACAAGACACGGACTATAGATTCCCATGATGATTCCGTCGGATCAACGCATGGTGGACATATATACACAACATATTTACACGATACAATCATAATTGTCATAATACAAACAATTCTAATTAGAGTACTTGCCTCGGTTCGTTGACAAGAATAAACTTCCACGAATATCAAAATACTCAAGGTCGTCCCCTTCGATCACCACGTGTTAAGCTCGAACCTTAACAAAAGAAATAGTACAGAATTCATTTCGTGCCGCATTTAACGTCTAACAATTCAACAATTACGGTAGGAAGTCCTTAATATGCAATGCATGATGCATTAACGCACGCTACGAATCATATGTAGCGACGTTAATGCTACTCGTTAGCGCACGCAGACACACCGCCTAGCGACGCTAACCCGGCGTTGTCGATGCCTCGATCACCGATCGACTCGGCCGATGATTTAACGACGCTAAGTCCAAAGCGTTGCGACGCTAAACGTACTCGATAGCGCACGCGTTAAATCTCGTATATTAGCGCACGCTAATAGTGCATGGCGATTCACCGGAGGGCGCAGATTTACACAAATAGTGATGAAGTAAGCGAATTCTTCAGTGATTTGATGTTTGTTATCTGTCTTCATGTTATGTTCATAACCTTTATGAATGATATCCAGGATAATATCAACTTCAAGATGCAAATATACGTATAATCATCATGACACCATAATCCATCTTGATTACAATTCTCATGCGAAGTTGGTGATCTCCGGTTGATGTATTAGATTCTACTATCATTATACATATTCAGACTTCATCTTGAGGTGAACTAACAATTCCGACTTATACGAAAGAATATTTCCTAAGATGATTCTTCCTTTAAGTTCTTATAACATCTCTTCCAAATCATGATCACAAAGATAACATAAATCATACGGATTGTTAACTTCAGAATATTTCTCTCATCATTTAAAGTACTAGGATTCCAACTTCAAGGTTCCAACAATAATATCATAATTGTAGACATTCCAATCTTCTAAACATGATGTTGTTGAATAATTCACTAATGAAATTCAATACCTCGTTAATATGATCATCGTATCCATTGGAAATCCAAATCTAAGACTGGTGATAGGTTGAACATACCTTAATATGCCTAATCACCGAACCACGAGGTATAATCCGACTCCGGTTGGTTATGTGCCACTCCAAGGTGTTACTTCTCTTCAATGATCACTCACAAGTGATACTCAATCATTCAATGATCACTAATATATGTTCTAAGTGTTTAGAAGGGAGATTCTTGCTCTCTGGACTCTCAAGGATGAAGTATAGACGAAGGAAATGAAAGCCAAAGCGGTTCTGTCCCATTTATAATATTCTCGCATTATTGACAAGTTAGCGCACGCTACTAAGCATTCCTTAGCGTGCGCTAATAATGGTTGACTTCGGATTGTCCAAAAGGCCCGCATGGAATCTTATCGGGACCCATGTCACCGGGCGCATGTGCTAGCCATTGTCCCCGCTCAATAATTGAGTTCTTAGCGCACGCAACTCCTATCATCATAGCGTGCGCTAGTAATGGCCCGATAGCGCGTTAAGATACATTCTTAGCGTGCGCTATCACGAGGTTGCTTGAGCAATTTTGCAAGTTTCTACACTTATGTACAATGATATCAATGCACGAAATATCATATTCCAATAATCAAAATCATCAATCCGAAATAATACAGGGTTGAATACGGATGAAATACACCGTAATAAATCCGGATATTACATACTCTCCTACTAAAAAGGAGTTTCGTCCCGAAACTCAAGACGAAAATAACTCGGGATATCTAGACTTCATATCGCCTTCCGTTTCCCGGTGGCTTCTTCCATTCCGTGACGTGACCACTGAACTTTGACCAAAACGATTGGTTTGTTCCTCACTGCTTAACTCGACTCTCGAGTATCTTGACCGCCTTTCTTCAAAAGTCCCATCTCGCGCGACTTCGATCTCGCGAAATCAATGATATGACGGGATCCGGTATATACCTCCGTAATTGGGATACGTGGAACACGTTATGAACATGGCACAATGACGGCGGCAATGCCAATCGTATGCCAACTCCCCAACTCTCTCGAGGATTTCAAATGGTCCGATATATCTAGGACTCACTTTCCTTTCCTTCCGAAACGAAAGATTCCCGAGTAGGAGAGACCTTCAAAAGTACGTGATCTCGATCGAACTCCAATGGGCGGCGCGTACGTCCGCATAGGATTTCGCGACTGGGCGCTAATGCCTTTCACGAATCAAGGCTATCTTCTCTCGAGTCCGCTCGATCAACTCGGGTTCTGTTCGATCAAGTCCGGCGAATCGTCCCAAAGATAGGCGATCTCGCATCTCCTTCCGTATAATGCCTCAAACGGTGCCATCTTAATGGAAGCATGCCAACTATTGTTGTAGGTAAATTCAATCAACGGTAGATGAATTTCCCAATCGTTTGACCAATCTAAGGCACGTGCCCTTAGCATATCTTCCACCGTTTGTATAGTTCTCTCGGATTGTTCGTCGATCATGCGGGTGATAAGTCATCTGAAGTTCAATTCGGTCCCCAAGGCCTTATGAATCGCTTTCCAAAAGTGAGACACAAAACGGCCGTCTCGATCGAAACAATGGTCTTCGCGTACCATGCAATCGAACTATCTCCGAAATAAATACTCGTGCCAACCTCTCTGGTCCCCACGTATCCTTAATACCTAGAAAATGAGCTGATTTGGTTAAGCGATCAACTATCACCCAAATCACGTTCATTCCTGTCTTGGTTCTCGGCATATTAGTGATAAAATCCATCGATATGTCCTCCCACTTCCATTCAGGAATTGGGAGCGGATTCAACATTCCAGCAGGCCGTTGATGCTCGATCTTAACCTGTTGACAAGTCAAGCATTTCGAAACATAGTCCGCTACATCCCTCTTCATGTTGCCCCACCAGAAATTCTGCTTCAAGTCCTTATACATTTTACCGGTGCCCGAGTGAATAGAATAGGGCGAACTATGAGCTTCCTTCATAATCGTCTGTTTCAGAACATCAACATCGGGAACGCAGAGTCGGTTCTGAAATCTCAAAACTCCATCGTCATGAATTATGAATCCGGGGCCTTTCCTTTGATCACTTCATCATGTAACCGAATCATCAGAGGATCATCTGCCTGTCTAGATTTGATTTCTTCGGTTAGAGATGAAGTTATCTCCATCACGCACAGTTGTCCTTGGACTCTTTGTAACCACACTTCAATTCCTTCACGAATCATCTCTCGTTGAAGGCTAAGTTGGGATGTCAGCGTTTCCAAAGATCTCGAATAGAGACAGTTTGCGGCTAAGTGCATCGGCCACTACATTTGCTTTGCTCGGATGATATAAAATCTCCAAGTCATAGTCCTTAATCGCTTCTAACCATCTTCTTTGCCGCATGTTCAACTCTTTCGACTAAATATGTACTTGAGACTCTTGTGATCCGTAAAGATCCGACGGTGAGTCCTGCATGATAATGCCTCCGCATCTTCAAGGCAAAACCACCGCCGCTAGCTCCAAATCATGTGTCGGGTAATTCACTTCATAAGGTTTCATTGTCGCGACGCATAAGCGATCACCTTATCATTCTCGCATCAACACGCACCCAAGTCCTTGGTTCAAGCATCATCGTAAACTATGAATCCTCCAGGTTCCTGCGGAAGTGATAGAATCGGTGCCGTCGTCAATCTCTTCTTCAATTCATCAAAGCTAATCGACACAATTCATTCCACTCAAACTTTTGAGTTTTCTCAGAGTCAAGTAAGTGGGCGGGAGATTTTAGAAAACCCTTCCACGAATCGACGATAGTATCCAAGAAGTCCCAAGAAGCTTGGACCTCTTTCACGTTCTTCGAGGCTCCTAATTCATAATTGCTTCGATCTTCCGAGGATCTACTGACTCCTTCACCGACACTACATGGCCGAGGAACATTACTTCCTTTAGCCGTAATTCACACTTAGAAAGTTTGGCGTACAATTGTTCGTTTCTCAAAAGTTCCAATACAATCCGCAAATGCCGCGCATGTTCTTAGGACTCTTAGAATACACGAGAATGTCATCAATAAACACGACCACAAATTTATCCAAAATTCAATGAACACACGGTTCATCAATTGCATAAATACAAAGGTGCGTTAGTGAGACCAAACGGCATCACTACAAACTCATAATGCCCGTAGCGAGTTCTCGAACGCGATTTCGAACATCGATTCCTTAATCCTCACCGATGGTATCCCGATCTCGATCGATCTTAGAAAATACTGTTGCCCCTTGCAACTGGTCAAACAAATCATCAATCCGTGGCAACGGATACTTGTTCTTAATCGTCATCTTGTTCAGCTCCCGATAGTCAATACACAGTCGAAGCGATCCATCCTTCTTTCGGACAAAAAGAACTGGTGCTCCCAAGGGTGAAACGCTTGGTGGATATAGCCCTTATCCAAGAATTCCTCCATTGCTTCTTGATTCGTACATCTCGGTAGGTGCCATACGATACGGCGCCTTGGAAATCGGTGTAGCTCCGGGTTCCACCAATGGTAAATTCCACATCCCTTCGTGGAGGTAGTCCCGGTAACTCGTCAGGAAATACATCCGGAAATTCGTTCACAACAGGAATGGATGAAAGTTCCACAATTTCGTCTTCTTTCTTCATTGCGTAACACCGCATCTTGCACAACCCTGTTTCAACAATTTGACAACTTTCATTGCCTTGATCAATTTTCCCGAGCTTCCCGGTTTCCATCCTTGAACAAGACTTGAGCCATCATCGCGATCGGTGAAATATTCCTCCTTCGGTAGTCTACAATTGCTCCATACCGATTAAGCCAATCGTCTCCGAGTATCGTCATCTCCTTGCATTTCTATCACGATCGATTTGAGAGCCACTCTCCCCCCAAATGATACGGGAAATTTCTAGTTTCTAAATTTCCGAAAATTCTCTCTCCACTCGGTAAACCAACAACATAAGGTTCACAAGCATGAAAACCGGAAATATTCAAACGATTTATACAAGACAAAGATATGAAAGAATGTGTAGCTCTCAGACGAACAAAACGCTAATCGGCCGGGAAAGGATTTGGGCAAGACTGATGCGACAAAGAAGATCCCGATCGTCTGTCCTCCTCATCTCATACAAACGTGGGGAACAGATCCGCACTCGATGTCCCCTTTCGGTCCCATTGTCCTCTCGCCGCCTGCGGCCAAAATTCTAAGGCATTCGAACACTTTGCTGCGTCGCTGACACCGGCTTCCTTCGAATCGGGCCGTGATGAACGGGTTCCATTGTACTTAGTGGCGTCCTTACAAAACGTCGCACGGTGCCATTCTGTCCGCACTCAAAACATGTAGCTGGAGTGCGCAAACAATCACGCCAAAGGTGGCACAGGCGACCACGGTTAAAGCACTTCCTAGCCGTATGTATCCGTCGTGGTGACATTGTTCCGTAATTCTTTCCGCTCTTAGATGGAGTGCGGAGGCTTCTTGAAAGAAAAGAAGACTGGGCCTTGTGGGGCCCATCGCTCTTGTGCTCGTAAAAGTACCAGAGACTTTCTGTTTCTTCGACTCCGTGAACTTCTCCATTGCCGCTTCTTTTATTTCATACGCCAACGCCTTATCCTCGTATCAAGTGAGAGTGGTACATTCAAAACCGGACATGTACCTCTGGATTTGGGTTTTATCCTCATTTCAAAATGAATCATCATCTCCGCATCTGCTCACCAAATGTCGAACAAATGCTAATCGCCGTTAAACGTCTTAATCGTCTCGGGATACGGGTTCGTCGATGGTTGAGCGGAGAAAAATTCCTAATTTTGGCTTCCTCACGGGACGAGGGCAATCGAGCTTCCATCATCATTTTAAATTCCGTCCAATCGGCATCATGATCTGCAGTCGGATAGCTTCCCACCACTCGGATGCTTCCCCTATCGTAAAGTCTTGGGCAATAGGAGCTCTCCTATCGTCCGGCAATTAATTCCAAAGAAAATTTTCTCCAGTTCCTTCAACCAATGGTCCCAAGTGGGAGTCTCGGAAAAGTCACAAATTTGGGTGGTTGCATCTTTGCCACTTCTTGTAACCATCGGTCACCTCGATTTCCCATTTCTGGAATCCTTTGTTGTCCATCTCCCGCCGAATTCCTGCCGCCACTTGCATTCGGTCCACGACTGAGCGAACCGAGTCATCCGGTTCACGACTTGACGAAGGATTTCGCACACCAGTTCCGTTCGTTATTGATGGATTGCCGCGGCTCGCCCGAGCTATGACTAGCTCGATTAGAAGGCGACGCCTCCCTTTCAAAGATTCCTTCGTCCGCGTCCACGACCGCGACCACGTCCACGTCCGCCTCTCAACATACTGTAAGCACAAGTACTTAATATACAGGAAACAACATCGTTCTAATATTCGAGTATAAAGAGACACAACATGTAAAGAACAAGATAGAGTTTAGGAACTTACAACCACTGTTCGCATGAAGACGTAGGCAGTGCAGTGATGTCGTTCACGACCGGTTACCTCAAAAGACATAAATGACCCCTATTTTAACCCAACGGCCAAGATATCCATAATCTTAGCTCCGATACCATATTCTGTAACACCCCCGATATATTTAGGAATATTACAGCGCCGTAAATCCTTTACATAAGAATTTACAAGGCTGAATAAAAGAAATGACAATAACAGGTACCATTTTATGAAATTGCTGAAATAAAATTCAACCGACTGGTTCAAAACCGAAATTACAAATATCCCATGAAGAGTTATTATTACATCATCAAAATCCAAACATTATAAATCGACAACGTACTCGAGTACTTATTGAAAATAACCAATAAATAATGATAAGAAACCCTCGAAACATCACTGCACCCTCGTCGTCATGCCTCTCCGGTGGTTGTTTCCCGCTCTCCCGGATCCCGAACATACACAAATGTTCACCCCGAAGGGGTTAGCACAACGATGCTAGTACAAGTACAATAATCATACAACGGTGATATAATCAACAATTATATCATAACAAGTTTCTCCAACGAGAATATCCACAACACATATCATATCATAACATTTCCAACATACGATGGTATTCCAACGATCCAAGCGACACAAACTATAGATTCCCATGATGATCCGTCGGACCAACACATGGTGGAACTACATCCAACGATCCAACAAGACACGGCTATAGATTCCCATGATGATTCCGTCGGATCAACGCATGGTGGACATATATACACAACATATTTACACGATACAATCATAATTGTCATAATACAAACAATTCTAATTAGAGTACTTGCCTCGGTTCGTTGACAAGAATAAACTTCCACGAATATCAAAATACTCAAGGTCGTCCCCTTCGATCACCACGTGTTAAGCTCGAACCTTAACAAAAGAAATAGTATGTAATTCATTTTGTGCCGCATTTAACGTCTAACAATTCAACAATTACGGTAGGAAGTCCTTAATATGCAACTGTCTGGATGATTAACGCACGCTACGAATCATATGTAGCGACGCGTTAATGCTACTCGTTAGCGTGACGCAGCACACCGCCTAGCGTACGCTAACCCGGCGTTGTCAGTGCCTCACTGATCAGCCGACTGACTCGGCTGATGATTTAACGCACGCTAAGTCCAAAACGTTGCGTACGCTAAACGTACTCGATAGCGCACGTTAAATCTCGTATATTAGCGCACGCTAATAGTGCATGGCAGTTCACTGGAGGGTAGCAGATTTACACAAATAGTGATGAAGTAAGCGAATTCTTCAGTGATTTGATGTTTGTTATCTGTCTTCATGTTATGTTCATAACCTTTATGAATGATCTCCAGGATAATATCAACTCCAAGATGCAAATATACGTATAATCATCATGACACCATAATCCATCTTGATTACAATTCTCATGCGAAGTTGGTGATCTCCGGTTGATGTATTAGATTCTACTATCATTATACATATTCAGACTTCATCTTGAGGTGAACTAACAATTCCGACTTATACGAAAGAATATTTCCTAAGATGATTCTTCCTTTAAGTTCTTATAACATCTCTTCCAAATCATGATCACAAAGATAACATAAATCATACGGATTGTTAACTTCAGAATATTTCTCTCATCATTTGAAGTACTAGGATTCCAACTTCAAGGTTCCAACAATAATATCGTAATTGTAGACATTCCAATCTTCTAAACATGATGTTGTTGAATAATTCACTAATGAAATTCAATACCTCGTTAATATGATCATCGTATCCATTGGAAATCTAAATCTAAGGCTGGTGATAGGTTGAACATACCTTAATATGCCGGAATCACTGAACCACGAGGTATAATCCGACTCCAGTTGGTTATGTGCCACTCCAAGGTGTTACTTCTCTTCAATGATCACTCACAAGTGATACTCAATCATTCAATGATCACTAATATATGTTCTAAGTGTTTAGAAGGGAGATTCTTGCTCTCTGGACTCTCAAGGATGAAGTATAGACGAAGGAAATGAAAGCCAAAGCGGTTGCTGTCCCATTTATAATATTCTGCATTATTGACAAGTTAGCGCACGCTACCAAGCATTCCTTAGCGTGCGCTAATAATGGTTGACTTCAGGATTGTCCGGGTGCGTCCGCGGGAATCTTATCCGGACCCATGTCCCGGCTGGCGCATGTGCTAGCTGTCCCGCTCAATAATTGAGTTCTTAGCGCACGCAACTCCTATCATCATAGCGTGCGCTAGTAATGGCCCGATAGCGCGCGTTAAGATACATTCTTAGCGTGCGCTATCACGAGGTTGCTTGAACAATTTTGCAAGTTTCTACACTTATGTACAATGATATCAATGCACGAAATATCATATTCCAATAATCAAAATCATCAATCCGAAATAATACAGGGTTGAATACAGATGAAATACACCGTAATAAATCCGGATATTATAATTAATATTACTATTACTGCTATTATTAATTTTATCATTATTATTTTTATTATTATTATTAGCATTATTATTATTATTTTTACCATTGGCCCAAATAGATTGTGCTGACCCAGAATCATAATGCAAGCCCATAATTAAACCCTAACCGTAATCCGATACAGTATAAATATACTGTCTCTGCAGTACAAAATACAGTACACAGAATACACACTTTTTTTTCTTCCCAGCTGTCATTCTTTACATCCAAACAACAAAAAAAAGGGGGAGAATACACGATATCAAGTTCTGGAGGTCCAGCCACAGACTTCTCCAGCAACCATATCACTCGGCATTCAAGAAGAACGGAACAGAAAACTTTTACAATACTAGAAGAAGAAAGCGTAGCTTCGGCCTATCATCGAATCTCCATCCGATCCCTATCGACCACTGTCAAATCTTACGAAGGTAATCCCCCTACATCTTTCGCTTTACATCATCTTCAGAGCAAATCCATATTGTTATTTGTACAATTCCTCCTATTTGTCTCCGTCACGGATTCATATTAGATATAGAACCCCGTTTCTAATTCCAAATTCAGATTTTATGAACCAAAACTAACTAAAACTGAGGACAGAGCTTTATTCTGTCCGACTAAAATATTTTTCCCAAACCCATATCCAGAAATTACTAAATAATCAGAATTCAACTCTTAATATCGCAACTCATTGATGCCAATTTGACATCTGAACCCGAATCGGAAACCCGAATCTCACCTTTACCTTGGCCACAAGCTGCCCGACGAAGTCCCTCCATGCTTCAACTTTTGGGCTTCGATTTCCGACGATTTTCCATTTCCATTTTCAGCCTCGAACTGGTGAAACCATCCCGAATTTAATCAACTCCGAAGCCTCACCTAAGATTCGCTAGGAGTCGCCGCCGCCTCATAACAGACGAGTCGGGCCAACCCAGCCCTGTCCCGTCGTGCACCGCATGCCGTTTTAGTCCGCCGCGCCGCCACTTTGCCAGGCACTTTTTGTTTCCGGCCGTGAGTGTGTGTGTGTTTTCCGACCCGTCATGGACGAACCCTGATCTCGTTCTGAACCCGCATACACATCCTCTCCCCAGAGACGCGCATCACCGTCGGAGCCATCGTCGCCGCCGTCCGGTATCTGCGACTGGTCAACCCAAGCTCGGGCGAGCCAGGTAGTACCTGCGCGTGTTCCGTACGATCTTCCAGGGCGTGTTTGTGTGGGTTTCTGCTTGTTTTCCGGTCGACTTGAAGAGGTGAGATGAGAGGGAGAGTGTGGGGTGAAGAACAGTGTGAGAAAAGGGATGCGGGAGGTGAGATGATTTCTGTCGGCTGAAGAATGAAGTGTCGGCTGGGTTGGGATAAAGGGTATATATATACCCGCGATTTTGTAGGGTATTCAGTTTAACCCTCACATCTTCAGAAACATTCATTTCAGTCCCATATAGTTTAGATTACTTCGATTTTAATCCCAGTCTTTCTCCAGTCCTTCGATTTCGATCCTCCTCGAGTTTACATTGCTTTCGGTTTAGCCCTCGTTTTTTTCAGTGACTTTCAATTAATCCCAGACAGATTTTTATTACCTTCAATTCAGCCCCATTTGACCAAGACATTAAAATGTTAACTTTCGATTAATATTAACAATTAATCTAAATTATTGCATAAATATTTTAATTTCAGTCATTAATAATGTTAACTCTTCGGTTAATATTAATAAGCAACTGTAACTTATTTTCAATTATTATAGTGATATTTGTACCTTTTCATTTATTATATAAATAATAAATTATAAGGATTATAATTATGATTATTATTATATGTAGACTTTATCGAGGATGTACGAGCTTAAGACTGTGAGTCAAGCATCTTCATTTCAAGTCAGACATCATCACCATCATCGTTTATTCAGGTGGGAATTTTCACTATCACTTTAATTACTTTAATTGGACTGCATATGTGATATTCAATTCATGTTTATAAATTATGATACACGTTGTAAATCAGGCTCACCTGTATTCGTGTAAGAGGTTATCATGTTGTGTGGGGACACCTGCACAACCCAGTATTCACATACATGCTCGATTCATGTTATATGTGGTATTGCGTGTATGTTTCATGTTGTGTGGGGACACCTGCTCAACCCAGTATTCACATACGTGCTTGATTCATGTATATGTGGTATTGCGTGTATGTTTCATGTTGTTGTGGGGTACCTGCGTAACCTCAATATTCGTGTTATGCGTGCTCGATTCATGCTGTACGTAATATTGTGAGTATGCATTCATGTTGAGGAAAAATGTGATAGATTATTCATGTTATGCTTTCCATGAGATTGTATATTAATGTGATCAGTGAGATTTCCACGAGCTGAAGGAAGTTTACCCCCACCTTTATTGATCCCGCAGGTTGAACCGAGCCGGGTGGACGAAGGAGCGAGCCGAGGGAGCATATGAAAAAGAATTTATTAAATGTTGTTTTCTTTATGTCAATTGTTTTGAAACTTTTGGGGAAACTTTGACTAGAAATATTAAATTATGATTTATTTTCTTCCGTCGCAAATTTTTACTTCGCATCTAATATGAAATGTTACCTTATTTAAAGGTATTTATTTTCACGACATTGTAGCGACTCGACTTTGTAGGCGAGAATTTTTATATTCTCAAGAGAATTATTTTTCTCAAAATTTACCTTTTATTTATTTTTCCCCATTATTTACCCTAGAAAGTCGGGGCGTCACAATATCAACCACCTTAAGGTTAGAGTTAATATATATATTAGGGCTGGCAATTCGAGTGTGTCGGGTCGTTATCAGGTCGACACGATAACGACACGACACGATAAGGCCAAACACGAACACTACCCGTTAAGTATATGCCCGACACGAACACGAACACGACATGAAAGGTTGAAACACGGACACGACACGAACACGATATGACATGATATTTTTCGTGTTGACACGACACGATAACGACACAATACGACACGAATCGATAAATTCAAATAAAAAATTAGAAAATAAACTTAAAATATTTAAAATGATAATAAAATTAATGCTAAAAATATATAAATATTATCGGGTTACACAAACACGACACGACACGAACACGAACACGAAAGTTATCGTGTTACACGAACACGACACAAATCCGACACGAACACGACACGAAATTAGCGTGTCCTTATCATGTCGACACGATAAGGACACGAACACGATAAGACCAAACAATTTCGTGCGTGTTCGTGTCGGGTTATCGTGTCGTGTCAGAAATTGCCAGTCCTAATATATATATATATATATATATATATATATATATATATATATAGGGTTGGTTACCGTTAGAAGGCATTTTTTCGTGAGACTGCGAAATGTTATGAAAGTTGCATAAAATGTATAATTGTTTGGCACAAAATCAATAATGTTGTTGCACAACATTTTACAATAATTTTATACATTATGCGCAATATTATCATAGTGTAACAACTGGATACATTTTGTGCAATTGAATACACTTTGTGCAATAATATTCATGTATAAATAAATTATTGCACAAACAGTTAAAGCATTTTGCACAATCTATAATAGATATGGACCGTTAATCTACAATAATCAGGGGCCCAAATTCATTCTCATTTCTCACGTAATATGGGCGTCTCACCTGAACTTACCAATATATATATATATATATATATATATATATATATGAGGAAATCCACTCATTTAGCCACTTTGCCATTGTCAATAACAATGTTTGTCATGAGACTTAGTTTGTACAAATTCTAGCAAAAAATGACAATTCCGGATCAATATGTAATATCCGCAATTTTGATTTTTCGGTAATTTTCTTTTTTTCGACGGAAGTCCATTTTGACGACTCTCTCATGACCGTTTCGTCATTCCGAGAATATTTAATTCTGCACTTTTTGTCATCCGAGTTTGTTTCGGTATCGTTTTGTTGAGTTCCGTGTTCTTAAACGGCTTTTCCGCACTTGAGTTCGATTCTTGCGAATCTCGTCCGAAACTGTTGTTTCGAGTTTCTCGTAAGTTCATTTAATGTTATTATTCATGTTGTGAGCTTTGGATTGGTGTTTCGATCGTGTATCGTGCATTTCGGACGTTTTGGGCCATTTTCGTAATTTCCCAAAGTTTGGGGTAATTACTTTCCGTTGTCGAATTTCGAGCCTTCGGGTGGTCGGAATCGTGTGTTCTCTTAGCTCTTGGATTCGTCTTTGCGAGTACGTCGTAACCATATTTTCGATTCATACTCAGGTTCGGATTTCGGGCTCGTCCGGGCCGTCGGAGTGGCCACGGCCGGAGCTGGGCCTGGCCTGGCCGAGTTACGGCCGTAAGGTGCCGGTTACGGCCGTACGTGCTCGGCAAGCATGACTTGACGAATTCCGGTTACGGCCATAAGGGCCGAGTTCTGGCCACGGGTGCAGGCGGCTTCTGACGAATGCCGATTCTGGTGTATGGACCTGCGATTCTGGCCGTAAGTGCGAGTTACGGCCGTAAGTCCTTGTTGGTTACGGACGTAAGCGATCGGGCCGGGAGGCGGGTTTTGACGAATGCGATTCTGGCCGTAAGTCCTCGCCGATTCTGGCCAGTAACGATCGGCCATATATAGGCTGACTGGCCAAACCCTCATTTTTTCAAAGATTTCTTCACCCAGTGCGGTGTGACGGGAAAAATCGGGAAATGGAGTTTTTGGTCGATTCCACTCGATTTCTAAGCGTTTTGGAAGATTCTTGTTGATTATATCATCATCCAATCCGTGTTCTTCGTCGAATCAAGGTATATTCTTGATTTTCCTCCAAGTTGACTTTTTGGGGAATTTGTTCTTGATTTCGATTCTAGTCCGATTTTTATGAATCAGTTGATGTTAGTAAACATTATTAATCGTGTTCTATGGATTGTATATCCTTATTTTCGATTCATTCAACCCGATTGATGATTTTTAGGCTCTTGAGGAACTTTGAACATTTAGTGTTCGATTAAATGCCTCAAAGAGTTTCTTTCGGTCGTTATGTTGATTTCGATTGATATTGTGTTATTGAATGAACTGTATTTCATTCAAGGTGGTTCGAGTACTTGTGTTTATCGGAGGACGCCGTTCGTTGTTCGTGGAAGGAATTCATCGCCTTCGGTTGAGGCAAGTTTTATACTTGTACTAGTCAATGAGATTAATGTTATCATATATGTGTATGAATGTGTTGTATCATTTCGAGACTTAGTCTCTTCAAGAATTCATTGATATTAAGAGATCGTTCGATACGATACCTTTCGGCAATTATGCCAAATGTTTTTATTGTTCGTTAATGGCCGGTTCAAGGCATTGTGATACTCGTTATTAATGTTATTATCGATCACCGGTTCGCGGTATCGATGTATCGATCGTTGTTGTTGATATTAATGTCGATTTAAGACGTCGTTGTAATCATTGGTATTAATGTTGGAGTTTTGTCCTTGAAGTTGTTTGGCCGATTAAAGGCGTTGACGTATTCATTTCTCTTCTTCGTTGTCGGTAACCGATTAAAGGTGCCGAGGCATCTTTCGTATCATTGTTATCGATTGACCGTTCTAAGGCAATCGAGGTATTCACTCATTCATCGTGTCATTGTTATCGATTAGCCGTCCTAAGGCAATCGAGGTGCTCAATCATTCGTTGTATCATTGTTATCGATCGGCCGTTTTAAGGCAATCGAGGTATTGAATGATCCGCTGCATCATTGTTATCGGTTGGCCATTCTAAGGCCTTCGAGGTATTGAATTGGGACTATCGGAGATAGTTCCCATCCGTTGTGTCGTTGTTATCGATTGACCATTCTAAGGTAATCGAGGTATTGAATTGGGACCGCCGAGGACGGTACCCATCCGTGAATCATTGTTGTCGTGTTGGCCGACTCAAGGCAGCACACTATCATTCTCGTGAATTTGGTAATCTTGGGATCGTTGCCGTTTGTGATTAATTATGTTTGGAGGCTAGTCTCGGACATTGGATGGACTAATTGTGATACGGCTTCGTGCCGTGGCTTCGGCCCTAATTGTGATACGGCTTCGTGCCGTGGCTTCGACCCTAATTGTGATACGGCTTCGTGCCGTGGCTTCGGCCCTAATTGTGATACGGCTTCGTGCCGTGGCTTCGGCCCTAATTGTGATACGGCTTCGTGCCGTGGCTTCGGCCCTAATTGTGATACGGCTTCGTGCCGTGGCTTCGACCCTAATTGTGATACGGCTTCGTGTCGTGGCTTCGGCCCTAATTGTGATACGGCTTCGTGCCGTGGCTTCGGCCCTAATGGTGATACGGCTTCGTGCCGTGGCTTCGGCCCTAATCGATAACAGCTTCGGGCTGTTTTGGCTTCATGTGATTGTGATATTTGACAGCTTCGGCTGAGTGTCTTTCAGGCCTTTGTGATTGTCTTGGTAATTTCATTGGAGCCTTCGGGCATTGTGATTCATAATTAATTCAGTTCTGGTTTGGTTCATGTCGTGTAATTCATTGTGGTACTCTGTGATTATGATTCGCCGTTAGGCACTTATGTTCTAACCTGTTGAACAGGTATAAATAGTATGCCGTGGGCATAGTATTTCACGAATGCTCGGTTCTTATATTGGTTTGTGAGCATCTCATATTATTATTATCATTATACTGTTTCATTCTGCCTTTGGATGCATATCATGTTATACATGTATTTGATATTCATTATCTGGATGACTGACCCCGTGGGGGCGGAACATGTTTTCATGTTTTAGGTGCTTGCGAGGAGAGAGTTGAGACACAGGGGTATGATGATGGCGACGAGGCATTCGAGCGATACTAGTCCGAGTTGTTGGTCAGTCAGTTGGAGTGTTCTTCAGTCTGTCAGTCATTGTCATTATGTATTACCCGAGCAGATGCTCGTGGATGTTGTTGTATTTTATTTTTGGCCATGTAGGCCTATCGTTGTCGTTGAAATTCCTTATCGGAATATTGTGTCGGATATCATGGTAGGGACTGTGATCTCTCTTGTTGGTTAATTTTAATGTATTTTAGTCATGTTCGCCTGGTGGATCTCCGGGTGTGGGGTCCACGGCACTGTAATAACCCAATGGGATTTGGGGGTGTTACAGAAGATGGTATCGGAGCGTTTGGGTTGTCAGATACCCTGATATGTGAGTTATGTGGCTCTACCGACGCGGTAGTAGTGGGACTGTCAGGTTATGACAATCTGGACAGTCGGGTTTTGTGAGTCGTGATATTAGTACGACTACACGAGTCATTCATTCATCGAGTCGTCGTCAGTTGGGACTAGTATCGTGAGACCTCGAAGATTCGTATGACCTGTGTAAGGACTCGATTCTCTTTATGTTCATACATTCATCATGTCGTTAATTATTCATGCTTTGTTGAAACCTATATGTGATATTAGTGTTATGATTGATTCATGACTAATTGTTTTGGAGCATGTGTGACTTGTGTAAGCGTTAAGGATCAACTCATTCACCAGTTAATAATCCTCAATCATCATTTTGATCTTGTCGATCATGTTAATTCATTCATCACTCAGTTAATTCATTCATCACTAAGTCAATATCATTCATCACTCAGTTAATTCATTCATCACTCAGTCAATATCATTACTCAGTTAATTCATTCATCACTTAGATAATTCATTCATCACTCAGTCAATATCATTACTCAGTTAATTCATTCATCACTTAGATAATTCATTCATCACTCAGTCAATTTCGTTACTCAGTTAATTCATTCATCACTCAGTTAATTCATTCATCACTCAGTTAATCTCATCGTTCAGTTAATTCATTCATCACTCAGTTAATCTCATCGTTCAGTAATTCATTCATCACTCAGTCAATCTCATCGTTCAGTAATTCATTCATCACTCAGTTAATCTCATCGTTCAATTAATTCATTCATCAGTCAGTCAATATCATCGTTCAGTTAATTCATTCATCACCCAGTCAATCTCATCATTCAGTTAATTCATTCATCACTCAGTCAATCTCATTGTTCAGTTAATTCATTCGTCACTCAATCAATCTCATTGCTCAGTTAATTCGTTCATCACTCAGTCAATCTCATTGTTCAGTTAATTCATTAATCATCCAGTCCATCTCACGGTTCAGTTGTTGATCTTGTGGATCGAATTTTCAACCTTGTTAACTTATTCAAGGTAATCATTTCAGGAATTTTATCAGATAATCATGTTACCTCACCTGATCTTTCATACGATCTTATCATATTCCGACGTAATGTCGACGATCATTTCATTGCATCATTAATGCATTCATTGTGCTGGAGTGTGTATTTTCATTTTTATCATTCTGTCACGTAATCATAATGCGATATTCATGCGGGATCTATAATTATCATGTGGCTTTCCTGCTTCAGTATGGATAGAGCTGTCAGAGGACGCATGGGAAGAGGCCGCGATGCGGGCCGGAACTCGGGATCTCATGTGCATACCCACGCGAACGCAAGGGATATCATTAATTCATCAAATAGATAGTCTACTCATTCACTGTCAGATAATCATTCACTTTCAGGGAGCCGTACCCGAGAGGCATCTCACTCGGAAGGTGTTCGGGTTGACCCATTCATATTTATGCAGGGCATGATGGCCCAGATGACTCAGATGACGCGGATAGTGGAGACCATGCAGACCTCGATGGTTCGTGGTCCACCGCAACAGGGATTTCAGGTGCCGTTTCATGGACAGACTGGGGGAGTGAATCAGATTGTTGGCGATATCTCTCGTCAGAGGCCGCCTAATTTTGAGGGTTCGTCGGAACCAGCTGATATTGTTCATTGGCTTGAGCATTTTGATAAACTCTTCGACATGGTTCAGTGTCCGGAAGAGAGTAAAGTGGCAGTAGCGGCTTATTACTTGATTAAGGGTGCCTATTCGTGGTGGCTTTCTGTGAAACCCGCCGATCACGATTGTGGTTGGAGTGAGTTCAAGACCCTCATGCTAGATAGGTATTATCCGGCTCCACTTCGTGAAGCCAAATTGTCAGAGGTTTTGAACCCCGAATCCGTCGAGGATGAGGGTGTTATTGTCATTGCTGAGAAGTTTCAGGGACTACTCCAGTTTGCTTCGTCAGTTATCCGTACTGAGGCGGATAAGATCAAATATTTTAGCAAGAGGCTAAATCCGCAGTTGAGGATGCAGTTGCTAAATCACAATTGTAATTAACTTAGTGAGTTCATCGAGAAGGCTCTTGGAGCAGAGTTTTTGATCAAGGAGCTTACTCAGAAGCATCCTTCAGTTTCTTCGGGTGAGAGGACTAGGATGCCGGGTCGTTACGAGGACATCGGGCTACGACGTCCAAGAGGTCGTTTTCGATCGTCTTCGTCTGAGAAAGCATCTTCCTCTCGGGCATTTACGAGTTCGACCGTTGTTTGCTTTAAGCGTGATTCGGCAGGCACGTGAGTACTCGGTGTACGGTGTCGGCTATTATGCTTTTTACGTGTGGGAACCCGGGACACCTACGGAAATACTGCAGGAGTTCTAGTGCCGGTAGATCTCGAGAGAGCTCAAGGGCCTCGGGGGACTTTGTTACTCCAGCTCGTGCTTCATCCAAGGGGTCCTACCAGGCTTCGAGAGCCATAGGTAAGGACATTCATCACCGGTTTTGAGCAAGTTAATTCTTGCTCGGTAATAGTATAATCATTCATTTCATTTGTCGTTCATTCATTCAAATAATTCATTCATCATATATCAATCACGTTGAGACTTATAATTATCAAACTAATCATTCACTTCACGGGGAACTTTGGTTCCAATCATTTCATTTGAGCTATCACTCATTACGTTATCATTTCACCCTGGTGAGTCATTCTTGATCCTTGTTAGATTTCGATTCATTATCATTCATTGTGATCATTCTTGTTCGTGTGTATCTCGTTGATTTTTCGTGGCGGGATATTGCTTCTCCCTACTTGTTTTAAGTTTTGGGACGAAACTTCTTTTAAGGGGGGTAGTATGTAATATCCGCAATTTCGATTTTTCGGTAATTTTCTTTTTTTTCGACAGAAGTCCGTTTTGACGACTCGATCATGACCGTTTCGTCATTCCGAGAATATTTAATTCTGCACTTTTTGTCATCCGAGTTCGTTTCGGTATCGTTTTGTTGAGTTCCGTGTTCTTAAACGGCTTTTCCGCACTTGAGTTCGATACTTTCGAATCTCGTCCGAAACTGTTGTTTCGAGTTTCTCGTAAGTTCATTTAATGTTATTATTCATGTTGTGAGCTTTGGATTGGTGTTTCGATCGTGTATCGTGCATTTCGGACGTTTTGGGCCATTTTCGTAATTTCCCAAAGTTTGGGGTAATTACTTTCCGTTGTCGAATTTCGAGCCTTCGGGTGGTCGGAATCATGTGTTCTCTTAGCTCTTGGATTCGTCTTTGCGAGTACGTCGTAACCATATCTTCGATTCATACTCAGGTTCGGATTTCGGGCTCGTCCGGGCCGTCGGAGTGGCCACGGCCGGAGCCGGGCCTGGCCTGGCCGAGTTACGGCCGTAAGGTGCCGGTTACGGCCGTACGTGCTCGGCAAGCATGACTTGACGAATTCCGGTTACGGCCGTAAGGGCCGAGAGTTACGGCCGTACGGGTGCCAGGCAGCTTCCTGACGAATGCCGGTTACGGCCGTAAGGACCTGCCGGTTACGGCCGTAAGTGCCGAGTTACGGCCGTAAGTCCTTGTTGGTTACGGCCGTAAGCGATCGGCTGGGGCTGGGCGGGTTTTGACGAATGCCGGTTACGGCCGTAAGTCCCTGCCGGTTACGGCCGTAACCCGGTCGGCCATATATAGGCTGTGACCGGCCAAACCCTCATTTTTTCAGCATTTCTTCACCCGGGTGCGGCTGGCGACGGGAAAAATCGGGAAATGGAGTTTTTGGTCGATTCCACTCGATTTCTAAGCGTTTTGGAAGATTCTTGTTGATTATATCATCATCCAATCCGTGTTCTTCGTCGAATCAAGGTATATTCTTGATTTTCCTCCAAGTTGACTTTTTGGGGAATTGTTCTTGATTTCGATTCTAGTCCGATTTTGATGAATCGGTTGATGTTAGTAAACATTATTAATTGTGTTCTATGGATTGTATATCCATATTTTCGATTCATTCAACCCGATTGATGATTTTTAGGCTCTTGAGGAACTTTGAACATTTAGTGTTCGATTAAATGCCTCAAAGAGTTTCTTTGGGTCGTTATGTTGATTTCGATTGATATTGTGTTATTGAATGAATTGTATTTCATTCAAGGTGGTTCGAGTACTTGTGTTTATCGGAGGACGCCGTTCGTTGTTCGTGGAAGGAATTCATCGCCTTCGGTTGAGGCAAGTTTTATACTTGTACTAGTCAATGAGATTAATGTTATCATATATGTGTATGAATGTGTTGTATCATTTCGAGACTTAGTCTCTTCATGAATTCATTGATATTAAGAGATCGTTCGATACGATACCTTTCGGCAATTATGCCAAATGTTTTTATTGTTCGTTAATGGCCGGTTCAAGGCATTGTGATACTCGTTATTAATGTTATTATCGATCACCGGTTCGCGGTATCGATGTATCGATCGTTGTTGTTGATATTAATGTCGATTTAAGACGTCGTTGTAATCATTGGTATTAATGTTGGAGTTTTGTCCTTGAAGTTGTTTGGCCGATTAAAGGCGTTGACGTATTCATTTCTCTTCTTCGTTGTCGGTAACCGATTAAAGGTGCCGAGGCATCCTTCGTATCATTGTTATCGATTGACCGTTCTAAGGCAATCGAGGTATTCACTCATTCATCGTGTCATTGTTATCGATTAGCCGTCCTAAGGCAATCGAGGTGCTCAATCATTCATTGTATCATTGTTATCGATCGGCCGTTTTAAGGCAATCGAGGTATTGAATCATCCGCTGCATCATTGTTATCGGTTGGCCATTCTAAGGCCATCGAGGTATTGAATTGGGGCTATCGGAGATAGTTCCCATCCGTTGTGTCGTTGTTATCGATTGAGCATTCTAAGGTAATCGAGGTATTGAATTGGGACCGCCGAGGACGGTACCCATCCGTGAATCATTGTTGTCGTGTTGGCCGACTCAAGGCAGCACACTATCATTCTCGTGAATTCGGTAATCTTGGGATCGTTGCCGTTTGTGATTAATTATGTTTGGAGGCTAGTCTCGGCCATTGGATGGTCTAATTGTGATACGGCCCGTCGCGCTTGGCCCTAATTGTGATACGGCCGTGCGTGGCTTCGCCCTAATTGTGATACGGCCGTGCCGTGGCTTCGCCCCAATTGTGATACGGCCGTGCCGTGGCTTCGCCCTAATTGTGATACGGCTTTGTGCCGTGGCTTCGCCCTAATTGTGATACGGCCGTGTCGTGGCTTCGCCCTAATTGTGATACGGCTGCCGTGGCTTCGGCCCTAATTGTGATACGGCTTCGCGTGGCTTCGCCCTAATTGTGATACGGCCGTGCGTGGCTTCGCCCTATTTGTGATACGGCCGTGCCGTGGCTTCGCCCTAATGGTGATACGGCTTCGCGTGGCTTCGCCCTAATCGATAATGACTTGGGTCGCTTTGGCTTCATGTGATTGTGATATTTGACAGCTTCAGATGAGTGTCTGATTGTCTTGGTAATTTCATTGGAGCCTTCGGGCATTGTGATTCATAATTAATTCAGTTCTGGGTTGGTTCATGTCGTGTAATTCATTGTGGTACTCTGTGATTATGATTCGCCGTTGGGCACTTATGTTCTAACCTGTTGAACAGGTATAAATAGTATGCCGTGGGCATAGTATTTCACGAATGCTCGGTTCTTATATTGGTTTGTGAGCATCTCGTATTATTATTATCATTATACTGTTTCATTCTGCCTTTGGATGCATATCATGTTATACATGTATTTGATATTCATTATCTGGATGATCGACTTTGGGGGAACATGTTTTCATGTTTTAGGTGCTTGCGAGGAGAGAGTTGAGACATAGGGGCATGATGATGGCGACTAGGCATTCGAGCGATACTAGTCCGAGTTGTTAGTCAGTCAGTTGGAGTGTTCTCCAGTCTGTCAGTCATTGTCATTATGTATTACCCGAGCAGATGCTCGTGGATGTTGTTGTATTTTATTTTTAGCCATGTAGGCCTATCGTTGTCGTTGAAATTCCTTATCGGAATATTGTGTCGGATATCATGGTAGGGACTGTGATCTCTCTTGTTGGTTAATTTTAATGTATTTTAGTCATGTTCGCCTGGTGGATCTCCGGGTGTGGGGTCCACGGCACTGTAATAACCCAATGGGATTTGGGGGTGTTACACAATATACCCTTACTTTTCAATAAATCTAAACATCCTTCCCTTTTCTATTTCCTCATATTTTTCTCTCTGTTGTTACCCAAAATATTATTGCCCCCCAACTCGCTCTGATGTTAAAGACGTGGGGTGAGGTGGTTCTACTGGCGATCGCTTGAATTTAGACGAGCGACTCATCACTTTATGGAACAGACAATCGTCACTCGAGCGGACTGATTTTGACTTTGGATGACCTACTCGGTCGTTGAAAAGAGCGGGAAGTGAGAGCTGTCTTGAAACGTCACTGGGGCACGTGTCGCGTTCCTGTTGGGGGAGTCCGATGGTTTTGTCAGACTTGTCCTTTGGCGTGCCCTCGAAACGACGCGCACGCGGGACTTTTCGACCTTTGCGCTTCGGCCCTTGAAACTTTGTCTATTTAGTGAATGCAAGAGAACGAAAATAAATCTTTTAGCGAGCGATATTTGGTCTAGTTCTTGCGATCTTCAATTTTACAGATTCCTCGAGGAAGGCCGACCATCTGGGCCTAGAGGGACTGTGCACGGTCACGGAGTTCGATGGAACCGACCTCCGCGACCATGTCTTGTGCGCGAGCGACATTCCACCTATAGGTCTGTCTCGCGACTCACTTTATTGTGAGGGTCCTCCGGAGGCTACGTTTTGCCTCGCAATGTAGCGATGGGGCGGACAATCTCAGCCTAGAGGAGTCCTTGCACGGGGGCGCCCTCGGATTATTCGACTCCGCGACTGTGTCTCGTTAGCACTTTTCTGCCTGGGACCGACATGTTAGATGATGGACCTTTGAGGGCATACGTTGTGACGGGGGCGGGACGCGTCGCATTGTCCGGGTCCACCATGTTAGATGATGGATCCTTGAGGGCGGGCGAGCGTGTCCTCAGATTTGTTTTGGAGGGTCCTTCGGCTACGTCCGCCTCGTATTTAAACGAAGGGCGAGCGATCTCTACCTAAAGGAAACTTGCATGGACGGGCTGTCGGTTCCATCGACCTCCAGAACCATGTCTGCTACCTCGGATCGTCATGTTAGATGGCGGTCCTCGACGGTATACGTTGTGTTGGGGGAGGCGATCGCTTGCCTGGGTCCATCATGTTAGATGACGAACTTTAGAGGGCGAGCGAGTCATCCTCTTTTTGTAGGCGTTGCTCAGGCACTAGCTTTTGGTTTGACATGGTGGAAACTGGGGAAAGACCTCCGAAGTTTCCACCTCTTGATTGAAGCATATAGATCCGGCCGCCGAGATTGATTGGGGTGATTGACTCGTACGAATCCTATGGCTCGTCGCGTTTGATTCAGGCGATTGGATTAGGAGATTGACGGTCGTCGTTCTATCGCCGATCGGGGCCCTTGGTCCTTTCTACCCGAGGCTTCGGCTAAGTCACTAAACTGTCCAGCTTGCCTTCCTCGAACAATCTCCAGAGTTGTCTGAGGAGGTCGCGGCATTGGTCGGTGTTGTGGCCGGGACTCTTGTGGTAAGCACAAAATTTATCGCAGTCCAGATGACCGTTGTCCCTTATCGCTTTTGGCTTGCTTAGCTGCTCATGCCCCTTCATGGCGTAAAAAATATGGGCCGAAGATAGATTGAGGTTGTGGTGGAGATGGGCTTCCACATCCTCAAAGGCCTTGAAATCACCGGGTGGCTTGGCGATCGCCTTTTTAGATTTGGCGATCGCCGTCTTTGGGATGGAAGACGGTGTCTTCCTCTCCCTGGTTGCCCCCTCGCCTAGGCGAAGGGTGAGCAGCCTCTGTCTGGCCAGAAAATTGGTAGCCTTGGCGCGGAAGATCGCGTAGGTTGGGGGGATGTCCTTCGTGAGGTGCCTCAACATGGGCGAAAGACCATCGAATCCCCCCAGGGCCGAGTAGAGGGCGATCAAGTCGCTTATGGGCTCGCCAGTGAGGACTAATTCATCCACCCAATCGATGGAATCTTCATCAGACTCGTCTTTCCCCTGTCTGATCTTTATCATACGGTGGGGTCCTTCGGGTCGAGCGACTTTGGCGGCGAAGTACGACGTGAAGTCGCTCGCCAGTTTTTCGAAGGAATTGATGGAGCACGATGGCAATGAGATGTACCACCTATGGGCAACATTGCCCAATGTTAATGGGAACATTCGGCATCTCGTCGCATCTGACGCTCCGTATCCGGTCATGTAGATCCGGAACTTGCTTAAGTGAGTCTCGGGGTCCGATCTCCCCTCATACAAAGGTGTTTGAGGAGGAGCGATCTTTGGTTGCACGGGGGCAATCTCGATCTGGACCACGAGCGGCTCACTCGGTCCGACGACCTTTCTTTTGGCGCCTGCCCTAGTTTATAGGAGCGCTTTCATATTATCGAGCTGGCGTTGCATTGCGGCCATCGCCGTAGCCTCGCTGCTCGCAGTTTGGCTCTCGGAGTGGGAGCCGAGGCGATCATGTACGGATCTCCTGGATCCGCGGTAGGCGATGAGGTCTTTGTCGCCGAGCTCGGTTTTTTGGCGAGGGGAGCCAGATGGCTGACCTGTTTTTGGGAGTCGGGTATGCCGAACTCCTGGTGATGGATTCGGACTCCGACGTCTCATGGCTGGGGCCATAGTGCCCCGGTAGCCATGAAGGATCCCTTCCTAGGCGGCTGAAGACGGAACTGTCCCGCTTCGCGAGTGCCTTTTCTTGCGACTCGGGGCTTTCTGACGATTTCTCGACATATAACCCCTTGAGCTTTCGTTTGCCCGCACGACGTATGGGTGATGGGGTATTATTGGGCGCGTCGCATGCTCTCCGTTGCTCCCTTAGGATGGCCATGGCCTCCTAAATCTGTTCCGCGGTTTGGAATTGATCGAGTGAGAGGCTGGGGCCGTCCCTCAGGGGCGGGAGTGAGAGTCTGGCATCGCCGCGACTGCCTTCCGCTATAGGTTGGGACTCGGTTTGGGCCGGAATAAGATGTCCGGCGGATCGTAAAGTGGCTCTCTTCGAGGTGGTGGCAGACGTCATTGTCTCGAGGGTTTTTCTTTGAAGAACAGTGAGTGTTTCTTCAAGTATAAGTTCCGAAGAACAGTGAGTGTTCTTCAAAATGGTCGGAGAGAAAATAAGGGTTCACCCCTCCTTCTAGCGCCAATTGTTGTTACCCAAAATATTATTCAGAATGATTTGCTGGATATGGCTACGAGTGAGTAACAAACAAAATGCAAGAGCACATCCGATGGAATGAAAATAACATAAGATTTGCCAGGGTTGTTAGTCCCGGGCTTGAATGCTCTCGCGAGATATTATTAATAGAAATACTGCTTTGGAGTACAAATATTAATATTAGAGTACAATTACAATGAGTGTAATGACCCTAGTTATCTAGCTCTTGAGTGCTAATGATTGCCGGAAGAACCAGAGTTATTGCTCTGTGAGTTCTTGTAACAAAGATGAAATGCCGTGTAGAATTATGTGTGTGGAATTCTGTGTAGACAACTGTTGATCCAACTGTTCGATCTGACTGTGTAAGATTTTCACTGTGGAGTTCTCCTATTTATATAAGGGGGATGTTGGGCGATCGTCTTTCCTGCATTAAATTAAGTGGGCGATCGTCTCAGCACGTGGGTCGGTTTCCTTAAAGTCCACAGCTGCTGCTGGCAGCCAGATGTGCGAACCAATGAAAGGACAACACGTGCCTCACGTTGCAGTTTCGGGAGGTCCCACCTAAGACCTTTCGGCGGGCCTGTCGGTAGGTGAGAGGCTGTCCTTGTCACCCACAGCTGGTGAAGGGCTGGAGTCAAAAAGCCTTTTCCAGCGGAATCGTTTGCGGGTCTGCACCTGGGTCTTCATCCCAAGATTCTGTCTTCGTAGACTTGACGAATGTTTGGCTTTACACGTGGCATAAGACGGTCGTCCTTGGTCGGGCACTAGGGTCGATCGCTAGGTGCCAAGAGACGATCGCGCTGGATGCCGATCGCTCGGTACGTGATCTGGAATCTTCACTTGGTAAGTCTGTCTTGGTTTATTTGATGCTGATTTTGGTCGCTTGGCCATTGTGCCGATCGCCGCTGAGGTGTATTAATCGCCGCACAACAATACACTCTCTCATTCACTTTTCAGATCCATTTTCTCTCTCCAATTCCCCTTTTCTCTTCCCGATATCTCATTCACTTTTTGAGATCCCTTTTCAGTAAATTCCTTCATTTTTTCCTTCCATCTCCGAGCTCATTACCGCTTCCAGCTCTTCCATCTCCCAACATTTTTGTTTTATCGGGGCGGCCGGCGACACACATCCAGCGGCAGCGACGTGGACATACGAGTTTGATTTTTAGTGGTTCTCAGTAGAGGTATCGCCATGGTTTTTTTATCTTTATTCCAGTTGTATATTTTCTTTTATTTTTTCGTGGAAGGGAGGATTGATTGTTGCTTGTCCACTTTTAGTAAATTTAGTTTAGTTTATCTCTCACCTGTACATGGTTACGAATTTACAGTCGTTACGACGTATGTATTTCGTACCGTCTCGTTACCATGTGTTGTTTACCTTTTGTGTTACTGTGTCATAACTGCGTTACCATGTGTTATTTTACCTCAGCACGACACTGTTTGTCATGTGGTAACGTAGTAAGAGATCACAATTCTGTATCTTATTTACCGTGTTGGAATATTGTACACGAGGTAGCAGTAAGCGGATATGATATTTGTTTTTTTGTTACGTTCAGTACTATTACACACAGAGCTGTTCATTCATTACTTATTCCATGCAGATGAGGCCATCTTGTGTAATTATTGCGCGTGGAGGAGAATGGAACGAAAATATATATGAGGGAGGTAGAAAAGAGTACATTCCTATTCCGCCTATGCGTATAACATTTGACCAGTTTTTGAGTAAGCTTGAGGTGTGATTGAAGAAAGATAAAAGCATCTATGTATTTGATGTAGATGCTTTAGTTACGTCGCCTGCAGGTGAGACTATGAGAATAAAGATTAAAGTTGAGTGGTCTAGTATGATGGATTTATTGGAAGTACCTACTGTATATGTGACAATTTCTCGTAGAATCAATGAATGTTTACGTAGTAGAAGTAATCGAGTTTCTCCTCGGAAGAATCAGATTTTGAATGCTCAAAAGAATAAACAGATGGTTGTTGTTGATGATGATCCAGAATTATCAAATGATTGTGATGACAGGTATGATAGTAATGATGATGAAGCAATGGGCCTAAATGATAACAATATTGGTGGTTGTAGTAGAGATCTTCATACTGTGCCATCACTAGATTTACTTAATGAATCTTATGAAGTGAACAATGAGGAAAATCACAAATATGTCCGTCATTGGATGATTCTTGGTGGTGCGCATCAAGCTACTCTTTCATGCGAAGATGTAGTTATCCCGTCTGAGCCTGTTACAAATGAACTTGTTATAGCTGGCATATTTCATGATAAGTTGACCATGACTACAGCTGTTGGGTTTTACCTTATGAAAAATCATGTGGAGACAATTACTGTGCGATCAAGTACCACTAGATATCATTTGGTATGCAAATTTGGCGAAAGATGCGAGTTCGTCATGCGAGCATCATCAATGGGTAAAGCGTGGAAAATCAATCAGTGGAGAGATCACACTTGTGAGATGGATTTGTGATATCATCCTCATCCGATGATTTCTTCTAAAGTGATAGCTGCTGAATTTCTTGGCAATTTTACGTAGGATGGTTATGTTCTTAGGCCTTGTGATATGCAGGCAAAGTTATTAAGGGATCATGGCATTAATGTGAAATACCGTACTGCTTTGGCCAGGAAGCACCATGCACTAATCAGTCTTACGGTGATGCGGACAAATCTTTTCAGGTATTTTCCCCCTCCTATTTGATATACATTAGATGCTTGTACGTTGGGACACACAATACAAATTGATGTAGTTCTTACTGGTACGCAGTACGAACATACATAATTCGTACTGACATACTAGTACGAATTTATTATATCGTACATTTCGTCCCTAGCGTGCCCGTTTTGATGAACTTGTATTGTTTTTAGTTGCTTCCCAAATACTTGTACATGCTAAATCCCGGATCGATTATGGATTTTCAAACATGCGATGATGGTTCTTTTCAATTTGTTTATTTTGCTCTTCATGCATGTGTAAGACCATTTTGTGCATGTCGGCCAGTGATTGTGATTGATGACACCCATTTGAGAGGAAAGTACAAGAGCATTATGTTTATTACAGCAACAAAGGATTGTAATGAGCAGATAGTCCCTTTAGCTTTTGGGATTGGGGACAAAGAGAACGATTTATCATGGACTTGGTTTCTATAACAAGTTCAAAGGACATTTGGATGTCCAGATAACTTGTTGATTATGTCAGATCAGCATTTGAGTATAAAGAATGCAGTGGATTTGGTATATCCAGGGGTTCATCACGGGTTGTGTTCATTTCATATTCAACGCAACTTGACGAAGTGGGGTTTTGGTGTATTTGTGATTGACATTTTCAAGGCTGCTGCAACTGCTTACAAGAGTCGGGACTTTGAGGAGCACATGCAAAATTTGGAACAGTCCGCTCCTCGGGCACACGAAAGGCTTATGAAAATTGACCCTATTAAATGGGCAATCTGTAAATGCCCTGTGCGGCGGTATGGTATGGGAACCTCCAACGCTGTTGAAAATTTGAATGCTCGGATAAAATGGGCTAGAATATTGTCGGTATGTGCTTTGCTAGACTATTATCGTTGTTATACCCGTACTTTTTGTAAATTTTCCGTTTTGGTGCTCCTGTATTTTGACACTCGTTGCAAGTGTTTAGTGAGTTGATGTTGATCTTGGAGTTCATATTATTTGGAATTTACTTCTTTTTGTTCGGATAGTTGCTGCATTGGATTTTTGATGCGATTCTATCACCTGTGCGTGAGGTGTAGCGCACGCTACATTCCATTCATAGCGCACGCTATTTGAGTACTGATAGCACACGCTATCTGTCAATAGTAGCGCACGCTACAAGTTTATTTGAGGCAGACAGTCCATAAAGGTACTGGACTGGAATTGAGATTCGTAACGCATGCTATGTGTTTAAGATAGCGCACACTAGCTGTATTAGTAGCGCATGCTAAACAACACAGTAGTGCGCACTAAGGCTTGAGCATGGCAGAGGACAGTAGGTTTTGGACTTCAATTTCTGGGCACCAACTATCAGGTAGCGCACACTAACTCTAGGCTAGCGCACGTTAAGGAGAGGCATTAGCGCACGCTAGAGTATTCGTAGCGCACACTAACGATTCAGACAGAGGCCACTGGATTACCCGGTGAACCCGTTAACGCGCACTATTCTCAGAGATTAGCGCACGCTAATACCCATTTTATATAAATATGACACTTCAGCCCCCAATTCGTCATTTTTCCTTTTCTTCTCCTTCCTTGGGCGATTTTGGGCGATTTGTGAAGATCTCCACGAGTTATCATCATCCATCAACATCCTCAAGCTTCTAGTTAGGATTATTCAACGTCTAATCTTTTCCACCGCTCTAGATTGAGGTAAACTTCGCTTAACCCTAGATTTTCGGAATTTTCTTTCCGATCTCTTTGATTCAGCTTGTTTTTATGGTGGAATATGTCGAGTATGAATTATCTACCTTGGATACACGTCTTCCTACAGATTTATTGGTATATTTCCGGAATTATTGAGTATTTGGGATGATTGATTGTGATTCACCATCTAAGAGTTTTATTGCCGGAATACATGTATCGTGGGTAAAAATTTCCGGTGGATTCCAACTTATTTTCATACCGATAGGTTATTGATAGTTGATTACGAACTTGTCTAGGTTCGGAGTTGTCGATTCCTTCAACCTTGTTACCTTGTTGTCCGTATCCTTTTCTCTCATCCAGGCAAGTGATTCTTGTGAAAGTTATATTCTTAAATGTGAAAAGTAATGCATATGAGTGTAAAAGTTATATTCGTTCACTCCAAGAGGGTCTAGCGAGGTCGATGAGGGATCCACGTATTTTTGGGTCCGCGAACACTTGGGTTAGCCTCTCCGAGAGGGCCTGATGAGGCCGAGGAGGGATTCGCGCATTGTCGGCTCCACGGCTAATCAGGGAGAAATTATCACTATTGAGATATATTTGGATAATTGCATTTTCCGAAAAATCATTATCATGGCTTTGAAATTGGTGCATGTGCTTTTGCGTGTAAGATGTGATGTTTAACTTGTAATACTTGCTCTAACCCCTCTCGTGTGGGGAAAACACTTTTCTTGTATTTCAGGTTCGAAGGATCCAAACGAGCGAGCACCGGGGCGGTACGATGATGAAGGCGAGGCGTGATACTGTGGCTAATCGTGTTTTCTTTATTTTGAGCATTGTGTTGTATAAAATATCTGTCGGAATCACCGTTTGGAGACAGAGTTATAAAACTCTTTCGCCTTGCGGAAGCGATTTAAATAAAGTGCAGAAAATAAATTGACACAAAGATTTATAGAGGTTCGGCCAAACATGCCAACGTCCTCTCTAGGTATATTTTTCTATAGGCTTAAGATAAACCTCTGCACCTCTCTTCTATCGGTCGAGGGATAACCGTTACAAGCTCATCTTCTATCGGTCCGAGTAAACCGTTTGATCACTTATCTTTATGTCGGTCCAAGTTAAACCGTTTTTCTTTTCTATTGGACAAGGAATCAACCAATCTAGATTTCTATGGGTACTAGTTAAACCTCACTTAGATATCGATTGTGATTTTAACAATGTCGGATCCTTGATCCTAATAACACCGAATCCAATCATATCTTTTCTTTTTCCTCTCTTGTATGATTTCGTGTATAACACTCAATTACTAAACAATATAAGCTCAAGTACAACTAGGATGTTTACAATAATATAACAAGTATATATGTTTTGCTCAAGGTTGTTGTATGGATTGATACCAAGTGGTTTGGTATTTATAGCCTTTTCAATCCAACTAGCCGTTAGCTCCTTTTGACTTGCTAGCGTGCGCTAGCCTTTCTTCATAGCGTACGTTATACCTCGTTACGCACGTTATAGCTTTCATGTAGCGTACGTTATCGACTTCTAGTTTCAGTCCAGTAGCTTCGATTCTTCCTTTATGTACGTTATGCCTTCGTATTACGTACGCTAACTTCATTACGTAGCGTACGTTAAGCATGCTTTGTAGCGTGCGTTAACTCATATATCCGTTGCCTTCATTTTGTCAAACTATCCGTTTGATATGGTGACTTTGACCAGATTCTTTCCAACATTCATCTGTTTGAATTCATATTCAAACTCCTTTACGTATGTTAACACTATTGTGTTACATACGTTAAATGTCTTCGATAGCGTGCGTTAATCATCAGCTGTAGCGTGCGCTATCCTCAGCAGGTAGATTGTCTGATCTGCAGGTAAGTCCTTGTTACGTACGTTATGATGACTGTTACGTACGTTATTTCCTTTCGATTGCGTACACTATTCTTGCCAGATAGCGTGCGTTATCCATGCAGTTTGGGCTACTTTTTGCGTCTTCGACTCCTTTGTAGCTTTGTTTCGCTTCTTTGTTGTTTTGCTTTGTTGCCTCAACTTAATCATCAAAACTCTATTAATGAATGTATGGAGTAAAATATTCCAACAATCTCCCCCTTTTTGATGATTATAAAACATCTTGAATTGGATAAAACCTGCAAAAATAAAATATATGTATATTTCTACGAATCAAAGTTTTCGGCTCTGATCGTTTCGTTAGTTCTCCCAACTTTTCTTTTTCTGTCTTTTTCGACTTCTTCGTTGTCATTTTTGATTTTTCGACCTTTCTCTCCCCTTTTTGTTTTTTCACGGGATCTATATTTTTCGACTTTTTCGTCTTTTTCTTTTCTCCCCATTTTTGTATTTTATTTTTCTCGTCATTTTTCCATGACACTTTTTATCTCATTCATATCTTTTCTCTCTCCCTTTTTGTTATCAGCAAAAAGTGTAATAAAACGAATAATAAATACTAATCGATGTATATAAAAAATATGCATGAAACGGGTATAACTCCCCCTGACAAAAATATTCAATTAGAAAATATTACTCCCCATGAGTAAAATACAATTTGATGAAAATCAATTTTTGGGACCCAATCGAGAGTTGATTTTTGTTTCGAGACATAGACGATATTCGGAATAATAGTTCCTTTGGGAATCCAAATCTTTTTAGTTTTCATCGTCCGTTGTGGGCTTTTGCTAATTGATATATGGTGCCAATTTTCAAACATTTTTCACAATGGGGTATTTTCAAATTTATGGATTCGTTTTTCAAATTTGGTTTGAATCCCAACCCCTGTTTATTTAAAGTGTATTTTTGAACACAGAGCATTTGTTCAAATTTTTTGTTTCCACACGAAAATTTCTTCGTTAAATTTTTCAGCTCGGTTTGAACTATCAAGAAATCATCCTTTAAAATATTTTCGTTTTCAATGTATTTTGAATGATCGGTCTCGATAAATTTTCCCTTTTCAAGAATTTTGGAATTTTCAATTTCAATGATTTATTTTTAGATTTAAGGGATTTAATCTCGGATAAAGCATTTTGATAGTCCGTATGTAATAATTCAAATGCTTCAAATAACTCATCGTAAGAATTACTTACTTGACTTTCGACGTCGCTATCGTCGAATGAACTTTTGGCCATAAGAGCGAGATTATTTTGATTGATAAAATTATCATTTTCGTCTTCATCGCTCCATGTTGCAATTAGAACCTCGTTATTGGGTTTTGCTCGGCAATTCTTCGCAAAGTGGCCTGGTTTACCACATAATCGACAATTGTTGTCGAGTTTCTTAGATTCGCCCTTTTGGATGTCCTGCTTTCTCCGGTTTAATAAGTGTTGGCACTTATTAATATTCTTGGCATAATATGCCGATTCTTCGTCGCTTTCATCAACCGAGAATTTTACCTTTCTTGACATCTTAGCCTTCATGGCTATCGTCTTTTCCTTCGGCTTTGGATTGGCATTCCGAAATTTTAGGACAATCTCGTAGTTTATAAGTGAACCAACGAGAGCACTAAAATCAAGATTGTTTAAATTTTAGACTCCATTATAGCCGTCACCGTACCGTCCCATTCTCGAGGTAGTAATCGTAGGATCTTTTTAACTTTTTCACTACCCGAAAGTGGTTTTCCAAAACATGCCAATCCATTTGTGATGACCGAAAATCGGTCGGGCATGATCGTGATGGATTCATCGTCCTTCATTTGAAATATTTTGTACTCGTGAATGAGCATATTTATTTTCGTCCCCTTGACTTGAGACGTTCCCTCATGTGTGACATGAAGCATTTTCCAAATCTCTTTGGCACTGCCACACGAAGATATCCGATTGTGTTCTTCCGGATTTAATGCACAATATAATAATTGCGTGGCTTTGCAATTATAATGATCGTTTTTCCAATCCGCGTCATCATATTCTTCAAAAGATTCAAGCGTACCGTCGGATTTGAGAGGAATTTTCGAATAAAGGTAGATTACTTTCCAAAGCTCGATGTCATAAGCTCGGATGAATATCGACATCTTTTTCTTCCACATCATGAAATTTAATCTGTCAAAGAATGGTGGTTGGTTAAGAGCAAGACCTTCGACTGGAGCAATTTGAAATGCCATTTGGATCGACTCCTCGGATGTTAAGTCACTTATTGGAGGTACCGCTCTGATACCAATTGTTGTATAAAATATCGATCGGAATCGTCGTTTAGAGATAGAGTTATAAAACTCTTTCACCTTGCGGAAGCGATTTAAATAAAGTGCAGAAAATAAACCGACACAAGGATTTATAGAGGTTCGTCCAAACGTGCCTACGTCCCCTCTCGGTATCTTTTTCTATAGGCTTAAGATAAACCTCTGCACCTCTCTTCTATTGATTGAGGGATAACCGTTACAAGGTCGTCTTCTATCAGTCCTAGTAAACCGTTTGATCACTTGTCTTTATGTCGGTCCAAGTTAAACCATTTTCCTTTTCTAATGGACAAGGAATCAACCAATCTAGCTTTCTATGTGTACTAGATAAACCTCACTTAGATATCGATTGCAATTCTAACAATGCTGGATCCTTGATCCTAATAACACCGAATCGAATCGTATCTTTTCTTTTTCCTCTCTTGTATGATTTCGTGAATACTAAATCACTAAACAATATAAGTTCAAGTATAACAACTAGGATGTTTACAATGATATAACAAGTATATGTTTTGCTCAAGGTTGTTGTATGGATTGGTACCAAGTGGTTTGGTATTTATAGCCTTTTCAATCCAACTAGCCGTCAGCTCCTTTTGACTTGCTAGCGTGCGCTAGCCTTTCTTCATACTGTACGTTATGCCTCGTTACGTATGTTATAGCTTTCATGTAGCGTACGTTATCGACTTCCAGTTTCAGTCCAGTAGATTCGTTTCTTCCTTTACGTCCTTTATGCCTTCGTATTACGTATGTTAACTTCATTGCGTTGCGTACGTTAACCATGCTTCGTAGCGTGCGTTAACTCATACATCTGTTGCCTTCATTTTGTCAAACTATCCGTTAGATATGCTGACTTTGACCAGATTCTTTCCAACGTTCATCTGTTTGAATTCATATTTAAACTCCTTTACGTACGTTAACACTGTTGTGTTACGTACGTTAAATGTCTTTGATAGCGTGCATTAATCACCAGCTGTAGAGTGCGCTATCCTCATCAGGTAGGTTGTCTGATCTGCAGGTAAGTCCTTGTTACGTACATTATGATAAGTATGTTACGTACGTTATTTCCTTTCGATTGCGTACGCTATTCTTGCCAAATAGCGTGCGTTATCCATGCAGTTTGGGCTACTTTTTGCGTCTTCGACTCCTTCGTAGCTTTGCTTCGCTTCTTTGTTAATTTGCTTTGTTTAGCAAATTAATCATCAAAACTCTATTAGTGAATGTATGGAGTAAAATATTCTAACACATTGTCCCTTTGGACAATTTTATCCTTGTATTAATAGATGGTACTCGAGTACTATAAGAGTTCCTTTCCTGGTTGATGTATAACTTTCTTGTATTTCCTTGTGATCTTTGACGTTGTTTGGTTGGAGCACCCTTGTCTATCTCGGATTTATTGATTCTTGTGTGGACATTGTGAAATTGGATGTGTATGTGTAAAAATTAGCCTAGTGGGTCCCAAGCAGGGATTCACGGCGCTGTAATATTCTCCGAAAATCTCAAGAGTGTTACAGAATGTGGTATCGGAGTTTAGATTTATGGATACCTAGGCTGTCGGTCTGTTGGGTCTAATTGTATTGTTCCGAGAGCACAATATCATTGTGCCGTCGTCATTTCGTAAGACTGGTACTCGTAAGTACCTTATCTCCTTTATCTTCTATATTTCCCCATTGTAAATCGATTACGGGACATGGAAAATCCATATCCATGATGGGTATGTTACGAGTTATACTAATGAGTTTACTTCCCCTTTCTCTCTCTATAATGTCAACTGGCAGAGGATGTGGCCGTGGCCGTGGTCGTGGCTGAGGGCGTGGTACCGCTGGCGGGGCGGCCATATCCCACAGTTCTGTAGAAGGCTCGGCTACGCCTAATTTGTCGGATTCAGTTCAGCCTAGTACCGGTAGCCAACAGGAGCCGTCGGCAAGTCTGGGAACTTCCGCAGGGAATAACCCAGATGTCGGGGTTGCCACTATACTGCAACAAGTGGCAAATCAAATGGCTCTTTTGACCCAAGCGGTTCAGCACAACCAACCGCCTCCTACAACCGATACTGGGGCAGAAAAATGGTTACAAGATGTGATTCGTATGTGCCCTCCCAAGTTTATTGGTGCAAATGATCCGAACGGTTGGGAAGATTGGATTAATTAGATGAACAAAGTCTTTGTGGCCATAAATTGTCCAGAGGCATGTAAGGTGTCAGTTGCTCAGTATTTTCTAACGAGGGACGCTGCTAGTTGGTGGCAGGCAGTCACACCTCAGGATCGTGTGGTTTCGCAGGACGAGTTTAAGGAATTAATGGAGGCCGAATTTTGCCCGTGGCCTGTTCAGGAGGCCAGGATTCGAGCCTTTTACGAGGCTAAACATCAAGATATCCCTGTATCTCAGACAATCGTTCAATACAACAGTCAGCTCAATCATGTGAAGAGTCAAGTGAAGGAAGAGAGAGATAAAATCCATCACTTTGACATGCGGATGAAGCCGAAAGTTCGACACTATATGTCGGGATCTGCTTGCACCACACTGAAGGAGTATCAGGACAAAGCACTGGCCTATGATATGTCCTTCACTAATACCAAAACAACAAATGAGAGTAAGAAGCAGAAGACCTCCGGAAAGTTTTCTGGTGGTAGAAGTGGCAACCAACGGGGGTCCTAGTCAGCAAATTATCCAGTCAGAGGGTCTTCCTGTGCGTCGGGAAGTAAATGGAATTTCAGAGCTGGTACTAGTGTAATATCCGACGGAAATTCTTACTTACTGTTGTACTATTCGGATAATTCAATAGTGTTGTAGTCTAGTTGCATTTGTGAAATGAATATTGATGTTAGAATATATCATAATAGACTTAATAAAAAAATGATCACTCGCACTATGTTTGAATTTTCAGCGTTGTATAGATAAGTGCATATTGAACTATTAAAATCTGAGCCTAACGTACGTTAATCATTAGACATAGCGTACGCTATTTTGAGGCCTTTACGTACGTAAAGGGGTACCTGTTACGTACGTAACCAGTGCAATCGTATCCGATCTCAACTTTCGGCGTGTGGGGCCAGATGGGATTCGAATATCTGATCTTTTGGAGGCAACCTAGTTGACCTACATTACGTACGTAATGCTTCTAGAGGTAACGTACGTAATGAAGTTCGTATTTCAGTCCAGTAGCCTCTGGACTTAGCTTACGTACGTAACACTTTTTGTGTAGCGTACGTAAAGATGTTAACGTACGTTATCCTCTTGTGATAACGTACGTAGCAATCTTTATTATAAAATAAAAACACAACTTGTGTCTTTCATTTTGCACGTCCAAACTCCGATTTTCACCCATATAATCACCCCCCTTCATCCCTAGATCAAGTTTACCTTCTTCCAACTTGTGTTGGAGCTTTACATTTTGATTTTGGAGCTTGTTGATTGGAAGTTGGAGACATTCTTGAAGCTTATATTGTGTTCTTGTGGTTTGGTGTATTGTTCTTCATTTCTAGAGGTACGTTCCACGATTTAACCCTATAATCTCGTAATTATAATGATAGTGATTAAGTATATTTCACCTAGTGATGAATTAATCAAAATAAACATGTTATAGTTAAGCTTTCAACAATCTTAATGATGAACATGATGATTAGGGGATTTGTAATGATGTGTCCTTGGTGTTTTAAAATGGTAAGGATCATGTTTAGTTTAACCACACTCTCCTTGCTAGACTAATAACACCATTGGTATAATAATAATCCTTGTTTCATTGTAATGAGAATGACTTGTTGGAATAATTACCATAAATGTTTTAAGAAACCCTTGTTGATCATTAGAAGAATGAAATGATCTTCTTGAACCTAGGATAAGTGAATTCAGAGGTATGATGTTTGAATCTCCAAGTTAGTTGGAAGAGTATAAGGGTGGTGCTAAACTTGAGATAGTCTTCATAACCATGATATGGATTTACAACTAATTAACTCAACATAAGTAATTGTGTGTAGTGCAGATTTTACTTTTAATCATTTGAGATGTTCTTGATAAGATTAAAGGATAGGAGATTATTGTTTAACACATTATGGAATGATTCTTAATCCAACAAAAATTTGGTATCATCTAGTAATCAATTGTAAGAATTGAATGGTATGAATAAGGTTCTTGAAGTAACACTTCAAAAGTTGAACTACTCAATCGGGAATTAAGATGTTATCTCGTTAAAATTCGGTATAGATGATCATATAACGTATTAATGAGCAAAATATACTTCATTCAAGGTTGATTGTTCGAGTACACAATATTAGTCGAGGAGCGTTCGTTCGTTCCGACAAGAAGAGGACTATTCTCGTCTCCGTATTGAGGCAAGTTATCTTGCTTGGTTATAATGATGATTAGATTCTTGTGATGATTATATATTTCATATGTATGAATTGTTCATGTAATGTTTGTCGTGATTTGACATTGTCCTTGACGTTATTCCGTTTTCTTCATGGGGTTGCATTCCCAAGTACGTCGCTTTGAATCGTTGATCTCGTTGGTCTTATTTTCACTTCGGTGAGTTTTTCTTGATCCTTAATCGGATATGTGATTTATTGAATTCGTTGTCATGTTGTATCGTGACATATCCGGAATCATATCTGCGTTCCGATTGGTCATTATGTAGGATTTTTAGCGAGGCACATATATAGTCATGCGTGGATATTATTCCGCATTGGACTGTGCACACGAGACGTAGTTTCGTGAGGCTAATTAGGTACATTGTCCCACGTATATTCTGGATTCCGTATATGGGGCGGACATGTACACGGATACATTTCCAGATCGGGCGTACTGTGATGTCCATCTTGAGCCATATTATTAATCGTCCATAGTATTGGATGTGTTCGACGGTTTGTGACTGATTGTTTCATACGCCCGAGGGGTATGATTAATAGTCGGAATGATTTCCTTGAGATCTATATATATGTGAATTGTATATTGTCGGAAGAATTAATTATCATGTATATCTGACCCTGTGTTTTGGGAGAAATACTTATATTGTATTTTAGGTCGAGGCAAAGGCAAGGCACGGGAAGAGCATGTTGACGGCGAAGGGTTCGAAGGATACTAGTTCGAGGGCCCCACATCATTTGTTGTCCGGTTATGTTAAACCGTGTTATGTTATTTTATTTTCTGCTTCATTTAAATTTTTATCTGGTTGTATTGACATTTAAAGTATTTTCCATCTCCATATGGTTTATACTTGTTTTTCGGATCCTGTGTATTATAAGGCCGTTGGCCATATTTTTAATAAACTCCTAATCGGAGTAATGACATTGTGATTCGGTATCACAAATAATATTTATTTAATCTGTTTTGGTTATCGCCTGGTGGGTCCCAGTGTGGGATCCACGGCACTGTAATAGCCGCCTTTTGGGGTGTTACAAAAGATGGTATCGGAGAGTTGTTTCCTTTTTATGAGTCATTGTAAAATGAACTAGTATCAAGAGACCTTTGTGTCACGTGTGACCTGTGCAAGCGCCTGACCCTACGAGCCAAATACGGTATGTACTTTATGAGCCATGGTTTAATTACTGGCATAATATTGATATCAGTATGGGTCTCCTTGTTGATCATGTTATTTCGAGGAATTGTGACAGGATTTATCTGATTGATAATCCGAGGTAAATGCTGAATTGATTATATGATTGAAATTGTTCGACTTGACGCCGATATAATATTCGGTGCGACATTCGTGGTATCGATAACCGTTTCCTTGAATATGTGATTCCTTGTTTCTATTAACTTAGCATGAATTTTAGTATCTTGAACTGTACTTATGGTTATCATTATGATTGATTCTTTCAGTATGGAAAGAAACCTGAGAGGTCGTGGCAGAGGGGGACGAGGCCGCGGAAGGGGCCGAATCCCGATACCTCGAGCCAACAGACGCGCGAATGCGGATCAGAGTTCCGCTGACAGTGGTTCACCTTCTAGAGAACAATCGCACCACAGTGGGCGCGGGGATGCGCGTGTCGATCCTTACGTCGTGATGCAGGGCATGATTACACAGATGACCCAGATGGGTCAACTAATGGAAGCTATGCAGAGGGCCGCTACTGGCCAGCAACAGGGGCCTCATCCTCCTCCTGTGATTGGCGGACCCGTGAGTCGGATTATCAGCGACATCTCTCGCCAGCGACCACCGACCTTTGAAGGCTCCTCTGAGCCTGCTGACATTGTGCATTGGATCGAGCATTTTGAGAAACTTTTCCAGATGGTGGACTGCCCGGAGGAGGACCGCGTCTCGGTAGCCGCGTATTATCTTAGCAAAGGCGCTCACACCTGGTGGCTTTCAGTAAGGCCAGCTGATGGTGTTTACACTTGGGAGGAATTTAAAAACCTCATGCTAGACCGTTACTATCCAGGGCCACTCCGGGAGGCCAAACTGTCGGAACTACTGAACCCCGACCCGTCTGAAGACGATGATGTATTATCTGTTGCTGAGAAATTCCAGGCACTCCTTCCTTTCGCCACGACAATTATCCGAACAGAGGCCGATAAGATCAAATACTTTCTCAAGAGGCTTAAACCCCGAATGAGAATGCAGTTGTTAAATCACCACTATACTACCTTACCAGAGTTCATCGAGAAAGCTCTGGAGTACGAACTCACCGCGAAGGAGATTTCTAAGAAACAACCACAGTCCAATAATAAAAGATCCAGGAACCAGAACCAGACTGAGAGTAATCGGGGGACATTCAAGAAGCCCTAGTCATTGCCAAGAATCTATCTCAGGACTTCTCTCTCCGAATCTCTCGTCCAGAAGACGATCGGCAGAGGCAAGAAGTCTCCACAAGGCAGATTCCAAGAGATTCATAAGCCCAGGAGCCCAAGCATCCAGCTAAATACTCGCCGGGAGAGACTGTCGATCTCTCGCCGCCGCGACTGTACATCTCTTTTGTTACAAGAACTCACAGAGCATCACATCTGGTTCTTCCGGCAATCTACACGCTCACTAGCTAAGATAACATGAATCTTTACACTCATTGTAATTGTATTATTACATTAGTACTTGTATCCCCGAATATTAGTATTAATAATATCTCGCGAGAGCATTCAAGCCCGGGACTAACAACCCCGGCAAATCTTGTGTCATTTATCTTTCTCACGGAAGTGCTCTTGCATTTGTTTGCTATCCATCCATTCCAGCAATATCTATCTCCGGATAATATTTTGGGTAGCAACACAAGTCAAGATCCACAATTAAAACACACACAAAAATCGATTTCTTGGGCAATGGTAATGGTAGAAAATCGGCCAAGACATATACTCGTTTTATAGGTGTTTTGGGCTACTCTATGGACCTTAAGGAGGATATGGTAAGGACTCTTAATAGATATCTTCTTCCCATATTAGGACTCTTCCTAATATTAAGACTCTATTAATATCAACTTAGTCCACTAATAAGTTAATATTGCACTTCCTACCAAAATCCCAAATTACGAAATTGGGCTCCTTTTTGAATTAATTATTTCCCGTGTTTAAGATATTCCATGTCCATTAATTAATTTAAGCTACTGACAGCTTTTAATTAATCAATTTATTATACATGAGTATACCACTCGACCTTTATTATTATATCGGAAAATTAATTCCACCTGCAGGGTTTAATATAATAATCCTTTCGAGTCCCTCAAGGGACATGATCAACCCGACTGGTCGGGACACGATTTCTAGCTATAATATTAATTATCATATAGATAATAATATTGCCCAAAATATCGAGCATATTGAGTCAATCATTGTGGCTCTCACCCATGATAAATCAAAGCAATAAATATTAAATATATATAATTAAATATTAATCACTAGAATTAAAAAATAATAATTGTCCGAGATGTACGTTCTTCTTATAGTCAGTACAGAAGAATCTATCTCACCTCGATCCAGTTCAACGTATAACGAATACGCTAATATATGCCAATGGTCAAGACCAACCAATCTCAAGCATATACTACAACCTCTCACATAACGGTATAATGTTATATAGGTTGTGAACTTACTATTACAATTTAAGGAACCAATAATGTGATCTTCTGTGTGACACTACACACCACATTATCTACAATATAAAGTAATTTAGACTGCATTTTCATAATCATAGCGTGAATAAATATGCAAAACATGTGATAAATGAATTAAATATTCTCATAGATAAAGACCGGGAAATTAGGTAATACAAGCATAAAGTATGCTTTGACGTATACAACCCTAACATTACCAACCCGGCCGTGTCCTGTGACACGACCCGTGTCCAACTCCAGAAAGTGAAAAGTCACTGTATTGCCAACCCGGCCGTGTCCTGTGACACGGCCCATGTCCAACTTGCCCAGAATTGCAAAAACTCACTGCCTTGCCAACTCGGCTGTGTCCTGTGACACGGCCCGTGCCAACCTGCCCAGAAAGTGAATTTTTGATAACGTTATCGTTTCTCTGCATTTTTAACACCTAAAGTCGAACCGGTCAGCCTCGAACCAAGCAAAAACGAATAAGGAAAATAATTTCGAAAAACAAAAAGATGAAAATCTAACAAAACCGTTGGGTTGCCTCCCAAGTAGCGCTTTTTTATAGTCATTAGCTCGACTTCTTTATGTCTTACTTACTTTTCGACATCATGAACCTCTATGCATTCAAACACTTTGATTTCTTCACTTCGGCCAAAGTATGGCTTCACTATATGTCCGTTCACCTTAAAATGCTCATTCTTCCGTGGATCAAGGAGTTCTACCGCTCTGTGTGGCCATACTTGAAAGACTTTGAAAGGTTCGCCCCAGCGCGACACTAATTTTCTCGACATGAGCTTAAGACGAGAGTTATTTAGTAGAACGTCCATCCCAGGCTCGAGAGATTTGCAAATGGTACGCTTGTCGTGATACCGTTTTGTCCTTTCCTTGTATAGCTTAGCATTTTCGTATGCCTCGTATCGCATCTCTTCTAACTCATTCAAATGTAGAAGTCATTCTTCCCCCGCCTTTTCTTGATCTAAATTTAGCGCTTTGATAGCCCAAAACGCCTTATGTTCTATCTCAACAGGTAGGTGGCATGCCTTCCAAAAACGAGGCGATATAGGCTCATTTAATCGGAGTTTTCTAAGCCATGCGATATTCCCATAAGGCGTCGTTCAACTTCAATGCCCAATCTTTCCTTGTCGGCTTCACTGTCTTCTCAAGTATTGCCTTTATCTATCGATTACTCACTTCAACTTACCCGGAGGTTTGTGGATGGTAAGCCGTCGCGACCTTATGCGTCACGCTATACTTCTTGAGCAACCCTGCAATTTGTCTGTTGCAAAAAGCGTGTGCGTCTATCGCTAATCACAGCTCTAGGCATCCCAAACCTGCAAAAAATCACATCCTTAAAGAAATTGTAAACCACGTTAGCATCGTTAGTCCGGGTTGGAATTGCTTCTACCCACTTAGAACGTAATCCACAAAAACTAAAATATATTCAAAGCGCAACTCTTGCAATAGGAATAAACGTCCTTAAATAATGTCGGCCAATAAAATCCAGATTGAAGAACTTTGTGTGCCATTTTCTTCACGCTAAAATGTCCCCCACAGTGCAAGTCATGACAAAATGACAAGATGCTCTCATAATCTTCTTCGGGGATACAACGTCGGAATACTTGATCGGGCCCCAACTTGAATAAGTAGGGGTCGTCCCAATAGTAATGTATGCATATGGAAATAAATCTCTTCTTCCCCTGAAAGGTCATGTCAGGCTGTAAAACGCCACTGACAATATAATTAACAATATCAGCATACCAAGGTGTCTTTGTCACATCAAACAATTGTTCGTCACGAAAAGTTTCAACAATCGACAAAGAGCTACCGAGCTTAAAATTATCTCCCTCGGTTAATCTAGATAAATGGTCAGCAACTACGTTTTCCGAACCCTTCTTATCCTTAAATTCCAAATCAAATTCTTGTAACAAAAGAACCCACCGAATCAATCTTGGCTTGGCATCATATTTTTTTAACAAATATTTCAATGCGGCGTGATCCGTATGCACAATTACTTTTGAACCAACCAAATAGGATCGAAACTTGTCTAAAGTAAACAAAACGGCTAAAAATTCTTTTTCGGTGGTGGTATAATTGGCCTGAGCTTCATCGAGTGTTTTGCTATCATAGTAAATTACGTGGAAAAATTTATTCACTTTTGGCCCCGAAACAGCACCAATAGCAAAATCGGATGCGTCACACATAATTTCAAATGGTAAAGATCAATCGGGAGTAACAACAATAGGCGCGTAAGTTAAATTTTCTTTCAAAGCATTAAAACCAACCAAGCATTCCTCGATAAAATCGAATTTAGCATCCTTACACAAAAGATTACTTAAAGGTCGGGCAAATTTTGAAAAATCTTTAATGAAACGCCTATAAAACCCGACATGCCCTAAAAAGCTTCGAACTTCTTTTACACATGAAGGCGGAGGTAATTTAACAATTAAGTCAACTTTAGCCTTATCAACCTCCATTCCCTTATTGGAAACCACATGACCCAAAACAAGACCTTGTTTCACCATAAAATGACTCTTTTCCCAACTAAGTGTAAGATTACACTCAATACATCGTTCGAGCACAATAGTCAAATTATGTAAACAATCATCAAAAGTGGTTCCAAACACAGAAAAATCGTCCATGAATACCTCGATGGACTTTTCCAACAAGTCAGAGAATATGGAAATCATGCACATTTGGAAACTAGCGGGAGCATTGCAAAGACCAAACGACATCCTCCTAAAGGCAAAAGTGCCAAAAGGGCAAGTGAAAGTGGTCTTCTCTTGATCCTCCGGAGCAATGGGAATCTGATAGAAACCTGAAAGACCATCTAGAAAACAGTAATAATCATGCCCATCTATATGTTCCAACATTTGATCAATGAAAGGGAGGCGAAAATGATCTTTTTTCATTACGGCATTTAATTTCCGATAATCAATGCACATTCTCCAACCGATCACTGTTCTAGTGGGAACCAATTCATTTTTATCATTACGAACCACCATTATTCCAAATTTCTTAGGCACTACATGCATAGCACTAACCCACTTACTGTCGGATATCGGGTAGATGTCTCCGACATCCAGCAATTTCAAAACTTCCCTTTTTACTACATCCTACATGTTCGGATTTAAACGCCTTTGAGCTTGCCTAACAGGTTTAACATTATCCTCAAGAATTATTTTATGCATGCACCTAACAGGACTTATCCCCTTGATATCAAAAGTACTCCACCCAATCGCTTCCTTTAATTTAGTCAGAACTTCTACTAATTTGTTTTCTTGCAAAGCAGTTAATTCGGAAGAGACAATTACAGGGTAAGTGTCACTTTTGCCTAAGAACACATATTTAAGATATGCCGGAAGTTCTTTCAATTCAAGTTGGGGTGGGGTGATTTCAACAGCCTCCTCAAAATTTAATTTCAAATGCATATTAAGATCGTCAACTTCATCAAATGGTTCGGAATTATCTAGCAATGCAACATATTCTTCAATTTCTAAATTATTCAGCCCCATATCATGATCAACGGTTAGAGAATCATGCAACGTGCCCCCTACATCGTCATGCAAATATGTATCATCAACCAAAGAATCAATGCAATCAATAAAATTACAATCATGGGCAGCATAAATATGAGAAGGGATAGGAGATGAACCGAATACATCGATTTCCACAATTTCGCCCAAGACGGTCATGGTGACCTTTCCTTCATCAACGTCGATGATTGTTTTTGTTGTACGCATGAATGGCCGTCCTAGAAGTATTGTCCCCTCATTTTCGCTTGTTGCGAAATCGCTCATCTCCAAGATAACAAAATCGGCCGGAATCACCAACTTGTCCACTTGCACTAATAGGTCTTCAATGACTCCCTTGGGGTATTTCAACGACCTATCTGCCATTTGAAGAGTCATTCTTGTTGGTTTTATTCCCCCAAGTCCAAGCCTCAAATAAGTCGAGTATGGCATGAGATTCACACTTGCTCCCAAATCAAGCATGCCACGAGCAACCTTCTTATCTCCTATTGTGATGTTGATCATAAAACTTCCGAGATCCCCCTTTTTTTGACTCCTCACTTCTACCTCATAGAGCACCACTTTCGCATTACCAAAATATCTGTTCGAGCAAGATCGGTATTTGCGCCGTTGTGCGGAAGCGTAAAAATAAAGTGCAGAAAATAAATCACACAAGGATTATAGAGGTTCGGCCAAACGTGCCTACGTCCTCTCTCTATGTATCTTTTTCTATCGGATAAAGATCAAAACATCTGCACCTCTCTTCTATCTGTCGAGGGATTACCGTTACAAGCTCATCTTCTATCGGTCCGAGTAAAACCGTTCTCTTACTTGTCTTTTTATCGGTCGAAGTTAAACCATTTTCCTTTTCTATTGGACAAGGAATCAACCACTCTAGCTTTCTATTGGTACTAGATAAACCTCACTAAGATAGCGTTTGCGATTCTAACAATGCCGGATCCTTGATCCTAATAACACCGAATCCAATCATATCTTTTCTTTTTCTCACTCGTGTATGATTTAGTGTATCACACTTAATCACTCTAAATTAAGCTCAAGAACAACAACTATAATGTTTACAATGATATCTCAAGTGTATATGAATTTCTCAATGTTGTTGTGTGGTTTGATACCAACTCACTTGGTATTTATAGCCTTCTTCCACAAACTAGCCATTACTGCCAGTTGATATTAGCGTGCACTAGGCTTCTTCCTTAGCGTGCGCTATCGCGTGTAGCGTCAGTCCAGTGGCTATTGTCTCTCTTCCTTAGTATGCGTTATCTTCTCCGTTGCGTACGTTAAGTACACATATTAGCGTGCGTTAAGCACTCTTCATAGCGTGCGCTAATCATATATCTGTTGCATGATTTGTCAAGCTGACCGTTCCAGCTTTATGACTTTTGTTCATACTTTTCCCAACGGATTGATTGACTTGAATTCAAACTCCTTAGCGTGCACTATTCCTTAATCTTAGCGTTTGCTATGATTTCGTCATTGCTTGCGTCATTCTGAGTTTGAATATCTTCACCTACAATTATCCTTCGATAGCGTGCGTTATTCTGCATGTGTAGCGTGCGCTATCTTCACCTTTTAGCGTCCGCTAGTCTTGGTATCTAGCGTGCGTTAGTCTATTAGGTAAGTCCTTCAGGTAGCTTCGTAACTCGTCTGATCTGCAGATAACTCCCGTTAGCGTGCGCTAACCTTCAGCTCTTGCGTGCGCTAAGCATGTATTTTGTTCAGCTTTTTGCGTCTTCGTCTGCTTCGATGTTTTGCTTCGCCTTGATGTTGTTTTGCTTTGTTTAGCAACTTTAATCATCAAAACACTATTTATTAATATGTGGAATAAATATTCAACAATCTCCCTTTTTTTGATGATTACAAAACAACTCTTGAATTGGATAAAACCTGCAATATATATATATATATATATATATATATATATATATATATATATATATATATATATATATATATATATATATATATATATATATATATATATATATATATATATATATATATACGTTTCAAACTTTTCGTCTTTGATCGTTTCGTTAGTTTCACCCATTTTCTTTTCTTTTTCTGTCATTTTCGATTTCTTCGTTTTTTATTTTTAAACTCCTTCGTTTCTCCCCCTTTTTGTATGCTTTGTTCTCCTTTTCGACTTCTTCGATTTTTATTATTTTATCCTCCTAAAGAGTTTATTTTTCTCGTCATATCTTTCATGACACTTTTATCCGATTCAACTTCTTCTCCCCATTTTTGTATTCAGCAAAAAGTGTAAAAAAGTATAAAGGATACTAATTATCGAATATGCATGATACCAAAAAATTAATATAACAAATATGCATGAATAGGACGGAGTTATACCCGTTTTAAAAAATAATACTCCCCCTAAAAATATTATCTCCCCCTTTGTAAAATATCAAAAATTAATTTTTGGGGATCCAACCAAAAGTCGGTTTTTGTTTTGAGACATAAACGATATTTGAAACAATTGTTCCTTTAGGAACCCAAATTTTCTTAACTTTAATCGTCCGTCTTAGGCTTTTACAGTTTGAAATGTGATGCCCGATTTTCAAACATTTTTCACACCGGGATATTTTGAAATTTACGGATTCGTTTTTAAAACATGGTTTGAATCCTAACCCCTCTTTATTTAACATGTATTTTTGAACCGAGAGCATATTTTTAAATTTCTCGTTTCAGAGAGAAAATTTCTTCGTTAAATTTTTGAGCTCGGTTTGAACAATAACAAGATCATTCTTTAAAATATTCTCATTTTCAACGCATTTTGAATGATCGATCTCAACAAATTTTCCCTTCTCAAGAATTTTGGAATATTCATTTTCCAAATATTTGCATTTAGATTTAAAGGATTTAATCTCATTTAAAGCATTTTGATAATCCGTATGTAATAACTTGAATGCTTCAAAAAGTTCATCGTAAGAATTACTTACTTAGCTTTCGACTTTGCTATCGTAGAATGAACTCTGGGCCATGAATGCAAGGTTATTTTGATCGATGAAATCATCATCAATATCTTCGTCACTCCATGTTGCAATTAAAACCTCTTTGGGTTTTACATGATAATTCTTAGCAAAGTGGCCTGGTTTACCACATAATCGACAGGTGTTGTCGAATTTCTTAGATTTGCCCGCTTGGATGTCCTTCTTTCTCCAGTTTAATAAGTGTTGGAACTTATTAATATTTTTGGCATAATATGCCGATTCTTCGTCGCTTTCGTCCACCGGGATTTCTTCCTTTCTAGACATCTTAGCCTTCATGGCTATAGATCTTTCCTTCGGCTTCGGTTTGGCATTCCGAGATTTTAGGACAATCTCGTAGTTGATAAGAGAACCAACGGGAGCACTAAAATCAAGAGTATTTCAATCTTTTGATTCTATTATGGCCGTAACCGCACCGTCCCATTCTTGAGGTAGTGATCTGAGAATTTTCTTTACTTTCTCACTACTCAAAAGTGGTTTTCCAAAACATGCTAATCCATTTTTGATAACCTAAAAACAGTCAAGCATTACCGTGATGGATTCATCGTCCTTCATTTTAAATAGTTCGTATTCGTGAAGGAGCATGTTTATCTTCGTCTCCTTGACTTGAGACGTACCTTCGTGTGTTACCTCAAGCATTTTCCAAATTTCTTTGGCACTATCACATGATGATATCCGGTTGTGTTCTTCCGGATCTAAGGCACAATAAAGAAGTTGAGTTGCCTTACAATTGCAATGGTCATTTTTCCAATCGGAATCGTCATATTCTTCGAAAGTTTTAAGCATACCGTTAAAATTCGTCGGAATTTTTGGACCAAGACAAATCACCTTCCAAATCTCGATGTCATATGCTCGGATGAATATTAACATCTTTTTCTTCCACGTCATAAAGTTCGAACTATCAAAAAATGGTGGTCGGTTGAGAGCAAGGCCTTCGACTGGAGTAAATTGAAATGCCATTTGGATCATCTCCTCGGATGTTAAGCCACGTATTGGAGTACTTCTCTGATACAAATTGTTGTAGCAAGATCGGTATTTGCGCCGTTGTGCGGAAGCGTAAAAATAAAGTACGGAAAATAAATCACACAAGGATTTATAGAGGTTCGGCCAAACATGCCTACGTCCTTTCTCAATATATCTTTTTCTATAGGATAAAGATCAAAACCTTTGCACCTCTCTTCTATCGGTCGAGGGATTACCTTTACAAGCTCGTCTTCTATCGGTCCAAGTAAAACCGTTCTCTTACTTGTCTTTTTTTCGATCCAAGTTAATCCATTTTCCTTTTCTATTGGACAAGGAATCAACTACTCTAGCTTTCTATCGGTACTATATAAACGTCACTAAGATAGCGATTGCGATTCTAACAATGCCGGATCCTTGATCCTAATAACACTGAATCCAATCATATCTTTTCTTTTTCTCACTCGTGTATGATTTAGTGTATCACATTTAATCACTCTAAATTAAGCTCAAGAACAACAACTATAATGTTTACAATAATATCTCAAGTGTATATGAATTTCTCATTGTTGTTGTGTGGTTTGATACCAAATCACTTGGTATTTATAGCCTTCTTCCTCAAACTAGCCGTTACTACCAGTTGATATTAGCGTGCGCTAGGCTTCTTCCTTAGCGTGTGCTATCGCGTGTAGCCTCAGTCCAGTGGCTACTGTCTCTCTTCCTTAGCGTGTGTTAGCTTCTCCGTTGCGTACATTAAGTACACATATTAGCATGCATTATGCACTCTTCGTAGCGTGCGCGCTAATCATATATCCGTTGCATGATTTGTCAAACTTATCGTTCCAACTTTATGACTTTTGTTCAGACTTTTCCCAACGGATTGATTGACTTGAATTCAAACTCCTTAGCGTGCGCTATTCCTTAATCTTACCGTGCGCTATGATTTCGTCATTGCTTGCGTCATTCTGAGTTTGAATATCTTCACCTACAATTATCCTTCGATAGCGTGCTTTATTCTGCATGTGTAGCGTGCGCTATCTTCACCTTTTAGCGTGCGCTAGTCTTGGTATCTAGCGTGCATTTGTCTATCAGGTAAGTCCTTCAGGTAGCTTCGTAACTCGTCTGATTTGCAGATAACTCCCGTTAGCGTGTGCTAACCTTCAGCTCTTGCATGCGCTAAGCATGTATTTTGTTCAGCTTTTTGCGTCTTCGTATGCTTCGATGTTTTGCTTCGCCTTGATGTTGTTTTGCTTGATTTAGCAACTTTAGTCATCAAAACACTATTTATTAATATGTGTAATAAATATTCCAACAACATTGTCTTTTGTTGGAGGTCAGTTCTTTGAAAAATTTTGTATAATCGGGAATGTTCATCACAACATCCAAGAGAGGTAAGTTGACATGAACCTTCGAAAGCATGTCGTAGATTTTGGAAAATTGCACCTCTTGCTTTGCTTTTCTAAGTCGGCTCGGAAAAGGGACCGGTGGCTTATATGGTTGAGCATATTTATGAAGTTTGGAAGTCAAAGTTGCTACGCTACTCTCTTTTCTTTATTTCCCTACTCGTCTTCTATCTCACCGCCCCTCTCTCTCTCTTCGGAAATCGTCTCTTTATTAATCACTTTACCATTTCGGAGGGTGGTAATAGCTTGAGCTTGCTCGGGTTGACTTGGTAGTTTGCCCCTTTCTTGTCTACGCGCCTCGGTAGCAAGTTGCCCAATTTGAATCTCCATTTTCTTCACCAAAGCTTCTAAATATTCAAACCTTTTATTGCTTTCCTTAATGAATGACGTAATACTCTCCTCGAGAGAGTTCCTTTGTTGTGGAGGTGGTTCACTTTATGTCGTTTGTTAGGCTCGGTTTCCTCCGTTGTATTGAGCTCGGGCGCTTGTGTCGTACGGCATCGGGTTGTTGTTTCTCTATGAGAAATTCGGATGGTTTCTTAGCCTAGGATGATAAGTGTTCGGGAGAGGTGCATTTCTTGCATTGCCGCCATAATTATTTCTCCTCTCCTCCCATTCGTGCCTTCCCGTTCTTTGTCCCATAGCCCAATTCACTTGTTCGGTTTGTTCTTCCGAAAAAGTATGTGGGCAAGAATTAGCATCATGTCCGGGTGTTCCGCAAGTCTCGCAAACTCGTTTGCTCGAAGGTTTATTTTGAGTCTTGAGTTGTCTTAGTTCCCTTGTTAACTCATCGATTTTAGATTGCATCTCGTCCTTCTCGCTTACTTGGTTCACATCTCCCCTACGAACATGTACAATTTTTTGTTGTGAATTAGCTCCCAACATTTCATACACACCATAAGCGTGTCTCTCCGTTAACCCCCAAAACGAACCACCGGCTGCATTATCCACCGCACCTTGGCAATATTGAGTCAATCCATCATAGAAGAATTGATTAAGTAGTTGAAGCGGATAATGATGGTGTGGGCATTGAATGAGAAGCATCTTAAATCGGTCCCATGCTTCGTGAAATGCCTCTCCCTCTTATTGTCCAAATATTGAGATTTGAGTTCTCAATTGTGTAGTCTTCGAATGAGAGAAGTACTTGGTAATGAATTTGTCATAAACTTCATCCCATGTTCTTAGTGAGCCCGGTGCCAAAGTCATCAACAATTTTTTCGCCCCATCCTTTGAGTGTATAAGGGAAGCACTTCATTCTTAGTTGATCCTCGCTCAACCCATTTAATGGAAAGTTGTCAATCGCCATATAGAAGTCTCGGATGAATGACAACGGATCCTCACATGCTAATCCGTGAAATGAGGGAAATTACTCGATGTCAAATCTGCTTATGTGGTTGTTCCTTGCTGCTGGTGCTAATTGGATACATGTAATGGCGGTATTAACCACGAGCTTTGCATAGTCCTGCATTAGATGCTCAACCGGAGGTTGTTGCGGCATATTGTAGTTTGCTTCCATATTGCACTCCAACGGGTGGTTGTCTTGGATAAAAGTATCTCCTTTGTTGAGCTTCGGGTATCTCTTGATTGCGCCCAACATTCTCATATCTCAGAAACCTCGGTTGATGAATGTTTTCTTCATCTAAATTTTGCGCAACATTCTCATGTCACGTTTGACGAGGGCTTTCTTCCGTGAGAAAAAGTCGCTCTTCAAGATCCGGATTCTCCTCTTTGTTTGCCATTGATGATGTGGCTATTGTTTTTGGTGCTCTGATTCTTTGAACTTCGTCTATGGGTGGAAGAATCGGGTTTCCCAACGATCTCCTACCAAGCATAAACAAAAGAAGTTAGAGCGAATTTTTAGACTTTATCGAAAATAATGAAAACGGAAAAATGATCAAGAAAAACAATTCAACTACTATTAAAACAAGATCAAAAATTAAACGCCAACTCCTCGGCAACAGCGCCAAAAACTTTATGAACAAATTAAAACTCGCAAGTGTACGAATCGCTTTTGTAGATAGCGACAAGTAACTCCGAGGTCGATCTCACAAGGAGTTGGAAACGGTTTGAAATTTAAAAATGTTCGGCAAATAGTCGAATTAACAAAAGTAAAGTAAAATACACCACTGATTTGATAGGATTACAATCACAAACGCAGAAAATTAAAATAAACAAAACGTTAACACCACCGAATTAATGGTTGGATAATTAAGAGATTACAATTATGAGAATGATATGGGAGTTTAGAATCACTGACATACACGTAATCAATTATTAGTTCCGATACTCAAAGAATTAAGGTTTGGAATTATCGATTGCTTACGATTAAAAGAAATCCGTTTGATGGCAGTAATTCTAAAAATCACGATTGTTCTTTTCGAAAATAAGAGATACTCCTTTGATGGTGATGAATCCCTAACTAACAATCGATTAAACGACTACTTTTGATGAGGTAAATCGCTAAAAGATCGCGTAAAAAAGGTTTAGAACATTAACAATCGCTTCTATCGGGTCGTTTGATGGCGGACTTCGACAAAAACCCTCGTTTTGACAATAAGAACAACTATAAAATAGGTTGGATGATCTAAATCAAAAGTTCTTATGCGAAGAACACACAAAGAGGAACAATCCCAAACTCTACCCGGAAAATCAATTGAAACTAACAATCGACAACATGTGTGTGGCTCAATGTAAAAACCCATATGAAAAGATTAGCTACACATGATTATTTCAACAATAATAGTAAAAATCGTAAAACAAAACATGGTAGAAACTTCCCTTGTAAATGCCAAAATCGAATTCCCGATGAAGGTTTGATGTTCTTGCTTCAAGAACTCATAATAAAATGATACAAGGAATTATAATAACTCACAAATGTATTTTTAACTCACAAGAACATACAATGAAGATGATGAAATAATCTCTCTTTCTCCTCCCTTTTTGGTGTTTTTCTCCCTAAATCTCGTGTTTTTTCCACCAATATCTCTCACAAGATCAGCATATCTCCTCCTATGGTCCCCCTAGACCTTTTTATAAAGCCAAAAAATCCAAGAAAATCTCTCCAAATCATGTAAAAATGTCAATGAAAGGGTCATGCCCCGAAAAGTGACACGGCCCGTGTCAGATGACACGACCCGTGTCGAACTGTCCTGAAAAACGAAAAAGTGCACTGTCTTGATGACCCGGCCGTGTCCTGTCACACGGACCGTGTTGTACTGCACTAGAATTGAAGATCTCACTGGAACGAAACCAGGCCGTGTCCTGTGACACGGTCGATTTGCCTGACACGGCCCGGGTCGTTTCTTCTTGTTTTGACTCCAATTTTTGGTCTTCTTCGGCTTGATCTTTCGTTTTTGCATCAATGCACCTCAGAATTTAACATATGATACACCGTTTCGAAGCTAATTTCACGAGGAATCTATATCAATAGAAAATACATCCAATTTCAGAGTGATAATTCTGGAATTTAGAAAGTACGACTGATGTTGCTTCGTTTTTCATCGCCCGAGCTATGTTTTTGCTCCCGACTTGCTACTGATCGTCATAAACTCCAATATAGGCAATAAAAGCACATACTTCACCACAATATTTGCTTGGATACCTATAAAACAAAAACACAACATACCAAGCATAAAAGAGAAAAAACACTAAAAAAAACAAAAACACGACTCAATAGAATAGAATGAGTCGATCAAGAATCGACTCATCAATGACATCATGGAGAAATAGGGGAATGACCCAATGTTCGTACAACTGAAGGTGGATGTGGAGAAAGTGAAAGACCCTGGTTTTATGACCCACGAGGATAGCATTTTGAGATTTCAAGGTAGACTTTGTGTTCCGAATGACTCTGAGTTGAGATAAAGAATACTCCGAGAAGCCCATGCTACACCATACTCATTCCATCACAGAACGAGTAATATGTACAAAGATCTTAAGAGAAATTTTTGGTGGAATAATATGAAGAGAGATGTCACCGAGTTTGTATCACGGTGTTTGACATGTCAACAAGTTAAAATTAAACATCAATAGCCCGCCAGACTGTTGAAGTCTCTTCCTATTCCAAAATGGAAGTGGGAAGATATTACCATGGATTTCATTACTGGGATGCCGAGGACAAAGACTGGGATGAATATGATTGGGTCATTATTGACCGACTGACTAAATCGGCAAACTTTCTTGGCATTAAGGATACTTGGGGACCAAGGCGATTGTCTCGAATATTTATAGCGGAGATCGTGATATTGCACGGTATGCCAAAGACTATTGTTTTCGATCGAGATGGCCGTTTTTTGTCGCATTTTTGGAAATCGGTCCATCGGGAATTGGGCACCGAGTTGAGATTGAGTACTTCTTTTCATCCGCAGTCCGATGGTCAGACTGAATGAACGATCTAGACATTGGAAGATATGTAGCATGCGTGTGCCCTGGACTAGAGTAATTATTTGGAAATGCACCTACCATTGATCGAGTTCACTTACAATAATAGTTAACATGCATCGATCAAAATGGCACCTTTCGAGGAATTATATGGTAGGCGGTGTAGATCCCCGCTTTGTTGGGATGAAGCTTCAAAATTAGTGGGGAGGGAGCCTGATATGTTTATGGAAACCAAAGAAAAGATCTCTATCATTCGAGATAGATTGTTGACTGGTCAGAGTCGACAAAAATCCTATGTTGACACTCGTCGTTGGCCCTTATAATTTGATGTGGGAGATCATCTCCCACTCAAGGTATCACCGACGAAAGGAGTCTACAGGTTCGAGAATAAGGGCAAGCTTAGCCCGAGGTATATTGGACCATTTGAGATTCTCGACAGAGTTGGTGAGTTGGCCTATCGATTGGCGTTACCTCCAGCCCTTAGCCACGTTCACAATGTATTTCACGTTTCTCAGCTGAGAAGATACGTTCTAGACCCGAGTCATATCATTGATTATGGGGATATCGAGATAGCAGACGACGTCACGTTTGAAGAGAGGCCGGTGAAGGTCCTGGAGCATCGTGTTAAGCAACTCCGGCACAAGACCATTTCATTAGTTAAAGTACAGTGGTCGAGTCACAGAGTTGAAGAAGCAACATGGGAAACCGAAGATAGCATGCGTGCTAGATACCCGGAGCTATTCATTTCTTAAGTTTCGGTACGAAACTTTCTTTTAGAGGGGGAGGATGTTATACCCGTACTTTTTGTAAATTTTCCATTTTGGTGCTCTTGTATTTTGACACTCGTTGCAAGTGTTTAGTGAGTTGATGTTGATCTTGGAGTTCATATTATTTGGAACTTACTTCTTTTTGTTCGGATCGTTGCTGCATTGGATTTTTGATGCGATTCTATCACCTGTGCGTGAGGTGTAGCACACGCTATGTTCCCTTCATAGGGCACGCTATTTGACTACTGATAGCTCACGCTATCTGTCAACGGTAGCCCACACTACTAGTGTATTTGAGGCAGACAGTTCACAAAGGTACTCGACTGGAATTGAGATTCATAACCACGCTTTGTGTTGAAGATAGCGCACACTACCTGTACTAGTAGCGCACGCTAAACAACACAGTAGCGCGCGCTAAAGCTTGAGCATGGCAGAGGACAGTAGGTTCTGGACTTCAATTTCTGGACACCAACTATCAGGTAGCGCACGCTAACTCTAGGCTAGCGCATGCTAAGGAGAGGCGTTAGCGCACGCTAAAGTATTTGTAGCGCACGCTAACGATTCGTACAGAGGCCACTGGATTACCCAGTGAACCCGTTAGCACGCGCTATTCAGAGATTAGAGCACGCTACCTATTTTATATAAATAGGACACTTCAGCCCCCAATTCGTCATTTTTCCGTTTCTTCTCCTTCCTTGGGCTATTTTGGGCGATTTCTGAACATCTCCACAAGACATCATCATTCATCAACATCCTCAAGCTTCTAGTTAGGATTATTCAATGTCTAATCTTCTCTACCGCTCCAGATTGAGGTAAACTTCGCTTAACCCTAGATTTTCGGGATTTGGGGGTTTTCTTTCCGATCTCTTTGATTCAGCTTGTTTTTATGGTGGAATATGTCGAGTGTGAATTATCTACCTTAGATACACGTTTTCCTATAGATTTATTTGTATATTTCCAGAATTATTGAGTATTTGGGATGGTTGATTGTGATTTACCATCTAAGAGTTTTATTGCCGGAATACATGTATCGTGGGTAGAAATTTCAGGTGGACTCCAACTTATTCATACCGATGGATTATTGACAGATGATTACGAACTTGTCTAGGTTCAGAGTTGTCAATTCCTTCAACCTTGATACCTTGTTGTCCGTACCCTTTTCTCTCATCCAGGCAAGTGATTCTTGTGAAAGTTATATTCTTAAATGTGAAAAGTAATGCATATGAGTGTGAGAGTTATATTCGTTCACTATGAGAGGGCCTGACGAGGCCGAGGAGGGATCCGCACATTTTCGGGTCCGCGAACACTTGGTTAGCCACTCCGAGAGGGCCTGACGAGGCCGAGGAGGGATTCGCGCATTGTCGGGTCCACGGTTAATCAGGGAGAAATTGTCACAATTGAGATATATTTGGATAATTTCATTTTCCGGAAAATCATTATCATGGCTTTGAAATTGGTGCATATGCTTTTGCGTGTAAGATGTGATGTTTCACTTGTAATACTTGCTCTAACCCCTCTCGTGTGGGGAAAACAATTTTCTTGTATTTCATGTTTGAAGGATCCAAACGAGCCAGCACTGGGGCGGTTCGATGATGAAGGCAAGGCGTGATACTCTGGATAATCGTGTTTTCTTGTTCTCTTTATTTTGAGCGTTGTCCCTTTGGACCGTTTTATTCTTGTATTAATAGATGGTACTCGAGTACTGTAGGGGTTTCTTTCCCGGTTGATGTATAACTCTCTTGTATTTCCTTGTGATCTTTGACATTGTTTGTTAGAGCACCCTTGTCTATCTCGGATTTATTGATTCCTGTGTGGACATTGTGCAATTGGATGTGTATTAAATTTGCCTAGTGGGTCCCAAGCAGGGATTCACGGTGCTGTAATATTCTCCAAAAATCTCGGGGGTGTTACAGTCATAACATCTGTCAGGATTGGTTTTATAAGCGTCGTGCCATAGCTCATTCTAGAGCTCAGGAGTTATCAGATTATGCAACCCAAAGACTAGAGATTGCTATTGACGCTGGTCGATACATGAAGGTTGATCCCATAACTGATACAAAATTTAAGGTCTTTTCTGGAACCAAGACTCATATTGTTGATATTGCTTCCCGGGAGTGCTTGTGTCACGTGTTTGATCTTGATCTTATACCATGTTCTCATGCCATAGCAGCACTAAGGTGAATTTCATTTGTTGCACTCATGTGGTAAGAAGTTACGATATTCATATGTTGCGTATTATTGAGATGGCACGTGGTAAAGAATATATGTTTTTCATTCCTATATTAACATTGAAGTTGGCACACACGTTACGAATACCCTTTTTGCGTACCTGTCTTAACATTGAAGTTGCCACCCACGTTACGAATATATTGTATGGCATACCTGACTTAACGTTGAAGTTGGCACCCACGTCACGAATATAATGTGTGCGTGACCATCTTACTTATTATACGACTCTTACATGCTCAGTTTTTTGTGCCTGTTTACAGTTTTGCGAGACAATTCCCATCGACATTTGTGCATGCTTATTACACTACTCAGACGTGGCATCAAATTTATGCGGCTGAGGTGATGCCAATCCCGGATCAAGATGAATGGTTTGTCCCTTTCGATGTTGCCTTAAGGGTTGTTAGAACACCTACTAATCCCTAAACAAGCTGGCCGACCACGTTCAAAGAGGATTCCATCTGGATATCATAAAATACACGGGCGCGTGTGTTCCCGATGTCATCAACAAGGGCATTACCAGAACATATGCACAACATTTTTGTAGACTACTCCCATTAAAGAAGTGAGCAGCAATCAACTAAGTGGTAGTAGACCTCACAAACCGAAGAAATGCGGCATTTGTGGTATAGTTGGGCATACTAGATCAACCTGCCAAAACCCCCATAGGTTTTAATATTTTATTAAGTACTTGTACGGGTATGAAATTAGAACTTTGTTACAGTTTTCACTTATAAAATACAGTCATCTGCACGAAATGCAGTATTTTCATACCGGGGTACTACTTTGAATAATACGTAACTAGATACGACATACAAAATATTATGGTCAACCGGATACGATTTTGTCATTTCGTATTTGCATATCAATATATAGATTCGTTTCCAACAATTTTCCATCATAATAATTGCATTGGGATTGGGATGGGAGGTTCTACCATGCTGTAAGCATATATTGTTCGGGCAATGTGGTCGCGGTACAGAATAAGTTTGTGTGGCATTACTTCACCTAAACACACCAAGTCGTCATACATTGCATTCATCTGTGTGTTAGACGGGTCATGCATTTCTTGCCCAGTGGCCTGCAACATTGGAACATTGGGTCCGATTTATTATTTTCGTGACAACATATTAGTTTCAAGTGTTACTACTGGTACGATGCATAACAGTTATAATGGTACGAATTCTAAATATCGTACCATGCATACTATGTACGATGGTAACGAATTATAATTATGGTACAATTCTTATGAAAATTTGTAACGAAACAACATCACATTAACGAAATGCAGTATTTTCGTACGAGGGTACTACTACGGATAATATATAACTAGGTGCAACATACCACTATGATATACCAAAATATTATGGTCAAGCAGATAAGATTTTGTCATTTCGTATCTGCATATCAATCTACAGATTCATTTCCAACAATTTTCCATCATAGTAATTGCAATAGGATTGGGATGTGGGGTTCCACTATGCTGTGAGCATATATTGTTCAGGCAATGTGGTCGCGGTACAGAATAAGCCCGCGTTCTGTCTTCAAACTCTTGGGCATTTATGTCTTCGATATAAGTTGCTCTACGTATTCAATGTGTAGAGACCATAATTTGCATTGTCCATTTGCTTGAACGCATTTTCCCCTTAGTTGGTGGGAAACACAACTCCCACTGTGCAAATTGTGGACTTTTAACCCGATGCCACTCGAAGTACCCTATGCACTTTAAGATTTGGGGGACTATCCTCGTCATGGACAGGTATACATCCTTTCCCACAGACGGCGCCACTTGATGTAACCGAGCTGATCGGCCACCAAGAACCGGGTTAATCTCAGGAGTTTAACTAAGAAAACCAGAATGTATGAAGTATTGCTTATTTCTCTCTCTAAAATGTGCTGTAATCTCAAAATTATGCTTGGTCTCAAGGAAAGCCCTCCCTCTCTTTTAATAGAAGGGAGAGGCGCCTGTTCTCTAAGATCTTCCCTGATTTTTAGGGAAAATCCCGGATATACAGGGACTCAAGCTGCGATTTCCCATCCCTGGATTTCCGGGATTAGAGAGTATGGGCTCTCAGTCCCCGAATCTCAGGGATTCTGTCAGGTGAGTCAAGATCTCCTTTCCCGAGAGTTCGACCTTCGTGAGCCCGGAGAGACCTTAGGTCGGCTCATATTATAAAGGATTACTTAGGTCGGGACGTTCTTATCCAAATCCATAGGTCGGAGAGACCTTCGAGGTCGGACCTCTTTTAGCAGAGGTCACAGGTCAGCGGGGCCTCCGAGGTCGGCACTCTATTATCTGAGGTTATAGATCGGAGGACTCTGAGGTCTGCATCCTCTTTTCTGAGAACCTAGGTTGGACTTTTATCACTCTAAGAAAACCCTTCTTTACTAAGAGGTCGGTATGCCGGCTTATATTGGTCCTTTTATAAACCGGGTTTTCAAGGAGCGTACATTCGTCGTCCTATCAGTGATCAAGTTTTCGTTGTGTCTTGCGTAGGTTGTAGGTTTCGGGGCTGTTTTGGGTGAGCCGTGTTCGTCGGAGTTTTGTTAACGATTATCGAGGCAAGTATTCTTGTCTATACGATTTATATCTGGCGAATTAAAGTTGAGTAATATAATAATTATAACAATTTGGTTGTCCTAGTTGATTATGCATTTTGTGAATTGCCGTCGTGGATGTCTACTTATGTGTTGATTGTATTCGATCGTCCCTTGTTGTGGTATTATATCGATTGTGATGATCTAGTTAGTTTATTATACTTTTGATATGTACTGTGACGAGTTGGGATTGATGAATATATTATGTGTTTGATTGTTCCGTTCGTGAATACGTGTTGACAGTAAAGTTTTGTTCATTGGATAATACACTTAGGTGTGTATTATGATATATTGAGAATCATTATATTGATGATGCGTTGTTTGTGCACCTTGTGGCGTGATTGAACGTATACCATTCGTGATGGCTGACGTGATGCTGATTTTGTGTATATGTGGAAAGCCATGTTGGGCCAAGATTATCCAACCTAGGGATATCCGATGGGGCGTATAGGGTTTCGTGCCTTGAGGGGCGAAATACGGATAATCGTCGGACCGTACATATGAATGAGAAAGGTTGTAATGTTCACCCAGGGATGTCCGACGGGGCATATGGGGATTCGTACCTTGAGGGGCGGATTGTGAACGTGAGGTTATCCACCTAGGGATGTCCAACGGGGCATATAGGGTTTCATGCTTCGAGGGGCGGAACACGGATAATCATTGTTTGTTGCGAAAATCAATGTTGAGCTGAGATTATCCACCTATGGATGTCCGACGAGGCATATAGGGTTTCATACCTTGAGGGGCGGAGCACGGATAATCATCGATCGAGGCGATACTATTTTTGGGTTGGTGAACCTTAGCGATTTATGGACTGATATGGAAGTTATTTTGGAATACTAATTTGCTTTGAAGTCATATGTTTCGAAAGGTTGTTTTACGAAAGATGTCTTAGGGCCAAGAACTAATGGATTTGAAATGATTTTGTGACTAAGGACGCGCCGTCCAAAAAGGTTTTCCATTTTATAAACTTTTGTAATGTGAGACGAGATTCGGCTTGAGACCTTAATATTTTGAAAAAGGTTTACAATTTCGGACTTGAGGTCCTAAAAGGGTTCCTTACTTTCAACGTCGCCGAGATGATGATTCGTTTTTAAAGAATTGAGTTTGTTTTCTAAACATTAAAATCTCTCGAGAATATTTTGACAATTGATTGACGTACTTGATTCGTGATTGCTTTTACTTGATACGTTTCGTATGATATTATACTTGCACTAGTAAAACAGTGGAGTTTTGCTAACCCCCGAGTAATCGGGGGGTGGATGTCTGTTTTACGTCCAGTTATAGACAGGTCCCGGGAGCAGTCACCGGATCGGCACAGGAAGTGGCGAGCTATGATATTAATCAAGAGTTGAGAGTTTGGTCGAGTTATGTTGTATCGACCGAGTTATAGTCAGACTTCCACTATTTTGTATCTTTACCCCTGCGTGGGTATTCATTGTAAAGGGTTGTATTTTCCTATTTGTGTTAGTCGTACAACATCACCGGACCGTGTAGTTGTGTATAATTGACCATAACGGTCCGTATCATTGTATCGTTTGCCCCGGTCGGGCAAACACTTGGTAGTTTTGTGATGTTCAGCCTGGTAGATCCTCGTGGAAAGGATCTATGGCGTATAATATTCCCATACAGTTTTGGGGGTGTTACATTTATGGTATCAGAGCTTAGGTTATGGAAACCTAGGCTGTCGGGTTGAGTCGAGTCGTGATATGTCGAGTAGTGTGTTGTTGTGTCATTCGAGTTGTCGGGTGACAAGTTGAGTTGTGCGTAGTCACAATGTGTCGGATGTGCTGTTGGTTGAGATTAGTATCGTGGGCAACCATCATCTTCGTGCGACCTGTGGATGTAAGCCTCCTCTCTTATGTGCGATATTTGTGGTTCATAGTTTTGTTTATACGATGTTGTGAGATGGAATCCATGTTTGGCATTTGTGGTATATTATGTGTGTAACGATTGAGATATATTGACGGATTGAATTCTGAGTGATGTAATGTGTTGGAAATTGCTGAATGTTGATGTGTTTTAGAAAGTGTGTTAGTGATAGAGTTCATTGAGAACCGAGACAGGTTATGCCGACTTTTGTTTGCATTTTGTGTTATGAAGTTGTGTTGTTGAAACTAATAATTTTGAATGCCGGATAAGCATATGTTTGAGAGTTGAATGCTTTTGGTTAATTGTGGTTATTTATTGGTAATGTGTCTTTATTAGTAGTTTTACCCATTGCGTATGTATGCTTGAAAACGGTTTCTGAAGATTCATCGACTTGAGTATGTTGTAGAAAAAAAATCAATTTTCAAAATGTTTTGATAGTGCGCTTAAATGACAACTTTGTATGGATTTTGAAAAGTGATTTGAATTTGGTAAGCCGACCTCGTATTTTCGAGCGAGACCTTGTGACGGTATTTGAAAGAAATATTTCGAAGTATTTTGATTATTTTGTAAAAATATTACCGTCGGGAATTTTTTTTGTCGTGGATGGCAGAATTTTTGAAAATGATTCTTAACGTATTGGTCTTATTTTCAAATGACTCGAGTTTATGATCTTAAAAATATTTCACACCATAAAACTTCCGTATTTTAAAATAAAGATGTGCTTTTCATTTTCAAAAATAAAAGTGAAAGATGAAAAATATGACTCGACTTAGACTTTAAAATTTGGATTTGGAAAGATTTTTTGAATTGAGTTAGTTAACGCATGTTAACAGTAGGTCAAGCACGCGCTAAGTTAGAGTGTGTGTACGTTCTGGATTATCGCTTAAGGCGATAGACTAGAGTTGGGACTAATGTGATTGTGTGTGAGGCCAAGTTGCCTTGATATACTTGTTGTGTTGGCACTCTCGCTAGCGAATTTCGGCTGTACACCTAAATGTTGTGAATACATGGGTTGATTTGATTGTAACTTCTATGATGTTATTCCGAAGTGATTGTGTATTCGTGGAAATGATTAGTGCGAGTATGAGTAGTTTCCCACCCGGGAATGGTTCGGCGGAACCTCTGGGAGTGCGGGTTACTTGTGCAATGATATTTGTGTGTTTGGTGTCATGTGGTAACATGTGGTTACCCTGTGTGTTGCTAATGATGATGATGATGATACGTGATGAAATGGTTATATTGAGGAAACTATTTTCGAGGAAATTTGATATTCCAAAATATTGTTTTGGCAAATGATTTCAAAACGAAACGATTATGATATATATGATTTATGGTCTAGGTAAAAAAACTGAGGTATTAAAAGTATTTTCAATTTTTTTTTAGGAAAATCAAACGAATTCAAGAATTTGTAAATGATATTATTCAGACTAATACCTCGTGGAGTTTTAAAGAAATAATGTTACGAATGATTGACTACAATAAAGTGTAGTTGGTTGCGACCGTGTTTGTATCGGTAATGTCGTAAGTTTTTTGTGGATATGGTTATATGATTTGTCTATGACTATAAGTTATGATTGTTGCGGAGGTAGTTCTTGTATTCATGTAATTACACGGAATGGATATTTTTTTCGTGTTGTTGTTTGTTGCCATGTTGTGCAGAGTTGGCATTTCGATATGTTGTTTTGCGATGTCATGTTTTATTGTATCTAGCGGTTGTATGTTCAGTATGCCGAAGAAACAAGATTGTGGTCGTGGTAGTAGCCATGAACATGGTAAGGTAACTCGTTCATTATCGAGCACCATTCAGCCCAGTGCATATGGTCGTGGAGACCAGTCACGGGATCAAAGCAAGTAGCTGGAGAGAATATGATGGTAGCGGAGATCCAGCGTTTGAGATGGTTAACGTTGATGGAGTTCACGTCCGTGGAAAGAAAACATAAGACTCATCGAGATTCATCGTGAGGTAAAGGAACTGGAGTTCCTAAACCTCAACCCTCGTGTTGATCGTTTGTGGGACCTTCGCCATCAATCAAAGGGTCAAAGGGTTTCAAGTCGGTATCATTGACTTTCGGTAGTGCGCTGAAGTGTTTCAACTGTAACGTTCTGAACCATGTTTGTGCGAATTGTAAGAAGCATCCGGTGACTAGCTATAATGGTGCACACGAAGTGCATCGAGTCCAGTACTGGGAGGGAGTATTTGGTGCATTTCGGACTCAGGCTTCACCACTGATGTCGAGATCGAGTAGTGGAGATCATTGACAATTGTTTTTCTTGCTACTTGCTTGTTTTCTTCTTGTTGGCCTTTGTTTTAAGTTTTGGGACGAACTTATTTTTAGTGGGGTAGAGTGTAATACCCTAGATTTTTGTTTCCGATTATTTTGAATTATTTGCTGTTTGTGTCAATTATTTTGTTCCATTAATATTTATTCGGAATTTTCCTTTATTATGGGCGGTATGATGGACCGTGTCGTGGTGTTCTTTGGATACGACTTGATGTTGTGTAGGTCATATAGGTCGTGTATATGCATGTGTGACATGGCATATTATACTCAATTGTCTTCGACATGGGTTATATTCGACCGAGCGCTTCACCTTGGGGCGCACCGGTCTTGTTTGTAAAGAAGAAGGATGGGTCACTTCGTCTATGTATCAAACTATCGAGAGTTGAACAAAGTTACTATAAAAAACAAGTATCCGCCTCCCGAGAATTGATGACTTGTTTGACCAATTGCAAGGGGAAACCGTGTTATCGAAGATTGATTTGAGATCGGGGTATTACCAGCTTCGAGTGAAGGATTCCGATATTCCGAAGACGGCCTTTCGGATGAGATTCGGCCACTACGAGTTTGTGGTTATGCCTTTTGGGCTAACCAACACCCCAGCCGTGTTCATGCAGTTAATGAACAAGGTCTTTATCGAATATCTCGATGATATTCTGATTTACTCGAGGAGCGAGGAGGAGCATGCACGTCATTTGCATATCGTGTTGGGAATCTTGAGAACTCACCGCCTTTATATGAAGTTCTCAAAGTGTGAGTTTTCGTTGCGGGAGGTTATGTTTCTCGGCCACGTGATCTCGGCCGAGGGTGTTCATGTGGACCCACACAAGATAGAAGTAGTGTTGGATTGGGCGCCGCCCAAGAACGTGAAGGAGGTCCGTAGTTTTCTGGGTTTGGCCGGGTATTATCCTAGGTTTTTAGAGGGTTTCTCTAAGATCGCTAGACTGCTTACTCACTTGTTGCAGAAGTCAGAGAAGTTTGTGTGGACCGACGAGAGGTAGAAGAGTTTCGAGGAGTTAAAGAAGCGGTTGACGATCGCTCCCGTCTTTGCTTTACCAAGTGGTAATGAGGGTTTCTCAGTTTATAGCGACGCTTCAGGCTTGGATGTATACTCATGCAGCACGGGAAGACGATTGCCTATGCTTCCCGTCAGTTGAAACCGTACGAGTTGAATTACCCTACCCACGATCTTGAGTTGGCCGTAGTTGTGTTTGCATTGAAGATTTGGCGTCATTACTTGTATGGCTCGTCGTGTCAGATTTTCACCGATCACAAGAGCCTGAAGTATATTTCCACGTAGAAAGAAATGAATATGAGATAGAGAAGGTGGTTGGAGTTAATTAAGGATTACGATCTTGAAATCCTTTATCATCCGGGCAAGGCAAATGTGGTGAAAGATGCCATGAGTCGGAAATCAGTATCGCTTCGGGCACTTGAGTTACTCACGGCCCAGCCAGGGCTCCAGCGAGAGTTGATTGGGTTGGGTGTGGAGTTTGTGCTACCAGGGAGTGCCGGGCAGTTGCGCACTCTTGAGATCTCTTTGTCTCTGGTCGACGACATTAAATCGAGATAGTTGGAAGATCCGATGTTTATTCAGCTCCGCGAGAATGTGGCGAAGGGGAAAGCCACGGGATTCGTGATTCATGAAGATGGTGTGTTGCGATTCTAAGGTCGGCTGTGCGTTCCGAACGACATGGAATTGAGACAGGGTATTATGCGAGAGGCTCATGCGTAGACATGCCGCCGGGCCGAAACTGCCAGTTTCGGGCCTCGAACCGGCGGTCCTCGGTCCCCAAAACACAGGACCGAGCCCGGAACGTAGACGAGCCCGACCGCCCGTGCCGGGCTAGAAGCCCGCCGGTCCAGGGCCAGGCTAAAACCGCCGGTCCCGGGCCGGGTTGCTCAGTTTTATATTATTTTTACTTTTATTATTATTTTTATTTTATTCTTGTATATTTATTACTTTTATGAATAGAAAATGATAATTCTTAATGTTTTGATTTTGTTTTGATTTTTTTTTTTAAATATTTACAAACTCATTAAATTTTTGAAAAATGAATAAGGAGAAGGACACAATAATTTTGTATTAAGAATGAGGAAAATTACAACAAATAAGTTAAGCACAATTTTAGAAGTTTTACACTTGAATTCTTGAAATGAAAAAATAATAATAATAAAGGACTTGAGCTCTCTACTCCACATCCGATTGATCCATCTCGGTGAAGGCTTCATCTTCGCTCTCCTTTGCATCGTCCATTCCGGTTCTTGAGCTCTAAGGTCGGCCCTACACCAATCATCGAGCAACATGGTAGCTTCAATGTTCGCCGGCTTCATCCTTGATCTTCTTTGGTCTAGCATAAGTCCTCCGATGCTAAAGGCTTTTTCTACGGAAACGGTGGATGCCGGGATAGCAAATAACTCCTTTGCAATGATGGAGAGTATTGGGTACTCCTCTCTCTTCGACCACCACTTCAACACATCGATCGACGGACCATTATCTTCAACACCAAATACAAAACGAGTTTGCAAGAACATATCTAATTCACTATTACCTTGCCCCATTGGAAGTTCATTGCTTCTATTTTGCATCATTCCATGCATTTGTTGAACTAAAGGATCACTTTCATTCATCTCAAAAGGAAAATCACATGAAGGCATCATAGAAGAAGGCATTGTAGAAGAAAGAAAATCACTACCATGTTTTAATTTATATTCTTGAAAAAGAGATCTCAAACTCCTATCTAGATCTATCTTGATTTGTGGCACGGAAGGAAGATCAAAGAAGACCCCTTCACCATCAATTACAATATCACTCAAGTCCATTTGAGCAAAAGCATCATAATAAATACCAAGCATTTGACAAACACCATCATACTTCCATTTAGGATCTAAGCACTTAGCAAGCAAGAAAACCATAGGAATCTCCCTAAAATACTTGAGCCATTTTTGAACCATAAAATAAATCAGACCTTGCATGTTTGGCCTACTAAAACAACTCTTAAAAGACAAGGCAATATACATGCAATGTTCCAACACTTTAACGGAAGTACAATAATAAATACCCGATAATTGTTTAGTAGCATTATGAAAAACCTTTAACAAACGATACAAATCCATACATGAATCCCAATGACTCTCATTAAGAACTAATTGCATGCGTGAGAACTCTTTTCTAAAAAAATCGCATAAATAACTCTTATACTCTAGTGTACTATTAATCATCTCATAAGTAGAGTTCCAACGATGAGATACATCATCATTTGTTGAGCCACGAAATTCGTATCCCGTACTCTCCATCGTATTAACCATCTCTTCAAATCGGGCATCTTCTTCGGCTTGAATTCGTTCGGCGACTTGTCTAGAAATTTCCTCCACCAAATCGGCCCTTCTAGGCCTTTTAGTTTAAACATTTCCTCCTCCACTTCGTTGGCCTAGTTCAATGGACTTGCCCTTGCCCTTGTTGTTGTTGTTCTTTGAGGTAGACATGGAGAGAGTAGAGAGTGTAGAGAGAGTAGAGATTGAAATTTGAGAGAGACTTATAGTGTGATTATTGGTGAATTTTGAGTTAGGAAGATGTAGTATTTATAGTGGGGATGGTAGGGGAAAGGGGGGATTAATGGGGAAGTTTGAGTCACTGGACTGCTGCTATTTTTTTTTTTCTGATTTTCCCGTTAGGCCCATCGGTCCCGGCCCGGCCCGACGGGCCATTGCGAACCGAAAGGCCTTTTAGGACCGGCGGGCCCTAACTGTTGGTCCTCGGTCCCAATTCCCGCGACCCTAGCCCAGCCCGAGCTTTTCGGTCCCGGTCCGGTTCGGGCTCGTTGACCGGCGGGCCCGGGCTAAAACTGTTGACTTTGGGCAGGTTCCGGGCCAAAACCGACGGGCCTGAAAGCCCAGGTACGTCTACTCATGCGTCACCTTACTCAGTCCATCTGGGCTAGAGTAAAATGTATAAGGATCTGAGGAAGAGTTTCTGGTGGAATGACATGAAGAATGAGGTAGTACAGTTTGTGGCTAAGTGTTTGACTTGTCAGCAGGTCAAAATCGAGCATCAGCAACTAGTTGGGTTGTTGAAATCACTTCCCGTCCCGGAATGGAAGTGGGAAGATATCTCTATGAATTTTGTCACGAATTTGTCTAGGACGAAGACCGGAATGAATATGGTGTGGGTGATCGTGGGCCGACTGACTAAGTCGGCATATTTTCTGGGCATCAAGGGCACTTGGGGTCCAGAAAAATTAGCTCGTATTTTTATCGCGCAGATCATGAGACTTCATGGTATGCCGAAGATTATTATTTCAGACAGAGATGGCCGGTTTGTATCACATTTTTGGCAGGCGGTACATAAGGCGTTGGGGACACATTTGCGTTTGAGTACATCTTTCCATCCTCAGACCGACGGGCAGTCCGAGCGTACCATTCAGACGTTCGAGGATATGCTACGTGTGCGCTAGACTGGAGTAGCGATTGGGAGCAGCATCTGGCCCTGATCGAGTTTACTTATAATAATAGCTGGAATGCGTCGATTAATATGGCACCGTATGAGGCACTTTTGTTGGGATTCGGTGCCTAAATCGAAGGCCCAGCTGATGGGGTAAAATAAAAATTAATTCGATCTGAATCCCTACGAGGATCGATCGAGCTACGTATATACGAATATTAAAATTAACAAAGGAAGATTCGAAATCATACCCTTGTAGTCCGTTGATTAAATGGATTCCTTCTCTTGAGCTATTCCCCAAGCTCTAGTTGTAAATCCCAGCGATCCAAAGTGCTCCAAGCCCTTGGATGATCCAAGGCCGAAATACCGTGTCTCTACTTGTCAGGCACCAGAGAAACAAACGGAACGACGATCACCCAATTAACCTCAAAGGTTACAGCTAGAATCGGATGACGAAGCTTTCGATTATAACCCTCCTAGTGTATAATCTGTACCTCTCAATTAATTCCTCACAATATTTCTCAAAGAAAATATATGAAGAAGAAGAACACTTATGAAGACTTCAGGAAACCTTTTGTTCTCTCTTTACTGAACACAAAACATCGTACAACATGTGTAGAGAGAGTGTCCCAAGTCTTCATTTTTATTCTCCCAACACAACACATCAAATCCCCTTATTCATATAATAAGAGATACCATATCTCTTAAAATCTTTTGTCTTCCATTATAAAATGGAGACAAAGACCAAGAGGGGTTAGGTGAAGGGGGGGTGGCCATCTAGAAAGAGAATATGTGTTTGGTCCATTTCGGACTCTCGTGAGTCCAAACAGATAAACTCCGATTCCGTTCCGATGTATTTTTTTTATCATTTAATTAATCCAATTAATTAAACATATCAAATACAAAATAACATAATTAATTTCTCCAAGAAATAATTATATTCATGGATTAAATTAATCATCCAGTGATATATTTAATTAATTAGGCCGTAAATCAATTTAACCAATAAATCGATTTAGACATCTAATGTCCCAAATTTAGATATCCAATATCTAATATTCATTCTAAGAGAATTAGCTTGATTCTTTCCGTCGTCAATCCTATTGCGCGACTTGGTAGGTCCGTCTCAGTCAGCAATGAGAGGAACCAAAGAGTAGTAGCACCACCTAGCCAGCCTGGCGGCCTACACTGTACCCCAATTGAGAACGAATGATGGGATCATTCAAGAACCATTCTGTCGTGAATACCAGTATATATATAAACCCTTCTTTCACATGTCCTGATCAAGTTATAGGGTCACGGTCAGTCAAACCCTATCTGTACTTGACACTATGCATGTGTTAATGCAAATCGAGATCATTGAGCTCTCGTGTATCCAATACAACTAGCTCCAATGCTTTGGCCAAAGACTTTTGATCTCATCTTCCAATAACCGCATAGGACATATAACCCGCTCACTAATGGGATAAAGAATTCTATCTTGGTATTCAGTAGGACCTGCTACTTGCCCGTCAAGATGCACGTCGAGGTTGACCCACGCCTCCCAGTTTATAGGGTCGAACTACTCTAATGAAAATCTTGACGTCACAAGCACATCCCTACTAAAACTTCAAGTCGAAGGTTCACGAATACCTATCACAACCTTTCAATTCCGTCATTGAGTGTCCTGGAGTGAAATCCGTGCGACGAATTGAGGGTGAGTCGTTTCGAGTATACTAATACAATTAGCATACCTATAACGTATGCTCCCACTAACCATTAGTGTTCGAAAGGCACTCTCCATGTCAAAGAACACGTCATACAAGTCTTCACATAAACTTAACGCCCAGTCAAGTTTCATCGACTTGCGAACAATTAAGTATTTGAACTACAAACCTTTCCAGTGCTGACCCCCTTATCCAATAAGGAGTGGAACGTTTTGCTCTCAAATACACGGACTAGTTTCTATATATATATTTACGAGTTAGGAATGCCAGTAACTACCAGTAAATAAAGAAACATCCATTGCCTTATGATAATGAATTACATAATTACAAGTACAATGCCCTCACTCAACATCCTCTGAGTGGCATTCGAGGGCATACTCCCAACAATCTCCCACTTGCACTCAATGCCACACACTATGGTATCTAATACCCATGTTCTCCAGATTACGCTCTAAGCTAATCTGAGAATGTGGCTTGGTCAGTGGATCAGCGACGTAGTCGGCTGACTCTACTCTATGCAGCACATTATATCTCTTTGCGAACAAATTCTCTTACGAGATGATACTCTCTCTGAATATGTTTGGTACTATTGTGAAACCTCGGCTCCAAGGCATGTGCTACCGCTCTGGCAGCGCAGCACAAGTTGTTACGTGAAGTTTACCCAGTAACTTCTAAATCCTTCCTTTGGAGCCCTCCGAGGCTGCTTTATACCTAGCCTAATAGGTGGAATTAGCAGTCACGCTATACTTGGCACTATGACAAGATACTGCTCCTCCATTAAGAGTAAATGTAGCCAGAAGTAGACATAGAATCATCTTTCTATCCTTGGAAGTCCAATACAGTGAACCCCATTACATTTAGTTCTCCACCGCTGTATTAAAAACCAGGTCTCTAGTCCTTCTAAAGTACTTGAGAACATTCTTTTACGGCAGTATAATTTTCCCTAACTGGGTTAGCCTGAAACCTACTTACCACGCTCCCAGGTCTCGTACACAATAAAGTATATATAAGGCTACCAAAATTCCGAAGCATATGGTATACTACTCATTTCCTTTCATTGTTCCTCACTATGAGGACACATCTTCAAGGTGAGTTTTATTCCATGTCGCATCGATAGGAACCCTCTTTTAGAATAATCCATCTTAAATCGCTTTAAGATTTTATCTATATAGAGGGCTTGGGAAATACCTATCGTTCTCTTCGATCTATCCCGGTAGAGCCGAATTCCAAGAATATAGGTTGCTTCTCCCAAGTCTTTCGTGGAGAAATTACTCGAAAGCCAAGCTTTCACAGAACTGAGCATTCCCACATCATTTCCTATTAGTATAATGTCATCTACATATAGTACTAAGAATATGATCTAGCTACCACTAACCCTCTTGTATACACAAGGTTCCTCTTCATTTTGCACGAAGTCAAACTCTTTGACTGCCTCGTCAAAACAAAGGTCCCAACTACATGAAGACTGCTACAGTGTATTTCATAGAGTCTACATCCCCCATTGCTAGGTCATTGGTCGCGGGTCGGTCTCTTGTTTATCACCTGGAACCTCGTGGAAACCCAGTTCCTCCAAGTGCATAAAACTATACCTCTCAGGTAATTGAGACACCCTACAAGACCTACGAGGTGGTTGTACTTGTGTTTCAGAAGGTTCGGTTCTAATTTCTTGCACAGGTGTCTCCTTAGGATTTTCATTGTATGCTTGCAAAGAAATACTTCTACCTGCTCCACCTTCCTGAATGAACTCATCTTCCAGGAAGTGTGCTTGTAAAGCAACAACGATCTTTCGATCTCCAGGCATGTAGAATAGATAACCCATCATCCCAGACGGGAATCCAATGAAACGTCCCTTCGCGGACCTCACTTCCAACTTTTCCACCTTAGTCTTCTTGACATAGGCGGGACATCCCAAAATCCTAATATGATTAAGACTTGGTTTCCTGCCCTCCCACATCTCATGTGGAGTCTTAGGAACGGATTTGGAAGGACATCTGTTCAAAATGTAAGCAGCAGTCAGGAGTGCATACCCCCATAGGTAAATCGGTAAGTCAGTATAGCCCAATATGGAATAGACCATGTTCAACAATGTCCGGTTCCTTCTTTCTGACACACCATTTAACTGAGGAGTACCTGGAGGTGTTAGTTGTGATAATATTCCATGTTCCTTCAGGAACTTGTTAAACTCCGTACTCATATCCTTCCCACCTCGGTCTGACCGAAGTGTTTTGATATGATTACCAGTTTGTTTCTCGACTAGGGCCCTGAATTCCTGGAATTTCTCAAAGGCCTCGGATTTATGTTTCATTAAGTATACATAACCATACCTAGTATGATCATCTGTAAACATAATGAAATATTGATATCCGTCATGTGCTTCTTCCAAAGCACTGTAACACCCCGAGATATTCGGAATAATTACAGCGCTGCAAACCCTTTAAGTAAGGATTTACAAGGCTAATTAAAAGAAGTGTGAAAATAATCCAACAATACCACAGGCTTTCAAATTACAAAACCGGTTCCAACTGATCCATTGAGTTTAATTAATACAACCATATCGAAATGATTTTAATAAGACACGCGTACTCGAGTACTGAAAATGAACCAAGAAGACAAATCACAAAAACAACAAACATCAACCACATCACTGAGCCATTTCATAGTCATGCTGGTACTGTGGCTGCCTCCCCGCTCCTCGGCTACCTGAACATCAAAACAAATGTCCACCCCCGAATGGGTTAGCAAAACGATGCTAGTACAAGTATCACAATACAAATTTCATCAATGCTTTAAAACATACAAAACGGACTTCCGTCACTAGAATCCAACGATGCGAATCCTCACGATTCCATCAACACAATACAGGGTAATCCAACGATCCAGCGCCCTCAGTATAGATCCCCATGATGATCCCGTCGAACCAACGCATGGTGGAAAACCCGTCCAACGATCCGCTTCTCAAAGATAGATCCCCATGATGATCCCGTCGGACCAACGCATGGTGGACATTCGATCCAGCGCCCTCAGCATAGATCCTCATGACCCCCTCGGATCATTTACCATAAAAACCATGCAATCATGCATACAAATATGCATTTCAATATGTCCATTAATACGAACAAGTAACAATGAATACAACGAGAAAAGAATTTAATCTCATACTCGACAACATGAACAAAACCATATGCATGTTCAAAGTTCCAATACAAACCAAATTTAACATATGATACTTGCCTCGAAAATGGCAAGAATGAAATACTCCAACAAATGTCACGTGTCCGTATGCCACCGCCCCTCGATCATCCCCTATGCAATGTAACACCCCCAGAATCAAACCGGGAATATTACACGCCGCAGACCCTCTCCATGAGGATCCACCAGGCTAGACATCCAAACAACACAACTCATTACATACCGACGTGATAAAATACCAAATCAACATACTAACTTGGTATTTCATCACAAACATACAAGTCAAAATGCACATTTCTATCTCGACTCATACCATGCAAGGGTAAAATACACTCATAAATAAAAATACGACAGCGGAAAGGACCATACACGAACTCCGACTAACTGTATCCAACACTGGCCTTCGTGTGATTAGTATCATTCGCCTTCCATCATCCTTCGCGCTGATCCTGTGTTTTGCTCCCAAACCTGCATGTACCGGATGCAAACAGACATCCACCCCCGAATACTCGGGGGTTAGCAAAACTCCACTGTTTTGCTAGTACAAGTATAAAGTGCAAATACGAGCCATACAAAACACATTCCGAGAATACAACAAAAGTCTTCCCGAGATATTTGATAATTAAAATAGTTCAAGTCTTGAAAGTAGAAACCAAAACAAGAAAGCACTTTGAATTCATTTTCAAATCTCGGGAGTTTTCGAAAACATTTGCGATAGTAAGGTTCTTAATTCTTCAAAGCCACTTAGGGTCACCGCCCAATATTCATTTTCCAAAAATGCAAATCCAATTAACAAAACACGGGGTTCACAACCCAATTCACTCCAAATACAAAACACAGTGGTCCACGACCCAGCCATTTCGATCATCAATACAGGGTCCGCGACCCGTTCATTCACTTCAATTCACTTCCAACGACACATTACACACAACACATTATTTTTATGCCATTTTAGCCAAACACCAAGACTCGATATATAATGTCTCTCGACTCCGAGCAACAAGCATTGTGATACTCCGAACATATCACAATTAATCAACAGTACAAACACTCTGGCAATTCTCGCGACCCGGTCCAGGCCCCGCCTCGTAAGGCCACCAAGTCCCCGTGTGCCCCGTCGAGCAATCCCACTCAAGTAACTCGCGACCCGGTCCCACCGCTTAAGCCACTGTGTCCCCGTGTGACCGCCGAGTCAATCCCCGAGTGAGAGTACCCGAGAAAAACCTTACAACTCTCATCAATTCACATTTCCAAAACCGCAATCCTCAAGAGTCAATCACAATATATATAGTCGAGGTATTTTGCTAAAATGGCCATATTATTCAACACATACTCACGACCTGCAATTAATATTATCCACAAAGAAACACACTTATCTCATCAACACCGAATGACAACAACCAATATCAAACAACTCATATATCCAACGATAACCACATGACTCCACGCATAATTCATAACAAGAGGATTTAACCATAAATTACCGACGACATATTCACACATATTGGCATCACCCGAAAGTAGGGATATCCTATACTCAACACTAACACACAAAGTCAATAAGCGCATTAAGTCCCGAACACAGGAGTCGTCCTTTAGAAAACTATGATTGTAATTATACCGATTATTTTAAGAAAAGGTTGTAAATATTCATTTAGCACATATCGTCAATTTTCAATCATTATATTCACAAAACACGTAATGTATGGGCAAGATACTTGCCTCAAATCAATTGTGAATACTCACGAACGCGGCTCGGCTAAACACCAAAACAAAAACCGACCACCTTCGCGAAAAATCAATAACAACACCATCACTACGAGAATAACAGCGCTACTAATAAAAAATACTAAACGAAATCCCAATCGACACTTAGAAACAACATTGGTTCAAGGGTTTCCCAAGGAAATCAAAATCATGTTCCGGGTGGAATGAAATCAATAAACGAGTTTCTAATCCGTAGGGTACAACCAAAACAACAAGAACTACATAATCAATTTATCATTTCCGGGTGAACTCAAGAGATCAAGGAAAAACCCCCAAAATTCCCAAAACCAAGGTTCTAAGGGATTTTACCTCGAATCCGACGGTGGAAGATGAAAGAAGGTCGATAAATCCGTGTTAGGAGTTGAAAGGAGTTGATATCTAATGATATCTGGCCAAGATCTCCACCTTCTCACGCCTGGAGTCGCCTGGGTCTCCGGAGGAGAAGAAGTGAAATGAAAAAAAATGATGAAAGTTGACTTCCCAAACCCTTATATACTAACAAAGGTTTAGCGTACGCTACGGAAAGGCTTAGCGTGCGCTACCAGGGTAAAAATGCAGTCCAGAAGCCTCTGTTCGGTCCCGTTAGCGTGCGCTAATCAATGTATTAGCGTGCGTAAACGAGGCGATCTGTAGCGATGTAACGCTCTGTCCCTAATAGTTAGCGTCCGCTAATAAATACGTTAGCGTGCGCTAATTATACATTGTGTAGTCTTTGCTATTATGACCATAACTCCTTCGTCCGGACTCCGATTGACTCGCCGTTTGAACCATTGGAAAGCTAATTTGATGCTCTATCACATTGTAAAGATTCAGAATTTTTAGACTTTATAAGTGCCGGTGGTGATCTTACAAAGTCGACCAATTGCACAACAACGATACTCCTCGACAAAATAATGATTATTCAACATGCAACGAAACACTAACGGACAACACCAACGATCCAAATCTAAAACAAACAAATAATAAAGCACGACATACTATTAGCTCGGCTTACGTAACGATATGTCGTACCCGACGAACACCACAACACGGTACATCATGCCGTACCCAACATAGGGGAAAAATCAAATAATCGCTAACAGGGCAAAATAACCGGCACAATCGACAAAAATTCAAAAATAACCGGAAACCAAAATCTCGGGTATTACATTCTACCCTACTAAAAATAAGTTTCGTCCCGAAACTTAAAACAAGAGCAAGGCGACTCTAGATAACACACCCTATCTGATATTGAGAGCGCACAAGAGCTCCATGCAGTACCGAGCTAATGCAGTCCGAATCAGTACGCAAGAATGTTTACGAAAGTAACGAACCTGAACCCCCACGGTTGATAAATCCGAGTAGTACAACAATCAAAACACAACTCCAACGTTGAACAAGAATGAAATTCCAATAACCTCAAATGTTTGAAAAAAAATCACATACGGGAACAATTACCCGAATTTTAAGGAACCCACGAAATGGCCGAGATGCTCAATATTCGCAGTTTTGGATCGGACAATAAAAATTGGACAACAACGATCGAACAACAATGGTCAAGCAACAACGGTCGAGCAACAACGATTAGACCACAACGCCGACGTTTGCTACAAGATGCTCATATGCATAGGGTTCACGGGAGTCGCACCGAACTTGGAAAAGTCATAAGGCTAAACTAATTGATTCGAAACAACATGAAAACTCTCTCGATTGACAATGCCGAAAAACAACGCAAGGTCAGAAGTATCGTGAACACAAACGAGTCAACAAAGTCGAACAATACGGAAGCGAAAAAATGGTTATTATACTCATGTCACTATTAAAAGAGGTTTCATCCGAAACCAAAACAACGAAAGCGAGGTGTTAGCATAGCAACCTTCTCGGCAATATTCTCTTGGTCCCGCATCTAGTCTCCACAACCATACGTATCATAGTCACGACCATGACCTCCGCCTCAAAGATACCGAGTAAGTAACCACTCAAAGACGATGGAACCCAACATTTCAAAATGATACACTAGAATGCCAACGTAGCACAACATATCGACATAATGTATCTAATAGCAACATGATAAGAAGATTCACGAGGTATCCTTTTAAATGACATCATAAAAAAATCTTTGAATTTGTATGTTTACTCGAAAGAGAATTTTTGAAAGTACTTTTGGTACCTCGGGCTGTTTTACCACGACTTGTAAACAAAAAACCGTAACTATCTTATTTTGAAATCATTTGCAAAACAATATTTCGGAATATCAATTATCCTTTGTAATCAGTATCGTCATTTTCGTTAATAACAAACAGGGTAACCACGCAATACCATCAAACCATTCGCACATGCACTAAATATTTCCACAAATCGACAATGATTTTGGAGTTATTCAAACTTTTCCAAATCCGAGTTTGATGTTTAAATCGAGTAAGCTTTTCGTCTTTCACTACATATTTTGAAAATAAAAATCGTGTTGGTTTTGGAAATAAAAAAAATATTTATGTTGTGAAAGATTTTTGAAAATCATGTACTCGAATTATTTGAAAATACAATAGTACGTTAAAAATCATTTCTGAAAATTCTCCCAACACTACACAAAATTCAATGACGGTAACATTTTACCAAATGTTCAAGGTACTTTAAAACAACTCTTTAAATACCGTCGAGGTTTTATTTGAGAATCTTAGACTGGCTCGCAAATTTCAAATAATTTCCAAAGTTCATATGAAGCCGCCGATTTAATCGCAACGTCAAATTATTTTCAAAAATTGATTTTCCACAACTTGCACAAACTTATGAAAGTTTCAGGAAAGCATTTTCGAACACACACACAGAGCAGACATAATTTATCAACTCACTAAACAAAATCAATTATTACTTAGCGCAACGAAAAGTCATAACACACATAGAATACAATTACGGGTGATTGACTACCTAGGTTAGGCCTAACGGCTAAAAGAAATGCGGGTGATTGACTACCGAGGTTAGGCCTAACGCGCACTACAACAATATTTAGCGTGCGCTACCAATGCTGCATTAGCGCGCGCTAGCCTCGCGCTTAGCGTGCGCTTAGCCGCCCAACTCAAAGAACATGATCGCGAACATATATACGACGTTACTAGAATCGATGGTCACAAATAAACAACAACGTTCGAATCTCCACGCCATCGATTTAACACTTCATGAGCAACCATCAAAAGACTATTGTTATTCAAAAACCGAAATCTCACCTCTTATTAAAGAGAGCTATCTCAATGTACACAAACCGAACGACTCAGCAATCACATCACAGTTTTAATCTAAAACTGGCTATACTGCCCGAACAACAAGAAGATCATCACGTATTTGCCGACTAACAACCATAAAACTGATAAGTTGAAAACGAGAGTCACGTCTTGTCTACATTTTGGAGACTTCACTTGAGTTTAAAAATGGTGTTTTGAAAACTTATAATACAAGAAGAAAATAAAATATCGGTAGTTGGAATTCTCCAAAATTTTTGACCTTGAGGTCATCATAGGAAAATCAAACAACATAGGCCACATACTCACAAATCACCTTTAACTCCACATCATAACACAAAATCATACGGCTCGTATATCACAAGGCACAATATAGTAGGGAGACTTACATCCACAGGTCGCATGAAGATGATGGCTGCACCTCGATACTAATCACGACCGACATCACAGACGACGCGTCGCGACACGACTTAGACAAAAACAATCTGACAGGACAAGACACGACAATATCTGACTGGACCCGACAGCCTAAGTTTCCGCAACCTAAGCTCCGATACCATAAATGTAACACCCCCAGAATCAAACCGGGAATATTACACGCCGCAGACCCTCTCCATGAGGATCCACCAGGCTAGACATCCAAACAACACAACTCATTACATACCGACGTGATAAAATACCAAATCAACATACTAACTTGGTATTTCATCACAAACATACAAGTCAAAATGCACATTTCTATCTCGACTCATACCCATGCAAGGGTAAAATACACTCATAAATAAAAATACGACAGCGGAAAGGACCATACACGAACTCCGACTAATCGTATCCAACACCGGCCTTCGTGTGATTAGTATCATTCGCCTTCCATCATCCTTCGCGCTGATCCCGTGTTTTGCTCCCAAACCTGCATGTACCTGGATGCAAAAACAGACATCCACCCCCTAATACTCGGGGGTTAGCAAAACTCCACTGTTTTGCTAGTACAAGTATAAAGTGCAAATACGAGCCATACAAAACACATTCCGAGAATACAACAAAAGTCTTCCCGAGATATTTGATAATTAAAATAGTTCAAGTCTTGAAAGTAGAAACCAAAACAAGAAAGCACTTTGAATTCATTTCCAAATCTCGGGAGTTTTCGAAAACATTTGCGATAGTAAGGTTCTTAATTCTTCAAAAGCCACTTAGGGTCACCGCCCCAATATTCATTTTCCAAAAATGCAAATCCAATTAACAAAACACGGGGTTCACAACCCAATTCACTCCAGTCACAAAACACAGGGTCCACGACCCAGCCATTTCGATCATCAATACAGGGTCCGCGACCCGTTCATTCACTTCAATTCACTTCCAACGACACATTACACACAACACATTATTTTTATGCCATTTTAGCCAAACACCAAGACTCTATATATAATGTCTCTCGACTCCGAGCAACAAGCATTGTGATACTCCGGACATATCACAATTAATCAACAAGATAAACACTGCAATTCTCGCGACCGGTCCAGCCCTCCGGTCCCGCCGTAAGGCCACCAAGTCCTTGTGTGCCCTGTCGAGCAATCCCACTCAAGTAACTCGCGACCCGGTCCCACCCGCTAAGCCACTGTGTCCCCGTGTGACCCGTCGAGTCAATCCCCGAGTGAGAGTACCCGAGAAAACCTTACAACTCTCATCAATTCACATTTCCAAAACCGCAATCCTCAAGAGTCAATCACAATATATATAGTCGAGGTATTTTGCTAAAATGGCCATATTATTCAACACATACTCACGACCTGAATTAATATTATCCACAAAGAAACACACTTATCTCATCAACACCGAATGACAACAACCAATATCAAACAACTCATATATCCAACGATAACCACATGACTCCACGCATAATTCATAACAAGAGGATTTAACCATAAATTACCGACGACATATTCACACATATTGGCATCACCCGAAAGTAGGGATATCCTATACTCAACACTAACACACAAAGTCAATAAGCGCATTAAGTCCCGAACACAGGAGTCATCCTTTAAGAAAACTATGATTGTAAATATACCGATTCTTTTAAGAAAAGGTTGTAAATATTCATTTAGCACATATCGTCAATTTTCAATCATTATATTCACAAAACACGTAATGTATGGGCAAGATACTTGCCTCGAAATCAATTTTGAATACTCCGACGAACGCGGCTCGGCCGAAACAGCCCCGAAACAGCCCCGAAAACCGACCACCTTCGCGAAAAATCAATAACAACACCATCACTACGAGAATAACACCGCTACGGATCAACAATACTAAACGAAATCCCAATCGACACTAAGAAACAACAAGGGTTCAAGGGTTTCCCAAGGAAATCAAAATCATGTTCCGGGTGGAATGAAATCAATAAACGAGTTTCTAATCCGTAGGGTACAACCAAAACAACAAGAACTACGTAATCAATTTATCATTTCCGGGTGAACTCAAGAGATCAAGGAAAAACCCCCAAAATTCCCAAAACCAAGGTTCTAAGGGATTTTACCTCGAATCCGACGGTGGAAGATGAAAGAAGGTCGATAAATCCGTGTTAGGAGTTGAAAGGAGTTGATATCTAATGATATCGGCCAAGATCTCCACCTTCTCACGCCCGGAGTCGCTGGGTCGCCGGAGGAGAAGAAGTGAAATGAAAAAAATGATGAAAGTTGACTTCCCAAACCCTTATATACTAACAGAGGTTTAGCGTACGCTACGGAAAGGCTTAGCGTGCGCTACTGTGGTAAAAATGCAGTCGAAGCCTCTGTTCGGTCCGTTAGCGTGCGCTAATCAATGTATTAGCGTGCGTAAACGAGGCGATCTGTAAAGGATGTAACGCTCTGTCCCTAATAGTTAGCGCGAGCTAATAAATAAGTTAGCTTGCTATAATTATACATTGTGTAGTCTTTGCTATTATGACCATAACTCCTTCGTCCGGACTCCGATTGACTCGCCGTTTGAACCATTGGAAAGCTAATTTGATGCTCTATCACATTGTAAAGATTCAGAATTTTTAGACTTTATAAGTGCCGGTGGTGATCTTACAAAGTCGACCAATTGCACAACAACGATACTCCTCGACAAAATAATGATTATTCAACATGCAACGAAACACTAACGGACAACACCAACGATCCAAATCTAAAACAAACAAATAATAAAGCACGACATACTATTAGCTCGGCTTACGTAACGATATGTCGTACCCGACGAACACCACAACACGGTACATCATGCCGTACCCAACATAGGGGAAAAATCAAATAATCGCTAACAGAGCAAAATAACCGGCACAATCGACAAAAATTCAAAAATAACCGGAAACCAAAATCTCGGGTATTACATTCTACCCTACTAAAAATAAGTTTCGTCCCGAAACTTAAAACAAGAGCAAGGCGACTCTAGATAACACACTCTATCTGATATTGAGAGCGCACAAGAGCTCCATGCAGTACCGAGCTAATGCAGTCCGAATCAGTACGCAAGAATGTTTACGAAAGTAACGAACCTGAACCCCCACGGTTGATAAATCCGAGTAGTACAACAATCAAAACACAACTCCAACGTTGAACAAGAATGAAATTCCAATAACCTCAAATGTTTGAAAAAAATCACATACGGGAACAATTACCCGAATTTTAAGGAACCCACGAAATGGCCGAGATGCTCAATATTCGCAGTTTTGGATCGGACAATAAAAATTGGACAACAACGATCGAACAACAATGGTCAAGCAACAACGGTCGAGCAACAACGATTAGACCACAACGCCGACGTTTGCTACAAGATGCTCATATGCATAGGGTTCACGGGAGTCGCACCGAACTTGGAAAAGTCATAAGGCTAAACTAATTGATTCGAAACAACATGAAAACTCTCTCGATTGACAATGCCGAAAAACAACGCAAGGTCAGAAGTATCAGCGAACACAAACGAGTCAACAAAGTCGAACAATACGGAAGCGAAAAAAAATGGTTATTATACTCTGTCACTATTAAAAGAGGTTTCATCCCTGAAACCAAAACAACGAAAGCGAGGTGTTAGCATAGCAACCTTCTCGGCAATATTCTCTTGGTCCCGCATCTAGTCTCCACAACCATCTGTATCATAGTCACGACCATGACCTCCGCCCCTCAGCATACTGAGTAAGTAACCACTCAGCACGATGGAACCCAACATTTCAAAATGATACACTAGAATGCCAACGTAGCACAACATATCGACATAAGGTATCTAATAGCAACATGATAAGAAGATTCACGAGGTATCCTTTTAAATGACATCATAAAAAAATCTTTGAATTTGTATGTTTACTCGAAAGAGAATTTTTGAAAGTACTTTTGGTACCTCGGGCTGTTTTACCACGACTTGTAAACAAAAGACCGTAACTATCTTATTTTGAAATCATTTGCAAAACAATATTTCGGAATATCAATTATCCTTTGTAATCAGTATCGTCATTTTCATTAATAACAAACAGGGTAACCACGCAATACCATCAAACCATTCGCACATGCACTAAATATTTCCACAAATCGACAATGATTTTGGAGTTATTCAAACTTTTCCAAATCCGAGTTTGATGTTTAAATCGAGTAAGCTTTTTCGTCTTTCACTACATATTTTGAAAATAAAAATCGTGTTGGTTTTGGAAATAAAAAAAATATTTATGTTGTGAAAGATTTTTGAAAATCATGTACTCGAATTATTTGAAAATACAATAGTACGTTAAAATCATTTCTGAAAATTCTCCCAACACTACACAAAATTCAATGACGGTAACATTTTACCAAATGTTCAAGGTACTTTAAAACAACTCTTTAAATACCGTCGAGGTTTTATTTGAGAATCTTAGACTGGCTCGCAAATTTCAAATAATTTCCAAAGTTCATATGAAGCCGCCGATTTAATCGCAACGTCAAATTATTTTCAAAAACTGATTTTCCACAACTTGCACAAACTTATGAAAGTTTCAGGAAAGCATTTTCGAACACACACACAGAGCAGACATAATTTATCAACTCACTAAACAAAATCAATTATTACTTAGCGCAACGAAAAGTCATAACACACATAGAATACAATTACGGGTGATTGACTACCGAGGTTAGGCCTAACAGCTAAAAGAAATGCGGGTGATTGACTACCGAGGTTAGGCCTAACGCGCACTACAACAATATTTAGCGTGCGCTACCAATGCTGCATTAGCGCGCGCTAGCCTCGCGCTTAGCGTGCGCTAGCTGCTCCAACTCAGCAACATGATCGCGAACATATATACGACGTTACTAGAATCGATGGTCACAAATAAACAACAACGTTCGAATCTCCACACCATCGATTTAACACTTCATGAGCAACCATCAAAAGACTATTGTTATTCAAAAACCGAAATCTCACCTCTTATTAAAGAGAGCTATCTCAATGTACACAAACCGAACGACTCAGCAATCACATCACAGTTTTAATCTAAAACTGGCTATCCGCTCGAACAACAAGAAGATCATCACGTATTTGCCGACTAACAACCATAAAACTGATAAGTTGAAAACGAGAGTCACGTCTTGTCTACATTTTGGAGACTTCACTTGAGTTTAAAAATGGTGTTTTGAAAACTTATAATACAAGAAGAAAATAAAATATCGGTAGTTGGAATTCTCCAAAAATTTTGACCTTGAGGTCATCATAGGAAAATCAAACAACATAGGCCACATACTCACAAATCACCTTTAACTCCACATCATAACACAAAATCATACGGCTCGTATATCACAAGGCACAATATAGTAGGGAGACTTACATCCATAGGTCGCATGAAGAAGATGGCTGCACCTCGATACTAATCACGGCCGACATCACAGACGACGCGTCGCGACACGACTTAGACAAAAACAATCTGACAGGACAAGACACGACAATATCTGACTGGACCCGACAGCCTAGGTTTCCGCAACCTAAGCTCCGATACCATAAATGTAACACCCCCAGAATCAAACCGGGAATATTACACGCCGCAGACCCTCTCCATGAGGATCCACCAGGCTAGACATCCAAACAACACAACTCATTACATACCGACGTGATAAAATACCAAATCAACATACTAACTTGGTATTTCATCACAAACATACAAGTCAAAATGCACATTTCTATCTCGACTCATACCCATGCAAGGGTAAAATACACTCATAAATAAAAATACGACAGCGGAAAGGACCATACACGAACTCCGACTAACTGTATCCAACACTGGCCTTCGTGTGATTAGTATCATTCGCCTTCCATCATCCTTCGCGATCCCGTGTTTTGCTCCCAAACTGCATGTACCGGATGCAAAACAGACATCCACCCCGAATACTCGGGGTTAGCAAAACTCCTTTGTTTTGCTAGTACAAGTATAAAGTGCAAATACGAGCCATACAAAACACATTCCGAGAATACAACAAAAGTCTTCCCGAGATATTTGATAATTAAAATAGTTCAAGTCTTGAAAGTAGAAACCAAAACAAGAAAGCACTTTGAATTCATTTTCAAATCTCGGGAGTTTTCGAACACATTTGCGATAGTAAGGTTCTTAATTCTTTAAAAGCCACTTAGGGTCACCGCCCCAATATTCATTTTCCAAAAATGCAAATCCAATTAACAAAACACGGGGTTCACAACCCAATTCACTCCAGTCACAAAACACAGGGTCCACGACCCAGCCATTTCGATCATCAATACGAGTCGCGACCCGTTCATTCACTTCAATTCACTTCCAACGACACATTACACACAACACATTATTTTTATGCCATTTTAGCCAAACACCAAGACTCGATATATAATGTCTCTCGACTCCGAGCAACAAGCATTGTGATACTCCGGACATATCACAATTAATCAACAGTACAAACACTCTGGCAATTCTCGCGACCCGGTCCAGCCCTCCGGTCCCGCCGTAAGGCCACCAAGTCCATGTGTGCCCCGTCGAGCAATCCCCATGTGAGAATGCCCACTCGAAGTAACTCTCGCGACCCGGTCCAGCCGCTAAGCCACCAGGTCCCCGTGTGACCCCGTCGAGTCAATCCCCGAGTGAGAGTACCCGAGAAAAACCTTACAACTCTCATCAATTCACATTTCCAAAACCGCAATCCTCAAGAGTCAATCACAATATATATAGTCGAGGTATTTTGCTAAAATGGCCATATTATTCAACACATACTCACGACCAGAATTAATATTATCCACAAAGAAACACACTTATCTCATCAACACCGAATGACAACAACCAATATCAAACAACTCATATATCCAACGATAACCACATGACTCCACGCATAATTCATAACAAGAGGATTTAACCATAAATTACCGACGACATATTCACACATATTGGCATCACCCGAAAGTAGGGATATCCTATACTCAACACTAACACACAAAGTCAATAAGCGCATTAAGTCCCGAACACAGGAGTCGTCCTTTAAGAAAACTATGATTGTAAATATACCGATTCTTTTAAGAAAAGGTTGTAAATATTCATTTAGCACATATCGTCAATTTTCAATCATTATATTCACAAAACACGTAATGTATGGGCAAGATACTTGCCTCGAAATCAATTGTGAATACTCCGACGAACGCGGCTCGTAAAAGCAAACAGCTTGACCCGAAAACCGACCACCTTCGAAAAATCAATAACAACACCATCACTACGAGAATAACACCGCTACGAATCAACAATACTAAACGAAATCCCAATCGACACTAAGAAACAACAAGGGTTCAAGGGTTTCCCAAGGAAATCAAAATCATGTTAGGGTGGAATGAAATCAATAAACGAGTTTCTAATCCGTAGGTACAACCAAAACAACAAGAACTACGTAATCAATTTATCATTTCGGGTGAACTCAAGAGATCAAGGAAAAACCCCAAAATTCCCAAAACCAAGGTTCTAAGGGATTTTACCTCGAATCCGACGGTGGAAGATGAAAGAAGGTCGATAAATCCGTGTTAGGAGTTGAAAGGAGTTGATATCTAATGATATCTGGCCAAGATCTCCACCTTCTCACGCCTGGAGTCGCCTGGGTCGCCGGAGGAGAAGAAGTGAAATGAAAAAAATGATGAAAGTTGACTTCCCAAACCCTTATATACTAACAGAGGTTTAGCGTACGCTACGGAAAGGCTTAGCGTGCGCTACCAGGGTAAAAATGCAGTCCAGAAGCCTCTGTTTGGTCCCGTTAGCGTGCGCTAATCAATGTATTAGCGTGCGTAAACGATGCGATCTGTAAAGCGACGTAACGCTCTGTCCCTAATAGTTAGCGCGCGCTAATAAATACATTAGCGTGCGCTAATTATACATTGTGTAGTCTTTGCTATTATGACCATAACTCCTTCGTCCGGACTCCGATTGACTCGCCGTTTGAACCATTGGAAAGCTAATTTGATGCTCTATCACATTGTAAAGATTCAGAATTTTTGGACTTTATAAGTGCCGGTGGTGATCTTACAAAGTCGACCAATTGCACAACAACGATACTCCTCGACAAAATAATGATTATTCAACATGCAACGAAACACTAACGGACAACACCAACGATCCAAATCTAAAACAAACAAATAATAAAGCACGACATACTATTAGCTCGGCTTACGTAACGATATGTCGTACCCGACGAACACCACAACACGGTACATCATGCCGTACCCAACATAGGGGAAAAATCAAATAATCGCTAACAGAGCAAAATAACCGGCACAATCGACAAAAATTCAAAAATAACCGGAAACCAAAATCTCGGGTATTACATGCAAGGCTTAGACCTTGTTCAAAAGAAATAATAAAGAATTCATCTCAAGTCGTACGAATGTCTAACAATCCGGTCTACGGCCGACAGCTTCTAAAAAAAATGTAATCTGCCTGAACTACTTAGCGTACGCTACGTACTCTACGTAACGTGCGCTAAGCCTGCTCGTTAGCGTACGTAAACGATGAAGTCTAGCGTACGCTAACTATGTACCGACAGTTCTCTCTGATCAGCCGACTGACTCGAATGATGATATAATGTACGTTACGTATCAAACATAGCGTATGTTAACTCATCCCCGATAGAGCACGTTAATATACATATCTTAGCGTGCGCTAACCGTGCATGGCAGTTTACTACTGGGCAGAAAACTTGATCTAATGGTGATGAAACTCATGAAACCTTCAGTGTTAATACATGTCATCTCCATGCATATCATGCTCATACAGTTTTTGAAAGATCTTTGCGGATTAAACGACTACGAGATACAATGATACTTATAATCATCACAACACCATAATTCATCTTGATCTTCAAGGAAATATCCTAAGTTCAATCCATTTCATGTCCCAAAATGTATGATTCCACTTTGTAAAGACATAAGACTTTGATAATCTCCATATATTGGTCACAATCGGTTTGAAGCTTCATGAATATGCTAGGAGTTCAAATGCTAATAGGTTCAATGGTTTATACGATGAAAAAGTACCGAAACATCGAAAATATCCTTCTAACACATGATGTTCGACTACTTACGAATTTAACTGACTAGATAATCCCAAATCATGATCAAAACATCCTTCAGAATACTACTAATATTGGTGAAGAATCACCTACCTCAAAGTAGCGAAGAACACGAAGGAACTTGAAGAAATCCAACACCGAGGGCTTGAACACCAATCTCCAATGATCTACAATCTTCAAAGTCATGCTAGGAGGATGATATGAGAGGTTGAGGATGGAGGAAGTAACTTTCTAAGCTCAAAAATTCGGATTAGGGAAGTGAAAAGATCTGAAACAATGAAAAAGTGAGCTATCTTATATATAGAAACGGGTAATTAGCGCGCGCTAGTACCTATCCATAGCGTGCGCTAACGGTCATACGAAGCTTACTAACTTCACTGTACTTAGCATTTAGCGTGCACTATCCTCATATCGTTAGCGTGCGCTACCGCGTTGACTTGGCTTTTCTCGAAAGCCGTCCAGGTTCATCCCGACATCATCCGACCAAGATCCGCGGCTGATCTCACCTACCACCCTGTCTTAATCAGGCTGACTACGTATAGCGTGCGTTAAGGTGCATAAGTAGCGTGCGCTACGAATCCAATTTAGCGTACGCTACGCTAAGTCGATAGCGTGCGCTACATGTGCAAAATCACCAGTTAGAACACATTCATGCAATCATGCGCTCAACAACACCGGATCATGAAATACGGAGAATAATACTCAGATTAAAATGCAACAAATACAATATCACAAGGTTCAATTACACATCAGAAATCTCGGGTATTACATCCTCTCTCCCTAAAAAGAAGTTTCGTCCCAAAACTTAAGATGAAAAAAACTCTGGATATCTAGTCTTCATATTGTCCTCCGTTTCCAAAGTGGCCTCTTCAACTCCGTGTCGTGACCATTGTACTTTAACCAAGGGTATTGGTTTATTCCTCAATTGTTTGATCCGACTCTCAAGTATCTTGATTGGTCTCTCTTCGAATGTGCCGTCATTAGCTATCTCGATCTCATCGAACTCAATGATATGACTAGGATCTGGTATATACTTCCGCAATTGGGATAAGTGAAACACATTGTGAATGTGACTCAGTGATGTCGGTAAGGCCAAACTGTATGCTAAATCCCCAACTCTCTCGAGGATCTCAAATGGTCCGATATATCTCGGGCTTAGCTTACCTTTTCTCCCAAAATGGAAAATTCCTCGTGTAGGAGACACCTTGAATAGTACGTGATTCCCAATGTCGAACTCTAGCAGGCGACGACGCATGTCTGCATGAGACTTCTGTCGACTCTGGGCAGTCAACAGTCTTTCCCGAATCAAGGCTATCTTCTCTTGAGTCTGAACTATCAATTCTGGTTCCGTCCCGATCAAGTACGAAGAATCATCCCAGCACAGGGGTGATCGACATCTTCTCCCGTACAACGCTTCAAATGGTGCCAGCTTAATAGAAGTATGCCAACTATTGTTGTAGGTGAATTCAATCAACGGCAAGTGAACTTCCCAATCAGTCGACCAATCCAAAGCACAAGCTCTAAGCATGTCTTCTACTGTTTGTATAATCCTTTCGGACTGACCGTCCGTCTGAGGATGATAAGCCGTGCTAAAGTTTAGCTCGGTCCCCAAAGCCTTGTGAACGGCCCTCTAGAAGTGCGAGACGAAGCGACCATCTCGATCTAAAATAATGGTCTTCAGTGTCCCATGTAATCTCACCTCTGCGATAAATACTCGTGCCAATCTCTCAGGTCCCCATGTGTCTTTAATTCCTAGGAAATGAGCCGACTTGGTTAGTCGATCAAATATAACCCAAATCATGTTCATTCCCGTCTTGGTCCTTGGCATATTAGTGATGAAATCCATCGAGATATCCTCCCACTTCCATTCAGGGATCGGAAGCGGCTTTAACATTCCGGCAGGTCGCTGATGTTCAATTTTAACCTGCTGACAAGTCAAACACTTCGAAACGTACTATGTTACGTCCTTCTTCATATTTACCCACCAGAATTTTTGTTTTAGATCCTTATACATTTTACTGCTGCCCGGGTGAATAGAATAGGGCGTGCTGTGAGCTTCCTTCAGAATTGTCCGTCTCAAATCATCATCATTGGGAATGCAAAGTCGACTCTGAAATCTCAGAACTCCAAGCCGAAAAAGGAATAACATTTACAGCAGAATCACCTGCAAAGAACCTGTATGAAGATAAACCTCCAAATCCCCTAGATTTTGAGGAAAAAATGGCATTCATTATGCAAAGATTCAGCAACTTCCGGAAAACTATTCTAAATATAAAAAGAACTACAAAGACAATCCAAGGAGGAATCAAAAGGCTGGAAACTGGAAGGTTGAATGCTACAACTGTCATAAGACAGGACATATACAATTTGACTGTCCTGATCTCAAGAGAGATGATGTTAAGAAGGATACGGGCAAGAAGGAAGACAAGAGAAAAACCCTCATTGGAGAAGACCAGATTGAAGAAAGAGTAGAATCAAGTGGAGCATTCTTCTCTGATGATGATGCTGAATACAGTTGTCTGATGGCCAACCTAGTTGATGAAGAGGTAACCTCCAAACCTCAAACTACAGAGGGTTTTAGCTCTGACATGTCTATGAATCTTCATGAATCTATAAATCAGTTGCTAAATGATTTTGAAACCCTTAAATCAGCTTACCTAACTGCTACAGCTGAGAATGCACAACTGAAGAATGAGAAAGTCCAGCGGAAAAATGACTTTGACAAACTCAGCCTAGAGTTAACAAAAATCAAATCTGAATTTGAAAAACAAGCTGAAAACAAATTGAAAAACTTAGCTGATAATACTATAGGTGAGATTAAAAGGCTAACTGTGTTGAACAGTGAAAAGTCAACTGTACTTGCTCATTCAAAACTGAGCTATCTAAGTTGAAATAGCTAAATAGTACACAAGCTAAAGATATAACATCTCTGAAGGCATATATAACTCTTGATGGTTTGTGTATGAACAAAATGCCATTGTATTTAAGATTAGGCCTTGGATATGACCCCAACACTCACTCTAGTTCAAAAAACACTTTTATCAAGGGAGAAACAATTGTCCAGACTGTTGAGCCTACATATAAACTTGTATTTAAAAATAGGCAGCAGCCCAGTCAACAGTTTAGGCAGCAGCCAAGGTTCACAACACAGCCACCTAGACAGGAGACTAGGCAATGGCCAAGGCAGAAGCAGCAGTTAAAACATTACTCCAACTATAACCAAAGACTCCCCAAAAACAGATTTCAAAATGGGATAGGTAAATGGAAACGTCAAGGTTATCCAAAGTTTCAAAATGAACAGGTGTGGAGACCCCTACGATTTAACAAATAGTCTCAGCCAAGATTTAGAAATGGCCCACACCACAAATTTTATGAGGCATATCCAGTATACAATCCTAACCAGGGATATAGACCCAGACAGCACACACCTTATAGGGGCAATCAACATAATTTTTATAATCAAAGGAGAAACAAATTCTACAGAAAACCTACTAACCCCAAAGGACCCACACAGATTTGGGTACCTAAATCTCTGCTTGTCTGATTGCAGAAAAGGTGGAAGGACTACTACCACATCTCCTCAAATTAAACAATAGGAGGTGAAGAATGGTTTGTAGATTCTGGGTGCTCAAGGCACATGACAGAGAATAAGAAGGTTCTCTCAAATTACATCAAAGAAAGAGGTCCAGATGTAACTTTTGTAGATAGCTCTAGAGGTCAGACAAAAGGCTTTAGAGAGCTGCAGAGAGGGAACATAACCATATCCAAAGTTCATTATGTCAAAGGGCTCAAATATAACCTGTTGAGCATAAGCTAATTCTATGATGAAAAGAACCTAGTAGTCTTCACCATTTGGAAATGCATGGTGATAGATATCCTATCTGGAGAAGCGAAGCAACAAGGGTTTAGAATAAGAGATTTTTATCTAATAGAATGGAAATCAGGCACTCCAAATGCTTATTTCTTATCAAAAACCATTGCTGAGAATGGATGGCTCTGGTACAAGAGGCTTTGTCACCTGAACTTCAAAGCCATCAATACGATAAGCTCTCAAAAGCTGGTCAGAGGACTTCCATCAGAAGTATTCAAGAAGGAAGCTCTCTGTGATACATGCCAGAAGGGAAAGCAGACCAAAGCGTCATTCAAACCCGTTCAGCCTACCACTCTAACCACCAGAATATTAGATTTATTTGATATGGATCTCTTTGGCCCCATCAAGCCAAGGACATTGCGGGGAAGGAAGCATGCTCTAGTAGTAGTAGATGACTACTCCAGATTTACATAGGTTGTTTTTCTCTATAAAAAGAGTGAAACATTATCAAAGTTACCTGAGCTGCTGAGGAAGATGTAATATCCGCACTTTCTATTTTTGGTAATTTCTATTTTTGGTGTATGTTCATTTCGGATGACTCGCTTGTAAGTGTTGGGGAATTCTGAAACTATTTTGTTCTGCATTCACGATCATCCGGATGAGTTTCAGAGTTGTCTTTATGTGATTTTACTTATTGTGTGACTTTTCCGCATTGAGGATCAATTCTCGTAAATATCGTCCTAATCTGACATTTAGTTACTTTTACGAGTTCCTTTATTAAATCTAGAAATGTTACAACTTTCTGGGTTGTCGTTCAGGACTTGAGTCTAGATTTTCGAATGGTTGAGTCGTTTTGTAAATTCTTATTATTTTGAGTGTTGGTGTTAATACTCGTTTATTCCGACCTTCGGGTGGCCGGAAACACGTGTCGGTTGTTATGCTTAACTCGTCAGTAGAGAACTTTAGTATTTTCCGGTGGATTTATCCTTGCTACTTTGGACCAACTCTCGTAATCATTGCTCGGAACCGCCGTTTGGGGATCCCGTCGTTCCAATTCATGTTATTTTGGAGTTGTGAGCTTTTATTGGTGTTTCGATCGAGTATCGTGAGTGGATCATTCCATAATATTCCAAAGTTTTGGGTCATATTACGTTTATTCTCTTTCCGGGTCATTTTTCGTCACTTTTTGGGCACAAACAGGGTGCGCCGCGACACAAGGGATTGTGCGCCGCGGCACACCCCTTGCAGAACTTGGGGCTGCCGTAGATATACCACGAGCCGCAGCCCACTGTGTGCCGTTCCGCGGAACGACCTGGGCACCTGCTCCAGGATTTTGGCCGCAGTACGCGGCACACTCAGGCCGCGCCGCGGCACGCGAGTCAGCACCCCTTTTTGTACCTGGTTTCTCCCTCATTTTTCATTCTTTTTCTCTTCTTTCCGAGACGGGGGCAATTTCCAAGCTTAGGGGTCGTCAGATTTCACTCAAAACTCGGTTGGAAAAGTATCCCCAAGCATCATATCATCATTCTAACATCGAATCACCTGTTGTTCATCTTCAGATCGAGGTATATTCTTAGAACCCTAGTATTTGGGGGATTTTGGGATTTTGGTGCGATTTCATCCTTGTAACCGTTGTAGCTTCGATAAGTTGTTATATTATGATTGTGTAATCGTAATCCCTTGTTTTCTTAGTTTTACGGTTTTCACTTCAAGGTTTTCACCATTAATAGATTAGAATCGATTATGACTTCGTGGTTACTGGCAAATTGTCCCAATGGGTTGAATTAGGATGAAGCCCTTCATTTTCGCAATATTAAGATTGTTTGTATATCGTTATTGTGATAGGAGCGGATTTGTGAAGATTGTTTGGACCGAAACCTTTTCTTTGTCGTTTCCTTCGCATCATTTATTCAAGGCAAGTACATGTATTACATTCCGTTATGTGAGTACGGTTTTGATGCGAATGAAGTAAATTGTGTTATTGTATGGATGTTGTTGTCGTTATTCCACCCGGGGATGGCATGTGTGGCCTCTGGGGGCCGATATTAATACGTACGGCCACGGAAGTGGACTTGGGTGCATGTGTTGTTGTTCTTACACCCGGGTGTTGGCCACTAAGTGTACTGGATACAGCTTGGAAGGTGTTTTAAACAACAAGCTGTACTGATTTTAAATCTGAGTGCATAGCGGAAGTCTTAAATAGTAAGTTGTTGTGGATACAACAACTCGATGTGCAGTGTATACTTAAATAATCACAGTTTAGTAAAACAGTAAAGGCAGAAGGTAAATAACACAGTATTTAAAGTGGTTCACGGTAAACCCCTCTACGTCCACTGGTCCTCCACACAGGAGTAAAAAGTTTATTATAATTACTGAGTACACAACTACGTAATTATAACAACACTTAATTAATATATCGTTCACACAGATTGATATAAAGATCTTAGCTTCAACCGTTCACACAGATTGGTTTGAGCTAACACTTGACTGGCCTCTTCACACATAGTTCTGAAGCTTTGTCTTCTTCGATGCAATTTCTTCACACACAGTTCCGGAGTAGCAAAGATTCTCAGTCCACACAGGGCTGATGGGTTTGTTCAACGATTAGAACAATATATGAACAACAACTTTGACTTTCTGAGCTTCTAGCTGATGATGTGTTGTTCACGGTTTGAGCACTGTATATCTTTTATATCTGAATAGCAGTGAGCTTTGGAGATATGTTTTGCTCTAATGTATATGATAATAACTTCGTAAGCTTTTTGTAACTGGTAACTGATCTTCAACGCCTTTAGGAGATATATATATATATAGTCTTCTGAAAATATATCCGTTGAGATAAATCCGTTGAGCAAGATTCCGTTCCAACGGGATGATGTGTTTGAATAAAACACGATCCGGATTTTGCGGGATTTGAAGATCTGTTGACTTACAGTATTTAAATACTTTATCCTTTAGTATTTAAATACTTCTTTATCAACGGGACTTGACTTCTAGAGAATACTGAAGATTCCTTCTTTGTCCTGTTGAGAGCTGTATGGAAGGATCACTGTATTGTTAATTCGAGACAACTTCCATACTTAGTATTTATTAGACTTCTTTGCTGTATGATAGGTTCCACTGTATGCTGGATCTACGAGAGGTCTTCGATACAGGTTGACATATTTGATCAGCTTTTCGATATAGTTTCCTTACTGTATACTGGATTGACATATTGTCAAAACATCTCTATCATCACTAATCGATACAGGGATTGTTCATCCTGACTGTTTCGATACCGGGTATTTGTTATCCCAACAATTTCCCCCTTTTTGACAATTTGCTAAGACTTAAATCTTTCAAGCTATCTTGATGATGCCAAAACCTTCTTCATGAAGCTAATGACCTTCTTGATGACTTCGGGCAGATATCTTGGTCTTCTGTCAAATGATCTGGCTTTCAGCAACTTAGTCTAATTTGTGAACTGCTCGCAGGCGAGTTCGATACAGCTAAGAGTTTTTACAGCTTAAGCTTATGATTGGCGCGCAGGCACAATCTTACAATGTATTCTAGATGCATACAACTGAATCTATAAACTATTCGCAGACAAGTTCGTACAACTTAATTTTTAAACAAGTTTCTATACTTATGTTTAATTACAACAAATGAATTAAATTACGTAATTATATAATAACACAGTAGATTACGAGTTGTAATCTTCAAGACAGGCAAAATTTTATTGATACTGAAATAGAGTACAAGGATTGCTGTTTTGAAAGTAAAATTACAAACAAAAATAATACACTAAGGATTTCATCTCCTATAATCCAAGTGTCTCCATGGTCTCTTGTCGGGATCATTCTCGGTTCCACACCACCAATGTTGTAGGGAATCATTGCATCGATCTAAATAGATTGCTATACCATCGTATGATTTGTCGAAGGCAAGAATCCAGTCCTCTGGGTGGGTGATCCGATCTCCTCTTCTATGTTTGGACTTCATTTCTTGTTGGAGAGGAAGCTTTCCTTCTTCTAACAACTTTGTAAATTTATCTGCATCCTCCGCCAAGGTTTTATATCCTTTGAAGATGGCGGATTCCCTGACGAGTTTTGAAAAATATCTCATCAGTTCATTTCTCCTCCATTGCTTCACTTCTTCAGCAGTGGGATGTCGATTGGTTGGCAGACGAATTTCAGAGGGTCTTACGATCATGTTTTTCCATGGGACATTGGGGTCATGAAACTCAGGTCGAGAACCTGAAATACTGAAACTTTGAGAGGGAGCAGCTAATTTGTTAAGCTCTGCAGTAATGCTGTCTTGAGCAGCATTAAATTCCCTTTCGTGCTGAAGCCTTGTTCTCCTTGCGGCTTCTCTCGCTTCTTCCCCCTTTTTGGCTTCATCAAGACGTCCTAGGATCTCTAGAGCGGCATCCTGTTTCGTCTCAATATTTGACATTCTCTCGACAAGGGAGGATAACTTGTGACATATCTTTGATATTTTTGTCATGGGCTCGCAATTGAGAACCTGATTTGATCAAGGCTGATGCTGTCTTGGCCTCAGATATGCGTAGCTTGGATTGCTCTTCTCGCAGGATCTGCTCTTGCCTTTCTTGCAGATTGCTTAGGGCCTATTTGAAGACATGTGGCAGGACAGTGAAGGCTTCGACAACATGAGAAACTTCATGCCTTAAACCAGTCATTTCTTCAACTGCCGATGTGTGCATCCAATCCAAAGCTTTTTCAACTGAGTGAAGGGCATTCACTGCATCCTGAATGAATACAGTCTGGAGGCCAAGAGCACGCAAACGCTCTTTCCTAGCTTCAGTGCGAGGAGAATATGGCTTGGCAAAATCTTCTGCTCCATTCAACCTTCCCAAATTCACGTTAGGGCGTGAATTGAGTTGGACATCCTCAGGTGTAGTACCATCGTCGGATTCTAAAACAGTTGGTGGGGCGGGAGCTGATTCGATTTAGGCGGCAGGAGATACAACATCCTCCTGTTTCGAAGGGATTTCTGTAGACACGAATACATGAGGGATTGATTCCTCCTGGTGTCTCTCAGCGTCTGCCTGTTCCGGCAGAGGGACTGATTCCTCTTGCTGGAAGGCGCATGATTCTTCTTCTTCTTCAGCGACAGCAGCAGGCTCGGGTGCCTGTTCCGAAACGAATGGTTGCTCCTTCGCTACAGGAGGGATTGATTCCTCCTGGTCGGGATTAATTTCTGGCTGTTGCGAAGGGGGCTCATTATGGCTTGATGGTACTTCATCATCATGTTGAACTTGGGGGACATCTATTTCGTGAGCCTCCTCACGGCTCATTCTCAGACCTGCCTGAAAGGCATCGTCGTCGTCGTCTGAGTCATGGTCTTCTTTTGGATATTTGGGAGATTCCTCGGACTTATCTTTTCCTTTCCTTCTGGCATCTGATTTGTGAAAAAGATGGCTTTCAATTAACGATTTGCAGCAAAGATTATCCCATTGGATCAGGGCTTCAACTTCTGTAGAGTCCGTCACTTCCAACACGAATCTTTCTTCATTGCTCCAGTCGCTCCAGTTGTATAGGGTGTCGTATGGAGCTAGCCTGTAGCTTTTTCATAGAAGAAATCTTTCATAAGCCTGTTCAATTTGCATAAAAAGAAGGGTTTCATTGATGATAGAGTCCGGGGAGGGACTTCGTACAACGTTTGTATCCGCTGTATCGATTGGTTCCTCTACAGGTGTGGGATCCTGTATGGAAGAGGGATTCCTTACAGGGGATGGTACCCCGAAGGAAGGTGGATCCTGTACGGGTGTGGAATTCCGCATAGGAGGGTTAGCTGTTGGCTTCAAAGGGGCATCCGAATCGCTAGAGTCTTCCAAGTTGGCAGATGTCTTCTCATCCGTCATTGCCGCCAAAGGCTCGGGATTTACTGTCGATACAGTAACGGGCATCTCTTCCACAGGGGTTGGGCCCTAGGGTAATTCATTAGTGGGTTGCGCCATGCTAGGAGCATCCTTGGAGGGTTTTGTAGATTTAGCTTTTGTGAGCCTCCTCAGCTTCTTTTTCGGCTTCTCAGCAGCAACAGGTGTCTTGCTGTGAGATCACTTTCGTTTTTTTGAAGATTCCACACTCTGGGACTTCGAAGAAACATCCATTGGATCTTCAAAAATGGGCATACTGCGGACGGATGGTTGGTTGGCGATCAGGGTGCTCTGGTTAAAGGCCGAAGGCTTGACGCTTCCTAAGTAGATCCGGGAACTTATTTTCTTTGCATCTGCGGATTGTGGTAGTCCGCACTTCGTCAAAATGTGGTTTAGAAACAGACCAAACGATTTCTTTTGCGACGCAGGTTTTGACACTTCTTCCTGCAGACGTTTCAGAATTATTTGACACCAATTGACCTTTTCACAGGTCATAATTGCTACCATCATCCTAAATCTAAGATTTGTGCACATCTCAAAGGCACCAGTGCGATTCTGGATGATACGGCAACAAAAGTCATGCAAGTACATGTATGGCAAACAGAAATTTTTCTTGTGACAGGTAGTGTGAGCAGATTCAACTGAAGCTGATCCTGTGAACAGGCCATAGTACTTGGTCAACAGCTCTTGAGACCCAAAAGTCTCAAGGTCTTCCATGGTCAGGCCATCAGCGGGCAACCTGAAGATTTTGTGGAGAAGTTCTCGGTCGATGCGGATCTCCACTCCGTGGATGACAGTGGTGATGTCAGCGACTTGGCCTCCCTGGGCCAGCAACAGAAAGCGGAAGGCAGCGTTGAGGTAGAAGTCCTCAACCAAATGGACGTCGTATTTCTCGACGGTGTGGCTCCCAATGCGGTAGAGGCCTTGCTGACGGATTCTGGTGATGATGAACTCCATGGGTTCGTTGTCATTAGTTACAGTGAGAATTGGCTCGATGATGACAGATCTGGAGAAGATCCGTCCACCAATGATGTTCGAGGCTTTCTTGAGGGCGGTGGCAGAGGTCTGAGCAGACACCATTGATGAATCTCAAGAAAAGATGAAAAAAAAAGATTAAGAGAAATTTGCAGTAAAACGCAGAAAAACTTGTAGGCAGTATTTGCTTGAGTGCTCTCAAAATATACAGAAGGCGTAAAGAGTCTCAAATAGCAATTTCAGTCCTTTTATAGTGGTCGGCGAAGAAGGGTTTTTCAGAGAACGAATGGTCAGATTTAAGGGATGGGAACCGACGTTTGAAATGAACGGTCATGATGGACTGAGTGTAACTGGTACACTTATCCATGGAATGTTAAAATATGAGCGGGTCCCACTTCTGACATTTGTTGTTACCCTTAATGCCTGAAACGGCAGTTTTAAATATTAAACAATTTGAAAACATCGCGGCTTTTGAGATTCGATTGTCCAGATGTCGTGTAAGGCATTTAATGTAAATGATGTTTGACATGAAAACCGGGCACGTGGACAAAAATTATTTTTAAAATGAAATATTATAATATATATAATGAATTGAAATTCCATAGTATGTGCTGTATCCGTGACGATACAGCGTTCCCCCTTAAAAGGTACATATAGGTTTCAATTCCATACAACAACTTTTGGATTAATGCTGTATTCATGGGTCATACTGTATTCCCCCTTAATTATTGCACACGTCAGCTGTAGGATGATTCATATCACTTTGTTCACTACAATGCTGTATTGAAGGTTCTGAGTGTACAGATAATTAATGGTGGATACTGTATTCTTGGGTCTTACAGCATTCCCCCTCAATTGTTGAGTAAAAACAGTAAATACTTAGAGGGAGTCAGGCTGTAGCAATCCCAATTCTTGTCGAAGCATGTTGAATCTTGCTGTGTCGAGAGGTTTGGTGAAGATGTCGGCCAACTGAATATCTGTATGAACTTTTTCTAGCCGAACATCCTTGTTCTCGACATGATTCCTTGTGAAATGATGCTTCATGTTGATGTGCTTAGTGCGCAAGTGCAGGACAGGATTGTGCGTTATTGCAATTGCATTCGTGCTATCACACATAATTGGCGTTTCCTTGGCTTCAATCCCATAATTTGACAATTGTTGCTGCATCCAAAGGATCTGCATACAAAGAACTACCATGACATAGTATTACGATTGGTAGTGGAAAGTGAGTTTGCCAATTGCTTCTTACTGAACCAAGAAACAAGTCTAGGTCCAAGAAATTGACAAGTTCCACTTGTACTCTTCCTATCTAGCTTGCAGTCTCCAAGATCCGAGTTGCTGTATCCAACTAAATCGAATCCGCCTTCTTTAGGATACCACAATCCTACATCGACTGTTCCTTTAATGTCCTTCAGGATTCGTTTAGCTGTATTGAAGTGTGATTCCTTGGGTGCTACTTGATATCTCGCACACACTCCTACAGCAAACTGGATATCGGGCCTACTAGCCGTTAGGTACAGGAGCGAGCCAATAAGCTTCCTGTAGAGTGATTGGTCAACCGACTTTCCGGCTTCATCAGCACTAATTTGCACGGAAGTGCTCATGGGAGTTGGCGATGATTTGGAAGTGTTCATTCCAAATTTGTTGAGAAGCTCCTTCCGTATTTTCTGGTTGATGAAGATCCCCGTAGGCAAGCGCTTTACACGCAAACCTAGGAAATAACTAAGTTCTCCCATCATACTCATTTCAAATTTACTTTGCATGAGATGAGAGAACCTTTGACACAAAGCAAGGTTAGTTGAACCAAAAATTATATCATCTACATAGATTTGAACCATTATAAGGTCATCACCTTCCTGTATTTTGAACAAGGTTTTGTCCACAGCACCTTTCTCAAATCCATTATTGGTTAGATACTGGGTCAAGGTCTCATACCAAGCTCTAGGGGCTTGCTTAAGTCCATACAGTGCTTTCCTCAGCCTGTATACTAGATCGATGCAATCTGTGTTGGCAAACCCTAGTGGTTGTACAACATAAACTTCTTTGGCAAGGTCTCCATTTAGGAATAGACTTTTGACGTCCATTTGGTATACAATGAAGCTCTTATGGGCGGCAAAGTCTAAGAATATCCTAATGGCTTCTAGTCCGGCTACAGGGGCAAACGTTTCATCATAGTCTATGCCTTCTTCCTGTCTATAGCCTTGTGCGACTAGTCTTAATTTATTCCTTATAATAAGTCCATTTCGATCCTTTTTTTTCTAAATACGCATTTGGTTCCTATAACTGATTGATGCGTAGGTCTGGGTACAAGATACCATACATTGTTTCTTTCGAAACCGTTAAGCTCTTCTTCCATAGATGTTATCCAATGAGAATTATTAAGAGCGTCTATGGTAGAAACAAGTTCGGACTGGGCTAAGAATACAACAATAGTGCACATGTTGAGTCTTCTAAGCTCGTATTGAGATTTCTATTCAGGAAATGGTGATTTCTCAGTATCTAGTTCTTCTTGTGCATACAGTACATTTCCTTGTGTACTCTGTATTCTCCTTCGGGTAGAAACACCAGCATCAATGTTTCCAATGATCAGCTCTTGTGGGTGATCTCTCAACCATATTCGGTCGGGTTCTAATTCAGGGTCCCGTACTGTATCTGGAGTTGCTGTAGTTTCAGCTTCATCTTGTATAACATTGGATTCATCTACGTCGATTCTTACAGCTGCGGGGTTGATTTCTAGGTCAACAACAGGTTCTATGGGAGTTGGTGGATCTAAGATGGAGAGTTGTTGGATGTTCTGAGTAACATCTTCTACTCCTGTAGGGTCATGGTGAGGTTCGTCGAACACTACATCAACTGATTCCTCGATCGTCAGCTTCCTTTTATTAAAGATCCTATAAGCTTTGCTGACGAAGGAGTATTTACAAATATTCCTTCATCCGACTTCTCATCAAAGGTTCTAAGTTGATCCTTACCATTATTCAACACATAGCACCTGCATCCAAAAATGTGAAAATATGAAACTAACGGAGTTTTGTTGTTCCATACCTCGTATGCTGTTTTGTTGTGGTGTTTGTTGACGATACAGTGGTTTTGAGTGTAGCATGCTGTATTGGCCGCTTCACCCCAGAAACGCTGTGGCAACTTGCTTGCGGCAATCATTGTCCTTGTAATTTCTTTCAGCGTCCTGTTCTTTCGCTCGGCAACACCATTTTGTTGAGGTGTACGGGCAGCTGAGTATTCGTGCTGTATCCCTTTCTCCAAATAGTACTGCTCTATAAAGCAATTAGTAAATTCTGTACCTCTGTCGGAACGAATGGACACGATACTCAAGCTCTTTTCATTTTGAATCTTTCTCAGGAGCTCGGGCAGCTTTGATGTTGTTTCCTTCTTCTTGCTTAAGAAAATCGTCCAAGCATACCTGGAGTAATCATCAACAACAACAGGACAATATTTCTTACCTCGCAAACTTACCGGGTCTACAGGACCATAGAGATCCATGTGTAGTATTTCCAACACTCTTTGGGTTGAAAGGTAGGATTTGCTCTTCAGGGTTGACTTGATTTGCTTGCCTTTCTGACATGGTCCGCAGACGCTGTTTTTTTTAATGACACATTTGGTAATCCTCTTACCATTCCCTGTCTTGAGAAATTGTTGATCATCTTGAAGTTGACATGAGACATCCTCTTGTGCCATAACCAGCTTAGATCTGCAGTGCCTTTGGCAACAAAGCATGGAATTGAGGAGCTCATAGGCTTCCAGTCAGCAATATACATGTTACCTGATCTGCTTCCTGTAAGCACAACTTCTTTGGTCTGGATGTTCTTGACTCTACAACGATCTATATAGAATTTCACCGAGAACTGTTTGTCACAGAACTGGCTGATACTAAGTAGATTGAACTGTAAGCCTTCAACATAAGCTACATCGGTGACTTTGAATTTTTCTACAAGAAGGTTTCCTTTTCCTCTTGTTCTTCCTTTAGATTTATCACCGAAGCACACTTTTGGACCACGACCTTCTACGAAATATGATAGCTTGCTTTTATCTCCGGTCATGTGCCGAGAGCATCCACTATGGAAGTACCAGATGTCCTCCTCTAGGATGTCCTGTATGCAAAGAGATTAGGTAGATTTAGGTCCCCTTTGATTTATGGGTCCATGAATGTTAGTGCCTTTAGGTACCCAAATTTTCCTGACGGCAATTGGTTTACTGTAGGCCACATTCGGTAGAGTTGCGGTATCTACATGGGGCATATACGTAGTTGCTATAACCATGATAATTGTTATGCATGTAAAATTCAGGGTTATTATTATTAGTCCAGTACGAGTGCCGTCTTGGAGGTGGAGCCATTTTCTTTGGCCTAACAGCTTGCCTTCTGGGTCTCCAGTTGGATTCCCAATGCTGTGGTTGATACTGTGCGGACACTTGCTATCTCGATGGATAATGCGGCTCCTGTATCCAATACCTAGGCGTGCTGTACTGATAGTACTGCCGTGTGGGCCTTTGATATTTGGATACAGCCTTCCTTCTGAACGGCTGTTGGCGCTGTAGATATGCTCGGGGAGCATGCTGTTGTGTGCGCCTTTCAGGTCTGAATGGGTGGTGATTCCGCTGTTTGGAGTATGATTGAGGTGGCGGAATGGCAGCCTTTGCTGTTCGCTGTGTAACAGGTTCTTTCATAGGACTCGAAGTTTCTTTCGACACAGGAATGGGTTCCACACCCCTGACAAACACTGTACTAGTTTTCCCTTTGTTTGAACATGAGCTGTATCCTAAGCCACTTTTATCATGAGCATGTTGCCCAGTGCTCGGAATTTCTTCCATTCTTTTGGACGATTTCTCGAAATATTTCAGAATGGTCTCAAGTTCATCTTCTCGTTTTTCGAGAGTTTTGACTTTGGCTTGAAGTAGAACAAAATCATTTGTCTTGCTCTCATTGTGAGTTTTAACTTCACTTAGTCATGAGTAAATTGATGATTGCACTCCATGAGTTTTTCATAATTGACTTTGCTGGTTTCACAATCAATAGACATGTTTTCATATTTTATTTTCAGCAAGTCATTTTCATCTTTCAGCTCTAGGTTACACAGTTGGAGCTGTATATTCTCATTTTTCAATTTCTCATGGGCTTTTTGAATATTTTTAAATTCATTCATCATGTTTTAAAAAGTATGCGATGCATTTACTGGAATGGCTGAGGTTGATCTTACCTCATCATCGCTGTCTTCATCTTTCGGAATGTCCTTGGTCATAAAGCACATATATGCTTTATCATCGAATTCATCGTCAGATGAGTCACTTTCAGTGACCACCTGAAGACATTCTTCGGATTTGGATGGAGTGGGGGAGGCTTATGATTCTCTTATCAGTGCCTTGAGCTTGTTTTTTCAAGCACGTCTTGATTCATCCCTCTCTTGTTGCTCGACTTTTGGCAACCTTTGAACTTTGGGATGAGGACATTTGTTTGCATAATGTCCTGGTTTCCTGCAATTATAGCATAGGTTAGCGTCACCAGATAAAGTTTCGGTACTTACCTTGTGGATAGGTTTGGGCCTGTAGGGAGTCTTTCCAGACTGTTTGATGAACTTCTTGAACTTCTGCATGAGATGCGCCATTTCATCTTGAGACAGGATGTCGTCGTCACTGTCAGCATTCTTGTGACTAGTCTTTGACGAGCTGGGCATGCTGTGTCGACGGTTCGATACAGCGGATAGTGATGTAACCTTTGAAGGAGATTCTTCAGTTTTCTCTCTCCTGTCAATATCATACTCAAAAGCTTTGAGGTCAGAGAAGAGATCAAAAGTAGATATTTCATTTAGATTACACGACACATGCATAGCTGTGGTCTTAATATCCCATCGGGCAGGGAGAGATCTGAAATTTTTTAAATTCTTCTCCTTTTGGGTATAAATTTTGCGCAAAGCTTCAAGTTCACCAATAATTGCAGTGAATCTGAGGTCAAGTTCCTCAAATGTTTCAATTGATTTCATTTCAAAAGATTCAAATTGGTGAGTCCGTTTTGAAATTTTGTTTTCTTTTGAGAGCTCAGTTCCCTCACAAATCAACTTGAGTTTATCCCACTTTGTCTAGGGTGACAAACAATGCATTCTTCACAACATTGTCGAGGTTGGCACGCTTTCTTTCATCTGTGGTCCATTGTTCGCGCTCTTTCTCGAGCATCTCAGCATGGGCTTGGCCTTCAATCCTTGCGGCCGTGTTTACCTTCATTATCTTGATGGGGCCATCCTATATAACAAAAATCATCTCTTCGTGCATTGCTGCAAGATGTGCCTACATCCTGATTCTCCAATCATCAAATTCATTAATAGAGAACATGGGCACTTTGTTGATCATTGATGTATCCATGTGAGAATGTGGGAATAAATAAGACTGTTTTATAAAATAAGTGATTTTGGATCTGATTCAGTTAAAAATACGACTGATTCTTTTTAGAATCAACTGCTCCGATACCACTTGTTGGCCACTAAGTATACTGGATACAGCTTGGAAGGTGTTTTAAACAACAAGCTATACTGATTTTAAATCTGAGTGCGTAGCGGAAATATTAAATAGTAAGTTGCTGTGGATACAGCAACTCGATGTGCAGTGTATACTTAAATAATCACAGTTGAATAAAACAGTAAAGGCAGAAGGTAAACAACACAGTAATTAAAGTGGTTCGAGGTAAACCCCTCTACATCTACTGGTCCTCCACACAAGAGTAAAAAGTTTATTATAATTACTGCGTACACAACTACGTAATTATAACAACACTTAATCAATATATCGTTCACACAGATTGATATAAAGATCTTAGCTTCAATCGTTCACACAGATTGGTTTGAGCTAACACTTGACTGGCTTTTTCACACACAGTTCTGAAGCTTTGTCTTCTTCGATGCAATTCCTTCACACACAGTTCCGGAGTAGCAAAGATTCTCAGTCCACATAGGGCTGATGGGTTTGTTCAAGGATTAGAACAATATACGAACAACAGCTTTGACTTTCTGAGCTTCTAGCTGATGATATGTTGTTCACGGTTTGAGCACTGTATATCTCTTATATCTGAATAGCAGTGAGCTTTGGAGATATGTTTTGCTCTAATGTATATGATAATAACTTCGTAAGATTTTTGTAACTGGTAACTGATCTTCAACGCCTTGAGGATATATATATATATATAGTCTTCTGAAAATATATCCGTTGAGATAAATCCGTTGAGCAAGATTCCGTTCCAACAGGATGATGTGTTTGAATAAAACATGATCCGAATTTTGCGGGATTTGAAGATCTGTTGACTAACAGTATTTAAATACTTATCCTTTAGTATTTAAATACTTCTTTATCAATGGGACTTGACTTCTAGAGAATACTGAAGATTCCTTCTTTGTCCTGTTGAGAGCTGTATGGAAGGATCACTGTATTGTTAATTCGAGACAGCTTCCATACTTAGTCTTTATGGGACTTCTTTGCTGTAGGATAGGTTCCACTGTATGCTGGATCTACGAGAGGTCTTTGACACAGGTTGACATATTTGATCAGCTTTTCGATACAATTTCCTTACTGTATGCTGGATTGGCATATTGTCAAAACATCTTTATCATCACTAATCGATACAGGGATTGTTTATCCTGACTGTTTCGATACTTGGTATTTTTTATCCCAACACCGGGGATGGTTAGACGGGACCTCTGGGGGCCGATACTAATGGGTACGACTGCGGAAGTGGTTTCCCACCCGGGGACGGTTCGACGGGGCCTCTGGGTGTCAATACTAATGGGTACGGACACGGGTTACCAAGCGTGGATAGTTGTGATCCGGAAACATGATGATATTCTGTTTTGATGTAAATGTGATATTCCGGAATATTGATTGAAAATGTTTTTCTAAAATGGATTGCTTGTGTCGAATCGTGTATGAATATAATGTAGTGTAATTGTGTACTTACACTAGCTATTTGAATGCTAACCCCTTAAATGGGGGAAATGCATTTTATGCATTTCAGGTATCGGTCGAGCTGAGGAGCTGGCACAGGATACGCATGAAAAGGATGGTCCAGCATGATGATGAGGCTCGAGTATGTGTTAAATGTTTTGTTATTTTGGTTACTTGGTGTCGTGTTGATCTGGTTACCTTTCAAATATTGTTAAAGTCCCTTGCGTGGGAAATTGAATACATGTCACTTGTGTTTTTGTCGGTGTTGAATTAAATTGTTTTGGCCGAGGTTGCGGCCCTACATTTTATTATTAAGATGTCTTATGGGATTTATTATGTGGATTATGTATCATATGATAGCCTGGTATACCTTGTGAAGGTTCTACAGCATGTAACGTCCCTTATGAGATTTGGGGTGTTACAGAAGATTCAGAATGAGAAATCCCTCTCCATCAACAAGATCAAATCAAAAAGAGGTGGAGAATTTCTCAACAAGGCAATAACTGAGTACAGTGATCAGAATGGAATCCATCATGACGTTTCTGCCGCAAGAACACCACAAAAAAATGGTGTTGCTGAAAGAAGAAACAGAACCTTGAAGGTATAATACCCACCTAAACTCTCATCTTTACAATTGTGTTCTTCGATTAAATCGAGCATTGTCGTACCATATCTGTGTTCATTGTAATGAAAATATTGATGAATTATGTTAAATTAAATCTTTGTCGTTCATACTATAGTTGATTGTTAGATATTATTGGGAGAATTTCATTTTTTACTTGTTGTTGCCTTAGCGTGCGTTAGCTTGTTATCTTTACGTATGCTATGTACGTAGCATTACGTATGTAACTCTCCTAGGTTAACATACGTAATGCGTGTATCTATCAACAGCTCGCCTTTCGGCGGCTGGGACCGAGCGTGGGTAGGTGGTCGGGAATCGATCGTGACAGCCTAGTCAAAGTCCATTACGTCCGTAATGACCCTGCCTTAGCGTACGTAATGTACTAGAGCCTTACGTACATCCATTTTGGTAATGTACGTAAGAACAAATGTATTTTGAGTTAGTAACATCTGAGAATCTTTTACGTACGTAATAGTCATAAGGTTACGTACGTAATGTTTCTAACGTAGGTTAATTTTTATCTATAGCATACGTAATGCTGAATTCGGGTTATAAAAGTATGGGTTGCCTTTCATTTCTGCATGACTCTATTCCATCCTCCCTCTCTCAAAACCGATCCCCTGCCCCCTTTGATCATATTCTTTCCCTCCAATCTCGTGTTAGAGCTACAACACTTATATTATAGCTTGGTGACTAGAAGCTAGGAGTGTGTTCTTGGAAGATTTGGTGCTATTCTTCATCCTTTTCTTGAGGTTGGTTATCTTACTCTTGTTGTTTCATATGATTGTTGATGTTAGTAGTAGAATAACCTTTTAGATCATGATGAACATTGAAGTTATGTACAAATTTGGTTTGGAACATGATAATATTGTTAGAACCATTCCTTGAATGATTGATGAAGTTGTGGAATAACATGTTCAATATAGAACTCTTAGGTAATCATGTTAAACTCAGGAGATTAAAGTTTAGAATATGTTCTTAATTGCTAGTAGGATCCTATGATGTTATAGCCATACATTGGAGAAGGTTTAACAACTCATTGGGAAGAATTTAACAATAATAAAATTTTAAAAATGTTATTCATCTAAAATGTTATTCCTCTAATTTCTTGGATGTCGAACTTCACTTCCGCTTCGGCTTCCTACTAATTTCTTGTAAAATGTTATTCATCTAATAAAATTTGTTTTTTTATAATAATAAAAATAATAATAATATCAAATATTCAACAACAATAAATTTTAAAAAACACCCTTAGAAAATTTAATTAAATTAAAGGGGCAATTAATCTTCAATGGTTTATTACACCAGGCCCGCCAGCCTGTTTACCGGTGGCCAGCGAATTTCTTTTCCTGCCAGCATCGCTCCGTCAGTTTTCTTTTTAATGGCAGGTCCGTTCCGCGTTGTTTTTCAAGAAACAACGTATTTTTTTAACATGATAATCTGAAATTTAATTATTTTAATCAAATTTTGATTCTATCATCGTGACATTAGAATAGAAATATCCCTAATTTTATATCAAATAATACATTATATAGTCAAAATCAGCTTATAATAAAAAATACGAATCCAATAGGTTATAGTAGAAAAGTATGGTATTTTAAACTCGAATCCCCCATCCAAGCAAAGAGTTCGTTTCCCAACTATAAAAACCGTGTCTAGTGGCGCAAAAAAAGGACAAAAATAAAAAAATAGAGCAGTTGGTATTTGAGCCTTTACGTTGATGTTTAATGAAGGAATAAAAAATTAGCATGAGATTAAGACTCTAAGAGTTTATTGTTCGACTTTGAATTGAAATGTATAAAGGACGTATATTGAGTGTATATTTAGCAACACCCAAGGATAATCATCTAAGTTGTACTAGTACTAGCACTGATATATGTGTGTGAAAAACATAATTCAAATATGCACAACTTTGTTGAAGGGAAAATAATTGAGACAATAAAGTAGGGCAAATGTTGTTTATTCTCATTAATATCATCCTTTAAATAGGCAGAGATACATACAAACAGGCATGATCCTACCCTAACTAGGAAAGCCCGTAAACTAATAGACTTAGACACACATTGGGTATTATTACTTTAACACTCCCCATTGTGCCTAGTCTACAAGCGCATGTCATGTTGTCTCGTTAAAACCTCGACAAGTAAAAATCCAGTGGGAAAAATATCTTGATCATAGGGAAAAGAGTACTAGACACATCAAGTTTAGACTTCGTCCTTTGAATCTATCCTTCATATGATCGTTACATTTAATCATAGCGCTACTAAGGTGACCATTCCATCGATACCTAAGATCGTACATCTTGTTACCTCGTTAAAAACCTTTCTTAGTGATAAAAACCCCATGGGAAAAATAACCATTGGAAGGAAAAGAGTATAACGTACGGTGTAGATGTAAGACTGCTCCCCAAGTCTACATCTCCCCCCTTGTTAGGAATACCTGTTAGATTTTGATGATATCATCCCTGTATTATGAATTATTCAAATGTATGCATCTGAAGTACTTGGCATTGTAAAGAAGAACCAAATGAGTATCTTATATAGGCCTTAAAAGTTAGTCTAAGTTTTGATCAAGTGTTGATCAGTAACAAAATCGACTAAGTATAGAACTGCCTTTTATCAGAGAAGTTTACATGCAAATTCATTATCAGAGAAGTTTTGGTCAACGCAAAACATCAGAGAGATTTGACCAAAACTAAGCTGCAGTCAAGTTCTGAAGAAGGCGATACACCAGACAAGTTGCTGCCTTGTCACTTCGGATGTGCTTTTGAGTTGGTCAACGCAGAATATCAGAGAGGTTTTACCAAAACCCATCTACAGTCGAGTCATCAGACGAGATCTGGTCAACATAAATATCAAGCTGAAGTTTGACCGTCAAAATAGAGAACATTCATGAGGTTAGAGAACTTCAGAGCAGAGAACTTTATATCATAGAAGTTTCATCAGAGAAGGTTCACCGCACATCAGGCAGGTTTGACCAAGAGATATCATATAAGTTCTCAAGTCAAGACATCAGCCAAGTTCAAGACACTCGGTCCACGCCAGCAAGCGTTGAAAGTCAATAATTACGGAAAGCCACATGCAGACATAAGGAGATAAACTGAAATGATTCCCGGAAAGCTAGGAATAAAATATTCCTTGAGATCCACGTTCTGAATACTTATGATTATTCTAATCAAGAATAATGGTGCTAACAAAAGAAGTCTTTCAAACGTTCAGAATTGAAAAAGAGGAATCAAGCCGTGCAACGGAATGATAAGATAAACAAAGAAGTCCACTCTCCAACGGACGGATTTGTTACAGTGATGCAACGGCTACGAAGAAAAGCTCAAGATTCGTACTATAAATATCTGAATATCAGAATTGAACAAAGTAGGATGCGAACAATACTTACAAGCGATCAAAGCAAACAAATAGCATCGTGAAAGAGCAAGCTTAAACAGTCATATTCTGAGAAGCTCTTTAGTTGGAGAAGACAAACACTCGTGTCTTTAAATCTGAGTAAGGGGTACTTCTGTGAACGAGGTTTCAGAAGTTTCATGACTGATAAAGCATCCATGGGTTCTTGATTGGAAGGTGATAGACAGGTGAGAATTGTTGAGTCATCCACGGGTTTTCAATCAGGAGATGCTAGGCAGTCAAGGGAGTTGCAACGGCCACGAATTTCCACTGGTTAGAAGCTGTTGTAAAAAGGAAGAACTCATTGTAACATTTATCACTGGGTGACAGTTATAGTGAATTTATCTCCAACTGATTTGGAAAGAAGTGGATTAGTAGAGGATTACCCCACATCTGAAATCACTATAAGTGCTTGTGTGATTTACTGCTTTAAACATCACACATAACTGCTGCATACATATTTATTGTTCCATTAGAAAGTTATCTGCATTCGATACTTGTTATCTGCACTATTATCAGTTGTGTCTTCGGCATTAGCTGTCTGTAGTCGACATAAGTCATCTGCACTCAATCACGGCTGAGAAATTCACCTGACTTTCAAGAAAAGAGTTTAATAAGTCTCTTCACCCCCTAGACTTATTCCTGAGGACTTGTGACCTACTAGTGGAATCAGAGAGGTTGGTTCAATTTTTACAGAACCAGATCCATATATTGAATATATATTTTAATCTCTCGGTATAATGGAACACATGCAACACATGCACTCTAGATTACCTGTATTCTCTGTAGATGAATATGACTTATGGAAAATAAGAATGCAAGCTCATCTGTCATCCATCCATGATGACATGTGGTGTATCATTGAGGAAGGACCCTTCATATTTGAGAAGGATAATACACCAGAAGAAATTGCTGCTGGGAAGCCAGAGAAGATTCCCAAGAAGAGGACCGAGATGTCCCCTGAAGAGAGAAAGGTGGCCAACCTAGACAACCGTTCCAGAGATATCCTGTACCAGACTCTTGACAAAGTAACCATGGTCAATATCAAGAATTGCAAAAATGGCAAAGAAATTTGGGACACATTAGCTGTAATGTGTGAGGAAACCGAGGTGATAAAAGAAAATAAGTTGTCAATTGCCACTCAAAATTTTGACAACTTCAAGATGAAGAATGGTGAATTAATTGACCAGGTGGATGGAAGATTCACAGAGATAATAAATGAAATCAATTCTCTGGAAAAAAATATGGCAACACAACTGCCTTTTATCAGAGAAGTTTACATGCAAATTCATTATCAAAGAAGTTTTGGTCAACGCAAAACATCAGAGAGCTTTGACCAAAACTAAGCTGCAGTCAAGTTCTGAAGAAGGCGATACATCAGACAAGTTGCTGCCTTGTCACTTCGGATGTGCTTTCGAGTTGGTCAACGCAGAATATCAGAGAGGTTTTACTAAAACCCATCTACAGTCGAGTCATCAGACGAGATCTGGTCAACATAAATATCAAGATGAAGTTTGACCGTCAAAACAGAGAACATTCATCAGGTTAGAGAACTTCAGAGCAAATAACTTTATATCATAGAAGTTTCATCAGAGAAGGTTCACCGCACATCAGGCAGGTTTGACCAAGAGATATCATATAAGTTCTCAAGTCAAGACATCAGCCAAGTTCAAGACACCCAGTCCACGTCAGCAAGCATTGAAAGTCAACAATTACGGAAAGCAACATGCAGATATAAGGAGATAAACTGAAATGATTCCCGGAAAGCTAGGAATATTATTTGCCTTAAATTTTTTTAGTATATATATATATATATAATATTTTGATTTATGAGATTTTTAGATCTGGCCATAACACACTAAGTTTGCTATATACAAGCTTCTAAAATCGTTTTAACCGGTAAAAAATTGTATATTTCAAAAATTTTGAGCCTTAATCTCTCTTTCCAAGCCTTGTAGTTATCATATAAAATCGAGTCATTCGTTACCTTGAGAAAAGAAGAATCAGTCGATTGATGAAAAATAGAACTGAAATTTACTTAATTTGTGGAGTTTTTTATTTTTCATGCTTAAACTAAGAAATGATTTTCTGCAAAAATTCTATTCCCTAAAAAAAGGAGTCATTGGTGAAAAGAGCTACACGTTAGCAAATAACGGTATGAAAGTTATCACCTAAAAAAAATGACGAAAGGATAAGTGTTGAGCAGCAACAGCTGCCTAATTTTGGGGGTCTTAAAATTTTGTGAAAAATAAAGGACTAACCATTGTTGGTGCGTAGCTGCCGTCTCACAGAAAAATTGGTGAAAAGAGCAACACATTAGCAAATAATGGTGTGAAAGCTATCATCTTTAAAAAAAATTAGAAATTGTGTTGGTGAAAAGAGCTACACGTTAGCAAATAACGGTGTGAAAGCTATCACTAAGGGATGTAGTTTATGAGAAGATTTGAATTAATTAGCGGCTGAATTTCAATACACTCAATTTCGTGAAAAATCACAATATTTGATGAAGCCAATGAAATTCTTCTTCATATTGAGTCGAAAAATAAACGAGTGATCGAGAGCAACCATTAAAGGGAGACGTGTGTATCACGAGTGGGAAAGAAATAATCAACCTTTTGGGGGGAAAACCTTACATTTTGGAATTACAATACTAAAACCGTGTTTTAACTTCAAAATCATTAGTAGATTTATTTTGAATCTTGATTCCTTTATATCTACTGTATAAAGCTGGTTGTTGTGTATTAATGGCATTTTGATCTCCTTTTCTCTTTTTATATAATTATTTTTCTTAATTTGTGTGTGTATTAGTATTTTTGTGTCTTATTTTTAGTTTTTATTTTTTTTTTGTGAATAATAAAGAGTCTTGCTCGGGACTAGCAAGAATTCGAGTTTGGGGGTGTGATAAGTGTCAGTTTTATACACTTATCCATGGTTTGTATCGTTAAATATCACCCATAATTGAGCAAGTCTACTCGCTTTTTTGCTTTTAATTAATTAGTTTTTAATAATTTTATTTTTATCGGATCATGATGTAAATCTAGTCTTAATCGGATTGAATTACTGATTTACTCAAGAAATAACATGTTTATAAAATATTCTCTTTGTTGAGTTTTTATGTATTCATGTAGGGCTTTCCGAGACGAGTTCGGTAGTCTTTCCGGATTCAAAATTAGAGTTATATATCAAAAGTTATCATCCGAAGAAGATTTGGGGCACAAACGCAAAGTCTAAGAAATTCTGGGCTGAAAACGTAAATTTCAAAGCAACCAGTCAGCAAATTGACGAAGACAAGTTACGGCCGTAACTACTGAATGTTACGACCGTAAGCCGTCCTAGTTACGGCCGTAACTACTGAATGTTACGGTCGTAACTCTTGACAGATTGTGATAATTTGTCTAATTTTTTATACTTTTTGTGTATTATTGAGGGGATGGCTGGCATTGATCCGATCTATTGTAATAATACTGGAGTTTTGGAGCTATTAGATGACTTTAGGTGTACAAATAGACCCCTTAGATTCTTCATCATAAAATTATTCATCTTATAATTTCTCCACTTTTGTAATATTTTCTTTTTGTGTGAAGAACACACTTGTGTTCTTGAGTGATTTGTGTAAGTGTGGTATAGCATATGTTGTTCAGAGAGTTTATTACTTCTTTCTCCTTTATCTACTAAGGGAGTGAGGATCAATTCTTTCTCTTGATTCAACTAATAATGACCACACAAGCTTGTATTATGTATATTAAACCCTTCATGGGCTAAGTTACCTTTAGTTGGGATTATAAACAAGGTTAGTCATGTTATTTAAGTTTGTATAAAGATCTATTGTGAATTACTTATTATTGTGTGTGATTTTCATTGTTTTAACAATCTTTATTTATTTGGCCAATAAATGACGATATTTATGGTCTTCATATGTTTCGAAAGAAAATATGTTTGATTAGATCAAATGATCTTCACTCTAAGTTGTTCTAGGGGATAGAAATATACCTCTAGACCTTAGATGATTCTTTGAGTTATTTTCATAAATCCCAATGCTATGTATTGAAGCCAATCAACATAGAAATATAGTGGATTGATTCAATATGTAAGGGGCGTTTTATAGTTCGAAAGAGAAACCGTCTTTTTAAGGAAAATCGAATCTACACAACATAATAAGTAAATTCATCTTATGATCTCCTATACATCTTCTATAACTAATGACGAACTAAGTTTGTAATCCCAACTATTTCATTTTATCGTTAATCAATCTATTATTGTTGCAATCTTTTTATTTTCTTAAAATATTAGAACTATTATTGCATTTTCCTTGCAATTATTAAACCAAACTCTTTAATTGTGTCTTTCACTCATCTTAGTATCTATAAAAATAGACTAATAGTGTATAATTCAAATTATAACCAAACTTCCTCGTGGGATCGATAAACCGGACTCAAAAAGTCCACTTACTACTTGATACGATATCGTGCACTTGCGATAGTTACACTAAGAACGTGTCACTTAGCAAACCAAAGCCTATGAGGGACAATGGTCATCTAGACCGCAGCAAATTTTGTGCCTACCACAAGAGTCCCAGCCACAACACCAGCCAGTCCCGCGACCTCCTCAGACAACTCTGGAGACTGTTTGAGGAAGGCAAATTGGATAGCTTGGTTACCAAGCCAGAGCCCCGAGCACAGAGGACCGGGGGGCGCGAGCACCGACAGAACGATGGAATCCCTCTCAATCCAGTCACCAGGATCGAGCAGAACGATCCAGAGTACTCTGACGAATCAATCCCTCCAATCAACCCTGGCGGCCGGATCAATATGCTTCAGGCGGGAGGGTGGAAATCTCGGAGGCCTTTCCTCGGTTTCCACCATGTCGAACAGAAAGCGGAAGGCCGAATTGAGGGCGTTTGATGGGGTCCATGTCGTGGCAACGCCAGAGCCGACCATCTCCAAAGACGCGCTCATCACTTTCTCCAACAAGGATAGGGAGGGAGTGCAGTGCCCCAAAGAGGATGCATTGGTAATCTCTGCTTGTATCCTTGGGAAAATGGTCGATCGCGTGCTGGTTGACAATGGGAGCTTTTGCAATATCATATTCAAATCTGCTCTTGACCAGTTCGGCAACCTGACCAAGTTCATCAAGCCATTTGATACCGTGCTTCAAGGTTTTGGCGACAGCACAGTCCAAGCCTATGGAATGATCAAGCTCTCTGTCGAGCTAATATGTTATTACGATCCCAAGGTTAGGATTACTAGGAACCTCAATTTTGTAATCATAGATAGGCCCAACATCTATAATGGGTTCCTAGGTCGCCCATTTCTAGAAACCTTCGAGGCGGTCGCCTCTTCTTTCTTTTACTGTATTAAATTCCCCATTGCCGATGGGACGATCGGTACTGTAAAAGGAGACCAACTAATGGCTAAGAAATGTTTCAATTACTCTTGTGTCGTAACTTCTTTGAACACTTCCCATACTATTTATAACATTGAGACGATCGACAATCAACCGATGTAGGTCGACGAGCCAAGCACCTCGAACCAGCCCGACTCAGAGGGCGGCATCTCACATTGATTGACGGACGACATCGAGCCAACGATCGGCTTCGAGCCAAGCCTCGACATCGATCCAAGGATCGAGTCCGGAAATCGTTCCAAATGAGAAGCGACCGTCCCCATTGAAGAGTTGGAAAGTATAACGATAGATCTGGCTCGCCCGGAGCGGGAAGTACAGATCGGCACAAGCGTCGGCCTCGAGTTAAAGGATGATCTGATCAATTTACTACGTAAGAATATCAGAGTTTTGCCTGGTCGCATCAAGATATGGTCGGCATAAGTCCTGAACATGCCTGCCACTATCTAAAGATCGACCCGGCAAGGAAGCCTGTTCACCAGAAACGTAGAAAATTCGGTCCTGAGAAATACGCAGCGCTCGACATAGAAGTCAAAAAGCTACTCGACAACAAACTAATCAGAGTAGCTACAGACGAGCCACAGTTGGTAGCCAACGCGGTGCTCGTCAAAAAGCCGAGCAACTCCTGTAGGTTATGCATCGACTTCACTGACCTCAATGCGGCATGTCCAAAAGACCACTTTCCGATGCCCCATATTGACCACTTGGTCGATAGCACGGCAGGTTGCGAAATGATGTCGTTCATGGATGCTTTCACCGGGTACCATCAGATCCCAATGGGGATAAAACACACGTCGTTCCACACAGAAAAAGATGTGTACTTTTGGGTCCAAATGCCGTTCGGTCTAAAGAATGCGGGAGCAGCCTACCAACGGCTAGTCAACGGGATGTTCGCCAACCAGATCGGCAAGACCATGGAGGTTTACATTGACGACATAGTAGTCAAGAGCCTAAAAAAGGAAGATCACCTCAACGACCTTGCCGAGACGTTCGCCATACTCGAGAAGTTCCATATGAAGCTGAACCACAAGAAATACAACTTCGGGGTAAGCTCCGGAAAGTTCCTGGGGCACATTGTAAGCCAAAGAGGGATCGAGGCAAACCCCACCAAGATTCAGGCGATCCTCGACATGCAGGAGCCATGAAATGTCAAGCAGGTGCAACGCCTCACAGGTTGTCTAGCTGCCCTCAACCGTTTTATTTCTCGGCTCAGAGATAAAAGCAAGTCGTTCTTCGTGACCATAAAGAACAAGAAGTTTGCATGAACAAGGGAGAGTCAAATAGCATTCGCCAAAATCAAGGAGTATCTATCTAACCCCCAAATCTTGGCGAAGCCGATCCCCGGCGAAAAGCTATTCCTTTACCTGGCGGCCTCAGAGGCCGTGCTGAGTGCTGTTTTAGTGCGAGCAGAGAGGCAAGTCCACTTGCCGATCTACTTCATTAGTCAAGCGCTCCATGACGCGGAAACGCGTTACACGCCTCTGGAGAAGATCACCAACGCATTAGTCATGAGTGTTCGCAAGCTGAGGGCCTACTTCTTCGAACACCAGTTGGAGGTTCTGACGACTCTCCCTTTAAGGCAAGTTCTGCACCGGCCAGACACCAACGGGTGACTCCTCAAGTGGTCATTGGAGATCGACCAATACGGTATCACGTACGCTCCTCGCACGGCGATCAAAGGCCAAGCTCTGGCGGACTTCGTGGTGGAATTAACATTCCCTCCCAGTCCGACCCAGGTCGGCCGTCCGGCTTGGAAGTTGTACGTGGATGGCTCGGCAACCAACTCGCGAGCAGGGGCAGGGATTGTCCTCATCAGACCCGACGGCCAAAGTTTCACAAATGCTGTGCGTTTCAGGTTCCGTGCGACCAACAATGAAGCCGAGTACGAAGCCTTGGTAGGCGGGCTCGATCTAGCACTCGCCCTGGACGTTCGTCGCCTCCATATCTTCATGGACTCCCTCTTGGTCGTAAACCAAGTCAAGGGAGAATATGAGGCGCGCGGCGAACAAATGATCAAATACCAAGAATTGGTCGCCGAAATATGCACAAAGTTTGAAGAAGTGCTGATCGAACAAGTCCTTAGAGAGCACAACTCCCAGGCCGATACCCTATCCAAACTAGCGTCGTCATATGGGGCGGACAATTTCTCTAACATCCAAATCACGAAATAAACAAAGCCGGCGATCGACAGAATCCTGATTACCACAGTTGCCATCGCCGAAGAGAAATGGATGACTCCGTTGATTAAATACTTGAAGGACGGAACGGTCCCCGCTGACCATATCAAAGCTCGCCAGCTGCTGCTCCGTACAACCAGATACACCCTATTGTACGACCGACTTTACAAGCGAGCTTTCAGCCTTCCTTTCCTAAAGTGCATCACGCCGGAGGAAGGCCAACTCGTTTTAGCCGAGATCCACGACGAGATCTATGGAAATCATCCTGGAGGGCGAGCTCTTATCCACAAAACGACCAGGCAAGGTTTTTTTCTGGCCTACACTACAAAAAGACGCGATCGCCTACGCACGATCGTGTCACAGGTGTCAAGTGATGGGCCCGAACATCAAACTCTCGCCCAAACAGCTCACTTCTATGTACATCCCATGGCCGTTCGCCCAATGGGGAATCGACCTCATCGGTCCCTTGCCGACGGCGCCCGGGGATGTAAATTTTCCATCGTAGGAGTCGATTATTTCACGAAATGGGCTGAGGACGTGCCACTCAACAAGATTGGCCAAGAACAAGTAATCAAGTTCATTTGGAAGAACATCATATGCCGGTTTGGTCTACCCCAGGCTATCATCTTCGACAACGGAAAGCAGTTCGACGGTTTGGAAGTCATACAATTCTGCGAGAAATGGGGAATCAAAAAGTTGTTCTCGGACCCTTACCAACTTCAGACTAACGGGCAGGTAGAGGCTGTAAACAAGATTCTCAAACACACGATCAAAGCAAGACTCGAATCCAAACAAGGACGATGGGTGAGCGAGCTCCCGGACGTTTTGTGGTCCTACTGAACAACAACCCAAAACTCAACCGGCGAAACCCCGTTCGCCCTCGCCTTCAGAATAGAAGCAGTGATCCCTTTGGAGATCGCCGTCCTTAGCCACCGAACTGAACAGGAAATAACGACGGACAATAATGTAGCCCGACGGATCGACTTGGATATGCTCGAAGAGCGGCGACTGACCTCGGAGATGAAGAACACAATCCACAAAAGGAGATCCGAAAAGTTCTTCAATTCAAAGGTCAAGGAAAGGCGATTCCAAGTGGGCAACCTAGTCCTCACACGGGAGTATTCGTCCCGAATTGGGAAGGCCCCTTCAGGATATCTAAATGGCTGGCCAGAGGAGCCTACGAATTCCAGCACCCAGACGAAACTCAAGACCAATATCCCAGGAACACCGTACATTTGAAGAAATACTACCAATAAAAGCTCTGTATTCAGTTACCCAATGTACAAAGAGTTTAATGAGATTTTCCAATCCCATCTATATGATTCGCCTCGACAAAACAAACAAATAAAAAAGAGGACGACTCGATCGCACTACAAGAGGTCGTCATCTAACCTGACAGACCTATGCAAGCGATCGCCCCTCCAAGCACAACGTATACCATCGAGGATCGTCATTCAACATGGCGATCCTAGGTAGAAAAGTGCAGCCATGCTCCTGGAGGTCGATGGAACCGAAAACTACGTCCATGCAAGGTTCCTTTGGGCTGCGATCGCTCGCCCTTCGTTTAAATACGAGGCGGGCATAGCCGAAGGACCCTCCAAACAAATCTGTGGACACGCTCGCCCGCCTCAAAGGTTCATCATCCAATAGGATGAACCTGGACAAGGCGATGCATCCCTACCCCCATCACAACATATACCGTCGAGGGTTGCCATCTAACATGGCGATCCAAGGTATAAAAGTTCTAACAAGCCGCGGACGTGGAGTCGAATAAACCGACGACGCCCTGTGCAAGGAGTCCTCCAGACCAAGACCGCTCGCCCTTCGTTTAAATACAAGGCGGGCGCAGCCTAACGGAGGACCCTCACAATAAAGTGAGTCGCGAGACAGACCTGCAGGTGGAATGTTCCTCGCACACAAAGACACGGTTATGGAGGTCGGTCCATCGGAGTCCGCGACCGTGCACGGTTCCTCAAGGTCGAAACAATCGGCCTCCCTCGAGGAATCAGCAAAACTGAAGATCGCAAGAAACAAACGAAAGATAGCCCACCAAACATATTATTTTCGTTCCCTTACTTACGCTAAGTAAACAAAACCAAGGGGCAAAGTGGAGCTATTCATACATGCGATCGGGAGGAAGGAACCATACACGATTGGGTTTGTTCAAACACACACATGACGATCGATTTTGTTCAAGAAATTTACAAGTAAGAATTTTCAAGTGTACCAATACATTCGGATCTATTCAGACAATTGTGCAAAGTCGAAGTGATGCGGAACATTCAGACAGTCGATCATACAAACAAGGCATCAGGTGCAACACTTGTATAAATTCATATGCAAACATTCAGAAGAGCCGATCGTACATATAAAGAATCAGATGCGAAAAGAAGTATTTTATTCCATTCAAAATGATTGTACGTACAAGCCCGAAGGCCATACAAGGAAAAACTGGAAATTACAAGGAAAGAAAAACAAAGTGACTTCGGCCTCGCTCAGGCCACCCCCGACTGGCCTTCGCCTCCTGCAGGCGGATCGACGCGTGCTTCCTCACCGGATTCAGGATAAACAAGTTTATCTGGCAACGGATACCAACTCAGATCGATCCCTAGGTCGGTGAGGTCAAGGATCGGCAGATAGAAGTTCAGCTGCAAAGGATGCTCAAGCACGTAGGCTTTGAAGGTTTCCATCAGAGGGCCGACCTCGAGCCCTACCTTCTTGGCAGCACGGATGGCGTCGGCGTAAGCCATGTAATATGCGAACTCGCCGACGTGCTCCACGTAGAGGTAGGGATCTGTCTCGATCGCCTTCAATTGCTCCTTCAACCCCACGGCCGTCTTGTCCGCATCCGCGAGCTCGGCTACCTTGGCAGCCAGTTCCCCCTTCGTATTCTCCATCTCGCCGTTTAGCTGGTCTACCACCGCCTTCAGCCCGGTCACCTCCTCTTACGAGGCCGTGTGCAACCGACGAGCATCCATCATCTGGTTACGAAACCAATCTGCCACCGCCCGGGACCGGTCAAGCTCCTGCTTCATCCAGTAAAGATCTTGTTTGGCCCGTTTGGCCGTGTCAGTATATTCCTTCTCCATGGCGACGATCCGGTCGGCAAACTCGGCATTCTGGTTTCGAGCAGCCTCAATATCCGAATAGAGGCGAGCAGTAGAGGGTCGCCCCTCATAATCTTTAACAGCTTGGGCGGCCATCGTCGCCGCCTGGAGAGTCAGGGCAAGTGTCGCCTGCATGGCATCTCCAGACGGTCGGCGAGCAATCGCGTCAAGGTCGATCGTCCAAGCCTTAGGAAGAGAGGAGATGGCCCGGGAGATGTAGGAAGGAACGTCGATGGGTTGGCGCGGGGACTTTCTCGCCAGGAAATCCAACACCATTGGCGAGGTGTTCGGATCGGCAAGACGGACCCTGCAACACAAACAAAAAACGAAGAAGTTAGTATGCACCCCACACAAGTAGCTTAACTTAGAAAGATCAAACCAGTCTTACCTCACCGCCAACTCGGGGTCGCGGCCAAAATAGGTCTTGCCCCGTGGAGTCTCAGCATTGGCAATCACCGCAGTCTTCAAGAAGGCCGTTGAGGCCGAAGACCCCTCCGCCATTGGGACAGCGGAGATAGGTGGTGCAGCAACCGGCACCACCACAATGGACGCCTCCGCAGCGGCAGTCAGCATGGGCTCCTACGGCCTCTGCCTCTTGCTGTTGCGCTGGAGCTGCTCCTCATCCCGAGCCTCCAGCTCGACGACCGGCACTCTAATAGGTCTCTCCTCGGGGATAGGATGGGACGTCGTTGCAAGGGCACGACCCGCTTTCTTTCCTTGGTGGAGACGACCCAGAAGACCGGGGTTCGACATTAAAATCTCTCTCGGGGGCTCGGAGTACCGGGGAATGTGGATCTTTGTCAAAGAATAAATTCGGCCAAGTTAGACATCTATCTCAATCAGACGATCGTCAAGCAGAAAAGAGGAAGTAAAAATTTATACCTGGAACCTTTAGGTGGTGAGGGAAGCGAAACAATCGAGCACCCAACCAATGAGGTTCATTGTTGACCGTGCGAACGTCGAGGTAGTTGTCCGTCAAACTGCGGATCCACTCCCAAACGATCAAGAAGTCAAAAGGGAGGTCGCCGATCGCTGGAACAAGGAAGCCTGCAAAAAGGAAACCAAATTAGATTAGTCCAAGGTGTATCCGAACAAAGTGAGAGTTAAAACCCTTACTCGGATTCCTCTCCCGAAAACTGGTGGGGATATCCAACTCTTCCTCTGGCTTATCACTCGACGCCGACCTCCACGCTCCGCCGACCCAGCACCATTTTGCCAGGTCGCCCCGAACTTTGTTCGGCACCCCAAGGACCACCCTACCCATGCAACCCTGAATGTGGTAGCTGCCGATCGATCCCTTTTGCGCAGTCAGCTTGAAGAGATAGTTCATTTCCAGTGCAGAAGGTAGACGAAACAACCGATGACCGCCAAAAAGTGTCAAGGTACTAATAATCTACAGCCAGGCGTTCGGTGTCAACTGGAGCGGCGCCACATTCCAGGCGGACAACAAATATGACACGGCGAACAGCAATGGGAACCGCAAACCGGCCTCCAGGATCAGTTCATTGACGGCGACCAAACCCTCGGGAGGTTGGTCGGCACGTTCATTCTCCGAGGGCACATATAACGAGACATCGGAAGCGATATGGAATTTCGCCCTCAAGCAGCTCAAGTCTTTCCTGGCCGCCGAACTCCGGACTGACCGAGGGTCCATGGGAGCGGTCCGCAGCCCGGATTGACGTCCACTTCACGGGTTCATAAGGGTGGGCGACCGAGTATGCTCCGAAGTCAAACTGAGGACGTGGTCCAGCAATACCCTCCATAAGTCCGGAGAACTCCAAAAAGGCCCGGCCAAACACGCTGTTCTGCTCCCAGTACAGCCTCACTGCTTCATCCTCATCCACCCCCGAGCCCCTCTGCCCCGCCGCCGCCGCCGATCTCGCCGCGTCGGGCTCGTTGAAGAGCTCTTCAACCTCCACGGGTGCGATTCCCGCACGGATGGCCTCGACGGCCGTATCCATGTGAAGAACCGCGGAGGTTTCCCCCCGGGCAGGCGAAGTCACGGCGGCAGAAGAGCTACCAGCCTCATACGCTTTGGATCCTCCAAACATGTTTCGAAGAGTAAAGGGGGGGAGAGAATTTTTGATTCTTACCTAGAAATAAAGTCGATCAGCGCAAAAAGCTTCAAATAATTTCGGCAGAGTCTTCGTCTAAAGGCAAGGGCATATATAGAGTTGAACTGAAGTGGCCCTAACCCTTTTATAGGCGAGAACAGGGACCTCTGTGCAAATAGACGGAATCCCGGGGGCTGAAGTGCAACCGTCGGAGGGGGGGGCACATTAAATCTAGCCCTCGAAACCATGTACGTGTTGTTTCGAGGGCACGCCTGGCGAACAAGTCTGACAAAAACTGTCGGACTACCCCAACGGGAGCGCGACGCGTGTCCCTGCGATGCTTCGAGAGCCCGCCTCCACTTCCCGCTATTTCCAGCGCATAAGGAGATCATCCGAAGTCAAAAGGCGATGATCGTCCTTGTCATAAACATATGGGTCAATCGTCTAAAACAGGCGATCGCCAACAGTGCCACCTCACCCCACGTCTTCAACATCGGAGCGAGCTGGGGGGCAATTATTGTGCGGCGATTTATACGCCTGGATGGCGATCGGCATAATGGTCAAAAGCCAGCCAAAGAAGACAGATGTTGGGTAAGCGCCTAGCGGTCGGCATCCAAGGCGATCGTCTATTGGCATCTGGCGATCGCCTATAATGTCCGACCGTAGGCGATCGTCCCGTGCCACGTATGAATCCGGCACCTGTTAGAGTCTTCGGAGACCGAAGACTCGGATGAAGACCCACGTGCAGATCCACAAAAGGAGCCAAAAGATAAGGCCTTTTGACCCCAGTCTATCACCACCTTCACACCTACCGACACGACCGCCGAAAGGTACAAAGTGGGTCCTCCCCAGACAGCGACTCGGGACGCGTGCGAATTCCTCATTGGCTCGCACATCTGGCTGCCAGCAGCAGCCTCGAGCTTTAAGGAAACAGTCCCACGTGATGGGACGATCGCCCACCTTATTCTAATATAGAAAACGGCGGTCGCCAGCGATGGACATGGAGGACCTAGCGACCTCTTCTCCTATAAATAGAAGGCCTCCAGCAGTGGCCAAAAGACAGAAAAATCGATTCACGAGGACATACAGACGGTGAAATCAATCCATTCACAAACACAGAATACCAAAAGCAAGAACTCACAGAACTTCATATCTGGTTCTTCCGACAATCTTCACGCTCAATAGCTAAGATAACTAGAGACTTTACACTCATTGTAATTGCACTCTAACATTAATATTTGTACTCCAAAGTATTTGTATTAATAACATCTCGCGAGAGCATTCAAGCCCGGGACTAACAACCCCGGCAGATCTTGCGTTATTTACTTTCCCACGGAAGTGTTCTCGCATTTGTTTGTTACTCGACCATTCCAGCAATATCATCTCCGGTTAATATTTTGGGTAACAACAGCGTCCATAAGCGAATAGTGACCGTCACATCTGATGTTGGCGTCGAGTGTATTTTTCAGGGTGATAATCCCAATCATTCCGGGAGAGTCATCCGTGCTATAAAGGCAATGAAACTACTGAAACATAGGTGTGTTGCTTATTAGTGTTACATAACCAAGACAATCGATCGACCAGTCGAATTGGCCGATATTCCGGTAGTTCGAGACTACCCAAATGTATTTCCAGATGAGCTGCCAGGATTACCCCCACAACGAGAGGTAGAATTCACCATTGATTTGGAGCCAGGGACGTCCCCGCTTTCGAAAGCACCATATCGTATGACACCGACCGAGATGCAGGGGTTGAAGAGCCAGCTTGAGGAGTTGACTGAGAAAGGCTATATTACACCTAGTGCATCCCCTTGGGGAGCGCCAATGTTATTTATACGGAAGAAAGATGGATCATTGTGTTTGTATATCGACAATCGTGAGATATACAAAGTAACAATCAAGAACAAGTATCCATTACCTCGTATCGATGAATTTTTGGATCACCTCCAGGGAGCCGCTATATTTTCCAAGATTGACTTGGGATCCGGGTACCACCAATTGCGGATTCGAGAGTCTGACATTCCGAAGACAGCTTTTCGCACTTGCTATGGGTATTATGAGTTCGTTGTCATGCCATTCAGACTGACTAATGCACCAGTAGTGTTCATGGAGTTGATGGATCGGGTTTTATTAATTATTTGGATCGTTTTGTAGTTGTTTTTATTGACGACATTCTGATTTACTCTCGTGACCATGAAGAGCATGAGTGTCACCTCCGCCAGGTTCTCGATGCGTTACGGTGAGAAGAACTCTATGGAAAATTTTCTAAGTGTGAATTCTGGATGCCTGAAGTTATTTTTCTTGGACATGTAATATCAGCAGATGGAGTGAGAGTAGACCCACAGAAGACAGAAGCCATCCGAGACTAGCTACCACCAAATAACGTGAAGGAAGTTCGTAGTTTTCTGGGTCTAGCAGGCTATTACCGACGGTTCGTGGAAGGTTTTTCCAAAATTGCTCAACCGATGACTAGTCTATTGAGGAAAGATAAGAAATATTTGTGGTCGGAAGCATGTCAGAAAAGTTTTGATGAACTCAAGAGTCGATTAATTTCAGCACCTATTTTGGTTCTACCTAAAGGAACGGAAGGATTCGTGGTATATAGTGATGCATCGAGACAGGGCCTTGGCTGCGTATTAATGCAGAATAGGAAAGTGGTCGCCTATGCATCTAGACAGTTGTTACCTTACAAGGTCAACTACCCGACCCATGATTTGGAGTTGGTAGCCGTGGTGTTTGCTTTAAAAATCTGGCGCCACTATCTGTATGGAGTTACCTGTCAGATTTTTACGGACCACAAGGGCCTGAAGTACATTTTTACTCAGAAGGATTTGAATATGAGTCGGAGGAAGTGGCTAGAGCTAATCAAAGACTATGACATCGAGATCCTTTATCATTCGGGCAAGGCAAATGTGGTTGCCTATGACTTGAGTTGTAAAACCGTACAGGAGCAGATACTTGCCTGCTTGACCACACAGAGAGAATTGCATTTAGAGTTCATGAGACCGAAGATTTAGGTCTGGTTACAGCGCATTCAGGGACAACTTTGCACGCTTGAGATTTCGTCGTCCCTTGATGATATGGTCAGGATGAAATAGATGACGAACCCATTCTTATCTAGAATTCGGGGAGAAATATATCAGGGGAAAACACCTGGATTTGTGGTTCATGAGGACAGACTGATATGCTTCAAAAATCGAGTATGTGTACCAGCGGATGAAGAGTTGAGGAATACTATTCTAAAGGAGGCTCATACTACCCCGTATTCCATACACCCGGGATCGGACAAAATGTATAAGGATTTGAAGGCATATTATTGGTGGGGTAACATGAAACGGGAAGTTGCAGAATTTGTTTCGAGGTGTTTGACCTGTCAGCAAGTCAAGATTGAGCATTAGCGACCAGCGGGCATGTTGAAGCCACTCCCGATTCCCGAGTGGAAGTGGGAAGACATATCGATGGATTTTATTACTAGCTTGCCGACGAGCCATAGAGGCATGAATACGATTTGGGTGATTGTGAATTGACTGACCAAATCAGCCCACTTCGTGGAGATTAAGGATATGTGGGGTCTTGAGAGGTCAGACCAGTTATTCATTAAAGAGATTGTGAGGCTTCATAGTACCCCCAAGAGTATTGTATCAGATCGGGATGGACGGTTCGTGTCACACTTGTGGAAGGCAGTTGATCGTGCATTGGATACCCAGTTGAACTTCAGTACAGAATTTCATCCTCAGACCAACGGTCAGTCTGAGAGGACTATTCAAACTCTGGAGGATATGTTGAGGGCGTGTGCTCTCGATTGGAAGTACGATTGGGAAGCCCAACTACCGTTGTTAGAATTCACATATAATAACATTTGGCACACCTAGATCAAGATGGCACCTTATGAGGCATTGTATGCCATCGTTGTAGGTCCCCTCTGTGTTGGGATGACTTGTCTGAATCCATTAGTACGGAGCCTGATATGTTGTTAGCAGGCCGCGAGAAGATTACTCTGATTAAGAGTCGTTTATTAACGGCTTAGATCCACCAGAAATCGTATGCAGATAATCGTCGGCGACCACTCGAGTTTGAGGTTTGTGATCATGTACTATTAAAAGTGTCCCCTACTCGAGGTGTTTTCCGCTTTGGGAAGAAAGGCAAGCTGAGCCTCAGGCATATTGGTCCGTTTGAGATTTTAGATCGTGTAGGCGACCTAGCCTATCGTTTGGCGTTACCACCAGTTTTGAGTCGAATTCACAACGTATTCCATGTATCCCAGTTGAGGAAGTATCTTTCTAACCCGAGCCACATTATTCGATTCGACGAGGTCGAGATAGCCGATAACCATTCATATGAAGAAGATCATGTGCTGATACTTGAGAGGAGAGTCAAACAGTTGAGGAACAAGGCAATCCCCTTATTGAAGATTCAATGGTCAAGACACGGGATCGAGGAGGCTACATGGGAAACTGAGGATAGTGTGCGAGAGAGATACCCCGAGTTGTTTACCCCTTAGTTTCGGGACGAAACTCCTTTTAAGGGGGGGAGTATGTAATACCCACCTAAACTCTCGTCTTTACTATTGTGTTCTTCGATTAGATCGAGCATTGTCATACCGTATCTGTGTCTATTGTAATGAATATATTGATGAATTATGTTAAACTGAAATTTCTGTCGTTTGTACTATAGTTGATTGTGAGATGTTATTGCGAGAATTTCATTTTTTACTTGTTGTTGCCTTAGCGTATGTTAGCTTGTTATATTTACGTATGCTATGTATGTAGCATTACGTACGTAACTCTCCTAGGCTAACGTACGTAATTCGGTGTATCTATCAACAACTCGGCTTTCGGTGGGTGGGACCGAGCGTGGGTAGGTGGTCGGGAATCGATCGTGACAGCCTAGTCAACAGCCATTACGTACATAATGACCCTGCCTTAGCGTACATAATGTACTAGAGCCTTACGTACATCTATTTTGGTAACGCATGTAGGAACATGTGTATTTTGAGTCAGTAACATATGAGAATCTTTTACGTACGTAATAGTCATAAGTTTACGTACTTAATGTTTATAACGTACGTTAATTATTATCTATAGCGTATGCAATGCTGAATTCGGGTTACAAAAGTATGGGTTGCCTTTCATTTCTGCACGACTCTATTCCATCCTCCATTTCTCAAAACCGATCCCCTGCCCCCTTATATCATATTATTGCCCTCCAATCTCATGTTAGAGCTACAAAACTTGGATTATAGCTTGGTAACTAGAAGCTAGGAGCGTGTTCTTGGAAGATTTGGTGCTATTCTTCATCCTTTTCTTGAGGTTGGTTATCTTACTCTTGTTGTTTCATATGATCGTTGATGTTAGTAGTAGAATAACCTGGTTGATGAACATTGAAGTTATGTGCAAATTTAGTTTGGAACATGATAATATTGTTAGAACCATTCCTTGAATGATTGATGAAGTTGTGGAATAACATGTTCAATATAGAACCCTTAGGTAATCATGTTAAAATTAGGAGATTAGAGTTATGAATATGTTCATAATTGTTAGTAGGATCCTATGATGTTATAGCCATATATTGGAGAAGGTTTAACAACTCATTGGAAATAATTTTATGATGTCTTTAGAGTTTCGAAAACCCTCAATGATATAATTATGTTTTGAACAAATTTTTAAGGGATGATAATGGATTATGAAGAATACAAGTATAACCTTTATATATTTAAGATAATTAGGTGTGTTGATAACTAAAGAAGGTGTTAATCACTACATTAATATGTTGATAGTGTTTGTAGGATGATTATAACAATTATGGGTGATAACGATGCGGTAGAATTAATGGCCGAATACTATTACGTTGATCCTCGTGTATTAGGATGACGTAAATCAGGATGATGTTCTTATTATGCTTAAAACTTAAAGTTATTATTTCATTTCCGGATTGGCTTAACGTAATCATTGGAAAGAAGATGAAGAATGTAAAGAAACACAAACTTTTAACATGTTCAACATTAATCGGAAGCGTTGATGGATTGAGAGTGTGTTTAATCGTCATAGTATTACATTGATAATGTTGTTGACTTCAAATTCTTGTCATTAATGTTAGAATATATGGATGAATCTAATAAACTTGGTATATGATAATTCACAATTGGAGCATTAGAATGTTCAATAGAATAGTTGAACTATTCGAGTAAAATTACGAATATTGTTTCTATGAATTAATACCATTATCGTACGAATGTGTTGTTGAATGAATAATGTTTCATTAAAGGTTGCTTGTTCAAGTGAGTATTGTTGGATGAAGATACCGTTCGTTTGTTCGTTCAAAGAAGGATTATTTATCTACGGAATTGAGGCAAGTTATCTTGCTTGGTTATAATGATGGTTGAATTCTGGTGATTATTATGCGTTTCGTGTATATGAAATGTTCTGTGAATCTATGATTCATGATGTGGTGATGTTTTTGATCATGTTATTGTTTGTGGCGGGATTGTATTCCCAAACTTATCGCCCTTGTTACCGTTGGTCTCGTTGAGCTTGTCTTCACTTCGGTGAGTTGTTCGATTTTTTGATAAAGGTGTAATTCGTTGAGTTGTCATGTTGCATCGTGACATCTCTGGAGTCATATCTGCGTGCCGATTGGTTATGTGTAGGATTTTTAGACGGTAACTTGATGGTCATGCGTGGATATTTCTGCATTAGATCGTGCACACGAGATGTAGTTCGTGAGGTTAATTAGGTAAATCGTCCCACATATATTCTGGATTCCGTATACGGGATGGACATGTGCACGGACACATTTCCGGATCGAGCGTACTGTGACGTCCGTCTTGAGCCATATTATTTGGTCGTTCGTATGTTGGATATGTTCAACAGTTTGGATTGACTTTTTATATGCCTGCGGGGTATATTCAGTAGTCGGTTGTTTCTTTGAAATCCGTATGTATATGAATTGTATAATGCCAAGAGAATTATTATCATGTATGGCTGACCCTGTGTTGGGCGAAATACTTGTATTTCAGGGCGAGGAAAAGGCAAGGCACAGGAAGAGCACGATGGCGGCGAAGGATTTTGAAGGATGCTAATTCGGGGGGCCCGAGTCTTTTGATGTTCGATTATGTCTTACCGTGATTTTTCATTTTATTTTATTTCGGATGAATGTATTGTAATTTGTAAGCTATTTTCCATCTTCATATGGTCTATACCGAATTTGGATCCTATGTATGGTTGCGTGAGTTGATATATGTATGATTTATACTCCACATCGGGGTTTTGATTAATATTGTGGTTCGGTACCACATTGATGGCATGTTAAAGTTCACGTTGTGATATCGCCTGGTGGCTCCCGGTGTGGGTCCACGGCACTGTAATAGCCGCCGTTTTCGGGGTGTTACAGAAGAAAGCTGCCAGGTCAATGATTGCTGAAACTGACCTGCCAAAGAGGTTCTGGGCTGAAGCTGTCAACACAGCTTGCCATACTCAGAATAGGAGTATGATTGTAGGGAGACATGGCAAAACTCCCTATGAGATTTGGATGGCAGAACACCAACTGTTGCTTACTTTCATATATTTGGTTGTAAGTATTTCATCCACAATAATAGTAAAACCCAACTGAATGCCTTTGATGTTAAAACTGATGATGGTCTCTTTATGGGACACTCACAAATAAGCAAGGCATACAAAGTTTTTAATAAAAGAACATTGGTTGTGGAAGAAACACATCATGTTGTGTTTGATGAGTCAACTGTTGAGTACAGGAAACAGGTGGAATTAATTGAGAAAAAGCTCAAATCCGCCACCCTAGAAGAAGTTATCATTCATGACACATGAATGATGGACTCAACTGCAGATCAGTCTGAAGACCCAACTGCAGATCAGATAGGATCTCAAAACCCAGTTGATCCAATTGCAGCTGACAAATTCACACCTGCAGAGCAGTCAGGATCCCCATCTGCAGATGACAAGACCATAGCTGATCCAGTTGCAATTCAAGAAGGCCAGAATCAAGCTGATACAGAGAAAGAAGAAATCCATCAAAGCAACTCAACAGGGGGAACAAACACTGGAGATGATAGGCAACTCAACAAGAAAGTCATATGTACTAAATGGGTGTACAAAAACAAATGTGATGAAGATGGAGCAATTGTTAGGAATAAAGCCAGACTTATTGCAAAAGGATATGCTCAGTGTGAAGGAATAGATTTTGATGAAACTTATGGACCTGTAGCAAGATTGGAAGCTATCAGACTATTCCTTGCATATGCATCATTCAAGGATATTGAAGTCTACCAAATAGATGTAAACAGTGCATTCCTCAATGGAGTACTAGAAGAAGAAGTCTATGTGGAGCAACCCCCCGGATTTGTCAAAGGAGACAAGGTATACAAGCTTTTGAAAGCTCTATATAGACTCAAGCAAGAACCAAGAGCATGGTATGAGACACTATCTGTGTTTCTGGAGAAGAATGGATTCAGCAAAGGGAAGATGGACAAGACCCTATTTAGAGTCGAACATGAAGACCATATATTACTTGTTCAAATATATGTGGATGATATCATATTTGGCTCAACCAGACCTGATCTATGTGAAATCTCAAGCCTCATGCAAGGAAAATTTGAGATGAGTATGATGGGCAAACTAAACTTCTTTCTTGGTTTGCAATTCACGCAAATGGACAATGGAATCTTCATCAATCAAGCTAAGTACACAAGGGAACTAATTAAAAGATTTGGCATGGATTCAGCCAAACCAGCAAGAGTACCAATGAGCACATCCCTATACCTTGATCCAGATGGATCCAACTCACTACAGAGGACTTGTTGGATCACTTTTATACCTCACTGCAAGCAGACCTGACATTTCATATGCAGTGGGAGTATGTGCAAGATTTCTGTCAAAGCCGAAGCAGTCTCACCAGGAAGCAGCTAAGAGAATAATCAGATACCTTAAGTCCACAATCAATGTTGGTTTATGGTATCCCAAGGATGAAAACTTCAAACTCTGAGGATACTCAGATGCAGATTTTGCAGGATGTAAGATTGACAGGAAAAGCACCAGTAGAACGTGCCAATTCCTAGGAACCAGACTCATATCATGGTTCAGCAAGAAGCAGGTATCCAACTCAATTTCCACAACCGAGTCAAAATACCAAGCTGCAGGCAGCTGTTGTGCACAAATTATATAGATCAGACAACAGCTAAGGGACTACAACATCACTGCAAATGAAGTTCCAATTTGGTGTGACAACAATAGTGCAATAGTAATAACAAACAATCCTGTATTGTACTCAAGAACAAAGCACATAGACATCAAACATCATTTCATCAGAGACCATGTACTAAACAAGAGACTAAGAGTGGAAAAAGTCAACATAGAGTACCAAATTGATGACATATTCACAAAACCTTTACCAGAAGAAAGGTTTCTGGAGCTAAGTAGGGAACTTAGACTACTATATTGGGAACCTAGTACAGACGAGAAAAGTTATATGATCTGAACTAGCAAAGAAAAAGCTACCGGATGTGGAGACCGAACGAAGGAAAAGTCACCTGATCAGACTAAACGAAGAAAAGCTACCGGATGTGTAGAACAAGCGAGAAAACAACCTGATCAGACCAGACAAGGAAAAGTTAGCTGACATCAACCACAGGCGACACAACTTACCTGATGCAGAGCAGACAAGAAGTCAAAGAGTTAACCAACTAAGTTTTCTATTTCTTTAAATATTTAACTTCATTACACGTGGCTAATAATACACGATCACACTACTTCTGTCACACCCCCAATCTACTCAGGGATATTACACACCGTAGACCCTTTTCCTCAAGGATCTACCAGGCAGGAGATTACAAAACACAACCCACACGCGGTCAACTCGACCAAACATAAAACCGTAGACCGATTTGTTGTCTCAAAAAACAACATAGCAGTACAACTGATAAACCAAAATACAACTCAATCACATATTCGACAACATGTCCATCCTCTTAAGGATGAAAGAAACTACAAATAAACACTCAGAACGACAGATCACTGAAGGATAACCGACTACAATTGTGACTAGTATCGTTGTTTTACATCATCCTCCAAGCTGATCTTGTGGTTGCTCACTCTCCAATCAGGGCACCTGAAATAAATATAAAATAATCCCCAATGAGGGGTTAGCGATGGAAACGCTAGCAAGTAACCAAGCTATAAAGTTATACATCAAGAATACAACCGTTATGAAACTAACATTTCAACAAGGTAGTAACACGATCCCCGAGTCTAAATTCCTTTCAAAATAGTTTCCTTTAGAAAGGATAACAAGAATGACTCTGATACACATTTAAAAAAATCATCGAAGACTTTGGGGTCTCAGTGTAAAATTATGAAAGATTTATAATTCTTCTTTTCAAAAGGGTTTTCATTCAAAATCATGTAAATGACTCAATTCTCAACCAAACCATATTCACCAATATAACCGGGTTCCAAGATTCAAGCATTCACAATTCAGAGATATCAAATCAAACACTCAAATCGCCTTCGTGGCCTCGATGGGACCCACCCGGATTAGCTATCGCAAGCAAGCTAAGACACACCCATAAGTTATCTTGACATCGCACTCGCAAGTGACGATTCTCGGAGCCCTCTCCAGACCTACCCAATTAGATAACCTTATGGTCAAATCATGACAGCTGGCCGTACTCGCAAGCACACGCCACTGGAGGCCTCATGGGTCCCTACCCGGGTAACATCATTCAAACACGCCCATAAGTTATCGTGACATCGCACTGGCAAGTGACGATTCTCGGATCCCCCTCCAGACCTACCCGATTTGATAACCTTATGGTCATAACATATCAACTCGCCGTACTCGCAAGCACGTGCCGCCAGAGGCCTCACGGGTCCCTACCCGGGTAACATCACAATTCACCAAGATACACAACAACAAAGGTACAATATTCACCACCATTGCAAATGCGTAAAACATAAGTTAATGCATCATACACCTCCACAAAGGCACAATATTCACAGGACACCATCATTCAGGAAGAAGGCTAACAAGCGAATAATACAAATATTCCGCGATTCCACAATACCTCGGATAATTACTCATTTATAGTATCCGTTTTAAGCAAAATATAACATGAAACGGTTGTTATCATTCTTCGTGAAACTCAAGTTTACGTTCGTATTTACTTTCATAGAAATCACATATTCATTTAAAAGTAAGTTAAAGTTCAATATTCAATCACTAACAAGTCCACGTTAAAGACATGACAAATCACATTCTCAAAGTATAAGGAATATAGACGAGATATTCACCTCAGGTCCAAAGCACGCGAAGCAACGGGAAAGCTCGACCGGAAACCCTTGAATCCTCCAACCAGGTCGAAAACACAAGAACAACATAATTAATACAAAATCGATCGCAAGGAAGATGGAAAACATACGAAATTCTCAACAAGAATTTGTAGGAACAAAGGATCAAACACTTGGGGTTCAATAATTCCCCAAGAACATCAAGAACATCACCCGAACCCGAACACGATAAGAATATGGATCAAAACACCAGAATATAATCAATACTACCGAATAAGGATACACAACACCACGATTCATGAAGAACAGCTCGAATCCTAAAAATTCTCAAAATACATAGAAAAGGGTTTCAAGAAAGTTACCTCGAATCAAAGATGAAGAACACGGATTGATGATGTTAATCAACACCAAGAACTCAAGGAAGATGAAAGCTTGGAGTTACAAGACTCCAATCTCGCCCCAAAATCGCCCACGAATCACCACAGCTGTGGTGGAATGAAGAAAGGATCAAAAATGGCGAACACGGTCAACCCCTGGTATTTATACCCGCTCTAGCATAATGTACGTTAAGGAAAAAGGCTAACGTGCGTTAGCAAGCTTACGTACGTAAGGCATGCAAGCTTACGTCCGTAAGGCATGGACAGAACTCTCTGACCGATATTTATAAGACCCTTACGTATGTTATGAGTAGGACTTAACGTACGTAAGCTGCACATGAAGTTAACATACGTTATGCTCACCACATAGCATACGTAAGGCACTTAGCAGTTCCAAACTGCTAAGTTCAGCTCGTCAGGTACGAGCGCGACGAAACCGTGAAACGACAAAAACAACCCAAGACGAATACATGCACACGAAGAGTGCACAACGACGAACTTAAGGGCTAAAAGAAAACATGATTATGACTACCCGAATGTTCGGAAGACGACAACGGAAATAATTACCTCCAAACTTTGGGAAATTACAAAACGGCTCAAAATGTCCGAAAATCACAATACGAAATCAAACAACCAAACCTAAGTTCACAACACATCTAACAAAGTTAAACAGACTTATAGGAAGCATGATACCGTAGTTTCGAACCACCATCACACGAATCGAACCAAATAGCGGAAAATGTCGCTCAAAACACGGATTCTGGTAAAACAGCCCCAAAACAAACTCGGATGACCAAATACACAGAACAAAACATTACCAAAATGTCAAGACGCTCGCAAGCGAGTTCTGGGAATCAGAAAAATACCGAAAATGAAAAATTACCGAAAGAGAAAATCACGGGTATTACAACTTCTACGTGGACAATCCCACTACATTCATGACGTCCAATCAACTTCAACCGCCATTCTTTGTTTATCAGAAGTCGGACCACTGCTTATTTATTTTATTATTAAAAATTCAAAAGGTCTTTTCAATTGTGTATTTAAGGCGGCAGAAATCATTTCACAAAACTTTAACGTCTTCAAGCTCTAAGAACCCTAGTTTTCCTAAAGCAGAAAATCTCTAAATATTCACTACACTCAATCGAGAAACCTATTCTTTTTGCAGAAATGGACTCTACCCAGTATTTCGAAGGAGTCAACCTCAAGATGGTGAAAGACGAGATCATATTCAGTATCGTGGCCGATTTTGAAGGATTGCTCGAGGCAAACATGGCGAACATCGGAGAAATGCATCATGTCATCCGTATGATGAGGAAAAATGGTATCTACCATTTCCTTGACATCAACCCGAAACAGTTGTTGAAGGAGGCCGTAATTTGGTTTTCAAGAAAGCACAAGTCATAGAGCACTGTATCACGAGCTTGATTTTTGGAGAAGAAATCAACATCACACCTCAGACCATTGCTGACGCATTTAGAATGGAGAATAGGGGCATCGCAGTAGAAGTCCTAAAATAAAGCTCTGTTGAAACCTGGTATGAAATCAAACTACCAGAATAACCCAATAAGGTCAAGTTTACAGCGAGGAGAGGAGACCTCAATAAGGATTACCGATACGTCCTTGACATCACTAACAAGATTATCATGGGGATGGCTGTCAGTTATGACCAGTTATCATCTACCAAGTTTATTGTGATGGGAGCGCTTATCCAGCAACAACAGATTAACTGGCCTGATTACATCTACAGGCAGTTAGTCCGAGAAGTAAACAAAGTGAGCTGGAATGCAGAAGAGAAAAAGTTCACACAGAAGCTTGCCTATGGAACCCAGATCAGTTGGATCTTAGAGTTTCTCGGAAAGGCAAAAGGAGCTGCAGACACATTCCACGTCAGCAAAAGACTTGGTCATCTGGACCAAAAGACTCTGAAGAAACTGCGCGATCAGAGGAAGGCCACCAAGATCGTGAAGGAGATGACAAGTGGAACGTCTCCCTATAGAGCGCCTTCGGACTCAGACGAAGTCCGCTCTAATGCAGCTGGCCAAACCTAACAAAAGTTACCTGGCGAGGAGATTACATCAGCCCCCTCTGTAGCTGAAATGCAGAAGTTACATGCAGATGAATCCGACAATGACAACCTACCTATTTCCAAGCTATCCAAAAGGAAGCTATCTGCAATAGAGGAGGTTGTCCACATCACCTCATCTACATAGAAGTCCCCCAAGAAGCAGAGAGGCTTGGTGGACACCCCATCTGTTGAAGAAGAAGGAGATCACATACACCTGCACCAATTGAAGAACCTTCAGCTCAGATGCAGATCATCATCTCACCTGCACCTGCTCTTGGTCCTGCTGAAGATCAGTCAGATCAGCCAGATCAATCAGAGCTGATGGCTGAAATAGTTCCCCATCACACTCTCCCTAGCATGACAGAAGAGGAAGAAGCAGAAGAAACAATAGAGATACCAGTAGCTGGATACTCCCTAAACCTCAGGGAGAACAATCCTCTGAACTTGAACTCATATCAATTAAAACTGGTAAAACAACAAGCTCTTAAGTTTTCTTTTATCAATATATTTGACGAGTGGAAGGATTTAAAATATCTTTCCTTCACTCAATTAAAAAAGTTTGTTGAGAGAAGTACCTGGGAATGTAATACCCGGTTGTGAATTCATTGATTATCATTCAGTAATTTTCACTCAAAATTTTTTCGCTCAGTAATAATCATTCATCAGTCATATTCATTCAATTCTATTCACCATTCGGCATATTTTAGAATCATGTGTCAGTTGTTATTCGTCATTCATCATTGTTTGAGATCGAGATGAGAATATTTTCATCATTGTCATCATATTTTGGTGGTATGTGTGTGAGGTAGCGCACGCTAAATACTCTTGTTAGCACGCGCTAATGGAATACAGGTAGCACACGCTATAGCTCAGTATTAGCGCACACTAGTGCAAGTGAGGCTGACAGTCCAGAAGGTACTGGGCTGATTTGGGAAATTCGTAGCGCACGCTACGAGTGGTAAGTAGCGTATGGTAATTATGCTGGCAACGCACGCTAAGGCATAAGAGTAGCGCATGATAACGCGAGCAGGACAGAGGACAGTAGGATCTGGGCTCCAGTTGCTGGTTATCGAATATCAGTTAGCGCACGCTAACATTTTGGGTTAACGCACGTTATTGGAAGGCGTTAGCGTACGCTACCAAGTTCGTAACGCACGCTAACGAAGCAGTCAGAGCTCACTGGACTGCCCAGTAACCCGCTAGCGCACGCTAAATATCAGTACATAGCGCACGCTATACTGGGATCAGTATAAATTGGACAGTTCAGTCCAGTTTCGTCATTTTCACTTCTCTCTTCCTCCTCCCGTCGGTTTTGGGCGATTTTGGACTTTTGGTGAAGGGTTCTTCGATCTGGAACCACCTATCATCATTTTCAAGCTTGTAAGTCGGATTAATCATCATTCAATCCTTTCCAACACACCAAATCAAGGTAAACATCTCTTGGATCTAGAATTTCGGAATTTGAGTGTTTTACTTCCGATATCTTCCAGTTAGCTTGATATTATGTTGGAATATGTTAGATATGGATTATCTACCTCGAATACATGTATTTCTATGGATTTATTGGTGTATATTTCGGAATTTGTGAATATTTAGAATTGTTCAAGGACACCTTGGGTGTTGACTTTGGAATTTTGGGGGTTTTTGACTAGATGTTGTCGTAATCTCGAATGAAGTATTCCTATTGGATTATTAATGGTATTAATGAGATTTTATTGGATTGAATCATTCATTGGAAGTTGATTTTCAGTATAATTGAGATTAGTTGTAAACAATTGAAGATTGTTTACAACATGTTTGTTAAATTGCCCCAATGAGATTTGGGTAGTGTTGTATCGACTTTTGAGTTGGTTGTGATCATGCTTGATTCGTATATTAAGCGAATCGTTTGTATTTGTGTTATTCAAGGTTGTTCGAGCGGCCGAAAATTCCATTAAGGACGTTGATCATGGAAGGACTTTCTCGCCTTCAGTTTGAGACAAGTTTTATACTTGTACTCGTCAATGAGATTAATGTTATCATATATGTGTATGAATGTGTTGTATCATTTTGAGACTTAGTCTCTTCATGAATTCATTGATAATAGGGGATCGTTCGATACGATACTCTTCGACAATTATGCCAAATATTATTATTGTTCATTAATGGACGGTTCAAGGCATTGGGATATTCATTGTTAATGTTACTGTCGATAGCCGGTTCGCGGTATCGATGTATCGATTGTTGTTGTTAATATTGATGTCGATCTAAGACATTGTTGTAATCATTGTCATTAATGTTGGCGTCCTGTCATTCATATTATATCGGCCGATTGAAGGCATTGGCGTATTCGTTCCCATCTTCATCGTCGGTAACTGATTAAAGATGCCAAGGCATTCATTGAGTCATTATTATCGATTGGCCGCTCTAAGGCAATAGAAGTGTTCAAACATTCATGAGATCATTGTTATCAGTTGGCCATTCTAAGTCAATCGAGGTATTGAATCATCTGCTGCATCATTGTTATCGGTTGACCATTCTAAGGCAATCGAGGTATTGAATTGGGGCTGTCGAGGATAGTTCCCATCCGTTGTGTTGTTGTTATCAATTGACCATTCTAGGGTAATCGAGGTATTGTATTGGGACCTCCGAGGATGGTGCCCATCCATGAGTCATTGTTGTCGTGTTAGCCGACTCAAGGCAGGACACTATTATTCTCGTGAATTCGGTAATCTTGGGGATCGTTGCCATTTGTGATTAATTGTGTTTTGCAGGCTAGTCTCGTCTAGTGCTCGATGGGTAAGTTTGGGGAGTTTGAAACCTTCGCGGTTGACATCCCAACACCTACAGTTTAGTAGATCAACGGTCACTGGGTGATTTCATTATGGGTAAGTTTGGGGAGTTTGAAATCTTCGCGGTTGACTTCCCAACGCCTACAGTTCAGTAGGTCAACAGTCACTGGGTGATTTCATTATGGGTAAGTTTGGGGAGTTTGAAACCTTCGCGGTTGGCTTCCCAACACCTACAGCTCAGTAGGTCAACTACCATTGGATGGTTTCATTGTGATACGGCTTCGTGCCGTAGCTTCGGCCCTTACTGTGATACGGCTTCGTGCCGTGGCTTCGGACCTTATTGATATAGCTTCGGGCTGTTTTGGCTTCAGGTGATTGTGTTGATTGACAGTTTCGGCTGAGTGGCTTTCAGGCCTTTTTAATGCCTTGGTAATTTCATTGGAGCCTTCGGGCATCATGATTTATAATTATTTCAGTTCTGGTTTGGTTCATGTCATGTAATTCATTGCAGTGTTCTGTAATTATGATTCGCCATTGGGCACTTATGTTCTAATCTGTTGAACAGGTATTAATAGTATGCCGTGGGCATAGTGTTTCACGAATGCTCGGTTCTTACCTTGGTTTGTGAGCATCTCATATTATTATTATTATTATCATTGTACCGCTTCATTCTGCCTTTGGATGCATATCATGTTATACATGTATTTGATGTTCATTATCTGGATGACTAACCCCGTGGGGGCGGAACATGTTTTCATGTTTTAGGTACTTGCGAGGAGAGAGTTGAGACACAGGGGCATGATGAAGGCGACGAGGCATTCGAGCGATACTAGTCTGAGATGTTCATGTTGGTCAGTCAGTTGGAGTGTTCTCCAGTTTGTCAGTCATTGTCATTATGTATTAACTGAGCAGATGCTCGTGGATGTTGTTGTATTTTTATTTTGCCCATGTAGGCCCATCATCGTCAATGAAACTCCTTACCGGAATATTCTGTCGGATATCATAGTAGGGACTGTGATCTCTCTTGTTGGTTAATTTGATGTATTTTAGTCATGTTCGCCTGGTGGATCTCCTAGCGTGGGGTCCACGACACTGTAATAACCCAATAGGATTTAGGGGAGTTATAGAAGATGGTATCAGAGAGTTGGGTTGTGAGATACACTGATATGTGAGTTATGTGGCTCTACCGACGCGGTAGCAATGGGACTGTCAAGTTATGACAATCTGGACAGTCGGGTTTTGTGAGTCGTGAAATTTGTACGACTGCACGAGTCATTCATTCATCAAGTCGTCGTCAGTGAAGACTACTATCGCGAGACCTCGAAGCTTCGTATGACCTGTGTAAGGAATCGTTTCTCTTTATGTTCATTGTTGGGATAACAATCCATGTATCGAAACTGTTGGGATAAACAATCCCTGTATCGAAAGTGTTGATAGAATGTTTTGACAATATGGCAATCCAGCATACAGCAGGCAGTTGTATCGAAAAGCTGATCAAAGATATCAACCTATATCCAAGACTTCTCGTATCCCCAGCATACAGAATCTACAATACAGCAAAGGAGTCTCATAAGACTATGTATGGAAGCTGTCTCGTATCGACAATACAGTTATCATTACATACAGCATCCAAACAGGACAAGAAGGAATCTTTGTTATTCACTACACTCAAAGTCCCATTTGAGATGATATATTTAAATACTAAAGGATAAAGTATTTGAATATCAAGTTGTCAGAGATCTTCAAACTAGCGCAAAATCCGGATCGTGTTTTATTCAAACACATCATCCCGTTGGAACGGAATCTTGCTCAATGGATTTATATCAATGGATATATTTCAGAAGGCTATATATATCCCCAGCCTTTGAAGATCTAACGACAACGAATAACTGATATACGCTTGAGGAACAACGAAGTTATCATCATTTACATCTGAGCAAACATATATCCCAAAGCATACTGCTATTTCCGAAACAAGAGATATACAGTGCTCAATACTGTGAACAACACATCATTAGCTAAAAGCTCAGAAAGTCAAAGTTGTTGAATCATTGTTCTACCCTTGAACTGTAACACCCCCAAATCCTATTGGGTTATTACAGTGCCGTGGACCCCACACCAGGAGATCCACCAGGCGAACATGACTAAAATACATTAAATTAAACAACAAGGGAAATCATAGTCCCTACCATGATATCCAACACAATATTCCGATAAGGAATTTCAATGACAACGATGGGCCTACATGGCCAAAAATAAAATACAACATCCACGAGCATCTGCTCGGGTAATACATAGTGACAATGACTAACAAACTGGAGAACACTCCAACTGACTGACCAACATGAACAACTCGGACTAGTATCGCTCGAATGCCTCGTCGCCATCATCATGCCCCTGTGTCTCAACTCTCTCCTCGCAAGCACCTAAAATATGAAAACATGTTCCGCCCCCACGGGGTTAGTCATCCAGATAATGAACATCAAATACACGTATAACATGATATGCATCCAAAGGCAGAATGAAACGGTACAATGATAATAATAATACGAGATGCTCACAAACCGAGGTAAGAACCGAGCATTCGTGAAACACTATGCCCATGGCATATTATTAATACCTGTTCGACAGGTTAGAACGTAAATGCCCAACTGCGAATCATAATCACAAAGTACCACAATGAATTACACGACATGAACCAAACCAGAACTGAATTAATTATGAATCACAATGCCCGAAGGCTCCAATGAAATTACCAAGACAATCACAAAGGCCTGAAAGCCACTCAGCCGAAGCTCTCAAATATCACAATCACATGAAGCCAAAATAGCCCGAAACTGTTATCGATTAGGGCCGAAGCCACGACACGAAGCCGTATCACAATTAGGGCCGAAGCCACGGTATGAAGCCGTATCACAATTAGGGCCGAAGCCACGGCACGAAGCCATATCACAATTAGGCCATCCAATGGTCGTGACCTACTGAATTGTAGGTGTTAGGAAACCAACCGCGAAGGTTCAAGCCCCAAACTTACCCATAATAAGATCACTCAGTGACCGTGACCTGCTGAATTGCAGGTGCTGGGAAACCAACCGCGAAGGTTCAAGCCCCAGACTTACCCATAATGAGATCATAAACATGACCGTGACCTACTGAGTTGTAGGTGTTGGGAAACCAACCGCGAAGGTTCAAGCCCCAAGCTTACCCATAATGAAACCATCCAATGGCCGTTGACCTACTGAATTCTAGCTGTTGGGGGAAACCGCGAAGGTTCAGGCCCCACCAAACTTACCCCATAATGAAACTATCCAATGGTCGTTGACCTACTGAGTTGTAGGTGTTGGGGGAAACAACCGCGAAGGTTAAGGCCCCACTAAACTTACCCCATAATGAGCACTAGTCGAGACTAGCCTCCAAACATAATTAATCACAAACGGGAACGATCCCAAGATTACCGAATTCACGAGAATGATAGTGTGCTGCCTTGAGTCGGTCAACACGACAACAATGACTCACGGATGGGTACCGTCCTCGGTGGTCCCAATTCAATACCTCGATTACCATAGAATGGTCAATCGATAACAACGACACAACGCATGGAAACTATCCTCGATAGCCCCAATTCAATACCTCGATTGACTTAGAATGGCCAACCGATAACAATGATGTAGCGGATGATTCAATACCTCGATTGCCTTAAAACGACCAACCGATAACAATGATACAACGAATGATTGAGCACCTCGATTGCCTTAGAACGGCTAATCGATGACAATGATATAATGAATGATTGAGCACCTCGATTGCCTTAGAACGGCTAATCGATGACAATGATACAATGAATGATTGAGCACCTCGATTGCCTTAGAACGGTTAATCGATGACAATGATATAATGAATGATTGAGCACCTCGATCGCCTTAGAATGGCTAATCGATGACAATGAAACAATGAATGATTGAGCACCTCGATTGCCTTAGAACGGCTAATCGATGACAATGAGATAATGAATGATTGAGCTCCTCGATTGCCTTAGAACGGTCAATCGATAGCAATGATATAATGAATGATTGAACTCCTCGATTCCCTTATAATGGCCAATCGGTAGTAATGATATCATGAATAATTGAACTCCTCGATTGCCTTGGAACGGACAATCGGTAACAATGATATAATGAATGCCTCGGCACCTTTAATCGGCTACCGACGACGAAGATGAGAACGAATACGACAATGCCTTCAATCGGCCAATACAACATGAATGACAGGATGCCAACATTAATAACAATGATTACAATAATGTCTTAGATCGACATCAATATTAACAACAACAATCGATACATCGATACCGTGAACCGGTGATCGCTAATAACATTAACAACGGATATCTCAATGCCTTACCGGCCATTAATGAATGATAATAAACATTTGGCATAATTTCCGAAGGGTATCGTATCGAATGATCCCCTAATATCAATGAACTTATGAATAGACTAAGTCTCGGAATGATACAACACATTCATACATATATATGATAACATTAATCTCATTAACTACTACAAGTATAAAACTTGCCTCAACCGAAGGCGCTGAATTCCTTCCATGAACAACGAACGGCGTCCTCCGATAAACATAAGTACTTGAGCAACCTTGAATGAAATACAATTCATTCAATAACACAATATCGATCGAAACCAACACAACGACCGAAAGAAACTCTTTGAGACATTTAATCGAACACTAAATGTTCAAAGTTCCTCAAGAGCATAAGAATCATCAATCGGATTGAACGAATCGAAAATATGGATATACAATCCATAGAACACTATTAATAATGTTTACTAACATCAACCGATTCATCAAAATCGGACTAGAATCGAAATCAAGAACAAATTCCCGAAAAAGTCAACTTGGAGGAAAATCAAGAAATATAGCTTGATACGACGAAGAACACGGATTAGATGATGATATAATCAACAAGAATCTTCCAAAACGTCTTGGAATTGATTAGAATCGGCCAAGAACTCGATTTCTCGAGCCTCCCGTCGCCAGCCGCCGAAAAAGGAAGAAAAACGAGTAAAAAATGAAGTCTGGCCGAGCCCAGGCTATATATAGCCGGCAGGGTTACGACCATAACCGGAAGTGCCTTACGGACGTAACTCGGCAGGCCTTACGGCCGAAACCGGCATTCGTCAAAAAATCTGCCCAGCACCTGTCGGACACTTACGACCGTAACTCGCACACATTACGACCGTAACCGGCCTTCGTCCGGAAGATGCCCAGTGCCCGTACGGCCGTAACTCTCGGCCCTTACGGCTGTAACCGGCCCCTGACGGCCATAACTCGGCCAGGCCAGGCTAGTTCCAAACTGTGCGGCCGTGGCTCGGCCGTGGCCACACCGACGGTCCGAACGACGCCGAAACCCGAACCTGAATATGAATCGAAGATATGGTTACGAAGTAATTGCAAGGACAAATCCAAGCGCTAAGAGAACACATGATTCCGACCACCCGAAGGCTCGAAATTCGACAACGGAAAGTAATTACCCCAAACTTTGGGAAATTACGAAAATGGCCCAAAACGTCCGAAATACACGATACACGATCGAAACACCAAGACAAAGCTTGCAACATGAATAATAACATTAAATGAACTTACGAGCAGCTCGAAACAACAGTTTCGGACGAGATTCGCAAGAATCGAACTCAAGTGCGGAAAAGCAGCTTAAGAACACGGATCTCAACAAAACAATACCGAAACGAACTCGGATGACAAAAAGTGCAGAATTAATCATTCTCAGAATGACGATACGGTCATGAGCGAGTCGTCAAAACGGACTTCCTCCAAAAAAGAAAATTACCGGAAAATTGAAATTGTGGATATTACATACTACCCCCCTTAAAAGAAGTTTCGTCCCGAAACTTAAAACAAGTAGGGTGAAGCAATATCCCGCCAGGAAAAATCAACGAGATACACACGAACAAGAATGATCACAATGAATGATAATGAATCGAAATCCAACAAGGATTAAGAATGACTCACCGGGGTGAAATGATAACGTAAAGAGTGATAGCTCAAATGAAATGATTGGAACCATTGTTCCCCATGAAGTGAATGATTAGTTTGATAATTATAAGTCTCAACGTGATTGATATATGGTGAGTGAATTATATGAATGAATGAACGATGATGAAATGAATGATTATACTATTACCGAGCAAGAATTAACTTGCTCAAAACCGGTGATGAATGTCCTATTGTATCACAGTTAAAGCAAACAAAAATCGAACTCGTCGTCTGAGATGAAGATGCTCTCCGAGCACGAAGACGACTAGAAAACGATCTCTTGGACGTCGGAGTCCGATGTCCCTCTGACAGCTCTTCCCATACCGAGGCAGGAAAGTCACGTGATAATTACAAATCTCGTATGAAGATCGCATTATGATTATGAGACGGAATGATAAAAATGAGCATACACGCTCTAACACAATGAATGCATTAATAATGCAATGAAATGATCGTCGACATGACGCCGGAATATGATAAGATCGCATGAAAGATCAAGTGAGGTGACATGATTATGTGAAGAAATTCCTGAAATGATTACCTTGAACAAGTTAACAAGGTTGAAAATTCGATCCATAAGATCAACAACTGAACCGTGAGATGGACTGGAAGATTAATGAATTAACTGAATAATGAGATTGACTGAGTGATGAATGAATTAATTGAGTGATGAGATTGACTGAGTGATGAATGAATTAACTGAGCGATGAGATTGACTAAGTGATGAATGAATTAACTGAACAATGAGATTAACTGAGTGATAAATGAATTAACTGAACGATGAGATTGACTGAGTGATGAATGAATTAAGTGAGCGGTGAGATTGACTGAGTGATGAGTGAATTAACTGAACAATGAGATTAACTGAGTGATGAATGAATTAATGAACAATGAGATTGATTGAGTGATGAATGAATTAACTGAACAATGAGATTGACTGAGTGATGAATGAATTAACTGAACAATGAGGTTGACTGAGTGATGAATGAATTAACTGAACAATGAGGATGACTGAGTGATGAATGAATTAACTGAACAATGAGATTAACTGAGTGATGAATGAATTAACTGAACGATGAGATTAACTGAGTGATGAATGAATTAACTGAATGATGAGATCAAAATGATGATTGAGGATTATTAACTGATGAATGAGTTGATCCTTAATGCTTACACAAGTCGCACGTGCTCCAAAACAATTAGTCATGAATCAATAATAACACTAATATCACATATAGGTTTCAACAAAGCATGAACAATTAATGACATGATGAATGTATGAACATAAAGAGAATCGAGTCCTTACACAGGTCATACGAAGCTTCGAGGTCTCACGATACTAGTCTTCACTGACGACGACTCGATGAATGAATGACTCGTGCAGTCGTACAAATTTCACGACTCACAAAACCCGACTGTCCAGATTGTCATAACCTGACAGTCCCACTACTACGACGTCGGTAGAGCCACATAACTCACATATGAGGGTATCTCACAACCCAATGCTCTGATACCATCTTCTGTAACACCCCCAAATCCTATTGGGTTATTACAGTGCCATGGACCCCACGCCAGGAGATCCACCAGGCGAACATGACTAAAATACATTAAATTAAACAACATGGAGAAATCATAGTCCCTACCATGATATCCGACACAATATTCTTATAAGGAATTTCAATGACAACGATGGGCCTACATGGCCAAAAATAAAATACAACAACATCTACGAATATTTGCTCGGGTAATACATAGTGACAATGACTAACAAACTGGGGAACACTCCGACTGACTGACCAACATGAACAACTCGGACTAGTATCGCTCGAATGCCTCGTCCCCATCATCATGCCCCTGTGTCTCAACTCTCTCCTCGCAAGCACCTAAAACATGAAAACATGTTGCGCCCCCACGGGGTTAGTCATCCGGATAATGAACATCAAATACACGTATAACATGATATGCATCCAAAGGCAGAATGAAACGGTATAATGATAATAATAATACGAGATGCTCACAAACTAAGGTAAGAACCGAGCATTCGTGAAACACTATGCCCACGGCATATTATTAATACCTGTTCGACAGGTTAGAACATAAATGCCCAACGGCGAATCATAATCACAGAGTACCACAATGAATTACACGACATGAACCAAACCAGAACTGAATTAATTATGAATGACAATGCCCGAAGGCTCCAATGAAATTACCAGGATAATCACAAAGGCCTGAAAGCCACTCAGCCGAAGCTGTCAAATATCATAATCACATGAAGCCAAAACAGCCCGAAGCTGTTATCGATTAGGGCCGAAGCCACGACACGAAGTGGTATCACAATTAGGGCCGAAGCCACGGCACGAAGCCGTATCACAATTAGGGCTGAAGCCACGGCACGAAGCCGTATCACAATTAGGGCCGAAGCCACGGCACGAATCCATATCACAATTAGGCCATCCAATGGCCGTGACCTACTGAATTGTAGGTGTTGGGAAACCAACCGCGAAGGTTCAACCACCAAACTTACCCATAATAAGATCACCCAGTGACCGTGATCTTCTGAATTGCAGGTGCTCGGAAACCAACCAAGAAGGTTCAAGCCCCAGACTTACCCATAATAAGATCATAAACATGACCGTGACCTACTGAGTTGTAGGTGTTCGGAAACCAACCGCGAAGGTTCAAGCCCCAAGCTTACCCATAATGAAACCATCCAATGGCCGTTGACCTACTTAGTTGTAGGTGTTGGGGGAAACAACCGCGAAGGTTCAGGCCCCACCAAACTTACCCCATAATGAAACCATCCAATGACCGTTGACCTACTGAGTTGTAGGTGTTGGGGGAAACAACCGGGAAGGTTCAGGCCCCACCAAACTTACCCCATAATGAGCACTAGCCGAGACTAGCCTCCAAACATAATTAATCACAAACGGCAACGATCCCAAGATTATCGAATTTGCGAGAATGATAGTGTGCTGCCTTGAGTCGGCCAACATGACAACAATGACTCACGGATGGGTACCGTCCTCGGCGGTCCCAATTCAATACGTCGATTACCTTAGAATGGTAAATCGATAACAACGACACAACGGATGGGAACTATCCTCGATAGCCCCAATTCAATACCTCGATTGACTTAGAATGACCAAGCGATAACAATGATGCAGCGGATGATTCAATACATCGATTGCCTTAAAACGGCCAATCGATAACAATGATACAACGAATGATTGAGCACCTCGATTGACTTAGAACGGCTAATCGATGACAATGATACAATGAATGATTGAGCACCTCGATTGCCTTAGAACGGCTAATCGATGACAATGATACAATGAATGATTGAGCACCTCGATTGCCTTAGAACGGCTAATCGATGACAATGATATAATGAATGATTGAGCACCTCGATTGCCTTAAAACGGCTAATCGATGACAATGAAACAATGAATGATTGAGCACCTCGATTGCCTTATAACGGCTAATCGATGACAATGAGATAATGAATGATTGAGCTCCTCGATTGCCTTAGAACGGCTAATCGGTAGCAATGATATAATGAATGATTGAACTCCTCGATTGCCTTAGAACGGCCAATCGGTAGTAATTATATAATGAATGATTGAACTCCTCGATTGCCTTATAACGGCCAATCGGTAACAATGATATAATGAATGCCTCGACACCTTTAATCGGCTACCGACGACGAAGATGAGAACGAATACGACAATGCCTTCAGTCGGCCAATACAACATGAATGACAGTGTAACACCCCGAGATATTCGGAATAATTACAGCGCCGTAAACCCTTTAAGTAAGGATTTACAAGGCTAAATAAAAGAAATGTAAATATAATTCAATCTTACAACTGAAGTTCAAAATACAGAACTAGTTCAACTGATCCAAAGAGTTAACTTATACAACCATATCGAAAATGACATTATTAAAATACACGTACTCGAGTACTAAAGTGAACCAAGAAGACAAATCGCAATAACAATAAACATCAACCACGTCACTGAGCCATTTCATCGTCATGTCGGTACTGTGGTTGCTTCCCCGCTCCTCGGCTACCTCAACATCAAAACAATGTCCACCCCCGAAGGGGTTAGAAAAACAATGCTAGTACAAGTATCATAATACATAAATCATCAGTGCATCATAAATCATGCAAAACGGACTTCCGTCATTGGAATCCAACGATGTGAATCCTCACGATTCCATCAACACAATACAGGGTAATCCAGCGATCCAGCGCCCTTGGTATAGATCCCCATGATGATCCCGTCGGACCAACGCATGGTGGAAAAGCCATCCAGCGATCCAGCGCCCTCAGCATAGATCCCCATGATGATCCCGTCAGACCAACGCATGGTGGACATTCGATCCAGCGCCCTCAGCATAGATCCTCATGATCCCCTTGGATCATTTATACCATAAACCAATCAATTATGCATACATATATGCATTTCAATATGTTCATCAATACGAACAATTAACAATGAACACTACGAGAAATTAAAGAAATACATCTCATATTCGACAACATGAACAAAACCAGAAGCATGATCAAAGTTCCAATATAAATCAAACTCAACATATGATACTTGCCTCGAAAATGGCAAGAATGGAAATACTCCAACAAATGACACGCGTCCGTATGTCACCGCCCCTCGATCGTCCCCTATGCAAGGCTCGGACCTAAGAAAAATAAAGAATTCCTCACACGTCGTATGAACGTCTAACAATTCGGTTTACGGCCCCAAGCTCTAAAAATGAACTCTGCCTGAACTACTTAGCGTGCGCTACGTATTCTACGTAACGTGCGCTAAGCCTGCCTGTTAACGTACGCAAATGACCAAGCCTAGCGTACGCTAGCTGTGTACTGGCAGTCCTCTCGGATCAGCCGACTGTCCTGCCTGATGACATAATATACGTTACGTACCAAACGTAGCGTACGTTATTCATTCCCGATAGCGCACGTTAATACGCCTATCTTAGCGTGCACTAACTGTGCATGGCAGATTACTACTGGGCAGAAAACTTGAGCTAAATGTGATGAAACTCATGAAATCTTCAGTGTTAATACATGCCATCTCCGTGCATATCATGCTCATACGGTTTGTGAAAGATCTTTACGTATTAAATGACTATGAGATACAAGGATACGTATAATCATCACAACACCATAATTCATCTTTGATTTTCAAGAAATATCCTAAGTCCAATCCATTTCATGTCCCAAAATGTATGATTCCTTCAGGTAAAGACATAAGAACTTGGTAATCTCCATATACTGGTCATAATCGGTTTTGAAGATTCATGAATATGCTTAGGAGTCCACATACTAAAAAGGTTTAATGGATTAAACGATGGATAAGTGCCGAAACGTCAAAAATATCCTTCTAACACATAATGCTCGACTACTAACGAATTTAACTGACTAGATAATCATGATCAAAACGTCCTTCATACTAGTACTTAATATTGGTGAAGAATCACCTACCTCAAAGTATTGAAGAACAAGGAGGAACTCGAAGCAATCCAACGCCGAAGGCTTGAACACCAATCTCCAATGATCTACAATCTTCAACTCGAGCTAGGATGCTGATATGAAGGGTTTAGGATGAAGAGAGTGACTCTCTAAGTCCAAGAATTCGGGTGTGGGAGTGAAAAGGCTGAAAATATGAAAAAGGATGTTGTCCTATTTATAGAAAGTGGTTATTAGCGCGCGCTAGTCCATATTCATAGCGTGCGCTAACGGCTTACTGACTACACTGTACTCAGCGTTTAGCGTGCGCTATCCTCATATTGTTAGCGTGCGCTACCGCGTTACCTTGGCTTTTCCCAAAAGCCGTCCAGGTTCATCCCGACACAATCCGACCGAGATCCACAGCCGATCTCACCTACCACCATGTCGCAATCATGCTGACTACGTATAGCGTGCGCTAAAGTTCATGCACAGCGTGCGCTACGGATCCAGACTAGCGTACGCTACGCTTAGTCGATAGCGTGCGCTACTCGCGCAGAATCACAATTTAAATCACATTCAAGAAATTACGCGCTCAACAACATCGGATTAGGAAATACGGAGAATAATACTCAGATCAAAATGCAACAATTACAATATCACAAGTTCCAAATACATATCAAAAATCTCGGGTATTACAGACAGGACGCCAACATTAATAACAATGATTACAACAACGTCTTAGATCGACATCAATATTAACAACAACAATCGATACATCGATACCGCTAACCGGTGATCGATAATAACATTAACAACGAATATCTCAATGCCTTACCGGCCATTAATGAATGATAATAAAAATTTGGCATAATTGCCGAAGGGTATCGTCTCGAATGATCCCCTAATATCAATGAACTTATGAAGAGACTAAGTCTCGGAATGATACAACATATTCATACATATATATGATAACATTAATCTCATTAACTAGTACAAGTATAAAACATGCCTCAACCGAAGGCGCTGAATTCCTTCCACGAACAACGAACGGCGTGCTCCGATAAACACAAGTACTCGAACCACCTTGAATGAAATACAATTCATTCAATAACACAATATCGATCGAAACCAACACAACGACCGAAAGAAACTCTTTGAGACATTTAATCGAACACTAAATGTTCAAAGTTCCTCAAGAGCCTAAGAATCATCAATCGGGTTGAACGAATCGAAAATATGGATATACAATCCATAGAACACGATTAATAATGTTTACTAACATCAACCGATTCATCAAAATCGGACTAGAATCGAAATCAACAACAAATTCCCCAAAAAGTCAACTTGGAGGAAAATCAAGAAATATACCTTGATTCGACGAAGAACACGGATTGGATGATGATATAATCAACAAGAATCTTCCAAAATGTCTTGGAATTGATTAGAATCGGCTAAGAACTCGATTTCTCGATCCTCCCGTCGCCAGCCGCCGAAAAAAGAAGAAAAACGAGTAAAAAATGAAGTCTGGCCGAACCCAGGCTATATATAGCCGGCAGGGTTACAGTCGTAACCGGCAGTGCCTTACGGCCGTAACTCGGCCCTTACGGCCGTACTCGGCAGGCCTTACGGCCGTAACCGGCATTCGTCAAAAAATCTGCCCAGCACCTGTCGGACACTTACGGCCGTAACCGGCACACATTACGGCCGTAACCGGCCTTCATCCGGAAGATGCCCAGCGCCCGTATGGCCATAACTCTCGGCCCTTACAGCCGTAACTCTCGGCCCTTATGGCCATAACCGGCCCCTGACGGCCGTAACTCGACCAGGCCAGGCCAGTTCCAAACTGTGCGGCCGTGGCTCGGCCGTGGCCATACCGACGGTCCGAACGACGCCGAAACCCGAACCTGAATATGAATCGAAGATACGATTACGAAGTAATCGCAAGGACAAATCCAAGCGCTAAGAGAACACATGATTCTGACCACCCGAAGGCTCGAAATTCGGCAACGGAAAGTAATTACCTCAAACTTTGGGAAATTACGAAAAATGGCCCAAAACGTCCTAAATACACGATACACGATCGAAAGATCAAGACAAATCTCGCAACATGAATAATAACATTAAATGAACTTTCTAGCAACTCGAAACAATAGTTTCGGACGAGATTCGCAAGAATCGAACTCAAGTGCGGAAAGGCCGCTTAAGAACACGGATCTCAACAAAACGATACCGAAACGAACTCGGATGACAAAAAGTGCAAAATTAATCATTCTCAGAATGACGATACGGTCATGAGCGGTTCGTAAAAATGGACTTCCTCCAAAAAGAAAATTATGGGAAAATCGAAATTGCGGATATTACATGAACAAAACCCATCAGCCCTGTGTGGACTGAGAAACCTTGCTTTTCCCGAACTGTGTGTGACGGACTTGCATTGAAGAGATGAAGCTTCGGAACTGTGTGTGAAGAAGCCAGTCAAGTGAAAGATCAAACCAATCTGTGTGAACGGTTGAAGGCTAAGATCTTTATATCAATTTGTGTGAACGATATATTGATTAGGTTTGATTATAAATACGTAGTTGTGTATGTAGTATTTATAATGAACATTTTCACTCCTATGTGGAGGACTAGTGGACGTAGAGGGGTTTACCTCGAACCACTTTAATTACCTTGTCCATTACCTTCTGCATTTACTGTTTTAATATTTGTAATTATTTTTAAGTATACACTTCATATCTAGTTGCTATATTCACAGCAACTCACTTTAACAAGACTTCCACTACGCACTCAGATTTAAAAACCGTACAGCTTGTTGTTTAAAAAACTTCCCAAGATGTATCATGTATACTTAGTGGCTAACAAGTGGTATCAGAGAGGTTGATTCTAAAAAGAATCAGTCGTATTTTTGATTGAATCAGATCCTTAAATCACTTATTTTTATAAAATAGTCATTTTCGTCCTTATACTCTCATATGGATTCATCATTGATCAATAAAGTTCTTATGTTTTCTATTAACGAATTTGATGATTGGAGAATTAGGATGGAGGCTCATCTTGCAGCAAGGCATGAAGAGATGATTTTTGTCATACAGGATGGCCCCATAAAGATCATGAAGGTAAATTCGGCCCCAATGATTGAAGGCCAGGATAATGCAGAGATGCTTGAAAAAGAGCGCGAACAATGGACTTCTGACGAAAGAAAGCGCTCCAACCTCGACAATGTTGCAAAGAATGCGCTATTTGTCACTCTTGACAAAGGAACATTCTCTAAGGTAAAGAGCTGTAAATCAGCCAAGGATATCTGGGATAAACTCAAGTTAATTTGTGAGGGAACTAAGCTCTCAAAAGAAAACAAGATTTCAAAATTAACTCAGCAATTTGAATCTTTTGAAATGAAACCAACTGAAACACTTGAGGAACTTGACCTCAGATTCACAGGCATTGTTGGTGAACTTGAAGCATTAGGCAAAATTTATACTCAAAGGGAGAAAAACCTAAAAATTTTCAGATCACTCCCTGCCCGATGGGACATTAAGACCACAGTTCTGCGTGTCTTGTGTAATCTTAGTGAAATATCTACTTTTGATCTCTTTTCTGACCTTAAAGCATTTGAGTACGATATAGACAGGAGAGAGAAAGCTGAAGAATCTCCCGCCAGTACTACAGCCTTAGCCGCTGTATCGAACCGAAGACACAACATGCCGAGCTCAACAAAGCCCATTCATAAGAGTGCTGACAGCGACGACGACATCGTGTCGCAAGACAAAATGGCACTCCTCATGCATAAGTTCAAGAAGTTTATCAAGCAGTCGGGAAAGACTCCATACAAGCCCAAGCCTGTACACAAAGTAAGTACTGAAACTTCCTCTGGTGATGCTAACTTGTGTTATAATTGTAGGAAACCTGGACATTATGCAAATAAATGTCCTCATTCCAAAGTTCAAAGGTTGCCGAGCCGAGCAACAAGAAAAGGATGAAAGAAGACGTGCTTGGAAAAACAAGCTCAAGGCCCTGATTGGTGAATCAGAAGCCGCCCCTGCTCCATCAAAATCCGAAGAATGTCGTCAGGTAGTCACTGACCGTGATTCATCTGATGATGATTTAGAAGATAAAGCCTATATGTGCTTTATGGCCAAGGACATTCCGGAAGATGAAGATAGCGATGATGAGGTAAGCTCAACCCTAGCTATTCCCTCCAATGCATCCCATACTTTTGCAAACATGATGACTGAGTTTAAGACCAATCAAATGGCCCATAAGACATTGAAAAATGAAAACATATAGCTCCAAGAAGAAAAGGACTTGTTGAAAGAAAATTACGAAAACATGTCTGTTGATTGTGAAAACAGCAAAGTCGAGCTTGAAAAACTCATGGAGAGCAATCATCAACTTGCTCATGAACTAAGTGAGACTAAATCTCATAGTGAAAGCAATACAAATGATTTTGTTCTGCTTCAAGCCAAAGTAAAAACGAGAAGGAGAACTTGAGACCATTCTGAAATCTTTCGAGAAATCATCCAAAAGAATGGAAGAAATTCTAAGCACTGGGCAACATGCTCATGATAAAAGTGGCTTAGAATACAACTAATTTTCAAATAAAGGGAAAACTAGTACTGTGTTCTTCAGGGGTGTGGTATCGGAAGAAGTTTCAAGTCCTGTGAAGGAACCCGTTGCACCGCGAACAGCAAAAGCTGCCATTCCACCACCTCATTCCTATTCCAGACAGCGGAATCACCAACCATTCAGACCTGTAATACATATTCAACAGGATGCTCCCCGAGCATATCAACAGCACCAACAGTCGTTCAGAAAGAAGACTGTATCCAAATATCAAAAGCCCGAAAGGCAGTACTTTCAGTATAACATGCCTAGGTATTGGATACAGGAGCCTCGTCATTTCTCGCGACAGCAAGTTTCCGCACAGTATCAACAACAGCGTTGGGAATCCAACTGGAGACCCAGAAGGCAAGCTGTTAGGCTGAAGAAAATGGCTCCACCGCCAAGACGGCATTCGTACTGGACTAATAATAACCCTGAATTTTATATGCATAATAACTATCATGGTTATAGCAACTATGTATATACCCCACGTAGAAATCGCAATTACAGACCTAAAACATCCTAGAGTAAACCTATTGCTGTCAGGAAAATCTGGGTACCTAAAGGCACTAACATCCATGGACCCAACAATCAAAGGGGACCTAAATCTACCTAATTTGTTTGCTACAGGACATTTTGGAGAAGGACATCTGATACTTCAACAGTGGATGTTACCGGCACATGACATGAGATAAAAGCAAGTTATCAGATTTCATAGAAGGTAGCTATCCAAAAGTACGCTTCGGTGATAAATCTAAAGGAAGAACAAGAGGGAAGGGAACCCTACTTGTAGGAAAATTCAAAGTCACTGATGTAGTTTATGTTGAACGCTTACAGTACAATCTACTTAGTATTAGTCAGTTCTGTGACAAACAGTTCTCGGTGAAATTCTATATAGATCACTGTAGAGTCAAGAACATCCTAACCAAAGAGGTTGTGCTCACAGGAAGCAGATCATGTAATATGTATATTGCTGACTAGATGCCTACGAGCTCCACAATTCCTTGTTTTGTTGCCAAAGATACTGCAGATCTATGATGGCTATGGCACAAGAGGATGTCACACATCAACTTCAAAACTATCAACAAACTCTCTAGACAGGGAATGGTTAGAGGTTTGCCAAACGTTTCATTCCAGAAAGACAGCGTGTGTGGACCCTGTCAGAAAGGCAAGCAAATCAAGACTACCCTGAAAAGCAAATCCTACCTTTCCACCCACAGAACTTTGAAAATGCTACATATGGATCTCTATGGTCCTGTAAACCCGGTAAGTTTGGGAGGTAAGAAATACTATCTCGTTATTGTTGATGATTATTCCAGGTATGCTTGGACAATTTTCTTAAGCAAGAAGAAGGAAACAACATCAAAGCTGCCCGAGCACCTGAGAAAGCTTCAAAATGAAAAAGGGTCAAGTATCGTGTCCATTCGTTCTGACAGAGGTACATAATTTACTAACCGCTTTATTGAGCAGTACTGTTCGGAAAATGAGATACAACACGAATACTCAGCTGCCCGTTACACCTCAACAAAATAGTGTTGCCGAACGAAAGAACAGGACGCTGAAGGAAGCAACAAGGACAATGATTGCCGCAAGCAAGATGCCACAGCGTTTCTGGGGAGAAGCTACCAATATAGCGTGCTATACACAAAACCGCTATATTGTCAACAAGCATCACAACAAAACAGCATGCGAGGTATGGAATAACAAAACTCCGTTAGTTTTGCACTTTCACATTTTTAGATGCAGGTGTTACGTTATGAACAACAGTAAGGATCAACTTAGAACCTTCAATGAGAAGTCGTATGAAGGGATATTTGTAAGATATTTCTCTATAAGCAAAGCTTACAGGATCTTCAACAAAAGGAAGGTAACAATTGAGGAATCAGTTCATGTGGTGTTCGACGAACCTCACCATGATCCTACAGGAGTAGAAGACATTTCTTAGAACATCCAACAACTTTCCATCATAGATCCACCAACTCCTATCGAACCTGTCGTTGACCTAAAAATCAACCCCACAGCTGTAAGAACCGACGTAGATGAAGTCGATACTGTACAAGCTGAATCCGAAACTACAGCAACTCAAGATACAGTACGGGACCCCGAATTAGAACCCAACAGAAGATGGTTAAGAGCTCACCCGCAAGAGCTGATCATTGGAAACATTGATGCCGGTGTTTCTACCCGTAGGAGAATACAGAGTACACAAGGAAATGTACTATGTGCGCAAGAAGAACCCGATATTGAGATATCTGCATTTCCTGAATGGAAATCTCAACCCAAGCTTAGAAGACTTAATATGTGCACCATTGCTATATTCTTAGCCCAATCCAAACCCGTTTCTACCAAAGAAGCTCTCAACAATTCTCATTGGATCACATCTATGGAAGAAGAGCTCAACGGTTTCAAAAGAAACAACGTATGGTATCTTGTACCCATACCTAAGCATCAATCAGTAATTGGAACCAAATGGGTATTTAGAAACAAGAAGGATAGAAATGGACTTATTATCAGGAATAAATCTAGACTAGTCGCCCAAGGCTACAGACAGGAAGAAAGCATAGACTACGATGAGACATTTGCCCCTGTAGCCAGATTAGAAGCCATAAGGATATTTTTAGCCTTTGCCGCCCATAAGAGCTTCATTGTATACCAAATGAACGTCAATAGTGCATTCCTAAATGGAGACCTTGCTGAAGAAGTATATGTTGAACAACCACCAGGGTTTGTCAATCCAGAAGGCGAAGATCTAGTATACAGGCTAAGAAAAGCACTGCATGGACTTAAGCAAGCCCCTAGAGCATGGTATGAGACCCTGTCCCAGTATCTAACCAACAATGGATTTGAGAAAGGTGCTGTGGACAAGACCTCGTTCAAAATACATGAAGGTGATGACCTTATGATGGTTCAAATCTATGTAGATGATATAATATTTGGTTCAACTAACCTTGCTTTATGTCAAAGGTTCTCTCATCTCATGAAAAGTAAATTTGAAATGAGTATGATGGGAGAACTTAGTTATTTCCTAGGTTTGCAGGTAAAGCAGTTTCCTATAGGTATTTTCATCAACCAGTGAAAATACAACAAGGAGCTTCTCAACAAATTTGGAATGAATACTTCCAAATCATCGTTAACCCCCATGACCTCTTCCGTGCAAATTAGTGCTGATGAAGCTGGAAAGCTGGTTGATCAATCTACAGGAAGCTTATTAGCTCACTCTTGTACCTAACGGCTAGCAGGCCCGATATCTAGTTTAGTGTGAGAGTGAGTGCACGATATCAAGTATCAACTAAAGAATCACACTTAGCAATAGCCAAACGAATCCTAAAATACGTCAAAGGAACAATCGATGTAGGACTGTGGTATCCTAAGGAAGGTGTATTCGATTTAGTTGGCTACAATGACTCGGATCTCGGAGGTTGCAAGCTAGATAGGAAGAGTACAAGTGGAACTTGTCACTTTCTTGGACCTAGACTGGTATCTTGGTTTAGCAAGAAACAATTAGCAAACTCGCTTTCAACAGCTGAATCAGAATACTCCGCTGCTGGTAGTTGCTGTATGCAGATCCTTTGGATGCAACAACAGCTGTCAGATTATGGAATTGAAGCCAAAGAGACGCCGATTATGTGCGATTGCACGAGTGCAATTGCTATCACTCACAACCATGTATTGCACTCTCGCACCAAGCATATTCACATGAAGCATCATTTCATTCGGAATCATGTTGAGAACAAGGATGTCCAGCTCGAAAAGATCCATATAGATATTCAGTTAGCCGATATCTTCACCAAGCCTCTCGACACAGCAAGATTCTGCGTGCTTCGACATGAATTGGGATTGCTACAGCCTGACTCCCTGTAAGTTTTTTTTTAATGCTTTTTTTTGAGGGGGAATGCTGTAAGACCCAAGAATCCAGTATCCACCATTAGTTATTTATACAGTAAGACCATCGCAACAACACTGTAGGAACAAAGAGATATGAATTATCCTACAGCTGATGTGTGCAATAACTAAGGGGGAATACAGTACGACCCATGAATACAGTATTAATCCGAAAGTTGATGTATCGAATTGAAACCCATATGTACCTTTTAAGGGGGAATGCTGTATTTTCGCAGATACAGCACCTACAATGGGAAATCAATTATCATATTATACATTTTTAAACTATATTTTATGTCCACGTGCCCTGTTATCATTACAAGACGTTTTCATTAAATGCTTTACATGACATCTGGACATTGTTATCTTCAAAGCCGCGATGTTTCAAATTTTTTTTTAATTGTACATCGCCGTTTCGGGCAATAAGGGTAATTTGAAAAGTCAGAAGTGGCACCCGTTCCAATTATAAATTAGATGGATAAGTTGTACCGGTTACACTCAGTCCATCATGATCGTCCATTTTAAACAAACGGTTCCCATCCCTTAAATCTGACCGTTCATTCTCTGAAAACCCTTATTCGCCCCCACTATAAAAGGACTGTAAGTGCCATTTGAGACTCTTTACGCTTTCTGCATATTGTAAGAGTTCTTGAGCATATAGCCTACACGTTTTTCTGTGTTTACTGCATTTTTCCTTGAATCCTCTCTAACTTTTCTTCGAGAATCATCAATGGCGTGTACCCAGACCTCTTCCATCTCTCTCAAGAAAACATCCACCATCATCGACGGACGGATGTTTTCTAGATCTGTCTTGCTTGAACGTGTCCATGCCGAAGTGGATGACGTCGAATCGATGGAGTATGTCATCACTAAGATTCGTCAACAAGGCCTCTATCGCCTTGGCAGCCACACTACTAAACGATTTGATGTTCATCTGGTTGAGGAGTTCTACCGCAATGCTGTTGTTCGTTTCCTCTCGCTGGCCCAGGGAGGACATGTTGCTGACATCACAGCTATCGTTCGCGGAGTCGAAGTCCACGTTGACCAAGAGCTACTCCAAAACATCTACAGGCTACCTGCTGATGGCCTGACCATGGAAGACCTTTAGACCTTTGGGTCCCAAGATCTGTTGACTGCTTACTATGGCTTGTTCACCGGTTCAGCATCGGTGGAAGCGGTTCACACTTCTTGCCATAAGAAAAATTTTTGTTTACCTTTTGTCTATTTATACGATTTCTGTTGTCGTGTTATTGAGAACATAATAGGTGCTTTTGAGATGTGCACCAATCTCAGGTTCAGGATGATGGTTGCAATAATGACATGTGAGAAGGTCAAGTGGTGTCAAATTATCCTCAAACGCTTGCAGGAAGAAGTTTCCAAGCCTGCTTCGCAGAAGAAATCCATTGGTTTGATTTTAAATTATATTCTGACTAAATGCAGTGTTCCGCAAGATGAAAAAGCAAAGAACATCACTTCCCGCATTTACATGGGAAGCCTCAGACCCACCATCTTCAAGAAAGGACCCCTTATTACAAACAGGCCTTACGTTTGCAAATTGCCCCTTTTTGCCGACCCAAGAGACGTATCTTTGAAGTCTCAGAGCGAGGAGACTTCTCGAAAAAGAAAAAGATCTCACAGCAAAACTCCTGTTGCTGTTGAGAAGCCGGAAAAGAAGCTAAGGAGACTTTCAAAAGTTAAAACTACAGAAACCTCCATGGATGCTCCTTCCGTGGCCCAACCCACTAAACAACTCCCCCAGGGCCCAACCCATGTGGAAGAGATGCTTGCTACTGTCGATACAGTAGATCCTGAGCCTTTGGCGGCTATGACGGATGCTCAAACATCTGTCAACTTACAAGACTCTGGCGAGTCGGCTGCCACTTTGGAGCCAAAATCTACTTCTCCTATATGGGATCCCACACCCGTTCAGGATCCATTTCCCATCAGGGTACCAACCCCTATAAGGAATCCCTCTCCGATACAGGATTCCACACCTGTAGAGGAACCCATGCCTAGAATGAACCCAGGCGCTGTACGCAGCCCCTCCCCGGACTCAATTATTACTAAATCCCTACTTTCTGTGCAAATCGAACAGGCTTATGAACGGTTTATCCAATGGAAGAACTACAGACTTGCTCCGTACGAAAACCTGTACAACTGGAGCGAATGGAGCAACGAAGAAAGATTTGTTTTGGAAGTAACAGATGCTCAAGATGTAGCTGTCCTGATCCAATGGGACAACCTCTGTGTTAAAGAACTTATTGAGAGTCATTTGTTTGAAAAAGCAGAAGCACGAAAGAAAAGAAAATCTAAGTCCGTGGAAACTCCCGAAAGTCCAAAATCAGATCCCGACTCTGACGATGATGACGATGCCCTTCAGGCTGGTCGAAGAATGAGTTGAGAAGAATCTGAATTTCAGATGGGTGCAGGAACTTCAAGTCAACATCAATCACCTCCCCATCAACAAGACACTGTTCCCGACAACGAGGATTCAGTCCCTCATGTCGCGAAGGAACAATCTGTTTTGCAACAGGCACCCGAGCTTGTCGCCGCTCAAGCAGAAGAAGAATCCGATGCCATCCCGCACGAGGAATCAGTCCCTCTGCCGGAGAAGGCGGAAGTTGAGAGACAGCAGGAGGAATCATTACCTCCTGTATCCATGTCTTCAGAACCCAATTCAGCACAGGAGGATACAGTACCCCCTATCACCGTGCCCGAATCTGATGCTCCCGCACCCTCAACCGCTTTGGAATCTGACGACGGTATAATACCTGAGGATGTCCAACTCAATTTACGTCCCAGTGTGAACTTGAGAAGGTTGAACGTAGTAGAAGATTTCGCCCAGCCAGACTCTCCTAGGACTGTAACAAGGAAAGAGCGATTACATGCTCTTGGCCTCCAAACTGTTTTCATCCAGGATGCCGTCAACGCTCTATACTCTGTTGAAAAAGCTCTTGATTGGCTACACACATCGGCCGTTGAAGAAATGACAGGACTAAAGCACGAAGTCTCCCGAGTAGTAGAAGCCTTCACTGTCTTGCCACATGTCTTCAAACAGGCATCGAGCCAATTGTAAGAAAAATAGGAGCAGATCCTGAGAGACGAGCAGTCAAAGCTATGCGTGTCTGAGGCCAAGACAGCATCTGCTATGATTGAAACCGGTTCCCAGTGAGCCCACGACAATAAAATTCAAGATATGTCGCAGGTGCTCTCCTCTCTTGTTGAGAAAATGACAAATATTGAGACGAAACAGGATGCTGCTTTGCAAATCCTGGAATGCCTTGATGAAAAGGTGTCATACCTTGATAATGCCAAAAAGGGGGAAGAATCGAGGGAAGCTGCTAGGAGAACGAGGCTGGAGCAAGAGAAGGAAATGTTAGCTCCTTTTGAAGACTCCATCACAACTGATATAGCCCGTATTTCAATGCCGAACGTTAGAATACAGGGAGATCAACCAGAATTCCAGGATCCTAAATATCCTTGGAAGAACCTAGTTCAAAAGCCTCAAGCTATGAACCTCCCGGTCGACTGACAACCTACTGCAACAGAGATCAAGAACTGGAGGAGAAATGAACTGCTAAGATACTTTGTTGTTCCTATCAGGGAATCCTCATTATTCAACAGATGCAGGACGGTGCAGGAAGCCGCAGAGGAATTTAAAAACAAGCTTGAACAAGGATCGCTCCCGCTACAGTAGCAGATGAAGTCAAGGCATAGAAAAAGTGACTTGGTTACCCATCTAGAAGACTAGATCCTAGCTTTCGATAAGTCTTATGAAGGTCAAGCTATATACCTTAATCGAAACAAGAATGCATATCAAAACTAGGATCCTAAATATCCTTGGAAGAGACTAGTTCAAAAGACTCGAGCTATGAACCTCCCGGCCGACCGACAACCTACTGCAACAGAAATCAAGAACTGGACGAGAAATGAACTGCTAAGATACTTTGTTGTTCTTATCAGGGAATCCTTATTATTCAATAGATGCAGGACGGTGCACGAAGCCGCAGAGGAATTTAAAAACAAGCTTGAACAAGGATCGCTCCCGCTACAGCAGCAGATGAAGTCAAGGCATAGAAAAGGTGACTTGGTTACCCATCCAGAAGACTGGATCCTAGCTTTCGATAAGTCTTATGAAGGTCAAGCTATATACATTAATAGAAACAAGGACGCACATCAAAACTGGTGGAAGGGTACCAAAAATGACCCTAAAAGGCCATGGAGACATTCAGACTACAGGAGTTAATTTCCTTGTATTATTATTTTTGTAATCTTATTTTCAGAACAACAAAATTTTATACTCTACGTTTCTATATCAGTAAAATATTTGCCTGTCTTGAAAGATTATAACTCGTAATCTACTGTGTTATTGTATGTTTACAAACACTTAATTTATCCTTGCTGTATTCAAATATGAAAATTTTAAACTTTAAGAACGTGTCTCCAAACAGTTCATAGTTTAAGTTGTATGTATCTAGAATACAATTTAAGATTGTGCCTGCGCGCCAATCATAAGTTTAACCATGTATCACTCTTTTGATAAAAACTGAACTTGCCTCCGAGCAGTTCTTAGTATTATGCTAATTGCTAAAGGCCGGAATATTCGAACAGAAGATCAAGAAGTCTGCCCTCCTTCAAGATGCTAAATGTCAAAGTTTTGGCATCATCAAGGATGTTTGGATAACATCATAAAGTTTTAAAAGGAAGACTTGGAATGACTTGGCAAATTATCAAAAAGGGGGAAATTGCTGGGATAACAATCTCTGTATCGAAAGTGTTGGTAGAATGTTTTGACAATATGCAATCCAGCATACTGCAGGCACCTGTATCGAAAAGCTGATCAAAGATATCAACCTACATCGAAGACTTCTCGTAGCCCCAGCATACAGAATCTACCATATAGCAAAGGAGTCTCATAAGACTATGTATGGAAGCTGTCTCGAATCGACAATACAGCTATCATTCCATACAACATCCAAACAGGACAAGAAGGAATCTTTGTTATTCACTAAAGTCAAAGTCCCGTTTGAGAAGATATATTTAAATACTAAAGGATAAAGTATTTAAATATCAAGTTGTCAGATATCTTAAAACTACCGCAAAATTCGGATCGTGTTTTATTCAAACACATCATCCCATTGGAACGGAATCTTGCTCAACGGATTTATATCAATGGATATATTTCAGAAGGCTATATATATCCCCAGCCTTGAAGATATAACGACAACGAATAACTGATATAGGCTTGAGAAACAACGAAGTTATCATCATATACATCTGAGCAAACATATCTCCCAAAGCATACTGCTATTTCCGAAATAAGAGATATACAGTGCTCAATACTGTGAACAACACATCATTAGCTAAAAGCTCAGAAAGTCAAAGTTGTTGTTCAATCATTGTTCTACCCTTGAACAAAACCCATCAGGCCTGTGTGGACTGAGAAACCTTGCTCTTCCCGAACTGTGTGTGACGGACTTGCATTAAAGAGATAAAGCTTCGGAACTGTGTGTGAAGAAGCCAGTCAAGTGAAAGCTTAAACCAATCTGTGCGAACAGTTGAAGGCTAAGATCATTATATCAATCTGTGTGAACGATATACTGATTAGGTTTGATTATAAATACGTAGTTGTGTACGTAGTATTTATAATAAACATTTTCACTCTTGTGTGGAGGACCAGTGGGCGTAGAGGGGTTTACCTCGAACCACTTTAATTACCATGTCAATTAGCTTCTGCATTTACCGTTTTAATATTTGTGATTATTTTTAAGTATACACTTCATATCTAGTTGCTATATTCATAGCAACTCACTTTAACAAGACTTCCGCTACGCACTCAGATTCGAAAACCGTACAGCTTGTTGTTTAAAACACTTTCCAAGCGGTATCCTATATACTTAGTGGCCAACATTCATATATTCATCATGTCATTAATTATGCATGCTTTGTTGAAACCTATATGTGATATTAGTGTTACGATTGATTTATGACTAATTGTTTTGGAGCACGTGTGACCTGCGTAAGCGTTAAAGATCAACTCATTCATCAGTCAACAATTCTCAATCATCACTTTTGATCTTGTCGATTATGTTAATTCATTAATCACTCAGTCAATCTCATCACTCAGTTGTGACCTTGTGTATCGAATTACCAACCTTGTTAACTTGTTCAATATAATCATTTCAGGAATTTCATCAAATAATCATGTCACCTCACTTGATCTTTCATGCAATTCTATCATATTCCGGCATCATGTGGATGATCATTTTACTGCATTATTAATACATTCATTGTGATAAACATGTATGCTCATTATTATCATTCCGTAACATAATTATAATGCGATATTCATGCAGGATCTATAATCATCATGTGACCTTCCTGCTTCAGTATGGGTAGAGCTGTCAGAGGACGTAGGGGAAGAGGCCGTGGTGCGGTCCGAAACCTGGGATCTCATGTGAATACCCGCGCGAATGTGAGGGATAACATGTGTTCATCAGTTAGCTATTCTACTCATTCATTGTCAGATAATCATTCACTGTCAGGGAGTCGTACCCGAGAAGCAGCTCAATCGGAAGGTGTTCGGGTGGACCCATTCATATGAATACAGGGCATGATGGCCCAGATGACTCAGATGACGCATCTGTTGGAGGCCATGCAGACCTTGATGGTTCGTGGTCCAACACAACAGGGATTCCAGGTGCTGTTTCATGGACAGACTGGAGGAGTAAATCAGATTATTGGCGAAATCTCTCGTCAGAGACCGCCTACTTTTGAGGTTTCATCGGAACCAGCTGATATTATTCATTGGATTGAGCATTTTGATAAACTCTTCGACATGGTTCAGTGTCTGGAAGAGAGTAAGGTGGCAGTAGCGGCTTACTACTTGAGTAAGGGCGCTTATTCGTGGTGGCTTTCTGTGAAACCCACTGATCGTGATTGTGTTTGGAGTGAGTTCAAGACTCTCATGTTAGAGAGGTATTATCCGGCTCCACTTCGTGAAGCCAAGTTATTAGAGGTTTTAAACCCCGAACCCGTCGAGGACGAGGGTGTTATTGTTATTGTTGAGAAGTTTCAGGGACTTCTTCAGTTTGCTTCGTCTGTTATCCGTACTGAGGCGGACAAGATCAAATATTTTAGCAAGAGGCTAAATCCGCAATTGGGGATGCAGTTGTTCAATCACAACTATAATTCACTTAGTGAGTTCATCGAGAAGGCTCTTGGAGCGGAGCTTTTGATCAAGGAGCTTACTCGGAAGCATCCTTCAGCTTATTCTGGTGGGAGGACTGCGATGTGAGTTCGTTCAGAGGGACATCAGGCACCGGTGCCCAAGAGGTCATTTTCTAGTCGTCTTCGTGCTGGGGAAGCATTTTCCTCTCAGACAATGAGTTCGACTGTTGTTTGCTTTAACTGTGATTCAGCAGGGCACGTTAGTACTCGGTGTACGGTGCAAGCTATTGTTTGCTTTCTGTGTGGGAGGCAGGGACACCTACGGAAATACTGCAAGAGTTCTAATGCCGGTAGATCTCAAGAGGGCTCACAAGCGTCGAGGGATTTTTTTACTTCAGCCCTTTCATCATCTAGGGGTTCCTATCTGGCTTCGAGAGCCAGAGGTAAGGACATTAATCACTGGTTTTGAACAAGTTAATTCTTGCTCAGTAATAGTATAATCATTCATTTCATTGTCGTTCATTCATTTATATAAGTCATTCATCATACATCAGTCATGTTGAGACTTGTGGTTATCAGACTGATCATTCAATTCACGAGGAACAACGGTTCCAATCACTTCATTTGAGCTATCACTCATTACGTTATTAATTCACCTCGGTGAGTCATTCTTGATCCTTGTCGGATTTATAGTCATTTATCACTCATCATAGTCACTCTCGCTTTTGTGACCTTCCGGGATCGTATTAAGCGGTGAGTTCAGTATTGGGTCTTCCTTGAATCGATGATATCGGGGGGATCGATGATCTGAAGGATATCGATGTTGGGTACATTTGAGATGTAGCCTTGCATTCCGGATTACTGTTTAACTTACTCCGCATCATAGTATTGTGGTTGTGAACCATCTGTTGTCGATTTATCTTGTAACTATGGTAATTGAGAATCTTGAGATTTGGGTCATTGGTTGGGATTTATTCCCTTTGGTGTTGTACCTGAGATTTCGTGATAATCTAAGTAATTGTTCATTGTGAATTCGAGATGCCAAGTCAGGAGGACTTGGGCGTGCAATTGATATGGTCCCGAGGGCCATATGCGCATTGTTGTTTTTCTTTTGAGGCGTGAATCAGTGTTTGTTTGGGCGTCCGTTGCCGATGGGCGGGGTGTGTGCGCCGGTGTTACGAGTAATGGTATTGGCCCAGTTGTGCAGGCGAAGTGGTTCGCATTAAGGAATATTCATAGGGATGTTGATTTCTGATCGTAATGGATAGTTCACATCCCGAGTTCTTTACCCTCAATTTCGAGGACGAAACTCTTTTAAGGGGGGAGTATGTAATACCCGTTTGTGAATTCATTGATTATCATTCAGTAATTTTCACTCAGAAATTTTTCGGTCAGTAATAATCATTCATCAGTCATATTCATTCAATTGTGATCACCATTCGGTGTATTTTAGAATCGTGTGTCAGTTGTTATTCGTCATTCATCACTGTTTGAGATCGAGATGAGAATATTTTCATCATTGTCATCATATTTTGGTGGTATGTGTGTGAGGTAGCACACGCTACATACTCTTGTTAGCGCACGCTAATGGAGTATAGGTAGCGCACGCTATAGCTCAGTATCAGTGCACGCTAGCGCAAGTGAGGCTGACAGTGCAGAAGGTACTGGGCTGATTTAGGAAATTCGTAGCGCACGCTATGAGTGGTAAGTAGCATACGCTAATTGTGCTGGCAACGCACGCTAAGGCATAAGAGTAGCGCACGCTAACGCAAGCAGGATAGAGGACAGTAGGTTCTGGACTCCAGTTGCTGGTATCGAACATCAGTTAGCGCACGCTAACATTTTGGGTTAACGCACGTTATCAGAAGGCATTAGCGTATGCTACCAAGTTCGTAGCGCACGCTAACGAAGCATTCAGAGCTCACTGAACTGCCCAGTAACCCGCTAGTGCACGCTAAATATCAGGACATAGCGCACACTAAACTGGGATTAGTATAAATTGGACAGTTCGGTCCAGTTTCGTCATTTTCACTTCTCTCTTCCTCCTCCCGTCGGTTTTGGGAGATTTTGTACTTTTGGTGAAGGGTTCTTCGATCTGGAACCACCTATCATCATTTTCAAGCTTCTAAGTCGGATTAATCATCATTCAATCCTTTCCAACACACCAAATCAAGGTAAACATCTCTTGGATCTGGAATTTTGGAATTTGAGTGTTTTACTTCCGATTTCTTCAATTTAGCTTGATATTATGTTGGAATATGTTAGATATGGATTATCTACCTTGGATACATGTATTTCTATGGATTTATTGGTGTATATTTCGAAATTTTTGAATATTTGGAATTGTTCAAGAACACCTTGGGTGTTGACTTTGGAATTTTGGGGGTTTTCGACTAGATGTCATAATCTCGGATGAAGTGTTCCTATTGAATTATTAATGGTATTAATGAGATTTTGTTGGATTGAATCATTCATTGGAATTCGGTTTTCGGTATAATTAAGATTGAAGATTGTTTACAACGTGTTTGTTAAATTGCCCCTAAGAGTTTTGGGTAGTGTTGTATCGACTTTTGAGTTGGTTGTGATCATGCTTGATTTGTATATTAAGCAAATCGTTGGTATTTGTGTTATTCAAGGTTGTTCGAGCGGCTGAAAATTCCATTAAGGACATTGATCATGGAAGGACTTTCTCGCCTTCGGTTTGAGGCAAGTTTTATACTTGTACTAGTCAATGAGATTAATGTTATCATATATGTGTATGCATGTGTTGTATCATTACGAGACTTAGTCTCTTCATGAATTCATTGATATTAGGGGATCGTTCGATACGATACTCTTCGACAATTATGCCAAATGTTATTATTGTTCATTAATGACCGGTTCAAGGCATTGGGATATTCGTTGTTAATGTTATTGTCAATAGCCGGTTCGCAGTATCGTTGTATCGATTGTTGTTGTTAATATTGATGACGATCTAAGACATTGTTGTAATCATTGTCATTAATGTTGGCATCCTGTCATTCATATTATATCGGCCTATTGAAGGCATTGGCGTATTCATTCTCATCTTTGTCGTCGGTAACCGATTAAAGGTGTCGAGGTATTCATTGAGTCATTGTTATCGATTGGCCGTTCTAAGGCAATCGAAGTGTTCAACCATTCATGGGATCATTGTTATCGGTTGGCCATTCTAAGGCAATCGAGGTATTGAATTATCCGCTGCATCATTGTTATCGGTTGACCATTCTAAGGCAATCGAGGTATTGAATTGGGGCTGTCGAGGATAGTTCACATCCGTTGTGTCGTTGTTATCGATTGACCATTCTAAGGTAATCGAGGTATTGAATTGGGACCGCCGAGGACGGTGCCCATCCGTGAGTCATTGTTGTCGTGTTAGCCGACTCAAGGCAGCACACTATCATTCTCGTGAATTCGGTAATCTTGGGGATCATTGCCGTTTGTGATTAATTGTGTTTTGGAGGCTAGTCTTGGCTAGTGCTCGATGGATAAGTTTGGGGAGTTTGAAACCTTCGCGGTTGACTTCCCAACACCTATAGATCAGTAGGTCAACTGTCACTGGGTGATTTCATTATGGGTAAGTTTGGGGAGTTTGAAACCTTCGCGGTTGACTTCCCAACACCTACAATTCAGTAGGTCAACGGTCACTGGGTGATTTCATTATGGGTAAGTTTGGGGAGTTTGAAACCTTCGCGGTTGGATTCCCAACACCTACAGCTCAGTAGGTCAACGGCCATTGGATGGTTTCATTGTGATACGGCTTCGTGCTGTGGCTTCGGACCTTATTGTGATACGGCTTCGTGCCGTGGCTTCGGCCCTTATTGATATAGCTTTGGGCTGTTTTGGCTTCAGGTGATTGTGTTGATTGACAGTTTCGGCTGAGTGGCTTTCAGGCCTTTGTAACACCTTGGTAATTTCATTGGAGCCTTCGGGCATCGTGATTTATAATTAATTCAGTTCTGGTTTGGTTCATGTCGTGTAATTTATTACGATGTTATGTAATTATGATTCGCCGTTGGGCACTTATGTTCTAATCTGTTGAACAGTAATTAATAATATGCCGTGGGCATAGTGTTTCATGAATGCTCGATTCTTACCTTGGTTTGTGAGCATCTCGTATTATTATTATCATTGTACCGCTTCATTCTGCCTTTGGATGCATATCATGTTATACATGTATTTGATGTTCATTATCTGGATGACTAACCCCGTGGGGGCGGAACATGTTTTCATGTTCTAGGTGCTTGCGAGGAGAGAGTTGAGACACGTGGGCATGATGAAGGCGACGAGGCATTTGAGCGATACTAGTCTGAGATGTTCATGTTGGTCAGTCAGTTGTAGTGTTATCCAGTTTGTCAGTCATTGTCATTATGTATTACCCGAGCCTATGCTCGTAGATGTTGTTGTATTTTTATTTTGGCCATGTAGGCCCATCGTCGTCATTGAAATTCCTTACCAGAGGGACTGTGATCTCCCTTGTTGGTTAATTTGATGTATTTTAGTCATGTTCGCCTGGTGGATCTCCTGACGTGGGGTCCACGGTACTGTAATAACCCAAAAGGATTTGGGGGTGATACAGGGAACACCCCAGGCTACTGAGAAACTTCTCATGCTCTTCTACCAAGAGACAGATATTCTATTGTTGCTTCAAGAGAACTGGTTCATGTCCCATTTTAAACAAAATATGGACCAGTTCATCCTGCATAACATGGAGGGTGTATCTCTAGGAAAGACCCTTGGAAAGGAAGATCAAGTTGGAAAGGAAGAGAGAAGAGAAGGACAAAAATAAAAAGAAATTAGAATTGAAGAAGGTATGATTGTAGAAAAGGAGAGGAAGGAGTCGAAAAAGAACAGGAATAAGAAGGAGTCGAAAAACAAGAAGTAGAAGAAGTTGAAAAAGAAGAGAAGGAAGAAAAACAGGAAGGAGGAGTTGAAAAACAAGAAGAAAAAGAACAAGAATAAGTTGAAAAGGAAGATGAAGAAGAAGGAGAGAGGAAGGAAGATGAGAGAAGAAATGATGAAGTTGATGATCATGGTGCACCTGATCAAGCATCCAACTCTCACCAGTCATCAGAGGATGACAAGTCGGGAACCCCAGACAAAACCCCCTCTAATCAGAAGGCAACTGATAGGAGCTTACCTTCATAAAATTAAACTATCAGGCGATCGGCTGCACATGAAGAATCAGGTGAAAATACTCTGTAGATAGTACCTGCAGTTCACGTATCACCTGCAGTGACTGATCTTATCAGACAGATTGTTGAAGAAACAGTTGACAGGCTTCTTGCAACTGAAGTCAAGCCTGGCCTACAGTCCGTCAATGTAAAGATGGACATCCTGATTAACAAGAAGGAACCTTACCCACCACCCTCAAACTCCAGAATGCCTCTTGGCATGGCTGATTTAATGTCTAGGGTGGAGGAGCAGCTAGCTACTATCATTGATGCTGGCAAAAAGGGGGAAGAGAAAGGAGAAGGTTTAGACATCAGGCAGGGGAAAGGCAGAGAAGAATCAGCAAGACAAGACCTCCCTCTTCTACAGGCAGGAACCTCCCACCTCAAAAGAAAAGAACTTGCTGCACCATCAGACCCACCTGCAGCCAGAAGAAAGAGAATTGGCTATGAACTTGAGGTGAGGAATCAATAGGAAGGTATGGAACTTCAATATGTTGAAGAGAACCTACCTGTAGAGGCAACGCCATTGTGGGGAAGTGCCAGGAAGCAATTTATAGAGAAATACTATCACTGGGAGATGCTTTAGGACAAAGACTACAACAAACTTTTATCAACTTCATAGATATGAACATTCCAAAACTCTGGGCAGTTTTGAAGAAGTATGCTGTGAAGAACTTCAATGCCTATCCAATGATTCCTGATTTCAGACCTGAAGAAGCACCCACCCTGATGAACAATGAACTTGATGATATGGCTCTTCAGGAAGAGATCAGAGAGCTCTGCGTTGAAAATAATTTTACAACTCCAGAGCACCAAGAGTTTGCTTCATTGGTTATCAAAACAAAATATGGGTTCACCCCAGTAACCAAAAGACCAATTGGAGCCAAGCTATTATAGACACTCCCTCCAGCGAGGCTCAGAGGAAGAGGAAGAGGGAGAGGAAGATAAATTTACTTGTAATTTTATTTTGTAATTTACTTGTAAATTTTGTAATACTTGTAATTTTTACTTGTATTTTGTTTCATTCAACTGCACTGTAATGTAAACATCAATAAAATTTTATAACAGTCCCTTGAATGACAACCACTAGTTGTATCAGAAAGACTGAGTTTTTACTTGTGTCTTGCACTTTATTTTGCGCAGACTTGTTTACATTTGAAATGCTTTAGTTTTGCCATCATCAAAATAGGGGGAATTTATTAGTAATACCTATTAGATTTTGATGATGTCATCCCTGTATTATGAATTATTCAAATGTATTCATCTAAAATACTTGGCATTGTAAAGAAGAACCAAATGAGTATCTTCTATAGGCCTTAAAAAGTTAGGCTAAGTTTTGAGTGTTGATGAGTAACAAAATCGACTAAGTATAGAGCTGCCTTTTATCAGAGAAGTTTATAGGCAAATTCATTATCAGAGAAGTTTTGGTAAATGCAAAACATCATAGAGGATTAACCAAAACTAAGTTGCAGTCAAGTTCTGAATAAGGCGATACATCAGACAAGTTTTGTTCAACGCAGAATATCAGAGAGGTTTTACCAAAATCCATCTACAGTCCAGTCATCAGACGAGATATGGTCAACATAAATATCAAGCTGACGTTTGACCGTCAGAACAGAGAAAATTGATCACGCCAGAGAACTTCAGAGCAGAGAACTTTATATCAGAGAAGTTTCATCAGAGAAGGTTGACCGCACATCACACAGGTTTGACCAAGAAATATCAGATAAGTTCTCAAGTCAAGATATCATCCAAGTTCAAGACACTCAGTCCACGTCAGCAAGCGTTGAAAGTCAACAATTACGGAAAGCCACATGCAGACGTAAGGAGACAAACTGGAAAGATTCCCGGAAATCTAGGAATAAAATATTCCTTGAGATCCGCATTCTGAAGACTTAAGATTATTCTAATCAAGAATAACGACGCTAACAAAAGAAGTCTTTCAAACGGTCGGAATTGAAAAAGGGGAATCAAGTCGTGCAACGGAATGCTAAGATAAACACTAAAGTCCACTCTCCAACGGACGGATTTGTTACAGTGATGCAACGGATTCGTACTATAAATATTTGAAGATCAGAATTGAGCAAAGTATGATGCGAACAATACTTACAAGCGATCAAAGCAATCAAAGCAATCAAAGAAAACAAATAGCATCGTGAAAGTGTAAGGAATACTTGTTAGATTTTGATGATGTCATTAATATAAAATCAAATGTTTATTACTTGGCAAAAATGTAAGGAAGAACCAAATGAGTATCTTCCATAGGCCAAATATGTTAAGTATAAAACTTGGCAAAATGTAAAGAAGAACCAAATGAGTATCTTCTGTAGGCCAAAAATTAGTTAGGCTAAAATCGGCTAAGTACTGAGTACAGCTAAGTTCATCAGAGAGGATCAGTCGAGTCGAGTCAGAGTAGTTCTGGTCAACACAATTTATCAGAGAAGTTTGACCAGACTGCAGCCAAGGTACCTCAGACAAGTCACCTGATCAGATAAGTCACAAACAGTGAACATCAGAGAGGTCCAGACTGCAGAGATGTTAGCTGCTCATCAGCCTAGTCGAAGTCAGCCAAGTACTCCAAGTCCACGTCAGCATGCGTTGAAAAGTCAAGTATTACGGAAAGTCACATGCAACGTGAAGAGACAAATTGGAGTGATTCCCGCAAGAGATATGAATTAAAAAAAGCTATCCAGACCCACCTTGAAGACTTTAAATGTTGTATAATCAAAAGATTCGGCACATCACATGCAGAGTCTTCACAATGGTCGGAAGATAGAATAAAATAATGGGAATCCAGCCTTGCAACGTTCAGAAAGATTAAACAAAGAAGTCTCCCTCCAACGGACGGATTTGTTCAAAAGATTTGCAACGGCTACAAGGAAAAAGCTCAGAGATCGTGACCTATATATATATATCCGAAGATTTGAAACTGAGCAATCATCGGTGCGAAGATACTTTCAAGCGATCAAAGCATTCAAGCAATCAAAAAGCAATCTATAGCATCGTGAAAAGAGCGGTTCTAAAAGTTCATACTTAAAGAAGCTCTTAGTTGGAGAAGACAAAAACTCTTGTCTATAATCCTGACTTCGGGGTACTTCACTGGTTGAAGTTAGAGACTATAAAGGCATCCGAGGATCGAGGATCAAGAGGTGCAAGGCAGTCAAGTGTGGTACAACGGCACGGATTTCCACTGGTTGGAAGCTATTGTAGTTTTGTTGGAATCACTGTAATATTTATCACTGGTTGAGAATTATAGTGAATTCATCTCCAACTGGTTTGGAGAAAAGTGGATTAGTAGAGGATTACCCCACCTCTGAGACCACTATAATCGCCTGCGTTCTTTACTGTTTTATTGCATCATACTTTAACTGCTGCATTCATTGTTAAGTGTTTCATTAGTTGCTTTCTATTCGCCATCAGCTGACTTCCGCATATATTAAAGAACAAACGACTCCAAGTCATTTGTTTACCTATTAGCTGAAGAAACTCACTCTTCGTGAAAAAGAGTTTAAGAGTTTCTACAAGTCTATTCACCCCCCCCCCCCTCTAGACTTGTACCTGGACGACTTGTGACCTACAAGTGGTATCAGAGCGGTTGGTTCATTTATTTCACGAACCAGATCTATATCAAGGAATATATCTTTACTCTCATTTTATAATGGAACACATTCATTCTAGACTCCCTGTATTTTCAGTTGACGAGTATGATCTGTGGAAGATAAGGATGCAGGCACACTTATCTTCGATTCATGACGACATGTGGTGCATCATAGAGGATGGTCCATTCATCTTCGAGAAGGACAACACAGCAGAGGAGATCGCAGCAGGGAAGCCAGAGAAGATTCCTAAGAAGAGGACAGAGCTGACTCCCGAAGAAAGAAAATTGGCCAATCTTGATAACCGGGCCAGAGATGTATTATATCGGACTCTTGACAAATCCACCATGGTCAAGATCAAGAACTGCAAGAATGCCAAGGAAATCTGGGACACATTAGCTTTAATGTGTGAGGGAACGGAGCTAATCAAAGAAAATAAATTGTCAATCGCCATTCAAAAGTTTGACAATTTCAAAATGAAGAACGGCGAATCCATAGATCAAGTGGACACAAGGTTCACTGAGATTATTAATGAGATCAATTCCCTCGGCAAAACCTATGGCAATAGAAAAATGGCACTGAAGGTTCTCAGATCTCTCAACCCTGAATGGAGCATGAAGGCCGTGGCCATGAGAGAGTCCAAGGACCTGAATAAGATAAAGATCCAAGAGCTGTTCTCTGATCTGAAGGCTTATGAGTTCGAGCTTCCAAGTTCATCCTCAACTGAGCCTGCAGAGAAGGGAATCGCATTTGCAGCCGAGTCCCCTGCCAAGAGCCTATCTGATGTAAAACCTCCAAATCCACTAGATTTTGAGGAAGAAATGGCGTTTATAATGCAAAGGTTCAGTAACTTTAGAAAGAACTACTCCAAATACAACAAAAATTATAAGGAGAATCCAAGAAGGAACCAGAAGGCTAGAAGCTGGAAAGTAGAGTGCTACAACTGTCACAAGACCGGACACATCCAAATGGACTGTCCTGAGATCAAGAAGGACGAAACCAAGAAGGAGGTGGGCAGAAAAGAAGATAGAAGAAAGGCCCTCATCGGAGAAGACCAGGAGCATGTCGAATCAAGCAGCGGATTCTTTTCTGATGAAGATGAAGAGTATGACTGCCTGATGGCAAACCTAGCTGATGAAGAGGTAACTTCTAAACCCACCGGTTCAAATAATAGCTCAGCCATGTCACAAGATATGGATCTACACGAATCGGTAAATCAGTTATTTAAAGATTTTGAAACACTCAAATCTGCACACCAAAGTATCAATGAGAGAAGACTCAGCTGCAAGATGAGAATAGGCAGCTGAAAAATGATTTCGAAAAACTCAGCCTAGATCTGAATAAGGTTGAGATAACTGCAGCTGACTTTAAAAACAAGGCTGATATTAATACAGCTGAGATAAACAGACTAACCATTTTACTTAAAGAAAAATCAGCTGCACTTGCTCATGCCAAAGCTGAGTTTACTAAGCTGTCACAGGTAAATAAGACTCAGGCACAGGAAATAACCTTCGTGAAGGCGTCTTCAACCCTGGAAGAATTGTGTACCAATAAAAGGCCACTATATTCCAAATCAGGCCTTGGATATGATCCTCACACTCCCTCTAGTTCTAAAAGAAATTTTATCAAGGGAGAAACAATTGTCTCGACTGTTGAGCCTACATATAAACCGATATTTAAAAACAGGCAATGCCTAAGTCACATGTCTAGCCGCAATCGGGTTACACAAGGCACCACCTAGACAGCGACTAGGCAATGGCCTGTGCAAAAGCAAAGAAATTTGCATAACATGCCCACTATTACCAACAACTCCCTAAAAATAGATTTCAAAATGGGAGGGGCAGATGGAAACCACAAGGTTATTCCAATTTACAAAATGAACAAGTGTGGAGACCTCAAAGATTCAATAAATGGTTTCAGCTAAGATTTAGACATGGACCACACTATCAACATTTTGAGGAATATCCAGTATACAATCCCAACAGGAGATTCAGACCTCGACCTTACACACCTTATGAGGGTTATAACAATAATAACTACTTTCACAATCCAAGGAGAAATCAATTCTCCAGGAAACCAGCTAACCCCAAAGGACCCACACAGATTTGGGTACCTAAATCTCTGCTTGTCTGATTGCAGAAAAGGTGGAAGGACTACAACCACATCTCCACAAGCTCAAATTTTGGAGGTGAAGAATGGTTTGTAGACTCTGGATGCTCGAGGCATATGACCGGGAACAAGAAGATGTTGTCCAAATACACCAAAGAAAGGGGTCCCGATGTAACCTTTGGAGATAGCTCTAGAGGACAAACAAAGGGCTTTGGAGAGCTGCACCGAGGAAATATTGTGATATCCAAAGTTCATTATGTCAAAGGGCTCAAGTACAACCTCCTGAGCATAAGCCAGTTCTGTGACGAGAAGAACCTAGTAGTCTTCACCATCTGAAAATGTATGGTGATAGACATCTTATCTGGAGAAGTAAAGCTACAAGGTTTCAGAAGGAGAGATGTATATATGATTGATTTGAACACAGGAACACCCAACTCCTGTTTTTTATCCAAGACAGTAGCTGAGAATGGATGGATGTGGCACAAAAGATTATGTCACCTGAACTTCAAAGCCATCAACAAGATTAGTTCTCAGAAGCTGGTCATAGGACTTCCAAATGAAGCATTCAAGAAGGAAGCGCTTTGTGATGCATGTCAGAAAGGAAAGCAGACCAGAGCATCGTTCAAGCCAGTCCAGCCTACAACTCTCACAACAAGGATCTTAGATCTACTCCACATGGATCTATTTGGTCCTATCAAGCCAAGGACTCTGAGCGGCCGAAAGCATGCACTTGTAATAGTAGATGATTATTCAAGGTACACTTGGATTATCTTCCTATATAAGAAAAGTGAAACCTTGACCAAGCTACCTGAGCTGCTGAGAAGGATCCAGAATGAGAAATCCCAATCCATCATCATGATCAGATCAGATAGAGGAGGAGAGTTTCTCAACAAGGCGATAACTGATTACAACGATCAGAATGGGATCCAGCATGAGCTCTCTACAGCCAGGACGCCACAGCAGAATGGTGTTGCTGAAAGAAGAAACAGAACCCTGAAGGAAGCAGCAAGGTCCATGATTGCGATGGACTCGCCTAAAAGGTTCGGGTGAAGTCATCAACACACTGTCACACCCATAACAGGAGTATGATAGTAGGGAGACATGGCAAAACTCCCTATGAGGTTTGGAATAATAGAACTCCCACTGTTGCTTACTTTCACGTTTTTGGTTGTAAGTGTTTCATCCACAACAACGGTAAAACACAACTAAATGCCTTTGATGCTAAAACTGGTGACGGTCTCTTTATGGGATATTCTCAAAGAAGCAAGGCATATAGAGTTTTTAATAAAAGAACCTTAGTTGTGGAGGAAACACCCCATGTTGTTTTTGATGAATCTACTGTTGAGTACAGGAAGCAAGTTGAGCTAATTGAGAACAAGTTCAAGTCAGCGACCCTTGAAGAAGTCATTGTACATGACACTGGAATGGTGGACTCACTGCATCAAAGATGATGATCCAAACTGGCCAAGACCCAAGCTGCGGACTGCAGATCACCGAACCTATCTGATCCAGTTGCCGCTGATGAAGACCCAGCCGTAGCTGACAAAGACTCATCTGCAGATCAGAACCAACCTGCAGATGACAAGACGGTAGCTGATCCAGTTGCAGACCAGAACCCAGCTGATGCAGAAAACCACCAAGGCAATCCAACAGGGGGAACAAACCCAGAAGAGGACGACATTCCCAAGTGGCTCAAGGATCACCCAATTCAGCAAATCATCGGAAAGTTGACTGATGGAGTTAAGACAAGACAGTCAACGCTACCAGCAGGAATAGCTATGTTCTCATGCTTTATGTCACAAATAGAACCAAAAACTACATAACAAGCCCTAGAAGATTACTCTTGGATTAATGCCATGCAAGAGGAATTGGAGCAGATGGAAAGAAACAAAGTTTGGGAACTAACAGACAGACCTGATCACAAGAAAGTTATTGGCACCAAATGGGTGTACAAAAATAAGAGTGATGAAGATGGAGCTGTTGTTAGGAATAAGGCCAGACTTGTAGCAAAAGGTTATGCACAGTGTGAAGGAATAGATTTTGATGAAACCTATGCACCCATTGCAATATTAGAGGCCATCAGACTATTCCTCGCATATGCTGCATTCAAGGACTTTGAAGTATATCAAATGGATGTAAAGAGTGCTTTTCTAAATGGAATCCTAGAAGAAGAAGTCTATGTAGAGCAACCCCCAGGTTTTGTCAAAGGAGACAAAGTCTATAAGCTGTTAAAGGCTCTCTATGGACTTAAGCAAGCACCGAGAGCGTGGTATGAAACATTGTCTGTGTTTCTTGAGAAAAATGGTTTTTCCAAAGGGAAAGTGGACAAAACCCTATTCAGAGTGGAGCACGAAGGCCACATATTAATAGTCCAGATATATGTGGATGACATCATATTCGGATCAACCAATCCAGAGCTACGCGAGAAATTCTCCAATCTCATGCAAGGAGAATTTGAGATGAGTATGATGGGAAAGCTTAACTTCTTTCTTGGACTACAAGTTAAGCAGATGGAAAAAGGAATTTTCATCAATCAAGCTAAGTATACCAAAGATCTGATCAAGAGATATGGAATGGAATCAGCCAAGCCAGCAAGAATTCCTATGAGCACTAGTACTCACCTGGATGCAGATGAGGCAGGCATATCAGTGGACTCAACTCACTACAGAGGACTCATTGGATCTCTTCTGTACCTCACTGCAAGCAGGCCAGACATATCCTATGCTGTTGGAGTTTGTGCACGATTCCAGTCCAAGCCGAAGCAATCACACCTAGATTCAGCCAAGAGGATAATAAAATACCTTAAGTCTATAATCAATGTTGGGCTATGGTATCCCAAGGATGATAATTTCGAGCTGTCAGGATACTGAGATGCAGATTTCGCAGGATGCAAAATCAACAGGAAGAGCACTAGTGGAACGTGTCAATTCCTAGGAACCAGACTGATATCCTGGTTTAGCAAGAAGCAGGTTTCTAACTCTATCTCCACTACAGAGTCAGAATACCTAGCTGCAGGTAGCTGTTGTGCGCAGATTTTATGGATTAGACAACAGCTAAGGGATTATAATATTATTGCCAATGAAGTTCCTATCTGGTGTGACAACAATAGTGCTATTGCAATAACCAACAATCCGGTTTTGCACTCAAGGACGAAGCACATTGATGTTAAGCACCTCATCAGAGACCATGTGCTTAACAAAAGGGTTAGAGTTTAAAGAGTCAGCACAGACTACCAGATAGCTGACATCTTTACCAAACCCTTGCCAGAAGAAAGATTTTTGGAGCTGAGCAGAGATCTTGGATTACTAGATTGGGAATCTAGTACTGAAGCAAGCTGAAACATTTCAGAGGAAGGACGGACCCAGCTGGAGAATCAGATCCTAGCTGATACAGGCAAGAAGACGAAGGACGGACAAAGCAACCTAGCTGATCAGAATATCAGGCGAGAAGTCAACTCACCTGATGCAGAGCGGTCAACAGTCAACAAATCAGACCAGCTAAGTTTTCTAAACTGACCTCTGAATATTTAATTATTATCTGCCATATTTATAATATTATTATATTATTTTTGGTTAACAAATCGCATTTAAATATATATTTTTCTAAGCCAAGTGGCAATTTTAATACACGCGTCAATCGCTTATTAAATCGACCTCCACGGTGGCCAATCAAAATCAACCGTCAAATTTTAAAATGGACCACCGATTCAAATTTGAAATTTAAAAGAATATCAAAAGGCGTACCACCGTTTCAAATATATAATAAACTAATCCATACGCCTTTTCATCTTCTTTATAAGGAAAGAAAACCAGTTACTTTACCTTTTACGCTTACCAGAAACCCTAGATTTTTCAGAGCAAAAATTCCTTGAACACCAAATACACTAAAATCTTTTATTTACAGAAATGGCATCCTACTTCGAAGGCGTCAATCTGAAGGCGGTCAAGGACCAGATTATTTTCTCGCTGGTCGTCAATTTTGAAGGCTTATTGGAAGCTAATCTGGAGGATTACGATGTGTATAACCTAATCCGTGCGATGAAGCTCAATGGGATCTACCCATTCCTTGACATCAACCCTCAACAACTGTACAAGGAGGATGTTATCGCGTTCTATCGCGAAGCCTGTATAATTCAAGATGGAATTCGGAGCACAGTCGGAGGAAATCAGGTCGACATATCTCGAGAGTTGATCCGTACTGTTTTCGGTATGAAGCACCACGGCATAGCCGTCGAAGCGCTCAAACAGTCTTCTGCCGAAATCTGGAAGACGATTAAGGACAAGAATATGCCCGAAAAGCTGAAACTAACTGCCAAGAGGAGTGAGCTTAAGAAAGTTTATCGTTTTACGTTGGACATAACCAACAAAATAATCATGGGGATGGCCGGAAGTTATGATCAACTGTCGTCGGCGAAATTTATGGTGCTGGGAGCACTAATTCAGGAAGAAGAAATTGACTGGGCAGATTACATATTCAGGCAACTCGAGCGAGAGGTCAACAAAGCCGAATGGCTTGTTGATGAGAAGAGATTTAAAACAAAGCTGGCGTTTAGAACGCAGCTGAGTTGGTTGCTGGAGAAGACAGGCATGACGAAGGGAAGCACTGACCCCTTTCATCCCATCAAAAGACTTGGTCATCTGGACCAAGAGAAGCTGAAAAAATTGGGAGGCACAAAGAGAGCAGCCCAGATGCTGAAGGACCTACCTGACACAAGGCCATATCCAAGATATTATTCGTCAGGAGAGTCGGACCGACCTGCAGCCGACATCCCAACTGCAGTCGAGTCAGACACCGAGTCCGACGACACTCCCATAGCAGTCAGATTTAAGAGAAGGGGACCAGCCCCTGAAGGACCTTCTATCATGCAGTCATCACCACAACCCTCTCCCAAGAGGCCAAGGAAACTGCAGTTTAGTGAGGAAGAGCAGTCTGATCACCTTGCCAGCCCCTCAGCCAGATCACCAACTCATCTGGAAGACCAGCCTGCCCCAGGCACCCACGAGACTCGGATTGTGGCTGTACTCACCCCCCCAGCCTACATCTCCGAGGAAGAAGAAGCAGGTCTAATAATTTCTATCCCTGAAGCCAACTATATCTTTAACCTCTTAGAAAATAATACCTTCAATTTATCCATCGAACAACTACAACTTGTTAAACCTCTAGCTTTAAAACAATCGTTCTTTGAAATTTTTGAAGAATGGAAATTTTTGAAATGCCTATCTTTTGTCAAACTTCAATCTTTTATTGACACTTGTGGTTGGGACTATCCCCAAGCCACGGAGGATGTGCTGATAGACTTTTGTAAAACATCAGACACAATTTTGATCCTTCAGGAGGACTGGTTCATGTCCAATTTTAAAACCAACATGGACCAGTTCATCCACTACATTATGCTTAGTATTTTTGATAGATCTGATGAGAAGGTTGTTGAGGAGGTAGTTGAAAAGGAAATTAGAAGTGAGGAGGTAGATGGAGAAGAAAATAAAGAAGTTGTTGTTTTGGATGATGAAGAAGAAGAGCAGGAGGAGAGCAGAGAGGAAGAAAAGATCTTAGTTGAAAATCAACCTGATGGGGTAGAGAAGACAGAAGAATTGAATGAAGAAGAAGAAGAAGGAGAAGAAGTAGAACAAAATGAAGGTGAGAAGGAGGATGATGATGATCAAAAGGAGAATGATGATGAAGGAGAAAAAGATGGGAAGAATGATGACATTAATGATGATGATGATAATGATGATGATGATGGAGGAGATGAAGGAGCTGAAAAAGAAAATGAAAAAGAAAAGGATGAGGAAAAAGAAAAGGAAAATATTGAAGAAGAAAAGGAGAAAGAAGAAGAAGAAAAGGAGGAGGAACAGGAGAAAGAGGAAGAGAAGGCAGAAGAAGAAAAGGATCCGGAGCCAGAGCCAACACAAGAAGTCAGATAGATCGTGGTACACCGCCTGCACACCACTAGACGCGGAGTTAGCTGAAGACTCCAGATCAGGGACCCCAGAGAAGACCCCCTATGGAGTACCAGCTGCAGACAGAAGCTTGCAGTCCAGTGGTTTGATTGCAGAAGGCTCAGGAGAGCACTCTCCATCAGCTCAGATATCACCTGCCGTGACTGAGCTGATCAGGCAGATAGTCAAAGATACAATTGGAGAGCTGCTGGCAACTCAGGTCACTCCTGACCTTCAAACAATTAATGCAAAGATCGACACTCTGTTGCAGAGAGAAGTTCCTCAGCCCCCTCCCCCTACCAACAACAGAATGCCATTTGGCATGTCTGATTGGATGAACAGAATGGAGCAGCAATTAACTACCCTAGTTGATGCTGGCAAAAAGGGGGAAGAGAGAATGCAGAGGGAAGGAAGTGATCAAGGAGAGATAAGGGCAGAGCTAAGAACCAAAAAGAGGCAAGATATCCTTCAAATTGAAGGACCTTCAAGCCTGAAAAGAAAGGAGATATCTGCCCCCAGTCTACCTGAAGAGCAGCCCATGGAGAAGAATAGAAGAAAGCAAGAAGTTCTACAATGATTCGAATGGGAAGGCAAACAATTGTGGTTTGTTGAAGAATTCTTGCCAACAGAATTCATGACTCGTTGGGCGGATGCCAAGAAACAATTCATAGAGCAGTTCTATCTCTGGGAGATACTTGATGATAAAGAATGCTCGCCCCAACAGTCATTCATCAACTACATGGATGCCAGATGGCCTACTCTGTGGAAGTTAATGCTTAAGTATGCAGCCAAATGGGAAGCTTACCCTATGATTCCTACATTCAGAGCCGAGGAAGCGCCGACCCGTTTGGACAATGAGCTTAATGAGCTAGAGTTTCAAAGAGAAATCAGGAAGCTATGTGAAGAGCACAAGTTCTCTTCAAAAGAAGACCAAGACTTTGCTGCTCTAGTCATAAGAAGGAAGTATGGTCTTGCACCAGTCAAGATAAGACCAATCGGCGCTAAACCCTTCAAGCCTGCCAAACAGCCTATTCGAAGAGGCAGAGGAAGAGGCAGATGACTCTTATCTATTTTTTTGTAATGATTTATGTACTTAAAATTTTCTTGTAAAATTCAGACATGTACTTGTAAAATTAAATTTATAACAGTCTTTTTGAATGACAATTCCCAGTTGTCTCAAAAACTAGACTGACTTTAGTTTGTGTCTTGCACTTAAGTGCAGACTTGATCATTTGATTACTTGCTTAAAGTTTTGCCATCATCAAAATAGGGGGAATTTGTTAGGAATACTTGTTAGATTTTGATGATGTCATTAATATAAAATCAAATGTTTATTACTTGGCAAAAATGTAAGGAAGAACCAAATGAGTATCTTCCATAGGCCAAATATGTTAAGTATAAAACTTGGAAAAATGTAAAGAAGAACCAAATGAGTATCTTCTGTAGGCCAAAAATTAGTTAGGCTAAAATCGGCTAAGTACTGAGTACAGCTAAGTTCATCAGAGAGGATCAGTCGAGTCGAGTCAGAGTAGTTCTGGTCAACACAATTTATCAGAGAAGTTTGACCAGACTGCAGCCAAGGTACCTCAGACAAGTCACCTGATCAGATAAGTCACAAACAGTGAACATCAGAGAGGTTCAGACTGCAGAGATGTTAGCTGCTCATCAGCCTAGTCGAAGTCAGCCAAGTACTCCAAGTCCACGTCAGCATGCGTTGAAAAGTCAAGTATTACGGAAAGTCACATGCAACGTGAAGAGACAAATTGGAGTGATTCCCGCAAGAGATATGAATTAAAAAAGCTATCCAGATCCACCTTGAAGACTTTAAATGTTGTATAATCGAAAGATTCAGCGCATCACATGCAGAGTCTTCACAACGTTCGGAAGATAGAATAAAATAATGGGAATCTAGCCTTGCAACGTTCAGAAAGATTAAACAAAGAAGTCTCCATCCAACGGACGGATTTGTTCAAAAGATTTGGAACGGCTACAAGGAAAAAGCTCAGAGATCGTGACCTATATATATCCGAAGATTTTAAACTGAGCAATCATCAGTGCGAACATACTTTCAAGCGATCAAAGCATTCAAGCAATGAAAAAGCAATCTATAGCATCGTGAAAAGAGCGGTTCTAAAAGTCCATACTTAAAGAAGCTCTTAGTTGGAGAAGACAAAAACTCTTGTCTATAATCCTGAGTTCGGGGCACTTCACTAGTTGAAGTTAGAGACTGTAAAGGCATCCGAGGATCGAGGATCAAGAGGTGCAAGGCAGTCAAGTGTGGTACAACGGCACGGATTTCCACTGGTTGGAAGCTGTTGTAGTTTTGTTTGAATCACTGTAATATTTATCACTGGTTGAGAATTATAGTGAATTCATCTCCAACTGGTTTGGAGAAAAGTGGATTAGTAGAGGATTACCCCACCTCTGAGACCACTATAATCGCCTGCGTTCTTTACTGTTTTATTGCATCATACTTTAACTGCTGCATTCACTATTAAGTGTTTCATTAGTTGCTTTCTATTCTTCATCAGCTGACTTCCGCATATATTAAAGAACAAACGACTCCAAGTCATTTGTTTACCTATCAGCTGAAGAAACTCACTCTTCGTGAAAAAGAGTTTAAGAGTTTCTATAAGTCTATTCACCCCCCCCTCTAGACTTGTACCTGGACGACTTGTGACCTACAGAAAGAGCAAGCTTAAATAGTCATATTCTGAGAAGCTCTTGTTAGGAGTATGCCCTCGAATGCCACTCAGAGGATATTGAGTGAGGGCATTGTACTTGTTATTATGTAAATCATTAATATATGGCATTGGATGTTTCTTTATTTACTGGTAGTTACTGGCAATCCTACCTCGTAAATATACATATAGAAACTAGTCCGTGTATTTGAGAGCAAAACGTTCCACTCCTTATTGGATAAGGGGGTCGGCATTGGAAAGGTTTGTAGCTCAAATACTTAATCATTCGCAAGTCGATGAAACTTTACTGGGCGTTAAGTTTATGTGAAAACTTGTATGACGTGTTCTTTGACATGGAGAGTGTCTGTCGAACACTAATGGTTAGTGGGAGCACATGTTATAGGTATGCTAATTAGATTACTATACTCGAACCGACTCACTCTCGATTCGTCACACGAATTTACTTCGGGACAGTCAATGACGGAATCGAAAGGTTGTGATAGGTATTCGTGAACCTTCGACTTGAGGATTTAGTAGGGATGTGCCTGTGACGTTAAGATTTTCATTAGAGTAGTTCGACCCATAAAACCGGAAGGTGGGGGTCAACCTCGACGTACATCTTGACGGGCAAGTAGCAGGTCCTACTGAATACCAAGATAGAATTCTTTCTCCCGTTAGTGAGCGGGTTATATGTCCTATACGGTTATTGGCAGATGAGATCATAAGTCTTTGGCCAAAGCATTGGAGCTAGTTGTATTGGATACACGCGATCTCGACGATCTTGATTTGCATTAACGCATGCTTAGCGTCAAGTACAGATAGGGTTTGACTGATCGTGACCCTATGACTTGATAGGGACATTTGAAAGAAAGGTTTATACGTATACTAGTATTCACGACAGAATGGTTCTTGAATGATCCCAGACATTCGTTCTCATTTGGGGTACAGTGTAGGCCGCTAGGCTGGTTAGGTGGTGCTAGTACTCTTTGGTTCCTCCCATTGCTAACTGAGACGAACCTACCGAGTTGTGCAATAGAATTGGCGACGGAATGAATCGTGCTTAATCTCTCATTATGAATATTAGATATTGGATATCTAATTTGGGACACTGGATGTCTAAATTGATTTATTGGATAAATTAAATTATGGCTTAATGAATTAAATAAATTACTGGGTGATTAATTTAATTCATGAATATATTTATTTCTTGGAAAAATTAATTATGTCATTATGTATTTGATATGATTAATTAATTGGATTAATTAATCGATATAAATATATTGGATCGGAATCGGAGTTTATCTGTTTAGACTCACGGGAGTTCGAAACAGACCAAATTCGTTCGAATCCCTTCTAGATGGCCGGCCCCCACATAACTCACCTTCATGTGAAGTCTTGTGTTGTCTACATATTGGTAGGTGGTGGATCAAGACTTTGGGGGACATGATATCATGAGGTGTTGTTGTCTTGTGGAATATTAAATAAAATGTGAAGACTTGATTCTTTTCCTATGACTTTTGAGAACTCACGTTTCTTAGCAAGAGAGAAGAGAGAGAGAAAAAAATTGGTTTTCCAAGTCTTCATCTTATTCATTGTTCTTGATAGTTTTTCTTGGAGAAAATATCAAGAGATTTAATTGAGAGATATAGATTATACACTTAGAGTGTTATAATCAAAAGCTTCCTCATCCTAGCTCTAGCCGTACCCTTGGAGGATAGCTAGGTGATCGTCATCCCATTCGTTTCTCTGGCGTGTGGCAAGTAGAGGCGTTGTATTTTCGACTTTGGATCTTTCAAGTGCTTGGAGTGCTTTGTTCGTAGGGATATACATCTAAAGCTTGGGGAATAGCTCAAGAGAAGGAATCCATTTAATCAACAGACTACAAGGGTGAGTTTCTATATCTCTTGTGTTTTCGTTTATATATTCGTATATACATAACTCGATTGATCCTCGTAGGTATTCGGATCGAATTAATTTTCGTTTTACCGATTCCATTCGGCCTTCGTTTTAGGCACCGAATCCCAACAACTCTTAAGTTGGAGAAGACAAACAATCGTGTCTTTAAAGCTGAGTAAGGGGTACTTCTGTGAATGAGGTTTCAGAAGTTTCGCGACTGATAAAGCATCCATGGGTTCTTGATTGGAAGGTGATAGACAGCTCGAGAGTTGTTGAGGCATCCATGGGTTTTCAATCAGCAGGTGCTTGGCAGTAAAGGGAGTTGCAACAGCCACAAATTTCCACTGGTTGGAAGCTGTTGTAACAAGGAAGAATTCATTGTAACCTTTATCACTGGTTGACAGTTATAGTGAATTTATATCCAACTGTTTTGGAGAGAAGTGGATTAGTAGAGAATTACCCCACATCTGAAACCACTATAAGTGCTTGTGTGATTTACTGCTTTAAACATCATACATAGTGATGCATACATATTTACTGTTCCATTAGAAAGTTATCTGCAGTCGATACTTGTTATCTGCACTATTATCAGCTGTGTCTTCCGCATTATCTGTCTGCAGTTGACATAAGTCATCTGCACTCAATCATAGCTGAGAAACTCACTTGACTTTTAGGAAAAGAGTTTAATAAGTCTATTCACCCCCCTCTAGACTTGTTCCTGAGGACTTCTGACCTACACCCCTGATTTGTACATCAATCAAGTAGTCGTTGCTTCATTAAAAATTTCGCTAAGTAACCAAACCCAATGGGAGAAAATGAACCCTGGTCAAAGAAAAGAGTATAACACATGTGATTAAGTTCCTTTATAAATCACCATTTCCTTATGATCTTTACATCAATCTAGGAAGTTGGAAAACTCTACAACTCTCCCTAATGCTTACATAAATATAACGTTGCCTCGTTAAAAACCTTGCCAAGTAACAAAACCCAGTGGGAAAAATAAACCTTGGTCTAAGGAAAAGAGTGCAACCTATGTGAGTATGTTCCCTTATATCTCACATATTTCCCATTATGATCATTCCATCAATCAAGGGGATTTACAAGTTACATTATGTTCATAAATGTAAGTATGCTCATCAGTGGTAGTACTTAACCGCTAGTTCCTCACAAGTGTAGAATGATAGTTCCTAATCATGTACACTTATAGACTGATTCGTGCAAAGCAATAATCATGTCGTGATTCGAGGAGGTAGCCAAAAGGGGTTTGCATAGTCGATTTTTAAAACATAAGCAAGTCATACCAACACATACTTTGTGGTAGTTGCTTCGGCACCAGCATTTACCTTTTCATAAGAAGCTTCCTTTGCCTGCTTGTAGGGAAAGAATAGTCCTCAGTAAATGATTTCTTTTAAGTATAAGAAGATATTCTCGATATCGTTCTATTGATGTTGCGTTGATGCTGAGCTAAATCTAGTCAAGGAATTAACTGAGTGATATCAGGCCGCATACATTAAGCCAAGTACAATAATGCGCTATTGCACTCAAGTAGGGAATTTCAGCTCCCAATGTTCTTCGTCACATTCCTTTAGACGAGATGGATCTTTCCTTTGCATCCAAATATTCGACCTATCATGGGATTGTTAGTCAGGTGTACCTTGTCCATATTAAAGTGCCTGAGAATCTTCTGGAGATAGGCAGACCGGTGGAATAAATTCCACAAACTTGATGTTCTATGTCAGTGCCTCGACAAAATCGAGTTTTCCCAAGATCTTTCATCTCAAACTCAGATTTCCACTGTCTGGTGGTTTCTCTTATTTCATCAAGACCGATTATGTTCATGTCATCGGCATACACTATGATGATCGTGAATCTGGAACTTATTTATGAAGACGCAGGGACACAGTTCATCGTTCTTATATACGTTCTCAATAAAGTAATCACTTAGATGGTTATACCACATCCTTATGGATTGCTTCAAAACCGTAAAGTTGAGCGTTTCAATAAGATTGCATACACACTCCGTGGTCTAGAGTCACTTGATTTGGGTAATGAAATGCCATCAGCACTTCCATATATATCTCTGTATCTAGATCCCCATAGAGATACGCAATAACCACATCCATTTAGCTGCATTTCCAGTCCCTCAGAAATTACTATGCTAATCAAATAGCGGAACATATACGTGGGAGTACATTTGCACGTAATCAATTCCAGGGCATCGTGAGAAGCATTACTTCATGAACCTTGTACATTAGGACTCTATTATTCTCACTAAGCTTTACGACAAAGACTCGTTTATGTCCTACAAGATTTACACTTAGTTAGGTTAGCACTACCTACACCAAATACTTGACTCTCTGTTAGAGAATCTAGTTCTACCTGTAATGTTTTTCTTATAGGCCAATCAGATCTATGTTGATTTCATCCAACTTAGTGAGGTTCGATATCATCATACTTTATGATTCATGACATGTCATCAAAGTGGGTGGTTGATTAGGCCACACCCTCATAATTTCATCGAGATTCTTGATTTTCTAAATCATATCTTTGGGGCGTCTCCCTCGTCATGACTCATGGACATATTAAAATCAAGCATGATCTCATGAAACGAGATGTTTAATATGTAATTTTGTGCCATACTCTACCTCTTACTTGGGTGAGTATTTAGTCGAACCACAAGGCTTTCACCCTTTCCTTTGCATCACCCGATCCACGACCTCAACCACACCTCTACCAGGTGCAGTTGCATCACCCGATTCATTGGTGATGTGCCCCTTATAGGGGACTTCTAACCTTACAGGCACATTTGCAACTGTAATGTGAGATCCTGTCACTTGAACGTTATCAGTAAATGCATCAGGCATCGAATCTGCTACATTTTTAAGATTGAGTGTTCTTTGTTCTTCACAGTAACATTGTGAAGTTCGGGGATCATAATGAGACAAAGTGGGGAGACACCATGACAATTCCTGTCGTTCCCCAAGAAATTACATTTTCTCTCCTCCCCTAACGACAGGAAGGTTGTCTCATTAAAGTGACAATTCACAAATCGTGCGGTAAAGAGATCACTCTGAAGGTTCTAAATAGTGGATAAACATCTGGAAATTCTTATCCAATGTGAATACTTAATCGTTTCTAAAGACCAATGCATTGTGGGGCGCAGAAGGCACATATAATGCGTAACCAAATATGCGCAATTGGCACTCAAGTCCGTCTGGGTCCAAAATACAATCAGGTTATCCAGTTACCAACTGGTACGCGTAAACTAATTGGTTACAAGAGGGTCTAAAAATGAACAATTTAAGTAAAGTTGCGTGCAATATTGCATAATTCCAGGCAAAAATAAGCAAATTGGTGCGCGTAACCAATGACATAATCACCATACATATTCTTTCGACGGTGGTTTATGTGAGACCATTTGCATATGCACATGGGATGAAATACTATTCATTGATCTCTATCATGCAATAAACATCAAGTACTTTTTGATGTGAACTTTCCAACATCATCGAGTCCTTTAGATGTGATAAGAAAGGTGAGCCCTTATAAGTTATCTTAGAAGTTTTGTAGCAGTTTAAGTGGATAGGAGAGCGACATGTGACCAACATGTCGGAGAATCTATCAAAACCATAAATACATATATGGTTCGCATGTTAGGTGGATGGATCCACAAATATCTCCTTATATTCAGCGTAAGAATGGAATGCTTGCTTTTGTTTCTTTAGCATAGGAAGGGCTCGCGCCCACATTGATTAAAGAGTAGGCTTTGCAAAAATGAGTGGTGCGCAATGCATCCGGTTCTTTGGATGACATAATACGATTAACATCAAGAATATTCTTTATGTTGAGTTGTTGCAACATTTTCGCTCGAAAAGTAATGATGTTCGTACAAGTTCTTTAGTATATGGATCATTATAATTCGACCAGGATGACCTAGTCTATTGTGCCAAAGCCTAAATGAGTCTATGTCCCAAAGTACATTGTTGGTGACAACATAGGATTTTAAAAACCTAATAATAGTGAGGTACATCCACTAGATCGACTCATCAGTTATTCTAAAATGCGTTTACGTCCACATTCATTAGAATTAATAAAAGAAACTCTATTCCATTCTCACAGTGGGTTTCAATCTGGAAACTATTTCTACGTATATTGTTGAAGCTAAGTAAGGTTCGAAGGGCTCTAGATGCATACAGAGCATTGGTAACTTAGAAGACTGCCGTTTAGGCATCAAGAATTGATGATTTAGGAGGACCCAATCATCGTAGTTACCAGGGTTTGGCATGCAACTAATTCGATGAATAGAAGCCTAATTCTAAGAACATACAAGTTCTACTCGATTCATTCCTTAGAAGATACGCATTCAAGAAATATTCAGTACTTCAAAATAAAGCTAATAATCCAACGTAAGCAATATTAATATCTTGTTCGTGAAATAAAGTTGATTCACGCCATTATTGAAAAGAAAACATCAACACATTCGTCTTGAGGCAACTGTACCAAATGTAAATGAGAAAGTAAACATAATACTAAGATTCAGTCTATAGACTGTGGCTCGTATGACTCAATTCGATGATTGGTGACTGTGAAATTGACATAGGGGGACTTATCTAGATCATATTCTTCGATATAGTGAGTTTTCCTTTCTTTGGACTCTCTATATTTCTTATAGTGAGATGCGACTTGCTTGCTCGCATGGTAGTTCTTATACCATCTCCAGCATCTCCATAATGATAGCACGGTTCATTGCCAACTCGAGCCTTAGAGGCGATAGGATGGGTAGGTACTTTTTGGTTCCCTTGGCTAGTAGAGCCGGGATCACCAAGTCTTCGCAATACATTGGAAATACCCCCACGTCCTTGACCACGACGCCTGCCAGATCCAGTCCTTTGTTTATTGAAGTAGTTTCCATCCTTCACTTTGTCATAATTGGCCTCGGGAATTTTCTTTGTCCCAACCGGACTGACATTACTGCTTAATAACACTTCATTATGCCTCTCAGACACTTGCAGTAGGTTGATTAGCTTACTGAAGGTAGTGATGCGTTTATTATCATACTCCAGCCTATACAGGTTCGCTAGTATAAGAGCGAAAGTAGGGAAGGTGTAAAGGGTTTTCTGGATCATGTCATCTTCTGTGATGTTCTTTCCACAGAAATTCAGGCATTGCCTTGAGAGAGAGCATATCTTTGTTGAAATCGTTGATCCGTTTATATTCAAGCAAGTGGATGTCATTCCACTACACGTTCAATTTTGGGAGCAAAGTACACATGTTCCCAAATTGGCCCTCAAGGGTGTCCCACAGTTCTTTGGGGGATTTCAACTACAGATATTCGCATCTTAGGCTGGGGCCAATATGTCGTCTAAGAAATATTAGTGCACTACCTATTATTTCGTCAGATGGTGCATCATCGCCTGCGGTACCAAAGATTGTGGCACTATAGTCCTTAGCAACAAACGCGGTCTCGACGTCGGAGACCCATCTATGGTACTCAAGCTATTTCGAGTCCAAGGTATTAAATTTAGGATGAGTTGAATCAGCTATCTTGATACAAGAATATGGGAAATGAGTTTTCATAGTTTACCATGAGTACTTTCCATGATAAAATTTTCAATAATGGGAGCGTTATTATTCTTCAGAACCAAGATATGGTCAAAATTAGTTTCGATGCTATTTGAGGAGTACCCATGAAATTGCTTTATCATGGTTTAATTTATGATATGTAGTAGAAAATATATAATTAAAGTCTAGTGCCCATGAAACCTAATTACATGCGATATCTATATATGCATGCAAAATGTATGTATATTTATAGATATAGACACATAACCCTAGAAATATATCTATACACATATTATGCAGTCAAGTAGGTTTCTTAAGCCGCAATATATATTAATTCTCGTGAATTTAATTTAATTCTAGTCCTCATAAGCGATTTGCTTTGATTTAATTACCGTTATTAATGCTCATGATTTAATTGGTTCAGTTAAGCATAAACAAATTTATGAAATATAAATATGCATTTAAAGTAATTAAAGTATGTATAATCGCGCACGTTGCAAATAATAGGTTATTTGGATTGTGTACCTTACAGGAAAGACACGATTCTTTCATAGGTATACCGTCAATTTGTTTGGCTGAACCTGCATTCTTTGTTCCAATCATCATTTGGATCCTTATTGAATACCCTTGATCCATTGCAATACATTAAAAAAAATAAAGAAATAGATTTAAATATTTTGCAAAAAGTAAATAATAAAACTAGTTGCAATTTAAGAAAATGAAACTTTCGTCCCTCTCGTTTCAATTCATCTGACTTTGACTGATGTAGGTCTCTAAAGCTGAAGGACTTTTTTCTTTTTCTTTTTTTTTTTTTTCAAAATCTAGCACAGTGTGGGTCCTGTAGAAACGGGTGGCAATAGGCATGGAGAACTACTGAGCATTGAGTTCGGATCTGGTTCGGTCGCGAACAGAGGTGATCGACATGCCAGCATCGATTTGGTGGCTTGTCTGGGTCACGAATGGAAGTCGCGCGATTGGGGGTTGAGGGATCCGATATGTAGGCGGACAAGGCGGTGGCAGCGGCTGGCAAGGGTTTCGGCAATTCCTGTGCATCGGTCGGCGACAGTGTTTTCGTTATTTTTTCTTCTTCTGATTTCGCGGTGGTGCGCGGCGGGTTGGTTCTGGACCTAAAGCCGCGATTCCGGCGTCTAGGGTTGCAGGAGCTTTAAGACGGCGGCAGTTTTCTTCTTTGTTGGAATAATTTATTCCAAATATTCATTCAGAATTTTGATGATTAAGTTGCTAAACAAAGCAAAACAACAAAGAGGCGAAACAAAACAACGAAGGAGACGAAGACACAAAATGCTGATCAAAATACAAAGCTAGCGCACACTAGATACAAAGGTTACCGCACGCTAACGGGTCCTGTCTGCAGATCAGATGAGTTCAAAGTTACCTGAAGTTAAGTTACCTGATGAAGATAGCGCACGCTACGAAGGAAGGATAACGCACGCTATCGAAAGAATATTACCGTTGTGAATACTTTCAATACAGAATGCCGTATATGCTGACATAAGACATAGCGCATGCTATGAATGATATTTAGCGCACGCTAAATAGCATTTGTACTCAAACATATGAACGTTGGGAATTCGGTGGAAAGTCAAGTCAGAAGTCAAAAGCTACAAACGGATATATGACGCAAGCAATGATGCAATATTAGCGCACGCTAAGAAGATATGTTAGCGCACGCTAAGAAGATATGTAGCGCACGCTAATGTAGAGAGACAGTAGCCACTGGACTGAATATGGAAGCAGATAACGTACGCTAAATGATATACATAACGTACGTAACAGGCAACAACACGCGATAGCGCACGCTACGCAAGAAGGCTAGCGCACGCTAAGTTAAGCTGGCAGTAACGGCTAGTTTGAGGAAAATGGCTATAAATACCAAACCAATTGGTATCAAACCACACAACAACATTGAGCAAAGCATCCATACTTGAGATATCATTGTCTTCATTATAGTTGTTGTACTTGAGCTTAAATTGATAGTGATTGAGTGTTATACACTAAATCATATAAGAGAGGAAAAAGAAATGATACGATTGGATTCAGTGTTATTAGGATCAATGATCCGGCATTGTGAATCGCAATCGATATCTAAGTGAGGTTTATCTAGTACCCATAGAAAGCTAGATTGGTTGATTCCTTGTCCAAAAGAAAAACGGTTTAACTTGGACCGACATAAAGACAAGTGATTGAACGGTTTACTCGGATCGATAGAAGGCGAGCTTGTAACGGTTATCCCTCGACCGCTAGAAGAGAGGTGCAGAGGTTTATCTTTAGCCTATAGAAAAAGATACTGAGAGAGGACGTAGGGACGTTTGGCCGAACTTCTATAAATCCTGTGTCGATTTATTTTCTGCACTCTTAATTAAATTGCTTCCGTAATGCGAAAGAGTTTTATAACTCTATCTTCAAATGGCGATACCGACTAATATCGTACCAACATTCTTGAAGAAGATGATGACGCGTGTTTGTTTGTTTTTTTCATTTTTGTTCAGAATTTGCAGAAAAGAAACGGACGAAAAATTTTGTTTCTTGCTCATTCGGGAGACTACGTGCTGATAACGTGTTGAAGGAAAAATAATTGAGACAATAAAGTATGGCAAATGTTGTTTATTCTCATTGATAACATCCCTTTAAATAGGAAGAGATACATACAAACAGGCATAATCCTACCCTAACTAGGAAAACCCGTAAACTAACAGACTTAGACACACATTGGGTATTATTACTTTAACAAACTTAGGTTTGTTATCAAATTTCCTGAATTTTGTTATCTTTAAATTTTTTGAATACACACACACACACACACACACACACATATATATATATATATATATATATTTATGATCAAATGAGAATGGTTCTTATCCTGCGAATTGCGAATATGCATGAGTTTTGTACTAATTATGCATGAAATATATATATTTCGTGCATCGAAATTGCAATGCATTAAAATATGCATTATATGCATCAAAATATCGATGCATTAAAATATTGCGATATATGCATCAAATTTTTGTGAGAATAAATTGAGGTAATTCATTTATCAAAATCTATGAATGAGATTCATTCTTATTTTTTAAATTAAATTGGATTCTCACCTAAATCCACCCATATATATATATATATAAACTAATTACTTTGATGCATTTATATATATGTAGATGAGTAGAATTTACTTGATATAAATTTACTTGATGCTCATCAAATTTTCAAGAAAAGCTATTTTAACAAATACTCGGCAGTTTCAAAAAAGAAAAAAAAAATCAGGTGGAAACAGTTGTCGCACACCTTGTGGCTATATGTGACTCATATCCATTAATCACAGCCATGGGCTTTTCATCCTCATCAATTCATACCCATTCTCAAATGTCATCATCATCAACCTCCGACGCCTGCAACTCCCGACACTTCTCATGGATCATGAAATCATGTTTCTCCAAGCCCCAACACCCTCATCGCCCTTCCCCTATCTCCAGAGCCGCCGCACCAACCACCAATATCTCCTCCCTTCCCGATGACATCCTCTTGGAATGCCTCACTCTACCCTCCCTTATCTTCCCACCGTCTGCCGACGCTGGGCCCACCTCCTCAATTGTCCCTCCTTCCAGCTCCTCCGCCTCCGGCATCACCACCACTCCCACACGCTCTTTTCCATTTCCATTTCCACCTCTGCCCTATTCGCCGCCGCTCTCTGCTTCAGCGGCGATTGCGAGTTCTCATGGAAGTTGTCGTCCTTTGTTCTGTTGGAAGAGAATGCTGCTGATGAAGGTGGTTGGGCGAATGGGTCTGGTTTTTCTTTGTTTTCGCATTATTTCAGGTTGGTCTCCATTGGCCGAAAAATATATATTCTCAGCCGGACAGCGATGCTGCGGTGCGACACGTGGACTGGGACAATTGTTCCCAAGGCTGGGATGGGCTTGATTAGAAAAAAGTTTGCCGCCGCGTTGGTCGGGGGAAGATACTCGTCGCCGGTGGTTGTGCTAGATCTTCGGCGGTGGAGTACAATCCGGACGAGAATGTGTGGCACGTGTTATCGGATGCACCTAGGCGGAGGTATGGGTGCTTTGGTACTTCAGCAGATGGGGTGTTTTATGTAATTGGCGGCCTGAAAATTGGCCCATACGGGAATCAAGGTTCGGTGGTCCATCTGTACGCGAGCTCAATGGACTTATACGACGTCGAGTCCAGAGGGTGGCTAAGGAGCCGAGCTGTCCTGGACGGCGGCTGCATCGTGGCGGCCTGCACCGCGAATGGCGATGTGTATATTCTGTCAAGCCACGCGGTGGAGCTATCGTTCTGGAGATAGGATGAAGAGTCCGCAGCTGCCGGCGCAGGCTAGACTTGACAGTACGGTGAGGTTCAGCTGCGTCGGGGTGGGTAATAAGGTGGTGCTGGTGCAGGTGGTGGGCTGCATCGATGATTTGCTGCAGAGGAGTGGGCGACCGAGGAGGGGGCTGAAGGAGGGGCTGGTGTTGGTTTATGATTGTGCCGGTGGGGAGTGGAGCAGAGCGGTGGATATGCCGGGGGTCATTAGACGCGCCGCCTGCGTATGCATGAAATGGTGACGTGTGTTGGAAATATAAGATGAAATGGATGAAATGAACTGTTTTGAGCGGCCTATTTAAGAGGAAATTTTTAGTGGGCTCGACTACGAGTTAAAGTCGGGACTTAGTTGGACTACGTAGTACTCCGTACGAGGTTTCCAAAACATGTAAGAACACTCAAAATGATTGAGGTTTGAATGAGATATAATGTTCCTAAGTGAACTCTTAGAAATGAGTTTGGGATGCTATCCCACATTAGAAAAAAATGGAGAAATTGTAAGTATATAAGGAGATGTGGACAAAGACATGTTCAAAAAATGAGACATATGTGGATGTGTGACTAGGCGCCCCTCGCGCACACACGCGCGCGCGCGCCGCCGCCGCCCGTCCTGCCGGCCGGCTCGGCTCGGCTCGGTTCGGGTCGGGTCGGGTCGGGTTGGCTCGGTCGAAGGGCGATTTGGGCGAAATGTCTCGGCGTCTCGAAGTTATCTTTTTACTGCAATTTTAGTCGGTAAAATTTTATTTTACTGAAAGTACCTCAATTAATAAATTCCGAATTTTTCGGATCCGGATAAAATCGAATTAAACATATCCGGATAAGTATTCAGATACCAATCCTGATCGGTTTAGAGTTCCTCCAGATACCAATATTGGTCGGTATAGAGTTCCTCCAGCACACAACCTCCTCCAGCCTTCACCTATAAATACCCGGCTTGAGGGTCTCGTTTTTTTACACACTTAATTCGTCCGTTTTTACCGAGAGCCTTTACATTCGGATATTGTTTCTTCTTCGATTTTCTTCTTTGGTCGGTGATAGTATACAGAGTTGTTCTAGTTCGTTGAGGGTGCAGCGCATCATCAATTCACTGTATCGAGCGGTTGTTTTATCTTGGGAGGCAGATGTCATATACCGTTGTGAGGGCGAATTTGCTTTAAGGAGACAGATATTCTGGACTCAACAGCGACACTTTCGATCGTTTACGCGAACGGAATTTTCCTTGTTTTTGCTAACTGATTTTTTGCAGGATTCAGATAAAATATATATATATATATATATATATATATATATATATATATATATTCTGTTATTTTTCAAGTAATCATTTTTCAAAAATTAATCAACAATCTTAAAGCGATTTTTTTTTGTTTACTTGATTAAAACAGATCTACTTTCGAAAAGTTAAGCAATATGGATTCTCAAAACCAAACATTGTCTACGGACTTTTCTGGAGGTGCGCCTCAGAAAATTGGCTCGGGTTCAGCGACTGGAGGTGTGCCTCTAACTGGATCGGGTTCAGCGATTGGAGGTGCGCCTCTAACTGAATTGGGTTCAGCGAACCACTCTGCCTCGGTTCCGATAACTAATTCGGTTTCGGTTCTGGCCAACCATGCGGACAAACCAGAGAAATTCAACGGGCAAAATTTCAAGAGATGGCAGCAGAAGATGATGTTCTATATGACCACTCTAGGCTTGTCTCGATTCCTCAAGGAGGATGAGCCAAAATATGACGAAGACAGTGACCAACAAACTCTGATGGCCATTTACGCTTGGAAAACTTCCGACTATCTGTGTCGGAACTATGTGATGAATGGCCTTGCCGATTCACTGTACAACGTGTACAGCAGTGCTAAATCAGCCAAGGCACTATGGGACTCACTAGACCATAAGTACAAGATCGAGGACGCCGATGCCAAGAAGTGGATTGTTGGATGATTTCTCGATTACAAGATGATCGACTCCAAGACTGTAGTGAGTTAGGTACAAGAGCTACAAGTGATCATTCACGAAATCCATGCTGAAGGAATGGTCATTAGCGAATCCTTCCAAGTGGCTGCTGTGATCGAAAAACTGCCCTCGACTTGGAAAGACTTCAAGAATTATCTCAAGCACAAGCGCAAGGAGATGAGAATGGAAGATCTGATCGTTAGACTTCGCATAGAGGAAGACAACTGAGGATCAGAGAAGAAGGTAAGCGCTGCTTTGGCAAAGGCCAATGTTGTGGAAACCGGACAGACATCTAAGAAAGGCAACAATGGAAAGGGAACCAAACTGGGACCTAAAGGAGGAATTGGGAAAAAGAAGGAAAATCTCCGAAATGCTTGTGGAGCTTGACCTCAGATTCACTAGCATTGTCGATAAACTTGAAGTATTGGGTAAAGTATATACCCAAAAGGAGAAAAACTTGAAATTTTTTAGATCACTCCCTGCCCGATGAGACATTAAGACTACAACTATGCGTGTGTCATGTAATCTTAATGATATTTCTACGTACGACCTATTCTCTGACATCAAAGCTTTCGAGTACGATATTGAGAGAAGGCTGAAGACTCACCTGCCAAGACTACAACATTGGCTGCTGTATCTGACAGGAGACACAGCTCCAGATCTAGCACAACAAGGCTGCTGACAGTGATGATGATATCATGTCACAAGATGAAATGGCCCTTCTTATGCATAAATTCAAAAAGTTCATCAAATAGTCTGGAAAGTCTCCCTTCAGGCTCAAACCATTTCACAAGGTAAGTTCCGAATCTTCTCCTTCTGGTGATTCTAACTTGTGCTAGAACTGTAGTAAACTCGGGCACTATGAGAATAAGTGTCCGCACCCGAAAGTGCAAAATGTGCCGAAAGCCGAGCAACAAGAAAAGGATAAAAGGAGGCGTGTTTGGAAAAAAAAATGCTCAAGGCCCTGATTGGTGAGTCAGAAGCCTCGCCCGCATCGACCAAAACAGATGAGTTCCGTCAGGCAGTCACTGATAGTGACTCGTCCGATGATGAGATCGAAGATAAAGCTTATATGTACCATCCCAAACTAGGCGGCTATCACAGTGCCGTGGACCCCCAATTGGGACCCACCAGGCGAATGAAATACAATGATTTAAATAATATAACTGTAGTACCGAACCATATTATATTATCAATTACTCCGATGAGGAGTTTCAAGCACAATACACCCAGGAATACAGAATACATATATATTTCATATAAAGATGAAATATAAAATGAAAGTCTAAACGGAAATGCAGCGGAAAACACACATGAAGGAAACATGAATAGCTGAAGGACTGGGGCCCCCTACTAGTATCACTGGGACTCCTTGCTGTCACCGTGCTCTTCCCGTGCCTTTGCCTTGCCATGACCTAAAAACAACATCCCCAACGGGGTCAGTTACACAAAACAACAATCCTCAAGAGTTGAACAAATACAATAATCACATGTCTTAGTTGTGAAATCAAGTCTGAAAGAGGAGCATGATAGTACACACGAGATGGGATGTGCAAGTACACAAGTCTCCAAGTGTTCGGAAAACCCGTATAAACACAAGCACTTGTGCCTAATTAGTCTCACGGAGGCACGTTACCGTGTGGACGGTCCAATGTGTCGGATTACCCGCATAACACATGACCATCGTGTGCCCGACTAAAAATTCCACACACATACCATCAGGCAACATAATACGATCCCGGAAGATCACAAGAACAAAAGCGACCATAATCAAATAATAATGAATAGAAATCCAACAAGGGCCACGAATGACCCACCGTGGTGAATTAATAACGCAATGAGTGATAGCTCAAATGAAATGATTGGAACCGTCGTTCCTCGTGAATTAGATGATTAGTTTGATAATTACAAGTCTCAACATGATTGATATACTATGAATGAATTATACGTATGAATGAACAACAACGAAATAAATGATTATCCTTTTAACTGAGCAAGAATTAACTTGTCTGGAATGAGAGGAAAGAGTACGAACGACGAGGTACCACGGTTAAAGGAATCTACAACTCTGAACCTAGACAAGTTCGTAATCAACTATCAATAACCAATCGCTAGGAAAATAAGTTGGAATCCACCCGAAAATACTACCTACGATACATGTATTCCGGTAAGAAAACCTCTAGATGGTGAATCACACTCAACCATCCCAAATACTCAACAATTCCGTAAAATACACCAATAAATCCGTAAGAACACATGTATCCAAGGTAGATAATCCATACTCAACATATTCCAACACATTAGCAAGCTAACTCAAAGAGATCGGAAGGAAAACCCCCAAATCCCGAAATTCTAGCGTTACACAAAGTTTACCTTGATTTGGAGTAGTAGAGAGGATTAAACGTTGAATAATCCAAACTAGGAGCTTGAAGATGTTGATAGATGTTAGTAGCTCGAAGAGATCTTCACAAATCGCCCAAAATCGCCCAAAATCACCCAAGGGAGGAGGAGAAGTGGAAAAATGAAGAAATGGGGCTGAAATGTCCTATTTATACCCAAGGCAGCTTAGCACGCACTAATATTTGAGGATAGCGTGCGCTAGCGGGTTCACCGGGTAGTCCAGTAAACTCTACCTGCATCGTTAGCGTGCGCTATGTATATGGTAGCGTGCGCTAATGTAACACCCCCATGATTTACGGAGATATTACAGCGCCGTAGATTCCTTTTGGGGAACCTACCAGGCTTTGACCAACATAAGACACATTAACAAACAACAAACTAAGACATTAACACGTATAAAACAAACACCCTCAGTACGACATACATCACAAGATAGTATATTACATAATCCCGTTGGATCGCAACAAACACAACAACTCAAATTGATTCAACCACAACATCAACAACCATCATTAAACACAAATTACATCACATGACAGTACCCGCGCGAGTACAAAACCAAAACTCGACTATGACCATGACCATACGACCACCGACTCAAAATAGTGCACGATATCAATGCTGCCCACCAAGCTCGTGTCTGCCCTATGCTGGTTCTCCTACTAGACCTGTACCTGAATACACAAAAGTATATCCACCCTCGAAGGGGTCAGCAAGAAACCGGTGCAAGTACAACGATTCCAGAATGTGTACAACAAGTAAATAAACAACAAAAATCACGGTGCCATCACATATATTTCGGAATACAATACCATAATCATCATAAAAAAAAAACAACCTCCCGAGCTATACTGGCCCTGTACCTCTCGAGCAAGATACACACCCCAGGGACACCTTGTCAGGCCCTCCCTGGTGTATGCTCAACCAAGTGATCCGCAGAACTCGAAGTCTAACAGATCACAGGGGACCCTCGCTGGTTTTACTCGGCTCGCACACACTCAATAGACACAAGGCACAATTCACATTTTTACAAAATCACATTTTCAGATATTCACACGAAGTACAATAAACGTAATCATAGTACTTGCCTCAATTCGAACGACACGGGAAACAACGAATGAGTGAACGTACGGTCCGAGTACTTTCAGCAATTCGATGCTAACACATTGAAATACCGAATTAAACACAACACCATGGAAATGGAAGGATTTACCCTAAATTATACCCTTAGAGACATTTAATCGAACACTACGGAGGCGACAAAGGTCGAACCCAAGAACGGATTAAAAACTCATAATTTAATCCATAAACTTTGAGGGAAAACAAAGGAACATGATTACAACATCATAATCTAACATAATTCAATGCCAAAACGAACTTGAATCAAGAATTCCCAACAAACCCCAAAATTCTTTGAAAGGACTTGAAGAACTTCAAACCACATACCTTAATTCAACAAAGAAATGGATAATTCTTCAATAATGGACTTGATATCTTGATTATATAGTGTTTTGAGCATGTTTATGGCTTGATTTTGGAGTTTAAGATGAAGGATTCTAGGTGGAGGATGAAGGGACTTGAGCGAAGGTGCTAGAATGCCCAAAAAATCGACCAAGTGCTATATATAGCTCCCGAAGTCGGTTTTCAACATTTCTGCACTTCCTAGCCGTGTCAAATGACACGGTTGAGTCAGGGGTCGTGTTACCCATCCAGAAGACTTTTGCTTATCCGCAATAGCTTGACACGGCCCACGTCAAATGATACAGCCCTGTAACTGCACCAGGGTTTGCTATTTCGACCATAACTCCTTCTTCAGGGCTCCAATTGACTCACCGTTTGAACCATTAGAAAGCTAACTCAATTCTCTACAATGCTGTAAAATTTTAGAATTTTCAGATTTTTCTGGATTTATGGTGATCGATCGAAGTCAGCCCTTGTGCATATCACTACTCGGAAATATCTACTCTTATTCTATTAACACCCTTTTGGTAATACAATCATATCTTACGGCCATAACTCTCGTGTCACCACTTCAACATTCCGGCCAGAACAAACATACTCCGGAAATCACAAAACTCGACAATTACCAACCATAAACATTCCAATTCTGATCGTCACAACAAATGGTTCCAAATAACCACAATACAACATGGAAATTGCAAATAAATTCTCAATTGAATACGTCCGAACAACACACACACGAATACTAAAATACACGAATATTTAATCCTTACCCCCTAAAAAGAAGTTTCGTCCCGAAACTTAAGATTCAAAAAGGTCGGGGTATCGGGCTCACATATTATCCTCGGTTTCCCATGTGGCCTCCTCAATTCCATGCTTAGACCATTGGACCTTTACTAACGGAATTACTTTCCATCGCAATTGTTTCACTCGTCGCTGTAATATGGTTACCAATTGCACATCGTATGTAGCATCATCATTAACCTCAATCTCTTGATAATCAATAACATGGCTGGGATCGGGAGCATATTTACGCAGTTGTGAAACGTGAAACACGTTATGGACATGACTAAGCGTCAGAAGTAACGCCAGTCGATAGGATACATCACCTACCTTGTCCAGGATCTCGAAGGGACCAATATAACGAGGACTAAGCTCCCCCTTCTTACCAAATCGAAGAACTCCATGAGTCGGTGATACTTTCAGCAACACATGATCTCCTGCCTGAAACTCTAACGGTCGATGTCGAATGTCGGTATATGACTTTTGTCGACTCTGGGCGGTCAACAACCTTTGTCGAATAACTGCGACTTTCTCCCGTGTTTGAATAATCAAGTCCGGTTCTACTCTAAGTAATTCGTATGGTTCGTCCCAACAAATTGGCGACTGTTGGGGTTCGGTGCCTAAATCGAAGGCCCAGCGAAAGCAGTAAAACAAAAATTAATTCGATCTGAATCCCTACGAGGATTGTTACGTATTTTTATGAACACAAGTGCACGTTGTCGTAATCAAGTAATAAAGTAATGAGAAAAGTATCGTTCCCTCGAGGACTGATGTACTAAGTACCAATTTAATAGTATTTCTAATTTTATCTGAACGACCGAAATATTGGGGTTGAATAATTATGAATAACTAAATATTGCGATAACTAAAAATAAACAATAAAATCGACAGTCTGATAAAAGGAGATTAAATAGGAGAAGAATCTAGGATCATGAAGTCGCCTCGATTAATCTTTATTAATATAATTTATGTAATTTCCCAATTTATTGAAAGCAAAGATTCTAAGTTAATCTAATGCCTCTCCCGAGGGCAGTAGAATTTTTCAAGGTGAATAATTCACTCTATTCCTAGGTGAGTTAATTCAACAATAGCCAAAAAGTTCTAAAATCTTCAAACGAGCTTCGTAATTCTTATGAGTATATTCCTATCTCACAAGACAAAACGGTTTTCTCCCAATTTTCACTACTTACTCTCCTCTCCCGATTCAAGTTACATAGTTATAACAATCCAATCATAGGCCACACAATTGAAAGCATTAAGAACAATTGGGGAAAACTCAATAGAAAAGGGAAATATATCAATAACGTAAAATCAAAATTAATCCATCATAATCTCAGTTTTATCACAATCCTAGAATAAAAGGGTATAGTTCGACATGTTAGACAACAAAACACAAATATTCGAATTAAACATAAGGAAGAAATTCAAACACAATTGAAGAACTGGCTTCTTCCGTTCTCTGGCCTTGCTCTCTGCTGCTAGGTATTCTTCTCCTCTCCTTCGATACTTTATTTTCTGACCTTCACTGCCTTTTTATAACTATCATCAGTCTCCAAAAATGCGTCCAAGGATTAGGTCGAATCTGCCTCCAAAACAGCCCAAAAACGTGATCTGCAATTAGTGAACCCGCGCCGCAGGCTGCGGCCGGCTTAAGTGTGTTGCGGCCCTTGTCATTAGGCAATCCAGACCTGGGCGATATTTCTTTACGGGCCGCGGCTCGTAGGGAGTGTGCCGCGGCCCCTGGTACCGTTTGTACCGCCCTTCTTGTAGTTGTGCTTGTGCCACGGCCCCGCCTCGGCGCGACGCATCCCTTGACCGAAAAATGTCGTTTTTGACCCGTTTTTCCATTTTCGAGCTTCAGGACTCTAATTTCCTTCAAAACATGTAAACATAATGCATTAAGAGCTCATTTACGCTGATTTATCCCAAAATGGAGATAGAATACTGACAATAAAGCGCACAAAAATACATGTAACAAATACCCCCAAACTTAAGCCTTTGCTTGTCCTCAAGCGAAAATCAATTTCAAACAAGTCTACAAGTATCATGGACGATCGTGCAAATCCATAGTGCTCAACTAATTAATACTACCCTAAAAATCTCAAAGAATAATACGCATATCGTACTAGTGAGTCACAGTATGGACAATGATTCCACAAGGTAACCATTTTTAGTGCAAATCAATAGCTCATGAAGAAAATCAAGGCTCAAAGATTAACAAACGTGAATTGAGATGACCGTCAATATGAATGTAGAGAGTAAAACAAGCCAACTCACCCAATCCGACAGCCTCGTGGCAAAACACAAGAATTTCATAATATTCCCCGGACAGCACTCTGTTATATTTAATAATTATAATGATTCGAGTTAACCACTAGGTTTCGACTCCCAGGATGTTTCATCGAAAGAACCCTAGGGTAGATTTTTATTCTCATGTATTGGGGAACCGTTTGATGTAAAAGACACTCATGGGGCTCATGAATGCTTCTAGTTACTAAGTCTCCCTATATAGCGGAGAAAAAACTCGAATAGATACTCCCGCACGTCCGATTCAAGGTTGCTGTTTTACGCGAATGTAAACGACGGGTCATGTGAATACATCCGGTTACATGGCTTCCTATCATCGGAGATGCGATTTTTATGAACCATTAATATACTTATGAACAGGTTTATTTAGGGTTGTCGTTTTACGCGAGAGTAAACAACGGCCACGTGCTAGACTTCCCATCATAGAACATGCAAGGTTGCTCAAATTATTGAGAATTAATACTGTCCGACTCAATGCCTAACCGTAGGTACTTAATTGAATGACAACAAGACTAATGTTACTGGACGACTAGCTAAGTGAATAGCGTCACCAAACATCTAGACGGCGGCTTGGGTAATGCGGACACTACAAACGCGTATGTCTCATTTCTTATATGCCAAGACTACCACAATGACGCAAAAAATTAGACCGAAATGAATACTCGAGGGAAACAAATATCGCATAATGTGAACTCGACTAATACTCATCCGTTTCTTCAAATAGAAATCAATATCATAAATTCTGTCTTACACAAGGCTGCACGACACGAATGCAAACAATGTCCAAAATATCATAGAAGACAAGCAAGGCTAAAATTAATAAATAACAAATAAAAATTAATAACAACTAAAAAGTAACCCCCCCAAACTTGAGAAGTACATTGACCCCAATGGACGACAAATAAGAATAAGCAGTAAAAGCAGGTCAAGTACTCCCCTGAAGAAAACTCAGGCACTAGCATCAGCCTCGTCCGGTGAAGTGGGTGGTGTAGGTGGCCTGATCGGAGGGATGAAAGGTCCGTCCGTGTGGAGGATATGGCCCGTCCACACATCTAAGTAGTCCTGGTGGTAAGCGTCCCTCGCACCTAAGCGCCTCTCCGCACGCCGATTGGCCCGGCGGACCTGCTCGTAAATCTCTTCTCGAATGGCTGCAATCACGCTATCTCTCTCTGCTCGTATCTCCCCCCTCAAGCCGTCAAACATCGCCTGAAGAAGGTGATCTCTCGCTGGCGGTGGAGTGGGCTCGGTCTGATCCTCGGTATCAGTCGCCGGCTCATGAGTCAGAAGAAGTGGCTCTGAGGAATGCTCATGTGGCTCGTCTAGAAGAAATCCTCTTCCCCGCGGGTGTGCCCATGCCCCACCCCACTGGTCGAAGTGAGAGATAATACGATGATCGATCGAACCCTGGGGTGCTATAGTCGGCTCGTCATTCGACCAAGTCGCACCCCTACTGGCGGCATAAGGCGCAAATTAGAGAGGGATGTTTTATCCCCGTCTTGGCCCCTCCTTGGATGCACTGGAGAATAGACCGGGCCAAACGTGGGGCCACATCAAATCGAAGTCCGGCCGTGATAGCATATAGCAGTCGGACACGAGGAAGCAGGACAAAGTGGATCTGCGAAGTAGGGTCGACTCGCGAACTGAGAAAATATAGCCAAGCGCGCCCGAGCCAACTGAGACGGGAACTCTTGAAGAAGAAAGTTGTGGACCCTGGGACGCGCGTTTCCCAAACGGAATCTGACTGAGAAAGTGTCTCTAGCAACGCGTGAATGCCGATTCATCTACCTCGGGAAGCTCGCATAAACTCCGAATTGCAGCCGCCGAGAAGTCCAATGTCTGGCCACAGACAACAACCTCAGTACGTATATTCGGCCTCCCCAACATCTGACCTCCCCCGATATGAAGTAATAAAGCACTGACGTAGAATTCTTGTACGATAGAGATTACGGCCGGCTCAAGTTGTGCGGCAAATCTTGTCCACCCCATTTCGGCGATCATGGTTAAGAGTTCGCCGTCTTGGGGGGTGGGAGTGAATCCCCGCTCAGGAATTATGGGCCGAGGATGAATTCGTTCATTAAAGATTCGATGGATCTCCAGGTCGGAGAATTGTTGGGAATGCCCATCCGTGTGGTTTTGCGAGGTTTCTCCTATCGGGAGAGATGAACGAGTCGTAGCACAAGTGGAGCTCAACTTTCTCTTACGTGACATTATGTGTTCCTGAAAATAAAACAGGATGTCAGACGACTTTAAATAACAAAACACCAATCACAACTTATAAAGTGCGAGAACCGAATGTAGCGTTAAAAACTCTCACTTCCATATGAGGAACATGATGCGAAAATTTTAACTCAAACTAAGCATTAAGGTAGGGGGATACATTATTCAGAACACCATGTTTGCTTCCAAAGGTTTATGATTTTTAATTCAAGAGTTTCACTGGGGCCTTTAATCAAGCACTTGATGTGCATGATTTCAAATCAAGAGGAAGAAAATTATTTGTAAATTTAATCACCACCAACAAATACATTCAAATTAACTCATGTCAACACACGAAACAACTCAGCATAAATCGATATTCACAATTTAATACGATCAAAATCTCAATATAGAGCTCAAGACAAGTTCATAAAACAAAAACGCAATAAAATTCAACCCACTTATCAATCCTTGCAATGATTAACAATTCAAGTTGAGGAATGTGGATTACCTTGTATGGAACAAAGAAATTAAGAGGGAGAATCGATTTGGAGATGGTGAGCACATGCGCCGTGCGGAAGAAGAAAGGTTTTAGGAAGTGTTACCTTTGTTTCGGCCGATTGATTTCTAACCAGCCCAGCCCCTTTAAATTCTTCAGCAGGGGCCGCGACACGTAGCAAGTGATCCGCTGCCTAGAGTACAACAAGTTTAGGCGTTGTGGGGAAATTAACAAAGTGCCGCGGTTCAGACAAACGTGCCGCGGCTTCCAGAGTTAGTGTGCCGCGTCTCAGAGCTGTCGTGCCACTGCTCGTGGTACAGGCAACTTGGCGTATTTGTGGACCTTTGGCGTGTCACGGCCTGTCCTCAATGTGCCACGGCTCTGGGGGCAAGTGTGCCGCGGCTCAGCACTCTCGTGCCGTGGCCCCCAGTATAGCAAGTTTAGCCGAATTTTGAGAATTGTGTGTACCGCGGCCCGCTCTTAGTGCGCCACGGCCCTAAGTTAAATTTTCCCGGGAGAAGTTCCAGCACAGGTTTTTCAAGTGAAAACAGATAGAACATGAGAGAGAAGCATAACAAAGCAAAAATATCGAAAAAAATAGACTCCTAAAATGAAGGAAAACAACGAAAAACTAAAATGTACAACTAATACTCGGGTTGCCTCCCGAGAAGCACTAAGTTTATAGTCTTCAGCCGGACCTTTTGAAATTAATTTGCATTTCACAAACACCATTTGGACTCCGCCAAGTCCATCGAACCGTTAATACGTGTTTTAAATTTTTGACCATTAGTTTTTAACCGTTCGATTTTTGGTTTGGACATCCAACGTTCTTTGTGAAAAGACTTGAACAATAGCAACTCCTTAAAACACCCATATTGCAACTGAATTGGCACCCGCTTCACTTCCGACTTAGTTTTTTTTTCCACGAACGAACTTATGACGGCATGAGATATTTCAATGGTGGGTGAACGGATGATGAAGACAACATGTCCAAATGCCTAAGATACGCAACTCGTTCTACATTTTTCTTAGATGTCGAAGCAACTAAAATAGATTCTGAACACTCTCCCGGTATGTGTCTTTCACAAAAATGTTTAAGCTTTCAATTTGAGAACACTTCTCGACATTTCTTGGATACGGGAGAGATCGAAACACTTTGAATGTGACTTGTTCATCTTGAACCCGAAGCATCAATTCACCCTCCTGAACATCAATAAGGGTCCTTCCAGTGGCCAAAAACGGTCTACCCAAAATAATCTAAATCTCATGATCTTCTTCCATATCAAGCACAATAAAATCAGCGGGGAAAATGAATTTATCGACTTTGACCAGAACATCTTCTATCACCCCTCTAGGGTACTTGAGGGATCGATCTGCTAGTTATAAAGAGACCGTAGTAGGTTTGGCCTCCCCAATACCTAGTTTTTTAAAAATAGAGAGAGGCATAAGATTAACACTGGCTCCAAGGTCACACAAAGCTCTATCAAGCGATAAGTTTCTAATAGTACACGGGATAGTGAAGCTTCCTGGATCCTTCAATTTAGGTGGGTGCTTTTTCTGCAGAATAGCGCTGCATTCTTCGGTCAGCGCCACCGTTTCATATTCCTCGAGCTTCCTTTTATTAGATAAAATCTCCTTATATATCTCGGCATCTGTCCCAAAGCGTCGGAAAATGGGATATTAATGTGCAATGTCTTAAAGACATCAAGAAACTTAGAAAACTGCTTGTCTAACTTTTGCTTTTTCAGACACTGTGGAAACGGGACTGGTGGTACATAAATAGGATGTGTGGCCGAGACTGCTTGTGACTTGGGCTCTTCATCATTCACTTTCTCAACGGGGATGCTCTTTTCTTTTCTACTCTTGGGCTGCTCGTGTAGCTCCTTTCCACTTCGTAACTCAATAGCTTGCACATATTCCTTGGGATTCGGTTCGGTAGCACTTGGTAAGACACCTTGGGATATAGATGACAATAGATTTGCAATCTGCCTCATTTGTGTAACACCCCAAACTAGGCGAGTATTACAGTGCCGTGGACCACCGACTGGGACCCACTAGACGAATGAAAATTAATGAATTAAGTGATATAATTGTAGTACTGAACCACAATATATCATTAATTACTCCGATAAGGAGTTTCAAGTACAGCACACCTAGGAAAATACAGAATACAAGTATATTTTGTATAAAGATAAAATATACAACACCGAATGAAAATGAACATTTAAACGGAAATCTGCAGCGGAAATAAAATGAAGAAAACATGAATGACTGAAAGGACTTGGCCCCCCTACTAGTATCTTAATACACAATCATGATATATCTTAATTATGAAGTGACGCTGAAGAGAGGCATCATAGTACGCCCGTAATGGTATGTGTAAATGCACAAGACGAGTGTCCGGCCACACCCGTCCTTGTACCTAATTAGTCTCACGGAGGTACGTTACTGTGTGCACAGTCCAATGTGTCGGTGAACCCAACACATGACCATCATGTGCCCGACTAAAAATTCCACACATCCCCACCCGGCCGTGCAATATGAACCCAGAAGGTCATACGAACAAGAATGACCATGAAGAATATTAATGAATAACAATTGGACAAAGTCAAGGATGACTCACCGAGATGAATTAATAGTGAAATGAATGATAGCTCAATGAAATGATTGGACTCGTCGTTCCTAGTGAATGAAGTTATTAATTGACAATGACGAGTCTCGATATGGTTAATACATTATGAATGAATTATGATTATGAATGAACAACAACAAAAGGAATGAATATCCTTTTAACCGAGTAAGAATTAACTTACATAACACCGGTGAACAATGTCCTTCCTCGAACAACGTCCTAAAATGAGATGTCGGTCGCTCGAACAACCTTGAATAACACAATTACGAATAATCCTCTCAATATACGTATCAAGCATGAATTATGACTACTCAAAGGTCGATACAACAATATCCAAACTCATTGAGGCATTCAAACAACCACTTAGCGAACATCAACCCTTGATTATAACCAAAACCTAAATATATCGAAACCAACTACAAAATAAGTAGTTCAATCCAACAAAACACCTTCAATGATATCAAAATTCCAATAAGAAAGCACAACTCAAAGTTACGACAACTATAATCGGAAACCCCCCAAAATAACCAAAGTCATCATCAAAGGTTCTTGATTAATTCTCCAAATGTTTATCAAATCCGAAAAACATATCAATAGATTCGTAGGAATACATTTATCCAAGGTAGATAATCCATATCTAACATGTTCCAACATAAATCCAAGCTTACACGAAGATATCGGAAGGAAAAATACTCAAAATCCGAAATTCGAGATTCAAGAAATAATTACCTTGATTTGATGTGTTGGAGAGGATGAAATGATGATTAATCCAACTCAGAAACTTAAAGATGATGATAGGTGAGTGCAGCTCGAAGAGATTCTTCGAAATCGCCCGAAAACGCCCGGAATCGCCCAAAAATGAAGTGAGAAGTGAGAAATGACGAATCCTGGGCTGACTGTCCTATTTTTACTGTTCCAGCTTAGCGCACGCTAAGCCCTGATATTTAGCGTGCGTTAACGGGTGTACTGGGTAGTCCAGTACCCTCTGTCCGAAACGGTAGCGTGCGCTACGTACCTTTTGTAGCGTGTGCTACAGCCATATACTTAGCGTGCGTTAACTGAATATCTAATGCCCAGTAACTGAAGTCCAGAACCATCTATCCTTAGGTCTGCTCGCGATAGCGTGTGCTACACCTCAGTTTCAGCGTGCGCTACTACACCACTAGCGTACGCTAAAATCTACTCATAGCGTGCGCTATGAACTATTTCAGATCAGTCCAGTACCCACTGGACTCTGCCTGATTGGCCTTAGCGTGCGCTACTTACCACTCGTAGCATGCGCTACTCCAACTTGACTGCAGTCCAGTGCCTTCTGGACTGCAGGCCTGAACCACATTAGCATGCGCTAATACGGAGAGGTAGCGTGCGCTACCCATACTCAATTAGCGCGCGCTAAAGAGAGTACGTAGCGTGCGCTACTCCTCACACGTAGCCCACTATGAAGATGACAATGATGATAACCACGGTTCGATCCTCCAACCAGGAAGGAAGACGAATAATAACTGATGTACGATACAAATACTCTGATCGATGAATACAATGAATGAATATGAACGATGAATGATCATTATTGAGTGAATAATTACTGAGCGACAATTACTGAATGATAATTACTGAATGATAATGACTGAATTAAAACCGGGTATTACATACACCCCCCCTTAAAATAGTTTCGTCCCCCAAACTAAGGGTCAAACAACTCAGGATAACTCTCCCGCATACTATCCTCGGGTTCCCAAGTAGCCTTTTCGACTCTGTGTCTACACCACTGAATTTTAACCAAAGGAACGGTCTTGTTCCTCAACTGTTTGATTCGACGCTCTAAGACTCGTACGGGATGCTCCTCATACGAATGATCATCCGTGATCTCTATCTCATCGAACTGAAGTATGTGACTCGGGTCGGAACATACTTCCGCAACTGATAGACTTGAAACACATTATGAATTCGGCTCAGCGCCGGAGGTAAGGCCAAGCTAGCTCGCCTACTCGATCCAAAATCTCAAAAGGTCCAATGAATCTCGGACCCAATTTTCCCTTCTTCCCAAAATGGAAGATACCTCGACTCGGGGATACCTTGACCAAAACATGGTTACCTGCCTCGAACTTTAATGGCCGACGACGGTTATCTGCGTATGATTTCTGTCGACTCTGAGCGGTCAACAAACGACTCTTGATCAAAGCTACCTTCTCACGGGCGGCTATAAGCATATCGGGCTCGGTGCTGATTGATTCTGATAAGTCATCCCAACATAAGGGAGATCGACAACGGCGACTGTATAAGGCCTCGTAAGGTGCCATCTTAATCGAAGCATGCCAACTATTGTTGTACGTGAACTCGATCAAGGGTAGTTGGGCTTCCCAATCATCTTTCCAATCGAGAACACATGCCCTCAACATGTCCTCCAAAGTCTGAATAGTCCTCTCTGATTGTCCGACGGAGTGAGGATGAAAAGCTGTGCTGAGATTAAGCGAAGTTCCCATAGCACGATGAACTGATTTACAAAAATGTGACACGAATCGCCCGTCACGATCAGAAACGATACTCTTAGGAGTACCATGCAATCTCACTATCTCTTTGATGAACAACTGGGCAAGTCTCTCGAGACCCCACGTATCCTTAATCTCAAGGAAATGGGCTGACTTAGTTAGGCGATCCACAATTACCCAAATTGTATTCATGCCGCGACGACTCGTCGGCAAACTCATGATGAAGTCCATTAAAATATCTTTCCACTTCCTCTCAGGAATAGGGAGAGGTCTCAGCATACCCGCCAGTCGCTTATGTTCTATCTTGACTTGCTGACAGGTTAAACATCTCGAAACAAATTCCGCGACTTCTCGCTTCATATTACTCCACCATTAATTTTGTTTCAAGTCTTTGTACATCCTGCTAGATCCTGGATGAATGGAATAAGGGGTAGCATGAGCTTCTCTCAAAATCGAGTTTTTCAACTTGTCGTTTGCCGGTATGCATAACTGATTCTTAAATCGCAAAAATCCATCCTCGTGGACCACAAATCCAGGGGCTTTCCCCTGAGTCACATCATCTCGAATGCGTAACAAAAATGGGTCCGAACCTTGATTCTCCCTGATCGCCTCCTCAAGTGGCGATGAAATCTCTAACATACAAAGTTGCCCTTGTGCTCGCTGTAACCAGACCTCGATCTCGGGTCTCATAAATTCCTGCTGAAGTTCCTTCTGAACTGTTAATCGAGAAAGCATCTGGTCCTGAACGGACTTACGACTCAAGGCGTCGGCGACAACGTTCGCCTTACCCGGGTGGTAAAGTATCTCAATATCATAATCTTTGATTAGTTCCAACCACCACCTCTGTCACAAATTTAACTCCTTCTGAGTAAATATATACTTCGAACTCTTATGATCGGTGAATATCTGACAGGTAACGCCATAAAGATAATGACGCCAAATCTTCAATGCGAACACCAGGACTGCTAGCTCCAGGTCGTGGGTCGGGTAATTAACCTCGTAAGGTCTCAATTGCCGTGAAGCATAAGCAATAACTTTCCCGTTCTGCATTAGTACACATCCGAGACCCTGTCCGGACGCATCACTATAAACCACAAATCCTTCCTTCCCTTGCGATAAAGAAAGGACAGGTGCTGAAATTAATCGGCTCTTGAGTTCCTCAAAACTCTGTTGACACGCGTCGGACCACGTGTATTTCTTATCCTTCTGTAAAAGGTTCACCATGGGTTGAGAAATTTTAGAAAATCCTTCCACAAATCGCCGATAATAACCAGCTAATCCGAGGAAACTTCGGATTTCCTTAACATTCTTCGGAGGTTGCCAATCTTGGATCGCCTCCGTCTTCTGAGGGTCGACACGAACTGTGTCTGATGAAATTACATGTCTGAGAAATGTCACTTCGGACATCCAGAACTCACATTTGGAAAACTTTCCATAAAGTTGCTCTCGTTTCAACACGTCGAGCACCTGATGAAGGTGAAACTCGTGCTCCTCCCGGTCACGAGAATAAATTAAAATATCATCAATGAAGATAACCAAGAACTGATCTAAATAGTCGATGAAAACCCGATTCATTAAGTCCATGAATACCGCAGGTGCATTAGTTAACTCAAACGGCATTACCACAAACTCATAATGACCATAGCGTGTTCGGAAAGACGTCTTTGCGATATCCGACTCTCGAATTCGTAACTGATGATATCCAGATCTTAAGTCGATCTTGGAAAATACTAAAGCTCCATGAAGTTGGTCCAAAAGATCATCGATAGGGGGTAGAGGATATTTATTCTTGATCGTCACCCGGTTCAATTCCTGGTAATCAATACACAAGCGAAACGAACCATCCTTCTTCTTGACAAATAACACCGGTGCTCCCCACGGGGATGCACTCGGTCGAATATAACCCTTCTCAGTCAAATCCTCTAATTGATTCTTCAACTCCTGCATTTCGGTCGGGGCCATACGGTACGGTGCCTTTGATATTGGGGATGTACCAGGCTCCAACTCAATCATGAATTCCACATCTCTCTGTGGAGGCAAACCAGGTAACTCTTCTGGAAATACATCGGCATATTCTCTCACTACCGGAATATACGTCAACATTATTGATGATTTCTCGGTCTTGGTCATATAGCACTAATAACCAACACACCCATGACTGAGTAATTTCACTGCTTTCATCGAGTTGATGACTCTCCCAGAACATCTGGGATTACCTCCCTGAAATACACATTCGACCCCATCACCTGAAATGATAGTAACCATACGGTTACGAACACTAATGATGGCATCATGATGATCCATCCAATCAATACCCAAGATGACGTCGCCTCTTAGTAAATCTACCACGATTAGGTCTGCTAACCAATCACAGCCATGAAGCTGAATCGGACAATCCTTAATATCATGATTCCCGATAATTCTTCTACCATCAGGTAGACCAATGACATAAGGCTCACAACTAGTTGCACTACCCAGACGTAGTCTACTCAAACATGACTCGGAGATGAATGAATGTGATGCACCAGTATAAAAAAGGGCACACACAGGTTGAGATAGAATATACCTGAGATCATGCGGGCCTCTAGATCGTCGGTCTTCTTCATCTCATAAATTCGGGGCTTGCCGGCCCCCGAACCGGACGCTCCCGTCTGATAGCTCTTGGATCCGCCTTTGTTTGCTCCCGTCGTCTTGAACGACGGGGACTGAGTGGCCTGATTCTGAACTACTGACTGTCTTGGGGCCTGAGATGACGCCGGAGTAGGTTTAGATTCTGTTCAGCAAAAACGGGCCTTATTCCCAGCAATCCCACAGTTATGGCACGTGACAGTCTGCCTCGGACACTTGGTGCTGAAATGACCTTGTTCTTCACAGTTGAAACAGGTGATGGACGAACTGGCCGCTTGAGACTGAGATTCCACGGGTCTAGATTCCATAGGAGGTCGCTCAGAAAAAGTAGGGCCGATACGAGGATTCTTGAAGGTTGCGTGACTGCCTTCAGACTGATTACGATTCTTTGACTTCTTGCTTGCAGATGAAGGTTGTTGCTTAGCAATCTCCTTAGAAGTGAGCTCATAAGTAAGAGCTTTCTCGATGAATTCAGCCAGAGTGGTGTAATTGTGATTAAGCAACTGCATCCGCATATGAGGTTTCAACCTCTTGCTGAAATACTTGATCTTGTCCGCCTCAGAGTGAATAATAGATGAGGCGAAAGGAAGAAGCTCCTGAAATTTCTCGGCGATGGCGAGAACATCATCGTCTGCTGAGAGGTCGGGAGTGAGTAATTCTGATAACTTGGCCTCTCTGAGTGGGGCCGGATAATACCTCTCCATCATGAGGGTCTTGAATTGATCCCAAGTACAAGATCCATCAGTGGGCTTCAACGATAACCACCATGAATGAGCGCTGTTACCCAGATAGTAAGCCGCGACTGAAACTTTGTGCCCTTCGGGACACCCCACCATAGCAAACAACTTCTCTAAATGCTCAAGTCAGTGAACAATATCCGTCGGATTATCCGAGCCCTCAAAGGTAGGTGGTCTTTGGTGAGAGATGTCGTCAATAATACTGCTCACACCCCTCTCCTGCCCCTGAGGTGGCGGCTTCCATTTGAGTCATCTGGGCCATCATGCCCTGCATAAAAGCGAGTGAATCAACCCGAACACCCTCTGAATGAGCTGTGTCCCGGGTACGACTCCCTGACAGTGAATGATCATTTCTAAGAGAATGAGTGGCGGCATCACTGCTCGATGAATTAGCACTATTCCTCACGTTCGCACGTGTATTCACACGAGTTCTCGGGATTCGGCCCGCACCACGGCCTCTTCCCCCGCGTCATCTGCCAGCTCTTTTCATACTGAAGTGGGTAAGTCACAAGATGATTATATATCTTGCATGAATATCACATTATGATTACGTTATGAAGTGATGAAAATGAGCATACCCGCTCAAACACAATGATTACATGAATGAACAACTGAAGTGACGTGATTATCTGATGAAATTCTTGAAATAATTATCTTGAATAAGTTAACAAGATTAATGATATGATCCTCAAGATCAACAACTGAACAATTAAATGAACTGAGTGATTAATGGGTTAACATGATCGACATGATCAAAAATTAAAATGATGATTGAGGATTGTTGACTGTTGAATGATGAATGAGTGATTCTTATTGCCAGAAATTACACCATGGCGTCAGAAATCTTACTATTCTTTGGTCTGAGGGGCTCGGCTCTTGCAAAGGTCACATGTGACACGAAAGTCCAATGATACTAGTCTGATGAAAGATAATTTCAAATGAGATATGACTCGGAAGGTAGTATTCCAAAACCACGCTCTGATACCAACTCTGTAACACCCCAAACTAGGCGAGTATTACAGTGTCGTGGACCCCCGACTGGGACCCACTAGGCGAATGAAAATTAATGAATTAAGTGATATAATTGTAGTACCGAACCACAGTATATCATTAATTACTCCGATGAGGAGTTTCAAGTACAACACACCCAGGAAAATACAGAATACAAGTATATTTTATATGAAGATAAAATATACAACACCGAATGAAAATGAACATCCAAACGGAAATCTGCAGCGAAAATAAAATGAAGAAAAATGAATGACTGAAAGGACTGGGGCCCTCTACTAGTATCACTGGGACTCCTCACCGTCAGCGTTCTCTTCCCATGCTTTAGCCTTGCCATGACCTGAAAACAACATCCCCCAACGGGGTTAGTTACACAGAACAACAATCCTCAAGAGTTGAATAAACACAATCATAATATATCTTAATTATGCAATGACGCTGAAGAGAGGCATCATAGTACGCCCGTAATGGTATGTGTAAGTGCACAAGACGTGTGTCCGGACACACCCGTCCTTGTACCTAATTAATCTCACGGAGGTACGTTACCGTGTGCACAGTCCAATGTGTCGGTGAACCCAACACATGACCATCACGTGCCCGACTAAAAATTCCACACATCCCACCCGGCCGCGCAATATGAACCCATAAGGTCATACGAAAAAGAATGAACATGAAGAATATTAATGAATAACAATTCGACAAAGTCAAGGATGACTCACCGAGATGAATTAATAGTGAAATGAATGATAGCTCAATGAAATGATTGGAACCGTCGTTCCTCGTGAATGAAGTGATTAATTGACAATGACAAGTCTCGATATGGTTAATACATTATGAATGAATTATGATTATGAATGAACAACAATGAAAGGAATGAATATCCTTTTAACCGAGTAAGAATTAACTTACACAACACCGGTGAAGAATGTCCTTCCTCGAACGTCCTAAAATGAGATGTCGGTCACTCGAACAACCTTAAATAACACAATTACCAATAATACGCTCAATATACGTATCAAGCATGAATTACGACTACTCAAATGTCAATACAACAATATCCAAACTCATTGAGGCATTCAAACAACCACTTAGCGAACATCAACCCTTGATTATAACCAAAACCCAAATATATCGAAACCAACTCCAAAATGAGTAGTTCAATCCAACAAAACACCTTCAATGATATCAAAATTCCAATAGGAAAGCACAACTCGAAGTTAGTACAACTATAATTGGAAACCCCCAAAAATAACCAAAGTCAACATCAAGGGTTCTTGATTATTCAAGAAATAATTACCTTGATTTGATTTGTTGGAGAGGATGAAATGATGATTAATCCAACTCAGAAACTTAAAGATGATGATAGGTGAGTGCAGCTCGAAGAGATTCTTCCAAATTGCCCGAAAATGCCCGAAATCGCCCAAAAACGAAGTGAGAAGTGAGAAATGACGAAACCTGGGCTGAATGTCCTATTTATACTGTTCCAGCTTAGCGCACACTAAGCCCCGATATTTAGCGTGCATTAACGGGTGTCCTGAGTAGTCCAGTATCCTCTATCCAAAACGGTAGCGTGCTCTACGTACCTTTCGTAGCATGCACTACAGCCATAAACTTAGCGTGCATTAACTGAATATCTGATGCCCAGTAACTGAAGTCCAGAACCATATGTCCTTAGGTCTGCTCGCGATAGCATGCGCTACACCTCAGTTTCAGCGTGCGCTACTACACCATTAGCGTACGCTAAAATCTACTCATAGCATGCACTATGAACTATTTCAGATCAGTCCAGTACCCACTGGACTCTGCCTGATCGGCCTTAGCGTGCGCTACACTGACTGCATAGCGGGCGCTATCCAACTTACTAGCGTGCACTACTTACCATTCGTAGCATGCGCTACTCCAACTCGACTGCAGTTCAGTACCTTCTGGACTGCAGGCCTGAACCACATTAGCGTGCGCTAATACGCAGAGGTAGCGTGTGCTACCCATACTCAATTAGCGAGCGCTAAAGAGAGTACGTAGCGTGCGCTACTCCTCACACACATCCCACTATGAAGATGACAATGATGATAACCACGGTTCAATCCTCTAACCAAGTAGGAAGACGAATAATAACTAATTACGATACAAATACTCTGATCGGTGAATACAATGAATCAATATGAACGATGAATGATCATTAATGAGTGAATAATTACTGAGTGACAATTACTGAATGATAATTATTGAATGATAATGACTGAATTACAACTAGGTATTACAATTTGAACCTCCAAATTCCGAATAGAAGCGGAATGATTCTGTAGAGTAGTTTCCGTGCGGGTCATGAATTGACTCGTGTTAGCCGCCAATTGAGCAATCGCATCTTCTAAAGAAACCTTTGCTGGTTGAGGGGGATGTTGTGGTGGCTGAGTGACTTGAGCTTGTGAGGGATTGTTCAATGCTTGCCCGTTCCTCCAAGAAAAATTTGTATGATTTCGCCACCCTTGGTTGTAAGTGTTAGAATACGGGTTATTCTGAGGATTTCCATTCCCCACAAATTGAGATTGTTCCATCTTAGTTTGCTCAAAAGGATTCCCGACTTGACATTCAGCACCAGGATGTGACTCGTTGCACCAATTACATGTTTCCATGGTATTGGTAGAAGGGGTATGTGAAAAAGATTGCAGTTGTTTAGTTAAAGTTGCAACTTGGGCTGATAGTGTAGAGATTGGATCGTTGTCTGAAATTCACATAACTCACTTTGGATTCACACGTTTTGAAGGCCACTGATAAGCATTTACCACCATAGATTCTAGTAAAGAATGAGCTTCAGCCATCGTCTTGCCCATTAAAGCAGCTCCAGCGGCTGCATCAACAAGAGTGCGTGTAGAAGCACTCAGTCCATTGTAGAACATTTGAATCTGAAGCCAATCCGGTAGACCATAATGGGGGCATCTCCTTAGAAAATCCTTGTATCGCTCCCATGCCTCATGCAGCGATTCCATCTCAAATCACCTGAAAGTAGTTATTTCATTCCTGAGTCTCACTGTCTTTGCCGGCGGAAAGAACTTAGCCAGAAAAGCTTGTGCTAACTCCGCCCAAGTCATGACAGAGCCCGGCGGGAGTGAATTCAACCAAAACTTGGCCTTGTTCCTTAGAGATAATGGGAAAATCCATAGACGAATGGCATCATCAGTCACTCCATTATTTTTTAATGTGTCACAAATCTCGAGAAATGAAGCAATGTGAGCATTGGGGTCGTCATTCGTTAGTCCGCAAAATTGGCTCGCTTGCACCATTTGGATGATACCCGGCTTGATTTCAAAATTGTTTGAGGGCAATGGTCGGGCGTCGAATCCCCGAAAAGTTTGCATTAATTTGTGGAAGTATATAATCTCAGAGTGCCAATGCTGGTTGAACTTGCTGAATAGGGTTGTCAGTTCCTTGATTTACGGTGTTGTCACCCATGGTATCCGTAGTTAATAAGTCACGTCTTTCCTTCATGTTTTTCCGCAAAGTGAGTTCGAGTTCAGTATCCAAAGGAAATAAACCTTCGTTACCAAATTTTCTCATGCACTAAACGAACTCCTGAAAGGAAAACAAATAAAAACAAATTTACACAAAAATAAAATAATGTTCAAATTAAGAATAAAAATACTGAAATTGATATTAGTAAAAACAATCAGTCCCCAGCAACGGCGCCAAAAACTTATTACGTATTTCTGTGAATGCAAGTGTACGTTGTCGTAATCAAGTAATAAAGTGATGAGAAAAGTATCGTTCCCTCGAGGACTGATGTACTAAGTACTAATTTATTAGTATTTCTAATTTTATCTGAACGATGGAAATATTGGGGTTGAATATTATGAATAACTAAATATTGCGATAACTAAAAATAAACAATAAAATCGACAGTCTGATAAAAGGAGCTCAAATAGGAGAAGAATCTAGGATCGTGAAGTCGACTTGATTAATCCGAATTAATCTTGATTAATATAATTTATGTAATTTCCCAATTTATTGAAAGCAAAGATTCTAAGTTAATCTAATGCCTCTCCCGAGGGCAATAGAATTTACCAAGGTGAATAATTCACTCTATTCCTACGTGAGTTAATTCAACAATAGCCAAAAAGTTCTAAAATCTTCAAACGAGCTTCGTAATTCTTATGAGTATATTCCTATCTCACAAGACAAAACGGTTTTCTCCCAATTTTCACTACTTACTCTCCTCTCCCGATTCAAGTTACGTAGTTATAACAATTCAATCATAGGCCACACAATTGAAGGCATTAAGAACAATTGGGCAAAACTCAATAGAAAAGGGAAATATATCAATAATGTAAAATCAAAATTAATCCATCATAATCTCGATTTTATCACAATCCTAGAATAAAAGGGTCTAGCCCGACATGCTAGAAAACAAAACACAAATATTCGAATTAAACAGAAGGAAGAAATCCAAATACAATTAAAGAAGTGGCTTTTTCCGTTCTCTGGCCTTGCTCTCTGCTGCTAGGTATTCTTCTCCTCTCCTTCGATACTTTATCTTCTGACCTTCACTGCCTTTTTATAACTATCATCAGTCTCCCAAAACGCATCCGAGGATTAGGTCAAATCCACCAACAAAACAGCCCAAAAACGCGATCTGCAATTCGTGAACCCGCGCCGCGGGCCACGGGCCGGCTTAAGTGTGCTGCGGCCCTTGTCCTTAGGCATCCCAGACCTAGGCGATATTTCTTTACGGGCCGTGGCTCGTAGGGAGTGTGCCGCAACCACCGGTATAGTTTGTACCGCCCTTTTTGGAACTGTGCCTGTGCCGCGGCCCAGCCTCGGCGCGATGCGTCCCTTGGCCGAAAAATGTCATTTTTGGCCCGTTTTTCCATTTTTGAGCTTCAGGACTCTAATTTCCTTCAAAACATGTAAACATAATGCATTAAGAGCTCATTTACGCAGATTTAAACCCAAAATGGAGATAGAATACTGACAATAAAGCGCACAAAAATACATGTAACAATGATCGATCGAGATATGTATATCGAATATTAAATGAAACACAGGAGATACAAGAAACTTACCCTTGTAGTGCATTGATTAAATGGATTCCTTCTCTTGAGCAATTCCCCAAGCTTTAGTTGAATTTCCTACGATCCAATTTGCTCCAAGCTCTTGGATGATCCAATGCCGAAATGACTGCATCTCTACATGCCACGCGCCGGAGAAACGAATGGAACGACGATCACCTTGCTATCCTCTGAGGATACGGCTAGATCTAGGATGATGAAGCTTTTGATTGTGATTTTAATACTCTAAGTGTATAACTCACTATCTCTCAATATATCTTGAATTTTCTCCAAGATAACTCAAGAACAAGGTGAAGAACAAGAGGAAGACTTAAGAAAAATTATTTTCTCTCTCACTCTAGAGAGATCTCTCTAACTTACAGTTGGAATGCAAGGGCCCAAGTGAGAGTTAGTCTTCCCACTTTTATTCTTCAACCAAATCACCTACCCTCAAGATATCTCCACATATCTTGTGCCCTAGATACCTTATGTCTCCCACCAATTAAGGTGGAGACAAGGACTAAGGAAAAGGGGAGGAAATGGGCGGCCATCTAGAAGGAGCCGGGCGAGTTCGGTCTGTTTCGGACTCCCATGAGTCCAAACAGATAAACTCCGATTCTGTTCCGATGTATTTATATCGATTAATTAATCCAATTAATTAATCATATCAAATACATAATTACATAATTAATTTCTCCAAGAAATAATTATATTCATGAATTAAATTAATCACCCAGTAATTTATTTAATTCATTAGGTCGTAAATTAATTTATCTAATAAATTAATTTAGACATCCAATATCCCAATAAATTAGATATCCAATATCTAATATTTATAATGAGAGAATAAGCTTGATTCATTCTGTCGTCAATTCTATTGTGCGACTCGGTAGGTCCGTCTCAGTAAGCAATGGGAGGAACCAAAGAGTAGTAGCACCACCTAGCCAGCCTGGCAGCCTACACTGTACCCCAACTGAGAACGAATGATGGGATCATTCAAGAACCATTCTATCGTGAATACCAGTATACATATAAACCCTTCTTTCAAATGTCCCGATCAAGTTATAGGGTCACAGTCAGTCAAACCCTATCTATACTTGACGCTATGCATTCGTTAGTGCAAATAGAGATCATCGAGCTCTTGTGTATCCAATACAACTAGCTCCAATGCTTTGGCCAAAGACTTATGATCTCATCTGCCAATAACCGCATATGACATATAACCCGCTCATTAACGGGAGAAAGAATTCTATGTTGGTATTCAGTAGGACGCACGTCGAGGTTGACCCCCGCCTTCCGGTCATCCCTACCACGCTTCCTAGTCATAGTATTCACAATGACTTTGTAACTATGGTTTAGATGATACAGTCCATTTAACAATGTAGCAGTGCCGACTAGTTTATTTATGAAATAAATTTTGCATGAACCATTACCAATGAAAAATGAAAAGGCCTTTCCGATCCATGACCGAAATGGATAAAATTTAGGCCCCTTGGGCAAAACAAGTACATCTTCTAAAAACAAAGCCGGATTCTAAATCCAAAAGAAGTGATCTTATGTCGGTTGCCTCGACACTATGCCCGCTTCCGACTGTGATCATAACTTCTCTAGATCCAACACTACGCCATAAATGGCCTTCGGCAACCACATAACTGTGTTACCTTAGACCCAAATTTCTGTTGCCACAGACCCAAAATAGGCAAAGGTAACATTTTAGCTAAGTTGCTCTGTGAGCAGTAGCCTTTGGACTCAAAGGCAACACGTGGATCATCTTAAGCTAACATAGGATTATTTGTTACCTAAGGACCCTACAGCAACATCCTAAGGACCCTACAGCAACGTCATATTCGTGTTGCAATAGATTTTATAATTTTGTAAAATATATAGCCAATTTAGTGGGTTCCACATGTGGGGACCATTTTGTGGGTCCCACAGACCGGGCCCACCGGTGGGACCCACTTAGTGGAGTCAACTGGTGGGGCCCATATGTGGGACCCACTTTTCGTGTGCCTGTCAGTGGGGCCTACTTTGTGGGGCCCACGGGTGGCCCACAAATATGCAGAAATTTTTAGTCTATTGCAACACCTATATTACCAATTGCAACACACTAAGTGTTACAGGTGTTACCAATGAAAGACATTTGCAACATATATATAGTACATAAGGTAACACCTTCATTTTAACAAAATAAAAATGTAAATTTTAAATTTAGCATTTCCCATTAAAAAAAACCAACAAAGCAATTCACCGAAACCAACTACATCATCCAACTACATAATCCCATCATAAAAAAAAAAAACTATATCCAATCCCAAAACCAACCAACTACATATCTACAAGTACTAGAAGAAAATAACTTGGTCATTTTTAACCAATTACATCAGTGGACTGATATACAAAAAGACTCTAAGAAACTATTCTGTGGAACACTTATTCAATTAGCCAAGGATTAGCCAATTTGCCTGAGTTGGTGTCCATTCACAAACTTCACCTTCTTTGAACGAGAGAGCTGCAGAATGAAACAAGAAAGAAGAGTCAACAATTAGTGATGGTTACTAAGATTCCAAATAGGCGGCCTGTTAACAACTATCAGAAAAAGGTCTCTAAACTAGTTGTTCTAAACAAGAAATAATTTGCCAAGTTTATTTATCTTGACCAAATTTGAAGGAATATTTATCGAATTCTTGAAGGAAAAGCAGTGCTGCACTGGAATCCTCAGCCTAAAATCTTGTTCCAAATCCCAAAAGCTTAGCAAGGGGAACAACCAGATGTTTGATTTCAATAATTTGAAGCCAAATACCACAAACTCAAGGGAGTAGCTGCTCAGAGAGGGAATCCTCCGATTTAGCCTAAAATTTTATTCCAAAACCCATAGCTCAAAGAAAGGAATAACTTGATTCTTGGTATCTATAATTGAGGCCAAACACCACAAACTCAAGGAAGTGGCTACTCGGATATCGTTTTTTCGGAAACAAAATGAGAAAAATAAGCGACCCAACTAGTGGGGGAAAAAATTCATTTAGCAGCTTCTCTTATCCGAAACATACAAGATGACCGAGAATTTCTGCACATCAATCAATTTAAACATGTCAACATTTGTTTAAGCTCTCCACTGATTACCAAGAAATAGAAAAACACATATACATGAAAAACCTCGGTCCTGTTAAATCTCAAGATGGACGATTACATAGTCCTGAAAAACTTCATAGACTGCAGATAAAAATATTACGAATGAGAAACATGGGAAGATTTGAAGTATTGGTAAGAATACATTGTCATGAAATAGTTGTCTTACCATAAAACGGACAGCAACGGGAGCCCATTGGCTCTCAACTCCTAGCATTAAAAGATGGTCCAACACTTTTTCTACAATGACCAAAACATATTAGAGAAAAAAAATACAAATAGGACTATTTGGAAAATGTTTTTGTGCACTTTATTCTTTTCAGCACTAAAACATTTCTATGAGAAAACTGAAAATTGGACTATTTTCTCAACGTTTTAAATTAATAGCTGTGATAGAATATTACCTGAACCAAGACTGTTTTATTTGCCAACCCATTCGTGTCTTTTCCAAAATCAGTTTGTTGACCTCCAAGTATTAGCAAGTTAATTGTGTCCAATACACTGAGTAGATTAATTGTCTACTCGCAACCAGTTAATCAGAAAACATGGAAAAGCAACCAGTTAATCAGAAAACATGGAAAAGTTAGAGAACTGAACTTGCAAGGAAACATAGGTCTCTAGTGAAAAGTTAGAGGACAAATTTACCAACAATGCCATCAAAAAAAAATAGAAGGAAGAATAGAAACACGTTTTTTTTTTCAATATAACATCAGTGGAGACGGTTGAAAATACAATGAATCTCAATAAGTATACCAGCAAGATACCTCAAGGTCCATGAGCATGTCCATAAGCCTTGTGATACCTCGAGGAATCATAAGAATAGCTTCTTGCAGACTGCATAGATCTCCAAAAAGTAACCATTAGGATTTATTGACAAGGGTCAAAACAAAAAATGAACGCATACGTATTCTGAGAATTTGTTAGAAGTACTGTCAACAACTGCAATGTATAATATTGGACATAGAAATCCTCCTCCAACTGAAAAGGTACTGTATTAGCAAATCATACATGATCCTAGTTCGAACATTGTACAACATTTGACATAGAGCTATCTTACCAGTAGACTCAAAAGAAGAGAAAATCTTTCCACTTCTCTTGAAAGTAAATCACTATTCATTAAAGCTGGTTGAATCTCGTTCGTTGATGCTTTTGCATGTTCAACTGGACTTAAGGTGCTTACAAGAGTTTCTAGAGCCCCTCGCACCTTCATACCTCCAAAGAACATTTTTTACATCAACAAATTTCGATAAATATGAAATCATATGCAAGCAAAAACTCATTAAAAATACAAGGGTAGGGAGACGGTCAAATTTAATCCAACCATAGACTCGAGAAATAACATGGGCATGTGTAGAAGATTTCAATGCAAATATTATGTGGGTCAACAGCCACTTAATGAAACTCTGACCACTTAAAAAACGATGTTATGCAAAACAAGAGAAAAGAAGCCTCAAACCATTTCTACATCATGGCGCTCCTCCTTTAATACGTTCAATAGTACCGGAAAACCTGCCATATAATTTAGTGGAGGGAACAAATGATACCAATTTTCTGAAAGTCAGATAAAGTAGAAAAAGTAGTTATCCTAAAGAAATACCAACCCATTGCTCCAAAAGATAACTGGGCAACATGATTTTCAGCTACAACTACCTGAAGCTCAGCCATGGCACTCCTCCTATGTCAGCCAGAACATCATTACTAATGCGATCCAGCAAGCGCTCGACATAACTGTAACATAAGCAAGAATTATGCTGTCAATAAATATTAATCATGGAAGCATGTTAAAAAATACAATAAACTACTTAACACCATGATTATTTAGGTCACACGGAGTTCGACAAGATATAAAAGTTTCATGGAGATGGCATCTTCGAGTTCTTTCTTCAGAGGAAGCAGTTGCTAAGTGCATATTATTATAGAGGCATACTCATACCAAACCGTCTAATACAAGTTTTTGTGATTATTACATAATTTACAAGCAAAACAAATATTTCCAGCATCTAACCAACAATTACTAAAATCAAGATTACAGCTTGTTCATACATAAATATAGAATTATTGTGCTTGTAGGCATCATTTAAGCAGGAAAAATATACATATCTTCATTTTAACTTGAATTCTCGTTTCCAAAAACACGCCCAACAACACTCTACATGAAAAGCAATTCAAATCATCGAACGAAAAAAAGTGTAAGATGAGAAATATAGAAATAAAAGGAGAAGAGTTACGTCTATATTACATTTCCTAAAACAATCCTCAGAGCTTGAGAAAGTAAGTAGGTGTGTATGTACATAGCATTTTACACTGTGGCTCTAGAGAATTGTCCTATTTGTTAGTGGTTTACAATTTTTTGTCTATCACTGCGGCTCTGAATAGCAATTGCCTCCTCAATTTCGAAGATCTCAGTTTCTATCGAGAAGACACGTTCCAAAATCTCTGGAGTACTCACGAAGCGAACAAACCTGTTTAAGTACAAACCATTAGTGCTTTCAGAATAATCCCTGAAGCAGAAACATAGCTTCACATCTTTTAAGAATTCAGATGATCCATTTGTGAGAGATTCAAATCAGTAGGCTAGCAATTATATACCATAAATCTTTTAAGATCAATGTTGAAACTTAGTGAAATCAACAAACATGTATTCTAATTGGTATTCATACAGGTGACTCCACGTACACAAGTATCATGCTTATATTTGAATATAAATCTTTCACCATAGAAATGCATATAACAACTAAGGTAGTCTTTGGATGATAATAATTCAATGTAATTAAGCAATTGAGGCACTTATTTGTCATATTTGATTTAACATGCATCAGGTTGGTGGACCGATAAATAAGTAGAAGAAAGTGGTTAGACGAATGGACATCATCAGCATCAAACTACTGGATTCAAGCTTTATAAGAAACGTTTAGAGCTATTCCACATCTAGTGCTGTATCTTAAAGCAAAGAATACAGTCGTTGCAGGTTGAGCCCATGTTTTATTTATTAATTCATAGCTTAGTATATCACTCCACGTTAACATCAAAAAATAAAAATAAGAATCATCCATCACTGAGCGACTTGACCTTATGTCATCAATGAAAGGCAAAACAGTTGACACTATTTACTTAAATTAAATGTCTAAGAGAAATGTTCATTTGATAACTTAAAACTAGAATACATATCGAAGCACTAGACATCACATGATTAGGAAACACTTAAGCTAATTTCAACTATAAAGCCGGATATATGCGGGCGGGATGATTTACACCACACGGTATATTGCACCCGACCTTTCAGAGTGGCCTTTGTAAACCATGCCGCATCATTTGCTTCTTTCTGGTTCAAGCAAAATTGAATAACCACCTTTACAAATTTGATCTTGAGCAGTCTTTAGGTGTGTAATAAATGGATTTAGCAATTTTTAGCGAAGTCCTTTCCAACTCCGTAGAATGGCTGATCGTTTAGCAAATGGCTTCGTTAGGGTTCTCTGGAGAACGGAATAGAAAACTGAGGAAGATGACTTCTAAACCACCGACTTAGAAAAATATATATCACATTGGTTTGTTACGTAAAAACCGATGTAATATTGAGACATTTTCACATCGGTTATAAGGAAAACTGATGTTAATATACCAATTTAACATCGGTATTTAGTAATCGATGTGAAAAATTGACAATTTAACATCGGTTTCCTTAATAACCGATCGGTTTTTCTAATAACCGATGTTAACCGAGCTGGATGGACGAAGGAGCGAGCCGAGAGGGCATATGATGATATTTATTAAAATGATACTTTTCTTTATGTCTCATGTTTTTGAAATATTATTTGAGGAAAATCTTGATTATAAATATTAATTTGTAAATTTATTTCCGCCGCAATGACACCCACTTTTCTGGTCATTAGTTTATCATAGCACCCACTTTTCTGGTCATTAGTTTATCATATTTGTAAATTTATTTCCGCCGCAATTATTACATCTTATCTATGTCATGTCGTTGCCTTAACTAATGGGCATTTATTTTAGTCATCGTAGAGACTCGACATTATTTTTATTAAAATTTGTTATTATATGTAGACATTAAATTTGTTATTTTAATTATTTTGTAATTATTCAAAGTTATTACAAGCTTTTATTTTTTAAAATAATTTTTTTAATTATTTAAATCAAAATTTATTAATTTTTAAATACTACTTCATTTTAAAATCTTTTCAATTTAAATTTATTAAAAATATTTTATTATTTATAAAAACATATATATAATTTATTATTTGATAGAATATTTTTTTATAAAAATATACTCAATGTTTTATTAAAATTAATTATTTTTAAAGTCAAAAATTTATTAAATCATTAAGTTTATATAAAATTCAAAATTTTGTTTATTAATACTCTAAGGTAAAACATCTCATGGTGTTACTGAGAGTTACACCTTTTATAGCTAGAGTAACATATATGTCAAGATTTGGTAACACCATAACCCGAACGTTGTGGTAGGTCCAAAATTTCATAGCTATGGTAACATCCAAGAAGGTAACACCCCCCCTTAAGTGTTGTAGAAAGCCATCTATGGCGTAGTGCAAGCTTCCTAATTTGTTCCAGATCCTGATTCACGGTACAAATATGAGAACTAGCACCAGAATCCAGTATCAAAGAAGTAGAAATTACAGTAGCAGAACAATTTGTTTCCAAAACTAAAAGTTCTGTACCTGAAGCGCCATGAAGAATCGGACAGTCTCTTGCCTAGTGGCCCAGCTCACCGCACTTGAGACATGCGTCCTTTTTCTTATTGCTCTTTGGAACCATCGGGGCCTTTCCCTTACCCTTTAAGTTTTTGACTTGTGGTCCTGTCTGCTTCTTGGTCTTTTTCTTCTTGTTCTTAGACCTCTGAGGTCCAGAATAAATCACAAGGGCAGACTCCTTCATCCGCGGAGTCTTCATCTGAGACTGAGCGGTGACGAGTTTCTTCATTCGCCCAGCTAAGTTACATGCAATCTCATTGCAGTTGAACTTCATAACAATCTGTGAGAAAGAATCAGGGAGAGACTGTAGGATAAGGTAGGTCTGAAGAGAAGTATCCATATTAAAATCAAGAGCCTCAAATCTCTCGATCATAGATATCATTTTGAGGACGTGGTCCCCAACCTTCTCACCTTCCTTCATCCTTGTGCCGAACAATTGTTTGGATATCCCATGTCTAGCTGTTCGACTGTGCTCACTATAAAGCTCTATTAAGTGAGATAGAATCTGCATAGCAGAAGTCATTTTCTCATGAGCTCTCTGAAGCTCATTAGACATTGAAGCCATCATAAAAGCACGGACTTTCACGTCATCCTTAACCCACTTTTCGTGGTTTTCAATATATTCTTGATTGGCTCTTATCCGTACTGGAGGCGCCAGAATGTTCGTCTCCAAGACGTATTCCAGTGCCTCTATACTGAGGACTATCATCAGATTGCGGAGCCAATCTACAAAGTTCGGTCCGTTCAAGGTGTTCCTTTCGAGTAGAATTGCAAGTGAATTCATTGTCATATTAGAGTTATGTCTGCATTTAAGTACGACAGATTAATTAGTGACTCGTTCAATTATGATATGAGTATAGAATTAAGATCTTTTCTATTCTTGTTACCCATCTCCCACTATTTTTATCGGAACAACACAATACCTTGTGAAATACGGAAGTATTGCCGCTCTACTTCATAGTGGTGATCGTGTTCTTTATAAATCTTAATAGAGGGCAACCGAACAGGTTTCTAGTCTATTAATTTTCATAAAGTGGTGTCCAACACCAACCCATCTAATGGATGATACGATCTTCTTTTTCCCCTTGTTCACTCCCCTCAACCTATACGATTTATATGGTTCGTGTACAAGTTAAGTTTATACCATCGACGCAAATAAGTTTTACAATTGAATCTTATCCGACAACCTATCAGGTTTCTAGGGATACAATTTGCTCCAACCAAAGGCATCCAATGCGCTCCCGGTAATTTATCCATCCTCCCCGAACGACTATCCCGATAACTCGGAAGCATAGCACATCCAGTTTGGATTTCAATTTCTCAAAAGCTCGATGGAGGGAAGAAAAACCTTGAAACCTTATAAACTTTATAATTTGTCGTGGGAGAATTTTCGTTTGTGCATTCATACAATATGAACAAACATTCACAACCTAGTTAAATCTTCGTCTTGAATCTTCGTCTTCTCGAAATGGATCTTCCTCCGGTCTTTGTCATTACATATAAATTTTACATTGAAAAATTGCATCCTAGATACAAATATTTCTAGTAAAATAAATAGGCTTAAAACGGTCTTTACAACCCAATCAAATAAAATCGAACGATTCAAAACTAAGTCCATGAACCACATCCCCATTCAAAAGCATTCATCCAATAGATACTATATAAACAGAAAGCGTAGAGATACATTGATCCAATCAACAATTCGAATCGATCCAATCGATTCACACAACCGGTAATATGAAAAATGTTCAAATAATTTGGTCACCTCAAATATTCCAATTATTCAAATTTCCCTTATAAAATGAAATACCATAAATCATTTTAATCATATTAAATCCAATTTAACATACGAGAGATTAATTTTCAAGAATACACGAAAAAATCAAGCCGGGGCGAAACTGACCTGCCACGGCCGAGACTCTTCCGGTAGCCTGCCGGCCAGACATGGCCCATGCCGAATGGCATGGTCGGGTCGTGCCGGCAGTGTCCTAGACTATCCTGCCAGACACGGTCGTGTCAAATGACACGGTCGTTCGCTCTTTGCCGCCGACACGGCCGTGTCGCTCGATATGGTCGGGTCGTCCCGACGATCTGCCAGGCCGCGGTGGCGGGCTGTGTCACCAAAGCGGTCGGGTCGGCCCGTGACTTCTCGCCATTATCCAAAAAGTCGTCCGACGATGATTCGGAGCTCGATTTTCGACTGGATATCCAATATCGATATTTTCCGACTTTCATATCTTCAAGGCTATATAAACCAGGGAGTTGACCCAGATGAACGTATTACCTTCATTTCTTCTCCTCCCCGCGGCTTAGAGCTCCTTTGGCAATTTTGGGTGATTTCTTGGCGATTTCTTCCTTCAATCATCTCAACCATCAACTTCCTTGAGTTCTTGGTGTATTATAACAACATCAACACGAATCTTTCATCCTAATCCAAGGTAAATCTCTTAGAACCCTACTTTTAGATAAATTGGGGGTTTTGGAATTTTCGTCCGATTCGTTCCGTTTTGTTGGTTAATTCATGATGAATATGATTAATCTTGTTGGTATTCTTCGTTTTCCTATGGATTCATAGTGTATTTCGTAGTATCTTTCGTTATCGAGAGGGTTTGGTTGTGGTCTGCCCTCGTTGTTGTTTTCGTACGAACATACATGAATCATAGGCGGGTTTTCGGGTGTATTCCTTTTCCATAATCGTTTAGAAGTGGTTGTGATTGTGTTATTCGAATCGTTAGGTTCATTTCCGCCGATTCCCCGCGGTTGTGCTTGACTCTCTCTTCCCGTTCGTGTCACCGTCTATTAATCGAGGCAAGTACACTTATGAACTTACAATATTAACGTAATAGTATTGCATGAGGATTGTGTGTGTGTGTATACTCACTACGGGTTAGATCCGACGGAGTCTCGGTAGGGCTCCACGAAGTTGTGGAACCGCGAGTTTGCTTTTAACCACTATGGGTTAGATCCGACGGGGTCTCGGTAGGGGTCCACGAAGCTGTGGGTCCGCGGTTAATTGTGGTGCATTTTACAAATGTGATTTGATCATGGCATTTCCGGAAATGAGTGTTTTGGAACTATGGTTTCTTGATTGCATGCATTGACTATATGTGTAAGATGTAAATTGTTCATTTGGTTACTTGTACTAGCATAATTGCTAACCCCTCTGGGGACGTGTTTTGAGGAAATTCGTTTTATGAATTTCAGGTCAGGTTCATCGAGACGAGCGGGCGCTGGACCAGTATGCGGATGATGGCCGTGCGTGATGATTGTGCACGAGTGGTGTCTCATTGTCTTCTATCTTTTTACCTTTTGTGGTTTTTAAACTAATAGAGGTACTCGAGTACTTAAGAGTTCTTGTTCGTCCGGATTGTATGGTTGTCTATTGTGTTTGCGTCGGATGATGGTGTTATGTTTGACCGGTTGAACTGGGTGATTATTTTGTTTTGCGTCTTTATGATGAGATGTTATTTTGTTATTTCCGCGAGTCGATGAGTATGCTGTTTGTTCAGCCTAGTGGGTCCCATATAGGGATTCACGGCGCTGTAATATACCTCGAATATCTTGGGGGTGTTACAGAAAATGGTATCAGAGCAACTAGGTTTATGGATACTTAGGCTTGTCGGTTTATTGGGTCTTTTTGTGTTTCGTTTTGCACATCATCGTCACGCTGCCATGATTCCGGTACTACTAGTGTCCGTAAGTTTTTCCTTACTCTGTTCCTTGTTTCCTTATATCGCACCTTTGATTCTCGATTGTGATTGTTTTTCTTCTTGTACTTACCATCATATGGCCTTTGCTACTTCTTTAACATCAGTATGGATGCTGGAAGAGGCCGTGGTTGTGGTCGTGGCCGCGGACGCGGACGGGAACGTGGGGCAGCTAGTGGGGCGGCCACGTTGCAGTCTTCGGGAGCTGGCAGTACCGGCGACCGTCATAGTCTTGCTTCTTCTCAGGAGCGCGCCGACCTTGGTATTGCGGCTGTTATGAAGCAAATGGAGAATCAAATGGCAGCGATATCTCAGGCGGTTCAGAACCCGGATCCGGCCCACGCTAATCGGGGTGGAGCGGATCGCTGGTTTCAGGATGTCATCAAGATGCATCCTCCTCAATTTTCGGGAGCTTCGGACCCGATCGGCTGGAAGGGTGGATCAAGGAGATATCTAAAGTCTTCACTTCTACCAACTGTCCCGAGGACCGTAAGGTCCCTATTGCCCAGTACTTTTTCACTGGGGACGCTACGGATTGGTGGGAGGCCGTTGGGCCCAAAGATCATGTTGCTTCATGGGCCGAATTTCAGGAGTTGATGGAGACTGAATATTGCCCGTGGCCAGGTAGACAGGCTCGAGTCCATGCTTTCTATGATGCTGAACCACGGGATATCCCCGTATCTCAAGATATTGCCTATTTTAACAAGGAGTTGGGTTATGTGAAGACCCAAGTTGTCGAGGAGAGCGACAAAATTTTCCATTTTTCCAAGCGGATGAAATTGTCGATTTGGGACTATATGTCGGGGCTCATTTATACTACCTTGAATGATTACCAGAGTATGGCCCTTGCTTACGATATGTCGGTGACGGCTAGCGAGGCGGCCCGAGAGAGCAAGAAGCAGAAGTCCGCGGGAATTTTTCGGGCCACAAAGGTGGGGGTCAGCAGAAATTCCAGTTTGCTAACTTTTCCACTAGTGGTGGACCAGTTCGATCTACTGGGGTTCCCCGTAGGGCTGCCAGTGCCCCTTCCCGGGAGGTGAAGTGTTTTAACTGTGGCCATCAGGGCCACATCAGTCGTATTTGTCCGAACCCTTTGCTGACATGTAATCAGTGTGGCCAGCCGGGCCACAAAGCTGCTTTCTGTGCTGAGAGGGAGAGAATCCTTGGTGCCCGGGCTTCCATTCCAGCGCCTATAGAACCAAGTGTGAATCAAGGATCGTTTACTTTTCAATATCCACCGAGTGCTAGTCGAGGGAGAGGTCGGGGTCAGCCCGCTAAGGGGGGAGCTTCCAGTGTCGGCTCTGCCCAGCCGCGTATCTATGAGATGAGGAGGGCCGATGATCCAGCGGCCACTATGGCGACAGGTACCGTTCATATCCATTCCCATCCTCTCAGTGTGCTTTTTGATTCGGGTGCTACGCATTCATTCATTTCTCTAGAGTGTGTACGCCGTTTGAGTCTCGACTGCTTATCACCTTGCGAGCCTTTCATTGTTAAACTTCCTAGCGGCGATAGAATTGCCGGTAATCAAGAGGTCCGGGACTGCTCTGTGTTTATTTGTGAGAGGGCTTGACCCTCTAATCTTATTTTTGTGGGTATCAAGGGTGAGGATTTGATTCTCGGGGATGATTGGCTCGAGCGGCATGGCACAATCATGAACTACCGCACGAGAATCATCACTATGTTAGCCGAGGACGGCACCGAACACTCTTTCGCGGGGCGAAAGAGGGGAAACCAGAAGTTCGTTATTAACGCCTTGAAGGCGATGAGGCTCCTGCAATAGGGGTGTACTGGTTATTGGTGCTATGCCTTAAAGGCGGAGGATGGTGGAGTCGAGTTTTCGTCGATTCCAGTCGTTAGTGAGTTTCCTGATGGATTTACTAACGAGTTACCGGGTTTGTCACCGTATCGTGAGGTCGAGTTTGCTATAGAGTTAGAGTCGGGCGAGGCTCCGATTTTGAAGGCGCCGTATCGCATGGCACCTTCGGAGATGTACGAATTGAAGAAACAGTTGAGTGAGCTTCTTCAGTCGGGGTATGTCCGACCGAGCGCCTCGCCTTGGGGCGCACTGGTCCTGTTTGTGCGGAAGAAGGATGGTTCACTGCGTTTGTGTATTCACTATCGCGAACTAAACAAGGTGACCATCAAGAACAGTTATCCTTTGCCGATGATTGATGACTTGTTCGATCAGTTGCAGGGAGCGGCAGTATTCTCGAAGATTGATTTGAGATCGGGGTACTATCAGCTCCGGGTGATAGAGTCCGATGTGCCGAAAACAGCTTTTCGGACGAGATACGGACATTATGAGTTCGTAGTTATGCCTTTCGGGTTAACTAATGCACCGGTGGTGTTCATGCAGTTGATGAACAAAGTCTTTATCGAGTATTTGGATAAGTGTGTCGTCGTCTTCATTGATGATATTCTTATTTATTCGAGGAACGAGGAAAAGGATGCCCATCATTTTCGGATAGTGTTAGACATTTTGAGGACCGAGCAACTCTATCCGAAGTTCTCGAAATGTGAGTTCTGGCTGAAGGAAGTGATGTTTCTAGATCACGTGATTTCAGCCGAAGGTGTTCGTGTAGATCCGCAGAAGATTGCGGCAGTGTTGGATTGAGCACCGCCCAAGAACGTGAAGGAAGTTCGTAGTTTCTTGGATTTGGCTGGCTACTACCGTAGGTTCATCGAGGGTTTCTCGAAACTAGCTCGTCCACTTGCACAGTTGCTCCAAAAGTCCGAGAAGTTCGTCTGGAATGACGAGAGGCAGTCGAGTTTTGAGGAACTGGAGAGGCGTTTGACTTCAGCCCCGGTTTTAGCATTACCGTGTGGTAATGAAGGTTTTGCTGTGTATAGTGATGCTTCGGGTTAGGGTCTTGGGTGCGTATTGATGCAGCACGGCAAGACCATTGCCTATACGTCAAGTCAGTTGAGGTCGTATGAGCTTAACTACCCTACTCACGATTTGGAGCTAGCGGCAGTTGTTTTTGCGCTCAAAATTTGGCGTCACTATGTTTTCGGCTCTGCATGTCAGATTTTTACCGATCATAAAAGTCTGAAGTACATATTTACTCAGCGGGGGTTGAATATGAGGCAGAGGAGGTGGTTAGAGTTGATTAAGGATTATGACCTCGAAATCCTTTATCATCCGGGCAAGGCGAACGTCGTGGCCGACGCCTTGAGTCGGAAACTGGTTGCGTTGTGAATGCTTGAGATCCTTACGTCTCAGTATGAGATTCGGTAGGCTTTGATCGAGTTAGATGTTGAGGTTTTGTTGCCTGGAGCTGTCGGGCAACTTTGTGCTTTAGAGATTTCGTCGTCTTTGATCGATGAAATTAAGCTGAAGCAGTTAGAGGATCCGATGATTACTCAAATCCGAGAGAACATTCATATGGGAAAGTCTCCTAGGTTTGTGATTCACGAGGATGGTGTTTTGAGATTCCAGAGTCGGCTTTGTGTACCGAACGACTCAGAGTTGAGACAGAGTATTTTGCATGAGGCCCATGCTACACCTTACTCCGTTCATCCTGGTTCGAGTAAGATGTACAAGGACCTGAGAAGGAATTTATGGTGGAATGATATGAAGGAGGAGGTCGCGCAGTTTGTAACGAGATGTTTAACTTGTCAGCAGGTCAAAATCGAGCATCAGCGACCGGTCGGGTTATTGCAGTCACTTCCCATTCCGGAATGGAAATGGGAAGATATATCAATGGATTTCATTACGAATTTCCCGAGATCGAGGTCGGGCATGAATATGGTCTGGGTGATTGTTGATCGTCTGACCAAGTCGGCACATTTTCTAGGCATCAAGGACACTTGGGGCCCGGAGAAGTTGGCTCGTGTGTTTATTGCACAGATTGTCAGGCTTCCTGGTACTCCGAAGTCTATTGTTTCGGATCGTGATGGCCGTTTTGTATTGCACTTTTGGCAGGCGGTGCATAAGGAATTGGGTACCCGTTTGCGTTTGAGTACCTCTTTTCATCCTCAGTCAGATGGACAGTCGGAACGCACTATCCAGACGTTCGAGGATATGTTGCATGCTTGTGCTCTCTATTGGAGCAGTGACTGGGAGGAGCATTTGCCATTGATTGAATTCACGTACAACAATAGTTGGCACGCGTCGATTCGGATGGCACCGTATGAGGCACTTTATGGGCAGCATTGTCGATAACCGATTTGTTGGAATGAGGTGTCTGATTTAGTCGGGACCGAGCCGGATATCGCTTTAGAGACGAGGAGGAAGATAGAATTAATTTGGGAACACATGTTGACTGCCCAGAGTAGACAGAAGTCATATGCCGATGTCCGTCTTCGACCTTAGGAATTCGAGGTGGGAGACCACGTTTTACTGAAGGTGTCGCCGACAAGAGGAGTTTTCCGTTTCGGGAAAAAAAGGAAGTTAAGTCCGAGATTTATTGGGCCCATCGAGATTCTCGAGCGAGTCGGTGGGTTAGCATATCGTTTGGCGTTACCCCCGACCTTGATTCATGTTCATAGCATTTTTCATGTTTCCGAGCTGAGGAAATATGTCCCAGATCCTAGTCATGTCATCGATTATGGTGAGATTGACGTCCCCGAGGATATTACTTTTGAGAAGCGTCCTTTGAAGATTTTGGAGCATCGTGAGAAGCGACTGAGGCATAAGACCATCTCTTTGGTCAAGGTGCAGTGGTCGAGACATGGTGTCGAGGAGGCAACTTGGGAAACCGAGGATAGCATGCGTGCTAGGTACCATAAGTTGTTTATTTCTTAAGTTTCGGGATGAAACTTATTTTTAGAGGGGTAGAATGTAATATCTGCATTTTCCTTTTCCTGGTATTTTCATTTTTCGATGTATTTCTAGCTTGTAGCGAGCCTCGTGTATTTTTCAGTGTATTTCTTCCACCATCTTTTGATGTGATTCTCGTAATTGTTATGCGGAACTGCCGTTTCGGGGTTGCCGTGGATCCATTCTATGTTATGATGAGTTTTGAGATGTTCTGTTTGATGTTTCGTTCATATTCCGGTGTTTCGGACCGTTTATATTTCGTATCTAGCGCGCGCTATCTTTTCTGCATAGCGCACGCTAGAGGACCCTTAGTAGCGCACACTACGTCTGCTTCGTAGCGCGCGCTAGCGAGCTAACCCTGGGAGTGACAGTGCTGATTTCAGCCCTCTGGACTGGTGGATTAGCGTACGCTACATAGTCTAGCGCACGCTAATGGCGGGGGCTAGCGCACGATAAGATGCCCGGTAACGTGCGCTAGCGTGACTGTCCAGTACTGGACAGTTTGCTTCTGGACTCGATCAGGTGCCCAGGTAGCGCATGCTATGGTCGATAGCGCGTGCTACCGATACATTTTTAGCGCACGCTACGTTTGGTCGATAGCGCGCGCTAACTGGATCAGGTGTGTACTGTCAGTTTGCTTCTGGACTCGGCTGATGTCCACATAGCGCACGCTATAGCCGATAGCGCGCGCTACCGAGAGCCTATTAGCGCACGCTACATTTCGAGTAGCGCACGCTAACTGCTAGAAATCTGGCTACTGGACTGGGACTTTTGTCACGTTAGCGCACGCAAACTTTTGAGGATAGCGCGCGCTAACACTCCCTGGCTATATAAACCAGGTAGTTGACCCAGATGAACGTATTACCTTCATTTCTTCTCCTCCCCGCGGCTTAGAGCTCCTTTGGCGATTTTGGGCGATTTCTTGGCGATTTCTTCCTCGAACCATCTCAACCATCAACTTCCTTGAGTTCTTCGTGTATTATAACAACATCAACACGAATCTTTCATCCTAATCCAAGGTAAATCTCTTAGAACCCTACTTTTAGATAAATTGGGGGGTTTTGTGATTTTCATCCGATTCATTCCGTTTTGTTGGTTAATTCATGATGAATATGATTAATCTTGTTGGTATTCTTCGTTTTCCTACGGATTCATAGTGTATTTCGTAGTATCTTTCGTTATCAAGAGGGTTTGGTTGTGGTCCGCCCTCGTTGTTGTTTTCGTACGAATATACATAAATCATAGGCGGGTTTTCGGGTGTATTCCTTTTCCGTAATCATTTAGAAGTGGTTGTGATTGTGTTATTCGAATCGTTAGGTTCATTTCTGCCGATTCCTCACGGTTGTGCTTGATTCTCCCTTCCCGTTCGTGTCACCGTCTATTAATCGAGGCAAGTACACTTATGAACTTACAATCTTAATGTAATAGTATTGCATGAGGATTGTGTGTGTGTGAATACTCACTACGGGTTAGATCCGACGGGGTCTCAGTAGGGCTCCACGAAGTTGTGGAACCGCGAGTTTGCTTTTAACCACTATGGATTAGATCCGACGGGGTCTCGGTAGGGTCCACGAAGTTGTGGGTCCGCGGTTAATTGTGGTGCATTTTACAAATGTGATTTGATTATGGCATTTCCGGAAATGAGTGTTTTGGAACTATAGTTTCTTGATTGCATGCATTGACTATATGTGTAAGATGTAAATTTTTCATTTGGTTACTTGTACTAGCGTAATTGCTAACCCCTCTCGGAACCTGTTTTGGGGAAATTCGTTTTATGAATTTCAGGTCAGGTTCATCGAGACGAGCGGGCGCTGGACCAGTATGCGGATGATGGCCGTGCGTGATGATTGTGCACGAGTGGTGTCTCATTGTCTTCTATCTTTTTACCTTTTGTGGTTTTTAAACTAATAGAGGTACTCGAGTACTTAAGAGTTCTTGTTCGTCCGGATTGTATGGTTTTCTATTGTGTTTGTGTCGGATGATGGTGTCATGTTTGACCGGTTGAACCGGGTGATTATTTTGTTTTGCATCTTTATGATGATATGTTATTTTGTTATTTCCGCGAGTCAATGAGTGTTTGTTCATCCTAGTGGGTCCCATATAGGGATTCACGACACTGTAATATACCTCGAATATCTTGGGGGTGTTACAACGTGATACTTTGCTATTACAGAAGTCTCATCTTACTGATCCATTAGCTCCTTAGATTCTTATGATACAGGTGATGATGCTTATGTTTAGGAGTTGACTATCTTCTTCAGTATTGACAACCGGAGACTTGTCCATATGCCATTTCCCAGCTATTTCGTCCCAATGCTGGAAGACTATGTTTTGGTTTGAATAAGATCACTCTGTTATGGTTTTGTTATGTATTAAATTTAAGGATTGTGTATTGTTTGGAGTAAATAATACCGGTTTGCGTTATTTCCCATAGTACTCACATTACCAAAGCTACTTTTTATTGGTTTTCAAAGTTTAAAAGCGTGATACTCCCCAACTTAGTAGCACGAACCCCTTTGCGGTTCAACTGCTAGGTTAGGGGGTGTTATAGTTGTGGTATCAGAGCGAAGGTTTAAATCTTTCCTGCAGACAGAAGATGGCATATGGACATTCTCGACTGAAGGATATGGTCAACTATTATCTATTAAGTATTGTGTTTAATAGATTACAATATATTAGTTGTCATCATCATTGTTATGTGATCGTTATTGGCTTATGAATGGGTGAGATTGGGCAGTACAACAGATGTGATGGCACCCAAAAGAAAGGCAAGAGATGATCCAAATGCAAACCATAACCTTCTTGAGAATTTGGCTGAGCTGATGCAACAACAGACAAGGATGTATGGTGAACAAATGCATCAATTGCTGAACATGCAACAAATAAACGAAGAACAAAAGAATCTGGACCGGCTTCTCTTCATAGGATAAATCTGGGGATAATTCCAACGGCTCATAGTTTAGCACATGTGAGGGGTTTGAAATGTACTTCTTTAACATGGATACATGGAAGACATTGTGTACACCACGTAGCGAAGGAGGTAAGGCTACTCTATAAGCTCTGTCACAAACTCTCTCAAGGATTTCAAATGGGCCGACATATCTCGGGCTAAGTTTTCATTTCTTCCCAAATCTCATTATGCTTTTCATTGGGGATACTTTCAAGAAGACATGGTCTCCAAATGCAAATTCCAAATATCTTCTTCGATTATCTGCATAACTCTTCTATCTACTTTGTGCAATTTTCATTCATTCTGTTATCTTTTCTACTACCATAGCAGTCTGTTGTATCATTTCTGGGCACAGTAGACTTCTTTCTCCAACTTCGTCCCAGTGTACGGGAGATCTACATTTTCTCCCATACAGTGCTTCATAAGGTGCCATCCTAATTGTAGATTGGTAACTGTTCTTGTAGGTTAACTCTACTAATGGAAGCTTTGTATCCCAATTGCCCTTGAAATTTAGTATGCATGCTCTCAAGATATCTTCAAGTATTTGAATATCTCTTTCTGACTCCCCATCACTTTGTGGATGAAATGCGGTGCTGAATGCAAGCTTCGTACCCATTGCATTATGTAAACTTCTCCAAAATGCAGATGTGAATTTAGGGTCCCTGTCAGATACTATAGATATTGGCACCCCATGTAGCCGGACTACCACTTTAATATATTCCTCAGCGTATCGATCCATATTATATGTGGATTTTACTAGAAGGAAATGAGCAGACTTGGTCAATCTATCAACAATAACCCATATGGAATTATACCCACTTTGAGTCCTTGGTAGCCTAGGCAGAAAATCCATTGTAATGTGTTCCCATTTCCATTCCGGAATTAGTAAAGGCTTCAATAATCCTGCTAGTCTCTGATGTTCAGTTTTGATCTGCTGGCAAGTTAGACATTCTGCCACGAATTTTGCAATATCTTTCTTCATGTTAGGCCACCAATAATGTTGTTGCAAGTCTTTATACATTTTTGTGCTACCTGGATGTATTGAATAAGGACTGAAATGAGCTTCCTTCAGAATGTCCCCTATGATGGTTGCGTCGGCTGGCACGCACAGTCTCCCTTTATATCGTAACATTTTTTCACTAGAGACTGAGAAGTTTGGTAATTTGACTTCATCAACTTTTTCCCTCAATTTGCCAATGCACTTATCCGCCTTCTTTGTTTCTTTGATTATATCTTGAAGTGCAGTTTCCAATATGAGTGCTGACAATGAACAAATCTTCCTTTTGGCCACAATTTCCAGTTCTAATTTTTGCAAGTCTAATAATAATGGCTTCTGTGTGATTAGAAAGGAAGACAGACTTTCTACTTAGTACATCTGCAACCACATTTACCTTACCAGGACGAGAGGTATTCCAAGACTATATAGGTATGGGACTATACAGTTAAGGAGGTTTAAAAAGGTTTACTTATACAAAACAAGATATTTCAAAACATTCTTATTTATGAAAGTATAATGAATAATTACTACATGATTATATTTTCGGGAGAATATGTGGTTCATCGCTGCTGCCCAACGTCGACTCCGAGGTAATGTTTTCAAGTATTCACTCTTTTATGAAAACTTCAAAATCATGGTATGAGTATAGAATGATTGTGTCGGTAAAAGATATATGAAAGTTTAAATATTGTCCGAAAGGGACAAAATTTGATTTCAAAGAAAGGTTTCAAAGTGATGTTTTTGCTGACACAATATTTTTAAAAGTTATTGATGAAAATACTCATACAAGGTTTGATACAGATTTTCAAAGTTCTTTACGAAGCTCAATTTTGAGGACGAAATTTTTTAAAGGGGGGAGGATTGTAACGCCCCAATACTTATTTAAATACTATTTATTTAGCTAACGATCATGGATTTTGATCTTAATATTTACAGGTTGTCCGATACTTGGACCAATACATTCCTAGCATAAAATAAAGGATTCAAAAAGAAAAGATTTCAAAATAAATTATAAGGATCATTTTTAGAATCTATGAAACTGATTTCGAAAAATTCCGACGATTTTGATACGATAAAATATTCATCACAGAACACTTATATTGCAAAAATAATATTAAATTATTATTTTATTATTATAAAAAATCCGTTCCGAGCATATCGAAGATTTAACTCAGACGAGTCTGGAACAGGTCGGAAAATCAAATTTGGACATCAGGAAGGGGTCGAACCGGACGAGCCAAGTTGACGGACATCTGCCGTCACCGTCGGACACGCCTACCGACAGCTGCCGGTCACGACCGACAGAAGCTTCTCGGCCAGCTGTCCGGATAAGGTCGGTCACGACCGACAGAAGCTTCTCGGCAAGGTGTCCGGACAAGGTCGGTCACGACCGACAGAAGCTTCTCGGCCACTATCCGGATAAGGCTGTCCACCTGTCCGGATAAGGTCGGTCACGACCGACAGAATCTTCTCCGCCAGCTGTCCGGATAAGGCCTCCAGCTGTCCGGGTAAGGTTGATTTTTAGCCGACTTTGGACTCCTATAAATATATGTATACGTAAGTATTTTCCAACAAATAATATATCATTTTGAAGCTATGAACCTCTAGTTTAGAACACCCATAACATATTTCCCTTCCAAAAATTACAAAGACCTCAAAAAGCCCGATAAAATAGAAAACTCAAATATGACAGTTTTTCAAAGGTGTTTGATAAAAGTCCCCAAAGAGGTTTCAGATTTTTCTTCAAGGATTTTAGCACATCCATCTATAGAAGCTGATCTTTTCACATCAACAGACACAGGACCTGAGGTAAGATAAGGCTTTTCCTTGCTGTATCATATGGATCATATATTGATTGATATTTTCATATATGACTGTTATTAAATGATCATGCATAACATGTGTATGTAAAAGAATGTTTAAGAAAAGGAAGTATGGTACTTTATTGATGGCAGGTAGGCACGGGACGCGGGGGACTGGCGGACCCAACACATGGTGTCAAATACTTGCGGCTGAAAGTCGGTCAAGGAAACCCACACTGAATGAAAAAGGTTGAATACAGCTAATACCATTGGTTGAAAAACCAGTATGGGAACCCCCATAGACATCTTTTATTGGCCATTTATATGAACAGGTTCCGAAAACCATGGCCTATCACTATCAGTCGAGTATCACACTTCAAGGGTACCCGAAGAAAGGAATTTACAAGAACATGACTATATATATATATATATATATATATATATATAAATATATAGTAGTTATTTGTTGATAAATGTGATACGTGTGTAATATCCGCATTTTTCTTTTCCCGGTATTTTCATTTTTTGGTGTATTTCTCGCTTGTAGCTACCCTCGTGTATTTTTCAGTGTATTTCTTCCGTCATCTTTTGATCTGATTCTCGTAATTGTTATGCGGAACTGCAGTTTCGGGGTTGCCGTGGATCTATTCTATGTTATGATGCGTTTTGAGATGTTCCATTTGATGTTTCGTTCATATTCCGATGTTTCGGACCGTTTATCTTTCGTACCTAGTGCGCGCTATCTTTTCTGCATAGCGCACACTAGAGAACCCTTAGTAGGGCACGCTACGTCTGCTTCGTAGCGCGCGCTAGCGAGCTAACCCTGGGAGTGGCAGTGCTGATTCCAGCCCTCTAGACTGGCGGATTAGCGTACGCTACGTAGTCTAGCGCACGCTAATGTCGGGGGCTAGCGCACGCTAAGATGCCCGGTAACGTGCGCTAGCGTGACTGTCCAGTACTGGACAGTTTGCTTCTGGACTCGATCAGGTGCCCAGGTAGCGCACGCTATGGTCGATAGCGCGCGCTACCGATACACTTTTAGCACAGGCTACGTTTGGTCGATAGCGCGCGCTAACTGGATCAGGTGTGTACTGGCAGTTTGCTTTTGGACTCGGCTGATGTCCAGGTAGCGCACGCTATAGCCGATAGCGCGCGCTACCGAGAGCCTATTAGCGCACGCTACGTTTCGAGTAGCGCACGTTAACGGCCAGAAATCTGGCTACTGGACTGGGACTTTGTCTCGTTAGCGCACACCAACTTTTGAGGATAACGCGCGCGAACACTGCCTGGCTATATAAACCAGGGAGTTGACCCAGATGAACGTATTACCTTCATTTCTTCTCCTCCCCGCGGCTTAGAGCTCCTTTGGCGATTTTGGGCGATTTCTTGGCGATTTCTTCCTCCAATCATCTCAACCATCAACTTCCTTGAGTTCTTGGTGTATAATAACAACATCAACACGAATCATTCATCCTAATCCAAGGTAAATCTCTTAGAACCCTACTTTTAGATAAATTGGGGGTTTTGGGATTTTCGTCCGATTCGTTCCATTTTGTTGGTTAGTTCATGATGAATATGATTAATCTTGTTGGTATTCTTCGTTTTCCTACGGATTCATAGTGTATTTCATAGTATCTTTCGTTATCGAGAGGGTTTGGTTGTGGTCCGCCCTCGTTGTTGTTTTCGTACGAATATACATGAATCATAGGCGGGTTTTCGGGTGTATTCATTTTCCGTAATCGTTTAGAAGTGGTTGTGATTGTGTTATTCGAATCGTTAGGTTCATTTCCACCGATTCCTCGCGGTTGTGCTTGACTCTCCCTTCCCATTCGTGTCACCGTCTATTAATCGAGGCAAGTACACTTATGAACTTACAATCTTAACGTAATAGTATTGCATGAGGATTGTGTGTGTGTGTGTATATACTCACTACGGGTTAGATCCGACGGGGTCTCGGTAGGGCTCTACGAAGTTGTGGAACCGCGAGTTTGCTTTTAACCACTATGGGTTAGATCCGATGGGGTCTCGGTAGGGGTCTACGAAGCTGTGGGTCTGCGGTTAATTGTGGTGCATTTTACAAATGTGATTTGATTATGGCATTTCCGGAAATGAGTGTTTTGGAACTATGGTTTCTTGATTGCATGCATTGACTATATGTGTTAGATGTAAATTGTTCATTTGGTTACTTGTACTAGCGTAATTGCTAAGCCCTCTGAGGACCTGTTTTGAAGAAATTCGTTTTATGAATTTCAGGTCAGGTTCATCGAGACGAGCGGGCGCTGGACCAGTATGCGGATGATGGCCGTGCATGATGATTGTGCACGAGTGGTGTCTCATTGTCTTCTATCTTTTTACCTTTTGTGGTTTTTAAACTAATAGAGGTACTCGAGTACTTACAAGTTCTTGTTCGTCCGGATTGTATGGTTGTCTATTGTGTTTGCGTAGGATGAAGGTATTATGTTTGACCGGTTGTACCGGGTGATTATTTTGTTTTGCGTCTTTATGATGAGATGTTATTTTGTTATTTCCGCGAGTCGATGAGTATGATGTTTGTTCAGCCTAGTGGGCCCCATATAGGGATTCACGGTGCTCTAATATACCTCGAATATCTTGGGGGTGTTACAACGTGATACTTTGCTATTAAAGAAGTCTCATCTTACTGAGCCAGTAGCTCCTTAGATTCTTATGATACATGTGATGATGCTCATGTTTAGGAGTTGACTATCTTCTTCAGTATTGACAACCGGAGACTTGTCCATATGCCATTTCCCAACTATTTCGTCCCTATGCTGGAAGACTATGTTTTGTTTTGAATAACATCACTCTGTTATGGTTTTGTTATGTATTAAATTTAAGGATTGTGTAATGTTTTGAATAAATAATACCGGTTTGCGTTATTTCCCATAGTACTCACATTACCAAAGCTACTTTTTATTGGTTTTCAAAGTTTAAAAGCGTGATACTCCCCAACTTAGTAGCACGGATCCCTTTGCGGTTCAACTGCTAGGTTAGGGGGTGTTATAGTTGTGGTATCAGAGCGAATGTTTAAATCTTTCCTGCAGACAGAAGATGGCATATGGACATTCTCGACTGAAGGATATGGTCAACTTTTATCTATTAAGTATTGTGTTTAATAGATTACAATATATTAGTTGTTATCATCATTGTTATGTGATCGTTATTGGCTTATGAATGGGTGAGACTGGGCAGTACAACGGATGTGATGGCAACCAAAAGAAAGGCAAGAGATGATCCAAATCCAAACCATAACCTTCTTGAGAATTTGGCTCAGCTGATGCAACAATAGACAAGGATATATGGTGAACAAATGCAACAATTGCTGAACATGCAACAAAGAAACGAAGAACAAAAGAATCTATACCGACTTCTCTTCATAGGATAAATTTGGGGATAATTCCAACGGCTCATAGTTTAGCACATGTGAGGGGTTTGAAATGTACTTCTTTAACATGGATACATGGAAGACATTGTGTACACCACGTAGTGAATGAGGTAAAGCTACTCTATAAGCTCTGTCACCAACTCTCTCAAGGATTTCAAATGGGCCGACATATCTCGGGCTAAGTTTTCATTTCTTCCCAAATCTCATTATGCTTTTCATTGGAGATACTTTCAAGAAGACATGGTCTCCAACTGCAAATTCCAAATCTCTTCTTCGATTATCTACATAACTCTTCTGTCTACTTTGTGCAATTTTCATTCGTTCTCTTATCTTTTCTACTACCATAGCAGTCTATTGTATCATTTCCAGTAGACTTCTTTCTCCAACTTCATCCCAGTGTACGAGTGCCATCCCAATTGTAGATTGGTAACTGTTGTTGTAGGTGAACTCTACTAATGGAATCTTTGTATCCCAATTGCCCTTGAAATCTAGTATGCATGCTCTCAAGATATCTTCGAGTATTTGAATAACTCTTTCTGACTGCCCATCACTTTGTGGATGAAATGCAGTGCTGAACGCAAGCTTCGTACCCATTGCATTATGTAAACTTCCCAAAAATGCAGATGTGAATTTAGGGTCCCTGTCAGATACTATAGATATTGGCACCCTATGTAGCCGGACTACCTCTTTAATATATTACTGAGCGTATCGATCCATATTATATGTGGATTTTACTGGAAGGAAATGAGCAGACTTGGTCAATCTATTAACAATCACCCATATGGAATTATACCCACTTTGAGTCCTAGGTAGCCCAAGCACAAAATCTATTGCAATGTGTTCCTATTTCCATTCCGGAATTAGTAAAGGCTTCAATAATCCTGCTGGTCTCTGATGTTCAGTTTTGATCTGCTGGCAAGTTAGACATTCTGCCACGAATTTTGCAATATCTTTCTTCATGTTAGGCCACCAATAATGTTGTTGCAAGTCTTTATACATTTTTGTGCTACGTGGATGTATTGAATAAGGACTGAAATGAGATTCCTTCAGAATGTCCCCTATGATGGTTGCGTCGGCTGGCACGCACAGTCTCCCTTTATATCGTAATATTTTTTCACTAGAGATTGAGAAGTTTGGTAATTTGACTTCATCAACTTTTTCCCTCAATTTGCCAATGCACTGATCCGCCTTCTGTGTTTCTTTGATTATATCTTGAAGTGCAGGTTTCAATATGAGTGCTGATAACGAACAAATCTTCCTTTTGGGCACAATTTCTAGTTCTAATTTTTGCAAGTCTAATAATAATGGCTTCTGTGTGATTAGAAAGGAACACATAGACTTTCTACTTAGTACATCTGCAACCACATTTGCCTTACCAGGACGAGAGGTATTCCAAGACTGTATAGGTATGGGACTATACAGTTAAGGAGGATTAAAAAGGTTTACTTATACAAAACAAGATATTTCAAAACATTCTTATTTTTCAAAGTATAACGAATAATTACGGCATGATTATATTTTCGGGAGAATATGCGGTTCATCGCTGCTGCCCAACGTCGACTCCGAGGTAATGTTTTCAAGTATTCACTCTTTTATGAAAACTTAAAAATTATGGCATGAGTATAGAATGATTGTGTCGGTAAAAGATATATGAAAGTTTAAATATTGTCCGAAAGGGACAAAATATGATTTCAAAAAAAGGTTTCAAAGTGATGTTTTTGCTGACACAATAGTTTGAAAAGTTATTGATGAAAATACTCATACAAGGTTTGATATAGATTTTCAAAGTTCTTTACGAAGCTCAATTTTGAGGACGAAATTTTTTAAAGGGGGGAGGATTGTAACGCCCCAATACTTATTTAAATACTATTTATTTAGCTAACGATCATGGATTTTGATCTTAATATTTACAGGTTGTACGATACTTGGACCGATACGTTCCTAGCATAAAATAAAGGATTCAAAAAGAAAAGATTTCAAAATAAATTATAAGGATCATTTTTAGAATTTATGAAACTGATTTCGAAAAATTCCGACGATTTTGATACGATAAAATATTCATCACAGAACACTTATATTGCAAAAATAATATTAAATTATTATTTTATTATTATAGAAAATCCGTTCCGAGCATATCGAAGATTTAACTCAGACGAGTCTGGAACAGGTCGGAAAATCAAATTTGGACATCGGGAAGGGGTCGAACCGGACGAGCCAAGTTGACGGACATCTGCCGTCACCGTCGGACACGCCTACCGACAGCTGCCGGTCACGACCGACAGAAGCTTCTCGGCCAGCTGTCCGGATAAGGTCGGTCACGAACGACAGAAGCTTCTCGGCCAGCTGTCCGGATAAGGTCGGTCACGACCGACAGAAGCTTCTCGGCCACTATCCGGATAAGGTTGTCCACCTGTCCGGATAAGGTCGGTCATGACCGACAGAATCTTCTCCGCCAGCTGTCCGGATAAGGCCTCCAGCTGTCCGGGTAAGGTTGATTTTTAGCCGACTTTGGACTCCTATAAATATATGTATACGTAAGTATTTTCCAACAAATAATATATCATTTTGAAGCTATGAACCTCTAGTTTAGAACGCCCATAACATATTTCCCTTCCAAAAATTACAAAGACCTCAAAAAGCCCGATCAAATAGAAAACTCAAATCTGACAGTTTTTCAAAGGTGTTTGATAAAAGTCCCCAAAGAGGTTTCAGATTTTTCTTCAAGGATTTTAGCACATCCATCTATAGAAGATGATCTTTTCACATCAACAGACACAGGACCTGAGGTAAGATGAGGCTTTTCCTTGCTGTATCATAAGGATCATATATTGATTGATATTTTCATATATGACTATTATTAAATGATCATGTATAACATGTGTATGTAAAAGAATGTTTAAGAAAAGGAAGTATGGTACTTGATTGATGGCGGGTAGGCACGGGACGCGGGGGACTGGCGGACCCAACACATGGTGTCAAATACTTGCGGCTGAAAGTCGGTCAAGGAAACCCAAACTGAATGAAAAAGGTTGAATACAGCTAATACCATTGGTTGAAAAACCAGTATGGGAACCCCCATATACATCTTTTATTGGCCAATTATATGAACAGGTTCCGAAAACCATGGCCTATCACTATCAGTCGAGTATCACACTTCAAGGGTACCCGAAGAAAAGAATTTACAAGAACATGACTATATATATATAGTAGTTATTTGTTGATAAATGTGCGTGTGTAATATCCGCATTTTTCTTTTCCCGGTATTTTCATTTTTTGGTGTATTTCTCGCTTGTAGCTACCCTCGTGTATTTTTCAGTGTATTTCTTTTGTCATCTTTTGATCTGATTCTCGTAATTGTTATGCGGAACTGCCGTTTCGGGGTTGCCGTGGATCCATTCTATGTTATGATGCATTTTGAGATGTTCCATTTGATGTTTCGTTCATATTCCGGTGTTTCGGACCGTTTATCTTTCGTACCTAGTGCGCGCTATCTTTTATGCATAGCGCACACTAGAGAACCCTTAGTAGGGCACGCTATGTCTGCTTCGTAGCGCGTGCTAGCGAGCTAACCCTGGGAGTGGCAGTGCTGATTCCAGCCCTCTAGACTGGCGGATTAGCGTACGCTATGTAGTCTAGCGCACGCTAATGTCGGGGGCTAGCGCACGCTAAGATGCCTGGTAACGTGCGCTAGCGTGATCGCCCGATCGACGCTTTTCTCGACTCGATCAGTGCCTGTAGCGCACGCTATGGTCGATAGCGCGCGCTACCAATACACTTTTAGCACAGGCTACGTTTGGTCGATAGCGCGCGCTAACTGGATCAGGTGTGTACTGGAAGTTTGCTTCTGGACTCGGCTGATGTCCAGGTAGCGCACGCTATAGCCGATAGCGCGCGCTACCGAGAGCCTATTAGCGCACGCTACGTTTCGAGTAGCGCACGTTAACGGCCGTAATCGCTCTGGATCGGACTTTGTCCCGTTAGCGCACGCCAACTTTTGAGGATAACGCGCGCGAACACTGCCTGGCTATATAAACCAGGGAGTTGACCCAGATGAACGTATTACCTTCATTTCTTCTCCTCCCCGCGGCTTAGAGCTCCTTTGGCGATTTTGGGCGATTTCTTGGCGATTTCTTCCTCCAATCATCTCAACCATCAACTTCCTTGAGTTCTTGGTGTATAATAACAAAATCAACACGAATCATTCATCCTAATCCAAGGTAAATCTCTTAGAACCCTACTTTTAGATAAATTGGAGGTTTTGGGATTTTCGTCTGATTCGTTCCATTTTGTTGGTTAGTTCATGATGAATATGATTAATCTTGTTGGTATTCTTCGTTTTCCTACGGATTCATAGTGTATTTCATAGTATTTTTCGTTATCGAGAGGGTTTGGTTGTGGTCCGCCCTCGTTGTTGTTTTCGTACGAATATACATGAATCATAGGCGGGTTTTGGGTGTATTCCTTTTCCGTAATCGTTTAGAAGTGGTTGTGATTGTGTTATTCGAATCGTTAGGTTTATTTCCGCCGATTCCTCGCGGTTGTGCTTGACTCTCCCTTCCCATTCGTGTCACCGTCTATTAATCGAGGCAAGTACACTTATGAACTTACAATCTTAACGTAATAGTATTGCATGAGGATTGTGTGTGTGTGTGTGTATATACTCACTACGGGTTAGATCCGACGGGGTCTCGGTAGGGCTCTACGAAGTTGTGGAACCGCGAGTTTGCTTTTAACCACTATGGGTTAGATCCGATGGGGCTTTCAACAGACACAGGACCTGAGGTAAGATGAGGCTTTTCCTTGCTGTATCATAAGGATCATATATTGATTGATATTTTCATATGTAACTGTTATTAAATGATCATGCATAACATGTGTATGTAAAAGAATGTTTAAGAACAAGAAGTATGGTACTTGATTGATGGCGGGTAGGCACGGGACGCGGGGTCCCGGCGGACCCAACACATGGTGGAAAATACTTGCGGCTGAAAGTCGGTCGAGGAAACCCACACTAAATGAAAAAGGTTGAATACGGTTAATACCATTTGTTGAAAAACCAGTATGGGAACCCCCATATACATCTTTTATTGGCCAATTATATGAACAGGTTTCGAAAACCATGGCCTATCACTATCAGTCGAGTATCACACTTCAAGGGTACCCGAAGAAAGGATTTTACAAGAACATGACTATATATATATATATATATATATATATATATATATTAGTTATTTGTTGATAAATGTGATACGTGGTACTTTGCTATTACAGAAGTTTCATCTTACTGAGCCATTAGCTCATTAGATTCTTATGATATAGGTGATCATGCTCATATTTAGGAGTTGACTATCTTCTTCAGTATTGACAACCGGAGACTTGTCCATATGCCATTTCCCAGCTATTTCGTCCCTATGCTGGAAGACTATGTTTTGTTTTGAATAAGATCACTCTGTTATGGTTTTGTTATGTAGTAAATTTAAGGATTGTGTAATGTTTTGAATAAATAATACCGGTTTGCGTTATTTCCCAGAGTACTCGCATTACCAAAGCTACTTTTTATTGGTTTTCAAAGTTTAAAAGCGTGATACTCCCCAACTTAGTAGCACGGACCCCTTTGCGGTTCAACTGCTAGGTTAGGGGGTGTTACATTTTGACTGCTCAGAAAGAACTTCGACAGGAATTCCTAATACCCGAGATCGAGGTCTGGTTACAGCGAGTGCAAGGGCAACTTTGCATGCTAGAGATTTCATCGCCACTTGAGGAGGCGATCAGAGTGAATCAGGGTTCAGACCCGTTTTTGTTGTGCATCCGAGAGGATGTGGCTCAGGGGAAAGACCCTGGATTTGTGGTCCACGAGGATGGACTTTTACGATTTAAAAACCGGCTTTGCGTTCCGGCGGATGACGAGTTGAAAAACTCGATTTTGAGAGAAGCTCGTGCTACCCCTTATTCCATTCATCTGGGGTCTAGCAAGATGTATAAAGACTTGAAACAGAATTACTGGTGGAGTAATATGAAGCGAGAAGTTGTGGAATTTGTTTCGAGATGTCTGACCTGTCAGCAAGTCAAGATAGAACATCATCGACCGGCGGGTATGCTGAAACCGCTCCCTATTCCAGAGTAGAAGTGGGAGGATATTTCAATGGACTTCATCACGAGTTTGCCGATGAGTCGGCGGGGCATGAATATAATTTGGGTAATTTTTGACCGCTTAACTAAGTCAGCCCATTTCCTTGAGGTTAAGGATACGTGGGGTCCCGAGAGACTTGCCCAGTTGTTCATCAAAGAGATAATGAGACTACACGGTACTCCTAAGAGTATCGTTTCTGATCGTTACGGGCGATTCGTGTCACATTTTTGGAAATCCATTCATCATGCCATGGGAACTCAGCTTAATTTCAGCACAACTTTTCATCGTCAGTCGGACGGACAGTCAGAACTAACTATTCAGACGTTAGAGGAAATGCTAAGAGCATGTGTCCTCGACTGGAAAGATGATTGGGAAGCCCAAATATCGTTGATCGAGTTCACGTACAATAACAGTTGGCATGCTTCAATTAAGATGGCACCTTACGTGGCCTTGTACGGTCGTCGTTTTCGATCTCCTTTGTGTTGGGATGACTTATCAGAATCAATCGGCACCGAGGCCGATATGCTTATAGCCGCCCGCGAGAAGGTAGCTTTGATCAGGAGTCGTTTGTTGACCGCTCAGAGTCGACAAAAGTCATATGCAGATAATTGTCATCGACCACTAGAGTTCGAGGCAGGTGACCACGTTTTGGTCAAGGTATCCCCGAGTCGAGGTATCTTCAGTTTCGGGAAGCGGGAAAAGTTGAGTCCGAGATTCATTGGACTGTTTGAGATTCTGGATCGAGTAGGCAGTCTGGCTTATCGACTGGCCTTACCTCCGGCATTGAGCCGAATTCATAATGTGTTTCACATCTCTCAGTTGCAGAAGTATGTTGCCGACCCGAGTCACATACTTCAGTTCCAGGAAATCGAGATCGCGGATGATCATACGTATGCGGAGCATCCTGTACGAGTCTTAGAGCGACGAATCAAATAGTTGAGGAACAAGACGGTTCCTTTGGTTAAGATCCAGTGGTCTAGACACGGAGTCGAAGAGGCTACTTAGGAAATTGAAGATAGTATGCGGGAGAGTTATCCCGAATTGTTCGACCCTTAGTTTCAAGGATGAAACTCTTTTAAGGGGGGTGTATGTAATAACCGATTGTAAATTCATTAATTGTCATTTAGTATATTGTCACTCAGAAATTTTCACTCATGAATTGTCATTCATCATTCATATTCATTCATTGTATTCACCCTTCAGAGTAATTTGTATCGTGTATCAGTTATTATTCATCATTCAACCTGGTTGGAGAATCGGGCCGAGAAAATCACCTTTGTCATCTTTGTAGTGGGCTGTGTGGGGAGTTGTGCACGCTACGTACTCTCTTTAGTGCACACTAATTGAGTACGAGTAGCGCACGCCACCTCTCAGCATTAGCGCACGCTAGTGTGGTTGAGGCAGACAGTTCAGAAGGCACTGGACTGGATTGGTGAGATTTATAGTGCACGCTACAACTGGAGTATAATGTACGCTAATGGTGTTTGTAGCGCACGCTATCAGAATCCATTAGCGCGCACTAGCATATTGGAACAGACAGTCCAGTGGGTACTGGACTGAGATGGAATAATTCGTAGCGCACGCTAAGAGTGTGTATAGCGTACGCAATGGTTAGTTTGGTAACACACATTAAGCATCGGGTAGCGTGCGCTAAGGATCAATCCGACCAGAGGATAGTAGGTTCTGGATTCCAGTATTCTGGACATCAACCATCAGGTAGCGCGCGCTAACAAAAGGTTAATGCACGCTAAGAAGGGACGTTAGCGTACGCTACCAAGGTACGTAGCGCACACTAACTATGCCAACAATGGGTACTGGACTACTCGGTAAACCCGCTAGCGCACGCTAAGCACAGGGGCTAGCGCGCGCTAAGCTGGGTTTACTATATATTGGATAGTTTAGCCCCATTTCATCATTTCATCATATCTCTTCCTCCTCCCGTCGGTTTTGGGAGATTTTGGGCATTTCGTGAAGTGCTCTTCGATCTGCATTCAATTATCATCATTTTCAAGCTTCTAGTTCGGAGTATTCATCATCTAATCCTCTCCAACACACCAAATCAAGGTAAACATTTCTTGAATCTAGAATTTTGGGATTTGAGTGTTTTCCTTCCGATCTCTTCGTGTTAGATTGCTATTATACTGGAATATGTTAGATATAGATTATCTAACTTGGATACATGTAATCTTATGGATTTATTGGTGTATATTTCGGATTTGATGAATATTTGGGGAATTATTCAAGAACACCCTAAGGGTTGGCTTTGGGATTTTTTTGGGGTTTCGCCTAGATGTTGTCGTAATCTCGAATGGAGTATTCCTATTGGATTATTTGATTGTTTTGATGATGCCTTGTTGGAGTTGAACTACTCATTTGGAGGTTGATTTTGATGTTTTGGTTGTAATCAATGGAAGAATGTTTGTAACGTATTCGTTAGAATGCCCCAATGAGTTTGATTATTGTTGTATCCACTTTTGAGTTGGTTAGAATCATACGTGATACGTATATTAGGCGTTTGTTGGTAATTATGTTATTCAAGGTTGTTCAATCGACCGATATTTTCCACTTAAGATGTTTGTTCGAGGAAGGACATTTCATCACCGGTATTTGTGTAAGTTAATTCTTACTCGGTTAAAAGGATATTCATTCCTTTCGTTGTTGTTCATTCATATTCATAATTCATTCATAGTATATTAATCATGTTGATATTCGTAATTATCAAACTAATCATTCAATTCACGAGGAACGACGGTTCCAATCATTCCAGTGAGCTATCATTCATTTCATTATTAATTCATCTCGGTGAGTCATTCTTGACCCTTGTCAGATTATTATTCATTAATATTCATCATGGTCACTTCTGTTCTTGTGACCTTATGGGTTCATATTATGTGGCCGGGTGGTTATGTGTGGAATTTTTAGTCAGGCACACGATAGTCATGTGGCGGGTTCACCGACACAATGGACTGTGCACACGGTTACGTGCCTCTGTGAGACTAACTAGGTACAAGTGCGGGTGTGTCTGGACACTCATCTTGTGCACTTGCACGTCCCATTACGGGCGTACTATGATGCCCCTCTTCAGTTTAATTTTATAACTATGATATATAACGATTGTGTTTATTCAACTCTTGAGGATTGTTGTCCTGTGTAACTGACCCCGTTGGGGGATGTTGTTTTCAGGTCATGACAAGGCAAAGGCATGGGAAGAGAACGTTAACGACGAGGAGTCCCAGTGATACTAGTAGGGGGCCCCAGTCCTTTTCAGTCACTCATGTTTCTTCCTTTTTATTTCCGCTGCAGATTTCCGTTTGGATATTCATTTTAATTCAGTGTTGTATATTTTATCTTCATATAAAATATACATGTATTCTGTATTTCCTGGTTGTGTTGTACTTGAAACTCCTCATCGGAGTAATTGATGATATAATGTGGTTCGATACTACAATTATATTATTTAATTCATTAATTTTCATTCACCTGGTGGGTTCTAGTGGCGGTCCACGGCACTGTAATATCCACCTAATTTGGGGTGTTACAGTCGCCTTGTTGCTTGTCGTAGAGGCATGTCAATAGAAAAGTGGTGTCAGTTAGATAGTACACTTAGACGTGTGTTGTGATGTTTCGGTGATCACTGGGTTGTGTGGATTGAGTTGGGTGTTATAGAATTGGGTTGCTAGTAATGGTTTGATCGGTTGTTATACCTATTGATGTGTAGAGATGCATCTAGAATTGTTAGGTTGTTGCTAAGATGTGTCGGTCGTTGTTATGGGTCGAATAATTGACCATTTCTAGCAAGTGCCTTGACTATATATAATGTGACTAACAATCGAGACATACAGTTTTGTAAACATGTGCGTGGGTTGTTCTTCCACCTTGGGAGGGTCTGACGGGGCCTCTGGGGGCCGATACTAATAGGTACGACTGCGGAAGTGGTTTCCCATCTTGGGAGGGTCTGACGGCCCATCTGGGGACCGATACTAATGGGTACGGCCGCATGTTACCATGTGTGATTTTTCATCATGAAGATGATGTTGATATTTCCGATAACTATGATATGTCCGGAATATCACAATGTTTTGTTCTCGATGTTGAGATACATTATATAGAATCTTGGTACTTGGCTAGAATGGCACTCGAATATGTGTCTCATATGTTTTTTTCCTTGGCTGTAATGTTTCGCTGTCGTAACGCGGACTTCGTTACGGTTTTCGAGCATTGTTGGTTAAAGAAAATCTGGGTTGAGACCCTAACGTTTGTGTAAATGTTGCTTTGCGGAAAATGACTTTGGGCCGACACCTAATTGTCTTGAAATGATTTTATAACTAAGGACGTGAGGTCCAGAAGGATTTACTGTTTATGAAATTGTTTGTTACATAAAACGAGATTTGGGCTCAGACCCTAATTCTTATGGAATAGGTTTTATAATCTTGGACTTGAAGTCCAAAAAGGCTTTCTATCATTTTCTAAAAAATCCCGAGTTGATAAATTACTTTCAGGACTTAAGTCATACTTTAAACATTGAAAACCTCTCGGGAACTTCTTTCATGGTTTGTCACTATTATTATTATAAAGGATATTTGCGCGGCATATTTTGTATAATTGGTATACTTGTACTAGCCATTCAAATGCTACCCCCTAAATAGGGGAAATGCGTTTCATGCATTTTAGCTATGCTTAGTTCGTTGGGGAAATCACAGGGATGGCATGGAAGAAGGCGAGCCGCGATACTAATCAAGAGTTAGAGTTCAGTACGATGTTATTGTACTGTTGTGTTATCGTCAGTCTTCCGCTATATTGTATCTTGACCCTGTGTGGGTAAGTTCAGTAATGAGTTTTTATTCGGATTGATTTCTTGTCGTGTGACCCTATCGGTCGGTGTATTTTAATATTTGACCTTATCGGTTAGTATCGGTATGTAGTTTGACCCCAGTCGGTCAAACATTTATCGTCTCGTTGTAATTAGCCTAGTAGATCCCTCTATAAATGTAACACCCCCAAATCCCATTGGGTTATTACAGTGTCGTGGACCCCACACCCGGAGATCCACCCGGCGAACATGACTAAAATACATTAAAATTAACTAACAAGGGAGATCACAGTCCCTACCATGATATCCGACACAATATTCCGATAAGGAATTTTAACGACAATGATGGGCCTACATGGCCAAAATGAAAATACAACCACACCCACGAGCCTTGCTCGGGTAATACATAATGACAATGACTGACAAACTGTAGAACACTCCAACTGACTGACCAACATGAACAACTCGGACTAGTATCGCTCGAATGCCTCGTCGCCATCATCATGCCCCTGTGTCTCAACTCTCTTCTCGCAAGCACCTAAAACATGAAAACATGTTCCGCCACGGTCGGGCCATCCAGATAATGAACATCAAATACATGTATAACATGATATGCATCCAAAGGCAGAATGAAACGATACAATGATAATAATAATACGAGATGCTCACAAACCAATGTAAGAACCGAGCATTCGTGAAACACTATGCCCACGGCATACTATTAATACCTGTTCGACAGGTTAGAATGTGAATGCCCAACGGCGAATCATAATTATAGAGTACCACAATGAATTACACGACATGAACCAAACCGAATCAATTAATTATGAATCACAATGCCCAAGGCTCCAATGAAATTACCAAGACAATCACAAAGGCCGAAAAGCCACTCACCAAGCCGCCAAATATCACAATCACATGAAGCCAAACAGCCCAAGTCAGACGACAGGGCCGAAGCCAAGGCACGAAGCCGTATCACAATTAGGGCCGAAGCCACGGCACGAAGCCATATCATAATTAGGGCCGAAGCCACGGCACGAAGCCGTATCACAATTAGGGACGAAGCCACGGCACGAAGCTATATCACAATTAGACCATCCAATGGCCGTGACCTACTCAATTGTAGGTGTTGGGAAACAACCGCGAAGGTTCAAGCCCTAAACTTACCCATAATGAGATCATAAGCATGACCGTGACCTACTGAGTTGTAGGTGTTGGGAAACCAACCACGAAGGTTCAAGCCCCAAGCTTAACCATAATGAGATCACCCGGTGACCGTGACCTGCTGAATTGCAGGTGCTGGGAAACCAACCGCGAAGGTTCAAGCCCCAGACTTACTCATAATGAGATCATAAACATGACCGTAACCTACTGAGTTGTAGGTGTTGGGAAACCAACCGTGAAGGTTCAAGCCCCAAGCTTACCCATAATGAGCACTAGCCGAGACTAGCCTCCAAAACATAATTAATCACAAACGGAAACGATCCGAAGATTACCGAATTCACAAGAAAGATAGTGTGTTGTCTTGAGTCGGCCAACACGAAGATAGTAACTTACTGTCCTCGGCGGTCCCAATTCAATACCTCGATTACCTTAGAATGGTCAATCGATAACGACGACACAAAGGATGGTAACTATCCTCGACATCCCCAATTCAATACCCCGATTGCCTTAGAATGGCCAACCGATAACAATGATGCAGCAGATGATTCAATACCTTGATTTCCTTAAAATGGCCAATCGATAACAATGATACAACGAATGATTGAGCACCTTGATTGCCTTAGAACGGCTAATTGATGACAATGATACAATGAATGATTGAACTCCCCGATTGCCTTAGAATGGCCAATCGATAACAATAAATGATTGAACTCCTCGATTCCCTTAGAACGGCCAATCGATAACAATGATACAATGAATTATTGAACTCCTCGATTACCTTAGAACGACCAACCGATAACAATGATAGAATGAATGATTGAACTCCTCGATTGCCTTAGAACGGCCAATCGATAACAATGATATAATGAATGATTGAACTCCTCGATTGCCTTAGAACGGACAATCGATAACAATGAATGATTGAACTCCTCGATTGCCTTAGAACGGCCAATCGATAACAATGATACAATGAATGATTGAACTCCTCGATTGCCTTAGAACGGCCAACCGATAACAATGATACAATGAATGATTAAACTCCTCGATTGCCTTAGAACGGCCAATCGATAACAATGATACAATGTATGATTAAACTCCTCGATTGCCTTAGAACGGCCAATCGATAACAATGACACAATTAATGGCTCGGCACCTTTAATCGGCTACCGACGACGAAGATGAGAACGAATACGACAATGCCTTCAATCGGCCAATACAACATGAATGACAGGACGCCAAACTTAATAACAATGATTAGAACAACGTCTTAGATCGACATCAATATTAACAACAACCGATACATCGATACCGCGAACCGGTGATCGATAATAACATTAACAACGAATATCTCAATGCCTTACCGGCCATTAATGAATGATAATAAACATTTGGCATAATTGCCAAAGAGTATCTTATCGAACGATCCCCTAATATCAATGAACTTATGAAGAGACTAAGTCTCAGAATGATACAACACATTCATACACATATATATTAACATTAATCTCATTGACTAGTACAAGTATAAAACTTTCCTCAACCGAAGGCGATGAATTCCTTCCACGAACGGCGTCCTCCGATAAACACAAGTACTCGAACAACCTTGAATGAAATACAATTCATTCAATAACACAATATCAATATAAATCAACACAACGACCGTAAGAAACTCTTTGAGACATTTAATCGAACACTAAATGTTCAAAGTTCCTCAAGAACCTAAGAATCATCAATCGGGTTGAACGAATCGAAGATATGAATATACAATCCATATAACACGATTAATAATGTTTACTAACATCAACCGATTCATCAGATTCGGATGAGCAATGAAAATCAAGAAGAAATCCCGAAAATCAAATTCTAGGAGATTTCAAGAAATTACCTCGATCCGACGAAGAACAATGATTTGATGTTGATATAATCGATAAGAATCCGCAAAAATGCTTAGAAATCATGTGGAATCGACCAAAAACTCCACTTCTCTATTTTCCCATCGCCAGCCGCACCCGGGTGAAGAAATGATGAAAAAATGAGGTCTGGCCGGTCACTGCCTATATATGGCTGATAGGGTTACGGCCGTAACCGGCAGGGCCTTACGGCCGTAACCGGCATTCGTCAAAATCCGCCCAGCGCCTGCCAATCTCTTACAGCCGTAACCGACAGGGCCTTACGGCCGTAACTCGGCACTTACGGCGGCCATACCCGGCAGGTCCTTACGGCCGTAACCGGCATTCGTCCGAACACTACCTGGCACCCGTATGGCCGTAACTGACAGCCCTTACGGCCGTAACCGGCATTCGTCCGAACATTGCCGAGCACGTACGGCCGTAACCGGCACCTTACGTCCGTAACTCGGCCAGGCCAGGCCCTGCTCCAAGAAGTGCGGTCGTGACTCGGCCGTGGCCACTCCGACGGCCCGGACGACGCCGAAACCCAAACCTGAATATGAATCGAAGATACAGTTACGAAGTACTCACAAAGACGAATCCAAGCGCTAAGAGAACACACGATTCTGACCACCCGAAGGCTCGAAATTCGACAACGGAAAGTAAATACCCCAAACTTTGGGAAATTACGAAAATGGCCCAAAACGTCCGAAATACATGATACATGATCGAAACACCAAGCCAAAGCTCTTAACATGAATAATAACATTAAATGAACTTACGAGAAACTCGAAACAATAATTTCAGACGAGATTCATAAGAATCGTACTCAAGTGCGGAAAAGCAGTTTAAGAACACGGAACTCAACAAAATGATACCGAAACGATCTCGGATGACAAAAAGTGCAGAATTAAATATTCTCGAAATGATGAAACGGTCCCAACAGAGTCGCTACGATGGACTTCCGCCAAAAAAAGAAAATTATCGAAAAATCGAAATTGCGGATATTACATACTACACCCCTTAAAAGAAGTTTCGTCCCGAAATTTAAAACAAGTAGGGAGAAGCAATATCCCGCCTGGAAAAATCAACGAGATACACAAGAACAATAATGATCACAATGAATGATAATGAATCAAAATCCAACAAGGATCAAGAATGACCCACCGCGGTGAAATGTTAACGTAATGAGTGCTAGCTCAAATGAAATGATTGGAACCATTGTTCCCCGTGAAGTGAATGATTAGTTTGATAATTATAAGTCTCAACGTGATTGATATATGGTGAATGACTTATGTGAATGCATGAACGAGAAATGAAATTAATGATTATCCTATTACCGAGCAAGAATTAACATGCTCAAAACCGGTGATGAATGTCCTATTGTATCACAGTTAAAGCAAACAACAGTCGAACTCGTCGTCTGAGATGAAGATGCTCTCTCAGCACGAAGACGACTAGAAAACGATCTCTTGGACGTCGGACTCCGATGTCCCTCTGACAGCTCTTTCCATACTGAGGCAGGAAAGTCACGTGATAATTACATATCTCGTATGAAGATTGCATTATGATTACGAGATGGAATGATAACAATAAGCATACACGCTCTAACCCAATGAATGCATCAATAATGCAATAAAATGATCGTCGACATGACGCCGAAATATGATAAGATCGCATGAAAGATCAAGTGAGGTGACATGACTATCTGATGAAATTCCTGAAATGATTACCTTGAACAAGTTAACAAGGTTGAAAATTTGATCCACAAGATCAACAACTGAACTGTGAGATGGACTGGATGATTAATGAATTAACTGAACAATGAGATTGACTGAGTGATGAATGAATTAACTGAGCAATGAGATTGACTGAGTGATGAATGAATTAACTGAGCAATGAGATTGACTGAGTGATGAATGAATTAACTAAACAATGAGATTGACTAAGTGATGAATGAATTAACTGAACAATGAGATTAACTCAGTGATGAATGAATTAACTGAACAATGAGATTGACTGAGTGATGAATGAATTAACTGAACAATGAGATTGACTGAGTGATGAATGAATTAACTGAACAATGAGATTGACTGAGTGATGAATGAATTAACTGAGCAATGAGATTGACTGAGTGATGAATGAATTAAAATGATCGACAAGATCAAAATGATGATTGAGGATTATTAACTGATGAATGAGTTGATCCTTAACGCTTACACAGGTCACACGTGTTCCAAAACAGTTAGTCATGAATCAATCGTAACACTAATATCACATATAGGTTTCAACAAAGCATGTATAATTAATGACATAATAAATGTATGAACATAAAGAGAATCGAGTCCTTACACAGGTCATACGAAGCTTCGAGGTCTCGCGATACTAGTCTTTACTGACGATGACTCGATGAATGAATGAATCGTGCAGTCGTACTAATATTACGACTCATAAAACCCGACTGACTAGATTGTCATAACCTGACAGTCCCAGTACTACCGCGTCGGTAGAGCCACATAACTACCATATCAGGGTATCTCACAACCCAAATCTCTGATACCATCTTCTGTAACACCCCCAAATCCCATTGGGTTATTACAGTGCCGTGGACCCCACACCCGGAGATCCACCCGACGAACATGACTAAAATACATTAAAATTAACCAACAAGGGAGATCACTGTCCCTACCATGATAACCGACACAATATTCCGATAAGGAATTTTAACGACAATGATGGGCCTACATGGCCAAAATAAAAATACAACCACACCCACGAGCCTTGCTCGGGTAATACATAATGACAATGATTGAAAAACTGTAGAACACTCCAACTGACTTACCAACATGAACAACTCGGACTAGTATCGCTCGAATGCCTCATCGCCATCATCATGCCCCTCTGTCTCAACTCTCTCCTCGCAAGCCCCTAAAACATGAAAACATGTTCCGCCCCCACGGGGTCAGTCATCCAGATAATGAACATCCAATACATGTATAACATGATATGCATCCAAAGGCAGAATGAAACAGAACAATGATAATAATAATGCGAGATTCTCACAGACCAATGTAAGAACCAAGCATTCGTGAAACACTATGCCCATGACATACTATTAATACCTGTTCGACAGGTTAGAACGTGAATGCCCAATGGTGAATCATAATTATAGAGTTCCACAATGAATTACACAGCATGAACCAAACCAGAACTGAATTAATTATGAATCACAATTCCTGAAGGCTTCAATGAAATTACCAAGACAATCACAAAGGCCTGAAATCCACTCAGTCGAAGCTGTCAAATATCACAATCACATGAAGCCAAAACAACCCGAAGCTGTATCGATTAGGGCCGAAGGCACTGTAACACCCCCGAGATATTCGAGGTCTATTGCAGCGTCGTGGACCCCTTCATGGGACCCACCAGGCTAGAACAAGAAAACACCCCTTGACTAACCGTCTCGGTTAGCAAGGAAACAAATGTTAACAACATGAACATAAAATAACTCGTCCGGTACAACCGGCATAATAAAAATCAACTGCCAAATATAGTAACTTTAACGAAGACCAATCATAATCCGAAGGAAAAGCCTAAGTACTCGCGAGTACAATGTCTAAGTTTACAATTTGGAAAACAACCATATCAAAAGAGACAGTAGGAATAATAAGACTCAATTGCACATGTCAACAACCTTGGCCGACATTCTCGTACCATCCCAGCGCCTGCTCGTCTGGCTGAACATAACCTGAAATCCATAACAAGAATTTCCCCAAAACGGGTCCCCAAAGGGGTTAGAAATTACGCTAGTACAAGTATTCAAGGCAAACCAATCGCTTACACATTTCATAGTACAATGTACCAAATCATTTCAAAACAAAAACCAATCATGTCTTTTCTGGAAACAAACAGTCACAATCAAATTTGCCTAGGACCGGGATGAAGCCACGAATCACACTCGAGGCCTCTGAGGACCCTCCCAAGCTGGCCACATTCATAAAACAAATCAAGCACACAGGTCACCTAGGACCGGGACGAATCCACGAATCCCACTCGAGGCCTCTAAGGACCCTCCCGAGCTGGCTAGCAAAACAAACTCATGAATCCAGGACGAAGCCATAGATTCCGTCGAGACCCCGTCGGACCCTCCCGAGGTGAGCAAATCACACACAATATACATTACCATTTCACGTTAAGCATAAAGGTTTCCAAAAATACTTGCCTTGAATAATGGACGACGCAAAGAACGGAAAAGAAGGTCACCGACGAACGCTAGGAACCAACAAAACCGAACCTAACGATTCGAAGAATGCAATCACAACCATTTCTAAATGAATACGGAATTGGAATACACCCGAAACCCGCCTACGATTCATGTATATTCGTATAAAAATGACAACGAGGGCGGACTGATAAGTGTCAGTTTTATACACTTATCCATGATTTGTATCGATAAATTTCACCCATAATTGAGCTAGTCTACTCGTTTTTTGATTTTAATTAATTAGTTTTTAATAATTTTATTTTTATTGGATGATGACGTAAATCTAGTCTTAATCGGATTGAATAACTGATTTACTCAAGAAATAACATGTTTATTAAATATTATCTTTGTTGAATTTTGATATATTCATATTGTAGGGCTTTTCGAGATGAATTCGGCGGTCTTTCCGGATTCAAAATCAGAGTTATATATCAAAAGTTATCATCCGAAGAAGATTTGGGGCAAAAACGCAAAGTCTGAGAAATTCTCAAAGCAACCAGTGAGCAAATTGACGAAGCCAAGTTACGGCCGTAACTACTAAATGTTACGGCCGTAAGCCATCCAAGTTACAGCCATAACTCCTTAATGTTACGGCCGTAACTCTTGACAGATTGTTAAAATTTGTCTAATTTTTTATACTTTTTGTGTATTATTGAGGGGATGGCTGGCATTGATCCGATCTATTGTAATAATGCTGGAGTTTTGGAGCTATTAGATGACTTTAGGTGTATAAATAGAGCCCTTAGATCCTTCATCATTCATCATTCATCATATAATTTTTTCACTTTTTGTATTATTTTCTTTTTGTGTGAAGAACACACTTGTGTTCTTGAGTGATTTGTGTAAGTGTGGTATAGCATATGTTGTTCAAAGAGTTTATTGCTTATTTATCCTTTATCTACTAAGGGAGTGAGGATCAATTCTTTCTCTTGATTCAACTAATACTGACCACCAAAGCTTGTATTATGTATATTAAACCCTTCATGGGCTAAGATACCTTTAGTTGGGATTATAAACAAGGTTAGTCATGTTATTTATGTTTGTATAAAGATCTATTGTGAATTACTTATTATTGTGTGTGATTTTCATTGTTTTATCAATCTTTATTTATTTGGCCAATAAATGACGATATTTATGGTCTTCGTATGTTTCGAAAGAAAATATGTTTGATTAGATCAAATTATCCCCACTCTAAGTTGTTCTAGGGGATAGAAATATACCTCTAGACCTTAGATGATTCTTTGAGTTATTTTCATAAATCCTAATGCTATGTATTGAAGCCAATCAACATAGAAATATAGTGGATTGATTCAATATGTAAGGGACGTTTTATAGTTCGAAAGAGAAACCGTCTTTTTAAGGAAAATCGAATCTACACAACATAATAAGTAAATTCATCTTATGATCTCCTATACATCTTCTATAACTAATGACGAACTAAGTTTGTAATCCCAACTATTTTATTTTATCGTTAATCAATCTATTATTATCGCAATCTTTTTATTTCCTTAAAATATTAGAACTATTATTGCATTTTCTTTGAAATTATTAAACGAAACTCTTTAATTGTGTGTTTCACTCATCTTAGTATCTATAAAAATAGACTAATAGTGTATAATTCAAATTATAACCAAACTTCCTCGTGGGATCGATAAACCGGACTCAAAAAGTCCACTTACTACTTGATACGATATCGTGCACTTGCGATAGTTACACTAAGAACGTGTCAAGTTTTTGGCGCCGTTGCCGGGGAAGTATAAGTTATATTTGAAATCTTACATTGTAAACTATTTTTATAGGTACAAATTTCTCGACATTGTAACTTAGTACTCAATTGTGTTTGTCCGGTCAAGTGGCGAATAACGGTACTCCGTGACTATTAAAGTAGGATTTTTCAGTTTCCCACAACAACTGATATTTGTAGATATTTTCTTCAATTATTTTCATTGTCTTTTTTTTATCATGGAAGAAACTTTGAATAAAATCGAAAAAAGCAAAAATGTCATTTTAAAGATTTATAAGACGAGACTTGAAAGGATGAGGTTGCTTATGAATAAAAGCATACCTTTTGACATAAGATTCATAATTGAAGCCAAAGTAAGAATAGAAGGTGAATTCACAGAAACACCGACTAGATTTTTACAAGGGCTTGGAAAAAGTTCATATGCCAAGAAATGACGAGCAAAGATGATAGCCGTTTGCTATAAATGTGCTAGATGGAACTGTAATTTGAAATGTCGATCTTTAGGAATTCCATCTACAAACAGAGAAGATAAAATTCAATTCATTAAGGATGGTCTGAATAAAGAGAATTTAGATGATATCGAAATTTCTCTTGACACGCATCCTAGTGGACTCGTACATTATGGAATTCAATGTTTGTGGAATAAATTCAAATTAGAATATGAACAACGTCTTGGGAATCTGACGTTAAAAGACCCTGTTTGCCAATTTGTAAGAAAATTGGATGGGAAGCTTCTCCCCGACTCATAGAAGGCGTTTAGGCCGTTTCTGAACGTAAAATCAGAGGAGGATGTGAGCCACAATCAGAACTACTGTACATACGCGTAAGTATCTTTTATTTTTGTCGTGTGGTGAGATTTTCTGAATAAAAAAATGTGATACGCGATAAATGCATTCATTATTCTATTGAGTAGTTGAAGCGCAATCAACGCAATCACAAACTTGTTAAACAATTTTTACCTTCTTTTTCTTCTATAAATAAACTTTGAGCTTGTTTCTTTTATTCATCCCTCAAACTTGTACTTTTCTTCTTTTTCTCTCTAAAAAATTTTTCTTTTCAAAAATGGAGTCATCATCTTCCACAAAAAAATTTAGCACAGTCTGCATTTTTGGTGGAGCTAGTTATGGAAAAGAGGCATGCTTTATCGATGACCCACAACTTGGGTCGTACCTTAGGAGAAAAATGCATTCATGTAGTTTACGGAGGAGAAAGTCTAGGATTAATGGGACGAGCTGCTGCTTCTGCCTAAATGGAAGGAGTAAGAGTGTTGGGAATAATTCCAAAACCTCTGACTGAAAGTAAAATCACCGGGTCAACTATTGGAGATGAGTTTAGATCTGTAAATATGCAAGATCGCATAACTCACATGATAAATAATTCTGGCACCTTTATCACCCTTCCCGGTGGTTTTGGCACTCTTGAGGAACTTTTTCATGTGGTTACCGGAGTCCATCTAAATGTTCATCAAAAACCAATAGGTCTGCTTAATGTCAATGGTTTCTTTGATGGTTTACTATCTTTCATTGACTACTCTGCTGAAAAGGGTTTTATTTCCGAGCGTGCTAAACGAATAATAGTCGTTGCAACAACACCAGAAGAATTACCGTGAGAAAACGAAAAGTGGATTCATTCCTCTCCCTTTGATAACCCATGTCGGACCTCTTGTATTTTTACTTTCTGTCGTGTGTAATAATCATGCTAAATGGTGGCAGCTTAAGGAGTTTCTTCTTGATCTCTTGACGCGCATCTATTCGCGATTTATGTATTGTTATTTTATTGCTGTAATTTTTATTGCGTGTTTTTTTTTGTAGAAGCATTGATGGCAGCGTAAGGCGACTCTTCAGACTTTCTTGATGCGCATCTTAAAAATTGTGTTATACTTATGAGTATATTTTATTTTATTTTGTTGTGTGCCTCGTATATTTATTCTCTTGCAGATTCTAAAAGGCATTAGCTCAAACATCAACTTTCTTAACATAGAGTATTCTGCTTTTCTGCATTGCTTTTTATTTTATTTTTTTTAAACTGAGGATAGTTTTATTTTCAAGTTTGGGGGTGGTTTGTTTAATTATTTTGGTGTGTTGGAATTTTGGTGTATTTTGATTATTTTGGTTATTTGCCTTAATTTTTATTTATTATATATATATATATATAGTATTTTGATTTGTGAGATTTCTAGATCTGGCCATAACACCAATAAATTAGCTATATACAAGCTTCTAAAATCGTTTTAACCGGTAAAAAAAATTGTATATTCCAAAATTTTTGAGCCTTAATCTCTCTTTCCAAGCTTTGTAGTTATCATATAAAATCGAGTCATTCGTTACCTTGAGAAAAGAAGAATCAGTCGGTTGATGAAAAATAGAACTGAAATTTACTTAATTAGTGGAGTTTTTGAATTTTCATGCTGAACTAAGAAATGATTTTCTGCAAAAATTCTACTCCCTAAAAAAAGGAGTCATTGGTGAAAAGAGCTATACGTTAGCAAATAACGGTGTGAAAGCTATCACCTAAAAAAATGACGAAAAGGAGAAGTGTTGAGCAGCAATAGCTGCCTAATTTTGGGGGTACTAAATTTTGCGAAAAATAAAGGACTAACCATTGTTGGTGCGTAGCTGCCGTCTCACAGAAAATTTGGTGAAAAGAGCTACACGTTAGCAAATAACGGTGTGAAAGCTATCATCTTTTAAAAAAAATGAGATAGAAATTGTGTTGGTGTAAAGAGCTACACGTTAGCAAATAACGATGTGAAAGCTATCACTAAAAGGGATGTAGTGTAATATCCGCAATTTTCGATTTTCGGTAAATTTCTTTTTTCGGCCGGAGTCCGTTTTGACGACTCGCTCATGATTGTTTCGTCATTCTAAGAATGATTAATTCTACACTTTTTGACATCCGAGTTCGTTTCGGTGTTGTTTTGTTGAGTTCCGTGTTTTTTAGCGACTTTTCCGCACTTGAGTTCGATTCTTGCGAATCTCGCTCAAATCATGCTTGAGTTTCCCGTAAGTCCGTTTAACTTTGTTAGACGTGTTGTGAACTTCAGTTTCGTTATTCGATCAAGTATCGTGATTTCCGGGCGTTTTGGGCCATTTTGTAATTTCTTGAAAGTTACGGGTATCTGAATCTGTAATTGTTGTCTCGACCCGTTTCTTGGTCGCGTATGATTAATTATTGTATTATGTTTTCATTTCGTATCGTTGATGTCGTCCGCGAACTTTTCATCGTGTTCGTTCCGTGCGTTTTCGGAAATCGGGTCGTCGAGCGGGCGCCATGGATCGCCGGACGGTTATGGATCGCCGGACGATTGGCACCGCCGGACGGTGCGGTAGGAACCGGCGTAGTGCACGCCATAGGCCGGAAGGTCGCGCGCTAACCGGGCAGTGTAGCGACGCTACCGGCCGCCTAACGCACGCTAGCGGTCCGACAGTGGAATCCTCGGGGTTCGGAATCGGTCAGCTCGGCGGGTAGCGCACGCCATCACAACGATGCAGACGCTACGGCCGGCAGTAGCGACGCCTACGGCCGGAAGGCTGCGACGCTACTGGCCGAAAGCGCTAGTCCAGAAGGCCACTGGATCGCGGCCTGGGCCGATAGCGCACGCTAGCTCGGCGGCCTAGCGCGCTAGTCCGGCCCAGTATAAATGTGGCTGAGCAGTCACATTTCATTTCATTTTTCACTTCCTTCCTTCTCCGTCCGCGGCTGGCGATTCATGGGTGACGAAGCCATGTTGTTTAACAACAAATCCATGAAGTTCTTGAGTTCATAACATCAATCAATCATCCGTTATCATCCTTTGATCCAGCGAATCAAGGTAATCTTCCTTAGAACCCTAATTTCGTGAATTTGGGGGTTTTTTCATTTTCGTCCGATTCGTTCCGTGTTGTTGATTAATTCATGATGGGTATGATTAATATTGGTAGTATTCTTGTGTTTAACATCATTTAATCTATTGTTCTTCATCTAATCGAAGTATATTTCTTGATTTCCTTCGAATTGACTTTTTGGGGGATTTGTCCTCGATCTCGTTTTTCATCCGTTTTCGATGGATCGATTATGGTTAAATGATATTGTTAAACATATTCTATGGATTGTATATCCTTATTTCAACTTGGAATTCCGTTTTCGTGATTTGACGGAACGAATCGTGTTCTTGGCCGTTTTGGGGGAAATCCTTGAACCTTCGTCATTTGTTCTTTGAATTCAGCGGCTTTGGGTCATACTTTGGATTTCATTTTCGTTGTTATTGTTTTCGTTCGTAGTTCATTGTTGTGGATTTTCGTTCGGTGGAGTCGGCGAGTTCGTAGTCGGTTCGTGCCAACCTACTTCGGCCGATTCTCCGCGTTGTGGTTATTCGAGGCAAGTACCTTGTCCATACTATTCTTGTTTTGTGGATATGATAATTAGTGATCATCTTGGTGTGTCTGTTTATTTGTTTGAAATGAGTTTTCAAAAGATTCGGCTAGCCTCGTTAAAGGTTCACTTTCAAAACGCGTGTGTTTTGTAAATTTCGTAGGTTGTAAGTGACTACGTAAATCCTTTAGATATATTTGGTGTTATGTTTCGCTTGATAATGCGTGCGTACGTATATTGATTATTTCCGCCGCGTTATGGTTGACGAGCATGTTGTTATTTATTCGTGTGGTCGTGGACTGACGGATGAATTATGTGAACTGGTGTATTGATTTGATAATTGTTACACGATTGACTGTGTGCTTGATGTTTGTGACAATGTGAATACTTGTTATTGAGAGACGTCATATCCGGGAGCCTCTGAGGGCGGGGCGTGTACTCCGGCCTGGTGTACGCTGCAATGTGCGGCTACATATGGGTGGTGAACGCAGGTGTTACATAATGCGTGTGTCAAGAGGCGGCTCTTGCGGGAGTGATCGCCGGCGCAGTAACATGTTCAAGGAGCGGCCAACATAGTGGAGTGAACGCCGGTGCACAGGTGCGCAGTGGAGGCGCCTGGCAGGCTTATTGGTTACGGATATTTGAGTGATAGCTAAGACCCCGTTACCGAATGATTATCGTATTTCAAAATTCTTTCAACTCTTTTCAAATGCTGGTCTCGATATAGACCGTGAGTTATGTTTTCTGAAAGTGTGTTTCAACTTGTTTAAAAATGTTGGTATCAGGGTTAATTAACCAAGGACATTTGACGAGATCTCCGAGGGTTAATTAATCAGGGGTCTTGAGCAGTTTTTGGGCGAACGAAAGGCTGTGTCCTTGATTATACTGTGTTGACATTTTGTGTTTTGGGTCGAGGACCCCGTGTGATGTTGAGATGTTTGATCTCGTGTTGATATTATTTGGATTGGGTCGAGAACCCCGTGGGAAATATTTGTGAAGACTCGCTTGTGTTGATTGAATGGTTTTCTTGCAAATTGCTTTCCGCCTATTGGTCGAGGACCCTGTTGATTTTGGAATGAGTAGGATTTGATAACCCTAAATTGTTTTCTATTAAAACTCTCGATGGCACTTTAAACGGTTTTATAAATTGTTTTCCCTTGATTTGTGATCTTTCGGTTTTGAAGTGTTTTACCCAAATTCATGCCTCGGGAAGTACTTTTCGTTACGTTGAATCTTTGAGGATTTCTTGGTTATTGTTAATCATGGAATGTGAATTGTATGGCTCGTATTTGCACTTTGTTCTTGCACTAGCAAAACAGTGGAGTTTTGCTAACCCCCGAGTATTCGGGGGGTGGATGTCTATTTTTGCATTCAGGTTTTGGAGCATAGCACAGGGTCGGCACGAAGGATGATGAAAGATGAACGATACTAATCACATGAGGATCCGTTGATGTCGTATTGGTCTAGTTGTATTTTCTTTTCCGCTGCAGTATCTTTTCTCCATTGTACGTGAGTTTATTGTATTTTGACCCCTGCGTGGGTATGTGTTTGGAATTGAGTTGAATGTTATTATTGAAAGACCAATTCGGTCTACTGGGTCATTTTAGTCTCAAAGGCGATGTTTAGATGTTTGATTTTAGTTATCAGCCTAGTAGATCCTCGAGGAGAGGGTCTACGGCGTGTAATATCCCTGAGCGGATTGGGGGTGTTACATTTATGGTATCAGAGCTTAGGTTGAGGAAACCTAGGCTGTCGGGTCAAGTCGTGTTGTTTGAGTCTTGTTTCGTCGGATTTTATCTGACTGAGTCGTGTCGCGACGCGTCGTTTAATTTTGTTGGTCGTGATTAGTATCGTGGGGCGATCATCATCTTCGTGCGACCTGTGGAAGTAAGTCTCTCTTCTTTGTGTTGTGCCTCGTGTGACACGAGCTATTTTTATGATTATTTGTTAAGTGGTGGAATCCTTATGTGGATTTTGATTTCACGATATGTATTTAGTCGACTCTCGTATTTGATTTCTACGAGGAGTGTCGTCGCTTGTGATGTCTTTTTATTGTTGTTTTTGTCCGTGGCTGATGATTTTCGAATCGATTTGCACGTTTTACAAGTTCTCTTGTAGAAGCTTTGTGCTTATACACGTACGACTTGTTCACTAGTCGGTGCGGGAGGGTCCTTAGAGACTTCAAATGGGGTCAGTGGTTTTGTTCTGAATCCTAGGCGGTCTTCGACTCCGGTATTTTATCGTTTATTTCCGTTTAAAGACATGTATTGTCTTTATTTTAAATATTTTGATGGGTGTACTAGGAGTTGTTTTAGTGAATGTCGATACGTGTGAGTTTTGGGCGTTCTAGCCTATTGGATTTTTGAAAACCTTGAGTATCTTGGAAAAATAAATTTCGAGACATACTTTTCAAATGAGTTATTTTCTTGTGGTACATCCTAGGTGCCACAATATATTTCAAAAATTTTCTACTTCGAGAACCAAAATGCTTTGAGATATTTTCAATGTTTTAGAAACACTTTTATTTAGACCCGAGGGTCGAGTATTCTGAAAGTTTTCACTAAGAGGAAGTGTCCTCATTTTTATCAAATGCGAAATGGTTTTCCAAAGTCTCGATAACGATGTTTCACGTTTGTACTTTTTGGAAGGTGATACTCAAGATCAACCGGTGTTCTTCTAAATTATTTTCAAAATGAGGTTTTCATGTTTAAAACCTATCCATTCCCGTTTGAGGACTGGGTATGTATGTATGATGTTCGCGTTGTCATTTTGATGTTTGCTCCCGAGTATGATTGAATTGGCGGTGTGAGCGTTGAGTCGTTTTCCACACGTTTGTTGTGTTGGCCCTCTGTGAGAGGTGGGATGTTGGTATTGAATATTGTCGCCTCGTGGTAATTTCTGCGTTGTCGCGCATGTGCGAGCTGTTAGAGCTTGGTTTAGTATGGCCGTGTGCATCGGTCATTGTTCCGTTATGTGTCAGTTGTTTAATGTCTTGTTACCTTGCCCCTGTTTTTGTGAATTTCGTGGACGAGGTCGGAGGTAATACCCGTAATATTTTGACTTCTGTATTTTCTCTTTCTCCAGTCCATCGATTCGCTCATGTTCGTTGGTACTTTATGAACTTGTTCTGTATTTCGGTTTCATCGTCCGAACGAGCTGTGATCTTGTTGTGGGTCGATCCGGTTATCGATGTGAATTTTCTGTTCGATTCGATTCTTGTGAACCTTGTTCTGGAGTGACATCATTTGGTTCTACTAGTTCTTTTATTCGAAGTGGATCAGATTTTGAACTTCTGTATATTCTACTTTGTCGACTCATTTATGTTCGTTGACATTTCTGAGCTTGTCCTGTCCCTTGTTTTTGTTTATCGAACGAGTGTGGTATCGTTTCGGAATAACTCGTTTGTCGTTGTGACTTTTCAATCGCTATTCCCTTTCCTGTGGATCTTATGGGAATGCATGTCTTGTAGTTCTCACCAGATCATCCTGGGAGTTTTTGTTTGAATTTTATTATCCTTCGTGTTTCGGACATGATTGTTCGATTTTTGTTGTCTCGAACGTTTGTTTGTTCGGTTTTTGTTCTCGTTTCGTGATTGTTGAGCGTTCAGGATCCTTCGTAATTCCCTTAAGTTCGGGAAATTAGTCTCGTCTTCGATCTTCCAACCTTTGGGCGGTGGAATTCCGTATTTGTTCAAAGAATCGCTCGCCTTGATCAATGTACCGTTAGGTTGGTCAATCGTATTGATTTTGTTCGTTGTGTTTTGCGATTGTTCGGATAATTGACTTGATTGTATTATCCATTTGATGACGCTTGTCATTTGTTGGTTTTATTATATCCCTAACGGCGACGTTGTGTTGGTCGCCGTGGAGCGTGTTTTCTCGCCGTATATTCCTTTGCGTTGTTTGTAACATTTCGCCGTTGGGCGTTAGTTACGTATTCTTGTGTATCTCGTTGAGTTTTTCCTGGCAGAATATTTCTTCTCCCTACTTGTTTTAAGTTTCGGGACGAAACTTCTTTTAAGGAGGGTAGAATGTAATATCCGCAATTTTCGATTTTCGGTAAATTTCTTTATTCGGCTGGAGTCCGTTTTGACGACTCGCTCATGACCGTTTCGTCATTCTGAGAATGATTAATTCTACACTTTTTGACATCCGAGTTCGTTTCGGTGTTGTTTTGTTGAGTTCCGTGCTTTTTAGCGACTTTTCCGCACTTGAGTTCGATTCTTGCGAATCTCATTCAAATCATTGTTTGAGTTTCCCGTAAGTCCGTTTAACTTTGTTAGACGTGTTGTGAACTTCGGTTTCGTTATTCGATCACATATCGTGATTTCAGGCGTTTGGGCCATTTTGTAATTTCTTGAAAGTTACGTATCCGTATCTGTAATTGTTGTCTCGACCCGCTTTCTTGGTCGCGTATGATTAATTATTGTATTATGTTTTCATTTCGGTCGTTGATGTCGTCCGCGAACTTTTCGCCGTGTTCGCCTGCGTGCGTTTTGAAAATCGGTCCGCCGAGCTCGCGCTGCGGGATCGCCGGACGGTTGCGGATCGCCGAACGATTGCAGGCACCGCGGACGGGTGCGGTAGAACCGGCGAAGCGCACGCTACGGCCGGAAGGCCGCGCGCTAACCGGCAGTGTAGCGCACGCTACCGGGCCGCCTAACGACGCTAGCGGGTCTGGACAGTGGAGTCCTGGGGGTTCTGGAATCGGTCAGGCTCGGCAGGTAGCGCACGCTACCGTCGGACGCTGCGTACGCTATGGCCGGTAGGTAGCGCACGCTACGGCCGGAAGGCTGCGACGCTACTCGCCGAAAGCGCCTAGTCCGTAAGGCCATCGGATCGCGGCTCGGGCCGACAGCAAGACGCTAGCTCGGCGACTAGCGCGCTAGTCCGGCCCAGTATAAATGTGGCTGAGCAGTCACATTTCATTTCATTTTTCACTTCCTTCCTTCTCCGTCCGTGGCTGGCGATTCATGGGTGACGAAGCCATGTTGTTTAACAACAAATCCATGAAGTTCTTGAGTTCATAACATCAATCAATCATCCGTTATCATCCTTTGATCCAGCGAATCAAGGTAATCTTCCTTAGAACCCTAATTTCGTGAATTTGGGGGTTTTTTCATTTTCGTCCGATTCGTTCCGTGTTGTTGATTAATTCATGATGGGTATGATTAATCTTGGTAGTATTCTTGTGTTTAACATCATTTAATCCATTGTTCTTCGTCGAATCGAAGTATATTTCTTGATTTCCTTCGAATTGACTTTTTGGGGGATTTGTCCTCGATCTCATTTTTCATCCGTTTTCGATGGATCGATTATGGTTAAATAATGTTGTTAAACATATTCTACGGATTGTATATCCATATTTCAACTTGGAATTCCGTTTTCGTGATTTGACGGAACGAATCGTGTTCTTGGCCGTTTTGGGGGAAATCCTTGAACCTTCGTCATTTGTTCTTTGAATTCAGCGGCTTTGGGTCATACTTTGGAATTCATTTTCGTTGTTATTGTTTTCGTTCGTAGTTCATTGTTGTGGATTTTCGTTCGGTGGAGTCGGCGAGTTCGTAGTCGGTTCGTGCCAACCTACTTCGGCCGATTCTCCGCGTTGTGGTTATTCGAGGCAAGTACCTTGTCCATACTATTCTTGTTTTGTGGATATGATAATTAGTGATCATCTTGGTATGTCTGTTTATTTGTTTGAAATGAGTTTTCAAAAGATTCGGCTAGCCTCGTTAAAGGTTCACTTTCAAAACGCGTGTGTTTTGTAAATTTCGTAGGTTGTAAGTGACTACGTGAATCCTTTAGATATATTTGGTGTTATGTTTCGCTTGATAATGCGTGCGTACGTATATTGCTTATTTCCGCCGCGTTATGGTTGACGAGCGTGTTGTTATTTATTCGTGTGGTCGTGGACTGACGGTTGAATTATGTGAACTGGTGTATTGATTTGATAATTGTTACACGATTGACTGTGTGCTTGATGTTTGTAACAATGTGAATACTTGTTATTGAGAGACGTCATATCCGGGAGCCTCTGAGGGCGGGGCGTGTACTCCGGCCTGGTGTACGCTGCAATGTGCGGCTCCATATGGGTGGTGAACGCCGGTGTTACATAATGCGTGTGTCAAGGGGCGGCTCTTGCGGGAGTGATCGCCGGCGCAGTAACATGTTCAAGGAGCGGCCAACATAGTGGAGTGAACGCCGGTGCACAGGTGCGCAGTGGAGGCGCCTGGCAGGCTTATTGGTTACGGATATTTGAGTGATAGCTAAGACCCCGTTACCGAATGATTATCGTATTTCAAAATTCTTTCAACTCTTTTCAAATGCTGGTCTCGATATAGACCGTGAGTTATGTTTTCTGAAAGTGTGTTTCAACTTGTTTAAAAATGTTGGTATCAGGGTTAATTTGTAACACCCCCAAGTTGTTCAGGGTATATTACAGTGTCGTGAGCCCCGACGTGGGACCCACAAGGCTAAACATATACGGAACTATAAAACTTGACCGAGGAGGTCTACATATAATGAGAAGAAAGACGATACAAAGGTATTCAAAAACATAACCAATGTATTCACAGACATTACATCACAAGTCAATACTTCGGCAAACACAGGCCGGAACTTCAAGGAAAGAGGAAAAACAATACTCGAGTATTCAATAACCAATCCAGTACAACAACACTGAATGGAAAGCTCAAAACATAACTGGAAGACCAACACAGTATCACACTTGCCCACCATCTTCATACCGACCTGCACTCGCCCGTCCGATCTTCTGGAACCTGAAATACATGAAACGTATTTCCCCCATAAAGGGGTTAGCCGTCGAATAGCTAGTGCAAGTATATCAAGTATGAAACACAATACTCCTCGACAATAAAGTAAATGTAATCCGTCAATTCATCAAGTCAAGACTAGTTATTCCGGAATGACTAAAATCTTATGACGTATGTGAATGCCGTAAAAACGGTTCGTTCATATCATACGCCGTTACATGTAGGAATGCCGTCAAAACGGTTCGTTCGTTACATGCCAACAATACATATATGAATGCCGTAAAAACGGTTCGTTCATAATATGCCATTAATATATCTATGAATGCCGTAAAAACGGTTCGTTCATATCATGCCATCAATTCTTCTTACTTTCAAAGTCGAGAACGCACAATCATAAATGTATACTTGCCTTTGAGACATCGAGAAATCGAACGGAGGAAGGGTATGAGTTCGATAGGTCCAAGAACGCGCTTCCGGCACCTAAACGATTCGCAAGGAGTATGATAATTACTCATCCATATTCAAACTACACGAAGGAACTCCCCAAACCCGTCTACGATTCATAAAGATATACGGATAATCAACTAAAGGTTGGAAAATCGTTCTAAATCTCACAAGTCCGAAAACGGCACAATCTAAACCATAAAATCGAAGGAAAGGTATACATACGGTATAGATACATCATAATCTCAAGGTTCTCAAGCTTCAAAGCGGGTAAAACGGACGAATCTACGAAAAACCCCAAAATTCCCAAAAAGTAGGGTTCTAAGGATTTTTACCTTGATTCGGACGTTAGGAGGAATTAGATGTTGAGAAATCCTTGTTCTCCAACCAAATATGTTGTTGCTAGAAGGAAGATTACTCCCAATCGCCTGAGATCGTCTCTCCCGATCGCTTCCCGTCGAAAATGAGTGAAGTAGGTGAGAAATGACGAAATAGGAGTCAACTGTCATATTTATAATCGTCGATCTAGCGCACGCTACGCCTCCATCATTAGCGTGCGCTAGCGAAGTCACCGGATAGTCCAGTGGTTTCGCGGTTCCGTTAGCGGCGCTAATCGATCGTCTCTAGCGTGCGCTAGTCCAAAGTGTGGAACTTTCTCTCTCGCCCGCTCAACACTTAGCGTGCGCTAGCGCTAAGACTTAGCGTGCGCTATTTAATAACTCTAGCGTGCGCTAGTCAAGTCTAGCGACGCTACCCGATAGTCCGTAAAACCTGCAACCTCATCGCCTCACGTGACGGCCGGTAGCGTGCGCTACGGACGAATGATAGCGTGCATTAACCACGAATAGCGCGCGCTAACAACTCCTAGCGTGCGTTAAACCGCCACCCAGAGCGATTCAAATACTGTTCGACTGATTGATCCTCTTAGCGCGCGCTACGGCCTCAAAGCTAGCGTGCGCTAATCAAGCAGATTTAGCGTGCGTTAGCCTAAGCCTAGCGTGCGTTAAATCTATGGCCCAGAACAATTCCGCAAGGTCTAAACGACATGATCAAAAACCAATCGAGATACGAACTCAATAACCATATTACCAACATCTCCAAGCATTTACAGAGCGACAAAATAAGGAGGATGACAGAGTCAAACAGTCAATAAAAGTACGGGTATTACATTCTCCCCCTCTAAAAAGAAGTTTCGTCCCGAAACTTAAGAAATAAACAGTTCGGGGTATTCCACCCGCATCTTCTCTTCCGTCTCCCAAGTTGCCTCCTCGACTCCATGCCTCGACCATTGCACTTTAACCAGTGGAATGGTTTTATGCCGGAGTTGTTTCTCGCGACGCTCAAGGATCTTCACGGGTCTCTCCGGAAAGGTAATATCCTCGGCTACGTTAATCTCACTGTAGTCGATGATGTGGCTCGGATCCGGCACGTACTTTCTCAACTGAGACACATGAAAAACACTATGGACGTGACTCAAAGTCGGAGGTAACGCCAAGCGATAAGCTAAATCTCCAACTCGTCCAAAATCTCGAAAGGTCCGATATACCTCGACTAAGTTTCCCTTTTCCCGAAGCGGAAAACTCCATGGGTCGGCGACACCTTGAGTAAGACATGATCCCCACTTCGAACTCTAAGGGTCGATTTACGAGTATCAAGATAAGATTTGACGACTGGGCAATAATCGGTCCGGATAATAGTAATCTTCTCCTTAGTCTCCATCAACATATCCGGCCCGTCCCAACTAGCTCGAAGCCTCGTCCCAACACAATGGCGACCTACATCGCCTACCATAAAGTGCCTCGAAGGGTGCCATTTGGATCGACGCATGCCAACTATTATTGTAAGCAAACTCGATCAACGGCAAGTGAAGCTCCCAATCATTACTCCGCCTAAGGCACAAGCCCGTAACATATCTTCCAACGTTTGAATCGTCCTCTCTCGTCTGTCCATCCGACCGAGGATGAAAAGAAGTGCTCAATCTCAACTCGCACCCAAAGCCTGATGAACGGCCTGCCAAAAGTGCGACACGAAACGGCCGTCTCGATCAGAAACAATGGTTTTGGGGGCACCGTGTAACCTCACGATCTCAGCAATAAAGGTTCGAGCCAGTCTATCCGGCCCCCAAGTATCCTTAATACCCAAAAAGTGTGCAGACTTAGTCAACCGATCGACAATTACCCAAATCATATTCATTCCGGCTCGAGTCCTCGGCATGCCAGTGATGAAATCCATAGAGATGTCTTCCCACTTCCACTCGGGAATGGGGAGCGGTTTCAACAACCCCGCTGGTCGTTGATGTTCGATCTTGACTTGTTGACACGTCAAGCACCGTAGTACAAACTCCGTAACGTCTTTCTTCATATTATTCCACCAAAAATTGTGCTTCAAATCTTTGTACATCTTGCTCGTCCCGGGGTGGATTGAGTAAGGCGTAGCATGAGCTTCTCGGAGAATTCTCTGCCTCAACTCTAAATCGTTCGGAACACAAAGCCTGTCCTGAAATCTCAGAATACTATCCTCGTGAATCATAAAGCCAGGAGCTCTTCCTTTAATTACATCTTCCTTCAGTTGAGAAATCATCGGGTCACTCCACTGCTTCCCTTTGATGTCATCAACTAAAGACGAAGTAATTTCGAGAGTACACAGCTGCCCCTGTACTCGTTGAAGCCAAACTTCTATCCCTTGCTCAATTAAGTCCTGACGGATTTTCGTCTGAGGTGTAAGAACCTCGAGCATTTGAAGAGATGCCGATTTGCGGCTCAACGCATCCGCAACGACATTAGCTTTACCAGGATGGTATAGAATTTCCAAGTCATAATCCTTTATCAACTCTAACCAACGCCGTTGTCTCATGTTCAGCTCCTTCTGACTGAAAATATACTTCAGACTCTTGTGATCGGTATAAATCCGGCACGGCGAACCATACAAATAATGTCGCCAAATCTTGAGTGCAAAGACAATTGCGGCTAATTCCAAATCGTGAGTAGGATAATTCATTTCGTAAGGCTTTAATTGTCGTGACGCAAAAGCTATTGTCTTATCATGTTGCATAAGGACACAACCTGTGCCTTGACCAAGCGCCATCAGTAAACTGCAAAGCCTTCGCTACCATGTGGTAAAGTTAGAATCGGCGCTGAAGTCAATCGTCTCTTTAGTTCATCGAAGCTCTTCTGTCTCTCATCCGTCCAAACAAACTTTTCGGTATTCTGGAGTAATTTCGTAAGCGGTCGAGCGAGTTTCGAAAACCCCTCGACAAACCGACGGTAATACCCAAAGAAGGCCCAAAAAGCTACGAACCTCCTTAACATTTTTAGGCGGTGCCTGGCCTAGCACCGCTCGATCTTCTGCGGATCTACACGAACCCCTTCGGCCGAAATCACATGGCCGAGAAACATAACTTCCTCCAACCAAAACTCACATTTCGAGAATTTTGCATAGAGGTGCTCGGTTCTCAAAATGTCTAAAACCAAACGCAAGTGTCGGGCATGTTCCTCCTTATCTCGAGAATAAATTAAGATGTCGTCAATAAAGACGACTACACACCGGTCGAGGTACTCGATGAATATCTTATTCATTAACTGCATGAATACTGCCGGCGCGTTGGTCAACCCAAAAGGCATAACTACAAATTCATAATGCCCATATCTCGTCCGAAATGCCGTCTTCTAACGTCGGACTCCTCACCCTGAGTTGATAATACCCAGATCTTAAATCAATTTTCGAGAAAACTGCAGCCCCTTGCAATTGATCAAATAAATCTTCTATACGTGGCAAAGGATACTTATTCTTGATGGTTACTTTGTTCAGCTCACGGTAGTCAATGCACAAACGTAGTGAACCATCCTTCTTCCTCACAAAAGAACAGCGCGCCCCAAGGCGAAGCGCTCGGTCCGATGTACCCTTTTTCCGTAAGTTCTCCCAACCGATTCTTCAATTCTTGCATTTCGGAAGGTGCCATCCGGTAAGGTGCTTTAGAAATCGGAGCCGCATCCGGCTCTAGGTCCACGGTAAACTCTATTTCTCGATCGCGGTAATCCCGGAGGTCATCCGGAAAAACATCAGATACTCATTGACAACCGGAATCAAGAGAGATCGACTGCTTTCCTTCCATTTTCAAGGCATAACACCAGTAGCCCGCACAACCTTTATTCAAAAGTTTTACGGCCTTCATGGCACTGATAAGTAACTTGGGTAGTTCCGACTTACGCCCCAAAAATGAGTACTCAGACCCGTCTTCAGTCATCATGGTGATAACCTTGGTACGGTAATTCATAATCGCTTGATGACTATCAAGCCAATCCTCACCGAGGATTACATCCTCGCCTTCCATATCAACTACAATCAGGTTCGATAACCATTCCATACCGGATATAATCACCGGAAAATCTCTAATCTCCCGGTTCCCCACAATTCTATCCCCGCTAGGCAGTTTCACGATGAAAGGATCGCAAGCAGTCAAACAAGTTATATTCAAACGGCGTACACACTCCAAAGAAATAAAAGAATGTGTAGCACCCGAATCAAAAAGTACACGGACTGGACGAGATAGAATATGAATGGTACCTGAAGCCACCGCCGCGTCGGGTTCATCTTCTCGGCGCATCTCGTAAACCCGTGGTTGTACCGAGCCGATGCTAGAGTTCCCCTCCAAAGATTCTCGCCCCGCCCCGCCCCCGCCAAATTCTGTTGAGGTTGACCAAAAGATTGCCGCTGATTAATACCTTGATCAAGTGGCGTTGGGGCAGAAGCCCGAGTGTCCAAAGTCTGGTTCGGCTCGGAGCAATAAACCGCTCTATGCCCCATCTGTCCACACGTGTGACACTTTAATGGTGGAAAGTAGCATTCCGAATTCAAGTGGCCTGGGCGGCCACAATTATAGCAAGTCACCGTGCGATTTGAGGTACCTGGAGTGGAACGGTAACCCCTCTTCCCTTTATTAGAACGCGACGACTGTCCGGCGAAACGGTTAGTCGTCTGGGACTTCTGAAAGTTGCCACCTTTAGATCCAGAAAAATTTCCCGTGACTTTCTGTTTCTTCGGCTCTTCAACGGTATCGTTGTCGGGGCTCAACATATCATGGGCTAAGGCTCTGTCCTGATACTCTTTCAACGTGGTACAAGCAAATCCGGCCATGTACCGTCGTAAGTCCAATTTCATCCGCATATCAAAATAACGGATCTTATCACGCTCGTTACGTACTTGATCCTTCACATGGATCAATTGTTGATTGTACTCCACGATCGCCTGCGAAACGGGAATATCCTGTGGTTTAGCCTCGAAGAAGGCTCGGATTCGGCTCTCTGCACGGCCAAGGGCAAAACTCGGCCTCCAAGAGCTCTTTAAATTCATCCCACGAGGCAATACGATCCCGTGGCTTGATGACCTTCCACCAAGTAGCGGCCTCCTTAGTGAGGAAATCGAGCAATTGGTACTTTCCTCACCTCGGGGCAATCAACCGCCTCGAAAATCTTCTCTAATTCCGCTAGCGTCTTCCCACCTAACGGGTCCGTGGCACCGCCAAACTGTGGAGGGTGCATACGGATTACATTCTCAAGTAAGGCATCCGTGTTTGGGTTCGGGTTATTCATCCGAGCAGTTTGGGCCAAAATAGTCATCTCGAGTAGCCAATTGTTGAAGTGCATTCGCCACTCCAACGTCCGCGTTGTTCCTCGACCGCCTGACGGTCGTGGCCGCCTCGGTGTCGGGATGCACCGAATTCGACAAACTGGGGTTGGTCGATCCCGCAACTGAACTGATGGAAACGGCCGCGCCACGACCTCTTCCTCGTCCACGGCCACGACCACGGCCACGGCCCCTACCAGCTGACATACTGAAGAACACGCAAGGTACGTAAGCACAATTCAAACACACGTCATTAAGGTGATCGATTCTCAAGAACATCCATAGATGAAGCATAATGAATAAGGAAACATCATAAGAGTAAAAGGTCTTACAAGTACCGGTCGCACTGTGATGATGGCAGAGTAGTGATACTGTGGGAAGTTGACGACTCATTCGACCCAAAAGACCGACAGCCTAGGTATCCATAGACCTAAGCTCTGATACCATATTCTGTAACACCCCCAAGTTGTTCAGTAGGTATATACGCGCCGTGAGCCCGACGTGGGACCCACAAGGCTAAAAATATACGGAACTATAAAACAAGAACGAGGAGGTCTACATATAATGAGAAGAAAGAAGATAAAAATGTATACAAAAACATAACAAAAGAAATCACAGACATTACATCACAAGTCAATACTTCGCAAACACAGCCTAACTTCAAGGAAAGAGGAAAACAATACTCGAGTATTCAATAACCAATCCAAGACAACAACACCGAATGGAAAGCTCAAAACATAACGGAAGACCAACACAAGATCACACTTGCCCACCATCTTCATACCGACCCAGACTGCTGTCCGATCTTCTGAACCCGAAATACATGAAACGTATTTCCCCATAAAGGGGTTAGCCGTCGAATAGCTAGTGCAAGTATATCAAGTATGAAACACAATACTCCTCGACAATAAAGTAAATGTAATCCGTCAATTCATCAAGTCAAGACTAGTTATTCCTAATGACTAAAATCTTATGACGTATGTGAATGCCGTAAAACGGTTCGCTCATATCATACGCCGTTACATGTAGGAATGCCACAAACGGTTCGCTCGTTACATGCCAACAATACATATATGAATGCCGTAAAACGGTTCGCTCATAATATGCCATTAATATATCTATGAATGCCGTAAAAACGGTTCGTTCATATCATGCCATCAATTCTTCTTACTTTCAAAGTCGAGAACGCACAATCATAAATGTATACTTGCCTTTGAGACATCGAGAAATCGAACGGAGGAAGGGTATGAGTTCGATAGGTCCAAGAACGCGCCCGCACCTAAACGATTCGCAAGGAGTATGATAATTACTCATCCATATTCAAACTACACGAAGGAACTCCCCAAACCCGTCTACGATTCATAAAGATATACGGATAATCAACTAAAGGTTGGAAAATCGTTCTAAATCTCACAAGTCCGAAAACGGCACAATCTAAACCATAAAATCGAAGGAAAGGTATACATACGGTATAGATACATCATAATCTCAAGGTTCTCAAGCTTCAAAGCGGGTAAAACGGACGAATCTACGAAAAACCCCAAAATTCCCAAAAAGTAGGGTTCTAAGGATTTTTACCTTGATTCGGACGTTAGGAGGAATTAGATGTTGAGAAATCCTTGTTCTCCAACCAAATATGTTGTTGCTAGAAGGAAGATTACTCCCAATCGCCTGAGATCGTCTCTCCCGATCGCTTCCCGTCGAAAATGAGTGAAGTAGGTGAGAAATGACGAAATGGGAGTCAACTGTCATATTTATAACTGTCCAGTCTAGCGCACGCTACGCCTCCATCATTAGCGTGCGCTAGCGAAGTCACCGGATAGTCCAGTGGTTTCTGCCGGTTCCGTTAGCGTGCGCTAATCGACTGTCTCTAGCGTGCGCTAGTCCAAAGTGTGGAACTTTCTGTCTGCCGCCCGCTCAACACTTAGCGTGCGCTAGCGCTAAGACTTAGCGTGCGCTATTTAATAACTCTAGCGTGCGCTAGCCGAAGTCTAGCGTACGCTACCTGATAGTCCAGAAAACCTGGCAACCTCACTGCCTCCGCTGACCAGCCCGGTAGCGTGCGCTACGGACGAATGATAGCGTGCGTTACTAACCACGAATAGCGCGCGCTAACAACTCCTAGCGTGCGTTAAACCGCCAGTCCAGAGAGCAGTTCGAAATACTGGTTCTGACCTGATTGATCCTCTTAGCGCGCGCTACGGCCTCAAAGCTAGCGTGCGCTAATCAAGCAGATTTAGCGTGCGTTAGCCTAAGCCTAGCGTGCGTTAAATCTCTGGCCCAGAACAATTCCGCAAGGTCTAAACGACATGATCAAAAACCAATCGAGATACGAACTCAATAACCATATTACCAACATCTCCAAGCATTTACAGAGCGACAAAATAAGGAGGATGACAGAGTCAAACAGTCAATAAAAGTACGGGTATTACATAATTAACCAAGGACATTTGACGAGATCTCTGAGGGTTAATTAATCAGGGGTCTTGAGCAGTTTTTGGGCGAACAAAAGGCTGTGTCCTTGATTATACTATGTTGACATTTTGTGTTTTGGGTCGAGGACCCCGTGTGATGTTGAGATGTTTGATCTCGTGTTGATATTATTTGGATTGGGTCGAGAACCCCGTGGGAAATATTTGTGAAGACTCGCTTGTGTTGATTGAATGGTTTTCTTGCAAATTGCTTTCCGCCTATTGGTCGAGGACCCTGTTGATTTTGGAATGAGTATGATTTGATAACCCTAAATTGTTTTCTATTAAAACTCTCGATGGCACTTTAAACGGTTTTATATATTGTTTTCCCTTGATTTGTGATCTTTCGGTTTTGAAGTGTTTTACCCAAATTCATGCCTCGGGAAGTACTTTTCATTACGTTGAATCTTTGAGGATTTCTTGGTTATTGTTAATCATGGAATGTGAATTGTATGGCTCGTATTTGCACTTTGTTCTTGCACTAGCAAAACAGTGGAGTTTTGCTAACCCCCGAGTATTCGGGGGGTGGATGTCTATTTTTGCATTCAGGTTTTGGAGCATAGCACAGGGTCGGCACGAAGGATGATGAAAGATGAACGATACTAATCACACGAGGATCCATTGATGTCGTATTGGTCTAGTTGTATTTTCTTTTCCGCTGCAGTATATTTTCCCCGTTGTACGGGAGTTTATTGTATTTTGACCCCTGCGTGGGTATGTGTTTGGAATTGAGTTGAATGTTATTATTGAAAGACCAAGTCGGTCTACTGGGTCATTTTAGCCTCAAAGGCGATGTTTAGATGTTTGATTTTAGTTATCAGCCCGGTAGATCCTCGAGGAGAGGGTCTACGGCGTGTAATATCCCTGAGCGGATTGGGGGTGTTACATGTAGTTTATGAGCAGATTTGAATTAATTAGCGGCTGAATTTCAATACACTCAATTTCGTGAACAATCACAATATTTGATGACGCCAATGAAATTCTTCTTCATATTGAGTCGAAAAATAAATGAGTGATCGAGAGCAACCATTAAAGGGAGTCGTGTGTATCATGAGTGGGAAAGAAATAATCAGCCTTTTGGGGGGAAACCTTGCATTTTGGAATTACAAAATAAAACCGTGTTTTAACTTCAAAATCATTTGTAGATTTATTTTGAATCTTGATTCATTTATATCGACTGTATAAAGCTGGTTGTTGTGTATTAATGGCATTTTGATCTCCTTTTCTCTTTTTATATAATTTTTTTTTAATTTATGTGTGTATTAATTTTCTTATTTTTGTCTTATTTTTATTTTTATTTTAGAGCGTGAATAATAAAGAGTCTTGCTCGGGACTAGCAAGAATTCAAGTTTGGGGGTGTGATAAGTATCAGTTTTACACACTTATCCATGGTTTGTATCGATAAATTTCACCCATAATTGAGCTAGTCTACTCATTCTTTGCTTTTAATTAATTAGTTTTTAATAATTTTATTTTTATTGGATGATGATGTAAATCTAGTCTTAATCGGATTGAATAACTGATTTACTCAAGAAATAACATATTTATTAAATATTCTCTTTGTTGAATTTTGATATATTCATGTTGTAGGGCTTTCCGAGACGAATTCGGCGGTCTTTCCGGATTCAAAGTCAGAGTTATATATCAAAAGTTATCATCCGAAGAAGATTTGGGGCAAAAACGCAAAGTCTGAGAAATTCTGGGCCGAAAACGTAACTCTCAAAGCAGCCAGTGAGCAAATTGACGAAGCCAAGTTACGGCCGTAACTACTAAATGTTATGGCCGTAAGCCATCCAAGTTACGGCCGTAACTCCTTAATGTTACGGTCGTAACTCTTGACAGATTGTTAAAATTTGTCTAATTTTTTATACTTTTTGTATATTATTGAGGGGATGGATGACATTGATCCGATCTATTGTAATAATGCTGGAGTTTTGGAGCTATTAGATGACTTTAGGTGTATAAATAGACCCCTTAGATCCTTCATCATTCATCATTCATCATATAATTGAGTGATTTGTGTAAGTGTGGTATAGCATATGTTGTTCAAAGATTTTATTGCTTCTTTCTCCTTTATCTACTAAGGGAGTGAGGATCAATTATTTCTCTTGATTCAACTAATAATGACCACCAAAGCTTGTATTATGTATATTAAACCCTTCATGGGCTAAGATACCTTTAGTTGGGATTATAAACAATGTTAGTTATGTTATTTATGTTTGTATAAAGATCTATTGTGAATTATTTATTATTGTGTGTGATTTTCATTGTTTTATCAATCTTTATTTATTTGGCCAATAAATGACGATATTTATGGTCTTCATATGTTTCGAAAGAAAATATGTTTGATTAGATCAAATGATCTTCACTCTAAGTTGTTCTAGGGGATAGAAATATACCTCTAGACCTTAGATGATTCTTTGAGTTATTTTCATAAATCCTAATGCTATGTATTGAAGCCAATCAACATAGAAATATAGTGGATTGATTCAATATGTAATGGGCGTTTTATAGTTCGAAAGAGAAACCGTCTTTTTAAGGAAAATCGAATCTACACAACATAATAAGTAAATTCATCTTATGATCTCCTATACATCTTCTATAACTAATGACGAACTAAGTTTGTAATCCCAACTATTTCATTTTATCGTTAATCAATCTATTATTATCGCAATCTTTTTATTTCCTTAAAATATTAGAACTATTATTGCATTTTCTTTGCAATTATTAAACCAAACTCTTTAATTGTGTGTTTCACTCATCTTAGTATCTATAAAAATAGACTAATAGTGTATAATTCAAATTATAACCAAACTTCCTCGTGGGATCGATAAACCGGACTCAAAAAGTCCACTTACTACTTGATACGATATTGTGCACTTGCGATAGTTACACTAAGAACGTGTCAACTTTTTGGCGCCGTTGCCGGGGAAGTATAAGTTATATTTGAAATCTTACATTGTAAACTATTTTTATAGGTACAAATTTCTCGACATTGTAACTTAGTACTCAATTGTGTTTGTCCGGTCAAGTGGCGGATAACGGTACTCCGTGACTATTAAAGTAGGATTTTTCAGTTTCCCACAACAACTGATATTTGTAGATATTTTCTTCAATTATTTTCATTGTCTTTTTTTTATCATGGAAGAAACTTTGAATAAAATCGAAAAAAGATTTCCCTTTCTGAGCAAAAATGTCATTTTAAAGATTTATAAGACGAGACTTGAAAGGATGAGGTTGCTTATGAATAAAAGCATACCTTTTGACATAAGATTCATAATTGAAGCCAAAATAAGAATAGAAGGTGAATTCACAGAAACACTGACTAGATTTTTACGAGGGCTTGGAAAAAGTTCATATGCCAAGAAACGACGAACAAAGATGATAGCCGTTTGCTATAAATGTGCTAGATGGAACCGTAATTTGAAATGTCGATCTTTAGGAATTCAATCTATAAACAGAGAAGATAAAATTCAATTCATTAAGGATGGTCTGAATAAAGAGAATTTAGATGATATCAAAATTTCTCTTGACACGCATCCTAGTGGACTTGTACATTATGGAATTCAATGTTTGTGGAATAAATTCAAATCAGAATATGAACAACGTCTTGGGAATCTGACGTTAAAAGACCCTGTTTGCCAATTTGTAAGAAAATTGGATGGGAAGCTTCTCCCCGACTCATAGAAGGCGTTTAGGCCGTTTCTGAACGTAAAATCAGAGGAAGATGTGAGCCACAATCACAACTACTGTACATACGCGTAAGTATCTTTTATTTTTGTCGTGTGGTGAGATTTTCTGAATAAAAAAATGTGATAACGCGATAAATGCATTCATTATTCTATTGAGTAGTTGAAGCGCAATCAACGCAATCACAAACTTGTTAAACAATTTTTACCTTCTTTTTCTTCTATAAATAAACTTTGAGCTTCTTTCTTTTATTCATCCCTCAAACTTGTACTTTTCTTCTTTTTCTCTCTAAAAAATTTTTCTTTTCAAAAATGGAGTCATCATCTTCCACAAAAAAATTTAGCACAGTCTGCATTTTTGGTGGAGCTAGTTATGGAAAAGAGGCATGCTTTACTGAAGCCGCCCACAACTTGGGTCGTACCTTAGGAGAAAAATGCATTCATGTAGTTGACGGAGGAGGAAGTCTAGGATTAATGGGACGAGCTGCTGCTTCTGCCTATATGGAAGGAGTAAGAGTGTTGGGAATAATTCCAAAACCTCTGGCTGAAAGTAAAATCACCGGGTCAACTATTGGAGATGAGTTTAGATCTGTAAATATGCAAGATCGCATAACTCACATGATAAATAATTCTGGCGCCTTTATCACCCTTCCCGGTGGTTTTGGCACTCTTGAGGAACTTTTTCATGTGGTTACCAGAGCCCAGCGAAATGTTCATCAAAAACCAATAGGTCTGCTTAATGTCATTGGTTTCTTTGATGGTTTACTATCTTTCATCGACTACTCTGCTGAAAAGGGTTTTATTTACGAGCGTTCTAAACGAATAATAGTCGTTGCAACAACACCAGAAGAATTACCGTGAGAAAACAAAAAGTGGATTCATTCCTCTGCCTTTGATAACCCATGTCGGACCTCTTGTATTTTTACTTTCTGTCGTTTGTAATAATCATGCTAAATGGTGGCAGCTTAAGTAAGTTTCTTCTTGATCTCTTGACGCGCATCTATTCGCGATTTATGTATTCTTATTTTATTGCTGTAATTTTTATTGCGTGTTTTTTTTATAGAAGCATTGATGGCAGCGAAAGGTGACTCTTCAGACTTTCTTGATGCGCATTTTAAAAATTGTGTTATACTTATTAGTATATTTTATTTTGTTTTGTTGTGTGCCTTGTATATTTATTCTCTTGCAGATTCTAAAAGGAATTAGCTCAAACATCAACTTTCTTAACAGGGAGTATTCTGTTTTTCTGCATTGTTTTTTATTTTATTTTTTTAAAACTGAGGACAGTTTTATTTTCAAGTTTGGGGGTGGTTTGTTTAATTATTTTGGTGTGTTGGAATTTTAGTGTATTTTGATTATTTTGGTTATTTGCCTTAATTTTTTTTATTATTATATATATATATATTGTATATTGATTTGTGAGATTTCTAGATCTGGCCATAACACCAATAAATTAGCTATATACAAGCTTCTAAAATCGTTTTAACCGGTAAAAAAAATTGTATATTCCAAAAATTTTGAGCCTTAATCTCTCTTTCCAAGCCTTGTAGTTATCATATAAATCGAGTCATTCGTTACCTTGAGAAATGAAGAATCAGTCGGTTGATGAAAAATAGAACTGAAATTTACTTAATTCGTGGAGTTTTTGAATTTTCATGCTGAACGAAGAAATGATTTTCTGCAAAAATTCTATTCCCTAAAAAAAGGAGTCATTGGTGAAAAGAGCTACACATTAGCAAATAACGGTGTGAAAGCTATCACCTAAAAAAAATGACGAAAAGGAGATGTGTTGAGCAGCAACAGCTGCCTAATTTTGGGGGTCTTAAATTTTGCGAAAAATAAAGGACTAACCATTGTTGGTGCGTATCTGCCGTCTCACAGAAAATTTGGTGAAAAGAGCTACACGTTAGCAAATAACGGTGTAAAAGCTATCACCTATTAAAAAAATGAGATAGAAATTGTGTTGGTGAAAAGAGCTACACGTTAGCAAATAACGATGTGAAAGCTATCACTAAAAGGGATGTAGTTTATGAGCAGATTTGAATTAATTAGCGGCTGAATTTCAATACACTCAATTTCGTGAACAATCACAATATTTGATGACGCCAATGAAATTCTTCTTCATATTGAGTCGAAAAATAAACGGCCGTAACTACTAAATGTTATGGCCGTAAGCCATCCAAGTTACGACCGTAACTCCTTAATGTTACGGCCGTAACTCTTGACAGATTGTTAAAATTTGTCTAATTTTTTATACTTTTTGTGTATTATTGAGGGGATGGCTGGCATTGATCCGATCTATTGTAATAATGCTGGAGTTTTGGAGCTATTAGATGACTTTAGGTGTATAAATAGACCCCTTAGATTCTTCATCATTCATCATTCATCATATAATTTTTCCACTTTTTGTAATATTTTCTTTTTGTGTGAAGAACACACTTGTGTTCTTGAGTGATTTGTGTAAGTGTGGTATAGCATATGTTGTTCAAAGAGTTTATTGCTTCTTTCTCCTTTATCTACTAAGGGAGTGAGGATCAATTCTTTCTCTTGATTCAACTAATAATGACCACCAAAGCTTGTATTATGTATATTAAACCCTTCATAGGCTAAGATACCTTTAGTTGGGATTATAAACAAGGTTAGTTATGTTATTTATGTATGTATAAAGATCTATTTTGAATTACTTATTATTGTGTGTGATTTTCATTGTTTTATCAATCTTTATTTATTTGGCCAATAAATGACGATATTTATGGTCTTCATATGTTTCGAAAGAAAATATGTTTGATTAGATCAAATGATCTTCACTCTAAGTTGTTCTAGGGGATAGAAATATACCTCTAGACCTTAGATGATTCTTTGAGTTATTTTCATAAATCCTAATGCTATGTATTGAATCCAATCAACATAGAAATATAGTGGATTGATTCAATATGTAAGGGGCGTTTTATAGTTCGAAAGAGAAACCGTCTTTTTAAGGAAAATCGAATCTACACAACATAATAAGTAAATTCATCTTATGATCTCCTATACATCTTCTATAACTAATGACGAACTAAGTTTGTAATCCCAACTATTTCATTTTATCGTTAATCAATCTATTATTATCGCAATCTTTTTATTTCCTTAAAACATTAGAACTATTATTGCATTTTCTTTGCAATTATTAAACCAAACTCTTTAATTGTGTGTTTCACTCATCTTAGTATCTATAATAATAGACTAATAGTGTATAATTCAAATTATAACCAAACTTCCTCGTGGGATCGATAAACCGGACTCAAAAAGTCCACTTACTACTTGATACGATATCGTGCACTTGCGATAGTTACACTAAGAACGTGTCACGGACCACAACCAAACCCTCTTGATTCCCTAAAAACCACGAAATATACCATGAATCCATAGGGAAACTAAGAATACCAACAAGATTAATCATATTCATCATGAATTAATCAACAAAACGGAACGAATCGGACAAAAACGCGAAAACCCCCAAATCTTCCCAAAAGTAGGGTTCTAAAGATCTAACCTTGATTCACTGGATCAAGGGATGTTATAGGATGATTGATCAATGATATAACCTCTAGAACTTCGTGGATTCGTTGTCTAACAACATGGATTCGCCTCCTCCGAACCTCCAGCCACGGACAGAAAATAAAGGAAATGAAAAACGAGTGAAAATGAGGCTGCTCTGTCATATATATACTAGGCCGGACTAGCGTGCTCTAACCTTCCCGGACTAGCATGCGCTACCGGCCAGTATCGGCCTAGAACCCTCGGCCAGGGCCCGCACGACCCGGCACTGCCGACCGTGACCTGCCCGCCCGACCCCGGTAGCGTGGGCTGCGCGGACGCTAGCGCGCGCTAGCCGACCTGTCCAGTAACCTCTGGACTAAACAGCTCGCCTAGGTAACGTTCTCTAATCGGCCGATAGCGTGCGCTACACCTACTGGTTAGCGTGCGCCACGACCAACAGTAGCGTGTGCTATCTGCCGATCCTACCCGAGTCCAGAACCTCAGAACCCCTCTGCCCAGATCCGATAGCGTACGCTGGGCCGGTCGACAGCGTATGCTACACCTGTCGAGTTAGCACGCGAAGCCTTCTGGCCGTAGCGTGCGCTACGCCGGTTCCTGCCGTGCCTGCTCGGCCAGTGCCCAGCACTTCCGACAGTGCCGCACCTGTCCGGCCAGTGCTCAGCCGCCATGACCCGACGACTCGATTTTCGAAAACGTATGGAACGAACACGACGAAATGCTCGCGGGCAGCATCAACGACCGAAATGAAAACACAATGCAATAATTAATCATATGCGACCAAGAAAAGAGTCGAGACAATAAATACAGATACGGATACCCATAACTTTTAGGAATTACAAAATGGCCCAAAATGCCCGAAATTCACGATACGTGATCGAATAACCAAACCGAAGTTCACAACACGTCTAACAAAGTTAAATGGACTTACGGAAAACTCGAAACAATAGTTTCAAATGAGATCCACAAGAATCAAACTCAAGTGCGGAAAAGTCGCTAAGAAACACGGAACTCAACAGAACGACATCGAAACGAACTCGAATGTAAAAAAGTGTAGAATTAATCATTCTAGAAATGACGAAACAGGCACAAGCGAGTCATCAAAAACGGACTCTCGCCAAAAAAACAAAATTACTGGAAATCGAAATTGCGGATATTACATACTACGTAGTAGGGAGAAGCAATATCCCGCCAGGAAAACTCAATGAGGTACACAAGAATCGAAAACTCACGCCCAAACGGCGAAACGTTACGAACAACGCAAAGAAACATACGGCGTGAAAACGCGCTCCACGACGACCAACACAACGCTACAGGTAGAGACATAATAAAACTAACAAGTGACAAGCGTCATCAAATAGATAATATCATCAAGTCAATTATCTGAACAGTCGCAAAACACAAGGCATCTATTACAAGGAAACACGAATTGTCGAAAAAATAGAAATGATGCGTACAACAATCTGCAAAGGTGACCACGATCGAATCAATAATGATCGAACAACAATGATTGAATAGCAATGATAGAATCAACAATGATCGAACAACAACGATCGAAAAAAAATGATCGAACAACAATGATCGAAAAATAAGGATCGAAAAACAACGACCGAAAAATAATGATCGAACAACAATGATCGAACAACAACGATCGAAAAACAATGATCGAACAACAACTCCGAAGTTCACACTTCAACTCAAGACGTTAAAAGAGCTGGTAGGAACTAAAAGATGTTACTTTCGAACAAGGTTCACAAGAATTGAACCAAACTCGGAAAAGTCACAGCAATAACCAGATCAAACCAAAACAAGATCACAGCTTGTTCGAACGATAAAAACCAAAATACAGAACAAGTTCAGAGAGTATCAACGAACACGAGCGAGTCGATGGAATTGGGAAAGAGAAAATGCAAAAGTAAAAAATAATACGGGGATTACCTTCGACCTCGCCCCAGAAACTCACAACAACGGAACCAAGGTAACAATACAACAAGCATCCGACACAACGGGGAACAATCACCGATGCACACAATCATACCAACCCAAGCTCTAACAGCTCGCATATATGCGATAACGCACAAATCACTACGAGGCGACAACATCCAATACCAACATCAGTCCTCTCACAGAGGGCTACCACAACAACTGTGTGGCGAACGACTCAACGCTCACACCACCAATTTAATCACAACTTGGGGGTTAACACCCTAATGGGAGTACGAACATCACACATATATTCCCGGACCGCAAACAGGAATGATAGGTTTTAAAAACGAAAACCACCTTTTGAAAATAATTTTGAAGCACCAGTTGATCTTGAGTATCATATATCAAAAAAGTAGTACAAACATCGTCATCGAGAGTTTGAAAAAAAAACCATCTTGCGCTTGAAAAAAAATGAGGACCACTTTTCTCTAAATTAAAACTTTTCAGCAATATTCGACCTTCAGGTCTAAGCAAATGCCTTTCTAGATCATTAGAAATATCTCAAAATATTTTGATCCTCGAAGTAGAATAAGTTTGAAACATAGCGTGGCGCTAGTAGGCATCTTGTGAACACTGCGAGAAAATAATTCATTTTAAAAGCACGTCTCGAGGTTTATTTTCTAAGATACTCAAGGTTTTTAAGAAGTACAATAGGCCAAAATGCCCAAAATTCACACGTATCAACATTCACTTTAAACACATCATAGCACACGCATCAAATCATTCAAAATCAAGACAGTGCATGAATTTTTCCGGAAACAAATAGTAAAATATTACAGTTCCTCCCGGGAATATTACGCCGTGGATTCCGCGCCGGAACCCACCATGCTAAAAACCGTTTACAAAACCATTTCAAAATAGTTGTAACACCCCAGATCCTCCTGGGAATATTACACGCCGTAAACCCTTCTCACCAGGATTTACCAGGCTAAGTAAAATTTTCCACGTCATTTCAAAAATGCCAAAAAGACCGATGACGGTAATATTTTCAAAACACTCGCAAAAGTCATTTAACAACACCAAATACCGTCATAGGAATATCGCCAAAACGATCAAGGCCAAAATGCCAAAACTCGGTTAAGGAAATCAGTTTTACGAAATAAAACTCAGCTTGCAAAATACCGAAAGTTATTTTGAAAGAACTCACATAGCGGATAAAATGCGGTTCGAAAATACATCAGCAGCGACGACACTCATCGTATAAACCAAATACGAGAGTTGAATAAACACATATCGTGAAATCAAAATCAAGAGAAAGATTCCATCATTTAACAACTAATCATACAAATAACTCGTCTCATACGAAACACAAAACAAAGAAGGGAGTCTTACATCCATAGGTCGTACGAAAATGACGATCGCCTCTCGATACTAATCACGACCAACGAACTCAGACGAAACATCGCGACGTGACTAAGTCAGACAAAATCCGACGATACAAAACTCAACAAACACAACTTGACCCGACAACCTAGGTTTCCACAAGCTAATATGATTTTTAAAATTGTATACTCTAGTTATTCGAAAATAAAACCGATAAGTTAAAAAATCGTTTTCAAGATCCTTTCAAACACGGCAAGGGTTTAACAGCGGTAGCATTTTATAAAATGTCCTAAGACACTTTTAAACACGACGTTCAAATACCGACAGAAGGTTTTATTTGAAAATACAAGACTGGCTCGCCCAAATTCATGTCACTTTTCAAAAACCCACAATACGGTCATGTCTAAGAAATTTTCAAGCATGCACGCCGCATGTATTATTATTAATAGAAACACATTGGTTGTAAATAACAACAATTAGCCAAGTACCATCAATTCCCGAACACACGCATATACGGCATTCAAAAATCACCAGTTCAACAAGCGCAACTCGCAAACACTAATTTCAAGGATATGTCAAACTATCTCTTCAAGTTTAACAGCATAACTAATGAACACCGATTCAAACACATGTCAAAACCATCTATGTGAGTTTCTCAACAAACTCTGTCATCGATACCTTTCCCGGAACATATCAATGTTCAAAACTTCCACATCATACTGCACCCCTCGGTGTCCAAACTATCAGTACATTCGGCTCAACATACATTAGTATATCGCAATTACCAAACACAGATTCCATCATACAACAAAAGATTAGAGAGTCAAGCCCCCTCACAATATACCACGGAGCAAATCTCGGATCTTCCGATCACCAACGATCCAACCAGGGCTAGGAAGTTTAGCGATGGAAGGCTCACAAGATGACAAACGGCCAAGCCCAGAACGGCGTACATACTCCAGAGAGATAAACGACTGCAATATTAGAATCAAAAGTACACGGACCGGATGGATCGAAAAAAACTCGACGATAAGTACGAGCGAGACAATCACAGTTCAAGAAGTGGAAATACAATACGAGAAAATAAGAGGATCGAGTAAGGAAAACTTACGAGCACTGGATGTACTGAGATGCCGACAGCGGTGCGACAATGTGTAAACAAAACACAACTAGGCCCAAATAACCGACAAGCCTAGGTATCCATAAACCTAGATCTCCGGTACCATTTTCTGTAACACCCCCAAGATATTCGAGGTCTATTACAGCGCCGTAGACCCCTACATGGGACCCACCAGGCTAGAACAAGAAAACACCCCTCGACTAACCGTCTCGGTTAGCAAGGAAACAAATGTTAACAACATGAACATAAAATAACTCGTCCGGTACAACCGGCATAATAAACACCAACTGCCAAATATAGTAACTTTAACGAAGACCAATCACAATCCGAAGGAAAAGCCTAAGTACTCGCGAGTACAATCTATAAGTTTACAATTTGGAAAACAATCATATCAAAAGAGACAGTAGGAATAATAAGACTCAATTGCACATGTCAATAACCTTGGCCGACATCCTCGTACCATCCCAGTGCCCGCTCGTCTGGCTGAACATAACCTGAAATCCATAACAAGAATTTCCCCAAAACGGGTACCCAAAGGCGTTAGCAATTACGCTAGTACAAGTATTCAAGGAAACCAATCGCTTACACATTTCATAGTACAATGCACCAAATCATTTCAAAACCAAAACCAGACATGTCTTTTCCGGAAACAAACAATCACAATCAAATTTGCCTAGGACGGGGACGAAGCCACGAATCTCACTCGAGGCCTCTCAGGACCCTCCCGAGCTGGCCACATTCATAAAACAAATAAAGCACACACGTCACCTAGGACCGGAACGAAGCCACGAATCCCACTCGAGGCCTCTAAGGACCCTCCCGAGCTGGCTAGCGAAACAAACTCATGAATCCAGGAGCCATAGATTCCCTCGAGGCCCCGTCGGACCCTCCCAAGGTGAGCAAATCACATACAATATACATTACCATTTCACGTTAAGCATAAAGGTTTCCAAAAATACATGCCTTGAATAATGGACGACGCAAAGAATAGAAAAGAAGGTCACCGGTGAATGCTAGGAACCAATGAAACCGAACCTTACGATTCGAAGAATACAATCACAACCATTTCTAAACGAATACGGAGTTGAAATACACTCGAAACCCGCCTACGATTCATGTATATTCGTATAAAAATGACAACGAGGGCGGACCACAACTAAACCCTCTCGATTCCATAAAAACCACGAAATATACCATGAATCCATAGGGAAACTAAGAATACCAACAAGATTAATCATATTCATCGTGAATTAATCAACAAAACGGAACGAATCGGACAAAAACGCGAAAACCCCCCAAACTTTCCAAAAGTAGGGTTCTAAAGATCTAACCTTGATTCGCTGGATCATGGGATGTTATAGGATGATTGATCAATGATATAACCTCTAGAAATTCGTGGATTCGTTGTCTAACAACATGGATTCGCCTCCTCCGGACCTCCAGCCGCGGACAGAAAATAAAGGAAATGAAAAACGAGTGAAAATGAGGTTGCTCTGTCATATATATACTGGGCCGGACTAGCGTGCGCTATCCTTCCCGGACTAGCATGCGCTACCGGCCAGTATCGGCCCAGAACCCTCGGCCAGGGCCCGCACGACCCGGCACTGCCGAGCATACCTGCAGACCGTGACCTGCCCGCCCGACCCCGATAGCGTGCGCTGCGTGGACACTAGCGCGCGCTAGCCGACCTGTTCAGTAACCTCTGGACTAAACAGCTCGCCCAGGTAACGTACGCTAATCGGACGACAGCGTGCGCTACACCTGCCGGTTAGCATGCGCCACGACCGATAGTAGCGTGCGCTACCTGCCGATCCTACTCGAGTCCAGAACCTCAGAACCCCTCTGCCCAGATCCGATAGCGTATGCTGGTCCGGTCGACAGCGTGCGCTACACCTGCCGAGTTAGCGCGCGTAGCATTCCGGCCGTAGCGTGCACTACGCCGGTTCCTGCCGTGCCTGCTCGGCCAGTGCCCAACACTTCCGACAGTGCCGCACGTGTCCGGCCAGTGCTTAGCCGCCATGACCCGACGACTCGATTTCTGACAACGTACGGAACGAACATGACGAAATGCTCGCGGGCAGCATCAACGACCGGAAATGAAAACATAATGCAATAATTAATCATACGCGACCAAGAAAAGAGTCAAGACAACAAATCAGATACAGATACCCATAACTTTTAGGAAATTACAAAATGGCCCAAAATGCCCAAAATTCACGATACGTGATTGAATAACCAAACCGAAGTTCACAACACGTCTAACAAAGTTAAACGGACTTACGGAAAACTCGAAACAACAGTTTCAAACGAGATTCACAAGAATCAAACTCAAGTGCGGAAAAGTCGCTAAGAAACACAGAACTCAACAGAACGACACCGAAACGAACTCCAATGTCAAAAAGTGCAGAGTTAATCATTCTCGAGATGACAAACAGTCACAAGCGATTCGTCAAAAACGGACTCTCGCCAAAAAAAGAAAATTACCGGAAATCGAAATTGCGGATATTAGAGCCACGGCACGAAGCCGCATCACAATTAGGGCCGAAGCCATGGCACGAAGCCGTATCACAATTAGGGCCGAAGCCACAACACGAAGCCGTATCACAATTAGGGCCGAAGCCATGGCACGAAGCCGTATCACAATTAGGGCCGAAACCACGACATGAAGCCGTATCACAATTAGGGCCGAAGCCACAGCACGAAGCCGTATCACAATTAGACCATCTAATGGTCGTGACCTACTAAATTGTAGGTGTTGGGAAACCAACTGCGAAGTTTCAAGCCCCAAACTTACCCATAATGAGATCATAAGCATGACCGTGACCTACTGAGTTGTAGGTGTTGGGAAACCAACCGCGAAGGTTCAAGCCCCCAAGCTTACCCATAATGAGATCACCCGGTGACCGTGACCTGCTGAATTGCAGGTGCTCGGAAACCAACCACGAAGGTTCAAGCCCCAGACTTACCCATAATGAGATCATAAACATGACCGTGACCTACTGAGTTGTAGGTGTTGGGAAACCAACCGCGAAGGTTCAAGCCCCAAGCTTACCCATAATGAGCACTAGCCGAGACTAGCCTCCAAAACATAATTAATCACAAACGGCAACGATCCGAAGATTACCAAATTCACAAGAAATATAGTGTGTTGCCTTGAGTCGGCCAACACGATGATAGTAACTCACGGATGGGCACCGTCCTCGGCGTTCCCAATTTAATACCTCGATTACCTTAGAATGGTCAATCGATAACAACGACACATCGGATAGGAACTATCCTCGACAGCCCCAATTCAATACCCCAATTGCCTTAGAATGGACAACCGATAACAATGATGCAGCGGATGATTCAATACCTCGATTGCCTTAAAACGGCCAATCGATAACAATGATACAATGAATGATTGAGCACCTCGATTGCCTTAGAACGGCTAATCGATGACAATGATACAATGAATGATTGAACTCCTCAGTTGCCTTAGAACAGCCAATCGATAACAATGAATGATTGAACTCCTCGATTGCCTTAGAACGGCCAATCAATAACAATGATACAATGAATGATTGAACTCCTCGGTTGCCTTAGAACGGCCAACTGATAACAATGATACAATGAATGATTAAACTCCTCGATTGCCTTAGAACGACCAATCGATAACAATGATACAATGACTGATTGAACTCTTCGATTGCCTTAGAACAGCCAATCGATAACAATGATACAATGAATGCCTCAGCACCTTTAATCGGCTACCGACGACGGAGATCAGAACGAAGACGACAATGCCTTCAATCGGCCAATACAACATGAATGACAGGACGCCAACATTAATAAAAATGATTACAACAACGTCTTAGATCGACATCAATATTAACAACAACAACCGATACATCGATACCACGAACCGGTGATCGATAATAACATTAACAACGAATATTTCAATGCCTTACCGGCCATTACTGAATGATAATAAACATTTGGCATAATTTCCGAAGAGTATCATATCGAACGATCCCCTTGTTGTGTCCAGAATTACACACCTCAACAGGCGATCGGCACAAACGACAGGTGACCGAGTTAGAGTCGAATAGACCAAGGCAGATTTGCCGATCGGAGATCCCAGATCAAGCCCAAGTGCCGAGCGATCGACATCTAAGGCGATCATCTCTTGGCACCTGGCGATCGACTCTGGTGCGCGGCCAATGACGACCACCTCATGCCATGCAAAGCCAGAATGTCTAGTTGGCAAAGGCCGAAGCTTAGTACAGAGACCCACGTGCAGATCCGGAAAAGGCGCCGCAGGATATGGATCATTAACCACAGCCTGTCACCAATCTCACCTACCGACAGACCCGCCGAAAGGTGCAAAGTGGGACCTCCCGGGACAGTGACTCAGGATGCGTGCAGACTTCTCATCGATCCGACATTAGATTGCCGCCAAGAAGAACATGACTTTAAGGCAACCAACCCATGTGCTAAAAGACGATCGCCCCCTTATTATAATAAAGGAAAGGCGATCCCCCAGCTGCGATCAATCCTATAAATAGAAGTCCTCATGCACTTGGAAAAGGGGCTGCTCTCTGGCTTTTCTTATGGCTTGGCTTTCACTCTCTTGGCAACGCTATACACTTCGGACATATCTCTCTCTCACTCTCGAAACCTCTTAATCCTAAGACGGTCGGCTGAAACGAGAACAAGAACACACAGGGCTTTGCTCAAGAGCTAGATAACTAGGATCTTTTACACTCATTGTAATCGTATTCTTACATTAATATTTGTACTCAAACGTATTCGTATTAATAACATCTCGTGAGAGCATTCAATCCCGGGCCTAACAAACCCGGCAAATCTTGTGTTATTTACATTCCCACGGACGTGCTCCCACAACTTTGTTTGTTGTCCATCCATTCCAGCAATATCTATCTCCGGATAATATTTTGGGCAACAACAATTGGCGCTAGAAGAAGGGTATCTTAACCTTCATTTCAATTCCAACCGTTTCGAAGAACACTCACTGTTCTCCGGAGCATATACCTGAAGAAACACTCACTATTCTTCAGAGAAAAACCTTCAGAATCATGGTGTCTTCCACCACAACGAAGAGAGCCACTCTTAAAATCGCCGAACGCCTTATTCCGACTCAGTCCAAGCCTCAACCTGTGGCAGAGGGTAGCCGCGGCGACGCGAGACTCTCAATCCCGCACCTGAGGGGCGGCCCCAGCTTTTCGCTCGACCAGTTCTAAATCGCGGAACAGATCGAGGAGGCTATGGCCATCCTGAGGGAGGGACGGAGAGCATTCGACGCGCCCGCAATTACCCCATCGTCCATCCGCTGCGCGGGCAAGCGGAAGCTCAAGGGGTTACTTGACGAGCGATCGTCAGGAAGCCCCGACTCACGAGCATAAGCACTCGCGAGGCAGAGTGGTTCCATTTTCATCCGCCTAGGCAGTGACCCATCATGGCGACCGGGGCATTCTGGCCCCAGCCACGAGTCGACGGTGCCCGAATTCGTCACCAGGAGTTCAGCATACCCAACTCCCAGAAGGCAGGCCGACCATATGACTCCTCGCCGAAGAACCAAGATCGGGGGCGACGACCTCATCGCCTACCGCGGAGCCAAGAGATCGGTACACGATCACCTCGGCACTCGCTCTGAGAGCCGAACCAGAAGTGACCAAGCTACGGCGATGGCCGCTATGCAACGCCAGCTCGATGACATGAAGGCGCTCCTAGAAACTGGGGCAGGCGCCAATAGCAAGATCACCGGGCCGAGCAAGCCACTTGCGGTCCACATCGAGCTAGCCCCCGTGTAGCGTAGGATCGCTCCTCCGCAAACACCTTTGTACGAGGGGAGGTCAGACTCCGAGACTCACCTGAGCAAGTTCCGGGTCTACATGACCGGGTGTGGGGCATCAGACGCGACCAGGTGCCGTATGTTCCCGTTAACGCTGGGCGACCTGGCCCACAGGTGGTACATCTCATTGCCACCGTGATCCATCAGTTCCTTTGAACAACTGGCGAACAACTTCACATCGTACTTCGCCACCAAGGTCGCTCGACCAGAAGGTCCCCACCGCATGATGAAAATCAGGCAGGGGGAAGACGAATCCAATGCAAACTACATTGACCGTGTGGATGAGATAATCCTCAACGGTGAGCCCGTAAGCGACGAGATCGCCCTATACTTGGTCCTAGGGGGATTCGATGGTCTTTCGCCTATTTTCAGGCATCTTATGAAGGACATCCCCCCGACCTACGCGATCTTCCGCGCCAAGGCCGCAGACATTTTGGCCAGGCAAAGGTTACTTTTTCACCTATAAGCAACGCGATCGGCGACCGAACGATGATTACCAGTCTCCCGACCCGATCGGCAGAATCAAATGCCGCGATCGGCATCAGAACGACGATCATCAGTCTTCTAACCCGATCACCAGAATCAAGCAACATCTCCAAAAACGGAGGACTCGCTCGCCATCTACAGTTCATCATCTAACATGATGGACTAAGGCACGAGATCGCCTCCCCCGCACAACCTACACCGTCGATGGTTGGCATCTAACATGATGATCCGAGGTAAAAGAGTGCAGCCATGGTCCTGGTGGTCGATGGAACCGACTGCTTCGGCCATGCAAGGTTCCTTTGGGCTGCGATCGCTCGCCCTTCGTTTAAATATGAGGCGGGCGTAGCCGAAGGACCCTGCAAACAAATCAGTGGACACGCTCGCCCGCCCTCAAAGGTTCATCATCTAACTTGGTGTACCCGGACAATGCGACGCGTCCAAACCCCCATCACAATGTATACCGTCGAGGATTGCCATCTAACATGACGATCCGAGGTAGAAAAGTGCTAACAAGCCGCGGACGTGGAGTCGATAAATCCGACGACGCCCCGCGCAAGGACTCCTCCAGACCGAGACCGCACGCCCTTCGTTTAAATATGAGGCGAGGCGCAACCTAACAGAGGACCCTCACAATAAAATGAGTCACAAGACAAACCTACAGTTGGAATGTCGCTCGCGCATAAGACACGGTCATGGAGGTCGGTTCATCGAACTCCGCGACTGTGCACGGTTCCTCAGCGACGAAACAATCAGCTTTCCACGAGGGATCGACAAAATTTGAAAATTGCAGGTACAAGACCGAAGATAGCTCGCCAATCGATCAGATCGCCCAAGTCCGAAACCAAAGTTTTCACAACGGGTCGCCCGTCTTTATCCTCAACAATCGCCAGTAAGAACCACCTCACCCCATGTCTTCAACATCGGAGCAAGCTGGGGGGTAATTGTTGTGTCGAGAATTATACACCTCAACAGGCGATCAGCACAGACAACAGGCGACCGAGTTAGAGTCGAATGGACCAAGGCAGACTTGCCGATCAGAGATCCCAGATCAAGCCCAAGTGCCGAGCCATCGACATCTAAGGCATTCGTCTCTTGGCACCTGGCGATCGACTCTAGTGTCCGGCCAATGACGACCGCCTCATGCCATGCAAAGCCAGCATGTCTAGTTGGCAAAGGCCGAAGCTCAGGGCAGAGACCCACGTGCAGATCCAGAAAAGGCGCTGCAGGACATGGATCATTGACCACAGCCTGTCACCAATCTCACCTACCGACAGACCCGCCGAAATGTGCAAAGTGGGACCTCCCGGGACAGCGACTCAGGACGCATGCAGACTTTTCATTGGACCGCACAGCTGGCTGCCAGCAGCAACCGTGGACTTTAAGGCAACCAACCCATGTGCTAAAAGACGATCGCCCCCTTATTATAATACAGGAAAGGCGATCGCCCAGCTGCGGTCAATCCTATAAATAGAAGGCCTCCTGCACTTGGAAAAGGGGCTGCTCTCTGGCTTTTCTTACGGCTTGGCTTTCACTCTCTTGGCAACGCTATACACTTCGGACATATCTCTCTCTCACTCTCGAAACCTCTTAATTCTAAGACGGTCGGCAGAAACGAGAACAAGAACACACAGAGCTTCGCTCAAGAGCTAGATAACTAGGATCTTTTACACTCATTGTAATCGTATTCTTACATTAATATTTGTACTCAAACGTATTCGTATTAATAACATCTCGCGAGAGCATTCAAGTTCGGGCCTAACGAACCCGGCAAATCTTGTGTTATTTCCATTCCCATGGACGTGCTCCCGCAACTTTGTTTGTTGTCCATCCATTCCAGAAATATCTATCTACGGATAATATTTTGGGCAACAACACCCCTAATATCAATTTACTTTTGAAGAGACTAAGTCTCGGAATGATACAACACATTCATACACATATATGATAACATTAATCTCATTGACTAGTACAAGTATAAAACTTGCCTCTGTAACACCCCCAGATTTAACCGGAAATATTACAGCGCCGTGGGCCCCGATATGGAACCCACAAGGCTAAAAGAAATTTTCACAAATATTTACAAATGCCCAAGAGGCCAACGACGGTACTATCTGTAAAAATTCACAAAGACTTATAAAAATCCATTTATCAAAAACCGTCGGAAAAACTCATTTGAAATCACAAGGCCAAACGGCCGAAACTCAAAAGTTTAGAAAATGGTTTCCAAAGTAACCTCAGTTACCAGATACCAAAAGAGCGTTTCAAAATACTCACGCAGCGGAAAAAGACCAACCAAAAAGATACTCTAGCAGCGGAATACAAGAACCAATCAAGAAACTCAATGCACAAGACATGTCCTAGCCAGTATGCTCCGGGAAGCTCATCTCTTCACGACCGCTACAAGCTCGATACTCCAAGAACCTAAAAAGAAATCCCACGACGGGGTCAGCCATAATATCCAACAATGATAACCGTCACATTACATTAATAATTATATACCAATGAGAATACAACATAAGAATACGACCAACGTAATATTACCGCCATAACTTTGCTTACTCAACTAATTCCCATCAGAATAACCATTATCACATTTCACATCCTGTACTCGATTAACCAATAAACTCGAACATAATATCTGTATTGTACCTCAAAGATAAGTATCAAGGAAATACGGAACAATACTCAAGATTCTTAAACTGTCATAACGAACTCGCGATATGGAAATATATCAGTTCTGACCAATACGATCCCTCAAATAACATCATCAAATCCCAAGGCGATAACCGATTGTCCATCAAAGACAAATACCAAAAGAAATATAGAACATACCTCGAGATGCGAAATACCATTACCATCACGTCAGTCTAATCCGAGACCAGATCAACACAACATACGGACATGGTCCTAACACAAGACCTACAAATGCATACTCATATGACAACGTCAATATGATCACAACAATAACGACAATGTATACTTATGGAAAACCCATAACATACATATGCACAATAACAACAACATATGGTAATCCAACGATCCAGCGCACACAGCTATAGATTCCCATGATGATCCCGTCGGACCAACGCATGGTGGCATTACCTGTCCAGCGATCCAGCGCACACAGCTATAGATTCCCATGATGATCCCGTCGGACCAACGCATGGTGGACATATGACAACAATGCACAACTGCACAGAACAACAGTGCACAATACACGACAACAACAATGCACAAATGCATGACAACAACGATACACGAATGTATCACGACATGATGGACACAAATGACAGAAATGATTAAAATACTTGCTCCGAGTCCTTCGAGAGCAATCTCGATATATAAACCATCACCAACCATTATTCTGAATATTCACCGATCCAAAACATCACGGACGGTAGATAATTCACGCTTTGTCAATACCATGATGTATCCTCGATAACAAGTATACCAACGACAATTGTAAATCATATACATTATGATTTAAATTCCCAAAACTCGAATACAACCTATAATTCCAAATCTCCTGTGATTACGATTATAAACATTGCTATACGAATTATAAACGAATGAAACTGAAACCATTCATTAATTATTATAAACTGAGCAAGTAATAACTTGCCTCGATACCGATACGATGATGATGAAGCCGCTACCAGTCACAATGCCTTCATCTACGGGCTCCTTGGTCCCGACCAAAGCAATTCACGAACATACTCGAACATGACCGCAACATACGATTATACTCACCGATCAATAATCTCAACCTATTGAAATAATCGATTAACATACAATCCGATAACAATCAATAACCGACATAGCCAACCAATCAAACTCAACGGCTCAACAATACCTCGATCATACACAAAACCAAACAATACAACTCAAACCAATCAAACACGAATTCAAGACAACACTATGATTCCACATTCAATCTTAAATACTTACAAGTTTCCTCCTTGTATATTCGCAATAAAACCAATTACCGATTATCATCATCAATCCGTACAATCCAATTAATTATAGATAATCATATTCCAAGAGTTCCACAACTTATTCGAAATCACATTCAAAGTCCCCAAACGGCATAATCCGATGTGTTCTAACATCTAAACAATCCTTATTCACAATTCAAGGTGTATGCAATCATGTTCTTCAACATATACACTTCTCATAACATCATGGATTACAACAAACTATCAAGAACATCGAGATTACTACGATTCCATAATCATAACGACATAATCAAGGTATTTGATCATCAATTCATTATCTTCCCTTAACAAAATTCCCATAATGACCAAGAATAATCACAACACTATCAATTCCATCACCATTCATACGAAAACATGTAGAATTTCCCAAGTTCTACTCATTGAGGCATTTCATCGAACACTTTGAAGGCATAATCCAAATCAATCATTTTAACGAAGAAATACTCGAATTTGTTCCACAAAACTTCAACGATAATGTATAATCTCAAGAATACAACAAGGTTCCATCAATAATCTGAGTTAAAACGAATCCATTCGGCCAAATCATCAAGAAACTCCAAAACTATCCAAAACCAAGTGTTTAGGTGTTCTTACCTTCGATCCGGATGGAAGATGATGTTAATCCATGATTCCAACTTCCAAAACATGTTGCTACATGATGTTATTACTCAAATCCATCAACTTTGCTGAAGAAATCGCGAGAGGAACGAAGAAAGATGAAAAATGACAAGGGTGACTCGGTCCAGGCCTTTTATAGGCCGAGACCTGCCGGCCAGTTACGTACGTAACCGGCGGGTCCTTACGTACGTAGCCGGACGCGCCTAACCTTCGTCCATTTCGCTCGGCGGCCTTACGCACGTAATCGGAAGGCGCCACGTGCGTAACGGGCACTTACGGCCGTATCGGACACGGCTTTACGTCGTTATCGGCCGATCCTTACGCCCCGAGTCCGCGACCGTGATCGGCCACCTATGAGTCACTGCCGACCATGCTCGGCCATTCCAACGAATCACGACCGGTCATGCTCGGCCATCCAGGTCATCTCGGCCACGACTCGGCCAGCCGCCCCGTAACGTACGTAACACTTATTCCGTTGCGTACGTAATACGTACGTTGACTTGCTACAGTATTATACTCGTATTACGTACGTAATACACCCTGTATAACGTACGTAACTCCATCCGTTGACTCACCTGTCCACATCTGCGCCGAAAGCCGCCGACACCGGGCCCCAACTGTCCGATTCCTCTTGTTACGTACGTAATGTTTTGGCCATAACGTACGTAACTCTTGTGATTTAGCGTACGTAAGTCTTCAACATTAGCGTACGCTAAGTATTCTATACTTAGCCAATTTCAATCATTCTGCTTTGTCTCGACATACCGAAAACACATATACACTTACTGAATACATATACTGAATCCAATAACATCCTTATACGATATACTCTATATCGAAAGTACGATAACCTGATACACAATATCCTCAAATGCAACTGTCGACCAGATACGACAATTATACCGATAGTGACATCTCAGTCCTTTATTTATTTATTTTATCCATAGTGTACAGATTCCACGCTGTACAATATAACTCGGATAAAATAATATCAAACAACAGCAGTAGAAATTCCGGATATTACAGCCTCAACCGAAGGCGATGAATTCCTTCCACGAACAACGAACGGTGTCCTCCGATAAACACAAGTACTCGAACAACCTTGAATAAAATACAATTCATTCAATAACAAAATATCAATCGAAATTAACACAACGACCGAAAGAAACTCTTTGAGACATTTAATCGAACACTAAATGTTCAAAGTTCCTCAAGAACCGAAGAATCATCAATCGGGTTGAACGAATCGAAGACATGGATATACAATCCATAGAACACGATTAATAATATTTACTAACATCAATCGATTCATCAAATTCGGATGAACAATGAAAATCAAGAAGAAATCCCGAAAATCAAATTCTATGAGATTTCTCCGGCGAAGAACAATGATTTGATGTTGATATAATCGACAAGAATCCTCAAAAATGCTTAGAAATGGAGTGGAATCGACCAAAAACTCGACTTCCCGATTTTCCTGTCGCCAGCCGCACCCGGGTGAAGAAATGATGAAAAAATGAGGTCTGCCCTGTCACTGCCTATATATGGCCGACAGGGTTACGGCCGTAACCGGAAGGTCTTTACGGGCGTAACCGGCATTCGTCAAATCCGCCCAGCGCCTGCCGATCGCTTACGGACGTAACTGACAGGGCCTTACGGCCGTAACTCGGCACTTACGACCGTACCCGGCAGGTCCTTACGGCCGTAATCGCATTCGTCCGAACACTGCCTGGCACCCGTACGGCCGTAACTGACAGCCCTTATGGACGTAACTGGCATTCGTTCGAACACTGCCGAGCACGTACGGCCGTAACCGGCACCTTACGGTCGTAACTCGGCCAGGCCACTCTGACGGCCCGGACGACGCCAAACCCGAACCTGAATATGAATCGAAGATACGGTTACGAAGTACTCGCAAATACGAATCCAAGCGCTAACAGAACACACGATTACGACCACCCGAAGGTTCGAAATTCGACAACGGAAAGTAGTTACCCCAAACTTTGGGAAATTACGAAAATGGCCCAAAACGTCCGAAATACACGATACACGATCGAAACACCAAGCCAAAGCTCGCAACATGAATAATAACATTAAATGAACTTACGAGAAACTCGAAACAACAGTTTCAGACGAGATTCGTAAAAATCGAACCCAAGTGCGGAAAAGCCGTTAAAGAGCACGGAACTCAACAAAATGATACTGAAACGAATTCGGATGACAAAAACTGCACAATTAAATATTTTCAAAATGACGAAACGGTCTCAACAGAGTCGCTAAGATGGACTCCGCCAAAAAAAAAAGAAAATTACCGGAAAATCGAAATTGCAGATATTACAATAAAGGGGTCTACAACGTGTAATATTCCCGGTGGATTTCTGGGGTTGTTACACATATAATATCAAAGTTTTTAATTTTATATTATTCACTTCACAGAACAATTATTAGTAAGCATGATAGGAATATTCAACCACTCATTAATCTTGCTACAACTGTAGCATAATTAGATTATGATTGTGGTGCATATCATATTTAATACAATCTCGATTGAGAATATTCTCAAATCATATTCATATCTTTTATTTGAGATATAAGTTATGTTTTTTCCTCAGGGATAACATTATGTCATATATCACTATTAAATTAAAAATATGGGCTGCATCAAGAGCATAATGATTTAATTTATGTTATTATTATATATATAAGTAACAAATTAATATTCTTCAAACATATTGCATTATTACTAAGTTATGTATAAATAATAATTATTCATTTAGAATAGTAATATTCTTCAACAATACTATAATTAATTGTGCTACTTCTCAAGCAATAATTTTAAGAAATGTAACTAAATAGAAAAGGAAGTAAAATAACAAGATTCGAAATAACTAAATTAAAAAATTGCTCCTTGAAAAGCACTTACAATATTCTCTAGAGATATTGTTTTGCATTTTTCATCACGAACCCACACAAATATTTAGATCTCACAGTGTTTTAAAGTAACAAATCATATTCAACTAGAATATGATGAGATAGTATTGTGTTTGTTCAAGAAAACAACAAATATTTTATTTTAATAATCTTCTCGATTATTAAGTATTGTTGAATCATGTTTCTTACAGAGACAAAGAGAAATATGATTTGACAATAGATTTCTAGATATATATTGTTTAGATATGATGCACATAAAAACATAAAATTTAATAACTAAAGAATTTTTTTCTTTATCAAAATCATCACATGCAAGAAAGTTTTCGAATGAGTAAATAGAATTAATATTATTCACCGATGTAAAATACCGTTTCTGTTCAGACATTTTTTCTTCAACCAATACTTTTTCAAAATTCAATCTCCACAATTAAATTTGTAGATCTATTTGTCGAGAAGGTGCTGTAAAAGTTTCATTCTGATCCGACAATTAACAAAGTGGAAAATGTGATTTTCACGCGGTCTCACAGTATAGTAAATTGGTTCGCGGAAAACACTTTTTTTTTTCTTAATCTCAAAAAGCAGAGAGAAAATTTTTTTTACTGCTAAAGCAGCGTGCTAATAACTTGTTATAAACATTGAGAGAAAGAGAAAAATATGAGAGAAGATGAGAGTCACCAATTAAATTATATATTCATTATGAAGTCCATAAGCCTCTATCTATAAGTACAAATCTGGGTTTCAAGGGCATATCAGTCATCCATTAAATACATAACTTATTTACGCCATTCCCCTTGGAATGATTATTTATATAAATGTTTGCTTGACTAATTTGAAGAAAAATCCTATGTGATAATAAAAAACATCCAAACTATTTGTAGAAGAGCCTGTGACATGCATAACTTGCCGCATCCTATTGCTGTTAGGAAAAGCCCTGAGCAATGTATAATACTTGAATTTGCTCCCCCTCATATTGATCATTCTTGTGCGAATATTCACGTGCCGTCTCAGTAAAACCTCATGGGACAAAAACTGAGCCATCCTATGAGTATAAGTTTCTCCTTATGCAGATCATTCTTATAGGAGTATCTATGTGTTGCCTCATCAAAACCTTGTCAATAAAACCTTGTGGGAAGAACTTGATCGAAAAAAGAGTACAACTACTTCGTATTTCAAATGGAGTATACTTTAACCTCATAAGGTAGCATCTTAAAAAAACAAAATTTTCAAAATAAATAATAATATTGTCATATATATATATATATATAACAATATTATTATATCATTGATACATAATGAATTATAAATCACATAAACACCAAAGCTTGCCTTATATGGTCAGGTCTGTAAAGCGGATCCGTTGAAGTCTCCGAGATCTGATTCTCCACGACTAAACAAGGTATTGATATTCCGCTATCAACAACTATTCTAGCGATACTACGACGTAATTAATGGCTATCGTAATTTTATAATTTTATTTGTTCCTCTTTTGTTAACGATGAAGATCCGAACTTTAACTTTTTTACTAGAATTCCATAATATTATTTTAAATATAAAAATAATATTCAATATTTTTTTGGTTGTATAGTTATTATAACACCCCCTATACATTCAGGGATATTACAGCGCCGTAAATCCTTTACGTAAGAATTTACAAGGCTGATGAATCGAAAAGACAATAAACAAATACCCATAAATGACAATCACTGAAATAAAATACAACGGTTCTGGACTAGTACAGGAAATGCAAACGTCCCACGAAAAACATTATTACATAGTCAAATCCAACATCGCAAAAGACAATGTACTCGAGTACTAATTAAAAACGACACAAACATCTAACAAAGAAATCTGGCCGGAACATCACTCTGCACCCTCATCGTCATGCAGCTCCAGTGGTTGTTTTCCTGCTCTCCTGAATCCTGAACGTAAACAAATGTTCACCCCCGGAGGGGTTAGCACAACAATGCCAGTACAAGTACGATAATTATACAACAATGATTTAATCAACAATAATCATGACAAGTTTCTCTAACGAGAAATAATAACAACACATAACACATCATGACAGTCTCAACATACTCATGGTATTCCAACGATCCAGCGCACACAGTTATAGATTCCCATGATGATCCCGTTGGACCAACGCATGGTAGAACTACCTATCCAATGATCCAGCGCACACAGCTATAGATTTCCCATGATGATTCCCGTCGGATCAACGCATGGTGGACAATTTAAGCACAACACATGTACACAGTACAATCACAGCATAACCGACATAATATGCATAATTCTAATTAAAGTGCTTGCCACGATTCGATGACAAGAATAATACTCCGACAGGTATCAATACACTCGAAGGTCGCCCCTTCAATTAATCACATAGGAAAACTCGGACCTTAGATAGAAAAAATAATATAGAGTTCATCTCACGTCGAATAACTAACGTATGAATATCTAACAATCCAAACTACGGCCAAAAGTTCTACAAAACGTATCCTGCCTATCCTTCCTAATGTACATTACTTACACACTGTAGTGTACGTTAAGTCGGTTCATTAGCGTACGTAAGCTATGAAGCTTAGCGCACGCTAAGCCTGCATTCACAGCTCACTTCTCTGATCAGATGACTGACTCGTCTGATGGTATAACGTACGTAATGCATGATGCTTAACATACGTTATACTCACAAATACACTTCTCATGTAAACAAGACTGATCTTAGAGTGTTTGATATATTCGAATTTCCAGGATAAACATGCCATCATAATACTATACTCCAATCTTTATTATAAATCCTCAAATGTAGTTCGGAAGGTCTATGATTGTTATCAATATCATTATTACATTCAGACTATTATCTTGAAGATTGGTTAACAATCCACCTTTACAAGATACAACAAATCCTTCCAGGATCAACCTCCTAGGCTCGTCTAACAAAAGTGATGTTAATACCAAGTCCGTGATTACTATTAAGACACCTTCCAATTGTGGATTATCAATCTCATAAAACTTCCTTTACTTGTTCATCGTAACAAGATTTAAATTATGATGTTCTTAACCAAGGTACTTGAAGCATAATCATCTCAACTTCCTAGACATAATGTTTGGTTGAATAAATCATCCATGGAACTTAATATCTTGATAGCATGATCATTATATCCTTAAGGACATGAATCTAAGGTTGTAGATAGCATTAACATACCTTAAGATGAAGAAAACACCGAGACAATAGGTAGAATCCAACTCCGGTTGCTTATATGCCAATTAAAGATGATTCTCCACTTCAATGATCAAGTAAAAGTGATATCCAATTCCCCAATGATCAAGTATAGATTGTCTATATGTGTTTAAGGAGGCTGGGAACTCTCTGGAATGAGATAAGTCGATGGCCAAGTGAAAAGGAATGAAATGAATTGAAATGGGGTGTTGTCCCATTTATAACTTTCTGAGCATAACGTACGCTAGCCTTTGCTCATAGCGTACGTTATTGTCCAAAGATAGCTTACTGACTTGTTTTTGAACATCATTACGTACGATACACTTATCATGTTACGTATGTAACCAATGCCATTAGCGTACGCTACATACTTACCTTAGCATACATTAATATCCGTTGACTTAAAATTGTCCAGGTTCATCTGCGGGAATCTTATCCGGACCCAACGACTAGTTGGCTCATGTGCTAGCTGCCCTGCTCAATTATTGTCTGCCTTACGTACGAGATGCTTCATTCGTAGCATACGCTAATCTTGGCACATAACATACGCTATGCTCACATCGTAGCGTACGTTATCCGCGGGAATCTTATCCGGACCCAACGACTAGTTGGCTCATGTGCTAGCTGCCCTGCTCAATTATTGGCTGCCTTACGTACGATACGCTTCATTCATAGCGTATACTAATCTTGGCACATAACATACGCTATGCTCACATCGTAGCGTACGTTATCACATGTTTGCATGTGAAAATACATATGTTGATATTATCATGCACATGGGTATGAATATGAGAAATATCATACTTCGATTATCGATATCACAAATCCATATAATACAGGGTTCAATTATAGATGAAATACTCAATAATTAAGTCGGTTCGTTAGCGTACGTAAGCTACGAAGCTTAGCGCACGTTAAGCATGCATTGACAGTTCACTTCTCTGATTAGATCACTGACTCGTCTAATGGTATAACATACCTAATGCATGATGCTTAACGTACGTTATACTCACAAATACACTTCTCATGTAAACAAGACTGATCTTAGAGTGTTTGATATATTCGAATTTCCAGGATAAACATGCCATCATAATACTATACTCCAATCTTGATTATAAATCCTCAAATGTAGTTCGGAAGGTCTATGATTGTTATCAATATCATTATTACATTCAGACTATTATCTTGAAGATTGGTTAACAATCCACCTTTACAAGATACAACAAATCCTTCCATGATCAACCTCCTAGGCTCGTCTAACAAAAGTGATGTTAATACCAAGTCCGTGATTACTATTAAGACACCTTCCAATTGTGGATTATCAATCTCAGAAAACTTCCATTACTTGTTCATCGTAACAAGATTTAAATTATGATGTTCTTAACCAAGGTACTTGAAGCATAATCATCTCAACTTCCTAGACATGATGTTTGGTTGAATAAATTATCCATGGAACTTAATATCTTGATAGCATGATCATTATATCCTTAAGGACACGAATCCAAGGTTGGAGATAGCATTAACATACCTTAAGACGAAGAAAACACCTAGACAATAGGTGGAATCCAACTCCAGTTGCTTGTATGCCAATTAAAGATGATTCTCCACTTCAATTATCAAGTAAAAGTGATATCCAATTCCCCAATGATCAAGTATAGATTGTCTATATGTGTTTAAGGAGGCTGGAAACTCTCTGGAATGAGATAAGTCTATGGCCAAGAGAAAAGGAACGAAATGAATTTAAATGGGGTGATGTCCCATTTATAACTTTCTGAGCATAACGTACGCTAGCCTTTGCTCATAGCATACGTTATCGTCCAAAGATAGCTTACTTCCTTGTTTTTGAACTCCATTACTGTAACACCCCCGAGATATTCAAAGTATATTACAGCGCCGTGGCCCCCTACATGGGACCTACCAGGCTAAAACAAGAAAACACCACTCGACTAACTATCTCAATTAGCGAGGACACATATTTAAATAATACAACATATAATAATACGCCCGGAGCAGCCGGCATAATAAACATTAACCAACAACATAGCAACTTTAGTTAATACAGAACGACGTTCGGAGTGAAAAGCCTAAGTACTCGCGAGTACAATCTATAAGTTTATAAATGTGGGAAACAACCATATCGAAAGGGGCAAGAGAAATAAGAAGACTCTAATGCACATGTCAACGACCCTGGCCAACATCCTCGTACTGACCCAACGAGCGCTCGTCCGGCAGAACATAACCTGAAATCCATTACAATAATTTCCCCAAAATGGGTCCCCAAAAGGGTTAGAAATTACGCTAGTACAAGTAATCAAGGCAAACCATTCGCTTACACGTTTCATAGTATAATGTACTAAATCATTTCAAAACCAAAATAAGACATGTCTTTTCCGGAAACAAACAGTCAATCACATTTGCCTAGGACCGGGATGAAGACACAAATCCCACTCGAGGCCTCTAAGGACCCTTCCGAGCTGGCCATGTCATAAAACAAATCACGCACATGCATCGCCTAGGACCGGGATGAAGCCACAAATCCCACTCGAGGCCTGTAAGGACCCTCTCGAGCTAGCTAGCTAAACAAACTCATGAATCCAGGGCTAATACCATTGGATTCCCTCTGTGGCCCCATCGGACCCTCCCGAGGTGAGCAAATCACACACAATATACATTACCATTTCACGTTAAGCATAAAGGCTTCCAAAAATACTTGCCTTGAATAATTGATGACGCAATGAACGGAAAGGAAAAGCAATGACGAATGCTAGGAACCAACGGAACCGAACCTAACGATTCGAAGAACATTATCACAACCAACTCAAAACAAATACGGAAATGGAATACACCCGAAAAACCACCTACGGTTCATGTATATTCGTATAAAAACAACAACGAGGGCGGACCACAACCACGCCCTCTCGAATACGCAACAACCACGAAATATACCATGAATCCGTAGGGAAAACAAGAATACTAACAAGATTAATCATATTCAACATGAATTAATCAACCATACGGAACGAATCGAAGAAAAACCCGAAAACCCCCAATTTACCCAAAAGTACGGTTCTTAGAAGATTTACCTTGGATTAGGATGAAAGATTCGTGTTGATGTTGTTATTATACACCAAGAACTCAAAGAAGATGATGGTTGAGATGATTGGAGGAAGAAATCGCCAAGAAATCGCCCAAAATCGCCAAAGTCGTGGGGAAGGAGATGAAAGGAGAAATAGATCCATCCAAATTCAACTCCTGGGTATTTATAGCCACACGGCTTAGAGCGTGCTAACGGCTAAGTGTTAGCGTGCGCTACCCAGTTATATTACAGTCCAGAACTCACTGTCCTGGACCGTTAGCGTGCGCTACTACTATCCAGCATTCGCTAACAACGACTCGGTAGCGCGCGCTATCAAGCTATAGCGTGCGCTACCTGGGCACCTGAACGAGTCCAGAACAAACTGCCCAGTACTAGACAGTCGCGTTAGCGCGCGCTAACAAATACCTAGCGCGCGCTAGCCTTCGACAAATAATGTGCGCTAGACAATGTAGCGTGCGCTAAACCATTAGTCCAGAGGATTGGGATCAGAAATAGGTTCACTGCCACTCCCAGGGCCCAGCTCGCTAGTGCGCGCTACGAAGCAAACGTACCGTGTACTACTAAGGAATCCGCAGCGTGCGCTATGCATAAAGATTAGCGCGCGCTAGGCACAGAATATTAACGGCCCAAAACACCGGAACATGAACGAAACATCAAATGGAACATCTCAAAATGCATAATAACATAGAATGGATCCACGGCAACCCCGAAACAATGGTTCCGAACGACTATTATGAGAATCAGATCATTAAGCGCCGGAAGAACCAATAAACGTAGAACTGGATGACAAAGAGTCTCGAAACAAATATTCTCAAAAATTAATACGGTTACACGAGGGTCACTAAAAACGAGAAATACACCGAGAAGCAAAAATACCGGGAAAAGAAAATATGGATATTACATTCTACCCCTCTAGAAATAAGTTTCGTCCCGAAACTTAAGAAACAAACAACTCGGGGTACCTAGCACGCATGCTATCCTCGGTTTCCAAAGTTGCCTCCTCGACACCATGTCTCGACCACTGCACCTTGACCAAAGATATGGTCTTATGCCTCAGTTGCTTCTCACGATGCTCCAAAATCTTCAAAGGACGCTCCTCAAAAGTAATTTCCTCGGCAAAATCAATCTCACCATAATCGATGACGTGACTAGGTTCCGAGACATATTTCCTCAGCTAGGAAACATGAAAAACGCTATGAACATGACTCAGGACCGTGGGTAATGCCAAACAGTATGCCAACCCAACCAACTCGCTCTAGAATCTCAAAGGGTCCAATAAATCTCGGACTCATTTTCCCGAAGCAGAAAACTCCTCTCGTCGGCGATACCTTTAGCAAAACGTGGTGTCCCACCTTGAATTCCAAAGGTCGACGACGGACATCGGCATATGACTTCTGTCGACTCTGAGCAATCAACATCTGTTCCCGAATCAATTCCACCTTCCACCTCATCTCTAAAGCAATATCCGGCTCGGTCCCGACCAAATCGGACGCCTCATTCCAAAAAATCGGTGATCGACAATGCCGCCCATAAAGCGACTCATACGGTGCCATCCGAATCGACGCATGCCAACTATTGTTGTAGGTGAATTCGATCAATGGCAAATGATCCTCCCAGTCACTGCTCCAATCGAGAGCACAAGCACGCAACATATCCTCGAACGTTTGGATAGTGTGTTCCGATTGTCCATCTGACTGAGGATGAAAAGAGGTACTCAAACGCAAATGAGTACCCAACGCCTTATGCACCGCCTGCCAAAATTGCGATACAAAATGGCCATCACGATCCGAAACAATAGACTTCGGAGTACCATGAAGCCTCACAATCTGCGCGATAAACAAACGAGCCAACTTCTCCGGGCCCCAAGTGTCCTTGATGCCCAGAAAATGTGCCGACTTGGTCAGACGATCAACTGATGTTCAATTTTGACCTGCTGACAAGTCAAACATCTCGCTAGAAACTGTGCGACCTCCTCCTTCGTATCATTCCACCATAAATTCCTTCTCAGGTCCTTGTACATCTTACTCGAACCAGGATGAACGGAGTAAGGTGTAGCATGGGCCTCGCGCAAAATATTCTGTCTCAACTCTGAGTCGTTCGGTACACAAAGCCGACTCTGGAATCTCAAAACACCATCCTCGTGAATCACAAACCCAGGAGACTTTCCCTTAAGAACATTCTCGCGGATTTGAGTAATCATCGGATCCTCCAACTGCTTTAGCTTAATTTCATCGATCAGAGACGACGAAATCTCTAAAGCACAAAGTTGCCCGACAGTTCCAGGCAACAAAACCTCAACATCCAACTCGATCAAAACCCGCTGAAGCTCAGATTGATTCGTAAGGATCTCAAGCATTCGCAACGCAACTGGTTTCAGACTCAAGGTGTCGGCCACGACGTTCGCCTTGCCCGGATGATAAAGGATTTCGAGGTCATAATCCTTAATCAACTCTAACCACCTCCTATGCCTCATATTCAACTCTCGCTGAGTAAATATGTATTTCAGACTTTTATGATCGGTAAAAATCTGACATGCAGAGCCGAAAAGATAGTGACGCCAAATCTTGAGCGCAAAAACAACTGCCGCTAACTCCAAATCATGAGTAGGTTAGTTAAGCTCATACGGCCTCAATTGTCTCGACGCATATGCAATGGTCTTGCCGTGCTGCATCAATACGCACCCAAGACCCTGACCCAAAGCATCACTATAAACAGCAAAACCCCCGTTGCCACACGGCAACGCTAAAATCGGGGCTGAAATCAGACTCAAAACTCGACTGCCTCTCGTCATTACAGACGAACTTCTCGGACTTCTAGAGCAACTGTGTAAGTGGCTAATCCAGTTTCGAGAAACCCTCGATGTACCTATGGTAGTAGCCGGCTAAACCCAAGAAACTACGGATCTCCTTCACATTCTTGGGCGGTGCCCAATCCAACACTGCCTCAATCTTCTACGGATCCACACGGACCCCCTCAGCTGAAATCACGTGACCTAGAAACATCACTTCCTTCAGCCAGAACTCACATTTCGAGAACTTCGCATAGAGTTGCTCGGTCCTCAAAATGTCTAACACTACTCGCAAATGATGGGCATGCTATTCCTCGTTGCCAAAATAAATAAGAATATCTTCAATAAAGACGACGACACACTTATCCAAATACTCCATAAAGACTTTGTTCATCAACTGCATGAACACTGCCGGCGCATTAGTTAACCCAAAAGGCATAACCACAAACTCATAATGTCCATATCCTGTCCGAAAAGCTGTTTTTGGCACATCGGACTCCCTCACCTGGAGCTGATAGTACCCCAATCTCAAATAATCTTCGAGAATACCGAAGCTCCCTGCAACTGATCGAATAAGTCATCAATCCTCGGCAAAGGATACTTGTTCTTGATGGTCACCTTGTTTAGTTCGCGGTAGTCGATACACAAACGCAGTGAACCATCCTTCTTCCGTACAAACAGGACCGGTGTGCCCCAAGGCGAAGTGCTCGGTCGAACATACCCCGACACTCAACTGCTTCTTCAACTCATCCATCTCTGAAGGTGCCATGCGATACAGCGCCTTCGAAATCGGTGATGCGCTCGGCTCTAACTCTATAGCAAACTCGACCTCACGATCTGGTGGCAATCCCGGTAACTCGTCAGAAAATACATCAGGAAACTCACTAACGACTGGAATCGATGAAAACTCAGCTCCACCATCCTCCGCCTTCAAGGCATAAAACCAATAACCAGTACACCCCTTTCGCAGTAGTCTAATCGCCTTCAAGGCGTTAATAACGAACTTCTGGTTCCCCCTCTTTCGCCCTGTGACACGTTTTTAGTGTAACTATCGCAAGTGCACGATATCGTATCAAGTAGTAAACTGGACTTTTTGAGTCCGGTTTATCGATCCCACAAGGAAGTTTGGTTATAATTTGAATTATACACTATTAGTCTATTTTTATAGATACTAATATGAGTGAAACACACAATTAAAAAGTTTGGTTTAATATTTGCAAAGAAAATGCAATAGTAGTTCTAATATTATAAGGAAATATAAATATTGCAATAATAATAGATTGATTAAACGATAAAATGAAATAGTTGGGATTACAAACTTAGTTCGTCATTAGTTATAAAAGATGTATAGGAGATCCTAAAATGAATTTACTTATTATGTTGTGTAGATTCGATTTTCCTTAAAAAGACGGTTTCTCTTTCGAACTATAAAACGTCCCTTACATATTGAATCAATCAACTATATTTCTATGTTGATTGGCTTCAATACATAGCATTAGGATTTATGAAAATAACTCAAAGAATCATCTACGGACTAGAGGTATATTTCTATCCCCTAAAACAACTTAGAGTGAAGATCATTTGATCTAATCAAACATATTTTCTTTCGAAACATATGAAGACCATAAATATCGTCATTTATTGGCCAAATAAATAAAGATTGTTAAAACAATGAAAGTCACACACAATAATAAGTAATTCACAATAGATCTTTTATACAAACATAAATAACATGACTAACCTTGTTTATAATCCCAACTAAAGGTTACTTAGCCCATGAAGGGTTTATTACACATATTACAAGCTTTTGTGGTCATTATTAGTTGAATCAAGAGAAAGAATTGATCCTAACTCCTTTAGTAGATAAAGGAGATAGAAGCAATAAACTCTCTGAACAACATATGATATACCACACTTACAAAGATCACTCTAAAACACAAGTGTGTTCTTCACAAAAAAAAAAAGAAAAGTTTACAAAAAATGGAAAATTATAAGATGAATGATGATTGATGAAGGATCTAAGGGGTCTATTTATACACCTAAAGTCATCTAATAGCTCCAAAACTCCAGCATTATTACATTAGATCGGATCAATTCCAGCCATCCCCTCAATAATACACAAAAAGTATAAAAAATTAGACAAATCATAACAATCTGTCAAGAGTTACGGCCGTAACATTCAGGAGTTACGGCCCTAACTAGGGTGACTTACGGCCGTAACTCCTGAATGTTACGGCCGTACGTGGCTTCGTAAATTTGCTAACTTGAAGCATTGATAGTTACGTTTTCAGCCCAGAATTTCTCAGACTTTGCGTTTTTGCCCCAGATCTTCTTCGGATGATAACTTTTGATATATAACTCTGATTTTGAATCCGGAAAGACTGCCGAATTCGTCTCGGAAAGCCCTACAACATGAATATATCAAAATTCAACAAATAGAATATTTAATAAACATGTTATCTCTTGAGTAAATCAGTTATTTAATCCGATCATCATCCGATAAAAATAAAATTATTAAAACTAATTAATTAAAAGCAAAAAACGAGAAGACTAGCTCAATTATGGGTGAATTTTATCGATACAAACCATAGATAAGTGTACAAAACTGACACTTATCACACCCCCAAACTTGAATTCTTGCTAGTCCCGAGCAAGACTCTTTATTAATCACACTCCAAATATAAAAATAAAAATAAGACACAAAACTAATAATACACACAAAAATTAAAATATAAAAAGAGAAAAGGAGATCAAAATGACATTAATACACAACAACCAGCTTATACAGTAGATATAAATGAATCAAGATTCAAAATAAATCTACAAATAATTTTGAAGTTAAAACATGGTTTTTATTTTATAATTCCAAAATGCAAGGTTTCCCCCCCAAAAGGCTGATTATTACTTTCCCACTCGTGATACACACGACTCCCTTCAATGGTTGCTCTCGATCACTCGTTTATTTTTCGACTCAATATGAAGAAGAATTTTATTGGCGTCATCAAATATTGTGATTTTCACAAAATTGAGTGTATTGAAATTCATCTGCTAATTAATTCAAATATGCTCATAAACTACATCCCTTTTATTGATAGCTTTCACACCGTTATTTGCTAACGTGTATGTCTTTTCACTAACACAATTTCTATCTCATTATTTTTTTTTCGTAAAAAGGTGATAGCTTTCACACCGTTATTTGCTAACGTGTAGCTCTTTTCACCAATTTTTCTGAGACAGCAGCTACGCACCAACAATGGGTAGTCCTTTATTTTTCGCAAAATTTAAGACTTCCAAAATTAGGCATTTATTCGCTCAACACTTCTCCTTTTCGTCATTTTTTTTAGGTGATAGCTTTCACACCGTTATTTGCTAACGTGTAGCTCTTTTCACCAATGACTCCTTTTTTTTTTTTAGGGAATAGAATTTTTGCAGAAAATCATTTCTTAGTTTAAGCATGAAAAATCAAAAACTCCACAAATTAAGTAAATTTCAGTTCTATTTTTCATCAACTGATTGATTCTTCTTTTCTCAAGGTAACGAATGACTCGATTTTATATGATAATTACAAGGCTTGGAAAGAGAGATTAAGGGTCAAAAAAAAAAAATTTGGAATATATAATTTTTTAACCGGTTAAAACGATTTTAGAAACTTGTATATAGCTAATTTATTGGTGTTATGGCCAGATCTAGAAATCTCAGAAATCAAAATATTATAAATATATATATATATATATATATAGATAGAAATATATATTCACTAAACCTAATCAATGCGAAATAATAAAAACACACCACACACTACACTAATCAAAACATACCACAATCAAAATCAAAATAAACATCATAGTTCAAAAACCACAAAATAAACACACAAGTACGAAAACACCCCCAAACTTATAAGTAAAACTGTCCCGAGTTTTTAAAAAAATAAAAGCAAGCGAGAAACAGAAAACTCCCTGAAATTTTAGCTTTGTGATCCTCCAGGTGTGTAAATGCGGGATGTTTAGAAAACGGAAAAGCTTTTCAAAGCACTTCTCCGTTTCTAATTGGCCTTCGATTGTTTCATTCGATTTCTCAAAATTTCACACTGGATGTTTCTAATCCCCGAACTCTTTCAAGCAAATTTTCCTCAAAAGGCGTCAAGTCATCACCGGCATCCTCCTCGGCCTCTTCTTCCTCCTCGTGGCTACTATCCTCTTCGGGTTCCAAACGTGCCCGTTTGCTCCTCAACTGAGTACTTCGAAAAACACTGCTCCGGCCGTTCAGTCGATCTCCATGTGTTAATATATCACCCCCGCCGAAATTTTTACTCTCTGGCTCCTGCAAATACCAGTGATAAGGCAGGGGTATGGCATCTTCTGCCTAGTCGGGACCATGCCGGCATAGTGACAAATAGTAGTGTAAATGTGAGTACCCAAATCCATTTTCACCCCTCGGCGAATAGCAAATAAACCTCGCAGGTGGCCAATGGAAACCGTCGTCAGAGTCGAGGTCGGGTAAATACTCCCGGCTGCCCACATCCATAGGTACCAAGCATCATCCATTAAGTCCGCCTGGTTGTATCAGGGTTTGATCATCCCAATACTGTCATGAAGCTCGCTAACTAATGCCCAGCGTAAAATCCTATCATCCGGCACCTCTTCATTAGGTAAGATAGAAATGTCAACCGCGTCAGTACAATTAACCCCCAAATACTTGTTAATGACGTCCGGTGAAAAATTAATCGATTTCCCATTCACAGTAGTCTGATGATAAGTAGGCGACCCTACCTGCCCAATGGACTTGTTGAAAGAATTGTAAAAGTTGAGGGTCAAGGTCGGGTTACCATTTGGGAGATCGGAAACGAACTTTTCCCAGCCGTTGTCTATGAATTTTTGGATGAAAGGGCTAGTGATTGTGTCTCTATCCGCATCGCCAATGAAATCATCAAGATTGAACAATCTTTCCTTAATGCACATTGTGTTTTGATTTCTTTGTGGTGGTGCCGGACCTTGAGATGATGAACCGACCTTTTCTTTTCCTTTTGACGATTTCTTCGGTGCCATCCCTGAAATTTAACAAAATCAACTTTTTCATCACACGACTATAATCATCAAGCAAAACTAATAAAAACATAAAAAAAATTCAAAGATTTTCGTTGTGGCATTTCGTCGGACACCTTGAGTTCATAGTTTTTTAACAAGTTTTTTATTCAAACTCAAATCCATATAGCCACCACAAATCAATGAATCAAATAAGCACACAAATATCAACAATACTAACAAATAAACATGATTTAATCAACGAATCATACGGAAATAAGAATCGAAAAAAAACAAATATGAAGTGAAAAACTAAAAACTAAAACTCAAAAATATATAAATTGAAACAAGGATTGAAAGAGAACCTGATGATTATGCGTTAATGTTGATAATATAATGAAATGATTTGAGGAATTTTGAGTTTTTATAAAGTAGGGTTTGAGAAGGGGAAAAATTTTCGCATTGCTGGTCGATTGGTGTCTCGTCTGGTTTGTGAATGTGTTGCAAAGTCCATTTTTTTAATACAAACGAGTAGTTACGGCCGTAACATATCCAAGTTACGGCCGTAAGATGCATTCGTTTTTTCTAATAGGTTCTTTAGTTACGGCTGTATCTTTCCAGACTTACGGCCGTATGATGCTTTTTTTTTTTTGGAACGTGTTTTAAGATACGGCCGTAACATGTAGGAGTTACGGCCGTATAAACCATTCGTTAAAATCATGATACTACTTACGGCCGTATTATTTTGGATACGGCCGTATATATATAATTTTCTTTTTTTAGAAAATTATAATTATTATATGTGTGAGAATAATAAAAGAAAGACTCCCTGGATTTTATGAACGATCTAATCCTTGCTCTTGTTGTTGAATCCTTCCGTGTTACCCCCAAACTTATTTGCGAAATAATAGAGATTGGGTTGCCTCCCAATAAGCGCTTTGTTTAACGTCCTTAGCTTGACTTCTCGTCAGATTAATTAGGTATTTCCAGCATTATGATTGACTTTGCTGTCGAGAATTCTCCTCCAAGATATGGCTTTAACCGTTGGCCGTTTACTTTGAAACTCCCGTCGGTTGTATTATAAATCTCCACAGCTCCATGAGAAAACACCTCTTTGATCGTGTAAGGCCCCGTCCATCGTGATCGCATCTTACCCGGAAACAGACGAAGTCGTGCATTAAAAAGCAGAACTTGGTCTCCTGTTTTAAAATCTCTTCTTAGAATTCTGCTGTCATGCCATCCTTTTGTTTTTTCTTTGTAGATTTTGGCATTTTCACATGAGTCGAGTCGGATTTCATCCAACTCATTTAACTGCAGCAATCTTTTCTTTCCAGCCAACTGTTCGTCAAAGTTTAATTTTTTTATAGCCCAAAAGGCTCGATGTTCAAGTTCTACTGGCAGGTGACAGGCTTTTCCAAATACCAGACGAAATGGAGACATGCCTATCGGTGTCTTATAAGCTGTTCTGTAAGCCCAGAGCGCATCATCCAGCTTTTTCGACCAATCTTTCCGAGGTGAGTCGAATGTCATCTCAAGTATACGTTTCAGTTTACGATTGGAAACCTCGACTTGTCCACTGGTTTGTGGGTGATAAGAGGTAGCGACACGGTGTTTTACTCCGAATTTGATCAATAGAGCCTTAACCTGGTGATTGCAGAAATGAGATCCGCCATCACTGATAATAACTCTCGGAGTTCCGAAGCGAGTGAATATATTTTCTTTAGAAAATTTACCACGACCTTAGATTCGTTTGTTGGTAATGCAACAGCCTCGACCCATTTAGATACGTAGTCCACAACTACAAGTATGTATTCATTAGAGAACGATGATGGAAAGGGTCCCATGAAATCAATTCCCCAAACGTCGAAGATTTCAACTTCAAGGATGAAATTCATTGGCATTTCATTTCTTTTTGACATGTTTCCATGTCTTTGGCACCGGTCACACTTCGAGACAAGTGTATGTTCATCTTTGAATAGAGTGGGCCAATAGAATCCTGCTTCAAGAATTTTTGCTGCTGTTTTTGAACCCCCAAAATGTCCTCCATAGTGAGAGGAATGACATCTTTCTAATACCTTCTCCATTTCTCCTTCCGGTATGCATCTCCGGATGATTTGATCAGGTCCTCGTCTGAACAATAGAGGATCTTCCCAGTAATAGTATTTCAACTCGGAGAAGAATTTTTTCTTTTGATGATTGGAAAAATTTGGGTGAATTATTCCACTAACAAGGAAATTAATGATGCCAGCATACCATGGTGCATTTTGTTTTTCCTGGATATTAGAGATTTGGAACAATTGTTCATCTGGAAATACTTCATTTATTTCCTTCTCTTGAGCATTGTTTTGGTCGAGTCTAGAGAGATGATCCGCCACTTGGTTTTCTGTTCCCTTTCTGTCTCTGATTTCTATGTCGAATTCTTGCATAAGTAGAACCCATCGGATTAGCCTTGACTTTGCATCTTGCTTTGTCATTAAAAATTTCAAAGCTGAATGATCAGTGTAGACTATGACCTTTGATCCCAATAAGTAGGATCGAAATTTGTCAAAGGCATAAACCACTGCAAGCATCTCTTTTTCAGTTGTTGTGTAGTTCAGCTGAGCATCATTCATAGTCCTGCTAGCATAATGGATCACTTGCATCATTTTATCCTTCTTCTGGCCCAGTACGGCCCCTACGGCATAATCACTTGCATCGCACATCAAAATGAACAGAATAGTCCAATCTGGAGAAATGATGATTGGAGCTGATGTAAGTTTATCCTTCAAAGTTGCAAAGGCCACGTGGCATTCATTTGTGAAAAGGAATGGTGTATCTACATTTTCCCTTGGATTTACCTCGGTATTGCTAGGTAACATGCCATGAGATCTTTCTGAAAGTATTTTGGCCATTTGGCCAACTTGTGTCTCCAGATTTTTAATTGAAGCATCATTTCGTTGTTGATACTTCAGTTGTTGTTCAGCTAGCTTTGTGATTGCTTCTTTCCATCCAGGCTTCTTTTCTTGATGCGTTGGATTCAACATATTGTTGTTGTTTGCATAAGAAAAATTTGGATGATTTTTGTACCCTGGATTATATGTTGGCCCGTAAGGATTGTATGCTTGCCTTTGGAAATTCTAAGCATACGCCACTTGTTCTGGTGGTGGTGTTGACTGCTCCTGTTGCACTAAGGGACAGATAGTGCTGTTGTGAGTTGCTCCACAAATTTCACATGAAAAAGCTGAAATTTGTGGAGTTTGCACCGTCTTCACAGATTGAGAAGTTGAAAAAGACATTTCCTCGACTTTCTTTGATAGAGCTTCAATTTTTGCCAACATAAGTGAATAAGAATCCACTTCAAAAACACCATTTGGTTTCTTTTGGATATTTCTGTCGGGCCATCTTGCACTTTGTTCACTTATAACCTCAAAAAGATTATAAGCCTCTTTCATAGTTTTGTTGCCCAGTGAGCCATTTGATGATGAATCGACATTGGCTCGGCATGAAGGTAAAATTCCAGAATAGAAGTAATTGACTTGTGCTCCCAAATTGAAACCATGGTTAGGACATTTTCGTAGCATATCTTTGTATCTCTCCCATGCTTCGTGGAATGATTCTGAATCTTGTTTACGAAATGTAGAGATTTCGTATTTGAGTTTCGCCACTTTTATTGGTGGAAAGTATTTAGTGGTGAATTTTTGGACAAATTCGGGCCAATTTGTTATGCTTCGTGGTGGCAAAGTATCTAGCCACTCTCTTGCTCTGTCCTTCAAAGTGTGCACGAAAAGTCTCATTTTGATCGCCTCGTCATTTACATTTGGATATTTGAAATTTCCACATATTTCCACAAAACGGTTAATATGGAGATATGGATTTTCGTCGGTTCTTCCATAGAATGAGTTGTTGTTGGAGAAGAGATTGATGACATCTGGGCGAATTTGAAAATTGTCCACTCCAAATTGTGGATAGATTACACTTGATTGAACGCTCAAAGATGGGGGGTTCATGAATTCCCCAAAGAGCAAGTTGTCTTCATATATTTCCGGCACAATAGGATATTGTTGATGTTGAATGTTTTGAACATTAGGTATTCCCCCCACCGGAGGAATTCTTTCGTTATCATTTCCTTAGGGGAGACGTGGATTTAGTTCGTCCGCCATTGATGGTGAAGAAATAATATTTTTCTTTTGTTCTCTTCGCCTTCTTCTGAATGTGGCTTTGATCTCGGGATCTAGTGAAACTAAATCACGATTGTACGTCCTTCGCATAGACTAGAGAATCTACAACAAAGAAAAAAAATTATATTTATAACAATAGTTAATAATGTAATTTTTCAATTATAACTTATACTTCCCCGGCAACGGCGCCAAAAACTTGACATGTTTTTAGTGTAACTATCGCAAGTGCACGATATCGTATCAAGTAGTAAAGTGGACTTTTTGAGTCCGGTTTATCGATCCCACAAGGAAGTTTGGTTATAATTTGAATTATACACTATTAGTCTATTTTTATAGATACTAATATGAGTGAAACACACAATTAAAAAGTTTGGTTTAATATTTGCAAAGAAAATGCAATAGTAGTTCTAATATTATAAGGAAATAAAAATATTGCAATAATAATAGATTGATTAAACGATAAAATGAAATAGTTGGAATTACAAACTTAGTTCGTAATTAGTTATAAAAGATGTATAGGAGATCATAAAATGAATTTACTTATTATGTTGTGTAGATTCGATTTTCCTTAAAAAGACGGTTTCTCTTTCGAACTATAAAACGCCCCTTACATATTGAATCAATCCACTATATTTCTATGTTGATTGGCTTCAATACATAGCATTAGGATTTATGAAAATAACTCAAAGAATCATCTAAGGACTAGAGGTATATTTCTATCCCCTAGAACAACTTAGAGTGAAGATCATTTGATCTAATCTAACATATTTTCTTTCGAAACATATGAAGACCATAAATATCGTCATTTATTGGCCAAATAAATAAAGATTGTTAAAACAATGAAAATCACACACAATAATAAGTAATTCACAATAGATCTTTTATACAAACATAAATAACATGACTAACCTTGTTTATAATCCCAACTAAAGGTTACTTAGCCCATGAAGGGTTTATTACACATATTACAAGCTTTTGTGGTCATTATTAGTTGAATCAAGAGAAAGAATTGATCCTAACTCCCTTAGTAGATAAAGGAGATAGAAGCAATAAACTCTCTGAACAACATATGCTATACCACACTTACAAATATCACTCTAGAACACAAGTGTGTTCTTCACAAAAAAAGAAAAGTTTACAAAAAATGAAAAATTATAAGATGAATGATGATTGATGAAGGATCTAAGGGGTCTATTTATACACCTAAAGTCATCTAATAGCTCCAAAACTCTAGCATTATTACATTAGATTGGATCAATGCCAGCCATCCCCTCAATAATACACAAAAAGTATAAAAAATTAGACAAATCATAACAATCTGTCAAGAGTTACGGCTGTAACATTCAGGAGTTACGGCCGTAACTAGGGCGACTTACGGCCGTAACTCCTGAATGTTACGGCCGTAACGTGGCTTCGTAAATTTGCTCACTTGAAGCTTTGATAGTTACGTTTTCAGCCCAGAATTTCTAAGACTTTGTGTTTTTGCCCCAGATCTTCTTCGGATGATAACTTTTGATATATAACTCTGATTTTGAATCCGGAAAGACTGCCGAATTCGTCTCCGAAAGCCCTAAAACATGAATATATCAAAATTCAACAAAGAGAATATCTAATAAACATGTTATTTCTTGAGTAAATCACTTATTTAATCCGATCATCATCCGATAAAAATAAAATTATTAAAACTAATTAATTAAAAGCAAAAAATGAGAAGACTAGCTCAATTATGGGTGAATTTTATCGATACAAACCATGGATAAGTGTACAAAACTGACACTTATCAGCCTGCGAAAGAGTGCTCGATGCCGTCCTCAGCTAACATAGTGATAATTCTCGTGCGGTAGTTCATGATCGCGACATGCCGCTCGAGCCAATCTGTTAGGAATACTTGTTAGATTTAGATGATGTCATTAATATAAAATCAAATGTTTATTTCTTGGCAAAAATGTAAGGAAGAACCAAATGAGTATCTTCCATAGGCCAAATATGTTAAGTATAAAACTTGGCAAAATGTAAAGAAGAACCAAATGAGTATCTTCTGTAGGCCAAAAATTAGTTAGGCTAAAATCAGCTAAGTACTGAATACAGCTAAGTCCATCAGAGAGGATCAGTCGAGTCGATTCAGAGTAGTTCTGGTCAACACAATTTATCAGAGAAGTTTGACCAGACTGCAACCAAGGTACCTCAGACAAGTCACCTGATCAGATAAGTCACAAACAGTGAACATCAGAGAGGTCCAGACTGCAGAGATGTTAACTGCTCATCAGCCTAGTCGAAGTCAGCCAAGTACTCCAAGTCCACGTCAGTATGCGTTGAAAAGTCAAGTATTGCGGAAAGTCACATGCAACGTGAAGAGACAAATTGGAGTGATTCCCGCAAGAGATATGAATTAAAAAAGCTATCCAGACCCACCTCGAAGACTTTAAACGTTTTATAATCAAAAGATTCGGCGCATCACATGCAGAGTCTTCACAACGGTCGGAAGATAGATTAAAATAATGGGAATCCAGCCTTGCAACGTTCAGAAAGATTAAACAAAGAAGTCTCCCTCCAATGGACGGATTTGTTCAAAAGATTTGCAACGGCTATAAGGAAAAAGCTCAGAGATCGTGACCTATATATATCCGAAGATTTGAAGCTGAGCAATCACCGGTGCGAACATACTTTCAAGCGATCAAAGCATTCAAGCAATCAAAAAGCAATCTATAGCATCGTGAAAAGAGCGGTTCTAAAAGTTCATACTTAAAGAATCTCTTAGTTGGAGAAGACAAAAACTCTTGTCTATAATCCTGAGTTCGGGGTACTTCACTGGTTGAAGTTAGAGACTGTAAAGGCATCCGAGGATCGAGGATCAAGAGGTGCAAGGCAGTGAAGTGTGGTACAACGGCACGGATTTCCACTGGTTGGAAGCTGTTGTAGTTTTGTTTGAATCACTGTAATATTTATCACTGGTTGAGAATTATAGTGAATTCATCTCCAACTGGTTTGGAGAAAAGTGGATTAGTATAGGATTACCCCACCTCTGAGACCACTATAATCGCCTGCGTTCTTTACTGTTTTATTGCATCATATTTTAATTGCTGCATTCATTGTTAAGTGTTTCATTAGTTGCTTTCTATTCGTCATCAGCTGACTTCCGCATATATATTAATGAACAAACGACTCCAAGTCATTTGTTTACCTATCAGCTGAAGAAACTCACTCTTCGTGAAAAAGAGTTTAAGAGTTTCTACAAGTCTATTCACCCCCCTCTAGACTTGTACCTGGACGACTTGTGACCTACAAGTGGTATCGGAGAGGTTGGTTCATTTATTTCACAAACCAGATCTATATCAGATATATATATATCTTTACTCTCATTTTATAATGGAACACACGCATTCTAGACTCCCTGTGTTTTCAGTTGACGAGTATGATCTGTGGAAGATAAGGATGCAGGCACACTTATCTTCGATTCATGACGACATGTGGTGCATCATAGAGGATGGTCCATTCATCTTCGAGAAGGACAACACAGCAGAGGAGATCGCAGTAGGGAAGCCAGAGAAGGTTCCTAAGAAGAGGACAAAGCTGACTCCCGAAGAAAGAAAACTGGCCAATCTTGATAACCGGGCCAGAGATGTATTATATCAGACTCTTGACAAATCCACCATGGTCAAGATCAAGAACTGCAAGAATGCCAAGGAAATCTGGGACACATTAGCTTTAATGTGTGAAGGAATAGAGCTAATCAAAGAAAATAAATTGTCAATCGCCATTCGAAAGTTTGACAATTTCAAAATGAAGAACGGCGAATCCATAGATCAAGTGGACACAAGGTTCACTGAGATTATTAATGAGATCAACTCCCTCGGCAAAACCTATGGCAATAGGGAAATGGCACTGAAGGTTCTCAGATCTCTCAACCCTGAATGAAGCATGAAGTCCGTGGACATGAGAGAGTCCAAGGACCTGAATAAGAAAAAGATCCAAGAGCTGTTCTCTGATCTGAAGGCTTATGAGTTCGAGCTTCCAAGTTCATCCTCAACTGAGCCTGCAGGGAAGGGAATAGCATTTGCAGCCGAGTCCCTTGCCAGGAGCCTATCTGATGTAAAGCCTCCAAATCCATTAGATTTTGAGGAAGAAATGGCGTTTATAATGCAAAGGTTCAGCAACTTTAGAAAGAACTACTCCAAATACAAGAAAAATTATAAGGAGAATCCAAGAAGGAACCAGAAAGATGGAAGCTGGAAAGTAGAGTGCTACAATTGCCACAAGACAGGACACATCCAAATGGACTGTCCTGAGCTCAAGAAGGACGAAAGCAAGAAGGAGATGGGTAGAAAAGAAGATAGAAGAAAGGCCCTCATTGGAGAAGACCAGGAGCATGTCGAATCAAGCAGCGGATTCTTTTCTGATGAAGATGAAGAGTATGACTGCCTGATGGAAAACCTAGCTGATTAAGAGGTAACTTCTAAACCCACCGGTTCAAATAACAGTTCAGCCATGTCACAAGATATGGATCTGCACGAATCGGTAAATCAGTTATTTAAAGATTTTGAAACACTCAAATCTGCACACCAAACTGTATCAACAGAGAAGACTCAGCTGCAAGATGAGAATAGGCAGCTGAAAAATGATTTCGAAAAACTCAGCCTAGATTTGAATAAGGTTGAGATAACTGCAGCTGACTTTAAAAACCAGGCTGATGTTAATACAACTGAAATAAACAGACTAACCATTTTACTTAAAGAAAAATCAGCTGCACTTGCTCATGCCAAAGCTAAGTTTACTAAGCTGACACAGGTAAATAAGACTCAGGCGCAGGAAATAACCTCCCTGAAGGTGTCTTCAACCCTGGAAGAATTGTGTACCAATAAAAGGCCACTATATTCCAAATCAGGCCTTGGATATGATCCTCACACTCCCTCTAGTTGTAAAAGAAAGTTTATCAAGGGAGAAACAATTGTCTCGACTGTTGAGCCTACATATAAACCGATATTTAAAAATAGGCAACAATCAAGTCACATGTCTAGGCTGCAGTCAGGTTACACAAGGCAGCCACCTAGACAGGCGACTAGGCAATGGCCCAGGCAAAAGCAGCAGCCCAGACAACATGCCCACTATTACCAGCAACTCCCTAAAAACAGATTTCAAAATGGGAGGGGCAGATGGAAACCTCAAGGTTATTCCAATTTCCAAAATGAACAAGTGTGGAGACCTCAAAGATTCAATAAATGGTCTCATCCAAGATTTAGAAATGGCCCACACTATCAAAATTTTGAGGAATATCCAGTATACAATCCCAACAGGAGATTCAGACCTCGACCTTACACACCTTATGAGGGTTATAATAATAATAACTGCTTTCACAATCCAAGGAGAAATCAATTCTCCAGGAAACCAGCTAACCCCAAAGGACCCACACAGATTTGGGTACCTAAATCTCTGCTTGTCTGATTGCAGAAAAGGTGGAAGGACTACAACCACATCTCCACAAGCTCAAATTTTGGAGGTGAACAATGGTTTGTAGATTCTGGATGCTCGAGGCATATGACCGGGAACAAGAAGATGCTGTCCAAATACACCAAAGAAAGAGGTCCCGATGTAACCTTTGGAGATAGCTCTAGAGGACAAACAAAGGGCTTTGGAGAGCTGCACCGAGGAAATATTGGGATATCCAAAGTTCATTATGTCAAAGGGCTCAAGTACAACCTCCTGAGCATAAGCCAGTTCTGTGACGAGAAGAACCTAGTAGTCTTCACCATCTGAAAATGTATGGTGATAGATATCTTATCTGGAGAAGTAAAGCTACAAGGTTTCAGAAGGAGAGATGTCTATATGATTGATTGGAACACAGGAACACCTAACTCCTGTTTTCTATCCAAGACAATAGCTGAGAATGGATGGCTGTGGCACAAAAGATTATGTCACCTGAACTTCAAATCCATCAACAAGATCAGTTCTCAGAAGCTGGTCAGAGGACTTCCAAATGAAGCATTCAAGAAGGAAGCGCTTTGTGATGCATGTCAGAAAGGAAAGCAGACCAGAGCATCGTTCAAGCCAGTCCAGCCTACAACTCTCACAACAAGGATCTTAGATCTACTCCACATGGATCTATTTGGTCCTATCAAGCCAAGGACTCTGAGCGGCCGAAAGCATGCACTTGTTATAGTAGATGATTATTCAAGGTACACTTGGATTATCTTCCTATATAAGAAAAGTGAAACCTTGACCAAGCTACATGAGCTGCTGAGAAGGATCCAGAATGAGAAATCCCTATCCATAATCAATATCAGATCAGATAGAAGAGGAGAGTTTCTCAACAAGGCGATAACTGATTACAGCGATCAGAATGGGATCCAGCATGAGCTCTCTGCAGCCAGGACTCCCCAGCAGAATGGTATTGCTGAAAGAGGAAACAGAACCCTGAAGGAAGCAGCAAGGTCCATGATTGCAGAAGCGGACCTACCCAAAAGGTTCTGGGCTGAAGCCGTCAACACAGCCTGTCACACCCAGAACAGGAGTATGATAGTAGGGAGACATGTCAAAACTCCCTATGAGGTTTGGAATAATAGAACTCCTACTGTTGCTTACTTTCATGTTTTTGGTTTTAAGTGTTTCATCCACAACAACGGTAAAACACAACTAAATGCCTTTGATGCTAAAACTGATGACGGTCTCTTTATGGGATATTCACAAAGAAGCAAGGCATATACAGTTTTTAATAAAAGAACCTTAGTTGTGGAGGAAACGCCCCATGTTGTTTTTGATGAATCTACCGTTGAGTACAGGAAGCAAGTTGAGCTAATTGAGAACAAGCTCAAATCAGCGACCCTTGAAGAAGTCATTGTACATGACACTGGAATGGTGGACTCAACTGCAGACCAGCCTGATGACCCAATTGTAGCTGCTGAAGACCCAACTGCAGATCAGACAGGATCAACAAACCTATCTGATCCAGTTGCTGCTGAAGAAGATCCAGCCGTAGCTGATAAAGACTCACCTGCAGATCAGATCCAACCTGCAGATGACAAGATGGTAGCTGATCCAGTTGCACACCAGAACCCAGCGGATGCAGAAATCCACCAGAGCAATCCAACACGGGGAACAAACCCAGAAGAGAACGACATCCCCAAGTGGCTCAAAGATCACCCAATCCAGCAAATCATCGAAAAGTTGACAGATGGAGTTAAGACATGACAGTCAACCCTACCAACAGGAATGGCTATGTTCTGATGCTTTATGTCACAAATAGAACCTAAAACTATAGAACTAGCCTTAGAAGATTACTCTTGGATAAATGCCATGCAAGAGGAATTGGAGCAGATGGAAAGAAACAAAGTTTGGGAACTAACAGACAGCCCTGATCACAAGAAAGTTATTGGCACCAAATGGGTGTATAAGAGTGATGAAGACGGAGCTGTTGTTAGGAATAAGGCCAGACTTGTAGCAAAAGGCTATGCACAGTGTGAAGGAATAGATTTTGATGAAACCTATGCACCTGTTGCAAGATTAGAGGCTATCAGACTATTCCTCGCATATGCTGCATTCAAGGATTTTGAAGTATATCAGATGGATGTAAAGAGTGCTTTTCTAAATGGAATCCTAGAAGAAGAAGTCTATGTAGATCAACCTCTAGGTTTTGTCAAAGGAGACAAAGTCTATAAGCTGTTGAAAGCTCTCTATGGACTTAAGCAAGCACCTAGAGCGTGGTATGAAATATTGTCTGTGTTTCTTGAGAAAAATGGTTTTTGCAAAGGGAAAGTGGACAAAACCCTATTCAGAGTAGAGCACGAAGGCCACATATTAATAGTCCAGATATATGTGGATGACATCATATTCGGATCAACCAATCTAGAGCTATGCGAGAAATTCTCCAATCTCATGCAAGGAGAATTTGAGATGAGTATGATGGGAAAGCTTAACTTCTTTCTCGGACTACAAGTTAAGCAGATAGAAAAAGGAATTTTCATCAACCAAGCTAAGTATACCAAAGATCTGATCAAGAGATATGGAATGGAATCAGCCAAGCCAGCAAGAATTCCTATGAGCACAAGTACTCATCTGGATGTAGACGAGGCAGGCATATCAGTGGACTCAACCCACTACAGAGGACTCATTGGATCTCTTCTGAACCTCACTGCAAGCAGGCCGGACATATCCTATGCCGTAGGAGTTTGTGCACGATTCCTGTCCAAGCCGAAGCAATCACACCTAGATGCAGCCAAGAGGATAATAAAATACCTTAAGTCTATAATCAATGTTGGACTATGGTATCCCAAGGATGATAATTTCGAGCTGTCAGGATACTCAGATGCAGATTTCGCAGGATGCAAAATCAACAGGAAGAGCACTAGTGGAACGTGTCAATTCCTAGGAACCAGACTGATATCCTGGTTTAGCAAGAAGCAGGTTTCTAACTCTATCTCCACTATAGAGTCAGAATACCTAGCTGCAGGTAGCTGTTGTGCACAGATTTTATGGATTAGACAGCAGTTAAGGGATTATAATATTATTGCCAATGAAGTTCCTATCTGGTGTGACAACAATAGTGCTATTGCAATAACCAACAATCCGGTTTTGCACTCAAGGACGAAGCACATTGATGTTAAGCACCACTTCATCAGAGACCATGTGCTTAACAAAAGGGTTAGAGTTGAAAGTGTCAGCACAGACTACCAGATAGCTGACATCTTTACCAAACCCTTGCCAGAAGAAAGATTTTTGGAGCTGAGCAGAGATCTTGGATTACTAGATTGGGAATCTAGTACTGAGGCAAGCTGAAGCATTTCAGAGGAAGGACGGACCCAGCTGAAGAATCAGATCCTAACTGATGCAGGCAAGAAGACGAAGGACGGACAAAGCAACCTAGCTGATCAGAATATCAGGCGAGAAGTCAACTCACCTGATGCAGAGCGGTCAATAGTCAACAAATCAGACCAGCTAAGTTTTCTAAAACCGACCTCTGAATATTTAATTATTATCTGTCATATACATAATATTATTATATTAATTTGGGTTCACAAATGGCATTTAAATATATTAATGTTTGTTTCACAAGTGGCATTTTTAATACACGCGTCAATCGCTTATTAAATCGACCTCCACGGTGGCCAATCAAAACCAACCGTCAAATTTTAAAGTGGACCACCGTTTCAAATTTTAAATTCAAAAGAATCTCAAAAGGCGTACCACCATTTCAAAAATATAATAAATTAATCCATATGTCTTTTCATCTTCTTTATAAGGAAAGAAAACCCGTTACTTTACCTTTTACGCTTACCAGACACCCTAGATTTTTCAGAGCAAAAATTCCTTGAACAACAAATACACTAAAATCTTTTGTTTGCAGAAATGGCATCCTACTTCGAAGGCGTCAACCTGAAGGCGGTCAAGGACCAGATTATTTTCTCGCTGGTCGTCGATTTTGAAGCCTTATTGGAAGCTAATCTAGAGGATTACGATGTGCTTAACCTAATCCGCGCGATGAAACTCAATGGGATCTACCCATTCCTAGACATCAACCCTCAACATCTGTACAAGGAGGATGTTATCGCGTTCTATCGCGAAGCCTGTATAATTCAAGATGGAATTCAGAGCACAGTCGGAGGAAATCAGGTCGACATATCTCGAGAGTCGATCCGTACTGTTTTCGGTATGAAGCACCGCGGCACAGCCGTCGAAGCACTCAAACAGTCTTCTGCCGAAATCTGGAAGAAGATTAAAGAGGAGAATTTGCCGGAAAAACTGAAACTCACTGCCAAGAGGAGTGAGATTAAGAAAGTTTATCGTTTTGCGTTGGATATAACCAACAAAATAATCATGGGGATGGCCGGCAGTTATGATCAACTATCATCGGCGAAATTTATGGTGCTGGGAGCACTAATTCAGGAAGAAGAAATTGACTGGGCAGATTACATATTCAGGCAACTCGTTCGAGAGGTCAACAAAGCCGAATGGCTTGTTGATGATAAGAGATTTAAAACAAAGCTGGCGTTTGGAACGCAGCTGAGTTGGATGCTAGAAAAGACAGGCATGGCGAAGGGAAGCACTGACCCCTTCCATCCCAACAAAAGACTTGGTCATCTGGACCAAGAGATGCTGAGAAAATTGGGAGGCACAAGGAGAGCATCCCAGATGCTGAAGGACCTACCTGATACAAGGCCATACCCGAGATATTATTCGTCAGGAGAGTCGGACCGACCTGCATCCGACATCCCAACTGCAGTGGAATTAGACACCGAGTCCGACGACACTCCCATAGCAGTCCGATTTAAGAGAAGGGGACCAGCCCCTGAAGGACCTTCTATCATGCAGTCATCACCAGAACCCTCTCCCAAGAGGCCCAGGAGACTGCAGTTTAGTGAGGAAGAGCAGTCAGATCATCTTGCCAGCCCCTCAGCCAGGTCACCAACTCACCTGGAAGACCAGCCTGCCCCAGGCACCCACGAGACTCAGATTGTGGTTGTCCTCACCCCAGCCTACATCTCTGAGGAAGAAGAAGCAGGTCTTATAATTTCTATCCCTGAAGCTAACTATATCTTTAACCTCTTAGAAAATAATACTTTCAATCTATCCATCGAACAACTACAACTTGTTAAACCTCTAGCCTTAAAACAATTGTTCCTTGAAGTTTTTGAAGAATGGAAATTTTTGAAATCCTTATCATTTGTCAAACTTCAATCTTTTATTGACACTTGTGGTTGGGACTATCCCCAAGCCACGGAGGATGTGCTGATAGATTTTTGTAAAACATCAGACACAATTTTGATCCTTCAGGAGGACTGGTTCATGTCCAATTTTAAAACCATCATGGACCAGTTCATCCACTGCATTATGCTTAGTATTTTTGATGGATCTTATGAGGAAGTTGTTGAGGAGGTAGTTGAAAAGTAAATTAGTATTGAGGAGGTAGATGGAGAAGAAAATAAAGAAGTTGTTGTTTTGGACGATGAAGAAGAAGAGCAGGAAGAGAGCAGAGAAGAAGAAAAGATCTTAGTTGAAAATCAACCTGAGGAAGTGGAGAAGACAGAAGAGTTGAATGAAGAAGAAGAAGAAGAAGGAGAAGAAGAAGTAGAACAAGATGAAGGAGAGAAGGAGGATGATGATGATGAAAAGGAGAATGATGATGAAGGAGAAAAAGATGGGAAGGATGATAACAATAATGATGATGATAATGATGAGGATGATGATGATGGAGGAGATGAAGGAGCTGAAAAAGAAAAAGAAAAAGAAAAGGATGAGGAAAAAGAAAAGGAAAAAATTGAAGAAGAAAAGGAGAAAGAGGAAGAGAAGGTAGAAGAAGAAAAGGAGGAGGAACAGGAGAAAGAGGAAGAGAAGGCAGAAGAAGAAAAGGAGCCGGAGCCAGAGCCAACACAAGAAGGTGTAGATAGGACTGTGGTACCTGCCCGGTACACCAGCCTAGACGCGGAGTTAGCTGAGGACTCCAGATCAGGGACCCCAGAGAAGACCCCATCTGGAGTACCAGCTGCAGACAGAAGCTTGCAGTCCAGTGGTTCAATTGCAGAAGGCTCAGGAGAGCACTCTCCACCAACTCAGATATCACCTGCCGTGACTGAGCTGATCAGGCAGATAGTGAAAGATACAATTGGAGAACTACTAGCATCTCAGGTCACTCCTGACCTTCAATCCATTAATGCAAAGATCGACACTTTGCTGCAGAGAGAAGTTCCTCAGCCTCCTCCCCCTACCAACAACAGAATGCCATTTGGCATGTCTGATTGGATGAGCAGAATAGAGCAGCAATTGACTACCCTAGTTGATGCTGGAAAAAAGGGGGAAGATAGAGTTCAGGGGGAAGGAAGTAATCAAGGAGAGATAAGGGCAGAGCTAAGAACAAAAAAGAAGCAAGATATCCTTCAACTTGAAGGACCATCAAGCCTGAAAAGGAAGGGAGGATCAGATCCAGAACAGGCTGACCAGCCTGAAGGCAAGAAAAGGAGGACTAGAGGAGGTCTTGAGCCTACTCTAGAGTGGGAAGGAAAGGAGTTGTGGTTTGTGGAGGATTTTGTTCTATATGAAGCTCTGGAAATGTGGGGATCTGCAAGAAAGAAGTTTATCAGAGACTAATACATATGGGAAATACTCCAGGATGATAATCTCTCCCCACAGCAAATCTTCATAAATTTCATGGAGGCAGCCCATCCGCAACTCTGGGCTATTCTGAAGAAACATCTTTGCAAACAAAATGCCTATCCTGTGATTCTGTATTCATCGCCAAAGATCCTCCTACTATGGAAAGAGGAGGTGCGTTGGATGAACTTACGCTACAAAGGAAAATCAAGAAGCTATGTCTTGAGAACAAATTTTCATCCCAAGAAGAGCAAGCCTTCGCAGCTCTTGTCGTGAAAAGGAAGTATGGTCTTGCCCCAGTCAAAACAAGACCAATTGGAGCTAAACCCTTCAGACCTGCCAAACAGCCTATTCGAAGAGGCAGAGGAAGAGGCAGATGACTCTTACTTATTTTTACTTGTAATGATTTATGTACTTAAAATTTTCTTGTAAAATTCAGACATGTACTTGTAAAATTAATTTTATAATAGTCTTTTTGAATGACAATTCCCAGTTGTCTCAAAAACTAGACTGACTTTAGTTTATGTCTTGCACTTAAGTGCAGACTTGATCATTTGATTACTTGTTTAAAGTTTTGCCATCATCAAAATAGGGGGAATTTGTTAGGAATACTTGTTAGATTTTGATGATGTCATTAATATAAAATAAAATGTTTATTACTTGGCAAAAATGTAAGGAAGAACCAAATGAGTATCTTCCATAGGCCAAATATGTTAAGTATAAAACTTGGCAAAATGTAAAGAAGAACCAAATGAGTATCTTCTGTAGGCCAAAAATTAGTTAGGCTAAAATCGGCTAAGTACTGAATACAGCTAAGTCCATCAGAGAGGATCAGTCGAGTCGACTCAGAGTAGTTCTGGTCAACACAATTTATCAGAGAAGTTTGACCAGACTGCAGCCAAGGTACCTCAGACAAGTCACCTGATCAGATAAGTCACAAACAGTGAACATCAGAGAGGTCCAGACTGCAGAGATGTTAACTGCTCATCAGCCTAGTCGAAGTCAGCCTAGTACTCCAAGTCCACGTCAGCATGCGTTGAAAAGTCAAGTATTACGGAAAGTCACATGCAACGTGAAGAGACAAATTGGAGTGATTCCCGCAAGAGATATGAATTAAAAAAGCTATCCAGACCCACCTCGAAGACTTTAAACGTTTTATAATCAAAAGATTCGGCGCATCAGATGCAGAGTCTTCACAACGGTCGGAAGATATATTAAAATAATGGGAATCCAGCCTTGCAACGTTCAGAAAGATTAAACAAAGAAGTCTCCCTCCAACGGACGGATTTGTTCAAAAGATTTGCAACGGCTACAAGGAAAAAGCTCAGAGATCGTGACCTATATATATCCGAAGATTTGAAGCTGAGCAATCACCGGTGCGAACATACTTTCAAGCTATCAAAGCATTCAAGCAATCAAAAAGCAATCTACAGCATCGTGAAAAGAGCGGTTCTAAAAGTTCATACTTAAAGAAGCTCTTAGTTGGAGAAGACAAAAACTCTTGTCTATAATCCTGAGTTCGGGGTACTTCACTGGTTGAAGTTAGAGACTGTAAAGGCATCCGAGGATCGAGGATCAAGAGGTGCAAGGCAGTCAAGTGTGGTACAACGGCACGGATTTCCACTGGTTGGAAGCTGTTGTAGTTTTGTTTGAATCACTGTAATATTTATCACTGGTTGAGAATTATAGTAAATTCATCTCCAACTGGTTTGGAGAAAAGTGGATTAGTAGAGGATTACCCCACCTCTGAGACCACTATAATCGCCTTCGTTCTATACTGTTTTATTGCATCATACTTTAACTGCTGCATTCATTGTTAAGTGTTTCATTAGTTACTTTCTATTCGTCATCAGCTGACTTCCGCATATATATTAAAGAACAAACGACTCCAAGTCATTTGTTTACCTATCAGCTGAACAAACTCACTCTTCGTGAAAAAGAGTTTAAGAGTTTCTACAAGTCTATTCACCCCCCCTCTAGACTTGTACCTTGACGACTTGTGACCTACACAATCATCCCCGAGAATCAAATCCTCACCATCAATATTAACGACAATAAGAATAGAGAGCCAAGCCCTCTCACAAATAAACACAGAACATTCTCGGACCTCTCGATCGCCAACGATCCTATCACCGCTAGGAAATTTAACGATGAAAGACTCGCAAGGCGACAAACAGTCGAGACTCAAACGGCGCACACACTCCATCAATATGAACCGGAATCGAAAAGCACAATTACAGGATGAGAATGGATATGAACGGTACCTGTCGCCACAGTGGCCGCTGGATCATCGGCCCTCCTCATATCGTAGATACGCGGCTGGGCGGATCCGACACTGGAAGCTCCTCCTCTAGCGGGCTGACCCCGACCTCTACCTCGGCGGAGACTGCAGATCAAACGAGCCCTGGTTCACACTCGACTCTCTAGGTGCTGGAAAAGAATCACGGGTCTCGCGAATCTGTCTGACTTGTTCACAAAAGAGAGTGTGGCCCGACTGACAACAAGTATGACAAGTCGACTTCTGACGAGGACACTGCTGGTTCCTATGGCCCAACTGGCCACAGTTAAAGCATGTGGGATCACGAACGGAGGTTCTGGCAGCACCTCGAGAACTCCTAGAAAAATAAGCCGAACTGCCCACAGGAACATTTGCAGGCTGAAGTTTCTGCTGGCCTCCACCCTTGGGACCAGATAAATTTACAACGGACTTCTGCTTCTTGCTCTCACGAGCCACTTCACTAGCCGTCACCGACATATCGTATGCAAGAGCCCTACTCTGATAATCCTTTAAAGTAGTGCAGACGAGCCCATACATATAGTCTCGAATTAACAGTTTCATCCGCCTAGAAAAGTGAAAAATTTTGTTGTTCTCCTCGACAACTTGGGTCTTCATGTAGCCCAACTCCTTGTTGAAATCGGCAATAGCTTGAGAGACAGGAATGTCCCGTGGTTGAGCATCATAGAACGCATGGACTCGAGCCTATCTAACCAGCCACGGGCAATACTCGGTCTCCATTAGGTCCTTGAACTCCATCCATGAAGCAACGTGGTCCTTAGGCCTAACAGCCTCCCACCAGTCAGTAGCGTCCCCAATGAGAAAGTACTGGGCAATAAGGACGTTACAGTCCTCGGGACAGTTGGTGGCAACGAAGACTTTAGATATCTCCTTGATCCACCCTTCCTAGCCGATCGGGTCTGATGCTCCCGAAAACTGAGGAGGATGCATCTTGATGACATCTTGAAGCCAACGGTCTGCTCCGCCCCGATTAGCATGGGCCGGATTCGAGTTCTAAACCACCTGCGCTATAGCTGCCATCTTGTTCACCATTTACTGCATGACAGCCACAATGCCAAAGTCGGCGCCATCTTGAGAAGAAGCATGGATATGACGGTCACCGGTACTGCCGGATCCCGAAGAATGCGACGTGGCTGCCCCACCGGCTGCCCCACGTCCCCGGCCGCGTCCACATCCATGACCACGGCGCCATCCAGCATCCATGCTGGTGTTAAGAGGTGGCAAAAAGCAACTCGATGATAAGTAAAAGAGGGAAAATAAGCACAGTTCAAGAAACGGAAATACCGTACGAGAAAACAAAGAGTCGAGTAAGGAAACTTACGAACACTGGAAGTACTGAGATGCTGGCGGCGGTGTGACAATGTGCAAGACAAAACACAACTAGACCCAAATAACTGACAAGCCTAGGTATCGATAAACTTAGCGCTCCAATACCATTTTCTGTAACACCCCCGAGATATTTGAAGTATATTACAGAACCGTGGACCCCTACATGGGACCCACCGGGCTAAAACAAAGAAACACCGCCCGACTAACTATCTCAGTTAGTGAGGACACACATTTAAAAAGTACAACATATAATAATACACCCGGAGCAACCGGCGTAATAAACATTAACCGACAACATAGCAACTTTAGTTAATACAGAACGAAGTTCGGAGTGAAAAGCCTAAGTACTCGCGAGTATAATCTATAAGTTTACAAATGTGAGAAACAACCATATCGAAAGGGGCAAGAGAAATAAGAAGACTCAAATGCACATGTCAACGACACTGGCCAACATCCTCGTACTGACCCAGCGCCCGCTCATCCGGCAGAACATAACCTGAAATCCATAACAAGAATTTCCCCAAAACGGGTCCCCAAAGGGGTTAGCAATTATGCTAGTACAAGTAATCAAGGCAAACCATTCACTTACACGTTTCATAGTACAATGCACCAAATCATTTCAAAACCAAAACCAGACATGTCTTTTCCGGAAACAAACAGTTCATCACATTTGCCTAGGATCGGGACGAAGCCACAAATCCCACTCGAGGCCTCTAAGGACCCTCCCGAGCTGGCCATATCATAAAACAAATTACGCACATGCATCGCCTAGCACCGGGACGAAGCCACAAATCCCACTCGAGGCCTCCAAGGACCCTCCCGAGATGGCTAGCTAAACAAACTCATGAATCCAGGGCTAGTACCATTGGATTCCCTCTGTGACCCCGTCGGACCCTCCCGAGGTGAGCAAATGACACACAACATACATTACCATTTCACCTTAAGCATAAAGGTTTCCAAAAATACTTGTCTTGAATAATTGACGATGCAACGAACGGAGAGGAAAAGCACCGACGAACGCTAGGAACTAACGGAACCGAACCTAACGCTTCGAAGAACATAATCACAACCAACTCTAAACAAATACGGAAATGGAATACACCCAAAAACCCACCTACGGTTCATGTATATTCGTATAAAAACAACAACGAGGGCGGACCACAACCAAACCCTCTCGAATACGCAACAACCACGAAATATACCATGAATCCGTAGGGAAAACAAGAATACTAACAAGATTAATCATATTCAACATGAATTAATCAACCACATGGAACGAATCGAAGAAAAACCCGAAAACCCCCAATTTACCCAAAAGTAGGGTTCTTAGAAGATTTACCTTGGATTAGGATGAAAGATTTGTGTTGATGTTGTTATTATACACTAAGAACTCAAAGAAGATGATGGTTGAGATGATCGGAGGAAGAAATAGCCAAGAAATCGCCCAAAATCGCTAAAGCCACGGGGAAGGAGATGAAATAAGAAATAGATCCGTCCAAAGTCAACTCCTCGGTATTTATAGCCACACGACTTAGCGTGCGCTAACGGCTAAGTGTTAGCATGCGCTACCCAGTTATATTACAGTCCAGAACTCACTGTCCTGGACCGTTAGCGTGCACTACTACTATCTAGCGTGCGCTAACAATGACTCGGTAGCACGCGCTATCGAGCTATAGCGTGTGCTACTTGGGCACCTGAACGAGTCCAAAACAAACTGCCCAGTACTGGACAGTTGCGTTAGCGCGCGCTAACGGATACCTAGCGCGCGCTAGCCTTCAACAAATAACGTGCGCTAGACAACGTAGCATGCGCTAAACCATTAGTCCAGAGGACTGGGATTAGAAATAGGTTCACTGCCACTCCCAGGGCTCAGCTCGCTAGCGCGCGCTACGAAGCAAACGTAGCATGCGCTACTAAGGAATCCCCAGCGTGCGCTATGCATAAAGATTAGCGCGCGCTAGGCACGGAATATTAATGGCCCAAAACACCGGAACATAAACGAAACATCAAACGGAACATCTCAAAATGCGTAATAACGTAGAATGGATCCACGGCAACCCTGAAACGGCGGTTCCGAACGACAATTACGATAATCAGATCAATAAGCGACGGAAGAACCAATAAACGTAGAACTGGATGACAAAAAGTCTCGAAGCAAATATTCTCAAAAATTAATACGGTTACACGAGGGTCGCTAAATACGAGAAATACACGGATAAGCAAAAATACTGGGAAAAGAAAATGCGGATATTACAATTACGTATGCTACACTTATTATGTTACGTATGTAACCAATACCATTAACAAACGCTACATACGTACCTTAGCGTACGTTAATATCCGTTAACTTAAAACTGTCCAGGTTCATCCGTGAGAATCTTATCCGGACCCATCGTCCGCCCTGCTCAATTATTGGTTGCCTTACGTACGCTATGCTTCATTCGTAGCGTACTCTAATCTTGGCACATAACGTACGCTATGCTCACATCGTAGCGTACGTTATCACTTGTTTGCATGTGAAAATACATATATTGATATTATCATGCACATGGGTACGAATACGAGAAATATCACACTTCGATTATTGATATCACAAATCTGAATAATACAGGATTCAATTACAGAGGAAATACTCAATAACTAATCCGGATATTACAGTTATGATGTAACCATTGTTTACAACTCAAAGAAAAATTCCGTATTAATTCCGTACGCAAATTACCCCAAAATCAATTTTGAAAAATCAAGAATACATATGGTGGACTATTAACAATCAAATTCTCAGTTATATACATAATTTATAAAGTTAATACATTCGGTATAAAAAAATTTGTAGTACGATAAAGTAGGGCTGCCTCGATTATAGATTTACAAGTACAATAATTTTCGTAGTTGTAAGAATAAATCTCATGACTTGTAGTCTTATTACACACCTTAGAAATTACAAGTCTGTCATCCTAATTCTTCACAATTAGTTCCAATATGGCTAATATTTTCATCTTTCTTGAAAATTCTCAACAAAGAAATATGACGTTGTGCACCGTCGGATTTCTATCGTGGTTTGTTCAACAAGACCTAAAATATTATTCATTTTAAAACTCATAATCATACATAACATCACTATGCTTAACAAACTCAAACACCAATCATATATCGTTAAGATTAAGTTTATGGTTTCAAATCGAAATTTAAATTTCTTCAACGTATTTTGATTGCGAATACATTGCTTGACTTGAAAAGGTTAAAAATAAATTTCTGCAAAGGGCCGCATATGTAATACCTTAGATTTTTATTCCAGATATCCTGAACTATTTGTCGTTTGGCGTCAGTCATTTCGTGTCGCTAAGATTATGTGGAATTCGTTTTTCTATGATGAACGGTATGATATATTCTGTTGTAGTATTCGTCGAGTGATACTTGTTGTTGCGTGCGTTTTTTTGACTAAATGTGTGTGTGTGGTGTGGTATGTTATGTTTCGTAAATTGCTCGTTATTGTTTTGAATCATAGCTGGTGCATTAGTGTGACCGAGATGTTGTCGAGCGCCTAACCGGACTGTTGGAATGATCGAGTTTCGACCGTATGGCCTGGCCGAGTTATGGCCGCAATGCAGGGCCTGTTATGGCCATAATGCATGGCCGGTTACGGCCGCAATGCCTTGCAGGTTACGGCCGTAAGGCACCCACACAGGTTGGGCAGTAGCCCAGGGAGGATCGATTACGGCCGTAATGTGTGTCCGGGTACGACCGTAATGACCCGGTTACAGCCGCAATGCTTTGCCTGGTAACGGCCATTATATGCCGAACGTGTTGGGTAGTGGCCTGGGTGGTGCCGGTTACATCCGTAAGTAGATTCCGATTACGACCGTAAGGGCCGAGTTACGTCCATAAGGTACCGCCTATTACGGCCGTAACCTGCGCGGCTGTATATAGGCCTGGCGATGGGCAGACCTTATTTTCACTCCTTTTTTCCCTTCTTGTGGCGACTGACGAACGGGAGGTTCGGGAAGAGTGGTTCTTGGTCGATTCCACTCAATTACAAGACGTTTTGGAAGGCTCTTGCCGATTATATCATCCTCTAATCCTTGTTCTTAGTCAGATCGAGGTAATTTCTTGAAATCTCCTAGGTTGACTTTAGGGATTTCCTTCTTGATTTTCGTTACTCGTCTGATTTTGACGAAACGGTTGATGTTATTGAGTTCTATTAATCATGTTCTATGGGTTGTATATCCGTGTTTCGAGTTTGTTCAGCTCGATAAGTTATTCAAGTGTTTTGAGAGTTATCGAACATTGAATGTTCGATTAAATGGCCGAATGAGTTTCCCTTCGATAGTTTGGTGGGATTTCCATTGTTTATGGCTTTGATTCTTGTTGTAATCGTATCTTCGTTGTTTTTTCCGGAGGATTGTAGGTGTTCGAGGTTTCCCGGTGCCATGTTCATTGGAGTGTTCAATATCGGTTATCGAGGCAAGTATCTTGCTATACGATTTGTGTCTTATGAATAGAGACTTCGTGTTATGTTTGATGATTTGGTTTATCGTCGTTAATATACTTCATGTGATTTTATAATTGTGAACGTTTGATGATAGTGATGATATCCCCACTTGGATAACGTCTTGGAATCGTGTTGGTTGTGTTACTCATATGGTTCGTGTAGTGCGTGATTGGTCATGGTTGAATGACCGTGATGATTATGATATTTGAGTCGGTTTGATTACATACTTGAATATGTATTACAGTGTATTGTTGAATGGTTTGACATATTGATAATAATGTGTGTTGCTCGTAGTGACATCCGGAGTCGGTCAATATGAGTTGTGTCATGATAATGCGTATGTTCCAGGCAGGGTCTGACGAGGCCTCTCGAGTTCGGTACATGATGTGTACGAACAATACGTGTGGTCCAGGTAGGGTCTGACGAGGCCTGTGGAGTTCAGTACATGATGTGTATGAACACTGTGTGTGGTCCGGGTAGGGTCAGCCGTGTAACACCCCAAACTAGGCGGATATTACAGTGCCGTGGATCCCCGACTGGGCCCCACCAGGCGAATGAAACTGATGAATTAATTAATATAATTGTAGTATCGAACCACATTATATTACCAAATACTCCGATGAGGAGTTTAAGTACAAAACACCAGGACAATACCGAATACTAGTATATTTTATATGAAGATAAAATACACAACACTGAATGAAACGGAGTATCCAAATGGAAATCTGCAGCGGAAAATAAATGACAACAACATGAATGACTGAAAGGATCGGGGGCCCCTACTAGTATCACTGGGACTCCTCGCCATCAACATGCTCTTCCCGTGCCTTTGCCTTGCCGTGACCTGAAAAAAAAATCCCCCAATGGGGTCAGTTACACAAAACAACAATCCTCAATGGTTGAAAATATACAATCATGATATATCTTTAGTTATGAAATATTTTCGTTATGAATTAAGCTGAAGAGGAGTATCATAGTACGCCCGTAATGTTCTGTGCAAGTGTACAAGACGAATGACCGGACAAACCCATCCTTGTACCTAATTAGTCTCACGGAGGTAATCGTTACCGTGTGCACAGTCCAATGTATCGATCCCAATACATGACCATCGCGTGCTCGACTAAAAATTTCACACATCCGCACCCGACCACGCAGTATGAACCCAGAAGGTCATATGAACGAGAATGACCAAAATGAATATCAATGAATAATAATACGACAAGGTCAACAATGACTCACCGAGATGAAAATAATAGTGAAGTGAATGATAGCTCAATGAAATGATTGGAACCGTCGTTCCTCGTTAATGAAGTGATTATTCGACAATTACAAGTCTCAATACGGTTAATACAATGATGAATGAGTTATGATTATGAATGAACAACAACAAAAGGAATGAATATCCTTTTAACCGATTAAGAATTAACTTACACAACAACGATGAAGAATGTCCTTCCACGAACAACATCCTAAATGAGATGTCGGTCACTCGAAACAACCTTGAATAACACAATTACCAACAATCCGCTCAATATACGAATCAAACACGATTACAACGAACTCAAAACGTCAATACGACTAAATCAAGTTCATTGGGGCATTATATCGAATACGTTGTGGCCAATCTTCGATTGTTTACAACCAAACCTCAATTATACCAATATCAAATCCCCAAGAAGTGTTTCAAACCAACAAAACATCTTCAATATGATCAATAATCCAAAATGAATATGCAAATTCGTGATTACAACAATAATTAATCGAAAACTCCCAAATCCAACTCAATATTCCAAGTGTTCTTGAATAATCCTTCAATAATCCATTTGAATAATCATACATATCCATAATCATGCGTACACCACTTCATACAACATGATTTTAACGTCCAAAACATCATATCTCAATACAAAATTGAAATCCAAGATGTTGAAGAAATTACCTCTTGAAGATCCAACCACTTCGATCCGATGAACACTAGTTAAATCGAGTATCCAAGCTTCCCAAACGAATGAAGATGATGAAAATCTAACACTCAAGGGATTGATGATGGAAAATCCCTCCCTCAAGATCTCTCTCTCGGAACAAGGTGAAAGAAATGGTGAAAATGATGAAAAAGTCCCGGCCAAGTCCTTATAAACTGCCGGAAGTTCCGGCCGTAACTCAGCCTTCTTACGGCCGTAACATCCCAGGTCAACGGCCTTACGGCCGTAACCAGCCAACTCGTACGACCGTAACTCGGCTTCGTCCAAACACATGCGGACAGCCTTACGGCCGTATCCGCACCTGACTTACGGGCGTAACCCGCCCGATACGGCCGTATCCGGCCTAACTTACGGGCGTAAGCCCCCTTCGTCGAAACTGACCAGGCACCCTGCCTGCAACGTACGGCCGTATCCGGCAAAGCCTTACGGCCGTACCTTCCTCGTCTTACCTCCATATGCCGCAACCCTTACGACCGTAAGTCCTTCTCATCCGACAAAACCTGAAATTTGCGAATAGCACTTACGGCCATATCCTGCCCATCTTACGGCCGTAACTCGCCTTCGTCCAAAAACGCCTGGGCACCCTGCTCGACACGTACGGCTGTATCCGGCCAAGCCTTACGGCCGTACCTGCTCAACTTACGGTCGTATGCCGCAACCTTATGGCCGTAAGTCTCGTTCGTCCAAAATGGCCTGAAATCAACGAACGCCTGTTACGGCCGTATCCGACAATCCTTACGGCCGTAACTCGTTGCTGGACAAGGTGAAAATCTAATAACTCTGATTTCTCGCTATGATTGATGAATGATCTGACATACCATACGGATGTGAAAGTGAACAAGTCCAACACATGCCAAAGATGATACTTCCAGTACAAGACTACCAATCATGATGGAAATGATAATACTCCCGTCTCGATCTATAAACAGCAATGAAATGACGATCGGTAACTGATATACGGTTACAACATGCCAACAGTGCACGCAAATGAATGAATCATGAATGATGAGTGATTAATAATGAGTGAAAATTACTGACTGAATAATACTGAATGAAAATGAATGAATTACAACCGGGTATTACATACTCCCCCCTTAAAAAGAGTTTCATCCTCGAGACTAAGGGTCAAACAACTCAGGATAATTCTCCCGCATACTCTCCTCAGTTTCCCAAGTAGCCTCTTCGACTCCGTGTCTAGACCACTGAATCTTGACCAAAGGAATCGTCTTGTTCCTCAACTGTTTGATTCGCTGCTCTAAAAATCATATAGGGAGCTCCTCATACGAATGATCATCCACGATCTCGATTTCGTCGAACTGAAGTATGTGACTCGGGTCGGAAACATACTTCCGCAACTGAGAGACATGAAACACATTATGAATTCGGCTCAACGCCGGAGGTAAAGCCAATCGATAAGCTAACTCGCCTACTCGATCCAAAATCTCAAACGGTCCAATGAATCTCGGACTCAACTTTCCCCGCTTCCCAAAACGGAAGATACCTCGACTCGATGATACTTTGACCAAAATGTGGTCACCTGTCTCGAACTCTAGTGGTCGACGACGATTATCTGGATAAGATTTTTGTCGACTCTGAGCGGTCAACAGACGACTCCTGATCAAAGTTACCTTATCACGGGCAGCTATAATCATATCGGGCTCGGTGCCGATTGACTCTGATAAGTCGTCCCAACATAAAGGAGATCGACAACGACGACCGTACAAGGCCTCATAAGGTGCCATCTTAATCGAAGCATGCCAACTATTATTGTACGTGAACTCAATCAACGGTAATTGGGCTTCCCAATTGTCCTTCCAATCGAGAACGCATGCCCTCAACATGTCCTCCAATGTCTGAATAGTCCTCTCTGATTGTCCGTCGGACTGAGGATGAAAAGCGGTACTGATATTAAGCTGAGTTCCCATAGCACGATGAACTGATTTCCAAAAATGAGACACGAATCGTCTGTCATGATCGGAAACGATACTTTTAGGAGTACCGTACAGTCTCACTATCTCTTTGATGAACAACTGGGCAAGTCTCTCGGGACCCCACGTATCCTTAATCTCAAGGAAATGAGCCGATTTAGTCAAAAGGTCCACAATTACCCAGATTGTATACATGCCACGACGACTCGTCGGAAAACTCATTATGAAATCCATCGAAATGTCTTCCCACTTCCACTCTGGAATAGGGAGAGGTTAATCATCTCGAAACAAATTCTGCGACTTCTCGCTTCATATTACTCCACCAGTAATTTTGTTTCAAGTCCTTGTACATCTTGCTAGACCCCAGATGAACGAAATAAGGGGTAGCATGAGCTTCTCTCAAAATCGAGTTTTTAAACTCGTCATTCGCCGGTACGCACAACCGATTCTTAAATCGCAAAAGTCTATCCTCGTGGACCACAAATCCAGGGGCTTTCCCCTGAGCCACATCCTCACGGATGCGCAACAATGATGGGTCTGAACCCTAATTCTCTCTGATTGCCTCCTCAAGTGGCGATGAAATCTCTAACATGCAAAGTTGCCCTTGTACTCGCTGTAGCCAGACCTCTGTAATATCCGGAATTTCTATTACTATTGTTTAATGTTATTTTATCCATGTTATGTTGTACAGCGTGGAATCTGTACAGTATGGGTAAAATAATTGAAGGACCGAGACATCTGTATTTGTATAATTGTCGTACTTGGTCGACAATTGGATGTAAGAATTATATGTATTCAGTATGCCGTATGTTTGTATTCTGTATGTTGAGACGTTGGACAAGAATAGCAGAAAATGGCTAAGTGTAACATTATTAGCACACGCTAATAATCATGAGTAGCGCACGCTATCGTGCAGGTTTAGCGCACGCTACGGATATAAGATAACGCACGCTAATGCAGTCAGATCGGAAGGAATCTGCGTGTGGACCAGGCCACTTTCGACGCACGTTCTGATAAGTCAACGGATGTTACAATGTAGTGATAGCGCATGCTAATGCATGTTGATTAGCGCACGCTAACTGTGTATCGGACAAAAAGGAATCTTATACTCGTCAGCACTTTCGGCGTGTGGACCTGTCTTCGGAAGCATACAGACAAACGAGTCAACTATGAGTAGCGCACGCTAAGGTAGGACACTTGCGTACGCTAAATAGAGGCATTTACGTACGCTATTGCATGGGCATTGCGTACATAAATCACTTCATGCAGTAAGACAGTTGCCTCTGGGCTTCGATAGCGCACGCTAACAAAGACAGTTAGCGCACGCTAAGTGTGTAACGTACGTTAACTGGAGATGTTAGCGTACGTTAGTAATGTACAATATATATATATAAGTGCAGTTGGCCATTATTCGTCATTTCCGTCCATTTCTTCATGTGAACCGATAGAGAGAGGTCTTAGAGAGAAGTTGAGGTTCCAAACACTTGAGTTGATCATTCCTAACAACATTTGAAGCTTGGAAGTGATTGAAAACGGATTCAACCTTGGGATTCAATCCATTCCTTCAAAGAGGTAATTACTCTCCACGTTGGGATTTCATTTTGAATTGTATATGATGTTCTTGAGTTGATGATCGTCATGTTTATGAGTTGATGAGTATTGTTATGAGATGGATTACTGAGTTATGTTGATAATATGGTTGATATGCGGATATTGATATGATTCGTGTGGTTTTGAACGGTGTTGTTTTTCTTCAAGAGATATGTTGGTTAATATCTCCATTCATTTCGGGGTTTTAATGTTGTTGTTATTGTTTACTTCGTATGATGATGAACATGCAAGTGATTATGATTCTTGGTGTATATGATATGATTAAGAAGACTATATGTTGAAATGTTAGTGGAAATAAGATTTGGACACTTGTTTGAAAAGTAATGTGTATAAGGTTCGACTTTGGAAAATCACCACCGATTCTTGAAAACTCCAAAAATTTTGAAACATAACAGTATAATAGAGCATCGAGTTAGATTTCTAATGGTTCAAATGGTGAGTTAATCGGAGTCCGGATGAGTGAGTTATGCTCAAAATGGCAAAAACTATACTGTCTCTATTCTGGGAACAGGTAGCGCACGCTATTGATGAAGTTAGCGTACGCTAACATGCCTGGGCGTATAAAAACGTAAAGCAGTCGGGAATTTCATTTTCCAACCCATCCTACACGATCCCCTTTCGTCCCAAATCACCCAAACTTGGTTTTTAACCCCTAAACCTCAGCTTTTGAGTTGGTTTATCAAGTGATAACATCTAGGAAAGCTTGGAACAAGGATTATAACATCATTATTGATTCTTTCGCCGGATTGAAGGTAATTGGCTTGAACTCTAATATTTTGGGATGTTTGAGATTCTTGATATATTTTGGTGGTTTAGTTCGTATTGATGGCTAGAATCATGTAATGTTGAAGGATATATATGTTTGTGATTATGTTCTTCGTGTTCCTGATGTGGTTGGTGTTTGTTGATTGATGATTCGAATATATCTTTGAATTCCGCCTTCAAGGTGTTTGATTGAAGTTTTGAAAGAGAAATTTATTGGAATATTTCGGTTAAGTTTGTATACTCGCCTTATCGAATCGATATGTGGGCTTTGTGGAACCATGGGAATGAATTCGTAATTGTTTGAGTTAGATTGTTCGGGCTTGTGTTTAATCGAGATATTTTGGAATCGTTGGGTTTGTGGATTAGTTTTATCGATTGTTGATTGTTATCGAATGTATGTTAAATCGATTATTGTAATAGGTTGAGATTATTGATCGATGTTTAGAACCATGCTTTGCGGTCGTATTCAAGAACGTTCGTAGATTGATTTGATCAGGGGCGAGGGACATGTAGACGACGACAAGGAATTGGTAACGGCTTCATTGGTATCGAGGCAAGTTATTACTTGCTCAGTTTATAATATTTAATGAATGGTTTCAGTTTCATTCGTTTATAATTCGTATAGCAATGTTTATAAATCGTAATCACAGGAGAGTTGAGATTATAGGTTGTATTTGAGTTTTGGGAATTAAATCATAATGTATATGATTTACATTCTTGTTGGCATACTTGGTATCGAGGATACATCATGGTATAGACAAAGGCGTTAATTATTTACCATCCGTGATATTTTGGATCGTCGAATATTCAGAATAATGGTTCGTGATGGTCTGGACATCGAGATTGCTCTGGAAGGACTCGGGGCAAGTACTCTAATCATTTTTGTCATTTCATGTCGATCATGTTGTGATACATGCGTGTATCGTTGTTGTCATGCATTGTGTATCATTGTTATATGCATTTGTGCATTGTTGTTGTATGTCCACCTCGGGTTGGTCCGACGGGATCATCGGGGGATCTATGCTAGCGCATACTGGATCAACGGACGGGTTTTCCACCTCGGGTTGGTCAGCGGGATCATCGGGGATCTAGGCGGTGAACGCCTGGATCATCGGATTGCCATGTATTGTTGTTGTGCATATGTATATTATGGGTTTGCCATAAGTATACATTGTCGTTGTTGTGATCATATTGACGTTGTCATATGAGTATGCATTTGTAGGTCTTGTGTTAGGACCATGTCCGTATGTTATGTTGATCTGATCTCGGATTAGACTGACGTGATTGTCATGGTATTTCGTAATCTTGAGGTATGTTCCGTATTTCCTTGGTACTTGTCTTTGATGGACAATCGATTATCGTATTGGAATTGTCGATGATATCCGATGGATTGAATTGGCCAGAGTTGGTATAATTTCCGTATCGCGAGTTATGATAATGTTTTGAGAACCTTAAGTATTGTTGAGATACCGTACAGATATTTCGGTATTATTTTAATGTGTTGTTAAGGATACGAATCGTGGATTCTCGTAAAGTTACGACGGTAAGATTACATTGGTCGTATTCTTACTTAGTATTTCCATTGATATGTAATTATTGACGAGATGTGATGGTTATCATTGTTGGATATTATGGCTGACCCCGTCGTGGGCTTTCTTTTTAGGTTCTTGGATTATCAAGCTTGCAGCGGCCGTGGAGAGATGAACTTCCCGGAGAATACTGGCAAGGGCATGTATTTGTGTTTTGAGTTTCTGATCAGTTGTTGTATTCCGCTGCTAGAGTATTTTAATTGTTTGTCTTTATCCGCTGCGTGAGTATTTTTAAATGGACTTTTTGGTATCCGGTAACTTAGGTTACTTTGGCAATCATTTTCTAAATCTATTCTGTCGGTACGTGTAAGCGATAGCTTAACATATGTTTTTAAACTGTTGAGTTTTGGCATTTTGGGCCTTGTGGTTTTAAATGAGTTTTTACGACGGTTTGGTAAACGAGTTTTATAAATCTTCGAATGTTTTTAATAGATAATACCGTCATTAGCCTCTTGGGCGTTTGTAAATGTTTGCGAAAATTTCCTTCAGCCTTGTGGGTTCCATCTCGGGGCCCACGACGCTGTAATATTCCCGGTCGGATCTGGGGGTGTTACAGAATATGGTATCGGAGCTTAGGTTGTGAAAACCTAGGCAGTCGGGTCGAGTTGGGTCGTGCTTTTGTCGTGTCATTCGAGTTGTCGGTTGACAAGTGTTTGAGCTCTGGGTTTTTGTTGTTCACTCGGGCTTGTGCGTTATGTGATTTACCAGTGTGGTACTGGGATTGTTGTAACTTTTTCAAATGGTGTTAACGTGTTTCTTCAGATAGAGCTGTGTTGTTTTCTCGAGTTGATCTGAGTTTGCAAAATGTGTGTTTTGAAAATATATGTGTCGAGTATTTTCTTGAGTCGAGACATGTTCTAGTATCACGGGGAATCGTCGGCTTCACGATCTGTAAGTATTGAATTTTTGAATTGCATTGAGATTTATTGTCGTTCTAAGTTGAGAGGTTCTGAGGTTCAGAAAGATATTATGCTTGACATTATGAGATGACACGATTGGGACAGGATTGATGATCTTGAGAAGTTATGATTTTGGAAATCAATATATCGGTTAGATTTCGGAACGGGGCTGTGCATTTGGGGGAAATATTGTGGATTGTTCAGGAGAACATGTAGTCATGTTAGTTCATTTTTAGATATATGAATTGTTTTTGAGCATTTGAAAATGATACTTTTCAAAATGAATGTTTTACGGATGTTTTACCGTAAATGATTTTTGGGCCGAGACCCAATAGATTTTTTGAAATTGTTTTATAACTCAGGACTTGGGGTCCGAAAAAGAGTTTCCTACTTTTTAAACTTCTTGTAATGCGGAACGAGATACGGGCTGAGACCCTAATATTTCAAAAGACTTTTCTGTTTTCTTAAAAACTCGCGAGACTTATAAAACACTTTATCAATCGTTTATCTATGTCGTTCCTGCCTTTCGGGGTTCTACATTACTTATTCAAGAGAAACCTCTCGGGAAGTCTTTCGCTGTGTTGATTTGTTTCAATGCGTTGTCATAGCATATTTGAGGTGATCCAGGATGGATTAATGGTTGACGTTGCGAGTCATAGGTGGAAAAGGAGTTTTTGGTTGGAGTTTATATATTGAGATTTTGTGTAACACCCCCAAATCCCATTGGGTCATTACAGTGCCGTGGACCCCACATCAGGTGATCCACCAGGCGAACACGACTAAAATACAACAAACTGACCAAAATGGGAAATCACATACCCTACTATGACGTCCGACATACTATTCCGATATGGAATTTCAACGACAAGAATGGGCCTACATGGCCAAAATAAAAATACAACAACATCCCCGAGCCTTGCTTGGATAATACAAAACGACAACGACTGAACAAAAATGGAGTACTCCAACTGTCTGACCAACATGAACACCAAAGTATCTCGGACTAGTATCGCTCGAATGCCTCGTCGCCATCGTCATGCCCCTGTGTCTCAACTCTCTCCTCGCAAGCACCTAAAACATGAAAACATGTTCCGCCCCCACGGGGTCAGTCATCCAGAATAATGAATATCAAATACGTGCACAACATGATATGCATCCAAAGGCAGAATAAACAGTACAACAATGGTAGTACGAGATGCTCACAAACCAAAGTAAGAATCGAGCATTCGTGGAACACTATGCCCACGGCATACGATCAATACCTGCTCAATAGGTTAGAACATATGTGCCCAACGACGAATCATCAATATAGAACACAACAATACATTACCCGAAGGTAAATCAAACCAACGCTGAAATAAATAAGGATCACAATGCCCGAAGGCTCCAACGGAAATACCGATACATCACAATGGCCTGAAAGCCCTCAGCCGAAGCTGCCAAAATATCACGATGGCCTGAAAGCCGAACAGCCCGAAGCTGTAAATCATCACAATACACATCTCAAAGAAACAAACCTGACTGTCGAACATACCCCTCTGGCGTATGAATGCTCAACCACAAAACGTCGAACTCATCCAATACTATGGACGATCAAAGTTGTACGGCTGAAAGATGGACATCACAGTACGCCCGATCCGGAAATGTGTCCGTGCACATGTCCGCCCCGTATGCGGAATCCGGAATATACATGGGACAATGTACCTAATTAGCCTAACAAAACTACGTCTCGTGTGCACAGTCCAATGCGAAATAATATCCACGCATGACTATATATGTGCCTGGCTAAAAATCCTACACAATAACCAATCGGAACGCAGATATGATTCCGGATATGTCACGATACAACATGACAACAAAACTCAAAGGATAACACATCCAATACGGATTATACGACTCACCAAGTGAACGATGACACACGAATAATGAAAGATCGACATGACCAACAATATTCAAAACAACCATACTGGGATCAAAATCCCTAAGGACCGATTAACACGAGCAACGATCACAACACAACAGTTCGGGAAATCCTCAACCTTCGACGATCACAAAATTACCGAGTTCACAAGAATAATAGTGTGCTGCCTTGAGTCGGTCAACACGACAATAATAATTCAACGGATGGGAACTATCCTCGACAGTCCCAATTCAATACTTCGATTACCTTAGAACGGTCCATCGATAACAACGATACAACGAATGAGAATATATTTGACAACGGATGGGAAATATATTTGATAATCCCAATTCAATATATCGATTACCTTTAGAGCGGACAATCGATAATAATTATACAACGGATGAGAATATTTTTGACAACGGATGGGAATTATCTTTGATAATCCAAATTCAATATATCGATTACCTTTAGAGTAGACAATCGATATTAATTATACAACGGATGGGAATTATCTTTGATAATCCCAATTCAATATATCGATTACCTTCAGAACGGTTAACCGAGAACAATTATACAACGGATGTCTCGGCACCTTTAATCGGTTACCGATAATGAATATGATAATCGAATACGTCAATGCCTTCAATCGGCCAAAACGACATCAATAGAAAAACACTGATATCAATAACGACGATTCACAAAAAATATCTTGATGGAACATCAAGCAATAATAACAATCGATACGTCGATGCCGCGAACCGGCTATCGACAACAATATCTCAAAGGAACATCAATCAACAATAACAATTGATATGTCGATACCGCGAACCGGCTATCGACAAATATATTACCAAAAAGTATCGCAATGCCTTAAATCGGCCATTTACGAACAACAATAATATTTGGCATAATTTGCCGAAGGGTATCGTATCAAACAATCCCTTGATGTCAACAAAATCATAAAGAGACCAAGTCTCGAAATGATACACACATTCATACACGTACATGATAACATTAATCTCATTGACCAGTACAAGTATAAAACTTGCCTCAAACCGAAGGCGAGAAAGTCCTTCCACGATCAACGTCCTACCACGAATCGATCAACAACGTCCTCCGACAATCACAAACACTCGAACAACCTTGAATGAAATACAATTCATTCGATAACACGATATCGACCGAAAACAACATAATAGATAATTCCGATTCCAACACGAACACATACAATACTCGTATTTATCCGTATACACACATATATATAATATACATACATCACATATATATATAATAATAATATATATACAATACAACCCACAATATCTATATATATATATATATATAAATATATATATACCCACATGACACACACACACACTTCACGTTATATATGTATACACAACACACATATATATATATATATATATATATATATATATATATATATTCTTATACAACACACACTTGCACACAATATATATATAAGTACACTGCACACAATATATATAAATATACACCTGCACACACACACACACACACACACACACACACACACACACACACAAAAAAAAAAAAACTTACCAGAAGCCGATCGGCCAGGTCCGGAAAAAATAACTACCATGCTGGAAATTCGGCCGCCGGAAAACCTGACCCGCCGGACTTCGTCCAACTCCAACCCGTTTCTGTCCATGGCCGGTTTTGACCCAACTCTATCTCCGTCTGTAATTCCTCGCCGGAAATCTATCAAGCCTCCGTTCCGCTGTCCGTTCCGGACAGAAACTACCTCCGGTCGCCCGAAACAATGGAGAAGCGTCCATGGCCGGAAACCATGAAGAACCGGCGCCTGAGCTCCGTCTCGCCAGAAGAAAAAATATGCCGGAACAGCTCGACCGGATTTGCAAAGCCTTCCGATCCGGAAATTCCGACCAGGCCGTCGCCTGGGCCACGAGCCGCCGCCGCTGAGCTTCGGGCCGCCGAGACGCTACCTACTGTCACAACTCCAAATCGCGAAAAATGGAGAAGCCAGCTGCCCGTCCTCAAGCTCTACCTCGTCGGAAGAAGAAAAAAAAAAGACGAGAGCGGAGAGAAGAGAGGGAACGAGAGAGAGAGGACAAGAGAGAGAGAAGATGATATATAATATATATATATATATATCTATATAACGTGAGGGAAGGTGAGGGAGAGAGAGATGACAAAAGTGATGATAACATAATTTATATATATATATATATATAAATAATCCCCAAAGATACCTTTGCCCCGAAAGTTGACCACGAGGAAGGTTCCCACCACCTACCACGTATTACGTACGTAACCTCAGGGCGTAACGTACGTAATCGTAACAAATTAGCGTACGTAAAGTTACACAGGTAGCGTACGCTATGGCTATAAACTTAGCCAAAATTCCAAACTCGCCAAGCAACATCCAAACGACGAAACCAAACCGACGACCAGTATAAATATTTCGATCCCGAAATATTCTAATACAATATACATTGTATCGGTCCAAACAACAACACTTGTACAATTCCAAATGAATACGTACAACTCAACAAGAATACTTAAAAAAAAAAAAAAAATTACCCCCGGATATTACATACTCCCCCCCTTAAAAAGAGTTTCGTCCCCGAAACTCAGGGTGCACAAGTCGGGGCACGGACTATTCATCAGGATAAGAAAACAACATCTCCAGAAATACTCCTCAATACGATCAATTCCGCCTAAGCAACTGGGCCGACCCCACGGGTCCCCACGTCTCCTCTGCCTGAACAAGGCGAAAAAATCAAGTGATAAAGACACTCAATCAAATGCGAGATTAGCCGAATCATGACTCTCCTGCTAGAGACCATCCAGGAAGTCGTACTAACCGCATGACTCGTAACACCGGCGTACACATCCCGAGGGAGCCGCTCATTGTACATGCCTACAACCATCGGTGTACACTTCCCCATTCTCGTCAGCATCGGACGCCCATGTAAACACAGACTCGCACCACAAAAGATAATAACAACACAGACATAGTCCTCGCGACTATATCGAACGCACGCCCAAGTCCTCACGACTTGACGTCTTGAATCACAATGAACAATTACCCAGATCATCACAAAAATCTCAGGTACAGGACCAAAAGGAAAGAAAATCACATCAAATGACTCAAGTGTCAAGATTCTCAGATACAATGATTACAAGATAGATCAACCATAAATGGTTCGCAATCACAATACTAAAATACAGACCAAGTCAAACATCAATCCGAAAGACAAGGAAAATACAAATCAAGGTTACATCTCAAATGTACCCGAAATCAACATCCTCCAGATCATCGAGCTCCTCGATCTCATCGACTCGAGGAAGACCCTAATCTGAACTCGCTACTTCCCCTCGGGTGTCCATACCTCTGGCTCCCGAAGCCCGATATGACCCCTTGGATGAAGCACGGACTGAAGTAACAAAATCTCTCGAGGCCCATGAGATCTCTCGAGACCTACTGGCATTAGAACTCCTGCAGTATTCTGAAGGTGTCCCTGCCTCCCACACAGAAAATAAATAATAGCTGGCATCGTACATCAAGTACTCACATGCCCCGCTGAATCACAGTTAAAACAAATAACAGTCGAACTCGTCGCCTGAGAAGAAAATGCTTTCCCAGTACGAAGCCAACTAGGAAATGACCTCTTGGATGTCGGAGCTCGATGTCCCTCTGAACGAATCGGCATCCTAATCCTCTCACCAGAAGAAACTGAAGGATCCTTCTGAGTAAGCTCCTCGATCGAAAGTTCTGCTCCAAGAGCCTTCTCGATGAATTCGCCAAGCGAGTTACAATTGTGATTGAACAACTGCATCCTCAACGGCGGGTTCAACCTCTTGTTAAAATACTTGATCTTATCTGCCTCAGTATGGATAACAGATGAAGTAAACTGAATAAGTCCTTGAAACTTTTCAGCAATAACAATAACACCCTCGTTCTCGACGGATTCGGGGTTCAAAACCTCCGACAACTTGGCTTCACGAAGTGGAGCCGGATAATACCTCTCTAACATGAGAGTCTTGAACTCGATCCAAACACAATCACGATCGGTGGGTTATCGAGCACGACTCCGAAAATGATTCGCCAGCCACCAAAGTATTGGTACGAGGTTTCGGGTTTTCGGCCCACTCGCGCCTCTATCCTCCTCATCACGCCCTCTTCCGTGATCGAAAGAATAACGTTCAATCATGACCACAGCTCAAATATGCCTCAACGGCCAGAATGCTAGGTCAACGCAAAACACGAGTATACATACTCAACAGATAAACAATCACATCAATCGCGCTAATCATAGCCGATACAGAGCCCACACGCTCCAAAGCAAATAATCATAAATCAATCGCACCCGATCGTCACATACAAGTGTCAACAAAACATGTTTAATCAATGACATAATGAATGTATGCACATAAAAGAGAATAGAGTCCTTACACAGGTCATACGAAGCTTCGAGGTCTTGCGATACTAGTCTTCACTGACGACGACTCGATGAAAGAATGACTCACAGTCGTCTAACTATCACGACTCACAAAACTCGACTGTCCAGATTGTCATAACCTGACAGCCTTGCTACTACCGCGTCGGTAGAGCCACATAACACACAAGTCAGGGTATCTCGCAACCCAATTCTCCGATACCATCTTCTGTAACACCCCCAATACCATTGGGTCATTACAGTGTCGTGGACCCCACATCAGGTGATCCACCAGGCGAACACGACTAAAATACAACAAACTGACCAAAATGGGAAATCACAGACCCTACTATGACGTCCGACATACTATTCCGATATGGAATTTCAACGACAAGAATGGGCCTACATGGCCAAAATAAAAATACAACAACATCCCCGAGCCTTGCTTGGATAATACAAAACGACAACGACTGAACAAAAGTGGAGTACTCCAACTGTCTGACCAACATGAACACCAAAGTATCTCGGACTAGTATCGCTCGAATGCCTCGTCGCCATCGTCATGCCCCTGTGTCTCAACTCTCTCCTCGCAAGCACCTAAAACATGAAAACATGTTCCGCCCCCACGGGGTCAGTCATCCAGAATAATGAATATCAAATACGTGCACAACATGATATGCATCCAAAGGCAGAATAAACAGTACAACAATGGTAGTACGAGATGCTCATAAACCAAAGTAAGAATCGAGCATTCGTGGAACACTATGCCCACGACATACGATCAATACCTGCTCAATAGGTCAGAACATATGTGCCCAACGGCGAATCATCAATATAGAACACAACAATACATTACCCGAAGGTAAATCAAACCAACGCTGAAATAAATAAGGATCACAATGCCGGAAGGCTCCAACGGAAATACCGATACATCACAATGGCCTGAAAGCCCTCAGCCGAAGCTGCCAAAATATCACGATGGCCTGAAAGTCAATGACCCCAAAGTCAGAATCATCACAATACACATCTCAAAGAAACAAACCTGACTGTCGAACATACCCCTCTGGCGTATGAATGCTCAATCACAAAACGTCGAACTCATCCAATACTATGGACGATCAAAGTTGTACGGCTCAAAGATGGACATCACAGTACGCCCTATCCGGAAATGTGTCCGTGCACATGTCCGCCCCGTATGCGGAATCCAGAATATACGTGGGACAATGTACCTAATTAGCCTCACAAAACTACGTCTCGTGTGCACAGTCCAATGCGGAATAATATCCACGCATGACTATATATGTGCCTGGCTAAAAATCCTACACAATAACCAATCGGAACGCAGATATGATTCCGGATATGTCACGATACAACATGACAACGAAACTAAAAGGATAACACATCCAATACGGATTATACGACTCACCAAGTGAACGATGACACACGAATAATGAAAGATCGACACGACCAACAATATTCAAAACAACCACCCTGGGATCAAAATCCCTAAGGACCGATTAACACGAGCAACGATCACAACACAACAGTTAGGGAAATCCTCAACCTTCGACGATCACAAAATTACCGAGTTCACAAGAATAATAGTGTGCTGCCTTGAGTTGGTCAACACGACAATAATAATTCAATGGATGGGAACTATCCTCGACAGTCCCAATTCAATACTTCGATTACCATAGAACGGTCCATCGATAACAACGATAAAACGAATGAGAATATATTTGACAACGGATGGAAAATATATTTGATAATCCCAATTCAATATATCGATTACCTTTAGAACGGACAATCGATAATAATTATACAACGGATGAGAATATTTTTGACAACGGATGGGAATTATCTTTGATAATCCCAATTCAATATATCGATTACCTTTAGAGCGGACAATCGATATTAATTATACAACGGATGGGAATTATCTTTGATAATCCCAATTCAATATATCAATTACCTTCAGAACGGTTAACCGAGAACAATTATACAACGGATGTCTCGGCACCTTTAATCGGTTACCGATAACGAAGATGATAATCGAATACGTCAATGCCTTCAATCGGCCAAAATGACATCAATAGAAAAACACTAATATCAATAACGACGATTCACAAAAAATATCTTGATGGAACATCAAGCAATAATAACAATCGATACGTCGATGCCGCGAACCGGCTATCGACAACAATATCTCAAAGGAACATCAATCAACAATAACAATTGATATGTCAATACCGCGAACCGGCTATCGACAAATATATTACAAACAAGTATCGCAATGCCTTAAATCGGCCATTTACGAACAACAATAATATTTGGCATAATTTGCCGAAGGGTATCGTATCAAACAATCCCTTGATGTCAACAAAATCATAAAGAGACCAAGTCTCGAAATGATACACACATTCATACACGTACATGATAACATTAATCTCATTGACCAGTACAAGTATAAAACTTGCCTCAAACCGAAGGCGAGAAAGTCCTTCCACGATCAACGTCCTACCACGAATCGATCAACAGCGTCCTCCGACAATCACAAGCACTCGAACAACCTTGAATGAAATACAATTCATTCGATAACCCGATATCGACCGAAAACGACATAATAGATAATTCCGATTCCAACACGAACACATACTATACTCGTATTTATCCGTATACACACATATATATAATATACATACATCACATATATATATAATAATATATATACAATACAACCCAAAATATCTATATATATATATATAAATATATATATATATATCCACATGACACACACACACACACTTCACGTTATATATGTATACACAACACATATATATATATTCTTATACAACACACACTTGCACACAATATATATATAAGTACACTGCACACAATATATATAAATATACACCTGCACACACACACACACACACACACACACACACACACACAAAAACTTACCAGAAGCCGATCGGCCAGGTCCGGAATAAAAACTACCATGCTGGAAATTCGGCCGCCGGAAAACCTGACCCGCCGGACTTCGTCCAACTCCAGCCCGTTTCCGTCCATGGCTGGTTTTCACCCAACTCTACCTCCGTCTGTAATTCCTCGCCGGAAATCTGTCAAGCCTCCGTTCCGCTGTCCGTTCCGGACAGAAACTACCTCCGGTCGCCGGAAACAATGGAGAAGCGTCCATGGACGGAAACCATGAAGAACCGGCGCCTGAGATCCGTCTCGCCAGAAGAAAAAAATATGCCGGAACAGCTCGACCGGATTTGCAAAGCCTTCCGATCCGGAAATTCCGACCAGGCCGTCGCCGCTCCAATCACGAGCCGCCTGCCGCCGCCGAGCTTCAGTCGCCGCCGGAGACGTCAGCCCTACCTCCGGTCGTCAACTCCAGTCCGTCGCCGGAAAATGGAGAAGCCAACTGCCCGTTCTCAAGCTCTACCTCATCGGAAGAAGAAAAAAAAAAAAGACGAGAGCGGAGAGAAGAGAGGGAACGAGAGAGAGAGAGGACAAGAGAGAGAAGATGATATATAATATATATATATATATATAACATGAGGGAAGGTGAGGGAGAGAGAGATGACAAAAGTGATGATAACATAATATATATATATATATATATATATATATATATATATATAATCCCCCAAAGATACCTTTGCCCCGAAAGTTGACCACGAGGAAGGTTCCCACCACCTACCACGCATTACGTACGTAACCTCAGGGCGTAACGTACGTAATCGTAACAAATTAGCGTACGTAAAGTTACACAGGTAGCGTACGCTATGACTATAAACTTAGCCAAAATTCCAAACTCACCAAGCAACAACCAAACGACGAAACCAAACCGACGACCAGTATAAATATTTCGATCCCAAAATATTCTAATACAATATACATTGTATCGGTCCAAACAACAACACTTGTACAATTCCAAATGAATACGTACAACTCAACAGTAACACGAAAAAAAAAAAATTACCCCCGGATATTACATTTTGGAACTTTATCGTGTAGTTTTCCGATGAAATATCAGTGGATATTGGTGACGAACCGAACTGGTATACAAGAGTATGGAGGTGGTCAATCATTTGCATAGTTTTCATTTTAAACTTTGAAATCGTGTGGATTCCAAGGACACTATTATCGAATACTTGGCACCAGCGAGCCAATGTAATTTTTCGAAAATTTATGTTTTGAGTTTTGAAATTTTTGAAAGAACTTTCGGAAATTTGTCTTTTGACGAGAGTATATGATTTCAAACTGGTTTTGAAAATATGATCGATATAAATACGCATTTAGTGCATAATGCATATCATGATGGATTTATGAGTGTGACTCACAAACTGGATAAGGCATCAGTACGGTACGATGAATAAAGATTCGAACTTCAGTATGGTAGTTGGTTATCTAGGGATGATCGGTTGATTGATCGGATAAGAAGAATATGCTATAGGATGTAGAATTCATGCACAGGATGTAATTTTGGAACTGTGGGTTTTGTGAAACTGAGACATTGGAGATGGTGACCCCATGCTGGTTGCTTTGAATATTGAGTGGTCGTTCCCACTCCATATAGGATTGGATATGTTCGCCAGTCGGGTATGTTTATTGAGATCTACTGTACGTGATTAGTGTGTCATTTTGAGAATGTTATTCTTTCGTATATCTGTTTCTGTGGTTCTGTGTTGACCATTTTGGAGCTTACTGTGTGAAAGTAATCTCTAAGTGTGTTTTGAACTTTGGATGGTCGAATTAGAGTTTATCATGTCGATGATATTCTTGGCTAATTTGTTGATTGATCATCGTTAACGATCGTATGAGCGTTCGGACGTTATGTCGATATTTCGGGGTCTGTTGTCATTGTTTTGGACAGTTGTTTCACAGTTGTATTGTGTATTATTGATTTGTATCCGGATTGGGATTTGATTGTGCGATCAGGGAGACAAGATCTGACACGGATAGATTATTTCATCTGACGATAATATATCTGGTTGGGACTTATGGAATTGTTATTGTAAGCGTGTTGAGGCTTTTCAGTGAAGTCACTTGCTAGTTTCTCATGAGATCGTCGACTTGGCGCATATGTAAGTATGCTATTTTGGTTATTCGGTAATAATGATGATTCCTCGTTGTCGTGATTATTTCGGGATATTTTGGTTGAACGGTTTATTTGTTTTTATGACGGATTGCAAGTTTCGAGGACGAAACTTATTTTAAGTGGTGTAGTATGTAATATCCGGAATTTCTATTACTATTGTTAAATGTTATTTTATCCAAGTTATGTTGTACAGCGTGGAATATGTACAGTATGGGTAAAATAATTGAAGGACCGAGACATCTGTATTTGTATAATTGTCGTACTTGGTCGACAATTGGATGTAAGAAATATATGTATTCAGTCTGCCGTATGTTCGTATTCTGTATGTTGAGACGTTGGACAAGAATAGCTGAAAATGGCTAAGTGTAACATTATTAGCACACGCTAATAATCATGAGTAGCGCATGCTATCGTGCAGGTTTAGCGCACGCTACGGATATAAGATAACGCACGCTAATGCAGTCAGATCGGAAGGAATCTGCGTGTGGACCAGGCCACTTTCGACGCACGTTCTGATAAGTCAACGGATGTTGTAATGTAGTGATAGTGCATGCTAATGCATGTTGATTAGCGCACGCTAACTGTATATCGGACAAAAAGGAATCTTATCCTCGTCAGCACTTTCGGCGTGTGGACCTTTCTTCGGAAGCATACAGACAAACGAGTCAACTATGAGTAGCGCACGCTAAGGTAGGACACTTGCGTACGCTAAATAGAGGCATTTACGTACGCTATTGCATGGGCATTGCGTACATAAATCACTTCATGCAGTAAGATAGTTGCCTCTGGGCTTCGATAGCGCAAGCTAACAAAGACAGTTAGCGCACGCTAAGTGTGTAACGTACGTTAACTGAAGATGTTAGCGTACGTTAGCAATGTACAATATATATATTAGTGCAGTTGGCCATTATTCGTTATTTCCGTCCATTTCTTCATGTGAACCGATAGAGAGAGGTCTTAGAGAGAAGTTGAGGTTCCAAACACTTGAGTTTATCATTCCTAACAACATTTGAAGCTTGGAAGTGATTGAAAACGGATTCAACCTTGGGATTCAATCCATTCCTTCAAAGAGGTAATTACTCTCCACTTTGGGATTTCATTTTGAATTGTATATGATGTTCTTGAGTTGATGATCGTCATGTTTATGAGTTGATGATTATGGTTATGAGATGGATTACTGAGTTATGTTGATAATATGGTTGATATGCGGATATTGATATGATTCGTGTGGTTTTGAACGGTGTTGTTTTTCTTCAAGAGATATGTTGGTTAATATCTCCCTTCATTTCGGGTTTTTAATGTGGTTGTTATTGTTTACTTCGTATGATGATGAACATGCAAGTGATTATGATTCTTGGTGTATATGATATGATTAAGAAGACTACATGTTGAAATGTTAGTGGAAATAAGATTTGGACACTTGTTTGGAAAGTAATGTGTATAAGGTTCGACTTTGGAAAATCACCACCGATTCTTGAAAACTCCAAAAATTCTGAAACATAACAGTATAATAGAGCATCGAGTTAGCTTTCTAATGGTTCAAACGGTGAGTTAATCAGAGTCCGGATGAGTGAGTTATGCTCAAAATGGCAAAAACTATATTGTTTGTATTCTGGGAACAAGTAGCGCACGCTGTTGATGAAGTTAGCGTACTGTCACGGGATGAGAGTTTTGCGCAGCTAACCCGTGCGGCACTTAAACAACTAAGCAGAGTCGAGTTGCTAAGTAAGCCTGAAAGTAATGAGAAAAGGGACAATGGCACAAAAAGATTTTATTAAGTATGAATGCTTGAGTACAAGAGAGCTTTACAATGCTTGATTGCTTGAGGATTTCTGGATGGAGTGAGCAAATGAGGCTCCTCCCCCTTTTATACCAGCCTAGGAGAGTTCTGGAGTGGAACTCTCTAGATAGAACTTTCTAGATAGAACACTCTAGATACTTGTAGTACATATGGGCATTTACATGAGCATTCTACAAAGTGTGTAAGAAGTACATTTCTACATGCTTCTAGAGTCATCTACGAATTTACAAGTATGTAGAGATCTCTGGGTCTTTCTTGATCATTCTAGAACCTTCCGGAACCTTCCGACACACAGAGACTTTTGTTAGGGTCATCCGGGTCACTTTTGACCGACCCGTCACATCCTCCCCCACCTATTTCAGCGACGTCCTCGGCGCGTTCTCTTGTTTGAACCTCTTGATGTGATCTTGAAATTGCCAGAGTTCGTCTTCCCGTTCCCATGTTGCTTCGCTATCAGGGAGGTTTTTCCATTTTACCAAGTATTCCGTGCCGGGAGGCACGCCTCTCTTTCGAGTAACTCATTCGGTTACAATATAGTCCACCTCCTTGTCGAATGAGGTGATTACGGCAGTGGGTGCACGATTTGACTCTCCTCGGTGCGGGTCTTCCGAGTCAGCATGGTAGAGTTTCAATTGGCTCGCGTGGAAGACCGGATGTATTTTAAGTTTTGGAGGGAGTTGAAACATATAAGAGACATTTCCAACACGTTTGATTATTGTGAATGGTCCTTCGTACCTCCTCACCAAACCTTTGTGTACTTTGCGTAATGCTTTGAATTGCTTGGTAGAAAGTTTGACCATGACCTGATCACCTTCCTGGAACTTAATGTCTCTTCTTTTAGGATTAGCCCACTTTTTCATCTTCCGGGCGGCCTTATCAAGGTAGGCGCGCGTAATGTCTGACTCCTCGTGCCATTCTCGGGCAATGCGGTGAGCTGCGGGACTCTTCCCTTCATGTGTCGAGGCTACAGCATTCGGGGTTAGTGGCTGAAAACCCATAATGATTTCGAAAGGGGACTTACCCGTTGCCTCGCTTTTCTGCAGATTGTAAGAAAACTGGGCCACATCAAGTAATCTTGGCCAGTCCTTCTGATGGGCGCTCACATAGTGTCTTAGATATAGTTCCAGCAATGCATTGATTCGTTCGGTCTGTCCATCTGTTTGGGGATGGAAACTTGTCGAGAACTTGAGGTCGGTTCCCAACAGCTCGAATAGTTCTCTCCAAAATCGCCCAGTGAATCGAGGGTCTCGATCACTCACAATGATTAAGGGAATCCCCCAAAGTTTGATGATATGTTTGAAGAATAGACGGGCAGCTTCATTAGCATTGCAATCGGGTGATGTGGCAATGAAAGTAGCATACTTACTGTATCGATCCACCACCACCAAGATGCTTCCGAATCCTTCTGATTTCGGGAGAGTTGTGATGAAATCCATAGAAACACTCTCCTAGGGCCTTGATGCAATGGGCAGGGGCTCCAACAATCCTGCCGGCAGATTCTGCTCATTCTTGTCTTGCTAGCACACGAGACAAGTCTTCACGTAGGCTTCAATTTCGTCCCTCCACTAGTAGAAACAGCCCCTTCCTTGACCCTTTTTTTATGACCAACAGTCGAAGATGACTCGCAAATAGCTTAGTCACATAATCAGAGTCATAACGCGTAAAATTTCCATTAGCGATGACGCGAGTTTACATGTGTCAAAAAGTGGCAGTCATAATCTTTTAAAATTTATTGATATCGATGACCAGAAACATCAGTCGATTCATCACTTAACCCAAATCTCACAAATCTCTCCTATTCCCGCTCAACACAAGAAACACACTCAAACACACACTTAACCCAAATCTCACAAATCTCTCACAAACATCAGTCGATTCATCACTCAAATCACTCAAATCTCTCAAACACACAACGATTCACCCCCAAATCTCACACACATCAGTTGAACCGCCTCCTCTCTCTCTCTTAAACTCCTCCTCATAAACCCTAAACCCTAGCTCCGTAGAACTCCTCCCTAAACCCTATCATCATTCGCCGAGTACTGAGCAACCTTTCAGATTGAACTGGGCATCCATGGGTGCTGGGGAAAAGCGTGATGATGCTCATGATTACACCATTTTTGTTGGAGATTTGATGATAGGGGTAAAGCGATATGATGCTCATGATTACACCTACAGTTGCCCTCAGCAAGTTTCTTTGCATAAATATTATATCTCAAACCTGCTTAATTTATGACCATTGTAATTGCCTTTTTTCATTTTCAGCTGTGGGATATGCGCAATATAATGACTCCAGTAAAGGAATTTGTTGGGCACACCAAAGGTATGTTAATTTTCAGGAGTTCACCTGTAACTCTATACAAAATAACTGATTCAGCTATTTTTTGCAATATGGTTCTGGTTGATGTTTCTATACTGGGTTTTTCAAGTGGACTCTATACTAATATATCAAAGTTTAGAAAATGAAAATGATCAATCTTTTAAGATGTAGGAATTGGGATGCTTTGATCAACTATTATGATCTCTCTCAAATATTGATGATTATATTCCGATCCAATGCTCTCCCATCATTCTATTCTTCTCGACGTTATTGTTGTACATAAAAAATAATCATCTATGATTCACTTTATTTCTAGGTTAACTGTATTGTCCCTGTCATAAAACCTTTCCACAAAAAAGTAGACATGGAAAATTTAGCAACCATGTATTCAGTGTTCTCTTGGATTGCTAACAAGATTTCATGTTTCTGTATCAATAATGATGGGGGAGTGGTTGCATTGCAAAGTTTTTCAGAATGAAATGGTCTTTGGAAGGGATCTGATTAGCCAACAAAATTCCACTTGATTTCGTGAAAAGCATCAGACCTTCAAAATAGAGACATCAAATAACATTTAAGATTGAAAGGTCTAGATTTATTGGTGTAGGATATTGTTGTGGTCAAGCTATACGAAATACATTTCCTTAATATAACAGGCTAGACAAATATTGCTTGATCTGAGTGTAGAGGTTTCTTTAGTGGAGGAAACTCTCAATGAACTTAAGCATAGGCGCTCCAAAGGATGTCCGACAGGGCTTGAAACTTAGATGTTCTATGATAAGGTGGGAAATGCATGAATTCGAACTTTTGATGTTTTATGATATATGGTGAATGGATGAACAAGAATGTGTTCATTTGCCACCAGATAATGGGAATCCGGGAACCGTTTAAACAACATCCAATGATTCTCGGTCACGTTTGTCTCCATATCCAACTTACACGTTTTTTTTCTTTTTATTGGGGTACACGAGGCCCCAGGCCGGAAATATAAATTTATAAATCAACAGCTTTCATAAGAACCACGCAATATATAACTTCAAATTTTTTGTAACCGTGTTTTTCCCGCACCGCTCTAGGGAGTAGTTTTCGTCCCGCCATCTCTCGTCTCGTACATACCCTTATATTGTTTACCCTATACTGGGACAACCGATATGACGAGATTCTTTTACACCACTTCCAATTTGTGTTGTTTTAGTTACATTTAAGCGTTAACCTTGTCTTACGTATTGTGATGACTATGCCGTACTAAAAATTTCGTTTTCATGTTTGAATTTCACAAATCTTTGGTCACGTGTATCGTGTGTGATTGCTATGTCATGGTGCCCTATTGATGACTCCTATCCGCTTACATGTGCCAAGGATAATCGTATTTATTTGTCGACACCGTATCCGGAGAGGTAAATAACTTGGTTGCTTGTATTTCCCATGAAGTATAGTTGTTGTCATTTCCATTACGCATGCGGATTTCCTTTTCGGATCCGTTTTGTGCTTCTCCATTCTTTGGGGATGATTCACACATGGAGCAGTTGATGACATACATTATTTTTGTAGATTGTGGCTGAATTACTGCTGGAACCAACTGGAATTTTGATGTACACCGGTACTCCAAGATTCTGGAATCATATCGCATCTTCATTTGATGGGAAAGTTGGCATCTATAATATAGAGGTTTTTTCGTATTGCATGAAACTCATTTCAGTCTTAATTGTTTGTTGTTGTTAGTGATGCGTGGGTAAGGGTCTCTACTTGATGTACCTTTTCTTGCACTTTTGTTGAGATGCATCTATCATTGATTAGCATTTAGTGATTGGAACTACTACATGTTTCTTGCAATTCACAAATTTCTCCTAATGTAGTTAAATCATGTTTAACTTGAGTCTCATTGGTTAACTAGACAGCTTTCATCGTTCTTTACCCCTCTGGGAAAAGCGTGATGATGCTCATTGGTTACATCCATGGGCCTCGGAGCTAATTTCACCTGAAATGCTAACCTTTTTAGTGCTGGTTTTGTGTAGGTCGGCTTTAATTTAACGTTTACTTTTTGGTTCTTCAAGCATTACTTGCCGCGAATTCTACTTTCTTTCTTCCGATCCCTTTACTTTCTAAGCACCTAGTCAATTTAGATTTTCATTTTTATTCAAGCCTTTTCTATTTAGTTCTAAAATCAGCCGCTATAATTACGACATGTATTTCCATGTACCACTTTCCTTTGTGCCATTAGATAATCATTGGATTTCTTTTTCCCCCCTATTATTCTCCAATCACTTATCACTAGATCTATTCCTGGTCGAGAAGGCTCACCATGGAGAGTGGGCGAGGACCTAAGGTCGGTTGAATCGCTTACAAGACGCAGTGTTTCTATGGTTTGTGCAAAGAACCAATATGTTACATAGCTATATAAATTGGACACTGTTGGTTAAATTACTATTTTTTGTTTTTGTTTTTAATTTACTAGCGTTCCTTTCCTTTCCAAGCCTATCCATTATTATAGGGAATATTGGTAAAGATTACATCTCTTTGTTAGCTCCATAAGTCATGGATCTTGGTTCACGTGAGGCCATTGCACAACTCCAAGGCTATGTCTATTTAGTTTCTTCATTGTCAATTTCCAACTGTGTCCTATTCTTCACATTGAAGAAGTCTTAAAATGTGTTGTTATTTGTTCTTGGATGTTGCATACTGCCCGACTCTAGAAAGGTTAGCAATTGATTCCTTGTATTTGATATACTGCGGAAGAACCATGTGGTTGAGAACTATTTTTCCAGGTGCCGGATATGACATACAAAATATAGATAAAAAAGCTACACGGTCGATCATATTCAATTTTCGCTACTACACCATATCGTTCGATTTTTAAGCTGCTCGATGGATCTCTTTGTTTCGGCATAAGCTACCGGTTATGCCTAACCTTATTTCTCTCGCCTATGTCGTGGTTCTCGTTTATGATGATGATGCATGTAGGCGGTACTTATGATTTTATTCTTCCTTCTACGTTAATGATCGTTATCATTCATTGTCATCCTCTATCATAAGGATGCATGTAGGCGATTTATGATCGTTCTCCTCCGATCTCTCCGCCGTGAATTTTCATCGGCTCCTATTTCGCATTCAAAACCGTACGTCTCTTTATCATGAGTCTATTTTGTGACTGTTTGTACTTCTATCTTAGTTTCCATTTTGGTACTGGTTTTGGTGCCCATGTGTCGATCTGTTGTTTGTTATGTTTAATTGGATTTTATCTGGTTGTATGGATGATATTTTCCGTTAATCACATATAGTACTAAGAGATGTATTATTGGTATGAGGAATTCTAGATTTTCATTCGATGGTTTTGAAAGGGAGTGATTTATAAAAGTAGAAAAAAGTGGAGAACAAGTATGAGTTTGATTCATCTTTTGGTAATTTTTACATCAGAACTTATGTTTATTCCAGGAGATTTATATGCGGCATATATAGGCCTCTTATTGATTTGAGAGCTTGTCTTTTTTTTAATGGTTTAGTTGGTTGATTCTGTTCAGATTGTATTATATTTTACTGTATGTCGAAACCAGGATATCGATCTAGTTTCTAATTCGTTGAGCAAATTGTATAATATTTGATACCTTGCGGTAGCAATTCTCATGTTGTCTACATCTCGAATCTAGATGCGAGTGTCGTTTGACAATTTAGTTCCATTTTTTTGCAATCTAATTATGACTTGTCTGGAGGTTTCGCTTCTGCATGCTTGCTTGTGCTGTTGTGTTGTATCTTAATGACATTAAGCACTTCGTTATACATTTTATTAACTTTGTAATATGATTTGCATCTCATATCAGTTAACTGGAAACACCAAGCCGTCATGGTCATTGAGCAACAAGTGGGCGGGTCTTGCAAGGCCATTCAGGTGTATTTCCTGATCATACTTTCTTCAATTCAGTGCTGGAACCCTACCTTAGATATTCTGAACGTATTTTCTTCTTGATGCAAAGACAAAACCAGTGGAAGTGATGTTATCGGTATTTTGATATACAAATGTTCTTCATATTGTTGTGTTAAAAAGTGTTATATTTTAATGACACTAGAAATTTGTGGTCTTGTGTGGCTTTCTCGCTCATGTATGATGGATCTTTTCACTTACCCCGTGAGATTGAAGATCTATCCGCTAACCAAATTAATGACTGTCTTGTTGGTGTGTTAGGCAAGCATGGAAGAAGTCGGGCACCATGCCTCTGAAGAAGCAATGGAGAAGTACATTGACATTGTTACCGAGTTATATCCAAATCGGGTCGGTGCCGCCACCGTGAGATCGTAATCATTAATACAATTTCTACTTTTACCAAATAATACATTTGCTAGCTCTCATCTTGATTATTGTTGTTGTTGGCTTTCCTATGTGTTGTGTAAATGAAGAAAAGAGATGAAGGGAGCAGGAGCAATTGTGACCGTGAATTGGCAAATGGGTTTTAGAGTTTAGATGCCGTTTCTCTTGTCCTCGTTATCGCTAGTTAACTTGTCTAATTATGCTTGTTTTATCGTGTCGAATTTTATTTTTAGGGAGTAAAACTGTTTGTAGGAATAGGTACAGTTGGTAGAAATGGGTACAATTGGTAGTAATCGTAAACTAGATAATATTGATCCGATTTTGACATGATCGAGTCTAGTCGAGTCATGTAATGAATTGGTAACGCATGGTTTTGCGATATATATGAAATGCGTTAATTTTGTACAATCGATCAGCAGGTTTTGTAATGAATTGGGTACAATTGGTATATAATTGCAGGTTTAGCAGGGGGTCATAAAAGCCAGAAAAAAAATAAATAATTTTGAAGTTATGACACGCAAAAACTGAAATCAGAAAAAGGGGTCATAACTTTTATGACACGCATATATAGTTGTCAGAAAAGGGCGTCATAAAGTGGGTGTCATAAGTGCGTGTCATTGTACAATGACGAACAAATGCGAGTCATAATGAGTTATGACTGGTCCTTCTATGACCAGCATTTGCGCGTCATAAAGGCCCTTTATGACGCCAAATGCGCGTCAAGAAAGGCCCTTTTTCTACTAGTGCTCATTTGCGGCCAATAGTATGAGGCCTGCACGAGTGCAGTGGTGCGTTCGATTCCTGGGTGACCAGCCCACTTAGTGTCGTGGCACTCCTTTATGATCTCTTTTCGAAGTTTTCCCCACTTAGGCACAAATATCCGATCGCCGATGGTGCGTACGATACCATCTTCCTCCCAAAATCGCCTTGTTTTGCCTTGCCTTATTTTGTCCAAAAGATCTTTCAGTTGGGCGTCTTGTTGGACTCCTTCCTTAATCCGTTGGATGAGGTCGGACTTTGGCATACTTGAACTCATAGTGGCCAGTTCTGCCTTCCTGCTTAGGGCATCCGCGACTACATTAGCCTTCCCCGGCTTATACTCAAGTCTGTAGTCGAATTCTGCCAAGAAGTCTTGTCGTCGAGCTTGCTTGGGACTTAACTTCTTTTGTGTCTGGAAATAACTCGTAGCAACATTGTCCGTCATGATCACAAAGTGTGAGCCGAGCAAGTAATGTCGCCATGTTCGCAGGCAGTGTATGACCGCAGTCATTTCCTTTTCTTGCACCGTATACCGTCTTTCCGTCTCATTGAGTTTCCGGCTCTCAAAGGCAATGGGGTGTCCATCTTGCATGAGCACTCCTCCAATAGCGAAATCAGAAGCGTCAGTTTGTACCTCAAAAGCTTCTGTGTGGTCCGGCAAGGCCAGTACGGGTTCTTCGGATACCGCTTGCTTGAGTTCTTCGAAAGCTTGCTGACACTTGCTGGACCAATGCCATACTTGGTTTTTCTTGAGTAGATCGGTCAGTGGGGCTGCTTTGGCCGAGTATCTTCTTATAAAGCGGCGGTAGTAGTTCACCAAGCCGAGAAATGACCGAAGTTCTGGGACCTTGGTCGGGGGTTGCCAATCCCGAATAGCTTTCACCTTTGCATTTTCCATCATGATTTTGCCTCCTTTAACCTTGTGACCGAGAAATTCGACTTCTTCTTGGGCAAATGAACATTTTTCCTTCTTAACATAGAGCTCGTTCTCGCGTAGTACTTGGAAGACTTGTTTAAGGTGTTGAATATGTTCTTCAAGAGTCGAGCTGTACACCACAATATCATCCAAGTAAACAACAACAAATTGGTCAAGGAAAGGGTGAAGTACCTTGTTCATGAGGGTGCAAAAGGTTGCAGGTGCATTCGTGAGACCGAAGGGCATGACAAGGAACTCAAAAGCACCGTAGCGAGTCACACATGTGGTCTTGGCCTCATCTCCTTCAGCAATTCGCACTTGATAGTACCCCGAGCGCAGGTCAAGTTTGGTGAAGTACCGCGCCTTGCCAAGTTGGTCGAAGAGATCAGCTATCAACGGTATTGGGTATTTGTTCTTGATAGTGATCCGATTGAGTGCCCTGTAGTCGATGCACATTCGAAGGGTGCCATCCTTCTTCTTCTGGAACAGTACGGGTGCACCGTAGGGAGACTTGGAGGGACGTATGTATCCTATTTCTAGAAGGTCCCTGATTTGCCTTCGTAGTTCCGCGAGTTCGGGCGGTGCCATGCGGTAGGGAGCAGCAGCTGGGGGTTTGGCACCGGGTTCCAACTCGATACAATGATCCACCTCTCGCCTGGGTGGAAGTTTCTTAGGCAACTCTTTAGGCATCACATCCTTGTATTCTTAAAGAATATTCTCCAAGATTTGCGGGTGGTCAGTCCGCGATGAGTCGAGTTTTTCTTCGTCATTGAGTTGCCGAATTGTTACCAAGTAGTTGGGGTACTTCCGCACCCCCTTCTTAAATTGCATGGCCGAGATTAGTTTCTTCTCAACATGGGTTCGTTCAATAGGGACCATGCATGCCTTGTCCCCGTCGTAGATGGCGAGTGTGTTTGTGGCCGGCATAGGGAAGGCTTGGAATCTGTCGAAGAATTCCATGCCTAGAACCATCTTGAAGTCGTCTATGGGGACGACAGAGAAGTCGAGCTTTCCGGACCATGTCCCAAGAGAGAGTGGGACGTCATGAGCAATTCCGGCTATAGGCTTGGCAGGTGAGTTTACTGCCTTCATCGCACCTCCGCGATAAACTGTCTTGAGCCCTAGGCGTTTGGCTTCTTCCTCGGACATGAAGTTATGAGATGCTCCAGTTTCGAGTAATGCGCTAACGGTTTGACCGTTAATAGTGGTGCGAGCAAACATTAGCCCTTTCTTCGGAGTAACGGGCATCGGGGCTTGTCCCTTAAGAGCGTACATGTACTGAAGAGAACCCATGCTGTGTCGGGGTTCTTCTAATGGAGTGGCCGAGGTATCATCGGCATTGATTTTTAAGTGGGCAGCAAGGGCATTCAAAGTTTTCTTCTCCGGACAGTCACGTATCCAATGATTGACGTTGCATATGAATCAAGGGCTTTTGGGCTTTGATTGCTCCTTCTTTCCTGGGAATTTTTGTTGCCCGATCTTGCCGCTTGGGGGTCGGTTAGTTCCCCAATTCTTGCGATTACCGCCATATCCTTCCTTGCGACTTTCTCCCCCACCTTTGCCATGAATGGGCCGTTTATCTTTACCTTTCCCAGAGTAGTCAATGAGTGATTCAGCCTTGGCGATAGCTTCGTCAAGGGTCTGAACACCATGTCTATCCAGCTCGGTTTTGGCCCAATTGTTAAGGCTATCGGTGAAATAGAAAAGTGCATCTTTATCGGACATTTCAACTTCAAGCATGAGAGTTGTAAATTCATTGATATAGTCACGAATCGTACCTGTCTGCTTGAGTCTTCGGAGGCGAGCTCTCGCATCTCGTTCAGCATTGCTTGGGGCAAATTGTTTTCGGAGTTCTCTTTGGAAGTCTGCCCAAGTGTCAATGGTGCAGATCCTTTTGCCCATATCGCCATACTTTCGGCGCCACCAGAGTTGTGCGGCACCACGCAGGTAATTTGGTGCGCCGCTGACCTTCTGTTCCTCATATTTTACGCCCATAGCGTCAAAGTATCGTTCCAGGACGAATAAGAAGTTATCGACCACAGTGGCATTCCGAGTGCCATCGTAGGTTTCGGGCTTCGGCACATCCAAGCGGCGCGCATCAAAAGCGAACGGGGCAGCGTAATTAAATGATGCGGCTCGCTTGTGTTTAGCCCATTCCGATCGGACTTCTTCCACTTCCGAGTGAATAGAGCGTAGCTCTTCTTGGACAAAGCCACGGAGACCATGAATCTCCTTCTGGAATTCGATAAGTTGCCCGCGCAACATATCTGACTGGTCCATCATAAGTTTCTTCAGCACGCCAGTGATGTCGGCGTATTCCGTCTCCAGAGTGTCGAACCTGTCATAGACTTGATCAAGGTTCTCCTCCAAGCTAGCCATCGAGGCTTTCAGAGTGGCAATCCGAGGTTCGAAGGCGTCGGCAGAGGGTCCCTTGGACTTGCCTCGGACCTTGTTACCTCGTTGCTCCTCACGACCGCGTTGCTGCTCTTGAGTAGCATCAATAGGGACATCCTGAGTGTTGGCCATTGTTCTCGTGTGATATGAGTCGGTTGTGTGCAAACCGTAGCTCCGATACCACTTGTCACGGGATGAGAGTTTTGCGCAGCTAACCCGTGCGGCACTTAAACAACTAAGCAGAGTCGAGTTGCTAAGTAAGCCTGAAAGTAACGAGAAAAGGGACAATGGCACAAAAGGATTTTATTAAGTATGAATGCTTGAGTACAAGAGAGCTTTACAATGCTTGATTGCTTGAGGATTTCTGGATGGAGTGAGCAAATGAGGCTCCTCCCCCTTTTATACCAGCCTAGGAGAGTTCTGGAGTGGAACTCTCTAGATAGAACTTTCTAGATGGAACACTCTAGATACTTGTAGTACATATGGGCATTTACATGAGCATTCTACAAAGTGTGTAAGAAGTACATTTCTACATGCTTCTAGAGTCATCTACGAATTTACAAGTATTTAGAGATCTCTGGGTCTTTCTTGATCATTCTAGAACCTTCTGGAACCTTCCGACACACAGAGACTCCTGTTAGGGTCATCCGGGTCACTTTTGACCGACCCGTCACAGTACGCTAACATGCCTGGGCGTATAAAAACGTAAAGCAGTCGGGAATTTCATTTCCCAACCCATCCTACACGATCCCCTTTCGTCCCAAATCACCCAAACTCGGTTTTTAACCCCTAAACCTCAGCTTTTGAGTTGGTTTATCAAGTGATAACATCTAGGAAAGCTTGGAACAAGGATTATAACATCATTATTGATTCTTTCGCCGGATTGAAGGTAATTGGCTTGAACTCTAATATTTTGGGATGTTTGAGATTCTTGATATATTTTGGTGGTTTAGTTCGTATCGATGGCTAGAATCATGTAATGTTGAAGGATATATATGTTTGTGATTATGTTCTTCATGTTCTTGATGTGGTTGGTGTTTGTTGATTGATGATTCGAATATACCTTTGAATTCCGCCTTCAAGGTGTTTGATTGAAGTTTTGAAAGAGAAATTGATTGGAATATTTCAGTTAAGTTTGTATACTCGCCTTATCGAATCGATATGTGGGCTTTGTGGAACCATGGGAATGAATTCGTAATTGTTTGAGTTAGATTGTTCGGACTTGTGTTTAATCGAGATATTTTGGAATCGTTGGGTTTGTGGATTAGTTATATCGATTGTTGATTGTTATCGAAAGTATGTTAAATCGATTATTGTAATAGGTTGAGATTATTGATCGATGTTTAGTACCATGCTTTGCGGTCGTATTCAAGAACATTCGTAGATTAATTTGATCAGGGGCGAGGGACATGTAGACGACGACAAGGAATTGGTAATGGCTTCATTGGTATCGATGCAAGTTATTACTTGCTCAGTTTATAATATTTAATGAATGGTTTCAGTTTCATTCGTTTATAATTCGTATAGCAATGTTTATAAATCGTAATCACAGGAGAGTTGAGATTATAGGTTGTATTTGAGTTTTGGGAATTAAATCATAATGTATATGATTTACATTCTTGTTGGCATACTTGGTATCGAGGATACATCATGGTATAGACAAAGGCGTGAATTATTTACCATCCGTGACATTTTGGATCGTCGAATATTCAGAATAATGGTTCGTGATGGTCTGGACATCGAGATTGCTCTCGAAGGACTCGGGTCAAGTACTCTAATCATTTTTGTCATTTCATGTCGATCATGTTGTGATACATGAGTGTATCGTTGTTGTCATGCATTGTGTATCATTGTTATATGCATTTGTGCATTGTTGTTGTATGTCCACCTCGGGTTGGTCCGACGGGATCATCGGGGGATCTATGCTAGCGTGCGCTGGATCAACGGATGGGTTTTCCACCTCGGGTTGGTCTGACGGGATCATCGGGGGATCTAGGCAGTGAACGCTGGATCATCGGATTGCCATGTATTGTTGTTGTACATATGTATTTTATGGGTTTGCCATAAGTATACATTGTCGTTATTGTTGTGATCATATTGACGTTGTCATATGAGTATGCATTTGTAGGTCTTGTGTTAGGACCATGTCCGTATGTTATGTTGATCTGATCTCGGATTAGACTGACGTGATTGTCATGGTATTTCGTAATCTTGAGGTATGTTCCGTATTTCCTTGGTACTTGTCTTTGATGGACAATCGATTATCGTATTGGAATTGTCGATGATATCCGATGGGTTGAATTGGCCAGAGTTGGTATAATTTCCGTATCGCGAGTTATGATAATGTTTTGAGAACCTTAAGTATTGTTGAGATACCGTACAGATATTTCGGTATTATTTTAATGTGTTGTTAAGGATACGAATCGTGGATTCTCGTAAAGTTACGACGGTAAGATTACATTGGTCGTATTCTTACTTAGTATTTCCATTGATATGTAATTATTGACGAGATGTGATGGTTATCATTGTTGGATATTATGGTTGACCCCGTCGTGGGCTTTCTTTTTAGGTTCTTGGATTATCAAGCTTGTAGCGGTCGTGGAGAGATGAACTTCCTGGAGGATAGTGGCAAGGGCATGTATTTTTGTTTTGAGTTTCTGATCAGTTGTATTCCGCTGCTAGAGATTTTAATTGTTTGTCTTTATCCACTGCATGAGTGTTTTTAAATGGCCTTTTTGCTATCCGGTAACTTAGGTTACTTTGGCAATCATTTTCTAAATCTATTCTGTCGGTACGTGTAAGCGATAGCTTAACGTATGTTTTTAAACTGTTGAGTTTTGGCATTTTGGGCCTTGTGGTTTCAAATGAGTTTTTACGACGGTTTGGTAAACCAGTTTTATAAATCTTCGAATGTTTTTAATAGATAATACCGTCGTTAGCCTCTTGGGCGTTTGTAAATGTTTGCGAAAATTTCCTTTAGCCTTGTGGGTTCCATCTCGGGGCCCACGGCGCTGTAATATTCCCGGTCGTATCTGGGGGTGTTACAACCTCGATCTCGGGTCTAAGGAATTCCTCTTGAAGCTCCTTCTGAACTGTTTAACGAGCAAGCATATGCTCTTGAACGGACTTACGACCCAAGGCATCGGCAACCACGTTTGCCTTACGCGGTGGTATAGGATCTCGATATCATAATCTTTGATTAGTTCCAACCACCGCCTCTGTCGCATATTTAACTCCTTCTGAGTAAATATATACTTCAAACTCTTGTGATCGGTGAAAATCTGACAGGTGACGCCATAAAGGTAATGACGCCAAATCTTCAACGCGAAAACCACGGCTGCTAACTCCAGGTCGTGGGTCGGATAATTAACCTCGTAAGGTCTCAATTGCCGTGAAGCATAGGCAATAACCTTCCCATTCTGCATTAATACACATCCAAGACCGTGTCCGGATGCGTCACTATAAACCACGAATCCTTCTGTCCCGTGTGGCAAGGAAAGTACAGGTGCTGAAATTAACCGGCTCTTGAGTTCCTCAAAACTCCGCTGACACGCGTCGGACCACGTGTACTTCTTATCCTTTCGCAAAAGGTTTGTCAAAGGTTGAGCAATTTTAGAAAATCCTTCCACAAACCACCGATAATAACCGGCTAATCCGAGAAAGCTTCGGATTTCCTTAACATTCTTCGGAGGTAACCAATCTTGGATAGCCTCCGTCTTCTGAGGATCAACACGCACTCCATCTGATGAAATTACATGCCCGAGAAACGTCACTTCGGACATCCAGAACTCACATTTGGAAAACTTTCCATAAAGTTTTTCTCGTCTCAACACGTCGAGAACCTGATGAAGGTGAACCTCGTGCTCCTCTCAGTCACGAGAATAAATCAAAATGTCATCGATGAAGATAACAACAAACTGATCCAAAAAGTCAATGAAAACCCGATTCATTAACTCCATGAATACTGCAGGTGCATTAGTTAACCCAAACGGCATTACCACGAACTCATAATGACCATAGCATGTACGAAACGCTGTCCTTGCGATATCTGACTCTTGAATTCGCAACTGATGATATCCATATCTTAGGTCGATCCTGGAAAATATTGAAGCTCCCTGAAGTTGATCTAAGAGATCATCAATACAGGGTAGAGGATACTTATTCTTGATCGTCACCCTATTCAACTCCCGATAATCAATACACAAGCGAAATGAACCATCCTTCTTTTTCACAAACAACACTGGTGCTCCCAACGGGGATGCACTCGGTCGGATATAACCTTTCTCAAACAATTCCTCAAGTTGATTCTTCAACTCCTGCATTTCGGTTGGGGCCATCCGGTACAGTGCCTTCGATATTGGAGACGTACCAGGCTCCAACTCAATCGTGAATTCCACATCTCTCTGTGGAGGCAAACCGGGTAACTCGTCTGGAAATACATCGGCATATTCCCTCACTACCGGAATATCCGTCAACATTATTGGTGATTTCTCGGTTTTGGTCATATAACACCAATAACCAATACACCCCTGACTGAGTAATTTCACTGCTTTCATCAAGTTGATGACTCTCCCGGAACAACTAGGAGTACTCCCCTGAAAAACACATTCGACCCCATCGTCTGAAATGATAATGACCATACGCTTACGGACACTAATGATGGCATTGTGACGATCCATCCAATCAATACCCAAGATGACATTGTCTCTCAGCAAATCTACCACAATAAGGTCTGCTAGGCATACACGGCTATGAAGCTAAATCGGACAATTCTGAATCTCACGATTCCCGATAATTCTTCTACCATCAGGTAGACCAATGACATAAGGCTCACAACTAGTAGCACTACCCAGACGTAGTCTACTCAAACATGACTCGAAAATGAACGAATGCGATGCACCAGTATCAAAAAGGGTACACACATGTTGATATAGAATATCGAGTGTACCTGAGATCATCCGGGCCTCTGGATCGTCGGTCTTCTTCATCTCATAAATTCGGGGCTTGCTAGTCCCAGCACCGGACGCTCCCGTCTAATGACTAAAGGCTCCACCTTTATTCGCTCCTGTCGTCTTGAACGACGCAGACTAAGTGGCCTGATTATGAACAGCTGACTGCTTCGGGGCCTGAGATGACGCCGGAGTAGGTTTGGAGGGCCTTCGGCAAAAACGGGCCTTATGCCCAGCAATCCCACAGTTATGACACGTGACAGTCTGCCTTGGGCACTTGGTGCTGACATGACCAAGATCCCCACAGTTAAAACAGGTGATGGCCGAACTAGCCGCTCTGGACTGCGATTCTGCCGATCTGGGCGCCACAGGAGGTCGCTCAGAAAAAGTAGTGCCTGCACGAGGCTTCTTGAAGGTTGTCTGACCGCCTTCAGACTGATTATGATTCTTCGATTTCTTGCTAGCAGATGAAGGTTGATGCTTAGCAATCTATTTAGCAGTGAGCTCATAAGTAAGAGCCTTCTCAATGAATTCGGCCAGAGTGGTGCAATTATGATTAAGTAACTGCATCCGCATACGGGGTTTCAACCTCTTGCTGAAATACTTGATCTTATCTGCCTCGGAGTGAATGATAGATGAGGCGAACGGAAGAAGTTCCTGAAATTTATCGGCAATGGCGAGAACATCCTCGTCCGCTGAGGGGTCGGGAGTGAGTAATTCTGATAGCTTGGACTCTCTGAGTGGGGCCGGATAATACCTCTCCATCATGAGAGTCTTGAATTGATCCCAAGTACATGATCTATTGGTGGGCTTCAACGACAACCACCAATAATGAGCGTTCTTACCCAGATAGTAAGCCGCAACTGGAACTTTGTGTCCTTCGGGACACTCTACCATAGCAAATAACTTCTCGAAATGCTCGAGCCAATGAACAATATCCGCCGGCTCAGATGAGCCCTCAAATGTGGGTGGCCTTTGGCGAGAGATGTCGCCGATGATACTGCCCACACTCCTCTCTTGCCTCTGAGGTGGCGGCGGAGGAGCCTGTTGATTTTGATTAGCTGAGTTATGCATCGTCTCCATCAGTTGTGTCATCTGAGTCATTTGGGCCATCATGCCCTGCATAAAAGCGAGTGGGTCAACCCGAACACCTTCTGACTGAGCTGTGTCCCGGGTATGACTCCCCGATAATGATTGATCACGTCCAGGTGAATGAGTGGCAGCGTCGCTGCTTGATGAGTTAGCATTATTCCTTGCGTTCGCACGTGTATTAACGCGAGCTCTCGGGACTCGGCCCGCACCACGGCCTTGTCCTCCGCGTCTTCTTCCTGCTCTCTCCATACTGAAGTAGGAAAGTCACATGATGATTATATCTCTCGCATGAATATCACAATATGATTACGTCATGAAATGATGACAATGAGCATACGCGCTCTAGCACAGTGATTACATGAATGATTAACTGAGGTGAGATGATTATCTCATAAAATTCTCAAAATGATTATCTTGAACAAGTTAACAAGATTTATGATATGATCCTCCAGATCAACAACTGAACTGTGAAATGAACTGAGTGATTAATGAGTTAGCATGATCGTCCTGATCAAAATGAATGATGATGAGGATTGTTGACTAATGAATGATGAATGCATGATTCTTATTTCCAGAAATTATAGCATGTCGTTAGAAATCTTACTGTTCTTTCGGTCTGATTAGCTCGGCATTTACACAGGTCACACGTGACGCGAAAGTCCAATGATTCTAGCCCGATGATGATGATTTCAAATGAGACATGACTCGGAAGGTAGTATTCAAAACCACGCTCCGATACCAACTCTGTAACACCCCAAACTAGACGGATATTACAGTGCCGTGGATCCCCGACTGGGCCCCACCAGGCGAATGAAACTGATGAATTAATTAATATAATTGCAGTACCGAACCACATTATATTACCAAATAATCCGATGAGGAGTTTAAGTATAAAACACCAGGATAATACTGAATACTAGTATATTTTATATGAAGATAAAATACACAACACTAAATGAAACGGAGTATCCAAATGGAAATCTGCAGCGGAAAATAAATGACAACAACATGAATGACTGAAAGGATCGGGGCCCCCTACTAGTATCACTGGGACTCCTCGCCGTCAACATGCTCTTTCCGTGCCTTTGCCTTGCCGTGACCTGAAAACAAAATCCCCCAATGGGGTCAGTTACACAGAACAACAATCCTCAAGGGTTGAAAATACACAATCATGATATATCTTTAGTTATGAAATATCCTAGTTATGAATTAAGCTGAAGAGGAGTATCATAGTACGCCCGTATTGTTCTGTGCAAGTGTACAAGACGAATGACCGGACAAACCTGTCCTTGTACCTAATTAGTCTCACGGAGGTAATCGTTACCATGTGCACAGTCCAATGTATCGATCCCAATACATGACCATCGCGTGCTCGACTAGAAATTCCACACATCCGCACCCGGCCACGCAATATGAACCCAGAAGGTCATATGAACGAGAATGACCAAAATGAATATCAATGAATTGTAATATCCGCAATTTCGATTTCCGGTAATTTTATTTTTTTGGCGAAAGTCCATCTTAGGGGCTGTTTACTTTTTTTTCATTAATACCTGAATGGATTAAGCTGTCTGAGTGGATTATTCTGTCTGATTTGAAAAAATATCTTGTTGTTTCTTTCTTTTCTGAATGAACTATCTGAATAACAGAAATGACCATTTTAGCCCTCAATATGAATTAAGTCCTTTTTGGTAAAGGACGGATTGAGCATTTTAGTTTATATAATCAATTTAAATTATATGACATAATATTTATTTTAATTTATATTATAATATATATTCATAAATCATATTATAATTTTCAGATATATTATAATCAGACAATATTTTATAAATATATTAAGTTATATTTTAAAATATAGTTATATTAATTTATTAATAGTCAATTTAAAAAAATCAATTTAAATAATATAATATAATATATATTTTAATTTATATTATAATATATATTCATAAATCATATTATAATTTTTAGGTATATGTAAATAATCATATAATATTTTTATAAATATATTAAGTTATATTTTAATATATGTCGTTATATTAATTTTTTTTAATAGTCAATATAAAAAATAAATTTATATAATATAACATAATATATATTTTATTTATATTATAATATATATATTCATAAAACATATTATAATTTTCAGGTATATTTAAATAATTAGCCAATATTTTTATAATATTAAGTCATATTTTAATATATATATAGTTATATTAATTTTTTTATCAGTAAATAGCTTATATTTTATGAATTTTAAATATATAATATTAATATATATTTTAAATTTATACTATATATACTCAATTATAATTAAGATTATATGATAATTTATACTATATATACTCAATTCTTTTATTATTAGAGAGAGTAATTTTGGTATATTGTGGAAGTATTTCTGGATTAATGGTAAGGACACCCCAAAAGTTGCTTAATGAAAAAGACATTATTAAGATCATTAAGTGAAAGTAAACAACAAAATATAGCTGATCGATTAAGCTGATTAAGCATTAAGCTGATTAAGTAAAAAGTAAACAAGCCCTTAGTGACTCTATTGTGACCGTTTCGTCATTCCGAGAATGATTAATTCTACACCTTTTGTCATCCGAGTCCACTTCAGTGTCGTTTTGTTGAGTTCTGTGTCCTTAATCGACTTTTTCACGTGTGAGTTCGACTTTGTAAAGTCACCATTAATTCTTGGAAACTCCAAAAATTCTAATCTTTGCAATATTATAGATCATAAAGTTAGCTTTCCAATGGCTCAAACGGTGAGTCAATCGGAGTCCGGACGAAGGAGTTATGGTCGAAATAGCTAAGACTGCACCGTGTGCCTTTTGATCTTTGGAGCGGTCATGCAGCGGGCCGCGGCCCCTTTCAGACGGGCGCGGCACAAAACTGATTGGGCGATGCGGCGCTAGCGCATGCTAGCTCGGCAGCCTAGCGCACGCTAGGCTACACTAGTATAAATATGACCGAGCAGTCACATTTCCACCCATTTTTCATTTCTTTCCCTTCCTGTCTGCGGATGGAGTCTTGGAGGTGTCGAAGATATGTTGTTATACTATGAATCCACGAAGTTTGGAAGCTCATATCATCTATTGATCGCTCCATAACATCCTTCAATCCAGCGAATCAAGGTTAGTTTTCCTAAAACCTTAGTTTTTGGGAAATTGGGGGTTTTGCTTGATTTCGCCCGTTTGATCCGTGATAACTTATATTTGTGATGGATTGATGATTACTAAGTTGTATTATATCGAATCCCTTGTTTTTCCGCGGTTGGATTGCTGAGGATTTGTCGTTTTATTGAGTTTCTAATCGACGCATTGAAGGTATTCGATAAAATGTCACAAAGGGGATTCGGGTGTTCTACGATTATTCTTCCTAGTTTGATCGTCAATTTATTCATGGTATGATATTAGGGTCAGGTTCCTTGCGAAGAACTTGAGTCGGAACCCTTCCGTTCTCCGTTTCTCGATCGGTTGTGTTACCGTCATTTCCGCGGGAGAGTTGTGGGTGTTCGAGGTTTTCCGGTTGAGCCATGTTCGTCGGAGTGTACGGTATCAACTATTGAGGCAAGTATTTTGCCCATACATTACGTGTTTTTGTGGATATAATGGTTGGTAATCAACGATATGTGCTAAACGAATTGTTTACAACCATTTTTCTAAAAAAATCGGTATATTTACAATCATGGTTTTATTAAAACATGATTCTTGTGTTCAGGAATTAATGTGCTTAATTGACTATGCGTGTTGGTGTCGAGTATAGGATCACCTTATTTTCGAGTGATGCCATTATGTGTGATTTTGTTGTTGGTAAGTTAAAGTTCAATTATTTGTTAAGATTTCGTTTGGAATCATGGGGATGTGTGTGAATATGTGAGCTTGTGTGATATTGGTAGTGTCGTTTGGTGCTGTTTAGATAGTGTGCTTCTTTGTTAATTGTATAAGCTTTGAGTCATGAGTATGTGTTGGATAAGTTGGCCATTCTAGCAAATACCTCGACTATATATATTGCGATTGACTCTTGAGGATTGTGGTTTTGGAAATGTGAATTGATAAGAGTTGTATGGTTGTTCTCGGGTACTCTCACTCGGGGATTGACTCGACGGGGTCACACGAGGACCTGGTGGCTTAGCGGCTGGACCGGGTCGCGAGGGTTACTTCGAGTGGGCATTCTCACCCGGGGATTGCTCGACGGGGCACACAGGGACTTGGTGGCTTGGGGGCCGGACCGGGTCGCGAGAATTGCCAGAATATTTGTACTGATGATTAATTATGATATGTCTGGAGTATCACAATGATTGGTGCCCGGGGTCGAGAGACATTATATATCGAGTCTTGGTGTTTGACTATAATGGCATAAAAATAATATGTTATGTGTAATGTGTCGTAGGAAGTGAATTGAAGTTGATGATCGGGTCGTGGACCATGTGTTTTGTGACTGGAATGATTGGGTCGTGGACCCTGTATTTTGTGACAGGAATGGTTGGGTCGTGAACCCCGTGTTTTTGTTAACGGGTTTGCATTTTGGTAAATGAACTTTGGGGCTGTGACCCTAAGTGGCTTTCGAAGAATTATGAACCTTACAATCGCAAATGTTTTCAAAACTCCCGAGATTTGAAAATGTTTTCAAAGTGCTTTCTTGTTTTGGTTTCTACTTTCAAGACTTGAACTATTTTTAATTAAACAAATTATCTCGAGAAGTCTTGTGTTGTATTCTCGGAATGTGTTATGTATGGCTCGTATTTGCACTTTATACTTGTACTAGCAAAACAGTGGAGTTTTGCTAACCCCCGAGTATTCGGGGGTGGATGTCTGTTTGTGCATCCAGGTACATGCATGTTTGGGAGCAAAACAAAGGATCGGCGCAAAGGATGATGGAAGGCGAATGATACTAATCACGCGAAGGCCAGCGTTGGATGCAGTCAGTCGGAGTTTGTGTATGGTTTTTTTTCTGTCGTACTTTTGGTTTGTGAGTGTATTTACCCTTGCATGGGTATGAGTCGAGATAGAAATGTGCATTTTGACTTGTATGTTTGTGATGAAAGACCAAGTTAGTATGTTGATTTGATATTTTATCATGTCGGTATGTAATGAGTTGTGTTGTTTGGATGTCTACCCTGGTGTATCCTCACGGAGAGGGTCTGCGGCGTGTAATATTCTCGGTTTGATTCTCGGGGTGTTACATGAATAATAATCCGACAAGGTCAAGAATGACTCACCGAGATGAAAATAATAGTGAAGTGAATAATAGCTCAATGAAATGATTGGAACCGTCGTTCCTCATTAATGAAGTGATTATTCGACAATTACAAGTCTCAATACGGTTAATACAATGATGAATGAGTTATGATTATGAATGAACAACAACAAAAGGAATGAATATCCTTTTAACCGAGTAAGAATTAACTTACACAACACCGATGAAGAATGTCCTTCCACGAACAACGTCCTAAATGAGATGTTGGTCGCTCGAAACAACCTTGAATAACACAATTACCAACAATCTGCTCAATATACGAATCAAACACGATTACAACGAACTCAAAGTGTCAATACGACTAAACCAAGTTCATTGGGGCATTATATCGAATACGTTGTGGCCAATCTTCGATTGTTTACAACCAAACCTCAATTATACCAATATCAAATACACAAGAAGTGTTTGAAACCAACAAAACATCTTCAATATGATCAATAATCCAAAATGAATATCCAAATTCGTGATTACAACAACAATTAATCGAAAACCCCCAAATCCAACTCAATATTCAAAGTCTTCTTGAATAATGCTTCAAGAATCCATTTGAATAATCATATATCCATAATCATGCGTACATCACTTCATACAACATGATTTTAACCTCCAAAACATCATATCTCAATACAAAATCGAAATCCAAGATGTTGTAGAAATTACCTCTTGAAGATCCAACCACTTCGATCCGATGAACACGAGTTAAATCGATTATCCAAGCTTCCCAAATGAATGAAGATGATGAAAATCTAACACTCAAGTGATTGATGATGGAAAATCCCTCCCTCAAGCTCTCTCTCTCGGAACAAGGTGAAAGAAATGGTGAAAATGATGAAAACGTCCCGGCCAAGTCCTTATAAACTGCCGGAAGTTACGGCCGTAACTCGACCTTCTTACGGCCGTAACATCCGAGGCCAACGGCCTTACGGCCGTAACCAGCCAACTCGTACGGCCGTAACTCGGCTTCGTCCAAACACCTGCCGACAGCCTTACGGCCATATCCGCACCTGACTTACGGGCGTAACCCATCCGATACGGCCGTATCCGGCCTAACTTACGGGCGTAAGCCCCCTTCGTCGAAACTGACCAGGCACCCTGCCTGCAACGTACGGCCGTATCCGGCCAAGCCTTACGGATGTACCTTCCTCGTCTTATGGCCGTATGCCGCAACCCTAATGGCCATAAGTCCTTCTCGTCCGACAAAACCTGAAATTTACGAATACCACTTACGGCCGTATCCTGCCCATCTTACGGCCGTAACTCGCCTTCGGCCAAAAACGCCTGGGCACCCTCCTCGACACGTACGGCCGTATCCGGCCAAGCCTTACGACCGTACCTGCTCATCTTACGGCCGTATGCCGCAACTTTACGGCCGTAAGTCCCGTTCATCCAAAATGGCCTGAAATCAATGAATGCCTGTTATGGCCGTATCCGACAATCCTTACGTCCGTAACTCGTTGCTAGACAAGGTGAAAATCCGATAACTCCAATTTCTCGCTACGATTGAAGAATGATCCGACATACCATACGTATGTGAAAGTGAACAAGTCCAACACATGCCAAAGATGATACTTCCAGTACAAGACTACCAATCACGATGAAAATGATAATACTCCCGTGTCGATCTATAAACGGAGATGAAATGACGATCGGTAACTGATATACGGTTACAACATGCCAACAGTGCACGCAAATGAATGAATCATGAATGATGAGTGATTAATAATGAGTGAAAATTACTGACTGAATAATACTGAATGAAAATGAATGAATTACAACCGGGTATTACAAGTCGAGGCCACTGGAGTTCGGTACATGATGTGTATGAACAATGCGTGTGGTCCGGGTAGGGTCCGTCGAGGCCTCTGGAGTTCGGTAATACGAATAGTGATCATGTAATAGTTATTGAGTGGGTAGTGTTTAAAAGTTGGGTCACGGACCCATGTTGATATCTCAACTAGTGTGTTTTGAAACGAGAATCGCGCTGCGGCCCTAACGCTTTTGAAAAGGTTATGTAAATTGGGACTCAAGGTCCAAAAGAATTTCTATTTTAAAAATCCGCGATATGATGAGTTCTTTTCCAATACTTCTTTGCTTGAGTTCGAAATTCTAAAACTTCTCGGGAACATTTTGATAGTTGATTTCCGTATCAAATTCGTGGTTACAATTTACTTGTTGCATTTCGTATCATATTATACTTGCACTAGCAAAATAGTGGGATCTTGCTACCCCCGAGTAATCGGGGGGTGGACGTCTGTTTTGTGTCTAGGTGCTTGCAGGTTCGGGGAGCAGTCACAGGATCGGCACAGGAAGCGACGGGCTACGATACTAATCGAGAGTTGGGAGTTAAGTCGAGTTATGTTGTATCTTCAGAGTCGTATTCCGCCTTCCGCTATTTTGTATCTTTACCCCTGTGTGGGCATTCATTGTAAGGAGTTGTATTTTTCTGTTTACATTAGTCGTACAACCTCACCGGTCCGTGTAGTTGTTTATAATTGACATTAATGGTCTGTATCATTGTATTGTTTACCCCGGTCGGGTAAACACTTGGTCATTTTTTGATGTTTAGCCTGGTAGATCCTTATGGGAAGGATCACGTGTAATATTCTCATATGGTTTTGGGGGTGTTACAGCATATCTATACATCTAAAGTTTGTTATGCAAGACTAGGTGCTCGAAAGGAATTTTATGGTACTAAAAAAATGTTTTTTTAAAGGTCAGGTCGCTATTACGACTTATTTCTTGGGAGATCAAGACAATTTCGTATAGGGCTTTGTGAAAAATTTTGAATATAGGGCTCGTCGCTCAAATTCCTTAGTTAAGAATTTTTTCAAAATATAAACACTTCCAAAAAGAATAGATTTATCTCAAATTCCACCCTTTGCACATATTTTCAAAGAATTTTTAAAATATTTGAGGAAAATTTAGTACGCAAGTCAATTAAGAAATCAAATATCATTTCCTTCTTTAAGTGAACATACCATACGCCCAATCAGTCAACAGTAAGCCATTCTCACTTCTCATACCATTCAATCAGTTCATGCTAAACACTTACCAATTGTTTCCATTGATAATAAATTCTTATTCCCGGACTTATCCTCCTCGAAATAACTCAATGAATACTATAATGGCTAGCATTTTAACCGTCTAAATCATTTTTCCAAATGCTATCCTATACCAAAACTTTACTCTAGGTCCATAGATCGTATTAATAATACTTCAAAAACTCTTTCAAAATATAACCTCCAGTTATCTTCACAAATATTTTAAATATTAATTATCAAAAATGTATAAATCATTTTGATTCAATTGTGGAAATGGTATATTTGGAGAACGTGGAACTTCTTCATTCGCCACTATATCATTGTTTTTGTAACATTTCTTTTAAAATTTTATTTTTTTACAATTATTTCTCGGTTGTACACTGAAGTAGATATGTCAAAAATAAAAATTTTCTGCACCTCCCCAAAGTACTAAAATTCCTTTCATAGAACATTCGAAATTTTATGTCACCGCTCTGAAATAATTAGTCGTACTGTCTCATAAAAATAATTTGTTTAAAAATAATAATTTATACGAGCTTTTGTACCATTGAGTACTCGGATTCAAACATCACATAACATAATCCACTGCTACTATTAAAATTTCAAGGTATCTAAACGATTATAACCCAAAATATTTCCGATCTCAAACCGAATCATAAGTCCAAGAATTCACTTTCAAGTCTAAAGACATTAAATTCCATGCACCCAAATAAATTTCCAAAATCGATAATATCATGTTCAAACAAATACTAATAAAGTACCAAAATATCCAAATAGTACCTTGTATATCTTCTCTTGACATAGTGAAGTATATCAATACTCAGAAATTCCTAGAAACAAACTTCACCCAAACATGCCCGAACCATCAATCCATGATCACTCGTCACAAACGTCCATTTTAACGCATCCACATACACATAAAAGATTCACAAAAGTACATAATATCACAAATAAAGAGGAGACTTACATTCAGAGGCCGCATGAAGATGTTGACGGCTCAGTAATATTATTCACGACTGACGGCCATCACAACTTGACACGACATACGACCCTAATCGACCCAAAAGCCTAGGTTTCTGCAATCTGGCTCTGATACCATATTATGTAACACCCTCGAGATATTCAGGGCATATTACAATGCCATAAATTCTTCCACAAGGATTTACTAGGCTAACGACAACAAACATTATGAATTTTGGACCAACAAGGTCAAACCAATATGAAATACACTCTAGATTTATGATAATATTACAAAAATCCAGGTACTGTACAAAGCCCGCAAAAGGAAACACTCAGCATACTCGAATACTAAAATATTTGAGTCATACTTAATACAAATAACGACTCTCGACGCATAGTGTCACTATTGCTCGACCTCTTCATGACGGCCTTGTGTTGTTCCTCTCGATCACATAACGTGGAATCATACAAGACATGTCTACCCGCAAAAGGGGGTTAGCAACTCGGATTTGCTAGTATAAGTATGGTGAATGCATGATGTAAATTTCATAGTATCAACAATCAAGAAAAACCTCACAAAACCTATTACACTTATCGCAATCAACCATATATCATGTAGAATAGTTCACCACGAGAACACTAGTCAAATAAATAGGAGAATTTTCATAAAGAAATAGTAGAAGTTAGAGAGACATTTTTTATTTCATAAATAGTTCAAAAGAAAGCTATTGTAGTTGTAAATATAATTTAAATCATCTTTTAAAAAATATTAAGGTTCTCGAGTGGGTTTACAAAAACAGGAATTATTTGGGGTTTATCCCCGAGTAATACTTTCAATACACTTAGGGTCTTCCACACAAAAATATATTTCTTCGTCGAAACCTTTTGGAGTCCTTGGCCTAAAATGAATAATCTCATCTTGAAACCGCTCGATCCCTCGACCCAATATCAAAATCAAATACATCAATGATTATCCGTGTTTCCACATAAAAGGCCATGGAAACCCTTAGAGGCCTCGTCACAATCACACAAGTATCCTCCGCTCTGAAGCATGCCAGGAGCCCCACATTGACATCCACACACCGGCATTCACTATCTGCCAGGGCCGTCCCTTAAAACCATGTAACCGCACCGCATCACTTCACGACAGGAGCCGCCCCTTGAATTCGCACATTAGGTGATATTGTCGTACACCACTAGACAGAAGCTGCTCATTGCAGCGTACACAACCAGCGACACTCCCGGCCGTCCTTGACTTTGGATACGACTCACCACATAGGCAAACATACAAGTTTCTCACAATACAACACCTCAATAATTAAATTAACAAATCTTCACCATTTAAGATCTACAATTACTCAAGAGTTCCAAGCACGGATAACACATCATCAATCAATAAGATTTTTAAACTGTAATACCCACACTTTTTATTTTATTTAATTCGGTTGTCGTGTGGTTACCGACTATATTTTTTTATTTCTAATAGTTGAGCATTCTCTTGAATTAATTTTTGTTGAATGATATGTACCTTTTTATGTGGATGTTAATTATTATATGTAGTTTTGCATCGTACATATCGTCCCATTGGCGTATCGAGAATTAAGTTTTATTATAATCTACATTCTTAGAAGAAGTATACCAAAATTAGGAGTTGATATAAATTACGATATTTTTGTGCCTTTCTAACACTGTTAACCTAATTTCTATTTCCCTAAGCCCATTTTAAGGTTGAGCCAATTGGCCCACCACCAACACCTTCCAACTTATCTATATAGAAGTAGATCGAGAGGAAGGGTTTTCTTCATTAGTTTTCCTCTTCCTTTTTTCGCTTTGCACTTTCCTCTCTATCCCAACAATCAACCCATCTCTTTCCTTCACATCAGCGCTCGATTCAGAACTTCTTTTACTCCTTCGCAACAGAGATGAACGATGGAGGTATGGGATAGATTTTCGACGGGACATAGTGGCTTAGGCCAGGGACGGTGAATGGTCGTTGAGGAAGGGACTGCCGGCTGTTGTCGTTCGCGGCGGCTCGGCGTGGGTTTCCAATGGTGGATATGTGGGTCAGGACTATGCTTGCGCAAATTTCTGGCGTGTGTCCGGCCAGGTTGGGTAGGCACTGATTCCGGCGGGCCCAGTGGTTGTCAGATCTAGATCCAGTCAGTTTTTGGAAGGTTAACGATGGTGGCTCTAGAATTCAAAATAATTGATTGTGTCTCCGGCGTTGAGTTAGGTATCTCCGATCGTGGCCAAACTGAGTTAGAGCTAGATGAGGCCCGGCGGGTCTGATTGTCGGCGATAGGTTCCGGTGATGTATGAGGCGACGATGGGAGTTGAGTTTCTAGTCGACCTGTGTGTAGGTGTAGCTTGTGTTGGTGTGTCTCCCTGTGTGTGCATATCCGTGTGTGTGAGTTTCTGAGTGTGTGTGCGTGTGTGTGTGTGTGTGTGTTTGTGTGTGTGTGTGTGTGTAAGTATATGTGTGTTTATGTAGGTTTGTGTGTGAAGTTGTATATGTCTGGGTGTGTGCAGTGTGTGTATGTGTGTGACTGTCTGTGTGTTTGTGTCTGGGTTTGTGTATGGTGTCTGTACCATATTTTTTTTTTTGTGTGTGTGCTATATATATATATATATATATATGTGTGTGTGGGGGGGGGGGGTGTCCGTGTCTATCTGTGTTTTTATGTGTGTGAGTATGTTCGTACAGTGTTTGTGCATCTGTGCTGTATACATATATAATTTATATTATATGTACATGTGTGTGTGTATGTGTTCGTGTTGTAGTTTTGGACTCGGATGGCATAGGCGTGGATGATAGTTTTGATAATTTGGTATACGAATGGATGAGTATATTTGGACCTATGGAGTGAGCCGAGTTTGGATTAAAATTCCAATCACTAGTTAAATCGAGATACGAATCCGGGTTGAGTATCGTTGGGCGTTTGGTCCGATCGATAAATTAACGGGAACAATTGAGGTACTATATAATTCGATTAATTACCTTGTAATTGTAAGATAATAAATTGGACCTTTATCTTAAATGATCTATTTTGTGATTTTGCTAAGGTCGGACTTTCAATGGATCGACCAGGCTGATCGAGCTACGCTTTTGTCGAGTAAACCATCTTTGGTGAAGGCAACTTCTCTATATATCTCATATTTCCCTTGAATATAAATATATTTGTCATTATTTATGTTATCGTCTTTGTATGATTGTGTTAGTCATTAAGTGACATAGTTGTTATAATTATGTTATTTAATAATTATATATGGACACGTGGTTGTTGGCGTGAATCATGTTGTTTGAGATTAGAGGGTACCACTGTGATTGTGATATTTGTGAAATTGTCTTATTTCATGAATTCCTATATAAGATTGTGGTGAAGTTGATAACTAGTGTATCACTGGATAATCGATGTTTGTTAAATTGATTTTAAATGTATTATTCCTTGGTTGGGAATATGTGTTGATTAAAGTGGCCATCTCTAGCATGTGCCTAAACTATATATTATAATTAACGCTCGGAACTTGTGAAAGTTGTGAAATGTTAAGTTTGTGTGCGCGTGGTTTGTTCACCCGGGGATGGGTCCCACGGGCCTCGGGGGATCTATGTTAAGGGCGCTGGATCGCGGGCCTGGTTTTTCACCTGGGGACGGTTCGAAGGGACCTTTGGAGGTCGATTCTAAGGGCATGGCCACTTGTTAACTTATGTGTTATGAATTTCTGATGTTGTTTTGACGAAAAATGTGATATATCTGGAATATCACAATTTTTTTCTCGAGATGAGATATATTATATATATGCCTTTGGTACTGGAATGGCACTTGAATAAAATGATATATTTATGATCTATGGTTTGTAGTTTTGGTAAACTTACCCGAAGTATCAAGAGTGTTATCAAATCTAATTTCAGAGAATTATACGAACTCAAGGATTTTGAAATGTTTTTATTAAAGCGAATACCTCGTGGAATTTTGAAAGAATATTATTAGTGATTGACTATGATATTTATATCATGAGATATGATTGGTATAGCTTGTATATTATTTACATGCAGTAGCAAAATTTCAGTTTGCTAACCCCCGAGTATCCAGGGGTGGCTGTCTTTTATGCATTAAAGTATCCAGGGCTCGGGAACGTTCACAGGATCAACATGGAAGATAATGAAAGACCATGATGCTAATAACAGGAGAGTCAGCATGATGTCGTTATTGTCATGTTGTAGTTATCTCTCGCTGTCGTGTTCTAGCCTTGCTTGGGTATGTTGACGTAGTGTAGCAATTATGTATCAGGAATGCACATGTATTGTCGGTTATTGTCACTGTATCTTGTTTATTAATTTTTATGTAGATTGACCTTGTTGGTCCATTATTTTTTGAGTTGTTCTGTATTTGCCTGGTGGATCCTTACGGAAGGGGCTACGACATGTAACAACCCAAAATAGTCTGGGGTGTTACACTTATGGTGCTGGAGCTTAGGTTAATAAAACCTAGGCTGTTGGGTCGAGTCGAGTCATGTGTTGGCGTGTTCGCCCTGTCGTGTCGTCCTACTTGTTCGTTTTCGAGTCGAGTTATGTGTCATCATGTCTTGTCATTTGAGCTGTCGGTTGTGATTAGTATCGTGGTACGACCATCATCTCCATGCGATATGTGGACGTAAGTCTCCATTTCTGCGAACCCTATGTATATATGTGCATGTGCATCTATGTTTTGTTTATGATGTTCGAATACATCCTTGTTTGATGTAAATTTTACTTCGAGAATGCTGGTGATGTGTTGTGAATGATTCATTTAGAATAAATTTGGCCTTATAGGATAGTCTCGAGAACTAGTATAAATTAACTACGTTAGTACTCGAGAATTCGAATACGGTATGGTACGATACTAGTGAGATTACTGGTAGTTGCCAATAGTTTTGGAGATTGTGAGTAATGGTACTTCGATAATGTTGGCGAAGATGATAATTGTAAGGTAGTTCGTCTTAATTGAGTCAAAAGAAGTTTAAGTGCCATGATCCAGCATATTTAATTTGGTCTAGGTGTGATTCGATCTTTGTTGTGATTGTCGCAACTTAATTTTGGATATAGTGGCCGACAATAGCATGCAATAGACAGGTGAGAATGAGGTGTTTTAACACATATGATTGTTTGGTCTTAATACCAGTAAAATTTCAAAGGCGTAAATGAGTAATTTTATAAAATGTTTGAGTTATGTTCTGAAAGTAATAAATACTGCTTTTCGAAATAGTAAACTATTTCGTCATTTAGAAAAATGAGTTGATTTTTTCATCTCGATAAATTCTTTTAAAAAAAATAAAAATAAATTTTATTTGTCTTGAACAGCAAATTGATGCATCGATATGTTGTTATTTTGAATAGATTTGTGAGTATTTAAAAAAATGGCGAAGAATAATTTTATATTTTGATAAAGGGAGATTTTTGGCAAATTTAAAGAAAAGGATTTTTGATATTTTGTGAAATCAAAAGGTGCATGATACGGAGACCTATATTTTAACGTGATGTGTAGGATTTTTAGAGAAATAAAATATTTTAACGTGATTGTTAGCGTATGCCCTCGAATGCCACTCTGAGGATAAGAGAGTTAGGGCATCTATATGTGGTAATGTATTCATTAATAAAAGGCCACTTTGAGGATAAGAGAGTTAGGGCATCTATATGTGATTATGTATTCATTAATAAAAGGCAGTGATTATTTCATTATTTATTGTATATCATTGGCGTTTTTGATTTGGTAAATAAATAGAAATGATATCCGTGCTGTTGAGTAGAAGCATTCCACTCCTTATGAGATAAGGAGTGTTGTACTAGAAGTGTTTAGAAATCAAAAGCTTAACTTATCCGCAAGTCGATAAAACTTAATTGGGCATTAAGTTATTTGATGAAGACTTGTATATCGTATGCTTGGACATGTGCATGTCTTCACTCAGGAGTAGTGGAAGCATTGGGTATGGGTATATTAATTGGATTAATATATTCAGATACGACTCACCTCGATTCGGTCACATGGAGATCACTCTAGGATAGTCAATGACGGAATCGTAAGGTTATGATAGGTATGCGTGAACCTTTGACTTGAGGGTCTAGTAGAAGATGTGTTTGTTTCATTAAGTTAGTCATTAGAGTAGTTTGATCCATTCACCTATTGGTAGGGATCAACCTCGAAGTGCAACTTAATGGGCAAGTAATAGTCTTTACTGAATGCCAAGAAAGGATTATTTCTTCTGTAAGTGAATAGTATAATGTCCTATGAGGTTAGTGGCAAATGAGATCAAAAGTCTTTGCCCAAAGCAATTGAACTAGTTGTATTTGATCTTGATTTGCACTAACACATGTATAGAGTCAAGTGGAGACAGGGTTTGACTTAACCGTGACCCTAAAGCTTGATCGAGACATATGATTGAAGGGTTTATATGTATACGGTATTGAATGATTCCCATCATTCGTTCTCAGTTGGGTTGCGGTGTGAGCCATGGACTGGCTAAGTGTTCCTCACACTCTTTGGTGTTAGAAATACTTGTTAGATTTTTAATGATATCATCAATGTACTGTTAATTATTCAAATGTATGTTTTTAAGTACCTGGCAAATGTAAAGAAGAACCAAATGAGTATCTTCTATAGGCCTTTAAATTTAGGCTAAGTCTTGATCAAATGTTGATCAGTACAAAATCAACTAGGTATAGAACTGACATTTACCAGAGAAGTTATCCGGCAAGTTCATTATCAGACAAGTTTTGGTCAACGCAAAACATCAGAGAGATTTGACCAAAACCTAGCTGCAGTTAAGTTCTGAAGAAGGCACTACATCAGACAAGTTTTGTTCAATGCAGAATATGAGAGAGGTTTGACCAAAACCAATCTACAGTCGATTTATCAGACTAGAACTGGTCAACAAATATCAGCTGAAGTTTGACCATCAGATTAGAGAACATTCATCAGGTCAAAGAACTTCAGAGCAGAGAACTTTATCTCAGAGAACTGTATCTAAGAGAACTTTATCTCAGAGAACTTCATAACAGAGAACTGTATCTCAGAGAACTTCATATGAGAGAACTTTATCTCAGAGAACTTCTACCAAGATACATTAGAGAAGTTTACATCAGAGAAGGTTGACTGCACATCAGGTAGGTTTGACCAAGAGATATCAGATAAGTTATGAGTTAAAAAATCAGCCAAGTTCAAGATACTCAGTCCACGTCAGCAAGCATTGAAAGTCAACAATTATGGAAAGCCACATGCAGACGTAAGGAGACAAACTGGAAAGATTCCCATAAATCTAGGAATAAAATATTCCTTGAGATCCGCGTTATGAAGACTTATAATTATTCTAATCAAGAATAACGTCGCTAACAAAGAAAGTCTTTCAAACGGTCAGAATTGAAAAGGGGAATCAAGCCGTGCAACGGAATGATAAGATAAACAAAGAAGTCCACTCTCCAACGGACGGATTTGTTACAGTGATGCAACTACTATGAAGGAAGCTCAAGGATCATACTATAAATATTTGAGGATATGAATTGAGCAAAGTATGATGCGAACTGTACTTACTAGCGAACAAAGTAATCAAAGCAGACAAAGCTATCAAAGAGATCTATAGCATCGTGAAAGAGCAAAGCTTAAACAGTCATATTCTGAGAAGCTCTTTAGTTGGAGAAGACAAAAATTCATCTTTAAAGTTTGAGTATGGGGTTGCTTTCTTGAAAGAGGTTCTTGAATGTAAAGAGACTGTAAACACATCCACGGGTTCTTTATTGGAAGGTGATAGACAGCTCGAGAGTTGTTGAGGCATCCACGGGTTTTCAATCAGGAGGTGCTAGGCAGTCAAGGGAGTTGCAACAGCCATGGGTTTCCACTGGTTGGAAGCTGTTGTAAATAGGAAGAATTTATTGTAACCTTTATCACCGGTTGATAGTTATAGTGAATTTATCTCCAACTGGTTTGGACAGAAGTGGACCAGTAGATGATTACCCCACCTCTGAAACCACTATAAGTGTTTGTGTGATTTACTGCTTTAAACATCATACTTAACTGCTTCATATTCACTGTTCCATTATAAAGTTATCTGCAGTCGACATTAGTTATCGGTATTGTTATCAGTTGTGTCTTCCGCATTATCTGTTTGCAGATGACATAAGTCATCTGTACTTATCACAGCTGAGAAACTCACCTGAGATTTAGTAACGAGTTTAATAAGTCTATTCACCCCCTAGACTTATTCCTGATGACTTGTGACCTACAAGTGGTATCAGAGAGGTTGGTTCAATTTTTACAGAACCAGATCCATATATCTGAGCATATATACATTAATCTCTCATTTAGAATGGAACACATGCAACACATGCACTCTATATTACCTGTATTCTCTGTTGATGAATATGACTTATAGAAAATAAGAATGCAGGCTCATTTGTCATCCATTTATGATGACATGTGGTGTATCATTGAGGAAGGTCCTTTCATTTTTGAGAAGGATAATACACCAGAAGAAATTGTTGTTGGGAAGCCAGAGAAGATTCCCAAGAAGAGGACCGAGTTGTCCTCTGAAGAGAGAAAGCTGGCCAACCTCGACAACTGGGTCAAAGATATCCTGTACCACACTCTTGACAAAGCAACCATGGTCAAAATCAAGAATTGCAAAAATGCAAAGAAAAATTGGGACACATTAGATGTAATGTGTGAGGGAACCGAGCTGATAAAAGAAAATAAGTTGTCCACCAAAAAGTTTGACAACTTCAAGATGAAGAATGGTGAATCAATTTAATGGAGCATGAAGGTTGTGGCCACGAGAGAGTCAAAGGATCTCAACAAAATAAAGATCCAGGAGTTTTTCTCTGATCTGAAGGCATATGAGTTCGAGCTACCCTGTTCATCATCTAATGAAACTGCAGAGAAAGGGATAGAATTTGCAGCATAATCATCTGCAAAGAGCCTTGATAATGCCAGTCCCCCCAGTCCTCTGAGTTTTGAAGAAGAAATGGCTTTCATCATGCAGAGGTTCAGTAATTTCAGGAAGAACTATTCCAAATACAAGAAGAATTACAAGGACAATCCAAGGAGGAACCAGAAGGCAGGCAACTGGAAAGTGGAATGTTATAATTGCCACAAAGCCGGACACATCCAGTTTGACTGTCTAGATCTTAAGAAGGATGAAGGTAAGAAAGAAGTGGGCAGAAAAGAGGACAAAATAAAAGCTTTCATTGGAGAAGATCTAGAAAGAGTAGAATCTAGCAATGGATTATTCTCTGGTGATGATGAAGACTATAACTGTCTGATGGCCAACCTAGCAGATGAAGAGAAAAGGTGGAAGGACTACTACCACATCTCCTCAATCTCAACGATAAGAGGTGAAGAATGGTTTGTAGATTCTGGGTGCTCAAGGCACATGACAGGGAATAAGAAGGTGCTATCAAACTACATCAAAGAAAGAGGTCCAGATATAACCTTTGGATATAGCTCTAGAGGTCAGACAAAAGGATTTGGAGAGTTGGATAGAGGAAACATAACCATATCCAAGGTTAATTATGTCAAATGTCTCAAATACAATATGTTGAGCATAAGCCAATTCTGTGATGAGAAGATCTAGTAGTCTTCACCATTTGGAAATGCATGGTGATTGATATCCTTTCTGGAGAAGTGAATCTACAAGGATTCAGAAGAAGAGATGTCTACATGACATATTGGAATACAGGCACTCCAAACACCAATTTTCTATCTAAGACAGTTGCTCAAATAGATGGTTATGGCACAAGAGATTATGTCACCTGAACTTCAAAGCCATCAACAAGATAAGCTCTCAAAAGCTGGTTAGAGGTCTTCCAGAAGAAGTATTCATGAAAGAAGCTCTCTGTGATGCATGCCAGAAAGGAAAGCAGACCAGAGCATCATTCAAACCAGTTCAGCCTCACACTCACGACCAGAATTTTAGATCTACTTCATATGGATCTCTTTGGCCCCCATCAAGCCAAGGACATTAAGTGGAAGGAAGCATGCCTTAGTAGTAGTGGATGACTACTCGAGATAAACATGGGTTGTTTTTCTCTATTAAAAGAGTGAAACACTAACAAAGTTACCGGAGCTGCTAAGGAGGATTTAGAATGAGAAATCTCTCTCCATCATCAAGATTAGATCAGATAGAGGAGGAGAATTTCTCAACAAACAATCACTGAGTACAGTGATCAAAATGGAATCCAGCATTAAGTATCTACCACAAGAACATCACAACAAAATGGTGTTGCTGAAAGAAGAAACAGAACCTTGAAGGTAGCTGCCAGGTCAATAATTCTTGGTGACACGAAGAGGTTCTGGGCTGAAGCTGTCAACACAACATGCCATACTCAGAACAGAAGTATGATAGTAGGGAGACATGGCAAAATTCCCTATGAGGTTTGGAATGGCAGAACACCAACTGTTGCATATTTTCGTATATTTGGTTGTAAGTGTTTCATCCACAACAATGGTAAACCCAACGGAATGCCTTTGATGCTAAAACTGATGATGGTCTCTTTATGGGATACTCACAAATAAGCAAGGCATACAGAGTATTTAACAAAAGAACATTAGTTGTGGAAGAAACACCTCATGTTGTGTTTGATGAGTAGACTGTTGAGTATAGGAAAGCAGTGGAATCGGCGAGAAAAAGCTCAAATCCGCCACCACTAGAAGAAGTTATCATTCATGACCGGGAATGATGGACTCACTGCAGACTAGCACGAAGATCAGCTGCGGTCGATCGAAGACACAACTGCAGATCAGATAGGATCCCGAAACCTAACTGATCCAACCGCAGTAGATTAAGACCCAACTGTAGCTGATAAAGATGCATTTGCAGAGCAGACAGGACCCCATCTGCAGATGACAAGACCGTAGTTGACCCATCTACAGTCCAAGAAGGCCAGAACTAAGCTGATGTAGAGAGAGAATAAGTTCACCAAGGCAATTCAACATGGGGAACAAACCCTGAAGAAGATATTCCCAAATGGCTCAGAGATCATCCCATTCAACAAATCATTGGAAACCTAACTGATGGGGTTAGAACCAGACAATCCACAGAACCAGCAGGAATAGCAATGTTCTCATATTTCATGTCTCAAATGGAACCTAAGACAACAGATCAAGCACTGGAGGACTACTCATGGATAATTGCAATGCAAGAAGAGCTCAACCAGATGGAAAGAAACAATGTCTGGGAACTAACAGACAGACCAGATCACAAGAAAGTCATAGGCACCAAATGGGTGTATAAAAACAAATGTGATGAAGATGGAGCTGTTGTTAGGAATAAAGCCAGACTCATTGCAAAAGGATATGCTCAATGTGAAGGAATAGATGTTGATGAAACATATGGGCCTGTAGCAAGACTTGAAGCTATCAGACTATTCCTTGCATATGCAGTATGCATGGATTTCGAAGTCTACCAAATGGATGTAAAAAGTGCTTTTCTCAATGGAATCCTAGAAGAAGAAGTCTATGTTGGGCAACTCCCCGGATTTGTCAAAGGAGACAAATATACAAGCTTCTGAAGGCTCTATATGGACTCAAGCAAGCACCAAGAGCATGGTATGAAACACTATCTGTGTTTCTGGAGAAGAATGGATTTAAAAAAGGAAAGGTGGACAAAACCCTATTCAGAGTGGAACATGAAGACCACATATTGCTTGTTCAAATATATGTGGATGACATCATATTTGGCTCAACCAATCCTGAGCTATTTGAAAAATTCTCAAGTCTCATGCAATGAGAATTTGAGATGAGTATGATGGGAAAGCTAAACTTCTTCATTGGTTTGCAAGCCAAGCAAATGGACAAAGGAATCTTCATCAATCAAGCCAAGTATACAAGGAATTTGATCAAAAGATTTGGCATGGATTCAGCAAAACCAGCAAGAGTACCAATGAGCACATCCCTACACCTTGATGCAGATGAATGAGGAATTTCAGTGGATCCAACCCACTACATAGGACTTATTGCATCACTTCTATACCTCACTGCAAGCAGACCAGACATTTCATATGCAGTGTGAGTATGTGCAAGATTTCAGTTAAAGCCGAAGCAGTCTCACCAAGAAGCAGCTAACAGGATAATTAGATACCTTAAGTCTACAATCAATGTTGGACTATGGTATCCCAAGGATGGTAATTTTGAATTCTCAGGATATTAAGATGCAGACTTTGCAGGATGCAAGTTTGATAGGAAAAGCACCAGTGGAACATGCCAATTCCTAGGAAGCAGACTGATATCATGGTTCTACAAGAAGCAGGTATCCAACTCAATTTCCACAACCGAGTCAGAGTACATAGCTGCAGGCAAATGTTGTGCACAAATCCTATAGATCAGACAACAGCTAAGGGACTACAACATCACTGCAAATGAAGTCCCAATATGGTGTGACAACAATAGTGCAATTGCAATAACAAACAATCCAGTATTGCACTCAAGGACAAAGCACAATTATGTCAAACATCATTTCATCAGAGACCATGTGCTAAATAAGAGAGTTAGAGTGGAAAGAGTCGGCACGAAATTCCAAATTGCTGACATATTCACAAAACCTTACCAGAAGAAAGGTTTCTGGAGCTAAGCAGGGAACTTGGTCTACTAAATTGGGAATCTAGTACGGACGAGAAAGCTACCTGATGATCAGACCAGACGGCAAGAAAGTTACCTAATGTGGAGACCAGGCGAGAAAATCTACCTGATGCAGAAATCTACCTGATGTGGAGACCAGACGAGAAAGCTACCTGATCAGACCAGACAAGGAAATGTTAGCTGACATCAACCACGGCTGCTAACTCCAGATCGTGGGTCGGATAATTAACCTCGTAAGGTCTCAATTGTCGTGAAGCATAGGCAATAACCTTCCCATTCTGCATTAATACACATCCAAGACCGTGTCCGGATGCGTCACTATAAACCACGAATCCTTCTGTCCCGTGTGGCAAGGAAAGTACAGGTGCTGAAATTAACCGGCTCTTGAGTTCCTCAAAACTCCGCTGAAAGGAAAGTACAGGTGCTGAAATTAACCGGCTCTTGAGTTCCTCAAAACTCCACTGACATGCGTCGGACCACGTGTACTTCTTATCCTTTCGCAAAAGGTTCGTCAAAGGTTGAGAAATTTTAGAAAATCCCTCCACAAACCACCGATAATAACCGGCTAATCCGAGAAAGCTTCGGATTTCCTTAACATTCTTCGGAGGTAACCAATCTTGGATAGCCTCCGTCTTCTGAGGATCAACACGCACTCCATCTGATGAAATTACATGCCCGAGAAACGTCACTTCGGACATCTAGAACTCACATTTGGAAAACTTTCCATAAAGTTGTTCTCGTCTCAACACGTCGAGAACCTGATGAAGGTGAACCTCGTGCTCCTCTCGGTCACGAGAATAAATCAAAATGTCATCGATGAAGACAACAACGAACTGATCCAAAAAGTCAATGAAAACCCGATTCATTAACTCCATGAATACTGCAGGTGCATTAGTAAACCCAAACGGCATTACCACGAACTGATAATGACCATAGCATGTACGAAATGCTGTCCTTGCGATATCTGACTCTTGATTTCGCAACTGATGATATCCAGATCTTAGGTTGATCCTGGAATATATTGAAGCTCCCTGAAGTTGATCTAAGAGATCATCAATACGGGGTAGAGGATACTTATTCTTGATCGTCACCCTATTCAACTCCCGATAATCAATACACAAGCGAAATGAACCATCCTTCTTTTTCACAAACAACACTGGTGCTCCCAACGGGGACGCACTCGGTCGGATATAACCTTTCTCAAACAATTCCTCAAGTTGATTCTTCAACTCCTGCATTTCGGTCGGGGCCATCCGGTACGGTGCCTTCGATATTGGAGACGTACCAGGCTCCAACTCAATCGTGAATTCCACATCTCTCTGTGGAGGTAAACCGGGTAACTCGTCTGGAAATACATCGGCATATTCCCTCAGTACCGGAATATCCGTCAACATTATTGGTGATTTCTCGGTTTTGGTCATATAACACCAATAACCAATACACCCCTGACTGAGAAATTTCACTGCTTTCATCAAGTTGATGACTCTCCTGGAACAACTAGGAGTACTCCCCTGAAAAACACATTCGACCCCATCGTCTGAAATGATAGTGACCATACACTTACGGACACCAATGATGGCATCGTGACGATCCATCCAATCAATACCCAAGATGACATTGTCTCTCAGCAAATCTACCACAATAAGGTCTGCTAGGCATACACGGCTATGAAGCTAAATCGGACAATTCTGAATCTCATGATTCCCAATAATTCATCTACCATCAGGTAGATCAATGACATAAGGCTCACAACTAGTAGCACTACCCAGACGTAGTCTACTCAAACATGACTCGTAAATGAACGAATGCGATGCACCATTATCAAAAATGGTACACACATGTTGAGATAGAATATCGAGTGTACCTGCGATCATCCGGGCCTCTGGATCGTCGGTCTTCTTCATCTCATAAATTCGAGGCTTGCTAGTCCCGGCACCGGACGCTCCCGTCTAATGACTAAAGGCTCCACCTTTATTCGCTCCTGTCGTCTTGAACGACGCAGACTAAGTGGCCTAATTATGAACAGCTGACTGCTTCGGGGCTTGAGATGACGCCGGAGTAGGTTTGGAGTGCCTTCGGCAAAAACGGGCCTTATGCCCAGCAATCCTGATTATGACACGTGATGATGCCTCGGGCACTTGGTGCGACATGACCAAGATCCCCACGGTTAAAGCAGTGATGGCCGGCCGCTCTGGGCTGCGATTACGCGATGCAGGTGCCACGGGAGGTCTCTCGAGAAAGTAGTGCCCGCACGAGGCTTCTTGAAGGTTGTCGACCGCCTTGGTGATTACGATTCTTTGATTTCTTGCTAGCAGATGAAGGTTGCTGCTTAGCAATCTCTTTAGCAGTGAGCTCATAAGTAAGAGCCTTCTCAATGAATTCGGCCAGAGTGGTGCAACTATGATTAAGTAACTGCATCCGCATACGGGGTTCCAGCCTCTTGCTGAAATACTTAATCTTATCTGCCTCGGAGTGAATGATAGATGAGGCGAACGGAAGAAGTTCCTGAAATTTATCGGCAATGGCGAGAACATCCTCGTCTGCTGAGGGGTCGGGAGTGAGTAATTCTGATAGCTTGGACTCTCTGAGTGGGGCCGGATAATACCTCTCCATCATGAGAGTCTTGAATTGATCCCAAGTACATGATCTATCGGTGGGCTTTAACGACAACCACCAAGAATGAGCGTTCTTACCCAGATAGTAAGCCGCAACTGAAACTTTGTGTCCTTCTGGACACTCTACCATAGCAAATAACTTCTCGAAATGCTCGAGCCAATGAACAATATCTGCCGGCTCAGATGAGCCCTCAAATGTGGGTGGCCTTTGGCGAGAGATGTCGCCGATGATACTACCCACACTCCTCTCTTGCCTCTGAGGTGGTGGCGGAGGAGCCGATTGATTTTGATTAGCTGAGTTATGCATCATCTCCATCAGTTGTGTCATCTGAGTCATTTGGGCCATCATGCCTTGCATAAAAGCGAGTGGGTCAACCCGAACACCTTCTGACTGAGCTGTGTCCCGGGTATGACTCCTCGATAATGAATGATCACGTCCAGGTGAATGAGTGGCAGCGTCGCTGCTTGATGAGTTAGCATTATTCCTCGCGTTCGCACGTGTATTAACGCGAGCTCTCGGGACTCGGCCCGCACCACGGCCTTGTCCTCCGCATCTTCTGCCTGCTCTCTCCATACTGAAGTAGGAAAGTCACATGATGATTATATCTCTCGCATGAATATCATAATATGATTACATCATGAAATGATGACAATGAGCATACACGCTCTAGCACAGTTATTACATGAATGATTAACTGAGGTGAGATGATTATCTGATGAAATTCTCGAAATGATTATCTTGAACAAGTTAACAAGATTTATGATATGATCCTCCAGATCAACAACTGAACTGTGAAATGAACTGAGTGATTAATGAGTTAACATGATCGTCCTGATCAAAATGAATGATGATGAAGATTTTTGACTAATGAATGATGAATGCATGATTCTTATTGCCAGAAATTATAGCATGTCGTTATAAATCTTACTGTTCTTTCGGTCTGATTAGCTCGGCATTTGCACAGGTCACACGTGACGCGAAAGTCCAATGATACTAGTCTGATGATGATGATTTCAAATGAGACATGACTCGGAAGGTAGTATTCAAAACCACGCTCCGATACCAACTCTGTAACGCCCCAAACTAGGCGGATATTACAGTGCCGTGGATCCCCGACTGGGCCCCACCAGGCGAATGAAACTGATGAATTAATTAATATAATTGTAGTACCGAACCACATTATATTACTAAATAATTCGATGAGGAGTTTAAGTATAAAACACCAGGATAATACCGAATACTAGTAAATTTTATATGAAGATAAAATACACAACACTAAATGAAACGGAGTATCCAAATGGAAATCTGCAGCAGAAAATAAATGACAACAACATGAATGACTGAAAGGATCGGGGCCCCCTACTAGTATCACTGGGACTCCTCGCCATCAACATGCTCTTCCCGTGCCTTTGCCTTGCCGTGACCTGAAAACAAAATCCCCCAGTAGAATTGATTACCTGAGAACAACAATCCTCAAGGGTTGAAAATACACAATCATGATATATCTTTAGTTATGAAATATCCTACTTATGAATTAAGCTGAAGAGGAGTATCATAGTACGCCCGTAATGTTCTGTGCAAGTGTACAAGACGAATGACCGGACAAACTCGTCCTTGTACCTAATTAGTCTCACGGAGGTAATCGTTACCATGTGCACAGTCCAATGTATCGATCCCAATACATGACCATCGCGTGCTCGACTAGAAATTCCACACATCCTCACCCAGCCACGCAATATGAACCCAGAAGGTCATATGAACGAGAATGACCAAAATGAATATCAATGAATTGTAATATCCGCAATTTCGATTTCCGGTAATTTTATTTTTTTGGCAAAAATCCATATTATTGACTCTATTGTGACCTTTTCGTCATTCCGAGAATGATTAATTCTACACTTTTTGTCATCCGATTCCATTTCAGTGTCGTTTTGTTGAGTTCCATGTCCTTAATCGACTTTTTCACGTGTGAGTTCGACTTTGTAAAGTCACCATTAATTCTTGGAAACTCCAAAAATTCTGAATCTTTGCAATATTATATATCATAAAGTTATATTTCCAATGGATCAAACGGTGAGTCAATCGGAGTCCGGACGAAGGAGTTATGGTCGAAATAGCTAAGACTGCACCGTGTGCCTTTTGATGCTGGAGCGGACTGTACCGCTGGCCGCGGCCCTTTCTGGCCGGGCCGCGGCACAAAACTGATTTCTGGGCCGATACTGGCCGCTAGCGCATGCTAGCTCGGCAGCCTAGCGCACGCTAGGCTACACTAGTATAAATATGAACGAGCAGTCATATTTTCACCCATTTTTTATTTCTTTCCCTTCTTGTCTGCGGCTGGAGTCTTGGAGGTGTCGAAGATATGTTGTTATACTATGAATCCACGAAGTTTGGAAGCTCATATCATCTATTGATCGCTCCATAACATCCTTCAATCCAGCGAATCAAGGTTAGTTTTCCTAAAACCTTAGTTTTTGGGAAATTGGGGGTTTTGCTTGATTTCGCCCGTTTGATCCGTGATAACTTATATTTGTGATGGATTGATGATTATTAAGTTGTATTATATCGAATCCCTTGTTTTTCCATGGTTGGATTGCCGAGAATTTGTCGTTTTATTGATTTTCTAATCGACGCATTGAAGGTGTTCGATAAAATGTCACAAAGGGGATTCGGGTGTTCTACGATTATTCTTCCTAGTTCGATCGTCAATTTATTCATGGTATGATATTAGGGTCAGGTTCCTTGCGAAGAACTTGAGTCGGAACCCTTCCGTTCGCCGTTACCCGATCGATTGTGTTACCGCCATTTTCGCCGGAGAGTTGCGGGCGTTCGAGGTTTTCCGGTTGAGCCATGTTCATCGGAGTGTACGGTATCAACTATTGAGGCAAGTATTTTGCCCATACATTACGTGTTTTGGTGGATATAATGGTTGGTAATCAACGATATGTGCTAAACAAATTGTTTACAACCATTTTTCTAAAAAAATCGGTATATTTACAATCATGGTTTTATTAAAACATGATTCTTGTGTTCAGGAATTAATGTCCTTAATTGACTATGGGTGTTGGTGTCGAGTATAGGATCACCTTATTTTCGAGTGATGCCATTATGTGTGATTTTGTTGTTGGTAAGTTAAAGTTCAATTATTTGTTAAGATTTCGTGTGGAGTCATGCGGATGTGTGTGAATATGTGAGCTTGTGTGATATTGGTAGTGTCGTTTGATGCTGTTTAGATAGTGTGCTTCTTTGTTAATTGTATAAGCTTTGAGTCATGAGTATGTGTTGGATAAGTTGGCCATTCTAGCAAATACCTCGACTATATATATTGCGATTGACTCTTGAGGATTGTGGTTTTGGAAATGTGAATTGATAAGAGTTGTATGGTTGTTCTTGGGTACTCTCACTCGGGGATTGACTCGACAGGGTCACACGAGGACCTGGTGGCTTAGCGGCTGGACCAGGTCGCGAGGGTTACTTCGAGTGGGCATTCTCACCTGGGGATTGCTCGACGGGGCACACAGGGACTTGGTGGCTTGGGGGCCGGACCGGGTCGCGGGAATTGCCAGAATATTTGTACTGATGATTAATTATGATATGTCCGGAGTATCACAATGATTGGTGCCCGGGGTCGAGAGACATTATATATCGAGTCTTGGTGTTTGGCTCAAATGGCATAAAAATAATGTGTTATGTGTAATGTGTCGTAGGAAGTGAATTGAAGTTGATGATCGGGTCGTGGACCCTGTGTTTTGTGACTGGAATGATTGGGTCGTGGACCCTGTATTTTGTGACAGGAATGGTTGGGTCGTGAACCCCGTGTTTTTGTTAACGGGTCTGCATTTTGGTAAATGAACTTTGGGGCTGTGACCCTAAGTGGCTTTCGAAGAATTAAGAACCTTACAATCGCAAATGTTTTCAAAACTCCCGAGATTTGAAAATGTTTTCAAAGTGCTTTCTTGTTTTGGTTTCTACTTTCAAGACTTGAACTATTTTTAATTAAACAAAATATCTCGAGAAGTCTTGTGTTGTATTCTCGGAATGTGTTATATATGGCTCGTATTTGCACTTTATACTTGTACTAGCAAAACAGTGGAGTTTTGCTAACCCCCGAGTATTCGGGGGTGGATGTCTGTTTTTGCATCCAGGTACATGCATGTTTGGGAGCAAAACACAGGATAGGCGCGAAGGATGATGGAAGGCGAATGATACTAATCACACGAAGGCCAGTGTTGGATGCAGTCAGTCAGAGTTTGTGTATGGTCTTTCTTCTGTCGTACTTTTGGTTTGTGAGTGTATTTTACCCTTGCATAGGTATGAGTCGAGATAGAAATGTGCATTTTGACTTGTATGTTTGTGATGAAAGACCAAGTTAGTATGTTGATTTGGTATTTTATCATGTCGGTATGTAATGAGCTGTGTTGTTTGGGTGTATCCTCACGGAGAGGGTTTGCGGCGTGTAATATTCTCGGTTTGATTCTAGGGGTGTTACATGAATAATAATCCGACAAGGTCAAGAATGACTCACCGAGATGAAAATAATAGTGAAGTGAATGATAGCTCAATGAAATGATTGGAACCATCGTTCCTCGTTAATGAAATGATTATTCGACAATTACAAGTCTCAATACAGTTAATACAATGATGAATGAGTTATGATTATGAATGAACAACAACAAAAGAAATGAATATCCTTTTAACCGAGTAAGAATTAACTTACACAACACCGATGAAGAATGTCCTTCCACGAACAACGTCCTAAATGAGATGTTGGTCGCTCGAAACAACCTTGAATAACACAATTACCAACAATCCGCTCAATATACGAATCAAACACGATTACAATGAACTCAAAGCGTCAATACGACTAAACCAAGTTCATTGGGGCATTATATCGAATAGGTTGTGGCCAATCTTCGATTGTTTACAACCAAACCTCAATTATACCAATATCAAATCCCCAAGAAGTGTTTCAAACCAACAAAACATCTTCAATATGATCAATAATCCAAAATGAATATCCAAATTCGTGATTACAACAACAATTAATCGAAAACCCCCAAATCCAACTCAATATTCAAAGTGTTCTTGAATAATGCTTCAATAATCCATTTGAATAATCATACATATCCATAATCATGCGTAAATCACTTAATAAAACATGATTTTAACCTCCAAAACATCATATCTCAATACAAAATCAAAATCCAAGATGTTGAAGAAATTACCTCTTGAAGATCCAACCACTTCGATCCGATGAACACGAGTTAAATCGATTATCCAAGCTTCCCAAACGAATGAAGATGATGAAAATCTAACACTCAAGTGATTGATGATGGAAAATCCCTCCCTCAAGCTCTCTCTCTCGGAACAAGGTGAAAGAAATGGTGAAAATGATGAAAACGTCCCGGCCAAGTCCTTATAAACTGCCGGAAGTTACGGCCGTAACTCGACCTTCTTACGGCCGTAACATCCCAGGTCAACGGCTTTACGGCCGTAACCAGCCAACTCGTACGGCCGTAACTCGGCTTCATCCAAACACCTGCCGACAGCCTTACGGTCGTATCCGCACCTGACTTACGGGCGTAACCCGTCCGACACGGCCGTATCCGGCCTAACTTACGGGCGTAAGCCCCCTTCTTAGAAACTGACCAGGCACCCTGCCTGCAACGTACGGCCGTATCCGGCCAAGCCTTACGGCCGTACCTTCCTTGTCTTACGGCCGTATGCCGCAACCTTTATGGCCATAAGTCCTTCTCGTCCGACAAAACCTGAAATTTACGAATACCACTTACGGCCGTATCCTGCCCATCTTACGGCCGTAACTCGCCTTCGGCCAAATACGCCTGGGCACCCTCCTCGACACGTACGGCCGTATCCGGCGAAGCCTTACGACCGTACTTGCTCATCTTACAGCCGTATGCCGCAACCTTACGACCGTAAGTCCCGTTCGTCCAAAATGGCCTGAAATCAAGGAATGCGTGTTATGGCCGTATCCAACAATCCTTACGGCCGTGACTCGTTGCTGGACAAGGTGAAAATCCGATAACTCCGATTTCTCGCTACGATTGATGAATGGTCCGACATACCATACGTATGTGAAAGTGAACAAGTCCAACACATGCCAAAGATGATACTTCCAGTACAAGACTACCAATCACGATGAAAATGATAATACTCCTGTGTCGATCTATAAACGGAGATGAAATGACGATCGGTAACTGATATACGGTTACAACATGCCAACAATGCACGCAAATGAATGAATCATGAATGATGAGTGATTAATAATGAGTGAAAATTACTGACTAAATAATACTGAATGAAAATGAATGAATTACAACCGGGTATTACAAGTCGAGGCCACTGGAGTTCGGTACATGTTGTGTACGAACAATGAGTGTGGTCTGGGTAGGGTCCGTCGAGGCCTCTGGAGTTCGGTAATGATGTGTACGAATAGTGATCATGTAATAGTGATTGATTGGGTAGTGTTTAAAAGTTGGGTCACGGACCCATGTTGATATCTCAACTAGTGTGTTTTGAAACGAGAATCGCGCTGCGGCCCTAACGCTTTTGAAAAGGTTTTGTAAATTGGGACTCGAGGTCCAAAAGAATTTCTATTTTAAAAATCCGCGATATGATGAGTTCTTTTCCAATACTTCTTTGCTTGAGTTCGAAATTCTAAAACTTCTCGGGAACATTTTGATAGTTGATTTCCGTATCAAATTCGTGGTTACAATTTACTTGTTGCATTTCATATCATATTATACTTGCACTAGCAAAATAGTGGAATCTTGCTACCCCCGAGTAATCGGGGGGTGGATGTCTGTTTTGTGTCTAGGTGCTTGCAGGTTCGGGGAGCAGTCACAGGATCGGCACACGAAGCGATGGGCTACGATACTAATCGAGAGTTGGGAGTTAAGTCGAGTTATGTTGTATCATCAGAGTCGTATTCCGCCTTCCGCTATTTTGTATCTTTACCCCTGCATGGGCATTCATTGTAAGGAGTTGTATTTTTCTGTTTACATTAGTCGTACAACCTCACCGGTCCGTGTAGTTGTTTATAATTGACCTTAATGGTCCGTATCATTGTATTGTTTACCCCGGTCGGGTAAACACTTGGTCATTTTTTGATGTTTAGCCTGGTAGATCCTTATGGGAAGGATCACGTGTAATATTCTCATATGGTTTTGGGGGTGTTACAGCATATCTATACATCTAAAGTTTGTTATGCAAGACTAGGTGCTTGAAAGGAATTTTATGGTACTAAAAAAATGTTTTTTTTAAAGGTCAGGTCGCTATTACGCCTTATTTCTTGGGAGATCAAGACAATTTCGTATAGGGCTTTGTGAAAAATTTTGAATATAGGGCTCGTCGCACAAATTCCTTAGTTAAGAATTTTTTCAAAATATAAACACTTCCAAATAAGAATAGATTTATCTCAAATTCCACCCTTTGCACATATTTTCAAAGAGTTTTTAAAATATTTGAGGAAAATTTAGTATGCAAGTCAATTAAGAAATCAAATATCATTTCCTTCTTTTAGTGAACATACCATACGCCCAATTAGTCAACAGTAATACATTCTCACTTCTCATACCATTCAATCAGTTCATGCTAAACACTTACCAATTGTTTCCATTGATAATAAATTCCTATTCCCGGACTTATCCTCCTCGACATAACTCAATGAATACTACAATGGCTAGCATTTTAACCGTCTAAATCATTTTTCCAAATGCTATCCTATTCCAAAACTTTACTCTAGGTCCATAGATCGTATTTATAATACTTCAAAAACTCATTCAAAATATAACCTGCAGTTATCTTCACAAATATTTTAAATATTAATTATCAAAAATGTATAAATCATTTTGATTCAATTGTGGAAATGGTATATTTGGAGAACGCGGAACTTCTTCATTCGCCACTATATCATTGTTTTTGTAACATTTCTTTTGAAATTTTATTTTTTTACAATTATTTCTCAGTTGTACACTGAAGTAGATATGTCAAAAATAAAATTTTTCTCCACCTCCCCAAAGTACTAAAATTCCTTTCATAGAACATTCGAAATTTTATGTCACCGCTCTGAAATAATTAGTCGTACTGTCTCATAAAAATAATTTGTTTAAAATAATAATTTATACGAGCTTTTGTACCATTGAGTACTCGGATTCAAACATCACTTAACATAATCCACTGCTACTATTAAAATTTCAAGGTATCTAAACGATTATAACCCAAAATATTTCCGATCTCAAACCGAATCATAAGTCCAAGAATTTACTTTCAAGTCTAAAGACATTAAAGTCCATGCACCCAAATAAATTTCCAAAATCGATAATATCATGTTCAAACAAATACTAATAAAGTACCAAAATATCCAAATAGTACCTTGTATATCTTCTCTTGACATAGTGAAGTATATCAATACTCAGAAATTCCTAGAAACAAACTTCACCCAAACATACCCGAACCATCAATCCATGATCACTCATCATAAACGTCCATTTTAACGCATCCACATACACATAAAAGATTCACAAAAGTACATAATATCACAAATAAAGAGGAGACTTACATTCAGAGGCCGCATGAAGATGTTGACGGCTCAGTAATATTTTTCACGACTGACGGCCATCACAACTCGACATGACATACGACCCAAATCGACCCAAAAGCCTAGGTTTCCGCAATCTGGCTCTGATACCATATTATGTAATACCCTCGAGATATTCAGGGCATATTACAGTGCCATAAATTCTTCTACAAGGATTTACTAGGCTAACGACAACAAACATTATGAATTTTGGACCAACAAGGTCAAACCAATATGAAATACACTCTAGATTTATGATAATATTACATAAATCCAGGTACTGTAAATGAATCCAATACAAATCCCGCAAAAGGAAACACTCAGCATACTCGAATACTAAAATATTTGAGTCATACTTAATACAAATAATGACTCTCGACGCATAGTGTCACTATTGCTCGACCTCTTCATGACGGCCTTGTGTTGTTCCTCTCGATCACATAACGTGGAATCATACAAGACATGTCCACCCGCAAAAGGGGGTTAGCAACTCTGATTTGCTAGTATAAGTATGGTAAATGCATGATGTAAATTTCATAGTATCAACAATCAAGAAAAACCTCACAAAACCTATTACACTTATCGCAATCAACCATATATCATGTAGAATAGTTCACCACGAGAACACTAGTCAAATAAATAGGAGAATTTTCATAAAGAAATAGTAGAAGTTAGAGAGACATTTTATATTTCATAAATAGTTCAAAAGAAAGCTATTGTAGTTGTAAATATAATTTAAATCATCTTTTAAAAAATATTAAGGTTCTCGAGTGGGTTTACAAAAACAGGAATTATTTGGGGTTTATCCCCGAGTAATACTTTCAATACACTTAGGGTCTTCCACACAAAAATATATTTCTTCGTCGAAACCTTTTGGAGTCCTTGGCCTAAAATGAATAATCTCATCTCGAAACCGCTCGATCCCTCGACCCAATATCAAAATCAAATACATCAATGATTATCCGTGTTTCCACATCAAAGGCCATGGAAACCCTTAGAGGCCTCGTCACAATCACACAAGTATCCTCCGCTCTGAAGCATGCCAGGATCCCCACATTGACATCCACACACCGGCTGCCAGGGCCGTCCCTTAAAACCATGTAACCGCACCGCATCACTTCACGATGGGAGCCGCCCCTTGAATTCGCACATTAGGTGATATTGTCGTACACCACTAGACAGAAGCCGCTCATTGCAGCGTACACAACCAGCGACACTCCCGGCCCTCCTTGAATTTGGATACGACTCACCACATAGGCAAACAAACAAGTTTCTCACAATACAACACCTCAATAATTAAATTAACAAATCTTCACCATATATGATCTAAAATTACTCAAGAGTTCCAACCACGGATAACACATCATCAATCAATAAGATTGTTAAACTGTAATACCCACACTTTTTATTTTATTTAATTCGGTTGTCGTGTGGTTACCAACTATATTTTTTTATTTCTAATAGTTGAGCATTCTCTTGAATTAATTTTTGTTGAATGATATGTACCTTTTTGTGTGGATGTTAATTATTAAATGTAGTTTTGCATCGTACATATGTTCCCATTGGCGTATCGAGAATTAAGTTTGATTTTAATCTACATTCTTAGAAGAAGTATACCAAAATTAGGAGTTGATATAAATTACGATATTTTTGTGCCTTTCTAACACTGTTAACCTAATTTTTATTTCTCTAAGCCCATTTTAAGGTTGAGCCAATTGGCCCACCACCAACACCTTCCAACTTATCTATATAGAAGTAGATCGAGAGGAAGGGTTTTCTTCATTAGTTTTCCTCTTCCTTTTTTCGCTTTGCACTTTCCTCTCTCTCCCAACAATCAACCCATCTTTATCCTTCACATCGGCGCTCGATTCAGAACTTCTTTTACTCCTTCACAACAGACATGAACGATGGAGGTATGGGATAGATTTTCGACGGGACATAGTGGCTTAGACCAGGGATAGTGAATGGTCGTTGAGGAAGGGACTGCCGGCTGTTCTCATTCGCGGCGGCTCGGGGTGGGTTTCCAATGGTGGATATGTGGGTCAGGACTCTTCTTGCGCAAATTTCTGGCGTGTGTCCGGCCAGGTTGGGTAGGCACTGATTCCGGCGGGCCCAGTGGTTGTCAGATCTAGATCCAGTCAGTTTTTGGAAGGTTAACGATAGTGGCTCTAGAATTCAAAATAATTGATTGTGTCTCCGGTGTTGGGTTAGGTATCTCCGATCGTGGCCAAACTGAGTTGGAGCTAGATGAGGCCCGGCGGGTCTGATTGTCGGCGATAGGTTCCGGTGATGTATGAGGCGACGATGGGAGTTGAGTTTCTAGTCGACCTGTGTGTAGGTGCACTTTGTGTTGGTGTGTCTCCCTGTGTGTGCATATCCGTGTGTGTGAGTTTCTGAGTGTGTGTGTGTCTGTGTAAGTATATGTGTGTTTATGTAGGTTTGTGTGTGAAGTTGTATGTGTGTGGGTGTGTGCAGTGTGTGTATGTGTGTGATTGTCTGTGTGTTTGTGTCTGGGTTTGTGTATGGTGTCTGTACCATATTTTTTTGTGTGTGTGTGTGTGTTGTGTGTGTGTATATATATATATATATATATATATATATATATATATATATATGTGGGGGGGGGGTGTCCGTGTCTATCCGTGTTTTTATGTGTGTGAGTATGTCCGTACAGTGTTTGTGCATGTGTGCTGTATACATATATATAATATATATTATATGTACATGTGTGTGTATGTGTTCGTGTTGTAGTTTTGGACTCGGAAGGCATATGCGTGGATGATGGTTTTGATAATTTGGTATACGAATGGATGAGTATATTTGGACCTGTGGAGTGAGCCGAGTTTGGATTAAAATTCCAATCACTAGTTAAATCGAGATACGAATCCGAGTTGAGTATCGTTGGGCGTTTGATCCGATCGATAAATTAACGGGCACAATTGAGGTACTATATAATTCGATTAATTACCTTGTAATTGTAAGATAATAAATTGGACCTTTATCTTAAATGATCTATTTTGTGATTTTGCTAAGGTCGGACTTTCAATGGATCGACCAGGCTGATCGAGCTACGCTTTTGTCGAGTAAACCATCTTTGGTGAAGGCAACTTGTCTATACATCTCATATTTCCCTTGAATATAAATATATTTGATATTATTTATGTTATCGTCTTTGTATGATTGTTTTAGTCATTAAGTGACATAGTTGTTATAATTATGTTATTTAATAATTATATATGGACACGTGGTTGTTGGCGTGAATCATGTTGTTTGAGATTAGAGGGTACCACTGTGATTGTGATATTTGTGAAATTGTCTTATTTCATGAATTCCTATATAAGATTGTGGTGAAGTTGATAACTAGTGTATCACTATATGATCGATATTTGTTAAATTGATTTTAAATGTATTATTCCTTGGTTGGGAATATGTGTTGATTAAAGTGGCCATCTCTAGCAAGGGCCTAAACTATATATTATAATTAACGCTCGGAACTTGTGAAAGTTGTGAAATGTTAAGTTTGTGTGCGCGTGGTTTGTTCACCCGGGGATGGGTCCCACGGGCCTCGGGGGATCTATGTTAAGGGCGCTGGATCGCGGGCGTGGTTTCCCACCCGGGGACGGTTCGAAGGGACCTTTGGAGGTCGATGCTAAGGGCATGGCCACTCGTTAACTTATGTGTTATGAATTTCTGATGTTGTTTTGACGAAAAATGTGATATATCTGGAATATCACAATATTTTTTTCTCGAGCTGAGATATATTATATATATGCCTTTGGTACTGGAATGGCACTTGAATAAAATGATATATTTATGATCTATGGTTTGTAGTTTTGGTAAACTTACCCGAAGTATCAAGAGTGTTATCAAATCTTATTTCAGAGAATTATACGAACTCAAGGATTTTGAAATGTTTTTATTAAAGCGAATACCTCGTGGAATTTTGAAAGAATATTATTAGTGATTGAGTATGATATTTATATCATGAGATATGATTGGTATAGCTTGTATATTATTTACATGCAGTAGCAAAATTTCAGTTTGCTAACCCCCGAGTATCCGGGGGTGGATGTCTTTTATGCATTCAAGTATCCAGGGCTCGGGAACGTTCACAGGATCAACATGGAAGATAATGAAAGACCATGATGCTAATAACAAGAGAGTCAGAATGATGTCGTTATTGTCATGTTGTAGTTATCTCTCGCTGTCATGTTCTACCCTTGCTTGGGTATGTTGACGTAGTGTAGCAATTATGTATCAGGAATGCACATGTATTGTCAGTTATTGTCACTGTATCTTGTTTATTAGTTTTTGTGTAGATTGACCTTGTTGGTCCATTATTTTTTGAGTTGTTCTGTATTTGCCTGGTGGATCCTTACGGAAGGGTCTATGACATGTAACAACCCAAAATGGTCTGGGGTGTTACACTTATGGTGTTGGAGCTTAGGTTAATAAAACCTAGGCTGTTGGATCGAGTCGAGTCATGTGTTGGCGTGTTCGCCGTGTCGTGTCGTCCTACTTGTTCGTTTTCGAGTCGAGTTATGTGTCATCATGTCTTGTCATTTGAGTTGTCGGTTGTGATTAGTATCGTGGTACGACCATTATCTCCATGCGATATGTGGACGTAAGTCTCCATTTCTGCGAACCCTATGTATATGTGTGCATGTGCATCTATGTTTTGTTTATGATGTTCGAATACATCCTTGTTTGGTGTAAATTTTACTTCGAGAATGCTGGTGATGTGTTGTGAATGATTCATTTAGAATAAATGTGGCCTTATAGGATAGTCTCGAGAAGTAGTATAAATTAACTACGTTAGGACTCGAGAATTCGAATACGGTATGGTACGATACTAGTGAGATAACTGGTAGTTGCCAATAGTTTTGGAGATTGTGAGTAATGGTACTTCGATAATGTTGGCGAAGATGATAATTGTAAGGTAGTTCGTCTTAATTAAGTCAAAAGAAGTTTAAGTGCCATGATCCAGCATATTTAATTTGGTCTAGGTGTGATTCGATCTTTGTTGTGATTGTCGCAACTTAATTTTGGATATAGTGGCCGACAATAGCATGCAATAGACAGGTGAGAATGTGGTGTTTTAACGCATATGATTGTTTGGTCTTAATATCAGTAAAATTTCAAATTCGTAAATGAGTAATTTTATAAAATGTTTGAGTTATGTTCTGAAAGTAATAAATATTGCTTTTCGAAATAGTAAACTATTTCGTCATTTAGAAAAATGAGTTGATTTTTGCATCTCGATAAATTCTTTTGAAAAAAATAAAAATAAATTTTATTTGTCTTGAACAGCAAATTGATGCATGGATATGTTGTTATTTTGAATAAATTTGTGAGTATTTAAAAAAATGGCGAAGAATAATTTTATATTTTGATAAAGGGAGATTTTTGGCAAATTTAAGGAAAAGGATTTTTGATATTTTGTGAAATCAAAAGGTGCATGATACGGAGACCTATATTTTAACGTGATGTGTAGGATTTTTCGAGAAATAAAATATTTTAACGTGATTGTTAGCGTATGCCATCTAATGCCACTCTGAGGATAAGAGAGTTAGGGCATCTATATGTGGTAATGTATTCACTAATAAAAGGCCACTTTGAGGATAAGAGAGTTAGGGCATCTATATGTGATTATGTATTCATTAATAAAAAGCAGTGATTATTTCATTATTTATTGTATATCATTGGCGTTCTTGATTTGGTAAATAAATAGAAATGATATCCGTTCTGTTCAGTAGAAGCATTCCACTCCTTATGAGATAAGGAGTGTTGTACTTGAAGTGTTTAGAACTCAAAAGCTTAACTTATCCGCAAGTCGATAAAACTTAATTGGGCATTAAGTTATTTGATGAAGACTTGTATATCGTATGCTTGGACATGTGCATGTCTTCACTCAGGAGTAGTGGAAGCATTCAGTATGGGTATATTAATCGGATTAATATATTCAGATACGACTCACCTCGATTCGGTCATATGGAGGTCACTCTAGGATAGTCAATGACGGAATCGTAAGGTTATGATAGGTATGCGTGAACCTTTGACTTGAGGGTCCAGTAGAAGATGTGTTTGTTTCATTAAGTTAGTCATTAGAGTAGTTCGATTCATTCACCTATTAGTAGGGATCAACCTCGAAGTGCAACTTAATGGGCAAGTAATAGTCTTTACTGAATGCCAAGAAAGGATTATTTCTTCTGTAAGTGAATAGTATAATGTCCTATGCGGTTAGTGGCAAATGAGATCAAAAGTCTTTGGCCAAAGCAATTGAACTAGTTGTATTTGATCTTGATTTGCACTAACACATGTATAGAGTCAAGTGGAGACAGGGTTTGACTTAACCGTGACCCTAAAGCTTGATCGAGACATATGATTGAAGGGTTTATATGTATACGGTATTCATAACAGGTTTTGGAATGATTCCCATCATTCGTTCTCAGTTGGGTTGCGGTGTGAGCCATGGACTGGCTAAGTGTTCCTCACACTCTTTGGTGTTAGGAATACTTGTTAGATTTTGATGATATCATCAATGTACTGTTAATTATTCAAATGTATGTTTTTAAGTACCTGGCAAATGTAAAGAAGAACCAAATGAGTATCTTCTATAGGCCTTTAAATTTAGGCTAAGTCTTGATCAAATGTTGATCAGTACAAAATCGACTAAGTATAAAACTGACATTTATCAGAGAAGTTATCCGGCAAGTTCATTATCAGACAAGTTTTGGTCAACGCAAAACATCAGAGAGATTTGACCAAAACCTAGCTGCAGTTAAGTTCTGAAGAAGGCACTACATCAGACAAGTTTTGTTCAATGAAGAATATCAGAGAGGTTTGACCAAAACCCATCTACAGTCGAGTTATCAGACGAGAACTGGTCAACAAATATCAGCTGAAGTTTGACCATCAGATTAGAGAACATTCATCAGGTCAAAGAACTTCAGAGCAGAGAACTTTATCTTAGAGAACTGTATCTAAGAGAACTTTATCTCAGAGAACTTCAGAACAGAGAACTGTATCTCAGAGAACTTCATATGAGAGAACTTTATCTGAGAGAACTTCTACCAAGATACATTAGAGAAGTTTACATCAGAGAAGGTTGACTGCACATAAGGCAAGTTTGACCAAGAGATATCAGATAAGTTCTCAGTTAAAATATCAGCCAAGTTCAAGATACTCAGTCCACGTCAGCAAGCATTGAAAGTCAACAATTATGGAAAACCACATGCAGACGTAAGGAGACAAACTGGACAGATTCTCGGAAAGCTAGGAATAAAATATTCCTTGAGATCCGCGTTCTGAAGACTTATAATTATTCTAATCAAGAATAACGGCGCTAACAAAGAAAGTCTTTCAGACGGTCTGAATTGAAAAGGGGAATCAAGCCGTGCAACAGAATGATAAGATAAACAAAGAAGTCCACTCTCCAACGGACGGATTTGTTACAGTGATGCAACTGCTATGAAGGAAGCTCAAGGATCATACTATAAATATGTGAGGATATGAATTGAGCAAGGTATGATGCGAACTTTACTTACAAGCGAACAAAGTAATCAAAGCAAACAAAGCTATGAAAGAGATCTATAGCATCGTTAAAGAGCAAAGCTTAAACAGAAGCCGCTCATTGCAGCGTACACAACTGGCGACATTCCCGGCCCTCGTTGACTTTGGATACGACTCACCACATAGGCAAACAAACAAGTTTCTCACAATACAACACCTCAATAATTAAATGAACAAATCTTCACCATATAGGATCTACAATTACTCAAGAGTTCCAAGCACGGATAACACATCATCAATCAATAAGATTGTTAAACTGTAATACCCACACTTTTTATTTTATTTAATTCGGTTGTCGTGTGGTTACCGACTATATTTTTTTTTATTTCTAATAGTTGAGCATTCTCTTGAATTGATTTTTGTTGAATGATATGTACCTTTTTGTGTCGATGTTAATTATTAAATGTAGTTTTGCATCGTACATATCGTCCCATTGGCGTATCGAGAATTAAGTTTTATTTTAATCTACATTCTTAGAAGAAGTATACCAAAATTAGGAGTTGATATAAATTACGATATTTTTGGGCCTTTCTAACACTGTTAACCTAATTTCTATTTCCCTAAGCCCATTTTAAGGTTGAGCCAATTGGCCCACCACCAACACCTTCCAACTTATCTATATAGAAGTAGATCGAGAGGAAGGGTTTTCTTCATTAGTTTTCCTCTTCCTTTTTTCGCTATGCACTTTCCTCTCTCTCCCAACAATCAACCCATCTCTTTCCTTCACATCAGCGCTCGATTCAGAACTTCTTTTACTCCTTCACAGTAGAGATGAACGATGGAGGTATGGGATAGATTTTCGACGGGACATAGTGGCTTAGGCTAGGGACGGTGAGTGGTCGTTGAGGAAGGGACTGCCGGCTGTTGTCGTTCGCGGCAGCTCGGGGTGGGTTTCCAATGGTGGATACGTGGGTCAGGACTCTGCTTGCACAAATTTCTGGCGTGTATCCAGCCAGGTTGGGTAGGCACTGATTCCGGCGGGCCCAGTGGTTGTCAGATCTAGATCTAGTCGGTTTTTGGAAGGTTAACGATGGTGGCTCTAGAATTCAAAATAATTGATTATGTCTCCAGCGTTGAGTTAGATATCTCCGATCTTGGCCAAACTGAGTTGGAGCTAGATGAGGCTCGGCGGGTCTGATTGTCGGCGATAGGTTCCGGTGATGTATGAGGCGACGATGGGAGTTGAGTTTCTAGTCGACCTGTATGTAGGTGCAGCTTCTGTTGGTGTGTCTCCCTGTGTGTGCATATCCGTGTGTGTGAGTTTCTGAGTGTGTGTGTGTGTGTGTGTGTGTGTGTGTGTGTGTGTTTATGTAGGTTTGTGTGTGAAGTTGTATGTGTGTGACTGTCTGTGTGTTTGTGTCTGGGTTTGTGTATGGTGTCTGTACCATATTTTTTTTGTGTAAATATATATATATATATATATATATATATATATATATATATGTGGGGGGGGGGGGGGAGTGTCCGTGTCTATCTGTGTTTTTATGTGTGTGAGTATGTTCGTACAGTGTTTGTGCATGTGTGCTGTATACATATATAATATATATTATATGTACATGTGTTTGTGTATGTGTTCGTGTTGTAGTTTTGGACTCGGAAGGCATAAGCGTGGATGATGGTTTTGATAATTTCGTATACGAATGGATGAGTATATTTGGACCTGTGGAGTGAGCCGAGTTTGGATTAAAATTCCAATCACTAGTTAAATCGAGATACGAATCCGGGTTGAGTATCGTTGGGCGTTTGATCCGATCGATAAATTAACGGGCACAATTGAGGTACTATATAATTCGATTAATTACCTTGTAATTGTAAGATAATAAATTGGACCTTTATCTTAAATGATCTATTTTGTGATTTTGCTAAGGTCGGACTTTCAATGGATCGACCAGGCTCATCGAGCTACGCTTTTGTCGAGTAAACCATCTTTGGTGAAGGCAACTTGTCTATACATCTCATATTTCCCTTGAATATAAATATATTTGTCATTAATTATGTTATCGTCTTTGTATGATTGTGTTAGTCATTAAGTGACATAGTTGTTATAATTATGTTATTTAATAATTATATATGGACACGTGGTTGTTGGCGTGAATCATGTTGTTTGAGATTAGAGGGTACCACTGTGATTGTGATATTTGTGAAATTTTCTTATTTCATGAATTTCTATATAAGATTGTGGTGAAGTTGATAACTAGTGTATCACTCGATGATCGATGTTTGTTAAATTGATTTTAAATGTATTATTCCTTGGTTGGGAATATGTGTTGATTAAAGTGGCCATCTCTAGCAAGTGCCTAAACTATATATTATAATTAACGCTCGGAACTTGTGAAAGTTGTGAAATGTTAAGTTTGTGTGCGCGTGGTTTGTTCACCCGGGGATGGGTCCCACGGGCCTCGGGGGATCTATGTTAAGGGCGCTGGATCGCGGGCGTGGTTTCCCACCCGGGGACGGTTCGAAGGGACCTTTGGAGGTCGATGCTAAGGGCATGGCCACTCGTTAACTTATGTGTTATGCATTTCTGATGTTGTTTTGACGAAAAATGTGATATATCTGGAATATCACAATATTTTTTTCTCGAGCTGAGATATATTATATATATGCCTTTGGTACTGGAATGGCACTTGAATAAAATGATATATTTATGATCTATGGTTTGTAGTTTTGGTAAACTTACCCGAAGTATCAAGATTATTTCAGAGAATTATACGAACTCAAGGATTTTGAAATGTTTTTATTAAAGCGAATACCTCGTGGAATTTTGAAAGAATATTATTACTGATTGACTATGATATTTATATCATGAGATATGATTGGTATAGCTTGTATATTATTTACATGCAGTAGCAAAATTTCAGTTTGCTAACCCCCGAGTATCCGGGGGTGGATGTCTTTTATGCATTCAAGTATCTGGGGCTCGGGAACGTTCACAGGATCAACATGGAAGATAATGAAAGACCATGATGCTAATAAAAAGAGAGTCGGCATGATGTCGTTATTGTCATGTTGTAGTTATCTCTCGCTGTCGTTTTCTACCCTTGCTTGGATATGTTGACGTAGTGTAGCAATTATGTATCAGGAATGCACATGTATTGTCGGTTATTGTCACTGTATCTTGTTTATTAATTTTCGTGTAGATTGACCTTGTTGGTCCATTATATTTTGAGTTGTTTTGTATTTGCCTGGTGGATCCTTACGGAAGGGTCTACGACATGTAACAACCCAAAATGGTCTGGGGTGTTACACTTATGGTGTTGGAGCTTAGGTTAATAAAACCTAGGCTGTTGGATCGAGTCGAGTCATGTGTTGGCGTGTTCGCCGTGTCGTGTCATCCTACTTGTTCGTTTTCGAGTCGAGTTATGTGTCATCATGTCTTGTCATTTGAGCTGTCGGTTGTGATTAGTATCGTGGTACGACCATCATCTCAATGCGATATGTGGACGTAAGTCTCCATTTCTGCGAACCCTATGTATATGTGTGCATGTGCATCTATGTTTTGTTTATGATGTTCGAATAAATCCTTGTTCGGTGTAAATTTTACTTCGAGAATGCTGGTGATGTGTTGTGAATGATTCATTTAGAATAAATGTGGCCTTATAGGATAGTCTCGAGAAGTAGTATAAATTAACTACGTTAGTACTCGAGAAGTCGAATACGGTATGGTACGATACTAGTGAGATAACTGGTAGTTGCCAATAGTTTTGGAGATTGTGAGTAATGGTACTTCGATAATGTTGGCGAAGATGATAATTGTAAGGTAGTTCGTCTTAATTAAGTCAAAAGAAGTTTAAGTGCCATGATCCAGCATATTTAATTTGGTCTAGGTGTGATTCGATCTTTGTTGTGATTGTCGCAACTTAATTTTGGATATAGTGGCCGAAAATAGCATGCAATAGACAGGTGAGAATATGGTGTTTTAACGCATATGATTGTTTGGTCTTAATACCAGTAAAATTTCAAAGGCGTAAATGAGTAATTTTATAAAATGTTTGAGTTATGTTCTGAAAGTAATAAATATTGCTTTTCGAAATAGTAAACTATTTCGTCATTTAGAAAAATGAGTTGATTTTTGCATCTCGATAAATTATTTTGAAAAAAATAAAAATAAATTTTATTTGTCGTGAACAGCAAATTGATGCATCGATATGTTGTTATTTTGAATAAATTTGTGAGTATTTAAAAAAATGGCGAAGAATAATTTTATATTTTGATAAAGGGAGATTTTTGGCAAATTTAAGGAAAAGGATTTTTGATATTTTGTGAAATCAAAAGGTGCATGATACGGAGACCTATATTTTAACGTGATGTGCTGGATTTTTCGAGAAATAAAATATTTTAACGTGATTGTTAGCGTATGCCCTCGAATGCCACTCTGAGGATAAGAGAGTTAGGGCATCTATATGTGGTAATGTATTCATTAATAAAAGGCCACTTTGATGATAAGAGAGTTAGGGCATCTATATGTGATTATGTATTCATTAATAAAAAGCAGTGATTATTTCATTATTTATTGTATATCATTGGCGTTCTTGATTTGTTAAATAAATAGAAATGATATCCGTTCTGTTCAGTAGAAGCATTCCACTCCTTATGAGATAAGGAGTGTTGTACTTGAAGTGTTTAGAACTCAAAATCTTAACTTATCCGCAAGTCGATAAAACTTAATTGGGCATTAAGTTATTTGATGAAGACTTGTATATCGTATGCTTGGACATGTGCATGTCTTCACTCAGGAGTAGTGGAAGCATTCAGTATGGGTATATTAATTGGATTAATATATTCAGATACGACTCACCTCGATTCGGTCATATGGAGATCACTCTAGGATAGTCAATGACGGAATCGTAAGGTTATGATAGGTATGCGTGAACCTTTGACTTGAGGGTCCAGTAGAAGATGTGTTTGTTTCATTAAGTTAGTCATTAGAGTAGTTCGATCCATTCACCTATTAGTAGGGATCAACCTCGAAGTGCAACTTAATGGGCAAGTAATAGTCTTTACTGAATGCCAAGAAAGGATTATTTCTTCTGTAAGTGAATAGTATAATGTCCTATGCGGTTAGTGGCAAATGAGATCAAAAGTCTTTGGCCAAAGCAATTGAACTAGTTGTATTTGATCTTGATTTGCACTAACACATGTATAGAGTCAAGTGGAGACAGGGTTTGACTTAACCGTGACCCTAAAGCTTGATCGAGACATATGACTGAAGGGTTTATATGTATACGGTATTCATAACAGGTTTTGGAATGATTCCCATCATTCGTTTCTGGTTATGTGTGTGAGCCATGGACTGGCTAAGTGTTCCTCACACTCTTTGGTGTTAGGAATACTTGTTAGATTTTGATGATATCATTAATGTACTGTTAATTATTCAAATGTATGTTTTTAAGTACCTGGCAAATGTAAAGAAGAACCAAATGAGTATCTTCTATAGGCCTTTAAATTTAGGCTAAGTCTTGATCAAATGTTGATCAGTACAAAATCGACTAAGTATAGAACTGACATTTATCAGAGAAGTTATCCGGAAAGTTCATTATCAGACAAGTTTTGGTCAACGCAAAACATCAGAGAGATTTGACCAAAACCTAGCTGCAGTTAAGTTCTGAAGAAGGCACTACATCAGACAAGTTTTGTTCAATGCAGAATATCAGAGAGGTTTGACCAAAACCCATCTACAGTCGAGTTATCAGATGAGAACTGGTCAACAAGTATCATCTGAAGTTTGACCATCAGATTAGAGAACATTCATCAGGTCAAAGAACTTCAGAGCAGAGAACTTTATCTCAGAGAACTGTATCTAAGAGAACTTTATCTCAAAGAACTTCAGAACAGAGAACTGTATCTCAGAGAACTTCATATGAGAGAACTTTATCTGAGAGAACTTCTACCAAGATACATTAGAGAAGTTTACATCAGAGAAGGTTGACTGCACATCAGGTAGGTTTGACCAAGAGATATCAGATAAGTTCTCAGTTAAAATATCAGCTAAGTTCAAGATACTCAGTCCACATCAGCAAGCATTGAAAGTCAACAATTATGGAAAACCACATGCAGACGTAAGGAGACAAACTGGAAAGATTCCCGGAAAGCTAGGAATAAAATATTCCTTGAGATCCGCGTTCTGAAGACTTATAATTATTCTAATCAAGAATAACGGCGCTAACAAAGAAAGTCTTTCAAACGGTCAGAATTGAAAAGAGGAATCAAGTCGTGCAACGGATGTAATATCCGGTATTTTTCTTTCCCTTGTATTTTCATTTTTTGTATATTTCTCGGTCATAGTGACCCTCGTGTATCTTCCAGTATGTCCTTCCTGTCAACTGTTGAATTGTATTCTCGTTATTGTTCATTATTTCAACTTTCCTCATATGAGTTCGACTTTGTTAGATCACCATTAATTTTTTGGTGACTCCTAAAATTATAAATCTTTGCAATAATATAGATCATCGAGTTAGCTTTCCAATGGTTCAAACGGTGAGTCAATCGGAGTCCGGACGAGAGAGTTATGGTCGTTTCAGTTTTTGGCCGATCACTGCCGATCGAACTCGGCCGTGTCGTCCGACACGGCCCGTGCCGTACTCGTCCGGAACTGCCGAAAGTTTCTGTCTCAGGACCCGACCGTGTCGTCCGACACGGCCCGTGCCGTACTCGTCCGGTAATGCCAGAACCGACTGCCGACACGCCCGACCGTGTTCCAGGACACGGTCGAGTCATGCAGCAAGCCCTGCATCGAGCGAGCACCGTACCGAGCGATCGCTGTATCGAGCGAGCGCCGTATCGAGCGAGCGCCGTACCGAGCGATCGCTGTATCGAGCGAGCGCCGTATCGAGCGAGCGCCGTACCGCGCGATCGCTGTATCGAGCGAGCGCCGTATCGAGCGAGCACCGTATCGAGCGATCGCTGTATCGAGCGAATGCTGTATCGACCGATTGTGTCCTGTATCGAACTGAGCGTGTGCTGTATCCATCGTGTTAGGACCAGCTGTTTTGACAGGTTCACTTAACCATTTTAAACGCTGGAGTAAATCCTAACAAGGGTAGATGAGTCATTTTATCGTCACTTTTTGGACATATTAGGATCAGTTGACTATATTACACGGGATCTGGGGGAAGGTCTTCATTTTCCTCTCCTCTCTTTTCTTCCTCTCGTTCTGGGCGATTCAGGAGCAACTCTTGGGCGATTTTAACATTTTCGGACTTGAAGAAATCATCCACTTCAAGTTTTGTTGTAGATTACCGATTTCTTCTTGAATCATTCATCCTAATCCAAGGTAATCTTCTAAGAACCCATTTTTGGGAGATTTGGGGGTTTTCGAATTATTGTTCGATTCTTTCCGTATTGTTGATTAATTCATGATGAATATGATTAATCTTGTTAGTATTCTTAGTTTTCCTACGAATTCATGGTATATTTGGTAGTTTTGCGTAATCGAGAGGGATTGGTTGTGATCCGCCCTCGTTGATGTTTTTATACGAATATACATGAATCGTAGGCGGGTTTTCGGGTGTTTTCCAATTCCGTATCCATTTAGAACTGGTTGTGATTTTGTCCTTCGCATTGTTAGGTTCGTGATTATCGGTTCTTAACGTTCGTCGGTATTTTCCTTCCGCTCGTGCGTCGTCATTTATTCAAGGCAAGTATTTTTGGAAACCTTTATGCTTAACGTGAAATAGTAATGTATATTGTGTGTGATTGCTCACCTCGGGAGGGTCCGACGGGATCACGGAGGGGATCCAATGGTATAGCCCTGGATTCACGAGTTTGTTTCGCTAGCCAGCTCGGGAGGGTCCTTAGGGATCACGGAGCGGGATCAATGGTATAGCCCTGTTCCCAAGGCGATGCGTGTGCGTGATTTGTTTTATAATATGGCCAGCTCGGGAGGGTCCTTAGGGATCACGGAGCGGGATCAATGGTATAGCCCTGTTCCCACGGCAAATTGTTTGACTGTTTATTTCCGGAAAAGACATGTCTTGTTTTGGTTTTCGAAATGATATTGGTGCATGTACTATGAAATGTGTAAGCGATTGGTTTGCCTTGACTACTTGTACTAGCGTAATTGCTAACCCCTTTGGGGACCCGTTTTGGGGAAATTCTTGTTATGGATTTCAGGTTATGATTATCCGGACGAGCGAGCACCAGGACAGTACGAGAATGTTGGCCAGGGTCGTTGACATGTGCATTTGGGTCTACTTATTTCCTTTGTTCATTTCGATATGGTTGTTCCCACAGTTTTAAACTTATAGATTGTACTCGCGAGTACTTAGGCTTTTTGTTTCAAACTCCGTATTGTATTGCTTTAAATTGTCACGTTGTTAGTTTATGCTTATTTTGCCGGTTTCTCCGGGCGTATCTTTATATGTCATATTATTTAATTGTGTATCCTCGCTAACCAAGATGGTTAGTCGAGTGGAGTTTTCCTATTATAGCCTGGTGGGTCCCATGTAGGGGTCTACGACGCTGTAACATATTCCGAATATCTCGGGGTGTTCCAGAAAATGGTATCGGAGCAAGGTTGCGTTTATGGATACCTAGGCTTGTTGGTTAATTGGGTCTAGTCGTGTTTGTTTTGCACATTGTCACACCACTGCCAGCATCCCAGTACTTCCAGTGCTCGTAAGTTTTCTTATTCGGCTCTTTTCTTTCTTGTATTGTATTTCCAGTTCTGAATCGTAGTTGTTTTTCCTCCCTTACTCATCATCGATATACTTCTGTTATCTCTTAACATCAGTATGGATGCCGGAGGAAACCGTGGTCGTGGTCGTGGTCGTGGTCGTGGACGCGGCCGAGGACGTGGGGCACTGGGGCGGCCACGTCGCATTCTTCGAGCCGGCAGCACGGTGACCGTCACGATCATGCTTCTTCCGAGGAGCGCAGATCTTGGTATTGCGGCCGTTATGCGGCAAATGGTTAACCAGATGGCGGCTATAGCTCGTGTGGTCAGAACCCCGATCGTGCCCATGCTAATCGGGCGGAACGGATCGTTGGCTTCAGGATGTCATCAAGATGCATCCTCCCGGTTCGGGAGCTTCGGACCCGATCGGCCGGGAAGGGTGGATCAAGGAGATATCCAAAATATTCACTGCTACCAATCGCCCGAGGACCGCAAGGTCCCTATTGCTCAATATTTTCTCACGGAGACGCTACATTGGTGGGAGGCCGTTGGTCCCAAAGATCATGTTGCTTCATGGGCCGAATTTCAAGAATTGATGGAGGCCGAATATTGTCCGTGGCCGGTCGATGTGCTCGAGTGCATGCTTTCTATGATGCTCAACCACGGGATATCCCCGTATCCCGTGCCATTGCCGACTTTAACAAGGAGTTGGGTTATGTGAAGACCCAAGTTGTCGCCGAGAGCGACAAAATTTTCCATTTTTCCAGAGGATGAAGTTGCCCATTCGGGACTATATGTCAGGCTCGTCCGCACTACCCCGAAGGATTATCGAGTCGAGCCCTTGCTTATGATATGTCGGTGACGGCGAGTGATTTGGCTCGTGAGAGCAAGAAGCGTAAATCGGTCGAAACTTTTCTCGGTCCCAAGAGTGGAGGCCAGCAGAAATCTCGAGCCGCGAATATTTCTACGGCGGTTCGGCTCGCTTTCTCGGGAGCTGGGTGCCGCGAACCCCGCTCGTGAGCTCACATGCTTTAATCTGCGCCTTTCGGGTCATAAGAACCGGACTGCCCTCGTCCGCCTTTAGCTTGTCATACTTGTGGTCGGGCCACAAGGCTTCTTTTGTGATCGGCTCGATAGCATGCGGTGCCGTTCTTCTCACCCAAGACCTATGGAGCCGAGTGTGAACCGTAACTCATTTGCTCGCCGCCTCCACCGAGTGCCGGCCGAGGTAGGGGTTGGGGTCAGCCCGCTAGGGTGGAGCTTCGATGTCGGCTCGCTCACCCGCGTATCTATGAGATGAGGAGAGCCGATGATCCAAAGACTCGTGGCGACAGTACTGCGTTCATATTCATTTCCATCCCGCGGTGTGCTTTTCGATTCGGTGCTACGCATTCATTCATTTCTCTAGAGTGTGTACGCCGTTTGAGTCTCGACTGCTTGTCACCTTGCGAGCCTTTCATCGTTAAACTTCCTAGCGGTGATAGAATTGTCGGTGATCGAGAAGTCCGGGACTGTTCTGTGATTATTTGTGAGAGGGCTTGGCTCTCTAATCTTATTGTTGTGAGTATCGAGGGCGAGGATTTAATTCTCGGGAATGATTGGCTCGAGCGGCATGGTGCAATCATGAACTACCGCACGAGAATCATTACCATGTTAGCCGAGGACGGCACTGAACACTCTTTCGCGGGGCGAAAGAGAAACCAGAAGTTTATTATTAACGCCTTGAAGGCGGTGAAACTCCTGCGAAAGGGGTGTACTGGTTATTGGTGCTATGCCTTGAAGGCGGAGAATGGTGGAGTCGAGTTTTCGTCGATTCCAGTCGTTAGCGAGTTTCCTGATGTATTTCCTGACGAGTTGCCGGGATTGCCACCGGATCGTGAGGTTGAGTTTGCTATAGAGTTAGAGCCGGGCGCGGCTCCGATTTCGAAGGCGCCGTATCGCATGGCACCTTCAGAGATGTCAGAGTTGAAGAAACAGTTGAGTGAACTTCTTGAGTCGGGGTATGTTCGACCGAGCGCCTCGCCTTGGGGCGCACCGGTCTTGTTTGTGCGTAAGAAGGATGGTTCACTACGTTTGTGTATCGACTATCGTGAACTGAACAAGGTGACCATCAAGAACAAGTATCCTTTGCCAAGGATTGACGACTTGTTCGACCAGTTGCAGGGAGCGGCGGTATTCTCAAAGATTGATTTGAGATCGGGGTACTATCAGCTCCGGGTGAGGGAGTCCGACGTGCCGAAAACGGCTTTTCGGACGAGATACGGACATTATGAGTTTGTAGTTATGCCTTTCGGGTTAACTAACGCGCCGGCGGTGTTCATGCAATTGATGAACAAAGTCTTTATCGAGTATTTGGATAAGTGTGTCGTCGTCTTCATTGACGATATTCTTATCTATTCGACGAATGAGGAAGAGCATGCCCATCATCTGCGGATAGTATTAGACATTTTGAGGACCGAGCAACTCTATGCGAAGTTCTCGAAATGTGAGTTCTGGCTGAAGGAAGTGATGTTTTTGGGTCACGTGATTTCAGCCGAGGGAGTCCGTGTGGATCCGCAGAAAATTGAGGCAGTGTTGGATTGGGCATCGCCCACAAATGTGAAGGAGGTCCGTAGTTTCTTGGGTTTGGCTGGCTACTACCGTAGGTTCGTCGAGGGTTTCTCAAAACTAGCTCGACCACTTACACAGTTGCTCCAGAAATCCGAGAAGTTCGTCTGGACCGATGAGAGGCAGTCGAGTTTTGAGGAGCTGAAGAAGCGTTTGACTTCAGCCCCGGTTTTGGCGTTGCCATGTGGCAACGAGGGATTCGCCGTTTATAGCGATGCTTCGGGTCAGGGTCTTGGGTGCGTATTGATGCAGCACGGCAAGACCATTGCCTTTGCGTCGAGACAGTTGAGGCCGTATGAGCTGAACTACCCTACGCATGATTTGGAGTTAGCGGCAGTTGTTTTCGCGCTCAAGATTTGGCGTCACTATCTTTTCGGCTCTGCATGTCAGATTTTTACCGATCATAAAAGTCTGAAATACATATTTACTCAGCGGGAGTTGAATATGAGGCAGAGGAGGTGGTTAGAACTAATTAAGGATTATGACCTCGAAATCCTTTATCATCCGGGTAAGGCGAACGTCGTGGCCGACGCCTTGAGTCGGAAACCGATTGCGTTGCGAACGCTTGAGGTCCTTACGTCTCGCCCCGAGCTTCATGGCCGTGATTGAGTTTGATGTTGAGGTTTTGTTGCTCGAGCCGCCGGCAACTCGTGCCTTAGAGATTTCGCTGCCTTTGATCGATGAAATTAAGTCAAGCAATTAGAGGATCGATGATTACTCAAATCCGAAAACGCTTCTAAGGGAAAGTCTCCTGGGTTTGTGATTCACGAGGATGGTGTTTTGAGATTCCAGAGTCGGCTTTGTGTGCCGAACGATCCAGAGTTACGACAGAGTATTTTGCGTGAGGCCCATTCCACACCTTATTCCGTTCATCCTGGTTCGAGTAAGATGTACAAGGACCTGAGGAGGAACTTCTGGTGGAATGATATGAAGGAGGAGGTCGCACAGTATGTAGCGAGATGTTTGACTTGCCAGCAGGTCAAAATCGAGCATCAGCGACCGGCTGGGTTATTGCAGTCACTTCCCGTTCCGGAATGGAAATGGGAAGACTTATCGATGGACTTCATTACGAGTTTGCCGAGATCGAGGTCGGGCATGAATATGGTATGGGTGATTGTTGATCGTCTGACCAAGTCGGCACATTTTCTGGGCATCAAGGACACTTGGGGCCCGGAGAAGTTAGCTCGTGTGTTTATCGCGCAGATTGTGAGACTTCACGGTACAATCAAGTCTATTGTTTCGGATCTTGATGGCAGATTTGTATCGCACTTTTGGCAGGCGGTGCATAAGGCGTTAGGTACCCGTTTGCATTTGAGTACCTCTTTTCACCCCCAGTCAGATGGGCAGTCGGAGCGCACTATCCAGACATTTGAGGATATGTTACGTGCTTGTGCTCTCGATTGGAGCCATGACTGGGAGGAGCATTTGCCATTGATCGAATTCACGTACAACAATAGTTGGTACGCGGCGATTCGGATGGCACCGTATGAGGCACTCTATGGGCGGCGATGTCGATCACCGATTTGTTGGAATGAGGCATCCGATTTAGTCGGGACCGAGCCGGATGTCGTTTTAGAGACGAGGCGGAAGATAGAATTAATTCGAGAGCGGATGTTGACGGCCCAGAGTCGACAAAAGTCATATGCCGATGTCCGTCGTAGACCTTTAGAATTTGAGGTGGGAGACCACGTTTTGCTGAAGGTGTCGCCAACGAGAGGAGTTTTCCGTTTCGGGAAGAAGGGGAAGTTGAGTCCGAGATTTATTGGACCCTTCGAGATTCTCGAGCGAGTCGGTGGGTTAGCATACCGTTTGGCGTTACCTCCGGCCTTGAGTCATGTTCATAGCGTTTTTCATGTTTCCCAGCTGAGGAAATATGTTCCGGATCCTAGTCACGTCATCGATTATGGCGAGATTGATATTGCTGAAGATATTACTTTCGAGGAGCGTCCTTTGAAGATTTTGGAGCATCGTGAGAAACGACTGAGGCATAAGACCATCCCTTTGGTCAAAGTGCAGTGGTCGAGACACGGTGTCGAGGAGGCAACTTGGGAAACCGAGGATAGCATGCGTGCTAGGTACCCTGAGTTGTTTGTTTCTTAAGTTTCGGGACGAAACTTATTTTTAGAGGGGTAGAATGTAATATCCGGTATTTTTCTTTCCCTTGTATTTTCATTTTTTGTATATTTCTCGGTCATAGTGACCCTCGTGTATCTTCCAGTATGTCCTTCCTGTCAACTGTTGAATTGTATTCTCGTTATTGTTCATTATTTCAACTTTCCTCATATGAGTTCGACTTTGTTAGATCACCATTAATTTTTTGGTGACTCCGAAAATTATAAATCTTTGCAATATTATAGATCATCGAGTTAGCTTTGCAATGGTTCAAACGGTGAGTCAATCGGAGTCCGGACGAGAGAGTTATGGTCGTTTCAGTTTTTGGCCGATCACTGCCGATCGAACTCGGCCGTGTCGTCCGACACGGCCCGTGCCGTACTTCGTCCGAATCGCCGAAAGTTTCGTCTCTCAGACCGACTGCAGCCGTCCGACACGGCCCAGGCTGCACTCGTCCCGTAATGCCGTAATCGATCGCCGACACGCCCGACCGTGTTCCAGGACACGGTCGAGTCATGTAGCAAGCCCTGCATCGAGCGAGCACCGTACCGAGCGATCGCTGTATCGAGCGAGCGCCGTATCGAGCGAGCGCCGTACCGAGCGATCGCTGTATCGAGCGAGCGCCGTATCGAGCGAGCGCCGTACCGCGCGATCGCTGTATCGAGCGAGCGCCGTATCGAGCGAGCACCGTATCGAGCGATCGCTGTATCGAGCGAATCTCGACGACCGATTGGTCCTCGTATCGAATCGAGCGTGTCTTTGTATCCATCGTGTTAGGACCAAATGCTTTGTGCATTCACTTAACCATTTTAAACGCTGGAGTAAATCCTAACAAGGGTAGATGAGTCATTTTATCGTCACTTTTGGACATATTAGGATCGATTGACTATATTACACGGGATCTGGGGGAAGGTCTTCATTTTCCTCTCCTCTCTTTTCTTCCTCTCGTTCGGGCGATTCAGAGCAACTCTTGGGCGATTTTAACATTTTCGGACTTGAAGAAATCATCCACTTCAAGTTTTGTTGTAGATTACCGATTTCTTCTTGAATCATTCATCCTAATCCAAGGTAATCTTCTAAGAACCCATTTTTGGGAGATTTGGGGGTTTTCGAATTATTGTTCGATTCTTTCCGTATTGTTGATTAATTCATGATGAATATGATTAATCTTGTTAGTATTCTTAGTTTTCCTACGAATTCATGGTATATTTGGTAGTTTTGCGTAATCGAGAGGGATTGGTTGTGATCCGCCCTGGTTGATGTTTTTATACGAATATACATGAATCGTAGGCGGGTTTTCGGGTGTTTTCCAATTCCGTATCCATTTAGAACTGGTTGTGATTTTGTCCTTCGCATCGTTAGGTTCGTGATTATCGGTTCTTAACGTTCGTCGGTATTTTCCTTCCGCTCGTGCGTCGTCATTTATTCAAGGCAAGTATTTTTGGAAACCTTTATGCTTAACGTGAAATAGTAATGTATATTGTGTGTGATTGCTCACCTCGGGAGGGTCCTACGGGATCACGGAGGGTATCCAATGGTATAGCCCTGGATTCACGAGTTTGTTTCGCTAGCCAGCTCGGGAGGGTCCTTAGGGATCACGGAGCGGGATCAATGGTATAGCCCTGTTCCCAAGGCGATGCGTGTGCGTGATTTGTTTTATAATATGGCCAGCTTGGGAGGGTCCTTAGGGATCACGGAGCGGGATCAATGGTATAGCCCTGTTCCCACGGCAAATTGTTTGACTGTTTATTTCCGGAAAAGACATGTCTTGTTTTGGTTTTCGAAATGATATTGGTGCATGTACTATGAAATGTGTAAGCGATTGGTTTGCCTTGACTACTTGTACTAGCGTAATTGCTAACCCCTTTGGGGACCCGTTTTGGGGAAATTCTTGTTATGGATTTCAGGTTATAATTATCCGGACGAGCGAGCACCAGGACAGTACGAGGATGTTGGCCAGGGTCGTTGACATGTGCATTTGGGTCTACTTATTTCCTTTGTTCATTTCGATATGGTTGTTCCCACAGTTTTAAACTTATAGATTGTACTCGCGAGTACTTAGGCTTTTTGTTTCAAACTCCGTATTGTATTTCTTTAAATTGTCACGTTGTTGGTTGATGCTTATTTTGCCGGTTTCTCCGGGCGTATCTTTATATGTCATATTATTTAATTATGTATCCTCGCTAACCAAGATGGTTAGTCGAGTGGAGTTTTCCTATTATAGCCTGGTGGGTCCCATGTAGGGGTCTACGGCGCTGTAACATATTCCGAATATCTCGGGGTGTTACAACGGAATGATAAGATAAACAAAGAAGTCCACTGTCCAACAGACGGATTTGTTACAGTGATGCAACTGCTATGAAGGAAGCTCAAGGATCATACTATAAATATCTGAGGATATGAATTGAGCAAGGTATGATGCGAACTTTACTTACAAGCGAACAAAGTAATCAAAGCAAACAAAGCTATGAAAGAGATCTATAGCATCGTGAAAGAGCAAAGCTTAAACAGAAGCCGCTCATTGCAGCGTACACAACTGGCGACACTCCCGGCCCTCCTTGACTCTGGATACGACTCACCACATAGGCAAACAAACAAGTTTCTCACAATACAACACCTCAATAATTAAATGAACAAATCTTCACCATATAGGATCTACAATTACTCAAGAGTTCCCAGCACGGATAAAACATCATCAATCAATAAGATTGTTAAACTGTAATACCCACACTTTTTATTTTATTTAATTCGGTTGTCGTGTGGTTACCGACTATATTTTTTTATTTCTAATAGTTGAGCATTCTCTTGAATTGATTTTTGTTGAATGATATGTACCTTTTTGTGTGGATGTTAATTATTAAATGTAGTTTTGCATCGTACATATCGTCCCATTGGCGTATCGAGAATTAAGTTTGATTTTAATCTACATTCTTAGAAGAAGTATACCAAAATTAGGAGTTGATATAAATTACGATATTTTTGGGCCTTTCTAACACTGTTAACCTAATTTCTATTTCCCTAAGCCCATTTTAAGGTTGAACCAATTGGCCCACCACCAACACCTTCCAACTTATCTATATAGAGGTAGATCGAGAGGAAGGGTTTTCTTCATTAGTTTTCCTCTTCCTTTTTTCGCTTTGCACTTTCCTCTCTATCCCAACAATCAACCCATCTATTTCCTTCAAATCGGCATTCGATTCAGAACTTCTTTTACTCCTTCACAACAGAGATGAACGATGGAGGTATGGGATAGATTTTCGACGGGACATAGTGGCTTAGGCCAGGGACGGTGAGTGGTCGTTGAGGAAGGGACTGCCGGCTGTTGTCGTTCGCGGCAGCTCGGGGTGGGTTTCCAATGGTGGATACGTGGGTCAGGACTCTGCTTGAACAAATTTCTGGCGTGTATCCAGCCAGGTTGGGTAGGCACTGATTCTGGCGGGCCCAGTGGTTGTCAGATCTAGATCCAGTCGGTTTTTGGAAGGTTAACGATGGTGGCTCTAGAATTCAAAATAATTGATTATGTCTCCAGCATTGAGTTAGATATCTCCGATCTTGGCCAAACTGAGTTGGAGCTAGATGAGGCCCGGCGGGTCTGATTGTCCGCGATAGGTTCCGGTGATGTATGAGGCAACGATGGGAGTTGAGTTTCTAGTCGACCTGTGTGTAGGTGCAGCTTGTGTTGGTGTGTCTCCCTGTGTGTGCATATCCGTGTGTGTGAGTTTCTGAGTGTGTGTGTGTGTGTGTGAGTATATGTGTGCTTATGTAGGTTTGTGTGTGAAGTTGTATGTGTGTGGGTGTGTGCAGTGTGTGTATGTGTGTGGCTGTCTGTGTGTTTGTGTCTGGGTTTGTGTATGGTGTCTGTACCATATTTTTTTTTTTGTGTGTGTGCTGTATATATATATATATATATATGTGTGTGGGGGGGGGGGTGTCCGTGTCTATCTGTGTTTTTATGTGTGTGAGTATGTTCGTACAGTGTTTGTGCATGTGTGCTGTATACATATATAATATATATTATATGTACATGTGTTTGTGTATGTGTTCGTGTTGTAGTTTTGGACTCGGAAGGCATAGGCGTGGATGATGGTTTTGATAATTTCGTATACGAATGGATGAGTATATTTGGACCTGTGGAGTGAGCCGAGTTTGGATTAAAATTCCAATCACTAGTTAAATCGAGATACGAATCCGGGTTGAGTATCGTTGGGCGTTTGATCCGATCGATAAATTAACGGGCACAATTGAGGTACTATATAATTCGATTAATTACCTTGTAATTGTAAGATAATAAATTGGACCTTTATCTTAAATGATCTATTTTGTGATTTTGCTAAGGTCGGACTTTCAATGGATCGACCAGGCTGATCGAGCTACGCTTTTGTCGAGTAAACCATCTTTGGTGAAGGCAACTTGTCTATACATCTCATATTTCCCTTGAATATAAATATATTTGTCATTATTTATGTTATCGTCTTTGTATGATTGTGTTAGTCATTAAGTGACATAGTTGTTATAATTATGTTATTTAATAATTATATATGGACACGTGGTTGTTGGCGTGAATCATGTTGTTTGAGATTAGAGGGTACCACTGTGATTGTGATATTTGTCAAATTGTGTTATTTCATGAATTCCTATATAAGATTGTGGTGAAGTTGATAACTAGTGTATCACTGGATGATCGATGTTTGTTAAATTGATTTTAAATGTATTATTCCTTGGTTGGGAATATGTGTTGATTAAAGTGGCCATCTCTAGCATGTGCCTAAACTATATATTATAATTAACGCTCGGAACTTGTAAAAGTTGTGAAATGTTAAGTTTGTGTGCGCGTGGTTTGTTCACCCGGGGATGGGTCCCACGGGCCTCGAGGATCTATGTTAAGGGCGCTGGATCGCGGGCCTAGTTTTTCACCCGGGGACGGTTCGAAGGGACCTTTGGAGGTCGATGCTAAGGGCATGGCCACTCGTTAACTTATGTGTTATGAATTTCTGATGTTGTTTTGACGAAAAATGTGATATATCTGGAATATCATAATATTTTTTTCTCGAGCTGAGATATATTATATATATGCCTTTGGTACTGGAATGGCACTTGAATAAAATGATATATTTATGATCTATGGTTTGTAGTTTTGGTAAACTTACCCGAAGTATCAAGAGTGTTATCAAATCTTATTTCAGAGAATTATACGAACTCAAGGATTTTGAAATGTTTTTATTAAAGCGAATACCTCGTGGAATTTTGAAAGAATATTATTAGTGATTGAGTATGATATTTATATCATGAGATATGATTGGTATAGCTTGTATATTATTTACATGCAGTAGCAAAATTTCAGTTTGCTAACCCCCGAGTATCCGGGGGTGGATGTCTTTTATGCATTCAAGTATCCAGGGCTCGGGAACGTTCACGGGATCAACATGGAAGATAATGAAAGACCATGATGCTAATAACAAGAGAGTCGGCATGATGTCGTTATTGTCATGTTGTAGTTATCTCTCGCTGTCGTGTTCTACCCTTGCTTGGGTATGTTGACGTAGTGTAGCAATTATGTATCAGGAATGCACATGTATTGTCGGTTATTGTCACTGTATCTTGTTTATTAATTTTTGTGTAGATTGACCTTGTTGGTCCATTATTTTTTGAGTTGTTCTGTATTTGCCTGGTGGATCCTTACGGAAGGGTCTACGACATGTAACAACCCAAAATGGTCTGGGGTGTTACACTTATGGTGTTGGAGCTTAGGTTAATAAAACCTAGGCTGTTGGGTCGAGTCGAGTCATGTGTTGGCCTGTTCGCCGTGTCGTGTCGTCCTACTTGTTCGTTTTCGAGTCGAGTTATGTGTCATCATGTCTTGTCATTTGAGCTGTCGGTTGTGATTAGTATTGTGGTACGACCATCATCTCCATGCGATAGGTGGACGTAAGTCTCCATTTCTGCGAACCCTATGTATATGTGTGCATGTGCATCTATGGTTTGTTTATGATGTTCGAATACATCCTTGTTTGGTGTAAATTTTACTTCGAGAATGCTGGTGATGTGTTGTGAATGATTCATTTAGAATAAATGTGACCTTATAGGATAGTCTCGAGAACTAGTATAAATTAACTACGTTAGTACTCGAGAATTCGAATACGGTATGGTACGATACTAGTGAGATAACTGGTAGTTGCCAATAGTTTTGGAGATTGTGAGTAATGGTACTTCGATAATGTTGGCGAAGATGATAATTGTAAGGTAGTTCGTCTTAATTGAGTCAAAAGAAGTTTAAGTGCCATGATCCAGCATATTTAATTTGGTCTAGGTGTGATTCGATCTTTGTTGTGATTGTCGCAACTGAATTTTGGATATAGTGGCCGACAATAGCATGCAATAGACAGGTGAGAATGTGGTGTTTTAACACATATGATTGTTTGGTCTTAATACCAGTAAAATTTCAAAGGCGTAAATGAGTAATTTTATAAAATGTTTGAGTTATGTTCTGAAAGTAATAAATATTGCTTTTCGAAATAGTAAACTATTTCGTCATTTAGAAAAATGAGTTGATTTTTTCATCTCGATAAATTCTTTTGAAAAAAATAAAAATAAATTTTATTTGTCTTGAACAGCAAATTGATGCATTGATATGTTGCTATTTTGAATAAATTTGTGAGTATTTAAAAAAATGGCGAAGAATAATTTTATATTTTGATAAAGGGAGATTTTTGGCAAATTTAAGGAAAAGGATTTTTGATATTTTGTGAAATCAAAAGGTTCATGATACGGAGACCTATATTTTAACGTGATGTGTAGGATTTTTCGAGAAATAAAATATTTTAACGTGATTGTTAGCGTATGCCCTCGAATGCCACTCTGAGGATAAGAGAGTTAGGGCATCTATATGTGGTAATGTATTCATTAATAAAAGGCCACTTTGAGGATAAGAGAGTTAGGTATCTATATGTGATTATGTATTCATTAATAAAAGGTAGTGATTATTTCATTATTTATTGTATATCATTGGCGTTCTTGATTTGGTAAATAAATAGAAATGATATCCGTGTTGTTGAGTAGAAGCATTCCACTCCTTATGAGATATGGAGTGTTGTACTAGAAGTGTTTAGAACTCAAAAGCTTAACTTATCCGCAAGTCGATAAAACTTAATTGGGCATTAAGTTATTTGATGAAGACTTGTATATCGTATGCTTGGACATGTGCATGTCTTCACTCAGGAGTAGTGGAAGCATTGGGTATGGGTATATTAATTGGATTAATATATTCAGATACGACTCACCTCGATTCGGTCACATGGAGATCACTCTAGGATAGTCAATGACGGAATCGTAAGGTTATGATAGGTATGCGTGAACCTTTGACTTGAGGGTCCAGTAGAAGATGTGTTTGTTTCATTAAGTTAGTCATTAGAGTAGTTTGATCCATTCACCTATTGGTAGGGATCAACCTCGAAGTGCAACTTAATGGGCAAGTAATAGTCTTTACTGAATGCCAAGAAAGGATTATTTCTTCTGTAAGTGAATAGTATAATGTCCTATGCGGTTAGTGGCAAATGAGATCAAAAGTCTTTGGCCAAAGCAATTGAACTAGTTGTATTTGATCTTGATTTGCACTAACACATGTATAGAGTCAAGTGGAGACAGGGTTTGACTTAACTGTGACCCTAAAGCTTGATCGAGACATATGATTGAAGGGTTTATATGTATACGGGATTCATAACAGGTTTTGGAATGATTCCCATCATTCGTTCTCAGTTGGGTTGCGGCACTAGTGCAAATTTCCCCTTTACTGACACTAAAATAGTGTCAGTAATTAGTTTTACTGACACCTTGTAATAGTGTCAGTAATGCTAAAGCCAGAAAATACTGACACTAATTTTTAGTGTCAGTAATACAAGAGTTAATAAATACTGACACAAAAATAGCGTCGGTATTTTTTTATCGACACTAAAATAGTGTCGTAATTAATTTTACTGACACTAAACATTAGTGTCGGTATGTTCTCGCTTTAGCATTACGACACTATTATATAGTGTCGGTAAAATTAATTACTGAAACTATTTTAGTGTCAATATATGCTCGATTTGTGAAAAAAATTATTTTTATCTCAATTCTATTTTTATGAATACTACATTTTTATTTAATTACATGAAAAAAATACCATAAATTGAAATTTTCAAACAGACAATTCAATTATAAAACATCCCAAATGCAATGCACTTAAAAAGAGCAATACAAAACCAAGCATCAAGAGCCATCAAAATACAATCAAAATACTAACCTACCAACAAAACACCTCAATCAAGTATACTAATCAAGCATTCAACTTAACTACTAACAAAACACTTAATCAACCAAATTTCGCAACAAATGTGCCGCCAAACCTCACAAAAAAAAATTCCTCCAGCTCTAACAATCTCCATCAACACAAAAACAATGGATTTTAAGCATACAATGCAAAATACAATGATAACCATCAAGAACATCAATCTGTCCCACCACACCTACATGCTCAACAACTTCAAATTTTTCCCACTGTACAAGTGTACGTAATCAATTAACATACTATATCTAACTAATGTTCCATAGATATTCGTAAGAATTTTGTATATAAATGACTCATATTAAAATTACCTCACGATTGTAAGCTGTAATTAACTTGGCAACATATGTAACCCATCGATCACGTAGTTCCGAAAGATCTTTCATGCTGTAGTTATCGATTCCCTTGAACTGACATTTCAAAATTACTTTCAAAATTTCTAAAATAGAAACTGAATCACATCCACATTAAGGTAACAATTTCTTTGGTCTGAAACCTCACCTCTTAAGCTGCTGCATAGCATTTGCTAGGAATACAACTGGAGAATATTTACTTTCACCATTTAGTTGCTTGACACTGATGGTACTTAAGCTAGGAACCTTCATCTTTATATAATCAGCAAGATTTTGATGGCTTAAGACTTGTCCTGAAAGGTGAGCTTAGTAAGCAATCTATGATAATGAACAAAAACCAAATTACTGAAAGAACTCAAACAAATTATTTGATAACAGATGTCAAGAATCAATGAACATACTTCTGTCTCACATCGGTATCTTTTTTATCCCAACATTACTCCAAGGCGTGTTTTTGTAATGAGAACATAAATAGAAAAATAACGGGTAACATTAGTTCTCATTCTAAACTCGAAAGGCTTCGACCAAAACTCAGGGACAAAATTCAAACAAAAAAAAAACTCATCTTCAACACAACAACAATGGGACATGTCGCAAAACTGTTTTTATATCAAAATGGCAGCAATCCACACCATCAGTGAAACATTAGACATCTCCATATGGACAGAAACAATAGACCTCGTTAGTTCAAATAAAACACTGTATCCATAGACAATGAAAAACAACACAACTACATGATTTCAAAACTCAAAACGAACTTCAAAGCATACATAAATCAACAAGCAACAAAATGCAGTGCAGTAAAATTTGAGACAGGAAAAAGTCATACCGGAGTCTCGACCTTCTTCACTGGAATAGCATTTTGAGGATCACCGTGCTCGGCAAAGTTACTAACAAATTGTGCCATACCATGAAAACCTTATGACTAGATTGTTAAATAAACATAAATATGCACCTCCTTTAGAGATGTTAGATAAGCTACGACAATTAAAGACACGTATATGGCGGGCATTTCCTCTTCTCTGGAGGTGGTTTGTATTCCAAAGGCGGACGAGGCTCAAACAACTTGAAGATTTGAAGTCAAACCCGGTTGGATGACTCGACCAATCTTCATGATTTGTTGAAGACCATTAACAAACAATAAACTTTTGCGGTGAAGACAATAAAAATACAACAAAAATCGATTGATTTCTATTAAAGGTGGTACAAGAAATGCATCCAAGAAGATGGTGACCCTAGCTCTTTCGGTTTTATATTTCAATGGTGACCACGGGCGGTGAAAAGAATCAATATTCGTACTTACAAATCATAACTAGATATCGCAATCCACAACAATCAAGTGTCCTTCAAGCCACACCTAAGTCCTAAGCCCTATCATCTTTATTTCAAGCCCAAAAATATAATACTAGAACCCATAAACAGTCAATGTACTGTGGTCAACACATAAACCTAAACAAGGGATTTGGTTCAAAATCTTATATTCACATGAAAACTGGCATCAAAACAAAGCTGAAAACCGAACTATTTAACATCGAAATCGGCGAAGAAGGTATGGTACTGTGTAAGGTAGAGAGTGTACCAATTTGAGTTGCATAACATTGGCGCGGTTCTGAGCCTTGGTACGGGCCTGAACGGTAGCGTTTTGATCGCGCATCATGGCATCCCCGTAGTCCCCCATCGTTCTTCAAAAGTTGCAGTAGCTTGCCTAAGATCACGCTCTCCTGTCCCGGGCTAAAGGTGATCTGGCCGCCAAGTTCCTTCACCGGTTCAAAAAAATTTCACACAAGCACACTTCATTAAACCAACCATTTCTAGAATTCACGTAACACATGAAACCCATATTCTTTTAGAATTTAAAATTGGAACAATAAGAAAACGAACCTGAAATTCGTTCTTTCAGTCGCTACAAAACCCAACCCTCCGTCGCGCTGACACCTCCAGTCGCATCCACGGTGTAACACCCCCAATCCACTCAGGGATATTACACGCCGTAGACCCTTTCCTCAAGGATCTACCAGGCTGGTAACGACATTTAACATCTCAACAATGCCTTCGAGGCTACAATGACTCAGTAGACCGATTTGGTCTTTCCACAAATACATACAACTCAAATACAACTCATGCCCACGCAGGGGACAAAATACAACTACACCCGTACAACGGGAACAATACAGCAGCGGAAAATAAAGTACAACTGAACCAACACACGATGTACGGTTCCTCATGTGATTAGTATCGGTCATCTTTCATCATCCTTCGTGCTGACCCTGTGTTATGCTCCAAAACCTGAATGCAAAAACAGACATCCACCCCCCGATTACTCGGGGGTTAGCAAAACTCCACTGTTTTGCTAGTGCAAATACAAAGTGCAAATACGAGCCATACAATTCACATTCCACGAATAACAATAACCGAGGATCCTCAAAGATCCAAACGAAACGAAAAGTACTTCCCGAGGCAAGGGTTTGAGAGAACATCTCAAAAACGAAATATCACAAATCAATGGGAATAATTTATAAAACGGTTTAGAATGCCATCGAGAGTTTTAATAGAAAACAATTTAGGATTATCAAATCCTACTTTTCAAAATCCAAAAGACAAAGGGGTCACCGCCCCAAAAGTTTACTATCTGAAAAATGACATTAACCAACCGTTGGGATTTTAGCCCCAAATCCGTAAAACGACTTTTACAAAACCATTGGGATTTTAGCCCCAAACCTCATCAACTCACGGTACACAAGAACGACCACGAGGTTCGTCTCCCAACATCAAAATCCACAAATAAAGGATTTAAAACATGAACCACAAAATACTCTAGAGCCATCCTAGCCAAGTAGGCCAAACGAACAATTTACCTCTTACACACTTAGTCAATGCATGCAATCATGAAAACCGTTCAAAAGCACTCATTTCCGGAAATGCCAATATCGAATCACATTGAAAAAAATGCACCACAATTAACCGCGGACCACGGCCGTGGATCCTGCCGAGACCCCGTCGGATCTAACCCACGATGGTTAAAAGCAAGCTCGCGGTCCACGGCTTCGTGGAGCCCTACCGAGACCCGTCGGATCTAACCCGTAGTGAGCATACACACACACACGTTACTCATGCAATACTAACATGCTAAGAATGTAAGTTCATTAAGAATACTCACTAGAGATGGCCATTAACTCGACACCATTACCAAACTCTTCAAAAATACAATAACAAGCTTAAATACGGAATACACGATTCCATAACTTTAAACAATAAGAGTATCATCATCAAATCCTTCAACGTTCAAAATAATCGAATCATAATCAATTCTCAAAACACCATTCACAAAACACACGCGTTTTGAAAGAAAGCCTTTAACGAGGCCAAACCGAAATCTTTTGAAGCTTCATTTCAAACAACCAAACAAACACATTAAGACGACCACCGATCATCATATACATAAAACGAGAAAAGTATGGGCAAGGTACTTGCCTCGAAATCGGCACGCAAGTATTCCGACGAACACGGCTCAACCGGAAAGCTTCGAAACGCCCGATGCTAACGAAAAGGAAGACGACAACGAACGGAAGGGTTCAACACGGTTTCTTCACAAGAAACTCGACCCTAACAACAATATAATCAATAAATCATCGATCATACGATGAGGAATAATCGTAGAACGCCCGAAAACCCCTCTAAGACATTTTAACGGACACCATAAAGGCGTCGGTCAAGAACTCGACTCAAACAACGAATCGATACGATCCAACCATTGAATAATAAAGGAAATGATATAATACATCTAAATAATCATCAATCCATCAAAATCCTAAGTTAAATCGGATTAATCGGACGAAAACAACAAAAACCCCCAAATTCCCCAAAACTAGATTTCTAGGAAATCGGACTGGTCCTTCGATCAAAGGATGTTATAGACGGATGATTGATGATATGAACCTCCAAACTTCATGTATATGTTGTTAAACAACATGGCTACAATCTTGGAACACGCCCAGTGCTGAAGAGAAGTGGAAGAAGGAGAAAAATGGCGAAAAACGCATTGCTGGGCTTTAAATAGCCTGACAGACTCGACCGTGTCCGCCCGACACGGTCGTGGCGCGCTGATTGACAGCGAGGACTCGGCCGTGTCTGCCGAGACACGGTCGCGCGCGGAGGGCCTTCCGGCGGTGGCCGTCCGAAAGCGACTCGGCACGACTCGGCCGTGTCTGGAACACGGTCGGGCGTGTCAGCGATCATCTCGAGCTTATCCGGAAGAGTTCGGCACGGGCCGTGTCGGGCGGCACGGTCGGGCCACGAGACGAAACTTCCGGCTTATCCGGACGAGCACGGCACGGGCCGTGTCGGACGACACGGCGAGTTCGGCCGGCAGTGATCGGCCAATAACGAGCGGGTGAGCTAAAACGACCATAACTCTCTCGTCCGGACTCCGATTGACTCACCGTTCGAACCATTGGAAAGCTAACTCGATGCTCTATAATATTGCAAAGATGCAGAATTTTTGGAGTTACCAAAAATTAATGGTGACTTTACAAAGTCGAACTCCCACGTGAAAAAGTCGATTAAGGACACGGAACTCAATAAAACGACACCGAAACGAACTCGGATGACAAAAAGTGCGGAATTAATCATTCTCGAAATGACGAAAGGTCATGAGCGAGTCGTCAAAACGAACTTCCTCCGAAAAAAGAAAATTACCGAAATTCGAAATTGCGGATATTACATTCTACCCTCCTTAAAAGAAGTTTCGTCCCGAAACTTAAAACATGTAGGGAGAAGCAATATTCCGCCAGGAAAACTCAATGAGATACGCAAGAAACGCGTAATTAATGCCAAACGGCGAAACGTTACATACAACGCAACGGAACATACGGCGTGAAAACACGCTCCACGGCGACCAACACAACGTCGTTGTTAGGGATATAATAAAACTAACAAATGACAAGCGTCATCAAACGGATAATATAGCCAAGTCAATTATCCGACAATCACAAAACACAACGAACGAAAATCAATATGATTGACCAACCCAACGGTGCATCAATCAAAACGCGAGCCAACCGCTGAACAAACATGGAATCCCACCGCCTAAGGGATGGAAGATCGAAAACGAAACTAATTTCCCGAACTGAAGGGAATTACGAAGGAGTCTGAATGCTCAATAATCACGAAACGAGAACAAAAACCGAACAAACAAACGATCGAGACAACAAAAATCGAACAATCATGTCCGAAACACGAAGGATAATAAAATTCAAACAACAACTCCAAGGTTCACATCTCGACTCGAGACAATATATGATCCGGTGAAAACAACAGGATGTGCATTCACATAAGAACCACAGGAAAGGGAATAGCAATTGAAAAGTCACAACGACGAACGAGTTATTCCGAAACGATACCACACTCGTTCGATAAACAAAAACAAGGGGCGGAAAATCTCAGAAATGTCAACAAACATAAATGAGTCGACAGAGTCGAAAACATAAGAGTTCCAAATCCGATCCACTTCGAATAAAAGAACTAGTAGAACCAGATGATGTCACTCCCAAACAAGGTTCACAAGAATCGAACTGAACCCGAAAAAGTAACATCGATAACCAGATCGACCCACAACAAGACCACAGCTCGTTCGGACGATGAAATCGAAATACAGAACAAGTTCATAAAGTGCCAACGAACATGAGCGAATCGATAGACTGGAGAAAGAGAAAATACAGAAGTCAACATAGTACGGGCATTACCCCCGACCTCGTCCACGAAATTCACAAAAACGGGAGCAAGGTAACAAGACATTAAACAATCGACGCATAACGGAACCATCACCGATGCACACGGTCATACCAAATCAAGCTCTAACAACTCGCACATGCGCGACAACGCAGAGATTGCCATGAGGCGACAACATTCAATACCAACACTCCGCCTCTCACAGGGGCTAGCACAACCAATGTGTGGAAAGCGTCTCAACGCTCACACCGCCAATTCGATCATACTCGGGAGAAAGTATCCAAATGACAACGCGAACATCACACATACATACCAAGCCCTCAAACGGGAATGGATAGGTTAAAAAAAAAACGAAAACCTCATTTTGAAAATAATTTGAAGAATACTGGTTGATCTTGAGTATCACCATTCAAAAAAAAAGTACAAACGTGAAACATCGTTATCGAGACATTGGAGAACCATTTCGCATTTGCTAAAAATGAAGACACTTTCTCTTAGTGAAAACTTTCAAATTATTCGACCCTCGGGTCTAAATAAAAGTGTTGAAATATCTCAAAACATTTTGGTCCTCGAGGTAGAAAATTTTTGAAATACATTGTGGCATCTAGGATGTACCACAAGAAAATAACTCATTTGAAAAGTATGTCTCGAAATTTATTTTTCTAAGATACTCAAGGTTTTCAAAAATCGATAGGCGTAATGCCCAAAACTCACACATACCGACGTTCAATAAAACAACTCCTAGCACACGCATCAAAGCGTTTAAAATCAAGACAACACATGTCTTTAAACGGAAATAAGCGATAAAATACCACATTGAACAAAACCAGCGATAAAATACTCTCCCTTTGGCTAGTGAACAAGTCGACGCGTATAAGCACAAAGCTTCCACAATAGAACTTGTAAAACGTGCGGATCGATTCGAAATTCATCAGCCACGGACAAAAACAACAATAAAAAGACATCAAAAGTGACGACACTCCTCGTATAAATCAAATACGAGAGTCGACTAAATACATATCGTGAAATCAAAATTCACATAAGAATTCCACCACTTAACAAATAATCATAAAAATAGCTCGTGTCACACGAGGCACAACACAAAAAAGGGAGACTTACTTCCACAGGTCGCACGAATATGATGATCGCCCCACGATACTAATCACGACCAACAAACTCAAACGACGCGTCGCGACACGACTCAGTCAGATAAAATCCGACGAAACAAGACTCAAACAACACGACTTGACCCGATAGCCTAGGTTTCCTCAACCTAAGCTCTGATACCATTTATGTAACACCCCCAATCCACTCAGGGATATTACACGCCGTAGACCCTTTCCTCAAGGATCTACCAGGCTGGTAACGACATTTAACATCTCAACAATGCCTTCGAGGCTACAATGACTCAGTAGACCGATTTGGTCTTTCCACAAATACATACAACTCAAATACAACTCATGCCCACGCATGGGACAAAATACAACTACACCCGTACAACGGGAACAATACAAAACGGAAAATAAAGTACAACCGAACCAACACACGATGTACGGTTCCTCATGTGATTAGTATCGGTCATCTTTCATCATCCTTCGTGACCACGTGTTATGCTCCAAAACACGAATGCAAAAGCAGACATCCACCCCCGATTACTCGGGGTTAGCAAACTCCACTGTTTTGCTAGTGCAAATACAAAGTGCAAATACGAGCCATACAATTCACATTCCACGAATAACAATAACCGAGGATCCTCAAAGATCCAAACGAAGCGAAAAGTACTTCCCGAGGCAAGGGTTTGAGAGAACATCTCAAAACGAAATATCACAAATCAATGGGAATAATTTATAAAGCGGTTTAGAATGCCATCGAGAGTTTTAATAGAAAACAATTTAGGATTATCAAATCCTACTTTTCAAAATCCAAAAGACAAAGGGGTCACCGCCCCAAAAGTTTACTATCCGAAAAATGACATTAACCAACCGTTGGGATTTTAGCCCCAACCAGAAACGACTTTTACAAAACCATTGGGATTTTAGCCCCAAACCTCATCAACTCACGGTACACAAGAACGACCACGAGGTTCGTCTCCCAACATCAAAATCCACAAATAAAGGATTTAAAACATGAACCACAAAATACTCTAGAGCCATCCTAGCCAAGTAGGCCAAACGAACAATTTACCTCTTACACACTTAGTCAATGCATGCAATCATGAAAACCGTTCAAAAGCACTCATTTCCGGAAATGCCAATATCGAATCACATTGAAAAAAATGCACCACAATTAACCGCGGACCACGGCCGTGGATCCTGCCGAGACCCCGTCGGATCTAACCCACGGTGGTTAAAAGCAAGCTCGCGGTCCACGGCCGTGGAGCCCTACCGAGACCCCGTCGGATCTAACCCGTAGTGAGCATACACACACACACGTTACTCATGCAATACTAACATGCTAAGAATGTAAGTTCATTAAGAATACTCACTAGAGATGGCCATTAACTCGACACCATTACCAAACTCTTCAAAAATACAATAACAAGCTTAAATACGGAATAAACGATTCCATAACTTTAAACAATAAGAGTATCATCATCAAATCCTTCAACGTTCAAAATAATCGAATCATAATCAATTCTCAAAACACCATTCACAAAACACACGCGTTTTGAAAGAAAGCCTTTAACGAGGCCAAATCAAATCTTTTGAAACTTCATTTCAAACAACCAAACAAACACATTAAGACGACCACCGATCATCATATACATAAAGCGAGAAAAGTATGGGCAAGGTACTTGCCTCAAATCGCACGCAAGTATTCCGACGAACACGGCTCAACGGAAAGCTTCAAACGCCCGATGCTAGCGAAAAGGAAGACGACGAGCGGAAGGGTTCAACACGGTTTCTTCACAAGAAACTCGACCCTAACAACAATATAATCAATAAATCATCGATCATACGATGAGGAATAATCGTAGAAACGCCCGAAAACCCCTCTAAGACATTTTAGGACACCTTCAAGGCGTCGGTCAAGAACTCGACTCAAACAACGAATCGATACGATCCAACCATGGAATAATAAAGGAAATGATATAATACATCTAAATAATCATCAATCCATCAAAATCCTAAGTTAAATCGGATTAATCGGACGAAAACAACAAAAACCCCAAATTCCCCAAAACTAGATTTCTAGGAAATCGGCACGGTCCTTTCGATCAAAGGATGTTATAGGACGGATGATTGATGATATGAACCTCCAAACTTCATGTATATGTTGTTAAACAACATGGCTACAATCTTGGAACACGCCCAGTGCTGAAGAGAAGTGGAAGAATGAGAAAAATGGCGAAAAAGCAGTGCTGGGCTTTAAATAGCTCGACAGACTCGACCGTGTCCGCCCGACACGGTCGTGGCGCTTGATTGACAGCGAGGGACTCGACCGTGTCTGCGGACACGGTCGCGGCGCGGAGGGCCTTCCGGCGATGGCCGTCAGCGACTCGGCACGACTCGGCCGTGTCTGGAACACGGTCGGGCGTGTCAGCGATCATCTCGAGCTTATCCGGAAGAGTTCGGCACGGGCCGTGTCGGGCGACACGGTCGAGCCTGAGACAGAAACTTCCGGCTTATCCGGGCCGAGCACGGCCGCAGGCCGTGTCGGGCGGCGACACGGCAGTTCGGCCGGCGATGATCGCCAATAACGAGCGGGTGAGCTAAAACGACCATAACTCTCTCGTCCGGACTCCGATTGACTCACCGTTCAAACCATTGGAAAGCTAACTCGATGCTCTATAATATTGCAAAGATTCAGAATTTTTGGAGTTACCAAAAATTAATGGTGACTTTACAAAGTCGAACTCCCACGTGAAAAAGTCGATTAAGGACACGGAACTCAATAAAACGACACCGAAACGAACTCGGATGACAAAAAGTGCGGAATTAATCATTCTGGAAATGACGAAAGGTCATGAGCGAGTCGTCAAAACGAACTTCCTCCGAAAAAAGAAAATTACCGAAATTCGAAATTGCGGATATTACACACGGATAGTCGCCGTCGAATCTTATAAGGGTGTGTTGACGTTAAATAACACATATGTTCCCTGAAGTGAGATAAAAGTAAAACTGGTTTATTATACTAAAATCTTACAACTCTATTAACATGTCACTTATAAATAGAATAATCAAGAACTTACTCAATATATGGTTGGATTTCAGGAGTGTTCAATAAAACGCAACGATGTGCTTGCGCAACTTATGGCTTCTAGAAGATGTTCTCATCACTTCTTCCTGCACGCCGTGAAAAACTTCTGCTGCAAATCTACCAGATGCAGAGAGAAAATTCTTGATTATGAAGAAGATAAAAGACAGCACACTGCACACATTTATCATCTACAATAGATACTAGACTATAGATACTAGCCATCATTCAATACGGTAACTAAGTTTCCACATTAAACCAAATCGTGTTCTAAACTACAAAAACTTCCCAAAATTTTAACATATTAAATGGGATTAATAAAACTCCAAGCATCTAAAGAGTTGGTCTAGCGAATTAAACAAATAAAGTGCAGGGGAAAATAATATAATGATAGAAAATTACTCAGCGAGATCCCCAATCTGACGTAAGACACCGACGAGGCCGGCGAAGGCGACTCCTTCCAGAACCTCCTTCGGATCTTCCTTGTTCGTCTCTCTGTACGGTGCTCCCAGTGCGTACTCATTCCTCACCTCCACTCTCACCAACGGCTTTTTTGCTTCACTAAACACATAGGGTTTTGGTAAAGGGATTGAATTTGATTCAGATAGAAGTAAGAGAATCAAAATTTGGGGTTATGGGGAAAAGTCGGAATTGGCGCTGCAACTGTCAAGGAAGAAGATGAAACACAGAGAACTAAGGGTAAATTGTTACGGGAGAAAGGGCGAGGCTGCGGAAGAAGATGAAGAACTTGGGGTAAAGTGTTACGGGAGAAGGGCGAGGCTGCGGAAGAAGATGAAGAACTAGGGTAAAGTGTTACGGGTTTCTAATATTGGTTTTTAATATTGATTTATTAATTAATATTCATTGTTATGGTAATTCTATTTAATATTGTGAAACAAGGTAAATTATCCATATAGCTAAATTGGTTTCTGTTCAGTGATTTCATCACCGCGTCTCAGGTTCGATCCCTGACATGTACATTTTTTTTTTGATTATTGATATTTAAGTGTCAGTAAATTCTGATACTCAAGTTACTGATACTTAAGTGTCAGTATCTTATGACGCAATTATGTTAAAAATAAAAAATGAGTCAAATGTCAGAAGTTACTGACACTTTTGATAAAGTGTCAGAAACTAAGTGTCAGTAAATGCTGTTTTTGTAGTAGTGCTATGGACTGGCTAAGTGTTCCTCACACTATTTGGTGTTAGAAATACTTGTTAGATTTTGATGATATCATCAATGTACTGTTAATTATTCAAATGTATGTTTTTAAGTACCTGGCAAATGTAAAGAAGAACCAAATGAGTATCTTCTATAGGCCTTTAAATTTAGGCTAAGTCTTGATCAAATGTTGATCAGTACAAAATCAACTAGGTATAGAACTGACATTTACCAGAGAAGTTATTCGGCATGTTCATTATCAGACAAGTTTTGGTCAACGCAAAACATCAGAGAGATTTGACCAAAACCTAGCTGCAGTTAAGTTCTGAAGAAGGCACTACATCAAACAAGTTTTGTTCAATGCAGAATATCAGAGAGGTTTGACCAAAACCCATCTATAGTCGATTTATCAGACGAGACCTGGTCAACAAATATCAGCTGAAGTTTGACCATCAGATTAGAGAACAATCATCAGGTCAAAGAACTTCAGAGCAGAGAACTTTATCTCAGAGAACTGTATCTAAGCGAACTTAAACTCAGAGAACTTCATAACATAGAACTGTATCTCAGAGAACTTCATATGAGAGAACTTTATCTGAGAGAACTTCTACCAAGATACATTAGAGAAGTTTACATCAGAGAAGGTTGACTGCACATCAGGTAGGTTTGACCAAGAGATATCAGATAAGTTCTCAGTTAAAATATCAGCCAAGTTCAAGATACTCAGTCCACGTCAGCAAGCATTGAAAGTCAACAATTATGGAAAGCCACATGCAGACGTAAGGAGACAAACTGGAAAGATTCCGAGAAAGCTAGGAATAAAATATTCCTTGAGATCCGCGTTCTGAAGACTTATAATTATTCTAATCAAGAATAACGGCGCTAACAAAGAAAGTCTTTCAAACGGTCAGAATTGAAAAGGGAAATTAAGTCGTGCAACGGAATGATAAGATAAACAAAGAAGTCCACTCTCCAACGGACGGATTTGTTACACTGATGCAACTACTATGAAGGAAGCTCAAGGATCATTCTATAAATATCTGAGGATATGAATTGAGCAAAGTATGATGCGAACTTTACTTACAAGCGAACAAAGTAATCAAAGCAAACAAAGCTATCAAAGAGATCTATAGCATCGTGAAAGAGCAAAGCTTAAACAGTCATATTCTGAGAAGCTCTTTAGTTGGAGAAGACAAAAATTCATCTTTAAAGTTTGAGTATGGGGTTTCTTTCTTGAACGAGGTTCTTGAAAGTAAAGAGACTGTAAACACATCCACGGGTTCCTGCTTCGAAGGTGATAGACAGCTCGAGAGTTGTTGAGGCATCTACGGGTTTTCAATCAGGAGGTGCTAGGCAGTCAAGGGAGTTGCAACAGCCATGGGTTTCCACTGGTTGGAAGCTGTTGTAACTAGGAAGAAATTATTGTAACCTTTATCACCGGTTGATAGTTATAGTGAGTTTATCTCCAACTTCTTTGGAGAGAAGTGTACCAGTAGAGGATTACCCCACCTCTGAAACCACTATAAGTGTTTGTGTGATTTACTGCTTTAAACATCATACTTAACTGCTTCATATTCACTGTTCCATTATAAAGTTATCTGCAGTCGACATTAGTTATCGGTATTGTTATCAGCTGTGCCTTCCGCATTATCTGTTTGCAGATGACATAAGTCATATGTACTTATCACATCTGAGAAACTCACCTGAGATTTAGTAACGAGTTTAATAAGTCTATTCACCCCCCTATACTTATTCCTGATGACTTGTGACCTACAAGTGGTATCATAGAGGTTGGTTCAATTTTTACAGAACCAGATCCATATATCTGAGCATATATGCATTAATCTCTCATTTAGAATGGAACACATGCAACACATGCACTCTATATTACCTGTATTCTCTGTTGATGAATATGACTTATAGAAAATAAGAATGCAGGCTCATCTGTCATCCATTTATGATGACATGTGGTGTATCATTGAGAAAGGTCCTTTCATCTTTGAGAAGGATAATACACCAGAAGAAATTGTTGTTGGGAAGCCAGAGAAGATTCAGAAGAAGAGGACCGAGTTGTCCTCTGAAGAGAGAAAGCTGTCCAACCTAGACAACCGGGTCAGAGATATCCTGTACCAGACTCTTTACAAAGCAACCATGGTCAAAATCAAGAATTGAAAAAATGCAAAGAAAAATTGGGACACATTAGCTGTAATGTGTGAGGGAACCGAGCTGATAAAAGAAAATAAGTTGTCCACCAAAAAGTTTGACAACTTCAAAATGAAGAATGGTGAATCAATTTAATGGAGCATGAGGTTTGTGGCTAAGAGAGAGTCAAAGGATCTCAACAAAATAAAGATCCAGGAGTTGTTCTCTGATTTGAAGGCATATGAGTTCGAGCTACCCTGTTCATCATCTAATGAACCTGCAGAGAAAGGGATAACATTTGCAGCATAATCATCTGCAAAGAGCCTAGATAATGCCAGTCCCCCCAGTCCTCTGAGTTTTGAAGAAGAAGTGGCTTTCATCATGCAGAGGTTCAGTAATTTCAGGAAGAACTATTCCAAATACAAGAAGAATTACAAGGACAATCCAAGGAGGAACCAGAAGGCAGGCAACTGGAAAGTGGAATGTTATAATTGCCACAAAGCCGGACACATCCAGTTTGACTGTCTAGATCTTAAGAAGGATGAAGGTAAGAAAGAAGTGGGCAGAAAAGAGGACAAAATAAAAGCTTTCATTGGAGAAGACCAAGAAAGAGTAGAATCTAGCAATGGATTATTCTCTGATGATGATGAAGACTATAACTGTCTGATGGCCAACCTAGCAGATGAAGAGAAAAGGTGGAAGGACTACTACCACATCTCCTCAAATCTCAACAATAGGAGGTGAAGAATGGTTTGTAGATTCTGGGTTCTCAAGGCACATGACAGGGAATAAGAAGGTGCTATCAAACTACATCAAAGAAAGAGGTCCAGATATAACCTTTGGATATAGCTCTAGAGGTCAGACAAAAGGATTTGGAGAGTTGCATAGAGGAAACATAACCATATCCAAGGTTCATTATGTCAAATGTCTCAAATACAATATGTTGAGCATAAGCCAATTCTGTGATCAGAAGATCTAGTAGTCTTCACCATTTGGAAATGCATGGTGATTGATATCCTTTCTGGAGAAGTGAATCTACAAGGATTCAGAAGAAGAGATGTCTACATGATAGATTGGAATACAGGCACTCCAAACACCTATTTTCTATCTAAGACAGTTGCTCAAATGGATGGTTATGGCACAAGAGATTATGTCACCTGAACTTCAAAGCCATCAACAAGATAAGCTCTCAAAAGCTGGTTAGAGGTCTTCCAGAAGAAGTATTCATGAAAGAAGCTCTTTGTGATGCATGCTAGAAAGGAAAGCAGACCAGAGCATCATTCAAACCAGTTCAGCCTCACACTCACGACCAGAATTTTAGATCTACTTCATATGGATCTCTTTGGCCCCCATCAAGCCAAGGACATTAAGTGGAAGGAAGCATGCCTTAGTAGTAGTGGATGACTACTCGAGATAAACATGGGTTGTTTTTCTCTATTAAAAGAGTGAAACACTAACAAAGTTACCGGAGCTGCTAAGGAGAATTTAGAATGAGAAATCTCTCTCCATCATCAAGATTAGATCAGATAGAGGAGGAGAATTTCTCAACAAAGCAATCACTGAGTACAGTGATCAAAATGGAATCCAGCATGAAGTATCTACCACAAGAACATCACAACAAAATGGTGTTGCTGAAAGAAGAAACAGAACCTTGAAGGTAGCTGCCAGGTCAATAATTGCTGAAGCTGACCTGCCAAAGAGGTTCTGGGCTGAAGCTATCAACACAACATGCCATACTCAGAACAGAAGTATGATAGTAGGGAGACATGGCAAAATTCCCTATGAGGTTTGGAATGGCAGAACACCAACTGTTGCATATTTTCGTATATTTGGTTGTAAGTGTTTCATCCACAAAAATGGTAAAACCCAACGGAATGCCTTTGATGCTAAAACTGATGATGGTCTCTTTATGGGATACTCACAAATAAGCAAGGCATACAGAGTATTTAACAAAAGAACATTAGTTGTGGAAGAAACACCTCATGTTGTGTTTGATGAGTCGACTGTTGAGTATAGGAAACAGGTGGAATCGATTGAGAAAAAGCTCAAACCCGCCACCCTAGAAGAAGTTATCATTAATGACCAGGAATGATGGACTCACTTGCAGACTAGCCTGAAGATCCAACTGCAGATCAGTCTGAAGACCCAACTGCAGATCAGATAGGATCCGGAAACCTAACTGACCCAACCACAGTAGATTAAGACCCAACTGTAGCTGATAAAGATGCATTTGCAGAGCAGACAGGACCCCATCTGCAGATGACAAGACCGTAGCTGATCCATCTACAGTCCAAGAAGGCCAGAACTAAGCTGATGTAGAGAGAGAAGAAGTTCACCAAGGCAATTCAACATGGGGAACAAACCCTGAAGAAGATATTCCCAAATGGCTCAGAGATCATCCCATTCAACAAATCATTGGAAACCTAACTGATGGGGTTAGAACCAGACAATCCACAGAACCAGCACGAATAGCAATGTTCTCATATTTCATGTCTCAAATGGAACCTAAGACAACAGATCAAGCACTGGAGGACTACTCATGGATAATTTCAATGCAAGAAGAGCTCAACCAGATGGAAAGAAACAATGTCTGGGAACTAACAGACAGACCATATCACAAGAAAGTCATAGGCACCAATTGGGTGTATAAAAACAAATGTGATGAAGATGGAGCTGTTGTTAGGAATAAAGCCAGACTCATTGCAAAAGGATATGCTCAATGTGAAGGAATAGGACTTTTAATCAGCAGTGAGCGCCGCTCCTCTAGTTTCCACTCCTTCAGGTGCCCCTAAAGTGATTTTGATGAAACATATGCGCCTGTAGCAAGAATTCAAGCTATCAGACTATTCCTTGCATATGCAGTATGCATGGATTTCGAAGTCTACCAAATGGATGTAAAAAGTGCTTTTCTCAATGGAATCCTAGAAGAAGAAGTCTATGTTGGGAAACTCCCCGGATTTGTCAAAGGAGACAAATATACAAGCTTCTGAAGGCTATATATGGACTCAAGCAAGCACCAAGAGCAATGTATGAAACACTATCTGTGTTTCTGGAGAAGAATGGATTCAACAAAGGAAAGTTGGACAAAACCCTATTCAGAGTGGAACATGAAGACCACATATTGCTTGTTCAAATATATGTGGATGACATCATATTTGGCTCAACCAATCCTGAGCTATGTGAAAAATTCTCAAGTCTCATGCAATGAGAATTTGAGATGAGTATGATGGGAAAGCTAAACTTCTTCATTGGTTTGCAAGCCAAGCAAATGGACAAAGGAATCTTCATCAATCAAGCCAAGTATACAAGGAATTTGATCAAAAGATTTGGCATGGATTCAGCAAAACCATCAAGAGTACCAATGAGCACATCCCTACACCTTGATGCAGATGAATGAGGAATTTCAGTGGATCCAACCCACTACAGAGGACTTATTGCATCACTTCTATACCTCACTGCAAGCAGACCAGACATTTCATATGCAGTGTGAGTATGTGCAAGATTTCAGTTAAAGCTGAAGCAGTCTCACCAAGAAGCAACTAAGAGGATAATCAGATACCTTAAGTCTACTATCAATGTTGGACTATGGTATCCCAAGGATGGTAATTTTGAATTCTCAAGATATTCAGATGCAGAATTTGCAGGATGCGAGATTGACAGGAAAAGCACCAGTGGAACGTGCCAATTCCTAGGAAGCAGACTGATATCATGGTTCTACAAGAAGCAGGTATCCAACTCAATTTCCACAACCGAGTCAGAGTACATAGCTGCAGGCAAATGTTGTGCACAAATCCTATAGATCAGACAATAGCTAAGGGACTACAACATCACTGCAAATGAAGTCCCAATATGGTGTGACAACAATAGTGCAATTGCGATAACAAACAATCCAGTATTGCACTCAAGGACAAAGCACAATGATGTGAAACATCATTTCATCAGAGACCATGTGCTAAATAAGAGAGTTAGAGTGGAAAGAGTCGGCACGAAATTCCAAATTGCTGACATATTCACAAAACCTTACCAGAAGAAAGGTTTCTGGAGCTAAGCAGGGAACTTGGTCTACTAAATTGGGAATCTAGTACGGACGAGAAAGCTACCTGATGATCAGACCAGACGGCAAGAAAGTTACCTAATGTGGAGACCAGGCGAGAAAATCTACCTGATGCATAAATCTACCTGATGTGGAGACCAGACGAGAAAGCTACCTGATCAGACCAGACAAGGAAATGTTAGCTGACATCAACCACGGCTGCTAACTCCAGGTCGTGGGTCGGATAATTAACCTCGTAAGGTCTCAATTGCCGTGAAGCATAGGCAATAACCTTCCCATTCTGCATTAATACACATCCAAGACCGTGTCCGGATGCGTCACTATAAACCACGAATCCTTCTGTCCCGTGTGGCAAGGAAAGTACAGGTGCTGAAATTAACCGGCTCTTGAGTTCCTCAAAACTCCGCTGAAAGGAAAGTACAGGTGCTGAAATTAACCGGCTCTTGAGTTCCTCCAAACTCCGCTGACACGTGTCGGACCACGTGTACTTCTTATCCTTTCGCAAAAGGTCCGTCAAAGGTTGAGCAATTTTAGAAAATCCCTCCACAAACCACCGATAATAACCGGCTAATCCGAGAAAGCTTCGGATTTTCTTAACATTCTTCGGAGGTAACCAATATTGGATAGCCTCCGTCTTCTGAGGATCAACACGCACTCCATCTGATGAAATTACATGCCCGAGAAACGTTACTTCGGACATCCAGAACTCACATTTGGAAAACTTTCCATAAAGTTGTTCTCGTCTCAACACGTCGAGAACCTGATGAAGGTGAACCTCGTGCTCCTCTCGGTCACGAGAATAAATCAAAATGTCATCGATGAAGACAACAACAAACTGATCCAAAAAGTCAATGAAAACCCGATTCATTAACTCCATGAATACTGCAGGTGCATTAGTTAACCCAAACGGCATTACCACGAACTTATAATGACCATAGCATGTACGAAATGCTGTCCTTGTGATATCTGACTCTTGAATTCGCAACTGATGATATCCAGATCTTAGGTCGATCCTGGAAAATATTGAAGCTCCCTGAAGTTGATCTAAGAGATCATCAATACGGGGTAGAGGATACTTATTCTTGATCGTCACCCTATTCAACTCCCGATAATCAATACACAAGCGAAATGAACCATGCTTCTTTTTCACAAACAACACTGGTGCTCCCAACGGGGACGCACTCGGTCGGATATAACCTTTCTCGAACAATTCCTCAAGTTGATTCTTCAACTCCTGCATTTCGGTCGGGGCCATCTGGTACGGTGCCTTCGATATTGGAGACGTACCAGGCTCCAACTCAATCGTGAATTCCACATCTCTCTGTGGAGGCAAACCGGGTAACTCGTCTGGAAATACATCTGCATATTCCCTCAGTACCGGAATATCCGTCAACATTATTGGTGATTTCTCGGTTTTGGTCATATAACACCAATAATCAATACACCCATGACTGAGTAATTTCACTGCTTTCATCAAGTTGATGACTCTCCCGGAACAACTAGGAGTACTCCCCTGAAAAACACATTCCACCTCATCCTATGAAATGATAGTGACCATACGCTTACGGACACTAATGATGGCATCGTGACGATCCATCCAATCAATACCCAAGATGACGTTGTCTCTTAGCAAATCTACCACAATAAGGTCTGCTAGGCATACACGGCTATGAAGCTAAATCGGACAATTCTGAATCTCACGATTCCCGATAATTCTTCTACCATCAGGTAGACCAATGACATAAGGCTCATAACTAGTAGCACTACCCAGACGTAGTCTACTCAAACATGACTCGGAAATGAACGAATGCGATGCACCAGTATCAAAAAGGGTACACACATGTTGAGATAGAATATCGAGTGTACCTGAGATCATCCGGGCCTCTGGATCGTCGGTCTTCTTCATCTCATAAATTCGGGGCTTGCTAGTCCCGGCACCGGACGCTCCCATCTAATGACTAAAGGCTCCACCTTTATTCGCTCCTGTCGTCTTGAACGACGCAGACTGAGTGGCCTGATTATGAACAGCTGACTGCTTCGGGGCCTGAGATGACGCCAGAGTAGGTTTGGAGTCCCTTCGGCAAAAACGGGCCTTATGCCCAGCAATCCCACAGTTATGACACGTGACAGTCTGCCTCGGGCACTTGGTGCTGACATGACCAAGATCCCCACAGTTAAAACAGGTGATGGCCGAACTGGCCGCTCTGGACTGCGATTCCGCCGGTCTGGGCGCCACAGGAGGTCGCTCAGAGAAAGTAGTGCCCGCACGAGGCTTCTTGAAGGTTGTCTGACCGCCTTCAGACTGATTACGATTCTTCGATTTCTTGCTAGCAGATGAAGGTTGCTGCTTAGCAATCTCTTTAGTAGTGAGCTGATAAGTAAGAGCCTTCTCAATGAATTCGGCCAGAGTGGTGCAATTATGATTAAGTAACTACATCCGCATACGGGGTTTCAGCCTCTTGCTGAAATACTTAATCTTATCTGCCTCAGAGTGAATGATAGATGAGGCGAACGGAAGAAGTTCCTGAAATTTATCGGCAATGGCGAGAACATCCTCGTCCACTGAGGGGTCAGGAGTGAGTAATTCTGATAGCTTGGACTCTCTGAGTGGGGCCGGATAATACCTCTCCATCATGAGAGTCTTGAATTGATCCCAAGTACATGATCTATCGGTGGGCTTCAACGACAACCACCAAGAATGAGCATTCTTACCCAGATAGTAAGCCGCAACTGAAACTTTGTGTCCTTCGGGACACTCTACCATAGCAAATAACTTCTCGAAATGCTCGAGCCAATGAACAATATCCGCCGGCTCAGATGAGCCCTCAAATGTGGGTGGCCTTTGGCGAGAGATGTCGCCGATGATACTCCCACACTCCTCTCTTGCCTCTGAGGTGGCGGCGGAGGAGCCTGTTGATTTTGATTAGCTGAGTTATGCATCGTCTCCATCAGTTGTGTCATCTGAGTCATTTGGGCCATCATGCCCTGCATAAAATCGAGTGGGTCAACCCCAACACCTTCTGACTGAGCCGTGTCCCGGGTATGACTCCTCGATAATGAATGATCACGTCCAGGTGAATGAGTGGCAGCGTCGCTGCTTGATGAGTTAGCATTATTCCTCGCGTTCGGGTGAATGCGAGCTCTCGGGACTCGGCCCGCACCACGGCCTTGTCCTCCGCGTCTTCTGCCTGCTCTCTCCATACTGAAGTAGGAAAGTCACATGATGATTATATCTCTCGCATGAATATCACAATATGATTACGTCATGAAATGATGACAATGAGCATACGCGCTCTAGCACAGTGATTACATGAATGATTAACTGAGGTGAGATGATTATCTGATGAAATTCTCGAAATGATTATCTTGAACAAGTTAACAAGATTTATGATATGATCCTCCAGATCAACAACTGAACTGTGAAATGAACTGAGTGATTATTGAGTTAACATGATCGTCCTGATCAAAATGAATGATGATGAGGATTGTTTACTAATGAATGATGAATGCATGATTCTTATTGCTAGAAATTTTAGCATGTCGTTAGAAATCTTACTGTTCTTTCGGTCTGATTAGCTCGGCATTTGCACAGGTCACACGTGACGCGAAAGTCCAATGATACTAGTCCGATGATGATGATTTCAAATGAGACATGACTCGGAAGGTAGTATTCAAAACCACGCTCCGATACCAACTTTGTAACACCCTAAACTAGGCGGATATTACAGTGCCGTGGATCCCCGACTGGGCCCCACCAGGCAAATGAAACTGATGAATTAATTAATATAATTGCAGTACCGAACCACATTATATTACCAAATAATCCGATGAGGAGTTTAAGTATAAAACACCAGGATAATACCGAATACTAGTATATTTTATATGAAGATAAAATACACAACACTAAATGAAACGGAGTATCCAAATGGAAATCTGCAGCAGAAAATAAATGACAACAACATGAATGACTGAAAGGATCGGGGCCCCCTGATAGTATCACTGGGACTCCACGCCGTCAACATGCTCTTCCCGTGCCTTTGCCTTGCCGTGACCTGAAAACAAAATCCCCCAATGGGTCAGTTACACAGAACAACAATCCTCAAGGGTTGAAAATACACAATCATGATATATCTTTAGTTATGAAATATCCTAGTTATGAATTAAGCTGAAGAGGAGTATCATAGTACGCCCGTAATGTTCTGTGCAAGTGTACAAGACGAATGACCGGACAAACCCGTCCTTGTACCTAATTAGTCTCACGGAGGTAATCGTTACCATGTGCACAGTCCAATGTATCGATCCCAATACATGACCATCGCGTGCTCGACTAGAAATTCCACACATCCGCACCCGGCCACGCAATATGAACCCAGAAGGTCATATGAACGAGAATGACCAAAATGAATATCAATGAATTGTAATATCCGCAATTTCGATTTCCGGTAATTTTATTTTTTTGACGAAAGTCCATCTTAGTGACTCTATTGTGACTGTTTCGTCATTCCGAGAATGATTAATTCTACACTTTTTGTCATCCGAGTCCATTTCGGTGTCGTTTTGTTGAGTTCCGTGTCCTTAATCGTCCGGACGAAGGAGTTATGGTCAAAATAGCTAAGACTGCACCGTGTGCCTTTTGATGCTGGAGCGGGCTGTACCGCGGGCCGCGGCCCTTTCTGGCCGGGCCGCGGCACAAAACTAATTTCTGGGCCGATACTGGCCGCTAGCGCACGCTAGGCTACACTAGTATAAATATGACCGAGCAGTCATATTTTCACCCATTTTTCATTTCTTTCCCTTCCTGTCTGCGGCTGGAGTCTTGGAGGTGTCGAAGATATGTTGTTATACTATGATTCCACGAAGTTTGGAAGCTCATATCATCTATTGATCGGTCCATAACATCCTTCAATCCAGCGAATCAAGGTTAGTTTTCCTAAAACCTTAGTTTTTGGGAAATTGGGGGTTTTGCTTGATTTCGCCCGTTTGATCCGTGATAACTTATATTTGTGATGGATTGATGATTATTAAGTTGTATTATATCGAATCCCTTGTTTTTACACGGTTGGATTTGTTGTGTCAAGAATTAACACCTTCCGACCGGCGATCGCCTCGGAGGTCGGGCGACCGAGTCACTGCCGAGCAGCCAAGGCAGATCGGCCGACCAGCGACCAGGCGACCGAGCCTTTACCCAGCGGACAAGCTAGACTGGCCAACCAAAGGTCCCAGGACAAGTCCCGGTGCCGAGCGATCGACCTCAGATACGATCGCCTCTCGGTACTCGGCGACCGACTCCTGGCGATCGACTAGCGGACGATCCTCTCTCGGCATCTGTCGATCGACCCTTGGTGACCGACCTCTCTCGGCACCTGCCGACCTACCCTTGGTGACCGACCATTTCCGACCCTCAGCAACTGGCCGATGGCGACCTCTGATGACCAACTAGAGACGACTACCTCATGTCGATCAGCGCCGATGGCCATCCAGTCGGCAAAGACCGAGCCTCAAGACTGGCACCACGTGCAAGGGCCAAGACAAGATCCGCGAATCACGGGTCATTGACCACAGCCTGGCAGAATCTCTCCACCAGCCGACAAGCCGCCGAAAGCTGTCAGTAGGGCCACATGAGACAGTGATTCCGCCGAAAGTTGTCAGTAGGACCACATGTGACATTGACTCTGGACGCGTGCTGGCTCCTCATTGGATAGCCCAGCTGGCGCCAGCACCTCTTCCTTGGACTTTAGCCCGACAGCCCAAGAGGTCGCCCCATTATAGTATTGGCCGGCAGACGATCGCCCCATTATTATAATGGCCGGAAGGCGATCGCCCGCCTAAGGACAAGACCCGGCTGTCCCTATATAAACAAGGCACCCTGCACTCGGCCACTTCTTCTGCAATATCGCGATTTAAACATACAATACAAAAACAATATACAGCACTTGGCTATCTCCAACTCTTGGCAACAGCTATCATTCGGTCTTACTTCTCCCGGCCTATCTCATCCAGCAGATTATCGGCGGGGACGAAGAACACCGAGCTTCGCTCAAGAGCCGGATTAACAGAGTCTTTTTACACTCATTGTATTCAGATTTCTCTCATTAATACTTGTATCCACGAATATTTGTATTAATAACATCTCGCGAGAGCATTCAAGCCCGGGCCTAACAAACCCGGCAAATCTTGTATTATTTATCTTCTCTCGGAAGGGCTCCCGCAATTGTTGTTTGTTGTCCGTCTCCAGCAGTATTTAATCTTCGGATAGATATTTTGGGCAACAACAATTGGCGCTAGAAGAAGGGCATCCAACCCTCGAATTTTTATACCTACCGTCCCGAAGAACACTCACTGTTCTCGGGGCAGATACTTGAAGTGACACTCACTGCACTTCAAAGAAATCCTTCAGAAATCATGTCTTCCGCCTCCGCGTCGAAGAAAGCCGCTGACCCGGCTGCGGACCCTGTTCCGTCCTGGTCCGAGCCGCACCGATGGTGGAAGGTAGCCGCCGCGGTCGGGACGCTCGATCCGTCCGGGGACGGCGGCCCGAGCCTCTCGCTCGATTCGGGCCCAACCAATGAATGATCGAAGAGGCCATAGCCGTCCTTCAGGAGCGACGGAGTACTCTTGACGTGCCTCCTGCTATCACCCCCTCGATCTCCCGCCGGAAGTCCAAGCGGAAGCTCAAGGCATTACTGGCCGAGCGATCGCCAGGAGGCTCTCGCCCGCAAGAAGAGGCGCTCGGCAGCCGGGGCACGTCTGTCTTCGATCGCCTAGGCAGTGACCCGACCTGGCGACCGGGCCAGTCCGGCCCCAGCTACGAGACGACGGAGTTTGAATCCGTCACCAGGAGCTCAGCCTACCCGGCTCCCAGAAGGCAATCCAGCCGCCTGGCTCCCGCTCACCAAATTCCCGAGGTCGGCAGCAGCGGAGTCCGGAGATCGGTACACGATCGCCTCGGCTCCCGCTCCCAAAGCCGATCCACAAGCAACCGAGCCGTGGCGATTGCCGCATTGCAACGTCAGATCGACGACGTGAAGGCGCTCCTGCAATCCGGGGCAGGCGCCGTGAAGACGATCGCCGCGCCAAGCGAGCCGCTCACGATCGACATCGAGCTCGCCCCGGTGCAGCACAAGATCGTTCCTCCTCAGACACCCATGTACTAGGGGCGATCGGACCCCCAAACACAACTGCACAAGTTCAACATCTACATGACCGGGTGTGGGGCATCAGACGCGACCCGGTGCCAAATGTTCCCTCTGACGCTGGACGACCTCGCCCACCGGTGGTACACCTCATTGCCACCTCGGTCCATTGGCTCCTTTAACGAGCTGGCGCACGTCTTCACAGAATACTTCGCCACCAGGGCCGCTCGGCCAGAAGGTCCCCATCACATGTGGCGGATCAAGCAAGGGGAAGAGGATTCCGACTCGGACTACATCGATCGGGTTGATATGATCATCCTCAACGGCGAGCCCGTAAGCGATGAGACCGCCCTCTACGCGGTCCTAGGAGGTTTTCAGGGCTTCTCGCCTATGTTCAGACATCTCACGAAGACCCTACCGACGACCTACGCAGCCTTCCGGGCCAGAGCCGCAGATTTCCTGTCCAGGCAAAGGCTTCTTCTTGGCCTAGGAGTAGAGCAATCGGCGCCCGCTCAACGACCTCCAGTCTACCAGCCCGATCGCTACTATCCAGCAGGGTCGGAGGACTCGCTCACCGCATACAGTCCACCATTTTAAATGAGGGACTAACTCCCGCCCGATCGCCGATATCGACCTACGAATAAAGCGATCGGCTGCCGAGCGGCGATCGCCAGTCTTCCGGCCCGATCGCCGATCATCACGCTACATCATCAGCAATCCGGCGGACACGATCGCCATCTACAGTCCAGCATCTAACATGACAGACTAAGGCATAAGATCGCCTCCACCGCACATCATAAAGCCATGGCCCTGGCAGTCGATGGAACCGGCTGCTTCGGCCATGCAAGGTCCCTTTCGGCCGAGATCGCCCGCCCTTCGTTTAAATACGAGGCTGGCGTAGTTTGAGGGCTCTCCAACATTAATCAGTGGACACATGCCACAACCCCCGTCTCAACGTACACCGTCAAGGTCGGCCATCTCCATGGCTGGCCGAGGTGGAAGCAGAGCTAACAAGCCGCGGGCGTGGAGTTGATTCATCCGACGCTACCCCGCGCAAGGACTCCTCTAGACCGAGACCGCACGCCCTTCGTTTAAATACGAGGCGAGGCGCAGCCTAACAGAGGACCCTCATAATAAAGTGAGTCACGAGACACTCAATGTATTCGCGCATCAAGACACGGTCATGGAGTCGGTCCATCGATCTCCGCGACTGTGCACGATTCCTCAAACAAAGCGAAACCACCAAGTTTCCGTGGGGGATCGGCCAATGTTGTTTTTGCAGGTACAAGACCAAAAGATGGCTAGCCAATCGACCATGATAGCCCAAGTCCGAATCCTAAGTCAGCTCAGATCGCCCGTCCTCATCCATGCACGATCAGCAGCAAGAACCACCTCGCCCCATGTCTTCAACATAGGAGCAAGCTGGGGGGCAATTGTTGTGTCAAGAATTAACACCTTCCGACCGGCGATCGCCTCGGAGGTCGGGCGACCGAGTCACTGCCGAGCAGCCAAGACAGATCGGCCGACCAGCGACCAGGCGACCGAGCCTTTACCCAGCGGACAAGCTAGACTGGCCAACCAAAGGTCCCAGGACAAGTCCCGGTGCCGAGCGATCGACCTCAGATACGATCGCCTCTCGGTACTCGGCGACCGACTCCTGGCGATCGACTAGCGGACGATCCTCTCTCGGCATCTGCCGATCGACCCTTGGTGACCGACCTCTCTCGACACCTGCCGACCGACCCTTGGTGACCGACCATTGCCGACCCTCAGCAACTGGCCGATGGCGACGTCTGATGACCAACTAGAGACGACCGCCTCATGTCGATCAGCGCCGATGGCCATCCAGTCGGCAAAGACCGAGCCTCAAGACTGGCACCACGTGCAAGGGCCAAGACAAGATCCGCGAATCACGGGTCATTGACCACAGCCTGGCAGAATCTCTCCACCAGCCGACAAGCCGCCGAAAGCTGTCAGTAGGGCCACATGAGACAGTGATTCCGCCGAAAGTTGTCAGTAGGACCACATGTGACATTGACTCTGGACGCGTGCTGGCTCCTCATTGGATAGCCCAGCTGGCGCCAGCACCTCTTCCTTGGACTTTAGCCCGACAGCCCAGGAGGTCGCCCCATTATAGTATTGGCCGGCAGACGATCGCCCCATTATTATAATGGCCGGAAGGCGATCGCCCGCCTAAGGACAAGACCCGGTTGTCCCTATATAAACAAGGCACCCTGCACTCGGCCACTTCTTCTGCAATATCGCGATTTAAACATACAATACAAAAACAATATACAGCACTTGGCTATCTCCAACTCTTGGCAACAGCTATCATTCGGTCTTACTTCTCCCGGCCTATCTCATCCAGCAGATTATCGGCGGGGACGAAGAACACCAAGCTTCGCTCAAGAGCCGGATTAACAGAGTCTTTTTACACTCATTGTATTCAGATTTCTCTCATTAATACTTGTATCCACGAATATTTGTATTAATAACATCTCGCGAGAGCATTCAAGCCCGGGCCTAACAAACCCGGAAAATCTTGTATTATTTATCTTCTCTCGGAAGGGCTCCCGAAATTGTTGTTTGTTGTCCGTCTCCAGCAGTATTTAATCTTCGGATAGATATTTTGGGCAACAACAGGATTGCCGAGGATTTGTCGTTTTATTGAGTTTCTAATCGACGCATTGAAGGTGTTCGATAAAATGTCACAAAGGGGATTCGGGTGTTCTACGATTATTCTTCCTAGTTAGATCGTCAATTTATTCATGGTATGATATTATGGTCAGGTTCCTTGCGAAGAACTTGAGTCGGAACCCTTCCGTTCGCCGTTTCCCGATCGGTTGTGTTACCGCCATTTCCGCCGGAGAGTTGTGGGCGTTCGAGGTTTTCCGGTTGAGCCATGTTCGTCGGAGTGTACGGTATCAACTATTGAGGCAAATATTTTGCCCATACATTACGTGTTTTGGTGGATATAATGGTTGGTAATCAACGATATGTGCTAAACGAATTGTTTACAACCATTTTTCTAAAAAAATCGGTATATTTACAATCATGGTTTTATTAAAACATGATTCTTGTGTTCAGGAATTAATGTGCTTAATTGACTATGCGTGTTGGTGTCGAGTATCGGATCACCTTATTTTCGAGTGATGCCATTATGTGTGATTTTGTTGTTGGTAAGTTAAAGTTCAATTATTTGTTAAGATTTCGTGTGGAGTCATGCGGATGTGTGTGAATATGTGAGCTTGTGTGATATTGGTAGTGTCGTTTGGTGCTGTTTAGATAGTGTGCTTCTTTGTTAATTGTATAAGCTTTGAGTCATGAGTATGTGTTGGATAAGTTGGCCATTCTAGCAAATACCTTGACTATATATATTGCGATTGACTCTTGAGGATTGTGGTTTTGGAAATGTGAATTGATAAGACTTGTATGGTTGTTCTCGGGTACTCTCACTCGGGGATTGACTCGACGGGGTCACACGAGGACCTGGTGGCTTAGCAGCTGGACCGGGTCGCGAGGGTTACTTCGAGTGGGCATTCTCACCTGGAGATTGCTCGACGGGGCACACAGGGACTTGGTGGCTTGGGGGCCGGACCGGGTCGCGAGAATTGCCAGAATATTTGTACTGATGATTAATTATGATATGTCCGGAGTATCACAATGATTGGTGCCCGGGGTCGAGAGACATTATATATCGAGTCTTGGTGTTTGGCTAAAATGGCATAAAAATAATGTGTTATGTGTAATGTGTCGAAGGAAGTGAATTGAAGTTGATGATCGGGTCGTGGACCCTGTGTTTTGTGACTGGAATGATTGGGTCGTGGACCCTGTATTTTGTGACAGGAATGGTTGGGTCGTGAACCCCGTGTTTTTGTTAACGGGTTTGCATTTTGGTAAATGAACTTTGGGGCTGTGACCCTAAGTGGCTTTCAAAGAATTAAGAACCTTACAATCGCAAATGTTTTCAAAACTCCTGAGATTTGAAAATGTTTTCAAAGTGCTTTCTTGTTTTGGTTTCTACTTTCAAGACTTGAACTATTTTTAATTAAACAAAATATCTCTAGAAGTCTTGTATTGTATTCTCGGAATGTGTTATGTATGGCTCGTATTTGCACTTTATACTTGTACTAGCAAAACAGTGGAGTTTTGCTAACCCCCGAGTATTCGGGGGTGGATGTCTGTTTTTGCATCCAGGTACATGCATGTTTGGGAGCAAAACACAGGATCGGCGCGAAGGATGATGGAAGGCGAATGATACTAATCACACGAAGGCCAGTGTTGGATGCAGTCAGTCGGAGTTTGTGTATGGTCTTTCTTCTGTCGTACTTTTGGTATGAGTCGAGATAGAAATGTGCATTTTGACTTGTATGTTTGTGATGAAAGACCAAGTTAGTATGTTGATTTGGTATTTTATCATGTCGGTATGTAATGAGTTGTGTTGTTTGGATGTCTACCCTGGTGTATCCTCACGGAGAGGGTCTGCGGCGTGTAATATTCTCGGTTTGATTATGGGGGTGTTACATGAATAATAATCCGACAAGGTCAACAATGACTCACCGAGATGAAAATAATAGTGAAGTGAATGATAGCTCAATGAAATGATTGGAACCATCGTTCCTTGTTAATGAAGTGATTATTCGACAATTACAAGTCTCAATACGGTTAATACAATGATGAATGAGTTATGATTATGAATGAACAACAACAAAAGAAATGAATATCCTTTTAACCGAGTAAGAATTAACTTACACAACACCGATGAAGAATGTTCTTTCACGAACAACGCCCTAAATGAGATGTTGGTCGCTCGAAACAACCTTGAATAACACAATTACCAACAATCCGATATACGAATCAAACACGATTACAACAAACTCAAAGCGTCAATACGACTAAACCAAGTTCATTGGGGCATTATATCGAATACGTTGTGGCCAATCTTCGATTGTTTACAAGCAAACCTCAATTATACCAATATCAAATCCCCAAGAAGTGTTTCAAACCATCAAAACATCTTCAATATGATCAATAATCTAAAATGAATATCCAAATTCTTGATTACAACAACAATTAATCGAAAACCCCCAAATCCAACTCAATATTCAAAGTGGTCTTGAATAATGCTTCAATAATCCATTTGAATAATCATACATATCCATAATCATGCGTACATCACTTCATACAACATGATTTTAACCTCCAAAACATCATATCTCAATACAAAATCGAAATCCAAGATGTTGAAGAAATTACCTCTTGAAGATCCAACCACTTCGATCCGATGAACACGAGTTAAATCGATTATCCAAGCTTCCCAAATGAATGAAGATGATGAAAATCTAACACTCAAGTGATTGATGATGGAAAATCCCTCCCTCAAGCTCTCTCTCGGAACAAGGTGAAAGAAATGGTGAAAATGATGAAAACGTCCCGGCCAAGTCCTTATAAACTGCCGGAAGTTACGGCCGTAACTCGACCTTCTTACGGCCGTAACATCCCAGGTCAACGGCTTTACGGCCGTAACCAGCCAACTCGTACGGCCGTAACTCGGCTTCGTCCAAACACCTGCCGACAGCCTTACGGCCGTATCCGCACCTGACTTACGGGCGTAACCCATCCGACACGGCCGTATCTGGCCTAACTTACGGGCGTAAGCCCCCTTCGTCGAAACTGACCAGGCACCCTGCCTGCAACGTACGGCCGTATCCGGCCAAGCCTTAGGGCCGTACCTTCCTCGTCTTACGGCCGTATGCCGCAACCCTTATGGCCATAAGTCCTTCTCGTCCGACAAAACCTGAAATTTACGAATACCACTTACGGCCGTATCCTGCCCATCTTACGGCCGTAACTCGCCTTCGGCCAAAAATGCCTGGACACCCTCCTCGACACGTACGGCCGTATCCGGCCAAGCCTTACGACCGTACTTGCTCATCTTACGGCCGTATGCCGCAACCTTACGGCCGTAAGTCCCGTTCGTCCAAAATGGCCTGAAATCAACGAATGCCTGTTATGGCCGTATCCGACAATCCTTACGGCCGTAACTCGTTGCTGGACAAGGTGAAAATCTGATAACTCCGATTTCTCGCTACGATTGATGAATGATCCGACATACCATACGTATGTGAAAGTGAACAAGTCCAACACATGCCAAAGATGATACTTCCAGTACAAGACTACCAATCACGATGAAAATGATAATACTCCCGTGTCGATCTATAAATGGAGATGAAATGATGATCGGTAACTGATATACGGTTATAACATGCCAACAGTGCACGCAAATGAATGAATCATGAATGATGAGTGATTAATAATGAGTGAAAATTACTGACTGAATAATACTGAATGAAAATAAATGAATTACAACCGGGTATTACAAGTCGAGGCCACTAGAGTTCGGTACATGATGTGTACGAACAATGCGTGTGGTCTGGGTAGGGTCCGTCGAGGCCTCTGGAGTTCGGTAATGATGTGTACGAATAGTGATCATGTAATAGTGATTGATTGGGTAGTGTTTAAAAGTTGGGTCACGGACCCATGTTGATATCTCAACTAGTGTGTTTTGAAACGAGAATCGCGCTGCGACCCTAACGCTTTTGAAAAGGTTTTGTAAATTGGGACTCGAGGTCCAAAAGAATTTCTATTTTAAAAATCCGTGATATGATGAGTTCTTTTCCAATACTTCTTTGCTTGAGTTCGAAATTCTAAAACTTCTCGGGAACATTTTGATAGTTGATTTCCGTATCAAATTCGTGGTTACAATTTACTTGTTGCATTTCGTATCATATTATACTTGCACTAGCAAAATAGTGGAATCTTGCTACCCCCGAGTAATCGGGGGTTGGATGTCTGTTTTGTGTCTAGGTGCTTGCAGGTTCGGGGAGCAGTCACAGGATCGGTACAGGAAGCGACGGGCTACGATACTAATCGAGAGTTGGGAGTTAAGAGTTATGTTGTATCGTCAGAGTCGTATTCCGCCTTCCGCTATTTTGTATCTTTACCCCTGCGTGGGCATTCATTGTAAGGAGTTGTATTTTTCTGTTTACATTAGTCGTACAGCCTCACCGGTCCGTGTAGTTGTTTATAATTGACCTTAATGGTCTGTATCATTGTATTGTTTACCCCGGTCGGGTAAACACTTGGTCATTTTTTGATGTTTAGCCTGGTAGATCCTTATGGGAAGGATCACGTGTAATATTCTCATATGGTTTTGGGGGTGTTACAGCATATCTATACATGTAAAGTTTGTTATGCAAGACTAGGTGCTCGAAAGGAATTTTATGGTACTAAAAAAATGTTTTTTTTAAAGGTCAGGTCGCTATTACGCCTTATTTCTTGGGAGATCAAGACAATTTCGTATAGGGCTTTGTGAAAAATTTTGAATATAGGGCTCGTCGCTCAAATTCCTTAGTTAAGAATTTTTTTCAAAATATAAACACTTCCAAATAAGAATAGATTTATCTCAAATTCCACCCTTTGCACATATTTTCAAAGAGTTTTTAAAATATTTGAGGAAAATTTAGTATTCAAGTCAATTAAGAAATCAAATATCATTTCCTTCTTTAAGTGAACATACCATACGCCCAATCAGTCAACAGTAAGCCATTCTCACTTCTCATACCATTCAATCAGTTCATGCTAAACACTTACCAATTGTTTCCATTGATAATACATTCTTATTCCCGGACTTATCCTCCTCGACATAACTCAATGAATACTACAATGGCTAGCATTTTAACCGTCTAAATCATTTTTCCAAATGCTATCCTATTCCAAAACTTTACTCTAGGTCCATAGATCGTATTAATAATACTTCAAAAACTCTTTCAAAATATAACCTGCAGTTATCTTCACAAATATTTTAAATATTAATTATCAAAAATGTATAAATCATTTTGATTCAATTGTGGAAATGGTATATTTGGAGAACGCGGAACTTCTTCATTCGCCACTATATCATTGTTTTTGTAACATTTCTTTTGAAATTTTATTTTTTTACAATTATTTCTCGGTTGTACACTGAAGTAGATATGTCAAAAATAAAATTTTTCTCCACCTCCCCAAAGTACTAAAATTCCTTTCATAGAACATTCGAAATTTTATGTCACTACTCTGAAATAATTAGTCGTACTGTCTCATAAAAATAATTTATTTAAAAATAATAATTTATACGAGCTTTTGTACCATTGAGTACTCGGATTCAAACATCACTTAACATAATCCACTGCTACTATTAAAATTTCAAGGTATCTAAACGATTATAACCCAAAATATTTCCGATCTCAAACCGAATCATAAGTCCAAGAATTCACTTTCAAGTCTAAAGACATTAAAGTCTATGCACCCAAATAAATTTCCAAAATCGATAATATCATGTTCAAACAAATACTAATAAAGTACCAAAATATCCAAATAGTACCTTGTATATCTTCTCTTGACATAGTGAAGTATATAAATACTCAGAAATTCCTAGAAAACTTCACCCAAACATACCCGAACCATCAATCCATGATCACTCGTCACAAACGTCCATTTTAACGCATCCACATACACATAAAAGATTCACAAAAGTACATAATATCACAAATAAAGAGGAGACTTACATTCAGAGGCCGCATGAAGATGTTGACGGCTCAGTAATATTATTCACGACTGACGGCCATCACAACTCGACACGACATACGACCCAAATCGACCCAAAAGCCTAGGTTTCCGCAATCTGGCTCTGATACCATATTATGTAACACCCTCGAGATATTCAGGGCATATTACAACGCCATAAATTCTTCCACATGGATTTACTAGGCTAACGACAACAAACATTATGAATTTTGGACCAACAAGGTCAAACCAATATGAAATACACTCTAGATTTATGATAATATTACAAAAATCCAGGTACTGTACAAAGCCCGCAAAATGAAACACTCAGCATACTCGAATACTAAAATATTTGAGTCATACTTAATACAAATAACGACTCTCGACGCATAGTGTCACTATTGCTCGACCTCTTCATGATGGCCTTGTGTTGTTCCTCTCGATCACATAACGTGGAATCATACAAGACATGTCCACCCGCAAAAGGGGGTTAGCAACTCGGATTTGCTAGTATAAGTATGGTGAATGCATGATGTAAATTTCATAGTATCAACAATCAAGAAAAACCTCACAAAACCTATTACACTCATCGCAATCAACCATATATCATGTAGAATAGTTCACCACGAGAACACTAGTCAAATAAATAGGAGAATTTTCATAAAGAAATAGTAGAAGTTAGAGAGACATTTTATATTTCATAAATAGTTCAAAAGAAAGCAATTGTAGTTGTAAATATAATTTAAATCATCTTTTAAAAAATATTAAGGTTCTCGAGTGGGTTTACAAAAACAGGAATTATTTGGGGTTTATCCCCGAGTAATACTTTCAATACACTTAGGGTCTTCCACACAAAAATATATTTCTTCGTCGAAACCTTTTGGAGTCCTTGGCCTAAAATGAATAATCTCATCTCGAAACCGCTCGATCCCTCGACCCAATATCAAAATCAAATACATCAATTATTATCCGTGTTTCCACATCAAAGGCCATGGAAACCCTTAGAGGCCTCGTCACAATCACACAAGTATCCTCCGCTCTGAAGCATGCCAGGATCCCCACATTGACATCCACACACCGGCATTCACTATCTGCCAGGGCCGTCCCTTAAAACCATGTAACCGCACCGCATCACTTCACGACGGGAGCCGCCCCTTGAATTCGCACATTAGGTAATATTATCGTACACCACTAGACAGAAGACACTCATTGCAGCGTACACAACCGGCGACACTCCCGGCCCTCCTTGACTTTGGATACGACTCACCACATAGGCAAACAAACAAGTTTCTCACAATACAACACCTCAATAATTAAATTAACAAATCTTCACCATATAGGATCTACAATTACTCAAGAGTTCCAAGCACGGATAACACATCATCAATCAATAAGATTGTTAAACTGTAATACCCACACTTTTTATTTTATTTAATTCGGTTGTCGTGTGGTTACCGACTATATTTTTTTATTTCTAATAGTTGAGCATTCTCTTGAATTAATTTTTGTTGAATGATATGTACCTTTTTGTGTGGATGTTAATTATTAAATGTAGTTTTGCATCGTACATATCGTCCCATTGGCGTATCGAGAATTAAGTTTGATTTTAATCTACATTCTTAGAAGAAGTATACCAAAATTAGGAGTTGATATAAATTACGATATTTTTGTGCCTTTCGAACACTGTTAACCTAATTTCTATTTCCCTAAACCCATTTTAAGGTTGAGCCAATTGGCCCACCACCAACACTTTCCAAGTTATCTATATAGAAGTAGATCGAGAGGAAGGGTTTTCTTCATTAGTTTTCCTCTTCCTTTTTTCGCTATGCACTTTCCTCTCTCTCCCAACAATCAACCCATCTCTTTCCTTCACATCAGCGCTCGATTCAGAACTTCTTTTACTCCTTCACAGTAGAGATGAACGATGGAGGTATGGGATAGATTTTCGACGGGACATAGTGGCTTAGGCCAGGGACGGTGAATGGTCGTTGAGGAAGGGACTGCCGGCTGTTGTCGTTCGCGGAGGCTCGGGGTGGGTTTCCAATGGTGGATATGTGGGTCAGGACTCTGCTTGCGCAAATTTCTGGCGTGTGTCCGGCCAGGTTGGGTAGGCACTGATTCTGGCGGGCCCAGTGGTTCTCAGATCTAGATCCAGTCAGTTTTTGGAAGGTTAACGATGGTGGCTCTAGAATTCAAAATAATTGATTGTGTCTCCGGCGTTGAGTTAGGTATCTCTGATCGTGGCCAACCTGAGTTGGAGCTAGATGAGGCCCGGCGGGTCTGATTGTCGGCGATAGGTTCCGGTGATGTATGAGGCGACGATGGGAGTTGAGTTTCTAGTCGACCTGTGTGTAGGTGCAGTTTGTGTTGGTGTGTCTCCCTGTGTGTGCATATCCGTGTGTGTGAGTTTCTGAGTGTGTGTGTGTGTAAGTATATGTGTGTTTATGTAGGTTTGTGTGTGAAGTTGTATGTGTGTGGGTGTGTGCAGTGTGTCTATATGTGTGATTGTCTGTGTGTTTGTTTCTGGGTTTGTGTATGGTGTCTGTACCTTATTTTCTTTATGTGTGTGTGTTGTGTATATATATGTGTGGGGGGGGGGGGGGTGTCCGTGTCTATCTGTGTGAGTATGTTCGTACAGTGTTTGTGCATGTGTGCTGTATACATATATATATATAATATATATTATATGTACATGTGTGTGTATGTGTTCGTGTTGTAGTTTTGGACTCGGAAGGCATATGCGTGGATGATGGTTTTGATAATTTGGTATACAAATGGATGAGTATATTTGGACCTGTGGAGTGAGCCGAGTTTGGATTAAAATTCCAATCACTAGTTAAATCGAGATACGAATCCGGGTTGAGTATCGTTGGGCGTTTGATCCGATCGATAAATTAACGGGCACAATTGAGGTACTATATAATTCGATTAATTACCTTGTAATTGTAAGATAATAAATTGGACCTTTATCTTAAATGATCTATTTTGTGATTTTGCTAAGGTCGTGTAATATCCGCAATTTCGAATTTCGGTAATTTTCTTTTTTCGGAGGAAGTTCATTTTGACGACTCGCTCCTGACCGTTTCGTCATTCCGAGAATGATTAATTCTGCACTTTTTGTCATCCGAGTTCGTTTCGGTGTCGTTTTGTTGAGTTCCGTGTCCTTAATCGACTTTTTCACGTGGGAGTTCGACTTTGTAACGTCACCATTAATTCTTTGAAACTCCAAAAATTCTGAATCTTTGCAACATTATAGAGCATCAAGTTAGCTTTCCAATGGTTCAAACGGTGTGTCAATCGGAGTCCAGACAAAGGAGTTATGGTCGAAATAGCCAAGACTGCACGGTATGCCTTTTTGGTGTTGAAGGGGGCTGTACCGTGTGCCGCGGCACACTCAGGCTGTGCCGCGGCACTAAGCTGATTCCTGGGCGTTTTTGGTGGCCCTGGGCCGCGGCACACTTGTCTGTGCCGCGCACACGGGCTTTTCTGCTTTTTAGCAGATTTTCGAGGAGAAAACTTCATTTTTCTCCTCTCTTCTTCCTCCTTCCATCTAGAGCGATTTCAATGGCGATTTTGGGTGATTTGAGTGCTCCCAAACTTGTAGAGATCATCCACCTCAAGTCTTGTTGTAGATTTTCGACCTCTACTTGAATCCTTCATCCAAATCAAGGTATTTTGGCTTGAACCCTTGTTTTTGTAGATTTGGGGATTTTCCTTTTGATTTCGATTCCAACTTTTTAATCAATTAATTGTTGTATAAACGTTGTTTTGAACTTTTTCTACGGATTGGATACTCGTATCTTTGGTTCGTTCAACCCGAGGGGTGATTTCTTTGTTCTTGAAGGGTCTTGAACATTTAATGTTCGATTAAATGTTCGAATGAGTTCCCTTTGATAGTTTGTTGGGATTTCCGTTGTTTTCGGCCTTGATTCTCGTCGTAATCATATTTTATTATTCCTTACGGAGGATTATAGGTGCTTGATGATTCCGATGTTGAATTCCGTTGGTGATTGATGATTCATGTGGTGTTTTCCCGTAGTAATTTCGGTGTTATCGCGTTCTAGATAGTGTTCGGGGATTTGAGGGCTACCCGGCCGTATCCGTTCACTTTTCCATTGCTCGTGATATCGAGGCAAGTACCTTGCCCATACTTTTCTTATTTTGTGGATATGATGATCGGTGATCGTATTAGTGTGTTTGTTTGGTTGTTTGAAACGAAGTTTCAAAAGATTTCGGTTTGGCCTCGTTAAAGGCTTTCTTTCAAATGCGTGTGTGTTTTGTGAATGGCGTGTTTTGGGAATTGATTATGATTTGATTATTTTGAACGTTGAAGGATTTGATGATGATACTCCTAATGTTTAAAGTTATGGAATCGTGTATTCCGTATTTAATCTTGTTATTGTGTTTTGAAGAGTTTGATAATGGTGTCGAGTTAATGGCCATCTCTAGTGAGTATTCTTACTGAACTTACATTCTTAGCATGTTAGTATTGCATGAGTAACGTGTGTGTGTATGCTCACTGCGGGTTAGATCCGACGGGGTCTCGGTAGGGCTCCACGAAGCTGTGGAACTGCGAGCTTGCTTTTAACCACTGTGGGTTAGATCCGACGGGGTCTCGGCAGGGATCCACGAAGCTGTGGGTCCGCGGTTAATTGTGGTGCATTTTACAAATGTGATTCGACATTGGCATTTCCGGAAATGAGTGCTTTGGAACTGTGTTTTCATGATTGCATGCATCGACTAAGTGTGTAAGAGGTAAGTATTCGTTTGGCTTACTTGGCTAGGATGGCACTAGAGTATTTTGTTGTTTGTTTTAAATCCTTTATTTTTGGATTTTGATGTTGGGAGACGAACCTTGTGGTCGTTCTTGTGTACTGTGAGTTGATGAGATTTGGGGCTAAAATCCCAATGGTTTTGTAAAAGTCATTTTACGGATTTGGTGCTAAAATCCCAACGGTTTGGTAAATGTCATTTTTCGGAAAGTAAAGATTTGGGGCGGTGACCCCTTTTGTCTTGTGGATTTTGAAAAGTAGGATTTGATAATCCTAAATTATTTTCTATTAAAACTCTCGACGCCATTCTAAACCGTTTTATAAATTACTTCCATTGATTTGTGATATTTCGATTTTGAAATGTTTTCTCAAACTCTTGCCTCGGGAAGTACTTTTCGTTTCGTTTGGATCTTTGAGGATCCTTGGTTATTGTTATTCGTGGAATGTGAATGGTATGGCTCGTATTTGCACTTTGTTCTTGCACTAGCAAAACAAAGGAGTTTGCTAACCCCCGAGTATTCGGGGGGTGGATGTCTGTTTTTGCATTCAGGTTTTGGAGCATAACACAGGGTCGGCACGAAGGATGATGAAAGATGATCGATACTAATCACATGAGGAACCGTACTCTGTTTATTGGTTCAGTTGTACCCTATTTTTCCGCTGCTATATTTTCCCGTTGTATGGGTGTAGTTGTATTTTGACCCCTGCGTGGGCATGAGTTGTATTTGAGTTGTATGTATTCGTTGAAAGACCAAATCGGTCTACTGAGTTATTTTAGCCTTAAAGGCATGGTTGAGTTGTTATATGTCGTTACCAGCCTGGTAGATCCTTGAGGAAAGGTTCTACGGCGTGTAATATCCCTGAGCGGATTGGGGGTGTTACAGGTCGGACTTTCAATGGATCGACCAGGCTGATCGAGCTACGCTTTTGTCGAGTAAACCATCTTTGGTGAAGGCAACTTGTCTATACATCTCATATTTCCCTTGAATATAAATATATTTGTCATCATTTATGTTATAGTCTTTGTATGATTGTTTTAGTCATTAAGTGACATAGTTGTTATAATTATGTTATTTAATAATTATATATGGACACGTGGTTGTTGGCGTGAATCATGTTGTTTGAGATTAGAGGGTACCACTGTGATTGTGATATTTGTGAAATTGTCTTATTTCATGAATTCCTATATAAGATTGTGGTGAAGTTGATAACTAGTGTATCACTGGATGATCGATGTTTGTTAAATTGATTTTAAATGTATTATTCCTTGGTTGGGAATATGTGTTGATTAAAGTGGCCATCTCTAACAAGTGCCTAAACCATATATTATAATTAACGCTCGGAACTTGTGAAAGTTGTGAAATGTTAAGTTTGTGTGCGCGTGGTTTGTTCACCCGGGGATGGGTCCCACGGGCCTCGGGGGATCTATGTTAAGGGCGCTGGATCGCGGGCGTGGTTTCCCACCCGGGGACGGTTCGAAGGGACCTTTGGAGGTCGATGCTAAGGGCATGGCCACTCGTTAAATTATGTGTTATGAATTTCTGATGTTGTTATGACGAAAAATGTGATATATCTGGAATATCACAATATTTTTTTCTCAAGCTGAGATATATTATATATATATGCCTTTGGTACTGGAATGGCACTTGAATAAAATAATATATTTATGATCTATGGTTTGTAGTTTTGGTAAACTTACCCGAAGTATCAAGAGTGTTATCAAATCTTATTTCAGAGAATTATACAAACTCAAGGATTTTGAAATGTTTTTATTAAAGCGAATACCTCGTGGAATTTTGAAAGAATATTATTAGTGATTGACTATGATATTTATATCATGAGATTTGATTGGTATAGCTTGTATATTATTTACATACACTAGCAAAATTTTAGTTTGCTAACCCCCGAGTATCCGGGGGTGGATGTCTTTTATGCATTCAAGTATCCAGGGCTCGGGAACGTTCACAGGATCAACATGGAAGATAATGAAAGACCATGATGCTAATAACAAGAGAGTCGGCATGATGTCATTATTGTCATGTTGTAGTTATCTCTCGCTGTCGTGTTCTACCCTTGCTTGGGTATGTTGACGTAGTGTAGCAATTATGTATCAGGAATGCACATGTATTGTCGGTTATTGTCACTTTATCTTGTTTATTAATTTTCGTGTAGATTGACCTTGTTGGTCCATTATTTTTTGAGTTGTCTATATTTGCCTGGTGGATCCTTACGGAAGGGTCTACGACATGTAACAACCCAAAATGGTCTGGGGTGTTACACTTATGGTGTTGGAGCTTAGGTTAATAAAACCTAGGCTGTTGGATCGAGTCGAGTCATGTGTTGGCGTGTTCGCCGTGTCGTGTCGTCCTACTTGTTCGTTTTCGAGTCGAGTTATGTGTCATCATGTGTTGTCATTTGAGCTGTCGGTTGTGATTAGTATCGTGGTACGACCATCATCTCCATGCGATATGTGGACGTAAGTCTCCATTTCTGCGAACCCTATGTATATGTGTGCATGTGCATCTATATTTTGTTTATGATGTTCGAATACATCCTTGTTTGGTGTAAATTTTACTTCGAGAATGCTGGTGATGTGTTGTGAATGATTCATTTAGAATAAATGTGGCCTTATAGGATAGTCTCGAGAACTAGTATAAATTAACTACGTTAGTACTCGAGAATTCAAATACGGTTAGGTACGATACTAGTGAGATAACTGGTAGTTGCCAATAGTTTTGGAGATTGTGAGTAATGGTACTTCGATAATGTTGGCGAAGATGATAATTGTAAGGTAGTTCGTCTTAATTAAGTCAAAAGAAGTTTAAGTGCCATGATCCAGCATATTTAATTTGGTCTAGGTGTGATTCGATCTTTGTTGTGATTGTCGCAACTTAATTTTGGATATAGTGGCCGACAATAGCATGCAATAGACAGGTGAGAATGTGGTGTTTTAACGCATATGATTGTTTGGTCTTAATACCAGTAAAATTTCAAAGGCGTAAATGAGTAATTTTATAAAATGTTTGAGTTATGTTCTGAAAGTAATAAATATTGCTTTTCGAAATAGTAAACTATTTCGTCATTTAGAAAAATGAGTTGATTTTTGCATCTCGATAAATTCTTTTGAAAAAAATAAAAATAAATTTTATTTGTCTTGAACAGCAAATCAATGCATCGATATGTTGTTATTTTGAATAAATTTGTGAGTATTTAAAAGAATGGCGAAGAATAATTTTATATTTTGATAAAGGGAGATTTTTGGCAAATTTAAGGAAAAGGATTTTTGATATTTTGTGAAATCAAAAGGTGCATGATATGGAGACCTATATTTTAACGTGATGTGTAGGATTTTTCGAGAAATAAAATACTTTAACGTGATTGTTAGCGTATGCCCTCGAATGCCACTCTGAGGATAAGAGAGTTAGGGCATCTATATGTGGTAATGTATTCATTAATAAAAGGCCACTTTGAGGATAAGAGAGTTAGGGCATCTATATGTGATTATGTATTCATTAATAAAAGGCAGTGATTATTTCATTATTTATTGTATATCATTGGCGTTCTTGATTTGGTAAATAAATAGAAATGATATTCGTTCTGTTGAGTAGAAGCATTCCACTCCTTATGAGATAAGGAGTGTTGTACTATAAGTTTTTAGAACTCAAAAGCTTAACTTATCCGCAAGTCGATAAAACTTAATTGGGCATTAAGTTATTTGATGAAGACTTGTATATCGTATGCTTGGACATGTGCATGTCTTCACTCAGGAGTAGTGGAAGCATTCGGTATGGGTATATTAATTGGATTAATATATTCAGATACGACTCACCTCGATTCGGTCACATGGAGATCACTCTAGGATAGTCAATGACGGAATCGTAAGGTTATGATAGGTATGCGTGAACCTTTGACTTGAGGGTCCAGTAGAAGATGTGTTTGTTTCATTAAGGTAGTCATTAGAGTAGTTCGATCCATTCACCTATTAGTAGGGATCAACCTCGAAGTGCAACTTAATGGACAAGTAATAGTCTTTACTGAATGCCAAGAAATGATTATTTCTTCTGTAAGTGAATAGTATAATGTCCTATGCGGTTAGTGGCAAATGAGATCAAAAGTCTTTGGCCAAAGCAATTGAACTAGTTGTATTTGATCTTGATTTGAACTAACACATGTATAGAGTCAAGTGGAGACAGGGTTTGACTTAACCGTGACCCTAAAGCTTGATCGAGACATATGATTGAAGGGTTTATATGTATACGGTATTCATAACAGGTTTTGGAATGATTTCCATCATTCGTTCTCAGTTGGGTTGCGGTGTGAGCCATGGACTGGCTAAGTGTTCCTCACACTCTTTGGTGTTAGGAATACTTGTTAGATTTTGATGATATCATCAATGTACTGTTAATTATTCAAATGTATGTTTTTAAGTACCTGGCAAATGTAAAGAAGAACCAAATGAGTATCTTCTATAGGTCTTTAAATTTAGGCTAAGTCTTGATCAAATGTTGATCAGTACAAAATCGACTAAGTATAGAACTGACATTTATCAGAGAAGTTATCCGGCAAGTTCATTATCAGACAAGTTTTGGTCAACGCAAAACATCAGAGAGATTTGACCAAAACCTAGCTGCAGTTAAGTTCTGAAGAAGGCACTACATCAGACAAGTTTTGTTCAATGCAGAATATCAGAGAGGTTTGACCAAAACCCATCTACAGTCGAGTTATCAGACGAGAACTGGTCAACAAATATCAGCTGAAGTTTGACCATCAGATTAGAGAACATTCATCAGGTCAAAGAACTTTAGAGCAGAGAACTGTATCTAAGAGAACTTTATCTCAGAGAACTTCAGAACAGAGAACTGTATCTCAGAGAACTTCATATGAGAGAACTTTATCTGAGAGAACTTCTACCAAGATACATTAGAGAAGTTTACATCAGAGAAGGTTGACTGCACATAAGGCAGGTTTGACCAAGAGATATCAGATAAGTTCTCAGTTAAAATATCAGCCAAGTTCAAGATACTCAGTCCACGTCAGCAAGCATTGAAAGTCAACAATTATGGAAAACCACATGCAGACGTAAGGAGATAAACTGGAAAGATTCCCGGAAATCTAGGAATAAAATATTCCTTGAGATCCGCCTTCTGAAGACTTATATGTGTGTGACTGTCTGTGTGTTTGTGTCTGGGTTTGTGTATGGTGTCTGTACTATATTTTTTTTGTGTGTGTGTGTGCTATATATATATATATATATATATATATATATATATGTGTGTGGGGTGTGTCCGTGTCTATTTGTGTTTTTATGTGTGTGAGTATGTTCGTACAGTGTTTGTGCATGTGTGCTGTATACATATATAATATATATTATATGTACATGTGTGTGTGTATGTGTTCGTGTTGTAGTTTTGGACTCGGAAGGCATAGGCGTGGATGATGGTTTTGATAATTTGGTATACGAATGGATGAGTATATTTGGACCTGTGGAGTGAGCCGAGTTTGGATTAAAATTCCAATCACTAGTTAAATCGAGATACGAATCCGGGTTGAGTATCGTTGGGCGTTTGATCCGATCGATAAATTAACGGGCACAATTGAGGTACTATATAATTTGATTAATTACCTTGTAATTGTAAGATAATAAATTGGACCTTTATCTTAAATGATCTATTTTGTGATTTTGCTATGGTCGGACTTTCAATGGATCGATCAGGCTGATCGAGCTACGCTTTTGTCGAGTAAACCATCTTTGGTGAAGGCAACTTGTCTATACATCTCATATTTCCCTTGAATATATATTTGTCATTATTTATGTTATCGTCTTTGTATGATTGTGTTAGTCATTAAGTGACATAGTTGTTATAATTATGTTATTTAATAATTATATATGGACACGTGGTTGTTGGCTTGAATCATGTTGTTTGAGATTAGAGGGTACCACTGTGATTGTGATATTTGTGAAATTGTCTTATTTCATGAATTCCTATATAAGATTGTGGTGAAGTTGATAACTAGTGTATCACTGGATGATCGATGTTTGTTAAATTGATTTTAAATGTATTATTCCTTGGTTGGGAATATGTGTTGATTAAAGTGGCCATCTCTAGCATGTGCCTAAACTATATATTATAATTAACGCTCGGAACTTGTGAAAGTTGTGAAATGTTAAGTTTGTGTGCGCGTGGTTTGTTCACCCGGGGATGGGTCCCACGGGCCTCGGGGGATCTATGTTAAAGGCGCTGGATCGCGAGCCTGGTGTTTCACATGGGAACGGTTCGAAGGGACCTTTGGAGGTCGATGCTAAGGGCATGGCCACTCGTTAACTTATGTGTTATGAATTTCTGATGTTGTTTTGACGAAAAATGTGATATATCTGGAATATCACAATATTTTTTTCTCGAGCTGAGATATATTATATATATGCCTTTGGTACTGGAATGGCACTTGAATAAAATGATATATTTATGATCTATGGTTTGTAGTTTTGGTAAACTTACCCGAAGTATCAAAAGTGTTATCAACTCTTATTTCAGAGAATTATACGAACTCAAGGATTTTGAAATGTTTTTATTAAAGCGAATACCTCGTGGAATTTTGAAAGAATATTATTAGTGATTGACTATGATATTTATATCATGAGATATGAATGGTATAACTTGTATATTATTTACATGCAGTAGCAAAATTTCAGTTTGCTAACCCCCGAGTATTCAGGGGTGGATGTCTATTATGCATTCAAGTATCCAGGTCTCGGGAACGTTCACAGGATCAACATGGAAGATAATGAAAGACCATGATGCTAATAACAAGAGAGTCGGCATGATGTCATTATTGTCATGTTGTAGTTATCTCTCGCTGTCTTGTTCTACCCTTGCTTGGGTATGTTGACGTAGTGTAGCAATTATGTATCACGAATGCACATGTATTGTCGGTTATTGTCACTATTGTAATATCCGTAAATTTTCCATTTTTAGCAGTTTCCATTTTTGGTGTATGTCTATTTTTATCGACTCGCTTGTAACCGTTGCGACATTTTGAATCTATTTCGTTCTTGGAGTTTTTCCATTTGGACGAGTTTTGATGATGTTTTCACGTAATTTCATTTTATGTCATGTTTTGCCGTATGAACGTTCGATTCTCGTTAAACTCGTTCGTTTTCGTTGTTTCTTGGCTTGTACAAGTTCTTATGGTTGAGTTGGTCATGTTGAGACTTTCGGTTTGTAAATCCGACGTCGTTTCGTGACTTTCGGTCACTTGGGTCATTTCCGTAATTTCCTATAAATTTAGGGAATTTCATATTCGTTGTCGTATTTCAGATTCCCGGGTAGTTGGATTGATATTTTCTTGTGATGGTTAGACTCGTCATCGAATATTCTTCGTAGTCGTATTTTTGGTTCGATAGCAGGTCCGGGTTTCGGGGTCGTCCGGACTCGTTTGGACAGCAGCTGCCAATACTGCTGTCCAGTAGGGTGTTACGGCCGTAACACCCAGAAGTTACGGCCGTAAGTTGGCCATGTTACGGCCGTAAGTGTCCCCTGTTACGGCCGTAACAGCCCACTGTTTTAAAACAGCGGGCAGAGGTCCAATACCTCATTTTCTATCCCTTCTCTCGTTTTTTTCTTCACGGGGCGACTCCAGAGGCGATTCCTTCAGTTTTGATCGAAGAATCTTTCGTATTCCATCACCGTAGAATCATAGTAGCATATCACCATCAGCGTAATCATCCTCCATCGTCCGAATCCGAGGTATCTTCTTCAGGAACCCTAACTGGTATAAATTGGGGGTTTTTCGGGTTTTTCGTGATTGACTCCGAATTGTTCATGTATGTTGCGAAACTTATTATCAATTGTTGTTATTGGGTGATTCCCAATTCGTTTTTCCTCGAATTAATCCATGTATTGTTGATACGGGGAGATTTTGCACAAACCCTCGCCTGTATCGATTGAACGTCTATTGTTGTGATTTGTAATCGGGGTTTTTGGAGTATTCCTTTCGATTATTGATGTCCGTTGGGACTGAGTTATGCTAATTCTTCGTTTAGGAACCGTCGTTTTCCATTCGGATCATCTGTAGTCATTTTTTCACTTCCGATTCTTCGAAGATGTCTCAAAGGCAAGTACTTTACATTTGTTTACATGCTCTAGTATTTGAATTATGGCTATATGAGGTTGTCGTGGGAGAATATGTGTATGTTCACCTAGGTACGGTCCGACGGGGCCTCTAGGGATACGTATTGCCGTGTGTGTGCGTATCACGAACTGTGGTTAGCCACCCAGGGATGTCCGACAGGGCTCTGCGGGGTACGGTGGCCGTGAGTCTCGTGCCAACGGTTAACTTTGAATTATGATTTGTTGGAGATAATGTGTTTTGTGTTTGTACATCATAAATATTCCGGAATATAAAATGTTTTCTAAAATGATTTTTGGCGCATATATTCATCTGATTAGAATGTAGTTCAAATGGATTGTACTTGCACTAGCAGTTGTCGCTAACCCCTTAAATGGGGAAAATACTTTTTGTATTTCAGGTATCGATCGTGGGGACAAACGAGCACTTGAGCCGTATGAGGATGATGGGCAAGCATGATACTGATCAGTAGTCATTTATTGGTGTTCATTTCAGTCCACTACTTTTGATGTCTTGTGCCGGGACTTTTGTGTTATAAAATTGGTTTAAGTACTCGAGTACTTCTTTTACAAAATTGTTAATGTTGTGTTCCTGTTTTGGGAATTGGATTAATGTTGGATTTTATTGTTGGATTGTAATCTTATTTGAATTGTCGTATTATTGGTGATTGTTGTCGTTGTCGAATGTCTTGTTTGGTACGTTAGCCTGGTGGATTCCACAGTGTGGGGACCACGGCGCTGTAATATACCCTGAATGTCTTGGGGGTGTTACAACTGTATCTTGTTTATTAATTTTCGTGTAGATTGACCTTGTTGGTCCATTATTTTTTGAGTTTTTCTGTATTTGCCTGGTGGATCCTTACAGAAGGGTCTACGACATGTAACAACCCAAAATGGTCTGGGGTGTTACACTTATGGTGTTGGAGCTTAGGTTAATAAAACCTAGGCTGTTAGGTCGAGTCGAGTCATGTGTTGACGTGTTCGCCGTGTCGTGTCGTCCTACTTGTTCGTTTTCGAGTCGAGTTATGTGTCATCATGTCTTGTCATTTGAGCTGTCGGTTGTGATTAGTATCGTGGTACGACCATCATCTCCATGCGATATGTGGACGTAAGTCTCCATTTCTGCGAACCCTATGTATATGTGTGCATGTGCATCTATGTTTTGTTTATGATGTTCGAATACATCCTTGTTTGGTGTAAATTTTACTTCGAGAATGCTGGTGATGTGTTGTGAATGATTCATTTAGAATAAATGTGGCCTTATAGGATAGTCTCGAGAACTAGTATAATTTAACTACGTTAGTACTCGAGAATTCGAATACGGTTAGGTACGATACTAGTGAGATAACTGGTAGTTGCCAATAGTTTTGGAGATTGTGAGTAATGGTACTTCGATAATGTTGGCGAAGATGATAATTGTAAGGTAGTTCGTCTTAATTGAGTCAAAAGAAGTTTAAGTGCCATGATCCAGCATATTTAATTTGGTCTAGGTGTGATTCGATCTTTGTTGGGATTGTCGCAACATAATTTTGGATATAGTGGCCGACAATAGCATGCAATAGACAGGTGAGAATGTGGTGTTTTAACACATATGATTGTTTGGTCTTAATACCAGTAAAATTTCAAAGGCGTAAATGAGTAATTTTATAAAATGTTTGAGTTATGTTCTGAAAGTAATAAATATTGCTTTTCGAAATAGTAAACTATTTCGTCATTTAGAAAAATGAGTTGATTTTTTCATCTCGATAAATTCTTTTGAAAAAAATAAAAATAAATTTTATTTGTCTTGAACAGCAAATTGATGCATCGATATGTTGTTATTTTGAATAAATTTGTGAGTATTTAAAAAAATGGCGAAGAATAATTTTATATTTTGATAAAGGGAGATTTTTGGCAAATTTAAGGAAAAGGATTTTTGATATTTTGTGAAATCAAAAGGTGCATGATACGGAGACCTATATTTTAACATGATGTGTAGGATTTTTCGAGAAATAAAATATTTTAACGTGATTGTTAGCGTATGCCCTCGAATGCCACTCTGAGGATAAGAGAGTTAGGGCATCTATATTTGGTAATGTATTCATTAATAAAAGGCCACTTTGAGGATAAGAGAGTTAGGGCATCTATATGTGATTATGTATTCATTAATAAAAAGCAGTGATTATTTCATTATTTATTGTATATCATTGGCGTTCTTGATTTGGTAAATAAATAGAAATGATATCCGTGCTGTTGAGTAGAAGCATTCCACTCCTTATGAGATAAGGAGTGTTGTACTAGAAGTGTTTAGAACTCAAAAGCTTAACTTATCCGCAAGTCGATAAAACTTAATTGGGCATTAAGTTATTTGATGAAGACTTGTATATCGTATGCTTGGACATGTGCATGTCTTCACTCAGGAGTAGTGGAAGCATTGGGTATGGGTATATTAATTGGATTAATATATTCAGATACGACTCACCTCGATTCGGTCACATGGAGATCACTCTAGGATAGTCAATGACGGAATCGTAAGGTTATGATAGGTATGCGTGAACCTTTGACTTGAGGGTCCAGTAGAAGATGTGTTTGTTTCATTAAGGTAGTCATTAGAGTAGTTCGATCCATTCACCTATTGGTAGGGATCAACCTCGAAGTGCAACTTAATGGGCAAGTAATAGTCTTTACTGAATGCCAAGAAAGAATTATTTCTTCTGTAAGTGAATAGTATAATGTCCTATGCGGTTAGTGGCAAATGAGATCAAAAGTCTTTGGCCAAAGCAATTGAACTAGTTGTATTTGATCTTGATTTGCACTAACACATGTATAGAGTCAAGTGGAGATAGGGTTTGACTTAACCGTGACCCTAAAGCTTGATCGAGACATATGATTGAAGGGTTTATATGTATACGGTATTCATAACAGGTTTTGGAATGATTCCCATCATTCGTTCTCAGTTGGGTTGCGGTGTGAGCCATGGACTGGCTAAGTGTTCCTCACACTCTTTGGTGTTAGGAATACTTGTTAGATTTTGATGATATCATCAATGTACTGTTAATTATTCAAATGTATGTTTTTAAGTACCTGGCAAATGTAAAGAAGAACCAAATGAGTATCTTCTATAGGTCTTTAAATTTAGGCTAAGTCTTGATCAAATGTTGATCAGTACAAAATCGACTAAGTATAGAACTGACATTTATCATAGAAGTTATCCGGCAAGTTCATTATCAGACAAGTTTTGGTCAACGCAAAACATCAGAGAGATTTGACCAAAACCTAGCTGCAGTTAAGTTCTGAAGAAGGCACTACATCAGACAAGTTTTGTTCAATGCAGAATATCAGAGAGGTTTGACCAAAACCCATCTACAGTCGAGTTATCAGACGAGAACTGGTCAACAAATATCAGCTGAAGTTTGACCATCAGATTAGAGAACATTCATCAGGTCAAAGAACTTTAGAGCAGAGAATTGTATCTAAGAGAACTTTATCTCAGAGAACTTCAGAACAGAGAACTGTATCTCAGAGAACTTCATATGAGAGAACTTTATCTCAGAGAACTTCTACCAAGATACATTAGAGAAGTTTACATCAGAGAAGGTTGACTGCACATAAGGCAGGTTTGACCAAGAGATAAGTTCTCAGTTAAAATATCAGCCAAGTTCAAGATACTCAGTCCACGTCAGCAAGCATTGAAAGTCAACAATTATGGAAAACCACATGCAGACGTAAGGAGATAAACTGGAAAGATTCCCGGAAATCTAGGAATAAAATATTCCTTGAGATCCGCGTTCTGAAGACTTATAATTATCCTAATCAAGAATAACGGCGCTAACAAAGAAAGTCTTTCAAACGGTCAGAATTGAAAAGGGGAATCAAGCCGTGCAACGGAATGATAAGATAAACAAAGAAGTCCACTCTCCAACGGACGGATTTGTTACAGTGATGCAACTGCTATGAAGGAAGCTCAAGGATCATACTATAAATATCTGAGGATATGAATTGAGCAAGGTATGATGCGAACTTTACTTACAAGCGAACAAAGTAATCAAAGCAAACAAAGCTATGAAAGAGATCTATAGCATCGTGAAAGAGCAAAGCTTAAACAGAATCCGCTCATTGCAGCGTACACAACCGGCGACACTCCCGGCCCTCCTTGACTTTGGATACGACTCACCACATAGGCAAACAAACAAGTTTCTCACAATACAACACCTCAATAATTAAATGAACAAATCTTCACCATATAGGATCTACAATTACTCAAGAGTTCCAAGCACGGATAACACATCATCAATCAATAAGATTGTTAAACTGTAATACCCACACTTTTTATTTTATTTAATTCGGTTGTCGTGTGGTTACCGACTATATTTTTTTATTTATAATAGTTGAGCATTCTCTTGAATTGATTTTTGTTGAATGATATGTACCTTTTTGTGTGAATGTTAATTATTAAATGTAGTTTTGCATCGTACATATCATCCCATTGGCGTATCGAGAATTAAGTTTGATTTTAATCTACATTCTTAGAAGAAGTATACCAAAATTAGGAGTTGATATAAATTACGATATTTTTGGGACTTTCTAACACTGTTAACCTAATTTCTATTTCCCTAAGCCCATTTTAAGGTTGAGCCAATTGGCCCACCACCAACACCTTCCAACTTATTTATATAGAAGTAGATTGAGAGGAAGGGTTTTCTTCATTAGTTTTCCTCTTCCATTTTTCGCTTTTCACTTTCCTCTCTCTCCCAACAATCAACCCATCTATTTCCTTCACATCGGCATTCGATTCAGAACTTCTTTTACTCCTTCACAACAGAGATGAACGATGGAGGTATGGGATAGATTTTCGACGGGACATAGTGGTTTAGGCCAGGGACGGTGAGTGGTCGTTGAGGAAGGAACTGCCGGCTGTTGTCGTTCGCGGCAACTCGGGGTGGGTTTCCAATGGTGGATACGTGGGTCAGGACTCTGCTTGCACTAATTTCTGGCGTGTATCCAGCCAGGTTGGGTAGGCACTGATTCCGGAGGGCCCAGTGGTTGTCAGATCTAGATCCAGTCGGTTTTTGGAAGGTTAACGATGGTGGCTCTAGAATTCAAAATAATTGATTATGTCTCCAGCGTTGAGTTAGATATCTCCGATCTTGGCCAAACTGAGTTGGAGCTAGATGAGGCCCGGCGGGTCTGATTGTCGGCGATAGGTTCCGGTGATGTATGAGGTGACGATGGGAGTTGAGTTTCTAGTCGACCTGTGTGTAGGTGCAGCTTGTGTTGGTGTGTCTCCCTGTGTGTGCATATTCGTGTATGTGAGTTTCTGAGTGTGTGTGTGTGTGTGTGTGTGTGTGTGTGTGTGTGTGTGTGTGTAAGTATATGTGTGTTTATGTAGGTTTGTGTGTGAAGTTGTATGTGTGTGGATGTGTGCAGTGTGTGTATGTGTGTGACTGTCTGTGTGTTTGTGTCTGGGTTTGTGTATGGTGTCTGTACTATATTTTTTTTGTGTGTGTGTGTGCTGTATATATATATATATATATGTGGGGGGCGGGGTGTCCGTGTCTATCTGTGTTTTTATGTGTGTGAGTATGTTCGTACAGTGTTTGTGCATGTGTGCTGTATACATATATAATATATATTATATGTACATGTGTGTGTGTGTATGTGTTCGTGTTGTAGTTTTGGACTCGGAAGGCATAGGCGTGGATGATGGTTTTGATAATTTGGTATACGAATGGATGAGTATATTTGGACCTGTGGAGTGAGCCGAGTTTGGATTAAAATTCCAATCACTAGTTAAATCGAGATACGAATCCGGGTTGAGTATCGTTGGGCGTTTGATCCGATCGATAAATTAACGGGCACAATTAATTACCTTGTAATTGTAAGATAATAAATTGGACCTTTATCTTAAATAATCTATTTTGTGATTTTGCTAAGGTCGGACTTTCAATGGATCGATCAGGCTGATCGAGCTACGCTTTTGTCGAGTAAACCATCTTTGGTGAAGGCAACTTGTCTATACATCTCATATTTCCCCTGAATATAAATATATTTATCATTATTTATGTTATCGTGTTTGTATGATTGTGTTAGTCATTAAGTGACATAGTTGTTATAATTATGTTATTTAATAATTATATATGGACACGTGGTTGTTGGCGTGAATCATGTTGTTTGAGATTAGAGGGTACCACTGTGATTGTGATATTTGTGAAATTGTCTTATTTCATGAATTCCTATATAAGATTGTGGTGAAGTTGATAACTAGTGTATCATTGGATGATCGATGTTTGTTAAATTGATTTTAAATGTATTATTCCTTGGTTGGGAATATGTGTTGATTAAATTGGCCATCTCTAGCATGTGCCTAAACTATATATTATAATTAACGCTCGGAACTTGTGAAAGTTGTGAAATGTTAAGTTTGTGTGCGCGTGGTTTGTTCACCCGGGAATGGGTCCCACGGGCCTCGGGGGATCTATGTTAAAGGCGCTGGATCGCGGGCCTGTTTTTTCACATGGGAACGGTTCGAAGGGACCTTTGGAGGTCGATGCTAAGGGCATGGCCACTCGTTAACTTATGTGTTATGAATTTCTGATGTTGTTTTGACGAAAAATGTGATATATCTGGAATATCACAATATTTTTTTCTCGAGCTGAGATATATTATATATATGCCTTTGGTACTGGAATGGCACTTGAATAAAATGATATATTTATGATCTATGGTTTGTAGTTTTGGTAAACTTACCCGAAGTATCAAAAGTGTTATCAACTCTTATTTCAGAGAATTATACGAACTAAAGGATTTTGAAATGTTTTTATTAAAGCGAATACCTCGTGGAATTTTGAAAGAATATTATTAGTGATTGACTATGATATTTATATCATGAGATATGATTGGTATAACTTGTATATTATTTACATGCAGTAGCAAAATTTCAGTTTGCTAACCCCCCAGTATTCAGGGGTGGATGTCTATTATGCATTCAAGTATCCAGGTCTCGGGAACGTTCACAGGATCAACATGGAAGATAATGAAAGACCATGATGCTAATAACAAGAGAGTCGGCATGATGTCATTATTGTCATGTTGTAGTTATCTCTCGCTGTAGTGTTCTACCCTTGCTTGGGTATGTTGACGTAGTGTAGCAATTATGTATCAGGAATGCACATGTAATGTCGGTTATTGTCACTGTTGTAATATCCGTAAATTTTCCATTTTTAGCAGTTTCCATTTTTGGTGTATGTCTATTTTTATCGACTCGCTTGTAACCGTTGCGACATTTGGAATCTATTTCGTTCTTGGAGTTTTTCCATTTGGACGAGTTTTGATGATGTTTTCACGTAATTTCATTTTATGTCATGTTTTGCCATATGAACGTTCGATTCTCGTTAAACTCGTTCGTTTTCGTTGTTTCTTGGCTTGTACAAGTTCGTATGGTTGAGTTGGTCATGTTGAGACTTTCGGTTTGTAAATCCGACGTCGTTTCGTGACTTTCGGTCACTTGGGTCATTTCCGTAATTTTCTATAAGTTTAGGGAATTTCATATTCGTTGTCGTATTTCGGATTCCCGGGTAGTCGGATTGATATTTTCTTGTGATGGTTAGACTCGTCATCGAATATTCTTCGTAGTCGTATTTTTGGTTCGATAGCAGGTCCGGGTTTCAGGGTCGTCCGGACTCGTTTGGGATACCACGCCAATCTGCCGTCCAAGAGGTGTTACGGCCGTAACACCCAGAAGTTACGGCCGTAAGTTGGCCATGTTACGGCCGTAAGTGTCCCCTGTTACGGCCGTAATAGCCCGCTGTTTTAAAACAGCGGGCAGAGGTCCAATACCTCATTTTCTATCCCTTCTCTCGTTTTTTCTTCACGGGGCGACTCCAGAGGCGATTCCTTCAGTTTTGATCGAAGAATCTTTCGTGTTCCATCACCGTAGAATCATAGTAGCATATCACCATCAACGTAATCATCCTCCATCGTCCGAATCCGAGGTATCTTCTTCAGGAACCCTAACTGGTATAAATTGGGGGTTTTTCGGGTTTTTCGTGATTGACTCCGAATTGTTCATGTATGTTGCGAAACTTATTATCAATTGTTGTTATTGGGTGATTCCCAATTCGTGTTTCCTCGAATTAATCCATGTATTGTTGATACGGGGAGATTTTGCACAAACCCTCGCCCGTATCGATTGAACGTCTATTGTCGTGATTTGTAATCGGGGTTTTGGGAGTATTCCTTTCGATTATTGATGTCCGTTGGGACTGAGTTATGCTAATTCTTCGTTTAGGAACCGTCGTTTTCCATTCGGATCATCCGTAGTCATTTTTTCACTTCCGATTCTTCGAAGATGTCTCAAAGGCAAGTACTTTACATTTGTTTACATGCTCTAGTATTTGAATTATGACTATATGAGGTTGTCGTGGGAGAATATGTGTATGTTCACCTAGGGACGGTCCAACGGGGCCTCTAGGGATACGTATTGCCGTGTGTGTGCGTATCACGAACTGTGGTTAGCCACCCAGGGATGTCCGACGGGGCTCTGCGGGGTACGGTGGCCGTGAGTCTCGTGCCAACGGTTAACTTTGAATTATGATTTGTTGGAGATAATGTGTTTTGTGTTTGTACATCATAAATATTCCGGAATATAAAATGTTTTCTAAAATGATTTTTGGCGCATATATTCATCTGATTAGAATGTAGTTCAAATGGATTGTACTTGCACTAGCTTGTCGCGACCCTTAAATGGGGGAAATACTTTTTGTATTTCAGGTATCGATCGTGGGGACAAACGAGCACTCGAGCCGTATGAGGATGATGGGCAAGCATGATACTGATCAGTAGTCATTTATTGGTGTTCATTTCAGTCCACTACTTTTGATGTCTTGTGCCGGGACTTTTGTGTTATAAAATTGGTTTAAGTACTCGAGTACTTCTTTTACAAAATTGTTAATGTTGTGTTCCTGTTTTGGGAAGTGGATTAATGTTGGATTTTATTGTTGGATTGTAATCTTATTTGAATTGTCGTATTATTGGTGATTGTTGTCGTTGTCGAATGTCTTGTTTGGTACGTTAGCTTGGTGGATTCCACAGTGTGGGGACTACGGCGCTGTAATATACCCTGAAAGTCTTGGGGGTGTTACAACTGTATCTTGTTTATTAATTTTCGTGTAGATTGACCTTGTTGGTCCATTATTTTTTGAGTTGTTCTGTATTTGCCTGGTGGATCCTTACAGAAGGGTCTACGACATGTAACAACCCAAAATGGTCTGGGGTGTTACACTTATGGTGTTGGAGCTTAGGTTAATAAAACCTAGGCTGTTGGGTCGAGTCGAGTCATGTGTTGACGTGTTCGCCGTGTCGTGTCGTCCTACTTGTTCGTTTTCGAGTCGAGTTATGTGTCATCATGTCTTGTCATTTGAGTTGTCGGTTGTGATTAGTATCGTGGTACGACCATCATCTCCATGCGATATGTGGACGTAAGTCTCCATTTCTACGAACCCTATGTATATGTGTGCATGTGCATCTATGTTTTGTTTATGATGTTCGAATACATCCTTGTTTGGTGTAAATTTTACTTCGAGAATGCTGGTGATGTGTTGTGAATGATTCATTTAGAATAAATGTGGCCTTATAGGATAGTCTCGAGAACTAGTATAAATTAACTACGTTAGTACTCGAGAATTCGAATACGGTTAGGTACGATACTAGTGAGATAACTGGTAGTTGCCAATAGTTTTGGAGATTGTGAGTAATGGTACTTCGATAATGTTGGCGAAGATGATAATTGTAAGGTAGTTCGTCTTAATTGAGTCAATAGAAGTTTAAGTGCCATGATCCAGCATATTTAATTTGGTCTAGGTGTGATTCGATCTTTGTTGGGATTGTCGCAACATAATTTTGGATATAGTGGCCGACAATAGCATGCAATAGACAGGTGAGAATGTGGTGTTTTAACACATATGATTGTTTGGTCTTAATACCAGTAAACTTTCAAAGGCGTAAATGAGTAATTTTATAAAATGTTTGAGTTATGTTCTGAAAGTAATAAATATTGGTTTTCGAAATAGTAAACTATTTCGTCATTTAGAAAAATGAGTTGATTTTTTCATCTCGATAAATTCTTTTGAAAAAAAATAAAAATAAATTTTATTTGTCTTGAACAGCAAATTGATGCATCGATATGTTGTTATTTTGAATAAATTTGTGAGTATTTAAAAAAATGGCGAAGAATAATTTTATATTTTGATAAAGGGAGATTTTTGGCAAATTTAAGGAAAAGGATTTTTGATATTTTGTGAAATCAAAAGGTGCATGATACGGAGACCTATATTTTAACATGATGTGTAGGATTTTTCGAGAAATAAAATATTTTAACGTGATTGTTAGCGTATGCCCTCGAATGCCACTCTGAGGATAAGAGAGTTAGGGCATCTATATTTGGTAATGTATTCATTAATAAAAGGCCACTTTGAGGATAAGAGAGTTAGGGCATCTATATGTGATTATGTATTCATTAATAAAAGGCAGTGATTATTTCATTATTTATTGTATATCATTGGCGTTCTTGATTTGGTAAATAAATAGAAATGATATCCGTGCTGTTGAGTAGAAGCATTCCACTCCTTATGAGATAAGGAGTGTTGTACTAGAAGTGTTTAGAACTCAAAAGCTTAACTTATCCGCAAGTCGATAAAACTTAATTGGGCATTAAGTTATTTGATGAAGACTTGTATATCGTATGCTTGGACATGTGCATGTCTTCACTCAGGAGTAGTGGAAGCATTGGGTATGGGTATATTAATTGGATTAATATATTCAGATACGACTCACCTCGATTCGGTCACATGGAGATCACTCTAGGATAGTCAATGACGGAATCGTAAGGTTATGATAGGTATGCGTGAACCTTTGACTTGAGGGTCCAGTAGAAGATGTGTTTGTTTCATTAAGTTAGTCATTAGAGTAGTTTGATCCATTCACCTATTGGTAGGGATCAACCTCGAAGTGCAACTTAATGGGCAAGTAATAGTCTTTACTGAATGCCAAGAAAGGATTATTTCTTCTCTAAGTGAATAGTATAATGTCCTATGCGGTTAGTGGCAAATGAGATCAAAAGTCTTTGGCCAAAGCAATTGAACTAGTTGTATTTGATCTTGATTTCCACTAACACATGTATAGAGTCAAGTGGAGACAGGGTTTGACTTAACCGTGACCCTAAAGCTTGATCGAGACATATGATTGAAGGGTTTATATGTATACGGGATTCATAACAGGTTTTGGAATGATTCCCATCATTCGTTCTCAGTTGGGTTGCGGTGTGAACCATAGACTGGCTAAGTGTTCCTCACACTCTTTGGTGATAGAAATACTTGTTAGATTTTGATGATATCATCAATGTACTGTTAATTATTCAAATATATGTTTTGAAGTACCTGGCAAATGTAAAAAAGAACCAAATGAGTATCTTCTATAGGCCTTTAAATTTAGGCTAAGTCTTGATCAAATGTTGATCAGTACAAAATCAACTAGGTATAGAACTGACATTTACCAGAGAAGTTATCCGGCAAGTTCATTATCAGACAAGTTTTGGTCAACGCAAAACATCAGAGAGATTTGACCAAAACCTAGCTGCAGTTAAGTTCTGAAGAAGGCACTACATCAGACAAGTTTTGTTCAATGCAGAATATCAGAGAGGTTTGACCAAAACCCATCTACAGTCGATTTATCAGACGAGACCTGGTCAACAAATATCAGCTGAAGTTTGACCATCAGATTAGAGAACATTCATCAGGTCAAAGAACTTCAGAGCAGAGAACTTTATCTTAGAGAACTATATCTAAGCGAACTTTATCTCAGAGAACTTCATAACAGAGAACTTCATATGAGAGAACTTTATATGAGAGAACTTCTACCAAGATACATTAGAGAAGTTTACATCAGAGAAGGTTGACTGCACATAAGGCAGGTTTGACCAAGAGATATCAGATAAGTTCTCAGTTAAAATATCAGCCAAGTTCAAGATACTCAGTCCACGTCAGCAAGCATTGAAAGTCAACAATTATGGAAAACCACATGCAGACGTAAGGAGACAAACTGGAAAGATTCCCGGAAATCTAGGAATAAAATATTCCTTGAGATCCGCGTTCTGAAGACTTATAATTATCCTAATCAAGAATAACGGCGCTAACAAAGAAAATCTTTCAAACGGTCAGAATTGAAAAGGGGAATCAAGCCGTGCAACGGAATGATAAGATAAACAAAGAAGTCCACTCTCCAACGGACGGATTTGTTATAGTGATGCAACTGCTATGAAGGAAGCTCAAGGATCATACTATAAATATCTGAGGATATGAATTGAGCAAGGTATGATGCGAACTTTACTTACAAGCGAACAAAGTAATCAAAGCAAACAAAGCTATGAAAGAGATCTATAGCATCGTGAAAGAGCAAAGCTTAAACAGAAGCCGCTCATTGCAGCGTACACAACCGGCGACACTCCCGGCCCTCCTTGACTTTGGATACGACTCACCATATAGGCAAACAAACAAGTTTCTCACAATACAACACCTCAATAATTAATTGAACAAATCTTCACCATATAGGATCTACAATTACTCAAGAGTTCCAAGCACGGATAACACATCATCAATCAATAAGATTGTTAAACTGTAATACCCACACTTTTTATTTTATTTAATTCGGTTGTCGTGTGGTTACCGACTATATTTTTTTATTTCTAATAGTTGAGCATTCTCTTGAATTGATTTTTGTTGAATGATATGTACCTTTTTGTGTGGATGTTAATTATTAAATGTAGTTTTGCATCGTACATATCGTCCCATTGGCGTATCGAGAATTAAGTTTGATTTTAATCTACATTCTTAGAAGAAGTATACCAAAATTAGGAGTTGATATAAATTACGATATTTTTGGGCCTTTCTAACACTGTTAACCTAATTTCTATTTCCCTAAGCCCATTTTAAGGTTGAGCCAATTGGCCCACCACCAACACCTTCCAACTTATTTATATAGAAGTAGATCGAGAGGAAGGGTTTTCTTCATTAGTTTTCCTCTTCCATTTTTCGCTTTGCACTTTCCTCTCTCTCCCAACAATCAACCCATCTATTTCCTTCACATCGAAATTCGATTCAGAACTTCTTTTACTCCTTCACAACAGAGATGAACGATGGAGGTATGGGATAGATTTTTGACGGGACATAGTGGTTTAGGCCAGGGACGGTGAGTGGTCGTTGAGGAAGGGACTGCCGGCTCTTGTCGTTCGCGGCAGCTCAGGGTGGGTTTCCAATGGTGGATACGTGGGTCAGGACTCTGCTTGCACAAATTTCTGGCGTGTATCCAGCCAGGTTGGGTAGGCACTGATTCCGGCGGGCCCAGTGGTTGTCAGATCTAGATACAGTCGGTTTTTAGAAGGTTAACGATGGTGGCTCTAGAATTCAAAATAATTGATTATGTCTCCAGCGTTGAGTTAGATATCTCCAATCTTGGCCAAACTGAGTTGGAGCTAGATGAGGCCCGGCGGGTTTGATTGTCGGCGATAGGTTCCGGTGATGTATGAGGTGACGATGGGAGTTGAGTTTCTAGTCGACCTGTGTGTAGGTGCAGCTTGTGTTGGTGTGTCTCCCTGTGTGTGCATATCCGTCTGTGTGAGTTTCTGAGTGTGTGTGTGTGTGTGTGTGTAAGTATATGTGTGTTTATGTAGGTTTGTTTGTGAAGTTGTATGTGTGTGGATGTGTGCAGTGTGTATGTGTGTGACTGTCTGTGTGTTTGTGTCTGGGTTTGTGTATGGTGTCTGTACTATATTTATTTTGTGTGTGTGTGTGCTGTATATATATATATATATATATATATATATGTGGGGGGGGGTGTCCGTGTCTATCGGTGTTTTTATGTGTGTGAGTATGTTCGTACAGTGTTTGTGCATGTGTGCTGTATACATATATAATATATATTATATGTACATGTGTGTGTGTATGTGTTCGTGTTGTAGTTTTGGACTCGGAAGGCATAGGCGTGGATGATGGTTTTGATAATTTGGTATACGAATGGATGAGTATATTTGGACCTGTGGAGTGAGCGGAGTTTGGATTAAAATTCCAATCACTAGTTAAATCGAGATACGAATTTGGGTTGAGTATCGTTGGCCGTTTGATCCGATCGATAAATTAACGGGCACAATTGAGGTACTATATAATTCGATTAATTACCTTGTAATTTTAAGATAATAAATTGGACCTTTATCTTAAATGATCTATTTTGTGATTTTGCTAAGGTCGGACTTTCAATGGATCGACCAGGCTGATCGAGCTACGCTTTTGTCGAGTAAACCATCTTTGGTGAAGGCAACTTGTCTATACATCTCATATTTCCCTTGAATATAAATATATTTGTCATTATTTATGTTATCGTCTTTGTATGATTGTGTTAGTCATTAAGTGACATAGTTGTTATAATTATGTTATTTAATAATTATATATGGACACGTGGTTGTTGGCGTGAATCATGTTGTTTGAGATTAGAGGGTACCACTGTGATTGTGATATTTGTGAAATTGTCTTATTTCATGAATTCCTATATAAGATTGTGGTGAAGTTGATAACTAGTGTATCACTGGATGATCGATGTTTGTTAAATTGATTTTAAATGTATTATTCCTTGGTTGGGAATATGTGTTGATTAAAGTGGCCATCTCTAGCATGTGCCTAAACTATATATTATAATTAACGCTCGGAACTTGTGAAAGTTGTGAAATGTTAAGTTTGTGTGCGCGTGGTTTGTTCACCCGGGGATGGGTCCCACGGGCCTCGGGGGATCTATGTTAAAGGCGCTGGATCGCGGGCCTGGTTTTTCACATGGGGACGGTTCGAAGGGACCTTTGGAGGTCGATGCTAAGGGCATGGACACTCGTTAACTTATGTGTTATGAATTTCTGATGTTGTTTTGACGAAAAATGTGATATATCTGGAATATCACAATATTTTTTTCTCGAGCTGAGATATATTATATATATGCCTTTGGTACTGGAATGGCACTTGAATAAAATGATATATTTATGATCTATGGTTTGTAGTTTTGGTAAACTTACCCGAAGTATCAAAAGTGTTATCAACTCTTATTTCAGAGAATTATACGAACTCAAGGATTTTGAAATGTTTTTATTAAAGCGAATACCTCGTGGAATTTTGAAAGAATATTATTAGTGATTGACTATGATATTTATATCATGAGATATGATTGGTATAGCTTGTATATTATTTACATGCAGTAGCAAAATTTCAGTTTGCTAACCCCCGAGTATTCACGGGTGGATGTCTATTATGCATTCAAGTATCCAGGTCTCGGGAACGTTCACAGGATCAACATGGAAGATAATGAAAGACCATGATGCTAATAACAAGAGAGTCGGCATGATGTCATTATTGTCATGTTGTAGTTATCTCTCGCTGTCGTGTTCTACCCTTGCTTGGGTATGTTGACGTAGTGTAGCAATTATGTATCAGGAATGCACATGTATTGTCGGTTATTGTCACTGTATCTTGTTTATTAATTTTCGTGTAGATTCACCTTGTTGGTCCATTATTTTTTGAGTTGTTCTGTATTTGCCTGGTGGATCCTTACAGAAGGGTCTACGACATGTAACAACCCAAAATGGTCTGGGGTGTTACACTTATGGTGTTGGAGCTTAGGTTAATAAAACCTAGGCTGTTGGGTCGAGTCGAGTCATGTGTTGACGTGTTCGCCGTGTTGTGTCGTCCTTCTTGTTCGTTTTCGAGTCGAGTTATGTGTCATCATGTCTTGTCATTTGAGTTGTCGGTTGTGATTAGTATCGTGGTATGACCATCATCTCCATGCGATATGTGGACGTAAGTCTCCATTTCTGCGAACCCTATGTATATGTGTGCATGTGCATCTATGTTTTATTTATGATGTTCGAATACATCCTTGTTTGGTGTAAATTTTACTTCGAGAATGCTGGTAATGTGTTGTGAATGATTCATTTAGAATAAATGTGGCCTTATAGGATAGTCTCGAGAACTAGTATAAATTAACTACGTTAGTACTCGAGAATTCAAATACGGTTAGGTACGATACTAGTGAGATAACTGGTAGTTGCCAATAGTTTTGGAGATTGTGAGTAATGGTACTTCGATAATGTTGGCGAAGATGATAATTGTAAGGTAGTTCGTCTTAATTGAGTCAAAAGAAGTTTAAGTGCCATGATCCAGCATATTTAATTTGGTCTAGGTGTGATTCGATCTTTGTTGGGATTGTCGCAACATAATTTTGGATATAGTGGCCGACAATAGCATGCAATAGACAGGTGAGAATGTGGTGTTTTAACACATATGATTGTTTGGTCTTAATACCAGTAAAATTTCAAAGGCGTAAATGAGTAATTTTATAAAATGTTTGAGTTATGTTCTGAAAGTAATAAATATTGCTTTTGAAATAGTAAACTATTTCGTCATTTAGAAAAATGAGTTGATTTTTTCATCTCGATAAATTCTTTTGAAAAAAATAAAAATAAATTTTATTTGTCTTGAACAGCAAATTGATGCATCGATATGTTGTTATTTTGAATAAATTTGTGAGTATTTAAAAAAATGGCGAAGAATAATTTTATATTTTGATAAAGGGAGATTTTTGGCAAATTTAAGGAAAAGGATTTTTGATATTTTGTGAAATCAAAAGGTGCATGATACGGAGACCTATATTTTAACATGATGTGTAGGATTTTTCGAGAAATAAAATATTTTAACGTGATTGTTAGCGTATGCCCTCGAATGCCACTCTGAGGATAGGAGAGTTAGGGCATCTATATTTGGTAATGTATTCATTAATAAAAGGCCACTTTGAGGATAAGAGAGTTAGGGCATCTATATGTGATTATGTATTCATTAATAAAAGGCAGTGATTATTTCATTATTTATTGTATATCATTGGCGTTCTTGATTTGGTAAATAAATAGAAATGATATCCGTGCTGTTGAGTAGAAGCATTCCACTCCTTATGAGATAAGGAGTGTTGTACTAGAAGTGTTTAGAACTCAAAAGCTTAACTTATCCGCAAGTCGATAAAACTTAATTGGGCATTAAGTTATTTGATGAAGACTTGTATATCGTATGCTTGGACATGTGCATGTCTTCACTCAGGAGTAGTGGAAGCATTGGGTATGGGTATATTAATTGGATTAATATATTCGGATACGACTCACCTCGATTTGGTCAGATGGAGATCACTCTAGGATAGTCAATGACGGAATCGTAAGGTTATGATAGGTATGCGTGAACCTTTGACTTGAGGGTCCAGTAGAAGATGTGTTTGTTTCATTAAGTTAGTCATTAGAGTAGTTTGATCCATTCACCTATTGGTAGGGATCAACCTCGAAGTGCAACTTAATGGGCAAGTAATAGTGTTTACTGAATGCCAAGAAAGGATTATTTCTTCTGTAAGTGAATAGTATAATGTCCTATGCGGTTAGTGGCAAATGAGATCAAAAGTCTTTGGCCAAAGCAATTGAACTAGTTGTATTTGATCTTGATTTCCACTAACACATGTATAGAGTCAAGTGGAGACAGGGTTTGACTTAACCGTGACCCTAAAGCTTGATCGAGACATATGATTGAAGGGTTTATATGTATACGGGATTCATAACAGGTTTTGGAATGATTCCCATCATTCGTTCTCAGTTGGGTTGCGGTGTGAACCATAGACTGGCTAAGTGTTCCTCACACTCTTTGGTGATAGAAATACTTGTTAGATTTTGATGATATCATCAATGTACTGTTAATTATTCAACTATATGTTTTTAAGTACCTGGAAAATGTAAAAAAGAACCAAATGAGTATCTTCTATAGGCCTTTAAATTTAGGCTAAGTCTTGATCAAATGTTGATCAGTACAAAATCAACTAGGTATAGAACTGACATTTACCAGAGAAGTTATCCGGCAAGTTCATTATCAGACAAGTTTTGGTCAACGCAAAACATCAGAGAGATTTGACCAAAACCTAGCTGCAGTTAAGTTCTGAAGAAGGCACTACATCAGACAAGTTTTGTTCAATGCATAATATCAGAGAGGTTTGACCAAAACCCATCTACAGTCGATTTATCAGACGAGACCTGGTCAACAAATATCAGCTGAAGTTTGACCATCATATTAGAGAACATTCATCAGGTCAAAGAACTTCAGAGCAGAGAACTGTATCTAAGAGAACTATATCTAAGCGAACTTTATCTCAGAGAACTTCATAACAGAGAACTGTATCTCAAAGAACATCATATGAGAGAACTTTATCTCAGAGAACTTCTACCAAGATACATTAGAGAAGTTTACATCAGAGAAGGTTGACTGCACATCAGGTAGGTTTGACCAAGAGATATCAGATAAGTTCTCAGTTAAAATATCAGCCAAGTTCAAGATACTCAGTCCACGTCAGCAAGCATTGAAAGTCAACAATTATGGAAAGCCACATGCAGACATAAGGAGACAAACTGGAAAGATTCCCAGAAAGCTAGGAATAAAATATTCCTTGAGATCCGCGTTCTGAAGACTTATAATTATTCTAATCAAGAATAACGGCGCTAACAAAGAAAGTCTTTCAAACGGTCAGAATTGAAAAGGGGAATCAAGCCGTGCAACAGAATGATAAGATAAACAAAGAAGTCCACTCTCCAACGGACGGATTTGTTACAGTGATGCAACTACTATGAAGGAAGCTCAAGGAGCATACTATAAATATCTGAGGATATGAATTGAGCAAAGTATGATGCGAACTTTACTTACAAGCGAACCAAGTAATCAAAGCAAACAAAGCTATCAAAGAGATCTATAGCATCGTGAAAGAGCAAAGCTTAAACAGTCATATTCTGAGAAGCTCTTTAGTTGGAGAAGACAAAAATTCATCTTTAAAGTTTGAGTATGGGGTTGCTTTCTTGAATGAGGTTCTTGAAAGTAAAGAGACTGTAAACACATCCACGGGTTCCTGATTGGAAGGTGATAGACATCTCGAGAGTTGTTGAGGCATCCACCGGTTTTCAATCAGGAGGTGCTAGGCAGTCAAGGGAGTTGCAACAGCCATGGGTTTCCACTGGTTGGAAGCTGTTGTAACTAGGAAGAATTTATTGTAACCTTTATCACCGGTTGATAGGTATAGTGAATTTATCTCCAACTTGTTTGGAGAGAAGTGGACCAGTAGAGGATTACCCCACCTCTGAAACCACTATAAGTGTTTGTGTGATTTACTACTTTAAACATCATACTTAACTGCTTCATATTCACTGTTCCATTATAAAGTTATCTGCAGTCGACATTAGTTATCGGTATTATTATCAGATGTGTCTTCCGCATTATCTGTTTGCAGATGACATAAGTCATCTGTACTTATCACAGCTGAGAAACTCACCTGAGATTTAGTAACGAGTTTAATAAGTCTATTCACCCCCCTAGACTTATTCCTGATGACTTATGACCTACAAGTGGTATCAGAGAGGTTGGTTCAATTTTTACAGAACCAGGTCCATATATCTGAGCATATATACATTAATCTCTCATTTAGAATGGAACACATGCAACACATGCACTCTATATTACCTGTATTCTCTGTTGATGAATATGACTTATAGAAAATAAGGATGCAGGCTCATCTGTCATCCATTTATGATGACATGTGGTGTATCACTGAGGAAGGTCCTTTCATCTTTGAGAAGGATAATACACCAGAAGAAATTGTTGTTGGGAATCCAGAGAAGATTCCCAAGAAGAGGACCGAGTTGTCTTCTGAAGAGAGAAAGCTGGCCAACCTAGACAACCGGGTCAGAGATATCCTGTACCAGACTCTTGACAAAGCAACCATGGTCAAAATCAAGAATTGCAAAAATGCAAAGAAAAATTGGGACACATTAGCTGTAAAGTGTGAGGGAACCGAGCTGATAAAAGAAAATAAGTTGTCCACCAAAAAGTTTGACAACTTCAAGATGAAGAATGGTGAATCAATTTAATGGAGCATGAAGGTTGTGGCTACGAGAGAGTCAAAGGTTCTCAACAAAATAAAGATCCAGGAGTTGTTCTCTGATCTGAAGGCATATGAGTTCGAGCTACCATGTTCATCATCTAATGAACCTACAGAGAAAGGGATAGCATTTGCAGCATAATCATCTGCAAATAGCCTAGATAATGCCAGTCCCCCCAGTCCTCTGAGTTTTGAAGAAGAAATGGCTTTCATCATGCAGAGGTTCAGTAATTTCAGGAAGAACTATTCCAAATACAAGAAGAATTACAAGGACAATCCAAGGAGGAACCAGAAGGCAGGCAACTGGAAAGTGGAATGTTATAATTGCCACAAAGCCGGACACATCCAGTTTGACTGTCTAGATCTTAAGAAGGATGAAGGTAAGAAAGAAGTGGGCAGAAAAGAGGACAAAATAAAAGCTTTCATTGGAGAAGACCAAGAAAGAGTAGAATCTAGCAATGGATTATTCTCTGATGATGATGAAGACTATAACTGTCTGATGGCCAACCTAGCAGATGAAGACAAAAGGTGGAAGGACTACTACCACATCTCCTCAATCTCAACAATAGGAGGTGAAGAATGGTTTGTAGATTCTGGGTGCTCAAGGCACATGACAGGGAATAAGAAGGTGCTATCAAACTATATCAAAGAAAGAGCTCCAGATATAACCTTTGGAGATAGCTCTAGAGGTCAGACAAAAGGATTTGGAGAGCTACATAGAGGAAACATAACCATATCCAAGGTTCATTATGTCAAATGTCTCAAATACAATATGTTGAGCATAAGCCAATTCTGTGATGAGAAGATCTAGTAGTCTTCACCATTTGGAAATGCATGGTGATTGATATCCTTTCTGGAGAAGTGAATCTACAAGGATTCAGAAGAAGAGATGTCTACATGACAGATTGGAATACAGGCACTCCAAACACCTATTTTCTATCTAAGATAGTTGCTCAAATGGATGGTTATGGCACAAGAGATTATGTCACCTGAACTTCAAAGCCATCAACAAGATAAGCTCTCAAAAGCTGGTTAGAGGTCTTCCAGAAGAAGTATTCATGAAAGAAGCTCTCTGTGATGCATGCTAGAAAGGAAAGCAGACCAGAGCATCATTCAAACCAGTTCAGCCTCACACTCACGACCATAATTTTAGATCTACTTCATATGGATCTCTTTGGCCCCCATCAAGCCAAGGACATTAAGTGGAAGGAAGCATGCCTTAGTAGTAGTGGATGACTACTCGAGATACACATGGGTTGTTTTTCTCTATTAAAAGAGTGAAACACTAACAAAGTTACCGGAGCTGCTAAGGAGGATTTAGAATGAGAAATCTCTCTCCATCATCAAGATTAGATCAGATAGAGGAGGAGAATTTCTCAACAAAGCAATCATTGAGTACAATGATCAAAATGGAATCCAGCATGAAGTATCTACCACAAGAACATCACAACAAAATGGTGTTGCTGAAAGAAGAAACAGAACCTTGAAGGAAGCTGCCAGGTCAATAATTGCTGAAGCTGACCTGCCAAAGAGGTTCTGGGCTGAAGTCACAAGACAACATGCCATACTCGTAATGTATATGATAGTAGGGAGACATGGCAAAATTCCCTATGAGGTTTGGAATGGCAGAACACCAACTGTTGCATATTTTCGTATATTTGGTTGTAAGTGTTTCATCCACAACAATGGTAAAACCCAACGGAATGCCTTTGATGCTAAAACTGATGATGGTCTCTTTATGGGATACTCACAAATAAGCAAGTCATACAGAGTATTTAACAAAAGAACATTAGTTGTGGAAGAAACACCTCATGTTGTGTTTGATGAGTAGACTGTTGAGTATAGGAAACAGGTGGAATCGACTGAGAAAAAGCTCAAATCCGCCACCCTAGAAGAAGTTATCATTCATGACCAGGAATGATGGACTCACTTGCAGACTAGCCTGAAGATCCAACTACAGATCAGTCTGAAGACCCAACTACAGATCAGATAGGATCCCGAAACCTAATTGATCCAACCGCAGTAGATTAAGACCCAACTGTAGCTGATAAAGATGCATTTGCAGAGCAGACAGGACCCCATCTGCAGATGACAAGACCGTAGCTGATCCATCTACAGTCCAAGAAGGCCAGAACTAAGCTGATGTAGAGAGAGAAGAAGTTCACCAAGGCAATTCAACATGGGGAACAAACCCTGAAGAAGATATTCCCAAATGGCTCAGAGATCATCCCATTCAACAAATCATTGGAAACCTAACTGATGGGGTTAGATCCAGACAATCCACAGAACCAGCAGGAATAGCAATGTTCTCATATTTCATGTCTCAAATGGAACCTAAGACAACAGATCAAGCACTGGAGGACTACTCATGGATAATTGCAATGCAAGAAGAGCTCAACCAGATGGAAAGAAACAATGTCTGGGAACTAACAGACAGACCAGATCACAAGAAAGTCATAGGCACCAAATGGGTGTATAAAAACAAATGTGATGAAGATGGAGCTGTTGTTAGGAATAAAGCCAGACTCATTGCAAAAGGATATGCTCAATGTGAAGGAATAGATTTTGATGAAACATATGCGCCTGTAGCAAGACTTGAAGCTATCAGACTATTCCTTGCATATGCAGTATGCATGGATTTCAAAGTCTACCAAATGGATGTAAAAACTGCTTTTCTCAATGGAATCCTAGAAGAAGAAGTCTATGTTGGGCAACTCCCTGGATTTGTCAAAGGAGACAAATATACAAGCTTCTAAAGGCTCTATATGGACTCAAGCAAGCACCAAGAGCATGGTATGAAACACTATCTGTGTTTCTGGAGAAGAATGGATTCAACAAAGGAAAGGTGGACAAAACCCTATTCAGAGTGGAACATGAATACCACATATTGCTTGTTCAAATATATGTCGATGACATCATATTTGGCTCAACCAATCCTGAGCTATGTGAAAAATTCTCAAGTCTCATGCAATGAGAATTTGAGATGAGTATGATGGGAAAGCTAAACTTCTTCATTGGTTTGCAAGCCAAGCAAATGGACAAAGGAATCTTCATCAATCAAGCCAAGTATACAAGAAATTTGATCAAAAGATTTGGCATGGATTCAGCAAAACCAGCAAGAGTACCAATGAGCACATCCCTACACCTTGATGCAGATGAATGAGGAATTTCAGTGGATCCAACCCACTACAGAGGACTTATTGCATCACTTCTATACCTCACTGCAAGCAGACCAGACATTTCATATGCAGTGTGAGTATGTGCAAGATTTCAGTTAAAGCCGAAGCAGTCTCACCAAGAAGCAGCTAAGAGGATAATCAGATACCTTAAGTCTACAATCAATGTTGGACTATGGTATCCCAAGGATGGTAATTTTGAATTCTCAGGATATTCAGGTGCAGACTTTGCAGGATGCAAGATTGACAGGAAAAGCACCAGTGGAACGTGCCAATTCCTAGGAAGCAGACTGATATCATGGTTCTACAAGAAGCAGGTATCCAACTCAATTTCCACAACGGAGTCAGAGTACATAGCTGCAGGCAAATGTTGTGCACAAATCCTATAGATCAGACAACAGCTAAGGGACTACAACATCACTGCAAATGAAGTCCCAATATGGTGTGACAACAATAGTGCAATTGCAATAACAAACAATCTAGTATTGCACTCAAGGACAAAGCACAATGATGTCAAACATCATTTCATCATAGACCATGTGCTAAATAAGAGAGTTAGAGTGGAAAGAGTCGGCACGAAATTCCAAATTGCTGGCATATTCACAAAACCTTACCAGAAGAAAGCTTTCTGGAGCTAAGCAGGGAACTTGGTCTACTAAATTGGGAATCTAGTACGGACGATAAAGCTACCTGATGATCAGACCAGACGGCAAGAAAGTTACCTAATGTGGAGACCAGGCGAGAAAATCTACCTGATGCAGAAATCTACCTGATGTGGAGACCAGACGAGAAAGCTACCTGATCAGACCAGACAAGGAAATGTTAGCAGACATCAACCACAGGCGACACAACTTACCTAATGTAGAGCAGACAAGAAGTTTACCGGTCAACCAACTAAGTTTCTAATTCTTTTACCGACTTATAACTATTATATTATTTGTTTACACGTGGACAAACACATGATAACACTACCTCCACGACGTCCAATCAAATTCAACCGTCATTTTAAATTCTCAAAAATTTGACCGCGCTTACTTATTTTATTATTAAATTCAAAGCATATTTTCAAATGTCTATATAAGACGGTCGAAACCATTTCACAAAACTTTATCGTCTTCAAGCTTACGAGCCCTAATTTTCAAAAGGAAGAAAAATTACAGAATATTCACTGCACTAAGTCAGAACCTCAACTTTCTTTGCAGAAATGGACTCTATCCAGTATTTCGAAGTAGTCAACCTAAGGATGGTGAAGGAGCAAATCATTTTCAGTATTGTAGTGGATTTCGAAGGTTTGCTGGAGACAAACATGGCAGAAATCGACGAAATGCGCAATATTATCTGGATGATGAAGAAAAATGGCTTCTATCACTTTCTGTACATCAACCCGAAGCAGCTATACAAGGAAACTATTATCTGCTTCTTCAAGGAAGCACAAGTCACCGATCACTGCATCACGAGTTTGGTCTTTGGGGAAGAAGTCGCTATCACTCCCCAGATCATTGCTAATGCATTCAAAATGAACATAGGGGCATTGCTGTAAAAGCCCTAAAACAAAGCTCTATTGAAACCTAGTATGAGATCAAAGTACCAGAGCAACCCACCTAGGTCAAGTTCACAGCGAAGAGAGGCGACCTGAAGAAAGATTACAGATACGTCCTTGACATCACTAACAAGATTTTCATGGGCATGGCGAGTTATGACCAGCTATCATCTGCCAAATTTGTTGTGCTGGGAGCTCTTATCCAGCACCAAAGGATTAACTGGCCTGAATACATTTACAGCCAGTTAATCCGCGAACTAAATAAAGTAAGCTGGATTGCAGAGGAGAAGAAGTTTAAACTGAGGCTTGCTTATGGAACCCAGATCAGTTGGATCTTGGAGTTCCTCGGAAAGGCAAAAGGAACTGCATACCCTTTCCACGGAAGCAAAAGACTTGGTCATCTGGACCAAGAAACTTTGAAGAAGCTAGGAGCTGAGAGGAAATCAGCCAAGATCTTAAGGGAGATGACCAGTGGAACCTCTCCCTACAAAGCACCTTCGGACTTAGACGAAGTTCGCTCTGATACAGAAGATCAGACCCCCCATGAGATACCTGCAGAGGATATCACATCAACCCCATCTGCAGTGAAGAAGTCACCTGCAATAGAGAAGTCACCAGTAGACGACTCCGACTCCGACAACACTCTTGTAAACAAGTTGAAAAGGAAGTTACCTGCAGCGGGGAGAAGGTTGTCCATCTCACCTCATCTCAAGAGCAGTCACCAAAGAGGCAGAGAGGCCAAGCATTTGAAGGAGAAGAAGAAGAAGAAGCAGTGTAGACTGTAAAGTCACCTGCACCAGATCCAATTGAAGAAACTTCAGCACAAATGCAGATCATCACTACACCTGCACCTGCTCGTGATGAAGATCAAACAAATCAGTCCAAGCTGATGGCTGAAGTGATTCCACTTCTGACTCTTCCTAGCATGACCGAAGAAGAAGAGGCAGAACTGACAATAGAAATACCAGAAGCTGGATACTCCATAAACCCCATGGAGAACAATCATCTGAATCTGACAATAGATCAATTAAAGCTGGTAAAACAACAAGCTCTTAAGTTTTATTTTATCAATATATTTGATGAGTGGAGGGATTTAAAATATCTTACCTTCACTCAATTAAAAGAGTTTGTTGAGAGGAGTACCTCAGGACACCCTCAGGCCACTGAGCAACTCCTCATGTTTTTCTGTCAAGAGACAGATATTCTTTTATTCCAGGAGAACTGGTCATGTCCAATTTTGAACAAAATATGGACCAGTTCATCCTGCATATCATGGAGGGTGTTTTAGCAGGAAAAACACATGGGGAGGAAGTTGAAAAAGAAGAGATAAGAGAAGGAGAAAAAGAAAAAGAAATCTGAATTGAAGAAGTTGAAAAGGAGGATACAGAAAAAGGAGACGGAGGAGTCAAAAAAGAAGAAATAGAAGGAGTTGAAAAAGAAGAAAATGAAGAAAAAGAAGAGGAGAAGAAAGATGAAGAGAAGGAAGAATAAAGAAGAGATGAAGATGAGGATCAACAATCACCTGATCATGCTCCAGTAGCGGAAGCAGACAACCTGGGGGAACTGCCTGAGAAAACCCCCTCTGAAAATAAGTAGTCATTTGCAGAAAGGAAGTCCTCTGCAAAGAAGAAAGAAAAGTCCCCTGTAGACGAGGACTTATCAAATGGAAAATCAGGAACTACCGAGAAGAACCCATCTGATCTGGAGCCAGCTGACAGGCAGGTCTCTTCCGAGAAATCCATTGCTCAGTGACCAACTGCACAAGAGGATTCAGGAGAAAATTTTGTTCGTGCAGATCCACCTGTGTATCAGCTACCCCCAAATATCACTGAGCTGATCAGAGGAATTGTTGAAGAAACAGTTGCTAGGCTTCTAGCAACTGAAGTCAAGCCTGAACTGCAGTCCCTAAATGCCAAGATGGATACCCTGATCAACAAGAAGGAACCTTTTCCAACACCCACTAACTCCAGAATGCCTCTTGGCATGTCTGATTTCATGACTAGAGTGGAGGAGCAACTTGCCACTATTATTAATGCTGGTAAAAAGGGGGAAGATAAAGGGGAAGAGAAAGGCAAAGGAGGAGACAACAGGTAGGAGGAAGTCAGAGAGGACACAAGATCAAAAAGAAGTCAGGACCCTCATCTCATTCAGGTAGGAACCTCTCATCTGAAGAGAAAAAAAGTAGCTACACCATCTGATCCACCTGCAGCCAAGAGGAAGAGGACAAGACATGATCCAGATGTAAGATATCAATGGGAAGGAAAAAAGCTTCAATATGTTGAAGAGTTCATGCCTGCTGAGGCAGAACATATGTGGGGAGTGCAAGGAAGCAGTTTATAGAGAAATACTATCTCTAGGAGATGCTCCAGGACAAAGGTTGCTCCCCACAGCAGACCTTCATTAATTTTATTGATATGAACTTCCCAAAACTCTGGGCATTTTTAAAGAAGTATGCTGCCAAGAACTTCAACGCCTACCCAATGATCTCTAATTTCAGACCTGAAGAAGCTCCTACACTTATGAATAATGAACTTGATGAGCTGGCTCTTTAGGAAGAAATCAGAGAACTTTTCATGGAAAATAACTTCACAACTCCTGACCAGCAAGAGTTTGCTTCATTGGTTGTCAAGAGGAAGTATGGGATAGCCCCAATATCTAAGAAGCCAATTGGAACCAAACCATTGAGGTCACTCCCTCCTGCAAGGCAACGGATCAGAGGAAGAGGAAGAGGGAGAGGAAGATAAATTTTTTTTTGTTATTTACTTGTAACTTTATTTTTGTAATTTACTTATAAATTCTGTAATACTTGTAATTTTATTACTTGTATTTTGTTTCAATCAACTGTATTGTAATGTAACATCAATAAAAATTTATAACAGTCACTTGAATGACAACCACAAGTTGTCTCAAAACAGACTAAGTTTGATTTTTGTCTTGCACTTTATTTTGTGCAGACCTGTTTACATTTGAAATGCTTTAGTTTTCCATCATCAAAATAGAGGGAAATTGTTAGGAATACTTGTTAGATTTTGATGATGTCATCCCTGTATTGTTAATTATTCAAATGTATGTTTTTAAGTACTTGGCAATTGAAGAAGAACCAAATGAGTATCATTTATATGCCTTTAAATTTAGGCTAAGTTTGGATCAAATGTTGATTAGTACAAAATCGAATAAGTCGAGAACTGCCATTTATCATATAAGTAATCATAAAAGTTCATTATCAGACAAGTTTTGGTCAATGCAAAACATCAGAGAGATTTAACCAAAACCTAGATGCAGTTAAGTTCTGAAGAAGGTGCTATATCAGACAAGTTTGGGTTAACGCAGAATATCAGAGAGGTTTGACCAAAACTCATCTACAGTCGAGTTATCAAATGAGAACTGGTAAACAAATATCAGCTGAAGTCTGGCCATCAGATCAGAGAACATTCATCAGGTCAGAGAACTTCAGAACAGAGAACTTTATCTCAGAGAACTGTATCTCAGAGAACTTTATCTCAGAGAACTTCAGAACTAAGAACTTCATCTCAGAGAACTTCATATCAGAGAACTTTATCTCAGAGAACTTCTACCAAGATACATCAGAGAAGTTTACATCAGAGAAGTTTGACTGCACATCAGGCAGGTTTGACCAAGAGATATCAGATAAGTTCTCAGTCAAAGTATCAGCCAAGTTCAAGATACTCAGTCCACGTTATCAAGCTTTGAAAGTCAAGAATTATGGAAAGCCACATGCAGACATAAGGAGACAAACTGGAAAGATTCCCGGAAAGCTAGGAATAAAATATTCCTTGAGATCCGCATCCTGAAGACTTATGATTGTTCTGATCAAGAATAACCGCGCTAACAAAGGAAGTCTTTCAAACGGTCGGAATTGAAAAGGAGAATCAAGTCATGCAACGGAATGATAAGATAAACAAAGAAGTCCACTCTCCAACGAACGGATTTGTTACAGTGATGCAACGGCTATGAAGGAAGCTCAAGGATCATACTATAAATATCTGAGGATATGAATTGAGCAAAGTATGATGCAAACTATACTTACAAGCAAACAAAGTAATCAAATCAAACAAAGCTATAAAAGAGATCTATAGCATTGTGAAAGAGCAAAGCTTAAACAATCATATTCTGAGAAGCTCTTTAGTTGGATAAGACAAAAACTCTTGTCTTTAAAGTTTGAGTACGGAGTTGCTTTCTTGAACGAGGTTCTTGAAAGTAAAGAGACTGTAAACGCATCAACGGGTTCTTGATTGGAAGGTGATAGATAGCTCGAGAGTTGTTGAGGCATCCGCAGTTTTTAAATCAGGAGGTGCTAGGCAGTCAAGGGAGTTGTAACGGCCACGGGTTTCCACTAGTTGGAAGCTATTGTAACTAGGAAGAATTCATTGTAACCTTTGTCACTGGTTGACAGTTATAGTGAATTTATCTCCAACTGGCTTGGAGAGAAGTGAACTAGTAGAGGATTACCCCACCTCTGAAACCACTATAAGTGCTTGTGTGATTTACTGCTTTAAACATCATACTTAACTCCTGCATTCATATTTACTGTTCCATTAGAAAGTTTTCTGCAGTCGATATTAGTTATCTGTATTGTCATCAGCTGTGTCTTCCGCATTATCTGTCTGCAGACGAGATAACTCATATGTACTTATCACAGCTGGGAAACTCAGGTGAGATTCAGGAAAGAGTTTAATAAGTCTATTCATCCCCCTTATAGACTTATTCCTGACGACTTGTGACCTACATTTGGATCCTTCCATTGGTGACTGAGACGAACCTACAGAGTCGCGCATTCAAAATGAATGATGGATTAAATTATGCCTATTCTCTCTTAATAAATATTAGACAATGGATGTCTAATTGAATTTAATTTATGGGATAAATTAATTCGGTCGGATGAATTAAATAAATTACTGTGTAATTAATTTAATTCAAGTATAATTATTTCTTGGAGAAATTAGTTATGTTGTATTTGATATATTTAATTAATTAATTAATTAATTTAAATACAATATGATATATTAAGATTTATCTATCGGACTAGATACACGGGGTCCAGAACACGGACTAAATAGTTGGACTATTTAAAAGTCTAAAGTGGCTGCCACTTTTTCCAGCATGATCTGCTCACATGATTGTTGGTCTTTAAGACTTGACATGTGAGAGATTAAAACGTACAAAGAAGACTTTATGTAAATGGGTGCGTGTATATATAATATCACAACCCATTTTGAGTCTGCTAGAGCTGTACGTGAAAAAGGAATAAAAAAACAAAGAGAGAAATAACTGGGAACTGAGAAAAGAGTTCATTCAACTTCCTAAGTACATCAGAACAGTGAAAAAGAAATCATTTTTCCTTCTTATGGGTTTTGTGAGAAAACAAGGCATACTCTACTTCTCATAGCCGTGTTCTTAGAGAAGGAGAAGAAAGAGTTTATTCCGGCATTGTTTCGACGCGTGTTTCGTAGAGACGTTCGGCACTTTCGACGTTAAAATTTCCAAAAGTTTCACGGATTGGATTCGTGCTCGTCGTCACCAACTAAAGAAATCGGGTCTACGAGAGTATGATTTTGATTCTCTTATATATTAGTTTATACGATCCTTGATCGATCCTCTTTAGGAGTTCTAATGAGCATGGTCTGTTCGACTTTATTTTCTGCTAGATATTCGAATTATGGCCTCAACTCCAACAGCGGTATCGGAGCGAGGTCAATGCAATCATATTGACGATATTTTTTTTTGCATTATGAATGCATGCTTGATGATACTTTATGATTTGGAATCATATGATAATCGTAGATATTTTAGTGTTCGTCGTAGTAGTATTTTTCATGATTTTATATTTTGATATGAATCTGGATCTTTTCCATAAAATGATTTATATAAATAATATGAAGATCATAAATAATAGGATTTTAGAAATCTGCCCAAAAATGAGTCGTATGCCATCGCTGGACGATACAGCATACACTACCGACCGACCGTCGAGCTGTATATTACCTCTGCCGAGTGGGTGCTGAGATGTATCCTACAGCTGCCGAGTGCTGTCGAGCTGTATCTTACAGCTACAGAGCGGGTGCCGAGCTATATCCTACAGCTGCCGACCAACTGTCGTGCTGTATCTTACAGTTGCTGAGTGGGTGCCGAGCTGTATCATACAGCTGCCGAGCGCTGTCGAGCTGTATCTTACAACTGCCGAATGGGTGCCGAGTTGTATCCTACAGCTGCTGACCGGCTGTTGAGCTGTATCTTACAGCTATCGAGTGGAAGCCGAGTTGTATCCTACATCTGTCGAGCGCTGTCGAGCTGTATCTTACAGCTGTCGAGCAAAGTGTAATGTTAATCACGAAATACTCCCACTTAATAAACACTAAGTTGGAAAGGGTGCAAGGTATCCTAACCTCCATCAAACTCTTGGAAGATTGAAACCTAAACTGAAATGCTATGCTTCAGAGTATGTCGGGGTAGTATTTTGGGGAAGGTCCATAAATTCCTAGAGTGAATTAGATGCCTTCGGTTGTGACAAATCGAACCCCTAAAAATCGTATGGGTTTCCGGGTGAGATTCAATTGTCAGACTGATAGGAGTTGATGGTTTAAACTTAGATAGTTCAGCCAGCCATAGAAATTATATCGGTTGAGGGCAAGTGAACTAGGGGTAAAAGAAAGATCAAATCATCCATTAGATGGATTGATGTTGGACACCACTTAATATACCAGAAACTGTATGGGTTGCCCTCTATTAAATTCATAAAGAACTTGATCACCACTAAGTAGCTGATCTCATGATAACTTCCGGTTGTTCACATGGGAGTGTGTTTTTTCGATTAAATTAGTGGGATTCGAGTCATGAATAGAAAAGTTCTTTATTCTACTTGGATCATAATTCACATAACACTAATTAAATCTGATTTATTTTCTGTAGAATTTTATCTCAAGTATGACAATGAATCTACGTGTAATACTTCTTGAAAAGAATAACCTAATTGGACCAAACATTGTCGACTGGCTCCAAAATCTGAGGATAGTCCTCAGTATGGAATCGTTGGGATACGTCTTGGAGGCGGATATCCCACTGGATCCTACTCGGACTAGGGATAATCAAGAAGATGTTGAAACCCATGAGAAGTGGGTCAAAGATGATGTGAGAGTCTGTGGCTTCATGAAGGGCTCTATGACTAATGAGCTGCAGAGAGCACACGAGACAATGACTTCTGCTAGGCAGATACTGGCTCATCTGACCGAACTCTATGGGGAGCATAGCCGAACAGCTAGATATGAGATATCGAAGCAGTTGTTTGGATCTCAGATGAAGGAAGGATGAAAGTTGGGGACCATGTCCTCAAGATGATCTATATGATCGAGAGAATGGAAGCTCTCGATTTTAGGACGCATGTTTCACTCCAAACCGATCTCATCCTTCAATCTCTACCTAACTCCTTCTCACAGTTCGTCATGAATTTCAACTGCAATGAGATTGCTTGCAATCTAGCAGGATTGATGAACAAATTGTCAACCGCTCAGTCTCAGATGAAGACACCGAGGGTGAAGGAGGATGCACTTGTTATCTCCTCTGGGCCTCAGAGGTCCAATATCAAGAAGAAGAAAAACAAGAAGCAGTTGAGGGCTAAAGCTGTGGTCGGAAAGGAAAAGGGCAAGGCCCCAATGGTTCTCAAGGCAAGTAAGGATAAGCCAACGGACAGGTGCCCTAAATGTAGTGTGCTAGGCAACTCGAGAAAGGACTTTCCCCAGCTTGATGGTGTTTTAGGTATAGAACTTTTAGTTTTAAAAGTAAATTATTCTGGTACTGTTTATTCTACTTCATGGATTCTGGATTCAAGTGCTAGTTCTCACATTTCCAGTGTGAATCAGGTTCTGGAACGAAGTAGATAGCTTGGAGCTGGGGAAGTGATGATAAGAGTCGGAAGCAGACATAGTGTCTAGGCTACCGATATAGGATCACTTCTTTTAGATTTGGAATCCGGTTTTGTATTAACATTAGATGATGTATTGGTTTTGCCCAATGGGTACAAAAACATTGTACCCTTTCCAGCCATGGACCGAAAAGGTTTTCACTTTATCATTAGCGACGGCAGTTGCAAAATTTATTTTAGAAATAAATTTGTTGGTCTGTTACATTGTCGAATGGACTCTATCATCTAAATCTACAAGATAAAATAGTTGTGAATACTATGACTAGAATGCGTGGTAGATATGAAAATAACCAAGCACTATAGAGGCATCTTAGACTTGGTCACATTGGCCAGACTAAAACTCATTAGATGGAAAAAGATGGACTCATAAGTCTATTGGGATCTGATCCCTATCCTACTTTTGGATCTTGCCTTAAGGGCAAAATGACTAAGTCCCCCTTCACATGGACTTTTGAAGGAGCTACTGAAAAACTTGGATTGATTCATACCGACGTATGCGGTGCTTTAGAAGCAGCACGAGATGGATATCAGTACTTGATCACATTCACTAATGATCGTATTAGGTATGGTTTTGTATACTTGATGAAGCATAAATCCGAAGCCTTCGAGAAATTCAAGGAATTTAAGGCTCTAGTCAAAAATCAAACTAGTCATCATATTAAGGCAGTTTGGTCAGACCGATGAGGTGAATACATGAGTACCGAGTTTGATGAGTTCTTGAAAGAACATGGAATAGTATCACAATTCACACTTCCATCAACTTCTCAATTAAATGGTGTTTCAGAAAGAAGGAACCGGACCTTGTAGGACATGGTTCGATCCATGCTTAACTATACTGATTTACCAATTTATCTGTGGGGACATGCACTACTTACTGCCGTGCATATCTTGAATAGATGTCCTTCCAAGTCCGTTCCTACAACACCACATGAGATGTGGAGAGGTAGGAAACCAAGTCTTAATCACATTAAGATTTGGGGATGTCCCGCCTATGTCAAGAAAACTAAGGTGGAGAAATTGGAAGCTAGGTCTGTCAAAGGACGTCTCATAGGATACCCATCTGAATCAATGGGTTATATGTTCTACATACCCAGTGATCATAGGATCATCATTGCTTTACAGGAACACTTCCAAATTGAAACTCCCAAGGAGACACCTATGCAAGAAGAAAGAACCGAACCTTCTGAAACACAACCACTACCACCATGTAGGTCGAATAGGATATCTCAACTGCCTGAGAGGTATAGCTACATGCATCTGGAGGAACTAGGTCTCCACCAAACAGATGGTAGCCAAGAGGATGATCTTATATAACGATCAAGCAATGGTAGATGTGGACTCTACGAAGTGGCAAGAGGCCATGGAATCAGAGATATAGTCGATGCATGCCAATCATGTTTGGACTTTGGTAGATCGACCAGAGGGCATGGTGCCCATTGGGAATAAATGGATCTTCAAAAGGAAGACTGATGGGGATGGCAATGTCGAATCCTACAAATCTAGGCTTGTGGTAAGGGTTATACACAAAGAGAAGGAATAGATTATCAGTAAACCTTCTCACCAGTTGCCATGATCAAGTCTATTTATATGATGCTTGCCATAGCCACCCAATATGATGATGAGATATGGCAAATGGATGTGAAGATCGATTTTCTAAATAGATACCTCAAAGTGGAAATCTATATGGAATAGCCTATAGGCTTCGTGTCCACTACTGATACTCATAAAGTTTGTAAACTTCAGTGTGCCATTTATGGACTGAAGCAAGCATTGCGAAGTTGGAATCATCGTTTGCAGTGAAAGAGTTTGACTTCGTGCAAAATAAAGAAGAGCCTTGTGTTTACATAAAGGTAAGTGGAAGTAATATCGCGCTCTTAGTACAATATGCAAATGACATTCTACTAATAGAAAACGACGTTGGACTTCTCAGTTCTGTGAAAGCTTGGCTTTGAAAAACATTCTCTATGGAAGACTTGGGAGAAGTTTCCTATATTCTAGGTATTCTCATATATAGAGATAGAGCGAAGAGAATATTAGGACTTTCCCAAGCCCTCTATATAGAAAAGATCCTAAAGAGGTTTAGTATGGAAGATTCTAAAAGAGGGTTCTTACCTATGCGACATGGTTTTAAACTCTCCAATTGTACGTGTCCTCAAAGTGAGGAAGACATAATGGAGATGAGACAGGTACTCTATGTTGGGATTCGGTGCCTAAAACGAAGGCCCAGCAGAAGCGGTAAAATGAAAATTAATTTGATCCGAATCCCTACAAGGATCGATCGAGCTACGTATATACGAATATAAAATGAAACACAAGATGATACGAGAAACTCACTCTTGTAGTCCGTTGATTAAGTGGATTCCTTCTCTTGAGCTATTCCCCAAGCTTTAGTTGTATATCCCTACGATCCAATGTGCTCCAAGCCCTTGGATGATCCAACGTCGAAAATAAAATGTCTCTACTTGCCACGCGTCGGAGAAATGAACGGCATGAGAATCACCTTGCTATCCTCCAAGGATAAGGCTAGAGCTAAGTGATGAAGCTATTGAATTTGATGAATATAGTCCAAGTATGTTTATCAAAATTTCTCTCAATATTTCTTGATGTTCAAAGAACAACCAAGAACCAAAATGAATAAAAGGACCAAGAAGACTTGAGAAAACTATTTTCTCTCTCTTGAAACCTCTCAACTCTCACGTATGGAATCTCTCCAAGGATCAAAAGGTGAGTTGTAATGAGAAGTCTTCCATCCTTTATTCAACTCCCACCCACATGATACAAATCATGCCACATGATGTCTAACCCCACAAAGTCATGATCATGCATTAATAAATGGTAGAAAAGACAATTGGAAGGTGGGTGGAAGCAAAGGGGGTGGCCATCATGAAAAACGGACGAGTTTGGTTCGTTTCGGACTCCCGTGAGTCCAAACAGATAAACCCCGATTCCGTTCCGATGTATTTGTGTCGATTAATTAATCCAATCAATTAATCACATTAAATACATAATAACATAATTAATTTCTCCAAGAAATAATTATATTTATGAATTAAATTAATCACCCAGTAATTTATTCAATTCATTAGGCCGTAAATCAATTTATCCAATAAATCGATTTAGACATCTAATGTCCCAAATTAGATATCCACTATCTAATATTCATAAACAGAGAACAAGCTTGATTCATTCCGTCGTCAATCCTATTGCGCGACTCGGTAGGTCCGTCTCAATCAGCAATGGGAGGAACCCAAGAGTAGTAGCACTACCTAGCCAGCCTGGCGGCTTACATTGTACCCCAACTGAGAACAAATGATTGGGATCATTCAAGAACCATTCTGTTGTGAATACCAGTATATGTATAAACCTTTATTTCAAATATCCCAATCAAGTTATAGGGTCACGGTCAGTCAAACCCTATCTGTACTTGACGCTATGCATGTGTTAGTGCAAATCGAGATCATTAAGTTCTCGTGTATCCAATACAACTAGCTCCAATGCGTTGGCCAAAGACTTATGATCTCATCTGCCAATAACTGCATAGGACATATAACTCTCTCACTAACGAGAGAAAGAATTCTATCTTGGTATTCAGTAGGTCCTGCTACTTGCCCGTCAAGATGCACATTGAGGTTGACCCCCACCTCCCGGTTTATAGGGTCAAACTACTCTAATGAAAATATTGACGTCACAAGCACATCCTTACTAAATTCTCAAGTCGGAGGTTCACGAATACCTATCACAACCTTTTGATTCCGTCAATGAATGTCCCGGAGTGAAATCCGTGTGACGAATCAATGGTGAGTTGGTTCGAGTATACTAATCCAATTAGCATACCTATAACGTGTGCTCTCACTAACCATTAGCATTCGACAGGCTCTCTACATGTCAAAGAACACGTTATACAAGTCTTCACATAAACTTAATACCGAGTCAAGTTTCATCGACTTGCGAACGATTAAGTATTTGAGCTATAAACCTTTCCAGTGCCGACCCCGTTATCCAATAAGGAGTGGAACGTTTTGCTTTCAAATACACGGACTAGTTTCTATATGTATATTTACGAGTTAGGAATGCCAGTAACTACCAGTAAATAGAGACACATCTATTGCCTTATATAAATGATTTACATAATTACAAGTACAATGCCCTCACTCAACATTCTCTGAGTGGCATTCGAGGGCATACTCCTAACAATCTCCCACTTGCACTCAATGCCACACACTATGGTATCTAATACCCATGTTCTCCACATGACGCTCCAAGCTAGTCTGAGAAAGCGGCTTGGTCAGTGGATCAACGATGTTTTCGGCCAAGTCTACTCTGTGCAACACAATGTATCCCTTGCGAACAAATTATCTTACGAGATGATACTTCCTCTCAATATATTTGTTATTGTTGTGAAACCTCGGCTCCTTGGCATGCGCTACAGCTCTGTCGTTGTCGCAATACAGCAGAATAGGCAGTTCAGCACATGGTATGACTTGAAGTTCTCCCACAAACTTCTTAATCAAGAACCCTTCCTTGGAAGCCTCCAAAGCTGCTTGATACTCAGCCTGACAGGTGGAATCAGTAGTCGCGCTTTGCTTGGTGCTATGCCAAGATATTGCTTCTCTATTAAGAGTAAATATGTAGCCAGAAGTAGATATTGAGTCATCCTTCTGTCCCTGGAAGTCCGAATCAGTGAATCCCACCACATCCAATTCTCCACCGCCATACATAAGTACCATGTCCCTAGTCCTTCTTAAGTACTTGAGAACGTTCTTTACGGCAGTCCAATGTTCCTTACTTGGGTTTTCCTGAAACCTACTCACCACGCTTACAGCATGCACAATGTCAGGTCTCGTACATAACATAGCATACATAAGGTTACCTACGGCCGAGGCATATGGTATATTACTCATTTCCCTTCATTGTTTCTCACTTTGAGAACACATCTTCGAGGAGAGTTTTATTCCATGTCGCATCGAAAGGAACTCTCTTTTAGAATCATCCATCTTAAATCGCTTTAAGATTTTATCTATGTAGAGGGATTGGGAAAGACCTATTGTTCTCTTCGCTCTATCCCAGTAGATCCGAATACCAAGACTATAGGTTGCTTCTCCCAAGTCTTTCATGGAGAAATTACTCGAAAGCAAATCTTTCACAGAACTGAGCATTCCCACATCATTTCCAATTAGTAGAATGTCATCCACATATAGTACTAAGAATGCGATCTTGCTCCCACTAACCCTCTTATATACACAAGGTTCCTCTTCATTTTGCATGAAGTCAAACTCATTGACTGCCTCGTCAAAACGAAGGTTCCAACTACGCGATGCTTGCTTCAGTCCATAAATAGAACGCTGAACCTTGCACACTTTCTGAATATCGACTTCGGACACAAAGCCTTTAGGCTGCTCCATATAGATTTCCTCCTCGAGGAATCCATTAAGGAAAGCCATCTTTACATCCATTTACCATATCTCATAATCATGGTAGGTAGCTATAACAAGCAACATGTGAATAGACTTGATAATAGCTACGGGCGAGAAGGTATCGTGAGTATAACCCTTTGCCACAAGCCTGGACTTATAGGCGTCAACCTTGCCATCATCATCAGTCTTTCTCTTGTAGATCCACTTGTTCCCAATAGGCACTATACCTTTGGGGTGGTCTACTAGAGTCTATACCTCATTGACATGCATCGAGTCTATCTCGGCTTCCATAGATTCACGCCATTTCGGGAGTCTACATCCATCATCACTTGGTCATAGGTCGTTGGGTCGGTCTCTTGTCTATCACTTGGAACCTCAAGGATATCCAGCTCCTCCAAGTGCACAAGCCCATACCTCTCAGGTAAATGAGACACCCTACTAGACCTATGAAGTGGTTGTACTTGTGTTTCAGAAGGTTCGGTTCGAGTTTCTTGCACAGGTGTCTCCCAAGGAGTTTTATTGTATTCTTCTAAAGAAATACTTCTACCTGCCCCGCCTTCCTGAATGAACTCATCTTCCAGGAAGTGTGATTGTAAAGCAACAATGGTCTTTCAATCTTCGTGCATGTAGAATAGATACCCCATCGTCCCAGACGGGAATCCAATGAAACATCCCTTCACGGACCTCGCTTTCAACTTTTCCACCTTAGTCTTCTTGACATAGGCGGGACATCCCCAAATCCGAATATGATTAAGACTTGGGTTCCTGCCCTCCCACATCTCATGTGGAGTTTTAGGAATGGATTTGGAAGGACATATGTTCAAGATGTAAGTGGCAGACAGGAGTGCATACCCCGATAGGTAGATCGGTAAGTCAGTATAGCCCAGCATGGAACGGACCATGTTCAACAAGGTCCGGTTACTTCTTTCTGACACACCATTTAACTGAGGAGTACCTAGAGGTGTTAGCTGTGAAACTATTTCATGTTTCTTAAGGAACTCGTCAAACTCCATACACATATACTCGCCACCTTGGTCCGACCAAAGTGCTTTGATATGATTACCAGTTTGTATCTCGACTAGGGCCTTGAATTCCTGGAATTTCTCAAAAGCCTCAGATTTATGTTTCATTATGTATACATAACCATACCTAGTATGATCATCTGTAAACATAATGAAATATTTATATCTGTCATGTGCTGCTTCCAAAGCACCACATACATTGGTATGGATTAATCCCAGTTTTTCAGCGGCTCTTTCAAAAGTCCATGTGAAGGGGGGACTTAGTCATTTTGTCTTTAAGGCAAGATTCACAAGTAGGAAAGGGATCCGATCCCAATGGACCTATAAGTCCATCTTGTAAACCTTGGTCTGACCAACATGACCAAGTCTAAGATGCCATTTCAAAACTTGATTGGTTTCATCCCTACCACTTTTTCTAGTCATCGTATTCACAACTACTTTGTTGCTGAGATTTAGATGATACAATCCATTTAACAATTTAGCAGTGCCCACTAGTTTATTTCTGAAATACATTTTGCAGGAACCATCACCAATGAAAAATGAAAAGCCTTTTTGGTCCATGACCGGAATGGATACAATGTTTTTATGCCCCTTGGGCAAAACAAGTACATCTTCTAAAGACAAAACAAAGCCAGATTCTAAACCCAAAAGAAGTGATCCTATGTTGGTTACCTTGACACTATGCCCACTTCCGACTGTGATCATAACTTCTCTAGCTCCAAGCTTCCTACTTTGTTCCAGATCCTGATTCACGGTACAAATATGAGAACTAGCACCAGAATCAAGTATCCAGGAAGTAGAAAATACACTAGCAGAACAATTTGTTTCCAAAACTAAAAGTTCTGTACCTGCAGTGCCATGAAGAATCGAACAGTCTCCAGCCCAGTGGCCCAGCTCACCGCACTTGAGACAATCATCCTTCTTCTTCTTGTTCTTTGGAACCATCGGGGCCTTGCCCTTTCCCTTGAAGTCCTTGACATGTGGTCCAGTCTGCTTCTTGGTCTTTTTCTTCTTGTTCTTAGACCTCCGAGGTCCAGAAGAAATCACAAGAGTAGACTCCTTCATCCGCGGATATTAATCTGAGACTGAGCGGTCACAAGTTTGTTCCTTAGCCCAGCTAAATTACATGCAATCTCATTGCAGTTGAAGTTCATAACAAACTGTGAGGAGGAATTAGGGAGAGACTGTAGGATAAGGTCAGTTTGGAGAGAAGTATCCATTTTAAAATCAAGAGCCTCCAATCTCTCGATCATGGATATCATTTTGAGGATGTGTTCCCCAACCTTCTCACATTCCTTCATCCTTGCACCGAACAATTGCTTAGATATCTCACATCTAGCAGTTATGCTATGCTCACCATAAAGTTCGGTTAAGTGAGATAGAATCTGCCTAGCAGAAGTCATTTTCTCATGAGCGCTCTGTAGCTAATTAGACATAGGAGCCATCATGTATGCACGGACTTTTATGTCATCCTTAACCCACTTTTTGTGGTTTTCAATATCTTCCTGATTGGCTCTGGTTCGCACAGGAGGTGCCGGAACGTCCATCTCCACGATGTATCCCAGTGCCTCTATACTAAGGACAATCATCAGATTGCGGAACCAGTCCATAAAGTTAGGTCCAATCAGGGTGTTCTTTTTGAGTAGAATTGTGAGTGGATTCATTGTCATATTGAGAGTTATGTCTGCATTAAATATAACAGATTAATTAGTGACTTGTTTAATTATGATCTGAGTATAGAATTAAGGTCTTTACCATTCTTGTTACCAAGCTCCCACTATTTTTATCAGAATAACACACTCCCATATGAAATTTAGAAGTATCGTCACACTACTTCATAGTGGTGATCGAGTTCTTTATAAATCTTAATAGAGGGCAACCGAACGGGTTTCTAGTCTATTAATTTTCATAAAGTGGTGTCCAACACCAACCCATCTAATGGATGATTCGATCTTCTTTTTCTCCTTGTTCACTCCCCTCAACCTATACGGTTTCTATGGTTCGTGAACAAGTTAAGTTTATACCATCGACACAAATCAGTTTCACAATTGAATCTTATCCGGCAACCTATCAGGTTTCTAGGGATAAAATTTGCTCCAACCGAAGGCATTCAATGCGCTCTCGGTAATTTATCCGTCATACCCGAACGACTACCTGATAACTCGGAAGCATATCACATCCGGTTTGGATTTCAATTTCCCGAAAGCTCGATGGAAGGAAGGAAAACCTTGAAACCTTATAAACTTAATAATATGTTGTGGGAGAATTTTCGCGATTAACGTTACACTTTGCACATTAATTCATTTAAGCGCGTTTGTGGCATTCATACAATATGAAACAATCATTCACAACCTAGTTGCTACCAACATGTGGTTCATGGACCATTCCTAGAAAACAAAAAGTCCGTAATCTAATTACATGTCTTCGTCTTGAATCTTTGTCTTCTCGAAACGGATCTTCCTCTGGTCTTCGTCATTACATATAAATTTTACATTGAAAATTGCATCCTAGATACAAATATTTCTAGTAAAATAAATAGGCTCAAAACGGCCTTTACAACCCAATCGAATAAAACAAACGATTCAAAACTAAGTCCACAAACCACATCCCCATTCAAAAGCATTCATCCAATAAATACTATATAAATGGAAAGCGTAGAGATACATTGATCCAATCAACAATACGAACCAATCCAATCGATTCACACAATCGGTAATATGAAAACATTCAAAATAATTCGATCGATCACAAGTATTCTAATAAATCAATTTTCCCTTATAAAATGAATACCACAAATCATTTAATCATATTAAATCCAATTTAAAATTTGAGAAATCATTTTTAGGAATACACGAAGAAAACAAGCCCGAAATGGGTCCGAAAGGGGCTGGACCGCGCCCGAAACGTCACCAGGCAGCAAGTAGGAGCAGCCCTGGGCCGCGGCCCCCAGTCCAGAAAGTTACCATCATGGCTGCAACAGCCCTGGGCCGCGGACCCCGAGTCCTGGGACGCGGCCCCCTCCTTCAGGACCACTCCCGGACCGTCTAACGACAATTCAGGGCGAGTTTTTTGACCGGATATCGAATATCTATATTTTCCAACATTCATATCTTCAATATAAATCATATTTCTTAGAGATAAAAGATTTATATTTAGACATAAACTTACAAAAAATAAAACTAGAACGAATGAAAAACATATACCCTGATTATGACTATAAATGATTCCAAATCATTCACCATCTAATCAAGCGTTCCAGATGCCAATATCGTATATACGATCGCAAAACCTGGATCTGATACTACTGTTGGGATTCGGTTCCTAAAACGAAGGCTCAGCGCAAGCGGTAAAACAAAAATTAATTTGATCTGAATCCCTACGGGGATAGATGGAGCTACGTGTATACGAATATAAAATGGAACACAAGATGACACGAGAAACTCACCCTTGTAGTCTGTTGATTAAATGGATTCCTTCCCTTGAGCTATTCCCCAAGCTTTAGTTGTATATCCCTAAGATCCAATGTGCTCCAAGACCTTGGATGATCCAACATCGAAAACACAACGCCTCTACTTGCCACGTGCGGGAGAAACGAACGGGATGACAATCACCTTGCTATCCTCCAAGGATACAGCTAGAGCTAAGTGATGAAGCTATTGAATTTGATGAATATACTCCAAGTATGTTTAGCAAAATTTCTCTCAATATTTCTTGATGTTCCAAGAACAACCAAGAACCAAAATAAATAAAAGGAAGAAGAAGACTTGAAAAAACTATTTTCTCTCTCTTGAAACCTCTCAACTCTCACGTATGGAATCTCTCCAAGGATCAAAAGGTGAGTTGTAATGAGAAGTCTTCCATCCTATATTCAACTCCCACCCACATGAAACAAATCATGCCACATGATGTCTAACCCCACAAAGTCATGACCATGTATTAATAAATGGAAGAAAGACAATGGGAAGGTGGGTGGAAGCAAAGGGGGTGGCCATCATGAAAAACGGATCAGTTCGGTTCGTTTCGGACTCTCATGAGTTCCAACAGATAAACTCCGATTTCGTTTCGACGTATTTGTATCGATTAATTAATCCAATAAATTAATCACATTAAATACATAATAACATAATTGATTTCTCCAAGAAATAATTATATTTATGAATTAAATTAATCAACCAGTAATTTATTTAATTCATTAGGCCATAAATCAATTTATCCAATAAATCGATTTAGACATCTAATATCCCAAATTAGATATCCAATATATAATATTCATAATGAGAGAACAAGCTTGATTCATTCCGTCGTCAATCCTATTGCGCGACTCGGTAGGTCCATCTCAGTCAGCAATGAGAGGAACCAAGGAGTAGTAGCACCACCTAGCCACCCTGGCGGCCTACACTTTACCCCAACTGAGAATGAATGATTGGGTTCATTCAAGAACCATTCTGTCATGAATACCAGTATACGTATAAACCTTTCTTTCAAATGTCTCGATCAAGTTATAGGGTCACATTCAGTCAAACCCTATCTGTACTTGACGCTATGCATGCGCTAGTGCAAATCGAGATCATTGAGCTCTCGCGTATCCAATACAGCTAGCTCCAATGCTTTGGCCAAAGACTTATGATCTCATATGCCAATAACCGCATAGGACATATAACCCGCTCAGTAACGGGAGAAAGAATTCTATCTTGGTATTCAGTAGGACCTACTACTTGCCCGTCAAGATGCACATTGAGGTTGACCCCCACCTCCCGGTTTATAGGGTCGAACTACTCTAATGAAAATATTGACGTCACAAGCACATCCCTACTAAATCCTCAAGTCGAAGGTTCACGAATACCTATCACAACCTTTCAATTCCGTCATTGACTGTCCCGGAGTGAAATCCGTGTGACGAATCAAGGGTGAGTCGGTTCGAGTATACTAATCCAATTAGCATACCTATAATGTGTGCTCCCAACCATTAGCGTTCGACAAGCACTCTCCATGTCAAAGAACACGTTATACAAGTCTTCACGTAAACTTAATGCTGAGTCAAGTTTCATCGACTTGCGAACGATTAAGTATTTGAGCTATAAACCTTTCCAGTACCGACCCCCTTATCCAATAAGGAGTGGAACGTTTTGCTCTCAAATACACGGACTAGTTTCTATATATATATTTACGAGTTAGGAATGCCAGTAACTACCAGTAAATAAAGAAACAACCATTGCCTTATATAAATGATTTACATAATTACAAGTACAATGCCCTCACTCAACATCCTATGAGTGCAATTCGAGGGCATACTCCTAACACTCTATACATCGGCTATGGGTAGCTCATGTACGCAATGTTGTGCACGAGACCGGACATTGCATACGATGTGAGCATAGTCAGTCAGTTTCAAGCAAACCCTGGTAAAGAACATTGGACAGCCGTAAAGAATGTCCTAAAGTACCTTAAACGGACTAAAGAAATAGTTCTTACATACGGTGGTAAAGAATTAAAAGTGTATGGGTTCATAGACTCGGATTTCGGTGGCGATGTGAAAAAAGGAATGTCCACTTCAGGGTATATATTTACTTTGAATGGTGGAGAAATTTCTTAGATGAGTTCCAAGCAAACTGCGGTTGCAGATTCCACCTTTCAGGCCGAGTACCAGACAGTCTCATAGGCATCCATGGAAGCATGTTGGATCAAGAAGTATCTTAAAGAACCTCAAGTGGTCTCAAGTGTAAAGCTGCCAGTGCCGCTTTACTGCGACAATGAAGGAGTTGTTGCATATGCTAAAGAACCTAGGTCTCATCATAAGACCAAGCATATTCAGAGAAAGTATCACAGCGTCAGAGATATGGTGAAGAATAGATACATTAAACTGCAAAGAGTAGACTCAGCAAATAACCTTGCCGATCCACTTACCAAGCCACTATCGCAGATTATCTTGGAGAGACATCTGGATACCATGGGTATTAGATATCATAATATGTGGCATTGAGTGCAAGTGGGAGATTGTTAGCGTATGCCATCGAATGACACTCTGAGGATAAGAGAGTTAGGGCATCTATATGTGATCATGTATTCGTTAATAAAAGGCAGTGATTATTTCTTTATTTATTATATATCATTAGCGTTCTTGATTTGGTAAATAAATAGAAATGATGTTCGTGCTTTTGAGTAGAAGCATTCCACTCATATGGGATAAGGAGTACTGCACTAGAAGTGTTTAGAACTCAAAATCTTAACTTATCTGTAAGTCGATAAAACTTAATTGGGCATTGAATTATTTGATGAAGACTGGTATATCGTATGCTTGGACATGTGAATGTATTCACTCTTGAGTAGTGGGAGCATTTGGTATGGGTATATTAATTAGATTAATATATTCGGATACGACTCAACTCGATTTGGTCACATGGATTTCACTCTAGGATAGTCAATGACTGAATCGTAAGGCTATTCTAATATCTGGGAGTAATTTTTTTTCCGTTTTACTATTGTGTTGTACAAATTCATTTGGAATTGTACAAGAACTGTGTATTTAACTGACACAATGTATATTGTATTGGGATTTTTTGGAATCGAAATATCTATACTTGTCTTCGGCATTATATTCGCCGTTTGGATGTTGTTTGGTGAGTCTGGATTTTTGACTAAGTATACTAGCCATAGCGTACATTACATGTCCAGTATTACGTACGCTACAGATGTTGTGTTACGTATGTTAAACCATGCTTGTAACGTACATAACACAGGGTATCAGATCAGATATGTCTTTCGGTGTGTGGGATCGGGCAAGGTTGGATTCCTGTGGTTCGATTGGGACAGGCAAGTCAACGCACATTACGTACGCTATACCTTGTGGTTAACGTACGTAATGCTGAGGCTGGTTACATACATAAGTGTCGTTAACATACATACTGAGTACCCCATTTTGAGGCAGTGAGATCTGGCAAACGTAGCATACGCTATGTAGAGGTGATAACGTACGTTAAGATGGGAGTATAGCATCCATAATATACTATGCAGATTATAAAGACATGTTTCGTCTTTCTTTTCTTCACGACCCATTTTCGATTTCTCTCCCTAGAAATCATCCCCCTACATCCCTTAGTGATTTCCAACCCCTTCCAACCTGCTTTGGAGCTTCCTAACTTGGATTGGAGCTTGGGAGCTTGAAGATTGGAGTGTTTCTTGAAGGGTTTGAAGTTGTTCTTCACTTTCAAGAGGTAAGTTGGTTAATCTTATGATAATATCGAGATTATGATGATGTTGTTGTCGATTAGTTCGTGTATTGATGGATTGTTGGAGGATAGCATGATTCTTGATAAGTCTTTATAACTTATATTATGAACTTGGTGATTATGACTTGGGGATGTTTGTGTTTCTTGATATTTTAAGAATACTTGGAGATTATAATCATGTCTAGGAAGAGTTATGTTAAGATTTTTAGATGATTAACATAGCTTTGAGATGATTATTGTTGTTGGTTATGTTCTTGGGAGATTATAATCATTTTAGTGTAGGATTATGATGAGTTATGTAGATAATTATTATAATCTTAAAATGGTTAAGATAATCTTGTTGATTAATCCAAATTCTTGATGAATTGGTGATTGTGATTGTGTAGACATCATGTTGGTAGTGTTGATGATGTTCTTGAGGTGATAGTGATAATATTGGTGATATTATCATTATAGGATGATTAGCTTAACGTTGTTCTTGATAATCCTCGTTGAATTATTTTTCACAAGTATTAAGAACATTATGATCATGTTAATTGATCATTGGAGTGATTGGAGGATGTTAGAATTCATAGTTGAGAACTATGATATTTGTTTGAGGAGTTTGACCGATTTGTGATTGAATCGGGGTTGTTTTTTGTGTTTTTTTCTATTGATATTGTGTTATTGAATGAATTATATTTCATTCAAGGTTGTTCGAGTGCTTGTGATTGTCGGAGGACACCGTTCGTCGTTTGTTGGAGGATTTAATCGCCTTCGGTTTGAGGCAAGTTTTATACTTGTACTGGTCAATGAGATTAATGTTATCATGTATGTGTATGAATGTGTTGTATCATTTCGAGAAATAGTCTCTTCATGATTTTTGATATCAGGGAATTGTTTGATACGATACCCTTTGGTAATTATGCCAAATGTTATTGTTGATCGTCTCATTACTATTATTTATTGTCGGTAGCCGTTTCGCGGTATCGATCTATCGATTGTTATTATTGAAATTTATGATCGATTAAGACTTCGGTATGAGTGTTGCTATTGATGTTTGTGATTTGCTATTAATGTGGTATTGGCTGATTGAAGGCATTGACGTACTTGATTATCATTTCCGTTGTCGGTTACCAATTAAAGGTACTGAGGCATCCGTTGAGTCGTTGTTATCGATTTTTCCTTTTCCCAATCTCGCATCCCAACCGTCGTATCCCTATGCTTAGGCCCAAAACTTGCTATAGGTCGGCTAGTGCGGTGTTAGATCTAGGCCGTCCTTTCGAATAGGGCATCAAACGCTCCAGATTGTCATTATCCTTCTTGGATTTCGCCCCTTCCTCCTATAAAAGTAGGTCTTCTGCTTCCTTTATCATTTCCGAGTTCTTATTTCCTTAAACTCTGGTGCGAAAATTCTCCGGCGACATTAGCGATCACATCTATCTGCTTCCGGCGACGCCCTTGCTCTCCACCTACGGCGATCTTCCTTCCGCCCAGTTCATGGGTATGTCTATCTAAGTACTTTCACTCCCATTTTTTTACATATATATATTTTCTCTTCTTTCTCTTCCCTTTTTACTCTTTCTACGATGTCTCCCGCCTCTGATTCCATAAATATCGTAGGTCAATTGGCCGTGGACTCTTTTTTGGAAGGTTTATCTTCTTTCGATGGAGATTCAGGGGGTAGGTCGGAGCGAGCTATGTGCTCCTCCCTTTGTCTTAGAGACGAACATATAGTTAATATAGACTGGTCCGAGCTTCGCGATATTCCTCATAATCTTCACTCTGGCATCCATTTGATTATTGTAGATCCCCCGTCTCCTCCTCCTTCGGGTGCGGTGACTATTACTGGCCTATTAGCCGATTCTTACCAAGCGGGCGTAGGGGCTACACACGTTCTTCCTCCCCATACTTTATCTAGGACCAGCCCCGCCGCGCTAGAAAGTTTCATAAGGTTTCTTAGGCTTCCTCCAAGGTGGGATTTTGTCACACCTCAGGCTTTCGACACTGCTGATCACCCCCTTCGGGTCATATTACTTGGTTTGTGGATCAGGTGAATATCGGTCATCGCTTTCCTCTTCACCCCTTCCTGCTTTACCTTTCTACTAAATATAACCTCCCACTTAGTCAATTTTCCCCAAATTCCTTTCGTTATATGGTCGGTTTTCTTGTGTTATGTCATTATAGACATGAGGAACCCGACCTAGATTTTTTTTTTTTGCTTCGAGCTAAAAAGCTTCAAAGGTTCTTTTTATTTGACCTCCCAGAACGATGCCCATTTCTTTACCCACCTCCCTTCCAATGTGAAGGATTGGAGGTCGCGGTTCCTTTTTCTCCGCCTTCCTTCGGGTGACTCTTGGGGCTTTCCCATGGAATGGTTGCAGGACACTCCGAGCTGGGCTCCGATTACTAGGCGCAGCTCTATCCGAGCTGGGTGGGTTAATAAGGTCAGGAGTGGAACGCTGTTTCTTATAATGCCTTCCAGCTGACACATTTTCATGACCTTTTATTTCATTGCAGGCTGGGTTCGGATCCTTATCCAGGTATTCCCGATATTGGTTGGTTTTAATGGCTCTGTCTTATTATATTTTTGACATTATTATTTTTTCTGACCTTTTGTATGGCACTTTTATAGATCGTTTTATGCGGAACTGTCAATCCGATGCCTCCAAGCCTGCTGAGCCTATGAAGGACAAGGCCCCCAGGCCGGCGAATCCTCCTAAAGAGAGGGTGTAGGGTTCGTCCAGACCAAAGCATAAGCCTACGTCCAAACCTTAGGTCAGGGTAACCCTACCCTCTGACCTGGCTCCTTCCTTAACCACAGGACGGGACCCTGCAAGCTCTTCCCTATAGCTGCAAGTCACTAAGCGGGCCCGCTCTCCCCGCTCGTCCACTCCTTCTAAGCGGTCTAAGACTGTGTGTCCTTCCAGCTCGACAATGGATACCTTGCTGTGCTGTAATGAGTTCGAGAAATTCCTACCTTTCTTCAGCTCCGTGGTCCCAGATAAAGATAGAAAATACTACGAAACTCCCTGCAGGGCACCCGCCTAGATTTAATGATGATGTATTTCGGGAAGGTAGTCCTCTTTTACTTATTTTTCCTCTCTTCCGCATTGTTTTTATCCTTGCCTATGTTTTGATGAAATTGCCCTTTCTTTTTAGCTCTACTCTACTTTAGTGAGTTTTGTAGAAGAGCAGAAGGGCGGATCTTCGTCTTCTTCCCAAATGGCTGAGGTGTCAGCTGAGCTTAAGGCCTCCCTGGAGGCGAAAGGAGATCTCATCAGCCGGCTACAAGAGAGGGAATATCACCTAGATATTGCCATTAAGAAGATTTCTGAGTGGAAGACGGTCTTGGAGCGGGCCCAAATGGCTAACGTCCAACTGAACCAAGAGCTAGAGCTTTCGAAGGCTCAAGCTCGAGCTGAATCAGAGAAGGTCATCCGGCTCGAGGCCTAACTTGTAGAGGCGAAGGCCGAATCTAAGAAGGTCGCCCTGCTCGAAGCTCAGCTCGCGGAAGCAAGATCAATGGAGTCATCCTATGAGCGTGGAGTTTCAGATGGACAGTGCCGCTTCCTCACCAGCAACATCGGACAAACCTTTCTGGGGGCCTATCGGTCACCCCTATTGGCCCGGTATCACAACTCTACCGCCTACCTGGTTCGGGTTGCTCTTGTTGCGACGCAGTACTTTTACTTTACCTTATCACGCGTCCGCGAGCATCTAGCGACCTTGGGTTTTAGGGGCAAGATGGATAGGGATGCCGCTTTAGAATGAGCTCCTGTCCCCTCAGGTTGGTCTGGCGACGCGGATGAGTCTCCTGATGCAACTTTGTGGGAAGGCGCTCTTGGAGAGTCCATAACCGAGTCTGACTTGGATTTGAAGTTGCCCGCTATCCCCCTTACTCTGACCGACAGTCCTGATGCTTCTAGTGCCCCAGCTAGAAAGACTGACCCTGAGGTTTCCTTCTCATCTCCTCCCCGATCTCCCGAGCTGCAGCCTATAGATTAGTTTCATTTGTATTTGTACTTTACCTTTTTTCATTATTTGTATTGGCGATGATGTTCTTATTGAATGGGTAAAAAAATTTTTATATATCGAGATGATTCGGCTGCTTCAAGCAACTCTTAGTTCGGGTATTCTAGACAACCTTTTAAAGTTTAATAATCTTAACATAGCTCGGCTAAACAACTTCGCGAAGTAATTAACCCTTAAAAGTTAATATAGCTCGGCTTCTTGAAACGACTTTTTGAAGTTAACAATCCTTCAAAGTTAATATAGCTAGGCTACTTCAAGCAACTCTTTGAAGTTGACGTAGCTCGGCTTTTATCTACAACCTTAATGTAGCTTGGATAGTTTAAAGGACTCTTTGAAGTTAACAATCCTTCAAAGTTAATATAGCTCGGCTACTTCAAACAACTCTTTGAAATCGACGTAGCTCGGCTTTTATCTACAACCTTAATATAGCTCGGATACTTTAAATAACTCTTTGAAGTTAACAATCCTTCAAATTTAACATATCTCGGCTACTTCAAACAACTCTTTGAAGTTAACGTAGCTCGGCTTTTATCCACAACCTTAATATAGCTCGGATCAAGCTTTTAGGATGATTTTTTCCTTGCTTAGGTTTGAGGATGTTTTCTCTAATTAGGTTTTAGGGCAGTTTTCCTTTATCTAAATCCGAGGGCATTTCAACTAGTCAGATTTTCTAGGGCGGTTCACCATTGTTTGAATCTGAAGGTATTTCATCAAGTCAGATTTTTTAGGGCGGTTCACCCTTGTTTGAATCTTAATGTATTTCACCTAGACAGATTTTCTAGGGCGGTTCACCCTTGTTTGAATCTGAAGGTATTTCACCTAGTTAGATTTTCTAGGTTGGTTCACCCGTGTTTGAATCTGAAGGTATTTCACCTAGTTAGATTTTCTTTATAGCTTGTTTGAAATGCACATTCAGATTCCCTTGGTAATGGACTTTTATTAAAACGTTACAAGCATTTACCAATATTTCTTCATACAAAATATTTTCAAATGACATATGTTCCATGCTCTCTTAATGGGATACCCGTTCATATCTTCCAGCTCATAAGCACCCCCTACATAGATTCGGATTACTTTATAAGGACCTTCCCAGTTTGGCTCCAGCTTCCCCGTTCTTTTGAGAGCGTCAGCTCGTCTGAGTACCAAGTCGCCTATATGGAACTATCTTCTATTTATCTTCTTATCATGAGCTGCCTTTGTCAAATTCTTGTATCTCTCAGTTTGTGCCGCAGCTATTTCCCTTCTTTCTTCTATGGTATCCATCGCTTCCTTCATCATCTCTTCGTTTTCTACTTCATTGAACCATCGGTGTAATATTTCCCCAACCTCTTCCGGTATTACCGCTTCGGACCCATACACCATACTAAAGGGTGTCTCATTAGTTTATGACCTTGGGGTGGTTCTGTAAGACCATAACACCGAGCTGAGCTCGTCGACCCATCATCCCCCTGCTTTGTCCAAGCCGGTGAATAATCAAAAGTATTAAGAATATATCTTCATATCTTTGAAGATTAATTCTTTGATCAATAAAAGTATTTAGAATACTCATCTTATCTTCATTTAATCTTGTGAGTTTGATCTTTATTAACATATTGAATAAGATCATAGTTGTTAATTTAGATCAAAGTTCAAGAACATTTGCATAAAATTCTTGGTGTTCTTGTTCTTACCATAATCAAGAACATATCTATATTCAAATTGATTTAATTGAATTCTTTATTGAATCGGAGCTAGCAATCCGTTAGATGCTTGGGACTTGTTCGTTGTATGGATACCGTAGAGGACGCTTGCTTCTTGCAATGTCTCTAGAAGGCTCGATCGAAAACACGCTACAAGAGGTAACAATCTTCTTCTTCGTACTTTGATAATATACTTGGATCCTCGGAGGGTTTTAGATATTATATTTATTCTTCCGCTGCACTATTTTAATATATGATGAGATCATAAATCTTATTAGTTCAATAAAAACCCAACAGTGGTATCGTAGAGACTAGTTTATTTTCATTGTTTCGATTATCATATATGTTGATATGTGATGTTCATATATGTGATGTATGATGTTTATGTATATGATATATAAATTTTATCTATGTATATTCATATATATGGCGATATATATAATTTTTATAGATTTGTGTTTCGATCTATATATATATATTGATTTATATGTTTGATCTTGACATATATAGTTCTTTGATATATATGGAGATTCATGTGATGATTTAGTTCTACTACTAATCCAAGAATCAAAGAACATATGATTTGATCTACATATAATTTTATTTTATGATTATGAATTTTAAGAGGTGCATATGAACATAAATTTGTTTATGTAAAGATTATGCTTCTTTAAAATTTTCATATGAACATAATTATATTTTGAATCCATTTAAGAAAAAATTACCGGACTCGGACGTGTTCTTCGGGTCGGTGAGTCGGAGTCTGGCAGCCCAGAGATTCTCCTCTAACTAAGAGGTGCGACTTCCTCTGGTCAAGCGAAAGGTCCAATAGGCTCTCAACTTAATCATCGAACTCAGAAGATGTCTCCTCCGCTGGAATATGATCTGCACAAAAAACAAATGATGAGCTTTAGCAAAAAAAGGATAGACAAAATCGATATTCAAATGCTTACGGATTTTAGAAATATAATTCTCTGGGACCCTCAGCTGCCCATCCACAACACTAGGCCAACCATCTTCCTCCAGGATCATCCAATCCCCCTATGAAGAACCATTGTTCTTTCTAGCTGTAGATGGCCTCCGACATATCCACCACTTCCTTGTGCATTGCATGTCGAGCGGTCAGATAGAACCAACCCAAGCCGGTTCTACCGACCGACCTCCACAAAAAGAGACTATTGAATTCCTCAGAAGTTTGCTTGGGCCACCTCTTCCGATTAAAAAGGATGAAAAGCCCCACAGGCTGAGCCCAAGCATTATGATGGTCTTGGACAATCGGAAGGCTCCACCGCCTTAGAAATCGGGATAGGACCAAGGGAAGGGGAAACCTCAACCCCCCAGCAACGAACGGTAGTATACGGCCGTGGAGCCGACTGGTGTCTGATGCGGCATCTCGTCGGGATGTGGGACGAACATACGCACCACCGCCGGAATCTTGAACCTCTGCCACCAAGCCCCCAGTTGCTCCTTCATCACGATGCTGCGGATCGATGCTGAATCCCACGCCACCTCCACAAAATGGAGCGGCTGCGGACGAACCCAAATCCCCTCCGAGGCACCCTCTTCACCTTCTTCCTCTGCCGAAGGTGCCACCTCCTCCATCTCCGGAGATCCTGGCGATTCCCCTGGCTCGCCACCGCCGTCTTCATCACTCCAGTTTACCCGCGTGGCCCCAAGGGTAATATCTACAAGCCCTGTCCTATCCGGCGATACTGTCAACTCAACAGTCCTCTTGTCACCCCGATCAGACATGGCTAACGATAAATAGAAAATGGAAAAAAGAAACTCACCAGAAAACTCTCTCTCTCTGCAAAAAATTAGGAAGAATGGCGAAATTAAGAAGAAGAGATGAGAATGACCACCCATATTTATAATGGAAAGCGCGAAATTAAATGCCTGGCGCGTGGCCTCAGAGTCATACTGAACCATCGCACAATTTAAGGGTGCGTGGACGGCGCCATCAAATCAAATCACGCAACGGATAATTATCACCAAAGGCAGGCAGAATAGGCACATAGGACAGTTAATGTAATCTATCCTCCCTCTATAACACCCCCGAGATATTCAAGGTATATTACACTGCCGTGGACCCCTACATGGGACCCACCAGGCTAGACACAAATTACCACAGTAAAATCACACATCATCCAGATGAGAATCAAATAACACGCTCGGTACAACCGGTGGAATAATCAACATCGACGACCATAAATAACTTCAACGAATACAAATCACAATCCGAAGACAAAAGCCTAAGTACTCGCGAGTACCATCTATAAGTTTAGAAAATAGGCAACAATCATATCGAATGGAACAACGGAAATATAAGGACACAAATGCACATGTCAATTACCCTAGCCAACATCCTCGTACTGTCCCAGCTCCCGCTCATCTAGCTGATCATAACCTGAAATCCATAACAAGAATTTCCCCACAAGGGGTCCCCAGAGGGGTTAGCAATTACACTAGTATAAGTAATCAAGGCAAACCATTCGCTTACACATTTCATAGTACAATGCACCAAATTCATTTCAAAACCAAAAAGCAGACATGTCTTTTCCGGAAAACAAGAGTCAATCAATTTGCCTAGGACCGGGATGAAGCCACACATCCCACTCGAGGCCTCTAAGGACCCTCCCGAGCTGGCCATATCATAAAACAAATCACGTACAAGCATCTCCTAGGACCGGGATGAAGCCACTGATCCTACTCGAGGCCTCTAAGGACCCTCCTGAGCTGGATAGCGAAACAAACTCGTGAATCCAGAGTGAAGTCATAGATTCCCTCGAGGCCCCGTCGGACCCTCCCGAGGTGAGCAAAGTACACACAATATACATTACCATTTCATATTAATCATAAAGGTTTCCAAAAGTACTTGCCTTGAATAATTGACGACACAACGAATGGAAAGGAAAATCACCAACGAACACTAGGAACCAACGGAACCGAACCAAACGATTCGAAGAATACAATCACAACCATTTCCAAACGAATACGGAAAAGGAATACACCCGAAACCCCACCTGCGATTCATGTATATTTATACATGAAGAACAACGAGGGCGGACCACAATAAAACCCACTCAATTATGAAAATACCACGAAATATACCATGAATCCGTAGGAAAACCAAGAATTCCAACAAGATTAATCATATTCATCATGAATTAATCTACAACACGGGACGAATCGAATAATAAAATCGAAAACCCCCAATTTACCCAAAAGTAGGGTTCTAAGAAGATTTCCTTGATTCGGATGGAGGAATACGATTATGATGATGATAAACTACACTAGGAACACAAAACTTGATTCACCAAGGATTTCCACAGGCAAAACTTGAAGAATCGCTCAAAACCTCACTTGGATCTGGGCAAAACTGGGCAGACTCACTGTCCAACAACGCAGGGCTCGATAGCGTACACTACGCTGGATAGTTTAGCGTACGCTACAAGGACTTTACGTACGTAAAAGAAATAGTTAACGTACATAATGGTTCGGACAGAACAAACTGTCCAATTTGCTGAAGGCCATAACGTACGTTAGCGATGAGCCATGACGTACGTTATGGGGCACGCAAGAAAGCATGCATAACGCACGTTATGCATGCAGCAGTTCAACACTGCTGAATGAAGTTAGCTGCATCGAGCGGTCCGAAAACGAGACGCAACACAAGGACAGATTCCAGAAGTGTAAACACAAAATAATCACGACAACAAAGCTAAGCGCTGAAGGAAAATACAATTCCGACTATCGAGGAATCTGATAAACGGCAAGGAAAGTAAAATTCCATAAACTTATAGGAAATTACAAAATGGCCCAAACGTCCGAAAATCAAGATACGACGTCGGATCAATTAATCGAAACTCACAACACGAACAACTCAACCATACGAACTCATGCAACTAAAGAAATTACAAAATCGAACGGTTTCTACGAGAATTGAATGTTCATGCAACAATACATGGCATAAGACGGAATAATATCAAAACACCTCCGAAACTCATCCAAATGGAGAAACTCCAAGAATAAAATAGATTCAAAATGTCGAAACGGTTTCAAGCGAGTTGCTAAAAACAAAAAATACACCAAAAATGAGAATACCGGGAAAAGATAATGCGGATATTACATTATACCCCTCTAAAAATAAGTTTTGTCCCGAAACTTAAGAAACAAACAACTCAGGGTACCTAGCACGCATGCTATCTTCGGTTTCCCAAGTTGCCTCCTCAACACCATGCCTCGACCACTACACTTTGACCAAAGGAATGGTCTTATGCCTCAGTCGCTTCTCACGGTGCTCCAAAATCTTTAGGGGATGCTCCTAGAAGGAAATATCCTCGGCGACATCGATCTCACCATAGTCGATGATGTGACTAGGATCCGCAACATATTTCCTCAACTGGAAAATATGGAAAATGCTATGAACGTGACTCAAGGCCGGAGGTAGCGCCAAACGGTATGCCAAATCACCGACTCGCTCGAGAATCTCAAAGGGTCCAATAAATCTCGGACTCAATTTCCCCTTGTTCCCGAAGCGGAAAACTCCCCTCGTCGGCAACACCTTTAGCAAAACGTGGTCTCCCACCTCGAACTCCAAGGGTCGACGACGGACATCGGCATACGACTTCTGTCGACTCTGAGCAGTCAACATCAGTTCTCGAATCAATTCCACCTTCCGCCTCGTCTCTAAAGCGATATCTTGTTCGGTCCCGACCAAATCGGACGCCTCATTCCAAAAAATCGGCGATCGACAACGCCGCCCATAAAGCACCTCATACAGTACCATCCGAATCGACGCGTGCTAACTATTGTTGTACATGAATTCGATCAATGGAAAATGCTCCTCCCAGTCATTACTCCAGTCGAGAGCACAAGCACGCAACATATCCTCGAACGTCTGGATAGTGCACTCCGACTGTCTATCTGACTGACGATGAAAAGTGGTACTCAAACACAAACGAGTACCCAACGCCTTATGCACCGCCTTCCAAAAGTGCGATATAAAATGGCCATCCCGATCCGAAACAATAGACTTCGGAGTACCGTGAAGCCTCACAATCTGCGCAATAAACACACGAGCCAACTTCTCCGGGCCCCAAGTATCTTTGATGTCCAGAAAATGTGCCGACTTGGTCAGAGGATCAACAATCACCCAAATCATATTCATGCCCAACCTCCATCTCGAAAAACTCGTGATGAAGTCCATCGAAATATCTTCCCATTTCCATTCTGGGATGGGAAGTGACTAAAATAACCCAGCCGATCGCTAATGCTCGATCTTGACTTGCTGACATGTCAAACATCTCGCTACAAACCATACGACCTCCTCCTTCATATCATTCCACTAGAAACATCTAGGATGAATGGAGTAAGGCGTAGCATGAGCCTCATGCAAAATATCCTGTCTCAATTCCGAGTCGTTTGGTACGCACAGACGACTCTAGAATCTCAATACCCCATCTTCATGAATCACAAACTAAGACTTTCCCTTAAGAACATTCTCTCGGATTTGAATAATCATCGGATCCTCCAACTGTTTCAGTTTAATTTCAGCGATCAGAGACGACGAAATATCTAAATCACAAAGTTTCCCTACGGCTCTTGGCAACGAAATCTCAACAATCAACTCAATCAAATCCCGCTGAAGCTCATATTGAGACGTAAGGATCTCAAACGTCCGCAATGTAACCGGTTTCCGACTCAAGGCATCGACCACGACGTTCGCCTTGTCTGGGTGATAAAAGATTTCGAGGTCATTATCCTTAATCAACTCTAACCACCTCCTCTGCCTCATATTCAACTCCCGCTGAGTAAATATGTACTTCAGACTTTTATGATCGGTAAAAATCCGACATGCAGAGCCAAAAAGATAATGACACCAAATCTTGAGCGCAAAAACAACTGCCGCTAACTCGGAAATCGTGAGTAGGGTAGTTAAGCTCATACGACCTCAACTGTCTCGACGCAAACGCGATAGTCTTGACGTGCTGCATCAACACGCACCTAAGACCCTGACCGAAGCATCGCTATAAACGGCAAAACCCTCATTGCCACATGATAATGCCAAAATCGGGGTTGAAGTCAAACGTCTCTTCAGATCCTCAAAACCCGACTGTCTCTCATCATTCCAGACGAACTTCTCGGACTTTTGGAGCAACTGTGTAAGTGGCCGAGCTAGTTTTGAGAAATCCTCGACGAACCTACAGTAGTAGCCAGCCAAGTCCAAGAAACTACGAACCTCCTTCACATTCTTGGGCAGTGCCCAATCCAACACTGCCTCAACCTTCTGCGGATCCACACGGACTCCCTCGGCTAAAATCATATGACCCAGAAACATCACTTCCTTCAGCTAGAACTCACATTTCGAGAACTTCGCATAGAGTCACTCGGTCCTCAAAATATCTAACACCACACGCAGATGATGGGCATGCTCTTCCTCATTCCTCGAATAAATAAGAATATCGTCAATGAAGACGACGACACACTTACCCAAATACTCGATAAAGACCTTTTTCATCAACTGCATGAACACAGTCGGTGCATTAGTTAACCCAAACGGCATAACTACAAATTCATAGTGTCTGCATCTTGTCCGAAAAGCTTTTCTCGGAACGTCGAACTCCTTCACCCGAAGCTGATAGTACCCCGATCTCAAGTCGATCTTAGAGAATACCGAAGCTCCCTGCAACTGATCAAACAAGTTATCAATCCTCGGAAGAGGATACTTGTTCTTGATGGTCACCTTGTTTAGCTCGCGATAATCGATACACAAACGTAGTGAACCATCCTTCTTCCACACAAAGAGGACCGGTGCGCCCCAAGGCGAAGAGCTCGGTCGAATATACCCAGACTCAAGAAGCTCACTCAACTGCTTCTTCAACTCGGCCATCTCTGAAGGTGCCATGCAATACGGCACCTTCGAAATCGGGTCCGCACCTGGTTCTAAATATATAGCGAACTCGACCTCACGGTCCGGTGGCAACCCCGATAACTCATCAGAAAAAACATCAGGAACTCACTAACGACTAGAATCGATGAAAGCTCGTATCCACCACTCTCCACCTTCAAGGCGTAGCACCAATAACCAGTACACCCCTTTCACAGGAGTCTCATCACCTTCAAGGCGTTAATTACTAACTTCTGGTTTCTCTTTCGCCCCGCGAAAGAGTGCTCGGTGCCGTCCTTGGCTAGCATGGTGATGATCCTCGTGCGGTATTCATGATTGCACCATGCCGCTCGAGCCAATCATCCGCGAGAATCAAATCCTCACCCTCAATACCCACAACAATAAGATTAGAGGGCCAAGCCCTCTCACAAATAAACACAGAACAGTCTCGGACCTCTCGATTGCCAACGACTCTATCACCGCTAGGAAATTTAACGATGAAAGGATCGTAAGGCGACAAACAGACAAGAATCAAATGGCGTACACACTCCAAATAGATTAATGAATGCGTAGCACCCGAATCAAAAAGCCTATTGATAGGATGAGAATGGATGTGAACGGTACCTATCACCACAGTGGTCGTTGGATCATCGGCCCTCCTCATCTCATAGATACATGGAGGGGCGGAGCTGACACTGGAAGCTCCCCCTCTAGCGGGCTGACCCCGACCTCTCCCTCGGCTGGCACTTGGTGGAGACTACGGAGCAAACGAGCCCTGGTTCACACTCGGATCCCTAGGTGCTGGAAAAGAAGCCTGAGCACCAAGAACCTATCCTACCCGCTCATAAAAGAAAGCCTTGTGGCCCGACTGACCACAGGTATGACAAGGCAAAGACGGATGTGGACATTCCCAATTCCGATGGCCCGACTTGCTAAAGTTAAAGCATCTGGCATCCCGAACGGAGGCACTTGCAGTACCTCGATAGACCCTAAAGAACCGAGCCGAACCACCCCCAGGAATATTTGCAGACTAAGATTTCTGCTGACCTCCACCCTTGTGACCCGAGAAATTTCCGATGGATTTCTGTTTCTTACTATCCCGAACCGCCGCACTGGCCGTCACAGACATATCATAGGCAAGAGCTTGACTCTGATAATCCTTCAAAGTAGTACAGACAAGCCCAGACATATAGTCCCGAATTGACAGTTTCATCCGTCTGGGAAAGTGAAAAATTTTGTCGCTCTCCTCGACAACTTGGGTCTTCATGTAGCCTAACTCCTTGTCGAAATCGGCAATAGCTTGAGAGACCGGAATATCCTGCGATTGAGCATCATAAAAGGCATGAACTCCAGCCTGTCTAACCAGCCACGGGCAATACTCAGTCTCCATCAGGTCCTTAAATTCTGCCCACGAAGCAGCGTGATCCTTAGGCTGAACGGCCTCCCACCAATCAGTAGCGTCCCCAGTGAGAAAATACTGGGCTATAGGGACCTTACGGTCCTCGGGACAGTTGGTGGCAACAAAGACTTTGGATATCTCCTTGATCCTCCCTTCCCAGCCAATCGGGTATGAGGCTACCGTAAACTGAGGAGGATGCATCTTGATGATATCCTGAAGCCAATGGTCAGCTCCATCCCAAGCAGCATGGGCTGGATTCGGGTTCTGAACCGCCTGGGCTATCGCTGCCATTTAGTTCATCATTTGTTGCATAACCACCGCAACACCAAGGTCGGTGCCATCTTGAGAACAAGCATGGCTATTTTGGTCACCGGTGCTACCAGCTCCCGAAGAATGCGATATGGCCACCCCACCGGCTGCTCCACGTCCACGGCCGCGTTCGCGACAACGACCACGACCACGGCCTCTTCCAGCATCTATACTGGTGTTAAAAGGTAGCAAAAGCAACTCGATGATAAGTAAAAGAGGAAAAACAACCACAGTTCAAGAAACGGAAATACAATACGAGAAAACAAGGAATTGAGTAAGGAAACATACGAGTGCTGGAAGTACCGAGATGCTGGCAGCGGTGTGACAATGTGCAAAACAAATCACAACAAGACCCAAAATAACCGACAAGCCTAAGTATCTATAAACCTAGTGCTCTGATACCATTTTATGTAACACCCCCGAGATATTCAAGGTATATTACAGTGACATGGACCCCTACATGGGACCCACAAGACTAGACACGAATTACCACAGTAAAATCACATATCATCCAGATGAAATCAAATAACACGCCCGGTACAACCGGTGGAATAATCAACATCGACGACCATAAATAACTTCAACGAATACAAATCACAATCCAAAGAAAATAGCCTAAGTACTCGCGAGTACCATCTATAAGTTTAGAAAATAGACAACATCCATATCGAATGGAACATCGAAAATTAAAGGACTCAAATGCACATGTCAATGACCCTGGCCAACGTCCTCGTATTGTCCGAGCGCCCGCTCGTTCGGATGATCATAACTTGAAATCCATAACAAGAATTTCCCCACAACGGGTCCCCAAAGGGGTTAGCAATTACGCTAGTACAAGTAATCAAGGCAAACCATTCGCTTATATATTTCATAGCACAATGCACCAAATTCATTTCAAAACCAAAAACCAGACATGCCTTTTCCGGAAATTAACAGTCAATCAATTTGGCTAGGAACGGGACGAAGCCACAGATCCCACTCGAGGCCACTAAGGACCCTCCCTAGCTGTCCATATCATAAAAAAAATCACGCACAGGCATCGCCTAGGACCGGGACGAAGCCATTGATCCTACGCGAGGCCTCTAAGGACCCTTCCGAGCTGGCTAGCGAAACAAACTCGTGAATACAGAGTGAAGTCATAGATTCCCTCGAGGCCCCGTTGGACCCTCCCGAGGTGAGCAAAGCACACACAATATACATTACCATTTCATGTTAAGCATAAAGGTTTCCAAAAGTACTTGCCTTGAATAATTGACGACACAACGAACGGAAAGGAAAATGACCGACGAATGCTAGGAACCAACGGAACCGAACCCAACGATTCAAAGAATACAATCACAACCATTTCCAAATGAATACGTAAAATGAATACACACGAAACCCCGCCTACGATTCATGTATATTCGTACAAGAACAACAATGACGGCAGACCACAACCAAACCCTCTCGATTACGAAAATACCACGAAATATACCATGAATTCGTAGGAAAACCAAGAATGCCAACATGATTAATCATATTCATCATGAATTAATCTACAACACGGGACGAATCGAACAATAAAATCGAAAACCCCCAATTTACCCAAAAGTATTGTTCTAAGAAGATTTACCTTGATTCGGATGGAGGAAGACGATTACGATGATGATAAACTACACTAGGAACACAAAACTTGATTCCCCAAGGATTTCGACGGGCAAAACCTGAAGAATCACTCAAAACCTCACATGGATCGCAGCTCTCGGTCGGAGGAGAAAAAATGAGGCAAATGCCGAAATGAAGTCAACCCCTGGTTTATAAAGCCTGGGCTCCCGTTACGTACGTTACATGAGTTGGTTAACGTACGTAATGCTCATTACGTACGTTAACACTCAAGTATTAGCGTACGTAATGGCTGGGCAGAACAGTATGCACCAAAATGTTGAGGTCGCTAGCGTACGCTACATCCGACGGCTAGCATACGCTACAACGGGCTTACGTACGTAACACCAACGCCTTTACATACGTAAGGGTTTGGGCAAAATTGGGTAGACTCACTGTCCAACAACGCAGGGCTCGATAGCTTATGCTACGCTGGATAGTTTAGCGTACGCTACAAGGACTTTACGTACGTAACAGAAATAGTTAACGTACGTAATGGTTCGGACAGAACAAAATGTACAATCTACTGAAGGCCATAACGTACGTTAGAGATGATCCATAACGTACGTTATGAAGTTGACGATAGCGCACGCAAGAAAGCATGCATAACGCACGTTATGCATGCAAAGCTTCAACATCACCGAACGGTTATTGCATCGGCGGTCCGAAAACGAGACGCAACACAAGGACAGATTCCAGAAGTGTAAACACGAAATAATCACGACAAAGAAGCTAAGTGCTCAAAGAAAATACAATTCCGACTAACGAGGAATCCGAGAAATGACAAGGAAAGTAAAATTCCCTAAACTTATAGGAAATTACAAAACAGAACAAACATCCGAAAATCACGATACGACTTCGGATCAATAAACCAAAACTCACAACACGAACAACTCAACCATACGAACTCATGCAACCAAAGAAATTACAAAATCGAATGGGTTCTATGAGAATCAAACATCCATGCAACAATACATGGCATAAGACGGAATAATATCAAAACACCTCCGAAACTCGTCCAAATTGAGAAACTCCAAGAATAAAATAGATTCAAAATGTCGAAACGGTTACAATCGAGTTGCTAAAAACGAAAAATACACTAAAATCAGAATACCGGGAAAAGAAAATGCGGATATTACACCCTCTTTCCAAAGCAACCCTCAAATGCCGCCACGTATCCCTGATATTTTCACCTTCTGACAAGTGTTTGGATGTATCTACCCAACTGTCAGTCTTCTGATGGGCAAGGCTTTTTATATATAGAGGGAATGTATGATAGAGAAGGACTTTTAAAAAGTTCCATAAATAATTACTCACTTGTAACAAACCAAAAAAGCAAACTAGACAGACTTGAAAATTCAGCTCGGCTCTATCCCAAAATACAAGATAATTAATAAAATTTTGTTATCCTACTCATTTGGCTTTTTATGCTCAAGCCCTCTTTACTACGTGGCTTCCATTCACCTAGTCCACATCAGCACATGTTTTGTTGGTCAAATCAGCTATCAACAATTTGTTCCTGAGACAAACTAGCGAGAGATTTACATCTTTTAGATGTCTCGTTGAAGTTCACTCCTGAAGAACTACCTTCGGCTCCTGCAGAAGCAGTCTGTATGAGCTGCCATGGAACATTGTATAAGGCCATGCTTTCTTCGGGTTGTGTATTGGCTTTGAAATTGCCAAAAGAAGGAATAGTGAAAGGTAGAAAGGAATTCTAGACATCTGCTAGAGAAGCAAAATAATTGGAAATATTAGACATATGAATTTAGTTTCTCTTCAGGGATTCTATTGGGGTCCCAAGGAGCGTGAGAAGCTCATCATATCAAAGTATATTGATGCTTCATGTTTGGCGCACTATCTTCATGGTAAAACTCCAGTTTTTTGTTTTCCAAAGGCAACTATATACGGTCTTAGTTTTATACGTGCTTGGAACTTCTAGTGCCTTGATTTTCTGGTACGCGGTTTCATTACACTTATAGTAATATCATGTCAGATCTATTTGTTAATGATACTGAATGACATATTTACACATTGTCTCTCTCACTCTGTCTCTCTCTCGCTCTAGGACGAAAGATACAGTGGAACTCACATATATAGACCAATAAAAAGTAGGAACAATCCTTTTGGTGGAAGTGGTATAACAAGGTGCAGATATAAGAACCCTATACTTGCAAATCTCAAATTCTTGGTTCATTGTCGCTTATCTCATTTCTATTTGTTATCTTAGAGTAGAAGTAAATGAACTAAAAATTCTATATCATATGTTATTATTACGTTATCAGCATCTTGATTTTCCTGTCAGTTTAAATAGTTATATATTTTTATACACTTAATACAAAGATGCTTTAAGGATTTACTTAATCTTGGATTTACAATCCACGCCTCGACTTGTTCTGCAGGGATAGACCCGAGAACACTCCCTCCTTTATCCATTGCTGACAGGCTCAAAATCGCATTTGACCTGGCTTGTTGCCTAACTCACCTACACGCAGAAAGTGCCATACCTCATGGCAACCTCAAATCCCCAAACATATGGATAGAAAATCCTAACGTAAACGTTCTCTTAACGAATTACAGCTTCACCTGTTATTAACCTCCGTAGGCACAGCTGAGCAGGTTTCGAATAATGGTGCTCTGGGCTACTTGCCGCCTGAATTAACTTGCATGAGCAAATCTTGCCCGTCTTTGAAGAGTGAAGTGTATGCTTTCGAGGTGAGTATTTTGGAACTTTTGACGGCAAGAAGTTCTGCTGGCATTGTCACTGGAAACCCGAAAGTTGTGGAACTGTCAGAATGGGTGTGCTTAATGGCTGCAGAAAATCATGCTGTGAAGTGCTTTGATTCATAGATTTTGGGTCCACAAAGTGCTGAGGCTTTTCCTAAAGAGCTTGAAGCGTTTCTTCATATTGCTCTCAAGTGCATCCTTCCGGCTGCTGAACGACCCGACATAGAAATGATTTTTGAAGAGCTTTCTAATATAGTACTGTGTAGTGTAGCTGAAATCAAATTTTAAGTTATGATCAAGATATTAGTGTACAATGTTAATTTGTTACTCTTTCAATCCATTATAAGTTGCAGTTTCTGTATTCTGTTTATACGGTGACAAAATCATGCTAAATATTACCAATTTATTCCGAAGATTGTAACCAGTCTAAATCTTAATCATAGCAAAGTTGGTTGCGGCTGGTCCTGAACTTTAACAACTCATCCGGACCATATGAACAGCATCAAACTGCAAGGCTCATGATTATGACTAAAATTGCGATGTAAATCTTAAATAGCAACCACACCACCTTATTGGTGCAGTTATAATTATTGATAGGTGGTGGATCCACGATTTTAAAATGGACAAGTTTGTACAAAAATTTTGCTATATCTATCTTATTTGATTTTTTTTTTTAACAATCAGCCATGCATAAATTCTGGGATTGGAAAAAAGGATATGAAAAACAATATACTGTTGTGATCGGATTGATCATATGTTTGCTTGTTATGATTGAGCATTTTTATTGAATGGATTAATAATCTTGTCTTATGTTTACAAATACTTATTGAAAGGACTGAAACAAGAAATCGTCTTAAATAACCTCATTATATAATTGTGTTATTCCATTATTCCTCCAACATCTTCTTCTCTTTTGGGCGACGTCAAGCAAAGAAATATTCAACCACTGGTTTGACATCCGATTTGGTGGTTTAATTTGGTAATCTCGTTTATCTGAATTGTTGGCTTGCTTCGATTTTATCGTGTAGCCTTAAACTATTGGTCTACATTTGTTTGTTTAATTGTTCTTATTTCATCCTACTCTATGCGGCAATGAGGAGTAAATTAAATGCTTTAAATGGTTGTTCTTGGAAATGATAGGTTAATCTCCAAGTATCCCCTTTGCAGTAAGGCAAGAAAGTTTAAACACAACCCAAATTTGCACAAACTTAATTTGCCAACTCTTCTTTTTTTGTGATGGGCCAAAACAATAAAAAAATAGCAACTTGTTCACTACATTTGATATTACGTATTTGGAGTGTTGGACACTGAAGTACCAACAGGTACAAAACATGGTTATAGCAACCCCAAGTCAAGTCAAGCGAGTACCTTCGAGAAGACTAGTTGAAAAGTCGCCCCGACTATTCGTGACTAGTCGAAAAGTCTTTCGTATAAATATATTTACTTGATTTAATATATGATAATTAAATATAATAATACAAGTTCAAATTCAACAAACTAACATGATAATAAGTTCAAATTCGACAAATATCCATAATAGATCCTAGTCACTACATAATATTATTATTAATAATAATAATAATAATAATATAATGCATAAATAGATTATCATCATAATAAATGTCACGCCCCCACACCGGGGTTTGACGAGAACGCGACAGTTAACGTAATAAATAACGTTTGTGATAAAGAAATTTCAGTAAGCATACAAGTGCCAGATCTCAGCCCGGTGAACTAAGTCTGGTTATTCGATAGAAGAAACATTCATGAGTACAGCGGAATTATTACATCAAGTGCAAAAGAGTACATCGGAAATCAAAATACATTTTGCACAGGAAATAAAAGAAGCGTTAAAGCAGTATCTTAATTCCTATGTCTTGGCAATACTTTGAGGAGGGTCTTCAGTGGTCGTCAGCATCTGTCTCTTCTTCATCTTGGTTCTCTTCATCTAGTGGAGTTTTAAAAAAACAATTCAAAATAGGGTGAGAATAATGGATTCTCAGTGAGTTGGGGTTTGATATTTAATGAGTTTATTATTTAATAAATATTATGTTTCTCCCACTTTTGAAAAATAGTGTTGGTTAAAAATTGGTGCAAGTTTTTAAGAAGAATATTATGAATTGACATGAATGTACAGTCAATCTCCGTGGATTGCTGTTGAGTATGACGAATGTACGGCATCGAGCGCCCAATGAGTATTTAGCTTTGGGAGGTCATCTACATGACTAATCCCTTAGCCTCCTTATAACCTCATAGACCGTTATCAGTGTTTGACCTTTGACTATCGCACGACCTTTGGTTTGATAACCGTAGCCTTGGGCGTTTGTCGGACCATCACTATAACATTGGCCTTTGAGCTTTATCGCTCTCACACTTGGTGACGTGCTGCCTTATCTCTTATCTTGCCTCGATATGTCCTTAGCTTGAATCTATGCCCGGATCATATCATAATCACGACTATACCCGAATTTTACGACCCAGTCACCTTAGGATCACTCCGTCCTTCGGCTTCAAGGGAATAGAATATGACAGTAGCTTTGCCTAGAACTGCAGCCACGCTGCTCAATTCATGACTTAGACTAACCGCCCCTCATGCATATAAAAAGAAAAAGGGACTCTAGAGGTACTCGTACGGACTCTAGCGGTGGCTCCCGCCCGAGGGTCATAGCACTTAGCTCCGCACAGAACTTACTCCCTATTTCTATTGAATAACAATTATTGTCGTGATTAACAACGATCATGCATATTATAAGATATCAATATGATTATTTGATAGTAAATGGACTTGGATAAACTAAAGGGATTAGTTCAACCGGTTGATGATTAGATTGTTATTATGCGAGTCTTAGCATAATCTTATAATGAACTCATAAACTTGAATAGTTCGGTACGGATTGATTATACGTCCGAAAATTAAGAACTTTACTGCGAAAAGTCCATTATGATATGAGGATTGAAGGTCATAAGTCGCATGAAAGTTTACCTTTTGTAAATTACAATTCTGCCCTTCCGTCTTTTAAGTACTATCATTATTATTTTTACTATAATTGTATGAATTTGGATAATTCGGTACAGATTGATAATACGTCCAAAAATTACAAACTTTATTGCGAAAAGTCCGTTCTGATATGAGGATTGAATGTCAGAAGTCGCATGAAAGTTTACCTTTCGAAAATTACAATTCTGCCTTTCCGTCTTTTAAGTACTATCATTATTATTTTTACTATAATTGTATGAATTTTGATAATTCGGTACGGATTGATTATACGTCCGAAAATTACGAACTTCATTGACAAAAGTCCGTTATGATATGAGGATTGAAGCCAGAATTCGCATGAAAGTTTTACCTTTAAGAAATTACAATTCTGCCCTTCCGTCTTTTAAGTACTATCATTATTTTTACTAAAATATTATAAATTTGATTAAGTCGGAATGGTTTGATTGTACGTCCGAAAATTATGAACTTTATGGAGAAAAGTCCGTCATAATATAAGGTTATGAGATCAGAAGTTGCATGGAGGTTTTTCCTTCCATAAATTACAATTCTGTCCTTTCGAAATTAAAGTACTATTATTATTATTATTATTTTTATTTCGTTTTGTCTTATAATTTTGATTAATTTGTTTGAATTCATTTAAACTCCGAAAATTATGAATCCAATTGCGATTTTGAACCTTATAACTTATATTTTTAGATTACGTTCAGTTTTAATTTCTATTCTTTTAGAAATTATAATTTCACCTCTTCATTTTGCCTTAATCGGTATTTTAGTATTCTTGATATATCTTTTTCATTTCTTGTCGAATTGACCTCAAATTTTCGGGGTAAGCTCCTTATGTTATTATGAGTCCAGCGAGCTGAACTTTTATGGAAATTTTATATTCGACACAGTAAGTTTTTGTAAATTATAGTTTTGGCCCGAATTCTTGAAATTTACATTTTTGCCCTGATTTTCTATTTTAGTAAATTCCGATTTAGGTGAAATTTTATAGAGAACTTATTTTTGATATATTAAGACTTACTTTCAGGACATAAGACCAGAATTATGGATTTTAGCAATTTTACCCCAAAATTTATCTTATTTAAATTATTTTAGGTATCCTTCGAATTTAGGTTCGAATTATCAAATCTTCCGGTGACTAATTATCCCCTTACCATAGTCCAGTATATACTCATATATTTTGGAGTTTTAATAACCAAAGGTCAGATTTGCCATATTCAACCAAAATTTCCACAAATAAATTAATTTGCACATATAATCAAAATATGACAAACTAAAATTCAACAATTGCAAAGACCATTACATGCATGGTAATAAATATTATTTTTAATCAAGTATAGCTAACTAAAGCCATAATGCTTACATGCACCATATATATTTAACTTGTAATAATTTTGAATAAGAGAAAAGAAAGAAAAGAATTTTACCCACCTCGATTTCTTGCCGGAAGTAAACGGTTCTAGGTCTCGGAAGTTGAAGACGATCCTCCCCTTCACCACCACTAGACGGATTTCAAGTTTTGAGGACAAAACTTATTTTAATTGGTGTAGTATGTAATATCCGAAATTTCTACTATTATTGTTTAATGTTATTTTATCCGAGTTATGTTGTACAGCGTGGAATCTGTACAGTATGGATAAAATAAATGAAGGACTGAGATGTCAGTATTGGTATAATTGTCGTATTAGGTCGATAATTGTATTTGAGGATATAATGTGTTGAGTATATGTATTTAGTATGCCGTATGTTCGTATTCTGTATGTTGAGACGTTGGACAAGAGTAGCTGAAAATGGCTAAGTGTAATATTATTAGCGCACGCTAATATACATGCCTAGCACACGCTATCGTTCTGGTTTAGCCCACGCTAGAGGCAAAATATAATGCATGCTAGTACAGACTAGATCAGAAGGAATCTACGTGTGGACCCGGTCACTTTCGGCGCATGTGCCGACAAGGTCAATGGATGTTTGTTGTGAAGGGTTAGAGCACGCTAATGCATATTGTTAGCGCACGCTAACATCAGATCGGTCCAAAAGGAATCTTATCCTCGTCAGTGCTTTCGGCATGTGGGGACACGGGGGTAGGTGCGAACTGTAGCAAGTTAACTATGATTAGCGCATGCTAAGGTCTAAGAAATTGCGTGCGCTAGATAATGTAATTTACGTACGTTATTGCATGGGCATTACGTACGTAAGCTGATGTGCGAAGCAAAACAATCGCCTCTGGACAACGATAGCGCACGCTACTAAGGAAAAGTAGCGCACGCTAATAATAGTGAGTATATATATGTGCATTTGGCCATTATTCTTCATTTCGTCCATTCTCTCATTGAAAATGATAGAGAGGGTTCTTAGAGAGATGTTTGAAGTTCCAAACACTGGATTATGGTGGAGTTAATCATCCATAACAATATTAAGCTTGGAATTGATTGGAAATGGATTCAAAATTGGGATTCAATCCATTCCTTCAAAAAAGTAATCCCTCTTCATCTTTGGATTTTGTTTTGGATTGAATGTTGATATTCTTGAGTTGATGATTATTATATAAACAAGTTTACAAGCATGATTATGAGATGGATTACCGGAGTATGATGATATTAATATGATTTGGGTGATTTGAATTGTGTAGTTCGTTTTCTTGAGATAAGTTGGTTAATCATCCTTCTCTTTTGCGGATGTTGATGTCATTGATGATGATTAATCTCTGTAATGTGAGGTTAAGGAAGTGTTGTTAGGATTCTTGGTGTTCATGATGTTGATATTTGAGGAAAAAGGTGATATGTGAATATATGAATTGGATTAAGAGTTGGATGATTACCTATATGTTAAAGGATATCGAATTTCGTTGTTTTGATAGCTATGAACATGGTTTCGAATCACATAGTGTTCTTGATAATCACCCTATGTTGATCGGAATCTGAAAAATATGCATCTATACAGCATTAGCGCACGCTAAGCTTACGGGCTAGCGCACGCTAACGGGAGCTACTTAGCGCACGCTATGTTATGCGTTTAACGTGCACTAAGTAGGCAGACAGTGCAGTATTTTCGTGTTGTTGTTGTGAATTTCTACTGGTTTGAGTTGGATTGTTCAGACTTATGTTTAAACGAGATGTCGTAGAACCATTGGGTTTGTGGATTGGTTATGTCGGCTATTGATTGTTATCGGATTGTTGTTTATTGATTATTGCCATAGGTTGTGGTAAGTGATCGGTGATTAGAACCATGCTTTGCGGTCATATTCGAAAATGTTCGTAGACTGCATTGATCAGGGCCGAGGGACTTGTAGATGACGGAAATGGATTTGATAACGACTTCATCGGTATCGAGGCAAGTTATTACTTGCTCAGTTATAATGTTTAATGAATGGTTTCAGTTTCATTTCGTTTATAATGCATATAGCAATGATTATATGTTGTCTTTCCGATTCTGAAAGTTAAATCGTACTGTATATGATTCATTTCGGTTATTAGCTTATTCGGGTATCGGGGTTACATTATGGTAAAGATGAGGATATGAGTATCTATAGTTCATTGTATGTTTGGATCGCAGAGATAATTGCCGGTGATGATTTGACATCGAGATTGCTCCTGAAGGACTCGGGACAAGTATCTTAGTTTGATTCGGTTTAGTGTTAATGATGTTGATCATGCAGGTTGTCATTCATGTTGCTGAACATGAAGTCCTCCTAGTTGTTTCATCAAAGTGTCGTTCATGTTTTGATTCATATGTTGTTCATGTTGATGAACATATTAAGTTGCATATGTGTATGCATAATTGTATTGTTTATGTTGTAAATGATCTGATGGAATCATGAGGATCTATGCTGAGGGTGCTAGATCGGATGTCCACCATGCGTTGGTTCGACGGGATCATCATGGGGATCTATGCTGAGGGCGCTGGATCGCTGGACAAGTTTTCCACCATGCGTTGGTCCGACGGGATCATCATGGGGATCTGTGCTGAGGGCGCTGGATCGTTGGATTACCCAGTATTGTGTTGATGGAATCATGTGGATTCGCATCGTTGGTTTTATATCTGGTTTTATGCATATGTATATTGTTGGTTATCCATCTCATGTTGATCTAGTAGGATCATCAGGGGATCTATGCTGAAGGTGCTGGATCATGAGATTTCCATTCAGTATACACTGTTGTTATTGTTTTGAGCATATTGACGTGGTCATATGAGTATGCATTTGTAGGTCTTCTGTTAGGACCGTGTCCTTATTGCATTGATCTGATCTCGAATTAGACTGACATGATTGTCGTGGCATTGTGCATCTCGAGGTATGTTCCATATTTCCATTGGTTGTTGTCTTTTGATGGACAATCGATTATTGTGTTGAGATGTGATGATGTCACCCGATGGATTGGGATTGGACCGAGTTAGCAGAATTCGTAACAGTGAGTTATGATGATGTTTTAAGAACCTTGGGTTCCGTTTGAGATACAGTACCGATGATTAGAGATGAGCTTCCCGGAGGATACTGGCTAGGGCATGTATTTGTGTATTGAGTTTCCTAATCAGTTCTTGTATTCTGCTGCTAGAGTATTTTAATCGTTTGTCTTTTTCCGCTGTGTGAGTATTTTTAAATGGCCTTTTGGTATCTAGTAACTTAGGTCACTTTGGCAATCGTTTTCTAAATCTATTTTGTCGGTACGTGTAAGCGATAGCTTAACGTATGTTTTTAAACTGTTGATTTTGGCGTTTCGGGCCTTATGGCTTCAAATGAGATTTCACGACGGTTTTGATAAACGGATTTTATAAAGTCTTCGAATGCTTTAAATAGATAATACCATCGTGTCACGGGTAAGCGCCCCGTGACACATCGTTAACCTCTTGGGCGTTTGTAAATATTTCCGAAAATTTCCTTCAGCCTTGTGGGTTCCATCTCGGAGCCCACGACGCTGTAATATTCTTGGATGGCTCTGGGGTGTTACACGTGGAACGTTAGTTCTCTTGACAGTCATTAGCAACTGATCCATCAGGTGTGTTAACTGTTGGCAACTCTTCTGTTTCCGCATCCTTCCATCTCAAAAAGGTTGATAACCTAGACAACCAGATCAATGTCATCATTATTCAAGATACCATACAGTCCGCAGTTTCAAAATAATTATCGGGAGAAATATATTTCATAATAAAGAAAGTGGAAACTCATAGTTCACTTACTTAGTAATTATCCTCGAGAAGTTACGGTCGCTTGTAGTGTTGGTTTTCATAGGTTTACGAAACATTTTCGAATGATAAGAAATGTTTCACGTAAAAAGGTTTTTGTGGAACATTTTCTCTTTGATATCACTAACACCCCCAAAAGTTACTGAATGGTTACAGTGTCGTGCATCCCAAGTGGGACCCACGAGGCTATTTCAGAGTATAGAACTCGATTTTATTGTGTCTAATTTAACTAAGTAATTTTAAATTTAAAATACAGTAATGTCTCCAGAAGAAATACAAATATTCAAACAACCATGGTTTTACGTTACATTATTATTACAACCCCACAATACTTTATGATTTTAATCTGAAAATAAAGTTGATGTCATGGTGTCGAGTCCCAACACTCCATCAAACATGACCAAAACTCTCGGGAATGTCATGCACATAAGCAGCATATTTACCTGATACGATGGATCGTGCCAGTCCAACCTGAGGTCATACGATGATAACAATTATCGCGAAAGTATAACACATATGCGGAAAAGCAAGTAATCACATAATCACATTCAAACCACAACAGACCCATGCGATACACAATGCTGGGGAAGTGCACACTTCTTTGGAACTATCATACATAACCCCGAGATATACACTGCCTGAAAACTACCATACTAGGATATACACTACCTGTAATTACAAGCACCACACTCGAATACCCACTGTCGATTCTGTGGTCAATCAATCACAATTACCAAATAGTGAAATCACATAATAGTAAATTAATTTAATGATAGTAATTATCATAGTCCAAACAAGTAGCGAACTTGTCTTAGATCTAATGAATGCAATTTCTGGATCAAAGAAAATGCTGCAAGTACTCAAACCTCGATCAATTCATGATTCACAACCTAAATGATATAATCAGTTACAATTCATTCAATACGATCTATTATATCATTTTGGAGTTATTCTCCTTCTTAATCAGCCAACTCATTTGTCTACCGAGTCACTATGGTTGAAGTTATTTCGGATTCTAATTACATTAATGTTACAGAATTTATAATTTCCTTGGTAATCTCCAGACCAAAATTATGGAATTGATTCATCTGAAAAGTTAATTTGTCATCGTCATAACTCAGCCCCATTAATATAATTATTCTATTGAAACCATTATCCTCATAAATCAACCAACGATTTGAATTAATTCAATTAACTGAACTGTAATTGATAATTTAATTTATTTGTAGTAACTCGACTAAAATTATTATTCTCGTAGCACCATATTAATATTTAATTTCAATTCAATTTAGAATGCGGAAATTAATTTTCTAGAGTACACGAAAAAAAATGGAGTCCAGTACTCGGCGACCTGGCTTGACCCATGACTCGGTAGAAACTGCCTGGTCCAAGGCAGCCCTGCTCGGCAGCTACCGATCGTTGTAGAGCCTCCTCGGCCAGTGCTGTCAGCCGCTGCCTGGCGGCCTTCCGATAGCTGATAATCTCTACTAGTTTGACCATAACTTGTTCGTCCGATCTCCGGTTCGCTCACTATTTGAATTGTTGAAACGCTAACTTAATTTTATAATACCCTATTAACTTTCAGCATTTTCGACTTCTCAAGAATCGGTGTTGATTTTTCAAAGTCGATCCTTATGCACGACACTTTCCGAAATATATTCGTATCATATGTCCACTAATATTTTCGGTACCATTTTCGTAATATTAATATAAATTATTTTCCAAAAAAGTTCAAATTTATATTATGATATAAAATTACGAAAAATATGAGTGGCGAACAATAAAAATACAGACAATGATAAATCCAATTTATCGAACCAATTCTAAATCGTAATTCAACATAAAATCGCATTCAAAAATGCATTCTAAGATCATATACATGAATATATGATGAATTACAAGGATGGAAAACGTACTCTTGCAGTCCTTTGATTATTTTGTTGATGATGATTAATTCGGGAAGCTTTAGGAAATTCACCCTCATCGAATAGCCGAACAGAGTAACCCCCACCTTCAAAACACCTCTATGGTACGACTAGGATGAAGGAAATAAAGTTTTCTTCTTGTTCCTTGCTCATGAATAATAAGAATCTATATCTCTCTACTCTCTCTACAACTTCCTAAAGATGAATATTTTTGCAAGAATTATTTTCTCTTTCTTGCTCTCAAGTACTTACATAAGGAGTAATGATCAACCCTCTCTCGTGTGAAGTTATTCAGATATTTTAGTAAGATTCCAAGTCTTCAATATATTATAGGAATGAACCGCACCAAGACTTTCCCACATCATTAACAAACTAAGACATTATTAAGCATCAAAACAAAGACATGATATAAATATCATGTAATGGGGATGGGGGGCGGCTGAGGGAGATAATGAATGGGTTGGTTCGTTTTGATCCGTAAAATAGAACTTAGTATGTCTAGTCCAATAAATACACCTTAGTTCATAATGCGGGGCACTTTCTCCACTCATAGTAGACTCCTAATACACTCAACAACTTTTTTTATTAAAACCCGTGCCGAAGAGTTCCTAAATTTGGGGAATGGGGGGAGTATTCGAAAAGTTCAAATATTATCTTTGATAGGATAGAAAAGGTCATCATCTCCTTGTTAGAGGTCGTGCGATCAATTCCCTCTATGTATGCCTTGATTTGTACTCGACCAGATGTATCGTTTTCCCTTAGCATGACAAGATGATACCAATCAAATCAAGGTGAAAGTCACTAGAGACCAGTGAAATCCATCCTAAAGTACTTAAGAAGAACTAAGAATGCGTTTCTAGTTTATGGAGGTATGGGAGACGAGCTGGATGTAAATGGTTACGCCGATGCAAGTTTCGAAACTGCTAGAGATGATTTTAAATCTCAAACTGGTTATGTGTTTGTATTGAATGGAGGTGCTGTGAGTTGGAAGAGTTTCAAGCAAAACACGATAGCTGATTCTATAACGGAAGTTGAGTACCTGGCAGCAACGGGTGCAACTAAGGAAGCTGTGTGGATCAAGAAGTTCGTTACTGAACTAGGAGTGGTGCCGACCATCCAGGGTCCCATAATCCTTTATTGTGACAATAATGGTGCTATTGCACAAGGTAAAGAGACTAGATCCCATCATAATTCCAAACATATACCCGGAAATATGACCTAGTCAGAGAAATTATCAGGCGAGGAGATATTATAATATGCAGAATATCAACTAAAGAGAATGTTGCTGATCCACTTACCAAGCCGCTCTCACAAGAAAAGCATGAAGAGCATGCTTGATCGATAAGACTAAAAGCCATGAATGAATAGTCCTAGTGCAAGTGGAATATTGTTGGGAATAGTGCCTTAGGACATTCGATGGCCTAGATTTGTAATTTTTACATTTAAATAAAGTTATTTGACATCATCTATTTCTCGTTGATTATTTGTGTGCATGTTTTAATATTATTGTAATTGAATAATAGTTATTCATGAATGATAAGATTATTCGTATGTACCTGGTCCAATCACGTAGGGTGGAGACTCAAGTGATTAGTATGCTAGTATAAGTTTGATTGACAATCATCGAATGATTATGCGTATGGTGCGGATCAATCTTATGGGTATTCATTGGAGAACACAATACTGGACAGACCCGCATTGCGATCACTGCATGGAAATATCATAAGTGAATCTCAATATAACAGTATGTCAATAAATCCTTGAACTTGAGATTATCATAGAGGATAACATGATAACTGCTATGCCTTGACGTAATTCAACAGCATCTGAAATATGGTGATCATAAAGGTTAGCGATCGGGGTTAGTGGGAGTCATGTAGAGGGCCATGAATAATCAAGATGGGGATTTGTCTCTCTCTTTAGGGAGAGAGATATATGTTGGGCCTCTCGATAAGTAGGTCTAAAAGAAATGCATGGCCATGCTCAAATGAAGAGTCATTTGATTCAATCAGTCTACTTAAGATTGAAAAAGCATTTGAACATAATCAGTATAAAAGTTTCCATAACTTAGTTCAAATATGATATCCGCTGACAAAGGGATTTGACACGTTAAATTGTTTAATGGAGCATAAACTTATATTATTTGAGTAGTGATAATGTCTAGCTAGAGACCGCTTATGATTTATCATTTAATAAGGTATTAAATGATTGCCAACATATATTAAGACTTTTGGGTCACACATACGACAATTAAAGACAATCAAGAATAATTAATAGATATAATATTAGATATTATATTTATTAAAGAAATTAAATAATGAGTAATGTATAATATAAAATATTTTATATTATATTATTTAATTATATCAACTGGGAAAGATAAATATAATAATTTGATGTTATATTTATTAGAGGATAAAATAATAACTAATATATAATATAAGATATTATATATTATATTATTTAATAAGTTATAGGGTAACTAAGCAAATACTAGAGTTTTAACTCTAGGGTTTACTTAGTATAAATAAAGGGTCTCGGACAAGGAGTTCTCACAATAGAAAAACAAAAAAATCGACCCCTTCCTTATTCTTCAGATCGATCGAAGTTTCTGTCCAATAAGTCCCTGTTCGGCCATCTCTGTCTTCTACCCTTAGTTGATTTTGATCAAAAGTAAAATCCTCCTAGCAAGGAATAATTTATTATACTTTTTATCATCATTATTCGTAAGGATCTAGCAATCCAGCTTGTGCAAATTGTTCGTGTGTGGATCACCGAAAGAGGAAGGCGATTTTCATCAGCTTCTGGTCCGGATTTAGATCTGTTCGTCGGATTAAGGTAATTCGACGAACTCTTTATTTAATCAATTAAATTACTGCATGAAGATCCTCATCTGGGTTTCGATAATTTTTCCGTTGCATTTTTGCTCAAATTTCTTGTATTAGATACATGTAAAATGCCCGCGCCCCGCGAGCCGAAAATACGCAAAAGTTGCGCATACCAGGTTTTGAACTTGCGTGGCCGGCAGTGCTATTCATCACTCCGGCCACTGTGCTATATAATTGTTTTTGTTTAACTTGGACGTATTTCAGGAGAAAGTAAAAAGACTGTAAATAGAGTCAATCAATTGCATTCATAACACTGATAGAGGGGCCTTTATATAGGCATTACAATGAGAGTCCTTCCATACATAGGATTCCTAGATAAGCTAAGACATCTAATAGGATCCTACTACCTCTAGAAGGATCTAGAACCTTCCATCTGTGTATCTACAATCAGTATTAGGTAAGACACATCATGGGAATAATAATTCCCGGAACACTCCCCCTGTGTCGATCACTAATACAACAATGGTGCAGGAGATGTTGCCTTCGTAAAACCTATTCCAAGCCAAAACAAAACCCCATGGGAAAAATAAAGGCTTGATGAGGAAAAGATTGCAACGCACCAACACAACATGTCATGTATACTCTCCTGATGTATACATAATGACTCCCCCTGATGAGTACCTCAAATCATAGTAGTTGGATGCCAAGTTGCCCTCACAACTATACCAAGGAAAAACCTAGTGGGAAAAATACCTCTTGGTCTAAGTTGAACAGAAGTACAACGCATCATTGTATGGATGTTCTCGTAGGTCGCCTCGTTAAAAACCTTACCAAGTGAAACCCAGTGGGAAAGACAAACCTTGGTTTAAGGACAAAAAGAGCGCGACACATCCAAAGTGCAGGGTCGCTAAAGACTTATCAAGTTTTCCAAAGTCTTGACCTCCATGCACCAAATCAGTCATAACTTCTTCGATTCAATAGGTATCAACGAAACTGTAAGAACTTATGAAAACTAGACACCCATAGCTTTTCATTCACATACAGTACGTAACCTAGATCGACCTGAGCAGATCACAAAGCTCTATCGAAGTTGACTCGGAAAATTACCGTACATATCCTGTCCTACTTCGCAACAATAGTCATATGTCACTCAACATGATGGATGTGATCAAATGGTTGGTTTCCTTGGAAAGTAGACACAAACATTTCCAATGGTACCAATTTCACCATTTTCCAGCTAGTGAGCTGCCCTGTAGGTCATATGGGAGATAGACCAACACATTCTGGGCAGATCCGGTTATCAGTTTTCAAGTGTCCTTTTTATCGAGATAGAGCGAGCTTCAAACTTCTTGTCAATCACAGACATTGCATGAGCGCATCCTAGGCCATCATCACAGTTGCTTTACCGGATTATTACGAATGAGTACATCGAGTCAAACATGAGTACATAATACCGTACTTTTATTTTAAGACTGCATCATCATTTAAGTGGGACAAGTCTTATTATGACTTCGACTAGTCATTGGGAATCATATAGGCATTACTTTATTGTCTCTTAGGAAAACCGTCCCTTAGATTGCCTTAAACCGATTGATGAATACGCATCATCAAGTGTCCCCAAGATCCTTTCATTCTTAACTTTGGATTTAGCGGAATCTCTTAGTCTCACAAGAGTACATCACTATAAACCCTTAGTTTTACACGCAAAAGCTTCGTATCTCTTCCAAATCAAGTATATACTTAGTATGCATTCTGGACAATCACTTGTCAACACGCTCCGTGGTCAGGAGCCACTTGATTTGAGTCTTATCCACCACGAGATCCTTTTATCACTTAACTTAGTTCCCCACTAAGATAAGATTTAACCACAAGCTGCATGTCAGTTTTTGGGAAACTATCTAACTGAAAAGATAGTGGCTGATATAACATCCATTACGATAGCACAACTAAATTTTGTGTCATCGTAGTCGATTCCAGTGCGTTCATGAGAAACCTCGCGCAATGAGGTGAGTTTAACTCCTTCTCTCACTCGCCTTAACAAAGTATACAGATAAATCTTATCTTTGGAGTGTCGGCACCACTTCAACAAAGGGCTATCGCTTTGTTCATACTGGAGTCGCATATATTTCCATTTTAGGCCAAGGCTACAATGTTGTATATTTTCAACGAAGTATGGTTCGATTAAACTCACATTCCACGTCCTCATGTACCGGCTTTATTCATAGAGTACTCTTTATGGATTGGCATTCATTGAGGCGTCCCCCAATGATGATTGTAATCCAGAATCACATGAGACGGATGAGTTCATTTGATCATATGATCAGGTTTCATGTACCAAACTCGCATACATTCTTAGCGAGAGTATTTATAGAACCAAATGGTATCCCAATACTCGATGAGATCCACGGCCTAGTAACACCATCTACCACAATTTGTTGTGTTACCATATCACCATTCATAGGTGACGAACGTCCATGACTGGACACAATCCTTGCAGACATGTTTGCAGCATGTATTTAATCTCGTCACTTTAGGGAACTTGGTGAGGCACAGTAGGGCCAAACTACGACAATTCCAAGTCGTTCTACTCGAACATGATCGTTCGCATCTCCCCCTAACGATGGGAAGACTAGCTCATCAAAGTGACTTACGAGATCGTCTGCCAAGGTATATTTTAAGCGGACTATGAGTGAAAGCGCATGTCATATTCATCATTTATAACCCATCATAATGCGTTGTGGTGACGCACTTTGGCACATGAACATGTGGACGATAAAGGTTTTCAGTGTTAACACAATCCAGTTAACAAAATGAATATTGTTACACTCGTAACTAAGCATTTGAATGATGATAGGTATAGGTGAATATGTCATGTTGACTGATGCTACATAACCGTAGCTACTGGTCTTTAGAATCCAACAAAACCGCCACCATGCACCACCGGGATCGAACATAAAGAAACGATTGAACCGATGATAGGCCGTTAGTTTTATCGAACCTCTAGTGCTTTCTTGAAGAGTTCACTCCTTTCACCAGCCCCAAACACCTCAAAATTTCGTGAGCATGTATAAACGAGTGTTTAGGATTCCAAAACCATCAACCTTATGGTCAGAAATCGGTCGAAATGACATCGAACTAGTTGATAGGACGGCTGGTGGTATGTGAAAACTTCATTTAAGTGGTTCACCTCCTTCCTAGTCTCCAAGTGGCACCGAAATTTGTGAGAAGGTAGCCTTGGATGTTAGAAAGTACTCGTTAAAATTTCACTTTAAGACTTGGTCTAAAAGTCGATGAACCGACCATTACAATGATTGGTCTGCAAGTTGGACAACCATAAACTCAGGTTTCATCAACTTATCAATCATTGTCAAAGGAACCACATAACATATAATGTTATTACTTGAGTACGACCATTTTTGAACACCATCATAGCATCATAAGCCACCCAAGCTAATACTTATGATCATGTATGAGGACTCGGTGAAAAGTGAGGACTCAGCACCATGCTTATGCGAGTCGCTACATTATTCTCTTTAGCATAGGAGGGTGTCATCTCCTAATCGTGCCAAAGAATAGGCTTAAATCAATGAACATGGTTAAGAAGGATCATCGGGGGGGTCTTTGGCGTCACACATGCTTATGAAAGCAAGATGCGGATGACATAAATATCATCATCGGTCATGAGCCCTGCTCATGACTCCACCAACGTACTTTGGTGTCTTTGATCCAACTAGTTTCTTTGTTCAAAGAAAATGATGTCCATGGCAATACCGTGGTATATGGATCATCAAACTGTCCAAACTCCGGACTATTAAAGCCTAAATGTGTCAATGTCCCAATACATTTTCTGGTTACAAAAAACGATGCAAGTCGGACCATATTGACTCATGAATATTTTTTCTTTTCACATATCCAATACAAGTGATGCATAAGATTTTATTTCTCACAAATCACAATGAGATGCTATGAGTGATACACTTTGGCATATATATCATCGAGTCATAACATGGTTCAATTGTTACGGAACATATGTGACTAGAAAATGCCATTCGGCATTCAACAACTTGAGCATTATTCCACTCATTGATTGTGATGCCCTAGTCATCATAGTCACAATGGATTTATAAACCGAAATAAAAAATATCGTGTTCCTTGAAAATATCTTAATACGCACTCAATTTCGCTTGCAAAATTTTACAAACATGAGCATAGCGAACACTCTAACAACATAGAGATTTTATACCTGATACGATCAAAATGATCTATCATATTGAGTGCATAACATGGCAAGGTTATATGCCTAAGGGGCAAAATTACGACACAAGCATGGTGTAACACTACCATGCACACGCTCGACCTTCTTACAAGGGTGCAAATTTTGGGCTTCCCCAAGGAAACTGTTTTTCAACATTTGAAAGATGATAGTTTAGCGTACAACGCATACCAAAAACTGCATCATTTATGGCAAATTCGGCCAAAAAGAGGTTGAAAAATATGTGTCATAAGACCACTTGCAAATTTAAGATGGGAACCAAGTTGGTTGGGACAAAAGTTAGCACAATCGCTGAAAATAAAATTCCGCGCAGCTTGATCTTTGTTCAGTAAAATCGCGATAAATCCCTTGTTATGAAGGCTATGGATGAACGGTCAGATGTTCTGGAAACTAGACTTCCGTGTCTTTCTATCCATATATTGTGCACCACACGGGTCATTAAACTCGGATCACAGTTCATGTTTTAATTGGCTGCTTTAGTATTTCCCAAGTTTAGTGAGAAAACAAGGTTGAGACCATATCCAATGGCATAAGTGTTGATAAAAAAACCATGGCAATGATAGCCATAGGTGCGTTTAAACACAGCAGGGTGTTCGATTTCTTATCTCGACTGATGATCCTTTCGGTAACTCCAACATGGTAGACTTGCAGAGAAAGTAGGAATGTCGGTACCGCTAAGGCTGTCTAAAAACCACTGATTCCGTTTGAACTTTCAAAGCATAAACAAATATCAAGGAGCATGCGCCTAGTCATGATCAAAGTGTAGACAAAATCCACCAAAGTGCATCAAATCAACCAAGAATTTTAATTCTCAATTTGCAAGTATACGTCATAATAGCCATGTTATATAGATACAATGCGGTGCATCATAATTAAGCATTTTGAACCATGAGACATAATGAATATACCATAACCAACTTGTCTTGACCATCCAATAAGATCGACTAAATATAGTCAAATGTATAAGGCACATGCCTTTACAAATACTCAAAAAAAGTATTCGGACCTATAGTCACACAAACTATAATCGAGGTCAACGAATTCATGTACTTAACGCAATATGCAATTGTTTTACATGTTAAAATTCATGAGAATTACTCATACATTCTTTCATATATCATATTGTAAGGAGACGGTGCATGAATACACCCACATGCAATATTTTATTTTAATGGGATGAAAGATGGAGTTTTCCAAGTATGGGATTGGGTCAAGACCAACGTGGTGGTCGCTCAAACGTGACAATTCCGTCACAAATTGATTTTAACCACGACATATCCGTCGCGATCGATGTTTGTCCCATTTGTACGTCACAAATCCGTGACTAATCATGAACGAGTCATAACTTTACCGTTACCGACAATGTTTATTTTATTCAATTGTTGGTTTAAAATCGACAAAACGCCAACGTCAATTCGCACCCAAAACGTGGTGTATGCAACAACCACAAATATCGACTTTCAACAATTATCCGTGACTCCCCCGGGACCATCACACAGTTTACTTCGACATACGAGAGTGATACCACCTCTCATAGTCTCATCCACCGCAAAGTAGCGTGGGAGATAAAGAACCCAAATACCCAATTCCCCAAAAAAAATTCCCAAAAGAGAGGAATTGAAAAACGGGAACTTTAATAAAATCTTATGGGTACTTGGTTCAATATTTGCTTTGGTCCTTGAACGGGAGCTTCTCTCCATATGAGCAACATATTTCCGTGGGTACTCCATTCTATATTTTTGATCCATGAACGGGATAATAAATATGACTTTTCTCCATAGCGTGCACATCATCATGGTCGATATATTTTCATATGTACACGTAAAACATAAACATGGTAAGTGTACAAATTAATAAACAAATGAATCATTAATTAGGAAAATATGGAGAGTTGATAAACGCCACGATAGGTCTACTGGGCTCGATAATTCATCCGAAAAAGGACTCGAGCGCGGCGATGCAGCAGTTCGGTATTGGATGAAGTTGGCTCTCCAAATTTCCTCGTAAAAATATGTTTATGTTCGGCGGCATATTCAGTAATCAATATTACTTATAATCCGATCTTCACCGTTGAATATACATATATTTGTGTTGGGAAGATGTTGCTAAAATTTCACACCGATCCGACGGTTAACGAATCGGAAAACATGTTTTTAGTACAACTGCGCTGTGCAGAAAATTTACGTGCGGAAATTTTCGTGTCTCGTTTTTTTTCTTTCACTGTCGAGAAAGTTAAACTCTTCTTCTTTTCTTTCACTGTTCTTTGGCCGAAAATTTCCCCCTTAATGCACTTTTACCTTGGAAGCTGTGAGATAATGATGATCTGGTAGATTAGGCAGCGGCGTCCGACGCAGATTTAGAGGGTGGCGACGGGGTTCTGGTAGCTGAAGTAGGATGGGTGCCACTCGACGTCGAGACCGACGATGAGGTTGTGGAGCCTGAAGCGGTGGATGAATCTGATGTCGGAGATCCAGCTGGATACGGTGTCGGAGTCGGTGGTGACGGTTGTGAGCACGGTGTCGCCGAAGAAGAAGACATCGTAGGTGGCAGATCGTGCTGATAACGTGTTTCAGGAGAAAGTAAAAAGACTGTAAATAGAGTCAATCAATTGCATTCATAACACTGATAGAGGGGCCTTTATATAGGCATTACAATGAGAGTCCTTCCATACGTAGGATTCTTAGATAAGGTAAGACATCTAATAAGATCCTACTACCTCTAGAAGGATCTAGAACCTTCCATTTATGTATCTACAATCAGTATTAGGTAAGACACATCACGGGAATAATAGTTCCCGGAACAGGATGGAAATTATTATTAATAGGTTACCTACCAGTTTTAAATTAATTATGTGATGATTAATTTTAGAATATGTTTGGTGTATGGCATGACCATATTGACCAATGTGATTGGATGGTTCAATTTAATTTTGGGTTGGTTTTATGGATTTGTGTCGTTTAAATATAATTAGTTTTTATGGCCTGCGAGTCGTCTATTAAATTATTATTATTATGAAGGGCATGCGTGTCGTTTGCCCTATTGTATTTACTATACTAGTGTAGTATAGTTTTTCATTAATGTAATAAAGACAAGAAGGAGATGAAGGACGGACTCAATGAGCCAATTGATCGCGTACGATATTCCAAGGAGTTGATATATCAATGAAGACCATTTATACCTTTTAGATTGCCCTTCTTGATTTTCATGTTGGCTCATGGAAATCATGTTAGGATTATGGTCATGTTATACACGGTCCTATATTTTATTATATCGTGTGATGCTATGTATATTTAAATTTATGCATATATGTGATGTGTTGTATATTTAGATGTATGTTAGCCAATATAGACATGGTACATAGGATAGAACCCATCGTTAAAATTTTTTAAATGCCGTTCAATTAAAACACCTATCAAGACTTTGATCATCTTGAGCAAGTCATGCCAAAGTTGGGTGCTCGGATTATCTTAGTAAGGTAGGATATGTAATTGTGGTACCTATGTGTTTTAATGAACTAAGAATTCAAAATAGTTTTGAATCTTAAGGCATAAGATGGGATTATAATAACATGCTTGAACATAAGATGCCAAATCCCATAAGTATAATCTAAGAAGTACATATGATGTAATCAATAAAGAGTTATCCACCTAAAGTAGCTTAAGTCTAGGCGTCATGCCAAATCTGAGTTTAGAATTGTGCAAAATGGGATCTTAGCCCACTAAAACTACAAATGTTGTAAAATTGAGGGTATTTTGTTTTAGTGGGAGTATTTTCGAGAAATAGAAATGTGACTAAATACTTCGCATATTGAATTTTATAGATAACATAATGGCATCCAACAACACATCCACCATTTCACTGCGATCCGTCTTTGAGAAGGACAAGCTCAAAGGAAACGACAACAACTATCTGGATTGGATCCAGAGCTTGAGAACAGTTCTCAAGCAAGAAAAAAAGTACAACATTCATGAGGAATAAATTCTCGATGAACCTGCTAACAATGCTAACAAAACAGCAAAAGACAAATGGAAGAAACATTATGATGATTCCATTGATGTCAGTTGTCTTATGTTGGCTACCATTTGTCCATAACTTCGGAAGAATCTGGAAGAAAAGGAAGCTTATGAACTTATGCTAACCTCAAGGAGACTTTCTCAAATCATGCTAGGCAAGAGAGGTATGAGATCTTTCAAGCCTTGTATGCTTGCAAGATGGTTGAGGGGACATCTGTCAGCGCTCATGTGTTTTCGGTGATTAAAATCGAGATACGCAATGGAAAATAAATTGGTCCAACCGGATAAAACCAAACCCCAAAAACGGATCGACCAAGTATCGTATAGATAAATATAAATGACGAAGATAAAATTTAGAAGTCATACCCTCGTAGACCTTTGATAATATCTTAGGAAAAATTCACGAGCCAACTTTTGATTATTTCTGGACACCAACACGAACAAGAATCCGATTTGTTCTAGCTTCATGAATGATCAAACACCAAAAATGCCGAGTATCTCTACGTTATCACGGGTCGGAGATTGATCGGAGAAATAAAATATTAATTCGTTCTCAAAGAATACGGCTAGGAATTGATACGGTGTTTTTCTTCTCTTCTCTTCTTTCTTTTCTTTCTCTCAAAGATGAACAAGAAAAAGAAAATAAATTTTTCTCCCTCCCATAACACGGCTGAACTTTTTGTATTAGTATGTGTGTGTGTGTTTTTCTTAGTCTTCATCAAATGAAAGACTAACATATATAATATAGCAATATGAGATCAAATGATGAGATATGATATCTCATCCATTTGTCCTCATCTTATTACTATACTAACACACCCCAGATGAAGAAGAAAATACATGGACGGTAAGTGGAAGGTGAGGGGGGCGGCCACATGTTGTCTAGGTGAGAAAACGAGCTGAGCCACTCGGTTCGTGTACCGGACGTTCGCGTGTCTAGTCCGTTAAGTACACTTCATTTTATCTCAAATGTATTTATACTTAATTAATTAATTCAATTAATCAATTTACCAAATACAAAGTTATAATAATATATTTCTAAGAAATAATTATTTATGAATTAAATTAATCACCCGGTAATTAATTTCAATTCACAAGACCGCATGATTTATCAAATAAATCAAATTAGATATCCAATATCCAATATTAATGAAGAGATAATAAATACATATTTTATCCATCAAATATCCTTGTGCGCGACTCCATAGGTCCGTCTTAGTTGGCAATAGGAGAAAACAAAGAGTACGGGTAACACTTAGTCAGTCTAGTGCTCCGTACCATAACCCAACTGAACGAATGATTGGATCATTCAAAACTATTATGTCGTGAATACCATTTACTACCCTTAAATCATATGTCCCGGTCAAGTATTAGGTCACGGTAAAGTCAAACCCTACTATAATTTGACTTTATGAATTCTTTTAATGTAAACCGAGATCATCGAGCTCTCGTGTATCAAATACAACTAGCTCTAAATGCTTTGGCCAAAGACTTTTGGTCTCATTTGCCATTAACCGCATAAGACATTTACTTGCTCACTTATAGGAGAAAAAAATTCTATCTTGGTATTAAGTAAAGACTGCTACTTGCCCACTAAGTTGCATTTCGAGGTTGATCCCACCAACTGGCAATTGGATCGAACTACTCTAATGACTAACTTAATGTCACAAGCACATCTCCAACTGAAAACCTCAAGTCAAAGGTCCACGTATACCTATCACAAACTTTCGATTCAGTCATTGACAAACCCTGAGTGATATCCATGTGACCGAATCGAGGTGAGTCGTGTTCGACTATACTAATCTCATTAGCATACCTATAACGTGCGCTCCCACTAACTCTTAGTGAAGACAGGCTGTAATACCCGTACTTTATATGAATTGTTGGCTCCGACGTTCCTTCACTTTTATCGCTCTGTAAACACTTATTGAGATGTTGTCGATGTTTATTTTAGAGTTTCATACCTTTCGGATCATGTTCGTGTTGTTTGGACCTTTCAGCAGTGTTTTGAGACAGGAAGATAGCGTACGCTAGGCCTAAGCTAACGCACGCTATTTCTACTTGAGTAGCGCACGCTAGCTTGGAGCCTTAGCGCACGCTAACGTTTGGAGCATGGCAGAGCAGTAACTGATTCTGCCCTATGGACTAGCAGGTAACGCGCGCTAGGCCCGAACCAGCACACGCTATTGGTGTTGCGTAGCGTGCGCTCGTGCCCAGATGTAGTGCACGCTAGCGGGTTTGGGCAGTAAGTTGGAATTTTGGCAGGATACCAGTTAGCGCACGCTAAAGTGTGGTAGCACGCGTTAACATCTCAGGACAGAAGCCAGTGGACTACCGGATGACCCCGTTATCGCATGCTAATCTCGAGGTTTAGCGCACACTAGACAAACGCAGTATATAAGGGCAGTCAGCCGTGTTGTTCGTCATTTCTTCTCCATTTCCTTTCCTTCTGACGAGAGGGGCGCTTTTGGGGCGACTTTGAGGCGGATACTCATTATCTATCATCCTCTATCATCATCTTAGGTGGAATAACAAATATTACACAACATCTAATCCGTTTCTATCTTCCGATTCAAGGTAAATTCCTTAGAACCCTAGTTTTGGGAATTTTTGGGGATTTTCTTGGATTCGTCCTATTTATCTGTTTTGGAGCTTGAGATATTTGAGATTATGATGTATCTAGCCCGTACCCATGTTTGTCCTACGATTATATGGATGGTTTTGTACCTTGTTCGGACTTGAGAGGGTTTGGGTGATTTTCAAACCTCTAGGTGATTATCCTTGTAGTTTCGTGAATCGGAGGCGGGTTTCGGGAGTTTCTTCGTGTGATTTGAGTTGGATTATTGATTATTGCATTCCTTACGAATCATTTAGGTGTCGTAAGTGCGTTCTTGGACCTACCGAACTTATACTATTTTCCTTCCGATTCTCGATGTCTCAAAGGCAAGTATATGTTTATGATTGTACGTTCTCGACTTTGAAAGTAAGATATATGAATTGTATGATATATATATATATATATCCACTCTGGGACATGCCGATGGGTCCTATGAGGGTTTCATAGCCTTTGGTGCAGTTCCGCAGATATTTTGGGTTAACCACTCTGGGACGGACCGACGGGTCCTCTGGGGGTTCTGTTGCCTTTGGTGCGGTTCCATGGTTAATTACGTATGTATTGAATGTGATGCTATGAGATTTAGTTATTCCGGAATACTAGTCTTGAGTTGATGAGATGGTGATTACATTTACTTTATTGTCGAGAAGTATTGTGTTTCGTATTCGATATACTTGTACTAGCTATTCGACGGCTAACCCGTTTATGGGGGAAATACCTTTCATGTATTTCAGGATCCAGGAGAGCGGATAGGAACTTACTGGGTCGGCATGAAGATGATGGGCAAGTGTGATGTTGTGTCTTGTCACTGGTTATATTTTGTATTTCCTCCATTCAGTGATGTTGTATTTGAATTGTTCTTGAGTACTCGAGTATTGTTTTTAGTTTCCTTGATGTTTTGGCTTGTGTTGCCATGGTATTGATTTTGTATGTACTGTATTTGGTTTTATAGGATATCGTCTTGGATGTCAACTTTATTGTTCTTCATCTGATTATACTTGGACCTTATCGGTCAAAGTTCATGGTTTCGCGTGTGAAAAGTCTTTTGGGTCCCACGGCGGGGCTCACGGTGCTGTAATATACCCTGAATAACTTGGGTGTGTTACAGAATATGGTATCGGAGTTAGGTTTATGGATACCTAAGCTGTCGGTCTTTTGGGTCGATTGAGTCATCGTTTCTCTACAGTATCACTACTTTGCCATCATCACAGTGCGACCGATACTTGTAAGACCTCTTACTCTCCTAGTGTTTCCTTAATCGCTTTGCTTCTGATTTGGTATTTTTGGGAATCTGTAACTTCGATGACGTACGATTTGAATTGTACTTACATACTTTGCATATCCTTCAGAATGTAACGCCCCCAAATCCCATTTGGTTATTACAGTGCCATGGACCCCACACCAGGAGATCCACCAGGCGAACATGACAAAAACACAACAAACTGACAAAAAGGGAAATCATAGTCCCTACTATGATAACCGACATAGTATTCCGATATGGAATTTCAACGACAAGAATGGGTCTACATGGCAAAAAAAAAAATACAACAACATCCACGAGCCTCTCTCGGATAATACAACAATGACAATAACTGACGAAACTGGAGTACTCCAACCTATCTGACCGACATGAACACCGAAACATCTCGGACTAGTATCGCTCGAATGCCTTGTCGCCATCGTCATGTCCCTGTGTCTCAACTCTCTCCTCGCAAGCACCTAAAATATGAAAACATGTTCCGCCCCCATAGGGTCAGTCATCCAGATAATGAATATCAAATACATATACAACATGATATGCATCCAAAGGCAAAATAAACGGTACAACAATGATAATACGAGATGCTCACAAACTAAGGTCAGAACCGAGCATTCGTGAAATACTATGCCCACGACATATGATCAATACTTGCTCAATAGGTTAGAGCACATGTGCCCAACGGAGAATCATCAATATAGGACACAACAATGAATCACCCGAAGGTATACCCAAACATATACTGAAATAATTACGAATCACAATGCCCGAAGGCTCCAACGGAAATACCAAAACATCACAATGGCCTGAAAGCCCTCAGCGGAAACGGCCAAAATATCACAATGGTCTGAAAACCACTCACCCGAAGCGGCCAAAATATCACAATGGTCTAAAAACCACTGACCCGAAGCTGCCAATCATCATAATGGCCCGAAGCCAAAACAGCCCGAAGCTGTATCACATGAGGGCCGAAGTGTAACACCCCGAGATATTCGGAATAATTACAGCGCCGTAAACCCTTTAAGTAAGGATTTACAAGGCTGATTAAAAGAAATGTGATTACAATCCAACAATACCACAAAATTCAAATTACAAAACCGGTTCCAACTGGTCCAACGAGTTAATCAATACAACCATATCGAAATGATATTAATGAGACACGCGTACTCGAGTACTGAAAATGAACCAAGAAGACAAATCACAAAAACAACAAATATCAACCACATCACTGAGCCATTTCATCGTCATGTCGGTACTGTGGCTGCCTCCCCGCTCCTCGGCCACCTGAACATCAAAAAAAATTTCCACCCCCGAAGGGTTAGCAAAAGGATGCTAGTACAAGTATCACAATACAAATTTCATCAATGCATTATAAAACATACAAAACGGACTTCCATCATCGGAATCCAACGATGTGAATCCTGACGATTCCATCAATACAATACAGGGTAATCCAACAATCTAGCGCCCTCGGTATAGATCCCCATGATGATCCCGTCGGACCAACGCATGGTGGAAAACCCGTCCAACGATCCAGCGCCCTCAGCATAGATCCCCATGATGATCCCGTCGGACCGACGCATGGTGGACATTCAATCCAGCGCCCTCGGCATAGATCCTCATGATCCCCTCGGATCACTTACAACACAAACAATGCCATTATGCATACACATATGCAAATCAACACGTTCATCGACGTAAATATCATGACAACTCAAAGAATATAATCTCATGTTCAACAACACGAATAAATCGTACACACGATCAACAATACAATATCAATAAGCTTAAAATACGATACTTGCCTCAAAGATGGCAAGAACAAATCACTCCAACGAATCTCAACACACTCGAAGGCCGTCTCCTTCGATCAACGTAGCAAGCTCGAACCTTAACAAAAGAAATAATATAGAATTTATCTTATGTCGTACGAATGTCTAACAACCCGGTCTACGGCCGAAAGCTCTAAAAATGCAATATGCCTGAACTACTTAGCGTACGCTACGTACTCCACGTAACATGCGCTAAGCCTGCCCGTTAGCATACGTAAACGACGAAGTCTAGCATACGCTAACTTATGTACCGGCAGTCCTCTCTCATCAGTCGACTGACTCGGCTGATGACATAACGTATGTTACGTACCAAACGTAGCGTACGTTACTCATTCCAGATAGCGCACGTTAATATATACATCTTAGCGTGCGCTACCTGTGCATGGCAGTTTACTATTGGGCAGAAAACTGATCTAATGGTGAAGAAACTCATGAAATCTTCAGTGATAAAACATGTCATCTCCGTACATATTACGTTCATACGGTTTGTGAAAGATCTTTACGGATTAAATGACTACGAGATTCAAGGATATGTATAATCATCACAACACCATAATTCATCTTGATCTTCAAGAAAATATCTTAAGTTCAATCCATTTCATGTCCCAAAACGTAAGATTCCATTATGTAAAGACTTAAGAACTTGATAATCTCCATATACTAGTCACAATCGGTTTGGAGCTTCATGAATATGCTAGGAGTTCAAACACTAAAAGGTTCAATGGTTTATACGATGAAGAAGTACCGAAACATCGAAAATATCCTTCTAACACATGATGTTCGACTACTTACGAATCTAACTGACTAGATAATGCCAAATCATGATCAAAACATCCTTCAGAATACTACTAATATTGGTGAAGAATCACCTACCTCAAAGTAGCGAAGAACACGAATGAACTTGAAGAAATCCAACACCGAGGGCTTGAACACCAATCTCCAATGATCTATAATCTTCAACCTCGTGCTAGTAGGATGATATGAGAGGTTTAGGATGAAGAGAGTGACTCTACAAGTCCAAGAATTTGGATGTGGGAAGTGAAAAGACTGAAAATATGAAAAAGGATGTTGTCCTATTTATAGAAAATGGTTATTAGCGCGCGCTAGTCCCTATCCATAGCGTGCGCTAACGGCCATACGAAGCTTACTGACTTCACTGTACTCAGCATTTAGCGTGCGATATCCTCATATCATTAGCGTGCGATACCGCGTTGACTTGGCTTTTCCCGAAAGCCGTCCAGGTTCATCCCGACATAATCCGACCAACATCCACGGCCTGATCTCACCTACCAACACGTCTCAATCATGCTGACTACGTATAGCGTTCGCTAAGGTTCATGCACAGCGTGCGCTACGGATCCAATTAGCATACGCTACACTTAGTCGATAGCATGCGCTACTAGCGCAGAATCACAATTTAGATCACATTCATGAAATCATGCGTTCAACAACACCGGATCATGAAATACGGAGAATAATACTCAGATCAAAATGCAACAATTACAATAACACAAGGTTCAAATACATATCAGAAATCTCGGGTATTACATCCTTCCTCCCTAAAAAGAAGTTTCGTCCCGAAACTTAAAATGAAAATAACTCCGGATATTTAGTCTTCATACTATCCTCCGTTTCCCAAGTGGCCTCTTCAGCTCCATGTCATGACCATTGTACTTTAACCAAGTGTATTGGTTTATTCCTAAATTGTTTGATCCGACTCTCAAGTATCTTGATTGGTCTTTCTTCGAAGGTACCGTCATTAGCTATCTCGATCTCGTCGAAATCAATGATATGACTGGGGTCTGGTACATACTTCCGCAATTGGGATACGTGAAACACACTGTGAACGTGACTCAGCGATGGCGGTAAGGCCAACCTGTATGCTAAATCCCCAACTCTCTCGAGGATCTCAAATGGTCCGATATATCTCGGACTTAGCTTACCTTTCCTCCCAAAATGGAAAATTCCTCGTGTAGGAGACACCTTCAATAGTACGTGGTCCCCAATATCGAACTCTAGCGGGCGACGACGCACATCAGCATAAGACTTCTGTCGACTCTGGGCAGTCAACAATCTTTCCCGAATCAAAGCTATCTTCTCTTGATTCTGAACTATCAATTCCGGTTCCGTCCCGATCAAGTCCGAAGAATCATCCCAGCACAGGGGTGATCGACATCTTCTCCCGTACAAAGCTTCAAACGGTGCCATCTTAATAGAAGAATGTCAACTATTGTTGTAGGTGAATTCAATCAATGGCAAGTGAACTTCCCAATCAGTTGACCAATCCAAAGCACAAGCTCTTAGCATGTCTTCTACTGTTTGTATAGTCCTTTCGGACTGACCGTCCGTTTGGGGATGATAAGTCGTGCTAAAGTTCAGCTCGGTCCACAAAGCCCTGTGAACTGCCTTCCAAAAGTGCGACACGAAGCGACCATCTCGATCTGAAATAATGGTCTTCGGCGTCCCATGCAATCTGACTATCTCTGCAATAAATACTCGTGCCAATTTCTCTGGTCCCCATGTGTCTTTAATTCCTAGGAAATGAGCCGACTTGGTTAGTCGATCAACTATAACCCAAATCATGTTCATTCCCATCTTGGTCCTTGGCATATTGGTGATGAAATCCATCGAGATATCCTCCCACTTTCACTCAGGAATCGGAAGCGGTTTTAACATTCCGGCAGGTCACTGATGTTCAATCTTAACCTGCTGACAAGTCAAACACTTCAAAACGTACTCTGCTACGTCCTTTTTCATATTTCCCCACCAGAAGTTTTGTTTTAGATCCTTATACATCTCACTGCTATCGGGGTGAATAGAATAGGGAGCGCTGTGAGCTTCCTTCAAAATTTTCCGTCTCAAATCATCATCATAGGGAATGCAAAGTCGACTTTAAAATCTCAGAACTCCATCATCTTGTATCACGAATCCTGGGTCTTTTCCTTTATTTACTTAGTCACATAACCGAAGGATCAGAGAATCGTTCAACTGCTTAGATTTGATTTCCTCGACTAGGGACGAAGTCAGTTCCATCACATATAGTTGCCCTTGGATTTGTGGTGACCATACTTCAATCCCTTCGCGGATCAGTTCTCGTTGAATGCTTGTTTGGGACGTAAGTGTTTCCAACACTCGAAGAGAAATAGGTTTACGGCTCAATGCATCGGCTACTACGTTTGCTTTACCCGGATGATAGAGAATTTCCAAGTCGTAATCCTTGATCAATTCCATCCACCTTCTCTGCCTCATGTTTAATTCTTTCTGACTGAAAATGTACTTGAGGCTTTTATGATGTGTAAAGATCTGACAATGAGTGCCGTATAAATAATGTCGCCAAATTTTCAAGGCAAAGACCACAGCTGCTAACTCCAGATCGTGAGTCGGGTAATTAACTTCGTACGGTTTTAATTGCCGAGAAGCATAGGCAATCACCTTATCCTTTTGCATCAACACACATCCTGCACTCGATTTGAAGCGTCGCCAGACACCATGAATCCATCGGGCCCATCCGTAATGCTAATATAGGTGCTGTAGTCAGTCTCTTCTTAAGTTCATCAAAACCAGCCTGGCATTTCTCATCCCACGTGAACTTTTGAGTTTTTTGTAACAGCTGAGTGAGTGGACGAGCAATTTTGGAAAATCCCTCTACAAAACGGCAGTAATATCCAGCAAGTCCTAAGAAGCTTCGGACTTGTTTCACGTTATTAGGAGCTTCCCATTCCAAGATTGCTTCGACTTTCTTCGGGTCCACGTGAACTCCGTCAGCTGATATCACATACCCAAGGAAGGTTACTTCCCTAAGCCAGAACTCGCATTTAGAAAGCTTCACATAGAGCTGTTACTTCCTCAAGGTGCTCAAAACCACACGCAAATGCTCGGCATGATCCTCTGTGTCTTTCGAATAGATCAGGATGTCATCAATGAAAACGACCACAAACTTATCTAGGTATTCTAAGAATACTCGATTCATCAATTTCATAAATACCGCAGGAGCGTTGGTAAGTCCGAATGGCATCACCACGAATTCATAGTGCCCGTATCGGGATCTCAAAGCAGATTTCGGTATATCCGATTCCTTAATTCTCAACTGATGATATCCTGATCGCAAGTCAATCTTCGAGAATACCCTTGCCCCCTGCAGTTGATCAAACAAGTCGTCGATCCGAGGTATAGGATACTTGTTCTGGATCATCACCTTGTTTAGATCCTTGTAATCAATACATAATCGGAGGGATCCATCTTTCTTTCGGACAAAGAGAACGGGTGCTCCCCAAGGAGAAACGCTAGGTTGAATGTAACCCTTCTGCAATAATTCCTCCAGTTTCTTCTTTAGTTCATACATCACCATGCTGTATGGTGCTCTGGAAATAGGAACGGCTCCAGGCTCTAATTCGATAGTGAACTCCACTTTTCTCTGTGGAGGTAACCCAGGTAGTTCGTGAGGGAATACATCTGAAAATTCATTCACAACTGGAATAGATGAGAGTTCTACTCCTTCTTCTTTCTTCATGGCATAGCACCAAATTCCATGACATCCCTGCTTCAGTAATTTCACTGCTTTCATCGCCTTGATAAATTTTTCCGAGCTTCCCGGTCTCCATCCTCTGAATAAGTGTTCAGATCCATCATCAGCAATGATAGAAATGACCCTCTTTCGGTAATTCAGAATAGCTCCATAATGGTTGAGCCAATCGTCTCCGAGAATTAAATCGTCACCATGGATGTCAACTACAATAAGATTCGATGGCCAATCTCTCCCTCCTATAGACACTGGAAAATCTCTAGTTTCTAGGGTTCCCACAATTTTCTCTCCGCTAGGCAAACCCACAACATAAGGTTCACAATCAAATAAACGCGAGATTTTCAAACGATTAATACAGTTCAATGATATGAAAGAATGCGTAGCTCCTGAATCGAATAGGACACTAACTGGTTGCAAAAGGATCTGAATCGTACCTGATGCAACAGTAGTGTTCTGATCGTCAGATTTCCTCATCTCGCATAACAGCGCGAGGAACGGACCCAAAGATCGATGTATCTCTCTTCTCAACATTCTGCTGCTGAAATCCACTCTGTTGCGTCTGGTTCACGCTTATCTCTTTCGGAACTGGCGCTGGAGTGCGAGTACCAAACGATCTAGTCGCCACTCCAGAGAATGTTGCGCGATGTCCTTCCTGTCCACACTCGAAACAGGTCACAGCAGGTGTGAAACAATCACGTCGAACATGCCCTGTTTTGCCACAGTTATAACATTTCTTCCCTGCGTCTGAAACGGTTGGTGCTGCCCGAAACTTCTTTCCGCCTTGAGAAGGATGTGGAGGCCTCCTGGACGAATGAAATGAGGACTGGCCCTTGCGGGGCCCACTACTCTTATTCTCCGTGAAGTTGCCAGACACTTTCTGCTTCTTTGCTTCCGTTGACTTTTCTACTGCCGCCTCTTTCATATCATAGGCCAGAGCCTTGTCCTGATACTGTCGCAAGGTGGTACATTCAAATCCGGACATATACTGCTGAATTTCCGGCTTCATCCGCATGTCGAAATGGAAAATCCTCTCCGTCTCGGTCCTGACCAAGTGGCGCACATAAGTCAGCTGGTGATTAAAAGTCTTAATCACGTCTGTCACAGATGCCTCTAAATTTTGTGGTGAGAAACATTCCAGGACTCGGGCCTCTCTAACTGGGCGAGGACAATATTGCGCTTCCATCATCAATTTGAACTCCGTCCAGTCAACATTATGCTCCTCAGGTCGAATGGCCTCCCACCAGTTGAAAGCCTCCCCAGTCAGAAGATATTGGGTGATCGGAACCTTTCTGTCGTTAGGACAGTTAATCCCTGCAAAGATCTTCTCTAACTCCTTCAACCAGTGATCCCAAGAAAGCTTCTCAGTAGAACCGTCAAATTTTGGAGGATGCAATTTGATCACTTCAGTAAGCCATTTGTCTCCCCGGTTATCCTCGATATGCTGCTGTCCCATCGCCGTCTCCATGCGATCAACAACCTGAGCAAACTGGTTTATCTGGGCAACCACCTGTTGAAGCACTCCCGGCACATTAGGATCTGCGTTATTATTTGCTGATCCCTGCTGTCCACCGGAATGGGAATCTATTCGACTAGCAGTTATTTCTGGGGTAGACACCGAATCTTCCTGTCTCGCATTTCCACGTCCGCGTCCACGACCGCGTCCGCGTCCACGACCTCCCCTCAACGTACTGTAAACACAAATACTCAATATCCACGGCAACTTTTCTAAACGAAAGTCCGTCAATATTCTCAAAAAGGATTTAAGTAAAACAGTAGTAACTGAGATTTGGAGACTTACAACCACGGTCCACACGACGATGCTGGCTCAGCAGTGATGTTACAATCGACCCGTAAATAACGTAGACAGACCCAACTAAAACCCGACTGCCAAGATATCCATGAATCTTAGCTCTTATACCATATTCTGTAACACTCCGAGATATTCGGAATAATTACAGCGCCGTAAACTTTTTAAGTAAGGATTACAAGGCTGATTAAAAGAAATGTGATTACAATCCAACAATACCACAAAATTCAAATTACAAAACCGATTCCAACTGGTCCAACGAGTTAATTAATACAACCATATCAAAATGATATTAATGAGACACGCGTACTCGAGTACTGAAAATGAACCAAGAAGACAAATCACAAAAACAACAAATATCAACCACATCACTGAGCCATTTCATCGTCATGCCGGTACTATGGCTGCCTCCCCGCTCCTCGGTTACCTGAACATCAAAACAAATGTCCACCCCCGAAGGGGTTAGCAAAACGATGCTAGTACAAGTATCACAATACAAATTTCATCAATTCATTATAAAACATACAAAACGGACTTCCGTCATCGGAATCCAATGATGTGAATCCTCACGATTCCATCAATACAATACAGGATAATCCAACGATCCAGCGTCCTCGGTATAGATCCCCATGATGATCCCGTCGGACCAACGCATGGTGGAAAACCCGTCCAACGATCCAGCGCCCTGAGCATAGATCCCCATGATGATCCCGTTGGACCAACGCATGGTGGACATTCGATCCAGCGCCCTCAGCATAGATCTTCATGATCCCCTCGGATCATTTACAACACAAACAATACCATTATGCATACACATATGCAAATCAACACATTCATCGACGTTAATATCATGACAACTCAAAGAATATAATCTCATGTTCAACAACACGAATAAATCGTACACACGATCAACAATACAATATCAATAAGCTTAAAATACGATACTTGCCTCAAAGATGGCAAGAACAAATCACTCTAATGAATCTCAACACACTCGAAGGCCGTCTCCTTCGATCAACGTAGCAAGCTCGAACCTTAACAAAAGAAATAATATAGAATTTATCTTATGTCGTACGAATGTCTAACAACCCGGTCTACGGCCGAAAGCTCTAAAAATGCAATATGCCTGAACTACTTAGCGTACGCTATGTACTCTACGTAACGTGCGCTAAGCCTGCCCGTTAGCGTATGTAAACGACGAAGTCTAGCGTACGCTAACTTATGTACCGGCAGTCCTCTCTGATCAGCCGACTGCCTCGGCTGATGACATTACGTACGTTACGTAGCGTACGTTACTCATTCCCGATAGCGCACGTTAATATATACATATTAGCGTGCGCTACCTGTGCATGGCAGTTTACTATTGGGCAGAAAACTGATCTAATGGTTAAGAAACTCATGAAATCTTCAGTGATAAAACATGTCATCTCCGTGCATATTACGTTCATACGGTTTGTGAAAGATCTTTACGGATTAAACGACTACGAGATTCAAGGATATGTATAATCATCACAACACCATAATTCATCTTGATCTTCAAGAAAATATCTTAAGTTCAATCCATTTCATGTCCCAAAACGTAAGATTCCATTATGTAAAGACTTAAGAACTTGATAATGTCCATATACTGGTCACAATCGGTTTGAAGCTTCATGGATATGCTAGGAGTTCAAACACTAAAAGGTTCAATGGTTTATACGATGAAGAAGTACCGAAACATCAGAAATATCCTTCTAACACATGATGTTCGACTACTTACGAATCTAACTGACTAGATAATCCCAAATCATGATCAAAACATCCTTCAGAATACTACTAATATTGGTGAAGAATCACCTACCTCAAAGTAGCGAAGAACACGAAGGAACTTGAAGAAATCCAACACTGAGGGCTTGAACACCAATCTCCAATGATCTATAATCTTCAAACTCGTGCTAGGAGGATGATATGAGAGGTTTAGGATGAAGAGAGTGACTCTAGAAGTGCAAGAATTCGGATGTGGGAAGTGAAAAGGCTGAAAATATGAAAAAGGATGTTGTCCTATTTATAGAAAATGGTTATTAGCGCGCGTTAGTCCCTATCCATAGCGTGCGCTAACGGCCATACGAAGCTTACTGACTTCACTGTACTCAGCATTTAGCGTGCGATATCCTCATATCATTAGCGTGCGATACCGCGTTGACTTGGCTTTTCCCGAAAGCCGTCCAGGTTCATCCCGACATAATCCGACCAACATCCATGGCCTGATCTCACCTACCAACACGTCTCAATCATGCTGACTACGTATAGCGTGCGCTAAGGTTCATGCACAGCGTGCGCTACGGATCCAAATTAGCATACGCTACACTTAGTCGATAGCGTGCGCTACTAGCGCAGAATCACAATTTATATCACATTCATGAAATCATGCGTTCAACAATACCGGATCATGAAATACGGAGAATAATACTCAGATCAAAATGCAACAATTACAATAACACAAGGTTCAAATACATATCAGAAATCTCGGGTATTACACGAAGCCACGGCATGAAGCCGTATCACAATGAGGGCCGAAGCCATGGCACGAAGCCGTATCACAATGAGGGCCGAAGCCACAGCACGAAGCCGTATCATAATGAGGGCCGAAGCCACGGCACGAAGCCGTATCAAAATGAGGGCCGAAGTCATGGCACGAAGCCTTATCACAATGAGGGCCGAATCTACGGCACAAAGCCGTATCACAATGAGGCCCGAAGCCACGGCAAGAAGTTGTATCACAATGAGAGCCAAAGCCACGACACGAATCCGTATCATATTGAGGTCATCCAATGATTGTGACCTACTGAATTGCAGGTGCTGGGAAACCAACCGCGAAGGTTCAAGCCTCAGACTTACCCATAATGAGATCAACCAGTGACCGTGACCGACTGAACTGTAGGTGTTGGGAATCCAACCGCGAAGGTTCAAGCCCCAAACTTACCCATCGAGCACTATCCGAGACTGGCCTCCAACACCATTAATCACAAACGGTAACGATCCCAAGATTTCCGAACTCACAAGAATAATAGGGTGCTACCTTGAGTCGGCCAACACGATAACAATAACTCATGGATGGGCACCGTCCTCGGCAGTCCCAATTCAAATACCTCGACTGCCTTGGAATGGACAATCGATCACAACGACTCAACGGATGGGAACTATCCGCGACAGTCCCAGTTCAATACCTCGATTGTCTTATAACGACCAATCGATAACAACGATACCACTGATGGGAAATGTCTTCGAGAGTCCCAATTCAATACATCGATTACCTTAAAATGGCCAATCGATAACAACGATACAACGGATGGGAAATCTATTCGACAGTCCCAATTTAATACATCGATTACCTTAGAACGGCCAATCGATAACAACGATACAACGGTTGGGAAATGTGTTCGACAGTCCCAATTCAATACATCGATTACCTTAGAACGGTCAATCGTTGAACCATGATACAATTAGAACAGATGTCCCGGTGCCTTTAATCAACCACCAGGAACAGAGATGATAATCAAATACATCAATGCCTTCAATCGGCCAATACAACATCAACAGAAAAACACCGATATCAATAACAACGATCACAACGATATCTCAATGGAACATCAGTCAACAATAACCATCGATACATCGATACCGTGAACCGGCCTTCAACAACAACATAATCCAACAAGTTTCTCAATGCCTTGAACCAGCCATTAACGAACAACAACAACAAGAAGAAGACGATCAATCAACAATGTTGGCATAATTACCGAAGGGTTTTGTATCAAACAGTTCCCTGACATCAACAGATCATGAAGAGACTATGTCTCGAAATGATACAATACATTCATACACATATATTATAACATTTATCTCATTGACTAGTACAAGTATAAAACTTGCCTCAAACTGAAGGCGAGAAAGTCCTTCTGCGATCAAGATCCTCCCATGAACGACGAACGACGTCCTCTGATAGTCACAAGCACCCGAACAACCTTGAAATAAATACAATTCATTCAGTAACACAAATTCAATGGAAAACAACACCAAAGACAATCCCGATTCAATCACGAATCGGTTAAACTCCACAAACGAATATCATAGTTCTCAACTATGAATTCTAACATCCTCCAACACCTCTATGATCAATATGATCAAATGTTCTTAACATTTGTGAAAACAAATCAACAAGAATCACTTAAGAACCACATTATACTAATCACCCAAGAATGATAATATTACCAATATCACCACTATCACCTCAAGAACATCATCAACTCTACCAACATGATGTCTAATAATCAACCACCAATTCATCACGATTCGGATTAATCAACAAGATTAAATCAACCATTTCAAGATTATGACAATCATCACATAATTCATCATAATTATATACTAAAATAGTTATAATCCCCCAAGAACACAACCAACAACAATAATCATCTCAAAGCTATGTTAATCATCTAGCAATCTTAACATAACTCTTCCTAGACATGATTATAACCCCCAAGTATTCTAAAACATCAAGAACAACTCCTCCTCAGGACATAATCATCACGTTCTTAGTCATAAGTTATAAAAACTCATCAAGAATCATGATATCCTCCATCCATCCATCAAAACACGAAGTAATCAACAATAGAAACAACATAATCTCGAGATAAACACAAGAGTAAACACATACCTCTGAAGAAGTGAAGAACAACCTCAACTCATCAAGAAACACTCCAAACTCCAAGTTCCTAAGCTTCAATCCAAGTTATGAAGCTCCAAATCAAGTTGGAAGAGGCTTAGTATCAAGAACAATTTCAGAGGGACGATTCTAGGGAGAGGAAATCGGTTTTGGTTCGTGAAGAAATGAAATACGAAACCAATATATATAATCTGAAAATCTCATTACGGCCACTATAGCACCACCTTAACGTACGTTATGCACCTGAACGTACGTTATCGCCTCTACGTAGCATACGCTACGTAGTCCAAAACTCACTGCCTCAAAATGGTGTACCCATTACGTACGTTAACTAAATTACGTACGTAACGAACCTAACCATTACAGACGTTAACCTCAAGGTATAGCGTACGTAATGTGCATTGACCTGCCTATTCCAATCGAACTCCGCGAATCCAGCCTGGCCCGGTCCCACACGCCGAAAGATAGATCTAATCCGATACCCTGCGTTACGTACTTACCCAACACTGCTTAACGTACGGAATACATATAGCGTACACTATGGCTAATATACTTAGCCAAAAATTCTAAACTCACCAAGCAACATCCAAACGACGAAATGAAACCGATGACAAGTAAAAATATTTCGATTCTGAAATATCCCAACTCAATAGACATTGTATCAGTCACATACAACAACACTTGTACAATTCCAAATGAATACGTACAACATAATAGTGAACGAAAAGAAAATTACCCCCGGATATTACACAGAATGTCTGTTGATAGGGGACAGAGGCGAGGCCGTGGTCGTGGATGCGGACGAGGATGTGGCGTGGCCGCTTCCCTCAATTATGTTGCGGGTTCGACAACCCCTAGTTTATCTAACTCAGTGCATCCTGATACCGAGGGTCAACACGACCAATCCACCGGCCAAGGGAATAACATAGATATTGGAGTTACGAATGTCCTTCAACAATTGGCTAACCAGGTGACTATCCTGGCCCAAGCCGTTCAGCTGAACAATCCGAACCCGACATCGGATGCCTTGCTTCAGAATGTGATCCGTATGCACCCTCCATAGTTCAGCGGTGCTACAGACCTGATGAGTTGGGAGAATTAGTTAGCGGAGTTAGAGAAAGTGTTTGAAGCGGTTGATTGTCCGGAAGTGAGGAAGGTACCGATTGCTCAATACTTCCTTACCAATGAAGCCGCGACTTGGTGGTAAGTTATCAAGCCGCATGATCACGCTGCTACGTGGGGAGAGTTTAAAGAGCGACTGGAGGCCGAGTTTTGTCCTTGGCCAGTGCAAGAAGTGTAATATCCGCATTTTTCTTTCCCTTGTATTTTTATTTCCGGTGTATTTTCTTCGACTGTAGTAACCCTCGTGTATCTTTCAGTGTATATTTTCCTGTCATCTATCGATCTGATTCTCGTTATTGTTGTGCGGAACCGCCGTTTTGGGGTTGCCATGGGTTCATCTCGTGTTATTGTTTCCCCGATGTTGATTCCTATCGCTTTTATTCTCTTTCCGGATCATTTTTATCTTTTTGGGACCAACAGGGGGTGTGAGCCGCGGCACAAGGTGTGTGCGCCGCGGCACACACATTTCTCCAATTGTTGGTCGAGCGAACTGTACTGTGTGCCGCGGCACACCCATCCGGTGACGCGGAACAGTGCCAAGTCAGTGCCGCGGCACACTCGTGTGACATCTGCGACCAAAACCCGACTGTACCGGGTGCCGCGGCACACGCAGGCCGTGCCGCGGTACACTGCCGAACCCTGGGAGTAATTTTTTGGCCTATGCCGCGGCACACTTTGGCTGTGCCGCGGCACACCAAGCAGTCAACTGTATAATCTCGTTCTTATTAGACGAGATCGGCCATTTCCTTCATTCTTCACCTGCGCGAGAGAGAGAGAGGACTAAGGGGGAGAACTTCTCAAGCATTCATCAATTGGGGGTTGATTTTCATCATTCTCCTTCGGTTGTGAGGCCCGGATAATCAATCTAACACGTGTTCTACGGATCTTAGTTCTTGAATCTCCAAAGGTAATATCTCTAGAACCCTATTTTCGAATAATTTGGGGGTTTTGGGATTTTCTTCCGATTCGTTCCGTTTTGTTGGTGGATTCATGATGAATGCGATTAATATTGTTAGTATCTTTAGTTTTCATACGTATTCATGGATATTTTGTAGGTTTTTACGGAATCGAGAGGGTTTGGTTGTGGTCCGCCCTCGTTGTTATTTTTGGTACAAATATACATGAATCGTAGGAGGGTTTTCGGGTGTATTCCATTTCCGTATTCGTCTAGAGTTGGTTGTGATTGTGTTATTCGAATCGTTAGGTTCATTTCCGCCGGTTCCTCGCGGTCGTGTTCGATTCTTCCTTTCCGTTCGTATCACCGTCTATTAACCGAGGCAAGTATCCTTATGAACTTACAATCTTGACATAGTAGTATTGTATGAGAAATGGTGTGTGTGTGTATGCTCACTACGGGTTAGATCCGACGGGGTATCGGTAGGGGTCCACAGAGACGTGGATCGACGAGCTTGATTTTAACCACTACGGGTTAGATCCGACGGGGTCTCGGTAGGGGTCCACAGAGACGTGGATCGACGGTTAATTGTGGTGCATTTTACAAATGTGATTTGATATTGGCATTTCCGGAAATGAATGTTTTGGAACTATGTTCTCTTGAATTGCATGCATTACTATTTGTGTAAGATGTAAATCGTTCATTTGGTTACTTGTACTAGCGTAATTGCTAGCCCCTCTGGGGACCCGTTTTGGGGAAATTCGTTTTATGAATTTCAGGTCAGGTTCATCGAGACGAGCGGGTGCTGGACCAGTATGCGGATGATGGCCGTGCGTGATGATTGTGCCCGAGTGGTGTCTTATTGCTTTCTATCTTTTTATCTTCTGTGGTCTTTAAACTAATAGAAGTACTCGAGTACTTAAGAGTTTTTACTCGTCGGGATTGTATTGTTGTTTATTATGTTTGTGTTGGATTATGGTGTTATGTTAGACCGGTTGAATCGGGTGGATTATTTTGCTGGGCGTCTTTATGACGAGATATTTTTCCGTTATTTCTGTGAGTCGATGAGTATGGTGGTTGATTAGCCTGGTGGGTCCCATATAAGGATTCACGGCACTGTAATATACCTCATATATCCTGGGGGTGTTACAGAAAATGGTATCAGAGCCCTAGGTTTATGGATACCTAGGCTTGTCGGTTTATTGGGTCTTGTTGTATTTTGTTTTGCACATCATCATCACGCTGCCATGATTCCGGTACTACCAGTGCCCGTAAGTTTTCTTTCCTCTGTTCCTTATACTCTTGTATCGTACCTCTAGTTCTCGATTTGCGATCGTTCTTTTCTTGTACTTACCATCGTATGGCTTTTGCTACTTATTTAACTCCAGTATGGATGCTGGAAGAGGTCGTGGTCGCGGTCGTGGTCGTGGATGCGGCCGGGGACGTGGGGCAGCCGGTGGGGCGGCCACGTCACAGTCTTCGGGAGCCGGCAGTACCGGCGACCGTCACAGTCATGCTTCTTCTCAGGAGCACGCCGACCTTGGTATTGCGGCTGTTATGCAGCAAATGGTGAATCAAATGGCGGTGATAGCTCAGGCGGTTCAGAACCCGGATCCGGCCCATGCTAATCGGGGTGGAGCGGATCGTTGGCTTCAGGATGTCATCAAGATGCATCCTCCTCAGTTTTCGGGAGCTTCAGACCCGATCCGCTGGGAGGGGTGGATCAAGGAGATATCTAAAGTCTTCACTGCCACCAACTGTCCCGAGGAACGTAAGGTCCCTATTGCCCAGTACTTTCTCACTGGGGACGCTACGGATTGGTGGGAGGCCGTTGGGCCCAAAGACCATGTTGCTTCGTGGACCGAATTCCAAGAACTGATGGAGACTGAATATTGCCCGTGGCCGGTTAGACAGGCTCGAGTACATGCTTTCTATGATGCTCAACCACGGGATATCCCCGTATCTCAGGCTATTGCCGACTTTAACAAGGAGTTGGGTTATGTGAAGACCCAAGTTGTCGAGGAGAGCGACAAAATTTTCCATTTTTCCAGACGGATGAAATTGTCGATTCGGGACTATATGTCGGGGCTCGTCTGTACTACCTTGAAGGATTATCAGAGTAGGGCCCTTGCTTACGATATATCAGTGACAGCTAGCGAGGCGGCCCGCGAGAGCAAGAAGCAGAAGTCCGCCGGGAATTTTTCGGGCCACAAGGGTGGGGGTCAGCAGAAATCCCAATCTGCTAACTTCCCCGCCGGCGGTGGTCCAGCTCGTTCCGCTGGGGGTCCTCGTGGAACTACCAGTGCTCCTTTCCGTGATGTGAAGTGTTTCAATTGTGGCTGTATAGGCCACGTCAGTCGTACTTGTTTGAGCCCTTTGCTGACGTGTAATCAGTGTGGCCAGCCGGGTCACAAGGCTGCTTTCTGTGCTGAGAGGGAGAAAATCTTTAGTGCCCGGGCTTCCATTCCAGCGCCTAGGGAACCAAGTGTGAATCAGGGATCGTTTGCTCCTCAATATCCATCGAGTGCTGGTCGGGGGAGAGGTCGGGGTCAGCCCTCCAATAGGGGAGCTTCCAGCGTCGGCTCAGCCTACCCGCGTATCTATGAGATGCGGAGAGCCCATGATCCAGAGGCCACCGTAGCGACAGGTACCGTTCATATTCTTTCTCATCCTGTCAGTGTGCTTTTCGATTCTGGTGCTACGCATTCGTTCATATCTCTGGATTGTATGCGCCGATTGAGTCTCGATTGTTTGACGCCTTGTGAGCCCTTCATCGTTAAGCTTCCTAGCGGTGATCGGATCGTTGGTGATCAGGAGGTTCGAGATTGTTCTGTGTTTATTTGTTAGAGGGCTTGGCCCTCTAATCTTATTGTTGTGAGTATTGAGGGTGAAGACTTAATTCTCGGGGATGATTGGCTCGAGCGTCATGGTGCAATCATGAACTACCGCACGAGGATCATCACCATGTTAGCCGATGACGGCACCGAGCACTCTTTCACCGGGCGAAAAAGGGGGAACCAGAAATTCATTATTAACTCCTTGAAGGCGATGAAACTCCTGCGAAAGGGGTGTATTGGCTATTGGTGCTACGCCTTGAAGGCGGAGAGTGGTGGAGTCGAACCTTCGTCGATTCCGATCGTTAATGAGTTTCCTGATGTATTTCCTGAGGAGTTACCGGGATTGCCACCGGATTGTGAGGTCTAGTTTGCTATAGAGTTAGAGCCGGGTGCGGCTCCTATTTCGAAGGCGCCCTATCGCATGGCACCTTCAGAGATGTCCGAGTTGAAGAAGCAGTTGAGTGAACTTCTTGAGTCGGGGTATGTTCGACCGAGCGCCTCGCCTTGGGGCGCACCGGTCCTGTTCGTGCGGAAGAAGGATGGTTCACTACGGTTGTGTATCGACTATCGCGAACTAAACAAGGTAACCATCAAGAACAAGTACCCTTTGCTGAGAATTGATGACTTGTTCGACCAGTTGCAGGGAGCTGCGGTATTCTCGAAGATAGATTTGAAATCGGGGTACTATCAGCTCCGGGTGAGAGAGTCCGATGTGCCGAAGATAGCTTTTCGGACGAGATACGGACATTATGAGTTCGTAGTTATGCCTTTCGGGTTAACTAATGCGCCGGCGGTGTTCATGCAGTTGATGAACAAAGTCTTTATCGAGTATTTGGATAAGTGTGTCGTCGTCTTCATTGACGATATTCTAATTTATTCGAGGAACGAGGAAGAGCATGCCCATCATTTGCGGGTAGTGTTAGACATTTTGAGGGCCGAGCAACTCTATGCGAAGTTCTCAAAATGTGAGTTCTGGCTGAAACAAGTGATGTTTCTAGGTCACGTGATTTCAGCCGAGGGGATTCGTGTAGATCCGCAGAAGATCGAGGCGGCGTTGGATTGGGCACCGCCTAAGAACGTGAGAGAGCTCCGTAGTTTCTTGGGTTTGGATGGCTACTACCATTGGTTCGTCGAGGGTTTCTCGAAACTGGCTCGACCACTTACACAGTTACTCCAGAAATCCGAGAAGTTCGTCTGGAATGACGAGAGGCAGTCCAGTTTTGAGGAGCTGAAGAAGCATTTGACTTCAGCTCCGGTTTTGGCGTTGCCATGTGGCAACGAGGGATTCGCCGTTTATAGCGATGCTTTGGGTCAGGGTCTTGGGTGCGTATTAATGCAGCACGGCAAGACCATTGCCTTTACGTCGAGACAGTTGAGGTCGTATGAGCTGAACTACCCTACTCATGATTTGGAGTTAGCGGCAGTCATTTTCGCGCTCAAGATTTGGCGTCACTATCTTTTCGGCACTGCATGTCAGATTTTTACCGATCATAAAAGTCTGAAGTACATATTTACTCAGCGGGAGTTGAATATGAGGCAGAGGAGGTGGTTAGAGCTGATTAAGGATTATGACCTCGAAATCCTTTATCATCCGGGCAAGGCGAACGTCGTGGCTGACGCCTTGATTCGGAAACCGATTGCGTTGCGAACGCTTGAGGTCCTTACGTCTCAGTCTAAGCTTCGGCGAGCTTTGATCGAGTTAGATGTTGAGGTTTTGTTGCCTGGAGCTGTCGGGCAACTTTGTGCTTTAGAGATTTCGTCATCTTTAATCGATGAAATTAAACTGAAGCAGTTAGAGGATCCGATGATTACTCAAATACGAGAGAACGTTCTTAAAGGAAAGTCTCCTGGATTTGTGATTCACGAAGATGGTATTTTGAGATTCCAGAGTCAGCTTTGTGTGCCGAACGACTCAGAGTTGCGACAGAGTATTTTGCGTGAGGCCCATGCTACACCTTATTCCGTTCATCCTGGTTCGAGTAAGATGTACAAGGACCTGAGAAGGAATTTCTGGTGGAATGATATGAAGGAGGAGGTCGCGCAGTTTGTAGCGAAGTGTTTGACTTGCCAGCAAGTCAAAATCGAGCATCAGCGACCGGCTGGGCTTTTACAGTCACTTCCCGTTCCGGAATGGAAATGGGAAGATATATCGATGGATTTCATTACGAGCTTGCCGAGATCGAGGTCGGGTATGAATATGGTATGGGTGATTGTTGATCGTCTGACCAAGTCGGCACATTTTCTGGGCATCAAGGACACTTGGGGTCCGGAGAAGTTAGCTCGTGTGTTTATCGCGCAGATTGTGAAGCTTCACGGTACTCCGAAGTCTATTGTTTCGGATCATGATGGCCGTTTTGTATCACACTTCTGGCAGGCGGTCCATAAGGTGTTGGGTACCCGTTTGCATTTGAGTACCTCTTTTCATCCCCAGTCAGATGGACAGTCGGAACGCACTATCCAGACGTTCGAGGATTTGTTGCGTGCCTGTGCTCTCGATTGGAGTAGTGACTGGGAGGAACATTTGCCATTGATCGAATTCACGTACAACAACAGTTGGCACGCGTCGATTCGGATGGCAACGTATGAGGCACTTTATGGGCGGCGATGTCGATCACGGATTTGTTGGAATGAGGCGTCCGATTTGGTCGGGACCGAGCCGGATGTCGTTTTAGAGACGAGGCGGAAGATAGAATTAATTCGGGAACGCATGTTGACTGCCCAGAGTCGACAGAAGTCGTATGCCGACGTCCGTCGTCGACCTTTGGAATTCGAGGTGGGAGACCACGTTTTGCTAAAGGTGTCGCCGACGAAGGGAGTTTTTCGTTTCGGGAGGAAAGGAAAGTTGAGTCCGATATTTATTGGACCCTTTGAGATCCTTGAGCGAGTAGGTGGGTTGGCATACCATTTGGCGTTACCTCCGGCCTTGAGTCATGTTCATAGCGTTTTTCATGTTTCCCAGGTGAGGAAATATGTTCCGGATCCGAGTCACGTCATCGATTATGGCGAGATTGATATCGCTGAAGATATTACTTTTGAGGAGCGTCCTTTGAAGATTTTCGAGCATCGTGAGAAACGACTGAGGCATAAGACCATCCCTTTGGTCAAAGTGCAGTGGTCGAGACACGGTGTCGAGGAGGCAACTTGGGAAACCGAGGATAGCATGCGTGCTAGGTATCATGAGTTGTTTGTTTCTTAAGTTTCGGGACGAAACTTATTTTTAGAGGGGTAGAATGTAATATCCGCATTTTTCTTTCCCTTGTATTTTTATTTCCGGTGTATTTTCTTCGACTGTAGTAACCCTCGTGTATATTTCCATGAGTTCATCTCGTGTGTTGTGCGGAACCGCCGTTCTGGGGTTGCCATGGGTTCATCTCGTGTTATTGTTTCCCCGATGTTGATTCCTATCGCTTTTATTCTCTTTCCGGATCATTTTTATCTTTTTGGGACCAACAAGGGGTGTGAGCCGCGGCACAAGGTGTGTGCGCCGCGGCACACACATTTCTCCAATTGTTGGTCGAGCGATCAGATCTTGTGTGCGCGGCACACCCATTCGTGCCGCGCACAAGGCCAAGTCGATCCGTGGCACACCCGTCCGTGCCGCGGCACACTCGTGTGACATCTGCGACCAAAACCCGATCAGACGGTGCCGCGGCACACGCAGGCCGTGCCGCGGCACACTGCCGAACCCTGGGAGTAATTTTTTGGCCTGTGCCGCGGCACACTTCGGCTGTGCCGTGGCACACCAAGCGGTCAACTGTATAATCTCGTTCTTATTAGACGAGATCGGCCATTTCCTTCATTCTTCACCTGCGCGAGAGAGAGAGAGGACTAAGGGGGAGAACTTCTCAAGCATTCATCAATTGGGGGTTGATTTTCATCATTCTCCTTCGGTTTTGAGGCCCGGATAATCAATCTAACGCGTGTTCTACGGATCTTAGTTCTTGAATCTCCAAAGGTAATATCTCTAGAACCCTATTTTCGAATAATTTGGGGGTTTTGGGATTTTCTTCCGACTCGTTCCGTTTTGTTGGTGGATTCATGATGAATGCGATTAATATTGTTAGTATCTTTAGTTCTCCTACGGATTCATGGATATTTTGTGGGTTTTTACGGAATCGAGAGGGTTTGGTTGTGGTCCGCCCTCGTTGTTATTTTTGGTACAAATATACATGAATCGTAGGCGGGTTTTCGGGTGTATTCCATTTCCGTATTCGTCTAGAGTTGGTTGTGATTGTGTTATTCGAATCGTTAGGTTCATTTCCGCCGGTTCCTCGCGGTCGTGTTTGATTCTTCCTTTCCGTTCGTATCACCGTCAATTAACCGAGGCAAGTATCCTTATGAACTTACAATCTTGACATAGTAGTATTGTATGAGAAATGGTGTGTGTGTGTATGCTCACTACGGGTTAGATCCGACGGGGTCTCGGTAGGGGTCCACAGAGACGTGGCTCGACGATCTTGCTTTTAACCACTACGGGTTGGATCCGACGGGGTCTCGGTAGAGGTCCACAGAGACGTGGATCGACGGTTAATTGAGTGCATTTTACAAATGTGATTTGATATTGGCATTTCCGGAAATGAATGTTTTGGAACTATGTTCTCTTGAATTGCATGCATTACTATTTGTGTAAGATGTAAATCGTTCATTTGGTTACTTGTACTAGCGTAATTGCTAACCCCTCTGGGGACCTGTTTTGGGGAAATTCGTTTTATGAATTTCAGGTCAGGTTCATCGAGACGAGCGGGTGCTGGACCAGTATGCGGATGATGGCCGTGCGTGATGATTGTGCCCGAGTGGTGTCTTATTGCTTTCTATCTTTTTATCTTCTGTGGTCTTTAAACTAATAGAAGTACTCGAGTACTTAAGAGTTTTTACTCGTCGGGATTGTATTGTTGTTTATTATGTTTATGTTAGATTATGGTGTTATGTTAGACCGGTTGAACCGGGTGGATTATTTTGCTGGGCGTCTTTATGACGAGGTATTTTTCCGTTATTTCTGTGAGTCGATGAGTATGGTGCTTGATTAGCCTGGTGGGTCCCATATAGGGATTCACGGCGCTGTAATATACCTCGGATATCCTGGGGTGTTACAAGAAGGCAGAATCCGAGCCTTTTTCGAGGCTAAGCCACAGAATATTTCAGTCTCGCAGGCGATAGTGGAATACAACTAACAGCTGATCTACGTGAAGAATCAAGTGTGGGATGAGCGTGACAAGATCCGCTACTTTGACATGCGGATGAATATGGATTTATGGGGTTACATGGATGGGTTTGCTTGCACTACCTTGAAGGAATACCAAGACAGGGCTTTGTCCTATGACATGTTGAGTCCCCACAATGATACCATGGAAGAAGCAAAAGACCGTTGGTAACTTTTTTGGCTCAAAAGGTGGCAACTTTCAGAGACCTCAGGCGGCCAACCATTCCGCCTGGAAGTTGTCACGTTCTGTTAGAGGGAAGAAAAGTTTTCTTTCTGCTCCGGGCACCTCAACCCGCCCGGTAACCTGTTTTAATTATGGTCGTCCAGGCCACATCAACATGGAGTGCAACTTCCCACCTCTGAAGTGTCACACTTGTGGATAGATGGGGCATAGGGCAGCTTATTGCCCCGAACAAGATCAAACTTTGGACACTTGGACTTCGGCCCCAGCGCCTATAGATCAGAGTATGGCACTACAACATTATGCAGGTTTAGCAATGACGGAAAACCATTGTTGAAAGATGCAAAACCGTTGCCTAAAGTTTAGGCAACGGTTTTTAAACTGTTCTCTAGGTGAGCGTTGCCTATTCTGATAGGCAACGGTTTTCTGTATATGGCAACGCTATTCTGAGACCGTTGTCATCTCATATTATGCAACGGTTTTTGTGTATAAATAGTAACAGTTCTTGGCTCATATTATTTATTAATATAGAGTTTAGGCAACACTATAAAACCGTTGCTTTATTTGTAAGCAACAGTTATATAACCGTTGCATTATTTGTAAACACTCCATATGCAACACTATATATATATATGTGATATCATCTATTTACTTTTTTTATATTATATTTACAATGGACCTTATTTATATGTTTATGAACAACTAATTGAAAATACAATTTTGAACTTTTATTTATAAATAGTTACAAACAAATATAATCGAAATAATTGACATATTAATGCACGTTTAAGAAAAAAAATGTAACAAACATATATATATATATATATATATAATCACCATACATATACCAAAATAACATAATATTATTAGATTCGATAATCCAAAGAGTAGAAGATACCAAATTAATTACTTCCTAATTAACATAATTGTTTGTGCTACAATTCAAAAGAAAATAACAATGCTATGAATAAATCCATATGATTTCCAATGACATCAATCCCATTCATCTTCGGCTTGGTCTTCCTCAACATTTAGATTATGCTGCAATATGAAGAAAAAATATATATGTTAAAACCAGAGAATCTAAACATCATTATTACAATATATATACACAAACACACACAAACATACTAAATAGGTTATACCTCTTCATTCGGAAAATGGGTTGAGGTAGAAGAAGGGTATGCCACACTATTTTCACTACCTAAGGCTCCTCCCATTATATCATTCAAAGCCTCATCATCCAAATTTGGGTTTGTTTGCTTCAGCACACATTTTAAGAGCGCTTCTAATCCTTTGACCCTCTTAGACAAGCTATTAATTTTACCACCACATTCTTTCTTAACAGTAGCAATTTCTTGATTTTTTTTAACATAGTTGATGTGATAGTTCTTCCAAAACAACGCACCCTGTCTGTCTTTTCTTTGCCAAATATTGATTGAAAAGTTTGCCCAGCAAATTCTGTTGAGTTTTGAAGTGAATCCTTAAGTTTATCCTAATAAAAGGAAAGAACCTAATAGCTTACATGAATGAAAAAAAAGGGTTATAAAATTAAGAAGCTAATAACTAAATGAATGAAAAAAATAGAGATAATCAAGATACAAATCACTGTTGCAACTAAGCCTATTTATCAACAACAGTGTTGCAACTAAGCCTAAAGTTTGACAAATCACTGTTGCAACAACAGTGAGACAAATCAACAACACTGAAACAAATCACTTGCTAAAGTGAAGACAAATCAATTGACTTACAACAACAGAGTTTGTTTTTGGATCCACTTGCTTTCCTGTTCGGCTTTGGCGAGTGACGATGAACATTTCTTCTTGGCATACATCCTCTCCATTCACCTTTTCTACACACTACAATAGTTGTTTGAGCAGAAAAATATTGATTAGGAGAAAGCTTATTGAAATTGGGAATAGAAATGTATAACTCCTAAACAAACACATAAATATACTACCGATTCATTTCGAACTCTAGAAAATTTTTTTGGTCCCATGAGATGCATATATTTCAGCCTAGTCCTATTCACAGCATTTTTCTTTCTAATGTCCTGCATTATAGATAAACAAACTTGAAATCAAATAGTCAAATAATTATCTTACTTGGACAGTAGTATTTGACCAATAAGACATCAATTGTCTAAAATGAGCTTCCGAAATCATCTCAGGATGATGTCTTAACCTTTCTCGCAGGCTAGAGTATTTAAGAAAATGTTTAATCTTGATTTTGCACTTGTAGCGTCTCCAAGCTTCATTTATGCAACAAAACACTGATTTCTTTCTTTCTTCGGGAATATTGAATTTACTCTACAAACAGTTTTCATTTCATAAATATATATATATATATCAGCATTTAAAAAAATATGGTAATAATTTGCACATACATTAACATACTCCCATATGCGATCTTTGTAATCAGTAGTCAAGGCTTTGAAGTTTGTGAAAGTTAGAGGACAAAAGTCGGAATTCCTCGCCAAAGTGCCCAATTGGCTCTCCAGCATCGTCTAATGTAACTTCTGGACGTTCGTCAATGGCTCTTGCATGAGTCTTTAAACATTGGGTTGGACCTCGGGTTCTTTTATTACTTGGACCTAACAAATTATAAATAATAAATATAAATGAAGGAAGGTTGGTTTTGGAAAGTTAGTGCTATACAAAATCTACCAACTTTCATATACAAGATATTATAGTATGTAATCATTTTTCCAAGATAGATTATAAATTTGTACCTTTGGTTACATTAGCGTTGCTTTCGAAATTTCATTCTTAGTCTGCATTTCCATCTTGGAACATGGCCTCTAATTCATCTTCTTCATCTTCAATACCAAGGTGTTTTTCATCACCGGTCTCACCATTTTCATGAAGGAACTCATTCATTGACATGGGACAACACATTGGAGTCTTTTTTTCCTTCTTTCTAGGGTTGTTTTGATTGACACCTGATCCATCTTCTTGAGCCATTGGCATTTCTGAACTTTGGTTCTTTTGACTTGTACCCACTAGATGGGTTTTTTCAATGGGATTATGTTGCCTAAGTGAATTCCATTCTCCTTGCTCACCTATCACATTTGATAACAAAGTTTGATTGATTCCTTTACTTTGCTGGTCAAGCCTTTTAGCTTAGGAAGTAATGCTTGATTTGGTCAATGGCTTGTTTACCGCCTTTCTAGTAGTTTCTTCTTGAACATTACATAACTCCCTTTCCGTCAGAGGCTGGTTGCTTCCTTTATTTTGCAAATAATTCATTGATGCAGTGGTGGGTGGCTTGTTTTGCTCCTTTCTTATAGTTTCTTTTTGAAAATTTGTTAACAAATTCTCAACCATGGCTTGGCTATTTGAAGGGGATTATGCTGCCTATCACGTCTATCTTCACTTGCAGCAGGTGTGATCAATGGCTGGCTATTTCCTTCATTTTTCTTCATAGTCATTTGTACTTGGGAACTCATGGATGCAACGTTACTGGATGGCTTCTATTACGAACATAAGTCTTTAGCTTACATAAAGCTCTTTCTGGGGGATATATCCATCGAAATTGAACCGGACCACTTAACCTGACCTCGTTTGTTAAATGAATAGGCAAGTGGACCATTATATCAAAAAAACTAAGAGGAAAAATCATCTCCAATTGAGAAAATACTTCTGCAATCTCTGCTTCCAAGTAAAACAAATCTTCTGGTTGGATAACTTTCTGACAAAGAGCACGGAAAAAGGAACAACGGCGTATTAGAGGTTCAGCCACTTCATCAGGCATTGTGTATCTGATTGATATTTGCAACAAGTAATGAAGCATGAAATGAGCATCATGGCTCTTATAACCAGGTATTATTTTTTTCAGCAGCATTTACGCATCTTGAAATGTTAGATGCACTACCATCTAGTAACTTAGCATCCTTTAAAACACCACAAAAAATAGCTTTCTCTTCCGAAGTCATAGAAAAACATGCTTTTGCAAGCTCTACAAGGCCATCACCAATATCTTGTGGATGAAGATTCTTTCTGATTCCCATATCTTGTAAATCATAACGAGCTTCCCGATGATCTTTTATCTTCCCTGATATTTCCAAAAGAGTGACAATAATACTGTCCAATATGTTTTTTTCTATGTACATTACATCAAGATTATGACGTAAAGAAACATAGGCCCAATATGGTAATTCAAAAAAGATTGACAACTTCTTCCATGGCCCATAAATTTTTTTCTTGCTCTTCTTCCAAAAAGCATTGATGAAAAATTCTAACTCTTGTAAGATATATGTCCATGTTAACAAAGTTGGAACAGTTCTAAATTCTTGTTTTCGATTAAACGATTTTTTGTTAGATCTCCAAGGATGATCCATTGGCAAAAAAAGACGATGATCCATATAGCACGTCTTATGACTATGTTTCAGATAAATAGAAGAAGTGCCATGATTGCAACATGCACATGCAAACTTCCCTTTGGTACTCCAACCAGACAACATAGCGTACCCAGGGTAATCACTAATAGTCCACAACAAAGTTGCCCGCGTTTGAGAAGTTTGATTTTTAGAGGCATCATATGTCTCTACTCCCGGTTCCCATAACTGTTTCAACTCCTTAATCAAAGGTTGAAGGTACATATCAATGTTATTTCCAGGTGATTTTGGTCCTGGAATCAGCAACGACATCATAGTATATTCGGACTTCATGCACAGCCACGATGGAAGATTGTATGCCATCAACATGATAGGCCATGTACTATGAGATATACTCATGGTCCTAAATGGATTGAATCCATCACTGGTCAAGCCTAGTCTTAAATTACGACAGTCAGAAGCAAAATCGGGATAAAGGTTGTCAAAATACTTCCATGCTTGGCCATCAGCAGGATGCCTCAATTTCCCATCCTTTGTATGCTCTTCTTCATGCCACGACATTGACTCCGCTGTCCTTGAGCACATAAACAGCCTTTGAAGTCTTCGAATCAAGGGAAAGTATCTCAAAACTTTTTCCGGAACTTTATGCTCTTTTTTTGTTTCCTCAAATTCAAAATCTATATGAGGGAATTCCTTCCACCGTGAAGCCCAACAAATAGGACAGGAATCAGATTTCTCATGCTCTTCCCAAAATAAGATACAATCATTTGGGCAAGCATGAATATTTTCATAGTTAAAGCCTAAGTCTTTAATCATTGCCTTTGTTTTGTTAAAAGATTCAGGAATGTTTAACTCAGGAATGGCTTCTTTCAATAATTGTAAAAGAGAACTAAATGACGCATTGGTCCACCCATGGCGACATTTTAACAAGTACATTCGAATTGTAAATGACAAAGTGGAGAAGTTTTTGCAGCCTGGGTATAATTCCTATTTTGCCTCATGAACCAAATTATAGAATTTTGTTGCATCTTCATTAGGACCCTCGTTGACACCCTTTGCTTTTCTCACATCCCTAAACATGTCATACAGTAATCCATCAATGTCATCAAGTGTGTCCTCTTGATCTTCCATCTCACTATCAAGGCCCTTTGTGAATGCTAATCGCTCTCCATGGTTCACCCAAACATCGTAGCCTTTCAAAAATCCAGTGCCTATTAAATGATCATATATCACATTTCGTTTTTCCCAACAATGATTTCTACACTTAGCACAAGGACATAATATCTCATCCCCTTGCGGTCTTCCTTTAGTGTATGCAAAATCTAAAAAAGACTCTACACCATTGATATATTCTGGACTGAACCTTGCTAGCTTAACCCGCTCTTTGTCCATCACTATCAATCTAATAAAAAAGTGATGAACATGTTAAGTACTAGGTTAAAAAAAATATTATAATTAAAAACTATATCATCCAAGGATTTAAAACCTCATGACCTTATTCATTTTCAAGATTTATGCAACTTATTCATAATCTTATGCAACAATGTTTTTTTTACTTATGTTATTTAATTTGAGCCATCCGATCCACGTTAGCTATACAGTAGTGGCTGAAATATTCTTAACCAAAAGAACAACCAAAGAAACAATAACCAAATTATTAAGCAAAGAAACAGTAACCATTTAATTATTAACCAAAAAAACAAAGAAAAATTAAAAGAAAAAACAGAGAAAAATTAACATTGCCCCCCACCCCCATTTCCTTCTAGTGAAATATCAGAAAACATGTTTTTCATTCTCTGTTTTGCATTTCCTGCTACTCTATTATTATATATCAACAGCCAACCAGTAATATTGTCAACTAAAATGTTATAAAAATACTAACAGAGGTGAACAATATTGCAAATTTGTATCTAAAATGATCTCTCCAATTGCTAACAGGTTGCTACAGGTGAAAAATATTGCAAATTCGATGGGTTTTACAAAAACAATCATTGACTGCAAAATATCACTTTTTCACCGTATGCAAACTCGTCAGAGAAGGGAAGGGGGTTTCCAGATATATGCGGTTTGGGGATATAAAGCATTATTATGAAAAGAGAAATGTTGCTACTCACCGTATGGAAGTTGAATTCTGAGAATGGAGTGCAGGCAGAGCTGAGATCGTGCGATTTAGGGAGGTAGGGCGCGATTGGAGGCTGAGTGTGGAGTCACAGGCGGCGGCCGTAGGGAGCCTGTGCGCAGTGATTTATTTGAGCGGTCGTAGGGAGGTGCCGATGGTAAATGTGATTTGGGGGTTGGGGATGGAAGATGATGTCATGGGTGTTAAATTAGGTCTGAGTGAATATTAATTAAGCGTTGCCGCTAAAATAATTAGAACAGTGTTTTAAGGGTTTTTTAATGAAGTTTAAGGCAACACTCCTTTCTATCACATTATTTAACCGTTGCCTAATACAAGGTTTTAGGCTAATATGCAACCCTTACACAACACCCATTGCTTATTCATATTTATTAGCAACATGCAAAAAATTGTTGCTTATTCCATCTATAGGCAACAGTTTTCTACCCGTAGAATCTTTTAGTGTTGCCTAAAGTAAAAAATGTTGTAGTGTGAATCAGCGGCAACCAGTTGGACAGTCACAATAGAGTTCCAGCAGGGGCCGGGAACAGAGTCAGAAGGCTAGAGGGGGAGATTCTAGCGTCAGTTCGGCACACCCGCGAGTCTATGAGATCTGTCGAGCAGACGAACCCGATGCGGAAGTGGCATTAGGTACCATTCATATCCTATCTCATCCAGTTCATGTACTTTTTGCTTCGGGTGCTACACATTCTTTAATCTCCTTGGATTGTGTACGCCGTTTCAATATAACTTGTATGACTTCTTGCCATCCTTTCATTGTGAAACTACCTAGCAGGGATAGAATCGTGGGGAATCGGGAGATTAGAGATTTTCCGGTGAATATAGCCGGTATGGATTGGTTATCGAATTTGATTGTGGTTGATATGGAGGGCGAGGATGTGATCCTCAGTGAGGATTGGCTTGATAGTCACCAAGTGATTATGAATTACCGCACTAAGGTTATCACTATGATGACTAAAGACGGTTCTGAGTACTCGTTTATGGGACGTAAGTCGGGCCAACCGAAGTTTCTTATTAACGCCATGAAGGTCGTAAAACTCTTGAATAAAAGTTTCATGGGCTATTGGTGTTATGATTTGAAGACGGAAGGAAACGAAGTTAATTTCTCTTCGATTCCAATTGTTAATGAGTATCCCAATGTTTTTCCAGACGACCTCCCGGGATTATCGCCGGATCGGGAGATAGAATTTTCTATGGACTTGGAGCCTGACGCGACTCCGATTTCTAAGGCCCCATATCGGATGGAATCTTTCGAGATGCAAGAATTGAAGAATCAGCTAGGAGAACTATTAGAGAAAGGGTACATCACACCAAGCGATACGCCTCGAGGCGCGCCTGTTTTTTTTGTGAGGAAGAAGGATGGTTCACTATGTTTATGCATTGATTACCGTGAGCTGAACAAAGTGACCATCAAGAACAAGTATCCTTTGCCTCATATAGATTATTTATTTTCTCAATTGCAGGGGGACGCAGTATTCTCAAAAATTGATTTGAGATCCGGATACTACTAGCTCCGAGTGAAAGAGTCCGATGTTCCGAAGACTGCGTTTCGAATGAGATACGAACATAATGAATTCGTGGTCATGCCTTTCGGGTTGACTAATGCCCCGAAAGTATTCATGCAACTAATGAACAAGATATTCATTGAGTACCTGGTCAGATGTGTGGTCGTCTTTATTGACGACATCTTGATTTATTCTTGGGATAAGGAGGAACATGCCAGGCCCTTGCGGTTGATACTAGATGTTTTGAGAGCCGAACACCACTATGAAAAATTCTCAAAGTGTGAGTTCTGGTTGGAAGAAGTGATGTTTCTCGGCCATATGGTTTCGGCCGAAGGGGTTTGTTTAGACCCGCAGAAGATTGAGGTAGTGCTAGATTGGGCACCGCCTAAAAATATTAAAGAAGTTCGTAGCTTTTTGGGTCTTGCTGGGTGTTACCATCGGTTTGTCGAGGGGTTCTCAAAAATCTCTCGGCCACTTACGCAGTTACTCCAGAAGACAGAAAAGTTTGTTTGGACTGCCGAGAGACAACCGAGCTTTGATGAGCTGAAGAGACGTTTGACCTCAGTGCCGATTTTAGCTTTACCATAGGGTAGTGAAGAATTTGCAGTTTATAGCACTGCTTCAGGACAAGGGCTTTGATGTGTGCTTATGCAGTATGATAAGACGGTAGCTTTTGCATCACGGCAGTTGAAGGCGTATGAGATTAACTATCCTACTCATGATTTGGAATTGGCTACAATTATCTTCACAGTTGATATTTGGCAGCATTATTTGTATGGCTCTCCGTGTCGGATTTATACTGACCACAAGAGTTTGAAGTATTTTTTCAGCCAGAAAGAGCTGAATATGAGACAGAGACATTGGTTGGAATTAATCAAGGATTATGACTTGGAAATTATTTACCATCCGAGAAAGGCTAATGTCATCGCGGATGCATTGAGCCGCAAATCGGCATCGCTTCAGATGCTCGAGGTTCTTACATCTCAGACGAAGATTCGTCAGGATTTAATCGAGCAAGGAATAGAAATTTGGCTTCAAAGAGTGCAAGGACAGTTGTGCACTCTCGAAATTACTTCATCCTTGGTTGACGACATCAAAAGGAAACCGTGGAGTGACCCGATGATCTCTCAACTGAAGGAAGATGTAATTAAAGGAAAAGCCCTTGGTTTTATGGTCCATGAAGATAGTATTCTGAGATTTCAGGGCAGCCAAAATTTCCAAACTCACCAAGCAACATCCAAACGACGAAACGAAACCGACGACAAGTAAAAATATTTCGATTCCGAAATATCCCAACGCAATGTACATTGTATCAGTAAAATACAACAACACTTGTACAATTCCAAATGAATACGTACAACACAACAGTGAGTGAAAAAAATTACCCCCGATATTACACAGAATGTCTGCTGCTAGGGGAAAGAGGCGAGGCCGTGGTCGTGGATGCGGACGAGGATGTGGCGCAGATGCTTCCCTCAATTCCGTAGCGGGGTCAACCACCCCTAGTTTATCTAACTTAGTGCATCCTGATATCGAGGGTCAACATGACCAGTCGACCGGCCAAGGGAATAACGCAGATATTGGAATTACGAATGTCCTCCAACAATTGGCTAACTAGGTGACTATCTTGGCCCAAGCCGTTCAGCTGAACAATCCGAACCCGACATCGGATGCCTTGCTTCAGAATGTGATCCGTATGCACCCTTCGCAGTTCAGCGGTCATACAGACCCGATGAGTTGGGAGAAATGGTTCGCGGAGTTAGAGAAAATTTTTGAAGCGGTTGATTGTCCAGAAGTGAGGAAGGTACCGATTGCTCAATACTTCCTTACCAATGAAGCCGTGACTTGGTGGAAAGTTATCAAGCCGCAGGATCACGCTGCTACGTGGGGAGAGTTTAAAGAGCTACTGGAGGCCAAGTTTTGTCCTTGGACAGTGCAAGAAGGCAGAATCCGAGCCTTTTTTGAGGCTAAGACATAGAATATTCCAGTCTCGCGGGCGATAGTGGAATACAACCAACAGCTGATTCACGTGAAGAATCAAGTGTGAGATGAGCGTTACAAGATCCGTTACTTTGACATGCATATGAATATGGATTTACAGCGTTACATGTCCAGGTTTGCTTGCACTACCTTGAAGGAATACCAAGACAGGGCTTTGGCCTATGACATGTTGAGTCCCCACAATGATACCACGGTAGAATTGAAGAAGCAAGAGACCGCTGGTAACTTTTCTGGCTCAAAAGGTGGCAACTTCTAGAGACCTCAGGCGGCCAACCATTCTGTCAGACAGTTGTCACGTTCTGTTAGAGGAAAGAAGAGTTTTCGTTTTGCTTCGGGCACCCCAACCCGCCCGGTAACCTGTTTTAATTGTGGTCGTCCAGGCCACATCAATATGGAGTGCAACTTCCCACCTCTGAAGTGTCACACTTGTGGACAGATGGGGCATAGGGCAGCTTATTGCCCCAAACAAGACCAAACTTTGGACACTCGGGCTTCGTCCCCAACGCCTATAGATCAGAGTATGAATCAGCGGCAACCAGTTGGACAGTCACAACAGAGTTACGGTAGGGACTAGGGGCGGAGTCAGAATGCTAGAGGGGGAGATTCTAGCGTCGGTTTGGCACACCCGCGAGTCTATGAGACGTGTCGGGTAGACGAACCTGATGCGGCAGTGGCCTCAGGTACCATTCATATCCTATCTCATCCAGTTCGTGTACTTTTTTATTCGGGTGCTACACATTCTTTCATCTCCTTGGAGTGTGTACGTCGTTTGAATATAACTTATATGATTGCTTGCTATCGTTTCATTATGAAACTACCTAGCGGGGATAGAATCGTGGGGAATCAGGAGATTAGAGATTTTCCGGTGAATATAGCTGGTATGGATTGGTTATCGAATTTGATTTTGGTTGATATGGAGGGAGAGGATGTCTAAGGCACCGTATCGGATGGCACATTCCGAGATGCAAGAATTGAAGAATCAGTTGGGAGAACTATTAGATAAAGGGTACATCAGACTGAGTGCTACACATTCTTTCATCTCCTTGGAGTGTGTACGTCGTTTGAATATAACTTGTATGACTGCTTGCTATCCTTTCATTGTGAAACTACCTAGCGGGGATAGAATTGTGGGGAATCAGGAGATTAGAGATTTTCCGGTGAATATAGACGGTATGGATTGGTTATCGAATTTGATTGTGGTTGATATGTAGGGCAAGAATGTCTAAGGCACTGTATCGGATGGCACATTCCGAGATGCAAGAATTGAAGAATCAGTTGGGAGAACTATTAGATAAAGGGTACATTAGACTGAGCGCTTCGCCTTGGGGCGTGCTTGTTCTTTTTGTGAAGAAGAAAGATGGTTCACTACGTTTATGTATTGATTACCAAGAGCTGAACAAAGTGACCATCAAGAACAAGTATCCTTTACCTCATATAGATTATTTATTTGCTCAGTTGCAGCGGGCTGCAGTATTCTCAAAAATTGATTTGAGATCAGGATACTAACAGCTCCGAGTGAAAGAGTCCGATGTTCCGAAGACTGCGTTTCGAACAAGACACGGACATTATGAATTCGTGGTCATGCCTTTCGGGTTGACTAATGCCCCGACAGTATTCATGCAACTAATGAACAAGATATTCATTGAATACCTGGATAGATGTGTGGTCGTCTTTATTGACGACATCCTGATTTATTTTCGAGATAAGGAGGAACATGCCCGGCACTTGCATTTGATACTAGATGTTTTGAGAGCCGAACACCTCTATGTAAAATTCTTGAAGTATGAGTCCTGATTGGAAGAAGTGATGTTTCTCAGCCATGTGGTTTCGCCGAAGGGGTTCGTGTAGATCCATAGAAGAATGAGGCAGTGCTAGACTAGGCACTGCCTAAAAATGTTAAAGACGTTCATAGCTTTTTGGGTCTTGCTAGGTATTACCGTCGGTTTGTCGAGGGGTTCTCAAAACTAGCTCGGCCACTTACGCAATTACTTCATAAGATAGAAAAGTTTGTTTGGACTGCCGAGAGACAACCGAGCTTTGATGAGCTGAAGAGACGTTTGACCTCAATGCCAATTTTAGCTTTACCACAGGGTAGTGAAGCATTTGCAGTTTATAGCAATGCTCCGGGACAAGGGCTTTGATGTGTGGTTATACAGCATGATAGATGATAGCTTTTGAATCACGGCATGTGAAGCCGAATGAGATGAACTATCCTACTCTTGATTTGGAATTGGACATAATTGTTTGTGCACTTAAGATTTGGCGGCATTATTTGTATGGATCTCCGTGTCAGATTTATACTGACCACAAGAGTTTGAAGTGTTTTTCAGCCAGAAAGAGCTGAATATGAGACAAAGACGTTGGTTGGAATTAATCAAGGATTACAACTTGGAAATTCTTTACTATCCAGGAAAGGACAATGTCGTTGCGGATGCTTTGAGCTGCAAATCGACATCACTTCAGATGCTCTAGGTTCTTACATCTCAGACGAAGATTCTTCAAGATGTAATCAAGCAAGGAATAGAAATTTGGCTTCAAAGAGTGCAATGACAGTTTTGCACTCTCGAAATTACTTCGTCCTTGGTTGACGACATCAAGGGAAACAATGGAGTGACCCCATGATCTCTCAACTGAAGGAAGATGTAATTAAAGGAAAAGCCCCTGGTTTTATGGTTCATGAAGATAGTATTGTGAGATTTCAGGGCAGACTTTGTGTTCCGAGTGATCTAGAGTTGAGGCAGAGAATTCTCCGAGAAGCTCATGCTATGCCTTACTCTATCCACCCCGTAACGAGTAAGATGTTCAAAGACTTAAAGCAGAATTTTTGGTGGAATAATATGAAGAAGGATGTCACAGAGTTTGTACTCCGGTGTTTGACGTGTCAACAAGTCAAGATTGAACATCAACGATCGGCGGGGTTGTTGAAGCCGCTTCCCATTCTCGAGTGGAAGTGGGAAGACATCTCTATGGATTTTATCACTGGGATGCCGAGAACTAGAGCCGGGATGAATATGATTTGGGTAATCGTCGATTGGTTGACCAAGTCTGCGCACTTCCTAGGTATTAAGGACACTTGGGGACCGGAGAGATTGGCTCGAACTTTTATAGCCAAGATTGTGAGATTTCATGGTGCCCCTAAGACTATTGTTTCCGATCAAGATGGTCGCTTCGTATTGCATTTTTGGCAAGCCATTCATCAGGCTTTGGGAACCAAGTTGAGATTGAGCACATCTTTTCATCCCCAGTCAGACAGTCAGACGGAGCGGACGATTCAGACGTTGGAAGATTTGTTGCGGGCCTGTGCCGTTGATCGAGTTTGCCTACAATAATAGTTGGCATGCGTTGATCAAAATAGCACCTTTTGAGGCACTTTATGGTAGGCAATGTAGGTCGCCGTTATGTTGGGAAGAGGCTTCGGAGCTAGTCGGAACGGAACCAGATATGTTGGTGGAGACTAAGAAAAAGATTTCTATTATCAGGGACTGGTTGTTGACTGCCCAAAGTCGTCAGAAATCTTATGCTGATAATCGTCGTCGACCATTGGAATTTGAAGTAGGAGACCATGTTCTACTCAATGTGTCGCCGAACAGAGGAGTTTTCCGCTTTGGGAAAAAGGGGAAACTTAGTCCGCGGTATATCGGATCGTTTGAAATTTTGGATAGGGTTGGAGATTTAGCTTATCGCTTGGCGTTGCCTCTAGATTTGAGTCATGTCCATAGCATTTTTCATGTTTCTCAGTTTAGGAAGTACGTGCCGGATCCAAGTCATATTATCGACTATGGTGAGATCGATGTAGCCGAGGATGTTACCTTTTCGGAGAGACCAGTGAAGATCCTTGAACGTCGTGAGAAACAGCTTCGGCAAAAAATCATCCCATTGGTAAAGTGCAATGGTCGAGACATGGAGTCGAGGACGCGACTTGGGATACGGAAGAGGAGATGCGATCGGAATACCCCAAGCTTCTTATTTCTTAAGTTTCGGGATAAAACTTCTTTTTAGAGGGGGAGAATGTAATACCCGTACTTTATATGAATTGTTGGCTCTGACATTCCTTCAGTTTTGTCGCTCTGTAAACACTTATTGAGATGTTGTCGATGTTGATTTTTGAGTTTCGTACCATTCGGATCATGTTCGTGTTGTTTGGACCTTTCGGCAGTGTTTTGAGACAGGCAGATAGCGTACGCTAGGCCTAAGCTAACGCATGCTATTTCAACTGGAGTAGCGCACGCTAACGTTCGGAGCATGGCAGAGGCAGTAACTGATTCTGCTCTCTGGACTAGCAGGGAACACATGCTAGGCCCGAGCCAGCATACGCTATTGGTGTTGCGTAGTGTGCCCTAGTGCCGAGATGTAGCGCATGCTAGCGGGTTTGGGCACTAAGTTGGAATTTTGGCAGGATACCAGTTAGAGCATGCTAAAGTGTGGTGGCGCGGGTTAACGTCTCAGAACAGAAGCCACTGGACTACCGGGTGACCTCGTTAGCGTACGAAAATCTTGAGGTTTAGTGCAAGCTAGACAAACGCAGTATATAAGGGCAGTCAGTCCTGTTGTTCGTCATTTCTTCACCATTTCCTTCACTTCTGACGAGAGGGGCGATTTTGGGGAGACTTTGGGGAATATACTCATCATCTATCATCATCTTGTTGGGATTTTGTGCCTAAAATGAAGGCACAGTGGAAGCAATAATACGAATCTAATTCGATCTGAATCCCTGCGAGGATCGATCAAGCTACGTATAAACGAATATAAAACGAAAGGAAGATTAGAAATCATACCCCAGTATACGTATAAACCCTTCTTTCAAATATCCCGATCAAGTTATAGGGTCACGGTTAGTCAAACCCTATTTGTACTTGACTCTAAGCATGAGTTAATGCAAATCGAGATCATCGAGCTCTCGTGTATACAATACAACTAGGTCCAATGCTTTGGCCAAAGACTTATGATCTCATCTGCCAATAACCGCATAGGACATATAACCCGTTCACTAACAGGAGAAAGAATTCTATCTTGGTATTTAGTAGGACCTATTACTTGCCCGTCAAGACGCACGTCGAGGTTGACCCCCACCTTCTGGTTTTCTGTGTCGAACTACTCTAATTAAAATCTTAATGTCACAAGTACATCCCTACCAAATACTCAAGTCGAAGGTTCACGAATACCTATCACAACCTTTCGATTCCATCATTGATTGTCCCGGAGTGAAATCCGTGTGACGAATCGAGGGTGAGTCTATTCGAGTATACTAATCCAATTAACATTCCTATAACGTGTGCTCCCACTAACCATTATTGTTCGACATGCACTCTCCATGTCAAAGAACACGTCATACAAGTCTTCACATAAACTTAACGCCCAATCAAGTTTCATCGACTTGCGAACGATTAAGTATTTGAGCCATAGACCTTTCCAGTGCGATTCCCCTTATCCAACAAGGAGTGGAATGTTTTGCTCTCAAATATACAGACTAGTTTCTATATATATATTTATGAGTCAGGAATACCAGTGACTACCAGTAAATAAAGAAACATACAATTGCCTTTCGATAATGATTTACATAATAATAAGTACAATGCCCTCACTCAACATCCTCTGAGTGGAATTCGAGGGCATACTTCTAACAATCTCCCACTTGCACTCAATGCCACTCACTATGGTATCTAATACCCATGTTCTCCAGATGACACTCTAAGCTAATATGAGAAAGTGGCTTGGTCAGTAGATCAGCGATGTTGTCGGATGAGTCTACTCTATGCAGCATAATGTATCCCTTGCGAACAAATTCTCTTACGATATGATACTTCCTCTCAATGTGTTTCGTACTGTTCTGAAATCTTGGATCCTTGGCATGCGCTACAGCTCCTTCGTTGTCGCAGAAAAGCGGAACAGGCAGCTTAGCACATGGTATCACTTGAAGTTCTCCTAGAAACTTCTTAATCCAGAACCCTTCCTTAAAAGCCTCCGAGGCTGCTTAATACTCAGCCTGACTGGTGGAATCAGCAGTCGTGCTTTGCTTGGTGCTACGCCAAGATACTACTCCTCCATTAAGAGTAAATATGTAGCCAGAAGTAGACATCGAATCGTCTTTATGTCCTTGGAATTCTGAATCAGTGAAGCCCATCACATTCAGTTCTTTGCCGCCATACATCAGAACCATATCTCTTGTCCTTCTCAAGTACTTGAGAACGTTCTTTACGGCAGTCCAATGTTCCCTACTTGGGTTTGCCTGAAACCTACTTACCACACTCACATCATGCGTAATGTCAGGTCTCGTACACAACATAGCATACATAAGATTACCCACGGCCGAAGCATATGGTATATTACTCATTTCCTTTCGTTGTTCCTCACTTTGAGGACACATCTTCAAGGAGAGTTTTATTCCATATCGCATCGGTAGGAGCCCTCTTTTAGAATCATCCATCTTAAATCGCTTTAAGATTTTATCTATATAGAGGGCTTGGGAAAGACCTATCATTCTCTTCGCTCTATCCCAGTAGAGCAGAATACCAAGAATATAGGTAGCTTCTCCCAAGTCTTTCATAGAGAAATTACTCGAAAGCCAAGCTTTCACAGAACTGAGCATTCCCACATTATTTCCTATTAGTAGAATGTCATCTACATATAGTACTAATAATGTGATCTTGCTCCCACTAACCCTCTTGTATACACAAGGTTCCTCTTCATTTTGCACGAAGTCAAACTCTTTGACTGCCTCGTCAAAATGAAGGTTCCAACTACGCGAAGCTTGCTTCAGTTCATAAATGGAACGCTGAAGTTTGAACACTTTCTGAATATCAACTTCGGACACAAAGCATTTAGGCTGCTCCATATAGATTTCCTCCTCGAGGAATCCATTAAAAAAAGCCGTCTTTACGTCCATTTGCCATATCTCATAATCGTGTTAGGTAGCTATAGCAAGCATCATGCGAATAGACTTGATCAAAGCTACGAGCGATAAGGTATCATGGTAATCGATCTCTTCCTTCTGGGTATAACCCTTTGCCACAAGCATGGCCTTATAGGCGTCAACCTTGCCATCCCCATCAGTCTCTCTCTTGTAGATCCACTTGTTCCCAATAGGCACTATGCCCTTGGGGCGGTTTACTAGAGTCCAGACCTGATTGACATGCATCAAGTCTTACCCAGCTTCCATAGCTTCACGCCATTTCGCGGAGTCTACATCCACCATCGCTTGGTCATAGGTTGCGGGGTTGGTCTCTTGGCTACCACCTGGAACCTCATGGAGACCCAACTCCTCCAGGTGTACAAGGCCATACCTCTCAGGTAAATGAGACACCCTACTAGACCTACGAGGTGGTTGTACTTGTGTTTCAGAAGGTTCAGTTCCAGTTTCTTGTACCAGTGTCTCCTGAGGAGTTTCATTCTATTCTTCCAAAGAAATACTTCTACCTACTATGCCTTCCTGAATGAACTCATCCTCCAGGAAGTGTTCTTGCAAAGAAACAATGATATTTCGATCTTCGGGCATGCAGAATAGATAACCCATCGTCCCAGATGGGAATCCAATGAAACGTCCCTTCACAGACCTCGCTTCCAACTTGTCCACCTTAGTATTTTTGACATAGGCAGGACATCCCCAAGTCCAAATGTGATTAAGACTTGGTTTCCTACCCTCCCACATCTCATGTGGAGTTTTAGGAATGGATTTTGAAGGAAATCTGCTCAAGATATAAGCAGCAGTCAGGTGTGCATACCCCACAGGTAAATCCGTAGGTCAGTATACCCTAGCATAGAACGGACCATGTTCAACAAGGTCCGGTTCCTTCTTTCTGACACACCATTTAACTGAAAAGTACCTGGAGGTGTTAGTTGTGATACTATTCCATGTTCCTTTAGGAACTCGTCAAACTCCGCACTCATATACTTGCCACCTCGGTCCGACCGAAGTACTTTGATATGATTACCAGTTTGTTTCTCCACTAGGGCCTTAAATTCCTAGAATTTCTCAAAGGCCTCGGATTTATGTTCCATTAAGTATACATAACCATACCTAGTATGATCATCTGTAAACGTAATGAAATACTGATATCCATCATGTGCTGCTTCCAAAGCACCACATACGTTGATGTGGATTAATCCTAGTTTATCTGCGGCTCTTTCAAAAGTCCCTGTGAAGGGGGACTTAGTCATTTTGCCTTTAAGACAAGATTCACAATTAGGAAAGGGATCCGATCCCAAAGGACCCACAAGTCCATCCTTTTCCATTTTGTAAATCTTGGTCTGACCAACATGACCAAGTATAAGATGCTATTTCAAAACTTGATTAGTTTCATCCCTACCACGCTTCTTAGTCATGGTATTCACAATGACTTTGTTACTAAGGTTTAGATGATACAGTCCATTTAACAATGTAGCAGTACCCACGAGTTTATTTCTAAAATAAATTTTGCAGGAACCATCACCAATGAAAAAGGAAAAGCCTTTCCGAACCATGATCGGAATGGATACAATGTTCTTATGCCCCTTGGGCAAAACAAGTACATCTTCTAAAGTTAAAACAAAGCCGAATTCTAAACACAAAAAAGTGATCCTATGTCATTTGCCTCGACACTATGCCCGCTTCCGACAATAATCATCACTTCCCCAGCTCCAAGCTTCCTACTTTGTTCCAGATCCTGATTCACGGTACAAGTATGAGAACTAGCACCTGAATCCAGTGTCCAAGAAGTTGAAAATACAGTATCAGAACCATTTTTTTCCAAGATTAAAAGTTCTGTACCTGAAGCGCCATGAAGAATCAGACAGTTTCTAGCCCAGTGGCCCAGCTCACCGCATTTGAGACATGCGTCCTTCTTTTTCTTGCTCTTGAGAACCATCGGGGCCTTTCCCTTACCCTTAAGGTCCTTGACTTGTGGTCCTGTCTGCTTCTTGGTCTTTTTCCTTTGATTCTTAGACCTCCGAGGTCCAGAAGAAATCACAAGGGCAGACTCCTTCATCTGCGGAGTCTACATCTAAGACTGAGCAGTCACGAGTTTATTCATCAACCCTGCTAAGTTGCATGCAATCTCATTGCAGTTGAAATTCATTACAAATCGTGAGAAGGAATCAGGGACAGAGTGTAGGATAAGGTCGGTCTGAAGAGAAGTATCTTAAAATCAAGAGCCTCCAACTCTCGATCATAGATATCATTTTAAGGACATGGTCCCCAACCTTCTCACCTTCCTTCATCCTTGCACCGAATAGTTGCTTGGATAACTCATATCTAGCAGTTCGACTGTGCTCACCATAAAGCTCGGTTAAGTGAGATAAAATATGCCTAGCAAAAGTCATTTTCTCATGAGCTCTTTGAAGCTCATTAGACATAGAAGCTATCATATAAGCACGGACTTTTACGTCATCCTTAACCCACTTTTCGTGGTTTTCAATCTCTTTCTGATTGGCTCTTATCTGCACCGGAGGTGCCGGAATGTCCGTATCCAAGACGTATCTCGGTGCCTCTATACTGAGGACTATCATTAGATTGTGGAGCCAATCCACAAAGTTAGGTCCGATCAAGGTGTTCTTTTCGAGTAGAATTGCGAATGGGTTCATTATCATATTGAGAGTTATGTTCGCCTGCATTAAGTACGACAGATTAATTAGTGACTCATTCAATTATGATCTGAGTATAGAATTAAGGTCTTTTCTATTCTTTAACCCAGCTCCCACTATTTTTATCGGAATAACACACTCCATGTGAAATCCGGAAGTATCGTTCGCTCTACTTCATAGTGGTGATCGAGTTCTTTATAAATTTTAATAGAGGGCAACCGAACAGGTTTCTAGTCTATTAATTTTCATAAAGTGGTGTCCAACACCAACCCATCTAATGGATGATTCGATCTTCTTTTTTCCCTTGTTCACTCCCCTCAACCTATACGGTTTCTATGGTTCGTGAACAAGTTAAGTTTATACCATCGACGCAAATTAGTTTCACAATTGAATCTTATCCGGCAACCGAACAGGTTTCTAGGGATAAAATTTGCTCCAACCGAAGGCATCCAATGTGCTCCCAGTAATTTATCTATCCTCCCCGAATGACTACCCCGATAACTCTAAATCATAGCACATACGGCTTGGATTTCAATTTTCCAAAAGCTCGATGAAGGGAAGTAAAACCTTGAAACCTTTTAAACTTAATATTTTTTGGTGGGAGAATTTTCGCGATTAATGTTACACTTTACACATTAATTCATTTAAGCGCGTTTGTTGCATTCATACCATATGAATAAACATACACAACCTAGTTTCTACCAACATGTAGTTCATGGACCGTTCCTAGAATCAAAAACTCCGTAATCTAATTACAAGTCTTCGGTCTTGAATCTTCGTCTTCTCGAACGGATCTTCCTCCGGTCTTCGTCATTATATATAAATTTTACATTGAAAAATTGCATCCTAGATACAAATATTTCTAGTAAAATAAATAGGCTCAAAACGGCCTTTACAACCCAATCGAATAAAACCGGACGATTCAAAACTAAGTCCATGAACCATATCCCCTTTCAAAAAGCATTCATCTAATAAATACTAAATAAATGGATACAGCGTATAAATATATATTGATCCAATCAATAAATAGAATTGATCCAATCAATTTACACAACCGGTAATATGAAAACGTTCAAAATAATTCGGTCATCCACAAGTATTCCAATTAATCAAATTTCTTTTATAAAATGAAATACCATAAATCATTTTAATCATATTAAATCCAATTTAACATGCGGGAGATTAATTTTCTGGAATATATGAAAAATCGAAGCCGGGACGAATCTGCCTGCCCGACACGGCCCGTGCCGAATGGCACGGTCGGGTTTCCCCGGTAGTCTCCCGGGCTGGCCTGCCTGACACGGCCCGTATCGACTGGCATGGTCGGGTTACCCCGATAGTGTCTTAGATTGGCCTGCCTGACACAGCCCGTGCCGATTGGCACGGTCGGGCCACCCGGGCAGATTCCATCCCTCGTCTAAAAAGTCGTTCAACGACAATTCGGGGCTAGATTTTCGACCGGATATCCAATATCAATATTTTCTGACTTTCATATCTTCAATATAAATCAAATTTCCTACAAATTAAAGATTTATATTTCGACATAAATTTATGAAAAATATAACTACAACGAACGAAAATCATACACCATGATTATGACTATAAATGATTCCAAATCATTCACCATCCAATCTAGCATTCCAAATACAAATATCGTATATATGATCGCAACACCTATGCTCTGATACCACTATTGGGATTCGGTGCCTGAAACGAAGGTGCATCAGAAGCAATAATACGAATCTAATTTGATCTGAATCCCTACGAGGATCGATCAAGCTACGTATATACGAATATAAAATGAAAACAAGATTAGAAATCATACCCTCATAGTCCGTTGATTAAATGGTGTACTCCTTGAAGATGATTCCCAGGCTTTATATGCTCTCCCCACGAATCCGATTCTTCAAGCTTTTAAATGATCTAACGCCGAAATCACTGCGTCTCTACGTTCCATGCGCCGGAGAAACGAACGGAACGATGACCCCCTAATTAACGTCCAAGGTTACGGCTAGAATCGAGTGATGGAAGCTTTCTAATTAAGATTACAACACTCTAAGTGTTTAATCTATAATCTCTCAATTCTCTTATGAATTTTCTCCTAGAAAAAACTCAAGTAGAAGAATACGGAGATGAAGCTAGAAAAAGGGTTCTCTCTCTCTCTCTCTCTCTCTCTCTCTCTCTCTCTCTCTCTCTCTCTTGCTTGCAATCGTGAGATTCAAAGTGAGTTGAGAGGTTTTCAAGTCTTCATCATATATTCTTATTCAACCACCTAAAGTCACCTTTCATGTATTAAAAGAGATATCAAGTCTCTTTATTTCTTTGTCTTCCACCTAATAAGGTGAAGACTAAGACTATGAAAAGGGACAAGGTTGGGGCGGCCATCTAGAAGGAATTGGATGAGTTTGGTTCGTTTCGGACTCCCGTGAGTCCAAACAGATAAACTCTAATTTCGTTCTGATGTATTTATATCAATTAATTAATCCAATTAATTAATCATATCAAATTCAAATTAATATATTTAATTTCTCCAAGAAATAATTATATATATGAATTAAATTATTCACCCAGTAATTTATTTAATTTATTAGGCCGTAAAATAATTTATCCAATAAATTAATTTAGACATCTAATGTCCCTATAATTAATTAGACATCCAATGTCCAATAAATTAGATATCCAATATCTAATATTTATAAAGAGTGAATAAGCTCGATTCATTCCGTCGTCAATCCTATTGCGCGACTCGGTAGGTTCGTCTCAATTAGCAATGGGAGAAACCAAAGAGTAGTAGCACCACCTAGCCAGCCTGGCGGCCTACACTGTTCCCTAACTGAGAACGAATGATGGGAATCATTCCAAAACCTTTCTGTCGTGAATACCAGTATACATATAAACCCTTCTTTCAAATACCCCGATCAAGTTATAGGGTCACGGTTAGTCAAACCCTATCTGTACTTGACTCTATGCATGAGTTAATACAAATCGAGATCATCGAGCTCTCGTGTATACAATACAACTAGATCCAATGCTTTGGCTAAAGACTTATGATCTCATCTGCCAATAACCACATAGGACATATAACCCATTCACTAACAGGAGAAAGAATTCTATCTTGGTATTTAGTAGGACCTGTTACTTGCCCGTCAAGACGCACGTCGAGGTTGACCCCCACCTTCTGGTTTTCTGGGTCGAACTACTCTAATGAAAATCCTAATGTCACAAGCACATCCCTACCAAATCCTCAAGTCGAAGGTTCACGAATACCTATCACAACCTTTAGATTCCGTCATTGATTATCCTGGTGTGAAATCCGTGTGACGAATCGAGGGTGAGTCTATTCGAGTATACTAATCCAATTAACATTCCTATAACGTGTGCTCCCACTAACCATTAGTGTTCGACAGGCACTCTCCAAGTCAAAGAACACGTCATACAAGTCTTCACATAAACCTAACGCCCAATCAAGTTTCATCGACTTGTGAACGATTAAGTATTTGAGCCATAAACCATTCCAGTGCGATTCCCCTTATCCAATAAGGAGAGGAATGTTTTGCTCTCAAATACACGAACTAGTTTCTATATATATATTTACGAGTCAGGAATACCAATGACTACCAGTAAATAAAGAAACATACAATCGCCTTTCGATAATGATTTACATAATAACAAGTACAATGCCCTCACTCAACATCCTCTGAGTGGCATTCAAGAGCATACTCCTAACAATCTCCCACTTGCACTCAATTCCACTCACTATGGTATCTAATACCCATGTTCTCCAGATGACACTCCAAGCTAATATGAGAAAGTGGCTTGGTCAGTGGATCAGCGATGTTGTCGGATGAGTCTACTCTATGCAGCACAATGTATCCCTTGCGAACAAATTCTCTTATGATATGATACTTCCTCTCAATGTGTTTGGTACTGTTGTGAAATCTTGGATCCTTGGCATGCGCTACAACTCCGTCATTGTCGCAGAAAAGTGGAACAGGCAGCTCAGCACATGGTATCACTTGATGTTCTCCTAGAAACTTCTTAATCCAAAACCCTTCCTTAAAAGCCTCTGAGGCTGCTTAATACTCAGCCTGACTGGTGGAATCAGTAGCCTTGCTTTGTTTGGCGCTACGCCAAGATATTGCTCCTCTATTAAGAGTAAATATGTAGCCAGAAGTAGACATCGAATCGTCTTTCTGTCCTTGGAAGTCTGAATCAGTGAAGCCCATCACATTCAGTTCTCTGCCGCCATACATTAGAACCATATCTCTTGTCCTTCTCAAGTACTTGAGAACGTTCTTTACGGCAGTCCAATGTTCCCTACCTGGGTTTGCCTGAAACCTACTTACCACACTCACACCATGCGCAATGTCAGGTCTCGTACACAACATAGCATACATAAGATTACCCACGGTCGAAGCATATGGTATATTACTCATTTCCTTTCGTTGTTCCTCACTTTGAGGACACATCTTCAAGAAGAGTTTTATTCCATATCGCATCGGTAGGAGCCCTCTTTTAGAATCATCCATCTTAAATCGCTTTAAGATTTTATCTATATAGAGGGCTTGGGAAAGACCTATCATTCTCTTCGCTCTATCCCAGTAGAGCCGAATACCAAGAATATAGGTAGCTTCTCCCAAGTCTTTCATGGTGAAATTACTCGAAAGCCAAGCTTTCACAGAACTGAGCATTCCCACATCATTTCCTATTAGTAGAATGTCATCTACATATAGTACTAAGAATGTGATCTTGCTCCCACTAACCCTCTTGTATACACAAGGTTCCTCTTCATTTTGCACGAAGTCAAACTCTTTGACTGCCTCGTCAAAACGAAGGTTCCAACTATGTGAAGCTTGCTTCAGTCCATAAATGGAACGCTGAAGTTTGCACACTTTCTCAATATCAACTTCGGACACAAAGCATTTAGGCTGCTCTATATAGATTTCCTCCTCCAGGAATCCATTAAGGAAAGCCGTCTTTACGTCCATTTGCCATATCTCATAATCGTGGTAGGCAGCTATAGCAAGCATCATGCAAATAGACTTGATGAAAGCTACGGGCGATAAGGTATCGTGGTAATCAATCTCTTCCTTCTGGGTATAACCCTTTGCCACAAGCCTGGCCTTATAGGCGTCAACCTTACCATCCCCATCAGTCTTTATCTTGTAGATCCACTTGTTCCCAATAGGCACTATGCCCTCGGGGCGGTTTACTAGAGTCCAAACCTGATTGACATGCATCAAGCCTATCTCAGCTTCCATAGCTTCACGCCATTTCGCGGAGTCTACATCCACCATCGCTTGGTCATAGGTCGCGGGGTCGGTCTCTTGGCTACCACCTGGAACCTCATGGAGACCCAGCTCCTCCATGTGCACAAGGCCATACCTCTCAGGTAAATGAGACACCCTAGTAGACCTACGAGGTGGTTGTACTTGTGTTTCATAAGGTTCAGTTCCAATTTCTTGTACCGGTGTCTCCTGAGGAGTTTCATTGTATTCTTCCAAAGAAATACTTCTACCTGCTACGCCTTCCTGAATGAACTCATCTTCCAGAAAGTGTGCTTGTAAAGCAACAACGATCTTTCGATCTTCGGGCATGCAGAATAGATAACCCATCATCCCAGATGAGAATCCAATGAAACGTCCCTTCACGGACCTCGCTTCCAACTTGTCCACCTTAGTGTTCTTGATATAGGCGGGACATCCCCAAGTTCTAATATGATTAAGACTTGGTATCCTACCCTCCCACATCTCATGTGGATTTGCTCAAGATATAAGCAGCAGTCAGGTGTGCATACTCCCACAGGTAAATCCGTAAGTTAGTATAGCCTAGCATAGAATGGACCATGTTCAACAAGGTCCGGTTCCTTCTTTCTGACACACCATTTAACTGAGAAGTACCTGTAGGCGTTAGTTGTGATACTATTCCATGTTCCTTTAGGAACTTGTCAAACTCCGCACTCATATACTCGCCACCTCGGTCCGACCGAAGTACTTTGATATGATTACCAGTTTTTTTGTCGACTAGGGCCTTAAATTCCTGGAATTTATCAAAGGCCTCAGATTTATGTTCCATTAAGTATACATAACCATACCTAGTATGATCATCTGTAAACGTAATGAAATACTGATATCCATCATGTGTTGCTTCCAAAGCACCACATACGTCGATAAGGATTAATCCTAGTTTATGAGCGGCTCTTTCAAAAGTCCCTCTGAAGGGGGACTTAGTCATTTTGCCTTTAAGGCAAGATTCACAAGTAGGAAAGGGATCCGATCCCAAAGGACCCACAAGTCCATCTTTTTCCATTTTGTAAATCTTGGTCTGACCAACATGACCAAGTATAAGATGCCATTTCAAAACTTGATTAGTTTCATCCCTACCACGCTTCCTAGTCATGGTAGTCACAATGACTTTGTTACTAAGGTTTAGATGATACAGTCCATTTAACAATGTAGCGGTACCCACAAGTTTATTTCTAAAATAAATTTTGCAGGAACCATCACCAATGAAAAATGAAAAGCCTTTGCGATCCATGATCGGAATGGATACAATGTTCTTATGCCCCTTGGGCAAAACAAGTACATCTTCTAAAGTTAAAACAAAGCCGAATTCTAAACCCAAAAGAAGTGATCCTATGTCAGTTGCCTCGACACTATGCCCGCTTCCGACAGTAATCATCACTTCCCCAGATCCAAGCTTCCTACTTTGTTCTAGATCCTAATTCACGGTAAAAGTATGAGAACTAGCACCTGAATCCAGTGTCCAAGAAGTAGAAAATACAGTAGCAAAACCATTTGTTTCCAAGACTAAAAGTTATGTACCTGAAGCGCCATGAAGAATCAGACAGTCTCTAGCCCAGTGGCCCAACTCACCGCATTTGAGACATGCGTCCTTCTTTTTCTTGCTCTTGAGAACCATCAGGGCCTTGCCCTTACCCTTAAGGTCCTTGACTTGTAGTCACGTCTGCTTCTTGGTCTTTTTCCTTTTATTCTTAGACCTCCGAGGTCCACAAGAAATCACAAGGGCAGACTCCTTCATCCGCGGAGTCTACATCTGAGACTGAGCAGTTACGAGTTTATTCATCAACCCTACTAAGTTGCATGCAATCTCATTGCATTTGAAATTCATTACAAACTGTGAGAAGAAATCAGGGAGAGACTGTAGGATAAGGTCGGTCTGAAGAGAAGTATCTTAAAATCATGAGCCTCCAACTCTCGATCATAGATATCATTTTTCGGACGTGGTCCCCAACCTTCTCACCTTCCTTCTTCCTTGCACCGAATAGTTGCTTGGATAACTCATATCTAGCAGTTCGACTGTGCTCACCATAAAGCTCGGTTAAGTGAGATTAAATATGCCTAGCAAAAGTCATTTTCTCATGAGCTCTCTGAAGCTCATTAGACATAGAAGCTATCCTATAAGCACCGACTTTTACGTCATCCTTAACCCACTTTCGTGGTTTTCAATCTCTTTCTGTTTCGCTCTTGTCTGCACTGGAGGCGCGAGAATGTCCGTCTCCAAGACGTATCCCGGTGCCTCTATACTAAGGACTATCATTAGATTGTGGAGCCAATCCACAAAGTTAGGTCCGATCAAAGTGTTCTTTTCGAGTAGAATTGCGAGTGGGTTCATTATCATATTGATAGTTATGTTCGCCTGCATTAAGTACGACAGATTAATTAGTGACTCATTCCATTATGATCTGAGTATAGAATTAAGGTCTTTTCTATTCTTTAACCCAGCTCCCACTATTTTTATCGGAATAACACACTCCATGTGAAATCTGGAAGTATCGTTCGCTCTACTTCATAGTGGTGATCGAGTTCTTTATAAATTTTAATAGAGGGCAACCGAACAGGTTTCTAGTCTATTAAATATCATAAAGTGGTGTCCAACACCAACCCATCTAATGGATGATTCGATCTTCTTTTTCCCCTTGTTCACTCCCCTCAACCTATACGGTTTCTATAGTTCGTGAACAAGTTAAGTTTATACCATCGACGCAAATTAGTTTCACAATTGAATCTTATCTGGCAACCGAACAGGTTTCTAGGCATAAAATTTGCTCCAACCGAAGGCATCCAATGCGCTCCCGGTAATTTATCTATCCTCCCCAAATGACTACCCCGATAACTCGGAAGCATAGCACATCCGACTTGGATTTCAGTTTTCCGAAAGCTCGATGGAGGGAAGTAAAACCTTGAAATCATTTAAACTTAATAATTTTTTGTGGGAGAATTTTCGCGATTAATGTTACACTTTACACATTAATTCATTTAAGCGCGATTGTTGCATTTATATTTAGACATAAATTTACGTTCAAAATAATTCGGTCATCGAGAAGTATTGCAATTAATCAAATTTCCCTTATAAAATGAAATACCATAAATCATTTTAATCATATTAAATCCAATTTAACATGCGGGAGATTAATTTTCTGGAATATATGAAAAATCGAAGCCGGGACGAATCTGCCTGCCGGACACGGCCCGTGCCGAATGGCACGGTCTGGTTTCCCCGGTAGTCTCCTGGGCTGGCCTGCCTGACACGCCCCGTGCCGAATGGCACGGTCGGGTTACCCCGGCAGTGTCCTAGACTGGCCTACCTGAAACAGCCCGTGCCGATTGGCACGGTCGGGTCACCCGGGCAGATTCCATCCCTCGTCCAAAAAGTCGTTCAACGATAATTCGGGGCTAGATTTTCGACCGGATATCCAAAATCAATATTTGTTGACTTTCATATCTTCAATATAAATCACATTTCCTAGAAATTAAAGATTTATATTTAGACATAAATTTACGAAAAATCTAACTACAACGAACGAAAAATATACACCACGATTATGACTATAAATGATTCCAAATCATTCACCATCCAATCAAGCATTCCAAATACAAATATCGTATATACGATCGCAAGACCTACGCTCCGATACCACTATTGGGATTCGGTGCCTAAAATGAAGGTGCATCAGAAGCAATAATACGAATCTAATTCGATATGAATCCCTACGAGGATCGATCAAGCTACGTATATACGAATATAAAATGAAAACTAGGAAGATTAGAAATCATACCCTCATAGTCCATTGATTAAATGGTGTACTCCATGAAGATGATTCCCCAAGCTTTATATGCCCTCCCCACGAATCCGATTCTTCAAGCTTTTAAATGATCTAACGCCGAAATCATTGCGTCTCTACTTGCCATGTGCCGAAGAAACAAATGGAACGACGACCCCCCCAATTAACCTCCAAGGTTACGGCTAGAATCGAGTGATGGAAGCTTTCTAATTAAGATTACAACACTCTAAGTGTTCAATCTCTAATCTCTCAATTCTCTTATGAATTTTCTCCTAAAAAAAACTCAAGAAGAAGTATGAGGAGATGAAGACTAGAAAAAGGGTTCTCTCTCTCTCTCTCTCTCTCTCTCTCTCTATCTCTCTCTCTTGCTTGCTTGCAACCGTGAGATTCAAAGTGAGTTGAGAGGTTTTCAAGTCTTCATCATATATTCTTATTCAACCACCTAAAGTCACCTTTCATATATTAAAAGAGATATCAAATTTCTTTATATCTTTGTCTTCCGCCTAATAAGGTGAAGACTAAGACTATGAAAAAGGGGTAGTTTGGGACGGCGATCTAAAAGGAATTGGATGAGTTCGCTTCGTTTCGGACTCCCGTGAGTCCAAACAGATAAACTCTAATTTCGTTCTGATGTACTTATATCAATTAATTAATCCAATTAATTATATCAAACACAAAATAATATAATTAATTTTTCCAAGAAATAATTATATATAAGAATTAAATTAATCACCGAGTAATTTATTTAATTCATTAGACCGTAAATTAATTTATCCAATAAAATAATTTAGACATCCAATGTCCCTATAATTAATTAGACATCCAATGTCCAACAAATTAGATATCCAATATATAATATTTAAAAAGAGATAATAAGCTCGATTCATTCCGTCGTCAATCCTATTGCGCGACTCGGTAGGTCCGTCTCAGTTAGCAATGGGAGGAACCAAAGAGTAGTAGCACCACCTAGCCGGCCTGGCGGCCTACACTATACCCTAACTGAGAATGAATGATGGAAATCATTCCAAAACCTTTCTATAGCGAATACCAGTATACGTACAAACCCTTCTTTCAAATATCCCGATCAAGTTATGGGGTCACGGTCAGTCAAACGCTATCTGTACTTGACTCTATGCATGAGTTATTGCAAATTGAGATCATCGAGCTCCCGTGTATCTAATACAACTAGCTCCAATAATTTGGCCAAAGACTTATGATCTCATCTAGCAATAACTGCATAGGACATATAACCCGTTCACTAACAGGAGAAAGAATTCTATCTTGGTATTTAGTAGGACCTGCTACTTGCCCGTAAAGACACATGCCGAGGTTGACCTCTACCTTCCGATTTTTTGGGTCGAACTACTCTAATGAAAATCTTAACGTCACAAGCACATCCCTACGAAATCCTCAAGTTGAAGGTTCACGAATAACTATTACAATCTTTCGATTCCATCATTGACTGTCCGGGAGTGAAATCCGTGTGATGAATTGAGGGTGAGTCTGTTTGAGAATACTAATTCAATTAGCATTCCTATAATGTGTGCTCCCACTAACCATTAGTGTTCTACAGGCACTCTCCAAGTCAAAGAATACGTCATACAAGTCTTCACATAAACTTAACGCCAAGTCAAGTTTCATCGACTTGCGAACAATTAAGTATTTGAGCCATAAACCTTTCCAGTGTCATTACCCTTATCCAATAAGGAGTGGAATGTTTTGCTCTCAAATATGCGGACTAGTTTCTATATATATATTTACGAGTCACGAATACCTGTGACTACTAGTAAATAAAGAAATATACAATTGCCTTTCGATAATGATTTACATAATAACAAGTACAATGCCCTCACTCAACATCTTCTGAGTGGCATTCGAGGGCATACTCCTAACAATCTCCCACTTGCACTCAATGCCACTCACTATGGTATCTAATACCCACGTTCTCCATATGACACTCCATGCTAATATGAGAAAGTGTCTTGGTCAGTGGATCTGCGACATTGTCGGCTGAGTCTACTATATGCAGCACAATGTATACCTTGCGAACAAATTCTCTTATGAGATGATACTTCCTCTCAATGTGTGTGGTACTGATGTGAAACCTCGGCTCCTTGGCCTGCACTACAGCTCCATCGTTGTCGCAGAAAAACGGAACAGTCAGCTTAGCACATGGTATATTACACATTTTATTTCATTGTTCCTCACTTTGAGGACACATCTTCAAGGAGAGTTTTATTCCATGTCGCATCGGTAGGAACCATCTTTTAGAATCATCCATCTTAAATCGCTTTAAGATTTTATCTATATAGAGGGCTTGTGAAAGACCTATCATTCTCTTCGCTCTATCCGGGTAGAGCCGAATAACAAGAATATAGGTAGCTTCTCCCAAGTCTTTCATGGAGAAATTACTCGAAAGCCAAGATTTTACATAACTGAGCATTCCTATTAGTATAATGTTATCTACATATAGTACTAAGAATGTGATCTTGCTCCCACTAACCCTCTTGTATACACAAGGTTCCTCTTCATTTTTCACGAAGTCAAACTCTTTTACTACCTCGTCAAAATGAAGGTTCCAACTACGCGCAGCTTGCTTTAGTCCATAAATGGAACGCAGAAGTTTGCACACTTTCTTAATATCGACTTCGGACAAAAAGCATTTAGGCTGATCCATATAGATTTTCTCCTCGAGGAATCCATTAAGTAAAGCCGTATTTACGTCCATTTGCCATCTATCATAATCGTGGTAGACAGCTATAGCAAGCATCATGCGAATAGACTTGATCATAGCTACGGGTGAGAAGGTATCGTGGTAATCGATCCCTTCCTTCTGGGTATAACCCTTTGCCACAAGCCTGGCCTTATAGGCGTCAACCTTTCCATTCCCATCAGTCTTTCTCTTGTAGATCCACTTGTTCCCAATAGACACTATGCCCACGGGGACTAGAGTCCAGACCTGATTGATATGCATCGAGTCTATCTCAGATTCCATAGCCTCATGCCATTTCGTGGAGTCTACATCCACCATCGCTTGGTCATAGGTCGCGGGCTCGGTCTCTTGGCTATTACCTGGAACCTCATGGAGACCCAGCTCCTCCAGGTGCACAAGGCCATACCTCTCAGGTAAATGAGACACCCTACTAGACCTACAAGGTGGTTGTACTTGTGTTTCAGAAGGTCGGTTCCAATTTCTTGTACAGGTGGATCCTGAGGAGTTTCATTGTAGTCCATTAAGTACACTTCGTTTTATCTCAAATGTATTTATACTTAATTATTTAATTCAATTAATCAATTTTATCAAATACAAAATTATAATAATATATTTCCAAGAAATAGTTATTTATGAATTAAATTAATCACCCGGTAATTAATTTCAATTCACAACACCGCATGATTTATCAAATAAATCAAATTAGATATCCAATATCCAATATTAATGAAGAGATAATAAATACATATTTTATCCATCAAATATCCTTGTGCGCGACTCCATAGGTCCGTCTTAGTCAGCAATGGGAGGAACCAAAGAGTACGGATAACACTTGGTGCTCCATATCGGAATCGAACTAAGAACGATTGATTGGATCATTCAAAACCATAACAACCCTTCAATCACATGTCCCGGTCAAGTATTAGGGTCACGGTAAAGTCAAACCCTACTGTAACTTGACTCTATGCATTTTGTTAATGCAAACTGATATCATCGAGCTCTCGTGTATCAAATACAACTAGCTCTAAATGCTTTGGCCAAAGACTTGTGATCTCATTTGCCATTAACCGCATAGGACATTTACCTGCTCACTTATAGGATAAAGAATTCTATCTTGGTATTCAGTAGAGACTGCTACTTGCCCACTAAGCTGCATTTCAAGGCTGACCCCACCAACTGGCGATTGGATCGAACTACTCTAATGACTAACTTAATGTCACAAGCACATCTCCTACTAAAACCTAAAGTCAAAGGTCCACGTATACCTATCACAACCTTTCGATTCAGTCATTGAAAAACCCTGAGTGATATCCATGTGACCAAATCAAGTTGAGTCGTGTTTGAGTATGATAATCTCATTAGCATACCTATAACGTGCGCTCCAAGTAACTCTTAGTGAAGACAGGCTGTAATACCTGTACTTTATATGAATTGTTGGCTCTGACGTTCCTTCACTTTTGTCGCTCTGTAAGCACTTATTGAGATGTTGTCGATGTTGATTTTTGAGTTTCATACCTTTCAGATCATGTTCATGTTGTTTGGACCTTTCGGCAGTGTTTTGAGTCAGGCATATAGCGTATGCTAGGCATAAGCTAACGCACGCTATTTTTACTTGAGTAGCGTACGCTAGCTTTGAGCCTTAGCGCACGCTAACATTCAGAGCATGGCAGAGGCAGTAACTGATTCTGCCCTCTGGACTAACAGGGAATGCACGCTAGGCCCGATCCAGCGCACGCTATTGGGGTTGCGTAGCGCGCACTAGTACCCAGATGTAGCGCACGTTAGCGGGTTTGGGCAGTAAGTTGGAATTTTGGCAGGAAAGTAGTTAGCGCACGCTAAAGTGTGGTTGCGCGCGTTAACGTCTCAGGACAGAAGCCACTGGACTACAGGTGACCCCATTAGCGCACGCTAATTACACTAGACAAACGCAGTATATAAGGACAGTCAGCCCTGTTGTTCATCATTTCTTCTCCATTTCCTTCACTTCTGACAAGAGAGGCGATTTCGGGGCGACTTTGGGGCGGCTACTCATCACCTATCATCATCTTAGGTGGAATAAGAAAGATTACACAACATCTAATCCTTTTATATCTTCCGATTCAAGGTAAATTTCTTAGAACCCTAGTTTTGGGAATTTTTGGGGATTTTCTTAGATTCATCTGATTTATCCATTTTGGAGCTTGAGATCTTTGAGATTATGATGTATCTACCACATACCCATGTTTTCCCTATGATTATATGGATGGTTTTGTACCTTGTTCGGACTTGAGAGGGTTTCGGTGATTTTCAAACTTCTTGGTGATTATCCCTGTAGTTTCGTGAATCGTAGGCGGGTTTCGGGAGTTTCTTCGTGTGATTTGAGTATGGATTATTGATTATCATATTCCTTACGAATCGTTTAGGTGCCGTAAGTGCGTTCTTAGACCTACCGAACTTATACTCTTTTCCTTCCGATTCTCGATGTCTCAAAGGCAAGTATATGATTATGATTGTACGTTCTCGACTTTGAAAGTAATATATATAAATTGTATGATGATATATATCCACTCCGGGACAGGCCGACGGGTCCTCTGAGGGTTCCGTATCTTTTAGTGTGGTTTCGCGGATATTTTGGGTTAACCACTCTGGGACGGACAGACGAGTCCTCTAAGGGTTCCGTTGCCTTTGGTGCGGTTCCACGGTTAATCGCGTATGTATTGAATGTGATGCTATGTGATTTAGTTATTCCGGAATACTAGTCTTGAGTTGATGAGATGATGATTACATTTACTTTATTGTCAAGAAGTATTATGTTTCATATTCGATATACTTGTACTAGCTATTCGACGGCTAACCCCTTTATGGGGGAAATACCTTTCATGTATTTCAGGATCCAGAAGAGCGGATAGGCACGTACCGGGTCGGCATGAAGATGATGGGCAAGTGTGATGTTGTCTCTTGTCACTGGTTATGTTTTGTATTTCCTCCATTCAGAGATGTTGTATTTGAATGGTTCTTGAGTACTCGAGTATTGTTTTTGGTTTCCTTGATGTTTTGGCCTGTGTAGCCATGGTATTGATTCTGTATGTATTGTATTTGGTTTTATTGGATATCGTCTTGGATGTCAACTTTATTGTTCTACATCTGATTATACTTGGACCTTATTGGTCAAAGTTCATGGTTTCGCGTGTGAAAAGCCTTGTGGGTTCCACGGCAGGGCTCACGGCACTGTAATATACCATGAATAACTTTGGCGTGTTACAGAATATGGTATCGGAGTTAGGTTTATGGATACCTAGGCTGTCGGTCTTTTGCGTCGATTGAGTCATCATTTGTCTACAGTATCACTACTTTTCCATCATCACAGTGTGACCGGTACTTGTAAGACCTCTTACTCTCATAGTGTTTCCTTAATTGCTTTGCTTCTGATTTGGTATTTTTGGGAATCTGTCACTTCGATGACGTACGATTTGAATTGTACTTACGTACTTTGAGTATCTTTCAGAATGTAATGCCCCCAAAACCCATTAGGTTATTACAGTGCCGTGGACCCCACACCAGGAGATCCACTGTAACACCCCAAACTAGGCGGATATTACAGTGCCGTAGATCCCCGACTGGGACCCACCAGGCAAATGAAAATGAATGAATTACACAAGATAAATGTAGTACCGAACCACATTATATTACCAAATACTCCGATGAGGTGTTTAAGTACAACACACCAGGACAATACCGAATACTAGTGTATTTTATGTGAAGATAAAATACACCACCCTGAATAAATAAACATTTCAAACGGAATTTTGCAGCGGAAAAATACAAATGACTGAAATGACTGAAACTGACTGAAACAAATGAAAATGATTGGGGCCCCCTACTAGTATCACTGGGACTCGTCGCCGTCAACATGCTCTTCCCATGCCTTTGCCTTGCCGTGACCTGAAAACAAAATCCCCAACGGGCCGCCATACAGAACAACAATCCTCAAGGGTTGAAATTACACAATCATGAATTAACTGAAGTTATGAAATATTCTTAATTATGAATTACGCTGAAGAGGAGTACCATAGTACGCCCGTAATGTTCTGTGCAAGTGTACAACACCCGTCCGTGTACCTAATTAGTCTCACGAGACAATATGACTCGTGTGCACGGTCTAATGTATCGGTGAACCCAATACAATAACCATCGTGTGCCCGACTAAAAATTCCACACAGACACACCCGGCCACGCAACCTGCACCCAGAAGGTCCCATGAACGAGACTGACCATAATGCACGACAATGAATAATTAATTAGACAAGGATAAAATGACTCACCGTTATGAAAGTAATAGTGACGTGATTGATAATCCAATGAAATAATTTGGAACCGTCGTTCCTCGTGAATGAAATTATTATTCGACAATTACAAATCTCAAAATGATTATAATTATGATGAATGAATTATGATTATGAACAATCAACAACGAAAGGAATGAGTATCCTTTTAACCGAGTAAGATTTAACTTACACAACAACAATGAAGAATGTCCGTCCCACGAACAACGCCCTAACCAAGATACCGGTCGCCGAACAACCTTAATTCATTACAATTACCAACAATCCGATTAATAACGAATTAAACACGAATAAAACGAACTCAAGACGTCGATACGATTAAACCAAGTTCATCGGGGCATTATATCGAACACTTTGAGGCCAACTTTGATTGTATACAACTAAACCTCAATAATATCAACTTCAAATCCCCAAGAAGTGTTTCAAATCAACAAAACATCTCCAATACGATCAATAATCCGTTATGATTATCCGAAAACGTGATCATAACAACAATAAGTCGAAAATCCCCAATTCCAATTCGATTTCCAAAGTGTTCTTGAATAATCCCTCAATAATCCAATGAATCCTTATACAAACTCATAATCATATACATATCCCTTCATATATCATGATTATAACGTCCAAACATCCTATTTCAACACAAAATCGAAGTCCAAAGTGTTGAAGGAATTACCTCTTGATGATCCAAGTGCTTCAATCAAGAATATGCGTTAGATTGATTATCCGGGCTTCACGATCGAAAGGAGATGAAGAAAATCAAACACCCAAATGATTTGTGAAGGAAAAACCCTCCCTCAAGCCTTATCTCTCGGTTGAAGGTGAAGAAAATGCGAGAAAATGGGTGAAATGATGAAAAAATGAATTTATAGGGGTTCGATCTGCGGACACGGCCCGTGTCGCACGGTGGCGGCGATTGGCCGACATGACTCGACCGTGTCCGGATTGACACGGTCGCGGCTGAGGGCCTTCCGAAGCGACCGCCCGACGGCGACTTCGGCATGACTCGGCCGTGTCCGGGACACGGTCGGGCGTGTCGGCGATCGTTCGAGCTTATCCGAAGAGTACGGCTCGGGCCGTGTCGGTCGACCCGGTCGAGCCTGGGCGGCAGAAACTTCAGCAGTTTCCGGACGAGTACGGCACGGGCCGTGTCGGACGACACGGCCGAGTTCGGTCGGCGTGATCGCCAAAATCAAACGACCATAACTCTCTCGTCCGGACTCCGATTGACTCACCGTTTGAACCATTGGAAAGCTAACTCGATGCTCTATAATATTGCAAAGATTTAGAATTTTTGGAGTTACCAAAAATTAATGGTGATCTAACAAAGTCGAACTCATATGAGGAAAGTTGAAACGATGAACAATAACGATACTCAACTCGAAGTTTATACGAACGGTGAACACGGTGAATGAACATGATTGATGAATGATTATAATTGAGTGAAAATACACTGAGTGACAATTACAGGTGATAATTACCGAATGAAAATGAATGAATTACAACCGGGTATTACATACTCCCCTTAAAAAGAGTTTCGTCCCGAAACTAAGGGTCAAACAACTCGGGATAACTCTCCGCATAATCTCCTCGGTTTCCCAAGTGGCCTCTTCGACTCCATGTCCTGGACCACCGAATCTTGACCAAAGGAATCGACTTATTTCTCAAGCTGTTTGATTCGCCGCTCTAAAACTCGTATAGACGCTCCTCATATGATTGATCGTCGGCGATCTCGATTTCGTCGAACCGCAGATGTGACTCGGGTCGGCAACATACTTTCGCAATCGAGAGACATGAAACACATTATGAATTCGGCTCGGGGCGAGGTAAAGCCAATCGATAAGCTAACTCGCCTACTCGATCCAAAATTTCAAACGGTCCAATGAATCTCGGACTCAACTTCCCCGTTTTCCGAAACGGAAAATACCTCGACTCGGGGATACCTTGACCAAGACGTGGTCACCGTCTCGAACTCTAGTGGTCGGCACGATTATTCGCATATGATTTCGCCGACTCGAGCCGTCAACATACGACTCTTGATCAAAGCTACCTTCTCCCGGGCGGCTATAAGCATATCGGGTTCGGTGCCGATTGATTCGACAAGTCATCCCAACACAAGGGAGATCGACAACGACGACCGTACAAGGCCTCGTAAGGTGCCATCTTAATGGAAGCATGCCAACTATTATTATACGTGAACTCGATCAATGGTAGTTGGGCTTCCCAATCGTCCTTCCAATCGAGGACGCATGCCCTCAACATGTCCTCTAATGTCTGTATAGTCCTCTCTGATTGTCCGTCGGACTGAGGATGAAAGGCGATGCGAGATTGAGCCGAGTTCCGTAGCACGGTGGTGATTTCCAAAAATGAGATACAAATCGTCCGTCACGATCGGAAACGATACTCTTAGGAGTACCGTGCGGTCTTACTATCTCCTTGATGAATAATCGGGCGATCTCTCGGGACCCCACGTATCCTTGATCTCAAGGAAATGAGCTGATTTAGTTAAACGGTCCACAATCACCCAGATCGTATTCATGCCACGATGACTCGTCGGCAAACTCGTGATGAAATCCATAGAAATGTCTTCCCACTTCCACTCTGGAATAGGGAGAGGTTTCAGCATACCCGCCGGCCCGATGTTCAATCTTGACTTGTTGGCAAGTTAAGCATCTCGAAACAAATTCGCGACTTCTCGCTTCATATTACTCCACCGGTAATTTTGTTTCAAGTTCTTATACATCTTGCTAGACCGGATGAACGAGAATAAGGGTAGCATGAGCTTCTCTCAAAATCGAGTTTTTCAACTCGTCATTCGGCAACACGCACAACCGGTTCTTAAACCTCAAAAGTCCATCCTCGTGGACCACGAATCGAGGCTCTCCCCGAGCCACATCCTCACGAATGCGCAACAATGCCGGGTCTCGAACCCCGATTCTCCCGATTGCATCCTCAAGAGATGATGAAATCTCTAACATACAAAGCTGTCCCTGAACTCGTTGAAGCGGACCTCGATCTCGGGTCTAAGGAATTCTGTTGGAGCTCCTTCGAATTGTTAAACGAGCAAGCATCCGCTCTGAATGGACTTACGACTCAAGGCGTCGGCGACAACGTTCGCCTTGCCGTGGTAAAGGATCTCAATATCATAATCCTTGATTAGTTCTAACCACCGCCTCTGTCGCATATTTAATTCCTTCGAGTAAATATATACTTTAAACTTTTATGATCGGTGAATATCGACAAGTGACGCCATAAAGGTAATGACGCCAAATCTTCAAAGCGAACACCACTACGCTAGCTCAAGGTCGTGTGTCGGATAATTAACCTCGTAAGGTCTCAAGCCGTGAAGCATAGGCAATAACCTTCCCGTTCGCATGAGTACACATCCGAGACCCTGTCCGACGCATCACTATAAACCACAAATCCCTCCGTCCCTGCGGCAAGGAAAGTACAGTGCGACATTAACCGGCTCTTGAGTTCTTCAAAACTCACGACACGCGTCGGACCACGTGTATTTCTTATCCTTCCGCAAAAGGTTCGTCAATGGTTGAGCAATTTTGGAAAATCCTTCCACAAACCTCCGATAATAACCGGCTAATCCGAAAGCTTGGTTCCTTAACATTCTTCGGAGGTAACCAATTCTGGATAGCCTCCGTCTTCTGAAGATCAACACGCACTCCATCTGATGAAATTACATGTCCGAGAAACGTCACTTCGGACATCCAGAACTCACATTTGGAAAACTTCCCATAAAGTTGTTCTCGTCTCAACACGTCGAGCACTTGATGAAGGTAAAACTCGTGTTCCTCTCGGTCACGAGAATAAATCAAAATGTCATCGATGAAGACAACAACAAACCGATCCAGAAAGTCGATGAAGACCCGATTCATTAACTCCATGAATACCGCAGGTGCATTAGTCAATCCGAACGGCATAACCACAAACTCATAATGACCATAACGTATTCGAAACGCCGTCCTAGCGATATCCGACTCTCGAATCCGCAACTGATGATATCCAGATCTTAAGTCGATCTTGGAAAATACTGAAGCTCCCTGAAGTTGATCCAAAAGGTCATCGATACGGGGTAAGGGATACTTATTCTTGATTGTCACCTTATTCAACTCCCGATAATCGATACACAAGCGAAAAGAACCATCCTTCTTTTTGACGAACAGCACTGGTGCTCCCCACGGGGACGCACTCGGTCGGATATAACCTTTCTCGAACAATTCCTCAAGTTGACTCTTCAACTCTCGCATTTCGGTCGGGGCCATTCGGTACGGTGCCTTCGATATCGGGGACGTGCCGGGCTCCAACTCAATCGTGAATTCCACATCTCCTTGTGGAGGCAAGCCAGGTAACTCGTCTGGAAAAACGTCGGCATATTCCCTTACTACCGGAATATCCGACAACATTATCGATGATTCCTCGTTTTGGTCATATAGCACCAATAACCGACACATCCTCGATCGAGTAATCGCACCGCTTTCATCAAATTAATGACCTTACGAGCAGTAGGATTACCTCCTGAAATACACATTCAACCCCATAAATGCGAAATGATAGTAATCATACGCTTACGGACACTAATGATGGCATCATGACGATCCATCCAATCAATACCCAAGATGACGTCGTCTCTCGGCAAATCTACGACGATAAGGTTCGGCCGCCATACGACCATGGCCGAATAGGACAATCCACGAATCTCACGATTGCCGATGATTCGTCTACCATCGATAGACCAATGACATAAGGCTCACAACTAGTAGCACTACCTGCACGTAGTCTACTCAAACATGATTGAAATGAATGAATGCGATGCACCAAGATCAAAAAGGGTACACACAGGTTGAGATAGAATATCGAGTGTACACGAGATCATTTGGGCCTCGGGATCATCGGTCTTCTTCATCTCATAAATCCGGGTTTGCTAGTCCCAGACCTGACGCTCCTGTCACGACCATAGGCTCCACCTTTAGTCGCTCCCGCTGCTTTAAACGACGCTGATTGAGTGGCCTGATTACGAACGGCCGACTGTTTCGGGCCCGAGATGACGCCTGAGTAGGTTTGGAGTCCCTACGGCAAAAACGGGCCTTATGCCCAGCAATCCCACAATTATGACACGTGATCGTCTGTCTCGGACACTTGGTACTGAGGTGACCAAGTTCCCCACAGTTATAACAGGTGATGGCCGAACTGGCCGCTCGAGACTGTGATTCCGCAGGTTTAGACGACACAGGAGGTCGTTCAGAAAAAGCGGAGCCCGCACGGGGTTTCTTGAAAGTTGTCTGACCGCCTTCAGACTGATTTCGATTCTTCGATTTCTTGCTAGCAGACGAAGGTTGCTGCTTAGCAATCTCTTTAGCAGTAAGCTCATAGGTGAGAGCTTTCTCGATGAATTCGGCCAACGAGGTGCAATTATGATTAAGTAACTGAAGTCTCATACGGGGTTTCAGCCTCTTCTTTGAAATACTTGATCTTGTCCGCTTCGAGTGAATGATAGATGAGGCGAACGGAAGAAGTTCTGAAATTTTTCGGCAATGGCGAACATCATTATCCGCCGAAAGGTCGGGAGTGAGTAAGACCGACAACTTGGCCTCCCGAGTGGGGCCGGATAGTACCTCTCCATCATGAGAGTCTTGAATCGATCCCAAGTACAAGATCCTTCGGTGGGCTTCAACGATAACCACCAAGAATGTGCGCTCTTACCCGGGTAGTAAGTCGCAATGAAACTTTGTGTCCTTCGGACACTCCACCATAGCAAACAACTTCGAAATGTTCGAGCCAATGAATAATATCTGCGGCTCGACGAGCCCTCGAAAGTCGGTGGCCTCGCGAGAGATGTCGCCGATGATATTGCTCACATTCCTCTCTTGCCTCGGAGGTGGCGGCGAGGAGCCCGTTGATTTTGAGTAGTGGAGTTATGCATCGTCTCCATTAGTTGTGTCATCCGAGTCATCCGGGCCATCATGCCCCGCATAAAGGCGAGTGGATCGATCCGAACACCTTCGACCGAGCGGTGTCCCTAGTACGACTCACGATAGAGAATGATCACGTCCTGTGTGAATGAGTAGCGGCGTCGCTACTAGATGAATTAGCATTATTTCTCGCATTTGCACGTGTATTCGCACGAGTTCTCGGATTCCGCCCGCTCCACGGCCTCGTCCTCCTCGTCCTCTCGCCATCTCTTTCCATCTCAAGTAGGAAAGTCACATGATGATTATATTTCCCGCATGAATATCATGTTATGATTATATTATGAAATGATGAAAATGAGCATACACGCTCCAATACAATGATTACATGAATGATTAAGCGACGTGACATGATTATCTCGATGAAGTTCTTGAAATGATTATCTTGAATGAGTTAACAAGATTAATGATTTGATCTTTCAAATCAACAATCAATAATGAAATGAATTGAGTGATTAATGAGTCAACTCGACCGTTCGATCAAAGTGACAATGATGATTGAGGATTGTTAATCGATGAATTATGAATGAATGATTAATGCCGTAAATTATACCATGGCATTAGAAATCTTCTGATTCTTGGTCCGATTGGCTCGGCATTTGCACAGTCACACGTGACGCGAAAGTCCGATGATACTAGTCCGATGACGATGATTTCAAACGAGACATGACTTGGAGGGTAGTATTCAAAACCACGCTCCGATACCAACTCGTAACACCCCAAACTAGGCGGATATTACGGTCGTAGAGATCCCATCGGGACCCACTGTGCAAATGAAAATGAATGAATTACACAAGATAAATGTAGTACCGAACCACATTATATTACCAAATACTCCGATGAGGAGTTTAAGTACAACACACCAGACAATACGAATACTAGTGTATTTTATGTGAAGATAAAATACACCACTCGAATAAATAAACATTTCAAACGGAATTTTGCAAATGGAAAAATACAAATGATAAAATGATCAAACCGATCAAACAAATGAAAATGATTGGGGCCCCTACTAGTATCACTCGGGACTCGCCGTCAACATGCTCTTCCCATGCCTTTGCCTTGCCGTGACACGAAAACAAAATCCCCAACGGGGTCGATTTACGTAACAACAATCCTCAAGGGTTGAAATTACACAATCATGAATTAATCAAGTTATGAAATATTCTTAATTATGAATTACGTCAAGAGGAGTACCATAGTACGCCCGTAATGTTCTCGTGCAAGTGTACAACACCCGTCCGTGTACCTAATTAGTCTCACGAGACAATATGACTCGTGTGCGGTCTAATGTATCGGTGAACCCAATACAATAACCATCGTGTGCCCGACTAAAAATTCCACACAGACACACCCGCCACGCAATATGAACCCGAAGGTCACATGAACGAGAATGACCATAATGAACGTCAATGAATAATTAATTAGACAAGGATAAAATGACTCACCGTTATGAAAGTAATAGTGGCGTGATTGATAATCCAATGAAATGATTTGGAACCGCTGCTCTCGTGAATGAAATTATTATTCGACAATTACAAATCTCAAAATGATTATAATTATGATGAATGAATTATGATTATGAACAATCAACAACGAAAGGAATGAGTATCCTTTTAACCGAGTAAGATTTAACTTACACAACAACAATGAAGAATGTCCGTCCACGAACAACGACCTAACCAAGATACCGGTCGCCGAACAACCTTAATTCATTACAATTACCAACAATCCGATTAATAACGAATTAAACACGAATAAAACGAACTCAAGACGTCGATACGATTAAACCAAGTTCATCGGGGCATTATATCGAACACTTTGAGGCCAACTTTGATTGTATACAACTAAACCTCAATAATATCAACTTCAAATCCCCAAGAAGTGTTTCAAATCAACAAAACATCTCCAATACGATCAATAATCCGTTATGATTATCCGAAAACGTGATCATAACAACAATAAGTCGAAAATCCCCAATTCCAATTCGATTTCCAAAGTGTTCTTGAATAATCCCTCAATAATCCAATGAATCCTTATACAAACTCATAATCATATACATATCCCTTCATATATCATGATTATAACGTCCAAAACATCCTATTTCAACACAAAATCGAAGTCCAAAGTGTTGAAGGAATTACCTCTTGATGATCCAAGTGCTTCAATCCGAAGAATATGCGTTAGATTGATTATCCGGGCTTCACGATCGAAAGGAGATGAAGAAAATCAAACACCCAAATGATTTGTGAAGGAAAAACCCTCCCTCAAGCCTTATCTCTCGGTTGAAGGTGAAGAAAATGCAGAAAATGGGCTGAAATGATGAAAAAATGAATTTATAGGGGTTGGCTGCCGGACACGGCCGTGCCGATCGGCTCGTTCGTGTCGCACGGCTGGCCGACGATTGGCCGACATGACTCGGCCGTGTCCGGATTGACACGGTCGCGTGGCTGAGCCTTCGAAAGCGACCCGCCCGGCAATGACTTCGGCATGACTCGGCCGTGTCACGGGACACGGTCGGGCGTGTCGGCGATCGTTCGAGCTTATCCGGAAGAGTACGGCTCGGGCCTTTTCGGACGACACGGGCGAGCACAGTCGGCGTAAACTCTGCATTTTCGGGAAATGCAGCACGGGCCGTGTCGGACGACACGGCGAGTTCGGTCGGCGGTGATCGCCAAAATCAAACGCGACCATAACTCTCTCGTCCGGACTCCGATTGACTCACCGTTTGAACCATTGGAAAGCTAACTCGATGCTCTATAATATTGCAAAGATTTAGAATTTTTGGAGTTACCAAAAATTAATGGTGATCTAACAAAGTCGAACTCATATGAGGAAAGTTGAAACGATGAACAATAACGATACTCAACTCGAAGTTTATACGAACGGTGAACACGGTGAATGAACATGATTGATGAATGATTATAATTGAGTGAAAATACACTGAGTGACAATTACAGACTGATAATTACTGAATGAAAATGAATGAATTACAACCGGGTATTACATCCACCAGGCGAACATGACTAAAACACAACAAACTGGCAAAAAGGGAAATCTCATTCCCTATGATAACCGACATAGTATTCCGATATGGAATTTCAACGACAAGAATGGGCCTACATGGCCAAAATAAAAATACAACAACATCCACAAGCCTCGCTCGGATAAAACAACAAAGACAATAACTGACGAATGGAGTACTCCAAACTATCTAACCGACATGAACACCGGAACATCTCGAACTAGTATCGCTCGAATGCCTCGTCGCCATCATCATGCCCCTATGTCTCAACTCTCTCCTCTCAAGCACCTAAAACATGAAAACATGTTCCGCCCCCATGGGTCATTCATCCAGATAATGAATATCAAATACATATACAACATGATATGTATCCAAAAGCAAAATAAACGATACAACAATGATAATACGAGATGCTCACAAACCAACGTAAGAATCGAGCATTCGTGAAACACTATGCCCACGACATACGATCAATACATGCTCAACAGGTTAGAACACAAGTGCCCAACGGAGAATCATCAATATAGGACACTACAATGAATCACCCGAAGGTAAACCCAAACCAGAGTTGAAATAATTACGAATCACAATGCCTGAAGGCTCCAACGGAAACACCAAAACATCACAATTGCCTAAAAGCCCTCAGCCGAAGCTGCCAAAATATCACAATGGTCTGAAAACCACTAAGTCGAAGCTGCCAAAATATCACAATGGTTAGAAAACCACTCATCCGAAGCTGCCAATCATCACAATGGCCCGAAGCCAAAACAACCCGAAACTGTATCACATGAGGGCCGAAGCCACGGCACGAATCCGTATCCCAATGAGGGCCGTAGCGACGGCACGAAGCCGTATCACAATGAGGGCCGAAACCACAGCACGAAGCCGTATCACAATGAGGGTTGAAGCCACGACACGAAGCTGTATCACAATGAGGGCCGAAGCCACAACACGAAGCCGTATCACAATGAGGGCTGAAGCCATATTCACAGTGAGGGCCGAAGCCACGACACGAAGCCGTATCACAATGAGGTCATCCAATGACCGTGACCTGCTGAATTGCAGGTGCTGGGAAACCAACCGCGAAGGTTCAAGCCCCAGACTTACCCATAATGAGATCACCCAGTGACCGTGACCTACTGAACTGTAGGTGTTGGGAAACCAACCGCGAAGGTTCAAGCCCCAAACTTACCCATCGAGCACTAGCCGAGACTAGCCTCCAACACCATTAATCACAAACGGCAATGATCCCAAGATTACCGAATTCACAAGAATAATACGGTGTTGCCTTGAGTCGGCCAACACGACAACAATAACTCACGAATGGGCACCATCCTCGGTGGTCCCAATTCAAATACCTCGATTGTCTTAGAACGACCAATCGATAATAACGATACCACTGATGGGAAATGTCTTCGACAGTCCCAATTCAATGTATCGATTACCTTAAAATGGTCAATCGATAACAACGATACAATGGATGGGAAATGTCTTCGACAGTCCCAATTCAATACATCAATTACCTTTGAACGGCCAATCGATAACAGCAATACAACGGATGGGAAATGTCTTCGACAGTCCCAATTCAATAAATTGAATACCTTAGAACGGTCAATCGATAAACAACGATACAATTAGAACAGATGTCCCGGTGCCTTTAATCGACCACCAGGAACAGAGATGATAATCAAATACATCAATGCCTTCAATCGGCCAATACAACATCAACAGAAAAACACCGACTTCAATAGCAATGGCCCGAAGCCAAAACAACCCGCTGTATCACATGAGGGTCGAAGCCACGGCACGAAGCCGTATCACAATGAGGGCCGAAGCCACAGCACGAAGACGTATCACAATGAGGGACGAAGCCACGGCATGAAGCAGTATCACAATGAGGGCCGAAGCCACGGCACGAAGCCGTATCACAATGAGGGACGAAGCCACGGTACGAAGCCGTATCACAATGAGTGCCGAAGCCATATCAGAATGAGGGCCGAAGCCACGGCACGAATCCGTATCACAACGAGGGTCGAATCTACGGCTCAAAGCAATATCATAATGAGGGCCGAAGCCACGGCATGAGGCCATATCACAATGAGGTCATCCAATGATCGTGACCTGCTGAATTGCAGGTGCTGGGAAACGAACCGTGAAGGTTCAAGCCCCAGACTTACCCATAATGAGATCACCTAGTGACCATGACGTACTAAACTGTAGGTGTTGCGAAACCAACCGCGAAGGTTCAAGCCCCAAACTTACCCATTGAGCACTAGCCGAGACTAGCCTCCAACACCATTAATCACAAACGGCAACGATCCCAAGATTACCGAATTCACAAGAATAATAGGGTGCTGCCTTGAGTCGGCTAACACGACAACAATAACTCATGGATGGGCATCGTCCTCGGCAGTCCGAATTCAAATACCTTGACTCCCTTGGAATCGCCAATCGATCACAATGACTCAACGGATGGGAACTATCCTCGACAGTCCCAATTCAATACCTCGATTGTCATAGAACGACTAATCGATAACAACGATACCACTGATGGGAAATGTCTTCGGCAATCCCAATTCAATGCATCGATTACCTTAAAACGGCCAATCGATAACAATGATACAACGGATGGGAAATGTCTTCGACAGTCCCAATTCAATACATCGATTACCTTAGAACGGTCAATCGATAACAACGATACAATGGATGGGAAATGTCTTCGACAGTCCTAATTCAATACATTGATTACCATAGAACAGTCAATCGATAAACAACGATACAATTAAAATAGATGTCCCAGTACCTTTAATCGACCACCAGGAACAGAGATGATAAAAAAATACATTAATGCCTTGAATCGGCCAATACAACATCAACAGAAAAACACCAATATCAAGAACAACGATCACAACGATATCTCAATGGAACATCAGTCAACAATTACCATCGATACATCGATACCGCTAACCGACCATGGACAACAACATAATCCAACAAGTATCTCAATACCTTGAACCGGCCATTAACGAACAACAATAACAACAAGACGATCAATCAACAACGCTGGCATAATTACCAAAGGGTTTTGTATTAAACAATTCCCTGACATCAACAGATCATGAAGAGACTATGTCTCGAAATGATACAACACATTCATACACATATATTATAACATTTATCTCATTGACTAGTACAAGTATAAAACTTGCCTCAAACCGAATGCGAGAAAGTCCTTCCACGATCAACGTCCTCCCACGAACGACGAACGGCGTCCTCCGACAGTCACAAGCACCCGATCAACCTTGAATGAAATACAATTCATTCAATAACACAAAATCAATGGAAACAACACCAAAGACAATCCCGATTAAATCATGAATCGGTTAAACTCCACAAACGAATATCATAGTTCTCAACTATGAATTCTAACATCCTCCAACACCTCTATGATTGATATGATCAAATGTTCTTAACACTTGTGAAAACAATTCAACAATAATCACTTAAGAACCACATTATACTAATCACCCTAGAATGATAATATTACCAATATCACCACTATCACCTCAAAAAAATCATCAACACTACTAACATGATGTCTAATAATCAATCACAAATTCATCATGAATTCGGATTAATCAACAAGATTAAATCAACCATTTCAAGATTATGACAATCATCCCATAATTCATCATAATTCTATACTAAAATGGTTATAATCCCCCAAGAACACAACCAACAACAATAATCATCTCAAAGCTATGTTAATCATCTAACAATCTTAACATAACTCTTTCTAGACATGATTATAACCCCCAAGTATTCTAAAACATCAAGAACAACTCCTCCTCAAGACATAATCATCATGTTCTTAGTCATAAGTTCTAAAAACTCATCAAGAATCATGCTATCCTCCATCCATCCATCAAAACACAAAGTAATCAACAATAGAAACAACATAATCTCGAGATAAACACCAAATTAAACATATACCTCTAGAAGAAGTGAAGAACAACCTCAACCCATCAAGAAACACTCCAAAATCCAAGTTCCTAAGCTTCAATCCAAGTTATGAAGCTCCAAATCAAGTTGGAAGAGTCTAAGTATCAAGAGCAAGTTCAGAGGGACGATTCTAGGGAGAGGAAATCAGTTTTGGTTCATGAAGAAATGAAATACAAAACCAAGATATATAATCTTACAAGCTCATTACGGCCGCTATAGCACCACCTTAACGTACGTTATGCACCTTAACGAACGTTATTGCCTCTACGTAGCTACGCTACGTAGTCCAAAACTCACTTCCTCAAAATGGTGTACCCATTACGTACGTAACGAAGCTAACCATTATGTACGATAACTTCAAGGTATAGCGTACGTAATGTGCATTGACCTGCCTATCCCAAATTGAACTCCGCGAATCCATCCTGGCCCGATCCCACATGATGTCTAATAATCAACCACCAATTCATCATGAATTCGGATTAATCAACTAGATTAAATCAACCATTTCAAGATTATGAAAATCATCACATAATTCATCATAATTCTATACGAAAATGGTTATAATCCCCCAAGAACACAACCAATAACAATAATCATCTCAAAGATATGTTAATCATCTAACAATCTTAACATAACTCTTCCTAGACATCATTATAACCCCAAGTATTCTAAAACATCAAGAACAACTCCTCCTCAAGACATAATCATCATGTTCTTAGTCATAAGCTATAAAAACTCATCAAGAATCATGTTATCCTCCATCCATCCATCAAAACACGAAGTAATCAACAATAGAAACAACATAATCTCGAGATAAACACAAGATTAAACAAATACCTCTAGAAGAAGTGAAGAACAACCTCAACCCATCAAGAAATACTCCAAACTCCAAGTTCCTAAGCTTCAATCCAAGTAATGAAGCTCCAAATCAAGTTAGAAGAGGCTAAGTATCAGGAACAAGTTCAGAGGGACGATTCTAGGGAGAGGAAATCAGTTTAGTTTGTGAAGAAATGAAATACGAAACCAAGTTATATAATTTGACAAGCTGAATACAGTCGCTATAGCACCACCTTAACGTACGTTATGCACCTTAACGTACATTATCGCCTTTACGTACCGTACGCTACGTAGTCCAAAACTCACTGCCTCAAAATCGTGTATCTATAATGTACGTTAACTAAATTATGTTCGAAACGAACCTAACCATTACATACGTTAACCTCAAGGTATAGCGTACGTAATGTGCGTTGACCTATCTGTCCCAATCGAACCCCGTGAATCCAGCCTGGCCCGGTCCCACACGCCGAAAGATAGATCTGATCCGATACCCTGCATTACATACATACCCAACACTGCTTAACGTACGGAACACTTGGAACGTAGCGTACGTAATGCTATACATATAGCGTATGCTATAGCTAATATACTTAGCCAAAATTTCCAAACTCACCAAGCAACATCCAAACGACGAAACGAAACCGACGACAAGTAAAAATATTTCGATTCCGAAATATCCCAACGTAATGTACATTGTATCAGTAAAATACAACAACACTTGTACAATTCCAAATGAATACGTACAACACAACAGTGAGTGAAAAAAATTACCCCCGATATTACACAGAATGTCTGCTGCTAGGGGAAAGAGGCGAGGCCGTGGTCGTGGATGCGGACGAGGATGTGGCGCAGATGCTTCCCTCAATTCCGTAGCGGGGTCAACCACCCCTAGTTTATCTAACTCAGTGCATCCTGATATCGAGGGTCAACACGACCAGTCGACCGGCCAAGGGAATAACGCAGATATTGGAATTACGAATGTCCTCCAACAATTGGCTAACTAGGTGACTATCTTGGCCCAAGCCGTTCAGCTGAACAATCCGAACCCGACATCGGATGCCTTGCTTCAGAATGTGATCTGTATGCACCCTTCGCAGTTCAGCGGTCATACAGACCCGATGAGTTGGGAGAAATGGTTAGCGGAGTTAGAGAAAATTTTTGAAGCGGTTGATTGTCCAGAAGTGAGGAAGGTACCGATTGCTCAATACTTCTTTACCAATGAAGCCGTGACTTGGTGGAAAGTTATCAATCCGCAGGATCACGCTGCTACGTGGGGAGAGTTTAAACTTTAAAGAGCTACTTGAGGCCAAGTTTTGTCCTTGGCCAGTGCAAGAAGGCAGAATCCGAGCCTTTTTTGAGGCTAAGACATAGAATATTCCAGTCTCGCGGGCGATAGTGGAATACAACCAACAGCTGATTCACGTGAAGAATCAAGTGTGGGATGAGCGTTACAAGATCCGTTACTTTGACATGCATATGAATATGGATTTACGGCGTTACATGTCCGGGTTTGCTTGCACTACCTTGAAGGAATACCAAGACAGGGCTTTGGCCTATGACATGTTGAGTCCCCACAATGATACCACGGTAGAATTGAAGAAGCAAGAGACCGCTGGTAACTTTTCTGGCTCAAAAGGTGGCAACTTCTAGAGACCTCAGGCGGCCAACCATTCTGTCGGACAGTTGTCACGTTCTGTTAGAGGAAAGAAGAGTTTTCGTTCTGCTTCGGGCACCCCAACCCTCCCGGTAACCTGTTTTAATTGTGGTCGTCCAGGCCACATCAATATGGAGTGCAACTTCCCACCTATGAAGTGTCACACTTGTGGACAGATGGGGCATAGGGCAGCTTATTGCCCCAAACAAGACCAGACTTTGGACACTCGGGCTTCGTCCCCAACGCCTATAGATCAGAGTATGAATCAGTGGCAACCAGTTGGACAGTCACAACAGAGTTACGGTAGGGACTAGGGGCGGAGTCAGAATGCTAGAGGGAGAGATTCTAGCGTCGGTTTGGCACACCCGCGAGTCTATGAGACGTGTCGAGCAGACGAACCCGATGCGGCAGTGGCCTCAGGTACCATTCATATCCTATCTCATCCAGTTCGTGTACTTTTTTATTCGGGTGCTACACATTCTTTCATCTCCTTGGAGTGTGTACATCGTTTGAATATAACTTATATGATTGCTTGCTATCCTTTCATTGTGAAACTACCTAGCGGGGATAGAATCGTGGGGAATCAGGAGATTAGAGATTTTCCGGTGAATATAGCCGGTATGGATTGGTTATCGAATTTGATTGTGGTTGATATGGAGGGCGAGGATGTCTAAGGCACCGTATCGGATGGCACATTCCGAGATGCAAGAATTGAAGAATCAGTTGGGAGAACTATTAGACAAAGGGTACATCAGACTGAGTGCTACACATTCTTTCATCTCCTTGGAGTGTGTACGTCGTTTGAATATAACTTGTATGACTGCTTGCTATCCTTTCATTGTGAAACTACCTAGCGGGGATAGAATTGTGGGGAATTAGGAGATTAGAGATTTTCCGGTGAATATAGACGGTATGGATTGGTTATCGAATTTGATTGTGGTTGATATGTAGGTCAAGGATGTCTAAGGCACTGTATCGGATGGCACATTTCGAGATGCAAGAATTGAAGAATCAGTTGGGAGAACTATTAGACAAAGGGTACATTAGACTGAGCGCTTCGCCTTGGGGCGCGCTTGTTCTTTTTGTGAGGAAGAAGGATGGTTCACTACGTTTATGTATTGATTACCAAGAGCTGAACAAAGTGACCATCAAGAACAAGTATCCTTTACCTAGTATAGATTATTTATTTGCTCAGTTGCAGGGGGCTGCAGTATTCTCAAAAATTGATTTGAGATCAGGATACTAACAGCTCCGAGTGAAAGAGTCCGATGTTCCGAAGACTGCGTTTCGAACGAGATACGAACATTATGAATTCGTGGTCATGCCTTTCGGGTTGACTAATGCCCCGACAGTATTCATGCAACTAATGAACAAGATATTCATTGAATACCTGGATAGATGTGTGGTCATCTTTATTGACGACATCCTGATTTATTGTCGAGATAAGGAGGAACATGCCTGGCACTTGCATTTGATACTAGATGTTTTGAGAGCCGAACACCTCTATGTAAAATTCTTGAAGTATGAGTCCTGATTGGAAGAAGTGATGTTTCTCAGCCATGTGGTTTCGCCGAAGGGGTTCGCGTAGATCCATAGAAGAATGAGGCAGTGCTAGACTAGGCACTGCCTAAAAATGTTAAAGACGTTCATAGCTTTTTGGGTCTTGCTGGGTATTACCGTCGGTTTGTCGAGGGGTTCTCAAAACTCGCTCGGCCACTTACACAATTACTTCATAAGATAGAAAAGTTTGTTTGGACTGCCGAGAGACAACCGAGCTTTGATGAGCTGAAGAGACGTTTGACCTCAATGCCAATTTTAGCTTTACCACAGGGTAGTGAAGGATTTGCAGTTTATAGCAACGCTCCGGGACAAGGGCTTTGATGTGTGGTTATACAGCATGATAGATGATAGCTTTTGAATCACGGCATTTGAAGCCGAATGAGATGAACTATCCTACTCATGATTTGGAATTGGACATAATTGTTTGTGCACTTAAGATTTGGCGGCATTATTTGTATGGATCTCCGTGTCAGATTTATACTGACCACAAGAGTTTGAAGTGTTTTTTCAGCCAGAAAGAGCTGAATATGAGACAAAGACGTTGGTTGGAATTAATCAAGGATTACAACTTGGAAATTCTTTACTATCCAGGAAAGGACAATGTCGTCGCGGATGCTTTGAGCTGCAAATCGACATCACTTCAGATGCTCTAGGTTCTTACATCTCAGACAAAGATTCTTCAAGATGTAATCAAGCAAGGAATAGAAATTTGGCTTCAAAGAGTGCAAGGACAGTTTTGCACTCTCGAAATTACTTCGTCCTTGGTTGACGACATCAAGGGAAACAGTGGAGTGACCCCATGATCTCTCAACTGAAGGAAGATGTAATTAAAGGAAAAGCCCCTGGTTTTATGGTACATGAAGATAGTATTGTGAGATTTCAGGGCAGACTTTGTGTTCCGAATGATCTAGAGTTGAGGCAGAGAATTCTCCGAGAAGCTCATGCTACGCCTTACTCTATCCACCCTAGAACGAGTAAGATGTACAAAGACTTAAAGCGAAATTTTTGGTGGAATAATATGAATAAGGGTGTCACAGAGTTTGTACTGTGGTTTTTGACATGTCAACAAGTCAAGATTGAACATCAACGACCGTCGGGGTTGCTGAAGCCGCTTCCCATTATCGAGCAAAAGTGGGAAGATATCTCTATGGATTTTATCAGTGGGATGCCGAGAACAAGAGCCGGGATGAATATGATTTGGGTAATCGTCGATCGGTTGACCAAGTCTGCGCACTTCTTAGGTATTAAGGACACTTGGGGACGAAAGAGATTGGCTCGAACTTTTATAGCCGAGATTGTGAGATTGTATGGTGCCCCTAAGACTATTGTTTCCGATCAAGATGGTCGCTTCGTATTGCATTTTTGGCAATCCGTTCATCAGGCTTTGGGCACCGAGTTGAGATTGAGCAGGTCTTTTCATCGCCAGTCAGACGGTCAGACGGAGTGGACGATTCAGACGTTGGAAGATATGTTGCAGGCCTATGCCCTAGACTGGAGTAATGATAGGTAACTTCACTTGCGGTTGATCGAGTTCGCATTCAATAATAGTTGGCATGCATTGATCAAAATGGCACCTTTCGAGGCACTTTATGGTAGGCGATGTAGGTCACCGTTATGTTGGGACGAGGCTTCGGAACTAGTCGGAATGGAACCGGATATGTTGATGGAGACTAAGGAGAAGATTTCTATTATCAAGGACCGGTTGTTGACTGCCCAGAGTCGTCAGAAATCTTATGTTGATACTCATCGTCGATTTTTGGAATTCAAATTAGGAGACCATGTTCTACTCAAGGTGTCGCCGACCAGAGGAGTTTTCTGCTTCGGGAAAAGGGGAAACTTAGTCCGCGATATATCAAACCATTTGAAGTTTTGGACAGGGTTGGAGATTTAACTTATCGCTTGGCGTTGCCTTCATCTTTGAGTCATATCCATAACATTTTTCATGTTTCTCAGTTGAAGAAGTATGTGCCGGATCCAAGTCATATTATCGACTATGGTGGGATCGATGTAGCCGAGGATGTTACCTTTTCGGAGAGACCGGTGAAGATCCTTGAACGTCGTGAGAAACAGCTTCGGCACAAAATCATCCCGTTTGTTAAAGTGTAATGATCGAGACATGGAGTCGAGGAGGCGACTTGGGAGACGAAAGACAAGATGCGATCGGAATACCCCAAGCTTTTTATTTCTTAAGTTTTAGGACGAAACTTCTTTTTAGAGGGGGAGAATGTAATACCCGTACTTTATATGAATTGTTGGCTCTGATGTTCCTTCACTTCTGTCGCTCTGTAAACACTTATTGAGATGTTGTTGATGTTGATTTTAGAGTTTCGTACCTTCCGGATCATGTTTGTGTTGTTTGGACCTTTCTGCAGTTGTTTGAGACAGGCAGATAGCGTACGCTAGGCCTAAGCTAACTCACGCTATTTCTACTGGAGTAGCGCATGCTAGCTTTGAGCCTTAGCGCATGCTAACGTTCGGAGCATGGCAGAGGCAGTAACTGATTCTGCCCTATGGACTAGCAGGGAACACATTCTAGGCCCGAGCGAGCGTATGCTATTGGTGTTGCGTAGCGTGCGCTAGTGCCCAGATGTAGCGCACGCTAGCGGGTTTGGACAGTAAGTTGGAATCTTGGCAGGATACCAGTTAACGCACACTAAAGTGTGGTAGCGCGCGTTAACATCTCAGGACAGAAGCCACTGGACTACCGGGTGACCCCGTTAGCGCACAAATCTTGAGGTTTTTAGCGCACGCTAGACAAACGCAGTATATAAGGGCAGTCAGCCATATTGTTCGTCATTTCTTCTCCATTTCCTTCACTTCTGACGAGAGGGGCGATTTCGGGGTGATTTTGGGGCGGCTACTTATCATCTTGTTGGGATTCGGTGCCTAAAACAAAGGCGCAGCGGAAGCAATAATACGAATCTAGTTCGATCTAAATCCCTATGAGGATCGATCAAGCTATGTATAAACGAATATAAAATGAAAACAATGAAGATTTGAAATCATACTCTCGTAGTCCGTTGATTAAATAGTTTATTCCTTGAAGATGATTCGCCAAGCTTTAGATGCTCTCCCCACGAATCCAATTCTTCAAGCTTTTAAATGATCTAACGCCGAAATCACTGCGTCTCTACTTGCCACGCGCCAGAGAAACGAACGGAACGCCGACCACCCAATTAACCTCTAAGGTTACGGCTAGAATCGAGTGATGGAAGCTTTCTAATTAAGATTACAACACTCTAAGTGTTTAATCTATAATCTCTCAATTATCTTATGAATTTTCTCCTAGAAAAAACTCAAGAAGAAGAATAAAGAGATGAAGACTAGGAAAAAGTGTTCTCTCTGTCTCTCTCTCTCTCTCTCTCTCTTGATTGCAACCGTGAGATTCAAAGTGAGTTAAGAGGTTTTCAAGTCTTCATCATATATTCTTATTCAACCACCTAAAGTCACCTTTCATATATTAAAAGAGATATCAAATCTCTTTATATCTTTTTATTCACCTAGTAAGGTGAAGACTAAGACTATGAAAAGGGAGTAGGTTTGGGCGACCATCTAGAAGGAATTGGATGAGTTCGGTTCGTTTCGGACTCCCGTGAGTCCAAACAGATAAACTCCAATTTCGTTCTGATGTATTTATATCAATTAATTAATCCAATTAATTAATCATATCAAATACAAAATAATATAATTAATTTATCTAAGAAATAATTATATATATGAATTAAATTAATCACCAGTAATTTATTTAATTCATTATGTCGTAAATTAATTTATCCAATAAATTAATTTAGACATCCAATGTCCCAATAATTAATTAGACATCCAATGTCCAATAAATTAGATATTCAATATCTAATTTTTATAAAGAGAGAATAAGCTCGATTCATTCCGTCGTCAATCCTATTGCACGACTCAGTAGGTCCGTCTCAGTTGGCAATAGGAGGAACCAAAGAGTAGTAGCACCACCTAGCCAGCCTCGCGGCCTACACTGTACCCTAACTGAGAATGAATGATGGGGATCATTCCAAATACTTTTTGTCGTGAATACCAGTATACGTATAAACCCTTCTTTCAAATGTCCCGATCAAGTTATAGGGTCACGGTCAGTCAAACCCTATATGTACTTGACTCTATATATGAGTTAATGCAAATTGAGATCATCGAGCTCTTGTGTATCCAATACAACTAGCTCCAATGCTTTGGCCAAAGACTTATGATCTCATCTGCCAATAACTGCATAGGACATATAACGTGTTCACTAATAGGATAAAGAATTCTATCTTGGTATTTAGTAAGACCTGCTACTTGCCCATCAAGACGCACGTTGAGGTTGACCCCCACCTTCCGGTTTTCTGGGTCGAACTACTCTAATGAAAATCTTAACGCCACAAGCACATCCTTACCAAATCCTCAAGTCAAAGGTTCACGAATACATATCACAACCTTTCGATTCCGTCATTGACTTTCCCGGAGTGAAATCCGTGTGACGAATCGAGGGTGAGTCTATTCGAGTATACTAATCCAATTAGCATTCCTATAACATGTGCTCCCACTAACCATTAGTGTTCGATAAACACTCTCCAAGTCAAATAATACGTCATACAAGTCTTCATGTAAACTTAACGCCCAGTCAAGTTTCATCGACTTGCGAACGATAAAGTACTTGTGCCATAAACCTTTCCAGTGCCATTCCCCTTATCCAATAAGGGGTGGAATGTTTTGCTCTCAAATACACGGACTAGTTTCTATATATATTTACGAGTCAGAAATACCAGTGACTACTAGTAAATAAAGAAACATACAATTGCCTTTCGATAATGATTTACATAATAACAAGTACAATGCCCTCACTCAACATCCTCTGAGTGGCATTCGAGGGCATACTCCTAACAATCTCCCACTTTCCCTCAATGCTTCTCACTATGGTATCTAATACCCATGTTCTCCAGATGACGCTCCAAGCTAATCTGAGAAAGTGGCTTGGTCAGTAGATCATCGACGTTGTCGGCTGAGTCTACTCTATGCAGCACAATATATCCATTGCGAACAAATTCTCTTATGAGATGTTACTTCCTCTCAATGTGTTTGGCACTGTTGTGAAACCTCGGCTCCTTGGCCTGAGATACAGCTCCGTCGTTGTCGCAGAAAAGCGAAACAGGCAGCTCAGCACATGGTATCACTTAAAATTCTCCCAGAAACTTCTTAATCCAGAAGCCCTCCTTATAAGCCTCCGAGGCTGCTTGATACTCAGCCTGACTGGTGGAATCAACTGCCGCTCTTTGCTTCGCACTACGCCAAGATACTTCTCCTCCATTATAAGTAAATATGTAGCCAGAAGTAGACATCGAATCATCTTTCTGTCCTTGGAAGTCTGAATCAGTGAAGCCCATCACATTCAGTTCTCCACTGCCATACATCAGAACCATATCTCTTGTCCTTCTCAAGTACTTGAGAACGTTCTTTACGGAAGTCCAATGTTCCCTACCTAGATTTGCCTGAAACCTACTTACCAAGCTCACAGCATGCGCAATGTCAGGTCTCATACACAACATAGCACACATAAGGCTACCCATGGCTGAAGCATATGGTATATTACTCATTTCCTTTCGTTGTTCCTCACTTTGAGGACACATCTTCAAGGAGAGTTTTATTCCATGTGGCATCGGTAGGGACCCTCTTTTAGAATCATCCATCTTAAATCGCTTTAAGATTCTATCTATATAGAGGGCTTGGGAAAGACCTATCATTCTCTTCGCTCTATCCCGGTAGAGCCCAATACCAAGAATATAGGTAGCTTCTCCCAAGTCTTTCATGGAGAAATTACTCGAAAGCCAAGCTTTCACAGAACTGAGCATTCCCATATCATTTCCTGTTACTAGAATGTCATCTACATATAGTACTAAGAATGTGATCTTGATCCCACTAACCCTCTTGTATACACAAGGTTCCTTTTCATTTTGTACAAAATCAAACTCTTTGACTGTCTTGTCAAAACGAAGGTTCCAACTACACGAAGCTTGCTTCAGTCCATAAATGGAACGCTGAAGAACTCGCACTACATTTCTCGGACAGTTTGCACACTTTCTGAATATCGACTTCGGACACAAAGCATTTAGGCTACTCCATATAGATTTCCTTCTCGAGGAATCCATTAAGGAAATCCATCTTTACGTCCATTTGCCATATCTCATAATCGTGGTAGGCAGCTATAGCAAGCATAATGCAAATAGACTTGATCATAGCTACGGGCGAGAATGTATTGTGGTAATCAATCCCTTCCTTCTGGTATAACCCTTTGCCACAAGCCTGTCCTTATAAGCGTCAACCTTGCCATCCCCATCAGTCTTTCTCTTGTAGATACACTTGTTCCCAATTGGCACTATGCCCTCGGGGCGGTCTACTAGAGTCCAGACCTGATTGACATGCATCGAGTCTATCTCAGCTTCCATAGCTTCACGCCATTTCATGGAGTCTACATCCACCATCGCTTGGTCATAGGTCGCGGGGTCGGTCTCTTGGCAATCACCTGGAACCTCATGGAGACCCAGCTCCTCCAGGTGCACAAGGCCATACCTCTCAGGTAAATGAGACACCCTACTAGACCTACAAGGTGTTTGTACTTTTGTTTCAGAAGGTTCGGTTCCAATTTCTTGTATAGGTGTCTCCTGAGGAGTTTCATTGTATTCTTCCAGAGAAATACTTCTACCTGCTCCGCCTTCCTGAATGAACTCATCTTCCAGGAAGTATGCTTGCAAAACAACAATGATCTTTTGATCTTCGGGCATGTAGAATAGATAATCCATCGTCCCAGATGGAAATCCAATGAAACGTACCTTCACGGATCTCGCTTCCAACTTGTCCACCTTAGTCTTCTTGACATAGACGGGACATCCCCAAATCCTAATGTGATTAAGACTTGGTTTCCTACCCTCCCACATCTCATGTGGAATTTTAGGAATGGATTTGGAAGGACATCTGTTCAAGATATAAGCAGTAGTCAGGAGTGCATACCCCCACAGGTAAATCGATAAGTCGGTATAGCCTAGCATAGAACGGACCATGTTCAACAAGGTCCAGTTCCTTCTTTCTGATACACCATTTAACTGAGGAATACCTGGAGGTGTTAGTTGTGATACTATTCCATGTTTCTTTAGGAACTCATCAAACTCCGGACCCATATACTCGCCACCTCAGTCCAACCGAAGTGCTTTGATATGATTACCAGTTTGTTTTTCGACTAGGGCCTTAAATTCCTGGAATTTCTCAAAGGCCTCGGATTTATGTTTCATTAAGTATACATAACCATACTAGTATGATCATCTGTAAATATAATGAAATACTGATACCTATCATATGTTGCTTCCAAAGAACCACATACATCGGTATGGACTAATTCTAGTTTATCAGCGGCTCTTTCAAAAGTCCCTGTGAAGGGGGACTTAGTCATTTTGCATTTAAGGCAAGATTTACATGTAGGAAAGGGATCCGATCCCAATGGACCCATAAGTCCATCCTTTTTCATTTTGTAAACCTTGGTCTGACCAACAAGACCAAGTCTAAGATGACATTTCAAAACTTGATTAGTTTCATCCCTACCACGCTTCCTAGTCATAGTATTCACAATGACTTTGTTACTAAGGTTTAGATGATACAGTCCATTTAACAATGTAGCAGTGCCCACGAGTTTATTTCTAAAATAAATTTTGCAGGAACCATCACCAATGAAAAATAAAAAGCCTTTCCGATCCATGATCGGAATGGATACAATGTTCTTATGCCCCTTGGGCAAAACAAGTACATCTTCTAAAGTTAAAACAAAGCCGGATTCTAAACCCAAAAGAAGTGATCTTATGTCAGTTGCCTCGACACTATGCCCGCTTCCGACAGTAATCATCACTTCCCCAGTGTAATATCCGGATTAATTGTTGAGTATTTCATCTGTATTGAACCCTGTATTATTCGAATTTGCGATATCAATAATCGAAGTATGACCTTTCTTGTATTCATATCCATGTGCATGATAATATCAACATGTAAATTTTCACATGCAATTACGTGATACCGTATGCTTAGAAGTGAGCTTAACGTACGTTATCTGCAAAGATTAGCATAGGCTACGAATGAAGCGTAGCGTACGTAAGACAATCAATAATTGAGCAGGGCGGATAACACATGATCCATCTGGTCGTGGGCTCGGCCAGATCCTCATCAGATTTTCACGGCATGAACCTGGACAGTTTTTAAGTCAACGGGTGTTAACGTATACTAAGTTATGTAACTAGTGTACTCTAATGGGTGTTGCTTACGTACGTAACTTGATGGTGTAGCGTACGTAAGGGAGTACAGAACGAGATAGTAAGCTATTATTGAACGTTAACGTATGCTAAGGATAACAGATAGCGTGCGCTAAGTGTATTACGTACGTTATGCATGAAGGCTAACGTACGTAAAGCCAGAAACATTATAAATGGGACAGCACCCCATTTCATTTGTCTATGTTTTCTTCACCTGTCCTCCACTTCTTGAAGTCCAGAGAGCCTCCCCTTTCTACATAAACACCCTTATACCACCTATACTTGATCTTTGAAGATTGGATATCACTTATACTTGATCATTGAAGTTGAGAAACATCTTGGATTGGCACACAAGCAACCGGAGTTGGATTCTGCCTATTGTCTCAGTGTTTTTCTTCATCTTAAGGTATGTTATGCTATCTCCATCCTTGGATTCGTGTTCTTAAAGATGTTATGATCATGCTACCGAGAATATAGTACCATAGGTGACTTATTCAACCAAACATCATGTTTAGAGGATGGGATGATTATGCTTGAGTTATCTTTGTTAATAACAATATAGTTGGAGTCTTGTTACGGCAAACAATAAGAGTAGTGTTCTGAGATTGATAATCCGTATCGAATGGTGTTGCAATAATAATCGTAGGCTTGGTATGAATATCACTTTTGCTAAACGGACTTAAGAAAAGGATCATCGAAGGTTGTATCTTTTCTTATAAGTTAGATTGGTTAATTAATCTTCATGATGAAGTTTGAATGTATTGATGATATTGGTAACAAGTATATCAAACTTAGATTACCCGAACTACGTAAGAGAATTTCTAAAAAAGATTAGAGTATGACATCATGATCATATGCTTATCCTTGAAAGTGGAAAACACTGAACATCATTAGATCATTCAAGTTTGCATGAGTGTAACATGTATGAAGACAACGTACGTTAAACACTGAGAATTTCGTGCAACGAGTCAGTCGTCTGATTAGGGAGGATACTGTCAGATGCATATCTAGAGTGCACTAGGCTCTGTAGCTTACGTATGCTAACGGGCATACTTAACGTACGCTACGTTGGGTACGTAACGTACGTTATATCATCAGACGAGTCAGTCGTCTGATCAGAGAGAAAATGTCTAATGTATGATTATCATATACTAGGCTTCATAGCTTACATACGCTAACGAGCATACTTAACATACGATATGGTTGGTACGTAAGGTACGTTATGCAGATCAGACAAGTTACGTTTTGTTGAACTTTCGGCCGTAACTTAGGATGTTAGATGTTCATACGTTAGTTATTCGACGTAAGATGAACTCTATATTATTTATTCTGTTTAAGGTTCGAGCTTTGCAACGTGTTAGATCGAGAGGGTGACCTTCGAGTGTATTGATACCTGTCAGAGTATTATTCTTGTCATTGAATCGAGGCAAGTACTTTAATTTTATTTGTGCGTATTAATGTCGACTATGTTATTGTATTGTTGCGTACTCGTTAATCGTCCACCATGCATTGGTCCGATAGGATCATCATAGGAATCTATAGCTGTGTGCGCAAGATCGCTGGACAGGTATTGACACCATGCGTTGGTCCGATGGGATCATCATGGGAATCTATAGATGTGTGCGCTGAATCGCTGGAATACCACGAGTATACTGAGATTGATATGATGTGCTATGTGTTGCTATTATTTCTAGTTGTGCGCTAACTAAACCACTAGCGCACGTTATGATCCGCTCGTAGCGTGCGCTATGAGTTATTCCATTTCAGTCCATACGTCGATGCAAGATGGCGATCGGTACCTCTCTAAAGGTAGCATCGTCGGAAATTTCCACTTCTTCGAAATTGAGCTTGTGACTCGGATCGTAGACATATTTCCTTAACTAGGAGACGTGAGAGACGTTATGCACTCCATCCAGATGCGGCGGCAGAGCTAATCAGATACGCAAGCTTCCCTACCTGGTCCAATATCTCAAATGGGCCTATAAACCACGGGCTTAACTTGCCCTTTTGGCCGAAATGCTGGATACCCCGCATAGGTGATACTTTGACCCAAACATAATCCCCGACTGCAAATACTAACGATCGCTGTCGGTTTTCGGCATAAGATTTCTGCCATCTCTCTGCTGTCAACATGTGCTTTCGAACGATAGAGATCTTCTTAATGGACTCCTGGATCAGATCTAACTCGGAAACCGCGGTGTCAGAAGCATCATCCCAGCATAACGGCGACTTACATCTTTGCCCATACAGGGCCCCAAACGGTGCCATGCCTATGCTTGCATGCCAGCTGTTGTTGTACGAAAACTCCACCAATCCCAGATGCCTAGCCCAATCCTTACTCCAATCGAGCACACATGCCCTCAACATATCTTCCAAGGTTTGAATCATACGTTCGGTCTGTCCATCCGTCTGAGGGTGATAAGCCGTGCTAAAATGTATTTGGGTCGCCATAGCTTTGTGTACGGCTTTCAAAAAGGAGACACATATCTGGTGTCCCTATCCAAAATGATGGATAAGGGAACGCCGTGCAGCCTCACGATCTCCCTGATGAAAATAGCGGCCAATTGCTCTGTCCCGGTTGTTTCTTGAACAGGAATGAAATGTGTCGATTTCGTTAATCGATCAACAATGACCCAAATTGTATCCTTTCCTCCCACCGCCGTTGGTAGCTTAGTGACAAAATCCATCGATATACTCTCCCATTTCCACTCCGGGATGGGTAGGGGTTGCATGATTCCAGCTGGTATGCGGTGTTCAATTTTCACTTGTTGGCACGTCATACATCGAGCGACGAACCTAGCAAATTCCCATTTCATATTTTTCCACCAAAAACTCTATCGCAGATCTTTGTACATTTTGCTCTCTCCTGGGTGAATAAAATAGGGAGTGGAGTGTGGCCCCTTTAGTATAGTTTGCTTCAGCCCGTCATTCGGCGGAATACAGATCCTATTCTTGAACCTCACCAAGTCACCCTGGATCTTATAGTCAGAAACATCTCCTCCCTCGATTCTTGCACCAATCGCACATAATTTGGGATCCTCCATCTGTGCTAGACGTATCTCGTCTAGTAAGGACGAATGTATATTGATTGAGCAAAATTGTCCTTGCCTACGTTGTATCCATACTTCGGTACTGCTTCTCCTGATGTCTTGCTGCAGTTCGGGCTAAATTGTTATGCTGGATACCATCATTTTTTATGTAGTTTTCCGACTAAGAGCATCAGCTACCACATTGGCTTTCCCAGGGTGATAGGATATTTCCACATCGTAGTCTTTGATTAGCTCCAACCAGCGCCTCCGACTCATGTTTAATTCCCTCTGAGTGAAGATATACTTCAATTTCTTATGATCCGTGAAAATCTTACAAGTAACTCCGTAAAGATAGTGCCTCCAAATCTTGAGGGCATGCACAACTGCGGCTAGCTCCAAGTCATGCGTCGGGTAATTCACTTCGTATGGCCTCAGCTGTCGAGATGTGTACGCAATAACTCTCTCATTCTGCATGAAGACACACCCCAGTCCATGCTTAGATGCATCCGTGTATATAATGAATCCTTCCATTCCCTGCGATAGCACTAGCACTGGAGCCGTAGTCAGCCTACTCTTGAGGTCATCAAAGCTCTTCTGACAGTCTGTAGTCCATACAAATTTGGTGCTCTTTCTCAGTAGGTTCGTTAATGGACGAGCGAAACAGGAAAAAGCCTCGACGAATCTTCGATAGTGTTGCTGCCCAAAATATTTATCCGAAGATTAAATACTGCTGGAATAGACGGACAACAAACAAAGTTGCGGGAGCACTTCCGAGAGAATATGAATAAACACAAGATTTGCCCGATTTGTTAGGCCCGGGCTTGAATGCTCTCACGAGATGTTATTAATACAAATATTTGTGGATACAAGTATTAATGTGAGAATCTAAGTACAATGAGTGTAAAAAGACTCTGTTAATCCAGCTCTTGAGCGAAGCTTGGTGTTCTTCGTCCCTGCCGATCGTCTTCTGTATGAGAGAGGCTGAGAGAAGAAAGAACCAAAAGATAGTTGTTGCCAAGAGTAGGAGAAAGCCAAGTGTGTATGAAATCTCATGGGTGTTGAAGTTCTGAAGCCTTTCAGGGAGTAAAAATTCGGCCTGAGCTCAAGAAGTTCGGTCTGTGGACAAGTGCAGGCTGCCTTCTATTTATAGGGCTGGAGCCTTGTCTTCTCAAGGCGATCGCCTACCGGCCAATATAATAATTGGTCGATCTACAGACGGCCAATAAAATAATTGGGCGATCGTCCTCAAGACACACGGCCGCCGCCTAAAGTCCAAGATACTTGGCACCACTGCGGGCGTCCAATGAGGAGCCAGCACGCGTCCGGGGTCACTGTCACATGCGGTCCTACTGACACCTTTTGGAGGGCCTGTCGGCTGGTGGGAAGATGCTGACAGGCTGTGGTCACCGATCCGTGATATGCGGATCTTGTCTCGGCACTGCACGTGGGGTCTATCCTGAGGCTCGGCCTTTGCCGACTGGATGACTATCGGCTTCGAGCGGCATGAGGCGGTCGTCTCTAGCTGGTCACCAAAGGTCGGCATCGGCCAGTCACTGAGGGTCGGCTTCGGTCGGTCACCAAGGGTCGGTCGCTAGGCGCCGAGAGATGATCGTCCGCTAGTCGGTCGCCAGGAGTCGATCGCCAAGTATCTAGAGACGATCATCTTTGATTTCGATCTCTCGGCACCGAGACTTGTCCTGGGACCTTCGGTTGGCCGATTTATCTTGACTGCCGGGCTAAGGCTAGGTCGCCTGGTCGCTGGTCGGCAGTTCTGCCTTGGATGCTCGGAAATGGCTAGGTCGCCCGATCTCTAAGGCGATCGCCGGTCGGAGAGTATAATTCTCGACACAACAATTGCCCCCCAGCTTGCTCCGATGTTGAAGACATAGGGCGAGGTGGTTCTTGCTGGCGATCGTGTAAGATGAGGACGGGCGATCCGTTGAGCTGACTTTGGATTCGGAGTTGGGCGATCTGGTCGATTGGATAGCTATCTTTCGGTCTTGTACCTGCAAAAAACAACATTGGCCGATCCCCCTCAAAAACTTGATGGTTTCGTCGTTTGAGGAATCGTGCACAGTCGCGGAGTTCGATGGACCGACTCCATGAACGTGTCTTGTGCGCGAAGATATTGAGTGTCTCGTGAATCACTTTATTGTGAGGGTCCTCTGTTAGGCTGCGCCTCGCCTCGTATTTAAACGAAGGGCGTGCGGTCTTGGTCTAGAGGAGTCCTTGCGCGGGGCAGCGTCGGATTAATCAACTCCACTTTCGCGGCTTGTTAGCTCTGCTTCCACCTCGGCCCGCCATGTAGATGGCGAACCTCGACGGTGTATGTTGAGACGGGGGTAGTGGCACGTCGCATTGTCCGGTTTCACCATGTTAGATGATGATCCTTTGAGGGCGGGCGATCGTGTCCACTGATTAATTTTGGAGGGCCCTCAGACTACGCCGGCCTCGTATTTAAACGAAGGGCGGGCGATCTTGGCCCAAAGGGACCTTGCATGGCCGAAGCAGCCGGTTCCATCGACCACCAGGACCATGGCTTTATGATGTGCGGTGGAGGCGATCTCATGCCTTAGTCCGTCATGTTAGATGCTGAACTGTTGATGGCGACCGAGTCCTACGGTTTTGGGTGATGTAGCTTGATGATCGGCGATCGGGCTGGAAGACTGGTGATCGTCGCTCGGCTTCCGATCGCATTATTCATAAGTTGATACTGGCGATCGGGCGGGAGATCGTCGTTCGGGCGCCGATCGCGCTGTTCAAAGGTTGAGAAGAATCCTTTGCCTGGCCAGGAAGTCTGCGGCCTTAGCTCGGAAGATCGCGTAGGTCGCGGGTTGGTCCTTCGTGAGATGCCTGAACATAGGCGAAAGACCATGAAATCCTCCTAGGACCGCGTAGAGGGCGATCTCATCGCTTACGGGCTCGCCGTTGAGGATGATCTCGTCTACCCGATCGATGTAGTCCGAATCGGACTCTTCTTCGCCTTGCTTGATTCGCATCATGCGATGGGGACCTTCTGGCCGGGCGACCCTGGTGGCGAAGTACGCTGTGAAGACGTTCGCCAGCTGGTTAAAGGAGCCAATGGACCGAGGTGGCAATGAGGTGTACCACCTCTAGGCGAGGTCGTCCAGTGTTATAGGGAACATTCGGCACCTGGTTGCGTCTGATGCCCCACACCCGGTTATATAGATGTTGAACTTGCTCAGGTGCACTTTGGGGTCCGATCTACCCTCGTACAAAGGTGTTTGCGGAGGAGCGATCTTGTGCTGCACGGGGGCGAGCTCGATCTGGACCTCGAGCGACTCGCTCGGCTCGGCGATCATCTTCTTGGAGCCTGCCCCGGATTACAGGAGCGTCTTCATGTCGTCGAGCTGGCGTTGCATTGCGGCCATTGCCGTGACTCGGTCGCTCGCGGATCGGCTTTGGGAGCGGGAGCTGAGGCGATTGTGTACCGATCTCCTGACTCCACTGCTGCCGACCTCGGCTATTTGGAGAGGGGGTGCCAGACGGCTGGGCTGCCTTCTGGGAGTCGGGTAGGCCGAGCTCCTGGTGACGGACTCAAACTCCGCCGTCTCGTAGCTGGGGCCGGACTGCCCGGTCTCTGTGACGGCCGCCGCCTGTGCGATCGAAAACAGAGGTGCCCCGGCTGGCGAGCGCCTCTCCTTGCGGATGAGAGCCTCCTGGCGATCGCTCGGCCAGTAACTCCTTGAGCTTCCGCTTGGTCTTCCGGCGGATGGCCGAGGGGGTGATAGCGGGAGGCACGTCGAGAACACTCTGTCGCTCCTGTAGGACGGACATGGCCTCGTCGATCTGTTCCTTGGTTCGGAACTGATCGAGCGAGAGGCTTGGGCCGCCCGTCAGGGGCAGGATCGAGCGTCTCGGACCGCGGCGGCTACCCTCCGCCGTCGGCTGTGGCTTGGACTGAGACGGAAAGAGGCGTCTGGTGGGCTGGCCAGCGGCTTTCTTCGACGCGGAGGCGGAAGACATGATTTTTGAAAGATTTCTTTGAAGCGCAGCGAGTGTCACTTCAAGTATATGCCCCGAGAACAGTGAGTGTTCTTCGAGGCGGTAGGAATCAAAATTTGAGGGTTAGATCCCCTTCTTCTAGCGCCAATTGTTGCTGCCCAAAATATTTATCCGAAGATTAAATACTGCTGGAATGGACGGACAACAAACAAAGTTGCGGGAGCACTTCCAAGAGAATATCAATAAACACAAGATTTGCCGGGTTTGTTAGGCCCAGGCTTGAATGCTCTCGCGAGATGTTATTAATACAAATATTCGTGGATACAAGTATTAATGTGAGAATCTAAGTACAATGAGTGTAAAAAGACTCTGTTAATCCAGCTCTTGAGCGAAGCTTGGTGTTCTTCGTCCCTGCCGATCGTCTTCTGTATGAGAGAGGCTGAGAGAAGAAAGAACCAAAAGATAGTTGTTGCCAAGAGTAGGAGAAAGCCAAGTGTGTATGAAATCTCATGGGTGTTGAAGTTCTGAAGCCTTTCAGGGAGTAAAAATTCGGCCTGTGCTCAAGAAGTTCGGTCTGTGGACAAGTGCAGGCTGCCTTCTATTTATAGGGGCAGCGGAGCCTTGTCTTCTGGCGGGCGATCGCCTTCCGGCCAATATAATAATGGGGCGATCGTCTGCCGGCCAATATAATAATGGGGCGATCGTCCTCAAGTCACACGGGCTGTCGGCCTAAAGTCCAAGGCAGCTGCTGGCAGCCAGCTGTGCGGTCCAATGAGGAGCCAGCACGCGTCCGGGGTCACTGTCACATGCGGTCCTACTGACACCTTTCGGCGGGCCTGTCGGCTGGTGGGAAGATGCTGACAGGCTGTGGTCAACGATCCGTGATATGCGGATCTTGTCTCGGCACTGCACGTGGGGTCTGTCCTGAGGCTCGGACTTTGCCGACTGGATGACTATCGGCTTAGAGCGGCATGAGGCGGTCGTCTCTAGCTGGTCACCAAAGGTCGGCATCGGCCAGTCACTGAGGGTCGGCATCGGTCGGTCACCAAGGGTCGTTCGCGAGGCGCCGAGAGATGATCGTCCACTAGTTGGTCGCCAGGAGTCGATCGCCAAGTACCGAGAGACGATCGTCTTTGATTTCGATCTCTCGGCACCGAGACTTGTCCTGGGACCTTCGGTTGGCCGATTTATCTTGACTGCCGGGCTAAGGCTAGGTTGTCTGGTTGCTGGTCGGCAGTTCTGCCTCGGCTGCTCGGCAATGTCTAGGTCGCCCAATCTCCGAGGCAATCACCGGTCGGAGAGTATAATTCTCGACACAACAGATAGTAACCCGCCAATCCTAGGAAACTCATTACTGTCTCGATCTTTTGTGAATCGACCTTGACGCCTTTTGCCGAGACAACATGTCCGAGAAAAATTACCTCCGGCATCTAGAATTCGCACTTGAAAAGTTTTGCATAAAGTTGGTGTTGCCTCAGCATGCTCAGCACTTGCCTAAAATGTTCCTCGTGTTCCTGTCGGCTTCGAGAATAGATCGGGATGTCGTCAATAAAAACCACCACGCACTTATCGAGGAAATCAATCAAAATTCTTTATATCAGTTCCATGAAAACGGCTGGGGAATTAGTCAACCCGAATGTTACCACTATATACTCGTAATGCCCATGTTGTGTCGAGAATTATACTCTCCGACCGGTGATCGCCTCGGAGATCGGGCGACCTAGACATTGCTGAGCAGCCGAGGCAGAACTGCCGACCAGCGACCAGGCGACCTAGCCTTAGCCCGGCAGTCAAGATAAATCGGCCAACCGAAGGTCCCAGGACAAGTCTCGGTGCCGAGAGATCGACATCAAAGACGATCATCTCTCGGTACTTGGCGATCGACTCCTGGCGACCAACAAGTGGACGATCATCTCTCGGTGCCTGGCGACCGACCCTTGGTGACCGACCGATGCCGACCCTCAGTGACTGGCCGATACCGACCTTTGGTGACCAGCTAGAGACGACCGCCTCATGCCGCTCGAAGCCGATAGTCATCCAGTCGGCAAAGGCCGAGCCTCGTGATGCACCCACGTGCAAGCAGCGAGACAAGATCATCATATGACGGATCGTTGACCATAGCCTCACAAGATCTTCCCACCAAATGTGCCCGCCGAAAGGTTTAAGAGGGACCGCATGTGACGGACTGACGCGTGCCGGCTCCTCATCGACCGCACACTGGCCGCCAAGAATGCTTGACTTTAGGCCAACAGCCCGTGTTACTTGAGGACGATCGCCCCATTATTATATTGGCCGGCAGACGATCGCCCCATTATTATATTGGCCGTAAGGCGATCGCCCGCCAGAAGACAAGGCTCCGCTGCCCCTATAAATAGAAGGCAGCCTGCACTTGTCCACAGACCGGACTTCTTGAGCACAGGCCGAATTTTTACTCCCTAAAAGGCTTCAGAACTTCAACACCCACGAGATTTCATACACACTTGGTTTTGTCCTACTCTTGGCAACAGCTATCTTTTGGTTCTTTCTTCTCTCGGCCTCTCTCATACAGAAGACGATCGGCAGGGATGAAGAACACCAAGCTTCGCTCAAGAGCTGGATTAACAGAGTCTTTTTACACTCATTGTACTTAGATTCTCACATTAATACTTGTATCCACGAATATTTGTATTAATAACATCTCGCGAGAGCATTCAAGCCCGGGCCTAACAAACCCGAAAATCTTGTGTTTATTCATATTCTCTCGTAAGTGCTCCCGCAACTTTGTTTGTTGTCCGTCCATTCCAGCAGTATTTAATCTTCGGATAAATATTTTGGGCAGCAACAGCCCATACCTTGATCGAAATGCAGTCTTAGGTATATCTTCCTCCCGAATCCTCAATGGTGATATCCGGACCCTAGATCGATCTTTGAAAACACAACTGCCCCTTGTAATTGATCTAAGAGGTCATCAATTCTTGGAAGTGGATAACTATTTTTGATAGTAACCTTATTTAGCTCCCTTTAGTCAATGCACAAGCATAGAGAGTTGTCTTTCTTCTTAAAAAAAAGTATCGGCGCGCCCCACGATGAGGTGCTCGGGCAGATCAATCCTTTCTCCAGCAGATTTTCAAGTTGTATCTTTAATTCCTTCATCTCGGCTGGTGCCATCCTGTAAGGTGCTTTGGAAATAGGTCTCGTCCCCGGCTCGAGTTCAATGGAGAGGTGAACTTCTCGGTGCGGTGGCCGCCCTGGTAGTTCATCGGGAAAGACATCTAGAAATTCATGCACCACCGGAATGTTTGCGATCGTAAGTTGTGCAGTATCCTCCTAAAGAACATAACACCAATAGTACTTCCTTCGAGAGTCGCAGGAGACTTTCGATGCGAGAAGGCTGAGAGACCCTTTCGTACTGAAGTATTCTCGTCCTCTGATAACATGTGTGGTACCGTCATGAGCCGTGATGGAAATAGTCAAGTGGTAGGTATTCAAGACCATCCTGTGCAATGACATCCAGTCCATACCTAATATAATTTCTTTATTCTAAAGCGGGAAGACCATAAGATTAGCGGTCCAACTATGATCATTGATGAAGATCTGACAGTCTCGAACCTTTAGATCGCCGTCTATTCTACTACCCTCGGGTAGTTTAACAGTAAAGGATTCACAAGGTACACAAGAAATATTTAAACGCTCAACACATTCCACAGATATAAACGAATGTGTGGCTCCGGTATCAAATAGTACATGCACTGGCTGAGAGTTAACAACAAGGGTACCTGAGATAGCTGGCGAGGACTGACCATCCGTAGCCCTCAACTCAAATACACAGGACGGCACTTACTCGGAAAAGGATGAAGTACCACTGCCGCGCCCACGGCCTCGTCCGGTACCGTGTGGCGGTGGTTGAGTCTGGTGGGATGGAGCTCGGTATATGGAAATGGCAGGCGTCCTGAAGGATTACACAGAGCCTCGTTGACTCGGTTGGGAAGCTAAGTTCTGAGTGGGATTGGCCCGCTAGAAGTAACGAGACATGTGTCCACTCTTTCCACAAGTGAAACATTTGGTAGCCGACTTCGGGCACCGATCCTTAGTATGTCCGGACACGCCACAATTCAAGCAGTCCCTACGGTAAGGCCGATCAGATGCACCCTTCTGTTGGTACGAAACTGCTGACTTAAAAGAAGATGCAGGCCTCGAGTTTGTTTTGTTGTTGCTCCCTAACTGAGCTGATGTCTTTGCTTCTTCGAGTTATGTCCGGTGTTGGTATTAACAAAAGTACCGGCATATGTTGTGACCACGTCTTCGTATGCCCTCAGAGTCGTGTAGTGGAACCCGGCGGCATAGCATTGTACATCCTCCGACAACCTCTGTACAAGGTGATATATTCGTTGCTCTTCTGACTGAACCATTTGCGAGATGTAACTTAGATCGGTTCGGTAGGCCTGAATGATCTCTGGTACTGGCATATTCTATGGTACGGCACTAATTAAGTCTCGCACGCGAGCGGTTCGGGCTGATCTGGGACAGTACTCGCTCCGCAGTAGTCGTGCAAATTTGGTCCATCCGACCACTCGGTCCTCTGGCCTGTAAGTCCTTTACCATCGGGCAGCTGTGTCACGGAATTGATTAACCCTGAGCGGCACCTTCCGGTTCTCTGGGAATCCGATCACTTCGAAAGCAGTCTCCATTTCATAAATCTAGTCGTCCATGTGTTTCTCCCCTGCCCCGTTAAACAATGGAGGCCTAGCCTTCAGCATCTCTCCCAACCATCAGTCTCTTCCTGCATTTTCCTCCACATTGATGACCGGTATCCGTTCCACCTGATTGACCTGAGGAATTCCCATGGCGATAGCTTAGGTAAGGGGCCTGAATGAAAGCCGGGTCCATGCCTTCCAGGTTGTTATTCTGGCGTTCCGCCTCCTGATCGTTTTGATTAATTGGTGGCGGCTGGTCCCCAACAGGATGGGTCTCGGCAGTGTTCCTATCCCCATCGTGATTTTCGGCGGAACCCTGAGCATCATTCACCACCTTCCTAGCTCCTCGGCGTGCCATTACTGAGAGTATTAATCTAAAGCCAGTTCCACACACAGTTTACAATTAAATGTAGTTTCTAGACAGAAAACACACATATCACTTACTTTGCATTCCCAAGAGGAGTTACGGTCGCTTGGGGTGTTGGACTGGAATAACTTTGAAAATTAGGAGAAATTTTATTTAAACCAGGAGCCGTCGCTCCGATACCATTTTCTGTAACACCCCCAAAATCTCCTGAGGTATTACAGTGCCGTGAATCCCGTGCGGGATCCACAAGTCTAGTTTAGGAAATAGACATTTTAAAGAAAATGCAAAAAAACGATAAGTCCATGGTTATATATCATGAGCCGAAAGGTTTTAAGAAGAAACATAATTCGAAGTTCGATTATTACATAACAGAGGTTTTAAAGATCAAATTTAATTTAAGCAGCGGCAAGAGTTTATTCCAACACTGTTCAAGTCTGACCGGACCCCTCCGGAATGTCCTGCACATGATCAACAAATTTACCTGGCACGACAATTCATGCCAGTTAACCAGGGTCAGAAAATGCGTACCAATAACGATTATTAGCAATGATATACACAATTTTACCAAACACAGTGCCACATAACCAACAGAAAATATTTCACCACACGACCGACGTTGTCTTTCTCTTTTTATCACATAAACCCCAAGGTCGCAACCAAGGGTCACGAAAGCATCCACACGGGAATACCCCGGAACGTAGGTGCCCAATTTGGGTCTTATCCCCTAACTCATTTCCAGACGGTTACCATACAGGTTTTATCCCCAACACATCGGCCCATTTATAACACATTCTTAGAGAAAGACAACCGTCGACATTTCATCAACAATGGCACATTCATGAATACAAACATTTGAATAATATTAACATTTCTCGAGCAAGATTTTACTTGCCTTTGATCCGGCGGTAGGTGCCTTATGATAACTGGGATCTTCCACGCCCGATCGAGCTTAACCTAGTCACGTAATATCCGATTAACACCTCGTATGGTTCATGATGAATAGAACTAGTTTCCCATCCCTTCCCTAATCGGGTTTCTAATGTAGTCTTAATTGCCAACACTAGTATCGTGCTTCTAAGTTCACAAGCAATACGTATCACTATGTCGTTCAATTCTACGGTTAACGTTAGCTACATCAATTTCTTCAACAAGATTATCCCAATCATCATTCGGTTAGCAACAAACGACTATAACATAATTGAATCCCATAACTTCTAATTCAATTCTATATTCCGAGTTCTTCAATCGGTGGATTACCATTTTACACAATTATTTCGGCGTTTGATTCTCAATTACATTAATACTATCGAATCAATTCCCCTAGTTAATTTAACGTTGATAATCATGTGACAAGAGTGGGTTACGACTAGTTTATCAAACAGTCATGGATTCCTACAAAATTCTCCTACAATTCATTCTTCGAGTTTATATAATCCCGATATAAATTTAAATGGAAGTTCTTGCATGTGATTGTTACAACAAGTAGTATGAAAACGAAATATACGAACAATGATAATCCCGATTATTACAAGTTCATCCGTTTAGATTGTCTACGAGATTTAGCAAAATATACCCAAGTACCCGTATTACAACAAGTAATAATCAACAACATTGAAGAGATTACTCCTAGGATTGATAGGCTTACCTTAGTAGATGAAGAACAATGAAGAGAGATGACGAATCAACAAGAATTACGAGGAGGAACGAAGAGTGGCTTGAATGACTTGGATAATCTTCACCGGAGCTCAAGAAATCACCTCCTCTATGTTACTTAAAGTGTATGAGAGGCCAAGAACCGAGTATAAGGCTGGGAAATGCTCCAAGAGTGTTTTCATGCAGGGTTGAGGTCGAGAAAATGAAGAGGGGAAGTGTCATTTTATAACACTGGATCTCGCTAACGTACGTCAATGCTTTAGACCTTACGTACGTAAAGGTCGTTACGTACGTAATGTTCTGATGCTAACGTGCGTAAACCCCGTCCAGAGGTCACTGACTGAAATGTGCCCATCTTTTGCGTACATAAGTCGGTATTACGTACGTAAGGCTCCAGACTGTAGCGTACGCTAAGCTCGGCGGATAGCGCACGCTATGAAGGGTTGACTCGTTTGTCTTCTAGCTCGCCGAAAGTAGCTCAATCCGCGTCATTAGGAAGATTCTGATCGGGAGACCAACTCAACCGTTACGTACGTCAGCTAGCTACATTAAAGTACGTAATACTTAAATTTTAGTGTACGTTATGCATATACTATAACGTGCCTTAGACATTCAATCCCTTAGCCACATATCACATTTTAACCATCTCGGGGTGACCATCCTTCCCACTCGTCAACAATTATCGGGGAACAAGAGGTTGGCCACCGTTATATTCGCACCGACGATCGTCCAACGGTGTCAAGGCATGTCACCTCCATTTCATCCACATCGCACAATTGTATATCATTTAATGAAACAATTATGTAAAAAGAACATCACATTACAAGAAATCACAGTACAAGGTAATCAAGCATGAAATACCGGTGGTATTACATATGATGGGCAAACTAGATTTCTTTCTAGGTTTGCAAGTTAAACAGATGGAAAATGCAATTTTCATCAATCAAGCCAAATATACCAGAGATTTAATCAAGAGATTTGGAATGCAATCAGCCAAACCAGCAAGAATACCTATGAGCACAAGCACACATCTAGATGCAGATGAAGGAGTCATATCAGTGGATCCAACCCACTACAGAGGACTTATTGTATCACTCCTTTATCTGACTGCAAGCAGACCAGACATATCATATACCATGGGAGTATGTGCTAGATTTCAATACAAGCCAAAGCAGTCTCACCAGAATGTAGCTAAGAGGATAATCAAATACCTTAAGTCTACAGTCAATGTTGGACTATGGTACCCTAATGATGATAACTTTGAGCTACCAGTATACTCAGATGCAGACTTCGCAGGATGCAAAATTAATAGTAAGAGAACCAGTGGAACGTGCCAATTCCTAGGAACCCGACTGATATCCTGGTTTAGCAAGAAGCAGTTATCTAACTCCATATCAACAACAGAGTCAGAATACCTAGCTGCAGGTAGCTGTTGTGGCCAGATTTTATGGATCAGACAACATCTAAGAGACTACAACATTATTGCAAATGAAGTCCCAATATGGTGTGACACCAATAGTGCAATTGCAATAACCAACAACCCAGTATTGCACTCCAGGAGGAAGCACATTGATGTTAAACATCATTTCATAAGAGACCATGTGCTTAACAAGAGAGTCAGAGTAGAAAGAGTCAGCACAGAATACCAGGTTGCTGACATATTCACCAAACCTTTACCAGAAGAAAGGTTTTTGGAGCTGAGCATGGAACTTGGATTACTAGATTGGGAATCTAGTACAGACGTAAAAGCTAGCTGAGCAGATCAGACAAGAAGACGAAGGCCAGACGAAGAAACCAAGCTGATCGAGACTACAGGCAATACTCACATGATGCAGATCAGTCAAACAAGTGAAACGGTCAACCAGCTCAGTTCTCTATCCCTGACCGACTCTTAAATATTATTTATCTACACGCGGCAACTACACTTTCACACGACCTCCACAATGACCAATTATATCCAACCGTCGTTTTTCAAATTTTCAAAAGCTGGACCACCGATTAATTTAATTTAAATTTTAAAATCTAAAAAGGTGGACCACCGCTTAAATAAATGAATATTAAATTCCAAACGTATCTTCATTTTTCCTATTTAAAGATGGGAAAAATCATCTCACAACTTTACCTTCTTCAAAGCACTCAAACCTTAGTTTTCAAAAGCAGAAATCATTTTGAATTTTCAATACACTCAGAAACAAATTTCTTGTGCAGAAATGGAATCGTACTTCGATGGAGTGAATCTGAAGGCTGTGAAGGACCATATTATTTTTAGTCTTGTAATCGATTTCGAGGGGCTACTCGAAACTAATCTGGACAATGACGTGTATGGCATCATCAGATCCATGAAGATGAATGGGATTTACCCATTCCTGAGTATCAGCCCCAAATTTCTCTACAAAGAGGCTGTTATCGCATTCTACAAGGAAGCTAGAGTTCTGGAATCGGGCATCAAGAGCTCAATCTTTGAAGAAGAAGTGGAAATCACTCCACAAACCATCGTAGAAGCCTTCAGGATGAGATCTCGAGGCATGGCCATGGAAGCATTGAAGCAGAACGCAGCCGACCTCTGATTGAAGATCAAGGCTGTTGACCTGCCGGTAAAACTGAAGTTAACTGCAAAGAGGAGTGAGCTGCGGAAGGAATATCGCTATACATTGGATATTACCAACAAGATAGTGATGGGTATGGCTGGCAGCTACGATCAGCTATCATCAGCCAAGTTTACGGTTATGGGAGCCCTAATTCAAGATGAGCCGATTGACTGGACTGACTATATCTTCAGACAATTGGTGCGTGAAGTGAATAAAGCCCAATAGCTAGATGATGAGAAAAGGTTCAAGACCAAATTGGCCTTTGGGACGCAGGTCAGTTGGATTCTGGAGCATTTAGGTCTTGCGAAGGGAAATGTAGATCCCTTCCACGTTAATAAAAGACTTGGTCACCTAGACCAAGAAACTTTGAGAAGATTAGGGAGTGTAAGGAAGGCAGCAAAAATTCTGGAGAAAATGCCCATAAAGCCTACACCTTACAGATACCCCTCTAGATCAGACGAGTCTGATGAAGACCAAGCTACAGCCCGCGACTTATCTACAGATCAGTCTGACTCAGACTCAGACAACACTCCAATAGCCTTCGTTTCAAGAGAAGTGGACCAGCTCCAGGAGATCCATTTTTGATCCAATCCTCACCGGAACCCTCCCCCAAGAGGCCCATACGTCTAATCTTTGAAGAGGAAGAGCAATCAGATCACCAATCTGCACCTGAACCTGCCCCTGCAGATCAGATGCAGATCATCCCTTCACCAGTTCTTATTTCTGACCAATCAGACCTTATTGCTGAAGAGATCCCTCGGATCACCCTGCCAGACATGACTGAAGAAGAAGAAGCTGATCTTATGATCAACATACCTGGTGCAGGATATTCTCTCAATTTGCTGGACATCAATCCTTTGGGGCTAACAGTGGAACAACTCCAAGAGGTAAAACAAAAAGCTCTTCAAGTATCTTTCATAAATGTCTATGATGAATGGAAATATTTCAAATCACTTCCATTCTCTCAATTGCAAATCCTTATAGAAAACAGTAGCTGGGATCTTCCCCAGGATACAGAGCAACTTCTCATGAAATTTTGTCATGAGACTGACATATTTTTAATGCTCAAACCCAATTGGTTTTTGTCCAATTTTAAAACCAACATGGAGAAATGTGTTTTTCTAATAATGGAAGGTGTCCTGGCTGGAACTGTTCCTAGTTATGGGGATGGGAGTGGAGAGAAGAGCATAAGGATTGAAGAAGTACAAAAAGGAGAAGAGTCTGAAAAGGGAGAAGTTGAAAATGAAGAAAAAATTATAGTTGAAGAAAAATGAGAGGAAGTGAGAGAGGAGGAAGAAGATGAAAAAGAGGAAGAAAATAATGAAGTTGAAAAACATGAAATTGAAAAACAATCTGCTAAATATAAAGAGCTAGAAAAGACAGAAGAAATGGAGGACGAAGAAGAAGATGATAAGGGAGCAGAAGTTGAGAAGGAATAAAAAGATAAAAAAGATGATGATGAGGAGGAGGAAAAGAAGGATGAAGAAGAGAAAGAACAAGAGGAAGAAGAAAATGATGAAAAAGAGAAGGAATAAGAAGAGGTAGAGGAAAAAGAAAACAAAGAATAAGACAGAGAAGATGAGGCTGGAGCACCTGCCCAAAACCCCAGCTCAGATGATCAAGAAGACAGATCGGGGACTCCAGACAATACCCCATCTGATCAGCCGCCTGCAGACAAGGGTCTGCAAACAGGTAGGTCAACTGCACACCTACCTGCAGGCGCAGAAAGCTCAAGTGAGCACTCTCCTCAGGCATCACCCATCTCACATGTGATGGTTGACCTGATCCGCAAAATTGTCACAGAAACTGTTGGGGAGTTGCTTGCCACAGAAATCAAACCTGACCTACAAGTTGTTCACACCCTAAACACCAAGCTGGACACCTTAATACAGAGAGGTGTACCTCCCCCTCCCACAAACTACAGGATGCCTCTTGGCATGTCAGACTGGATGATAAGATTTGAGAAGCAATTGACTATGCTAGTTGATGCTGGCAAAAAGGGGGAAGGAAGTAAGCAAGGGGAAGGAACAGCTCAGAATCAGGTTGAGGCGGTTAGACAGGATCTCAGATCCAAAAAGTGGCAAGATATCCCCTTACTTGAAGCTAGACCATCAATCCTAAGAAGAAAGGATGTAGTCGATCCTGAGCATATTAAAGACCAGCCTGATCTGAAGAAGAAAAGAACAAGGCAAGGAGTTGAGCGCAGATTCGAATAGGAAGGCAAACAACTGTGGCCGTTGAAGAGTTTTTACCATCAGAGTTTAGGACTGTTTGGGTGGATGCCAGGAAGGAGTTCACAGAGAATTATTATCACTGGGAGATACTCCAGGACAAGGAAAGCTCCCCTCAACAAATTTTCATAAACTATATGGACACCAGATGGACTACTCTTTGGAAACTCGCACTTAAATATGCAAACAACTGGGATGCTTATCCCATGATCCCGGAATTCAGAGCAGAAGAAGCTCTTACCAGATTAGATGGAGAATTGGATGAGCTGGAGCTGCAAGAAGAAATCAGAGCACTGTGCGAGAAGAATAATTTTTCAACCACAGACGAGAAAAACTTTACCTCCCAGATCATAAAAAGGAAGTACGTACTCGAACCTATCTTTAAGATGCCTATTGGAGCCAAAGTATATAGGCCTCCCAAGCAAACTATCCGCATAGGCAGAGGCAGATAGGATATGATTTATTGTACTTGTACTTTTCATGTAATTTTTTTAAAGTACTTGTAAGTTTTCTATATTTGCTTTATCAATGAAATCTATGTACTTGTAAACAATACCAAAAATTAATATAAGAGTCATTTGAATGACAACCTTAGTTGTCTCAAAACAAGACTGATTTTAGTTTGTGTCTTGCACTTGACTATGTGCAGACATGTTCCTCATTTCAATAATTTGCTTAAAGTTTTGCCATCATCAAAATAGGGGGAATTTGTTAGTAATACTTGTTAGATTTTGATGATGTCTTCATTGTACTTGTTTATTCAAATGTATGTCTATTACTTGGCAAATGTAAGGAAGAACCAAGTGAGTATCTTCCATATGCCAAATTATGTTAAGTTAGATACTTGGCAAAATGTAAAGAAGAACCAAATGAGTATCTTCTATAGGCCATTTAAGTTAGGCTTAAAATAAGCCAAGTACAAAGTGCAAATAAAGTACATCAGAGAAGTTTCGGTCAGACAAGCAACATCAGAGAAGTTTGACCAAACACTGCAGAAAGCCGAGCCACAGTCAAGTGAAAATCAGAGAAGTACTGGTCAATAATTTTATCAGAGAAGTTTGACCAGACTGCAGTCAAGTGATCAGACGGAGCCCAAGTCATCTTAATTTTGACCATCAAGATCAGTCAAGTTCATCAGGTCAGAAGACTTCAGACAAGTCGTCTGATTAGAGAAGTCTCGTCAGGACATCAGAGAAGTCATTGTCAGAGAAGACCGATGACAGAAAAGTTTGACTGCACATCCGACAGATTGACTTAAAGAGATCAGATAAGTCATGTCTGAGTAATCAGCCAAGTAAACCTGTCCACGTCAGCATTTGTTGAAAAGTCAATAATTACGGAGAGTCACATGCGGGCGATAAGGGACAGATTGGAGAGATTCCTGGAAGGATATGAATTAAATAATTTATCTAGACCCACCTGTTGTGTCAATAATTTACACTCTCCGACCGGCGATCACCTCGGAGATCGGGCGACCGAGTCACTGCCGAGCAGCCAAGGCAGAACTGCCGACCAGCGACCAGGCGGTCGAGCCTTAACCCAGCGGACAAGCTAAATCGGCCAACCGAAGGTCCCAGGACAAGTCCCGGTACCGAGCGATCGACCTCAGATACGATCGTCACTCGGTACTCGGCGACCGACTCCTGGCGACCGACTAGCGGACAATCCTCTCTCGGAACATGCCGACCGACCCTTGGTGACCGACCAATGCCGACCCTCAGCAACTGGCCGATGGCGACCTCTGATGACCAGCTAGAGACGACCGCCTCATGTCGATCAGGGCCGATGGCCATCCAGTCGGCAAAGGCCGAGCCTCAAGACTGGCACCACGTGCAAGAGCCGAGACAAGATCCGCGAATCTCGGATCATTGACCACAGCCTGGCAGAATCTCTCCACCAGCCGACAAGCCGCCGAAAGTTGTCAGTAGGGCCGCATGTGACAGTGATTCCGCCGAAAGCTGTCAGTAGGGCCGCATGTGACAGTGACTCCGGACGCGTGCTGGCTCCTCATTGGACCGCCCAGCTGGCGCCGGCACCTACCTTGGACTTTAGCGCGACAGCCCAGGTGATCGCCCCATTATAATATTGGCCGGCGGACGATCGCCCCATTATTATAATGGCCGGAAGGCGATCGCCCACCAAAGGACAAGACCCGGCTGCCACTATATATACAAGGCTCCCTGCACTTTGATTCTTCTTCAACTTCCTTTGGATTTCACACTAGACAGAAGCAAAACACCCAGCACTTGGCTATCTCCAACTCTTGGCAACAGCTATCATTCGGTACTTCTTCTCTCGGCCTCTCTCATCAAGAAGACGATCGGCGGGGACGAAGAACACCGAGCTTCGCTGAAGAGCCGGATTAATAGAGTCTTTTTACACTCATTGTATTTAGATTTCTCTCATTAATACTTGTATACACGAATATTTGTAATAATATCATCTCGCGAGAGCATTCAAGCCCGGGCTTAACAAACCCGGCAAATCTTATATTATTTATCTTCTCTCGGAAGTGCTCCCGCAATTGTTGTTTGTTGTCCGTCTTCCAGCAGTATTAATCTTCGGATAAATATTTTGGGCAACAACAATTGGCGCTAGAGGAAGGGCTCCAACCCTCAAATTTTTATACTTACCGTCCCGAAGAACACTCACTGTTCTCGGGGCAGATACTTGAAGTGACACTCACTGCACTTCAAAGAAATCTTTCAGAAATCATGTCTTCCGCCTCCGCGTCGAAGAAAGCCGCTGACCACCGGCTGACCCTGCCTGGCCCCACCCGAGCCGCGGCCCGATGGTGGAAGGCGCCGCCGCGATCGAGACGCTCGATCCCATCCACAGGCGGCGTTCGAGCCTCTCGCTCGATCGGCTCGAACCAAGGAACAGATCGACGAGGTCATGGCCGCCTACAGGGGCGACGGAGTGCTCTCGACGCGCCATCGCTATCACCCCTCGGCCTCCCGCCGAAGTCAGCGGAAGCTCAAGGCGCATCGCTGCGATCGCTGGGAGGCTCTCGTCCGCAGAAGAGGCGCCGCGCCGGGCACCTCGTCTTCGATCGCACGGCGGTGACCCGACTCGCGGCCGGGCGTCCGGCCCGGCTACGAGACGACGGAGTTTGAGTCCGTCACCGTGAGCTCGCCTACCCGGCTCCCGAAGGCCAGACCTGTCCGGCTCCCACTCGCCAAATTGCCGAGGTCGGCAGCAGTGGAGTCCGGAGATCGGTACACGATCGCCTCGGCTCCCGCTCCCAAAGCCGATCTGCAAGCAACCGAGCCACGGCGATTGCCGCATTGCAATGTCAGCTCGACGACGTGAAAGCGCTCCTGGAATCCAGGGCAGGCGCCATGAAGACGATCGCCGAGCCAAGCGAGCCGCTCGCGATCGACATCGAGCCCGCCCCCGTGCAGCACAGGATCGCTCCCCCACAAACACCCGTGTACGAGGGGCGATCGGACCCCCAGACGCCCCTGAGGAAGTTCAACATCTACATGACCGGGTGTGGGGCATCTGACGCGACCACGTGCCGAATGTTCCCTATGACGCTGGACGACCTCGCCCACCGGTGGTACACCTCATTTCCACCTCGGTCCATTGGCTCCTTTAACGAGCTGGCGCACGTCTTCATGGAGTACTTCGCCACCAGAGTCGTCCGGCCTGAAGGTCGCCTTCGCATGATGCAAATCAAGCAGGGAGAAGAAGAGTCCGACTCGGACTACATCGACCGGGTAGACAGGATCATCCTCAACGGCGAGCCCGTAAGCGATGAGACCGCCCTCTACGCGGACCTAGGAGGTTTTCAGGGTTTTTCGCCTATGTTCAGGCATCTCACGAAGACCCAACCTACGACCTACGCATCCTTCCGGGCTAGAGCCGCAGATTTCCTGGCCAGGCAAAGGCTTCTTCTTAGCCTAGGAGTACCGCGATCGGCGCCCGAGCGACGACCTCCAGTCTTCCAGCCCGAGCGACGACCTCCAGTCCTCCAGCCCGATCGCTACTATCCAGCAGAGCCGGAGGACTCGCTCACCGCCTACAGTCCATCATGAGGCACTAAGGCTCGCGATCGCCTCCACCACACATCATCAAGCCATGGTCCTGGCCGTCGATGGAACCGGCTGCTTCGGCCATGCAAGGTCCCTTTCGGCCGAGATCGCCCGCCCTTCGTTTAAATACGAGGCCGGCGTAGTCTAAGGGCTCTCCAACATTAATCAGCGGACACATTCGCCCGCCCTCAAGGTTCACCATCTAAAGATGATCTACCCGGACAAAGAGACACATGCCACAACCCCCGTCTCAACGTACACCGTCGAGGTCGGCCATCTCCATGGCTGGCCGAGGTGGAAGCAGAGCTAACAATCCGCGGGCATGGAGTTGATTCATCCGACGCTGCCCCGCGCAAGGACTCCTCTAGACCGAGACTGCACGCCCTTCGTTTAAATACGAGGCGAGGCGCAGCCTAACAGAGGACCCTCATAATAAAGTGAGTCACGAGACACTCAATGTCTTCGCGCACCAAGACACGGTCATGGAGTCGGTCCATCGATCTCCGCGACTGTGCATGATTCCTCAAACAAGCGAAACCACCAAGTTTCTGAGGGGGATCGGCCAATGTTGTTTTTGCAGGTACAAGACCGAGAGATAGCTAGCCAATCGACCATGATAGCCCAAGTCCGAATCCTAAGTCAGCTCAGCAAAGATCGCCCGTCCTCATCCTTACACGATCGCCAGCAAGAACCACCTCGCCCCATGTCTTCAACATAGGAGCAAGCTGGGGGGCAATTGTTGTGTCAAGAATTTACACTCTCCGACCGGCGATCGCCTCGGAGATCGGGCGACCGAGTCACTGCCGAGCAGCCAAGGCAGAACTGCCGACCAGCGACCAGGCGGCCGAGCCTTAACCCAGCGGACAAGCTAAATCGGCCAACCGAAGGTCCCAGGACAAGTCCCGGTACCGAGCGATCGACCTCAGATACGATCGTCACTCGGTACTCGGCGACCGAATCCTGGCGACCGACTAGCGGACGATCCTCTCTCGGCACATGCCGACCAACCCTTGGTGACCGACCAATGCCGACCCTCAGCAACTGGCCGATGGCGACCTCTGATGACCAGCTAGAGACGACCGCCTCATGTCGATCAGGGCCGATGGCCATCCAGTCGGCAAAGGCCGAGCCTCAAGACTGGCACCACGTGCAAGAGCCGAGACAAGATCCGCGAATCTCGGATCATTGACCACAGCCTGGCAGAATCTCTCCACCAGCCGACAAGCCGCCGAAAGTTGTCAGTAGGGCCGCATGTGACAGTGATTCCGCCGAAAGCTGTCAGTAGGGCCGCATGTGACAGTGACTCCGGACACGTGCTGGCTCTTCATTGGACCGCCCAGCTGGCGCCGGCACCTACCTTGGACTTTAGCCCGACAGCCCGGGTGATCGCCCCATTATAATATTGGCCGGCGGACGATCGCCCCATTATTATAATGGCCGGAAGGCGATCGCCCACCAAAGGACAAGACCCGGCTGCCACTATATATACAAGGCTCCCTGCACTTTGATTCTTCTTCAACTTCCTTCGGATTTCACACTAGACAGAAGCAAAACACCCAGCACTTGGCTATCTCCAACTCTTGGCAACATCTATCATTCAGTACTTCTTCTCTCGGCCTCTCTCATCAAGAAGACGATCAGCGGGGACGAAGAACACCGAGCTTCGCTCAAGAGCCGGATTAACAGAGTCTTTTTACACTCATTGTATTTAGATTTCTCTCATTAATACTTGTATCCACGAATATTTGTATTAATATCATCTCGCGAGAGCATTCAAGCCCGGGCCTAACAAACCCGGCAAATCTTGTATTATTTATCTTCTCTCGGAAGTGCTCCCGCAATTGTTGTTTGTTGTCCGTCTTCCAGTAGTATTAATCTTCGGATAAATATTTTGGGCAACAACACCACCTATGAAGACTTTAGACATTTTTAAATTAAAAGATTCGGGGCTTCCACGTGAAAGTCTTCACAACGGTGGGAAATGGGTTAAAATAAGGGAATCCAGCCTTGCAATGTTCAAAAAGAAAAACAAAGAAGTCTACTTCTCCAACGAACGGATTTGTTACAGATTTGCAATGGCTATGAAGAAAAGCTCTAAGGATTGAGAAGCTATAAATATCTGAAGATTTGAAAGAGCAAAAGTACGATGCGAACTATACTCTCAAGCAATTAAAGAAATCAAGCGATCAAGAAATCTATAGCATCGTGAAGAGCAGCATTCACATTACACATACGGAGAAAGCTCTTAGTTGGAGAATACAAAATACACTTGTCTTAAAATCTTAGTACGGGGTACTTCACTTGTTGAAGTTGCACAACTGATAGGCATCCAAGGATTTGGAGATTGAGTGGTGTTAGGCAGTCAGAAAGGAGTTGCAAGGACAGGATTTCCACTGGTTGGAAGTTGTTGTATCTAAGTTGTAGAATCACTGTAATATTTATCACTGGTTGGAAATTATAGTGGATTCATCTCCAACTGGTTTGGATAAAGTGGATTAGTAGAGGATTACCCCATCTCTGAGACCACTATAAATTGCCTGCGTACTTTACTATTTTAGCATAATACCTAACTGCTGCATTCATACTTTTTTTTTTTTTTAAACAAAAACCATGAAATATATCAAACAAGATTAGGGAGGCCTATTCCCTTACAAAGCCGATAGTTCTAGGGTGGCGAAGTCCCAAATAAAGCCACAGAATGAAAAAACGATTATTACGGGGTGCCAAGACCCAAACGAATCCGCCACTAGCTACGAGCAATTTTCTTGTTTTTTCCGAGATTTTTCTCCCTTTTGCCGTTTCTTGCTCACAACCGTTTGAAATTCCATATCTATCTCATTTCTCTGAACAGCGGATTTATCCGGTTCCATCATTATGGTTACGACCCGTTCCTCAGCCTGCTGAAGCTTCCCGGAGATGGCTTTCGCTTTTTTCTTAATTTTTTTCTTCTTGGGTAATAAGATAGGCTCCGAATTGAACTTAGGGCAATCACCGTCCGAGAAAAAATTCTTCCCAACAAAAGTGTTAGGCCTGAAATAAGATTCATTACAAATAGTCCTACAGTCGGCCTCGACTCCGGAATCGTCATCAAACCGCTGTAAGGAGTGATAGAGATCCATTTTAATTTTATGAACATTCACTGGATTGGATGTTGGATTATTGGGACCTGGAGTAAAAGTAATCAAGCCTGTCGAGTCTAAAGAAATCGAGTCCTCCAAAACCGCACCATAGAGTGGACGGCTGACCTGACAGCCGGGCTGATCGGGAGCCAAGGGGCTGATCTGGCCGCATTGGTCATTCCGAACCGCGGCCGGAACCTCATTCTTCGGTATGGGTTTGTCCAATAATCCATTATCGAATTTCACGCTAGATGGTTTGTTGAAAGATTTGCAGCTCTCCATATTATGCCCCAGATGCTTGCAAGATAAACAATAGATAGGCATGTTTTCATACTCTACCGGTTGCATCCTAATTTTCCCACCAAGCCTAATTTCAATTTCCGGTAAGCTTGCTTGAGTTACATCTATTTCAATACATACCCGTGGAGTGGATGGCCGAGTTAGTGCGGCCGTGGCACTATCAATTCGAAGCGGTTTTCCTATCACGGAAGCAATTTGAAAAAGGCTACGTTTATCGAATAAATGGACGGGAAGGTACGGAAATAGTACCCAAACCGGAGCAAATGGGGACTCAACTAAAGGATCAAAATCGGGAGTCCACTTAAGGATACGCATTGGAAAACCGGCTATAAACCAAACTTGGCGGCTCCAAAGGCGAGTATAATCTTCTTCACATGAGAGCCGGATCAAAACATGCTTGTGTTCAAGAAGAGCGATCGAAAAGGAACCTTTTAAATTTAGGTTCCCCATTATGGACTTGAGAATTTTCATCGTAGGGAAACCATGCGAGAATTTTCCAACCAAAGTAAACTCAAATGGAGTTGCAAGTTCATCAAGTTCTTCTATCGAAAATGAGACGACTTTATGGCCCTCAATTTCAGAAATATGACCGAAGTTACAAGGAACATCATTATCATAAAAACTCTTGTGGAAAGATGTTTTAGCTTTAACAAAATTCCTTCTAGAATCGGCCGGACCTTTTTTTGATTTAGCATCTTCATCACATTCCTTTGTATTGCTAACAACATTAGCATAGCTACGCATTGGACCAGTTTTAGGAGGCAAAGAGCAGTGCAGATCAGCCACGAAGCCGCTGGAAACAGACTGCTCAGGAAGCAATTTTCGTTCAGGACTTTCCTCAGCCACCTTGAGCGCATCTGAAGTTTGGCAATGGGTGGCAGCAGCTGGTACTAGATCTCCACCCGAAAACAAAGGCAACAATGGCGAAGGGTCCCCGTCCCTGCAGATGGACGGTCCACCCTCAACCAATTCATGGATCGCAACATCTACGACATTAAAATTCTGACAAGGGATAGCCAAATTACCTTGTGCAGGCAACAAAATCGGGCAGCCCGACACAAGCCCAGGAGGGGCGACCTGGAGATCGGCGTTCACCATTCCCTGGGCATCACGGAAATCCTTTGGATTCCCTTTATTTCCGGCCATGAGTCAGTGGTGGATTTCGGAATCCCACAGGCGGAAGAGTCCCGCTGGTAGAAAAAATCTGGGCGCTCCGCAGAAGCAGATTGCTTGAAGTTGGAATAGGAGAAAGCCCGCCGGACAAGGCAGCGGACAGGATAAAGCATCGGCTACAGTCAGGCAGTATGTGGGAAAAATCGCCGTGAAGGCATGTACAGAGCAATCGGGCGAATTTTCTTAGAGAGAAGGCAGAGAGATTTCCCTAGAGAGAGAGAGCGACATTTTCATAACTGCTGCGTTCATACTTAATCTTTCATTGTTCATATTTCTGTATTCGTCATCAGCTGACTTCCGCATTTATATTATATACAGACGACTCTAAGTCATCAGTACCATCAGCTGAGAAACTCCTTAATCCTTCTTGGAAAAAGAGTTTCAATAAGTCTATTCACCCCCCCTCTAGAGTTATTTGTGAAGACTTGTGACCTACAAGTTATTTCTCCTAACATGATAAAACTTTTATATATGTCTCATTACAGTGAGAAGCTCAGTTTCTCGGTTAACGGAGATCGATGTGCTGAATGACTACAAAGTGATTTTATTTGTTAATTGCATTTTTGAATTACTTTCACATATGAGGATTCACTCCATATCATAGTTAACTCACTATGTTTAAAAGTATTAAACATATTAAATTATCTCTAAGCACAGGTGGCAAACATATAAGTACTAATAGAGTCACTGACAGGTCTATCATAGGTTAATCGGTTTAACCCCGAAGCTTAGTGGTGTGTGTTGAGTAAATTTAGATATATGAATAAAGTACATAAATTTTTGTAACCTAATAAAACGCATCAAATATTTGATTCTCATCAACATTATAAATGAATCAATTTGTAGTTGCATACGGCATCACATGTTAAGTATATAGATATGTCACTTCTCTATTCGTCCCAGTTGCGGTCGAAACCAATTGAACTTATATTTTATTTTATCATCATCATCATCATATCATATTGATAAATTAGCTCTTGCATTCTTATCTATATTGTTATAGGCACGAAGGTTCCAAAAGTTTCATAATAAACTCCCTTATTAGCATTTTTAGCGTTTTCTGCATAGCAACCGATTTTAGACAATAAAAACACACCTTAAACTTCTACAAAATTAGTGGACCGATCATTCATACCCTAAATACGATATATAGCTATTAGGAACCGGTTCAAACCAACCAGGAACCAGTCTATAACTACTTGAACCAGTCTAGTCTTTCAAACATGATTTATGGAAGCTATTTGAGGGTATGTTTGGTACTTCACCCTCAAAACCGCCTCTCTCAATTAGATAAGAGATGAAAACCGACCCCCAACCATCACTAACACTTTGAACTCGGCCTAGAAGCATCCATCTCGGAAAAATCACCAAAAATTCAAGAAAAAACATGAAAACAGCAACACCTCATATCCTTTGAGAATCAAGGTGACACTACGCCATAAGTGCTCATATGCAACGCATATCTCTAGTGTTGCAAGGAAAAGTATTGCAATAGCCCTATGATCTTTGGTCTTTTGCAATACTACTCAATTAGTGTTGCACTAGACCAGAATGCACTGTTGCAAAAGACGTTAATGCAGCAGCAACCTAAATTGTTGGATTATACGTGAACTTAAATCGTTGCAATAGACTAAATCATCTTAACAGTTACGAAAAATATTTTAAATATTTTTAAAAAAATATCGTCAAATTTAAATTTTACAATAAAACAAAATAAATATTTGAATTTGTTTAATTATTTTATAACGGATTTTTATAAGAGCACATATAGTTTTTTACTTAAAAAAATTTCGGATTAAAATTAATAAATTTAAAAATAATAAAAAAGAAAATAATTCCTTAAAATTATAATAAATAAAATATATTATATGAATACCTATATTTTTGGTTTGAAAATTATAATCTAAAATTAAAATAAAAATTGAATTTATACATTCAACTCTTTAAAATATAATAAGAAATACTCTCTCCGTTCCAGTCTAAGTCGCTCATCTTTCCATTTTAGGTGTCCCACTCTAAGTTGCTCGTTCCATTTTTGGTAAGTTCATGGGCCCATTAAAATAATTAAAAATTCATACAACTTTAATATTTACAATAATTACCACTCAACTAATACACTTAATATCTCTAAATCATATTAAATTAGCCCATAAACCCATTAACATGATTGGGTCCATATTACACCACCTAATCTGATCCAATACAACACCCGATTCACGTCCCATTCTCAAACCCTATTTTCTGTTCTTGAGATAAGATTTATTATTCACTCTTTAGGAGTGGATCGTGGCCTCTCGTCTAGATAAACCCGATGATTTTGGAGTTCGTTTTTCTGGAAGGACCATTGTCAGACCAAATATGCCTTCTGAGAAGCGAAGCTTATCTGGTATCATCATCTCATCTCCTCTTCCTTCCAACCCTATTATGGTCCGATTTCAAGGTGTCACTACTCTCTACGTCGTCGTCTTCAATGTTTCTAAGGATCTTGCAAGTGATCGATTTCCATGGATTCTCCTTCCCTTCAATTTTTGTTGAACGATTTTAGGGTTCTTATCCTTCTCCTTCCCGTTCGATCTGTTCCATGGGTTATCCCCGGCGTACAGAGCTCTCCGACGATAGAGCTTCCCGGCGCACAGAAGTCTCCGGCGATAGAGCTTGCCGTCTTCCCCTATTTGCTTCCTTTTGTGAGTTTATCAATTCTCTTTTTATTTTTATTTTTTCAAGGACAGTAACCTTTTTGTTTGATTTGAAAACATATAACTTTCTTCTTCGATTTGAAGAACAGTAAACATTTTATTCTTTCTGTAAAAAAAAGCTTTCCTGGTGTCATATATATTGGCACTGTTGTTGATGTTTGGTGGGATGATGGATAATGGGAAGGAATTGTAGTGAAGATTTTTTTGTTAATAAAACCTTGAAGTTAGATTCTGAAAACTGCAAATCTGCGGGAGATGCTCATTTCAATTCATCAGTCTTAAATTTAGTTATGTCTAGATGAAAATGTTTTGGATTCATTATTTCTTGTTCACGTTCGCTTGACTTAAAAGGTTAAAAAAGTCGACATGAAAGACTCCCCTGTATAAAGTAGGTGGTCGAGAGTAGATGGGTTGAGTTGAGTGCAGTATATGAATGCATGTAGTTTTGATTTAGTTGATTTTCGCTTCACTTCAATTATAGACTGTAATAAATTTTTTCCAATATTATTACATTGGAAAAAACTCGTGCAGATATTGAGATCAAGCCTGTCCCAAGGGAGCAAACCACCATTCAAGACATGCAGGAGGTAACCTTGTATCTTCAGCATTTATCTTACTCTATTTGCAGTCAATTGCTATCTGGGCGAATCATCCGAACTTTTTGTGAAGCAACTTTTGCTAGGTTTTTCAGGGTGATGGAGCACAAAAATCTAATCCTCTCCTTGACTATTACTATTTAAGAGACAATTTGGAAGACATTGCTACATCTTCCTCTGAAAAAAAGGTTGATTTTTTATGAATATTTTTTAGTAACAAAGTTAGTTTGGTCATGTAGTAATCTTGTTACAAGAATGTTTTCGATATGACATATCTTTCATTTGTGATTTGATAAAACTGAAGGATAGAAGTTCCAGAACCAAGGATGTGCATGATGGTTACATAACCAAGGATGGAAAATTGGTTCTTAACTTCTTGCAATCCATACATGCTGCTGAGGAAAGGCAAGCTGAGTTGGACGCTCGTTCTTTTGCTGAAGAGAAGAGAGCAATAAAAGTTAGTAAATGACTTGCAATTTTTTTTTTTTATATTTTTATAATTGTAGTAGGCAAAAGGTCTAGGTGCCTCAGTATTCAGTATATATTCACATCTCAATTGTTTCATGAGCAATTTATGGACTTCTTAAGTACCATGATACTGAGTTGGTCCATCGTTCTTATTAGTTTCTCATAACATGTCATCTACTCTTTAGGAGAAGTATGAAAAGGAACTCAAGGATGCAAGGGTCAGGGAACTCATGTATGCTGAGAGGGAAGCCATTCTGGATAAGGTTTTAAATAAATTCTTTCTTATGCCATTAGTTCCTTTGGATGTTACTCAATATACAATATACATACATCATTGTGTTCTTTACTCACTATCCAATCTGTTAAAACTTTTTTATTACAATGGTTTGTTAATTTACTTGCTCTACTCGAGTAAGCAGTATATATGATATCTATCTGCAATTACATTCCTGATTCTTATGGATGAAAAGCATCAGTATAATTCTCATTGAGATTTTTTCTTCTTTGTTTTCTTTCCATTATTTCTGTCCTACATTGAGCAATTATCCTGGTACTTTTAAAAGTGTGTTTCTTTAGAGTTTGTTCTTAACAATAATGGTTGAAAATGAAGAGAATTCACACCATTTATTTAAATGAGGCTAACTAAGTTAAGTGAATTGCTATTTCAAGAAACATAATGTTGTGGAGAATATAAAAGGAAATAGGGGCATTCTACTTGGACAGCAGGAGAAGCATCTATTTGATCAGCAATGTATTGCTTTTGGGGAATTTTATGAATTGCACTAATGCTAAACTTTAATTTTGTTTTGTAGGGAGCCAAAGATGCTAAGAAAAAGAAGTTTACACGAGGACCGAGAACCCGTTCGCGAGCGAATGCAACTGCAGCTGGGAAGGAACCAAGGAACACAGGAACTGAAAATGAGAAGGAAATGACAAGTTCATACCGTGCACCAGCTCCAACATGCAGGAACCAAGAATTGTTAGTATAAGATTTGGTAGATAGTAGTTGCAGTTGGTATTTTGCGTCAACTGTTTCTTGGGATGTTGGTATTTGGTACTGAATGGCAGGATATGAATATTGGATGGTATTTTATTTGTATGGAATGATGTACGTACAAAATGGTTATTGCGAAATTTTTATTTGAAGTGTTGCATTTATATTTCAGTTATTATTGCATATTCTCAAATTAGTGTTGTATATTTTTAAATTAGTGTTGCATATAACAACCATGTTACTGTTGGGTATAAGAATAGTGTTGCATTATGTCTGGTGTGACCCACTGCTGACGTGGCAAAAGGCCCACCGCTGACGTGGATGAAGTTGGACGCACTCCTGACGTGGCCAAAGGGACCACTGCTGATGTGTCATGGTTGTGGGGCCTGCTTTTCTAAAATGTATTCTCATCTAAGCCAACACTATTTTTTGTTGCATATATTTTGTTTTGTGTTGCACTATGTACATAATGCAATACTTTTCCTCTGTTGCATTAGAAAAGAAAAGTGTTGGATTAGAGGTCAAATGCCATGTGATCAGATGCAACACCCACAAAGTGTTGGATATATCAATTTCTGGCCTAAGGCAACAGAAAATGTGGCATAATGGAGTTTAAATCACAAATGGTCCCATAACTATATGTCAAAATAGATTCAGTCCCAAATTTAACTTTTGCTCAATGTTAGTCCCAATTTTTCTGAAAATGTCCAATTTACATCCCAAATTCGTCGGAAACTAAAAAACGGTGACGTTTCCGATCACGTGAGACACGCGTGCCGGCGAAAACTGGAATTTTCCAGTGTAGTAGATGACATGGCATCCATGTGTATTTTTTAATTTTTTAATTGCCACATCATAAAAAAAACCCTACCTGAATGTAAAACACGACTTCCCCAAACATAATTCACGCAACTTCTCCATCTACAACTGTCACTCCCCCCCAGTTTCACAGTTCACGTTCTTCGCAAAACATTTTAGGGTTCTTCGCAAGAAATTTTAGGGTTCTTCGCAAGAAATTTTAGGGCTCTTCACGAATATGTCGCAATCGAGTGGAAGCCCAGGAACAGTCAAATGTCATTGTCGTCGAGCAGCAATTCTTGTTACTTCATGGAAGAATGATAATATTGGTAGAAGATTTCTAGGGTGTGAACGGTATCCGGTAAGAATATGCTTATTATTGTTTGTTCATCTCAATTCTTTTAAATTTCTTTCTACTGAAGTTGTTTGTTTATATAGAATCATGGATAGTTGTTGTGATATTTCTTACACGCAAGTGCACGTCATCGTTTACAAGTAATAAAGTGATAAGTAGAGTATCGTTCCCACGAGGACTGAATCTCTAACTACCGATTTTTGTGTATTCCAATTTTATTTGAACAATCGAATTTGGGTTTTGCGATTAATAACTAAAAGAATTATTAAAAGACTAGTAGAAAACGATAGCTTGAATAAAAGAAATCAAATGATGAGTAAGTCTAGGATTCTGAATCCACCTCTGTTTATCCGAATTTACTCTCGATTATCCATAATAAATAATTTTCCCAATTTATTGAAGGCGGAGATTGCTAATATATTCTATCGCCTCTACCGAGGTCAATAGATTTATCTAAAGGCGAATAACGCACTCTATCCCTAGCTGAATTAATTCGTCAATAGGCGAAAAGCATAAAATCTCCCAAACGCCACGTAGTTCCTATGAGTATATTCCTATCTCACAGAATAAAACGGTCCTCACCAATAGTTCCTCACCAAATCTCCTCTCCCGATTCGAAGTGAATGATTAAATCAATACAACTATTGGCCAGATAATTGCATGCATTAAACACAATTGGTAAAACTCAATAAAAAGGTAATTAATTGGATAATCTCAAGAAATTCGTCAAAACAAAGGTTTCATCAAAACCCTAGATTAGGGCTTTAGCCTGACATACTAATAATTGAAAATACAGAATAACTAAATGAAAGCATAAAAAATCAAACGCAGATGAAGCTCGGACTCCTCCGTTCTTCAGCTTCCGCCCTCTGCCCTTGAAGTCTTCTGCTTCCCTCTTCTTATGCCGTCTCCAAGCTTAAGCTCCCCCAAAGATTCCAGATCCAAAAGATAATTAAATAGGGTCTTAAACCCTATTTATAGCTCAGCACATCTCCAAATCGCGTCCGTATCAGTCGGTCGAAAACTGGCTTCGAAAAGGTCCAAAATCCGCATGTAAAACCAAAAACCGCCAAGTGTGCCGCGGCGCACTAAACCTGTGCCGCGGCACATCGCCTTCAGCTGAATGCCTGGGCGTCAATTAATTCTTCTGTGCCGCGGCTCACTGGTTGCCAGGCTGCAGAGTACAGCTTTACTCGCGCTTGGCCGGTGTCTTCTGCACTGCTCTCGCTTCCTTGTGCCGCGGCTCATAGTCCAGATTTTCCGTTTTCGCCCGTTTTGCCTCGTTTTAGCTTCCGGACTTCAATTTCCTGTCAATCATACAAAATTAAGGCATTAAAGGCTCATTTAGACAATTTCACTTTCCAAAAATACTACAAAATAATGATAAGTAAGCGTATAAAAATACGCCTAACAAATACCCCCAAACTTAAGCCTTTGCTTGTCCTCAAGCAAAAAGAATTGAATTCAATAAAAGAATGTCGTGAATCATCGTGCAACTCATAGTGTTCAACCTAATCAATACTATCCTGTAATTCTCTCTAAATAATACAAGTGTCATAATAGCAAGCTGCCCTCAGAATAATGATTCCGCAAAGTAATCAAGTTCAGTCCTAATCACTCGTTCATGAAGAAAATCCAGCTCAAAGATTAACAAAACGTGAGTCAAATCGACCATCAATATGAAAGGCTAAAATAAACAAGCTAGTTCGTCCCGTTCCACAGTCTAATGGCACAATTTTCACGAGTTTCATAACAAATAAACCTCGGACAGTATTCCCTTATATATATGCTCAAAAATTTGATTCGAGTTGACCACTAGGTTAGGATCTCGGGATGTTTCATCGGGATAATCCTAGGGTGGAACTTCCATTCTCGTGTATTGGAAAACCGTTTGACGTAAAAGACACTCATGGGGCACATGGATGCTTCTAGTTACTAAGTTCCCGTCTACAGCGGAGAAACAACTCGAATATATAATTTCCGCATGTCCGAATCAAGGTTTTCGTTTTACGCGAGAGTAAACAGCGGGTCACGCGAATACCCCCGGTTACTAGGCTCCCTATCATTGGCACATGTGAAATATCTAAATCACTAGTCTAATCAGGGTCGTTGTTTTACGCGAGAGTAAACAACGGGTCACGCGAATACCCCCGGTTACTAGACTTCCCTTCATAGAACAACATTATCTCGACTGCTGGGAAAAACTGACCGACTCTAAACTCAATCTAAGTTCCAACACGACTAATGAAACAGTACGACTCACTATCCGGAAAATGTAACCAAACGTATTGACGGTGATTTTAAAACAAGTATGTATCGTCTCTTATTTGCCAAGACCTCTACAATCACGAAAAATTTTGGACCTAAATGAATACTAAGCGTAATGAAATAACTGACTACAACTCGACTAAAACTCGACCGTTTCTTCAGAGAGAAAAACAGTGTCGTAACATCAGTATCACACAAATAGAAGCACGAAAAATTCATGAATAAAAGAAAACTAAGACAAGCAAGGCTATCTAAAAAAAAAAATTTACGCAAAGTAATGAAAAGTGCAACGAAATAAAGTACAGCAATGAAATAAAGTACAGCAATGAATGTAGCAACTGAAAGTAAATCCCCCCCCCCCCCCAAAACTTAGGACGTACATTGACCTCAATGGAAAAAAATGATATGCTATAAAAGTAAAAGGTCAAGTACTCCCCTCCAGTCTGCTCAGGAGATGGTGCCGGCATCATCCGGTGAGGAGGGTGGTGTGGCTGGCCGGGCGGGTGCTATAAATGGCCCGTCGGGATGCATGATATGGGTCGTCCATGGGGCGAGGTGCTCCTGATGATAAGCTTCCCTCGCAGCCAGACGCCTCGCCTCTCGTCGGCTGGCCCTGCGGGCCTGCTCTCGCATCTTGGCTCTGATGGCAGCAACAACGCTCTCCCGCTTCGTCCGCTGCTCCTCTCGCATCGCAGCCATCAAGCTCTCCCTCTCTCTCCTCATCTCATCCCTCTCTCTCCTCGTCTCCTCTCTCAGCTCCTCTCTCTCTCTCTCCTCAGCTCCTCCCTCTGATCCTCTCTCTGTCTCCTCAGATCCTCCCTCAGCCCATCAAACAACTCCTGCAACCTCGCTCTGTCGGGTGGCGGGCCGGCATCTCCATGTGTCAACAAAAGCGGCTCGGGGGACCCCTCGTGGGCCTCCTCTAGCAGAAATCCTCTCCCCCGAGCGTGCGCCGGCGCTCCTCCCCACTGGTCAAAGTGCGATATGATGCGGTGGTCGATCGGGGCCTGGGGGGCAAGCATCGGCTCGTCGTCTGACCACGTCAGCCCGATCACGGCACAAAGCGCAGATGAGAGAGGGGTGCTTCAACCCCGTCTTGGCCCCCCCTGGATACACTGGAAGATAGATCGGACCAGGATGGGGGCCACATCAAAACGCAACCCGGAAGTGATAGCATAAAGTGTCCGGGCGTGGGAGAGAAAGATAGTACGGATCTAGGAGGTGGGGTCAATGCGTGCGCAGATAAAATAAAGCCAGGCACGCCCGAGCCGGCTGAGGCGCGAGCTCCTGAAGTGAAAAGTGGAAGAACCCTGTGCTCGCTGCTCCCAGTCGGTATCGGGCTGTGCAATGGTCTCGAGCAGGGCCTCCTTCGTGAGGCTGGTCATCACTCGGTCATAGGCCGACTCATCAACCATCGGAAACCCAAACAGCCTCCGAATAGCAGCCGTGGAGAATTCAACTGTAACTCCTCGGACATCCACCTGAGTCCGAGACTCTAATGACGGCAACGTATGCCCTGCCCGAATGTGCTTCAGCAGAGCGCTGGCGTAGAACTCCTGCACAATCGAGAAAACCGCTGGCTCGGGGGGTGCAGCAAATCTGGCCCACCCCATCTCATCAATCATAGTGAGCAATTCCCCGTCCTGAGGAGCTGGAGTAAAACCCCTATCCGGAATAAGCGGTCGTGGCCGGATCTTTTCATTGAAGATCTTGTGAATTTCAGGGTCCGAAAACTGGTGCCCCTCCGATTCGGCTCGACCACGAGAGGTCTCCACTCGAGTAGGGGATGACTGGGTCCTAGCTCTCTTGCTCAGCTTCTTTGTTCTCGCCATAATCAGTCCTGAAAAGTACAACACGAGGGTTTATTCACGCAAACAATAATAACAATGATCTATGCTCGGCTAAGGATGTCCAGTCCAGAAATCCCGAATTTAACAGAATAGCGCATACGTGAGAGAAGGATGAAATTGGACTTAAACGTTTAACCTGGATGTAAGGGTTGGGCTTGCTGTAAATTTAGAACGTAAATGTTGCACGAAAATTCAAAAGATTGCTTTTCCAAAGAAAACTTTTCACTAAGGCAATTTATCAAACACCTTGAGGGCACGTGTTTACTTGAAGAATAAACATGGCTATAGCTCGATTCAACCCCCAAGAACAGAAACATAATTCAATCATTATCAACACAACACACTCAACTCATTCACATTCCAAACTAACCATGAAAATTTGATTAAAACTACCATGTTATCCTCTAAACAATCCTAAAACTTTTTGAAGGAAAATAACATGTTCAATCCATCCAAGGCCTAAACACTTTCAAATTTAAACCATAAGCAAGTAGAGATTAAAGATTGGAACATACCTGGATTGGTTTTGTGAAGAGTGCAAGAAGAAATCGCAAAAAAAAAAAAAAAAAAAAAAAAAAAATTGGACGAGTAATTCGGCCGATTCGCGCGATGGGGAGGGAAGGAGAAGGGAAGAAGGCGTACCTGGTATGGCCGGCCAACTGCGCGTTATATGCTACCTGGCCCTTTCAGATTCCGCATAGTGTGCCGCGGCACAACTAAAGTGAGCCGCGACACAGGGTACAGTCCCTTTTACCTGTGTTCTCGTGTTGTCGTGTGCCGCGGCACAGATTACGTGTGCCGCGGATCAGTACTCAAGTGTGCCGCGGCTCATTTATGCCGTGCCGTGGCACAGGGTACAGTTAGTTTAGCCTCCCATTACGATTGATGTGTGCTGCGGCTCAAAATACCTGTGCCGCGGCTCAGACTTCAGTTTCTTTCCTGGGACTTTTCTGCACAGAATTTTGAGCAGAACTCGTTAAAAGCGAGAGGCAGAAGCAAATTGAAGCAGAAAAATGATGAAAAATAAGAATCACGAATACAAGAAAAATAAAGAAACGCAAAAATCTACAACTACGAACTCGGGTTGCCTCCCGAGAAGCGCTAAGTTTATAGTCTTCAGCCGGACCTATTGGAAAACATTAGTTCGCTTTTCGCAAACTCCATTTGGTTTCCTCCCCGTTCATCGAACCGTTCATATATTTGTTAAAATTATGACCATTGGTCGTCAGCGATTCGACTTTCGGTTCGGTCATCAAATGTTGTTTGCAGAAAGGTTTCGATGTGACCAACTTCCCGAAACACCCGGTTTTTCCATGACTAATTGTCCGCTGGGCTTTCGGCTTACTCTCCTCCTTCAGAAACGCACTCAAGACTGCAGCAGATTTGTCCTCATACTCGAGGAACGCCACTCGTTCTACATCCTTCTTAAGACTTGGACCATCTAACACAAAATCTGAATTTTCCCACCGACGATGTTTTCGGTGCTTTCCTCTTTCAATAGCATTTATACTTTCAATTTGTGACCTTTTATTAACACTTCCGGGACATAGGAAAGATTTGAATACTTGAAAAGTAACTTGCTCGTCTTGGACCCTCAGAGTTAACTCCCCTTTTTCCACGTCTATAAGGGTTCGTCCAGTCGCTAAAAATGGTCGTCCCAAGATGATTGGAATATTTTTATCTTCCTCCATGTCGAGTACGATAAAATCGGCCGGAAAGATGAACTTGTCAACTTGGACTAAAACATCCTCAATCACTCCCCTTGGGTATTTGATGGATCGATCCGCCAATTGTAAGGAGACTGTTGTTGGCTTGGCTTCCCCAATATCCAGCTTTTTGAAAATCGATAGAGGCATGAGGTTGATACTAGCACCAAGATCGCATAGTGCCTTATTAAAAGAAAGATTCCCCATGGTGCACGGTATGTTGAAGCTTCCCGGATCTTTCAATTTAGGTGGGAGCTTCTTTTGAAGAATTGCACTGCACTCCTCTGTCAAGGCGACTGTTTCAAACTCCTCAAGCTTTCTTTTCTTTGATAATATCTCTTTCATGAACTTAACGTAACTCGGTATCTGTTCCAACGCGTCGGCGAACGGAATGTTTATGTGAAGCTTTTTAAACACCTCAAGGAACTTAGAAAATTGTTTGTCCGCCCTTCTTTGCTGTAATCTCTGCGGAAACGGGACGGGGGACACACATGTCTTCGAGCTATCCGACAACATTATTGAAGGTTTCAAATCCTTCGACTCCTCTGGCTCTAAATCATTCTTTTCCTCAATTTCCTTCTTCTTTTCACACCGCTCGGGCTGATCCAGCACCTCTTTCCCACTTCTTAAGCTGATTGCGTTTAGACTCTCTCTAGGATTTGTCTCTGTTGTACTCGGCAATGCTCCCTCCGGGCGAGCTGTCAACACATTAGCAATTTGGCCCAGCTGGACCTCCAAGTTCTGAATGGAAGCGGAATGATTTTGCAATGTAGCTTCAGTACGGGTCATAAATTGACTCGTATTTGCCGCCAGTTTTGCAAGTGCTTCCTCGAGAGACACTTTGGGAGCGGGAGGGGGCTGCTGTTGATTCTTAGCGAATGGGGGCTGGTGTGAGTTCTGTCCGTTTCTCCATGAAAAGTTGGGATGATTGCGCCACCCCGGATTATAAGTGTTGGAGTACGGGTTATTCTGCCGATTCCCATTTCCCACGAATTGAGCCTGCTCCATCTGATGTTGCTCGAACAGGTTTCCAACTTGACACTCCGCGCTCGGGTGTGATCCGTTACACCAGTTGCATGTCTCTATGGTAACGGGGGCTGGTGCGTGCGAAAATGCTTGGAGCTGTTGGGTCAAAGCGGCGACTTGAGCTGACAAGGTGGAAATCGGATCATTACTTGAAACTTCTATAACTCTCTTCGGTGTCAATCTTTCCGATGGCCATTGGTACGCATTTGCAGCCATATGTTCCAAAAGCAAGTGTGCCTCGGCCATAGACTTTCCCATCAAGGCCCCACCCGAGGCCGCATCCACGAGAGTGCGTGTAGAAGCACTCAAACCATTATAGAACGTATGAATCTGAAGCCAATCAGGAAGGCCGTGATGAGGGCATCTTCGTAGCAAATCTTTATATCGCTCCCACGCCTCGTGGAGCGATTCCATATCGTACTGACCAAAGGTGGTTATTTCGTTTCTCAACCTCGCCGTCTTAGCAGGTGGGAAGAATTTGGCAAGGAAGGCTTGCGCTAACCCCCCCATGTTGTAATCGACCCCGGCGGTAAGGAATTTAACCAAAATTTCGCTTTATCCCTCAAAGAGAAAGGGAAAAGCCTCAATCGGATGGCATCGTCGGTGACACCATTAGTCTTGAACGTGTCGCATATCTCAACGAAAGAAGCAATATGGGCATTCAGGTCGTCATTCGGCATTCCACAGAATTGGCTCGCCTGCACCATCTGAATAATAGCAGGCTTGATCTCAAAGTTATTGGCTTGGATAGTGGGACGCCGAATTCCCGAAAAATTAGCATTGATCTGCGGCATGGCATAATCTCGAAGAGCTAGTTCCGGTTGAACTTGCCGCACTTGGTTATCTCCTCCTTGAACTTCGATATTCTCGGCCATGTTGACCATCGTCTGCAACTCTCTTTTCTCCTTTTTGTTCCTTCTTAGAGTGCGCTCGAGCTCGGTATCCAAAGGTAGTAGGCCTTCGTTACCGAGTTTTCTCATGCACTACACGAAAGGTCCTGAAAGGAAAAACAAGTAAACGAAATTAAATACATAAAAAAAATAAAAATAAAACGTTCAAATTAAGACTGGAAATACTTAAATCAATATTAGAAAATTTCAGTCCCCGGCAACGGCGCCAAAAACTTGTTGCGATATTTCTTACACGCAAGTGCACGTCATCGTTTACAAGTAATAAAGTGATAAGTAGAGTATCGTTCCCACGAGGACTGAATCTCTAACTACCGATTTTTGTGTATTCCAATTTTATTTGAACAATCGAATTTGGGTTTTGCGATTAATAACTAAAAGAATTATTAAAAGACTAGTAGAAAACGATAGCTTGAATAAAAGAAATCAAATGATGAGTAAGTCTAGGATTCTGAATCCACCTCTGTTTATCCGAATTTACTCTCGATTATCCGTAATAAATAATTTTCCCAATTTATTGAAGGTGGAGATTGCTAATATATTCTACCGCCTCTCCCGAGGTCAATAGATTTATCTAAAGGCGAATAACGCACTCTATCCCTAGGTGAATTAATTCGTCAATAGGCGAAAAGCATAAAATCTCCCAAAGGCCACGTAGTTCCTATGAGTATATTCCTATCTCACAGAATAAAACCGTCCTCACCAATAGTTCCTCAACAAATCTCCTCTCCCGATTCGAAGTGAATGATTAAATCAATACAACTATTGGCCAGATAATTGCAAGCATGAAACACAATTGGTAAAACTCAATAAAAAGGTAATTAATTGGATAATCTCAAGAAATTCGTCAAAACAAAGGTTTCATCAAAACCCTAGATTAGGGCTTTAGCCTGACATACTAATAATTGAAAATACAGAATAACTAAATGAAAGCATAAAAAATCAAACGCAGATGAAGCTCGGACTCCTCCGTTCTTCAGCTTCCGCCCTCTGCCCTTGAAGTCTTCTGCTTCCCTCTTCTTATGCCGTCTCCAAGCTTAAGCTCCCCCAAAGATTCCAGATCCAAAAGATAATTAAATAGGGTCTTAAACCCTATTTATAGCTCAGCACATCTCCAAATCGCGTCCGTATCAGTCGGTCGAAAACTGGCTTCGAAACGGCCCAAAATCCGCACGGAAAACCAAAAACCGCCAAGTGTGCCGCGGCGCACTAAACCTGTGCCGCGGCACATCGCCTTCAGCTGAATGCCTGGGCGTCAATTAATTCTTCTGTGCCGCGGCTCACCAGTGGCCGCGGCACAGAAGTCTGCTTTACTCTGCGCTTGGCTGGTGTCTTCCTGTGCCGCGGCTCTGCTTCCTTGTGCCGCGGCTCATAGTCCAGATTTGCCGTTTTCGCCCGTTTTGCCTCGTTTTAGCTTCCGGACTTCAATTTCCTGTCAATCATACAAAATTAAGGCATTAAAGGCTCATTTAGACAATTTCACTTTCCAAAAATACTACAAAATAATGATAAGTAAGCGTATAAAAATACGCCTAACAATACTGTAACTTCTTTCGGTGGATTCACGGTCCGCTATTCGAAAGAGCAAGGCAAATAATTCCCGGATTATTGGAAAGGCTCAATGAACAAAATCATGAGAAAAGGGTGCTACAGTGTAGAATCGATGAGCTTGAAGGATTGAGAGATACAATGCAAAGTGTAATTGATAATTTGGTGGAAGAAAATAGAGTAATCAAGGGTTCAAATGTAATGTTGAAGGAGAAGACAGACCATCCTCAAAATGTCAAGTGCAAGCTGTTCTTGAGCTTTGTGATAGTGTTGTTTGTATGTTTGGTAGTTAATGCAATATGTAGTTCAAGCATCGATATGGATATGAAGATGATAGCTTAAAATCCTGTGGTGCTCTTTTATCCATTAATAGTTTGTATGTTTGGTTTTATCAATATGTATCTCTGGGAAGAAGCAATGAAAATAGTTTGTAATGAAAAAATGACAAGTTGTTGTGTATTGTAATGTAATGAAAAAAATTCTGTGTATTTTCATTAATGAAAATTCTGTGTATTTGTTCAGCACAAAATTTTGTGTATTTTCATTAATTCTGTGTATTTGTTCAGCACAAAATTTTGTGTATTTTCATTAATTTTGTGTACAAAAAATTAATTTGTACAGCACAAAATTAGTTCTGAAAAAATTTGTACAGCACAAAATTAGTTCTGAAAAAATTTTGTTCTGCACAAATTTGTCCAAATCATTTTCTTGACTGGCTTGATCTGATTGTATTTTCAGCTGACAAAATGACAAGTTGCTGTGTATTGTAAGCATATTCTGATGATTGAATTTGCAAAATTTGCTGCACAAATTTATTTTGTTCTGATGTGATGATGCAAAATTTGCTGCACAAATTTATTTTGTTCTGAGGTAGATGAATAAAAGATGTTTGTGTATAGAAGGAACTCATTGATATATCACATGACTCCCTTAGCCTTGAAAATATATTGAGAAAGAGTGAACAAAAGCATGATGGAACACACAGCAAGTGTACAAACAAATGGTGAATGGCTAAACCCACATACCAGCAGTAGCTCCAGGCCCAGAGGCGAAACAAGTAACAAGATGTCACATCTGAAGATAATGGTAGCAACCCAAGCTATTTTCATCTTTGTACTATAGGAACTCCTAAAACTGTAATTGTGTGTGTGTGTGCGCAAACGTCTACTGCAAGAACACACATGTAAATATAAGAACTAGCACATGTGCAAAAACATTTATGTATGTATGTGTGTGTGCGTATTATATGTAAATGACTTACACTCATGTATATACACATAATACATAAATGCATATTTATGTGTGAATTAGCGAGATTAGTTGCAAGTTGCTTCAGTATCAATTTAACACATACATCCTACTATTAAAGGTATGACTAAAAACATTGAATTACAAATAGAAACAGCTGAAGCTGAATGCTAACTATTGTGAAATATGCATAAACATACTCTACACATGCATATACATGTTTACTACCATATTCGTGTCATGGTATCAGGATGTTGAGAACTATTTTCATTACTTTACAATACACAGCAACTTATCATTTTGTCAGCTGAAAATACAATCAGATATAGCCAGTCAAGAAAATGCAAGCATAAAAACTTCGCTTCAACCAATACCCATATGCAAAGAACCTCTGAAGTTTAGTTTAATTGCAAAAAAAAAAACCATAACAAACCATAACAAACGATACAAACCATAACAAACCATACAAACCATAACAAATCATACAAACCATACAAACCATAACAAACCATAAAAACCATGCAAAAGCATTCCAAAAAATTAAAGTTTGCTGCAAAAACCATAACAAATCATAGAAACCATAACAAAAAAAGTAAAGTTTACTGCAATCCATTCAAAAGCAACAAAATAAGCAGAATCCATTGTTTTTCACCTACTAAAGCATACAAAATAAGTAGAATTCATTGTTTTTCTACACAAAATCTGAATTGAAAAATCACTTCATTTCACACTTTTTTCTTCCCCTTCTTATCACCACTACTCTCCCACTGAGATGACAAATACATAAACTTTTGGCCACCATCAATAACAATTTTCTTCAAAGTCTCTGGCCGCACAGTTAATCTGCTTCTGAGAGAGAAATGTCCATTTGTAAATGGAGGAGGATCTCTGAACTTAATCCCTGGTAGAGAAGGGGATTTTCCCAGTTGTAGTTGTTGGTGCATGGTAGGCCCTTGAACATTTGGTGTTGGAATTGGGGCCAACCAAGTTTCATCAATAACTTGGCTTTGTTGGGTTGCAATGTGTACACCTGAAACTCCATCATTAGGATACACAGTGTCCATTTTAGGTGGTGCAATCTGCAATGTATCAATTCAAGTTAATAGAAGAGTATAAATTCACTAAGAATGTTAAGAGTGTAGGTTTATACTTACATGTACTTCAGTCTCTTTCAAACATGTGTTGGTCTTATTGCTTGATATAACTTCACTTATCTGATTCTCTAATACCTAAATAAGGTCAAGAACAAGTGTTACAACTGTTACAGCATAACCAAGAATATGAATGTTACAACTGTGATATTATATATATTTTAAGCTATTTTATAAGATATATATATTTAAAGTTATGTTATATTATATTCATCCCCCAAGTTTGCACTAATGTAACTTAAAAGAGACATATATAGTACTAGTAGCAACACCATAATTTATCTTTATTTTTTTGTATATAATTTACTTACACTCTGGTATATGTATAAAAAGACACACAAGGGTCTGTATACAAAATAAGCTCTTCTTTTTTCACAACAGGAAGTTCAAAAAGTATTGTTCTACCTAAACTTAAAACTTTTATAACACTAAAATTTCCTTTATGTAGAGCAATGCCCCACATTCTATATATAAGGAAATTTTATTTAAATGATCATTTCCAGTTTCTGTTATTGGTAATATTAATAATATAATTAACAGAAGACAGGAATATGCAACTGCTTGCTGACCTAAGTTTATCAGAATATTCAAGAACAATTATAAATTAACTGACCTTCTTTCCTAGTTTGTCAAATGCTCTAGTTTTTTTCCTGGTTACAGCAGGTGTCTTAGCTACTCTAGTCTTGAGACTAGACTCACCACCCACATTGCTGCTGTCATTCTGAAATAGAAAATAAATTACAATAGGTGTTATATAGAAAAGATAATTGTAACAACTAAAAAGATAATTGTAACATCTAAAACAACAGAAAAAATAGGTGTTATATAGAAAAGATAGTGCTAGCACAAAAAGAATATTTACCCCTTGTGATGAGCAAGTTGCTGCATTGTGACCTTGTGCTCCACACTTCCTACAATGTACACTAGTTTGTTGCCTTCTCATGCCGAAGTTTTACGCTCTTCTTCTTACCCTTGGGTTCATCAACTTCTTTTCTCCTCTTTGTAGCAATCCCGCCTCTTCTTTTCTTGGTTCCAAAACTAGGGCAAAGTGGGGGGTATATAAAGACTATCACCCCATAATGCCTCATAGCTAATCCCAAGTATGGGATTTTCATAGGCTTTCAAGTATCTTTCTACAGTATAATACTCATCTACAAAATCCAATGGTTCAAGGTCCTGTTTTAATATTGAACAAACTCCATGGACACAAGGTATGCCAGTCAACTGCCACAATCTGCAAGAGCACACATGTCTTTCCAAATCCACAGTATATTGACCTCCATCAAAGTAAGAAATTTGATAATGCCTATCATTACATTTAATAGGGATGCAATCAGCAACCTTCTCCATATTTCTCTCCAATATCTTTGCAATCCTAGGGCACACCCTCTCCTTCCATCTAAGCTTTGCCCTATCTCTATTTTTTTGAAGCCTTTGCATCAGATGCTCCCTAATCCACTCAAGCATAGTTATAATGGCCCTATCTCTTGCTTGCAATATATTTGAGTTGAAAGATTCACACACATTGTTTAAAAGCATGTCACATTTTGCCTTTTCAGAGAAAAATGCCTTTGACCATTGATTTCCAGGTTTATCTTTAAACCATTCCCATGCCCCCTCATTTAGGCTCTTCAGTTCTGTCATTCTCAAATTAAACTCTCCTTGTGTAGTGCTACAAGCTGCCTTCCACATAGCCTGTTTGAAAGCTAGACCCCTAAATCCAGATTTTTGCAGGTTATTGTGCAAATTCCTAACACAGAACCTATGGTCTATACCAGGGAACACAAGATCAACAACTTGAATTAAGCCTTTCTGTTTATCTGACATAAATGTAAATTCATCAACCTTAATTTCCAAATCAGCCTTAAGAACAGTAAGAAACCACTCCCATATCTCCCCATTTTCCTTTTCAACAACTGCATAAGCTACAGGATACAAATTATTGTTCCCATCCACACCCACAGCAGTAAGAAGAACCACCCCATATTTAGTCTTCAAATGACACCCATCAATCCCTATAATCTGTCTGCAACCAGCAAGAAACCCTTTTTTGATAGCATCAAAGCACACATAGAACCTATTAAACATTGTTATCCCATTATCAACAGTAGTCCCTAATATAACAGTAGATCCAGGGTTGGTTTTTCTTAATTCATCTGCATACGACCATAACTTAGAATATTGGGCTTCTGGATCACCTTCTATTCTAAGTAAGGCCAAAGACTTGGCCCTCACAGCCTGTTGCCTTGACACTTGACACTTAGTGTCATGTAACACGTCTCTCATGAAACCATTAACACCTCTCTTAGCATCAGACTGAAACCTCTGTATAAACCTATCACTCAACCAGGTAGATGTTAAGTTCTTTACTTTTTGAGAGGGTGCACATGTGTGTTTGGGCTAGTATTGCCTAATCTGAAACGCAGACTCATTTTTTCTCTTTAAAGCATGTATTTTCCACTTACAACCTGCACCAACACATTTAGCATAAATTCTTCTACGATCATTCTTGGGGAAACAAATGCTTCTTCTTGCTTTAATGGCATGTGATTGTGCATCCTTTTTAAACTCTTTCTTTCTAGAAAATATCTGACTTATGACAAACTCAGGATTAAATATTGTGGATCGATTGAAAACAGTGTAAGCAGGCTCACCATTTTCCTCATCAGACAGCCTAAACTCATCAAAGTCATACCCCCTCTCTTCTTCCATAACATCCTTATCATCCTCTTCTTCAATTTCACTCTCACTACTATCCTCATCTACAGCCTTCCCACCATTAGTCCCTTCAGATCTACCTTCATCCACCCCTTCAAGACCAGATTCAACCTCAACTACATTTTCATCATACAAGTCATCGTCATCGTCATCTGTTATCTCATTGCCAATTATAAAGTCAGGGTCATCAAAGTCATTATCTTCATCATCAAACTCTACACAAATCTCAGGTCGTAAATTTTCAGGTTCAACAAACATACCGTATTGTGGAATGTCCCCATCCGTGGTTACTTCTTCGCGCACAAACACCATTGCCGCACAAGCACCAGGTTCTGCCGTTCCTTGTTTTAGCACCAGATGCGAGTGATGGGGGAGTGAGAGATGCGATTATTGCTTGAATTTGGGGGAGTTTGCAAAGAACGTGAACTGTGAAACTGGGGGGGAGTGAGAGTTGTAGATGGAGAAGTTGCGTGAATTATGTTTGAGGAAGTCGTGTTTTACATTCAGGTGGGGTTTTTTTTTTTTAATGATGTGGCGATTAAAAAATTAAAAAATACACATGGATGCCATGTCATCTACTACACCGGAAAATTCCAGTTTCCGCCGGCACGCGTGTCTCACGTGATCGGAAACGTCACCGTTTTTTAGTTTCCGATGAATTTGGGATGTAAATTGGACATTTTCAGAAAAATTGGGACTAAAATTGAGCAAAAGTTAAATTTGGGACTGAATCTCTTTTGACATATAGTTATGGGACCATTTGTGATTTAAACTCTGGCATAATGCAACAATAGGAAGCGTTGCATATGAGCACTTATGGCGTAGTGTGAGTTTCCTTTGTTTCTCCATGTTCTTGATGTCTTTCTTGATTATTGGGATGAAAGTAGGGTTTGTTCAGGCCCTAAGACATGTCATGATAATGTTAAGAATTCATCCATGGCTTAACCTTGTGTTTGTTGTTGGTTTATAGAGCCTAAATCATCACTAGACAACATAGAACTCAATTCTGCCACCTTTTATAAACATATATGGATTGTACATATTTCGTGTAGTTCAGGGGCTGGTGTTCCCATATATTTGTTCTTCAGTATGTTAGGGATGTTACATGAAAATTTGATGCAAATCCAACTTATATTCAAACGTTTATAAACTAAACAGATTCTGTTATTCAAAGGTTTTGATAAACTCTCTTGAACAATTATGTTGTTGTAGAATAAGTTACATAAATTATTACATATGTTCATATTTCAGAATAAGTTTTCTTGTATAAGTAAAGGAAAAGGATATAAATTTTAAACATAGTATATATCGGTATATATGCATAATTATCGCATTACGGTAACTAGTTGTGAAGGGATAAGTCATAGATGATCCTAAATTATACTCCAACATTTTGTAGCTTTCATGAAGGTAATGTTAAGTGCAACATGGTTAATTAATTCAGGGCATTTAGCACATCCGTATAGCTAGAGAAGCTGATCTTTTTTCTTAATACGCAGCTGGACCTGAGGTAAGATGAGGCTTTTCATTGCTGTATCATAAGGGTCATATATTGATTGATATTTTCATGCGTGGCTGTTATTGAATGATCATGCATAACATGTATATGTGAAAGAATGTTTAAGAAAAGGAAGAATGGTAATTGATTGATGGCGGGTAGGCATGGGATGTGGGGGACCGGCGGACCCAACACATGGTGGCAAATATTTACGTTAAGAGACGGCCAAGGAAACCCTCAGTGAATGAAAAAGTTTGAATACGGCTAATACCATTAGTTGAAAAACCAGTATGGGAACCCCCATATACAAGTTTTGTTGGCCATTTATATGAACAGGTTCCAAAAACCATGGTCATATCACTATCAGTTGAGTACCACGCTTCAAGGGTACCCGATGAGAGGATTTTTCTAGAAAATGGCTATCTCATATAAAGTAATTTGTTGATGAATGTGATATGTGATACTTTGCTATTACAGAAGTTTTATCTTACTGAGCCATTAACTTAATAGATTCTTATGATACAGGTGATGCTGCTCATGTTTAAGGGTTGACTATACTTCTTCAGTACCGCCAGTCGGAGACTTATCTATATGTCATTCCCCAGCTATTTTGCCCTATGCTGGAAGACTATGTTTTGTTTTGAATAAGATCGCCCTGCTATGGTTTTGTTTATGTATTAAACTTAAGGTTGTGTAATGTTTTGAGCAAATAATACCAGTTTGCATTATTTTTCTGAATTTGCTTTTACCAAATTTAAAATTATGGTTTTCAAAGTATAAAAGAGTGATACTCCCCAACTTAGTAGCACAGGCCTCTTGGCGGTTCAGCTGCTAGGTTAGGGGGTGTTACAGTTGTAGTATCGGAGCCATGTTTAAATCTTTCCTGCAGACAGAAGATGGCATATGGACATTCTCGACTTAGGAATATAGTCAAATTTTATCTGTTGAGTATTATGTTTAATAAATTGCAATTTATTAGTTGTCACTATCATTATTGTGTGTTCATTATTGGCTTATGAACGGGTGATATTGGGCAGTACAGAGGATGTTATGGCACCCAAAAGGAAGACAAGGGATGATCCGAATCCAAAGCACAACCTTCTTGAGAATTTGGCTGAGCTGATGCAACAACAGACAAAGATGTATGGTGAACAGATGCAACAATGGCTGAATATGCAACAAAGAAACCAGGAACAAAACTGACAACCTCCACCAAGAAATAATAATGGACCAGCAGTGTATGAGAAATTAGGAAAATGGAACCTCTTGATTTTATGGTTGCAGAGAAATGGGTAAAATCACTTGATGTTATCTTTAATTACATGCACATCGAATATGCTGGGAAGATACTTTGTGCGGTCTTTCAACTCTAAAAAGACGCAAGAACTTGGTGGGAAGGAGCCAAACTCGCAGATACTTTGTGCGGTCTTTCAACTCTAAAAAGACGCAAGAACATGGAAGATCTGACGTGGGAGAGATTTAAAGTAATATTTTTTGATAAATACTTCATCAGGGATACACGATCTCTCAAGGTCAAAGAGTTTTTGGAGTTGAAGCAAGGGGATATGTCTGTTTGTGAATATATCAGGAAATTTGAAGAAGGCTGCAGGTACGTTCCCTATATTTCTAGGGATAATGCTGAGAAGATGGATCATTTCCCCAAGAGGCCTCCGACCTGAAATTAGAAGAGATGTGAGAATATCTACCTTAACTGAGTTCATAGGAATAGTTGACAAAGCGCTGCTCGCAGAAGCCGACGAAAAGGAGATACAAAGGTCTTATCAGCAGAAGAGGCAAGCAATTACTTCAAAAAATTCAGCACATTGGAAGAAACCGGAGCAAAAACCAGGCAAAGCCAATCAGAAGCATCCTACAGCGTGACATGCTGCAAATACAACTGAGAAGCCTAAGTGTACTAAATGTAGGAAAAATCACTTTGGAGCATGTTTTCTTGGGTCCAATAATTGTTTTAGATGCAAGAAGCCCCGACATATGGTGAGAGATTGCCCAAACCCAGAGAATAAAGTTCAAGGAAGGTGTTTGCAATGACACGGGAACAAGCTGATGCAGATGTTTCTGTAGTCTTGTAATAACCGTGTATTTTGCGTGTCGTTTTGGATTTATCTTGCTGTATTGTGACTAGTTGAATTTGAGGGACATGAGGACTATTATTGATGCATTCATGGTTGATAATCACGGAATTTAGTGATTTTCGGATTTTGTTCGTTTTGGCCGATTTTCATGAATTTTGTGCTGGAAGCAATAGTAGCGCGCGCTAGACTGTATTTCTAGCGCACGCTATCAGCGGGTAAGTAGCGCACGCTACCCTTGTGAGTAGCGTACGCTAGGCTTACTGGGCAGTGAGGCCTGGAGAGTTTCTGGACTCTGGAGTGGGGCGTTAGTGCACGCTATGGTCAGACTAGCGTACGCTATTTCATCGCTCTAGCGCACGCTATTATTAGCTTAGCACGCGCTGAGTCGGCAGGGCAGTAAGGACAGATTGTTCTGGACTGCGGGCGATAGTAGGTAGCGCACGCTATGTTCCGGGCTTAGCGCGCGCTAGTCATGCTCGATAACACGTGCTGATATTTCTGGGTAGCGCGCGCTACTGAAGTCGTACAGTAAGTTCTGTACTGCCTGTCTAGCCCGTTAGCGCACGCTAACTTTTAGCCTTAGCGCGCGCTAGTTTCTCCCCAGTATATATATACGCTGGGCATGTTCTAATCGTCATTTTCATTCCCTTCTTCTCCTTCTCCGGCGGCTGAGCAGTCTTGGGCGTAGAAAGTGCAGATTTTGGTCGGATTTCTTCATCCAACAATAACTTTGAGTTCCCAACACCAAATTGTCAACATCTCATCAACTTTCACCGTCCAAATCAAGGTAAAATCCGCTGGAACCCTAGTTCTTCATATTTTGGGAGTTTTGTTGAGATCTTCGATTTTAATCTAGTTTATCTCAGATTTGTGCTAGATTATGATGTTGTAATCATAATCCTTCGTTTTTCCCCAAGATTCACGGATTAAATCCTTAATTATCCTCCGTAGTTTGGATTCAAACTATGTTGTCTTCGTAGTGTTTGAATAAAGGCCCCTAAGGGCAAAACTTAGGCTGAATCATTCCATATTTATAGTATGGTATTTGATTCGGTATTTTGTTGAACTAGGATCGAATCGTTGAAAGGGTTTGGACCGTTAACATTCCCGTTCATTATCCTCGTGTCGTTTCCAACCAAGGCAAGTACCTTGATTTCGTTTATTGTACTTCGTTTGAATATGTACAAATATGATTTTCGTGAAACTGTGATTTGTGCCATATGTTTATTGAGTGTGTGAGAGCTGAGTAAAACCAGCGAGGGTCCTCTGGGATCCGTTAGACTTCGAGTATCTGCAGATCACTCGGTTGGGTTGTACACCGGGGAGGGCCTGACGAGGACTCTCTGGGGTGTGTATCCTGTGTGGGTACAGGGCCAGTACAACTCGGGAGGCTATCTTGTATTGATGATTATGGTATTGTATTCCGGAATATTTGGATTGGCACTGTGATTTATATTGTTTATTCATTTGTAGTACATATTCTAGAATCGTTGTACTTGCACCGGCTTCTTGCTGACCCCCTTCTGGGGTGGATATACTTTTGTGTATTCAGGTACAGGTCCAGTGGGAGAACTAGCACAGGGCGGACACGAGCTTGGTGGGCAGCAGTGATATCGTGTGCTAAATTGAGTTGGTGGTTGTTTGGTCATGGTTAAAGTCATGTTTTGGTTTTGAACTCGCCGGGTACTGTCTGTTTTGTATGTCGTCTCAGATTTGATGGTTAATGGTGTTGTTGTACTACCGTTGAAATGGTTGTGTTTTATGATCCTACGGGATGATTTGTTATTTGGTATTGTGGTGTACAACTTAACGAGTTGAATTTGGTGTCTTTTAAATGGATGAATGTCCTAGTTTTGTTATCGTTTAATATATTTTGTGTTGGTCTTAGTCTGGTAGATTCTCTAAAAAGAATCTATGGCGCTGTAATATCCCTGTAACTCATGGGGGTGTTACAAGTCTCAGGTACCATTATGATCTCATGAATTCCTGCACTTACATTGATAGACCCAGGATCCATACATTCATTTGCATCATATGAATTTATGAGAAAATCGGGCACTAAACCATAACTACTGAACGTTGGTTATAATGTGGCTGCTCTGTTTGGAGAAAATATGGATTCTGACCAAATGTTAAGGGCTTGTACTATAATATCCTGAAATTCTACTTTGATTGTTTAATGTTACTTTATCCGAATTATATTGTATAGTGTGGAATATGTACAGTATGGATAAAATTATCTCCAATATATTTATACTTAATTAATTTATTTATTTAATTAATTATATCAAATACAAATATATTTCTCTAAGAAATATTATTTATGAATTAAATTAATTACCCAGTAACTTAATTTCAATTCATAAGACCGCTATTTTGATTTATCCAATAAATCATAATTAAATATCCAATATCTAATATTAATAGAGAGATGATAAATTCTTATTTATCCATCAACGATCCTAATGTGCGACTCTGTAGGTCCGTCGTAGTCGGCATTGGGAGGAACCAATGAGTGCGTGCAGCACTTAGTCAGCCTAGCGGGCCGCACTGTAAACCCCGACTGAGAACGAATGAAGGGATCATTCCAGATCCAATATGTCATTAATACCATATACGTATAGACCCCTCATCAGATGTCCCGGTCAAGTCTCCGGGTAATGGTAAAGTCAAACCCTAAAGTTGACTAGACACTATACATGTGTTAATGCAAATCAAGACCGACTGATTACTAGTGTATCTAATATGACTAGATCAGAATGCTTTAGCCAAAGACTTATGATCTTATTTGCCATTAACCGTATAGGACATTTGCTTGTTCACTAACAGGAGATAGAATCCTTTCTTGGCGTACAGTAAAAACTGCTACCTGCACGTATAGTCCGCACTTCGAGGTTGACTCAGCATTTAAGCAAATGAGTCTAACTACTCTAATGACAAACCAAATGTCACAAGCACATCTCCTACTGAACCCTCAAGTCAAAGGTCCACGTATACTATCACAACCTTTCGATTCGTCATCGACTCTCCAAGAGTGAATACCGTGTGACTGAATCAAGTATGAGTCGTGTTCGAGTATACTGGTCCCACCAATATACTTATAACTATGCTATCAATACATGCACACGTCCTAGCATCCGTTATACGATTATTACTTAAAACTTAATGCCCAATGAAGTTTATCAACTTGCGAATGGTTTACGTAAATAAACTTTAAACACTTCCAGTGCATTTTCTATTATCTGATAACGAGAATGGAATGTTCGCTTTTATTTACATATACTTCACTTCAATGTTTACCAAATCAAGAATGCATTTGAAATACAATAAATAGTGAATGAATTATATTGCCTTTTATTGATAATTCCATAATTACAAGTACACTGCCACTTCTCCCTCATCCCCTAAGTGGCATTCGAGGGCATATTCCTAACAATCTCCCACTTGCACTCAATGCCAAACATCATGGTACCCAATACTGATGTTCTTCAGATGTCTTTCCAAGACAGCCCGAGATAACGGCTTAGTCAGCCTGAGATAACAGCTTACTTCATCCTCTGTTTTTGCCAACAACTTGCTTGTATGGTTCAAATCTTTTTGCAAACATCCCCATGTAAGATTCACATACGATCTGAAAACATTTCTTGACAGATAAAAATTGCCACAAAACTGGTAAAAGTGGCATATTAAGTATGATGTAAAACACGTGCCTCATTCAGTCTTTTACGGCGCACTAAATATGGCTTACAAAGAGATGCGTCATTAAGACTTTTCAGTAGCTCATACAAATGTATCGTGAAAGGGTACACAATGGCTCACATGTGTGTGCCACGGAAGGGCTTCAACATAGGCTTTAGCGACGCATAAAGGATGAACTTCGAATTCTGATCCTAAGAACTAAAATACAACGTGATTTTAAAGGTTTCTAAGACATGTCGCTGATAATTTTTATGCGTGCCGTCAAAACCCTTTTACGGCACACACTGTTTGCGTTAAAGACTGAAATTCATTTTTGTTTTCGTTTTCTTCAATGAAGCAACTCTCACATCATAACAAATGCAATTATCTATAAAGTTAGAATTAATAAACCAGCTAATAGAGCTAATTAACACCAAATTCTCCACAACTTACTTGATTCTGATTTTCCACTAATCTACAGGAATTTCCACTTCCATCTTCAAACCGGAAGTGCCAAGAATCTGAAAAGTAGGATAAGGGAAAGCTTTGTTATCTTACAAGCTATAAGAAAACCTAAAACTGTACATATTTTCACTAAGATTTAACATGGTAATTAAATGGCTATCGAGTATGGAAAGAATGATGCTTCGTATTGCAAGAAGTGGATGTAACTAGTTTAAATAGGCAGAAACTGCAACTAACTTTGAGGAAGTCGGCATGAACCAACAGAGAATCCTTTGTATAGCCTGCTTCTTCAAGAACTTGAAGAATAACTTTCTACTTGGAAAAAAGACAGCACCACTTACATGATACACAGGTGTGTTTTGGAAGAAGTTGAAAGTGAAAAACATTGAAAAAAAATTAAAAGCAAAAAAAAAAAAAATGCAAAAGAATGAGGAGCGCCACGAAAACCAACCTCTCTCTGCTGTTGGGATCTAAACTGACCGGTCAAGTCCCGTAATATGTCCAGCATTTCGTTGAAAGTAACCTTCTCATTACCATCAGAGTCGTAATCCTTAAAAATAACTGGGTAAAAAAAAACTGAAATTATATGCAGCATCAGCCAAATCAGGAAACAGAACATGTGGACAGCAAATTAAAAAAAGAGCAAAGAACAGAACGCTTCATCTTTTGTAAATCTTACATTCAACTTTCTGCTGCAAGCTTGCTCGAGAGCTGAAAGCAGATAGAAATGCTACAAACTCCTAGAAATTACATCTGTAAGGAACATGTCCAAGGTGCTCGACAAGAAAACTGATCACTCGTCCTAATGTTAGCAAACTTTTATTTATTTCTCCAGCTTCTCTTGCCCTCCCCTAGAAAAATTACAAAAATATAAAAGGTGAGAGACGACAATGGTGGAAGACGCAAGCAGGACAGAAAAATCATTACTAGAAAGGATCAGTAGATTGAACATAATTTCGATCTCAAATAGAAAGAACAGACCATTACCCCGTAATAACTATAACAGAATCATTATAGGTTCAAATTTACCTCCCTTGCACCTGAACGAGAAATGTTCTCTGAAACAGCCAAATCAACCAAATTCAACTTGCCACATTTTATTAATTACTCACCTTCAGGAGTTGCTTCTTTTATATGTATGTTTATGGAAAAGAGAGAATGTGATCGACTGAGAACCAAAATGAATCAAATTTGGGATCATTATCCGAAAAACAAAAGAAATACATAACATATATCAAGCAGGAATATATAAAGAATCTTGATTGTTTGTTAAGTAGGGTTTCTGCAGTTCGACGTTTAGCAGATCCCGTTTCAAGTAAAGTAAAAGTCTCACTGGCACTCGTCACAATTTCCTCTTCCAGTCCCCTGACAAGGACACCGCCCCTCCCATCTTCCATAAGTAGCAATTGCTTTTTCTGTAGGGTGAATAGCTCAGTTTAGTCCGAAATTTTGAGCGAAGTTCATATTATTCTCTAAGTTCTGCAGGAGTTCAATTACGTTCCGAGAAATGCACACTGTGATTCAATTTGTCCTTGTAGTTAGTTTAGAACTAAAAAAATCATTATAGTCTTAGGACTAAATTAAACTTTTTTGAAAAATTGAAGGACTAAATTGAACTTTTTTTCGGAAAAACTGAGAAACTCAATTAAACATCAGTGACAGTTCTCTGAACAGTCACAACAAGAATGGAAGTTAATTATGGGGTGGAAGTCTTTTCAAAGCTCTTAAAGCATCAATTTGAAAAGTAACATGATAAAGAATTACATTATTAATAAGAGAGTGCTCATTTAAATAAATTCAGAAATAAAAACGCTATATATTAACCTTCACTAAAAAAAATAAATTTTAAATATGTTGTTCTTGAAAAATCACAAAACTATTTTTATATTTACAAGATAATACACATAATGTGATTAAATAAGAAGATGAAGTTCAACTGTTCTAAAAACATTGATTTTCAAAGAGTAACCAAACACAGTGAGCTTATAGTATGTTTATATTTTGATAAGACAAACATAATGATGGTGTCGGACCTGACAGCAACTCAGTGAATCAAAAGTTATGCAAGAGAGAAGTTCGAGAATTTGAATTGTTTTATGATTATTGTTGACTGTTCATGTGTAACTGTAAGTATGATGTAAAGATATATAATATACATATACAGGTTTAGAACAATAGTGGCAGGAAAAAAAAAATGAAAGTTATATACCTTAAAAATGAAATTCTTTTATTTCATTGCTTATGATCTTCTGTTTATTAACTTATTACTAAACAAGCACATGTCTACTCCATTGACATCTCATTCGTTAGACATGTCTCGTTCCATTTCTCCATCATAGACTATATCGAGGAAAACTAAACAATCGACACGATGTAGAGATATGATAAAAACAAGTGTGGATGGAAAAAAGTTACTGCTTGATCTTGATAAGGTCACGGGAAAAACTAAAAGGGATCATAAAGTGAAGTTAAACACATATTTCGGAAAACTTGCCCGAGATAATACTTGTATTTTGCACCCTAGATGGTTAGAAGTACCGGAATCGAATAAGAGTATGATTTGGCAGGATGTTTTAGTATTTTCACTAAAACCTTATCTATATAACTCGCATGTTTTGATATTTTAAGAGATTTGACCATATTATTATTGCCTAATTCTTTAATTTTCATTGTTATTGTTAGTCTAACTTCGATATTAGCAATAGTGAACAATTGAAATAGAAGATATTACAATCAATGGGCTTAAAGTGGAGATAGTTTAAATCAGAATTGACGCGTGATTGGGTATATGGTGCATACATGGACATGTCTCCTTGTGAAAAATACAATATCTCAGAGATTGATTGAGATGAACTCAAAAAGATTAGACTAGATCCTTCTTGGGGGGTAAATTTGAGTTTTATTGTCTACTGCAATGCTTGTGTATTGTGTAATTCTTGTGTTAGTGTTTCTCTTCATAATCACAGGTAAAAAGAAAAAAAAGCACAGGACATCCAAAAACTGACACCGCTCCCCATACTATGTCTCGTGGAGGTTATGACTGCTTAAGGAGAAGATCATGGAAAGTAAACTAAAGCAACGACAAGAGGAAGCCAAACAATCTGGTACTGATATATAATTATTGATCCTCCATCTCCTCATACACGCCAAAAAAATATAAATTGGGCCAAATTAAGATATCGGGTGAGATGACATCTGATGCAGCAGGCGAGATTGCTAAGAGAATTGTAACTATACTAAATTCTTGGTGGATTTAATCAATGAAAAAGTACAAAAAATAATAATATAATCAATTAACACTCCGTGATATTCAGAATAATTACAGGGCCGTAAATACTTTATATAAGGATTTACTAAGCTCGTAATTTAAAAACAACATTTATAAAATACCTCAAATGGGTTTATTATTACAATCCAATTTTTTCGACAATAAAAGACAAACACCGAATAGAATTTTACCAATACATGACCAATCAAATCAACACAAAGGAACAATGTACTCGAGTACTTATTCAGTCACGACATAACTGAAAGGACTTCTCCGAGCCATCAATATCACTGTATACCCTCGTCGTCATGCTGTCCCTGTGGTTGTTTTCCCACTCTCCTGGATCTTGAACATAAAACATATGTCCACCGCCGAAGCAGTTAGCACAACGATGCTAGTACAAGTACGATAATTATACAATAATAGATTATTCGACAATTCATGAAGAATAATAATAACAACAACAAGCCTCTCCTACGAGAAGACTAACAATGCATTTCACAACATGACAATCATAACATACACATGGGTAATCCGATGATCCAGCATTCACGGTATAGATCCCAAGATGATCCCGTCGGACCAGCACGCGGTGGAAAACCCGTCTAATGATCCATCATACACTAGCATAGATCCCAAGATGATCCATTCGGACCAACACGAGGTGTACAAACGACAACGACACATATGCACAACAACACGAATAACATTAATATGGAAAACATATTTAAAAGTACTTGCCTTAGAATGACGACAAGGATTAAATACTTCGACGAACGGCAATACACCCGAAGGCTGTTTCTCCGATAATCCTTTCGCAATACCCGAACCTTAATTAACAAGTTAACACCAAAATCACTATTGGGATAATCAATTTACAACCTATCTTCCCACATTCCGGTACAAAACATGAACATGATTGTGAGTTCCTTCCATACATTTTCAATTCGGTTGTTCTATCAAAACATGATCGTGACTACGTATCCCCGAAATGTCATACAAAGAAACGCATTCATTGGGTTTCTAAGTTCAATTCAAATCTTGTTAACAACTCCAATCCACGATATATCCCCCTACAAGAATGCTACGTTTCGATATAATCATCACCAAGATATTCATTCATTCTGACAATCGATACTAGAAGGTTATCTAATCAAAACTAATCCCCAAATTTCATCCTCTTGAAATCATATATCATAGGTGATAACCTGAGCAAGTCACTAATAATATAAGAACATTTTAGAAATCATCACCAAAAGTATGTTATAATCTCCGAAAACTTCAGCCTAATGTTCAACATAATCAAGGCTCAACTTATACATGTCCTAATCAAGGTATACCTTATGTTTAATTATCTCAATCTTCCTAAAATCGTATTGTTCAGTAATTATATCATCAATGTAGTCTAATAATATCTGAAATACATTTGTAATCATCCTATAAATATGAACTCAAAACTGGAGCAACATTAACATACCTTATACGGAGGGAAACGACGAAACAATCGGTAGAACTCAACACCGAATGCTTCAACACCAATCCAAGATGCCAATGATTTTCAAAACCAGGTAGAGAGTCTAATATAAGGAGGTATAGTCGTTGGAGTAACTGTTGATGTTGTAGAGGTCGGACCAAGAGGAAATGGAGGAGGGTAAGAAATGGGTGATGTCCTATTTATAGGAAATAACAATTAATGTATGTTATCCCTTATCCTTAGAGTATGCTAACAGGCTCTGTCACTGCCTCATTCTGTCCATAGTCTTACATACGCTATCGAGTCATTACGTACGCTACGTGCTGACTTAGCGTACGTTAACTATAATATCCGTACTTTTCTATTTTTAGTAATTTTTTATTTTGGTGTATTTTTTCATTTTCAACAACTCGCTTGTAATCATTTTGGCATTTTGAGGATGTTTACTTCGGTGTAGTTTGGCATCCGAGTATGTTTTAGAATTGTTTTTACTCAATTTTGTGTCTTTTAGTAATTTTTCGCTAGCTGACTCGTTTTGTGCGATTGTGGTGCGAAACTGTCATTTCGGGTTTTGTGCGAGTCCGTTTAATGTTGTCAGACATGTTGTGAGCTTCGGAATGGTTGTTCGTTTCTGTATCGTGGGTTTCGGCCATTTCGGGTTTTTTTATAATTTCATAAAAGTTTTAGGGCAATTACTTTCGTTGTCGTATTAAGTTCGTCGCTTCGAACTCCTTGTAATGTTGTCTGCATATTTCGTTAATTGTCGCATTTCGATATTCGTATTAACTTCTGCACAACTATTGCACAATAGTATTTTTGACCTGGGAAACTCTTACGTACTTTATTTGCAATGCCTAACGTACATTATGCAGTATACCTAACGTATGTTAGTCATTTTCGTAACATACGTTAGGGTCTTCAGGAAATCGGGCAGAGGGATCTGCCAGTCCCTTACGTACGTAAGGGAGGGGGGCATTACATATGTTAAGGAGCTAACGTACGTTAATGCTTCATGCATTACGTACATTAGCGGGCGCGGGTTTAGATACCCAGGAGTTGACCGAGATCGTCCATTTTCTTCTTTCTTCCACTTCTCTACAACTTGGGCGATTCATAGGCGATTTTGGAGTGATTTTGAGTCTTCATTGATGTAGCTATCATCTTCCTTGGAGTTTTGGTATAGATTAGCATCACCAATCTATCTTCTTCATCTTTGAATCGAGGTAATCTTCTAGAATCCTAAATTTTCTGGGATTTGGGGGTTTCTTCGTAATTTCTCTGATTAGGTTGTAGCTACGATAGAACTATGTTGAGTATGAATTATATACTTCCGATATATATTTTTCCTATGAATTATTGGTGTAATCTTGGAATTGTTGAGAATCGAGAGGGTTTGGTTGCGATCTACTCTCGTTGGGTATATTGTTGGATTACATGTATCGTATGTGGGGTGTTCAGGCATATATCAATGTTAAATTCTAGTTGTGTTGTTGTTGACTGTCATTTTACGAATCGTCTAGGTTCGAAGATTCCGAGTTCCTTCAACGGTGGTCGTTTACCATTTCAAAACATTCCATCATGTCTCAAAGGTAAGTAATTCTTACGAAATTACAATCTTAAATGCGCATGATGTATTTGAGTGTTTGAGTGTTTATGTTCACTCCGGGAGGATCCGACGGGGCCTCGGAGGGATCTACGCATGGTTGGGTCCATGAACATTCGGGTTAACACTCCGGGAGGGTCTATCGGGGCCTCGGAGGGATTCACGCATGGTCGGATCCACGGTTAATCGGGAGGATTTGTATATTTTGTGGTACATTATAGATTTTGTATTTCCGGAAATCATTATCTCATTTGTTTTCGAAAAGCATTGATGCATGTGCTTTGATATTGTAAGATATAAGAGTTCGTTTGTGTTACTTGTACTAGCTATTTCACGGCTAACCTTACTCGGAAAAAATACGTTTCATGTACTTCTGGTTCAAAGAATGCGGCTGGACGAGCACCGGGGGAGTACCACGATGAAGGCCAGGCGTGATACTGTGAAATGTCTTGATGTTTACTTTTGTTGAGTCTGGTTGTTGAGTTTTTGTTTGTTGCAAACTGTTAGTTGGTAATCGAGTACTATAGGGGTTATTTTTCTTCACGTTGTTTATGTCGAATTTGTTGTCCTTTGTGGATGGAGTTTGGTCTTTGGAGTTTCATCGATAAATCCGATAAATGGTTTAGTGAATCTGAATATTGTTGGGAAATTTATTGAAGTTCTTTGGTTATGGATTTCTGTGAACTTAGCCTTGTTGATTCCGGATGGAATTCATAGCGCTGTGACATACCCCGAATATCTTGGGGGTGTTACATAATATGGTATCAGAGTCTAGGTTTATGGACACCTAGGTTTTTGGTCTTTTAGGTCTAGTCACGTTGTTGTAAACACAGTATCATCGTGCTGCCATCATCTTAGTACGACCGGTACTCGTAAGTTCTCTTATCTTTATTATCATCTTTACTGTCATGTCTTTAGACTTCGTAATGTGGGGAACCGGTCACCATGATTGTTATTTTATGAACTGTACTTATATCTTTCTCCTTTTATATCCTTTAGAATGTCAGCTGGTAGAGGACCCAGATGAGGTCGCGGACGCAGTCGGGGACGTGGCGCAACCGGTGGGGCGGCCATGTCTCTCGGTTCAGATGCTGGATCGACTACTCCTACTCTATCAAATTCAGTTCATCCTAGTACCGATGGTCAGCAGGACCAGTCGGCCAGTTTGGGGAATTCCGCATAATATAATGCGGGAATTGGTGTGGCCACTATATTACAGCAAGTGGCTAACAAAATGGCTCTCTTGACCCAAGCAGTTCAGCTCAACAATCTACCTCCTGTGACGAATATTTGGGCAGAGAGATGGCTACAAGATGTGATCCGTATGCGCCCTCCTCAGTTCATTGGTGCTACGGATATGATCGGCTGGGAAGATTAGATTAACGAGATGAATAAAGTGTTTGTGGCGGTAAATTGTCTAGAGACACGGAAGGTGCCAATTGCACAGTACTTTCTGATGAGGGATGCCACTAGCTGGTGGCAGGCCGTCACGCCTAAAGACCATGAAGTTTCGTGGGACGAGTTTAAGGAGTTAATGGAGGCCGAGTACTGTCTGTGGCCTGTTTAGGAGGCCAAAATCTGAGTCTTTTACGAGGCTAAACTCCAGGACATCCCAGTATCTCAGGCGATCATCGAATACAACCAACAACTGTATCACGTGAAGGGTCAAGTGAGAGAAGAGAGGGATAAGATCTGACATTTTGATATGCGGATGAAGCACAAAATACGACATTACATGGTTGGGTTCGCTTGTACTCCACTGAAGGAGTATCAGGGCAAAGAACTGGCCTATGATATGTCCTTCGCAGCTACAGAGACGGCCAGTGAGGGTATGAAGCAGAAGACCTCAGGAAATTTTTTGGGTAGTAAGAATAACAATCAGCAGAAATCTGAGTCGTTGAACTATCCTTATAGAAAGTCTCACTGTGTATCTGGAGGCAACCAGAATTTCATAACCGGCCCTAGTGTATACAGCCGGGGAGTGATATGTTTTAACTGTGGCCAACAGGGCCATATTGTAACACCCCCAAGACATTCAGGGCATATTACAGCGCCGTGGACCCCACACTGTGGAATCCACCAGGCTAACGTACCAAACAAGACATTCGACAACGACAAACCATCATAAATAAAACGACAAGCTAAATAAAAGACTATAACCGACAAATAAAATTCTGACATCAAATCTATTTTCCCAAAATGGGAACACAACATTAACAAATTCAAACTGGAAGTACTCGAGTACTTAAACCAATTTTATAATACAGAATCCCAAAATCAGACATCAATAATAATTGACAGACAGAACACCAATAATCAACTTCTGGACAATATCATGCTTGCCCATCATCCTCATACGGCTCGGGTGCTCGCTTGTCCCCACGATCAATACCTGAAATACAAAAAGTATTTCCCCCATTTAAGGGGTTAGCGACAACTGCTAGTGCAAGTACAATCCATTTGAACTACATTCTAATCAGATGAATAATGCGCCAAAAATCATTTTAGAAAACATTTTATATTCCGGAATATTTACGATGCACAAGCACAAAACACATTTTCTCCAACCAAAACAATTCAAAGTTAACCTTGGTACGTGACTCACGGCCACCGTACCCCGCAGAGCCCCGTCGGACATCCCTGGGTGGTTAACCACAGTTCGTGATACGCACACACACGGCAATACGTATCCCTAGAGGCCCCGTCGGACCGTCCCTAGGTGAACATACACATACCCTCCCACAAAAACCATATATAGCCATAATTCAAATACTAGAACATGTAAACAAATGTAAAGTACTTGCCTTTGTGACATCTTCGAAGGATCGGAAGTGAAAAACGACTACGGGCGATCCGAATGAAAAACGGCGGTTCCTAAACAAAGAATTAACATAACTCAGTCCCAACGGACATCAATAATCGAATGGAATGCACCCATAACCCCGATTACAATACACGGCGATAGACGTTCAATCGATACGGGCGAGAGTTTACGCAAAATCTCCCCGTATTGATAATTCACGGATTAAAATCAAGGAAAATGGATTGGGAATCACCCAATAATCACAATCGGTAAGGAATATCATAACATAGTTGAACAATTCGGAACTAATCCCTAGAATCCCGAAAAACCTCCAAATTCGTCAAAGTTAGGGTTCCTGAGGAAATACCTTGGATTCGACTGATGGAAGATGTGAATGTTGTAGATTAATCTCCCTTGGTACACAATAATTAATCTCTAAAGGAAATCCACGGATTGCTCTGGACAAATCGCTCTAAACGCACTCAAGAACACTCACGTCGCGAGAAGGGTTGAAGAAGAATGAAAAGAAACTGACTGAGGTTAAGTCAGGTTTAAAAACGCTGACAGCGCGTTACGTATGTTAACACAAGCTGTTAACGTACGTTATGATGGTTACGTACGTAACCCAATACTGGTTAACGTACGTAACCAAATATCTATACTGAATTGGGAAGGGTCATAACGTACGTTATGGATCATGCATAACGTACGTTATGCACGTAGCAGATCCCAGTTCTGAACACCAATTCTGCACAGTCGATTCAACGACGAAACACAACACGAGGATAGAATCAAAAGTGTAAATACGAGGTATTCATAACAACGAAGCTGAGTGTTCGACAGTAAATGCACTTCCAACTACCGAGGAATCCAAAATACGACAAGGAGATGAATTTCCCTAAACTTATAGGAAATTACAAAAATATCCCAAGTGCCCGGAAATCACGAAACGACGTCGGATTTACAAACCGAAAGTCTCAACATGACAAACTCAACCATACGAACTTGTACAAACCAAGAAGCAACGAAAACGAATGAGTTTTACGAGAACCGAACGTTCATACGGCAAAACATGCCAAAAATGAAATTACGTGAAAGCATCACCAAAACTCGTCCAAATGGAAAAACTCCAAGAATAAAGTAGATTCAAAATGTCGAAACAGTTACAAGCGAGTCGATAAAAATACACATACACCAAAAATGGAAACTGCTAAAAATGGAAAATTACGGATATTACATTCTCCCCCTCTAAAATAAAGTTTCGTCTCGAAGCTTAAGAATCAAAAAGCTCGGGGTGTCTCGAACGCATATCCTCCTCTAACTCCCAAGTCGCTTCTTCTACTCTGTGTCTCGACCATTGCACCTTAACCAAAGGAATGGTTTTATGCCTTAACTGTTTGTCTCGCCGCTCCAAAATCTTAACGGGCCTCTCCTCAAACGTAACATCCTTCTCGATCTCCACGTCTCCAAAATCAATAATGTGGGATGGGTCCGGAACATACTTCCTCAGCTGGGAGACGTGAAATACGCTATGAACATGACTCAACGATGGAGGCAAAGCTAAACGGTATGCCAACTCACCGACTCTCTCCAATATCTCGAAGGGCCCAATATACCTCGGACTGAGCTTCCCCTTTTTCCCAAAATGGAAAACTCCCTTCGTCGGGGATACTCTCAACAGAACATGATCTCCCACCTCGAACTCCAAGGGTCGATGCCTAACATCCGCATAAGACTTTTGTCGATTCTGAGCAGCCAACATTCTCTTTCTAATCAATTCAACTTTCTCCCCCGTCTCTAACACAAGGTCTGGCTCGGTACCAACTAGATCGGACGGCTCATCCCAACATATCAGCGATCGGCAACGTTGTCCATAAAGTGCCTCATATGGTGCCATCTTAATCGATGCGTGCCAACTATTATTATAAGTAAACTCAATCAAGGCCAGATGTTCCTCCCAGTCACTACTCCAGTCTAACGCACACGCGCGCAACAAATCCTCGAACGTCTGAATGGTACGTTCGGGCTGCCCATCGGTCTGGGGATGGAATGAAGTGCTCAAACATAACTGTGTCCCCAATGCCTTATTGTACCGCCTGCTAAAAATGCGATACAAATCGCCCATCTCTGTCTGAAATAATGGTCCTCGGTGTACCATGAAGTCTCACTATCTGCGCGATAAAAATACGAGCCAACTTTTCTGGACCCCAAGTATCCTTGATGCCCAGAAAATGCGCCGACTTAGTCAGTCGGTCTACAATCACCCACACCATATTCATACCAGTCTTCGTCCTCGGCAAACCTGTGACAAAATCCATAGAGATATCCTCCCACTTCCACACGGGAAGTGGTTTCAACAACCCGACTGGCCGCTGATGCTCAATCTTGACTTGCTGACAAGTCAAACACTTAGCCACAAACCGAACTACTTCCTTCTTCATGTCGTTCCACCAGAAATTCTTTCTTAAATCCTTATACATTTTACTCGAGCCTAGATGGACTGAGTAAGGTAACGCATGAGCCTCTCGCATAATACTCTGTCTCAATTCCGAGTCGTTCGGAACACACAACCGACCTCGGAATCTCAACACTCCATCCTCATGAATAACGAATCCCGGGGCTTTCCCCTTCCCTACACTCTCTCGAAGCTGAATAAACATCGGGTCCTCCAACTGTCCCGATTTAATGTCATCGACCAGAGATGAAAAAATCTCAAGAGTACGCAACTGCCCGGAACTCTCTGGCAGCACAATCTCAATGCTCAACCTCATAAACTCTCGCTGAAGTCCCTACTGGGCCGTAAGTAACTCAAGCGCCCGAAGCGATACCGATTTCTGGCTCAAGGCATCTGCTACCACATTAGCCTTGCCCGGATGATAAAGGATCTCGAGATCGTAATCCTTAATCAATTCCAACCATCTCCTCTGTCTCATATTAAGCTCCTTCTGCGTGAAAATGTACTTCAGGCTCTTGTGATCGGTGAAAATCTGACACGACGAGCCATACAAGTAATGACGCCAGATCTTCAATGCAAATACAACTGCGGCCAACTCAAGATCGTGCGTAGGGTAATTCAACTCGTACGGTTTCAGCTGACGGGAAGCATAGGCAATCGTCCTCCCGTGCTGCATAAGTACGCATCCGAGCCCTTGGCCCGAAGCATCACTGAAAACCGAGAAACCATCATTACCACTCGGTAAAGCCAAAACGGGAGCGGTCGTCAACCGCTTCTTCAACTCCTCAAAACTATTCTGCCTCTCATCGGTCCACACAAACTTCTCTGACTTCTGTAACAACTGAGTCAGTGTTCGAGCGAGCTTAGAAAACCCCTCGACGAATCTACGGTAATACCCGGCTAATCCCAGAAAATTGCGGACCTCCTTCACGTTCTTGGGCGGCGCCCAATCCAACACTGCCTCTACCTTATGTGGGTCCACACGAACACCCTCGTCCGAGATCACATGACCGAGAAACATTACCTCCCGCAATCAAAACTCGCATTTTGAGAACTTCGCATAAAGATGCTGAGTTCTCAAAATATCTAACACGATATGCAAATGACGGGCGTGCTCCTCCTCGCTCCTCGAGTAAATCAGGATGTCATCGATAAAAATGACTACACACTTATCGAGGTACTCGATAAAGACTTTGTTCATAAGCTTCATGAACACGGCTGGGGCGTTAGTTAGCCCAAAAGGCATAACCACAAACTCGTAGTGACCGTATCTCGTCCGAAAGGCCGTCTTCGGAATATCGGTATCCTTCACTCGGAGCTGATAATACCCCGATCTCAAATCAATCTTCGAAAACACAGTTGCCCCTTGCAACTGATCAAACAAATCATCAATCCTCGGGAGCGGATACTTGTTTTTGATGGTCACTTTTTTCAACTCTCGGTAGTCGATACACAAATGAAGTGACCCATCCTTCTTCTTTACAAATAGGACCGGTGCACCCCAAGGCGAAACGCTCGGTCGAATATATCCCATGTCTAGCAACTCACCCAACTGTTTCTTCAGCTCCAGCATCTCAGCGGGCGCCATACGGTATGGCGTCTTAGAGATCGGTGCTGCACCCGGCTCTAATTCGACGGTAAACTCAACTTCTCGGTCCGGTGGCAAACCCGGCAACTCGTCTGGAAAGACATCAGGATACTCACACACTACCGGAATAGACGAGATCTCGACTCCCCCTTCTTCCGATCTCAAGGGGTAACACCAATAACCCATGCAACCTTCCCGAAGAAGTCTCACCGCCCTCAAGGTGCTGATCAGTAATCTCTGGCTACTCCGCTTACACCCCACAAAAGAATGCTCGGTACCGTCAGAGGCTAACATCGAAACGGTTCTCGTTCTATAATTCATGATCGCCCCATGACAGTCAAGCCAATCCTCACCCAGAATCAAATCCTCATCCTTAATATCTACCGCAATCAGATTAGAAGGCCAATCCCTCCCCGCGATACTCACAAAAAAATCTCTAATCTCACGGTCCCCCACGATGCTATCCCTACTAGGAAGTTTAACAACAAAAGGCTCACAGGCAACTAGGCAATCAACATGCAGACGACGCACACAATCCATAGATATAAAAGAATACGTAGCACCAGAATCGAACAATACGGAAATAGGATGATCAAGGATGTGGACGGTACCTGTAGCCACCATCCGTCAGGATCCCCTGCTCGTCTCATCTCGTACACTCGGGGCGGAACAGACCCCGCACTAGAAGCTCCCCCTCTAGAAGGCTGACCACGTCCTCGACCTCTACCAAAACTCTGCTGCGGCTAAGGAACTGTCGGTGCCTGATTCACACTCGGCTCTCCTGCGGCTGGGGCTGATTTCTGAGTAACTGGAGCTCGAGCTGCCTCCGTACAGAACTTAGCACGATGACCCATCCGACCACAAGCAAGACACTGAATCGGAGGCCTATCACACTCACTCATCATGTGGCCCGAACGACTACAGTTGAAGCACGTAGGACCACGAACGGAACCAGTAGGAGCAGACCTAGAACCGTTTCCTCGCCCAACTGACGGCGACTGACTCCCGAAGACTCGCGAACCAGACTGAGCCTTCGGATACCCTCCAGACTTGCCTCCCGAAAATTGACCGGAGGTCTTCTGCTTCTTTCCTTCGGTTTCCGTCTCTGTTGCAGAAAACGACATCTCATAAGCCATCGATTTATTCTGATAATCTTTCAAAGTCGTGCAGCCCAGACCAGACATGTAGTGGCGCACCCTCGGTTTCATCCGCATATCAAAGTGGCGGATCTTATCAAGCTCATATCGGACTTAGTTTCTCACATAATGCAGCTGTTGATTGTAGTCTTTGATAGCTTGAGATATAGGAACATCTTGGGGCTTAGCCTCAAAGAAGGCTCGGATCCTCCCCTCTTTCACTGGCCAAGGACAAAATTCATCTTCCATCAGATCCCAAAACTCTGCCCACGTGGCTGCCCGGCGCGCGGTTTCACCGCTTGCCACCATGTTGCTGCCTCCTTGGCGAGGAAGTACGGAGCAATGGGTACTTTCCTCTCCTCAGAACAATTAGCAGCCTCAAATACTTTCTCCATCTCGAATAGCCAATTCTCCCAACCAGAGGGGTCGGAAGCACCATCAAACTGCGGAGGACGCATACGAATCACCTCCTGAAGTAACTTATCACTGCCGGATCCATTAGGCGGAACCGAGTTAGCATTAGCTTGGCCGACTAGAACGGCCTGAGTCAGTAGCGTCATCTGGTTCGCTACTTGTTTCAGAATGTTGGCCACTCCAACATTCTCATGTGCATTACCGGAACTAGCAGACTGGTCCTGCTGTCCTCCGGAACTAGGGGGAATACTGTTCGACAAAGATGGCATCGCCGAATCAGTTACCGAGTGATCGGACATGGCCGCCCCACCGGCTGCGCCACGTCCCCTACCACGTCCGAGACCGCGTCCGCGTCCTCTACCAGCAGGATTTCCGAAGAAGTAACGGGTAAGTACAATTCAAATGCAAAACGCAACAAGATACTAAGACAGGAATAGAACAGAACGGTGAAACGAGTCAAGTTAGAAAAAACTTACGAGCACCGGCGTACTGAGATGATGGCATAGCAGTGATACTGTCCCAAAAACGACACTTAACTAGACCCAAATAACCGACATCCTAGGTATCCATAAACCTAAGCTCTGATACCATATTCTGTAACACCCCCAAGACATTCAGGGCATATTACAGCACCGTCGACCCCACACTGTGGAATCCACCAGGCTAACGTACCAAACAAGACATTCGACAACGACAAACCATCATAAATAAAATGACAAGCTAAATAAAAGACTATAACCGACAAATAAAATTCTGACATCAAATCCATTTCCCCAAAACGGGAACACAACATTAACAAATTCAAACCGGAAGTACTCGAGTACTTAAACCAATTTTATAATACAGAATCCCAAAATCAGACATCAATAATAATTGACAGACAGAACACCAATAATCAACTTCTGGACAATATCATGCTTGCCCATCATCCTCATACGGCTCGGGTGCTCGCTTGTCCCCACGATCAATACCTGAAATACAAAAAGTATTTCCCCCATTTAAGGAGTTAGCGACAACTGCTAGTGCAAGTACAATCCATTTGAACTACATTCTAATCAGATGAATAATGCGCCAAAAATCATTTTAGAGAACATTTTATATTCTGGAATATTTACGATGCACAAGCACAAAACACATTTTCTCCAACCAAAACAATTCAAAGTTAACCTTGGTACGTGACTCACGGCCACCGTACCCCGCAGAGCCCCGTCGGACATCCCTGGGTGGTTAACCACAGTTCGTGATACGCACACACACGGAAATACGTATCCCTAGAGGCCCCGTCGGACCGTCCCTAGGTGAACATACACATATCCTCCCACAACAACCACATATAGTCATAATTCAAATACTAGAACATGTAAACAAATGTAAAGTACTTGCCTTTGTGACATCTTCGAAGGATCGGAAGTGAAAAACCACTACGGGCGATCCGAATGGAAAACAGTGGTTCCTAAACAAAGAATTAACATAACTCAGTCCCAACGGACATCAATAATCGAATGGAATGCACCCATAACCCCGATTACAATACACGACGATAGACGTTCAATCGATACGGGCGAGAGTTTACGTAAAATCTCCCCGTATTGATAATTCACGGATTAAAATCAAGGAAAATGGATTGGGAATCACCCAATAATCACAATCGGTAAGGAATATCATAACATAGTTGAAGAATTCGGAACTAATCCCTAGAATCCCAAAAAACCCCCAAATTCGTCAAAGTTAGGGTTCCTGAGGAAATACCTTGGATTCGACTGATGGAAGATGTGAATGTTGTAGATTAATCTCCCTTGGTACACAATAATCAATCTCTAAAGGAAATCCACGGATTGCTCTGGACAAATCGCTCTAAAGGCACTCAAGAACACTCACGTCGCGAGAAGGGTTGAAGAAGAATGAAAAGAAACTGACTAAGGTTAAGTCAGGTTTAAAAACGCTGACAGCGCGTTACATACGTTAACACAAGCTGTTAACGTACGTTATGATGGTTACGTACGTAACCCAATACTGGTTAACGTATGTGACCAAATATCTATACTGAATTGGGAAGGGTCATAACGTACGTTATGGATCATGCATAACGTACGTTATGCACGTAGCAGATCCCAGTTCTGAACACCAATTCTGCACAGTCGATTCAACGACGAAACACAACACGAGGATAGAATCAAAAGTGTAAATACGAGGTATTCATAACAACGAAGCTGAGTGTTCGAGAGTAAATGCACTTCCAACTACCGAGGAATCCAAAATACGACAAGGAGATGAATTTCCCTAAACTTATAGGAAATTACAAAAATAGCCCAAGTGCCCGGAAATCACGAAACGACGTCGGATTTACAAACCAAAAGTCTCAACATGACAAACTCAACCATACGAACTTTTACAAACCAAGAAGCAATGAAAACGAATGAGTTTTACGAGAATCGAACATTCATACGGCAAAACATGCCAAAAATGAAATTACGTGAAAGCATCACCAAAACTCGTCCAAATGGAAAAACTCCAAGAATAAAGTAGATTCAAAATGTCGAAACGGTTACAAGCGAGTCGATAAAAATACACATACACCAAAAATGGAAACTGCTAAAAATGGAAAATTACGGATATTACACATATCAGTCGTGATTGCAACCCGCCTCCTCTGAAATGCTATAGTTGTGGCCATGCGGGCCACAAAGCTGTGTATTGTACTGAAGGAAAAAAGAAGTTTGGGGTTCAGGCATCCATTCCTACGCCTGGAGAACCAAGTGTTAATTAGAAGTCATCAGCTAGTCAGCCATCACAGAGTTTTGGTCGGGGAAGAGGAGGGGGTCAGCCCATTAGAGGGGGAGCCTCCAGTGCTATTTCAGTACAGCCGCATGTTTATGAGATGAGGAGAGCAGATGATCCAGAGGCTAGGCTACAGGTACTGTTTATGTTCTCTCTCATCCAGTTAGAGTGCTTTTTAATTCTGGTGCTTCTCATTCGTTCATATCTTTGGATTGTGTGTGTCGATTGAGTATTGAATATTTGTCTGTTTGTGAAACGTTTGTGGTTAAATTGCCTAGTGGGGATAGAATTGTGGGGGATAAAGAGGTTAGAGACTCTCCAGTAGTAATCACAGATAGGGTGTGGCCTTCGAAGTTGACGAGGATTTGATCCTCGGTGACGACTAGCTTGATAGACACGACGCTGTAATGAATTACCGCACAAGGAGTATATTGATGTTGGCCGAGGATGGTACTGAACATTCTTTTACGGGACACAGGAGGAGGAGTCAGAAACTTATAATCAACGCTATGAAGCCGGCAAAACTTATTAGGGATGGTTGTGTGGGGTACTGGTGTTATGCTACGAGAGTAGAGAACGGGGAGGTTAAACTTTCCTCCATTCTAGTGGTGCACGAGTTTCCAGATGTATTTCCAGATGATTTGCCAGGACTACCACCAGAGTACGAGATCGAATTCACAGTTGAATTAGAGCCGAGTGCAGCCCCAATTTCTACGGTACCGTACCGTATGGAACCTTCAGAAATGCAAGAGTTGAAGGGTCAGTTAGGGGAATTGTTAGAGAAGGGATATATCCGACCTACCGCCTCGCCTTGGGGTGCGCCAGTCTTGTTTGTGAGGAAGAAAGATGGTTCACTACGTTTATGTATCGATTATCGGGAATTGAACAAAGTGATCGTTAAGAATAAATATCCTTTGCCATGCATAGATGATTTGTTTGACCAATTACAAGGAGCTATGGTGTTCTCGAAGATTGATTTGAGATCTGGATACTACCAGCTCTGAGTGAGGGAGTCTGATATTCCTAAGACCGTTTTTCTACGAGGTACAGGCATTACGAGTTTGTGGTTATGCCGTTTGGGCTAACCAACGTGACAGCATTATGCAGCTGATAAATAAGATATTTATTGAGCATCTCGATAAGTGTGTAGTCGTTTTATAGATGATATCCTGGTCTATTCTCGTGATGACGAGAAACACGCTCAACATTTGCGACTAGTGTTGGAGATTTTGAGAGCTCAGCATCTCTATGCAAAGTTGTCGAAATATGAGTTTTGGCTAAAAGAGGTTATGTTTCTCAGGCACATGATTTCAACTGATGGGGTCCGTGTAGATCCCCAGAAGATCGAGTCAGTGTTAGATTGGGTACCGCCTAAGAACGTGAAGGAGGTACATAGCTTTTTGGGACTTGTGGGGTATTATAGATGGCTCTAAACTTGCTCGACCACTTACTCAGTTACTCCAAATGTCCGAAAAGTTCGAATGAAATGACGAGAGGCAACAGAGTTTCGAGGAACTAAAAAGGCATTTGACTACGGCGCCGGTTCTAGCCTTGCCTCAAGGGAACGGTGGGTTTTCGGTTTATAGTGATGCTTCAAGCTAGGGACTCGGGTGTGTTCCCATGCAGCATGATATGACTATAGTTTTTGCGTCGTGACAGTTGAAATTGTACGAAATGAATTATCCTACTCAGGACATAGAGTTGGCTGCAGTGGTATTTGCACTGAATATTTGGCGCCATTATTTATAAGGTTCTCAGTGCCGGATTTATACCGATCATAAGAGCTTGAAATACATTTTCAGCCAGAAGGAACTGAATATGAGACAGCGTTGTTGATTATAATTAATAAAGGACCACCACATGGAGATCCTTTATCATACGGAGAAAGCCAATGTTGTGGCGGACGCTTTGAGTCAGAAGCCGGCATCGCTTCAAATGCTTGGGGCTCTCACGCCACAAGCAAAGATTCGATAGGAGCTTATTGAGCAGGGAATCGAGGTATGGGTTCAGCGGGTGCAGGGTCAGTTATGCGCCCTTGAGATTACTTCTCCCTTCGTTGATGATATCAAAAGAGAGTAGATGAACCTATGATCAGTCAACTAAAGGCGGATGCAGAAAAAGGGAAAGCCCCCAGCTTTATGGTTCATGAGGACGGCAGTTTGAGATTTCAAGGGAGACTCCGCGTTCTGAATGATTCAGAGTTGAGACAGAAAATACTTCGAGAAGCTCATGCTACTCCTTACTCTATCCATCTCGGAACGAGTAAGATGTATAAAGACCTTAAAAGGAATTTCTGATGGAATAATATGAAGAAGGGCGCCACGGCGTTCGTAGCACGATGTTTGACGTGCCAACAAGTCAAGATTGAGCATCAGAGACCAGTCGAGCTGTTGAAACCGCTTCCTATTCCCGAGTGAAAGTAGGAAGATATTTATATGTATTTTATCACCGGGATGCTGAGACGAAAATCAAAATGAATATGATTTGGGTGATTGTTGATCGACTAACCAAATCTGCGCATTTTCATGGTATCAAGGATACTTCGGGACTGGAGAGGCTGGCTCGGACATTTCACTAGTACAAAATTGACTTTTGGCCACGGTTTTAGAAATATAGGTTATCCACGGTTGGATTAAGAACCGTGGCTATAAGTTAGAGATAAAAAAAATATTTTATTTTAGCAACGATTTAACATAATAATTGTGGCCAATACCAAACATGTCCAAACATAAAGACATGGTTTTACACAAACCATGACTAAATAGTGCCGTATAACCATGGTTTTTGACAGTGGCCATTAACCGTAGATAACTATGGCCATAGGATATCATTTGGTCACGGTTTTGGTCTAAATCATGGCTTTATGTTATGATGGTTATTGTCTGTGGATAATGACAGACATATGACTACATGAAGCTAGTATCTTGTGGCCAAAAAAGTAACGTAAATACCGCCACGAAAATATGTTCACCGTTGCCAAAGTCACACGTGTTTATGGCTACACTTTAAATTATTTTTGTGACCAAAAGGTATCAAATAGTCACTATTTTAAAAGACACCGTAATTATATGACATGTATTGATCACAGGTAATATGGAATTTCCTTGTCTATAAGTATAGCTAAGGCCACTGTTAAACTAAATTCATGTGGCTAAAAGGTAACCAATAGAGACCGTTCTAAAATATTAGTTCATGTGGCTATTCAGTAATTTATGGCCACATTTTTTTTGGAATTTTTCGTGACTAAAACGTAACCAATAGCCACAGTTCTAAAAATTTAGCTCATGTGGTTAATAATTATTTTATGACCACGATTTTAGTAATTTTGTGTGTCCAAAAGGTAATCTGCAGTCACGGTTCTAAAGTCAATGTAACTACATATATCATGTATTAGCCATAATTTTTATTGTTTTGTGTGACCAAAATATAACTAATAATGATGGTTCTAAATATTAAGCATAACCATATGTCATGTATTGATCACGGGTAATATGGAATTTCCGTGTTTATAAATATAGCTAAGGCCACTGTTAAACTAAATTCATGTGGCTAAAAGGTAACTAATAGACACCGTTCTAAAACATTAGTTCATGTGGCTATTGAGTAATTTATGGCCACATTTTTTTTTTTTGGAATTTTTCGTGACTAAAACGTAACCAATAGCCACAGTTCTAAAAATTTAGTTTATGTGGTTAATAATTATTTTATGACCACGATTTTTGTAATTTTGTGTGTCCAAAAGGTAATTTGCAGCCACGGTTCTAAAGTCAATGTAACTACATATATCATGAATTAGCCATAATTTTTATTGCTTTGTGTGACCAAAATATAACCAATAATGATGGTTCTAAATATTAAGCATAACCATATGGCATGTATTGATCACGGGTAATATGGAATTTATATGGCTCTAAGTATAGTTAACACCACGGTTAACATAAACCCATGTGACTAAAATGTAACCAACAATCACGCGTCTAAGATTAAGTTCATGTGGCTAATAAGTAGTTTATGACCATAATTTTTATTTTTTTACGTGATCAAAGCCTAATCAGTTAACCATAACTATTTGTCATGTATTCACCATTATTTTTATTATTTTATGTGATTGAAAGGTAAACAATAACCATAATTCTTAAAAATAAGTATAACCATATGTCATGAATTGGCCACAATTAATATAAATTTGTTGTGGCTAAAAATATAGCTAATGCTACAGATAAAACAATTAAATCAATGTGGCTAACAATTCGTGTGACTGATTAATAGTTCATGGCCATGTTTTTTATTATTATTTTGCGTGACCAATACCCATGGTTCTAAAATTAAGCGTAGCTATATGTCATTAATTGGCCACAGTTTTTATTATTTTATATGTCCTAAAGATAACCAGTAGACATGTTTCTCAAACTTAGACGTAACTATATGTCATGAATTGGCCACGACTAATATAAAATGTGTGTGTCTAAAAATATAGCTAATGCCACGATTAAAATAAATTAATGTGGCTAATAGGTAACCAATAGCTACGGTTCTAACAATTCAGGTTGTGTGGCTTGGCCAATAATTTTATTATTTCACTTGACCAAGCTACGATTTCTAAAAAACAATCATAGCTATATATCATGAATTAATCATGATTAATGTGATATTCTTAGGGCTGAAAAAATAAAAGAAAATATTTAAATGAAGTATGAGAGTTTATCCTCGTAATGTTAAATTTTAGTATATCGGTAGATTCTAAACACAATCCTCTTTTTCCTTATTTATAACATCAATAATTAGCCAAAAAAAATCTCATCATTAATATGATTATTCCTGGTCAACAAAGCACAGAGCACAATTTAGTGTAATAATGTAAGCAAAAACATTGTGTGACGGAGTATCTTCTGTAACCATTTAAATTTGTGTTATATATCTCGTTATTTTAAAGATCTAAATTCATGAAATTCGTTACATCTTAATGATTTGAACAAACTCCGGATTTGGAGCCTAAAATAAAGCAACCTCTAGACAATGTTACTCTATAATTCATATACTATACAATGTGTATTTATCTAATTATAATTTATAGATAAAGAGCATGGGCCTAGGTTGGAAATCTCGAGGCAAGTATTAATTATTGCATACTACATACTTTATGAGTTAAAAAACGAGGGACAAATCCCTTTTTGCATAATTTTTTAAGTCATCAATGACCGAAGAGAATATTTAATACATACTCTAATGTAGGGAGTGATTTCTAAAGCTGCCAAAACAATCTACAACAACATATATTATAATCCCCGATATATTGTTTATGTAAACAATATGAATACTGAATAACATAAAATCTACACAATCTGTCCACAATAATCGCTCGCAAACAGCTTAAAAGGGTATCCAGTACCAACTGATTACATACCACTTTAAATATTCTTGCAAATAAATTAAATTTAATTTGGACAAACAAAATCCGATTCGAAAAAATATTAAAAGCACATAGGCACATCGAGCGGTTCGGTTCGGTTAGCAAGAAAAAATCGGTTAACCGGAACCATTTTAGCGACATAGGTGGACCCGCTAACCGGACCGCTTTACACTTTCGGTTAACCGAACCCGTAAAAACTGTTTCTTTTTCTTGTTCTTCTTTCCTTCCTTCCTGTTATTCCTTCCTGTTATTACCTGTAACAGCACAACAGTTTTTCTGTCAAAACAAAAAAACTATTTTAAGACATTGAAAAATGTCTTAAAATATTATTTTTATTTTAAAAATAAAAAAATATTATTTTTAATTTTTATTTTAAAAATAAAAACTATTTTTTTTCTGTAAAAAAACTATCTTAAAACATTATTTTTATTTTCTCTCTACTTTACCTTCCAAATACTGTATCATCAGGATCCGCCGCTTTTGTAAGACATTGAAGAGTGTCGAGGAAAATTTGTAATTTTAAAAATTGTAAAAGTTCTATTTTGTAATTAGCTGAAGAAATAATGCTACAAGAAAACCAATGCTACAAAAAATAATGCTACAAGAAAACCAAAGCTACAAGTTTTTCTAGGGCTGTCGAACGGTTCGGTTCCGGTTAACCGGACCGAAAAAATCGGTTAACCGGAACCATTTTAGCCATAAAGGTGGAACCGCAAACCGGACCGTTTTACATTTTCGGTTAACCGGAACCGCAATAAAGTATGTTGAGTAACACATTCAAAAACACAAAATCAATAGTGATCAAGTGCATATAATATAATATAAAAATCGTGTGAATCAATGTTGAAATAATGTAACAAAAAAATTATGTGTCTATATGTGTAATAGTGTATAAACACATGTGAAATGTGTGATGAAATGTGTGTGTAATAAGTGTAGCAATGTACACGAGTAAATAAAGCATATAAAAACGTATGTTAGTAAAGTGTAATATAATGCTTCGAGTGTGTAAGAAAGAAAAAACATAAAGTCAGTGAACACACTGTAAGCTTACATTGTCATAACCGTAATAAGTTGTAAACAAAAATGACTGCTAATAAAGAAAAAGATTGGTTAAAAATAAATGGCTAAATAAAATATCAAAACAATACAACATGCATGATGATATCATACGCAGTGTACCAACAGTGGGATAAATGAATTATGTGCAATGTCAATGCAATAAAAATAAGCATAAGGTTGCATCCTGTGGTAGCCAGGGAACAACAAACCAACCATAATGCAGAGCTCAAATTGACTTAATATAAGTGCTACAAAGCAAAGCAAGATGTGGGATCATGTAAAAAAAAAACGCAGCAAAAAACGTGAACAATGAAAAAAAATTGATGCACACTGGAATTGAATCAAACAAGTGCTACGACAGTACATGTACTTTTTTTTATTAAGGAAGACACGAATATCCAAGTACACCAACAAAGTATTTGAATGCAGAACACATATACAAGTATACAAAAATTCTGTCAAATACACTAAGAATATAGATTGAAATTGAATACATTATTACCTTGGCAGTATCAGCAAATTAAGAGAGCCGGTGCGGATCATTTGGCTTTGCGTACAATGATACCCCGACAGTCGGTCTGAAAGTAATCATCTCGGGATTCCTTACCCAAGTCAAATGGATCTACATGCGGCAAGATAGTATCATTCCGAGGAATAATTACTGTACTAAATTCCTCATCGATGTCATCATAGGCATCTCTGTAATTCTTGGGAGGTGTCATACGGACTATGGACTTTTTCTTATCAAGCGGGTCTTTCACATAAAATACTTGCCTAGCTTGTGATGCTAAAATGAAAGGATCATCCTTGTGTCCTAATCTATTCAGTTCAACCAAGTTGTAACCAAGACTATCTTTTTTCACTCCATGTTTGTTGTCAACCCAATCACACTTGAATAGAGGAATTTTTCTTGTATGATAATCTAGCACCCATATCTCTTGCAGAACACCATAATAGAATGCTTGACCGTAGGTTACGCCTTCCCTAGAAATGTGCATATAAGTTGCCTCAACGCAAAAACCCCACTGTTTTGGTAAATTCTACCTTCACGAGATTTTGTGCGAAACAGGTATCCGTTGATGTGATATACATCGTATTTCATTACCTCAAGGTGTGGGCCGTGTGATATCCACCTTAAAGTGTCCGAGATACTTTCTTTAGCGACCGCCAACTCTCTCTCAACCTGAAATTCATTATAAGGATAAAGCTCATCTTAAAAAAAATAACAGATTAAACAAACCAGTTCGTAACCATTTGCCGAACGTTTTACTATGCTCTTTCTCCAACCATGCTTGTCGTTGAGATGGATGTTGTTTTCTCAAATAGACCATGTGCCGAATGGAAATAATGAATGTTATACGTATTAGAAGCTTTCAAACAAATCAACAGACAATAAATTACTAACCAATACTTACTTTATATAAGGCTCGACTTCAGGCGTATTCTGCATTACATAGAAATGCGCTTTCAAGAATAGTTCAGGAGAAACTTGAATCAACTTACTACCTGATAATGGTTTCCCGTCATCATAAGTAGTAGAAGCTGCACAACTTTCGTATGTGTTATGGTTGTCAGGTGGAATCCCAATTGTCTTCATGCTTCTTTGATACTCACCGAAAAACTCAATTGTCTCTTCTACAACATTCTCTTCGGCGATGCGTCCTTCAGGCTTATTTTTATTCCGCCCATGCCCTTTAATAATCTTCATACACCTTTCGAATGGATACATCCATCGAAAGCATACTAGACCACATAACTTCACTTCTCTAGTGAGATGCACAGTTAAATGAATCATGATATCGAAAAAAGATGGAGGAAAGTATTTCTCGAGCAAGCATAACGTCACACAGATATCTTCTTGCAATTTATCTAGCTCTTCCACATGGATTTCTTTACTCGATATTGATCTATAGAATAAACAAAACCTGATAATAGCATATCTCGTGGGAGTCGGCATAAATAACCGTATCGCAATGGGTAAAAATTGTTGCATTAACATGTGATAGTCACGTGATTTAAGACCTATCAGCTTACGATCTTTTCGATTCACCAGGCTGGAAAAGTTTGAACAATACCCTTGTGGAACCCTTAACTCGTATAATGTTTCACAGAACTTGTCCTTTTCCTCCTTGGTTAATGTGTAACATGCTGTGGGTAGTATTGTTCCGTTACCGTGTGTTTTAGGTTCCAACTCTGGTCTCAACCCAAAATGCACCAAATACATTCGAGCCTCGAATCCATCCTTCGTCTTCCCAGGCATGTGCAACAATGTTCCGACAAGACTCTCGCACACATTATTCTCGACATGCATGAAATCTATACAGTGCTGGACTGAGTTAAATCGCCAATAACTAAGACATCGATGCCATATGTTGAATTTCTTCCAATAAGTGGTTTCCTTGTTTTCGTCATTACACTTAACCACTTTTTTTGACGCTTTCTTCCTTCTTTTCATCTTTCCACCTCTTCCAACTGAAGTCTGCACGGATTCCATTTCACCATCCCTCACTCCCTTTCCCCATGTGTTCTTTATAAATTTCACCTCATCGTATATTTCTTCACCACTCATAGGTGTCGGAGCAGTGTCTAACTCTTGTTTTCCATTGAATGCCTTCTTCTGCCTTCTGAATGGATGATCATAAGGTAGGTACCTTCTATGACCAGCATAACTCTGTTTGCCTGAGTAAGGAAGCCTTACACATTGAGTTTTTTTTCCTACATACTACACAACCTTTGTATCCGCTGTAGGGGCAACCACATAGTGTACCAAGAGCAGGGTAATCATTTATTGTCCATAAAACAACTGCACGTAGAGTAAACTTCTCTTGTGCATATCCATCGTATGTTTCGACTCCCACCTCGAATAAGAACTGAAGATCATCAACCAAAGGTTCTAAGAAAACATCAATGTCCTTACAAGGAGCACCAGATATCAATAACGACAGCATGATGAACCTTCTTTTCATACACAACCATGGTGGAAGGTTGTAAATCACAGTTAAGACTGGCCATACACTGTGATGTTTGTTGCCTCTGTTTACATCAACTCCATCAGCCGAAATACCTAGCTGCAAATTTCTTGGATCGTTAGCAATTTCTGGGTATCTATTATCTACTTCTCTCCATGCTTGTGAGTCTGCGGGATGACGTAAAACACCATCTTTTTTTTCTGGTGGTCTCATGCCATATCAAATCTTTCGCTGTGGACTTTGATTGGAAGAGTCGTTTCATTCTCGGGATGATAGGGAAGTACCATAGTACTTTTGCCAGAATATTCTCGTATATTTTTCCCGTTTTGTCATCTTTTTTCCATCTTGATTTCCCACAAGTGGGACACACTTTGAGATCCTTGTACTGGTTCCTATACAGAATGTAATCATTGATACATGCATGTATCTTTGTATACCTTGAACCCATTGCTTTCAATGTTCTTTTAGCCTCATATGTACTTTTCACCATTTCATTACCTTCAGGGAGCATCTTTTTTATCAACACTAGTAGTTCAGTAAAGAATTTATCTGATGCTCCGTACTTACTCTTCAAGTTGAATAGTTGAACCATTGCAGACAACTTTGTAAAATTGGGACATTCTTTGTACAACAGCTTTTCAGCATCTTGAAGTACCTCCTGATACTTCTCATGGTCCTCTAAGAAACTGTCTTCTGTAGCGTGAACCATTTCTATAGTTTCTGTAGTATATGTTGGAATTCTCATTTCAAAATCAGCAAAGTCTTTAGTGTGCAAGTCATTGTTGACATTAACACTTCTTGATGAGACATCTTTCTCCCCATGCTTAGTCCATTTGGTATAGATTTGATCGATGCCCTTGCTGAATAGGTGATGATCTACCTCATCCACATCAAGAATGTAGTGGTTTAAACAGAACATACATGGACATGGAATCTGATTTTTTTTCGCTTGTGTTTAATGCGTCCATGTTCCTCGAAATCTTCAATTGGTGGACAACATACTTGAGACATGCTGCAACTCCAACTTCATACGTTTTTTTGGTTCTATATGTACGCATCCAAGATTTATCCATTCTGAATCACCAAGAGAGTGGCACCTACATGGACAAGACAAAGTTGTTAATAACCACCCGTAAATTTTTGTGAAAAATAAATAATGAGAACTAAGATTGATAGTGGAAAGCATTCTTGACCTGGTGAAGAAAGACAAAAACAAGGATAACGCAGCTTAAAATACAACCAAATACATTTTAAATTCTATAACAAAAGACAATATTTTGCTCGAATTTATTGTAAGTGGCTAACCAAATATATTTTCCTTTTCCGCACAAAATATATTTTCCAACCATGACACGACATGCATGTTTTTTCCATAAATCGATGCTGATATCTTGTAGTGTTTTTTGTAAGATTAGAATCTATTTTATCTTCTAAGATATCATTTTATCTTCTTTTCATTTCGGGCAAACACTTTTATATGAAAAACAAGCCTAACTCAAAGTCTTCTAGCATGTCAGATTTCCGCAAAGAGGGATATTAAGGGTCTCAAGTAAATAAAAACTTAGCATCAAGAAATGAACAACACCAGTGGCGGATCTCCAAATTTATATAACATAAGGGGCACAAAAAATTAACTTAAAAATAGTATTGAAATATCATTACAAATCAGAAAGAACATATCAAAACTGTAGCCAAAATTGCTTCATCAAATGCAGTAAACAGAAAAAGCAGCTTAATTGGAATAATAAAGAAAAAAAACATAAATAAAAGCTAGACAGTTAGGGTCTACCATTTAAGAGAAACCGATTGGTGAAGTAGCGAGAATGTGAGAGCCGAGAGGGAGAGCCGGAGAGGAGCTCAAGCGGTCGCCTATATCGGAGACGGCGAAAATTGGAAAATTTGCGAATGGAGAAGAGCAGAGAAGCGGGGGCGCGCAGAGCAAGTATTTCTTCAATGGGTTGTTTCTTTCTCTGTTTTACAAGTATTACAACATAATATTTCAGACAAAATATTTTATTATTAAAAAAAAGTTCGATGCCAACATTTATTTTTGAGGATCTTCAACATGAATTTTGATACAAAAATTTGTTAAGTGTGTTATAGAGTTTAATATAATGGGAGAAAGTGTCTCACATTAGCATCGTATTAAGTCAATTAATGTCCATTACATCAACAATTTTTGAAGGCATACCGAAAAAGGGTAGGAAAAAATTTTGGGGACGAAAGTAGTATGTGATTAAGTCTTAATATATGTGCCTATTAATGTATGTTTTATTATTTTTAATTATTATAATTAAATAAATATCATAATTTATTTTTTTATGTAAGCAATAAGTCTCAAATCTAATTTCATAAAACTGAATTAATTTACTTTATTTTACATCAATTAATTTTACTAAATATTAATATCCTTATTTTTTCTAATACATCTTTCATGCAATCAGTCATTAATTTAAATCCATCAAATTTACTATATTCAATATGGTTGTTTAATTGAAGATCGTGAAATAAGAATTGATTTGATATATTTTTTCATTAAAAATAAACTTGATATAAAAATAATTTATAAATATTTAAAATTTTAAGCTAAAAAATGAAGGAATAAATTTTCTATTGGAAGATGAGTGTAAGTTGTCGAATAAAACTCCAACGACATATATTCAAAATTTTTTTTTTTTTTTTTTTCTGAAAATTTAAGAATACATCTCTCCTTATATATGCTATATTTTTTAATAATTTTTTCTGAAAATTATTTTCAAAATTTCACTAACTTTATTAATAATAATAATATGATCATTTCACTAACTTTATTATTTAATCATTACATTATTATTATTAACTTTATTATTCGGCCCTCTTCCAGTCCCAACGTCTGGAAGGGGGTTAATCCAAGCGCCTATGTGGCGCTCGAATGGAGTTGAGGTGGCACTGCCACATCAATTATGACGCCATCCCAATATTGGTCTGACGCATAGCCCCATACCAACATTGGTATGACACAATGTTGAACTGATTAGGTTCAAATTTTAGTTTGAACTTAATCCGTTCAAATTTCAAATTGATCAACTTCGGTTTGAACTGTAACACCCAGAGATATTCGGAATAATTACAGCGCCGTAAACCCTTTAAGTAAGGATTTACAAGGCTAAATAAAAGAAATGTAAATATAATCCAACCGTACAACTGAAGTTCAAAATACAGAACTGATTCAACTGATCCAATGAGTTAACTTATACAACCATATCGAAAATGACATTATTAAAACACACGTACTCGAGTACTAAAGTGAACCAAGAAGACAAATCTCAATAACAATAAACCTCAACCACAACACTGAGCCATTTCATCGTCATGTCGGTACTGTGGTTGCCTCCCCGCTCCTCGGCTACCTGAACATCAAAACAATGTCCACCCCCGAAGGGGTTAGCAAGACAATGCTAGTACAAGTATCATAATACATAAATCAACAGTGCATCATAAAACATACAAAACGGAGTTCCGTCATCGGAATACAACGATGTGAATCCTCACGATTCCATCAACACAATACAGGGTAATCCAGCGATCCAGCGCCCTTGGTATAGATCCCCATGATGATCCCGTCGGACCAACGCATGGTGGACATTCGATCCAGCGCCCTCAGCATATATCCTCATGACCCCCTTCGGATCATTTACAATATAAACCATGCAATCATGCATACATATATGCATTTCGATATGTCCATTCATACGAACAATTAATCACGAATACCACAAGAAATCAAAGAAATTAATCTCATACTCGACAATATGAACAAAACCATATGCATGATCAAAGTTCCAATATAAACCAACTCAACATATGATACTTGCCTCGAAAATGGCAAGAATGAAATACTCCAACAAATGACACGCGTCCGTATGCCACCGCTCCTCGATCGTCCCCTATGCAAGGCTCGGACCTAATAAATAATAAAGAATTCATCTCATGCCGTACGAATGTCTAACAATCCGGTTTACAGCCGCAAGCTCTAAAAATGAATTCTGCCTGAACTACTTAGCGTGCGCTACGTACTCTACGTAACGTGCGCTAAGCCTGCCCGTTAACGTACGCAAATAACCAAGTTTAGCGTACGCTAGCTGTGGTATCTTGTGATCTATCTGATCAGCCGACTATCCTGCCTGATGACATAATGTACGTTACGTACCAAACGTAGCGTACGTTACTCATTCCCGATAGCGCACGTTAATATGCTTATCTTAGCGTGCGCTAACTGTGCATGGCAGTTTACTACTGGGCAGAAAATTTGAGCTAAAGGTGATGAAACTCATGAAATCTTCAGTGTTAATACATGCCATCTCCGTGCATATCATGCTCATACGGTTTGTGAAAGATCTTTACGTATTAAATGACTACGAGACACAAGGATAAGTATCATCATTACAACACCATAATTCATCTTGATCTTCAAGAAAATATCCTAAGTTCAATACATTCCAAGTCCCAAAACGTATGATTCCTTTATGTAAGGACATAAGAACTTGGTAATCTCCATATACTAGTCATAATCGGTTTTGAAGATACATGAATAAGCTTAGGCGTTCAAACACTAAAAAGGTTCAACGGTTTATACGATAAATAAGTACCGAAACATCGCAAATATCCTTCTAACACATGATGTTCGACTACATACGTATCTAACTAACTATATAGTCCCAAATCATGATCAAAACATACTTCATAATAGTACTTAATATTGGTGAAGAATCACCTACCTCAAAGTAGTGAAGAACAAGGAGGAACTCGAAGCAATCCAACGCCGAAGGCTTGAACACCAATCTCCAATGATCTACAATCTTCTACTCGAGTTAGGATGCTCATATGAAGGGTTTAGGATGAAGAGAGTGACTCTATAAGTCCAAGAATTCGGATGTGGGAAGTGAAAAGGCTGAAAATACGAAAAAGGATGCTGTCCCATTTATAGAAAGTGGTTATTAGCGCGCGCTAGTCCATATTCATAGCGTGCGCTAACGGCTTACTGACTTCACTGTACTCAGCATTTAGCGTGCGCTATCCTCATATCAGTAGCGTGCGCTACCGCATTGACTTGGCTTTTTCCCGAAATCCGTCCAGGTTCATCCCGACATAAACCGACCGAGATCCGCAGCCGATCTCACCTACCACCCTGTCTCAATCATGCTGACTATGTGTAGCGCGCGCTAAGGTTCATACATAACGTGCGCTACGGATCCTAATTAGCGTACGCTATACTTAGTCGATAGCGTGCGCTACATGCGCAGAATCACCATTTAGATCACATTCATGAAATCATGCGCTCAACAACACCGGATCATGAAATACGGAGAATAATAATCAGATCAAAATGCAACAATTACAACATCCCAAGGTTCAATTACATATCAGAAATCTCGGGTATTACATCCTTCCTCCCTAAAAAGAAGTTTCGTCCCGAAACTTAAGATGAAAACAACTCTGGATATCTAGTCTTCATACTGTCCTCCATTTCCCAAGTGGCCTCTTCAACTCCGTGTCGTGACCATTGCACTTTAACCAAGTGTATTGGTTTATTCCTCAATTGTTTGATCCGACTCTCAAGTATCTTGATTGGTCTCTCTTCGAAGGTGCCGTCATTCGCTATCTCGATCTCATCGAACTCAATGATATGACTGGGATCCGGTACATACCTCCGCAGTTGGGATACGTGAAACACATTGTGAACGTGACTCAGCGATGGCGGTAAGGCCAACCTGTATGCTAAATCCCCAATTCTCTCGAGGATCTCGAATGGTCCGATATATCTCGGACTTAGCTTGCCTTTCCTCCCAAAATGGAAAATTCCACGTGTAGGAGACACCTTCAATAGTACGTGGTCCCCAATGTCAAACTCTAGAGGGCGACGACGCACGTCTGCATAAGACTTCTGTCGGCTCTGGGCAGTCAACAGTCTTTCCCGAATCAAAGCTATCTTCTCTTGAGTATGAACTATCAATTCTGGTTTCGTCTCGATCAAGTCCGAAGAATCAACCCAGCACAGGGGTGATCGGCATCTTCTCCCGTACAAAGCTTCAAATGGTGCCATCTTAATAGAAGCATGCCAACTATTATTGTAGGTGAATTCAATCAATGTCAAATGAACTTCCCAATCAGTTGACCAATCCAAAGCACAAGCTCTAAGCATGTATTCTACTGTTTGTATAGTCCTTTCGGACTGACCGTCCGTCTGAGGATGATAAGCCGTGCTAAGGTTTAGCTCGGTCCCCAAAGCCCTGTGAACTGCCTTCCAGAAGTGCGACACGAAACGACCATCTCGATCTGAAATAATGGTCTTCGGTGTCCCATGTAATCTGACTACCTCTGTAATAAATACTCGCGCCAATCTCTCGGGTCCCCAAGTATCTTTAATTCCTAGGAAATGAGCCGACTTGGTTAGTCGATCAACTACAACCCAAATCATATTCATTCCCGTCTTGGTCCTTGGCATACTGGTGATGAAATCCATCGAGATATCCTCCCACTTCCACTCAGGGATCGGAAGCGGCTTTAACATTCCGGCAGGTCGCTGATGTTCAATCTTAACCTGCTGACAAGTCAATCACTTCTAAACGTATTCTGCTACGTCCTTCTTCATATTCCCCCACCAGAAGTTTTGTTTTAGATCCTTATACATCTTACTGCTGCCTGGGTGAATAGAATAAGGCGCGCTATGAGCTTCCTTCAGAATTGTCCGTCTCAAATCATCAGCATCGGGAATGCAAAGTCGACTCTGAAATCTCAGAACTCCATCATCTTGTATCACGAATCCTGGGGCCTTTCCTTTCTTTACTTCGTCACCTAACCGAAGGATCAAAGAATCGTTCAACTGCTTAGATTTGATTTCCTCGACTAGTGATGAAGTCAGTTCCATCACATATAGTTGCCCTTGGATTCCTGGTACCCATACTTCAATCCCTTCGTGGATCAGTTCTCGTTGAATGCTGGTTTGGGATGTAAGCGCTTCCAACAGTCGAAGAGAAACAGGTTTACGGCTCAATACATCGGCTACTACATTTGCTTTACCCGGATGATAGAGAATTTCCAGGTCGTAATCCTTGATCAATTCCAGCTACCTTCTCTGCCTCATGTTTAATTCCTTCTGACTGAAAATATACTTGAGGCTCTTATAATCTGTAATAATCTGACAATGAGTGCCGTACAAAAAATGTCGCCAAATTTTCAAGGCAAAGACCACAGCTGCTATCTCCAGATCGTGAGTCGGGTAATTAACTTCGTACGGTTTCAACTGCCGAGAAGCATAGGAAATCACCTTATCCTTTTGCATCAACACACATCCCAGACCCTGATTTGAAGCGTCGCTGTATACCATGAATCCATCAGTCCCATCTGGTAACGCTAATATAGGTGCTGTCGTCAGTCTCTTCTTAAGTTCATCAAAACCAGCCGGGCATTTCTCATCCCACGTGAACTTTTGAGTTTTCTGTAACATCTGAGTGAGCGTACGAGCAATTTTAGAAAATCCCTCTACAAAACGGCGATAATATCCAGCAAGTCCCAAGAAACTCCGGACTTCTTTCACGTTATTAGGAGCTTCCCATTCCAAGATTGCTTCGACTTTCTTCGGGTCCACCTGAACTCCGTCAGCTGATATCACATGCCCAAGGAAAGTTACTTCCCTAAGCCAGAACTCGCATTTGGAAAGCTTTGCATACAGCTGTTCCTTCCTCAAGGTGCTCAAAACCACACGCAAATGCTCGACATGCTCCTCTGTGTCATTCGAATATATCACGATGTCATCGATGAAGACGACCACAAATTTATCCAAGTATTCTAAGAATACCCGATTCATTAATTGCATGAATACCGCAGGAGCATTGGTAAGTCCAAATGGCATCACTACAAATTCATAATGCCCGTACCGGGATCTGAAAGCAGACTTCGGTATATACGATTCCTTAATTCTCAACTGATGGTATCCTGATCGCAAGTCAATCTTCGAGAATACCCTTGCCCCTTGCAGTTGATCAAACAAGTCGTCGATCCGAGGTATAGGATACTTATTCTTGATCGTCACTTTTTTGAGATCCCTGTAATCAATACATAATCGGAGGGATCCGTCTTTCTTCCGGACAAAGAGAACGGGCGCTCCCCAAGGAGAAACGCTAGGTTGAATATAACCCTTCTGTAATAATTCCTCCAGTTGCTTCTTTAGTTCATACATCTCGGTTGGCGCCATGCGGTATGGTGCTCTGGAAATAGGAGCGGCTCCAGGCTCTAATTCGATAGTGAACTCCACTTCTCTCTGCGGAGGTAACCCAGGTAGTTCGTCAGGAAATACATCTGAGAATTCATTCACAACTGGAATAGATGAGAGCTCTACTCCTTCCTCTTTCCTCATGGCATAGCACCAAAGTCCATGACATCCCTGCTTCAGTAATTTCACGGCTTTCATTGCTTTGATCAATTTTCCCGAGCTTCCCGGTCTCTATCCTCTAAATAAGTGTTCCGATCCGTCATCAGCAATGATAGAAATAACTCTCTTTCGGTAATTCAGAATAGCTCCATAACGGTTGAGCCAATCGTCTACGAGAATTAAGTCATCACCATGTATGTCAACTACAATAAGATTTGATGGCCAATCTCTCCCTACTATAGACACTGGAAAATGTCTAGCTTCTAGGGTTCCCACAATTTTCTCTCCGCTCGGTAATCCCACAACATAAGGTTCACAATCATACAAGCACGAGATTTTCAAACGATTAACACAGTTCAAAGATATAAAAGAATACGTAGCTCCTAAATCGAATAAGACACTAACTGGTTGCAAAAGGATCTGAATCGTACCTGATGCAACAGTCGTGTTCTGATCGTCTGACTTCTTCATCTCGTAAATACGCGGAGGAACGGACCCAGCGCTGGATGCCTCTCTTTTCCCAACATTCTGCGGCTGGAAACCGCTTTGCTGCGTCTGGTTTACACTAGTGTCCTTCGGAACCAGTACAAGAGTGCGAGTACCAAAAGATCAAGTCGCATTTCCACAAAATGTTGCGCGATGCCCTTCCTGTCCACACTCGAAACAGGTCATAGCAGGCGCGAAACAGTCACGTCGAACATGCCCCGCTTTGCCAGAGTTATAACATTTATTCCCTGCGTCTGAAATGGTTGGTGATGCCCGGAACTTCTTTCCACCTCGAGAAGGATGCGAAGGCCTCCTGGATGAATGAAATGAGGACTGGCCCCTGCGGGGCCCACTACTCTTATTTTCCGTGAAGTTGCCAGCCACTTTCTGCTTCTTTGCTTCCGTTGACTTCTCTACTGCCGCCTCTTTCATATCATAGGCCAATGCTTTGTCCTGATACTGTCGCAAGGTGGTACATTCAAATCCGGACATATACTGCTGAATCTCCGGCTTCATCCGCATGTCGAAATGAAAAATCCTCTCCGCCTCGGTTCTGACCAAGTGGCGCACACAAGTCAGCTGGTGATTAAAAGTCTTAATCACGTCTGTCACAGATGCCTCTGAATTTTGTGGTGAGAAAAACTCCCGGACTCGGGCCTCTCTAACTGGGCGAGGACAATACTGTGCTTCCATCATTAATTTAAACTCCGTCCAGTCAACATTATGCTCCTAAGGTCGAATGGCCTCCCACCAGTCGAAAGCCTCCCCTGTAAGAAGATACTGGGTGACCGGAACCTTCCTGTCGTTGGGACAGTTAATCCCTGCAAAGATCTTCTCTAACTCCTTCAGCCAATGATCCCAAGAAAGCGTCTCAGCAGAACCGTCAAATTTCGGAGGGTGCAATTTGACCACTTCAGTAAGCCATTTGTCCCCCCGATTATCCTCGTTATGCTGCTGTCCCATCGCCGTCTGCATGCGATCAACAACTTGAGCAAAGTAGTTTATCTGAGCAACCACCTGTTGAAGCACTCCCGGCACATTAGGATCTGCATTATTATTAGCTGATCCCTGCTGTCCTCCAGAATGGGAATCGGTTCGACTAGCAGAAATCTCTGGGGTAGACGCCGAATCCTCCTGTCTCACATTTCCACGTCCGTGTCCATGACCACGTCCGCGTCCACGACCTCCCCTCAACATATTGTAAACACAAATACTCAATATCCAGGGCAAACTTTCTAAAAGAAAATCCGTCAATATTCACAAAACAGGAATTAAATAAAACGGTAGTATTTGGGATTAGGAGACTTACGACCACGGTCCACACGACGATGCTGGCTCAGCAGTGATGTTACAAATGACCAATAATCAAATAACGTAAACAGACCCAACTAACCCGCCTGCCAAGATATCCATGAATCTTAGCTCCGATACCATATACTGTAACACCCCGAGATATTCGGAATAATTACAGCGCCGTAAACCCTTTAAGTAAGGATTTACAAGGCTAAATAAAAGAAATGTAAATATAATCCAACCGTACAACTGAAGTTCAAAATACAGAACTGATTCAACTGATCCAATGAGTTAACTTATACAACCATATCGAAAATGACATTATTAAAACACACGTACTCGAGTACTAAAGTGAACCAAGAAGACAAATCTCAATAACAATAAACCTCAACCACATCACTGAGCCATTTCATCGTCATGTCGGTACTGTGGTTGCCTCCCCGCTCCTCGGCTACCTGAACATCAAAACAATGTCCACCCCCGAAGGGGTTAGCAAAACAATGCTAGTACAAGTATCATAATACATAAATCATCAGTGCATCATAAAACATGCAAAACGGACTTCCGTCATCGGAATCCAACGATGTGAATCCTCACGATTCCATCAACACAATACAGGGTAATCCAGCGATCCACCGCCCTTGGTATAGATCCCCATGATGATCCCGTCGGACCAACGCATGGTGGAAAACCCGTCCAACGATCCAGCGCCCTCAGCATAGATCCTCATGATGATCCCGTCGGACCAACGTATGGTGGACATTCGATCCAGCGCCCTCAGCATAGATCCTCATGACCCCCTTCGGATCATTTACAATATAAACCATGCAATCATGCATACATATATGCATTTCGATATGTCCATTCATACGAACAATTAATCATGAATACCACAAGAAATCAAAGAAATTAATCTCGTACTCGACAATATGAACAAAACTATATGCATGATCAAAGTTCCAATATAAACCAACTCAACATATGATACTTGCCTCGAAAATGGCAAGAATGAAATACTCCAACAAATGACACGCGTCCGTATGCCACCGCCCCTCGATCATCCCCTATGCAAGGCTCGGACCTAAGAAATAATAAAGAATTCATCTCATCCCGTACGAATGTCTAACAATCCGGTTTACGGCCGCAAGCTCTAAAAATGAATTCTGCCTGAACTACTTAGCGTGCGCTACGTACTCTACATAATGTGCGCTAAGCCTACCCGTTAACGTACGCAAATAACCAAGTTTAGCGTACGCTAGATGTGTACTGACAGTCCTCTCTGATCATCCGACTGTCCTGCCTGATGACATAACGTACCTTACGTACCAAACGTAGCGTACGTTACTCATTCCCGATAGCGCACGTTAATATGCCTATCTTAGCGTGCGCTAACTGTGCATGGCAGTTTAGTACTGGGTAGAAAATTTGAGCTAAAGGTGATGAAACTCATGAAATCTTCAGTGTTAATACATGCCATCTCCGTGCATATCATGCTCATACGGTTTGTGAAAGATCTTTACGTATTAAATGACTACGAGACACAAGGATACGTATCATCATTACAACACCATAATTCATCTTGATCTTCAAGAAAATATCCTAAGTTCAATCCATTCCAAGTCCCAAAACGTATGATTCCTTTATGTAAGGAGATAAGAACTTGGTAATCTCCATATACTAGTCATAATCGGTTTTGAAGATATATGAATAAGCTTAGGAGTTCAAACACTAAAAAGGTTCAACGGTTTATACGATAAAGAAGTACCAAAACATCGCAAATATCCTTCTAACACATGATGTTCGACTACATACGTATCTAACTGACTAGATAGTCCCAAATCATGATCAAAATGTACTTCATAATAGTACTTAATATTTGTGAAGAATCACCTACCTCAAAGTAGTGAAGAACAAGGAGGAACTCGAAGCAATCCAACGCCGAAGGCTTGAACACCAATCTCCAATGATCTACAATCTTCGACTCGAGTTAGGATGCTGATATGAAGGGTTTAGGATGAAGAGAGTGACTCTCTAAGTCCAAGGATTCGGATGTGGGAAGTGAAAAGGCTGAAAATACGAAAAAGGATGATGTCCTATTTATAGAAAGTGGTTATTAGCGCGCGCTAGTCCATATTCATAGCGTGCGCTAACAGCTTTCTAACTTCGCTGTACTCAGCATTTAGCGTGCGCTATCCTCATATCAGTAGCGTGCGCTACCGCGTTGACTTGGCTTTTTCCCGAAAGCCGTCCAGGTTCATCCCGACATAAACCGACCGAGATCCGCAGCCGATCTCACCTACCACCCTGTCTCAATCACGCTGACTACGTGTAGCGCGCGCTAAGGTTCATACATAGCGTGCGCTACGGATCCTAATTAGCGTACGCTATACTTAGTCGATAGCGTGCGCTACATGCGCAGAATCACCATTTAGATCACATTCATGAAATCATGCGCTCAACAACACCGGATCATGAAATACGGAGAATAATAATCAGATCAATATGCAACAATTACAACATCCCAAGGTTCAATTACATATCAGAAATCTCGAGTATTACATGAACCGATCAAGTTCAATTTGTACTGATTAAGTTCAAAATTTCAAATCGATCTCGATTAAGTTCAATTTCATTTTTAACTGATTATGTTCAAATTTCAAATCGATTAAGTTCAAATTTCAGTTTGAACCGATTAAGTTCAACTTTTATTTTGATCAACTTCGGTTTGAACCGATTAAGTTCAAATTTCAAATTGATCAACTTCGGTTTGAACCGATCAAGTTCAATTTGAACCGATTAAGTTCAAATTTCAAATCGATTAAGTTAAATTTCAATTTGAACCGATTAAGTTCAAATTTAAAATCAATTAAGTTCAATTTCAATTTGAACCGATTAAGTTCAAATTTCAAATTGATCAACTTCGGTTTGAACCGATAAAGTTCAATTTGAACTGATTAAGTTCAAATTTCAAATAGATTAAGTTCAAATTTCATTTTGAACCGATTAAGTTCAACTTTCATTTTGATCAACTTCGGTTTGAACCGATTAAGTTCAAATTTCAAATCGATTAAGTTAAATTTCAATTTGAACCGATTAAGTTCAAATTTCAAATCAATTAAGTTCAATTTCAATTTGAACCGATTAAGTTCAATTTTAATTTGAACTGATTAAGTAAAATTTCAATTTGAACCGATTAAGTTCAAATTTCAAATTGATCAACTTCGGTTTGAACCGATCAAGTTCAATTTGAACTGATTAAGTTCAAAATTTCAAATCGATCTCGATTAAGTTCACTTTCAATTTGAACTGATTAAGTTCAAATTTCAAATCGATTAAGTTTAAATTTCAGTTTGAACCGATTAAGTTCAACTTTCATTTTGATCAACTTCGGTTTGAACCGATTAAGTTCAAATTTCAAATCGATTAAGTTAAATTTCAATTTGAACCGATTAAGTTCAAATTTCAAATCAATTAAGCTCAATTTCAATTTCAAACCGATTAAGTTCAATTTCAATTTGAACCGATTAAGTTCAAATTTCAGTTTGAACCGATTAAGTTCAAATTTCAAATTGATCAACTTCGATTTAAACCGATCAAGTTCAATTTGAACTGATTAAGTTCAAATTTCAAATCGATTAAGTTCAAATTTCAGTTTGAACCGATTAAGTTCAACTTTCATTTTGATCAACTTCGGTTTGAACCGATTAAGTTCAAATTTCAAATCGATTAAGTTAAATTTCAATTTGAACCGATTAAGTTGAAATTTCAAATCAATTAAGTTCAATTTCAATTTGAACCGATTAAATTCAATTTCAATTTGAACCGATTAAGTTAAATTTCAATTTGAACCGATTAAGTTCAAATTTCAAATTGATCAACTTCGGTTTGAACCGATCAAGTTCAATTTGAACTGATTAAGTTCAAAATTTTAAATCGATCTCGATTAAGTTCAATTTCAGTTTGAACTGATTAAGTTCAAATTTCAAATCGATTAAGTTCAAATTTCAGTTTGAACCGATTAAGTTCAACTTTCATTTTGATCATCTTCGGTTTGAACCGATTAAGTTCAAATTTCAAATCGATTAAGTTAAATTTCAATTTGAACCGATTAAGTTCAAATTTCAAATCAATTAAGTTCAATTTCAATTTCAAACTGATTAAGTTCAATTTCAATTTGAACCGATTAAGTTCAAATTTCAGTTTGAACCGATTAAGTTCAAATTTCAAATTGATCAACTTCGGTTTGAACCGATCAAGTTCAATTTGAACTGATTAAGTTCAAATTTCAAATCGATTGAGTTCAATTTCAATTTGAATCAATTATATAAGTTCGAATTTCAGTTTGAACCGATTAAGTTCAAATTTCATTTTGAACCGATTAAGTTCAAATTTCAAATTTATCAACTTCGGTTTGAACCGATCAAGTTCAATTTGAACCGATTAAGTTCAAATTTCAAATCGATTAAGTTAAATTTCAATTTGAACTGATTAAGTTCAAATTTCAAATTGATCATCTTCGGTTTGAACCGATCAAGTTCAATTTGAACTGATTAAGTTCAAATACCAAATCGATTAAGTTCAAATTTCAGTTTAAACCGATTAAGTTTAACTTTCATTTTGATCAAGTTCAATTTGAACTGATTAAGTTCAAATTTCAAATCGATTAAGTTAAATTTCAATTTGAACCGATTAAGTTCAAATTTCAAATCAATTAAGTTCAATTTCAATTTGAACCGATTAAGTTCAATTTCAATTTGAACCGATTAAGTTCAAATTTCAGTTTGAACCGATTAAGTTCAAATTTCAAATTGATCAACTTCGGTTTGAACCAGTCAAGTTCAATTTGAACTGGTTAAGTTCAAAATTTCAAATCGATTAAGTTGAATTTTAATTTGAACCGATTAAGTTCAAATTTCAAATTGATCAAGTTAGCTTGAAAAAACGCGCTTAAGTAATTCTGGACAATCCACATTTTTTATTAAAAAACTAGTGGTACAACTAACGGTAAAACGGGATTGGCGCAATTGGTCTAGGGTTCGATTCGCACCAGGCTCGTAGCAATATTTTTTTCCCGTTTTTCTCTTGTTGTTACATATAAATGAATTGTTTGTGCATAATTTAATGCGGATGCCACTACCGGACAAGGTGGCAGGAGCTCTATCATATTTTCCCTAGGTACATGGTTCGATTCTCACAGGCGCATTGCATTATTTTTTTTTTCGTTTTTTCTCCTATTTGAACATACAAAAGAATTTCTTGTACATGATTTAATGCGGATGCCACTACCGGACAAGGTGGCAGGGGCTCTATCACATTTCCCCTAGGTACAGGGTTCGATTCTCACAGGCGCGTTGCAATATTTTTTTTTTCGTTTTTCTCCTATTTTTACATACAAAAGAATTTCTTGTGCATGATTTAACGCGGATGCCACTACCGGACAAGGTGGCAGGGGCTCTATCACATTTCCCCTAGGTACAGGGTTCGATTCTCACAGGCGCGTTGTAATATTTTTTTTCCGTTTCTTCTCCTATTTTAACATACAAAAGAATTTCTTGTGCATGATTTAACGCGGATGCCACTACCGGACAAGGTGGCAGGGGCTCTATCACATTTTTCCTAGGTACAGGATTCGATTCTCACAGGCGCGATGCAATATTTTTTTTTCCGTTTTTCTCCTATTTTTACATATAAAAGAATTTCTTGTGCAAGATTTAACGCGGATGCCACTACCGGACAAGGTGGCAGGGGCTCTATCACATTTCTCCTAGGTACAGGGTTCGATTCTCACCACTGTCATAGCTTTTTTTTTTTTTTCTGTTTTTCTCTTTTTTATTACATATAAATGAATTTCTTATTTGTTTTCCGTTTTTCTCTTTTTTATTACATATAAATGAATTTCTTGTGGATGATTTGATGGGGATGCCCACGTAGTATTGTTATTTGATTGACCAACATTCCAGCAGTCTTCATGGAATTAATGAATAGAGTTCTGAATGATTTCCTCGATAAATGTGTGGTGATGTTCATTGACGACATTCTGATGTATTCCCGAAGTAGAAAGGAGCATGAGGACCACTTGAGACAAGTGTTAGGTGTTTGACAAGATCAAGTTTATGCTACTAAGTGGAGTTTTGGATTCCAGAAGTGATTTTTTTGGGCCATATTATGTCGGCATATGGCATCAGAGTCGATCCAAGTAGATTGGAATGGTAATGAGTTAGAGTCACCAAATAATGTCAAGGAGGTTGGGATACTATCGTTGGTTTGTGCAGGCATTCCCTAACATTACTCGACCCTTGACGAACCTATTGAAAAAACCTAACAAGTTTGTATGAAAGACTGACTGCCAGAAGAGTTTTAATCGGCGTGACCCCAGGGCCTGGAAGGGTTCATAATATACAATGATGTGTCTAAGTATGGTTTGGGATGCATTCTGATGGAGAATGATAGGGTAATTGCTTGAGCTTCTTGTTAGTTTAAGTTGTACGAATTGAACTATCCAACACACGATCTTGAACTTGCCGTAGTTGTTCACGCTCTTAATATCTAGAGACACTGCTTATATGGGTGACCTGTAAAACTTTCAAACATCATAAGAGCCTGAAATACTTCTTCTCTCAAAAAGAGCTGAACTTGAGACAAAGGCGGTGGCTCGAATTAATCAAAGATTATGACTTAGAGATTTTATATCATATTGGGAAGGTAAATGTCGTGATTGGTGCGCTCAGTCATAAAACAAAACAAGAAACCATGTTGCCCTGCATGATGGTGCAACTAGAACCGCAAAGGGATATCACGGGGAACAGTATCGAAGTATGAGTACAGCGCCGACAGGGTAAGTTGTGTGCCAATAATCTTTACCCAATAATAACAGACGAGATTCGTTTAGCGTAGTTCGAGGATCCTGGGTTGCGAGAAATTGGTAGGAATACAGTAGAGGGAGTCGTTGAGAATTTCAAAATCGCAGATGATCTATTGATATGCAAGAATATGATTTGTATTCCACCTAATAATGAAGTGAAGCACGCAATCTTGGCAGACGCACATTCTACTCTTCACACCATTCACCCCAGGGTGAGTAAAATATACAAAGATCTATATCTGAGTTACGGGTGGAGGAATATGAAGCGCGATGTAGCATAATTTGTGGCGTGATGCATAACATGCCAACAAGTAATGATTGAACATCAAAGACCAGATGGAATCATGAAATCACTTCCTATTCCCGAGTGGAAGTGAGATAGTATATCGATATATTTTGTTACCGGTTTAAAATTTGCTAATTTAGTATATTGTTAATGCTAACATAAATTAATATTTTATTTTAAAGTAATTAAATTATAAATAATACTTTTAATTAAATTAACTTGACTTATAAGTTATTATGTATTTTGTTTTTCTTAAGTTCACTCACATCAGTACTTCACTTCTATAGCTACTGCCATTAACTGACAATTATTTACATGTGGAGTTTTTCGAAAATGGAGAGCTAATACTGAAAATAATTGACGTGGGTTGACTAAAGATCCTAAGAGGACAACTAAATTAAGTGATCCAGTTTTGAAACATGCATTTTATCCAAACTTGAGCATGAAATGTATGGTTAAATGTCTTCTTTGCGGGAATGAAATCATGGCAACATTAATAGGTTGAAGCAACAATGGATTGGCGGATTTCCAGAGAAATGAGTGATGTTATTGTAATATCCATAATTTTTCCGTTCCGAATTTCTCGATTTTTCCTAACATTTGAACTTCATATCAAACGATATTAAATTGTCGCGTACCTTTCGCATTGTGCATTATGTGGTTCGTGTGAAATCTTGGATGAAGTACGTACTCCTGTCCTTCCTTCAATTTTCTCGGGTCACGTACTCTAACATTGGAATTTAACGTACACTATAAGTCATTAATGTACATTATGTGTTATTCATAATGTACGTAATCGGCCTGACGATTTGAGGTAGTAGCCTCTAGAGACAGTGTTACGTACGCTAGCATGGGGGATATAGCGTACGCTAGAACCCATAATGTACGTTAAGGGATCCGCATTATATATGTAATGCCTTTGTTTGTTCGAGGCAGTGGCCTCTGCCCAGGCCATAACGTAGGCAATACTTCGAGCGTAGCGTATGTTAATGGTGTTACGTACGTTAACATGTGCATGTTACGTACGTAATGCTAGTCAAACTATATATTCACGGGGAACGGGTTTTGGATCTCATTTCTCATCATCTTTCTTCCCCTCCGGAGATTTGAGCGATCCCAATGTTGTACGGCGATCTATACGCCTCGATGGCGATCGACACAATGGTCAAGAGCCAGCCAAAGAAGACAGATGCTGGGCAAGCGCCTAGCGGTCGACGTCTGAGGCGATCGTCTATCGGCATCTGGCGATCGTCTATAATGTCCGACTGTAGACGATCGTTCCGTACCACGTATAATTTCGACACCCGTCAGAATCTTCGAAGACCGAATCTCAGACGAAGACCCACGTGCAGATCTGCAAAAGGCGCCACAAGATAAGGCCTTTTGACCCCAGTCTGTCACCATCTTCGCACCTACTGACAAGCCCGCCGAAAGGTACAAAGTGGGCCCTCCCCAGACAGCGACTCAGGATGCGTGTGGACTTCTTATTGGCTCGCACATCTGGCTGCCAGCAGTAGCCTCGGACTTTAAGGAAACAGTCCCACGTGATGGGGCGATCGCCCACCTTATTCTAATATAGAAAACGGCGGTCGCCCGCGATCGCCGGGGAAGACCTAGCAACTTCTTCTCCTATAAATAGAAGGTCTCCAACAGTGTCCTAAGGACGGTGAAATTACTTGACGAATACATTCTCACATAGTGAAATCAATTCACAAAGACACACAGGCTGTGAAATTCATTCACAAACACAGTACACATAAAAAGCAAGAACTCACAGAACATCATATCTGGTTCTTCCGGCAATCTTCACGCTCTATAGCTAAGATAACTAGAGTCTTTACACTCATTGTAATTGCACTCTAACATTAATATTTGTAGTCCAAAGTATTTGTATTAATAACATCTCGCGAGAGCATTCAAGCCCGGGACTAACAACCCCGGTAAATCTTGTGTTATTTACTTTCCCACGGAATTGTTCTCGCATTTGTTTGTTACTCGAAAATCCAGCAATATCATCTCCAGATAATATTTTGTGTAACAACAATTGGCGCTAGAAGGAGGGCATCTTAACCTTCATTTTTTATTCCGACCGTCTCGAAGAACACTCACTGTTCTACGGGGCATATACTTGAAGAAACACTCACTGTTCTTCAAAGAAAAACCTTCAGAATTATGACGCCTGCCACGACCTCAAAAAGAGCCACCCTGCGATCTGACGGACATCTCATTCCGGCCCACATCGAATCCCAACCTACGGTGGAAGGCGACCGCAGCGACGCTAGGCTCTCACTCCCGCCCCCGAGGAACGGCCCCAACCTCTCACTCGATCAGTTCCAGACCGCGGAACAGATCGAGGAGTCTATAGCCATCCTTAGGGAGCGTCGGAGGGCATGCGACTCGCCCACCATTACTCCATCAGCCATCCGCCGAGCAGGCAAGCGAAAGCTTAAGGGGCTATACGTCGAGAAATCATCGGAAAGCCCCGAGCCGCAGGAAAAGGCCCTCGTAAGTCGGGATGATTCCGTCTTTAGCCGCCCAGGGAGTGATCCCTCATGGCGACCCAGGCATTCAGGCCCCAGCCGGGAGACATCGGAATCCGAGTCCGTCACCAGGAGTTCGGCATATCCGACTCCCAGAAGACAAGCCGGCCAACGGGCCCCCGCTCGCCCAAGAATTGAGCCCGGTGGCAGAGAACTCGTCACCTACCATGGGTCCAGGAGATCAGTACATGATCGCCTTGGCTCCCGCTCCAAGATCCAATCAGCGAGCAGTCAGGCTACGGCGATGGCCGCCATGCAGCGCCAGCCCGACAAAATGAAGGCGCTCCTAGAAACTGGGGCAAGCGCCAAAAGATCGATCGCTGGACCGAGTGAGCCACTCGCGGTCCAGATCGAGCTCGCTCTAGTTCAACCGAAGATCGCTCCCCCTCAAACACCTCTATACGAGGGGAGATCAGATCCTGAGACCCATTTGAGCAAATTCCGGATTTACATGACTGGATGTGGAGCATCGGACACGAAGAAGTGCCGAATGTTCCCATTGACATTGGGCGATCTCGCCCATAGGTGGTACATCTCACTGCCATCTCGCTCAATCAATTGTTTTGAGAAGCTGGCGAACAACTTCACATCGTATTTTGCCGCCAAAGTTGCCCGGCCAGAAGGCCCCCACCGCATAATGAAAATCAGTCAGGGGAAGAACGAGCCCGATGAAGATTACATCGCAGGTAGATGAAATAGTCCTCACCGGTGAGCCCATTAGTGACGAGCTCGCTCTCTACTCGGTCCTAGGGGGATTCTATGGCCATTCGCCCATGTTCAGGCACCTTACGAAGGACATCCCCCCGACCTACGCGATCTTCCGCGTCAGGGCCGCTGATTTTCTGGCTAGGCAGAGGATGCTCACCCTCCGCTTAGGTGAGGGATCTACCGGGGAAGGGAAGGCGCCATCTCCCATCCCGAGAAAGGCAGTCGCCAAGCCCAGAAAGGCGATCGCGAAGCCACCCGGCGAATTCAAAGCTTTCAGGGATGTGGAGGTTCACCTCCTCCGCAACCTCAACCTATCTCCGACCCACATTCTCAACACCATCAAGGGGCGCGAGTGGCTTAGCAAACCGAAGCCGATAAGGGACAACAATCATCTAGACTGCAGCAAATTTTGTGCCTACCACAAGAGTCCCGGTCACAACACCAGCCAGTGTCGCGACCTCCTCAAACAACTCTGGAGACTGTTTGAGGAAGGAAAATTGGATAACTTGGTCACCAAGTCAGAGCCTCATGCAGAGAGGACCGGAGGGCGCGAGCACCGACAGAACGATGGAATCCCTCCCAATCCGGTTGCCAGGATAGAGCTGAACGAGCCGGAGTACTCTGATGAATCGATCCCTCCGAGTAACCCTGGCGTCCGGATCAATATGCTTCAAGCAGGAGGTGGAAACCTCAGAGGCCTTTCCCCTGTTTCCACCATGTCGAACAGAAAGCGGAAGGCCGAACTGAGGACGTTCGCCGGGGTCCATGTCGTGGTACCCCCGGAACCAACCATCTCCAAAGACGTGCTTATCACTTTCTCCAACAAGGATAGGGAGGGAGTGCAGTGCCCCAAAGAGGATGCATTAGTAATCTCTGTATGTATCCTTGGAAAAATGGTCGATCGCATGCTGGTTGACAATGGGAGCTTTTCCAATATCATATTCAAATCCGCTTTTGACCAGCTCGGAAACCTGATCAAGTTCATCAAGCCATTTGACACCGTGCTTCAAGTGTTCGGCGACAGCACAGTCTAAGCCTATGGAAGGATCAAGCTCTCTGTCGAGCTAATATGTTATTACGATCCCAAGGTTAGGATTACTAGGAACCTGAATTTTGTAATCATAGATAGGCCCAGCATCTATAATGGGTTCCTAGGTCGTCCATTTCTAGAAACCTTCGAGGCGGTCGCTTCTTCTTTCTTTTACTGTATCAAATTCCCCACTGCCGATGGGACAGTCGGTACTGTAAAAGGAGACCAACTAATGGCTAAGAAATGTATGAATTACTCCTGTGTCGTAACTTCTTCAACACTTCCCATACTAGTTATAACATTGAGTCGATCGATAATCAACCGATGGAGCTCGACGAGCTAAGCGCCTCGACCTGCCCGACTCGGAGGACAGCGTCTCACATCGATTGACAGACGACATCGAAGCAAGGATCGGTTTCGAGCCAAGCCTCGACATAGATCCAAGGATTGAGTCCGGAAATCGATCCAAACGAGAAGCGACCGTCCCCATTGAAGAGTTGGAAAGTATAACAATAGATCCGGCTCGCCCGGAACGGGAAGTACAGATCGGCACAAGCGTCGACCTCGAGTTCAAGAATGATCTGATCAGTTTACTACATAAGAACATCGGAGTCTTTGCCTGGTCGCATCAAGATATGGTGGGCATAAAACCCTGAACATGCTTGTCACTATCTAAAGATCGACCCGGCAAGGAAGCCTGTTCACCAGAAACGTAGGAAATTCGGTCCGGAGAAGTACGCAGTGCTCGACATAGAAGTCAAAAAGCTACTCCATAACAAACTAATTGGAGTAGCTAAAGACGAGCCACAGTGGGTAGCTAACGCAGTACTCATCAAAAAGCCGAGCAACTCCTGGAGGATATGCATCGACTTCACCGACCTCAATGCGGCATGTCCAAAAGACCACTTTCCGATGCCTCATATTGACCACTTGGTCGATAGCACAACAGGCTACGAAACGATGTCGTTCATGGATGCCTTCGCCGGGTACCATCAGATCCCCATGAAGGAGAAAGACATAAAACACACATCGTTCCACACGGAAAAAGACGTGTACTTTTGGGTCCGAATGCCGTTCGGACTGAAGAATGCAGGGGCGACCTACCAGCGATTAGTCAATGGGATGTTCGCCAACCAGATCAGCAAGACCATGGAGGTCTACATTGACGATATCGTAGTCAAAAGCCTCAAAAAGGAAGATCACCTCAATGACCTTGCTGAGACGTTTGCCATCCTCGAGATGTTCAATATGAAGTTGAACCCCAAGGAATGCAACTTCGGGGTGAGCTCCGGAAAATTCTTGGGGCACATCGTGAGCCAAAGGGGGATTGAGGTGAACCCCACCAAGATCCAGGCGATCCAAGACATGCAGGAGCCACAGAATGTCAAGCAGGTGCAACGCCTCACAGGTTGTCTAGCTGCCCTCAACTGTTTCATATCTTGGCTCGGGGATAAAAGCAAGCCATTCTTCGTGACCATAAAGAACAAAAAGTTCGCATGGACAAAGGAGAGTCAAATAGAAATCGCCAAAATAAAGGAGTACCTATCTAACCCCCAGATCTTGGCGAAGCCGATCCCCGGCGAAAAGCTATTCCTTTACCTGGCGGCCTCGGAGGTCGCACTGAGTGCTGTATTAGTGCGAGCAGAGGGGCAAGCACACTTTCCGATCTACTACGTTAGTCAAGCGTTCCATGACGCGGAAATGCATTACACACCTCTGGAGAAGATCGCCTACGCTCTAGTCATGAGTGTTCGCAAGCTAAGGGCCTACTTCTTCGAACATCAAGTGGAGGTTCTGACGAATCTCCCCTTAAGTCAAGTTCTGCACCGGCCAGACACCAATGGGTGACTCCTCAAGTGGTCACTGGAGATCACCCAATATGGTATCATATACGCTCCTCGCACGGCAATCAAATGCCAAGGTCTGGCGGACTTCGTGGTGGAATTAACATTCCCTCCCAGTCCGACCTAGGTCGGCCGTACTGCTTGGAAGTTGTACGTGGATGGCTCAGCAACCGGCTCGCGAGCAGGGGCAGGGATTGTCCTTATCATCCCCGACGGCCAAATCTTTACGAAAGCGGTGAGTTTTGGGTTCCGTGCGACCAATAATGAAGCCGAATACGAAGCCTTGGTAGGCGGGCTCGATCTAGCCCTCGCCCTGGATGTTCACCGTCTCCACATTTTCATGGACTCCCTCTTGGTCGTAAACCTAGTCAAGGGAGGGTATGAGGCGCGCGGCGAACAAATGATCAAATACCAAGAACTGGTCGCCGAAATGTGCACGAAGTTTGAAGAAGTTCTGATCGAACAAGTCCCGAGAGAGCACAACTCCTAGGCCGATGCCCTATCCAAACTAGCATCATCAGATGGGGCAGCAGATTTCTCTAACTTCCAAATCACAAAATCAGGAAAGCTGGCGATCGACAGAAACCTGATTACCACAGTTGCCATCGCCGAGGAAAACTGGATGACTCCGTTCACCAAATACTTGAAGAACGGAACGGTCCCTGCCGACCGTATCAAAGCTCGTCAGCTTGAGCTCCGAGCAACCAGATACACCCTGTTGGACGACCGGCTTTACAAGCGAGCTTTCAGCCTTCCTCTCCTCAAGTGTATTATGCCGAATGAAGGCCAACTCGTTTTAGCTGAGATCCATGATGGGCTCTGTGGAAATCATGCTGGGGGACGAGCTCTCATCCACAAGACAACCAGGCAAGGTTTTTTCTGGCCTACACTACAAAAAGACGCGATCGCCTATGCCCGATCGTGTCACAAATGTAAAATAATGGGCCCAAACATCAAACTCTCCCCCGAACAGCTCACTTCTAGGTACAGCCCATGTCCGTTCGCCTAATGGGGCATCGACCTCATCGGTCCCTTGCCGACGGCGCCAGGGGGATGTAAATTTGCCATCGTGGGGGTCGATTATTTCACGAAATGGGCTGAGGCCGAGCCACTCAATAAGATTGGCCAAAAACTGTTAGGAATATGCCCTCGAATGCCACTCAGGGGATGAGAGAGTAGGGGCATTGTACTTGTAATTATGGAATAAATAATAAAAAGGCAATTCAATTCATTCACTGTTTATTGTATTTCAATTGCATTCTTGACTTGGTAAACATTGAAGTGAAGTCCATGTAAATAAACTGAACATTCCATTCTCGTTATGGGATAAGAGAAAATGCACTGGAAGTGTTTAAAGTTTATTTACGTAAATCGTCATAAGTCAATAAACTTAAATGGGCATTAAGTTTTAATAAGACTTGTATAACTGATGCTAGGACGTGTGCACGTCTTGATAGCATAGTTATAAAGTATATTGGTGGGACCAGTATACTCGAACACGACTCATACTCGATTCAGTCACACGGTATTCACTCTCGAAGAGTTGATGACGAATCAAAAGTTTGTGATAGTGTATGTGGACCTTTGACTTGAGGATTCAGTAGAAGATGTGCCTGTGACGTTTAGTTTGTCATTAGAGTAGTTAGACTCATTTGCTTGATTGCTGAGTCGACCTCGAAGTGCGGACTATACGGGCGGTAGCGATCTTTACCGTATGCCAAGAAAGGATTTTATCTCTGTTAGTGAGCGGCGTATGTCCTATACGGTTAATGACAAATAAGATCATGAGTCTTTGGACAAAGCATTACGATATAGTCGTATTAGATACACTATTAATCGATCGGTCTTGATTTGCATTAACACATGTATAGAGTCTAGTCAAAAGTAGGGTTTGACTTTACCGTGACCGAAGACTTGACCGGGACATCGATAAAGGGTCTATACGTATATAGTATTCACGACATAATGGTTCGGAATGATCCCTTCATTCGTTCTCGATCGGGTTTACTGATGCGGCCCGCTAGTCGGGCTAAGTCCGCCCGCGATCATTAGTTCCTCCCAATGCCGGTGAGACGGACCTACGGAGTCGCGCATCAGGAGCGTTGACGGATAAATGTGAATTTATTATCTCTCTATTAATATTAGATATTGGATATCTAATTTATGATTTATTGGATAAATCAAATAGCGGTCTTATGAATTAAAATTAAGTTACCGGGTAGTTAATTTAATTCATAAATTATATTTCTTCGAGAAATATATTTGTATTTGATATAATTAATTAGATTGATTAATTAATATAAATACATTGATAATTAAATGGAGTGTATTTAACGGAGTCGTTTGACGTACGTCCGGTACACAAGCCGAGTGGCTCGGCTCGTTTCTAGGAAACTTCCTAAATGGGCCGCCCCTTCCCTACCTCACATGGTATTATTGCATGCATGTGTTTTTTGGTTGTATTGATTAAGTCATCATGTGTTGAGATGCTTAATGATTTATTATATCTACATGTGAGTTGTTTTTGTAGATATATAATCATCAATACATCAACTAAAGTGAAGACTAAGTGACAACACACACATACACACATCTTCATGCTCTGCTCCTGCCGAGAGATATAAGGGAGGAAGAGAATTTTTTTTTTAAGTTATTTTCATCTTAGAGGTGAAAGAAATTCAAGAAAAAAAAATAGAGAGAAAATTCCTACGGTAACTTCCTAGCCGTGTTCTTGGAGAACGGAGTTACGTCGAATTTTCCGGGCAACTTCCGACGCGTGTGAAGTAGAGGCTTCGAAGTTTCGGTGCTTGGAACGAAGGGATTTCGTGGTCGGGACGGGTTTCGTGATCGTCATCCAATTTTACGAAGATTTATTTCAAAGGCTTCAAGGGTATGATTTTTATCTTCGTATTTATTTTTCGTATATACGTTACTTGATCGATCCTGTTTAGGATTCGTTTTTATTTCCGCTGCGTATTTCGTTTTATTTTCGGAATCCCAACAGTGGTATCGGAGTGAGGTCAATGTTCCCGTATATACGATTATTTGTGCATTTTGAATGCTTTTGGATGATGATTATGATTTAGAATCATGTTTGGAATAATCGTAGATTTTAAATTGTTCGTTGTAGCCTCACGTTTTTTGAAACGGGCCGAAAAATGAAGAAACGGGCCGCTTGGCAGGTGTCGGCAAGATCGCCTGGCCGCCGCTTGCATCGCCGAGCATGATCGGTCATGATCGCCTTGTCTCGCCACGGCCAAGAATGATCGCCACCGCTGAAAGTGGCTCGCCAGCACCCTCGGTTTTTGGCCCGATTTTGAATCGGCCGCGAGTGGGCCTAAAACCGGATTATCAGGACTCGCTTTAATTTTATATTTCGTTGTAATTATTTCCCAAAATTTATATTGGATTTTAATTTGACTAAATTAATATTTGGAATATTTTTGTGTTAAGGGAAATAAATTAAACGAGAATATTATTTTGGCTGAATTACTTCGAACGAATTAAAATGACAATTATTAGTATTAATTGGATTAATACCATTAAAATTGAATAGATTAATCTTATACTGATTGGATTAATATATTAATTGATTATTTAATTTTAATGCCACTTTATATTAATTGGATTAATATAGTAGAAATTGAATAGATTAATTTATAGATTAATTAGATTAATATATATTAAAGATTAATTGTTTAATTTCGTTGCCATTACATGTTGTATGGAATCCTTATGTGATGGTGATATAGCTCGTGGACTTAGTTTTTTGATTTGTTCGATTCGATTGGGTTGTAAAGGCCGTTTTGAGCCTATTTATATTTACTAGAAAAACTTGTATAGGATGCAATTTTTTAATAATGTAATTATTATTTTGGGTATGAAGAAGACCGAAGACAACCGACCGAGAAGACGAAGAATCGAAGATTTTTTTTATTGGGTCATTCGCTTGGTCCAGTACTTAGGAATTAGGTCCATGAGCTATATGTTGGTAGTAACTAGGTTCTTGTTTTGCATTTTCATTTTGAATGATTGACAAACCAACAAACGCGCGTATAATTGAATTAATGTGCAAAGTGTAACATTAATCGCGAAATTCTCCCGACTACAAACAGACTAAGTTTGAAAAAGGTTACGAGTTTTCCTACCCTCCATCAAACTCGTAGAAAATTGATACCCGAGCTGGTGTGCTATGCTTACGAGTTATCGGGGTAGTACATTTGGTAGAGGTTGAAAAATTCTTGAGTGCATTAGATGCCTTCGGTTGGTGATAAATTTCGCCCCTAGAAACCTGATAGGTTGCCGGGTGAGATTCAATAGTCAAACTGATAGACGTTGATGGTCAACAACTTAGATAGTATGGATTGCCAAAAAACCTGATAGGTTGAGGGCATGAAGACTAGGGGTAAAAGAAGATCAAATCATCCATTAGACGGGTTGGTGTTAGACACCACTTTACAGGAATTAATTGGCAAGAAACCTGATAGGTTGCGTCTGTTAAAATTTGTAAAGAACATGATCACCACTAAGAAGTCGTTCTAATCATGATTTCCGGATTATAACATGGGAGTGTATAATTCCGATAAAATTAGTGGGAGCCGAGACAAGAATTATACAAGCCCTTAAGTTCTATACTCGGTCATAATTAAACAAGTCACTAATTTAATCTTGTCTAAATCTTTGGTAAAACGAAATTGAATCTCTAAAATGGCTAAAAACCCACTTGCAATACTACTTGAAAAGAATCTCCTAACTGGCCCTAACTTTGTTGACTGGTTGCGGAATCTGATGATTGTACTCAGTATGGAGTCTCTGGGATACGTCTTGGAGGCGGACATTCCACCGAATCCAATCCGGACTAGGGGTAATCAAGAAGACATTGACGTCCATAAAAAATGGGTCAAGGATGATGTGCTAGTCCGTGGTTTTATGATGGGCTCAATGACTAATGAGCTGCAGAGAGCGCACGAGAAAATGACTTCTGCTAGGCAGATTCTCGCACACTTGACCGAACTTTATGGAGAGCACAGTAGGACTGCTAGATATGAGATATCAAAGCAGTTGTTCAGTGCTAGGATGAAAGAAGGGGAGAAAGTGGCAGACCACGTCCTCAAGATGATCTCTATGATTGAGAGGCTCGAGGTGCTCAACTTTAATATAGATTTATCCCGTCAAATTGATCTCATCCTTCAATCTCTACCTGACTCTTTCACGCAGTTTGTAATGAATTTCAACTGTAATGAAATTACATGCACATTAGCTGGGCTAATGAATAAACTGGTGACGACACAGTCTAACATGAAAACTAAACCGAGAGAGGTTGCTCTTGTGATTTCTTCTGGGCCTAAGAGGTCCAAGAACAAGAAGAAAAAGACCTACGAGCAGTACAAACCCAAGAAAGGGGTGCAAAAAGGAAAGGGCAAGGCCCGAAAGGTTCAAAAGGTAGGCGGTCCAAAACCTACAGACAAATGCCTTGAATGCGGTGAGTCAGCCTTTGGCGAAGGACTTGTCCCAAGATTAATGGCGCATCAGTGCACGGAACTTTTGTTTTTGAAACTAATTGTTCCGCCATCGTATATTCTCGCTTCATGGATTCTCGGATTCGTGCCACTTCTCACATTTGTACTATGAATCGGGATCTGGAACGGCAAGTAGAAAACTTGAAGTCGGGAAATAATGATCACTGTTGGAAGCGGACAAAGTGTCGAGGCAACCGATATTGGATCAATCCTTCCGGTTTAGAATCGGTTTTATTTTGACATTAGATGAAGTACTTGTTTTGCCCAAGGGGCATAAAAACATGTATCCATTCCATCTTGGACCGGAAAGGATTTTGTTTCTTCATTGGCAATGGCGGTTGTAAAATTTATTTTCGAAATAAATTGGTTGGAGCAACTACATTGTTGAATGGTTTATATCATCCGAACATGCAAAATAAAGCAGTGAACACTATAACTAGGAAACGTGGTAGGCAAGATACTAATCAAGCTCTTAAATGGCACCTTAGACTTGGTCATGTTGGTCAGACCAAGGTTCAGAAAATGGAAAAAGATGGACTTTTAAGTCCATTGGATGTAGAACCCTATCCAACTTGTGAATCTTGCCTTAGAGGCAAAATGACTAAGTTCCCCTTCACAGGGACTTTTGAAAGGGCTGCCGATAAACTTGGATTGGTGCATACCGATGTTTGTGGTGCTTTAGAAGTAGCCCGAGACGGATATCAATATTTCATAACGTTCACAGATGATCATACTAGGTATGGGATTGTGTACTTAATGAAACATAAATCGGAAGCCTTTGCTAAATTCAAAGAATTTAAGGCCCTAGTTGAAAAACAAACTGGATGTCATATCAAAGCACTTCGGTCGGACCGAGGTGGCGAATATATGAGCACTGAGTTTGATGAGTTCCTTAAGGAACATGGAATAGTTTCACAATTCACGCCTCCAGGAACCCCACAGTTAAATGGTGTTTGAAAGGAGAAATCGGACTTTGTTGGACATGGTTCGCTCCATGTTAAATTACACTGATTTACCTATTTACCTGTGGGGATATGCCTTACTAACCGCTGCCTATATCCTAAATAGATGTCCTTCCAAATCTGTTCCTATCACTCCGCATGAGATGTGGAAGGGTAAGAAACCAAGCCTTAATCACATAAGTATTTGGAGATGTCCAGCCTATGTCAAAAAGGCTAAGGTGGACAAACTGGAAGCGAGGTCCATAAAAGGACGTTTCATAGGATACCCAGAGTACTCGATGGGTTATCTATTCTACATGCTAGAAGACCATAGGGTCGTTGTGGCATTACAAGCGCACTTCCTTGAGGATGAATTCATTCAGGAAGGTGGCTCGGGTAGAAATATCTCTTTGGAAGAGCATAATGAAACTCCTAAGGAGACATCTGATCAGGGATCAAGAACCGAACCTATTGTAACACAACCTCCACTTCTAAGGTCTGATAGGGTATCTCACTTACCTGAGAGGTATGGCTATACACATGTCGAGGAACTGGGTCTCCACGACACACCTGATAGCAGTGAAAACGACCCTGTCACCTATGACCAAGCGATAGTGGATGTAGACTCTGATAAATGGCAAGAAGCAATGGAAGCTGAGATAGACTCGATGCATACCAATCAGGTCTGGACTCTAGTAGATCTTCCAACTAGCATGAGGACTATTGGAAATAAATGGATCTATAAGAGAAAGACTGATGGGGATGGCAAGGTTGATGCCTATAAGGCCAGGCTTGTGGCAAAGGGTTATACCCAAAGGGAAGGAATCGATTATCATGATACCTTCTCGCCCGTAGCTATGATAAAGTCGATTCGCATGATGCTTGCCATTGCTGCCTATTATGATTATGAAATATGGCAAATGGATGTCAAAACGGATTTTCTAAATGGATACCTCGAGGAGGAAATCTATATGGAACGACTAAAGGTTTTGTGTCCAAAGCTAATATTCATAAAGTGTGTAAGCCGCAACGAGCCATTTATGGTGCGAAGCAAGCTTCTCGGAGTTGGAACCTTCGATTTGACGAAGCGATTAAGGACTTTGACTTGAGCGAAATGAGGAGGAACCGTGTGTTTACAAAAAGATCGGTGGGAGCAACATTGCGTTCTTAGTACTATATGTAGATGATATTCTACTTATAGGAAATAACATAGCAATGCTCAGACCGTGAAAGCTTGGCTTTATAAAACGTTCTCCATGAAAGACTTGGGAGAAGCTTCCTATATTCTAGGGATCCGTCTTTACAGAGATAGACCGCGAAGAATGATAGGACTTTCCCAAGCCCTTTATATCGATAAAATCTGAGAAGATTCAAGATGGATGAATCTAAAGAGGGTTCCTTCCCATGCGACATGGAATTCATCTCACCACGAAAATGTGTCCTCAAAGTGAGGAAGACAAGAGAGAGATGAGTAAGGTACCATATGCCTCGGCAGTGGGTAGCCTCATGTACGCTATGTTGTGTACGAGACCAGAGTTAGCCTACGTTGTGAGTATGGTAAGTCGATTTCAAGCAAACCGGGAAGGGAACATTGATGCCGTAAAGAACATTCTTAAGTACTTAAGAAGAACTAGAGATTTAGTTCTTACTTATGGTGGTGGAGAATCCGAAGGTGATTGGATTCACCGATTCTGATTTTCAAGGAGACAATGACGACTCTAAGTCGACATCCGGTATTTATTTACTCTCAATGGAGGAGCAGATCTTGGAGAAGCTCCAAGCAAACCGCCATCGCAGATTCCACCGGCAAGCAGAGTATCAAGCCGCCTCGCAGGCTAGCAAAGAAGCATTTTGGATGCGTGTTTATACAAGAACTTCAAGTGGTGCCTAACGCGGAGTTGCCTATATCACTATTCTGTGATAATGATGGAGTTGTCGCCCAAGCCAAGGAGCCGAGGGCTCACCACAACACCAAGCATATAGAGAGAAAGTACCACATCGTTCGAGAGATGGTGGAAAAAGGATATGTTTCATTGGAAAGAGTAGACTCAGAAGAAAATGTCTCTGACCCGCTGACTAAGCCATTATCTCAGGCCGTCTTGGAAAGACATCTGAAGAACATGGGTATTGGATATCATGATGTTTGGCATTGAGTGCAAGTGGGAGATTGTTAGGAATATGCCCTCGAATGCCACTCAGGGGATGAGAGAGTAGGGGCATTGTACTTGTAATTATGGAATAAATAATAAGAAGGCAATTCAATTCATTCACTGTTTATTGTATTTCAATTGCATTCTTGACTTGGTAAACATTGAAGTGAAGTCCATGTAAATAAACTGAACATTCCATTCTCGTTATGGGATAAGAGAAAATGCACTGGAAGTGTTTAAAGTTTATTTACGTAAATCGTTCCCAAGTCAATAAACTTAAATGGGCATTAAGTTTTAATAAGACTTGTATAACTGATGCTAGGACGTGTGCACGTCTTGATAGCATAGTTATAAAGTATATTGGTGGGACCAGTATACTCGAACACGACTCATACTCGATTCAGTCACACGGTATTCACTCTCGAAGAGTTGATGACGAATCAAAAGGTTGTGATAGTGTATGTGGACCTTTGACTTGAGGATTCAGTAGAAGATGTGCCTGTGACGTTTAGTTTGTAATTAGAGTAGTTAGACTCATTTGCTTGATTGCTGAGTCGACCTCGAAGTGCGGACTATACGGGCAGGTAGCAGTCTTTACTGTATGCCAAGAAAGGATTTTATCTCCTGTTAGTGAGCAGGCGTATGTCCTATACGGTTAATGGCAAATAAGATCATGAGTCTTTGGACAAAGCATTCTGATATAGTCGTATTAGATACACTATTAATCAGTCGGTCTTGATTTGCATTAACACATGTATAGAGTCTAGTCAATAGTAGGGTTTGACTTTACCGTGACCCGAAGACTTGACCGGGACATCTGATAAAGGGTCTATACGTATATAGTATTCACGACATAATGGTTCCGGAATGATCCCTTCATTCGTTCTCAGTCGGGGTTTAGAGTGCGGCCCGCTAGGCTGGCTAAGTGCTGCCCGCACTCATTGGTTCCTCCCAATGCCGGCTGAGACGGACCTACGGAGTCGCGCATCAGGAGCGTTGACGGATAAATGTGAATTTATTATCTCTCTATTAATATTAGATATTGGATATCTAATTTATGATTTATTGGATAAATCAAATAGCGGTCTTATGAATTAAAATTAAGTTACCGGGTAGTTAATTTAATTCATAAATTATATTTCTTCGAGAAATATATTTGTATTTGATATAATTAATTAGATTGATTAATTAATATAAATACATTGATAATTAAATGGAGTGTATTTAACGAAGTCGTTTGACGTACGTACGGTACACAAGCCGAGTGGCTCGGCTCGTTTCTAGGAAACTTCCTAAATGGGCGGCCCCTTCCCTACCTCACATGGTATTATTGCATGCATGTGTTTTGTGGTTGTATTGATTAAGTCATCATGTGTTGAGATGCTTAATGATTTATTATATCTACATGTGAGTTGTTTTTGTAGATATATAATCATGAATACATCAACTAAAGTGAAGACTAAGTGACAACACACACATACACACATCTTCATGCTCTGCTCCTGCCGAGAGATATAAGGGAGGAAGAGAATTTTTTTTTAAAGTTATTTTCATCTTAGAGGTGAAAGAAATTCAAGAAAAAAAAATAGAGAGAAAATTCCTACGGTAACTTTCTAGCCGTGTTCTTGGAGAACGGAGTTACGTCGAATTTTCCGGGCAACTTCCGATGCGTGTGAAGTAGAGGCTTCGAAGTTTCGGTGCTTGGAACAAAGGGATTTCGTGTTCGGGACGGGGTTCGTGATCGTCATCCAATTTTACGAAGATTTATTTCAAAGGCTTCAAGGGTATGATTTTTATCTTCGTATTTATTTTTCGTATATACGTTACTTGATCGATCCTGCTTAGGATTCGTTTTTATTTCCGCTGCATATTTCGTTTTATTTTCGGATTCCCAACAAAAACAAATAGTCAAGTTCATTTGGAATAACATCATATGCCGGTTCGGTCTACCCCAGGCTATCATCTCCGACAATGAAAAGCAGTTCGACGGCATGGAAGTCATGCAATTCTTCAAGAAGTGGGGAATCAAAAAGTTGTTCTCGGCACCCTACCACCCTCAGACGAAAGGACAGGTAGAGGCTGTAAACAAGATCCTCAAACACACGATCAAAGCATGACTCGAATCCAAACAAGGACGATGGGCGAGCGAACTCCCGGATGTTTTGTGGTCCTACCAAATGAAGACCCGAAACTCCACCGGCGAAACCCCATTCGCCCTCGCCTTCGAAACATAAGCAGTGATCCCTTCCCAGATCGCCGTCCTCAGCCACTGAACTGAACAAGAAATGACGATGGAGAATGATGTAGCCCGACGAATCGACTTGGACATGCTCGAAGAACGGTGACTGACCTCGGAAATGAAGAACACAATCCACAAAAGGAGATCCTAGAAGTTCTTCAATTCGAAGGTCAATGAAAGGCGGTTCCAAGTGGGAGACCTAGTCCTCAAAAAGGTCCAGACTCACACAGGAGTCTTTGGCCCGAATTGGGAAGGCCCCTTCAGGATATCTAAGTGGCTGACTAGGGGAGCCTACGAACTCGAACACCGAGACGGCAATCCGGACCAATATCCCTAGAACGCCGTACATTTGAAGAAATACTACCAGTAAAAACTCTGTATTCAGTTACCCAATGTACAAAGAGTATAATGAGATTTTCCTATCCCATCTATATGACTCGCCTCGACGAAAACAAACGACTAAGAAGAGGACGACTCGCTCGCCCTACAAGAGGTCGTCATCAAACCTGACAGACCTATGCAAGCGATCGCCCCTCCAAGCACAACGTATACCGTCGAGGATCGTCATTCAACATGGCGATCCGAGGTAGAAAAGTGCAGCCATGGGCCTGGAGGTCGATGGAACCGACAGCTTCGTCCTTGCAAGGTTCCTTTGGGCTGCGATCGCTCGCCCTTCATTTAAATACGAGGCGAGCGTAGCCGAAGGACCCTCCAAATGAATCCGTGGACACGCTCGCGCGCCCTCAAAAGTACATCATCTAACATGATGTACCCAGACAAGGCGACGCGTCCCTACCCCATCACAACGTATACCGTCGAGGGTCGCCATATAACATGGCGACCCGAGGTAGAAAAGTACTAACACGCCGCGGACGTGGAGTCGAATAAACCGACGATGCCCTGTGCAAGGTCTCCTCCAGACCAAGACCGCTCGCCTTTCCGTTTAAACACAAGGCGGGCGCAGCCTAACGGAGGACCCTAACAATAAAGTGAGTCGTGAGACAGACCTACATATGGAATGTTCCTCGCACACAAATACATTGTTGTGGAGGTCTGTCCATCGAACTCCACGATTGTGCGCGGTTCCTCAAAGTCAAAACAGTCGACCTCCCTCGAAGAATCGGCAAAACTAAAGATAGCTCACCAACCATACTATTTTCGTTCCCTTACTTACACTAAGTAAACAAAAACAAGGGGCAAAGTGGAGCTATTCCTACATGCGATCAGGAGGAAGGAACCATACACGATCGGCTTTGTTCAAACACACACATGACGATCGGTTTCGATTCAAGAAATTTACAAGTAAGAATTTTCAAGTGCACCAATACATTTGGATCTATTCAAAATTCAAACAGTCGATCATACAAACAAGGCGTCGGGTGGGTGAGATTGTGTGAACACTTGTATAAATTCATATGCAACCATTCAGAAGAGGCGATCATACATAGAAAGAATCAGATTTAAAAAGAAGTATTTTATTCCATTCAAAACGATCGTACATACAAGCCCGAAGGCATTACAAGAGAAAACTGGAAATTACAAAGCAAAGGAAAACAAAACAAACTCCAACATCACTCAGGCCACCCCCGACTGGCCTTTGCCTCCAGCAGACGGATCGGCGCACGCCTCCTCACCGGCTTCAGGATAAACATGCTTATCTGGAAACGGATACCAGCTCAGATCGATCCCTAAGTCGTTGAGGTCGAGGATCGGTAGGGAAAAATTCGACTGCAGGGGATGCTCGAGTACATAGGCCTTGAAGGTTTCCATCATAGGGTCGACCTCGATCCCTACCTTCTTGGCTGCACGGATAGCCTCGGCGTAAGCCATATAGTATGCGAACTCGCCGACATACTCCACATTAAGGTAGGGATCGGTCTCGATCGCCTTTAACTGCTCCTTCAGCCCCGCGGCCATCTTGTCCGCTTCCGCGAGCTCGGCCACCTTGGCAGCCAGTTCCCCCTTCGCTTTCTCCAGCTCGCCGTTGAGTCAATCCACTATCGCCTTCAGCCTAGTCATCTCCTCCTGCGAGGCCACGTGCAACCGGCAAGCATCCGTCATCTGGTCACGAAATCGATCTGCCACCCCCCGGGACCAGTCAAGCTCCTGCTTCATCCGGTCAAGGACCTGTGTGGCTCGCTTGGCCGTCTCCAGGTACTCCTTCTCCATGGACACTATTCGATTAGCGAAATCGGCATTCTGGTTCCGAGCGGCCTCAAGATCTTGATGGAGGCGAGCAGTAGAGGGTCGCCCCTCATAATCCTTAACGGCTTGGGTGACCATCGTCGCCGCCTGGAGAGTCAGGGCGAGTGTCGCCTGCTTGGCATCTCTAGACCGCCGACGAGCAATCGCGTCGAGATCGGTCGTCCAAACCTTAGGAAGAGAGGTGATGGACCAAGAGACATAAGAAGGAACGTCAATGGACTGGCGCGGAGACTTGCTCGCCAGAAAATCCAACACCATCGGTGAGGTGTCCGTATCGGCAAGACGGACCCTGCAACACAAACAAAAAACGAAGGAGTTAGTATACATCCTACACAAGTAGCCTAACCCAGAAATATGATACCAGTCTTACCTCGCGGCCAACTCTGGGTCACGGCCGAAAAAGGGCCTGCCCCTCGGAGTCTCAGCTTCGGCGATCGCTGCAGTCTTCAAGAAGGCCACTGAGGCCGAAGACCCTCCCGCCATCGGGACAGCGGAGATAGGCGGCGCAGCAATCGGCGGCACCACGATGGATGCCTCTGCAGCGGCAGTCGGCAGGGGTTCGTCCGGCCTCCGCCTCTTGCGGTTGCGCTGGAGCTGCTCCTCCCGAGCTTCCGGCTCGACGACTGGCACTATAGTAGGTCTCTCCACAGGGACAGGATGGGACGTCGTTGCAGATGCACGACCTGACTTCTTTCCTTGGTGGACACGACCCAAAATATCGGGGTTCGACATTAAGATCTCTCTCGGGGGCTCAGCGTAGCGGGGAAAATGGATCTCTGTCAAAGAAGAAATTCAGCCAAGTTAGACATCTATCTCAATCAGACGATCGTCAAGCAGAAAAGAGGAAGTAAAAAGTTATACCTCGAACCTTCAGGTGGCGAGGGAAGCGAAACAATCGAGCTCCCAACCAATGAGGTTCGTTGTTGACTGTGCGAACGTCGAGATAGGAGTCCGTCAGACCACGAATTCGCTCCCAGACGATCAAGAAATCAAAAGGGAGATCGCCGATGGCTGGAACAAGGAAGCCTGCAAAAAGGAAACCAAATTAGATCAGTCCAAGATGTATCCGAACAAAGGGAGAGTTAAAACCCTTACTCGGATTCCTCTCCCAAAAACTGGTGGGGATATCCAACTCTTCCTCCGGCTTATCGCTCGATGCCGACCTCCACGCTCCGCCGACCCAGCACCATTTTGGCAGGCCGCTCCGAGCCTTGTTCGGCACCCCAAGGACCACCCTACCCATGCGACCCTGAATGTGGTAGCCGCCAACCGATCCCTTATGCGCAGTCAGCTTTAAGAGATAGTTCATTTCCAGCGCAGAAGGTAGACGAAACAACCGATGACCGCCAAAAAGTGTCAGGGTGCTAATAATCTGTAGCTAGGCGTTCGGCGTCAACTGGAGCGGCGCCACATTCCAAGCGATCAGCAAATATGACACGGCGAACGACAATGGGAACCGGAAACCGGCCTCCAGGATCATTTCTTTGACGCCGACCAAACCCTCGAGAGGTTGGTCGGCACGTTCGTTCTCCGAGGGCACATACAACGAGATATCAGAAGGGATATGGAATTTTGCCCTCCAACGACTCAAGTCTTTCCTGGTCACCAAACTCCGGATCTGACCAAGGGTCCATAGGGATCAGTCCGCGGCCCGAAACGCCGTCCATTTCACGAGATCATAGGGGTGGGCGGCAGAGTATGCCCCGAAGTCAAACTAGGGACGTGATCCGGCAATCCCCTCCATAAGATCGGCGAACTCCAAAAAGGCCGGGCCGAACACGCTGTTCTGCTCCAGTATAGCCTCACCGCTTCATCCTCATCCACCGGCGAGCCCCTCTGCCCCGCCGATCTCACCACGTCGGCCTCATTGAAGAGCTCTTCAACCTCCGTGGCTATGATTCCCACACGGATGGCCTCGACGGCCGTCTCCATGTGAAGAGTCGCGGAAGTTTCTCCCCGGGCAGGTGAAGTCAAGGCGGCGGAAGAGCTACCAGCCTCATACGCTTTAGATCCTCCTCCGGACATGTTTCGAAGAGTAAAGGGGGAGAGAGAATTTCTGTTCTTACCTAGAAAGAAAGTCGGTCAGCACATGAATCTTTAAATAAATTCGGCAAAGTCTTCGTCTAAAGGCAAGGGCGCATAAAGAGTTGAACTGAAGAGGCCCTAGCCCTTTTATAGGCGAGAGCAGGGACCTCTATGCAAATAAGCGGAATCCCAAGGGCTGAAGTGCAACGATCGGGATGGGGACACATTAAATGCAGCCCTCGAAACCCGCGTACCCATCGTTTCGAGGGCATGCTAGGCGACAGGTCTGACAAAACCATCGGACTCCCCCAATGGGAGTGCGACGCGTGTCCCTGCAACGTTTCAAGAACCCGCCTCCACTTCCCGCTATTTCCAGCGCATAAGGAGATTGTCCGGATTCAAAATCAGATCATCAAGGAGACGATCGTCCTTGTCATAAACAGATGAGTCAATCGTCTAAAACGGGCGATCGCCAACAGTGCCACCTCACCCCACGTTTTCAACATCGGAGCAAGGTGGGGGGCAATTGTTGTACGGCGATCTATACGCCTCGATGGCGATCGGCACAATGGTCAAGAGCCAGCCAAAGAAGACAAATACGGGACAAGCGCCTAGAGGTCGACGTATGAGGCGATCGTCTATCGGCATCTGGCGATCGTCTATAATGTCCGACTATAGACGATCGTCCCGTACCACGTATGAATCCGACACCCGTCAGAATCTTCGAAGACCGAATCTCAGACGAAGACCCACGTGCAGATCCGCAAAAGGCGCCACAAGATAAGTCCTTTTAACCCCAGCCTATCACCACCTTCACACCTACCGACAAGCCCGCCGAAAGGTACAAAGTGGGCCCTCCCCAAACATCGACTCAGGATGCGTGTGGACTTCTTATTGGCTTGCACATCTGGTTGCCAGCAGCAGCCTCGGACTTTAAGGAAACAGTCCCACGTGATGGGGCGATCGCCCACCTTATTCTAATATAGAAAACGGCGGTCGCCCGCGATCGCCGGGGAGGACCTAGCAACTTCTTCTCCTATAAATAGAAGGCCTCCAACAGTGTCCTAAGGATGGTGAAATTACTTGACGAATACATTCTCACATAGTGAAATCAATTCACATAGACACACAGGTTGTGAAATTAATTCACAAACACAGTACATATAAAAAGCAAGAACTCACAGAACATCATATCTGGTTCTTCCGGCAATCTTCACGCTCTATAGCTAAGATAACTAGAGTCTTTACACTCATTGTAATTGCACTCTAACATTAATATTTGTACTCCAAAGTATTTATATTAATAACATCTCGCGAGAGCATTCAAGCCCGGGACTAACAACCCCGGCAAATCTTGTGTTATTTACTTTCCCACGGAATTGTTCTCGCATTTCTTTGTTACTCGACAATCCAGCAATATCATCTCCGGATAATATTTTGGGTAACAACACCCAAGACAAAGGGTTTTCGAGAATTCATCAGTCATCAACGTTTTTGGATTTCTAACGCGGTTAAATAATCACCCATTCATCTTTCCTCCTGTGATTCGAGGTAAATTCCTTAGAACTCTAGTTTGGGGAATTTTGGGGGTTTTTTCTTAGATTTGTCCGACTATTTCATTTTGAAGCTTGAAATCCTTGAGGTTATGATGTATCTACCCCGTACCCACGTTTCCCTTACGATTATACGAATGTTTTATGTATTACTTTGAAGATTTATGAATCGTAAAAAGGGGGGGTTTCAGGAGTCTTCCTTAAGAATTGAATTTTGATGATTGATTATCATATTTCCTTACGAATCGTTTAGGCCCGGAAGTGCGTTCTTGGACCTCCGGAGCTTGAATACCATTTTCACTTCGGTTCTAATGTCTCAAAGGCAAGTATATGTTTATGATTGTATGTTCTCAACTTTGAAAGTTAGGTATATGAATTGTGTGATTGTATATATTCACCCTGAGACAGACCTACGGGTCGTCAGTGGATTTCATTGCCTTTGGTGCAGTTCCATAAATATTTATGGGTTAACCACTATGGGAGTGTCCGACGGGGCCTCAGAGGGTTCCGTTGCCTTTGGTGCGGGTCCATGGTTAATCACGTATGTATTGAAATGAAATGATATGAGATTTAGTTATTCCGGAATAATAGTCTTGAGTTTGATGAAATGAGGATTACATTTACTTTATTGTCGAGAAGTATTGTGTTTCATATTCGATATACTTGTACTAGCTATTCGATGGCTAACCCCTTGGGGGAAATACCTTTCATGTATTTCACGATCCAGGAGAGTGGATAGGCATGTACCGGGTTAGCATGAAGATGATGGGCAAGAGTGATGCTGTGTCTTGTCTATGTATGTATTTTGTACTTTATCCATTCGGTATTGTTGTACTTGGAATGGTTATGAACACTCGAGTAGTGCTCCAGATGTTCTTGATGTTTTAGCCTGTAATGCCCTGGGTTTTAATTCTCGATGTATTGTATCCTGTCGAATTGATTATTACATTGGTGTCAATTTTATTGCCTTCTACTGGATTATGTTTAGACCATATCAGTCGAAATTCATGGTTCCGCGTATGTATAGCCATGTGGGTCCGACGGAGGGAATCACGGCGCTGTAATATACCCTGAATAACTTGGGGTGTTACAATTATGGCTAGAAAGAAGAGGAATAAGCCAGTGCAGCTTGATGATGATGATGATGATGATGATGATGAGGTTTAAAAAATTGGATATACTGCAGCCGCTAATAATGTTCGAAGATCCTCAAGAAAGAAGAATCCATTTCAATTTCAGAAAGTTCGATCGAGAGTATCAAAATCAGTTTCTTCGATGCTTATGGAGATACCTGAACAACTCATTGAAGATAAGTATACCAAAGGTCCAAGTAAAACAACCATTTCAAGTTGGCTAAGAAGGCCGGAAGAGAAGAAAAAGTTCATATGCACATTGCTAACTTTTTCTATGAGTGTGGAATAAACCCCCCTCCCCATTTCATGAATTAAGGATACCTCTACACAAAAAATAAAAGAAGAGATGGAAAAAGTGAAAGCAGAGCATGAGAAAGCTTGAAAAAATATGGATGCACTCTTATGTCGGATGAATGGATGGATAGACGAGGGAGACATCTTATGAACTTTTTTGCTAACCGTTCCAAAGGTACTTTTTCAGTTGGGTTAATGCTTCACGTGAATCGCATGATGCTCCAATGTTGGCTAACTTGCTTGAGAGCAATATAAAAGAAATTGGTGAGAAAAATATTGTGCATATGGTGACATGTAATGGTGCAAATTATAAGGCAGCATGTGAGCTCTTAGAGACTAGGATTCCTACTCTATTTTGGACTCTACATGTTGTCCATTGTATTGATCGAATGGAGGAGATGGGAAAGTTGATAATTTTAAGAAAATAATTCATCAAGCAAGAAGATGTTCTACATTCGTTTATAAGCATGGGCGTACTGATGCATTGAGGAACAGGACTAATGGGAGGGATTAGTGAAGGATGGAGCATTGCAGCTGATTTTCTCACATTACAGAGTTTATATAACAACTGGGAGCCATTGCATTATTTGTTTTGTGCTAGGGATTGGAGCAAGCCTAAGTTAGCAAACATAGAAATAACAAGAAAGTTTTTGATATTGGGTTCTCATTAGTCTTGTGGAATAATATTGAGGGGTGCATACAAGCATTACAAATCCTTCTTGTGTCATTACGCATTGTGAATGGTGATGAAAGGGCTGATTTGGTATAGATTGCATATGCGATGGATTTTATAAAATGTAAGATCAAATCGTCGTTCGAGAACAAACGAGCATTGCTAAACAAAGTGGTCAAAATCATACAGGATTATTAGAAGAACCAATTAGGGAAAACCATTTTATGGGGCTGCCTTGTTTCTTAATCCCCCTATATACTTTGATGTTCTTAAAAATGATCTTGCCTATGCCTCTCGGTTAAGATAACACTTTATTGTGGTTCTTGAGAAGATGATCACCAATCGAGCTACAAGGAACAAGATAAGTAATTATACCAATGACTAAAAATTCAAGAGAAGCCTTTGCAAGAGAGATGATAGTTGAGGATAGAAAGGAAAAAAATTCTAGTAAGTATCTTATTTTTTGTTTAGTAGAAGTAGTCATTTTAAATGCATATTAGTATCTTATATTTTAATTTTTATGTTACTTGATTGGTGGGATGCTTATGGAGGTCGTGCACTTGAGCTTCAATTGTTTGCGAAGCATATTATTGGTCTTCATTCTTCATCATTCAGTTGTGAATGCAATTTAAGTACATTTGAGTTTGTAAGTCCCTATATTTTAAGGTACTTATTGTCAATTTATCAGTATTTATACTTGAAATCTAATTGCATATTATATTTTAATTTGTTTGGTTGCTTTACATTCATACCAAAAAGAGGAACAAATTGGAACATCAATGTTTAAATGACATGGTGTATGCCCAATACAAGCGGAAGATAGATTTAAGACTCAAAAAGAGGCGTGAACTTGGAAGAAATTCTGATATACTTGTGCTTGATGGCTTTTGAGTGGAATAATGAGTGGATTAGCACCGAAGAGGATACTTTTTGGAGTGTCGTGGATGTAGCTCAAGGTGCATCATATGCACTTGAAGATTTCAATCTTCTAAGGAGACCTCAAGGTGAATCTACTAGCCATCAAGGTGGTTCTAGTGGTGGTGGTTCTCAAAGTGATGTCAATGACATAACTATTACCTACACTAGTCGTCACACTAGTTTTACATTACACGAAGAAGACATGGATGAAGAAGATATTCCTCTTGATAATGAAGAGGTTGACGATGATTAGGGTGTGCCATCACCTGGTCTAAGCAATGTCAATGATGAAGAAGGTTTGGAGATGGAGAAGATCTCGAGGTAAATGACTTTCCTTGAGTTTATACCCATATTTATTATGATGATAATCTATTTATGTATATTATTATTATTATTATTGTTATTATTACTATTATTATGTAGTGACTAGGATCTATTATGGATATTTGTCGAATTTGAACTTATTATCATGTTAGTTTGTTGAATTTGAACTTATATTATTATGTTTATTTATCATATATTAAATCAAGTAAATATATTTATATGAAAGACTTTTCGACTAGTCACGAATAGTCGGGGCGACTTTTCAACTAGTCTTCTCGAAGGTACTCACTTGCCTTGACTCGACTTGGGGTTGCTATAACCATGTTTTGTACCTGTTGGTACTTCATTGTCCAACACTCCAAATACGTAATATCAAATATAGTGAACAAGTTGGTGTTTTTTTTATTGTTTTGGCCCATCACAAAAAAAAAAGTAGAGTTTCCAAATTAAGGTTATGTTTAAACTTTCTTGCCTTACTGCAAAGGGGGTACTTGGAGATTAACCTATCATTTCCAGGAACAACCATTTTAAGCATTTAATTTACTCCTCATTGCCGCATAGAGTAGGATGAAATAAGAACAATTAAACAAACAAATGTAGACCAATAGTTTAAGGCTACAAGATAAAATCGAAGAAAGCCAACAATTCAGAATCAACGAGATTACCAAATTAAACCACCAAATCGGATGTCAAACCAATGGTTGAATATTTCTTTGCTTGACGACGCCCAAAAGAGAAGAAGCTGTTGGAGGAATAATGGAATAACACAATTATATAATGAGGTTATTTAAGACGATTTCTTGTTTCGGCCCTTTCAATCAGTATTTGTAAACATAAGACAAGATTATTAATCCATTCAATACAAATGCTCAATCATAACAAGCAAACATAAGATCAATCCGATCAAAACAGTATTTTTTTTTTCATATCCTTTTTTCCAATTCCAAAATTTATGTATGGCTGATTGTTAAAAAAAATTAAATAAGATAGATATAGGAAATTTTTGTACAAACTTGTCCATTTTAAAATCATGGATCCACCACCTATCAATAATTATAACTGCACCTATAAGGTGGTGTGGTTGCTATTTAAGATATACATCGCAATTTTAGTCATAATCACGAGCCTTGCAGTTTGATGCGGTTCATATGGTCCGGACAAGTTTTTAAAGTTCAGGACCAGCCGCAACCAACTTTGCTATGATTAAGATTTAGACTGGTTACAATCTGCCGAATAAATTGGTAATATTTAGCATGATTTTGTCAATAAATATAATACAGAAACTGCAACTTTTAATGGATTTAAAGAATAACAGATTAACAATGTACGCTAATATCTTGATCTAACTTAAAATTTGATTTCTGCTACACTACACAGTACTATATAAGAAAGCTCTTCGAAAAACATTTCTATGTCGGGTCATTCATCAGCCGGAAGGATGCACTTGCGAGCAATATGAAGAAACGCTTCAAGACCTTTAGGAAAAGCCTCAGCACTCTGTGGACCCAAGATCTGTAACATCCCCAAGTTATTCAGGGTATGTTACAGCGCCGTGAGCCCCGCCGTGGGACATACAAGGCTATACATATGCGGAATTGTAACATTTGACCGAGTGGGTCCAAATATAATGACATGAAAGATAATATAAATGGTATTCAAACCATGACCAGTGTATCCAAATATAATACGTCACAAATCAATACCTCGGCAACACAGGCCGGAATATAAAAAAAAAATGAAAACAATACCCGAGTATTCAAAAGCCATTCCAGTACAACAACACTGAATGGAGGAAACACAACATGTAACCAGAGACAAGACACATTATCACACTTGCCATCATCTTCATGCCGACCCCATACCTGCTTGTCCGCTCTCGTGGAACCTGAAATACATAAAAAGTATTTCCTCCATAAAGGGGTTAGCCATCGAATAGCTAGTGCAAGTATATCGAATATGAAACACAATACTTCTCGACAATAAAGTAAAAGTAACCGTCAATTCATCATTTCAAGACTAGTATTCTGGAATAACTAAATCTCGTAGCATCACATCAATACATACATCATCAACCGTGGAATCACACCAGAGGCTAAGGAACCCTCAGAGGACCCGTTGGTCCATCCCAGAGTGGTCAACTCAACTATCCGTGGAATCGCACCAGAGGCTACGAAACCCTCACAGGACCCATCGGTCCATCCCAGAGTGGATATAAACAATCATGCCAATCATATATCATACTTTCAAAGTCGAGAACGTACAATCATAAGCATATACTTGCCTTTGAGATATCGAGAAATTGGAAGGAAAAGAGTATACGTTCGGTAGGTCCAAGAACGCACTTCCAGCACCTAAAAGATTCGAAGGAATACGATAATCAATAATCCATACACAAATCACACGAAGAACTCCCGAAACCCGCCTACGATTCACGAAACTATGAGGGTAAACATCTAGGGGTTGGAAAATCACCTAAACCCTCTTACGTCCGAAGAAGGCACAAAACAATCCATAAAATCGTAGGGGAAACATGTATATGGGGTAGATACTTCATCATCTCAAGGTTCTTAAGCTCCAAGACAAATAAATCGGACGAATCTAAAAAATCCCCAAAATTCCCAAAATTAGGGTTCTAAGCATACTTACCTTGATTTAGAAGATGGAAACGGATTAAGTGTTGTGAGATCTTTGTTATCCAACTCAAGATGATGATTGATGAAGAAAGACCGCCTCAAATAGCACCGAATTTCCTTCCTTGAGCTCTCCCGATCGGACAAGTGAAAAAGGTGGAAGAAATGACAAGTGCGGGGGCAACTGTCCTATATATACTATGCCCAGTCTAGCACACGCTACACCTCAAAATTAACGTGCGCTAACGGGGTCACCAGGTAGTCCAATGGATTCTGCCAGCCTCGTTAGTGTGCGTTAGGTATACTGCTGCGTGCGCTAATCTCCTACTCTTAGCGTGCGCTAGCCGATAGTTAGCGTGCGCTAACTGGAGTTGGTATCCAGAATATGGAGTCCAGAACCTACTGTCCTCTGTCCTGTTCCAGTCTTAGCGTGCACTGCTGTGATATCTTAGTGTGCGCTACGCAACACTTATAGCCGAAGCCTAGCGTACGTTACCTGATAGTCCAGACAGCCTCACAACCTCACTGCCTCTGCTGACCCAGCTCGTTAGCGTGCACTACGGACATGTTGGCGCGCGCTACTGACCATGAATAGCGTGCACTATCTAACTCCTAGCGTGCGCTAACTGCTAGTCTAGAGAGCAGAATTAGCTACTGCCTCTGCCATGTCTGGTCCGTTAGCGCGCTAAGGCTCAAAGCTAGCGTGCGCTACTCAAAAAGAATTAGCGTGCGTTAGCCTAGGACTAACATGCGCTATCTTCCTGACCCAGAACACTTTCGAAAGGTCTAAATAACACGATCATGATCCAAACAAGATACAAAACTCTATAACAACATCGACAACTACACAAAGAGTTTACAGAGCGACAAAACAGGAAGAACGGCAAGGTCAAACAGTCAATAAAAAGTATGGGTATTACATTCTCCCCCTCTAAAAATAAGTTTCGTCCCGAAACATAAGAAATAAAAAGTCCAGGTATACTCCAACTACATATCTCTTCTGTCTCCCAAGTTGCCTCCTCGACTCCATGTCTCGACCATTGCACTTTAACCAACGGAATGGTTTTATGCCGAAATTGTTTCTCACGACGTTCAAGGATCTTCACTGGTCTCTCCTGAAAGGTAATATCCTGGGATATGTCAACCTCACTATAGTCGATAACATGACTTGGATCCGACACGTAATTTCTCAACCGAGACACATGAAAAACACTATGGACGTGACTCAAAGCTGGAGGTTTCGCGAAGGGATAAGCTAAATCTCCAACCCTGTCCAAAATCTCGAAAGGTCCAATATACCTCAGACTAAGTTTTCCCTTTTTCCCCAAGCGGAAAACCCCTCTGGTCGGTGACACCTTGAATAGAACATGATCCCCCACTTCGAACTCCAAAGGTCGATGGCGAGTATCAGCATAAGATTTCTAATGGCTCTGGGCAGTCAACAACCGGTCCCGGATAATAGAAATCTTCTCCTTAGTCTCCATCAATATATCCGGATCCGTTCTGATTAGCTCCGAAGCCTGGTCCCAACATAATGGCGACTTACATCGCCTACCATAAATTGCCTCAAACGGTGTCATTTTGATCGACGCATGCCAATTATTATTGTAGGCAAACTCAGTCAACGGAAAATGAAGCTCCCAATCATTACTCTAGTCTAGGGCACAAGCCCGCAACATATCCTCCAATGTCTGAGTCATCCTCTCCGTCTGACCGTCTGACTGAGGATGAAAGGATGTGCTCAATCTCAACTCAGTACCCAAAGCCTGATGAACGGCCTGCCAAAAGTGCGATACGAAACGACCATCTCGATCGGAAACAATGGTCTTAGGGGCACCATGCAATCTCACAATCTCGGCTATAGAAGTGCGAGCCAATCTCTCCAGTACCCACGTATCCTTAATACCAAGAAAGTGTGCAGACTTGGTCAATTGATCGGCGATTACCCAAATCATATTCATTTCGGCTCTAGTTCTCAGCATGCCAGTGATAAAATCCATAGAGATATCTTCCCACTTCCATTCGGGAATGGGTAGCAGCTTCAACAACCTCACCGGTTATTGATGTTCGATCTTGACATGTTGGCACATCAAGAACCGTAGTACAAATTTCGCAACATCTTTCTTCATGTTATTCCACCAAAAATTTCGCTTCAAGTGATTGTACATCTTACTCGTTTCGGAGTGGATTAAGTAAGGCGTAGCATGAGCTTCTCAGAGAATTCTATGCCTCAAATCTGGATCATTCGGAACACAAAGCATGCCCTGAAATCTTAGAATACTATCCTCAAGGACCATAAAACCAGGGGCTTTTCCTTTAATTATATCTCCCTTTCAGTTGAGAAATCATCGGGTCACTCCACTGTTTCCCTTTGATGTCATCAACCAAGGACGAAGTAATTTCGAGAGTGCACAGTTGTCCCTGTACTCTTTGAAGCCAAACTTCTATTCCTTGCTCGATTAAATCCTGACGAATCTTTGTCTGATATGTAAGAACCTCGAGCATATGGAGTGATGCCGATTTGCGGCTCAAAGCATCCGCGACGACATTGGATTTTCCTGGGTGGTAAAGAATTTCCAAATTGTAATCCTTTATCAATTCTAACCAACGTCTCTGTCTCATATTCAGCTCTTTCTGACCGAAAATATACTTCAGGCTCTTGTGATCGGTATAAATCCGACACGGAGAGCCATACAAATAGTGTCGCCAAATCTTGAGTGCGAAAACAATTACGGCCAACTCCAAATCGTGAGTAGGATAGTTCATCTCATACGGCTTCAGTTGTCGTGACACAAAAGCTATCGTCTTATCATGTTTCATAAGCACACATCCAAGGCCTTGTCCCGAAGCGTCGTTATAAACTGCAAAACCTTCACTACCATGCGGTAAAGCTAGAATCGGCGCCGAGGTCAAACATCTCTTCAGCTCATCGAAGCTCTGTTGTCTCTCAACTGTCCAATCAAACTTCTCTGCCTTCTGGAGTAATTTCGTGAGTGATCGAGCGAGTTTCGAAAACCCCTCGACAAACAGACGGTAACCCAGCAATTCCCAAAAAGCTACGAACTTCTTTAACATTTTTAGGCGGTATCCAATCTAGCACTGCCTCAACCTTCTGCGGGTCTACGCGAACCCCTTCGGCCGAAATCACATGGCCGAGAAACATAACTTCTTCCCACCAGAACTCACATTTCGAAAACTTCGCATAGAGGCGCTCGACTCTCAAAATATTTAGTATCAAACATAAATTCCGGGCATGCTCCTCCTTATTCCGAGAATTGTAACACCCCCAGATCCAACTGGGAATATTATAGCGCCGTGGGCCCCGAGATGGAACCCACAAGGCTAAAAGAAAGATTTACAAACATTTACAAACGCCTAAGAGGCGAACGACGGTACTATCTTTAAAAATATTCGAAGACTTAATAAAATCCGTTTAACAAAACCGTCATAAAAATCTCATTTGAAACCACAAGGCCCGAAATGTCATAACTCAACAGTTTAAAAATATACGTTAAGCTATCGCTTACACGTACCAACAAAATAGTTTAGAAAATGATTGACAAAGTAACATAAGTTACCATATACCAAAAGGCCATTTAAAAATACTCCCGCAGCCGAAAAAGACAAACAATTAAAATACTCTAGCAGCGGAATACAAGAACTGATCAGGAAACTCAATACACAAATACATGCCCTAGCCAGTATCCTCCGGGAAGCTCATCTCTCCATGACCGCTACAAGCTTGATATTCCAAGAACCTAAAAAGAAAGCCCATGACGGGTCAGCCATAATACCCAACAATGATAAGGATAACATCACATCAATAATTACATACCAATGAAAATACTAAGTAAGAATACGAGCAATGTAATCTTACCGCCATAACTTTACCAAACTCGTAATAATTCTCATCAGAATAACCATTATCGCAATGCACATCTCGTAATCTAGATTAATAAATTAACTCAATTATAACGTCCATACGGTACCTCAAGCAATACCCAAGATTCTCAAAACATCATCATAACTCACAATACGGAAATATACCAACTCTGACCAATTCGATCCATCAGAAATAAACATCATCAAATCTCAACAAGACAACCGATTGTCCATCCTAGGACAAGAACCAAGAAGGAAAATATGAAACACACCTCAAGATATGAAATACCACGACAAATCACGTCAGTCTAATCCAAGATCAGATCCACAACATACGGACACGGTCCCAACACAAGACCTACAAATGCATACTCATATGAAAATGTCAATATGCTCACATCTATAACAACAATGTATACTTATGGCAAACCCATAATATACATATGCACAATAACAATACACATGGTAATCCAACGATCCAGCGCACATAGCTATAGATTCCCATGATGATCCTGTCGGACCAACGCATGGTGGAATTACATGTCCAACGATCCAGTGCACATAGCTATAGATATTCCATGTTGATCTCGTCGGACCAACGCATGGTGGACATATGACAATAATGCACAACTGCACAAAACAACAGTACACAATGCACCGCAACAACAATGCACAAATGCATGACAACAACAATACACGAATGTATCACAACATGATCGACACAAATGACAAAAATGATTAGAGTACTTGCCCTGAGTCCTTCGAGAGTGATCTCAATGTCTAAACCATCACCAACCATTATCCTCAATATTCGACGGTCCAAAATGTCACGGACGGTAGATAATTCATATCTTTGTCTATACCACAATGTATCTTTGATACCCAAGTATACCAATAACTGAAGTAAATCATATACATTATGATATAGTTCCCAAAACTCGAATACAACTTATAATCCCAAATATCCTGTGATTACGATTATAAACATTGCTATACGAATTATAAACGAATGAAACGGAAACCATTCATTAAATATTAAAAACTGAGCAAGTAATAACTTGCCTCGATACCGATGAAGCCGTTACTAATTCCATTACCTTTGTCTACGAACTCCTCAGCCCCAACCAAAGCAATCTACGAACATTCTTGAATACGACCGCAAAGCATGGTTCTAATCACCTATCAATAATCTCAACCTATTACAATAATAGATAAACAACAAGTTCGATAACAATCAACAATCGATATAACCAATTCACAAACCCAACTGCTCAGCAATATCTCGATTAACCACTAGTCCGAACAATCTAACTCAATCCATTATGAACTCACAACCATGATACAATTATGTACACTGTCTGTTGACATAGCGCACATTAATCACTTAACGTAGCGTGCGCTAAGTCGCTTCCATTAGCGTGCGCTAACCAGTAACACTAGCGTGCGCTAATGACATGCAGTTGCATGCATTTCAGGTACCGATCAATATGTGGCGATTACGAATGCGGGTGTAAAGGAAATCATACTCCAAGATCAATCACAATCTTTCCAGATTCAATCTCGTTATCATACTCACATGATATATACCATTAATCAATCATCAATAAACATGACTTAATCCTAGATATGAACATTTCATATTCGTATCTAAAACACCGATAATTCAACATACAATCGTCTTGCTATGGTATATTCATCAATAAGTTCTTCAAGAACACTAAGTGATTCGAAACTATGTTCATAATCATCAAAGCAACATAATCTAACATCCTTTAACATGTAAACAATCATCCAACTCATAATCGAAGTCATATATTCATATATCATCTTCTTCCTCATTATCAACATCATGAACACCAAGAACCATAAAACACTTACATAATATATCATTACAGGGAGTAATCATCAACAATAACATCAACATCCGAAATTGAGGAGAAGGATTAACCAACTTATCTCAAGAGGACGGACAACACAATTCAAACCACAAGAATCATGTCAATATCGATATATTAACAACAACATCATCATAATCTGGTAATCCGTCTCATAATCATGTTTATCAACTTGCTTATATGATAATCATCAACTCAAGAACATAAACATTCAATTCAAAATGAAATCCAAAGGTGAAGAGTAATTACCTCTTTGAAGGAATGGATTGATTTCCAAGGTTGAATCCCTTCTCAATCACTTCCAAGCTTCAAATGTTGTTAGGAACGATCAAATAAAGTGTGTGGAACCTCAACTTTTCTCTAAGAACTCTCTCTATCGGTTCACATGAAGAAATGGACGAAAATGACGAATAATGCCCAATTGCACATATATATACTGTACATTATTAGCGTGCGCTAACTTAGCGTGCACTATCGAGGTCCTGAGGCTACTGACTTACTTCGTACATCAGTTTACGTACGTAATATCCATTCAATAACATACGTAAATGCCTCTGTTTAGCGTACACAAGTGTCCGACCATAGCGTGCGCTACTCTTAGTTGACTCGTTTGTCTGTATGCTCTGAAGACAGGTCCACACGCCGAAAGCTCTGACAAGGATAATATTCCCTTTGGACCGATATGATATTAGCGTGTGCTAACAATATGCATTAGCGTGCGCTAATCCTTCATCACAAACATCCGTTGACCTTATCGGAACATGCGCCGAAAGTGGCCGGGTCCACATGTAGATTCCTTCTAATCTGTTCTGCACTAGCATGCGCTATCCTTTGCCTTTAGCGTGCTCCAACTCTGCACGATAGCTTGCGCTACTCTTGAATATTAGCGTGTGATGTAACCGAGCTGATCGGCCACCAAGAACCGGGTTAATCGTAGAAGTTTAGCTAAGAAAACCCAAAATATATGATGTACTCTCTTTTCTTTCTCTCTCTAAGAAATGCTGTATTCTCCGAGTGTGTATCCTTTTTTGAGGAACCCCCTCTCTCCCTTTTATAGGAGGGAGGATGCCTTGTTATCTGAGATGATTCCTGATTCCTAGAGAGAATCCCGGATATCCAGGGATTCAAGCTGCGATTTCCCATCCCTGGATTTCCGGGATTGCGAGGTATGGGCTATCAATCCCTGGATCTCCGGGATTGGCAAGGTATGGGTTCTCAACCCCTGGATCTTAGGGATTCTGTCAGGTGAGTCAGGATCCTCTTTCCCAAGAGTTCGACCTTCCGGAGTTCGGTGGTTTTTAGGTCGGCTCATCCCTATTCAAATCAGTAGTTTGAGAGACCTTTGAGGTTGGCGACCTGTTATCGGATATCATAGGTCAGCGGGGGCCTCCGAGGTCGGCGCCCTTCTAACAGATGTCACAGCTAAATGGGGCCCCCGAGGTCGGCGCCCTTCTAACAGATGTCACAGCTAAATGGGGCCTCCGAGGTCGGCGCCCTTTTTCTAACAGATATCACAGCTAAATGGGGCCTCCGAGGTCGGCGACCTTCTAAAGGACCTTGGGGTTGTAATCTCCTTATCTAAGAACCTAGGTCGGACCTTTATTGGTCCATATTTTAAACCGGGTTTTCAGTGAGCGTACATTCGACGTCCTATCAGCGTGCGCTAATAAGGCTATACTTAGCCATTTTCATCTATTCTTGTCCAACGTCTCAACATACTATATACGAACATACGGCATACTGAATACGTATATTCAACACATTATACCCTCAAATGCAATTGTCGACCAAATACGACAATTATACTGATACTGACATCTCAGTCCTTCATTTATTTTATCCATACTGTACAGATTCCACGATGTACAATATAACTCGGATAAAATAATATTAAACAACAGTAGTAGACATTCCAGATATTACATACTACACCACTTAAAATAAGTTTCGTCCTCGAAACTTGTAATCTGTCATAGATAAAACAATCAAACTATTCAACCAAAAATATTCCGAAACCATCACGACAACGATCGATCATCATCATTAACGAATAATCAAAATAGTATACTTACAAATACGCCAAGTCGACGATCTCCTGAGATACTAGCGAGTGAGTTCACTGTAAATACGCTTGCAGCCACAATTCTATGAGTCTCAACAAAATATATCATCTTTGGATGAAATAATCTATCCGTGACAAATCATGTCTGCCTGATTACACAATCAAGTCCCAATCTGCTAAAAACCAATAGTGCACGATACATCTGTGAAACAACTACCCAAAACAACGACACAAATCCCGAAACATCGGCACAAAATCCGAACGCTCAGATGATCACCAACAATGATCAACCAATAAATTAACCGAGAATATCATCGACATGATAAACTCTAATACGACCAATCTAAAGGTCAAAACGCAACCGAGAATATCATCAACATGATAAACTCAAATATGACCATCCAGAGGTCAAAACACAATCGAGAATATCATTAACATGATAAACTCCAATATTACCAATGAACGATCAACGATAATCGGAAATACCCTCACACGGTAAGCTCCAACAAGATCAACATAGATCCGCATAAATAGATATATGAAAGAATAACGTTCTCAAAATGACACACCAATCACATACAGTGGATATCAATAAACATACCCGACTGGTGAACATATCCCTCAGCATACGAACAACCAATCACAACTCGGCGAACATATCCAATCATACTCCAATCAATATGGCTCAAAAGTCAAAAAATCGCTATAGCAAATTCACGCTACCATCACATCAATAAAGCCACATAGCACATATACTCTAGTTTCATAAAACCCAAAGTGCCAAAATCATATTCTGTACCCGAATCTACAATACGCAGCATATTTCTCTTATCTGATCGATCAACCGATCATCCCTAGATAACCAAACTACCATACTAAAGTTCGAATCTCTTTTCCTCGTACCATTAGTGTGTTATCCAGTTTGTGAGTCTCACTCAGAACTTCACCATGATATGCATTATGCACTAAATGCGTATGTATATCAATCACATTTTCAAAACCAGTTTGAAATCATATAATCTCGTCAAGAAGACAAATGTTCGAAAGTTCTTTCAAAATTTTCAAAACTTAAACATAAATTTTCGTAAGACCATGAAATCAATTTTCGAAAAAGTGAAATCGGCTAGCTAATGCCAAGTATTCGATAACAATTCTTTTCGAATACACATGATTAAATAAAATGAAATTATGCAAATGATTCACCAAAATCCCTGATATTCCATCGGAAAACCACACGATAGAGTTCTAAAATCTTAATATATAGACTCCGATAGAAATTCCTTTTTCCACATATGACTCGCAATGTCAACCATTATCCAATCCTAGATCACCTCAACTATGCTATGACAAAACATTGAAATAAATCAACACAGCGAAAGACTACCCGAGAAGTTTCATTTGAACAAATAAATCAAAGCCCCGAAAGGCAGTAATAAAATAGATAAACGATCGGTAAAGTATTTTACAAATCTTGGGAGTTTTAAGAAAACGGAAAAGCCTTTTGAAACATTAGGGTCTCAGCGTGTATCTCGTTCCGCATTACAAGAAGTTTAAAAAGTAGAAAAACCATTTTCGGACCTCAAGTCCTTAGTTATAAAACTATTTCAAAATTGATTGGGTCTCGGCCTAAAATCATTTTCCGTAAAACATCCGTAAAACATTTATTTTGAAAAGTATCATTTTCAAATGCTCAAAAACAGCTTCAGATATCTCAAAATGAACTAACATGACTACATGTTCTCCTCATCAATCCACAACCTTTCTCCCAATTGCACAACTCCGTTCCAACATTTAACCGACATATTGATTTCCAAAATCATAGTTTCTTAAGATCATCAGTCTTGTCCCAACTATGTCACCTCATACTGTGACGCATAATATTCTGATGAATCACAAAGCATATCAACTTAGAATGGCAATAAATCTCAATGCAATTCAAAAATCCCAATACATAGAGATTGTGAAGCCGACGATTCCCCGTGATACTGGCACATGTCTCAACTCTAGAAAATACTCGACAGAGATATTTTCAAAACACATATTTTGCAAACTCAGTTCAACTCGAGAACAAAACACAGCTCTATCTGAAGAAACATGTTAACACCATTTGGAAAAGTTTACAACAACCCCAGTACTACACTGGTAAATCACATAACGCACAAGCCCGAGTGAACCACAAAAATCTAGGGCTCTAGTATTAGCCAATCGAAAACTCGAATGATGGGACAAAACATGACCCAACTCGACCCGACTGCCTAGGTCTTCACAACCTAAGCTCCGATACCATATTCTGTAACACCGCCAGATCCGACCGGGAATATTACAGCACCGTGGGCTCCGAGATGGAACCTACAAGGCTGAAAGAAAGATTTACAAACATTTACAAACGCCTAAGTGGTTAACGACGGTACTATCTTTAAAAACATTCGAAGACTTAAAAATCCATTTAACAAAACCGTCATAAAAATCTCATTTGAAACCACAAGGCCCGAAATATCAAAACTCAACAGTTTAAAAACATACGTTAAGCTATCGCTTACACGTGCCAACAAAATAGTTTAGAAAACGATTGCCAAAGTAACCTAAGTTACCAGATACCAAAAGGCCATTTAAAAATACTCACGCAGCGGAAAAAGACAAACAATTAAAGTACTCCAGCAGCGGAATACTGTAATACCCGAGATTTCTGTTATGTAATTGGAACTTGTGATATTGTAATGATTGTACTATTGTCTGAGTACTATTTTCCGTATTTCATAATCCGATGTTATCGAGCGTATGATTTCATGTTTGTGATTTGAAGATTGTAATTCTGCGCATGTAGCGCACGCTACCAGCTATGTATAGCGTGCGCTAACGTGGATTCATAGCGCACGCTACTGAGGGTCATTACCGCACGCTATGCGTGGTCTAATTGATTGAGACGTGCGGTAGGTGAGATCTGGCCGGGGGACCCTTGTCGGATCGTGTCGAATGAACCTGGACGGCTTTCGGGAAAAGCCAAGTCAACGCCTTAGCGCACGCTACAGGCATGTGAATAGCGCACGCTAAGTGCTGACTTCAGTTAAGTCAGAGAGCCGTTAGCGCACGCTACGAACAGGATTAGCGCGCTAATGGCCATTTATTATAAATAGGACAACATCCTATTCGTGATTTCAGTTCTTTCTCCTCCCATAAACCAAACTCTTACACTTAGAACATAACTCCCTTCGTCCTAAACACTTCATATCAACCTCCTAGTTCGAGATTGAAGATCGTATATCATTGGAGATTGGTGTTCAAGCCTTCGGTGTTGGATTGCTTCATTTTCCTCCGTGTTCTTCACTACTTTGAGGTAGGTGATTCTTCACTGATGTTAGTAATGTTCCTAAGGAAGTTTGAATCATGTTTTGGTAGCAAGTATTTCGTTTATAATCGGTCATCACATGTTAGAAGGATACTTTTGACGTATCGGCACTATATATCGTATGAACCTTTGAACCATCTTATTATAAGGACTCCTAAGCATGTTCAAATCGAGTTATGATCAGTAACCGGATATTTACCCAGTTGATACGTTTTACACGATAGAATCATGTGTTTTGGAACGTAGAACAAATGGAACTTAGATTATTTCTTGGAGATCGTAGATGAATTATGATGTTGAGTTGACTATCCGTATATTCGTATTTCATAACCATAAAACTTCCACAAACCTTATTAGTATGATATGCCCGAGGATAACTTGTATTATCATGGTAGAATTCAGGAGTTCTTCACCATTCAACCCAGTTTTCGGTTTGCAGTATTCTGCCATGCAAGATTAGCGCACGCTAACTTGTGTGAGTTAACGTGTGCTATCGAGGTCCAGTTAACGCATAATACGTACGTAGCGTGCGTTATATATCGGCCGGTGCAAACTGTCAGTTCGTAACTAGCGCACGCTAGTCTTACCCGATAGCGTACGCTAATGTGCTGCTTAGCGCACGTTACGAGTATGTAGCGCACGCTAAGCACCCGCATGATTGCTTATTTTGAGCTTTTCGGCCGTAGACCAAATTGTTAGGCCATCGTTCGACTTGAGATGATTTGTATATCGTTCCTTTTGTTAAGGTTCGAGCCGGTTACGTTGATCGAAGGAGGCGGCCTTCGAGTGTGTTGAGATCATCGAAGTATTTCGTCTTGCCATTTTCGAGGCAAGTATCATATGTCGAGTTCAATTTATATTGAATCTTTGATCATGCTTGTGGTTTTGTTCATATTGTTGAATATGAGATGTATTTCTGAAAATTCTCATGATATTGGTTGATTATTTGTTCGTATTGATGAACATATTGAAATGCATATGTGTATGCATAGTTGATTGATTTATGGTCTAAATGATCCGAGGGGATCATGAGGATCTATGCTGAGGGCGCTGGATCGAATGTCCACCATGCGTTGGTCCGACGGGATCATCATGGGGATCTATACTGAGGGCGCTGGATCGCTGGACGGGTTTTCCACCATGCGTTGGTCCGACGGGATCATCATGGGGATCTATACCAAGGGCGCTGGATTGCTGGATTACCCTGTATTGTGTTGATGGAATCGTGAGAATTCGCATCGTTGGATTCCGGTAGCGGAAGTCCGTTATGCATGTTTTATGATGCATTGATGATTTATTGTATTATGATACTTGTACTAGCATCGTGTTGCTAACCCCTTCGGGGGTGGACATTGTTTTGATGTTCAGGTAGCCGAGGAGCGGGGAGGCAACCACAGCACCGACAGGACGATGAAATGGCTCAGTGATGTGATTGATGTTATTGTTGTTGAGAGTTGTCTTCTTGTTTCTTTTAGTACTCGAGTACGTCTGTTTTAATAATGTCCTTTCGATATGGTTGTATAAATTAACTCTTTGATCGGTTGAATCAAATATGTCTTTAAACTTGATTTATCGATTGGTTTATATTTACACTCTTTTTAAAATTAGCCTTGTAAATCCTTACCTAAAGGGTTTACGGCTGTAATTATTCGAATATCTCGGGTGTTACGAATATGGTATCGAGCTAAGATTCATGGATATCTTGGCAATCGGGTTAGTTGGGTGCATTTTACGTTATTTGATTATTGGTCGTCGTAACATCACCGCCGAGCCAAAGATCGTCGTGTGGACCGTGGTTGTAAGTTTCCAAAATCTCAAATACTACCGTTTTATTTTATTCATGATTTGTGAACATTGATGGATGTACTTTTAGAAAGTTTGCCCTGGATATTGAGTATTTATGTTTACAGTATGTTGAGAGGAGGTCGTGGACGCGGACGCGGTCGTGGACGCGGACGTGGAAATGCGAGACAAGAAGAGTCGGTATCTACCCCAGAGATAACCGCTAGTCAAACGGATTCCCATTCCGGGGGACAACAGGGATCAGCAAATAATAATGCAGATCCTAACGTGCCGGGAGTGCTTCAGCAGGTGGTTACCCAGATAAACCAATTTGCTCAGGTTGTGGATCGCATGCAGACAGCGATGGGACAACAACATAACGTGGAAAATCGGGGAGATAAATGGCTTACCGAAGTGATCAAATTGCATCCTCCGAAATTTGATGGTTCGACTGAGACGCTTTCTTGGGATCACTGGCTGAAGGAATTAGAGAAGATTTTTGCGGGGATTAATTGTCCCAACGATAGGAAGGTTCCGGTCGCCCAGTATCTTCTGACAGGGGAGGCTTTCGACTGGTGGGAGGCCATTCGACCGGAGGAGCATAATGTTGACTGGACAGAATTCAAACTGATGATGGAGGCGCAGTATTGTCCTCGCCTTGATTAGAGAGGCCCGAGTTCGGGAGTTTTTCTCACCGCAAAATTGAAGCAATCGTGACGGACGTGATTAAGACTTTTAATCACCAAATGACTTATGTGCGCCACAGGTCGACCGAGGCGGAAAGGATTTTCCATTTTGATATGCGAATGAAGCCGGAAATTCAGCAATACATGTCCGGATTTGATTGTACCACCTTGAGGCAGTATCAGGACAAGGCGTTGGCCTATGATATGAAGGAAGCAGCAGTAGAGAAATCGACGGAAGCAAAGAAACAGAAGGTGTCTGGCAAATTCACGGAGAATAAGAATAGCGGGCCCCGCCGGGGTCAGTCCTCTTTTCACTCATCCAGGAGACCTCCGCATCCTTCTCGAGGAGGAAATAAGTTCCGAGCAGCACCAACTGTTTCAGACGCAGGGAAGAAGTGTTATAACTGTGGAAAAGCGGGACATGTTCGACGTGATTGTTTCGCGCCTGCTGTGACCTGTTTCGAGTGTGGAGAGGAAGGACATCGCGCAACGTTTTGTGGGAATGCGACCCGATCTCTTGGTACTCGCACTCCAGCTCCAGTTCCGAAGAATACGAGTGTGAACCAGACGCAACAGAGTGGATTTCAGCAGCAGAACGTTGGGAAAAGAGAGGCATCCAGTGCTGGGTCCGTTCCTCCGCGTATTTACGAGATGAAGAAGGATGATCAGAACACAGCTGTTGCATCAGGTACAATTCAGATCCTTTTGCAACCAGTTAGTGTTTTATTCGATTCCGGAGCTACACATTCTTTTGTATCATTGAACTGTGTTAATCGTTTAAAAATCTCGTGCTTGTATGATTGTGAACCTTATGTTGTGGGATTACCTAGCGGAGAGAAAATTATGGGAACCCTAGAAGCTAGGGACTTTCCAATAACTATAGGAGGGAGAAATTGGCCATCGAACCTTATTGTGGTTGACATTTACGGTGACGATTTAATTCTCGGAGACGATTGGCTCAACCGTTATGGAGCTATTCTGAATTACCGAGAGAGAGTCATTTCCATCATTGCTGATGAGTGGTCTGAACACTTATTCCTAGGATGGAGACCAGGAAGCTCGGGAAAATTGATCAAGGCAATGAAAGCCGTGAAATTACTGAAACAGGGATGTCAGGGACTCTGGTGCTATGCCATGAAGAAAGAGGAAGGAGTAGAGCTCTCATCTATTTCAGTTGTGAATGAGTTCTCAGATGTTTTTCCTGACGAACTACCTGGATTACCTCCGCAGAGAGAAGTGGAATTCACTATCGAATTAGAGCCTGGAGCAGCTCCTATTTCCAGAGCACCATACCGCATGGCGCCAACCGAGATGTATGAATTCAAGAAACAACTAGAGGAATTGTTGCAGAAGGGTTATATTCAACCGAGCGTTTCTCCTTGGGGAGCGCCCGTTCTCTTTGTCCGGAAGAAAGACGGATCCCTCCGAAAGATTATACATTACAGGGAGCTCAACAAGATGACAATCAAGAATAAGTATCCTATACCTCGGATCGACGACTTGTTTGATCAACGCAAGGGGCAAGGATATTCTCGAAGATTGACTTGCGATCGTGGATACCACCGGTGAGAATTAAGGAATCGGATATACCAAAATCTGCTTTCAGATCCCGGTATGGGCATTATGAATTTGTAGTGATGCCATTTGGACTTACCAATGCTCCTGCGGTATTCATGCAATTGATGAATCGGGTTTTCTTGGAGTACTTGGATAAATTTGTGGTCGTTTTCATTGACGACATCTTGATATATTCGAGGGACGCAGAGGAACATGTTGAACATTTACGTGTGGTTTTGAGCATCTTGAGAAAGGAACAGCTGTATGCTAAGCTTTCTAAATGTGAGTTCTGGCTTAAGGAAGTAACTTTCCTTGGGCATGTGATATTAGCCGACGGAGTTCAGGTGGACCCGAAGAAAGTCGAAGCGATCTTGGAATGGGAAGTTCCTAGCAGCGTGAAAGAAGTCCGAAGCTTCTTAGGACTTGCTGGATATTATCGCCGCTTTGTAGAGGGATTTTCCAAAATTGCTCGTCCGCTCACTCAGCTGTTACAGAAAACTCAAAAGTTCACGTGGAATGAGAAGTGCAGTGGTTTTGTGAACTTAAGAGGAGGCGGCGGCGACACCTATATTAGCCTTTGCTAGAGGCCCGATGGATTCATGGTATACAGCGACGCTTCAAATCAGGGTTTGGGTTGTGTGTTGATGCAAAAGGATAAAGTGATTGCTTATGCTTCTCGACAATTGAAACCGTACGAAGTTAATTACCCGACTCATGATTTGGAGCTAGAACTGTGGTCTTTGCCTTGAAAATTTGGCGACATTATTTGTACGGCACTCATTGTCAGATCTTTACAGACCATAAGAGCCTCAAGTACATTTTCAGTCATAAAGAATTAAACATGAGGCAGAGAAGGTGGCTAGAATTGATCAAGGATTACGACTTGGAGATTCTTTATCATCCGGGAAAAGCAAATGTAGTAGCCGATGCTTTGAGCCGTAAACCTGTTTCCCTTCGAGTGTTGGAAGCACTTACGTCCCAAACCAGTATTCAATGAGAACTGATCCGCGAGGGGATTGAAGTATGGGCACCAGGAATCCAAGGGCAACTTTATGTGATGGAACTGACTTCATCACTAGTCGAGGAGATCAAGTCTAAACAATTGAACGATTCTTTAATCCTTCGATTATGCGACGAAGTAAAGAAAGGAAAAGCCCCAGGATTCGTGATACAAGATTATGGAGTTCGAGATTTGAGTCGACTTTGCGTTCCCGATGATGATGATTTGAGAAGGACTATTACGAAGGAAGCTCACACGCGCCTATTCTATTCACCGGGCAAAGGTAAGATGTATAAGGATCTAAAGCGAAACTTTTGGTGGGGAATATGAAGAAGGACGTACGGAGTACGTTTGAAGTGTTTGACTTGTCGTGAGGTTAAGATTGAGCATCGGCGACTGCCGGATGTTAAAGCCGCTTAGATCCGGAATGGAAGTGGGAGGACATTTCGATGGATTTCATCACCCGTATGCCAAGGACTAGAACGGAATGAACATGATTTGGGTTGTAGTTGATCGACTAACCAAGTCGGCTCATTTCCTAGGGATTAAAGATACATGGGGACCCGAGAGATTGCGCGAGTATTTATTGCGAGAGATAGTCGATTGCATGGGACGCCAAGACCATTGTTTCGATCGAGATGGTCGTTTCGTGTCGCACTACGAGGGCAAGGTGCACGGGGCTTTGGGGACCGAGCTAAACTTTAGCATGACTTATCATCCCCAACGGACGGTCGATCAAAGGACTATTCAGCGTAGAAGACATGCTTAGAGCCTGTGCCTTGGATTGGTCAACTGATTGGGAAGTTCATTTACCATTAGTTGAATTCACCTACAATAATAGTTGGCATGCTTCAATTAAGATGGCACCATTTGAAGCTTTGTATGGGAGAAGATGCCGATCACCCCTGTGTTGGGATGATTCTTCGGATTTGATCGGGACGGAACCGGAATTGATTATTCAGACTCAAGAGAAGATAGCTTTGATTCGGGAAAGGCTGGCGCCCAGAGTCGACAGAAATCTTATGCAGACATACGTCGTCGCCCTCTAGAGTTCGACGTTGGTGACCATGTACTATTGAAGGTGTCTCCTACACGAGGGATTTTCCGCTTTGGGAGAAGAGGCAAGCTTAGTCCGAGATATATCGGACCATTCGAGATCCTCGAGAGAATTGGAGATTTAGCGTACAGGTTGGCCTTACCGCCATCACTGAGTCACGTTCACGATGTGTTTCACGTATCCCAATCAAGGAAGTATGTGCGGACCCGATCACGTCATTGATTTCGATGAGATCGAGATAGCTAATGATGGCACCTTCGAAGAGAGACCAATCAAGATACTTGAGAACCGGATCAAACAATTGAGGAATAAATCAATACACTTGGTTAAAGTACAATGGTCACGACATGGAGTCGAAGAGGCCACTTGGGAAACGGAAGACGGTATGAAGGCTAGATATCCGGAGTTGTTTTCATCTTAAGTTTCGGGACGAAACTTCTTTTTAGGGAGGAAGGATGTAATACCCGAGATTTCGTTATGTAATTGGAACTTGTGATATTGTAATGATTGTACTATTGTCCGAGTACTATTTTCCGTATTTCATAATCCGATGTTATCGAGCGCATGATTTCATGTTTGTGATTTGAAGATTGTAATTACGCACATGTAGCGCACGCTACACTATGTATAGCGTGCGCTAACGTGGATTCATAGCGCACGCAACAGAGGGTCAATAGCGAACGCTATGCGTGGTCTAATTGATTGAGACGTGCGGTAGGTGAGATCTGGCCGGGGGACCCTTGTCGGATCGTGTCGAATGAACATGGACGGCATTCGGGAAAAGCCAAGTCAACGCCTTAGCGCACGCTACAGGCATGTGAATAGCGCACGCTAAGTGCTGACTTCAGTTAAGTCAGAGAGCCGTTAGCGCACGCTATGAACAGGGATTAGCGCGCGCTAATGGCCATTTATTATAAATAGGACAACATCCTATTCGTGATTTCAGTTCTTTCTCCTCCCATAAACCGAACTCTTACACTTAGAACATAACTCCCTTCGTCCTAAACACTTCATATCAACCTCCTAGTTCGAGATTGAAGATCGTATATCATTGGAGATTGGTGTTCAAGCCTTCGGTGTTGGATTGCTTCATTTTCCTCCGTGTTCTTCACTACTTTGAGGTAGGTGATTCTTCACTGATGTTAGTAATGTTCCTAAGGAAGTTTGAATCATGTTTTGGTAGCAAGTATTTCGTTTATAATCGGTCATCACATGTTAGAAGGATACTTTTGACGTATCGGCACTATATATCGTATGAACCTTTGAACCATCTTATTATAAGGACTCCTAAGCATGTTCAAATCGAGTTATGATCAGTAACCGGATATTTACCCAGTTGATACGTTTTACACGATAGAATCATGTGTTTTGGAACGTAGAACAAATGGAACTTAGATTATTTCTTGGAGATCGTAGATGAATTATGATGTTTAGTTGACTATCCGTATATTCGTATTTCATAACCATAAAACTTCCACAAACCTTATTAGTATGATATGCCCGAGGATAACTTGTATTATCATGGTAGAATTCATGAGTTCTTCACCATTCAACCCAGTTTTCGGTTTGCAGTATTCTGCCATGCAAGATTAGCGCACGCTAACATGTGTGAGTTAATGTGCGCTATCGAGGTCCAGTTAACGCATAATACGTACGTAGCGTGCGTTATATATCGGCCGGTGCAAAGCGCCGATTCGTAACTAGCGCACGCTAGTCTTACCCGATAAGCGTACGCTAACAGCCCGCTTAGCGCACGTTACGTGAGTATGTAGCGCCGCGCTAAGCAGATTGCTTATTTTGAGCTTTTCGGCCGTAGACCAAATTGTTAGGCCATCGTTCGACTTGAGATGATTTGGCTATCGTTCCGGTTGTTAAGGTTCGAGCGGTTACGTTGATCGAAGGAGGCGGCCTTCGAGTGTGTTGAGATCATCGAAGTATTTCGTCTTGCCATTTTCGAGGCAAGTATCATATGTCGAGTTCGATTTATATTGAATCTTTGATCATGCTTGTGGTTTTGTTCATATTGTTGAATATGAGATGTATTTCTGAAAATTCTCATGATATTGGTTGATTATTTGTTCGTATTGATGAACATATTAAAATGCATATGTGTATGCATAGTTGATTGATTTATGGTATAAATGATCCGAGGGGATCATGAGGATCTATGCTGAGGGCGCTGGATCGAATGTCCACCATGCGTTGGTCCGACGGGATCATCATGGGGATCTATGCTGAGGGCGCTGGATCGCTGGACGGGTTTTCCACCATGCGTTGGTCCGACGGGATCATCATGGGGATCTATACCAAGGGCGCTGGATCGCTGGATTACCCTGTATTGTGTTGATGGAATCGTGAGAATTCGCATCGTTGGATTCCGGTAGCAGAAGTCCGTTATGCATGTTTTATGATGAATTGATGATTTATTGTATTATGATACTTGTACTAGCATCGTTTTGCTAACCCCTTCGGGGGTGGACATTGTTTTGATGTTCAGGTAGACGAGGAGCGGGGAGGCAACCACAGCACCGACAGGACGATGAAATGGCTCAGTGATGTGATTGATGTTATTGTTGTTGAGAGTTGTCTTCTTGTTTCGTTTAGTACTCGAGTACGTCTGTTTTAATAATGTCCTTTCGATATGGTTGTATAAATTAACTCTTTGATCGGTTGAATCAAATATGTCTTTAAACTTCAGTTGTACGATTGGTTTTTATTTACACTCTTTTTAAAATTAGCCTTGTAAATCCTTACCTAAAGGGTTTACGGCGCTGTAATTATTCCGAATATCTCGGGGTGTTACAAATACAAGAATTGATCAGGAAACTCAATACACAAATACATGCCCTAGCCAGTATCCTCCGGGAAGCTCATCTCTACACGACCGCTACAAGCTTGATATTCCAAGAACCTAAAAAGAAAGCCCACGACGGGGTCAGCCATAATACCCAACAATGATAACGATCACATCACACCAATAATTATATACCAATGAAAATACTAACTAAGAATATGACCAATGTAATATTACCGCCATAACTTTACCAAACTCGTAATAATTCTCATCAGAATAACCATTATCGCAATTCACATCTCGTAATCTCGATTAATCAATTAACTCAAATATAACGTCCATACGGTACCTCAAGCAATACCCAAGATTCTCAAAACATCATCATAACTTGCAATACGGAAATATACCAACTCTGACCAATTCGATCCATCGGAAATAAACATCACCAAATCTCAACACGACAATCGATTGTCCATCCCAGGACAAGAGCCAAGAAGGAAAATATGGAACATACCTCAAGATATGAAATGTCACGACAAATCAGGTCAGTCTAATCCAAGATCAGATCTACAACATACGGACATGGTCCTAACACAAGACCTACAAATGCATACACATATGACAACGTCAATATGCTCACATCAATAACAACAATGTATACTTATGGCAAACCCATAATATACATATGCACAATAACAACACACATCGTAATCCAATGATCTGGCGCACACAGCTATAGATTCCCATGATGATCCCGTCGGACCAATGCATAGTGGAATTACCCGTCCAGCAATCCAACGCACACAGCTATAGATATCACATGTTGATCCCATCGGGCCAACACATGATGGACATATGACAACAATGCACAATTGCACAAAACAACAGTACACAATGCACGACAACAACAATGCACAAATGCATGACAACAACAATACCCGAATGTATCACAACATGATCGACACAAAGACAAAAATGATTAGAGTACTTGAACTAAGTTCTTCGAGAGCGATCTCAATGTCTAAACTATCACCAACCATTATCCTCAATATTCGACGGTCCAGAATGTGACGGACGGTAGATAATTTATATCTTTGTCTATACCACAATATATCTTCGATACCCAAGTATACCACAACAGAAGTAAATCATATACATTAAGATATAATTCCGAAAACTCGAATACAACTTATAATCCCAAATCTCCTGTGATTACGATTATAAACATTTCTATACTAATTATAAACGAATGAAACAGAAACCATTCATTAAATATTATAAACTGAGCAAGTAATAACTTGCCTAAATACCGATGAAGCCGTTACTAATTCTATTGCCTTCATCTACGAACTCCTCAGCCCCGACCAAAGAAATCTATGAACATTCTAGAATATGACCGCAAAGCATGGTTCTAATCACCGATCAATAATCTCAACCTATTACAATAATCGATAAGCAACAAGTTCGATAATAATCAACAATCGATATAACCAATTTACAAACCCAACGACTCAGCAATATCTCGATTAACCACTAGTCCGAACAATCCAACTGAATTCATTACGAACTCATAACTATAATACAATTATGTACACTGTCTGTTGACATAGCGCATGTTAATCACTTAACGTAGCGTGTGCTAAGTCACTTCCGTTAGCGTGCGCTAGCCAGTAACACTAGCGTGCGCTAATGACATGCAGTTGGATGCATTTCAGGTACCGATCAACATGTGGCGATTTAAATACTAGTGTAAAAGAAATCATACTCCAAAATCAATCATGATCTTTCCAGATTCAATCTCGTTATCATACTCACATGACATATACCATTAATCAATCATCAATCAACATGACTTAATCCTAGATATGAACATTTCATATTCGCATCTAAAACACCGATAATTCAACATACAATCGTCTTTCTATGGTATATTCATCAATAAGTTCTTCAAGAACACCAAGTGATTCGAAACTATGTTCATAATCATCAAAGCAGCATAATCTAATATCCTTTAACATGTTAACAATCATCCAACTCATAATCCAAGTCATATATATTCATATATCATCTTCTTCCTCCATATCAACATCATGAACACCAAGAACCATAACAACACTTCCATAATCTATCATTACAGAGAGTAATCATCAACAATAACATCAACATCTGAAATTGATGAGAAGGATTAACGAACTTATCTCAAGAAGATGAACAACACAATTCAAACCACAAGAATCATGCCAATATCCATATATTAACATCAACATCATCATAATCCGGTAATCCATCTCATAGTCATTGTAATACCCGAGATTTCTGTTATGTAATTGGAACTTGCGATATTGTAATGATTGTACTTTTGTCTGAATACTATTCTCCGTATTTCATATTCCGATATCGCCGAGCATATAATTTCGTGTATGTGATTTAAAGGTTGAAATTCTGTGCATGTAGCGCACGCTACAGGCTAAGGGTAGCGTACGCTAACATGGTTTTATAGCGCACGCTACCGAGTGTAATTAGCGTACGCTATGCGTGGTCAGACTGATTGAGACGTGCGGTAGGTGAGATCTGGCCGGGGGACCCCTGTCGGATCGTGTCGGATGTACCTGGACGGCTTTCGGGAAAAGCCGGGTCAACGCCTTAGCGCACGCTACAGGTATATGCGTAGCGTACGCTAAGTGCCGAGTACAGTTTAGACTGTGAGCCGTTAGCGCACGCTACGAACAGGGTGTAGCGCGCGCTAATAGCCATTTATTATAAATAGGACAACATCCTATTCGTGATTTCAGTCCTTTCTTCCCACATAACCCGAACTCTTGCACTTGAAACATAACTCCATTCGTCCTAAACACTTCGTATCAACCACTTAGTTCGAGATTGAAGATCTTATATCATTGGAGATTGGCGTTCAAGCCTTTGGTGTTGGATTGCTTCATTTTCATCCGTGTTCTTCGTTACTTTGAGGTAGGTGATTTTTCACCAATGATTAGTAAGGTTCCTAAGGAAGTTTGAACCATGTTTGGATAGCAAGTATTTCATTTTTATCGGTCATCGCATGTTAGAATGATACTTTTGACGTATAGATGCTAGATATCGAATGAACCTTTGAACCACCTTATTATAAGGACTCCTCAGCATGTTTAAAACGATTTATGATCAAGTAATCGGGTAGTACCGGTTGTTGAGTCGTATACGTTGAAATCGTGTTTTGAAACATAAGACGATCGGAACTTAGATTGCTTCTTGAAGATCGTATTGATTATGATATTAAGATGACTATCCGTATATTGGTATTTCATAATCATAAATCTTCCTCAAACCTTATTAGCATGATTTGCCCGAGGATAACTTGTATTATCACGGTAGGATTCTGGAGTTCTTCACCATTCAACCCAGCCGCTTGCGGTATTCAGCCATGCAATGTTAGCGCACGCTAACACATGTGAGTTAACGTGCGCTATCGGGCCGATTAACGCCCGAAACGCACGTAGCGCGTTATGAGACCAAAGTCGATCGCTGCACTGGCTAGCGACGCTAGTCTTATAAGTTAGCGACGCTATCAGCCGTCTTAGCGCACGTTACGTAGTGGTACGAGCGCGCTAAGCCGGGGCATTATTTATTTTGAGCTTTTCGGCCGTAGACCGAATTGTTAGGCCATCGTTCGACTTGAGATGATTTGTATATCGTTCCTTTTGTTAAGGTCCAAGCTTGTTACGTTGATCGGAGGAGGCGGCCTTCGAGTGCGTCGAGAGCATTGAAGTGTATCGTTCTTGCCATCTTCGAGGCAAGTATCGTGATATGTTAATATCGGTATTTTTGGAGTATGCGTATGATTATGCATGTTGTTGAACATGACATTTACTTCATTGATTTGTCATGATATCCGTTATATAGCGTTTATATGTTTATGTTGATGAACATAATGATTTGGCATATGTGTATGCATGAGTTGTGTTGTATACGTTGAACGATCTATGCTGAGGGCGCTGGATCGGATGTCCACCTCGTGTTGATCCGACGGGATCATCTTGGGATCTATGCTGAGGCGCCGGTCATTGGACGGGTTATTTCCACCTCGTGTTGGTCCGACGGGATCATCTTGGGATCTATGCCGAGGGCGCTGGATCATTGGAATACCCATGCTGTATAATGAAATCTTGTGGATTTGCATTGTCGGATTCAGCAAGCGGAAGTCCGTGTGGTGTATCTTGTTATGTATTACTGATGCATATTCGAATTGTTTAACATGATACTTGTACTAGCATCGTTTTGCTAACCCCTTCGGGGGTGGACATTGTTTTGATGTTCAGGTAGCCGAGGAGCGGGGAGGCAGCCACAGTACCGACAGGACGATGAGATGGCTCAGTGATGTGATGGTTGTTATTGTTGTCGAGAGTTGTTTTTCTTGTTTCGTTCAGTACTCGAGTACGTCTGTTTTGATAATGTCCTTTCGATATGGTTGTATAAATTAACTCTTTGATCGGTTGAATCAAATATGTCTTTAAACTTCAGTTGTACGATTGGTTTATATTTACACACTTTATAAGATTAGCCTTGTAAATCCTTACCTAAAGGGTTTACGGCGCTGTAATTATCCCGAATATCTCGGGGTGTTACAGAATATGGTATCGGAGCTAAGATTTATGGATATCTTGGCAGTCGGGTTAGTTGGGTCTGTTTACGTTATTGATTATTGGTCGTTCGTAACATCACTGCTGAGCCAAAGATCGTCAATCGGACTGTGGTTGTAAGTTTCCTAATCTCGAATACTATTGTTCTATTTAATTCTTGTCTTGTAAACACCGATGGATGTACTTTTAGAACGTTGCCATGGATATTGAGTATTTATGTTTACGATGTTGAGGAGGTCGTGGGCGCGACGCGGTCGTGGACGCGACGTGGAAATGCGAGGCAAGAAGAATCGGTATCTACTCCCGAGATAGCCGTTAGCCAAACGGATTCCCATTCGGAGGACAAAGCAAGGATCGGCGAATGATGACGCAAATCCTAACATGCCAGAGTGCTTCAACGGTGGTGGCGCAGATAAACGATTCGCCTGTGTCGTTGATCGCATGCAGACGGCGATGGGACAAGAGCACCACGAGGATAACCGGGTGACAGATGGCTTGCCGAGGTGGTTAAATTGCACCCGCCAAAATTTGACGGATCTGTGAGGCACTTGTTTGGGATCACCGCTCAAGGAGTTGGAGAAAATATTCGCGGGTCTTAAGCGTCCCCGAGGACCGGAAGGTTCCCATCGCCAAGATTTTCTCGACCGGGAGGCCTTTGATTGGTGGGAAGTCGTCGACCCGAGGATCATAATGCGGATTGACGGAATTCAAACAAATGATGGAAGCACGATTGTCCCGTCCAAAGAAGAGAGGCGAAGATCCGAGAGTTTTTCTCACCACAGAGTTCGGAGGCATCTCGTGATGATGTAATTAAAGCTTTTAATCATCACCGACTTGTGTGCGACACTTGGTCGAACGGAGGCGTAAAAGATTTTTCATTTTGATATGCGGATGAAGCGGAGATTCAGAAGACATGTCCGGATTCGAGTGTACTACGTTGAGACAAGATCAAGACAAAGCGCCGCCTACGACATGAAAGAGGCGGCGGTAGAGAAATCGACGGAAGCAAAGAAACGAAGGTGTCGGGAAACTTCACGAGAATAAGAATAGCGGGCCGCCGGTCGGTCCTCTTTTCACTCATCCAGGAGACCTCCGCATCCTAGTCGAGGAGGAAAGAAGTTCCTGACAGCATCGCAGATTCGGACGCATCAAAGAAATGTTACAATTGTGGTCGAGCAGGGCATGTTCGACGTGATTGCCCCGCATCTTCTCGTGACTTGTTACGATCAGGCAAGAAGGGCACCGTGCGGCCTTGTGGAGCCGCTACTAGATCTTTTGGTACCCGCACTCCAAAGACTTCCTAAGGACATAAGTGTGAACCAGACACGCAGAGTGGATTCCAGCAGAGAGAACGCTGGGAAGAGAGAGACATCCAAGGCCGGGTCCGTCCCTCCGCGCATTTCGAAATGAGGAGATCTCGACGACTGAACATGCGGTTGCATCAGTGCGATTGATTCTTTTGCAACCAGCTAGTGTTTTATTCGATTCCGAGCCACACATTCTTTTATATCTTTGAACCGTGTTAATCGCTTGAAAATCTCGTGCTTAATTGATTGTGAACCGTATGTTGTGGGATTGCCGAGTGGAGAGAGAATTATGGGAACACTTGAAGCTAGGGATTTCCCAAAGATCTATAGAAGGAAGAGATTGGCCATCGAATCTTATTGTAGTTGACATCTGCGGTGACGATTTAATTCTCGGAGATGATTGGCTCAACCAATTATGGAGTCATGGTCAATTACCGAGAGAGAGTCATTTCCATCATTGCCGATGACGGATCCGAACACTTGTTCCGGATGGAGACCGGAAGCTCGGGAAAGTGATCAAAGCAATGAAAGCAGTAAAATTACTGAAACAGGGATGTCATGGACTTTGGTGTTATGCCATGAGGAAAGAGGAAGGAGTAGAGCTCTCGTCTATTCCAGTTGTGAATGAGTTCTCAGATATATTTCCTAACGAGCTACCAGGGTTACCTCCACAAAGAGAAGTGGAATTCACCATCGAATTAGAGCCTGGAGCAACCCCTATTTCCAGGGCACCATACCGCATGGCGCCAACCGAGATGTATGAACTCAAGAAGCAACTGGAGGACTTGTTACAGAAGGGCTATATTCAACCGAGCGTTTCCCCTTGGGGAGCGCCCGTTCTCTTTGTCCGAAAAAAAGACGGATCCCTCCGACTGTGTATTGATTACAAGGAGCTTAACAAGATGACGATCAAGAATAAGTATCCTATACCTCGGATCGACGACTTGTTTGATCAACTGCAAGGGGCGAGGGATTCTCGAAGATCGACTTGCGATCAGGATACCACCAACTGAGAATTAAGGAATCGGACATACCGAAATCTACTTTCAGATCCCGGTACGGGCATTATGAATTTGTAGTGATGCCATTTGGACTTACAAATGCTCCTGCGGTATTCATGCAATTGATGAATCGGGTATTCTTAGAGTACTTGGATAAATTTGTGGTGGTCTTCATTGACGACATCTTGATTTATTCGAGGGACGCAGAGGAACATGCTGAACATTTACGTATGGTTTTGAGCATCTTGAGAAAGGAACAGCTGTATGCTAAGCTTTCTAAATGTGAGTTCTGGCTTAAGGAAGTAACTTTCCTTGGGCATGTGATATCATCCGACGGAGTTCAGGTGGACCCGAAGAAAGTCGAAGCAATCTTGGAATGGGAAGCCCCTAAAACGTGAAAGAAGTCCAAGCTTCTTAGACTAGCCGGATATTATCGCCGCTTTGTAGAGGGATTTTCCAAAATTGCTCGTCCGCTCACCCACAAGCTGAGTAAAACTCAAAAGTTCGCGTGGAATGAGAAGTGCCAGTGGTTTTGACGAACTTAAGAAGAGACCGACGACACCTATATTAGCGCCGCCGGAAGGAACCGACGGATTTTCGGTATACAACGACGCTTGAATCGGGGTTTGGGTTGTGTGTTGATGAAAAAGGATAAAGTAATTGCTTATGCTTCTCGGCAATTGAAACCGTACGAAGTTAATTATCCGACTCATGATCTGGAGCTAGCAGCTGTAGTCTTTGCCTTGAAAATCTGGCGACATTATTTATACGGCACTCATTGTCAGATATTTACAGACCATAAGAGCCTCAAGTACATTTTCATGTAAAGAGTTAAACATGAGGCAGAGAAGGTGGTGGAATCGATCAAGGATTACGACTTGGAGATTCTCTATCATCCGGGGAAAGCAAATGTAGTAGCCGATGCTTTGAGTCGTAAACTGTTTCTCTTCGAGTGTTGAAGCTCTTACGCCTGCATCAAAGATTCAACGAGAACTGATCCGCGAAGGGATTGAAGTATGGGCACCAGGAATCCAAGGGCGACTCTATGTGATGGAGCTGACTTCATCACTAGTCGAGAAGATCAAGTCCAAGCAGTTGGACGATTCTCTGATCCTTCGATTATGTGATGAAGTAAAGAAAGGAAAAGCCCCAGGATTCGTGATACAAGATGATGGAGTTCTGAGATTTCAGAATCGACCTTGCGTTCCCGAAGATGATGATTTGAGACGGACTATTCTGAAAGAAGCTCATAGCGCGCCCTATTCTATTCACCCGGGCAGCAGTAAGATGTATAAGGATCTTAAACAAAACTTCTGGTGGGGGAATATGAATAAGGACGTAGCAGAGTACGTTGCGAAGTGTTTGACTTGTCAGCAGGTCAAGATTGAGCATCAGCGACCTGCCGGGATGTTAAATCCGCTTCCGATCCCTGAATGGAAGTGGGAGGATATCTCGATAGATTTCATCACCAGTATGCCAAGGACTAAAACGGGAATGAACATGATTTGGGTTATAGTTGATCGACTAACCAAGTCGGCTCATTTCCTAGGGATCAAAGATACTTGGGGACCCGAAAGATTGGCGCGAGTATTTATTGCGGAGATAGTCAGATTGCATGGGACGCCGAAGACCATTATTTCGGATCGAGATGGTCGTTTCGTGTCGCACTTCGAAAGCGATTCAGTGGCTTTGGGGACCGAGCTAAACTTTAGTACGACTTATCATCCCCAACGGAAGGTCGATCAGAAAGGACTATTCGCATAAAGAGAGGACATGCTTAGAGCTTGTGCATTAGATTGGTCGATTGGAAGGTTCACTTGCCCTTGATCGAGTTCACCTATAATAACAGTTGGCATGCTTCTATTAAGATGGCCCCATTTGAAGCTTTATACGGAAGAAGATGCCGATCGCCCTGTCCGGGATGATTCTTCGGATTTGATCGGACGGAACCGGAATTGATTATTCAGACTCAAGAGAAGATAGCCTTGATTCGAGAGAGACTGCTGATCGCCCAGAGTCGGCGAAGTCTTATGCAGATGTACGTCGTCGCCCTCTAGAGTTCGACGTTGGGGACCACGTACTATTGAAGGTGTCTCCTACACGAGGGATTTTCCGCTTTGGGAGAAGAGGCAAGCTTAGTCCAAGATATATCGGACCATTTGAGATCCTAGAGAGAGTTGGGGATTTAGCATACAGGTTGGCCTTACCGCCATCGCTGAGTCATGTTCACAGTGTATTTCACGTATCCCAACTGCGGAAGTATATACCGGACCCGATCACGTCATTGATTTCGACGGATCGAGATAGCTAATGATGGCACCTTCAAGAGAGACCAATCAAGATACTTGAGAGCCGGATCAAACAATTAAGGAATAAACCGATACATTTGGTTAAAGTACAATGGTCACGACATGGAGTCGAAGAGGCCACTTGGGAAACGGAGGACGGTATGAAGGCTAAATATCCGAGTTGTTTTCATCCTAAGTTTCGGGACGAAACTTCTTTTAGGGAGGAAGGATGTAATACCCGAGATTTCGTTATGTAATTGAACTTGCGATATTGTAATGATTGTACTTTTGTCTCGAATACTATTCTCCGTATTTCATATTCCGATATCGCCGAGCATATAATTTCGTGTATGTGATTTAAAGGTTGAAATTGGCATGTAGCGCACGCTACAAAGCAAGGGCAACAGACGCTAACATGGTTTTACAGCCGCACGCCATCGAGTGTAATTAGCGTACGCTATGCGTGGTCGATCGATTGAGACGTGCGGTAGGTGAGATCTCGCCGGGGACCCCGTCGGATCGTGTCGGATGTACTGACGGCTTTCGGGAAAGCCGGTCAACGCCTTAGCGCACGCCATGTATATGCGTAGCGTACGCTAAGTGCCGAGTACAGTTTAGGCGTGAGCCGTTAGCGCACGCTACGAACAGGTGTAGCGCGCGCTAATAGCCATTTATTATAAATAGGACAAAGATCCTATTCGTGATTTCAGTCCTTTCTTCCCACATAACCCGAACTCTTGCACTTGAAACATAACTCCATTCGTCCTAAACACTTCGTATCAACCACTTAGTTCGAGATTGAAGATCTTATATCATCGAGATTGGCGTTCAAGCCTTTGGTGTTGGATTGCTTCATTTTCATCCGTGTTCTTCGTTACTTTGAGGTAGGTGATTTTTCACCAATGATTAGTAAGGTTCCTAAGGAAGTTTGAACCATGTTTGATAGCAAGTATTTCATTTTATCGGTCATCGCATGTTAGAAGGATACTTTTGACGTATAGATGCTAGATATCGAATGAACCTTTGAACCACCTTATTATAAGGACTCCTCGGATGTTTAAAACGATTTATGATCAAGTAATCGGGTAGTACCCAATTGTTGAGTCGTATACGTTGAAATCAGGTGTTTTGAAACATAAGACGATCGGAACTTAGATTGCTTCTTGAAGATCGTATTGGATTATGATATTAAGATGACTATCCGTATATTGGTATTTCATAATCATAAATCTTCCTCAAACCTTATTAGCATGATTTGCCCGAGGATAACTTGTATTATCACGGTAGGATTCTGGAGTTCTTCACCATTCAACCCGGGCCTTGCAGATTCAGCCATGCACGTTAGCGCACGCTAACACATGTGAGTTAACGTGCGCTATCGGGGTCAATTAACGCCCAAAACGTACGTAGCGCGCGTTATGAGACCAAATGAGTCGATCGCTGACGTGGCTAGCGCACGCTAGTCTTATAAGTTAGCGTACGCTAACAGTCCGTCTTAGCGCACATTACGTAGGGTACGTAGCGCGCGCTAAGCAGTCTGGGCAGATTATTTATTTTGAGCTTTTCGGCCGTAGACCGAATTGTTAGGCCATCGTTCGACTTGAGATGATTTGTATATCGTTCCTTTTGTTAAGGTCCGAGCTTGTTACGTTGATCGGAGGAGGCGGCCTTCGAGTGCGTCGAGAGCATTGAAGTGTATCGTTCTTGCCATCTTCGAGGCAAGTATCGTGATATGTTAATATCGGTATTTTTGGAGTATGCGTATGATTATGCATGTTGTTGAACATGACATTTACTTCATTGATTTGTCATGATATCCGTTATATAGCGTTTATATGTTTATGTTGATGAACATAATGATTTGGCATATGTGTATGCATGAGTTGTGTTGTATACGTTGAACGATCTATGCTGAGGGCGCTGGATCGGATGTCCACCTCGTGTTGATCCGACGGGATCATCTTGGGATCTATGCTGAGGGCGCTGGATCATTGGACGGGTTATTTCCACCTAGTGTTGGTCCGACGGGATCATCTTGGGATCTATGCTGAGGGCGCTGGATCATTGGAATACCCATGCTGTATAATGAAATCTTGTGGATTTGCATTGTCGGATTCCGGTAGCGGAAGTCCGTGTGGTGTATCTTGTTATGTATTACTGATGCATATTCGAATTGTTTAACATGATACTTGTACTAGCATCGTTTTGCTAACCCCTTCGGGGGTGGACATTGTTTTGATGTTCAGGTAGCCGAGGAGCGGGGAGGCAGCCACAGTACCGACAGGACGATGAGATGGCTCAGTGATGTGATGGTTGTTATTGTTGTCGAGAGTTGTTTTTCTTGTTTCGTTCAGTACTCGATTACGTCTGTTTTGATAATGTCCTTTCGATATGGTTGTATAAATTAACTCTTTGATCGGTTGAATCAAATATGTCTTTAAACTTCAGTTGTACGATTGGTTTATATTTACACACTTCTTAAGATTAGCCTTGTAAATCCTTACCTAAAGGGTTTACGGCGCTGTAATTATCCCGAATATCTCGGGGTGTTACAGTCATGTTTATCAACTTGCTTATACGATAATCATCAACTCAAGAACATCAACATCCAATCCAAAACGAAATCCAAAGGTGAAGAGTAATTACCTCTTTCAAGGAATAGATTGATTTCCAAGGTTGAATCCATTCTCAATCACTTCCAATCTTCAAATGTTGTTAAGAACGATCAACTCAAGTGTTTGGAACCTCAACTTATATCTAAGAACTCTCTCTATCGGTTCACATGAAGAAATGGACGGAAATGATGAATAATGTCAAACTGCACATATATTGTACATTATTAGCGTGCGCTAACTTACTTTGTTAGCGTGCGCTATCGAGGTCCAGAGGCTACTGACTTACTTCGTACATCAGCTTACGTACGTAATATCCATTCAATAACGTATGTAAATGCCTCTATTTAGCGTACGCAAGTGTCCAACCATAGAGTGCGCTACTCATAGTTGACTCGTTTGTCTGTATGCTCCGAAGACGGGTACACATGCCGAAAGCTCTCACAAGGATAAGATTCCCTTTGGACCGATCTGATATTAGTGTGTGCGAACAATATGCATTAGCGTGCACTAATCCTTCAAAACAAACATCCGTTGACCTTATCGAACATGCGCCGAAAGTGGCCGGGTCCACACGTAGATTGCTTCTAATCTGTTCTGCACTAGCGTGCGCTTTCGTTTGCCTTTAATGTGCGCTAACCCTGCATGATAGCGTGCGCTATTCTTGAATATTGGCGTGCGCTAATAAGGCTATACTTAGCCATTTTCAGCTATTCTTGTCCAACGTCTCAACATAATATATACGAACATACGACATACTGAATATGTATACTCAACACATTATACCCTCAAATGCAATTGTCGACCAAATACGACAATTATACTAATACTGACATCTCAGTCCTTCATTTATTTTATCCATACTGTACAGATTCCACGCTGTACAATATAACTCGGATAAAATAATATTAAACAACAATAGTAGAAATTCCGGATATTACATACTGTAACACCCCCAGATCCAACCGGGAATATTACAGCGCCATGGGCCCCGAGATGGAACCCACAAGGTTGAAAGAAAGATTTACAAACATTTACAAACGCCTAAGAGGCGAACGACGGTACTATGTTTAAAAACATTCGAAGACTTAATAAAATTCGTTTAACAAAACCGTCGTAAAAATCTCATTTGAGGCCCGAAATGTCAAAACTCAACAGTTTAAAAACATACATTAAGCTATCGCTTGCATGTACCAACAAAATAGTTTAGAAAACGATTGACAAAGTAACCTAAGTTACTAGATACCAAAAGGCCATTTAAAAATACTCACGCAGCGGAAAAAGACAAACTATTAAAATACTCTAGCAGCGGAATAAAAGAACTGCTCAGGAAACTCAATACAAAAATACATGCCCTAGCCAGTATCCTCCGGGAAGCTCATTTCTCCACGACCGCTACAAGCTTGATATTCCAAGAACCTAAAAAGAAGCCCACGACGGGGTCAGCCGTAATACCCAACAATGATAACGATCACATCACACCAATAATTATATACCAATGAAAATACTAAGTAAGAATATGACCAATGTAATCTTACCGCCATAACTTTACCAAACTCGTAATAATTCTCATCAGAATAACCATTATCGTAATTCACATCTCGTAATCTCGATTAATCAATTAACTCAAATATAACATCCATACGGTACCTCAAGCAATACCCAAGATTCTCAAAACATCATCATAACTTGTAATACGGAAATATACCAACTCTGACCAATTCGATCCATCGGAAATAAACATCATCAAATCTCAACACGACAATCGTTTGTCCATCCCAGGACAAGAACCAAGAAGGAAAATATGGAACATACCTCAAGATATGAAATGCCACGACAAATCAGGTCAGTCTAATCCAAGATCAGATCCACAACATACGGACATGGTCCTAACACAAGACCTACAAATGCATACTCATATGAAAACGTCAATATGTTCACATCAATAACAACAATGTATACTTATGGCAAACCCATAATATACATATGCACAATAACAACACAAATCGTAATCCAATGATCCGGCGCACACAGCTATAGATTCCCATGATGATCCCGTCGGACCAATGCATGGTGGAATTACCTGTCCAACAATCCAACGCACACAGCTATAGATATCCCATGTTGATCCCGTCGGCCCAACGCATGGTGGACATATGACAACAATGCACAATTGCACAGAACAACAGTACACAATGCACGACAACAGCAATCCACAAATGCACGACAACAACAATACACGAATGTATCATAACATGATCGACACAAATGACAAAAATGATTAGAGTACTTGACCCAAGTTCTTCGAGAGCGATCTTAATGTCTAAACCATCACCAACCATTATCCTCAATATTCGACAGTCCAGAATGTGACGGGCGGTAGATAATTTATATCTTTGTCTATACCACAATATATCTTCGATACCTAAGTATACCAATAACAGAAGTAAATCATATACATTATGATATAATTCCGAAAACTCGAATACAACTTATAATCCCAAATCTCTCGTGATTACGATTATAAACATTTCTATACGAATTATAAACGAATGAAACGGAAACCATTCATTAAATATTATAAACTGAGTAAGTAATAACTTGCATAAATACCGATGAAGCCATTACTATTTCTATTGCCTTCATCTACGGACTCCTCATCCCCGACCAAAGCAATCTATGAACATTCTAGAACACGACCGCAAAGCATGGTTCTAATCACCGATCAATAATCTCAACCTATTAGAATAATCGATAAGCAGCAATTCGATAATAATCAACAATCTATATAACCAATTCATAAACCCAACGGCTCAGCAATATCTCGATTAACCAATAGTCCGAACAATCTAACTCAATCCATTACGAACTCACAACCATAATACAATTATGTACATTGTCTATTGACATAGCGCATGTTAATCACTTAACGTAGCGTGTGCTAAGTCGCTTCCGTTAGCGTGCGCTAGCCAGTAACACTAGCGTGCGCTAATGACATGCAGTTGCATGCATTTCAGGTACCGATCAACATGTGGCGATATGAATACGAGTGTAAAAGAAATCATACTCCAAGATCAATCACGATCTTTCCAGATTCAATCGTTATCATACTCACATGAGATATACCATTAATCAATCATCAATCAACATGACTTAATCCTAGATATGAACATTTCAAATTCGTATCTAAAACACCGATAATTCAACATAAAATCGTCTTGCTATGGTATTTTCATCAATAAGTTCTTCAAGAACACCAAGTGATTCGAAACTTTGTTCGTAATCATCAAAGCAACATAATCTAACATCCTTTAACATGTACAAAATCATCCAACTCATAATCCAAGTCATATATTCATATATCATCTTCTTCCTCCATATCAACATCATGAACACCATGAACCATAACAACACTTCCATAATCTATCATTATAGGGAGTAATCATCAACAATAACATCAACATCCGAAATTGAGGAGAAGGATTAACGAACTTATCTAAAGAAGACGAACAACACAATTCAAACCACAAGAATCATGTCAATATCCATATATTAACAACAACATCATCATAATCTGGTAATCCATCTCATAGTCATGTTTATAAACTTGCTTATATGATAATCATCAACTCAAGAACATCAACATCCAATCCAAAACGAAATCCAAAGGTGAAGAGTAATTACCTCTTTCAAGGAATAGATTGATTTCCAAGGTTGAATCCATTCTCAATCACTTCCAATCTTCAAATGTTGTTAAGAACGATCAACTCAAGTATTTGGAACCTCGACTTATCTCTAAGAACTCTCTCTATCGGTTCACATGAAGAAATGGACGGAAATGACGAATAATGCCCAACTGCACATATATATACTGTACATTATTAGCGTGCGCTAACTTACTTTGTTAGCGTGCGCTATCGAGGTCCACAGACTACTGACTTACTTTGTAGATCAGCTTACATATGTAATATCCATTCAATAACGTACGTAAATGCCTCTATTTAACGTGCGCAAGTGTTCGACCATAGAGTGCGCTACTCATAGTTGACTCGCTTGTCTGTATGCTCCGAAGACGGGTACACACGCTGAAAGCTCTGACAAGGATAAGATTCCCTTTGGACCGATCTGATATTAGCGTGTGCAAACAATATGCATTAGCGTGCGCTAATCCTTCAAAACAAACATCAGTTGACCTTATCGGAACATACGCCGAAAGTGGCCGGGTCCGCACGTAGATTCCTTCTAATCTGTTCTGCACTAGCGTGCGCTATCCTTTGCCTTTAGCGTGCGCTAACCCTGCACGATAGTGCGCTATATTCTTGAATATTAGCGTGCACTAATAATGCTATACTTGGCCATTTTCAGCTATTCTTGTCCAACATCTCAACATAATATATATGAACATACGACATAGTGAATATGTATACTCAACATATTATACCCTCAAATGCAATTGTCGACCAAATACGACAATTATACTAATACTGTCATCTCAGTCCTTCATTTATTTTATCCATACTGTACAGATTCCACGCTGTACAATATAACTCAGATAAAATAATATTAAACAACAGTAGTCGAAATTGTGGATATTACATACTGTAACACCCCCAGATCCGACCGGGAATATTACAGCGGCATGGGACCCGAGATGGAACACACAAGGTTGAAAGAAAGATTTACAAACATTTACAAATGCCTAAGAGGCGAACGACAGTACTATGTTTAAAAACATTCGAAGACTTAATAAAATTCGTTTAACAAAACCGTCGTAAAAAACTCAACAGTTTAAATACATACATTAAGCTATCGCTTGCATGTACCAACAAAATAGTTTAGAAAACGATTGACAAAGTAACCTAAGTTACCAGATACCAAAAGGCCATTTAAAAATACTCACGCAGGTGAAAAAGACAAACTATTAAAATACTCTAGTAGCGGAATACAAGAACTGATCAGGAAACTCAATACACAAATACATGCCCTAGCCAGTATCCTCTAGGAATCTCATCTCTCCACGACCGTTACAAGCTTGATATTCCAAGAACCTAAAAAAAAGCCAACGACGGGGTCAGCCATAATACCCAACAATGATAACGATCACATCGCACCAATAATTATATACCAATGAAAATACTAAGTAAGAATATGACCAATGTAATCTTACCGCCATAACTTTACCAAACTCGTAATAATTCTCATCAGAATAACCATTATCGCAATTCACATCTCGTAATCTCGATTAATCAATTAACTCAAATATAACGTCCATACGGTACCTCAAGCAATACCCAAGATTCTCAAAACATCATCATAACTTGCAATACGGAAATATACCAACTCTGACCAATTCGATCCATCGGAAATAAACATCATCAAATCTCAACACGGCTATCGATTGTCCATCCCAGGACAAGAACCAAGAAGGAAAATATGGAACATACCTCAAGATATGAAATGCCACGACAAATCAGGTCAGTCTAATCCAAGATCAGATCCACAACATACGGACATGGTCCTAACACAAGACCTACAAATGCATACTCATATGACAACGTCAATATGCTCACATCAATAACAACAATGTATACTTATGGCAAACCCATAATATACATATGCACAACAACAACAACACACATCGTAATCCAATGATCCGGCGCACACATCTATAGATTCCCATCATGATCCCGTCGGACCAATGCATGGTGGAATTACCTGTCCACCAATCAAACGCACACAACAATAGATATCCCATGTTGATCCCGTCGGACCAATGCATGGTGGACATATGACAACAATGCACAACTGCACAAAACAACAGTACACAATGCACGACAACAACAATGCACAAATGCATGACAACAACAATACACGAATGTATCACAACATGATCGACACAAATGACAAAAATGATTAGAGTACTTGACCCAAGTTCTTCGAGAGCGATCTCAATGTCTAAACCATCACCAACCATTATCCTCAATATTCGACGGTCCAGAATGTGACGGACGGTAATTAATTTATATCTTTGTCTATAACACAATATATCTTCGATACCCAAGTATACCAATAACAGAAGTAAATCATATACATTATGATCTAATTCCGAAAACTCGAATATAACTTATTATCCCAAATCTCCTGTGATTACGATTATAAACATTTCTATACGAATTATAAACAAATGAAAGGGAAACCATTCATTAAATATTATAAACTGAGCAAGTAATAACTTGCCTAAATACCGATAAAGCCGTTACTAATTCTATTGCCTTCGTCTACGAAATCCTCAGCCCCGACCAAAGAAATCTATGAACATTCTAGAATACGACCGCAAAGCATGGTTCTAATCACCGATCAATAATCTCAACCTATTAAAATAATCGATAAGCAACAAGTTCGATAATAATCAACAATCGATATAACCAATTCACAAACCCAACGGCTCAACAATATCTCGATTAACGACTAGTCCGAACAATCCAACTCAATCCATTACAAACTCACAACCATAATACAATTATGTACATTGTCTGTTGACATACGCACGTTAATCACTTAACATAGCATGTGCTAAGTCACTTCCGTTAGCGTGCCCTAGCTAGTAACACTAGCGTGCGTTAATGACGTGCAGTTACATGCATTTCAGATTCCGATCAACATGTGGTGATATGAATACGAGTGTAGAAGAAATCATACTCCAAGATCAATCACGATCTTTCCATATTTAATCTCGTTATCATACTCACATGACATATACCATTAATCAATCATCAATCAACAGGACTTAATCCTAGATATGAACATTTCATATTCGTATCTAAAACACTGATAATTCAACATACAATCATCTTGCTATGGTATATTCATCAATAAGTTCTTCAAGAACACCAAGTGATTCGAAACTATATTCATAATCATCAAAGTAACATAATCTAACATCCTTTAACATGTACACAATCATCCGGTAATCCATCTCATAGTCATGTTTGTAAACATGTTTATATGATAATCATCAACTCAAGAACATCAACATCCAATCCAAAACGAAATCCAAAGGTGAAGAGTAACTACCTCTTTCAAGGAATGGATTGATTTCCAAGGTTGAATCCATTCTCAATCACTTTCAATCTTCAAATGTTGTTAAGAACGATCAACTCAAGTGTTTGGAACCTCAACTTATCTCTAAGAACTCTCTCTATCGGTTCACATGAAGAAATGGATGGAAATGACGAATAATGCCCAACTGCACATATATATACTGTACATTATTAGCGTGCACTAACTTACTTTGTTAGCGTGCGCTATCGAGGTCCAGAGGCTACAGAATTACTTCGTACGTCAGCTTACGTACGTAATATCCATTCAATAATGAACGTAAATGCCTTTATTTAGCGTACGCAAGTGTCCGACCATAGAGTGTGTTACTCATAGTTGACTCGTTTGTCTGTATGCTACGAAGACGGGTACACACGCCGAAAGCTCTGACACGGACAAGATTCCCTTTGGACCGATCTGATATTAGCGTGCGCGAACAATATGTATTAGCGTGTGCTAATCCTTCAAAACAAACATCCGTTGACCTTATCGAAACATGCGCCGAAAGTGGTCGGGTCCACACGTAGATTCCTTCTAATCTATTCTGCACTAGCGTGCGGTATCCTTTGCCTGTAGCATGCGCTAAACCTGCACGATAGCGCGCTATATTCTTGAATATTAGCGTGCACTAATAAGTCTATACTTAGCCATTTTCAGCTTTTCTTGTCCAACGTCTCAACATAATATATACGAACATACGACATACTGAATATGTATACTCAACACATTATACCCTCAAATGCAATTGTTTTCCTTTGATTATTTATGCTCTAGACTCCCGCTGTTCATTTTGTTCACTATGTATGCTTCGATATGTTACCATAATGTGATACTTCTACCCTTGTCGGGTTGGGGTGTTACAAATCTGATATTAGCGTGCACTAACAATATGCATTAGCCTGCGCTAATCCTTCATTACAAACATCCGTTGACCTTATCAGAACATGCGCCGAAAGTGGCCTGGTCCACACGTAGATTCCTTCTGATCTGTTCTGTACTAGCGTGTGATATCCTTTGCCTTTAGCGTGCGCTAACCCTGCACGATAGCGTGCGCTATTCTTTAATATTACCGTGCGCTAATAAGGGTATACTTAGCCATTTTCAACTATTCTTGTCCAATGTCTCAACATACTATATACGAACATACAACACAGTGAATACGTATACTAAATACATTATACCCTCAAATGCAATTGTCGTTCAAATACGACAATTAAACTAATACTAACATCTCAATCCTTCATTTATTTTATCCATACTGTACAGATTCCACGCTGTAAAATATAACTCGGATAAAATAATATTAAACAACAGTAGAAGAAATTCTGGATATTACAAGAATAAATCAAGATGTTGTCAATAAAGACGACCACACACCTGTCGAGGTACTCGATAAATATCTTATTCATTAATTGCATGAATACTGCCCGTGCATTAGTCAATCCAAACGACAAGACTACAAATTCATAATGCCCGTATCTCGTCCGAAATGCAGTCTTTGTAATGTTGGATTCTTCACCCTTAGCGGGTAGTACCCTAATCTCAAATCAATTTTCGAGAAAACTGCGGCCCCCTATAACTGATCAAATAAATCGTCTATACGAGGCAAAGGATACTTGTTCTTAATGGTCACATTGTTTAGCTCACAGTAGTCGATGCATAAACGTAGTGAACCATCCTTCTTTCTCACAAAAAAAATAGGCGCGTCCCAAGGCGAAGCGCTCGGTCTGATGTACCCTTTCTCCAGAAGTTCTCCCAACTGACTCTTCAATTCCTGCATCTCGAAAAGTGCCATCCGATACGGAACCTTAGAAATCGGAGCCGCATCAGGCTCTAAATCCACCGAAAATTCTATCTCTCGATCTGGTGGTAATCCGAGGAGGTCGTCTGGGAAAACATCGGGATACTCATTAACAATCGGAATCAAAGAGAAATCGACTTCGATCCCTTCCGTCTTCAAAGCATAACACCAATAGTATTATGGCCTTCATGGCGCTGATAAGCAACTTAGATTGGCCCATCTTACATCCCAAATATGAGTACTCGGATCCATCTTCAGTCATCATGGTGATAACCTTAGTACAGTAATTCATAATTGCTTGGTGACTATCAAGCCAATCCTCGCCGACGATCACATCTTCGTCTTCCATATCAACTACAATCAAATTCGATAACCAATCTATATTGGCTATATTCATTGGAAAATCTCTAATCTCTTGGTTTCCCACAATTCTATCCCCGCTAGGTAGTTTCACAATGAAAGGGGCACAAGCAGTCATACAAGTTATATTCAAATGCCGTATACACTCCAAAGAGATGAAAGAATGAGTAGCACCTGAACAAAAAAGTACACGGACTGGATGAGATAAGATATGAATGGTACCTGAGGCCACCGCCGCGTCGGGTTCGTCCGCTCGACGCATCTCATAGACTCGGGGGTGTGCCGAACCGACTCTAGAATCTCCCCCTCTAGTATTCTGACCCCATCCCCGGCCTCTGCCGTGGCTCTGCTGTAACTGACCAAATCATTGCTACTGATCTAGTGGTGCTAGGGCAGAAGCCCGAGTGTCCAGAGTCTGACTTGGTTCGGAACAATAAGCCACTCTATGACCCATCTGCCCGGAAGTGTCACACTTCAAAGGTGGGAAATTGCATTCCAAATTAATGTGGCCTGGACGACCACAATTATAACAAGTCACCAGGCGAGCTGAGGTGCCTGGAGCAGAACGAAAACTCCTCTACCCTCTAGCAGAATGGACGACTGCCCGGCGGAACGGCTAGTCACCTGAGGTCACTCGATGTTGCCACTCTTAGAGCCAGAAAAATTTCCTGCGATCTTCTGCTTCTTCGATTCTTCAGTGGTATCGTTGTCGGGGTTTAACATGTCATGGGCCAAAGCCCTGTCCTGATATTCCTTCAAAGTGGTGCAAGAAAATCCGGCCATGTACCGCCGTAAGTCCATGTTCATCCGCATATCAAAGTAATGGATCTTATCAAGCTTGTCTCGCACTTGATTCTTCATGTGGATCAATTGTTGGTTGTACTCCACGATTGCGTACGAAACGGGAATGTTCTGCGGCTTAGCCTCGAAAAAGGCTCGGATTCGGCCTTCTTGCACTGACCAAGGACAAAACTTGGCCTCAAAAAGTTCTTTAAACTCTCCCCACATACATGATCCTGTGGCTTGACAACTTTCCACCACATCGCGGCCTCATTGGTGAGGAAATACTGAGCAATCAGTACTTTCCTCGCTTCGGGACAATCAACCGCTTCGAAAATTTTCTCTAACTCCGCTAGCCAATTCTCCCAACCTAACGGGTCTGTGGCACCGCTAGACTGTGGAGGGTGCATACGGATTACATTTTGCAGCAAGGCATCCGTTGTTGGGTTTGGATTGTTCAACTGAACGGCCTGGGCCAAAATGGTCATCTTGTTAGCCAACTGTTGAAGGACATTCGCAAATCCAACATCTGCGTTGTTCTCTTGGCCAGTCGACTGGTCGTGCTGACTTTCAGTGTTAGGATGCACCGAGATAGATAGGCTGGGGTTGGTCGATCCCGCAACAGAACTGAGGGAAACGGCCCCGCCACGTCCTTGTCCGCGTCCACGACCACGGCCTCGTCCCCTACCAGCTGACATACTGAGGAACACACAAGGTACGTAAGTACAATTCATTCGCACGTCATCGAAGTGACCGATTCTCAAAAATATCAATTCAGAGGCAAAGTGATTAAGGAAACACCAGAAGAGTAAGAGGTCTTACAAGTACCTTTCGCACTGTATGATGGCAAAGTAGTGATACTGTAGACAAACAATGACTCAATCGACCCAAAAGACCGAAAGACTAGGTATGCATAGACTTAAGCTCTGATACCATATTCTATAACACCCCCAAGTTATTCAGTGTATGTTATCGGGCCGTGAGCCCCGCTGTGGGACCCACAAGGCTATACATATGCGGAATTATAACATTTAACCGAGAGGGTCCAAATGCAATGAAATGAAAGACAATATAAATGGTATTCAAACCATAACCAATGTATCCAAATACAACATGTCACAAATCAATACCTCGGACACACATGCCAGAATATCAAGGAAAATGAAAATAATACTCGAGTATTCAAAAGCCATTCCAGTACAACAACACTGAATGGAGGAAACACAACATGTAACCAGAGACAAGACACAGTATCACACTTGCCCATAATCTTCATGCCGACCCGATACCTGCCTGTCCACTCTCCTGGAACCTGAAATACATAAAAAGTATTTCCCCATAAAGGGGTTATCCGTCGAATAGCTAGTGCAAGTATATCGAATATGAAACACAATACTCCTCGACAATAAAGTAAAAGTAACCGTCAATTCATCATTTCAAGACTAGTATTCCTGAATAACTAAATCTCATAGCTGTTGGGATTCAGTGCGAAACCGGTAAAACAAAAATTAATTCGATCCGAATCCCTACGAGGATCGATCAAGCTACGTATATATGAATATAAAAATGAATTCACAAGAGATATAGAAACTCACCCTTGTAGTCCGTTGATTAAATGGATTCCTTCTATTGAGCTATTCCCCAAGATTTAATTGAATTCTCTACGATCCGAAGCACTCCAAGCACTCAAGCACTTGAATGATCCAATGCCGAAAAACCGCGTCTCTACTTGCCACGCGCTGGAGAAAACAAATGGAATGACAACACTCGATTAACCTCTAAGGATACGGCTAGAATCAAGTGATGATGCTTTGATTATAATACTCTAAGTGTTTTAATGTTTGATCCCTCAATATTTCTTGATGTTTCTCTAAGAAAAATAAAGAACAAAATGAAGAAAAGGAAGAAGAAGACTTGAGTATTATGAAAAAGGAACTCAAAGTTCTTTCTCTCTCTCTCTCTCTTACAATACAACTCACGTATGATGCACACACAAGGAGTCAAAAGGTAAGTTATAATGATAAGTCTTCCATCCTATATGCAACTCACACCCACAAGATACAAATCATGCCACAAGATTTCTAGCCCCACAAAGTCATGATCATACATTAAAGAATGGAAGAAAAGACAATGGGAAGGTGGGTGGAAGCAAGGTGGGGCGGCCATCATGGAAAAATGGATGAGTTCGGTTCGTTTCGGACTCCCGTGAGTCCAAACAGATAAACTACGATTCCGTTACGATGTATTTATATCGATTAATTAATCCAATTAATTTTATCATATCAAATACATTATGACATAATTAATTTCTCCAAGAAATAATTATATGCATGAATTAAATTAATCACCTAGTAATTTATTTAATTCATCATGCCGTAAATCAATTTATCCAATAAATAGGTTTAGACATCTAATGTCCCAAATTAGATATCCAATATCTAATATTCATAATGAGTGAATAATTTTGATTCATTCCGTCGTCAATCCTATTGCGCGACTCGGTAGGTCCGTCTCAGTCAGCAATGGGAGGAACCAAAGAGTAGTAGCACCACCTAGCCAGCCTGGCGGTCTACACTGTACCCCAACTGAGAACGAATGATTGGGATCATTCAAGAACCATTCTGTCGTGAATACCAGTATACGTATAAACCCTTTTTTCAAATGTCCCGATCAAGTTATAGGGTCACGGTCAGTCAAACCCTATATGTACTTGACGCTATGCATGCGTTAATGCAAATCTACATCATCGAGCTCTCGTGTATCCAATACAACTAGCTCCAATGCTTTGGACAAAGACTTATGATCTCATCTGCCAATAACAGCATCGGACATATAACCCGCTCACTAACGGGAAAAAGAATTCTATCTTGGTATTCAGTAGGACCTGCTACTTAACCGTCAAGATGCACGTCGAGGTTGACCCGTGCCTCCCGGTTTACAGGGTCGAACTACTCTAATGAAAATGTTGACGTCACAAGCACATCCCTACTAAATCGTCAAGTCGAAGGTTCAAGAATACCTATCACAACCTTTCAATTCCATCATTGACTGTCCCGGAGTGAAATCCGTGCGACGAATCGAGGGTGAGTCGGTTCGAGTATACTAACCGAATTAACATAAATATAACGTTAGCTCCCACTAACCATTAGCATTCGACAGGCACTCTCCATGTCAGAGAACATGTTATACAAGTCTTCACATAAACTTAACGCCCAGTCAAGTTTCATCGACTTGCGAACGATTAAGTATTTGAGCTATAAACCTTTCCAGTGCCGGCCCCCTTATCAAATAAGGAGTGGAAAATTTTGCTCTCAAATACACAGACTAGTTTCTTTATATATATTTACGAGTTAGGAATACCAGTAACTACCAGTAAATAAAGAAACATCCATTGCCTTATATTAATGATTTACATAATTACAAGTATAATGCCCTCACTCAACATCCTCTGAGTGGCATTCGAGGGCATACTCCTAAAAATCTCCCACTTACACTCAATACCACACTTTATGGTATCTAATACCCATGTTCTCCAGATGACGCTCCAAGCTAGTCTGAGAAAGTGGCTTAGTCAGTGGATCAGCGACGTTGTCGGATGAGTCTACTCTATGCAGCACAATGTATCCTTTGTGAACAAATTCTCTTACGAGATGATACTTCCTCTCAATATGTTTGGTGCTGTTGTGAAACCTCGGCTCCTTGGATCGCGCTGACTCTCCGTTGTCGCAAAGACTGAACAGCAAATTTCAAAGACATGGTATCACTTGAAGTTCTCCCAGAACTTCTTAATCCAGAACCCTTCCTTGGAAGCCTCCGAGGCTGCTTGATACTCAGCCTGACAGGTGGAATCAGTAGTCGTGCTTTGCTTGGCACTACGCCAAGATACTGCTCCTCCATTAAGAGTAAATATGTTGCCAGATGTAGACATCGAATCGTCCTTCAGTCCTTGGAAGTCCGAATCAGTGAATCCCACCATATCCAATTCTCCACCGCCATACAACATAACCATATCTCTAGTCCTTCTTAAGTACTTGAGAATGTTCTTTACGGCAGTCCAATGTTCCGTACCTGGGTTTGCCTGAAACCTACTCACTACGCTTACAGCATGCGTAATGTTTGGTCTCGTACACAACATAGCATACATAAGGCTACCCACGGCCGAAGCATATGGTATATTACTCATTTCCTTTCGTTGTTCCTCACTTTGAGGACACATCTTCAAGGAGAGTTTATTCCACATCGCATCAGTAGGAACCCTCTTTTAGAATCATCCATCTTAAATCGCTTTAAGATTTTATCTATATAGAGGCTTAGGAAAGACCTATTGTTCTATTTGCTCTATCCTGGCAGAGTCGAATTCCAAGGATATAGGTTGCTTCTCCTATGTCTTTCATGGAGAAATTACTCGAAAGCCAAGCTTTCACAGAACTAAGCATTCCCACATCATTTCCTATTAGTAGAATATCATCCACATATAATACTAAGAATGCGATCTTGATCCCACTAACTCTCTTGTATACACAAGGTTCTTCTTCATTTTGCACGAAGTTAAACTCTTTGACCGCCTCGTCAAAATGAAGGTTCCAACTACGCAACGCTTGCTTCAGTCCATAAATGGAATGCTGAAGCTTGCACACTTTCTGAATATCGACCTCGGACACAAAGCCTTTAGGATGCTCCATATAGATTTCCTCCTCGAGGAATCCATTAAGAAAAGTTGTCTTTATGTCCATTTGCCATATCTCATAATCGTCGTAGGCAGCTATAGCGAGCATCATCCGAATAGACTTGATCATAGCTACGGATGAGAAGGAATCGTGGTAGTCGATCCCTTCTTTCTGGGTATAACCCTTTGCCACAAGCCTGGCCTTATAGTCGTCAATCTTGCCATCACCATCAATCTTTCTCCTGTAGATCCACTTGTTCCCAATAGGCACTATGCCCTTGGGGCGGTCTACCAGAGTCCAGACCTGATTGACATGCATCGAGTCTATCTCATCTTCCTTAGCTTCAAGCCATTTCACGGAGTCTACATCCACCATCGCTTGGTCATAGGTCGTTGGGTTGGTCTCTTGGCTATCACTTGGAACCTCATGGAGACCCAGCTCCTCCAAGTGTACAATCCCATACCTCTCAGCTAAATGAGACACCCTACTAGACCTACGAGATGGTTGTATTTGTGTTTCAGAAGGTTCGGTTCCAGTTTCTTGCACATGTGTCTCCCGAGGAGTTTCATTGTATTCTTCTAAAGAAATACTTCTACTTGCTCCGCCTTCCTGAATGAACTCATCTTCCAGGAAGTGTGCATGTAAAGAAACAACGATCTTTTGATCTTTGGGCATGTAGAATAGATACCCCATCGTCCCAGATGGGAACCCAATGAAACGTCCTTTCACGAACTTCGCTTCCAACTTTTCCACCTTAGTCTTCTTGACATAGGCGGGACATCCCTAAATCCTAATATGATTAAGACTTGGTTTCCTGCCCTCCCACATCTCATGTGGAGTTTTAGGAACAGATTTTGAAGGACATCTGTTCAAGATGTAAGCGGCAGTCATGAGTGCATACCCCCACAGGTAAATCGATAAGTCAGTATAGCCCAGCATGGAACGGACCATGTTCAACAAGGTCCGGTTCCTTCTTTCTGACACACCATCTAACTGAGGAGTACCTGGAGGTGTTAGTTGTGATACTATTCCATGTTCCTTAAGGAACTCGTCAAACTGCGAACTCATATACTCGCCACCTCGGTTCGATCGAAGTGCTTTGATATGATTTCCAGTTTGTTTCTCGACTAGGGCCTTGAATTCCTGGAATTTCTCAAAGGCCTAGGATTTATGTTTCATTAAGTATACATAACCATACCTAGTATGATCATCTGTAAACGTAATAAAATATTGATATCCATCACGTGATTCTTCCAAAGCACCACATACGTCGGTATGGATTATTCCTAGTTTATCAGCAGCTCTTTCAAAAGTCCCTATGAAGAGGGACTTAGTCATTTTGCCTTTAAGGCAAGATTCACAAGTAGGAAAGGGATCCGATCCCAATGGACCCATAAGTCCATCTTTTTCCATCATGTAAACCTTGGTCTGACCAAAATGGCCAAGTCTAAGATGCCATTTGAAAAGTTGATTGGTTTCATCCCTACCACATTTTCTAGTCATAGTCACTAGTGAGATTTAGATGATACAATCCATTTAACAATGTAGCAGTACCCACTAGTTTATTTCTGAAATAAATTCTGCAGGAACCATCACCAATGAAAAATGAAAAGCCTTTTCGGTCCATGACTGGAATGGATACAATGTTTTTGTGCCCTTTGGGCAAAACAAGTACATCTTCTAAAGTCAAAACAAAGCCGGATTCTAAACCCAAAAGAAGTGATCCTATGTCGGTCGCCTCGACACTATGCCCACTTCCGACTGTGATCATAACTTCTCCAGCCCCAAGCTTCCTACTTTGTTCCAGCTCCTGATTCACGGTACAAATATGAGAACTAGCACTAGAATCTAGTATCCAGGAAGTAGAAAAATACAATAGCAGAACAATTTGTTTCCAAAACCGTTTTCTATAACATATATAAGTCTTAACCATTTAAAACATATGTATAAGCTTGTTTATTCATCTTGCCTCATAAAGATAAAATCCATACACCTTGCTTTGGCAGACCATTATTAGAAATGATCGAAAGTTTGACGAGTATTTTGGAATGGTTGGCTCTTGAGACTTATGTTTCATATCAATTGATTTTAATAAAACTATTTTATCAAAATTGATTATCTCAAAGTTATTACAACGTATCTCATACATGTAAAAGTTTTAATGAGTTGGATTTATTTGGAAATAACGATTATTAAGCAAATAAAAAAGATATATGATCCATCTCATACAATCATATGCTAAAATATGATGCATCTCATACAATCATATGCAGTGTAAATATGATGCATCTCATACATTCACATGAACGATTTGGTGTGGTGTGGTATAGCCATACATCCCATTATGATATTCGTTAATATCAATAGGTCATTCGGTGTAATCTCCGATAATGACTTTGTTCTTGAATTCCTTGTAATAGAAACCTCAGGTTATATTCGTGGGGAGTAAGATGAGAAGAGAAATTATAAAAAGATAATAGGAAGGCACAACATACAAGTCGTATTATGAATATTACAACCATAATTGAAGTATCAATCTAATTGCTTTAGTACGACTATACCACCCCCGATGCATGAACCATTTAAGCATTCATAAGCACATATAATATATAAAGCGTACTAAATATCGACTATCGATAAGTTATATATAATATATAAAATATGCCAAATGTCGACAATCGATAAGTTATAAAGTTCCGACTGCCAAAACATCAAACCGGGTAAAACGGAAAATAATTTTCCAGGAATACACAAAGAAAACGAGGCCGAAACGACCCCGGAAGTGGCCTGGATCGTGATCCGAGTAGCCTGGTTCGCGATCCCTTGGTCCAGACCGCACCAGCACACAGGGCTTAGATCGCGATCTGTATCTTCAGACCGCATGGCAGCCCTTTGTTCCAGCATCAGGTATATTTTGTTGAGTTTATGAGTATACATATTATATATACTTCATCTATATATCTTATGTATATAACAACTAATACCTTTTGAGCAATATAAATGTATAAATCAAGTAGATCAAATCTATATTTATACAACCTCGGAATCAAAATATAATTATGTTCATATGGAAATTTTAAACAAGCATAATCTTTACATAAACAAATTTATGTTCATATGCACCTCTTAAAATTCATAATCATAACATAAGATTATATGTAAATCAAATCATATGTTCTTTGATTCTTGGATTATTAGTAGAACTAAATCATCACATGAATCTCCCTATCTCAAAGAACTGTATATGTCAAGATCAGACATATAAATCAATATATATATATATATGTCGAAACATAAATCTATTAAAATTATATATATCACCATATATATATATACATAGATAAAATTTATATATCATATATATAAACATCATACATCACATATATGAACATCACATATCAACATATATGAAAATTGAAACAATGAAAATATAGTAGTCTATCCGATACCACTGTTGGGTTTTTATTGAACTAATAATATTTATGATCTCATGATATATCGAAATAGTACAGCGGAAGTATAAATATAATATGTAAAACCCTCCGAGGATCCAAGTATATTATCAAAGTACGAAGAACAAGATTGTTACCTCTTGTAGCGTGTTTTCGATCTAGCCTTCTAGAGACGTTGCAAGAAGCGAGCGTCCTCTACGGTATCCACACAACGAACAAGTCCCGAGCGTCTAACGGATTGCTAGTTCCGATTCTATAAAGATTTGTAACACCCCCAAGATATTCGAGGTGTATTACAGCGCCGTGGACCCCTACATGGGACCCACCAGGCTAACACAATAAAACACCACTCGACTAACCATCTCGGTTAGCAAGGAAACAACTATTAACAACAAGAACATAAAACAACACGTCCGGTACAACCGGCATAATAAACATCAACCGCCAAATACAGTAACTCCAACGAAGTCCAAACACAATCCGAAAAGAAAAGCCTAAGTACTCGCGAGTACAATCTATAAGTTTACAATTTGGAAAACATCCACATCAAAAGAGACAGTAGGAAATAACAAGACTCAATTGCACATGTCAACAACCTTGGCCAACATCCTCGTACCATCCCAAATGCTCGTCTGAACATAACCTGAAATCCATAACAAGAATTTCCCCGACAACGGGTCCCCAAAGGGGTTAGCAATTACGCTAGTACAAGTATTCAAGGCAAACCAATCGCTTACACATTTCATAGTACATGCACCAAAATCATTTCGAAAGCCAAAACAAGACATGTCTTTTCCGGAAAATAAACAGTCAAACAATTAGCCTTGAGAACAGGGCGGCAGCATACATTCTCACTCGGGGCCTCACAGGGACCCTAACGAGTTGGCTACAATTACAGAAAAAACAAAACCACGCACACGCTAAGCCGTGAGAACAGGGCGGCAGCATACATTCTCACTCGAGGCCTTGCAAGGACCCTAACGAGTTGGCTAGCGGTACGAAACTCGTGAAATCCAGGGCGGCAGCATAGATTTCCCTCCTTGACCCCGTCGGGCCAACACAAGGTGAGTTACAAACAAGTAATATACATAACCATTTCATGTTAAGCTTAAAGGTTTCCAAAAATACTTGCCTTGAATTATTGACGACGCAACGAACGGAAAGGAAGTCACCGACGAACGCTAGGAACCAATGAAACCGAACCTAACGATTCGAAGAATACAATCACAACCACTTCTAAACAATTACGGAAATGGAATACACCCGGAAACCCGCCTACGATTCATGTATATTCGCACAAAAATAACAACGAGGGCGGACCACAACCAAACCCTCTCGATTCCGTAAAAATCACGAAATATACCATGAATCCGTAGGGAAACTAAGAATACCAACAAGAATAATCATATTCATCAAGAATCCATCAACAAAACGGAAAGAATCGGACAAAACCCCAAAATCCCCAATTATCCAAAAAGGTAGGGTTTCAAGAGATATTACCTTGAGTGATTCAAGTATTAAGATCCGTAGAACACGCGTTAGATTGATTATCCAAGCCTCACAACCGAAAAGAAATGATGAAAATCGACCCGGATGAAGAACTCTCTCCCTCTATATCTCCTCTCTCGCGGCGCAATGGAAAAATGGGAGAGAAATGAGCTTCACGCTCAAAACAACGCATTTATAGTGTAACACGGCAGAACCTATCGGCCGGCCTATCGGCCGATAGGCCCAACCGATAGCCATACAGAATGTAGGCGAGAGTCTATCGACCCCCTATCGGCCGAAAGGCTCTGGAAGTGCTCGGCAAAAATCAAACGACCATAACTCTCTCGTCCGGACTCCGATTGACTCACCGTTTGAACCATTGGAAAGCTAATTCGATGTTCTATAATATTGCAAGATTTATAATTTTTGGAGTTACCAAAAATTAATGGTGATCTAACAAAGACGAACTCATACTTAGAAAAGTCGTTTAGTAATCCCGAATTCAACAAAACGACACCGAAACCCGAACTCGAATACGAACCGAAGATACGGTTACGAAGTACTCACAAAGACGAATCTAAGAGCTAGTAGGACACACAATTCCGACCACCCAAAGGCTCGAAATTCGACAACGGAAAGTAATTACCCCAAACTTTGGGAAATTACGAAAATGGCCCAAATGCCCGAAAATCACCATACGTCAACGAATAATCAAACCGAAGTTCACGACACGTCTAACAAAGTTAAACGGACTTGTGGGAAACTCAAAGCAATAGCGGACGAGATTCGCAAGAATCGAACTCAAGTGCGGAAAAGTCGCTAAAAAGCACAGAACTCAACAAAACAACACCGAAACGAACTCGGATGACAAAAAGTGCAGAATTAATCATTCTCAGAATGACGAAACGGTCATGAGCGAGCCGTCAAAACGGACTCCGGCCGAAAAAAGAAATTCACCAAAAATCGAAAATTGCGGATATTACATTCTACCCTCCTTAAAAGAAGTTTCGTCCCGAAACTTAAAACAAGTAGGGGGAAGAAATATTCCGCCAGGAAAAACTCAACAAGATACACAAGAATGCGTAACTAATGCCCAACGGCGAAATGTTACAAACAACGCAAAGGAATATACGTCGTGAAAACACGCTCCACGGCGACCAACACAATGTCGCCGTTAGAGATACAATAAAATCAACAAATGACAAGCGTCATCAAACGGATAATATAGCCAAGTCAATTATCCGACAATCACAAAACACAACGAACGAAAGTCAGTATGATCGACCAACCCAACGGTACATCAATCGAAACGCGAGCCAATCGCTGAACTAATACTGAATTCCACCGCCCAAGGGTTGGAAAATCGAAAACGAGACTAATTTCCCAAACTTAAGGGAATTAAGAAGGAGCATGAATGCTCAACGATCACAAAACGAGAACAAAAACCGAACGAACAAACGATCGAGACAACAAAGATCGAACAATCATGTCCGAAACACGAAGGATAATAAAACTCAAACAACAACTCCCAGGATGATCTGGTGAGAACTACAAGGAATGCATTCCCATAAGATCCACAGGATAGGGAATAGCGATTGAAAAGTCACAGCGACAAACGAGTTATTCCAAAACAATATCACACTCGTTCGATCAACAATAGTAAGGGATAGGGAAAGTTTAGAAATGTCAACGAACATAAACGAGTCGACAGAGTCGAAAATACAGAAGTTCCAAATCCGATCCACTTCGAATAAAAGAACTAGTAGGACCAAAAGATGTTACTTCCGAACAAGGTTCACAAGAATCGAACCGAACTCGGAAAAGTCACAGCGATAACCAGATCGACCCAAAACAAGATCACATTCGAATGATGAACCCGAAATACAAAACAAGTTCAGAAAGTATCAACGAACACGAGCGAATTGATAGACTGGAGAAAGAGAAGATATATAAGTCAAAATAGTACGGCTATTACCTTTGACCTCGCCCCCGAAACTCACCACAACGGAACCAAGGTAACAATACAACAAGCAACCGACACAATGTGGAACAATCACCGATGCACACAATCATACCAACCCGATCTCTAACAGCTCGCATATATGCGATAACGCATAAACCGTTACGAGGCGACAACATCCAATACCAACCTCACACCCCTCGCAGAGGCTACCACGACAACTGTGTGGCGAACGGCTCAACGCTCACACCACCAATTTAACAACAGCTCGGGGGTTAACACCCTAACGAGAGCACTGACATCACACATATATTCCCGGACCACAAATAGGAATGATAGGTTTTGAAAACGAAAACCATCTTTTGAAAATAACTTGCAAGCACCAGTTGATCTTGAGTATCATATATCAAAAAAAAAATAAATAGTACAAACATCGTCATCGAGACTTAAAAAAAATCATATTGCGTTTGAAAAAAAAGAAATGAAGACACCTTTCGTTAAATTAAAACTTTTCAGTTATTTTCGACCTTCGGGTCTAAGCGAATGCGTTTCTAAATCATTAGAAATATCTCAAAATATTTTGATCCTCGAAGTAGGATAATTTTGAAACATAGCGTGGCACTAGTAGGCATCTTGAGAGCACTGTGAGAAATAATTCATTTTTAAAGTACGTCTCGAGGTTTATTTTCTAAGATACTCAAGGTTTTTCGTATACAATAGCCAAAATGCCCAAAATTCGCACGTATCAACATTCACTTAAACACATCATATCACACGCATTAAATCGCTCAAAATTACGACAATGATATACAATCCTCAGGATATGTTTAACAACATCGTTAAAACAACAATCAGTTTATCAAAACTGGATGGAAAACGATATCAAGAACAAAACTCCCGACTAAAAATACACCGTTAGCGTCGCTAACCCAAAGTGTTAGCGTGCGCTAACGAGAACTTCAGACCACCCGGTAGCTCTGGATCGCTCGAACTACTGTGTAGCGTGGCGCTATCCTCCTTAGCGTGCTACCAACGCACTCTTGCGCGCTTAGCCGCAGCGTAGCGTGCGCTAATGACCAACAGAGACAACAACGAACATATCGTAAAGATTACATGCCGTAAACCTTTCTCACACAGTTTACTGTGCTAAGCACAATTTCCCACGTCATTTCAAAAATGTTAAAAAGACCAATGACAGTAATATTTTCCAAAACTCACAAAAATCATTTGCCAAACCATCATGAAATATTCAAGATCAAAATGCCAGAACTTGATTCAAGGAATCGGTTTTACGAAATAAAACTCAATTTGCAAAATACCGAAAGTCGTTTGAAAGAACTCACGCAGCGGATAAAATACGGTTTAAAATACATCAAGAAGGATTTACACTCCTCGTATAAACCAAATACGAGAGTCTAATAAACACATATCGTGAAATCAAAATCCACAGAAGGATTCCATCATTTAACGACTAATCATACAAATAACTCGTGTCACACGAGGCACAACACAAGGAAGGGAGTTTAACATCCATAGGTCGCACGTAAGTGACGACCACCCCTCGATACTAATCACGACCAATGATCTCAAACGACGCGTCGCGATGCGACTAAGTCAGACAAAATCCGTTAAGACAAAACTCGACAAACACAACATGATTCGACAGCCTAGGTTTCCCCAGGCTAATCTGATTTTTAAAATCGTATACTCTAGTCATTCGAAAATAAAACCGGTAAGTTAAAAATCGTTTTCAAGACCCTTTTAAACACGACAAGGGCTTAACAATGGTAGCATTTTATAAAATGTCCTAAAACACTTTTAAACATGACCTTTAAATACGACACAAGGTTTTATTTGAAAATACAAGGCTGGCTCGCCCAAATTCATGTCACTTTCAAAACCCAACAATACGATCAAGTCTAAGAAATTTTCAAGCAAGCACGCCGCATGTATTATTATTAATAGAAACACATTGGTTGTAAATAATAATAATTAGCCAAGTACCAACAATTCCCGGACACACTCATATACGACATTCAAAAATAACCAGTTAAAAAAGCGCAACTCGGAAATACTAATTCCAAGCATATGTCAAACTATCTCTCCAAGTTTAACAGCGTAACCAAAGATCACCGATTTGGACCTATGTCGAAACCAGCTACGTGAGTTTCTCAACTCATCGGTACATTCGGCTCAACATACATTTAGTATATCGCAATTACCAAACACAGATTCCATCACACAGCAAAAGACTAGAGAGTCAAGCCCTCTCACAATATACCACGGAGCAAAACTCGGATCTTTCGATCACCAACGATCCCACCAACGCTAGGAAGTTTAGCGATGGAAAGCTCGCAAAACGACAAACGGTCAAGCCCAGAACGGCGCACATACTCCAGAGAGACAAAGGACTGCGCAATACTAGACTCAAAAGTACACGAACCGGATGGATCGAAAACAACTCGACAATAAGTACGAGAGAGGCAATCACAGTTCAAGAAGTGGAATTTCAATACGAGAAAACAAGAGAATTGAGTAAGGAAAACTTACGAGCACTGGATGTACTGAGATGCCAATGTGTGACAATGTGCAAAACAAAACACAACTAGACCCAAATAACCAACAAGCCTAGGTATCCATAACCTGGCTCCGATACCATTTTCTGTAACACCCCCAAGATATTCGAGGTGTATTACAGCGCCGTGGACCCCTACATGGGACCCACCAGGCTAACACAATAAAACACCACTCGACTAACCATCTCGGTTAGCAAGGAAACAACTATTAACAACAAGAACATAAAACAACACGTCCGGTACAACCGGCATAATAAACATCAACCGCCAAATACAGTAACTCCAACGAAGTCCAAACACAATCCGAAAAGAAAAGCCTAAGTACTCGCGAGTACAATCTATAAGTTTACAATTTGGAAAACATCCACATCAAAAGAGACAAGAGGGAAATAACAAGACTCAATTGCACATGTCAACAACCTTGGCCAACATCCTCGTACCATCCCAGCGCCGCTCGTCATTGAACATAACACGAAATCCATAACAAGAATTTCCCGACAACGGGTCCCCAAAGGGTTAGCAATTACGCTAGTACAAGTATTCAAGGCAAACCAATCGCTTACACATTTCATAGTACATGCACCAAAATCATTTCGAAAGCCAAAACAAGACATGTCTTTTAGGAAAATAAATAAATAAACAATTAGCCTTGAGAACAGGCGGCAAAGATACATTCTCACTCGGGCCTCACAGGACCCTAACGAGTGCTACAATTACGTAAAAACAAAACCACGCACACGCTAAGCCGTGAGAACAGTGGCGGCAAAGATACATTCTCACTCGAGGCCTTGCAAGGACCCTAACGAGTTGGCTAAGCAGTACGAAACTCGTGAAATCTGTATGGCAAGATAGATTTCCCTCCTTGACCCCGTCGGGCCAACATAAGGTGAGTTACAAACAAGTAATATACATAACCATTTCATGTTAAGCTTAAAGGTTTCCAAAAATATTTGCCTTGAATTATTGACGACGCAACGAACGGAAAGGAAGTCACCGACGAACGCTAGGAACCAATGAAACCGAACCTAACGATTCGAAGAATACAATCACAACCACTTCTAAACAATTACGGAAATGGAATACACCCGGAAACCCGCCTACGATTCATGTATATTCGCACAAAAATAACAACGAGGGCGGACCACAACCAAACCCTCTCGATTCCGTAAAAATCACGAAATATACCATGAATCCGTAGGGAAACTAAGAATACCAACAAGAATAATCATATTCATCAAGAATCCATCAACAAAACGGAAAGAATCGGACAAAACCCCAAAATCCCCAATTATCCAAAAAGGTAGGGTTTCAAGAGATATTACCTTGAGTGATTCAAGTATTAAGATCCGTAGAACACGCGTTAGATTGATTATCCAAGCCTCACAACCGAAAAGAAATGATGAAAATCGACCCCCGGATGAAGAACTCTCTCCCTCTATATCTCCTCTCTCGCGGCGCAGTGGAAAAATGGGAGAGAAATGAGCTTCACGCTCAAAACAACGCATTTATAGTGTAACACAGCAGAACCTATCGGCCGGCCTATCGGCCGATAGGCCCAACCGATAGCCATACAGAATGTAGGCAGTAGAGTCTATCGACCCCCCCTATCGGCCGAAAGGCTCCTGGAAGTGCTCGCCAAAATCGAAACGACCATAACTCTCTCGTCCGGACTCGATTGACTCACCGTTTGAACCATTGGAAAGCTAATTCGATGTTCTATAATATTGCAAGATTTATAATTTTGGAGTTACCAAAAATTAATGGTGATCTAACAAAGACGAACTCATACTTAGAAAAGTCGTTTAGTAATCCCAATTCAACAAAACGACACCGAAACCCGAACACGAATACGAACCAAGATACGGTTACGAAGTACTCACAAAGACGAATCTAAGAGCTAGTAGGACACACAATTCCGACCACCCAAAGGCTCGAAATTCGACAACGGAAAGTAATTACCCCAAACTTTGGGAAATTACGAAAATGGCCCAAATGCCCGAAAATCACCATACGTCAACGAATAATCAAACCGAAGTTCACGACACGTCTAACAAAGTTAAACGGACTTGTGGGAAACTCAAACAATAGCCGGACGAGATTCACAAGAATCGAACTCAAGTGCGGAAAAGTCGCTAAAAAGCACAGAACTCAACAAAACAACACCGAAACGAACTCGGATGACAAAAAGTGCAGAATTAATCATTCTCAGAATGACGAAACGGTCATGAGCGAGCCGTCAAAACGGACTCCGGCCGAAAAAAGAAATTCACCAAAAATCGAAAATTGCGGATATTACAAGATTTCACTTAAATCAATTTGAATATAGATATGTTCTTGATTATGGTAAGAACAATAACACCAAGAATTTTATTCAAATGTTCTTGAACTTTGATCTAAAATAACAACTATGAATCATTTTCAATATGTTATTAAAGATCAAACTCACAAGATTAGATGAAGATAAGATGAGTATTCTAAATACTTTTCTTGATCAAAGAATTAATCTTCAAAGATGTGAAGATATATTCTTGATCTTTTTAATTATTCAACTCTTGAATATTATCTTCAAGACTTTTTGAGAGAAAAATATCAAAATCAGATTTCTTATTCTCTCTACAGAAAATATGTCTTCTCTTGTGTTTGGTCAAGTATGAGGGATATCACAAGACACTATGATATAGCCCTCTACATGGCTATGGGTTCACTAACCCTTTCACCAACCATAATCAACCGGAACAAAATAGCTGCTCTGCTCGTTTAACTGTGTGACCATGTAGGTTAATACGGCAATGAATATAAAAAAAAATTTACGACCCATAAATCATAAGCAGCCTCTAGCTAGACATTATGACTACCCGCATTAAAAGAATTAATTCGACGGCACATACGAAATCTTGTTACGGTATAATATTTAATCCTCTCGTTGCGCGATATCCTTATTAAGCATAAGGCATGGACAAGACAACCTTATATAGCTTAATTAATATTCTTGATCTCAAGTTACAATTATCCAATTAAAATATTTATCAATAACTCTTTATTGATCAATTTGAGCATAGCCATGCATTTAAACAATCTAACTTAACAAGGGCCCGTGGATATATTCTCCGTTTTATAGGAGGGACAAGTCCCCTCTGGACAAACTACCCCCCTCTGCATAAATCGTACCGTATCCAATCACAAACTGTATGGTCCGTTGTTACAGAAGACGGTATTGTGTTAAAATACAATACTCATTATGTAGGAAACTGTAGTGTCTTTAGGTAATAAGGACTTAAATAATATATAACAATCAGAGAAATTATAATGACTTAATCCATATATAATTCTCTTTGTTAGGTCATATCCAATACGATGTCTCTACATGCATCTATGACTTGATATAACATCTCATGTTCATGACAAGTAAAATATAGCCATCGTATCATTATTATATTAGTAATCATATTACTAGGGATATCTAGAATAAATATTCTTTAATGCTTTAACAAGCTTTACTATCAAGTCACATACTTGATGATCGTAAGCAGAATATTAATTCAATAATATAATCAATATTAAACAGTAGACTTAGGGCATAATATTAACACGAATTGCTCAGCATGATGGATGCCTCCCAGGGATGTCATCAAATTCCCCTGGCACCCGAGGATAGGAAGAGGGTCAGCTTCGTGGTATAAAAAAGAACCTTTTGTTACGTACGGATGCCTTTTGGGTTAAAAATGCTGGGGCCACATATCAAAGGATGGTCGAGAGAATTTTCAAATCTCAAATCGGTAGGAACATAGAGGTCTATGTCGATGACATGCTAGCAAAAAACGTGTAAAAACAGGGGAACACATAAGAGATCTAGAGGAAACGTTTAAAAATATGCGCACATATGGGATGAAGCTCAACCCATCGAAGTGCTCTTTTGGGGTGAAATTGGTGAAGTTTATAGGATATGTGGTCACAGAGCAAGGAATTGAAGTCAACCCGTAGAAACTAAAAGCGGTATTACAAATGAACCCTACAAAAAATATCAAAGACATCCAGATATTAACAGGAATTATCGCAGGGCTGAGCCGATGCATTTCTCGCTCGGCTGAGAAGGGATTCCCATTTTTTAAGCTACTAAGAAAGGGAAATAAATTTGAATGGACCCCCGAAGCACAAGTGGCCTTTAACAAATTGAAGGTGTATCTATCCGAACTACCCTTGCTCACCAAGCCGATACCAGGAGAGGAGCTAGTACTATACTTATCTATTGGGAAAGGGGCGGTCAGCTCGGACTTATTAAGGGAAGAAGAAAACCAGAAAAAACCTATATATTAAGGTTTTGGAATGATCTCCATCATTCTTTTCCAGTTAGGGTTCAGTGTAGGCCGCCGGGCTGGCTAGGTGGTGCTACTACTCTTTGGTTTCTCCCATTGCTAACTAAGACGGACCTACCTAGTCGCACAATAGGATTGACGACGGAATGAATCGAGCTTATTCTCTCTTTATAAATATTAGATATTGGATATCTAATGTATTGGAAATTGGATGTCTAATTAATTTTGGGACATTGGATGTCTAAATTAATTTATTGGATAAATTAATTTACGGCCTAATGAATTAAATAAATTACTGGGTGATTAATTTAATTCATGAATATAATTATTTATTGGAGAAATTAATTATATTATTTTGTATTTGATATGATTAATTAATTGGATTAATTAATTAATATAAATACATCGAAATGGAATGGAGTTTATCTGTTTGGACTCACGGGAGTCCGAAATAAACCAAACTCGTCCGGGTCTTCTAGATGCCCCCCACCCACCAACTCACCTCCCTTGGTCTTTGTCTCCACCTTAATTGGTGGAAGACAATAGACTTTGAGGGGACAAATATCAAGGGTGATATTTGGTTGGTGATTTGGTCATATGGGGTGAAGAATAAATGTTAAGACCAACTCACTTTTTATTATACGCTTGACAATTCACGGTTGATTGAGAGAGAGAGAGATAGATAGATAGATAGAGAGAGAGATAGAGAGAGAGAGGGAGAGAGAGAGAGAGGGAGGGAGGGAGGGAGGGAAGTAGGGAGAGAGGGAGAGAGAGAGAGAGAGAGAGAGAGAGAGAGAGAGAGAGAGAGAGAGAAAGAGAGAGAGAGAGAGAGGAAAAGAGTTTTCCTAGTCTTCATATTGTTCTTCATATTTCTTGAGTTTTTTCTTGGAGAAAAATTGAGAGATAATTGAGAGATATAGATTAAACACTTATAGCGTAATAATTTTAATTTGCAAGCTCCTATCATCCTTTTCTAGCCGTAACCTTGTAGGTTAATTGGGTGGTCGCCATTCCGTTCGTTTCTCCGGCGTGTGGCAAGTAGAGACACGGTGTTTTCAGTGTTGGATCATTCAAGAGCTTGACAAATCAGATTCGTGGGAAGAGCATCTCAAGATTGGGGAATCGTCTTCGAGGAGTGCACCATTTAATCAACAGACTATAAGGGTATGATTTCGATCTTCCTTTTGTTTCGTTTTAATATTCGTATATACGTTGCTTGATCGATCCTCATAGGAATTTGGATCGAATTAGATTCGTATTATTGCTTCCACTGTGCCTTCCTTTTTGGCACCGAATCCCAACATCAGCTGCAAGAACACCACAACAAAATGGTGTAGCTGAAAGAAAGAACAGAACCCTCAAGGAAGCAGCCAGGACAATGATTGTTGAGACTGATCTTCCAAAAAGTTTCTGGGCGGAAGCTGCCAACACAGCATGTCATACTCAGAACATAAGTATGATAGTAAGGAGACACAATAAAACTACTGATGAGGTTTGGAATGGCACAATACCAACTGTTTCATATTTTTGTATATTTGGTTATAGTTGATTCATCCACAACAATGGCAAAACCGAACTAAATGCCTTTGATGCAAAAACTGATGACGGTCTCTTTATGGGATACTCACAGATAAGCAACGCATATAGAGTCTTTAATAAAAGAACATTACTTGTGGAAGAAGCACCTCATGTTGTTTTTGATGAAGCTACTGTTGAGTACAAAAAACAGGTGGAACAAATTAAGAAAAAGCTCAAAGCCACCTCTCTAGAAGAAGTCATCATCAATGACGCAAGGTTGATGGATCAAGCTGATGAAGACCCAACTGCATATCAGCCAAGATCACCTACCATAGCTGATCCAACCACAACTGAAGTTGATCCAATCATAGCTGATCCCATTACAGCTGAAGTTGATCCAATCACATCTGAACTAATCACGGCTGCAGATCAAAAAAACCTAGCTGAAGGACAGACAAACTCAACAACTCCTCAGCCCACTCCCGAAGGAACAAGCTGTGATGATCAACAACCAAAAGCAGAAGATGGAGATGAAACCCCCAAATGGCAAGAGGATCACCTCATTCAGCAAATCATTGGGAGCCTAACTGATAGAGTAGAAACTAGGAAATCAAGAGAACCAATGGGAATGGAAATGCTCTCTAGCTTCATGTCCCAAATGGAGCCCAAAACAACAGAACAAGCCCTGGATGACTACACATGGGTAATTGTAATGCAAAAAGAATTAAACCAAATGGAGAAGAACAATGTATGGGAGCTAATAGACAGGCCAAATCACAATAAGGTCATTGGCACCAAATGGGTTTACAAAAACAAGTGTAATGAAGATGGAGCTGTTGTTAGGAATAAGGCCAGATTGGTTGCAAAAGGATATGCTCAATGTGAAGGAATATATTTTGATGAAACATATGCACTAGTAGGAAGACTAGAAGTAATCAGGCTCTTCCTTGCATATGCAGCATTCAAGAACTTTGAAGTCTATCAAATAGACATGATAAGTTCATTCCTCAATGCAGTATTAGAAGAAGAAATTTATATTGAGCAACCCCCTGTATTTTTCAAAGTATACAAACTTTTCAAAGCTCTTTATGGATACAAACACGCACCAAGAGCCTGGTATGAGACTCTGTCATATTTCTTGAGAAAAATGGATGATTTTAGGAGATGCAGGTGTACTTCTGGGGACCATAGTTAATGCCTATTGCCTCCAGTTCGACCTCATTTCTTACCCCTATTTGCCAACATCAATAATTTGTGTCAGCTGTTCCTCCACTTTGGCATGCAGGATTTTCTGCACAAAGTGGAGGAACAGCTGGCATAAATTAATGATGCTGGAAAAAAGGGGGAAGAAATGAGGTCGAAGTGGAGGCAAGAAGCATTAATTGTGGTACCCAGCACACGCATATCCTAAAATCATCCATTTTCCTAAAGATGGAGCCTCAGGTTCTCAGAAGAGGAAAAGCACAGTTGCACCACGTAAAGGCCCTGTAGCTAAGAAAAGGAGAACTAGGTAGGAATCTGATGTGCCACCGTGCTGGGAAGACAAAGAGTTGTATTATGTTGAGGAGTTTAATCCAGATGAAGACGAAAATAAATGGGGGATTGCCAAGAAGGATTTCATTGAAAATATTATCTTTGGGAAAACCTCCAAGACCCTGACTGTAGTCCTCAGCAAATCTTCATTACTACATGGAAATGAATTGGCCAAATCTATGGAAAATTCTGAAGAAAGTTGCTGAAGAGGTTTTTCAATGCTTATCCAAGAATCCATGACTTCAGACCATGGGACCCTCTAACTAACATGTATGGAAAGTTGGACGATGAAGCACTTCAGGAGGAAATAAGGGAACTATGTATAAAGACCAAGTATACCTCCCCTGAAAGAGAAAAAGTATGGGCTAATCCCAGTGGTACAGAAGCCAATTGGAGCAAAGCCACTGAAGTCTCTCCCTCCACCAAGGATCAGAGGAAGAGGAAGACTGTATTGTATTCCCAAATATTAAAAGTTTATTACAGTCGACCTGAATGACAACCTCTAGTTGTCTCAAACAGACTAAGTCTTTACATTTAAGTTATTTTACTTGTATGTGTGATGATTTTACTACATTTGAACATTAAGTTTTGCCATCATCAAAATAGGGGGAATTTGTTAGGAATATAATTTTAAGATTTTGATGATGTTATACTTGTATTCAATGATTGTTTCAAATGTATGTACTTGGCATTGCAAAGAAGAACTAAATGAGTATATTCTATAGGCCTTTAAGAAATTAGGCTAAGTATTGATCATGTTGATCAGGTAGAAATTTGGTTATTCGGGTTTTGGGTCAATGCAAGATATTAGCTGAGATTGACCAGTTAAAAATATCAGTCGGGTTTTGATCAACGCAATATATCAGCTAAGGTTGACCGATAAACATCAGTCGGGATTCGGTCAAAGGAAAATATCAGCCAAGTTTGACCAAGTCAGAAGAACAGTTGAATATCACTGAAGACAATTTTGGCTAAGTATAAAATGGCTAAAATATCAGTTGGGTTGGTCAAAGGAAAATATCAGCTCAGGTTGACGAGACAGGCATCAGCTGAGTTTGGTCAAAGCAAAATATTAGTTGAGTTTGACCAAGGCAAATATCAACTCAATTTTATTAAGACCAAATATCAGTCAGCTTCTGTCTAGGCAGAACATCATCCGGGTTTGACCAACATATCATCCAGGTTTGACCAAAAGGAAACATCAGCGGAGCTTTATCAAAGACGGAATATCGGCCAAGTTTTGACATCAATTAAGTCCACATCAGCAAACGTTGAAAAGTCAACAATGATAGAAAGTCAAGTGCGGACTTAATTAAAGTAAGCGGACAAAGTGATTGATTCTCGGAAGTTAAGGAATATTTAATTCCTTAAATATTCACGCCCAGAGACCTTACTAATTATAGTAATCAAAGAAAAAATGGCGCAACAGCAACATATATCTTCAAACGGCCAAATTTGAAGAAAGAGACAAAGCCATGCAAATAGATGAAAATCTAAACAATGAAGTCCATTATCCAACAGATGGATTTGTTACAGATGCAATGGCTATGAAGAGTTCGAAGATCGTACTATAAATATCCAAATAAAGCTTGAGCAAAAGTACGATGTGAACTACACTTACAAAGTAATAAAAGCAAACATAAGTGATATACATCTATAGCATCATGAAGAACAAGGTCTTAAAGCAAATACAGGGAAGCTCTTAAGTTGTAGAAGACAAACACTCTTGTCTTTAAGTTTGGTAAGGGTTACTTTCTTGAATGAAGTTCTTGAAAGTAAGAGGTTGTAAGACATCCACAGATTCTTGATTGGAAGGTGATAGGCAGCTTGTAGGTTGTTGTGGCATCTATGGGTTTTCGATCAAGAGGTGTTAGGCAACCCAGGGAAGGAGTTACAATGGCCACAGATTTCTATTGGTTGGAAGCTGTTGTAACTAAATTCATTGTAACACAATTTTCACTGGTTGAAAGTTATAGTGAATTTATCTCCATCTGGTTTGGACGGAAGTGGACAAGTAGAGGATTAGCCCACCTCTAAAACCACTATAAAGTGTTGTGTGTTTTACTGTCTTTAACATCATACTTAACATCTGCATTCATATTAGCTATTCCATTTCGTCGGCTGTCCTCCCGCAAAATAATTTTACAGCTGAGAGTTGTTAACTGCACAAATCTCAGTCGAGTAACCTTAGTTGCATTTTATATCAGCTGTATTTTTTAAAACAGTTATTGAGCAAAAGATTTTATAAGTCTATTCACCCCCTCCCCTCTAGACTTAGACCTGACGTCTTGTGGCATACAAGTCCAGTATATAAGTTCAGACAGTAGCGTTTTTCTTCACTTTTCTCATTTCTTAACCTTAGGACCGATGGGATGGAGAGTGCGGCGACTTGGATGTGGCATGGTGCGATCCTTCACCATATATCATCGATCTTGAGTTCTTAGTGTGAATTAAACAATATCTAATCCTTTATTCTTCGTCGGATCAAAGGTAATATTCTTAAATCCCTAGAGTTGACTTTTGGGGGTTTTGTTCTTGATTTCAATTTCAATCCGATTTTGATGAATCGAATAGGTTTATTGGATGTTGTTGGTCATATTCTATAGATATATATCCATATTTCGAGTTCTTTAACTCGATTGTCAATTTGAGTGTTCTTGAGGAATCATGAACCTTTAATATTTGATTAAATGTTTCAATGGGTTTTCTTTGATTGTTCAGTGTTTGTTTCCATTGTTAATGGTGGTAGTCCTCGTAGTTATTGTGTTATTGTTGTTTCTCTTGGAGGTTCTAGGTTTTCGGGACTCTTCGATCGAGCCGTGTTCGTCGGAGTACTCGGGTGTAATTTATCGAGGCAAGAACCATGCCATACGAATTATATTCCACGTAAATTCTTACGCGTTCAAGCGTGTATCATTTTTCTTCTGGAAGTATAATTATGTGCATTTGTGTGTATATATATTCATGTTTAGGAAATCATTCGTTGCCTTTACGTTTTGATGGCGTGGATTGAATGATATTTATTTGCTTCTCATGGTGTGTTGATCGGGGATCGTTTGATATGGTGACCTTACTTGATAATGATGTGTGAACTGGGATGTTAGACCCCGATGACTGTCATATTAATTGTCTGGTGAACACTATGGATGAGAATGATTATGTGATTTGACTTGAACATACGTGGTTGATATGTTGATTGAAACTTGTGTGGATTGTCAATGTGAATCTGTGATTATGTGATGTTTCGAATTGAGGAGGACGGGGAGTGTGGCCGGGTTGTGTATGCTGCAATGAATGGCTTATGTCTGGTGGTGAACGACGGTGTCACCTAATGCGCGAATTCAAGGGGCGGCACTCGTCATGGAGTGATGCCGGTGCAGTGACATGGTTTCTGTAATATCCGGATTTATTACTGTGTATTTTACCTGTATTCGAACCCTGTATTATTCAGAATTGTAATCGTGATGATTGGAATATGATATTTCTTACATTGATATCTTTGTACATAAGTATAGCAACATGCAAAATTTCTCATGCAAACTCGTGATAGCGCACGCTAAGAATGTAGCTTAATGTGCGCTATCAAGCTACTACTAGCGCACGCTATGTATGTAGAAGTTGCGTGCGCTAAGCACTCAATTATTGAGCGGGACGGCTAGCACATGCGCCAGCCGGGACATGGGTCCGGATAAGATTCCCGCGGACGAACCTGGACAGTTTTGAAGTCAACTCTTATTAGCGCGCGCTAAGGAATGCTTAGTAGCGTGCGCTAATTAGCTAAAGTGCATAATGTTATAAATGAGACAGCAACCCGTTTTGGCTTACATTTCATTCGTCCATTCTTCATTCTTGAGAGGCCAGAGAGCTATAATAATCCTTCTACACACTTAGAACACATCTTATTGATCCTCGTATATTGGTTATCACTTGTGAGTGATCATTGAAGTGGAATAGCACCTTGGAGTGGCATACAACCAACCGGAGTCGGATTCTACCTTACGGTTCAGTGATTTTCGTCATATTAAGGTATGTTCAACCTATATCCAGACTTAGAGTTGGATTCTAAAGAATTAGATGATCATGTTAACAAGATATTGATTTTTCATTAGTGAATTATTCAACATGCATCATGTTTGGAATATAGAGATGGTTATGCCTCAAGTACCTTGATTATGAACATCATGATTCGAATCTTATTACAATGAACAAGTAGAGGAAGCTTCTATCATTGGTAATCCAAATCTAGTAGATGACTTCATAGCAGTCATGGACTTGCCTTTAACATCAGTATTGTTAGATGAATCTAAGGGATTGATCATGGAAGGATTTATCTAGTATAGATGGAATGTTAAACAACTACAGTATGATAATTTTGATTGATATAAAGGTGTCGATATCAACAGTTAAGCCTTTCGAATTGTCGTATGAAGATTGTAGTCGAAATGGAAGATTGTTTCATAATAGTATACATATCCTTGAATCCGAAGTTGTTGTTATCCGTTAGATCATTCATAGCCGTATGAACATGATATTCATGGAGGTAACATGAACTAACACTAAGGATTTCATTTGGTTTGATCATGTTGAGGTCCATCTACTGCCCAACAGTAAACTGCCATGCACAGATAGCGCACGGTAAGCTATCTAGATTAACGTGCGCTATCGAGCACGAGTTAGCGTACGCTACGTTTGGTACGTAACGTACGCTAGGCCATCAGACGAGTCAGTCGACTGATCAGTGAAGTACTGACCATGCATAGTTAGCGTACGCTAGGCTTTGTTGTTTGCGTGCGCTATCGAGCAGACTTAACGTACGCTACACAGAGTACTTAGCGTGCGCTAAGCAGTTCAGGCAAATTGTATTTTATGAACTTTTGGCCGTAAATCGAATTGTTAAACATTCGTACGACGTGAGATAAATCCTATATCATTTCTTTTGTTAAGGTTTGATCTTGTTACGTGATTGATTGAGGAGGACGACCTTCGAATGTTCGTTTTCGTGGAAGTATTGTTCTTGTCTTCAAATCGAGGCAAGTACCTTAATTGTTTTATGTATTGATGTTATACATATTGTCGTGCATGTATGTCGTTGTTGTATGTCCACCTCGTGTTGTTCCGACAGGATCATCGGGGGATCTATGCTAGCGTGCGCTGGATCATCGGACGGGTTTTTCCACCACGGGTTGGTCTGACGGGATCATCGTGGGTTCTAGGCAGTGAATGCTGGATCGTTGGAATTACCATGTGTATGTTATGATATCATGTTGTGATTATCAGTTGTGTATGTTATGTTTGAGTTTCTTGCAGGAGAAGACTCATTTGACATTTTATCATTTACGTTATTATTATTATTCTGCGTGTGACGTTGAATAATATGTTGTGGTACTTGTACTAGCATCGTTGTGCTAACCCCTTCGGGGGTGAACATTTTGTTTATGTTCAGGATCCAGGAGAGCGGGAAAACAACCACTGGAGCTGCATGACGACGAGGGTGCAGAGTGATGTTTCGGCCGGGTTTATTTGTCTGTTGTTTATTGGTTATTTCAATAAGTACTCGAGTACGAAGTCATTTATGATGAAATTGAATTTGGTGATGTATTATTAAGTTCCTGTTGAACAATTGCACTTTCAATATTTGGTCAGAACTGTTGTATCTTAATTCCGATATTTCCATTCGTTAGTATTTCTTAATGTCTGTTCAATTCTTCAGCCTTGTAAATCCTTATGTAAAGGATTTACGGCGCTGTAATATTCCTGAATATATCGGGGGTGTTACAGAATATGGTATCGGAGCTAAGATTATGGATATCTTGGCCGTTGGGTTAAAATAGGGATCATTTATGTCTTTTGAGGTAACCGGTCGTGAATGACATCACTGCACTACCTACGTCTTCATGCGAACGGTGGTTGTAAGTTCCTAAACTCTATCTCGTTCTTTACATGTTACGTCTCTTTATACTCGAATATTAGAACGATGTTGTTTCCTGTATATTGAGTATTTATGTAACACCCCCAAGTTATTCAGGGATATTACAGCGCCGTAAGCCCCGCCGTGGGACCCACAAGGCTATACATACGCGGAACCATAAATTTTGACCGATAAGGTCTACGCACAATGGAATGAAAACGATACAAAGGTATTCGAAATATAACCAATGCATTCACAAACATCACAACTCAATTCAATACTTCGGCAAACCCAGGCCGGAACATCAAGGAAAAGGAAAACAATACTCGAGTATTCAATAGCCAATCCAGTACAACAACACTGAACGGGAAACTCCAAACATATCTGGAAGAAAGACACAGTATCACGCTTGCCCACCATCTTTATGCCGACCCGGCACTCGCCCGTCCGCTCTCCCGGAACTCCGAAATACATGAAACGTATTTCCATAAAGGGGTTAGCCGTCGAATAGCTAGTGCAAGTATAACAATATGAAACATAATACCTCGACAATAAAGTAAATGTAATCCGTCAATTCATGAATATCCGTCAATTCATCAATTTAAGACTAGTATTCCTAATAACTAAAATCTCAAGACGTATGTGAATGCCGTAGAAACGGTTCGCTCATATCATACGCCGTTACATGTAGGAATGCCGCAAACGGTTCGTTCATTACATGCCAACATTATTTCATATGAATGCCGTAGAAACGGTTCGTTCATATCAACCATGGAATCGCACCAGAGGCTACGAAACCCTCAGAGGACCATAGGCCCGTCCCGGAGTGGCTAGAAATAATCATACCATCAATATTTCATACTTTCAAAGTCGAGAACGTACAATCATAAATGTATACTTGCCTTTGAGACATCGAGGAACGAACGGAAAAAGGGGTATGAGATTGGTAGGTCCAAGAACGCGCTTCCGGCACCTAAACGATTCGCAAGGAATATGATAATCAATTATCCATATTAAAATCACACGAAGAAACCCCCGAAACCCGTCTACGATTCATAAAGATATACGGATAATCAACTAGAGGTTGGAAAATCGTCCAAACCTCACAAGTCCGAACACGACATAATTCAACCCGAAAAATTGGAAGAAAACACTCATACGGTATAGATATATCAAAATCTCAAGGTTCTCAAGCTTCAATCGGATAAAACGGACGAATCTACGAAAATCCCCAAAAACCAACACAAAATCAAAGTGTTCTTGAATAATCTTTCAATAATCCGATGAATACCCAATCATGTCCATAATCACGCATATATCACCTCATACACCATGATTTTAACATCCAAAACGTCAAAACCCACACAAAATCGAGAAGTCAAGATGTCGAAAAAATTACCTCTTGAATATTCAAGCGCTATGATCCAAGGAATACGCGATAGATCGACTATCCGGGCTTCCCAACCGATTGGAAGTGGTAAATCTTCAACACCCAAGTGATAGCTATGAAAAGAGCTCCTTCCTCAACTCTCTCTCGCGATGGAAGAAGAAATGGAGAAAAATGGCTGAAATCTCGCTTAAAAAGCCGAATTATGCAGTTGACCGCATTGTGTGCCGCGGCTCAGCATAGGTGTGCCGCGGCACAGGCCTAAAAATTGTTCCCAGGTTTCGGCAGTGTGCCGCGGCTCAGCTCAGGTGTGCCGCGGCACCGAGTACAGGCGGGTTTTGGCTGAGGATGCAACACCAGTGTGCCGCGGCTCAGCGTAGGTGTGCCGCGGCAATGACTCGGCAGTGTGCCGCGGCTCAGCTCATGTGTGCCGCGGCACCGGGTACAGCCTGCTCGGCCAAATATAGGAAATGTGTGTGCCGCGGCGCACACTCCTTGTGCCGCGGCTCACACCCCCTTCGGGTCCTAAAATGATGAAAATTGACCCGGAAAGAGAATAAAAGCAATATGATTCAATGTCTGGGCAACAATAACATGAAAATAGAAGTACGGAAACCCCAAAACGGTGGTTCCAAGCAATGATTACAAGGGTTCGCTCAACAAATCACGATCCGAAGAATATGAAAGGTTTGAAATGACATGACTTCCGACCGGGTATTACATTCTCCCCCTCTAGAAAGAAGTTTCTTCCCGAAAATTAAGAAACAAATAGTTCGGGGTATTCCACCCGCATCTTCTCTTCCGTCTCCCAAGTCGCCTCTTCGACTCCATGCCTCGACCATTGTACTTTAACCAGTGGGATGGTCTTATGCCGAAGCTGTTTCTCCCGACGTTCAAGGATCTTCACGGGTCTCTCCGGAAAGGTAACATCCTCAGCTACGTCAATCTCACTGTAGTCGATAATGTGGCTCGGATCCGCACGTACTTCCTCAATCGGGACACATGAAAAACACTATGGACGTTACTCAAAGCCGGAGGCAACGCCAAGCGATAAGCTAAGTCTCCAACTCGTCTAAAATCTCGAAAGGTCCGATATACTGACCGAAGTTTTCCTTTACCGAAGCGAAAACTCCTGCGGTCGGCGATACTTTGAGCAAGACGTGATCCCCACTTCAAACTCCAAGGGTCGGACGAGTATCGGCGTAAGATTTCGGCGACTGCGGGCGATCGATGTCGGTCTCGGATGATATAAATCTTTTCCTTGGTCTCCAACAACATATCTGGTTCCGTCCCAACTAGCTCAGAAGCCTCGTCCCAACATAATGGCGACCTACATCGCCTACCATAGAGAGCCTCGAAGGGTGCCATTTTGATCGACGCATGCCAACTATTATTGTAAGCAAACTAGATCAACGGCAAGTGAAGCTCCCAATCATTACTCTAGTCTAAGGCACAAGCCCGCAACATATCCTCCAACGTCTGAATCGTCCTCTCTGTCTGACCGTCCGACTGAGGATGAGAGGAGGTGCTCAATCTCAACTCAGTACCCAGAGCCTGATGAACGGCCTGCCAAAAATGCGATACAAAACGGCCGTCTCGATCAGAAACAATGGTCTTGGGGGTACCGTGTAACCTCACGATCTCAGCGATAAAGGTTCGAGCCAATCTATCCGGTCCCCATGTATCCTTAATACCCAAAAAGTGTGCAGACTTGGTCAATCGATCGACAATTACCCAAATCATATTCATTCCAGCCCGAGTTCTCGGCATGCCAGTGATAAAATCCATTGAGATATCTTCCCACTTCCACTCGGGAATGGGAAGTGGTTTCAACAACCCCGCCGGTCGTTGATGTTCGATCTTGACTTGTTGACACGTCAAGCAGCGTAGTACAAACTCCGTAACATCCTTCTTCATGTTATTCCACCAAAAGTTTCGCTTCAAGTCCTTGTACATCTTACTCGTCCCGGGTGGATTGAGTAAGGCGTAGCATGAGCTTCTCGGAGGATTCTCTGTCTCAACTCTAAATCGTTCGGAACGCAAAGTCATACGAAATCTCAGAATACTATCCTCATGTACCATGAAGCCAGGAGCTTTTCCTTTAATCACATCTTCCTTCAGTTGAGAAATCATCGGGTCACTCCACTGTTTCCCTTTGATATCATCAACCAAGGACGAAGTAATTTCGAGAGTACACAACTGTCCCTGTACTCGCTGAAGCCACACTTCGATCCCTTGTTCAATTAGGTCTTGACGAATTTTCGTCTGGGACGTAAGAACCTCAAGCATTTGAAGAGATGCCGATTTGCGGCTCAAAGCATCCGCAACGACATTGGCTTTCCCGGGGTGGTAAAGAATTTCCAGATCGTAATCCTTTATCAACTCTAGCCAACGTCTCTGTCTCATATTCAACTCCTTCTGGCTGAAATATATTTCAGGCTCTTGTGATCGGTATAAATCCGGCACGGTGAACCATACAAATAATGCCGCCAAATCTTGAGTGCGAAGACAATTGCGGCCAATTCTAAATCGTGAGTAGGATAATTTACCTCATAAGGCTTTAATTGTCGAGACGCAAAAGCTATCGTCTTATCATGCTGCATAAGCACACAGCCCAGGCCTTGACTCGAAGCGTCACTATAAACTGCAAAGCCCTCGCTACCATGCGGTAAACTTAAAATCGGCGCTGAAGTCAATCGTCTCTTCAGTTCATCGAAGCTCTGTTGTCTCTCATCCGTCCAGATAAACTTTTCGGTTTTCTGGAGTAATTTTGTAAGCGGTCGAGCGAGTTTCGAAAACCCCTCGACAAACCGACGGTAATACCCAGCAAGGCCCAAAAAGCTACGAACCTCCTTAACATTTTTAGGCGGTGCCCAATCTAGCACTGCCTCGATCTTCTGCGGGTCTACACGAACCCCTTCGGCCGAAATCACATGGCCGAGAAACATAACTTCTTCCAACCAAAACTCACATTTCGAGAATTTCGCATAGAGGTGCTCGGTTCTCAAAATGTCTAAGACCAAACGCAAGTGCCGGGCATGTTCCTACTTATCTCGAGAATAGATCAAGATGTCGTCAATAAAGACGACTACACACCTGTCGAGGTACTCGATGAATATTTTATTCATTAACTGCATGAATACTGCCGGCGCATTCGTCAACCCAAAAGGCATAACTACAAATTCATAATGCCCATATCTCGTCCGGAACGCCGTCTTCGGAATGTCGGACTCCCTCACACTGAGTTGATAATACCCGGATCTTAAGTCAATCTTCGAGAAACCCGCAGCTCCTTGCAATTGATCAAATAAATCGTCTATACGCGGTAGAGGGTACTTGTTCTTGATGGTTACTTTGTTCAACTCGCGGTAGTCGATGCACAAACGTAGTGAACCATCTTTCTTCCTCACGAAAAGAACAGGCGCGCCCCAAGGCGAAGCGCTCGGTCTGATGTACCCTCTCTCCAGAAGTTCTCCCAACTGATTCTTCAATTCTTGCATTTCGGAAGGTGCCATCCGGTAAGGTGCTTTAGAAATCGGGGCCGCGTCTGGCTCTAAGTCTACGGTAAATTCTATCTCTCGATCTGGTGGTAATCCCGGAAGATCGTCCGGAAAAACATCGGGGTACTCATTAACAACCGAAATTGAAGAGAAATCGACTTCGCTTCCTTCCGTTTTCAAAGCATAGCACCAATAGCCCGTACAACCTTTATTTAAAAGTCTTACGGCCTTCATGGCACTGATAAGTAACTTGGATTGGCCCGACTTATGTCCCAAAAATGAGTACTCAGATCCGTCCTTAGTCATCATAGCGATAACTTTGGTACGGTAATTCATAATCGCCTGGTGATTATTAAGCCAATCCTCGCCGAGGATTACGTCCTCGCCTTCCATATCAACTACAATTAAATTTGATAACCATTCCATACCGGATATAACAACCGGAAATTCTATAATCTCCTGATTCCCCACAATCCTATCCCCGCTAGGCAGTCTCATGATAAAGGGATCGCAAGTAGTTAAACAAGTTATATTCAAACGGCGTACACACTCCAAAGAAATAAAGGAATGTGTAGCACCCGAATCAAAAAGTACACGGACTGGATAGGATAGAATATGGATGCTACCTGAAGCCACCGCCGCATCGGGTTCGTCTGTTCGACGCATCTCATAAACGCGTGGTTGCACCGAACCGACGCTAGAGTTCCCCCCTCCAGCGTTCTGACCCCGTCCCCGGCCCCTGCCAAAATTCTGCTGAGGTTGACCAGCTGGGGCAGAAGCCCGAGTGTCCAAAGTCTGATTCGGCTCGGAACAAAAAGTCGCTCTATGTCCCATCTGTCCGCACGTGTGACACTTCAACGGTGGAAAGTGGCATTCCAAATTAATGTGGCCTGAACGGCCACAATTATAGCAAGTCACCGCGCGATTTGAGGTACCCGAAGTGGGACGGTAACTCCTCTTCCCTTTATTAGAACGTGACGACTGTCCGTGGCGGTTAGTCGTCTGTGATTTCGAAAGTTGCCACCCTTAGAGCGAAAAATTTCCGACTTTCGCTTCTTCGGTTCTTCAACGGTATCATTGTCGGGGCTCAACATATCATGGGCTAAAGCTCGTCCCGATACTCTTTCGGTGTGGTACAATCAAATCCGGCCATGTACCGCCGCAAGTCTAAATTCATCCGCATATCAAAATAACGGATCTTATCACTCTCGAAACGTACTTTATACTTCACATGGATTAATTGTTTGTTATACTCCAAGATCGCTGCAAACGGGAATATCTTGTGGTTTAGCCTCGAAGAAGGCTCGGATTCGCTCTCTCGCACCGCCAAGGACAAAACTCGGCCTCCAAGAGCTCCTTATATTCTTCCCTTGTGGCAATACGTTCCTTTGTCTTGATGAAATTCCAACTAGTATCGGACTCCTTTGTGAGGATATACTGAGCAATCGGTACTTTCCTCACCTCGGGGCAATCAACTGCCTCGAAAATCTTCTCCAATTCTGCTAACCAATCCTCCCAGCCTAACGGGTCTGTGGCACCGCCGAACTGTGGAGGGTGCATACGGATTACATTCTGAAGCAGGGCATCCGTATTTGGATTCGGGTTATTCAGCTGAACAGTTTGGGCCAAAATAGTCATCTGAGTAGCCAATTGTTGAAGTGCATTCGCTACTCCAACGTCTACGTTGTTCCCCTGACCATCTGACTGGTCGTGCTGACTCTCGGTATCGGGATGTACCGAGTTCGACAAACTGGGGTTGGTCGACCCCGCCACTGAACTGATGAAAACGGCCGCGCCACGACCTCTTCCTCGCCCACGGCCACGACCACGGCCACGGCCCCTACCAGCTGACATACTGAAGAACTCACAAGTCACGTAAGCACAATTCAATCACGCATCAACAAAGTATCCGGTTCTCAAGAATACCCATAAAATGGAAGCAAAACGAATAAGGAAACACCAGAAGAGTGAGAGGTCTTACAAGTACCGGTCGCACTGTGATGATGGCAGAGTAGTGATACTGTGGACAATTAACGACTCGATCGACCCAAAAGACCGACAGCCTAGGTATCCATAGACCTAAGCTCTGATACCATATTCTGTAACACCCCCAAGTTATTCAGGGATATTACAGCGCCGTAAGCTCCGCCGTGGGACCCACAAGGCTATACATACGCGGAACCATAAATTTTGACCGATAAGGTCTACGCACAATGGAATGAAAACGATACAAAGGTATTCGAAATATAACTAATGCATTCACAAACATCACAACTCAATTCAATACTTCGGCAAACCCAGGCCGGAACATCAAGGAAAAGGAAAACAATACTCGAGTATTCAATAGCCAATCCAGTACAACAACACTGAACGGGAAACTCCAAACAAATCTGGAAGAAAGACACAGTATCACGCTTGCCCACCATCTTTATGCCGACCCGGTACCTGCCCGTCCGCTCTCCTGGAACCTGAAATACATGAAACGTATTTCCCCCATAAAGGGGTTAGCCGTCGAATAGCTAGTGCAAGTATAACAATATGAATCATAATACTCCTCGACAATAAAGTAAATGTAATCCGTCAATTCATCAATATCCGTCAATTCATCAATTTAAGACTAGTATTCCGGAATAACTAAAATCTCAAGACGTATGTGAATGCCGTAGAAACGGTTCGTTCATATGATACGCCGTTACATGTAGGAATGCCGTCAAAACGGTTCGTTCATTACATGCCAACATTATTTCATATGAATGCCGTAGAAACGGTTCGTTCATATCAACCATGGAATCGCACCAGAGGCTACGAAACCCTCAGAGGACCATAGGCCCGTCCCGGAGTGGCTAGAAATAATCATACCATCAATATTTCATACTTTCAAAGTCGAGAACATACAATCATAAATGTATACTTGCCTTTGAGACATCGAGGAACGAACGGAAAAAGGGGTATGAGATTGGTAGGTCCAAGAACGCGCTTCCGGCACCTAAACGATTCGCAAGGAATATGATAATCAATTATCCATATTCAAATCACACGAAGAAACCCCCGAAACACGTCTACGATTCATAAAGATATACGGATAATCAACTAGAGGTTGGAAAATCGTCCAAACCTCACAAGTCCAAACACGACATAATTCAACCCGAAAAATCGGAAGAAAACACTCATACGGTATAGATATATCAAAATATCAAGGTTCTCAAGCTTCAATCGGATAAAACGGACGAATCTACGAAAATCCCCAAAAACCAACACAAAATCAAAGTGTTCTTGAATAATATTTCAATAATCCGATGAATACCCAATCATGTCCATAATCACGCATATATCACCTCATACACCATGATTTTAACATCCAAAACGTCAAAACCCACACAAAATCGAGAAGTTAAGATGTCAAAGAAATTACCTCTTGAATATTCAAGCGCTATGATCCAAGGAATACGCGATAGATCGACTATCCGGGCTTCCCAACCGATTGGAAGTGGTAAATCTTCAACACCCAAGTGATAGCTATGAAAAGAGCTCCTCCCTCAACTCTCTCTCTCTCTCGCGATGGAAGAAGAAATGGAGGAAAATGGCTGAAATCTCGCTTAAAAAGCCGAATTATGCAGTTGACCGCATTGTGTGCCGCGGCTCAGCATAGGTGTGCCGCGGCACAGGCCTAGAAATTGTTCCTGTGTTTCGGAAAGGTGTGCTCAGCTCAGGTGTGCCGCGGCACCGAGTACAGGCGGGTTTTGGCTGAGGATGCAACACCAGTGTGCCGCGGCTCAGCGTAGGTGTGCTGCGGCAATGACTCGGCAGTGTGCCGCGGCTCAGCTCATGTGTGCCGCGGCTCAGCTCATGTGTGCCGCGGCACCGGGTACAGCCTGCTCGGCCAAATATAGGAAATGTGTGTGCCGCGGCGCACACTCCTTGTGCCGCGGCTCACACCCCCTTCGGGTCCTAAAATGATGAAAATTGACCCGGAAAGAGAATAAAAGCAATATGATTCAATGTCTGGGCAACAATAACATGAAAATAGAAGTACGGAAACCCCAAAACGGTGGTTCCAAGCAATGATTACAAGGGTTCGCTCAACAAATCACGATCCGAAGAATATGAAAGGTTTGAAATGACATGACTTCCGACCGGGTATTACATTTTATGCTTACAGTATGTTGAGAGGCGGACGTGGACGTGGTCGCGGTCGTGGACGCGGACAAAGAAATGCTGAAAGGGAAGCGTCGCCTTCTAATCAGGCCAGTCATAGCTCAGGCGAGCCGCAACAATCTATTAATAACGAACCGGAACCTGCTGTACCAGAGATCCTTCGTCAAGTGGTGAACCAGATGACTCAGTTCGCCTAAGTCGTGGACCGAATTCAAGTGGCGGTGGGACTACAGCAGGGAGAGAGACAGCAAGGGATCCCAAACATGGGAAATTGAGGTGACCGGTGGCTGCAAGAGGTGGCGAAGATGAAACCACCCAAATTCGACGGTATTTCTGAGACTCCCACCTGTGACCATTGGTTGAAGGAACTGGAGAAAATCTTTGCCGGAATTAACAGCCCAGATGACCGGAGAGCCCCTATCGCGCAATACTTTCTGATAGGGGAAGCGTCCGAATGGTGGGAAGCCATCCGGCCTGTAGACCATGATGCTGATTGGACAGAGTTTAAATTGATGATGGAAGCTCAGTACTGCCCACGTCCGGTGAGGGAAGCCAAGGTTCGGGAGTTTTTCTCCGCTCAGCCTTCAGATGTTCCGATATCGCAGGCAATTAAGATGTTTAACCAACAACTGGCATTTGTCCGACATCTGGTCAGAACAGATGCAGAGATGATGATCCATTTCGATATGAGGATGAAACCAGAAATCCAGAGGTACATGTCCGGTTTTGAATGTACCACACTCCGTCAATACCAGGATAAGGCGTTGGCGTATGATATTAAGGAAGCAGCTATGGAGAAATTTTCGGAATCTAAGAAACAGAAAGTCTCTGGTACTTTTACAGAGCACAAGAACAGCGGTCTCCGTAAGGCCCAGTCATCCTTTCACTCTTTCAAGAAACCTCCGCACCCAGTTAGGAGCGGAAAGAACTTCGGAGCGACATCAACTATTACTGATGTTACCAGGAAATGCTTTAACTGCGCCCAGACGGGGCACTATCGAAGGAATTGCCCCCTACCTGCCGTGACTTGTTTTGATTGTGGACGAGAGGGACATCGGGCAGTGTTTTGTGAAGAGGCTGCAAAGTCTTTTAGAGCCCGTACACCACAGCCAGTCCAGAAGGAAGCCAGTATCCAACAGACGCAGTAAAGTGTTCAGATGCCTCAGAATTTTGGCCGCGGACGAGGCAGAGGACAATGGGACCGAAAGGGGACATCGAGTGCCGGATCTGTTCCCCCACGTTTGTACGAGATGAGGAGGACAGACGATAAGGATGCTGCTGTCGCATCAGGTACTGTCCAGATCCTTTCCCAGCCAGTTAGCGTTTTATTCGATACAGGAGCTACGCATTCTTTTATATCTTTGTCTTGTGTAAATCATTGGAATATTTCCGGTTTTCATACTTGTGAACCTTATGTTGTTGGTTTACCGAGTGGAGAGAGGATTGTCGGGAACTTAGAAACTAGAAATTTCCCTGTATCATTTAGAGGCAGAGAGTGGCTCTCAAATCTGATCGTGATAGAAATGCAAGGAGACGACCTGATACTCGGAGACGATTGGCTTAATCGATATGGAGAAATTGTAAACTACCGAAGGAGGAATATCTCGCTGATCGCTGACGATGGTTCCGAAATTCTGTTTGAGGGATGGAACCGGCACTCAGAAAATTGATCAAAGCGATGAAAGTCACAAATTGTTGAAACAAGGTCAGATATCGGATACTGGTGCTATGCAATGAAGAAAGAAGACGAAATTGTGGAACTTTCATCCATTCCTGTTGTGAACGAATTTCCAGATGTATTTCCTGACGAGTTACCTGGACTACCTCCACGAAGGGATGTAGAATTTACTATTGAGCTGGAACCCGGAGCTACACCAATTTCTAAGGCGCCGTATCGTATGGCACCTACTGAGATGTACGAACTGAAGAAGCAACTGGATGAGTTACTGGACAAAGGCTATATTCAGCCAAGCATTTCACCACGGGAGCGCCGCTTCTTTTGTCCGAAAGAAGGATGGATCGCCCATTTGTGTATTGACTATCGAGAGTGAACAAGATGATGATTAAGAACAAGTATCCGTTGCCGCATTGATGATCTGTTTGACCGATTGCAAGGGGCAATGTATTTTCTAGAATCGATCGAGATCGGGTATCATCACCGAGGATTAAGGAATCGATGTTCAAATCGGCGTAACTCGCTACGGACATTATGAGTTTGTAGTGATGCCGTTTGGTCTCACTAACGCACCTGCTGTATTTATGCAATTGATGAACCGAGTGTTCATCCAATTTTTGGATAAATTTGTGGTCGTGTTCATTGATGACATTCTGGTGTATTCTAAGAGCTCGGAAGAACATGCGCAGCATTTGCGGATTGTATTGGAACTTTTGAGAAGCGAGCAATTGTACGCCAAACTTTCTAAGTGTGAATTCTGGATAAAGGAAGTAATGTTCCTTGACCATGTGGTGTCATCTAAAGGAGTCTGAGTAGATCCTCAGAAGATCGAAGCAATTATGGATTGGAAGCCTCCAAAGAACGTGAAAGAAGTCCGAAGCTTCTTAGGACTTGCTGGATATTATCGTCGATTCGTGGAAGGGTTTTCTAAAATCTCCCGCCCACTTACTCGAATCCTGCAGAAAACTCAACAGTTTGAGTGGAATGAGTTGTGTCAGGTTAGATTTGATGAATTGAAGAAGAGATTGACGACGGCACCGATTCTATCACTTCCACAGGGAACTGGAGGATTTATAGTTTACAGTGATGCTTCGAACCAAGGGCTCGGATGCGTATTGATGCAGAATGATAAGGTGATCGCTTATGCGTCGCGACAGCTGAAACCTTATGAAGTGAATTACCCAACACATGATTTGGAGCTATCAGCAGTAGTTTTTTCTTTGAAGATCTGGAGGCATTATCTGTACGGGACTCACTGTCAGATCTTTACGGATCACAAGAGTCTCAAATACATCTTCAGTCAGAAGGAGTTGAACATGCGGCAAAGAAGATGGTTAGAGCTGATCAAGGACTATGACCTGGAGATTTTGTATCATCCAGGCAAAGCGAACGTAGTGGCCGATGCACTCAGCCACAAGCCTGTTTCTATTCAGATGCTGGAGACTCTGACCTCCCAACTTAGTCTTCAATGAGAGATGATTCTATAAGGAATTGAAGTGTGGTTACAAAGAGTCCAAGGACAACTGTGCGTGATGGAAATAACTTCATCATTAACCGAAGAAATCAAATCTAGACAGGCAGATGATCCTCTGATGATTCGGTTACGTGATGAAGTGATCAAGGGAAAGGCCCCCGGATTCACATGATAATGGAGTTTTGAGATTTCAGAACCGACTCTGCATTCCCGATGTCGATGTTCTGAAACAGACAATTATGAAGGAAGCTCACAGTTCACCCTATTCTATCCACCCAGGCACCAGTAAGATGTATAAGGACTTGAAGCAAGATTTCTGGTGGGGCAATATGAAGAAAGATGTAGCGGACTATGTTTCGAAATGCTTGAATTGTCAGCAGGTTAAGATCGAGCATCAACGGCCTGCCGGAATGTTGAAGCCACTCCCGATTCCTGAATGGAAGTGGGAGGACATATCGATGGAATTTATCACTAGTATGCCTAGAACCAGGACGGGAATGAACATGATTTGGGTGGTAGTTGATCGTTTAACCAAATCAGCTCATTTTCTGGGCATTAAGGACACGTGGGGACTAGAGAGGTTGGCACGAGTATTTATTTCGGAGATAGTTCGATTGCATGGTACGCCGAAAACCATTGTTTCTGATCAAGACGGCCGTTTTGTGTCTCATTTTTGGAAAGCAGTTCATAAGGCCTTGGGGACCGAATTGAACTTCAGTACAGCTTATCACCCGCAGATTGACGGACAATCCGAGAGGACCATTCAAACGGTGGAAGATATGCTGAGGGCCTGTGCCTTAGACTGGTCAACTGATTGGGAAGTTCATCTACCGTTGATTGAATTTACCTACAACAATAGTTGGCATGCTTCCATTAAGATGGCACCGTTTGAGGCATTATACGGGAGGAGATGTAGATCGCCCCTATGTTGGGACGATTCATCAGACTTAATCGGGACAGAACCAAAGTTGATCGTGCAGACTCGAGAAAAGATAGCCTTGATTCGTGAAAGGCTATTGACCGCCCAGAGTCGCCAGAAATCTTACGCAGACGTACGTCGTCGCCCATTGGAGTTCAGTACTGGAGACAACGTACTTTTGAAGGTTTCTCCTACTCGGGGAATCTTTCGTTTCGGAAGGAAAGGAAAGCTGAGTCCGAGATATATCGGACCATTTGAGATGCTTGAGAGAGTTGGGGAGTTGGCATACCGACTGGCATTGCCGCCGTCATTGTGCCATGTTCATAACGTGTTCCACGTATCCCGGTTACGGAAGTATATACCAGATCCCAGTCATATCATTGATTTCGGTGAGATCGAAGTCGCGCAGGATGGGACGTTTGAAGAAAGACCGGTCAAGATACTCGAGAGTCGAGTTAAGCAGTTGAGGAACAAACCAATCGTTTTGCTCAAAGTTCAATGGTCACGTCACGGAATGGAAGAAGCCACATGGGAAACGGAAACTGGTATGAAGTCCAGATATCCCGAGTTATTTTCGTCTTGAGTTTCGGGACGAAACTCCTTTTTAGTAGGAGAGTATGTAATATCCGGATTTATTACTGTGTATTTTACCTGTATTCGAACCCTGTATTATTCAGAATTATAATCGTGATGATTGGAGTATGATATTTCTTACGTTGATATCTTTGTACATAAGTATAGCAACATGCAAAATTTCTCATGCAAACTCGTGATAGCGCACGCTAAGAATGTAGCTTAACGCGCGCTATCGAGCTACTACTAGCGCACGCTATGTATGTAGAAGTTGCGTGCGCTAAGCACTCAATTATTGAGCGGGACGGCTAGCACATGCGCCAGCCGGGACACGGGTCCGGATAAGATTCCCGCGGACGAACCTGGACAGTTTTGAAGTCAACTCTTATTAGCGCGCGCTAAGGAATGCTTAGTAGCGTGCGCTAATTAGCTAAAGTGCAGAATATTATAAATGAGACAGCAACCCATTTTGGCTTACATTTCATTCGTCCATTCTTCATTCTTGAGAGGCCAGAGAGCTATAATAATCCTTCTACACACTTAGAACACATCTTATTGATCCTCGTATATTGGTTATCACTTGTGAGTGATCATTGAAGTGGAATAGCACCTTGGAGTGGCATACAACCAACTGGAGTCAGATTCTACCTTACGGTTCAGTGATGTTCGTCATATTAAGGTATGTTCAACCTATCTCCAGACTTAGAGTTGGATTCTAAAGAATTAGCTGATCATGTTAACAAGATATTGATTTTTCATTAGTGAATTATTCAACATGCATCATGTTTGGAATATAGAGATGGTTATGCCTCAAGTACCTTGATTATGAACATCATGATTCGAATCTTATTACAATGAACAAGTAGAGGAAGCTTCTATCATTGGTAATCCAAATCTAGTAGATGACTTCATAGCAATCATGGACTTGACTTTAACATCATTATTGTTAGATGAATCTAAGGGATTAATCATGGAAGGATTTATCTAGTATAGATGGAATGTTAAACAACTACAGTATGATAATTTTGATTGATATAAAGGTTTCGATATCAACCGTTAAGCCTTTCGAATTGTCGTATGAAGATTGTAGTCTAAATGGGAGATGGTTTCATAATAGTATACATATCCTTGAATCCGAAGTTGTTGTTATCCGTTAGATCATTCATAGCTGAATGAACATGATATTCATGGAGGTAACATGAACTAACACTGAGGATTTCATTTGGTTTGATCATGTTTAGGTCCATCTACTGCCCAGCAGTAAACTGCCATGCACAGATAGCACACGCTAAGCTATGTAGATTAACGTGCGCTATCGAGCACGAGTTAGCGTACGCTACGTTTGGTACGTAACGTACGCTAGACCATCAGACGAGTCAGTCGACTGATCAGTGAAGTAATGACCATGCATAGTTAGCGTACGCTAGGCTTTGTTGTTTGTGTGTGCTATCGAGCAGACTTAATGCACGCTACACAGAGTACTTAGCGTGCGCTAAGCAGTTCAGGCAGATTGCATTTTATGAACTTTTGGCCGTAAATCGAATTGTTAAACATTCGTACGACATGAGATAAATCCTATATCATTTCTTTTGTTAAGGTTTGATCTTGTTACGTGATTAATTGAGGAGGACGACCTTCGAGTGTTTGTTTTCGTGGAAGTATTGTTCTTATCTTCAAATCGAGGCAAGTACCTTAATTGTTTTATGTATTGATGTTATACATATTGTCGTGCATGTATGTCGTTGTTGTATGTCCACCTCGTGTTGGTCCGACGGGATCATCGGGGGATCTATGCTAGCGTGCGCTGGATCATCGAACGGGTTTTTCCACCACGGGTTGGTCTGACGGGATCATCGTGGGTTCTAGGCAGTGAACGCTGGATCGTCGGAATTACCATGTGTATGTTATGATATCATGTTGTGATTATCAGTTGTGTATGTTATGTTTGAGTTTCTCGCAGGAGAAGACTCGTTTGACATTTTATCATTTACGTTATTATTATTATTCTGCGTGTGACGTTGAATAATATGTTGTGGTACTTGTACTTGTAACACCCCAATTCACAACTGGGACATTACACGCCGTAGAACCCTCGTGAGGTCTACCAGGCTAACGCATGACATATAAACCACAATGTAATCCCGAATGATGCACTCAAAAGTAAATAAGGTCGTGGCCTCGGCCAAAACATTTTTAACGTAATACATGAACAGAAGCTAAATACCGATTTATTGCCCACGCAGGGGACTTAAACCAAGTTTCAAAATAGACAGTCTAACTTCAATACTCGACCATGCAATGACAAAACATAAAAAAAATGCAAACTCGAGCCACATCAATAAGCCAGCCCATCCTTTGCGTGCGTGTCCCGTGCGTGCTCCTCAGCCCTCCCGGTACCTGAAATGCATAAGATGCATTTCCCCCATTTAAGGGGTTAGCATTCGAATAGCTAGTGCAAGTACACAATTACACAACATTATATACAAAAACGGTTTTACGAAATCATCTCAATCAGAAATCATTTGCCATAAATATTCCGGAATACTACATTGGCAATCAAATCAGTTTCAATCATCACGATATCACAAAATCACAACTGGTATCCCGTGGCCGTACCCCTTAGTATCGACCCCCAGACATCCCGTCGAACACTCCGGGTGGGATACCACTTCCGCGGCCGTACCCCTTAGTATCGACCCCGGACATCCCGCCGACACCCGGTGGAAGTTCAATCACACACGCACCCAAGTCCACTTCCGCGGCCGTACCCCTTAGTATCGACCCCCAGACATCCCGTCGGACACTCCGGGTGGAAGGAACACAACTCACGCACCCAAAAATCACCATTCATCATTCATTTCGAAAATCACCACATACATAACGGAATGTAATACATGTACTTGCCTTGAACACGATGAAGCAAGGGAAACAACGAAGGAATAGGTTTTGGTCCGAATAATCCTCCCAAATTCGATCCTAACACAATAACGGTATACAACAAGTCTCAATAATGCGGAAAGGTAAGAATTAATCCTAGTTCTACCCGTTGGGACAATTCATCGGACACCAAGAGTGCATAAGGAAATGAAATCGGTCAACGATGTAACAACGGGATTTCATTCCAACCAATAACAATAAAACCAAAGGTCACGTGAATACTATCAAAATCTAATAACAACATCGGTTAATTCGAATCAAAACACAAGATCACCACCAAACCCTCCCCAAAAACATACTAGGGTTAAAGGAGTTTTTACCTCTTGAAGATTCAAGCCCTATAATCCGAAGAACACGTGCTAGATCCACAATCCGAGCTACACGATCGAAGGAAGATGAAGAAAAACACACAACCAAATGGTAGATGGAGAAAATCCCCTTGTCAACCCTCTCTCTCTCGGAAGGAAGGAAGAAATGAACTGCATCCGCTGAAAAAAAACGCTGATATAGCGCTGACCGCATTGTGTGCCGCGGCTCAGATAAACTGTGCCGCGGCACAGGGCCAAAAATTGCGCCCAGTGATCGGCTGACCGCTCGTTGTGCCGCGGCTCATTCGAAGTGTGCCGCGGCTCAGACTCGGCATGTGCCGCGGCCCTTCCGGGATCGTGCCACGGCACGCGCATGCAGAGGTTTTGGCCGGCAAGTGCCACACGGTGTGCATGGCGGACAAGTGTGTCGCGGCACTGACTCGGCTATGTGCCGCGGCGCACAACCCTTGTGCCGCGGCACACGGTACAGCCTGCTCGGCCAACAACTGGGTGATGTGTGTTCCGCGGTGCACAATCCTTGTGCCGCGGCCCACACCCCCCCTCGGGTCCCAAAATGACGAAAAATGATCCGGAAAGAGAATAAAAGCAATAGGAATCGATATTTGGGCAACAATAACACGAAATGGAAGTACGGAACCCCAAAACGATCTGAGGTACACAACCAAAGTCGAACAAGGAACAAATTCCCTAAATTTCTAGGAAATTACAAAAACGGCCCAAGCATCCGAAAATCACGACACAACGTCGGATTAACAATCTGAAACTCACAACATGCTCTACTCAATCATACGAACTCATAGAAGTAAGAAAATGACGAAATCAAACGAGTTTAACGAGAATCGAATACACATGAGACAAAATATAACACAAGATGAAATTAAGTAAAAACATCATCGAGACCCGTCTAAGCGGAGAAACTCCAAGAACAAAATAGGTTCAGAATTACAAAACAGTGCCAAGCGAGTTATCCGAAACGAATATACACTAAAAATAGAAATTACTAAAAATAGAAAACACGGATATTACATTATGTCCCCCTAAAAATAAGCTTCGTCCCGAAACTTACAACACGAATAGCTCGGGGTATCTCGACCTCATACTCTCCTCCGTTTCCCACGTGGCTTCCTCGGATCCATGCCTCGACCACTGCACTTTGACCAAAGGAATGGTTTTGTGCCTGAGTTGCTTCACTCGACGCTCTAAGATCTGAATCGGCCTCTCCTCGAAGGTAATGTCGGGTCCCAACTCGATCTCTCCAAAATCAATAATATGGCTAGGGTCCGATACGTACTTCCTAAGCTGGGAAACATGAAATACGTTATGCACGTGGCTCAGGGACGGCGGCAAGCCTAACTGATACGCAAGCTCTCCAACTCTATCTAAAATATCGAACAGTCCAATAAATCTCGGACTAAGTTTACCCTTCCGACCGAAGCGGTAAACTCCCCGTGTCGGCGATACCTTAAGCAACACATGGTTTCCTACCTCAAACTCCAACGACCGGCGATGTGTATCGGCATAAGACTTCTGCCGACTCTGGGCCGTCAATAATCTATCGCGAATCAGGCCAACCTTCTCTCTCGTCTCAACTATCATGTCGGGCTCGGTACCAATCAGCTCGGACGCATCGTTCCAACACAACGGCGATCTACACCTTCTCCCATATAATGCCTCAAATGGTGCCATTTTAATCGAGGCGTGCCAACTATTGCTGTACGTGAACTCGATTAACGGCAAATGCGACTCCCAATCATCCCTCCAATCTAAGGCACAGGCCCTCAACATATCCTCCAACGTCTGGATCGTCCGCTCGATCGTCCGTCGCCCGAGGGTGGTAAGACGATCGAGTCTCAACTCAGTCCCCAAAGCTCGATGAACGGCCTGCCAAAAATGTGATATGAATCGGCCATCACGATCCGAAACAATACTCTTAGGGGTCCCATGTAATCTCACGATTTCCGCAACAAACACTCGTGCAAGCCTCTCCGGCCCCCAAGTGTCCTTAATACTTAGAAAATGAGCTGATTTGGTTAGTCGATCAACAACGACCCAAATCATGTTCATTCCCGTCCGAGTCTTAGGCATACCGGTAATGAAATCCATAGAAATATCCTCCCATTTCCACTCCGGGATAGGAAGTGGTCGTAACAGCCCCGCGGGTCGCTGATGCCCGATCTTAACCTTCTGACAGGTCAGACACCTCGACACAAACTCGCTAACGTCTGTCTTCAAATTACTCCACCAGTAGTTGCTCCTCACATCCTTGTACATTTTACTCGTACCAGGATGTATGGAGTAAGGTGTAGCATGAGCTTCACTCAAGATCTTCTGTCTCAGCTAAATATCACTCGGTACGCAAAGTCTGCCGCGAAACCTCAGAACGCCATCATCCTGAACCACAAACCCAGGGGCTTTCCCCTTCCTCACATCCTCCCTCAACTGGACCAAACACAGATCATCATACTGTTTCGCCTTGATATCATCAGTCAAGGACGAAGTGATCTCTAACGCACATAACTGGCCCTGAACTCTCTGAACCCAAACCTCAATATTCTGACGGATGAAAACTCGCTGGATCCTACTCTGCGGTGTAAGTACCTCTAACATCTGCAAAGCCACCGCTGGCTCAACGCATCAGCCACTACGTTGGCCTTACCCGGATGGTAAAGTATCTCGAGGTCGTAATCTTTAATTAGCTCTAACCACCTACGCTGCCTCATGTTCAACTCTTTCTGGCTGAAGATGTACTTCAGGCTCTTGTGGTCCGTAAAAATCTTACACGACGACCCATAGAGATAATGCCTCCATATCTTTAAGGCGAAAACGACCGCAACTAACTCCAAATCATGCGTGGGATAATTTACCTCGTAAGGTTTCAATTGGCGGGACGCATAAGCAATCACTCTGTCTCTCTGCATTAAAACACATCCTAGACCAAGGCCCGAAGCATCACTATACACTACGAAATCCTCGTTCCCCTGAGACAATGCTAAAATGGGTGCGGTAGTCAGACGTCTCTTTAACTCGTCAAAGCTGTCCTGCCTGTCTGCAGTCCACTCGAATTTCTGAGTTTTCTGGAGCAACTGAGTGAGTGGTCTAGCGATCTTGGAAAATCCCTCAACGAATCTACGGTAATAGCCGGCAAGACCCAGAAAACTTCTCACCTCCTTCACATTCTTAGGCGGCTCCCAAGCCATCACTGCCTCTATCTTCTGCGGATCTACCCGAACTCCCTCTGCTGAAATCACATGCCCGAGGAATGTCACTTCCTCGAGCCAAAACTCACGCTTAGAGAACTTCGCGTACAACTGCTCAGCCCTCAAAGTGTCTAATACAATCCGGAGATGTAAGGCGTGCTCCTCCCGACTCCGTGAATAGATAAGAATGTCGTCGATAAAAACGACTACGAATTTGTCCAGATACTCAATAAAAACCTTGTTCATCAACTGCATGAACACTGCTGGGGCATTGGTTAGCCCGAAAGGCATAACCACAAACTCGTAATGGCCATATCTCGTCCGAAAGGTAGCTTTCGGAATATCGACGTCCCGAATCCTCAACTGGTAGTAGCCCGATCGCAAATCAATCTTCGAAAAGACTGTCGCCCCCTGAAGCTGATCAAACAAATCATCAATCCTGGGCAAAGGGTATTTATTTTTGATGGTCAGCTTGTTTAATTCTCGATAATCGATGCATAAACGAAGCGACCCATCTTTATTCTTAACGAAAAGTACGGGCGCACCCCAAGGCGATGCGCTCGGTCGAATATACCCTTTATCTAACAATTCTCCCAACTGGTTCTTCAACTCTAACATCTCCGACGGTGCCATACGGTATGGTGCTCGAGAAATAGGGGCTGCATTCGGCTCAAGATCGATAGGGAACTCCACCTCTCGCTGCGGTGGTAACCGCGGCAAGTCGTCTGGTAAAACATCGGGATACTCACTAACCACTGGAATTGACGACATGTCAACTCCACCATCTTCCGCCTTCAGAGCATAACACCAGTAGCCGACACAACCCTGGTTCAGAAGTTTCATCGCCTTCAAGGCGCTAATCACGCTCCCCGATCTACCCGGCTTACAGCCGACGAGAGTATGCTCGGTGCCATCCTCGGCCACGATCGAGATAGTACGAGTCCGATAGTTCATGATAGCACCGTGACGCTCTAACCAATCGTCCCCGAGGATTAAATCCTCACCCTTGAGGTCGATAACAATGAGGTTCGAGGGCCAGTCTCGGCTCCCGATCCTCACGGGGCAATCCCTAACTTCCCGGTCCCCAACCATACGATCCCCGCTAGGCGTACCCACCACAAATGGTTCACACTCAAACAAGTAGTTAAAGCCAATACGATTCACACAATCCGATGCAATAAAGGAATGGGTAGCACCCGAATCAAAAAGCACGGAAACTGGATGAGTAAGGATCTGAGTGGTACCTCACGCCACCGGAATGTCCGCCTCCTCCATGCGCCTCATCTGGTACAATCGGGGGTGAACTGAACCCGAACTCGAGGCTGCGCGGCGATCCGGCTGTCCCCGACCTCTACCGCGACCCGAACCCTGCGGAACCTGAGTAGCTGGAGTATTGTGATCCCTCTGATCGGTAGTGGTAGTCGGAACTCTAGCGGCCCTGGTGGCTCTCTCACAATGAGTCACCCGATGCCCGGTCTGCCCGCAAGTGTAGCAAGTAACTGGAGGAAAAGGACAATCCTTCATCAAATGCTCATATTGGTTGCAGTTAAAACAAACGCTGCCACCAGAAGCAACGGACTGAACTGAACGGTTACTCTGAGATCCACCGGCCTGATGGAACGGCCTCTTCCCCGGTATGGGAGCAGAACGAGACCTCGAAAACTGACCACCCTTCCCGGTCGAGATTCCACCAGTAGTTTTCTTCTTCTTAGCTTCCGAAACGGACTCTGATTCCGGAACCGCCATCTCGATCGCTAGGGCACGATCCTGGTATTCCTTCAAAGTGGCACACATGAGCGGTGCCATACTCTGCCTAATATGCGGCTTCATTCGCATATTGAAGTAACGGATTTTATCAGCCTCCGTTCTTACTTGATCTCTTACAAAACCCAACTGCTGATTGTAAGAAATGATGGCCTGAGAAATTGGCACATCCTGAGGTGTAGCGGTGAAGAATTCCACAATTCTGCGCTCCTTGACTGGCGGCGGACAATACTCTGCTTCCATAGCAGCCTTGAATTCCTCCCAAGTAGCTCGACGGTCTCTGGGCACAACGGCCTCCCACCATTCCGCAGCTTCCTTATCCAGGAGGTACTGGGCAATATGTACCAGCCTGTCTTCAGGACAAGCTACGGCATCAAAGGTCCTGGACAACTGAAAGAGCCAATTCTCCCAACCGAGGGAGTCAGAGGATCCGGAGAAACGAGGAGGGTGCATCTTAGTCACCGTCTGAAGCCACTTACTAGCCTCCTCTTCCGGTGTTGGGGGCGGATTCTGGCGTCCACCCTGAGCTATCTGAGTAAGTTAGGCTACCAACTGCTGAAGTACGGCAGTAGCCCCGGCGTCGGCATTATTACCCGACGGCACTGAGTGAGAGGCTGAGTCCGCAGAGGACTGAGAAAGTGAGCCCTCCTCATTATCAGCACCCCGACCACGGCCTCGGCCGCGTCCCCTAGCCGGTCTACCACGACCTCTCAACATACTGAAGGAAAAAAATAAGAAAAGAACAAGATCAGAAAGATTCACAATTCACAAAGTTGGTAACACAAGTCACGATTCCGAACAGCGCAAGAAAACGAATTACAGAAATATAAGAGTTCGAGGAGACTTACAGCCACGGGTCGCACGAAAAGACGGTAGCATGATGATATTAGCCTCAACGACTGACTCTAATGACGCAACCGATGCACTCCAAAATTCACCGACAGCCTAGGTATTCAAAACCTAAGCTCTGATACCATAAATGTAGCACCCCAATTCACAACTGGGACATTACACGCCGTAGAACCCTCGTGAGGTCTACCAGGCTAACGCATGACATATAAACCACAATGTAATCCCGAATGATGCACTCAAAAGTAAATAAGGCTGTGGCCTCGGCCAAAACATTTTTAACGTAATACATGAACAGAAGTTAAATACCAATTTATTGCCCACGCAGGGGACTTAAACCAAGTTTCAAAATAGACAGTCTAACTTCAATACTCGACCATGCAATGACAAAACATAAAAAAAATGCAAACTCGAGCCACATCATCAAGCCAGCCCATCCTTTGCGTGCGTGTCCCGTGCCTGCTCCTCAGCCCTCCCGGTACCTGAAATGCATAAGATGCATTTCCCCCATTTAAGGGGTTAGCATTCGAATAGCTAGTGCAAGTACACAATTACACAACATTATATACAAAAACGGTTTTACAAAATCATCTCAATCAGAAATCATTTGCCATAAATATTCCGGAATACTACATTGGCAATCAAATCAGTTTCCAATCATCACGATATCACAAAATCACAACTGGTATCCCGTGGCCGTACCCCTTAGTATCGACCCCAAGACATCCCGTCGAACGCTCCGGGTGGGAAACCACTTCCGCGGTCGTACCCCTTAGTATCGACCCCCAGACATCCCGTCGGACACTCCGGGTGGAAGTTCAATCACACACGCACCCAAGTCCACTTCCGCGGCCGTACCCCTTAGTATCGACCCCCAGACATCCCGTCGGACACTCCGGGTGGAAGGAACACAACTCACGCACCCAAAAATCACCATTCATAATTTATTTCGAAAATCACCACATACATAACGGAATGTAATACATGTACTTGCCTTGAACACGATGAAGCAAGGGAAACAACGAAGGAATATGTTTTGGTCCGAACAATCCTCCCAAATTCGATCCTAACACAATAACGGTATACAACAAGTCTCAATAATGCGGAAAGGTAAGAATTAATCCTAGTTCTACCCGTTGGGACAATTCATCGGACACCAAGAGTGCATAAGGAAATGAAATCGGTCAACGGTGTAACAACGGGATTTCATCCTAACCAATAACAAGAAAACCAAGGGTCACGTGAATACTATCAAAATCTAATAACAACATCGGTTAATTCGAATCAAAACACAAGATCACCACCAAACCCTCCCCAAAAACATACTAGGGTTAAAGGAGTTCTTACCTCTTGAAGATTCAAGCCCTATAATCCGAAGAACACGTGCTAGATCCACAATCCGAGCTACACGATCGAAGGAAGATGAAGAAAAACACACAACCAAATGGTAGATGGAGAAAATCCCCCTCTCAACCCTCTCTCTCTCGCGTACGGTGGAAGGAAGGAAGAAATGAACTGCATCCGCTGAAAAAAAACGCTGATATAGCGCTGACCGCATTGTGTGCCGCGGCTCAGATAAACTGTGCCGCGGCACAGGGCCAAAAATTGCGCCCAGTGATCGGCTGACCGCTCGTTGTGCCGCGGCTCATTCGAAGTGTGCCGCGGCTCAGACTCGGCATGTGCCGCGGCCCTACCGGACTGTGCCGCGGCACTCGGTACAGTAGGTTTTGGCCGGCAAGTGCCACACGGGTGTGCCGCGGCCCGGACAAGTGTGCCGCGGCACTGACTCGGCTATGTGCCGTGGCGCACAATCCTTGTGCCGCGGCACACGGTACAGCCTGCTCGGCCAACAACTGGGTGATGTGTGTGCCGCGGCGCACAATCCTTGTGCTGCGGCCCACACCCCCCCTCGGGTCCCAAAATGACGAAAAATGATCCGGAAAGAGAATAAAAGCAATAGGAATCGATATTTGGGCAACAATAACACGAAATGGAAGTACGGAACCCCAAAACGATCTGAGGTACACAACCAAAGTCGAACAAGGAACAAATTCCCTAAATTTTTAGGAAATTACATTAACGGACCAAGCATCCTAAAATCACGACACAACGTCGGATTAACAATCTGAAACTCACAACATGCTCTACTCAATCATACGAACTCATAGAAGTAAGAAAATGACGAAATCAAACGAGTTTAATGAGACAAAATATAACACAAGATGAAATTACGTAAAAACATCATCGAGACCCGTCTAAGCGGAGAAACTCCAAGAACAAAATAGGTTCAGAATTCCAAAACAGTGCCAAGCGAGTTATCCGAAACGAATATACACTAAAAATAGAAATTACTAAAAATAGAAAACACGAATATGACAGTACTAGCATCGTTGTGCTAACCCCTTCGGGGGTGAACATTTGGTTTATGTTCAGGATCCAGGAGAGCGGGAAAACAACCACTGGAGCTGCATGACGACGAGGGTGCAGAGTGATGTTCCGGCCGGGTTTATTTGTCTGTTGTTTATTGGTTATTTCAATAAGTACTCGAGTACGAAGTCATTTATGATGAAATTGAATTTGGTGATGTATTATTAAGTTCCTGTTGAACAATTGCACTTTCAGTATTTGGTGAGAACTGTTGTATCTTAATTCTGATATTTCCATTCGTTAGTATTTCTTAATGTCTGTTCAATTCTCCAGCCTTGTAAATCCTTATGTAAAGGATTTACGGCGCTGTAATATTCCTGAATATATTGGGGATGTTATAGTTTCAAGGGGCGGTCCCGACAGATAGTGAACAACAGTGCACGATGCATGTCATTGTGCGGCTCCTAGAATGCTTCAGAGCAGAAGATACTTGTAGGATACTTGTATGATATTCAAGACCCTGATATCAAATGAAATCTCATTTTTGAATCCTCATTTGAACCTTTTGGAATAATTGTATTAGTAAGAAAATCAAGGGGTCAAACTGTTAGGAATATGCCCTCGAATGCCACTCAGGGGATGAGAGAGTAAGGGCATTGTTCTTATAATTATGGAATAATTAATAAAAACGCAATATGATTCATTCACTGTTTATTGTATTTCAATTGCATTCTTGACTTGGTAAACATTGAAGTGAAGTCCATGTAAATAAATCGAACATTCCATTCTCGTTATGGGATAAGAGAAAATGCACTGGAAGTGTTTAAAGTTTATTTACGTAAATTGTTCGCAAGTCAATAAACTTAAAATGGGCATTAAGTTTTAATACGACTTGTATAACTGATGCTAGGACGTGTGCACGTCTTGATAGCATAGTTATAAGTATATTGGTGGGGCCAGTATACTCGAACACGACTCATACTCGATCTACCACACGGTATTCACTCTCGGAGAGTCGATGACGAATCGAAAGGTTGTGATAGTATACGTGGACCTTTGACTTGAGGGTTCAAGAGAAGATGTGCCCGTGACGTTTAGTTTGTCATTAGAGTAGTTAGACTCATTTGCTTAATTGCCGAGTCGACCTCAAGTGCGGACTATACGAGCAGTGTAGCGCCTTTACCGTACGCCAAGAAAGGATTCTATCTCCGTTAGTGAGCAGCGAATGTTTTATACGGTTAATGGCAAATAAGATCATAAGTCTTTGGCCAAAGCATTCGATATAGTCGTATTAGATACACTATTAATCGGTCGGTCTTGATTTGCATTAACACATGTATAGAGTTTAGTCAATGTAGAGGGTTTGACTTTACTGCTACTCCGAAGACTTGACCGGATATCCGATGAAGGGTCTATACGTATATAGTATTGATGACATAATGGTTCGGAATGATCCCTTCATTCGTTCTCGCCGGGTTTACAAATGCGGCCCGCTAGTCGGGCTAAGTCTTCCGCACTCATCGTTCCTCCCAATTCCTGCTGAGACGGACCTAAGGAGTCGCGCATTAGAAGCGTTGATGGATAAATGTGAATTTATAATCTCTCTATTAATATTAGATATTGGATATCTAATTATGATTTATTGGATAAATCAAATAGCGGTCTTATGAATTATAATTAAGTTACCGGGTAATTAATTTAATTCATAAATAATATTTCTTAGAGAAATATATTTGTGTTTGATATAATTAATTAATTGGATTAATTAATTTATATAAATACATTGGTAAATAAACGGAGTGTATTTAACGGAGTCGTTTGACGAACGTCCGGTACACGAGCCGAGTGGCTCGGCTCGTTTTCTAGGAAAATCCTACATGGGCCGCCCCCCTCCACATGGCATGATCACCATGCATGTGTTTGTGTTGTGTTGTCATGTTAAATTATTAAGTTGAGATTTGTTGTGTCAAGAATTAACACTCTCCGACCGGCGATCGCCTCAGAGGTCGGGCGACCGAGTCACCGCTGAAAGCGCCAAGGCGTAACCGCGACCGGCGACTGTGCGGCCGAGCCTTAACCCAGCGGACAAGCTACATCGGCCAACCGAAGGTCCCAGGACAAGTCCCGGTGCCGAGCGATCGACCTCAGATACGATCGCCTCTCGGTACTCGGCGACCGACTCCTGGCGACCGACTAGCGGACGATCCTCTCTCGGCATCTGCCGACCGACCCTTGGTGACCGACCATTGCCGACCCTCAGTGACTGGCCGATAGCGACCTCTGATGACCAGTTAGAGACGGCCGCCTCATGTCGATCAGGGCCGATGGCCATCCACTCGGCAAAGGCCGAGCCTCAAGACTAGCACCACGTGCAAGAGCCGAGACAAGATCCGCGAATCTCGGGTCATTGACCACAGCCTGGCGGAATCTTTCCACCAGCCGACAAACCGCCGAAAGTTGTCAGTAGGGCCGCATGTGACAGTGATTCCGCCAAAAGTTGTCAGTAGGATCACATGTGACATTGACTCTGGACACGTGGTGGCTCCTCATTGGACTGCCCAGCTGGCGCCAGCACCTACCTTGGACTTTAGCCCGACAGCCCGGGTGATCGCTCCATTATAATATTGGCCGGCGGACGGTCGCCCCATTATTATAATGGCCGGAAGGCGATCGCCCACCAAAGGACAAGACTCGGCTGCCACTATAAATACAAGGCACCCTGCACTCGGCCAAGGGTCTGCATTATCGCGATTTCAGCACATTGGACCAAGATTTTGGCTCACAAAACACTCCCTGCACTTGCATTCTTGTTCAACTTCCTTGGGATTTCATACATCACAGAAGCAAAACATCAAGCACTTGGCTATCTCCAACTCTTGGCAACAGCTATCATTCGGTCTTACTTCTCCCGGCCTCTCTCATCAGGAAGACGATCGGCGGGGACGAAGAACACCGAGCTTCGCTCAAGAGCCGGATTAACAGAGTCTTTTTACACTCATTGTATTTAGATTTCTCTCATTAATACTTGTATCCACGAATATTTGTATTAATATCATCTCGCGAGAGCATTCAAGCCCGGGCCTAACAAACCCGGCAAATCTTGTATTATTTATCTTCTCTCGGAAGTGCTCCCGCAATTGTTGTTTGTTGTCCGTCTCCAGCAGTATTTAATCTTCGGATAGATATTTTGGGCAACAACAATTGGCGCTAGAGGAAGGGGATCTAACCCTCAAACTTTTATACCTACCGTCCCGAAGAACACTCACTGTTCTCGGGGCAGATACTTGAAGTGACACTCACTGCACTTCAAAGAAATCTTTCAGAAATCATGTCTTCCGCCTCCGCGTCGAAGAAAGCCGCCGGCCCGGCTGCACCCTGCCGTCCCGGGCCTCGAGCCGCAGCCGATGGTGGAAGGCAGCCGCCGCGGTCAGAGACGCTCGATCCCATCCCTGGGCGGCGGCCCGAGCCTCTCGCTCGATCAGCTCCGAACCAAGGAACAGATCGACGAGGTCATGGCCGTCCTACAGGAGCGACGGAGTGCTCTAGACGCGCCTCCTGCTATCACCCCCTCGGCTTCCCGCCGGAAGTCCAAGCGGAAGCTCAAGGCATTATTGGCCGAGCGATCGCCAGGAGGCTCTCGTCCGCATGAAGAGGCGCTCGGCAGCCGGGGCACCTCTGTCTTCGATCGCCTGGGCAGTGACCCGACCTGGAGACCGGGGCAGTCCGGCCCCAGCTACGAGACGACGGAGTTTGAGTCCGTCACCAGGAGCTCGGCCTACCCGACTCCCAGAAGGCAGCCCAGCCGTCTGGCTCCCCCTCGCCAAATTGCCGAGGTCGGCAGCAGCGGAGTCCGGAGATCGGTACACGATCGCCTCGGCTCCCGCTCCCAAAGCCGATCAGCAAGCAGCCGAGCCACGGCGATTGCCGCATTGCAACGTCAGCTCGACGACGTGAAAGCGCTCCTGGAATCCAGGGCAGGCGCCATGAAGACGATCGCCGAGCCAAGCGAGCCGCTCACGATCGACATCGAGCTCGCCCCGGTGCAGCACAAGATCGCTCCTCCTCAAACTCCCGTGTACGAGGGGCGATCGGACCCCCAGGTGCACCTGAGGAAGTTCAACATCTACATGACCGGGTGTGGGGCATCAGACGCGACCCGGTGCCGAATGTTCCCTATGACGCTGGACGACCTCGCCCACCGGTGGTACACCTCATTGCCATCTCGGTCCATTGGCTCCTTTAACGAGCTGGCGCACGTCTTCACGGAGTACTTCGCCACCAGAGTCGTCCGGCCTGAAGGTCGCCTTCGCATGATGCAAATCAAGCAGGGAGAAGAAGAGTCCGACTCGGACTACATCGACCGGGTAGACAGGATCATCCTCAACGGCGAGCCCGTAAGCGATGAGACCGCCCTCTACGTGGTCCTAGGAGGATTTCAGGGTTTTTCGCCTATGTTCAGGCATCTCACGAAGAACCAACCTACAACCTACGCAGCCTTCCGGGCTAGAGCCGCAGATTTTCTGGCCAGGCAAAGGTTCCTTCTTAGCCTGTGAGCAGCGCGATCGGCGCCCGGACGACGATCTCCCGCCCGATCGCCGATATCGACCTACGAATAAAGCGATCGGCAGCCGAGCGACGATCGCCAGTCTTCCAGCCCGATCGCCGATCATCACGCTACATCATCAGCAACCCGGAGGACACGATCGCCATCTACAGTACAGCATTCAACATGATGGACTAAGGCATGAAGATCGCCTCCACCGCACATCATAAAGCCATGGTCCTGGTAGTCGATGGAACCGGCTGCTTCGGCCATGCAAGGTCCCTTTCGGCCGAGATCGCCCGCCCTTCGTTTAAATACGAGGCCGGCGTAGTCTGAGGGCTCTCCAAATTTAATCAGTGGACCCATGCCACAACCCCGTCTCAACGTACACCGTCGAGGTCGGCCATCTCCATGGCTGGCCGAGGTGGAAGCAGAGCTAACAAGCCGCGGGCGTGGAGTTGATTCATCCGACGCTGCCCCGCGCAAGGACTCCTCTAGACCGAGACCGCACGCCCTTCGTTTAAATACGAGGCGAGGCGCAGCCTAACAGAGGACTCTCATAATAAAGTGAGCCACGAGACACTCAATGTCTTCGCGCACCAAGACACGGTCATGGAGTCGGTCCATCGATCTCCGCGACTGTGCACGATTCCTCAAACAAGCGAAACCACCAAGTTTCCGAGGGGGATCGGCCAATGTTGTTTTTTTCAGGTACAAGACCGAAAGATAGCTAGCCAATCGACCATGATAGTCCAAGTCCGAATCCATAGTCAGCTCAGCAAGATCGCCCGTCCTCATCCTTACACGATCGCCAGCAAGAACCACCTCGCCCCATGTATTCAACATAGGAGCAAGCTGGGGGGCAATTGTTGTGTCAAGAATTAACACTCTCCGACCGGCGATCGCCTCAGAGGTCGGGCGACCGAGTCACTGCCGAGCAGCCAAGGCAGAACTGCCGACCAGCAACCAGGCGGCCGAGCCTTAACCCAGCGGACAAGCTACATCGGCCAACCGAAGGTCCCAGGACAAGTCCCGGTGCCGAGCGATCGACCTCAGATACGATCGCCTCTCGGTACTCGGCGACCGACTCCTGGCGACCGACTAGCGGACGATACTCTCTCGGCATCTGCCGACCGACCCTTGGTGACCGACCATTGCCGACCCTCAGTGACTGGCCGATAGCGACCTCTGATGACCAGTTAGAGATGGCCGCCTCATGTCGATCAGGACCGATGGCCATCCAGTCGGCAAAGGCCGAGCCTCAAGACTGGCACCACGTGCAAGAGCCGAGACAAGATCCGCGAATCTCGGGTCATTGACCACAGCCTGGCGGAATCTTTCCACCAGCCGACAAACCGCCGAAAGTTGTCAGTAGGGCCGCATGTGACAGTGATTCCGCCAAAAGTTGTCAGTAGGATCACATGTGACATTGACTCTGGACGCGTGGTGGATCCTCATTGGACTGCCCAGCTGGCGCCAGCACCTACCTTGGACTTTAGCCCGACAGCCCGGGTGATCGCCCCATTATAATATTGTAATACTCGTAATTTTGTTCCCCGGAAATTTTCTATTTTTGGCGGAAGTCTGTTTTGACGACTTGCTTGGGACCGTTTCGTCATCCTGAGAATGATTAATTCTACACTTTTTGTCATCCGAGTTCGTTTCGGTATCGTTCTGTTGAATTCCGTGTTCTTTAGCGACTTTTCCGCGTGTGAGTTCGACTTTGTTAAATCACCATAAATTCTTGGAAACTCCAAAAATTCTGAATCTTGGCAATATTATAAAGCATCTAGTTAGATTTCCAATGCTTCAAACGGTGAGTCAATCGGAGTCCATACGAGTGAGTTATGGTCGAAATAGCTAAGTCACTCTCATTTTCCAGATTCGGCCAAAACCGCCTGTACCCGGTGCCGCGGCACACCTGGGCTGAGCCGCGGCACACTGCCGAGCCCTGGGAGCAAATTTTGGGCCTGTGCCGCGGCACACCTATACTGAGCCGCGGCACACATGACAGTTTACCCTATATCTGCATTTTCTTGAGCGGATCACCTCATTTTTCCCCATTTCTTCACTTGGGCACGAGAGAGGAGGCTTGAGAGGAAGAAGTTTCTCCACCTATCACTTGAGTGTGTGATTTCTCTTCATCTCTTTTCGATTGTGAAGCTCGGATCATCGATCTATCGAGTATTCTTCGAATCATAGTGCTTGGATCTTCAAGAGGTAATTTCTTCAACATCTTGGATTTCGATTTTGTATTGGGTAATGATGTTTTGGGTGTTAAAATCATGGGGTATGAAGTGATATACGCATGATTATGGACATGTTTGAGTATTCATCGGATTATTGAAAGATTATTCAAGAACACTTCGAATTTTGTGTTGGAAATTGGGGATTTTGTTTGACTTCATCCTTTTAATCCGTAGTAATTTAGATTAGTGATGGATTGATGATGATTTAGGTGTATTCTATCATTTCCATCGTTATTCCACGGTTGGAGTGTATTGATTCGTCGTTTCGGTTGAGTTATTAGTCGACGCCTTGAAGGTGTCCGACAAAAGGTCTAAGAGGGGGTTTTGTGCGTTGTACGATTATTATTCATCGCATTTATTGTTGATTTATCATTGATATGACTTAGGGACGAAATCCTTGTGAAGAACTCAAGTCGGAACCCTTCCGTTCGTTGTCTTCTTCGTGGTTCAAGCTTCCCGGTCGAACCGTGTTCTTCGGGATCTTCGGTAACGTTTATTAAGGCAAGTATACATTTATGATTGTACGTTCTCGACTTTGAAAGTATGAAATATTGATGGTATGATTATTTCTAGCCACTCCGGGACGGGCCTATGGTCCTCTGAGGGTTTCGTAGCCTCTGGTGCGATTCCATGGTTGATATGAACGAACCGTTTCTACGACATTCATATGAAATAATGTTGGCATGTAATGAACGAACCGTTTTGACGGCATTCCGACATGTAACGGCGTATGATATGAACGAACCGTTTCTACGGCATTCACATACGTCATGAGATTTTAGTTATTCCGGAATACTAGTCTTGAATTGATGAATTGACGGATACATTTACTTTATTGTCGAGGAGTATTGTGTTTCATATTGTTATACTTGCACTAGCTATTCGACGGCTAACTCCTTTATGGGGGAAATACGTTTCATGTATTTCAGGTTCCAGGAGAGCGGACAGACGGGTACCGGGTCGGCATGAAGTTGATGGGCAAGTGTGATACTGTGTCTTGTATCCGGTTATTTTCTTGGATTCCTCCATTCAGTGTTGTTGTACTGGAATGGATTTTTAAATACTCGAGTATTGTATTTTCAGTTTCCTTGATGTTCCGGCCTTTGTTGCCGAGGTATTGATTTGTGCAGTGATGTATATGGTTTCATTGGTTATGGTTTTGAATACCATTTGTATCGTCTTTCTTTCCATTGTATGTAGACCTTCTCGGTCAAGTTTATAGTTCCGCGTATGTTTAGCCTTGTGGGTCCCACGGCGGGGCTCACGGCACTGTAATATACCCTGAATAACTTGGGGGTGTTACAGAATATGGTATCAGAGCTTAGGTTTATGGATACCTAGGCTGTCGGTTTTTTTTGGGTCGATTGAGTCATCATTTGCCCACAGTATCACTACTCTGCCATCATCACAGTGCGACCGGTACTTGTAAGTCCTCTCACTCTTCTTGTATTTTCTTGACCGTTTCGTTTTTAGCTTGGTATTCTTTGGAATTGGTCACTTCGAGAAGGTGCGATTTGGATTATACTTCCGCACGTGTGTGCCCGTTAGAATGTTGGATGTAAGGAGAAGAAGTCGTGACTGTGGTTACGGACGTGAACCCTTCCTTGAGATTTTGTCAAATTGCTAATTTCGATATTAGCGTGTATCGGTATTGTGTTGAGACTTTGTTTGGGAGTCGCATGCTAGTACCACGGGAGATCATCGACTTCACAGACTTGTAAGTATGTTGTTCGGATTATTCGATAATTCTTGGTGAATTTAAATTTCCGTTGAAATGTTGTTTGTGCGAGTAATTGCAAGTTTCGAGGACGAAACTTATTTTTAAGGGGGTAGAGTGTAATACCCCGATTTTTTAGATATATTTTTTTTCGTTTATATGTTGGATGTCGTTGATGGAAAATTGTTCTTGAGGATGATGTGAACGTATGACAATGTTGCTGAATGAGTATATGTATTCATTGTGCCGTATGATCGTTTGGTATGTCGAGATGTTGGTAGAGAATAGCGGAAATGGCTAAGTACAGCTACGTTAGCGCACGCTACAAGGTATGCCTAGCGCGCACTAAGACATATACTTAACGTATGCTACGGTGAATACTTAGCGCACGCTAAGAGATTCGGTTACGTACGCTAAGGAGGACCCCTAACGTACGTAACGACTTGCTGGGTTAGTTTCGGAAGGTGGCCGACAGGTAGGCCCAGACTGTTTATTATCGGCGATTAACGCACGCTAATTTCAGATCATTAACAGGGAATCTTGGCTTTATTGGTTGCTTTCGGCGTGTAGGACCCGGACATCTTCTGGGAAGGTACAGGTTGTCGGGTCAACGACGATTAGCGCGCGCTGAGGTCGAGGAACAGCGCACGCTACTGAGCATTTCACTGTAGCAAGTCAACGCCTATTTGCGTACGTTAATACATGGGCATTACGTACGTTAGATGAATTTCGAAGCAATGCAGTAGCTTCTGGACTTCCCGATAGCGCACGCTATCAAGGAAGGATAGCGCACGCTAGTTCTATAGCGCACGCTAAATATAAGGTCTAGCGCGCGCTAGTGATGTGTTTTATAGAGGGGATAGACGAGTGCTGAGAGGCATTTTGTCCATTCTCCTTCTTTCAGTCAATAGAGAGAACCTTGGGAAGTACTTGAAGTTCCTAAACATTGAGAGATGATTCTCTCAAACAAGATTAAGATGGAGAGCTCGGATTTAAGTATTGTTCTTGAAGTTTTTGATGATTCTTGGAATGGAGTTCAAATTATTCTTCTTCGTGGTTAGTCCATACAAAGTAATCCTCGTATCCCTTTGATAGTGGTTCATTTTTTTTCGTTAAGGATTACTACTTGGGAGGGAGTATGTTGGGAATCGTGTGTTTTGATGTTCGTCTTATTTCAATGTAAATGCATAAATTGGACTGTACTTTTATCCGTTGCATGAGTATTTTTGAAATGGATTTTGGTATTTTGCCAACTGAATTTTATTTTGTAAAACCAATTCCCTAAACTGAGTTTTCGGCATTTTAACCTTGATCGTTTTGATGGTATTTGGAAAATGATTTTTTTTAGTATTTGAAAAATATTACCGTCATCGGTCTTTTTGGCATTTTTGAAATGACGTGGAAAATTGTGCTTAGCCTGGTAAATCCTTGTGAGAAGGGTTTACGGCGTGTAATATTCCCAGGAGGATCTGGGGTATTACAATCTTGGTATCACGTGATAATGTTATACGAGATTTATTAGAATTGTAATAAGAGATTTCGGATGTTGATATGATTATTGAGATCTTCTTCATATGAGGATAACGGTATTGTTGCGATTCTTAAAGTTGTATGAAGGGCATGATGAAGGAAATGGTAACATGGAGTTATATACCTCGGATATGTTGTTCTGAACGTGATTTCGGATATTTCATGTTCTTGAAGAACTCTTGAATTATCCGAGGTGATGAAAATTTTTAAGAAGTGTTGATGTTTTGAAAATGAATATGGAACATTCATATCTAGAGCTTAATTATGTGTGTGAAATAATATTCGTATAGGAATACGAATGTGATTATGAGTTTGATGAGACTATTATTCATCCCTGATTTTGGAAGCCTATACGTATGGAACAAATATTCAAGTCATTGGATTGTTGGATAACCTTTTTAATATGATTATCTATTGTTTTGAACCAGTCGAATGATTCGAATTGAAGACGGTCATAAGTAAATTTTAACGATGGATTTACGAGAAAGGAACCTTGTCAATTCGTATTTAAGAATTGAGCTTCAAACATTTAGATCCTTGTTATTGGTCCGAATTGGTTGCTGATATGATCATCATATTTCGACTCGTATTGTGGACAGGATTTGTAAGTGTCTGAGTTGGATTGTTCAGACTGTGATTAGTCGAGATATGGTAAAACGATTGAGTTCGTGGTTTGGTGGTATTGATATTGGTCGTCATCGAACCGGTTAATTATCAATCCTTCGTTTTACAATAAGATATGATGTTTGAGCATAGAGTATGACTGTTGTGTTGCGGTAAAGGTTGAAGGGTTCGTAGATTATCTTGGTCGAGACTGAGGAAATTCGTAAGACGAAATCAACTGAATTGGTAACAGTACGTTGTATTGATATCGAGGCAAGTTTTATACTCGTACTAATCAATGAGAATAATGTTATCGTGTAGGCGTACGATCGTGTGTATCATTTCGGGACATGGCCTCTTTATGATTGTATTGATATCAGGGGATTGGTTGACACGACGCCCGTCGGCAAATTATGCCAAATGTTACTGTTGTTTGTTAAAGGCCGATTCGAGGCATTGCGATACTTGTTGGTAAAGTCGCTGTCGATTGCTGGTTCGCGGTATCGACGTATCGATTGTGATTGTGATGGATGTTCCATTGAGATATTGTGGTGATCGTCGTCATTTATATCGGTGTTTTTCTATTGATATTATATTAACCGATTGGAGACGTTTGATATATCCTTTTTTCTTTTTTTTTCTCATCTCCGTTTCGGTTGTCGGTTTAAGACACTGGGACATCTATTCTATCGTATCATTGATTATCGATTGACCGTTCTAAGGTAATCGAGGTATTGAATTGGGATTATCGAAGATAATTCCCATCCGTTGTCAAAGATATTCTCATCCATTGTATCGTTGTTATCGATTGGCCATTCTACGGTAATCGAAGTATTGAATTGGGACTATCGAGGAGAGTTCCCATCCGTTGAATTATTATTGCCGTGTTGGCCGACTCAAGGCAGCACACTATTATTCTTGTGAACTCGGTAATTTTGTGATCGTTGAGAGTTGAGGATTTCCCGAACTGTTGTGTTGTGATCGTTGCTCGTGTTAATCGGTCCTTAGGGATTTTGATCCCAGAATGGTTGTTTTGATTATTGTTGGTCGTGTCGATCTTTCGTCATTCGTGTGTCATCGTTCACTTGGTGAGTCGTATGATTTGTTTTGGATGTGTTATCCTTTGAGTTTCGTTGTCATGTTGTATCGTGGCATATCTGGAATCATGTCTGCATGCCGATTGGTTATGTGTAGGATTTTTAGCCAGGCACTCGATGGTCATGCGTGGATATTTCCGCATTGGACCGTGCACACGAGACGTAGTTCTTGAGGCTAATTAGGTACATTGTCACATGTATATTCTGTATTCCGTATACGAGGTGGACATGTGCACGGACACATTTCCGGATCGAGCGTACTGTGATGTCCCTCTTGAGCTTTATTGATTGATCGTTAGTAGTCCATGTTGTATTGGATATGTCCGACGATTTGCGACTGGTTGTTCATACGCCGAGGGGTATGTCCGACAGTCAGGTTTGCTTCTTTGAGATCTGTATTGTGATGATTTACAGCTTTGGGCTGTTCGGCATTCAGGCCATTGTGATGTATCGGTATTTCCGTTGGAGCATTCGGGCATTGTGAATTCGTATCTTTTTCGGCATTGGTTTGGTTTACCTTCGGGTAATGTATTGTTGTGTTCTATATTGATGATTTGCCGTTTGGGCGTAAGTTTCGGTTCTTGTGCATCTCGTTGAGTTTTTCCTGGCGAAACATTTCTTCTCCCTACCTGTTTTAAGTTTCGGGACGAAACTTCTTTTAAGGAGGGTAGAATGTAATACCCGTAATTTTGTTCCCCGGAAATTTTCTATTTTTGGCGGAAGTCTGTTTTGACGACTTTCTTGGGACCGTTTCGTCATCCTGAGAATGATTAATTCTACACTTTTTGTCATCCGAGTTCGTTTCGGTATCGTTCTGTTGAATTCCGTGTTCTTTAGCGACTTTTCCGCGTGTGAGTTCGACTTTGTTAAATCACCATAAATTCTTGGAAACTCCAAAAATTCTGAATCTTGGCAATATTATAAAGCATCTAGTTAGATTTCCAATGCTTCAAACGGTGAGTCAATCGGAGTCCATACGAGGGAGTTATGGTCGAAATAGCTAAGTCACTCTCATTTTCCAGATTCGGCCAAAACCGCCTGTACCCGGTGCCGCGGCACACCTGGGCTGAGCCGCGGCACACTGCCGAGCCCTGGGAGCAAATTTTGGGCCTGTGCCGCGGCACACCTATACTGAGCCGCGGCACACATGACAGTTTACCCTATATCTGCGTTTTCTTGAGCGGATCACCTCATTTTTCCCCATTTCTTCACTTGGGCACGAGAGAGGAGGCTTGAGAGGAAGAAGTTTCTCCACCTATCACTTGAGTGTGTGATTTCTCTTCATCTCTTTTCGATTGTGAAGCTCGGATCATCGATCTATCGAGTATTCTTCGAATCATAGTGCTTGGATCTTCAAGAGGTAATTTCTTCAACATCTTGGATTTCGATTTTGTATTGGGTAATGATGTTTTGGGTGTTAAAATCATGGGGTATGAAGTGATATACGCATGATTATGGACATGTTTGAGTATTCATCGGATTATTGAAAGATTATTCAAGAACACTTCGAATTTTGTGTTGGAAATTGGGGATTTTGTTTGACTTCATCCTTTTAATCCGTAGTAATTTAGATTAGTGATGGATTGATGATGATTTAGGTGTATTCTATCATTTCCATCGTTATTCCATGGTTGGAGTGTATTGATTCGTCGTTTCGGTTGAGTTATTAGTCGACGCCTTGAAGGTGTCTGACAAAAGGTCTAAGAGGGGGGTTTTGTGCGTTGTACGATTATTATTCATCGTACGATTGTTGATTTATCATTGATATGACTTAGGGACGAAATCCTTGTGAAGAACTCAAGTCGGAACCCTTCCGTTCGTTGTCTTCTTCGTGGTTCAAGCTTCCCGGTCGAACCGTGTTCTTCGGGATCTTCGGTAACGTTTATTAAGGCAAGTATACATTTATGATTGTACGTTCTCGACTTTGAAAGTATGAAATATTGATGGTATGATTATTTCTAGCCACTCCGGGACGGGCCTATGGTCCTCTGAGGGTTTCGTAGCCTCTGGTGCGATTCCATGGTTGATATGAACGAACCGTTTCTACGGCATTCATATGAAATAATATTGGCATGTAATAAACGAACCGTTTTGACGGCATTCCTACATGTAACGGCGTATGATATGAACGAACCGTTTCTACGGCATTCACATACGTCATGAGATTTTAGTTATTCCGGAATACTAGTCTTGAATTGAAGAATTGACGGATACATTTACTTTATTGTCGAGGAGTATTGTGTTTCATATTGTTATACTTGCACTAGCTATTCGACGGCTAACCCCTTTATGGGGGAAATACGTTTCATGTATTTCAGGTTCCAGGAGAGCGGACAGACGGGTACCGGGTCGGCATGAAGTTGATGGGCAAGTGTGATACTGTGTCTTGTATCCGGTTATTTTCTTGGATTCCTCCATTCAGTGTTGTTGTACTGGAATGGATTTTTAAATACTCGAGTATTGTATTTTCAGTTTCCTTGATGTTCCGGCCTGTGTTGCCGAGGTATTGATTTGTGCAGTGATGTATATGGTTTTATTGGTTATGGTTTTGAATACCATTTGTATCGTCTTTCTTTCCATTGTATGTAGACCTTCTCGATCAAGTTTATAGTTCCGCGTATGTTTAGCCTTGTGGGTCCCACGGCGGGGCTCACGGCGCTGTAATATACCCTGAATAACTTGGGGGTGTTACAAATATTGGCCGGCGGACGGTCGCCCCATTATTATAATGGCCGGAAGGCGATCGCCCACCAAAAGACAAGACTCGGCTGCCACTATAAATACAAGGCACCCTGCACTCGGCCAAGGGTCTGCATTATCGCGATTTCAGCACATTGGACCAAGATTTTGGCTCACAAAACACTCCCTGCACTTGCATTCTTGTTCAACTTCCTTGGGATTTCATACATCACAGAAGCAAAACATCAAGCACTTGGCTATCTCCAACTCTTGGCAACAGCTATCATTCGGTGTTACTTCTCCCGGCCTCTCTCATCAGGAAGACGATCGGCGGGGACGAAGAACACCGAGCTTCACTCAAGAGCCGGATTAACAGAGTCTTTTTACACTCATTGTATTTAGATTTCTCTCATTAATACTTGTATCCACGAATATTTGTATTAATATCATCTCGCAAGAGCATTCAAGCCCGGGCCTAACAAACCCGGCAAATCTTGTATTATTTATCTTCTCTCGGAAGTGCTCCCGCAATTGTTGTTCGTTGTCCGTATCCAGCAGTATTTAATCTTCGGATAGATATTTTGGGCAACAACAAGATTCTTTCTCAACTCATAATTACATGAATGAGTTGTTATATATATATATATATATTAATGTATAACCAACTCATAATGTGAGAAATTTGACTTGAAACATACACACACACATCATCTTCATCTTCAAGTGCTGCTGGACGTGAGTTTTTGAGGAGGGAGAGAGAGAGAAAATATTTTTTTTTGTTTTTTCTTTAACATTGAGTTGAGAAAAAAATTTAAGAAAAAGTGAGATATAAATTCCTATAGTAATTCCTAGCCGTGTTCTTGGAGAACGGATTGCTATCGAATTTTTTCTGGGCAACTTCCGACGCGTGTGAAGTAGAGGCTTCGAACTTTCGGTGCTTGGAACGAAGGGATTTCGTGTTCGGGACGAGGTTCGTGATCATCATCAATTTTACGAAGAATTATTTCAAAGGCTTCAAGGGTATGATTCTTTATCTTCGTATTTAGTTATATTTTCGTATATACGTTACTTGATCGATCCTGTTTGGGATTCGTATTTATTTCCGCTGCGTATTTCGTTTTATTTTCGGAATCCCAACAGTGGTATCGGAGCGAGGTCAATGTTTCCGTATATACGATTTTTTGTGCATTTTGAATGCTTTTGGATGATGATTATGATTTAGAATCATGTTTGGAATAATCGTAGATTTTAAATTGTTCGTTGTAGCATCACGTTTTTGGAAACGAACCGAAAAACGAAGAAACGGGGTTGCCGGCAGTGGTGCTGGCAGCACTGCCTGGGCTGCCTGCCCAGGCTGCCGAGCATGCTCGGCCATACTCGGCCGCAGCTGCCGAGAGGCAGCCAATGCCTGCCGATCAGGACTCGGCCAGGCTGCCGAGCATGGCTCGGCCAGGCAGCCCTCGGGTTTTTGGCCCGATTTTGAATCGGGCCGTGGGCTGGGCCTAAAACCGGATTGTCCGGGACTCCGTTTTAAGTTTATATTTCGTTGTAATTATTTCCCAAAATTTAAATTGGATTTTAATTTGACTAAATTAATATTTGGAATATTTTTGTGTTAAGGGAAATAAATTAAACGAGAATATTATTTGGCCGGATTACTTCGAACGAATTAAAATGACGATTATTAGTATTAATTGGAATAATACCATTAAAATTGAATAGATTAATTTTATATTGATTGTATTAATATATTAATTGATTATTTAATTTTAATGCCACTTTATATTAATTGGATTAATATAGTGGAAATTGAATAGATTAATTTATAGATTAATTTGATTAATTTATATTAATATTAATTGTTTAATTTCGTTGCCATTACATGTTGTATGGAATCCTTATGTGATGGTGATATAGCTCGTGGACTTAGTTTTTGATTTGTTCGATTCGATTGGGTTGTAAAGGCCGTTTTGAGCCTATTTATATTTACTAGAAAAACTTGTATAGGATGCAATTTTTCAATGATGTAATTATTATTTTGGGTATGAAGAAGACCGAAGACAACCGACCGAGAAGACGAAGAATCGAAGACTGTTTTTTTATTTATTGGGTCATTCGCTTGGCCCAGTACTTAGGAATTAGGTCCATGAGCTATATGTTGGTAGTAACTAGGTTACTGTTTTCTGTTTCATTTTGAATGATTGACAAACCAACAAACGCGCGTATAATTGAATTAATGTGCAAAGTGTAACATTAATCACGAAATTCTCCCGACTACAAACAGACTAAGTTTAAAAAAGGTTACGAGGTTTCCTACCCTCCATCAAACTCGTAGAAAATTGATACCCGAGCTGGTGTGCTATGCTTCCGATTTATCGGGGTAGTACATTTGGTAGAGGTTGAAAAATTCTTGAGTGCATTAGATGCCTTCGGTTGGTGATAAATTTCACCCCTAGAAACCTGATAGGTTGCCGGGTGAGATTCAATAGTCAAACTAATAGACGTTGATGGTCAACAACTTAGATAGTCTGGATTGCCAAGAAACCTGATAGGTTGAGGGCATGAAGACTAGGGGTAAAAGAAGATCAAATCATCCGTTAGACGGGTTGGTGTTAGACACTACTTTACAGAAATTAATTGGCAAGAAACCTGATAGGTTGCGTCTGTTAAAATTTGTAAAGAACTTGATCACCACTAAGAAGTCGATCTAACCATGATTTCCGGATTATAACATGGGAGTGTATAATTCCGATAAAATTAGTGGGAGCCGAGATAAGAATTATACAAGCCCTTAAATTCTATACTCGGTCATAATTAAACAAGTCACTAATTTAATCTTGTCTAAATCTTTCCAGAAAACGAAATTGAATCTCTCTAAAATGGCTAAAAACCCACTTGCAATACTACTTGAAAAGAATCTCCTAACCTGCCCCAACTTTGTTGACTGGTTGCGGAATCTGATGATTGTACTCAGTATGGAGTCTCTGGGATACGTCTTGGAGGCGGACCATCCACCGACTCTAATCCGGACTAGGGGTAATCAGGAAGACATTGACGTCCATGAAAAATGGGTCAAGGATGACGTGCTAGTCCGTGGCTTTATGATGGGCTCAATGACTAATGAGCTGCAGAGAGCGCACGAGAAAATGACTTCTGCTAGGCAGATTCTCGCACACTTGCCCGAACTTTATGGAGAGCACGAGGACCGCTAGATATGAGATATCAAGCGGTTGTTCAAAGGCTAGGATGAAAGAAGGGGAGAAAGTGGGAGACCACGTCCTCAAGATGATCTCTATGATTGAGAGGCTCAAGGTGCTCAACTTTAATATGGATTTATCCCTTCAAATTGATCTCATCCTTCAATCTCTCCCTGACTCTTTCACGCAGTTTGTAATGAATTTCAACTGTAATGAAATTACATGCACATTAGCTGGGCTAATGAATAAACTGGTGACGGCGCAGTCTAACATGAAGACTAAACCGAGAGAGGCTGCTCCTGTGATTTCTTCTGGGCCTAGGAGGGCCAAGAACAAGAAAAAAAAAGACCTACGAGCAGTACAAACCCAAGAAAGGGGTGCAAAAAGGAAAGGGCAAGGCCCGAAAGGTTCAAAAGGTAGGCGGTCCAAAACCTACGGACAAATGCCTTGAATGCGGTGAGCTGGGCCACTGGCGAAGGACTTGTCCCAAGATTAATGGCGCATCAGGTACGGAACTTTTTGTTTTTGAAACTAATTGTTCCGCTATCGTATATTCTGCTTCATGGATTCTGGATTCAGGTGCCACTTCTCACATTTGTACTATGAATCAGGATCTGGAATGAAGTAGAAAACTTGAAGCTGGGGAAATAATGATCACTGTTGGAAGCGGACAAAGTGTCGAGGCAACCGATATTGGATCAATCCTTCTGGGTTTAGAATCCGGTTTTATTTTGACATTAGATGAAGTACTTGTTTTGCCCAAGGGGCATAAAAACATTGTATCCATTCCAGTCTTGGACCGGAAAAGATTTTGTTTCTTTATTGGCAATGGTAGTTGTAAAATTTATTTTCGAAATAAATTGGTTGGAACAGCTACATTGTTGAATGGTTTATATCATCTGAACATGCAAAATAAAACAGCAGTGAACACTATAACTAGGAAATGTGGTAGGCAAGATACTAATCAAGCTCTTAAATGGCACCTTAGACTTGGTCATGTTGGTCAGACCAAGGTTCAGAAAATGGAGAAAGATGGACTTTTAAGTCCATTGGGTGTAGAACCCTATACAACTTGTGAATCTTGCCTTAGAGGCAAAATGACTAAGTTCCCCTTCACAGGGACTTTTGAAAGGGCTGTCGATAAACATGGATTGGTGCATACCGATGTTTGTGGTGCTTTAGAAGTAGCCCGAGACGGATATCAATATTTTACAACGTTCACAGATGATCATACTAGGTATGGGATTGTGTACTTAATGAAACATAAATCCGAAGCCTTTGCTAAATTCAAAGAATTTAAGGCCCTAGTTGAAAAACAAACTAGATGTCATATCAAAGCACTTCGGTCGGACCGAGGTGGCGAATATATGAACACTGAGTTTGATGAGTTCCTTAAGGAACATGGAATAGTTTCACAATTCACGCCTCCAGGAACCCCATAGTTAAATGGTGTTTCAGAAAGGAGAAATCGGACTTTGTTGGACATGGTTCGCTCCATGTTAAATTACACTGATTTACCTATTTACCTGTGGGGGTATGCCTTACTAACCGCTGCCTATATCCTTAATAGATGTCCTTCCAAATATGTTCCTATCACTCTGCATGAGATGTGGAAGGGTAAGAAACCAAGCCTTAATCACATAAGGATTTGGGGATGTCCAGCCTATGACAGAAAGGCTAAGGTGGACAAATTGGAAGCGAGGTCCATAAAAGGACGTTTCATAGGATACCCAGAGGACTCGATGGGTTATCTATTCTACATGCCAGAAGACCATAGGGTCGTTGTGGCATTACAAGCGCACTTCCTTGAGGATGAATTCATTCAGGAAGGTGGCTCGGGTAGAAATATCTCTTTGGAAGAGCATAATGAAAGTCCTAAGGAGACATCTGATCAGGGATCAAGACCCGAACCTATTGTAACACAGCCTCCACTTCGAAGGTCTGATAGGGTATCTCACTTACCTGAGAGGTATGGCTATACACATGTCGAGGAACTGGGTCTCCACGACACACCTGATAGCTGTGAACACGACCCTGTCACCTATGACCAAGCGATAGTGGATGTAGACTCCGATAAATGGCAAGAAGCAATGAAAGCTGAGATAGACTCGATGCATACCAATCAGGTCTGGACTCTAGTAGATCTTCCAACTGGCATGAGGACTATTGGAAATAAATGGATCTATAAGAGAAAGACTGATGGGGATGGCAAGGTCTATGCCTATAAGGCCAGGCTTGTGGCAAAGGGTTATACCCAAAGGGAAGGAATCGATTATCATGATACCTTCTCGCCCGTAGCTATGATAAAGTCGATTCGCATGATGCTTGCCATTCTCGCTATTATGATTATGAAATATGGCAAATGGACGTCAAAACGGCTTTTCTAAATGGATACCTCGAGGAGGAAATCTATATGGAAATGTACCTAAGGGTTTTGTGTCCAAAGCTAATATTCATAAAGTGTGTAAGCCGCAACGAGCCATTTATGGTCTCAAGCAAGCTTCTCGGAGTTGGAACCTTCGATTTGACGGCGATTAAGGACTTTGACTTCGCATTTAAATGAGGAGGAACCGTGTGTTTACAAAAAGGTCAGTGGGAGCAACATTGCGTTCTTAGTACTATATGTAGATGATATTCTACTTATAGGAAATAACATAGCAATGATCAGCACTGTGAAAGCTTGGCTTTCTAAAACGTTCTCCATGAAAGACTTGGGAGAAGCTTCCTATATTCTAGGGATCTGTCTTTACAGAGATAGACCGCGAAGAATGATAGGACTTTCCCAAGCCCTCTATATAGATAAAATCCTGAGAAGATTCAAGATGGATGAATCTAAAAGAGGGTTCCTTCCCATGCGACATGGAATTCATCTCACCACGAAAATGTGTCCTCAAAGTGAGGAAGACAAGAGAGAGATGAGTAAGGTACTGTTGGAACATTTTGTTCCATACATAAATTAATAAGTGTTTTGATGATTAATGGCGATAAACAAAACAAAACATCGAAGAGGCGAAGCAAGCATCGAAGGAAAACAAAGTACAAAATGTTGAAGAAAAACAAAGCTAACGTACGTAACAGGAACATGTTAACGTACGTAATATGATGAAGCTAACGTACGTAATGGATGAGAGATAACGTACGTAACTCAGTTCAAACAAGTGAACGTTGGAGAAGTCAAAGTCATAAAAGCATGCAACGGATATATGACGTCATCAGTGACGTAAGGCTTAACGTACGTAATGAAGTCTATACTAACGTACGTAACCCAAAATGACGAAACTCCCTGGTGTGTTTTGTGAAGATGCTAACGTACGTAACCAGCCATGGTTAACGTACGTAATGAGGCTTACGTACGTAATGGAGAGCATATAACGTACGTAATGAGCAGTCTGGCAGCTAACGGCTAGTTTGATGATGGAGCCTATAAATACCATTCCTATGGTATTGTTTGAGTACAACAACCTTGAGCAAATAGTCTATTCTTGTGATATTATTACACACATTCTTGTTGTTGATATTGAGCTTAATTGTAAGTGTTTGAGTGAGAGTTCACAAAAACATACACGAGTGGTAAAATAAAAGATACGATTGGATTCGGTGTTATTAGGATCAAGGATCCGGCATTGTTAGAATCGCAATTGCTATCTAAGTGAGGTTTATCTAGTACCCATAGAAAGCTAGAGCAGTTGATTCCTTGTCCGATAGAAAAGGAAAACGGTTTAACTTGGACCGACACAAAGACAAGCACGAGAGGTTTATCACGGACCGATAGAAGACGTGATTATAAATGGTTATACCTCGACCGATAGAAGAGAGGCATAGAGGTTGCTATCTTTAACCTATTGAAAAAGATAAAGAGAGGACGTAGGCTTGTTTATAGCCGAACCTCTATAAATCCTTGCGTCATTTATTTTCCGCACTTTTATTTTTGCTTCCGCAAACGGCGCAATATCCGATCCCGTACCCAACAATTGGTATCAGAGCGGTACTCCAATACGCGGCTTAACATCCGAGGAGAAAAAGATCCAATGGCATTTCAATTCTCTCCAGTCGAAGGCCTTGCTCTCAACCGACCACCATTCTTTGATGGCTCAAATTATTTGACATGGAAGAAAAAAATGTCGATCTTTATTCGTGCCTACGACATAGAGATTTGGAAGATCATTTGCCTTGGCCCAAAAGTTCCTATCAAATCCGACGGTACCCTCAAATCTTTCAAAGAATACGACGATGCCGATTGGAAAAATGACCATCTAAATTGTAAGGCTACTCAACTCTTATTTTGTGCCTTAAATCCGGAAGAGGTCAATCGAATCTCATCGTGTGAGAGTGCGAAAGAAATATGGAAAATTCTAGAAATCACACACGAAGGGACGACTCAAGTCAAGGAGACGAAGATTAATATGCTTCTCCATGACTACGAGTTATTCATCATGAAGGGTGACGAGTCCATCACCAATATGCTCGACCGATTTTCGGTCATCACCAATGGACTTGCGTCATTCGGAAAACCATTATCTAGTAGTGAAAAAGTTAAGAAAATTTTACGATCACTACCTAGCGAATGGGACGGCACCGTGACCGCGATTATGGAATCTAAAGATCTCAACACGCTCGATTTTAGTGCCCTTGTTGGTTCACTAATCAATTATGAGATCGTGTTAAAATCACGAAGTGTCAAGCCGAAACCGAAAGAAAAATCACTAGCCATGAAGGCTAAGATATCGAGAAAGAAGGAAGAAATCCCGGTGGAAGAAAGCGACGAAGAAGCGGCATATTATGCCAAAAATATCAATAAATTCCAAACCTTATTAAACCGGAGGAAGAAGGATATCTCGAGCGAATCTAAGAAGTTCGACAATTCTTGTCTACTATGTGGAAAACCAGGCCACTTCTCTAAGCATTACCGAGCCAAACCGAAAAAGGAGGTTCTCGTGGCAACATGGAGCGATGAAGACGAAGACGACGATTTCATCAATCAAAATAATCTCGCTCTTATGGCCCGGAGTTCGTTCGACGACAGCGACGTCGAAAGCCAAGTAAGTACATCCTCCCGTGATGAAATTTTTGATGCATTTGAGTTATTACATACGGATTTCCAAAATGCTTTATCCGAAATAAAATCCCTCAAATCTAAAATTAAATCTTTGGAAATTGAAAATTCCAAAATTATCGAAAAGGGGAAATTTGTCGAAGTCGATCATTCGAAATGCATTGAAAATGAGAATATTTTGAAGAATGATTTTTTAAAAGTTCAAGATGAACTAAAATCTTTGAGAAGAAAATTCTCGTGCGGCAACGATAAATTTTAACAAATGTTATGTGTTCAAAAATATACTTTAAATAAAGAGGGGTTAGGATTCAAACCACGTTTGAAAAATGAATCCGTTGATTTTAAAATACCCCATTGCGAAAAGTGTTTGAAAATCGGGCATCACGTTTCAAATTGCAAAAGCCCTCGCCGGACGATAAAAATTAAGAAAATTTGGGTTCCTAAAGGAACAAATATTTCAAATATTGTTTATGTCTCGAAACAAAAACCAACTATAGGTTGGATCCCCACAAATTGATTTTTGTATTTTACTCAGGGGGAGTATTTTTTTTTTGGGGGGGAGATATTATTCTCAGGGAGAGTTTTTACCCTTTATGCAATTATTCATAAATTGTATCTTGCATATTTTATATTTTGGTATTATTTATTTCAATTGATATTTTATCCACTTTTTGATGAAAACAAAAAGGGGGAGAGAATGGAGAAGGAGAAAAAGAAGTCAAAAATGGGATTAACCCTAAAAAGGGGGAGAAAATCAAAATGAAAAGGAGAAGTCGAAAATGACAAAAAAAAAGAAAAATGAGGAGACGTCGAAAAAGACGATGAAAAATTTGAAAATGAGAAAAGAAAAGGAGAAAAGAAAGAAGGAGTCGAAAAATAAATGGGAGAAGACCTAACGAAACAGACAAAGTCGAAAACTTTGGTCTGTACACATATACATATATTTGTATTTTTGCAGGTAAATCCCATTGACGACGTTTTGTTTTGTAATCATCAAAAAGGGGGAGATTGTTGGAACATTTTGTTCCATACATAAATTAATAAGTGTTTTGATGATTAATGGCGATAAACAAAACAAAACATCGAAGAGGCGAAGCAAGCATCAAAGGAAAACAAAGTACAAAATGCTGAAGAAAAACAAAGCTAACGTACGTAACAGGAACATGTTAACGTACGTAATATGGTGAAGCTAACGTACGTAATGGATGAGAGATAACGTACGTAACTCAGTTCAAACAAGTGAACGTTGGAGAAGTCAAAGTCAGAAAAGCATGTAACGGATATATGACGTCATCAGTGACGTAAGGCCTAACGTACATAATGAAGTCTATACTAACGTACGTAACCCAAAATGACGAAACTCCCTGGTCTGTTTTGTGAAGATGCTAACGTACGTAACCAGCCATGGTTAACGTACGTAATGAGGCTTACGTACGTAATGCAGAGCATATAACGTACGTAATGAGCAGTCTGGCTGCTAACGGCTAGTTTGATGATGGAGCCTATAAATACCATTCCTATGGTATTGTTTGAGTACAACAACCTTGAGCAAATAGTCTATTCTTGTGATATTATTACACACATTCTTGTTTTTGATATTGAGCTTAATTGTAAGTGTTTGAGTGAGAGTTCGCGAAAACATACACGAGTGGTAAAAGAAAAGATACGATTGGATTCGGTGTTATTAGGATCAAGGATCCGGCATTGTTAGAATCGCAATTGCTATCTAAGTGAGGTTTATCTAGTACCCATAGAAAGCTAGAGCAGTTGATTCCTTGTCCGATAGAAAAGGAAAACGGTTTAACTTGGACCGACACAAAGACAAGCACGAGAGGTTTATCACGGACCGATAGAAGACGTGATTGTAAACGGTTATACCTCGACCGATAGAAGAGAGGCATAGAGGTTGCTATCTTTAACCTATTGAAAAAGATAAAGAGAGGACGTAGGCTCGTTTATAGCCGAACCTCTATAAATCCTTGCGTCATTTATTTTCCGCACTTTTATTTTCGCTTCCGCAAACGGCGCAATATCCGATCCCGTACCCAACAGGTACCCTATGCCTCGGCAGTGGGTAGCCTCATGTACGCTATGTTGTGTACGAGACCAGACTTAGCCTACGCTGTGAGTATGGTAAGTCGATTTCAAGCAAACCCGGGAAGGGAACATTGGACTGCCGTAAAGAACATTTCTAAGTACTTAAGAAGAACTAGAGATTTAGTTCTTACTTATGGTGGTGGAGAACTGAAGGTGATTGGATTCACCGATTCTGATTGTCAAGGAGACAATGACGACTCTAAGTCGACATCTGGGTATTTGTTTACTCTCAATGGAGGAGCAGTATCTTGGAGAAGCTCCAAGCAAACTGCTACTGCAGATTCCACCTGCGAAGTAGAGTATCAAGCTGCCTCAGAGGCTAGCAAAGAAGCATTTTGGATGCAGAAGTTTATACAAGAACTTCAAGTGGTCCCTAATGCGGAGTTGCTATATCACTATTCTGTGATAATGATGGAGCTGTCGCTCAAGCTAAGGAGCTGAGGGCTCACAACAACACCAAGCATATAGAGAGAAAGTACCACATCGTTCGAGAGATGGTGGAAAAAGGATATGTTTCATTGCAAAGAGTAGACTCAGAAGACAATGTCTCTGACCCGCTGACTAAGCCATTATCTCAGGCCGTCTTAGAAAGACATCTGAAGAACATGGGTATTGGATACCATGATGTGTGGCATTGAGTGCAAGTGGGAGATTGTTAGGAATGTGCCCTCGAATGCCACTCAGGGGAGGAGAGAGTAAGGGCATTGTACTTGTAATTATGGAATAATTAATAAAAAGGCAATACGATTCATTCACTGTTTATTGTATTTCAATTGCATTCTTGACTTGGTAAACATTGAAGTGAAGTCCATGTAAATAAATCGAACATTCCATTCTCATTATGGGATAAGAGAAAATGCACTGGAAGTGTTTAAAGTTTATTTACGTAAATTGTTCGCAAGTCAATAAACTTAAAATGGGCATTAAGTTTTAATACGACTTGTATAACTGATGCTAGGACGTGTGCACGTCTTGATAGCATAGTTATAAGTATATTGGTGGGGCCAGTATACTCGAACATGACTCATACTCGATTCAGTCACACGGTATTCACTCTCGGAGAGTCGATGACGAATCGAAAGGTTGTGATAGTATACGTGGACCTTTGACTTGAGGGTTCACTAGAAGATGTGCCTCTAACGTTTAGTTTGTCATTAGAGTAGTTAGACTCATTTGCTTAATTGCTGAGTCGACCTCGAAGTGCGGACTATACGAGCAGGTAGCAGTCTTTACTATACGCCAAGAAAGGATTCTATCTCCTGTTAGTGAGCAGGCGAATGTCCTATACGGTTAATGGCAAATAAGATCATAAGTCTTTGGCCAAAGCATTCTGATATAGTCGTATTAGATACACTATTAATCAGTCGGTCTTGATTTGCATTAACACATGTATAGAGTTTAGTCAACAGTAGGGTTTGACTTTACCGTGACCCGAAGACTTGACCGGGACATCTGATGAAGGGTCTATACGTATATAGTATTCACGACATAATGGTTCTGGAGTGATCCCTTCATTCGTTCTCAGTCGGGATTTACAGTGCGGCCCGCTAGGCTGGCTAAGTGCTGCCCGCACTCATTGGTTCCTCCCAATGCCGGCTGAGACGGACCTACGGAGTCGCGCATTAGGATCGTTGATGGATAAATGTGAATTTATAATCTCTCTATTAATATTAGATATTGGATATCTAATTATGATTTATTGGATATCTAATTATGATTTATTGGATAAATCAAATAGCGGTCTATTAATTAATTTATATAAATACATTGGTAAATAAACGGAGTGTATTTAACGGAGTCGTTTGACAAACGTCCGGTACACGAGCCGAGTGGATCTGCTCGTTTTCTAGGAAAATCCTACATGGGCCGCCTCCCCACATGGCATGATCGCCATGCATGTGTTTGTGTTGTGTTGTCATGTTAAATTATTAAGTTGAGATTCTTTCTCAACTCATAATTACATGAATGAGTTGTTATATATATATTAATGTATAACCAACTCATAATGTGAGAAATTTGACTTGAAAAATACACACACACACATCATCTTCATCTTCAAGTGCTGCTGGATGTGAGTTTTTGAGGAGGGAGAGAGAGAGAAAATATTTTTTTTTGTTTTTTCTTTAACTTTGAGTTGAGAAAAAATTTTAAGTAAAAGTGAGATATAAATTTCTATAGTAATTCCTAGCCGTGTTCTTTGAGAACGGATTGCTATCGAATTTTTTCCGGGCAACTTCCGACGCGTGTGAAGTAGAGGCTTCGAACATTCGGTGCTTGGAACGAAGGGATTTCGTGTTCGGGACGAGGTTCGTGATCATCATCAATTTTACGAAGAATTATTTCAAAGGCTTCAAGGGTATGATTCTTTATCTTCGTATTTAGTTATATTTTCGTATATACGTTACTTGATCGATCTTGTTTGGGATTCGTATTTATTTCCGCTGCGTATTTCGTTTTATTTTCGGAATCCCAACACAAACTACCAAGGACTTCTGATGGGATGTCCGAGGGTTAGTTAGTCATTGATGGTCTTGAGAAGAATTTCATTATAAAAGCGTGTATTAGGTCAAGGACCCCGAGATCTTTCGAAATTACTTTATAAAGCGTTTCCATGTATTGGGTCAAGGACCTTGAGAGATTTTGAAACTACTTTCTAAAGTATTACCGTTCGATTTTCGGACCTTCTTGAATCATTTAAACCGACCTGAGTCAATAATGGCATTTTTAAACTATTTTAGTAAAATGTTCTTCAAAGGTACTTCTAAATAATTGAACTAATTCTCTTGACTCAATGGGGCATTTCTAGAAAACCTTGTATTTTTACATCCCTTGTAAGAATGTGTGACTTTATGAATGGTTGGTATTCTTGTGTATGTGGATATCCATTGGTGAGGTGTGGATCTTGTAATTTGTATTGCATTTGTGACTCGTTTGGATTGGTGTGAATATTTCTCGTATAGCTTGTATATTATGTACTTGCACTAGCAAAATTCCAGTTGCTAACCCCCGAGTATTCGGGAGATGGGTGCCTGTTATGCATTCAGGTCTTTGCAGCTCGGAAGCAGTCATTGGATCAGCTTGACATAAGATGAACGGCAATGATGCTAATCACACAAGAGTCAAAGTTTTTTTCTTTCGTCTCTGTTGTAATCAAGGACTATCTGTAGGTCACAATTTGTCAGGAATAAATCTAGAGGGGGGTGAATAGACTTATTAAACTCTTTCCTGAATCTTAGGTGAGTTTCTCAGCTGTGATTAAGTGCAGGGGACTTATGTCGACCGCAGACATATAATGCGGAAGACACAGCTGATAATGATGCAGGTGACTTATGTCCACTGCAGATAACATTCTAATGGAACAGTAAATATGTATACAACAGTTATGTATGATGTTTAAAGCAGTAAATCACACAAGCACTTATAGTGGTTTCAGAGGTAGGGTAATCCTCTACTAATCCACCTCTCTCCAAGCCAGTTGGAGATAAATTCACTATAACTATCAGCTAGTGATAACGGTTACAATGGCTTCTTCCTTGTTACAACAACTTCCAACCAGTGGAAACCCGTGGCCGTTGCAGCTCCCTTGACTGCCTATCACCTCTTGATCGAAAACCCGTGGATGCCTCAATAACTCTCAAGCTATCTATCACCTTCCAATCAAGAACCCTTGGATGCTTTTACAGTCTCTTTACTTTCAAGAAGCTCGTTCAAGAAAGCAACCCCATACTCAAATTTTAATATAAGAGTGTTTGTCTTCTACAACTTAAGAGCTTCTTTGAATATTACTGTTTAAGCTTTGCTCTTCACGATGCTATTTGTTCATTATAATTGCTTTGATTACTTTGATCGCTTGAATGTATTATTTGCATCGTACTTTGCTCAATTCATATCTTCAGATATTTATAGTACGATCCTTTGAGCTTCCTTCATAGCCGTTGCATCTCTTGTAACAAATCCGTCCGGTGGAGAGTGGACTTCTTTGTTTATCTTATCGTTTCACGGCTTGGTTCCCTTTTCATTTCCGACCCTTTGAAAGATTTCCTTTGTTAGCGCCGTTATTCTTGTTTAGAATAATCGTAAGTCTTCAGAATGCGGATCTAAGGAATATTTTATTTCTAACTTTCTGGGATTCTTTTATGTTTGTCTCCTTACGTCTGCATGTGGATTTCCATTTTTGTTGACTTCAATGCTTGCTGACATGGACTGAGTCTCTGTAAACTTGGCTGATATCTTGTCTGAGAACTTATCTGATATCTCTTGGTCAAACCTGCCTGGTGTGCGGTCAACCTTCTGTGATGTAGAACTTCTCTGATATATCTTGGTAGAAGTTCTCAGAGATAAAGTTCTCTAATCTGGTCTTGACTGAAGTTCTCTGACCTGCTGGATATGATTTCCAGTTTGTTTCTCGACTAGGGCCTTGAATTCCTGGAATTTCTCAAAGGCCTCGGATTTATGTTTCATTAAGTATACATAACCATACCTAGTATGATCATCTGTAAACGTAATGAAATATTGATATCCATCACGTGATTCTTCCAAAGCACCACATACGTCGGTATGGATTATTCCTAGTTTATCAGCAACTCTTTCAAAAGTCCCTCTGAAGAGGGACTTTGTCATTTTTCCTTTAAGGCAAGATTCACAAGTAGGAAACGGATCCGATCCCAATGGACCCATAAGTCCATCTTTTTCCATCATGTAAACCTTGGTCTGACCAAAATGACCAAGTCTAAGATGCCATTTCAAAAGTTGATTGGTTTCATCCCTACCACATTTTCTAGTCATAGTTTTCACAATTACTTTGTTGGTGAGATTTAGATGATACAATCCATTTAACAATGTAGCAGTACCCACTAGTTTATTTCTGAAATAAATTATGCAGGAACCATCACCAATGAAAAATGAAAAGCCTTTTTGGTCCATGACCGGAATGGATACAATGTTTTTGTGCCCTTTGGGCAAAACAAATACATCTTCTAAAGTCAAAACAAAGCCGGATTCTAAACCCAAAAGAAGTGATCCTATGTCGGTCGCCTCGACACTATGCCCACTTCCGACTGTGATCATAACTTCTCCAGCTCCAAGCTTCCTACTTTGTTCCAGATCCTGATTCACGGTACAAATATGAGAACTAGCACCAGAATCTAGTATCCAGGAAGTAGAAAATACAAGAGTGAACAATTTGTTTCCAAAACTAAAAGTTCTGTACCTGAAGTGCCATGAAGAATCGGACAGTCTCTAGCCCAGTGGCCCAGCTCACCGCACTTGAGACAAGCATCCTTCTTCTTCTTGTTCTTCGGAACTGTTGGGGCCTTGCCCTTGCCCTTGAAGTCCTTGACATGTGGTCTATTCTGCTTCTTGGTCTTTTTCTTCTTGTTCTTAGACCTCCGAGGTCCAGAAGAAATCACAAGAGCAGAGTCCTTCATTCGCGGAGTCTTCATATGAGACTGAGCAGTTACAAGTTTGTTCATTAGCCCAGCTAAATTACATGCAATCTCATTGCAGTTGAAGTTCATAACAAACTGTGAGAAGGAATCAGGGAGAGATTGTAGGATAAGGTCGGTTTGGAGAGAAGTATCCATTTTAAAATCAAGAGCCGATCATGGATATCATTTTGAGGACGTGTTCCCCAACCTTCTCACCTTCCTTCATCCTTGTACCGAACAGTTGCTTGGATATCTCATATCTAGCAGTTCTGCTGTGCTCACCATAAAGTTCGGTTAAGTGAGATAAAATCTGCCTAGCAAAAGTCATTTTCTCATGAGCTCTCTGAAGCTCATTAGACATAGAATCCATCATGTAGGCACGGACTTTTACGTCATCCTTAACCCACTTTTCGTGGTTTTCAATCTCTTCCTGATTGGCTCCGGTCCGCACAGGAGGCGCCGGAATGTCCATCTCTAAGACGTATCCCAGTGCCTCTATACTGAGGACAATCATCAGATTGCAGAGCCAGTCCACAAAGTTAGGTCCAATCAGGGTGTTTTTTTTAGTAGAATTCCGAGTGGATTCATTGTCATATTGAGAGTTATGCCTGCATTAAGTATAACAGGTTAATTAGTGACTTGTTATAATTATGATCTGAGTATAGAATTAAGGTCTTTTCTATTCTTGTTACCCAGCTCCCACTATTTTTATCAGAATAACACACTCCCATGTGAAATCCGGAAGTATCGTCGCTCTACTTCATAGTGGTGATCGAGTTCTTTATAAATTTTAATAGAGGGCAATCGAATAGGTTTCTAGTCTATTAATTTTCATAAAGTGGTATCCAACACCAACCCATCTAATGGATGATTCGATCTTCTTTTCCCCTTGTTCACTCCCCTCAACCTATACGGTTTCTATAGTTCGTGAACAAGTTAAGTTTATACCATCGACGCAAATTAGTTTCACAATTGAATCTTATCCGGCAACCTATCAGGTTTCTAGGGATAAAATTTGCTCCAACCGAAGGCATCCAACGCGCTCCCGGTAATTTATCCGTCCTCCCCGAACGACTACCCCGATAACTCGGAAGCATAGCACATCCGGTTTAGATTTCAATTTCCTGAAAGCTCGATGGAGGGAAGGAAAACCTTGAAACCTTATAAACTTAATAATTTTTCGTGGGAGAATTTTCACGATTAACGTTACACTTTGCACATTAATATATTTAAGCGCGTTTGTGGCATTCATACAATATGAAACAACCATTCACAACCTAGTTGCTACCAACATGTGGTTCATGGACCGTTCTTAGAAAACAAAAACTCCGTAATCTAATTACAAGTCTTCGTCTTGAATCTTCATCTTCTCGAAATGGATCTTCCTCCGGTCTTTGTCATTACATATAAATTTACATTGAAAATTGCATCCTAGATACAAATATTTCTAGAAATATAAATAGGCTCAAAACGGCCTTTACAACCCAATCGAATAAAACCGAACGATTCAAAACTAAGTCCATGAACCACATCACCATTCAAAACAATGCATCAAACACATTAAAATAAATGGCATTCATAATTAATCTAAATATTGATCCAATCAATATAAATTAATCCATCCAAACGAATTAATCCAATTAATTCAAACAACTGTTAAGTTTAGCTTGTTCCGCACGATAAAATATTTCATTAAATTAATTCCCCTAAGAATAAAATTACCATAATTATATCTTAGTCAAATTAAATCCAATTTAATTTGTGGGAAGTTAATTACCGAATGAAATGTAAAAAACAGAGCCAAAAACACAAGGCCCGGACCAAGACCGTGGCCCGGCAGGCCGCCACCACCGCCTCAGCCATCCTAGCCCAAAGAAATTTCATCATTGGGCCCCAGGCACCCGAAATTTGAGCCGCTGTGTCCGGCCATTTTTCGGCTCGTCTTTTCGTCCCAAATCCAAAAATAATATTTTTCTAATTTTTATATTACACAATTAAATTAGTTATTTCAAAAGAAAAATAGATTTATATTGTAACATAAAATCCTGAAAAATTAATTTTTAGATGAATAATTTAAATCAACGATTAATGCGATTATGATTCCAAATATACTGACATAAACTGAAGACCCATAGCCTTTATATGACCATCATACTTCGCTTGAGAAAGCGGCTTGGTTAAAGGATCTGATATGTTTTTATCCGTGTGAACTTTTCATATCCTCACATCGCCACGAATGACAATCTCTAGAATAAGGTGAAACTTTCTAAGTACCTGTTTGGATGCTTGTTGTGATCTTAGTTATTTAGCTTATGCAATAGCTCCATTGTCATCACAGTGCAAATTTACTGGATCAACAATGCTAGGAACCACATCCAGTACACCAATGAACTTCCTCATCCAAACAGCTTCTTTAGCTGCTTTCGAGGTGGCTATGTACTCAGCTTCCATTATAGAATCAGCTGTGGTTGGTTGTTTGGAACTCTTCCAGCTAAAAACACCACCATTCAAGCAAAATATATATCTAGACTGCGATTTTGAATCATCTTGGTCTGTCTCAAAACTGGCATCGACATAGCCATTAAGGACCAAGTCACTATCTTGACCACCATATATCAAGAACATATCTTTAGTCCTTCTCGAGTACTTAAGTATACTTTTGACTATGGTCCAGTGCGCCTCACCAGGGTCAGAATGGTATCTGCTGGTTGCACTTATTGCAAATGATACATTCGGTCTAGTACATATCATGGAATACATGAGAGATCCTATAGCCGAAGCATAAGGTATCAAGCTCATTCTATCTCTCTCTTCCTTCGAACAAGGGCTTTGAGTTTTGCTGAGTTTTAAGCCATGTGACATAGGTAAGAACCCTTTCTTACTATTAAGCATACTGAACCGTTTCAGTACCTTATTAACATATGTACTTTGACTTAGGGCAAGAAGCCTTTTAGATCTATCTCTATAAATCCTTATACCCAGTATATAGGCAGCTTCCCCTAAGTCCTTCATTGTAGAATATTTACTTAGCCAAAGCTTAACACTTTGCAATGTAGGGATGTCATTTCTAATGAGTAGGATATCATCCACATAGAGTACTAGAAAAACAATTTCGCTCCCACTAATCTTCTTGTATACACAAGGTTCGTCTTGATTTCTAATGAAACCAAACGCTTTGATTTTTGCATCAAAACGAAGATTCCAACTCCGGGATGCCTGCTTCAAACCATAAATGGCTTTTAGAAGCTTACATACTTTATTAGGATTATTAGTATCGACAAAACCTTCGGGCTGTATCATATACACATTCATCTAACTTCCCATTAAGAAAAGAGGTTTTGACATCCATTTACCATATCTCATAGTCAGAATATACTGCTATGGCAAGTATAATTCTAATTGATTTAATCATTATGACTAGCGAAAAGGTTTCATCATAGTCAATACCATGAGTCTGTCTGTGTCCTTTCACCACGAGTCGTGATTTGTATGTTTGTACAATGTCATCCATGTCCTTTTTATTTGTAAAGACCTATATACCTTCAAGCTAACTTTCGCATTCAATGCTAGTAGTTGCTTCATTGTAGGTTGTGGGCTTATCCAGATCCATGAGCTCCACATTGTTGTCATATGTGATGAGAAATCTATATCTCTCAGGTTCATGATGATTACATATAGACCTCTGTAGAGCTGGTATAGAAGAAGTGGTCTCAACATCTCTATGTGAGTTTCAATCATTTTTATCTAAAGGTTCAGTATCTATTTGTGGCTCTCTCATCTCATGAAGAGTTATTTTACTCCCATTATTTTTCATGGAAATAAATTCCTTCTCAAGGAGTACTCCAGATCGAGCAACAAATACTTTGTTCTCTGATGGGATGTAAAAGTAATATCCTTTAGTTTCCTTAGGATATCCCACATAAAGAAATTTATCCGATTTCGGTGATAATTTATTAGTAATAAGCTGCTTCACAACCCCAAATCTTAAGAAAAGACAAAATAGGTTGTTTCCTTGTCCATATCTCATATGGTGTGCTTTTAACTGATTTATATGGTACTCGATTTAAAATGAACGCAGCAGTCTCTAAGGCGTAACCCCAAAAAGAAATTGGAAGATCAGCTTGACCCATCATCAATCTAACTATGTTTAATAAGGTTCGATTTATTCGTTCCAACACATCCTTCCATTGAGGTGTTCTAGGTGGAGTTAGTTGTGGAACAATTCCACAACTTTTGAGATGATCGTCAAATTCATGGCTCAAATATTCACCACCACGATCTAATCGTAGTGTTTTAATAGTTTTGCCTAACTTATTTTGTACTTCATTTTGAAATTGCTTGAATTTCGTAAACGACTCAGACTTATGACTCACTAAGTAGATATATCTGAATCTGCTTAAGTCATCCGTGAATGTTATGAAGTATTGGAAACCTCCTCTAGCATTTGTATTCATTGGTCCACATACATCAGTATGTATTAAGCCCAATAAATCTGCAGCTCTCTCAGTATGGCCCGTGAAAGGAGCTTTGGCCATTTTGCCTAATAACCAAGATTCACATGTATCATATGATTCTAAATCAAATGTGTCCAGGATTCCATCTTGATGGAGTTTGGTTATACGTTTCTCGTTTATATGGCCCAAACGACAATGCCAGAAATATGGACATTACACTATTCTTAATAGTAAGGTCATAACCTTCCAAGTCAAGGCAAGAAACTGAGATAATGTTTCTAACCATAGCAGGAATGCAATAACAATTATTAAGTCCCATTACAAGTCCACTTGGTAGCTTTATATCATATGTCCCTACGGCAATAGCAACAACTCTTACTTTATTTCCAACACGTAGGTTCATTTCACCTTTTTCCAGTTGTCTACTCCTTCGCAGCCCCTACGCATTCACACAAATGTGAGATTCACTACTGGTATATAATACCCATGATGAAGAATTAGATAAATTGACTTCTATAACAAGAATACCTTAAGCAGCAGTCTCACTGCTCTTCCGTTTCCTCATTTCTTCCACGTAGACCTTGCAATTTGTTTTCCAATGACCAGTTTCATTTCAGTGGTACCAAGTCCCTTTTTTGGGTTGTTTCGATGACTTCCTGAAATATTTAGGTTTGGATTTAGGCAACATTTACATTTTACCCATACCTTTATCTTTCGGGGCCATCTTATTCCCTTTCTTTTTATTCCATTCTTTTGATCCATTAAAACATTAAAAACTGCTTTCTTAATATTTGTCTCAATTTGTTTTAGAACCCATGCAACTCAGTTATAGTTTTTTCCATGTTGTGCATGTTAAAGTTAGTAACAAAGTGATCGTACTCTGAAGGCAGTGATGCTAAGATCATATCTGTAGCGAGTTCCCGACTGATAAGAGCTCCTAGCCTTTCAAGATGCTCAATGTAGCCCTTCATCTTAAGGACATGAGCACTCATAGAAGTACCTGAAGACATTTTACAACTCTTCAATGCCTTCGTAGTGGCAAACCTCTCCTGACGGGCTTGCTCTTGGAACATTTCCTTAAGCTGACCCATCATTTCATAAGCTTCCATGTCCTCGAACTGTATCTGCAGCCCCGAGTTCATGGTTGCTAGCATAAGGCATATCACATCCAAAGAATCATTCATATGCTTACTATAAGCATCTTTTTGAGCTTTGGTGGAAGTTGATTCCGGTTCATCAGGAATTGGGTTTTCCAGAATGTACTGCTTCTTTTAAGCTTTGAGAACAATTCTCAAGTTCCATGACCAATCAAGGTAATTAGTGACAGAAAGTTTTTCTTTGTCAAGAATTCATCGCAATGAGTTGTATTGATTGACGCTATTGATTATATAATATTAATATGAAAAGTTATTCGTGAGATATATTGACTTTAAAATCTAATGATCAAGTAAATACAAGCACAGCTATGGCATGTCCCTCACAAATAAGAGAAGTTTAGTTTTTATCAATAGAGATGACATCTTATGTCAACATGTTAGTCTCAAATATTATGTATCACATACATATATATGAATTATAATCTAACGATTAAATAACCATAGACACGGCTTTGGCATGTCCCCTGTAATTAAAAAATGTTTTAGATTATCATTCGGGATGACATCTTATGTCGTCTTTAATCGTATTAATCCCAAATAAGCCATAGGTCCAAAACCATTTTGTATAACATATATAATTCTTAACCATTTAAAACATATGTATAAGCTTGTTTATCCATCTTGCCTCCTAAAGATAAAATTCATACACCCTGCTTTGGCAGACCATTATTAGAAATGATCGAAAGTTTGACGAGTGTTTTGGAATGGTTGGCTCTTGAGACTTATATTTCATATCAATTGATTTTAATAAAACTATTTTATCAAAATTGATTATCTCAAAATTATTACAACGTATCTCATACATGTAAAAGTTTTAATAAGTTGGATTTATTTGGAAATAACGATTATTAAGCAAATAAAAAAGATATATGATGCATCTCATACAATCATATGCTAAAATATGATGCATCTCATACAATCATATGCAGTGTAAATATGATGCATCTCATACATTCACATGAACGATTTGGTGTGGTGTGGTATAGCCATAGATCCCATTATGATATTCGTTAATATCAATAGGTCATTCGGTGTAATCTCCGATAATGACTTTGTTCTTGAATTCCTTGTAATAGAAACCTCGGGTTACATTCGTGGGGAGTAAGATGAGAAGAGAAATTACAAAAAGATAATAGGAAGGCACAACATACAAGTCGTATTATGAATATTACAACCATAATTGAAGCATCAATCTAATTGCTGTAGTACAACTATACCACCCACGATGCATTAACCATTTAAGCATTCATAAGCACATATAATATATAAAGCGTACTAAATATCGACTATCGATAAGTTATATATAATATATAAAATATGCCAAATGTCGACAATCGATAAGTTATAAAGTTCCGACGGCCAAAACATCAAACCGGGTAAAACGGAAAATAAATTTCCAGGAATACACAAAGAAAACGAGGCCGAAACGACCCCGGAAGTGGCCTGGATCGCGATCCGAATAGCCTGGTTCGCGATCCCTTGGTCTAGACCGCACCAGCACACAGGGATTAGATCGCGATCTGTATCTTCAGACCGCATGGCAGCCCTTTGTTCCAGCATCAGGTATATTTTGCTGAGTTTATGAGTATACATATTATATATATACTTCATGTATATATCTTATGTATATAACAACTAATACCTTTTGAGCAATATAAATGTATAAATCAAGTAGATCAAATCTATATTTATACAACCTCGGAATCAAAATATAATTATGTTCATATGGAAATTCTAAACAAGCATAATCTTTACATAAACAAATTTATGTTCATATGCACCTCTTAAAATTCATAATCATAACATAAGATTATATGTAAATCAAATCATATGTTCTTTGATTCTTGGATTATTAGTAGAACTAAATCATCACATGAATCTTCATATATCAAAGAACTGTATATGTCAAGATCAGACATATAAATCAATATATATATATATATCACCATATACATATTAAGATAGGCATCATATATATATATATATATATTTATATGTCAAAACACAAATCTATTAAAATTATATATATCACCATATATATAATTATACATAGATAAAATTTATATATCATATATATATAAACATCATACATCACATATATGAACATCACATATCAACATATATGAAAATTGAAACAATGAAAATATAGTAGTCTATCCGATACCACTGTTTGGGTTTTTATTGAACTAATAATATTTATGATCTCATGATATATCGAAATAGTACAGCGGAAGTATAAATATAATATGTAAAACCCTCCGAGGATCCAAGTATATTATCAAAGTACGAAGAACAAGATTGTTACCTCTTGTAGCGTGTTTTCGTTCGAGCCTTCTAGAGACGTTGCAAGAAGCGAGCGTCCTCTGTGGTATCCACACAACGAACAAGTCCCGAGCGTCTAACGGATTGCTAGCTCCGATTCTATAAATATTTCACTTAAATCAATTTGAATATAGATATGTTCTTGATTATGGTAAGAACAATAACACCAAGAATTTTATTCAAATGTTCTTGAACTTTGATCTAAAATAACAACTATGAATCATATTCAATATGTTATTAAAGATCAAACTCACAAGATTAGATGAAGATAAGATGAGTATTCTAAATACTTTTCTTGATCAAAGAATTAATCTTCAAAGATGTGAAGATATATTCTTCATCTTTTTGATTATTCAACTCTTGAATATTATCTTCAAGACTTTTTGAGAGAAAAATATCAAAATCAGATTTCTTATTCTCTCTACACAAAATATGTCTTCTCTTGTGTTTGGTCAAGTATGAGGGATATCACAAGACACTATGATATATCCCTCTACATGGCTAAGGGTTCACTAACCCTTTCACCAACCATAATCGACCGGAACAAAATAGCTGCTCTGCTCGTTTAACTGTGTGACCCTGTAGGTTAATACGTCAATGAATATAAAAAAAAATTACGACCCATAAATCATAAGCAACCTCTAGCTAGACATTATGACTACCCGCATTAAAAGAATTAATTCGACGGCACATACGAAATCTTGTTACGGTATAATATTTAATCCTCTCGTTGCGCGATATCCTTTTTAAGCATAAGGCATGGACAAGTCGACCTTATATAGCTTAATTAATATTATTGATCTCAAGTTACAATTATCCAATTCAAATATTTATCAATAACTCTTTATTGATCAATTTGAGCATAGCCATGCATTTAAACAATCTAACTTATCAAGGGCCCGTGGATATCTTCTCCGTTTTATAGGAGGGACAAGTCCTCTCTGGACAAACTACTCCCCTCTGCATAAATCGTACCGTATCCAATCACAAACTGTATGGTCCGTTGTTACAGAAGACGGTATTGTGTTAAAATACAATACTCATTATGTAGGAAACTGTAGTGTCTTTAGGTAATAAGGACTTAAATAATATATAACAATCAGAGAAATTATAATGACTTAATCCATATATAATTCTCTTTGTTAGGTCATATCCAATACGATGTCTCTACATGCATCTATGACTTTATATAACATCTCATGTTCATGACAAGTAAAATATAGCCATCGTATCATTATCATATTAGTAATCATATTAGTAGGGATATCTAGAATAAATATTCTTTAATGCTTTAACAAGCTTTACTATCAAGTCACATACTTGATGATCGTAAGCAGAATATTAATTCAATAATATAATCAATATTAAACAGTAGACTTAGGGCATAATATTAACACGAATTGCTCAGCATGATGGATGCCTCCCAGGGATATCATCAAATTCCCCTGGCACCCGAGGATAGGAAGAGGGTCAGCTTCGTGGTATAAAAAAGAACCTTTTGTTACGTACGCATGCCTTTTGGGTTAAAAATGCTGGGGCCACATATCAAAGGATGGTCGAGAGAATTTTCAAATCTCAAATCGGTAGGAACATAGAGGTCTATGTCGACGACATGCTAGTAAAAAAGTGTAGAAGCAGGGGAACACATAAGAGATCTAGAGGAAACGTTTAAAAATATGCGCAAATATGGGATGGAGCTCAACCCATCGAAGTGCTCTTTTGGGGTGAAATTAGGGAAGTTTATAGGATATGTGGTCACAGAGCAAGGAATTGAAGTCAACCCGTAGAAACTAAAAGTGGTATATCAAATGAACCCTACAAAAAATATCAAAGACATCCAGATATTAACAGGAAGGATCGCAGGGCTGAGCCGATGCATTTCTCACTCGGCTAAGAAGGGATTCCCATTTTTTAAGCTACTAAGAAAGGGAAATAAATTTGAATGGACCCCCGAAGCACAAGTGGCCTTTAACAAATTGAAGGTGTATCTATCCGAACTACCCTTGCTCACCAAGCCGATACCAGGAGAGGAGCTAGTACTATACTTATCTATTGGGAAAGGGGCGGTCAGCTCGTACTTATTAAGGGAAGAAGAAAACCAGCAAAAACCTATCTATTAAGGTTTTGGAATGATCTCCATCATTCTTTTCCAGTTAGGGTTCAGTGTAGGCCGCCAGGCTGGCTAGGTGGTGCTACTACTCTTTGGTTTCTCCCATTGCTAACTAAGACGGACCTACCGAGTTGCACAATAGGATTGACGACGGAATGAATCGAGCTTATTCTCTCTTTATAAATATTAGATATTAGATATCTAATGTATTGGAAATTGGATGTCTAATTAATTTTGGGACATTGGATGTCTAAATTAATTTATTGGATAAATTAATTTACGGCCTAATGAATTAAATAAATTACTGGGTGATTAATTTAATTCATGAATTTAATTATTTCTTGGAGAAATTAATTATATTATTTTGTATTTGATATGATTAATTAATTGGATTAATTAATTGATATAAATACATTGAAACGGAATGGAGTTTATCTGTTTGGACTCACGGGAGTCCGAAATGAACCAAACTCATCCGGGTCTTCTAGATGCCCCCCCCACCCACCAACTCACCTCCCTTGGTCTTTGTATCCACCTTAATTGGTGGAAGACAATAGACTTTGAGGGGACAAATATCAAGGGTGATATTTGGTTGGTGATTTGGTCATGTGGGATGAAGAATAAATGTTAAGACCAACTCACTTTTCCTTACACGCTTGACAATTCATGGTTGATTGAGAGAGAGAGAGAGAGATAGATAGATAGAGAGAGATAGAGAGAGAGAGGAAGAGAGAGAGAGGGAGTGATGGAGGGAGGGAGGTAGGGAGGGAGAGAGAGATAAAGAGAGAGAGAGAGAGAGAGAGAGAGAGAGGAAAAGAGTTTTCCTAGTCTTCATATTGTTCTTCATATTTCTTGAGTTTTTTCTTGGAGAAAAATTGAGAGATAATTGAGAGATAAAGATTAAACACTTATAGTGTAATAATTTTAATTTGCAAGCTCCTATCATCCTTTTCTAGCCGTAACCTTGGAGGTTAATTGGGTGGTCGCCATTTCGTTCGTTTCTCCGGCGTGTGGCAAGTAGAGACACGGTGTTTTCGGTATTGGATCATTCAAGAGCTTGACAAATCAGATTCGTGGGAAGAGCATCTCAAGCTTGGGGAATCGTCTTCGAGGAGTACACCATTTAATCAACGAACTACAAGGGTATGATTTCAATCTTCCTTTTGTTTCGTTTTAATATTCGTATATACGTAGCTTGATCGATCCTCGTAGGGATTTGGATCAAATTAGATTCGTATTATTGCTTCCACTGCGCCTTCTTTTTTGGCACCGAATCCCAACATCAGCTGCAAGAACACCACAACAAAATGGTGTAGCTGAAAGAAAGAACAGAACCCTCAAGGAAGCAGCCAAGACAATGATTGTTGAGACTGATCTTCCAAAAAGTTTCTGGGCGGAAGCTGCCAACACAGCATGTCATACTCAGAACAGAAGTATGATAGTAAGGAGACACAATAAAACTACTGATGAGGTTTGGAATGGCACAATACCAACTGTTTCATATTTTCGTATATTTGGTTGTAAGTGATTCATCCACAACAATGGCAAAACCGAACTAAATGCCTTTGATGCAAAAACTGATGACGGTCTCTTTATGGGATACTCACAGATAAGCAACGCATATAGAGTCTTTAATAAAAGAACATTACTTGTGGAAGAAGCACCTCATGTTGTTTTTGATGAATCTACTGTTGCGTACAAAAAACAGGTGGAACAAATTAAGAAAAAGCTCAAAGCCACCTCTCTAGAAGAAGTCATCATCAATGACACAAGGTTGATGGATCAAGCTGATGAAGACCCAACTGCAGATCAGCCAAGATCACCTACCATAGCTGATCCAACCACAACTGAAGTTGATCCGATCATAGCTGATCCCATTACAGCTGAAGTTGATCCAATCACATCTGAACTAATCACGGTTGCAGATCAACAAAACCTAGCTGAAGGACAGACAAACTCAACAACTCCTCAGCCCACTCCCGAAGGAACAAGCTGTGATGATCAACAACCAAAAACAGAAGATGGAGATGAAACCCCCAAATGGCTAGAGGATCACCCCATTCAGAAAATCATTGGGAGCCTAACTGATGGAGTAGAAACCAGGAAATTAAGAGAACCAACGGGAATGGAAATGCTCTCTAGCTTCATGTCCCAAATGGAGCCCAAAACAATAGAACAAGCCCTAGATGACTACACATGGGTGATTGTAATGCAAAAAGAATTAAACCAAATGGAGAAGAACAATATATGGGAGCTAATAGACAGGCCAAATCACAATAAGGTCATTGGCACCAAATGGGTTTACAAAAACAAGTGTAATGAAGATGGAGCTGTTGTTAGGAATAAGGCCAGATTGGTTGCAAAAGGATATGCTCAATGTGAAGGAATATATTTTGATGAAACATATGCACTAGTAGGAAGACTAGAAGTAATCAGGCTCTTCCTTGCATATGCAGCTTTCAAGAACTTTGAAGTCTACCAAATAGACATGATAAGTTCATTCCTCAATGTAGTATTACAAGAAGAAGTTTATATTGAGCAACCCCCTGTAGTTTTCAAAGTAGACAAAGTATACAAACTTTTGAAAGCTTTTTATGGATACAAACACGCACCAAGAGCCCGGTATGAGACTCTGTCATATTTCTTGAGAAAAATGGATGATTTTAGGAGATGCAAGTGTACTTTTGGGGACCATAGTTAATGCCTCTTGCCTCCAGTTCGACCTCATTTCTTACCCCTATTTGCCAACATCAATAATTTGTGTCAGTTGTTCCTCCACTTTGGCATGCAGGATTTTCTGCACAAAGTGGAGGAACAGCTGGCATAAATTAATGATGCTGGAAAAAAGGGGGAAGAAATGAGGTCGAAGTGGAGGCAAGAGGCATTAATTGTGGTACACAGCACATGCATATCCTAAAATCATCCATTTTCCTGAAGATGGAGCCTCAGGTTCTCAGAAGAGGAAAAGAACAGTTGCACCACGTAAAGGCCCTGTAGCTAAGAAAAGGAGAACTAGGTAGGAATCTGATGTGCCACTGTGCTGGGAAGACAAAGAGTTGTATTATGTTGAGGAGTTTAATCCAGATGAAGACGAAAATAAATGGGGGATTTCCAAGAAGGATTTCATTGAAAATATTATCTTTGGGAAAACCTCCAAGACCCTGACTGTAGTCCTCAGCAAATCTTCATTACTACATGGAAATGAATTGGCCAAATCTGTGGAAAATTCTGAAGAAAGTTGCTGAAGAGGTTTTTCAATGCTTATCCAAGAATCCATGACTTCAGACCTGTAACACCCCCAAAACCTTACGGGAGTATTACACGCCGTGGGCCCCGCGCCGGAATCCACCAGGCTAAAAACCAATTACAAGAAGGCCTCTGACGGTAGTATTTTATATCAAAACTCACAAAATCATTTGAAAACACCAACCACCGTCAAAACGATCAAGGCCAAAAACTCGGTTAAGGGAATCGGTTTTCGAAATAAAACTCAATTGGCAAAAATCCCAGTATCACAACAATACCGTATAATACCTCAATACCGAATATTTTCTCGTACATAATCCTCTATGTACGATTGCCATAAAACATACCTCTATCCGGACATCCTTCCGAAATGCATACCATAGACCAAGAATATCCAAAATGAGATCAACAATATCCGAATACTACAATCTTCCCAAGATTGTCCAAGTATCTCAACAATCATCAACTGTGCATTCTAATCCTTTTAGAACATCACTGAACATTCGTCAATATGCAATACAACATAAAATACTTATGATATGTAAATGGAATTACTCATCAAAACATCACAACCGAACAAGTAAACACTTGCCTGGATACCAACATGACAAAACCAACACCAAACTCATCGCCCTCGTCTACGAGCTCTTCAGCCCCGACTGGACGGAATCTACGGCTTTTCACCGCGGCAAAACGATTATACCTATTGGTTAATCAACCTAGAACAATAATCATATCAATAATCGAACCAACTTGGTAACAATGATCATAACATATTCAATCCGGAATTCAACCTCATATCAAGATTCATCTCATATAAATCAACCACTATCATCACTATGATTTAGAATACCATCTTAAATCAGTTAAACGAATTATCAAATCATCATAGTCATCATATGGCCTCAAGAACATCAAGAACTCAATGATTCCATAATCATAATCAACATATTCAAAGCATATCATCATCTTCCTTCAACATAAACCTCATATATCCTCAAGAATCGCAATAACAACATCATAATCATCTTCATACGAATCATTCATCAACTATAACATCAAAAATCCGAAATGAAAAGGAGAAATATCCAACATACCTCATAGAATATGGATAACACAAGAAATCACTTCAAGAATCAACAATAGTTCCATAACCAAGCTCTAATTCCATGATTTCAAGCTCACAATCATGTTAGAAGTGTTTAGAACACTCTTAGAAGTGAAGAGGGACGAGTTGGGATGGGAGAAATGAGTTTCCTTTGGTGAACAAATGAAAGACCACTCTTATTATATAAATCGCGATCTCGTTACGTACGTAAGTGTCCTTACTTAACGACGTAAGAACTTTAACGCACGTAATACGAAATCCATAGCGCATTTAACAAACTCACCGTCTCATTCTCGCGAAGTCCATTACGACGTTACCCATACCATATAACGCATTTAATATATCGATTGACTTACTACAAGATAATGGTCGTGGTTACGCACGTAACACGTCCCGTATAACGCACGTAACACGACGTTGACTCACTGTCAACATCCTCCGCCGAAAGTTGCCGACAGTGGTCCCACCTGCCGACCACGACTCGATCGTCTGATTCCCATGTTACATACGTAATGTCTCGGCCATAACGTACGTAACTCTACCAATTTAACGTACGTAAGCTTCAATACATAACGTACGTAATGGCTTCCATACTTAGCCATTTACAGCAATTCCTGTCCAACGTCTCGACATAACAAATACGAACATACGGCAGAATCAATACATATACTCAATTCAATAACATTATCAAACGTTCCCAACGTCCTCGAGCATAATTAACCATCCACGATATCCAATATATAAACGAAAAATATATCCGAAAAATCGGGGTATTACACTCTACCCCCCTTAAAAATAAGTTTCGTCCTCGAAACTTGCAATCACTCACATAAACAACATTTCAACGGAAAATCCAAAATCACCAAGATAACCAAGAATTATCGAATAATCCGAACAGCATACTTACAGGTCAGTGAAGACGAAGATCTCCCGTGATACTAGTATATGGCACCATTTCAAAAAAATTCTCGACACAACAAGAATGCCAAAACAGGAATAATCACCAATTGAAAACGATTGGTCTCCGCCAAGACCACAACAAGTTTAGAGCACTGTCGAGTTTTGTGGGATCTGTGACGTTGTGTCTCCTCACCTAAAGCGCATGAGCCGCTGCTTGTCACATGCATGTATCACCGGCGTTCCACTCCACATCGAAAGCCGCACATTGCACGTGCCTCGCACCGGCGTTCACTTCCCGATTGGAGCCGCACATTGCACATGACCACGGCACCGGCGTTCACTCCCTTCCTCGTCGGTCTCGGGAACACCAACAATCCCCAAACCCACACATCACCACGACAGTACTCAAAAATCACACAGTTCCAAAACATCACAAACATCACGCTACTACCACACCGGTAGAGCCACATAACACACATGCCCGGTTATCACAAAACCTTGGGCTCCGATACCATATTTGTAACACCCCCAAAACCTTACGGGAGTATTACACGCCGTGGGCCCCGCGCCGGAACCCACCAGGCTAAAAACCAATTACAAGAACGACAAGAAGGCCGATGACGGTAGTATTTTATATCAAAACTCACAAAATCATTTGAAAACACCAACCACCGTCAAAACGATCAAGGCCAAAAACTCGGTTAAGGGAATCGGTTTTCGAAATGAAACTCAATTGGCAAAAAGCCGAAAACCATTTGAAAGAACTCACGCAGCGGAAAGAAATACAGTACAAGATAAGTATGCATCAATAATTAATACACAGACAAAATACACGATTCCCCAACAATATGCCATAGCCAGTATCTTCTGGAATACTTGCCTCACGACCGCTACCATCAAAGTCCTCAATACCTGGAAAACAAGTCCCACAACGGGGTCAGCAATAATGCCTGACAAATAACTGCAAGTACATAAACATAAATATTCACATGCCATGCATCATGAGAATAATAACCTCAACGATAACCTTACCACTTCCGGTAATCCAACAATTCTCGTCAAAATCCCAATATCACAACAATACCATAAAAATCCCAGTATCACAACAATACCGTATAATACCTCAATACCGAATATTTTCTCGTACATAATCCTCTATGTACGATTGCCATAAAACATACCTCTATCCGGAAATCCTTCCGAAATGCATACCATAGACCAAGAATATCCAAAATGACATCAACAATATCCGAATACTACAATCTTCCCAAGATTGTCCAAGTATCTCAACAATCATCAACTGTGCATTCTAATCCTTTTAGAACATCACTGAACATTCGTCAATATGCAATACAACATAAAATACTTATGAAATGTAAATAGAATTACTCATCAAAACATCACAACCGAACAAGTAAACACTTGCCTGGATACCAACATGACAAAACCAACACCGAACTCATCGCCCTCGTCTACGAGCTCTTCAGCCCCGACTGTGTAATATCCGGAATTTCTACTATTGTTGTTTAATATTATTTTATCCAAGTTATATTGTACAGCGTTGAATCTGTATAGTAGAGATAAAATAAATAAAGGACTGAGATATCAGTATCGGTATAATTGTCGTATTTGGTCGACAATTACATTTGAGGATATTGTGTATCAGGTTGTCGTACTTTTGATATTGGGTATATCGTATGATGATATTATTGGAATCAGTGTTTGTGTTCAGTGTGTCTTATGTTCGCTTTTGGTATGTCGAGACGTTGGACAAGAACTGCGGAAAGTGGCTAAGTATAGCCTTATTAGCGCACGCTGATATTCATGCATAACGCATGCTATCGCAAGGTGATTAGCGCACGCTACGTTTATAGGTTAGCGTCGCTAGTGCGCATGCATCGGAAGGAATCTGCGTGTGGACCCGGCCGCTGCGCACGCTCGTAAGTCAACGGTTGTTGTCTCGAAGTATTAGCGCACGCTAAAAGATTAGCTTAGCGCACGCTAACTATGTATCACCAACAAGGAATCTTATCCTTGCCGATGTCGGAATGTGGGGGCGAGTGGTAGGTGAACACCGTAGTAAGTCAACCGGATAGCGCACGCTAAGAGTAAAGACTTGCGACGCTAGACATGATGATTTACGACGTTAATGCATGGGCATTACGTACGTAAGGTAGTTTACGAAGCAAGACGGTAGCCTCTGGGCTTGATAGCGCACGCTAACAAACTCAGTTAGCGCACGCTAAGGCTAGCGCACGCTAAACATAATGGTTTAGCGCACGCTAGTGATGTATTCTATTTAAAGGGACAAACGGGCGTCATGAAGCATTTCGTCCATTTCTTTCCTTTCACCCGATAGAGACAACCTTGGGAGAACATTTGGAGTTCCTAAACACCGAGGGATGATCCTCTTTAACAAGATTAAAGATTGAAATCATGGAGTAAAGCTTTGTTCTTGAAATCATTGGTGATTCGTGGAAATCAATCCATTCCTTCAAAAGGTAATTACTCTTCACTTTGAGATTTCGTTTTGGATTGTATATGATGTTCTTGAGTTGATGATTATCATATAAACAAGTTGATGAGCATGACAACGAGTTGGATTACCGTACTAAGTTAGTGTTGTTATCAATATATGAGTATTGATATGTTTCGTATGGTTTTGGATGGAATTCAAGAAATATGTTGATGTAATTCCCTTCTTCAATTCGGATTTTTGATGCTTTGTCGTTGGTTACTTCGTATGGTAACGATTATGGTGGTGCTATTGTGATTCTTGAAGTTATATGAATTGTATGTCGAAGAACATGATGAATAAGGATTTTTAGATGTTAGAACACATCGGAATTTATGATTTTATGGATCATGAACGTGAATTTGGATAATTCGTGTTCTTGAAGAGCTATTGAATTATATGTCATGATTGTTATGAAATCCTTAATATCGAGATGAGTTGATCAATGACATGATGGAAGTGTTAGACGATGCTTGAAATGCATGCCACTGCACAGCATTAGCGCACGCTACGTTCGCCTAGCGCGCTTAACGGGAGCAACTTAGCGCACGCTACGTTAGGTGATTAACGTGCGCTAAGTAGGCGTATAAAGGCAAGATTTTTGTGTTTTGATTAGGAATTCGTGATGGTTTGACTTGGTTGGTTCTGACTGTGTTTATTCGAGATTGTGTTGAACCGTTGAGTTCGATTGGTTAGTTTTTTCAGTTGTTGACCGTTATCGGATATGTGTTATTTGATTTCTTCGATAGGTTGAGATTATTGATCGGTGATTATAACCGGATATTGCGGTCGTGTTCGAGTATGTCCATTGTATTGCTTTTGATCGAGGCTGAGGAGCTCGTAGATAAAGGCAATGTGTTCGGCAGCACCTTCGTGGTATCGGTATCGAGGCAAGTTATTACTTGCTCGCTTATAATATTTAATGAATGGTTTTGCTTCATTTCGCTTTTAATTCATATAGCGATGATTATTATTGTGAACTCGGGTATCCGGATCGCATATCGTTCTTTCGATTCGGGAGGTAAATCATAATGAATATGCTTTATCTCGCTTATTGGTATGTTCGAGTATCGAGGTTACATTATGGTAAGGACGAGGATATGAGTATCTATAGTTCGTCAGACGTTTGGATCGCCGAGCATTGGGGATAATCGTCGGTGATGATTGGACATCGAGGTTGCTCCCGAAGGATTCGGGCAAGTATTCCATATTGAATACGGTTTAATGTTATTTATTTTGGTCTCGCACATTTTCTTTCATGTTGTTGAACATGAAGTCGCCCTAGTAAATTGTCATGTTGTCGTGCATGTTATGTTGTTCATGTTGATGAACGTGTTGATTTGCATATGTGTATGCTTATTATGTTGTTATGTTGTGTAAATAATCCGATGGGATTATGAGGATCTATGCTGAGGGCGCTGGATCGGATGTCCACCATGCGTTGGTTCGACGGGATCATCATGGGGATCTATGCTGAGGGCGCTGGATCGTTGGGATGTTTTCCACCATGCGTTGGTTCGACGGATCATCATGGGGATCTATGCCGAGGGCGCCGGATCGTTGGATTACAGATTGTGTTGATGGAATCTTGTGAATTCGCATCATTGATTTTATCATGTGTTGTTGTTCACATGTGTATTGTTAGTTATCCACCTTATGTTGATCGATAGATCAACAAAGGGATCTATGCCGAGGGCGCTGGATCGTCGGATTTCCATTGAGTGTACATGATTGTTATTGCCGTGATCATATTGACGTGGTCATATGAGTATGCATTTGTAGGTCTTGTGTTAGGACCGTGTCCGTATTGCATTGATCCGATCTCGGATTAGACCGATATGATTATCGTGGCACATCATATCTCGAGGTATGTTCCATATTTTCTTTGGTCTTGTCTTTGGTGGACAATCGGTTACCGTCTTGGGATTTGTTGATATTATTCGATGGATCGTATTGGCCGATATGGTAGATTTCCGTATCGTGAGTTGGTTACGATAGTTTGAGGATCTTGAGTATTGTTTGAGGTACAATACGGATATTATGTTCGAGTTTATTGGTTAATCGAGTACGGGATGTGAAATGTGATAATGGTTATTCGATGAGAATTTCTTGAGTAAGTAAAGATTACGTTGGTCGTATTCTTATGTTGTATTATCATTGGTATGTTATTATTAATGTGATGTGACGGTTATCATTGTTGATATTATGGCCGACCCCGTGGGATTTCTTTTAGGTTCTCGGAGTATCGAGCTTTGTAGCGGTCGTGAAGAGATGAGCTTCTGAGGATACCGGCTAGGACATGTTACGTACATTGAGTTTATTGTTTGGTTCTTGTTTTCCGCCGCTAGAGTATTGTTTTGGTTGGTCTTTTCCGATGCGTGAGTATTTTGAGACGCACTTTTGGTATCCGGTAACCGAGGTTACTTTGGAAATCGCTTTTCTAAACTTTTGAGTATCACCGTTTGGCCTTGCGATTTCAAATGAGTTTTACGACGGTTTTTGATAAATGGATTTTATAAGTCTTTGTGAATTTTTAAAGATAGTACCGTCGTTGGCCTCTCGAGCATTTGTAAATGTTTGTGAAAATTTCTTTTAGCCTTGTGGGTTCCATCTCGGGGCCCACGGCGCTGTAATATTTCCGGTTAAATCTGGGGGTGTTACAGAATATGGTATCGGAGCTTAGGTTGAGAAAACCTAGGCATTTTGGTCGATTTAGGTCATGTTTTTGTTGCGTCATTCGAGTTGTCGATTGACAAATACTAGAGCCGTGAGTCTTTGTTGTTCACTCAGGCTTGTGCATTATCGGATTTGCCAGATCGCATCGGGCTTGTTATAACTTTTCCAAAAGGTGTTTACGTGATATATTGTGTTCTTGAGTTGCACTGAGTTTGCAAAACGTGTGTTTTGAAAATACCTGTGTCGAGTATTTTCTTGAGTCTAGACATGTGCCAGTATCACGGGGAATCGTCGGCTTCACGATCTGTAAGTATTTGGATTTTTTTTTGAGATTTATTGCCGTTCTAAGTTGATATGTTTGAGATTCAGCAGATATCATGCGTTACGGTATAAGGTGATGATTTGGGACAGGATTGATGATCTTGAGAAGTTATTGTTTTGGAAATCAATATGTCGGTTAAGTTTTGGAACGGAATTGTGTAATCGGTAGAAGGAACTATGAATTGTTGAGGAGAACATGTAGTCATGTTAGTTCATTTTGTGATATATATGAACTGTTTTGAGCATTTGAAAATGACACTTTTCAAAATGAATATTTCACAGATGTTTTACGGAAAATGATTTTGGGCCGAGACCCAAATCGATTTCGAAATGGTTTTGTGACTCAGGACTTGAAGTCCGAAAAGGGGTTTTCTACTTTTTAAACTTTTTGTAATGCGGAACGAGTTACGGGCTGAGACCCTAATGTTTCAAACGGCTTTTCTGTTTTCTTAAAACTCCCGAGACTTGTAAAACACTTTACCAATCGTTTACCTATGTTATTTCCGCCTTTCGAGGCTTTGGTTTACTTGTTCAAATTGAACCTCTCGGGAAGTCTTTCGCTGTGTGGATTTGTTTCAATATTTTGTCATATCATATTTAAGGTGATCCAGGATGGGTTAATGACTGACGTTGCAAGTCATGTGTGGAAAAGGAGTTTAGTCGGAATTTATATATTGAGATTTTGGAACTCGATCGTGTGGTTTTCCGATGGAATATCAGTGGATATTGGTGACGAACCGAATTGGTATACAAGAGTATGGATATAGTCGAGCATTTGCATACTTTTCATTTTAAAACTTCGAAATCGTGTGGATTCGAAGGAAACTGTTATCAAATACTTGGCACCATCGAGCCAAGTTAATTTTTCAACAATTGATTTTGTGGTCTTACCAAAATTTATGTTTTTAGTTTTGAAATTTTTGAAAGAACTTTCAAAATTGTCTTCGTGACAAGAATATATGATTTCAAACTGGTTTTGAAAATGTGATCGAGGTACATACGCATTTAGTGCATAATGCATATCGTGGTGAAGTTCGAATGAGACTCACGAATCGGATGGTACATCGATGGTACGATGAAAGAGATTCGAACGTTAGTATGGTAGTTTGGTTATCCACGGATGATCGGTTGATTTATCGGATAAGAGAAATATGTTGCGTGTTGTAGATTCATGCACATAATATTATTTTGGAAACTGGGATTTTGTGAAACCGGGACATATGTGCTATGTGATTCCATTAGTACGGTAGTAGCGATTTTACCACGGTGATTCCGGAATGATTTCCTTGTAAGTGCAAATTTGGGGATGGTGACCCCATGCTAGTTGTTTTGATATTGAGTGGTCGTTCCCACTCCTTGTATGAATTGGTATCTTCGCGATTTGCGATTCGTTCGTATGCCGAGGGAAAGTTCACGAGTCGGTTGTGTTTCGTTGAGATCCACCGTATGTGATTCGTGTCGCTTTGAGAACTCTATTTCGCATCGTGGTTACTGCGTTGATCGTGTTGAGCTTACCGTGAAGGTATTCTCGATTACCGTTAATCGCTCGCTGGTCGTATTGAAGTTTATCACGTTGATGATATTCTCGATTGTGTTTTGACCTACGGTTGGTCATATTGGAATTTATCAGTCGATGATAAATTCGGTGATTGTTGATCATTGTTGGTGATCATCCGAGCGCTCGGATTTTGTGTTGATGTTTCGGGATTCGTGTCGTTGTTTTGGGCGCTTGTTTTGTAGATGTATTGTGTATAATTCGCCTTATCTAATTGGGACTTGATTATGTAATCAAAGACAGGATTTGATTCGGCAGATTGTTTCATCTCAAGATGATATATTTTGTTGAGACTCGGAATTGTGATCGTAAGCATATTGAGATTGCAGGTGAGATCGGCTAGTATCTCCGGAGATCGTCGACCTGCGTATTTCGAAGTATGCTCTTTTGGATATTCGGTAATGATGATGATTAATCGTTGTCGTGATGGTTTTGGGATATTTTGAGTTGAACGGTATGTTTGTTCGTTTTATGATGGATCGCAAGTTTCGAGGACGAAACTTATTTTAAGGGGTGTAGAATGTAATATCCGGAATTTCTACTATTGTTGTTTAATATTATTTTATCCGAGTTATATTGTACAGCGTTGAATCTGTACAGTAGAGATAAAATAAATAAAGGACTGAGATATCAGTATCGGTATAATTGTCGTATTTGGTCGACAATTACATTTGAGGATATTGTGTATCAGGTTGTCGTACTTTTGATATTGGGTATATCGTATGATGATATTATTGGAATCAGTGTTTGTGTTCAGTGTGTCTTATGTTCGCTTTTGGTATGTCGAGACGTTGGACAAGAACTGCGGAAAGTGGCTAAGTATAGCCTTATTAGCGCACGCTGATATTCATGCATAACGCACGCTATCGTGCAGGATTAGCGCACGCTACGTTTATAGGTTAGCGTACGCTAGTGCGCATGTGATCGGAAGGAATCTGCGTGTGGACCCGGCCGCCGCGCACGCTCGTAAGTCAACGGTTGTTGTCTCAAGTATTAGCGCACGCTAAAAGATTAGGCTTAGCGCACGCTAACTATGTACCAAATAACAAGGAATCTTATCCTTGCGATGTCTTTCGGAATGTGGGGGCGAGTGGTAGGTGAACACCGTAGTAAGTCAACTTCGATAGCGCACGCTAAGAGTAAGGACTTGCGTACACTAGACATGATGATTTACGACGTTAATGCATGGGCATTACGCACGTAAGGTAGTTTACGAAGCAAGACAAGAGCCTCTGGAGCCGATAGCGACGCTAACAAACTCGCTTAGCGCACGCTAAGGCTAGCGCACGCTAAACATAATGGTTTAGCGCACGCTAGTGATGTATTCTATTTAAAGGGACAAACGGGCGTCATGAAGCATTTCGTCCCATTTCTTTCCTTTCACCCGATAGAGACAACCTTGGGAGAACATTTGGAGTTCCTAAACACTGAGGGATGATCCTCTTTAACAAGATTAAAGATGGAAATCATGGAGTAAAGCTTTGTTCTTGAAATCATTGGTGATTCGTGGAAATCAATCCATTCCTTCAAAAGGGTAATTACTCTTCACTTTGAGATTTCGTTTTGGATTGTATATGATGTTCTTGAGTTGATGATTATCATATAAACAAGTTGATGAGCATGACAACGAGTTGGATTACCGTACTAAGTTAGTGTTGTTATCAATATATGAGTATTGATATGTTTCGTATGGTTTTGGATGGAATTCAAGAAATATGTTGATGTAATTCCCTTCTTCAATTTGGATTTTTGATGCTTTGTCGTTGGTTACTTCGTATGGTAACGATTATGGTGGTGCTATTGTGATTCTTGAAGTTATATGAATTGTATGTCGAAGAACATGATGAATAAGGATTTTTAGATGTTAGAACACATCGGATTTTATCATTTTATGGATCATGAACGTGAATTTGGATAATTCGTGTTCTTGAAGAGCTATTGAATTATATGTCATGATTGTTATGAAATCCTTAATATCGAGATGAGTTGATCAATGACATGATGGAAGTGTTAGACGATGCTTGAAATGCATGCCATCGCAAAGATTAGCGCACGCTACGCCATCGCCTAGCGCGCTAACGGGAGCAACTTAGCGCACGCTACGTTAGGTGATTAACGTGCGCTAAGTAGGCAGACAGTGCAGTATTTTTGTGTTTTGATTAGGAATTCGTGATGGTTTGACTTGGTTGGTTCTGACTGTGTTTATTCGAGATTGTGTTGAACCGTTGAGTTCGATTGGTTAGTTTTTTCAGTTGTTGACCGTTATCGGATATGTGTTATTTGATTTCTTCGATAGGTTGAGATTATTGATCGGTGATTATAACCGGATATTGCGGTCGTGTTCGAGTATGTCCATTGTATTGCTTTTGATCGAGGCTGAGGAGCTCGTAGATAAAGGCAATGTGTTCGGCAGCAGCTTCGTGGTATCGGTATCGAGACAAGTTATTACTTGCTCAGTTATAATATTTAATGAATGGTTTCAGTTTCATTTCGTTTTTAATGCGTATAGCGATGATTATTATTGTGAACTATAGGTATCCGGATCGCATATCGTTCTTTCGATTCTGGGAGGTAAATCATAATGAATATGCTTTATCTCAGTTATTGGTATGTTCGAGTATCGAGGTTACATTATGGTAAGGACGAGGATATGAGTATCTATAGTTCGTTGTACGTTTGGATCGCCGAGCATTGGGGATAATCGTCGGTGATGATTGGACATCGAGGTTGCTCCCGAAGGATTCGGGGCAAGTATTCCATATTGAATACGGTTTAATGTTATTTATTTTGGTCTCGCACATTTTCTTTCATGTTGTTGAACATGAAGTCGTCCTAGTAAATTGTCATGTTGTCGTGCATGTTATGTTGTTCATGTTGATGAACGTGTTGATTTGCATATGTGTATGCTTATTATGTTGTTATGTTGTGTAAATAATCCGATGGGATTATGAGGATCTATGCTGAGGGCGCTGGATCGGATGTCCACCATGCGTTGGTTCGACGGGATCATCATGGGGATCTATGCTGAGGGCGCTGGATCGTTGGACAGGTTTTCCACCATGCGTTGGTTCGACGGGATCATCATGGGGATCTATGCTGAGGGCACTGGATCGTTGGATTACTAGTATTGTGTTGATGGAATCTTGTGAATTCGCATCATTGATTTTATCATGTGTTGTTGTTCACATGTGTATTGTTAGTTATCCACCTTATGTTGATCTGATAGGATCAACAAAGGGATCTATGCTGAGGGCGCTGGATCGTCGGATTTCCATTGAGTGTACATGATTGTTATTGCTGTGATCATATTGACGTGGTCATATGAGTATGCATTTGTAGGTCTTGTGTTAGGACCGTGTCCGTATTGCATTGATCTGATCTCGGATTAGACCGATATGATTATCGTGGCACATCATATCTCGAGGTATGTTCCATATTTTCTTTGGTCTTGTCTTTGGTGGACAATCGGTTACCGTCTTGGGATTTGTTGATATTATTCGATGGATCGTATTGGTCAGATATGGTAGATTTCCGTATCGTGAGTTGGTTCTGATAGTTTGAGGATCTTGAGTATTGTTTGAGGTATAATACAGATATTATGTTCGAGTTTATTGGTTAATCGAGTACAGGATGTGAAATGTGATAATGGTTATTCTGATGAGAATTTCTTGAGTAAGTAAAGATTACGTTGGTCGTATTCTTATGTTGTATTATCATTGGTATGTTATTATTAATGTGATGTGACGGTTATCATTGTTGGATATTATGGCTGACCCCGTCGTGGGATTTCTTTTAGGTTCTCGGAGTATCGAGCTTGTAGCGGTCGTGAAGAGATGAGCTTCCCGGAGGATACTGGCTAGGACATGTTCTGTACATTGAGTTTATTGTTTGGTTCTTGTTTTCCGCTGCTAGAGTATTGTTTTGGTTGGTCTTTTTCCGCTGCGTGAGTATTTTGAGACGCACTTTTGGTATCTGGTAACTGAGGTTACTTTGGAAATCGTTTTCTAAACTTTTGAGTATCGGCTGTTTGGCCTTGCGATTTCAAATGAGTTTTACGACGGTTTTTGATAAATGGATTTTATAAGTCTTTGTGAATTTTTAAAGATAGTACCGTCGTTGGCCTCTCGGGCATTTGTAAATGTTTGTGAAAATTTCTTTTAGCCTTGTGGGTTTTATCTCGGGGCCCACGGCGCTGTAATATTTCCGGTTAAATCTGGGGGTGTTACAGACTGGACGGAATCTATGGCTTTTCACCGCGGCAAAACGATTATACCTATTGGTTAATCAACCTAGAACAATAATCATATCAATAATCGAACCAACTTGGTAACAATGATCATAACATATTCAATCCGGAATTCAACCTCATATCAAGATTCATCTCATATAAATCAACCACTATCATCACTATGATTTAGAATACCATCTTAAATCAGTTAAACGAATTATCAAATCATCATATTCATCATATGGCCTCAAGAACATCAAGAACTCTATGATTCCATAATCATAATCAACATATTCAAAGCATATCATCATCTTCCTTCAACATAAACCTCATATATCCTCAAGAATCGCAATAACAACATCATAATCATCTTCATACGAATCATTCATCAACTATAACATCAAAAATCCGAAATGAAAAGGAAAAATATCCAACATACCTCATAGAATATGGATAACACAAGAAATCACTTCAAGAATCAACAATAGTTCCATAACCAAGCTCTAATTCCATGATTCCAAGCTCACAATCATGTTAGAAGTGTTTAGAACACTCTTAGAAGTGAAGAGGGACGAGTTGGGATGGGAGAAATGAGTTTCCTTTGGTGAACAAATGAAAGACCAGCTCTTATTATATAAACTGCGCATCTCGTAACGTACGTAAGTGTCCTTACTTAACGTACGTAACAACTTTAACGTACGTAATACGAAATCCATAGCGTACGTAACAAACTCACTGTCTCATTTTGTGAAGTCCATTACGTACGTTACCCATACCATATAACGTACGTAATATATCAGTTTACTACAGTACAATGGTCGTGTTACGTATGTAACACGTCCTGTATAACGTACGTAACACGTACGTTGACTCACCTGTCAACATCCTCCGCCGAAAGTTGCCGACACAGGGTCCCACCTGCCGACCACGACTCGATCGTGTGATTCCCATGTTACGTACGTAATGTCTCGGCCATAACGTACGTAACTCTACCAATTTAACGTACGTAATGTTCAACACATAACGTACGTAATGGCTTCCATACTTAGCCATTTACAACAATTCCTGTCCAACGTCTCGACATAACAAATACGAACATACGGCAGAATCAATACGTATACTCAATTCAATAACATTATCAAACGTTCCCAACGTCCTCGAGCATTATTAACCATCCACGATATCCAATATATAAACGAAAAATATATCCGAAAAATCGGGGTATTACAAGACCATGGGACCCTCTAACTAACATGTATGGAAAGTTGGACGATGAAGCACTTCAGGAGGAAATAAGGGAACTATGTATAAAGACCAAGTATACCTCCCCTGAAAGAGAAAAAGTATGGGCTAATCCCAGTGGTACAGAAGCCAATTGGAGCAAAGCCACTGAAGTCTCTCCCTCCACCAAGGATCAGAGCAAGAGGAAGACTGTATTGTATTCCAAAATATTAAAAGTTTATTACAGTCGACCTGAATGACAACCTCTAACTGTCTCAAACAGACTAAGTCTTTACATTTAAGTTATTTTACTTGTCTGTGTGATGATTTTACTACATTTGAACATTAAGTTTTGCCATCATCAAAATAGGGAGAATTTGTTAGGAATATAATTTTAAGATTTTGATGATGTTATACTTGTATTCAAAGATTGTTTCAAATGTATGTACTTGGCATTGAAAAGAAGATCAAAATGAGTATCTTCTTTAGGCCTTTAAGAAATTCGGATAAGTATTGATCATGTTGATTAGGTAGAAATTTGGTTATTCGGGTTTTGGGTCAATGCAAGATATTAGATGAGCTTGACCAGTTAAAAATATCAATCGGGTTTTGATCAACGCAATATATCAGCTAAGGTTGACCGATAAACATCAGTCGGGATTCGGTCAAAGGAAAATATCAGCCAAGTTTGACCAAGTCAGAAGAACAGTTGAATATCACTAAAGACAATTTTGGCCAAGTATAAAATGGCTAAAATATCAGCTGGGTTGGTCAAAGGAAAATATCAGCTCAGGTTGACGAGAGAGGCATCAGCTGAGTTTGGTCAAAGCAAAATATTAGTTGAGTTTGACCAAGGCAAATATCAACTCACTTTTATTAAGACCAAATATCAGTCAGCTTCTGTCTAGGCAGAACATCATCCGGGTTTGACCAACATATCATCCAGGTTTGAGCAAAAGGAAAAATCAGCGGAGCTTTATCAAAGACGGAATATTGGCCAAGTTTTGACATCAACTAAGTTCACATCAGCAAATGTTGAAAAGTCAACAATGATAGAAAGTCAAGTGCGGACTTAATTAAAGTAAGCGGACAAAGTGATTGATTCTCGGAAGTTAAGGAATATTTAATTCCTTAAATATTCACGCCCAGAGACCTTACTAATTATAGTAATCAAAGAAAAATGGCGCAACAGCAACATATATCTTCAAACGGTCAAATTTGAAGAAAGAGACAAAGCCATGCAAATAGATGAAAATCTAAACAATGAAGTCCATTATCCAACAGATGGATTTGTTACAGATGCAATGGCTATGAAGAGTTCGAAGATCGTACTATAAATATCCAAATAAAGGTTGAGCAAAAGTACGATGTGAACTACACTTACAAAGTAATAAAAGCAAACATAAGTGATATACATCTATAGCATAATGAAGAACAAGATCTTAAAGCAAATACAGTGAAGCTCTTAAGTTGTAGAAGACAAACACTCTTGTCTTTAAGTTTGGTAAGGGGTACTCTCTTGAATGAAGTTCTTGAAAGTAAGAGGTTGTAAGACATCCACAGATTCTTGATTGGAAGGTGATAGGCAGCTTGTAGGTTGTTGTGGCATCTATGGGTTTTCGATCAATAGGTGTTAGGAAACCCAGGGAAGGAGTTACAATGGCCACGGATTTCTATTGGTTGGAAGCTGTTGTAACTAAATTCATTGTAACACAATTTTCACTGGTTGAAAGTTATAGTGAATTTATCTCCAATTGGTTTGGACGGAAGTGGACAAGTAGAGGATTAGCCCACCTCTAAAACCACTATAAAGTGTTGTGTGTTTTACTGTCTTTAACATCATACTTAACATCTGCATTCATATTAGCTGTTCCATTCCGTCGGCTGTCCTCCCGCAAAATAATTTTACAGCTGAGAGTTGTTAACTGCACAAATCTCAGTCGAGTAACCTTAGTTGCATTATATATCAGCTGTAGTTTTTAAAACAGTTATTGAGCAAAAGATTTTATAAGTCTATTCACCCCCTCCCCTCTAGACTTAGACCTGACGTCTTGTGACATACAAGTCCAGTATATAAGTTCCGACAGTAGCGTTTTTCTTCACTTTTCTCATTTCTTAACCTTAGGACCGATGGGATGGAGAGTGCGGCGACTTGGATGTGGCATGGTGCGATCCTTCACCATATATCATCGATCTTGAGTTCTTAGTGTGAATTAAACAATATCTAATCCTTCATTCTTCGTCGGATCAAAGGTAATATTCTTAAATCCCCAGAGTTGACTTTTGGGGGTTTTGTTCTTGATTTCAATTTCAATCCAATTTTGATGAATCGAATAGGTTTTTGGATGTTGTTGGTCATATTCTATAGATATATATCCATATTTCGAGTTCTTTAACTCGATTGTCAATTTGAGTGTTCTTGAGGAATCATGAACCTTTAATATTTGATTAAATGTTTCAATGGGTTTTCTTTGATTGTTCAGTGTTTGTTTCCATTGTTAATGGTGGTAGTCCTCGTAGTTATTGTGTTATTGTTGTTTCTCTTGGAGGTTGTAGGTTTTCGGGACTCTTCGATCGAGCCGTGTTCGTCGGAGTACTCGGGTGTGGTTTATCGAGGCAAGAACCATGCCATACGAATTATCTTCCACGTAAATTCTTACGCGTTCAAGTGTGTATCATTTTTCTTCTGGACGTATAATTATGTGCATTTGTGTGTATATATATATATTCATGTTTATGAAATCATTCGTTGCCTTTACGTTTTGATGGTGTGGATTGAATGATATTTATTTGCTTCTCATGGTGTGTTGATCGGGGATTGTTTGATATGGTGACCTTACTTGATAATGATGTGTGAACTGGGATGTTAGACCCCGATGACTGTCATATTAATTGTCTGGTGAACACTATGGATGAGAATGATTATGTGATTTGACTTGAACATACGTGGTTGATATGTTGATTGAAACTTGTGTGGATTGTCAATGTGAACCTGTGATTATGTGATGTTTCGGATTGAGGAGGATGGGGAGTGTGGCCGGGTTGTGTACGCTGCAATGGGTGGCTTATGTCTAGTGGTGAACGACGGTGTCACCTAATGCGCGAATTCAAGGGGCGGCACTCGTCATGGAGTGATGCCGGTGCAGTGACATGGTTTCAAGGGGCGGTCCCGACAAATAGTGAACAACAGTGCACGATGCATGTCAATGTGCGGCTCCTAGAATGCTTCAGAGCAGAAGATACTTGTAGGATACTTGTATGATATTCAAGATCCTGATATCAAATGAAATCTTATTTTTGAATCCTCATTTGAACATTTTGGAATAATTGTATTAGTAAGAAAATCAAGGGGTCAAACTACCAAGGACTTCTGATGGGATGTCCGAGGGTTAGTTAGTCATTGATGGTCTTGAGCAGAATTTCATTATAAAAGCGTGTATTAGGTCAAGGACCCCGAGATCTTTCGAAATTACTTTATAAAGCGTTTCCATGTATTGGGTCAAGGACCCTGATAGATTTTGAAACTACTTTCTAAAGTATTACCGTTCGATTTTCGGACCTTCTTGAATCATTTAAACCGACATGAGTCAATAATGGCATTTTTAAACTATTTTAGTAAAATGTTCTTCAAAGGTACTTCTAAATAATTGAACTAATTCTCTTGACTCAATGGGGCATTTATAGAAAACCTTGTATTTTTACATCCCTTGTAAGAATGTGTGACTTTATGAATGGTTGGTATTCTTGTGTATGTGGATATCCATTGGTGAGGTGTGGATCTTGTAATTTGTATTGCATTTGTGACTCGTTTGGATTGGTGTGAATATTTCTCGTATAGCTTGTATATTATGTACTTGCACTAGCAAAATTCCAGTTGCTAACCCCCGAGTATTCGGGGGATGGATGTCTGTTATGCATTCAGGTCTTTGCAGCTCGGAAGCAGTCATTGGATCAGATTGACATAAGATGAACGGCAATGATGCTAATCACACAAGAGTCAAAGTTTTTTTCTTTCGTCTCTGTTGTAATCAAGGACTATCTGTAGGTCACAAGTTGTCAGGAATAAATCTAGAGGGGGGTGAATAGACTTATTAAACTCTTTCCTGAATCTTAGGTGAGTTTTTCAGCTATGATTAAGTGCAGGTGACTTATGTCGACCGCAGACATATAATGCGGAAGACACAGCTGATAATGATGCAGGTGACTTATGTCCACTGCAGATAACATTCTAATGGAACAGTAAATATGTATACAACAGTTATGTATGATGTTTAAAGCAGTAAATCACACAAGCACTTATAGTGGTTTCAGAGGTAGGGTAATCCTCTACTAATCCACCTCTCTCAAAGCCAGTTGGAGATAAATTCACTATAACTATCATCTAGTGATAACGGTTACAATGGCTTCTTCCTTGTTACAACAACTTCCAACCAGTGGAAACCCGTGGCCGTTGCAGCTCCCTTGACTGCCTAGCACCTCTTGATCGAAAACTCGTGGATGCCTCAACAACTCTCAAGCTATCTATCACCTTCCAATCAAGAACCCTTGGATGCTTTTACTGCCTCTTTACTTTCAAGAAGCTCGTTCAAGAAAGCAACCCCGTACTCAAATTTTAATACAAGAGTGTTTGTCTTCTCCAACTTAAGAGCTTCTTTGAATATTACTGTTTAAGCTTTGCTCTTCATGAAGCTATTTGTTCACTATGATTGCTTTGATTGCTTTGATCGCTTGAATGTATTATTTTCATCGTACTTTGCTCAATTCATATCTTCAGATATTTATAGTACGATCCTTTGAGCTTCCTTCATAGCCGTTGCATCTCTTGTAAAAAATCCGTCCGTTGGAGAGTGGACTTCTTTGTTTATCTTATCGTTTCATGGCTTGGTTCCCTTTTCATTTCCGACCCTTTGAAAGATTTCCTTTGTTAGCACCGTTATTCTTGTTTAGAATAATCGTAAGTCTTCAGAATGCGGATCTCAAGGAATATTTTATTTCTAACTTTCTGGGATTCTTTTATGTTTGTCTCCTTACGTCTGCATGTGGATTTCCATTTTTGTTGACTTCAATGCTTGCTGACATGGACTGAGTCTCTGTAAACTTGGCTGATATCTTGTCTGAGAACTTATCTGATATCTCTTGGTCAAACCTGCCTGATGTGCGGTCAACCTTCTGTGATGTAGAACTTCTCTGATATATCTTGGTAGAAGTTCTCAGAGATAAATTTCTCTGATCTGGTCTTGACTGAAGTTCTCTGACCTGCTGGATGTTCTCTGATCTAACGGTCAAACTTCAGCTGATATTTTGTGTTGATCAGATCTCATCTGATAACTCGACTGCAGATGGGTTTGGTCAAACCTCTCCGATATTATGCGTTGACCAAAACTTGTCTGATGTATCGCCTTCTTCAAAACTCGACTGCATCTTAGTGTATACATTTGAATAAATAATAATACAAGGATGACATCATCAAAATCTAACATGTATTCCTAATAATTTTTCCCTATTTTGGGGATGGAAAAACTAAAGCATTTCACATATAAACAAGTCTGCACAAAATAAAGTGCAAGACAAAATACAAAATACAAGTTATAAATTTTTATTGATGTTGCATTACAGTGCAGTTTAAATGAAACAAAATACAAGTAAAAAATTACTAGTATTACTGAATTTTACAAATAAACTGTAAATTACAAAACAAGCAAAAATAAAAAATCAACTTCCTCCTCTCCTCTTCCTCTGATCCGCGTTGATGGAGGGAGTGACTTCAAAGGCTTGGCTCCAATAGGTCTTCTTGAAATTGGGGCTAACCCATATTTCCTTTTGACCACTGTAGAGGCAACATGCTGCTACTCTGGAGATGTGAAGTTATTTTCAATGCATATTTCTATGATTTCTTCCTGAAGAGCCATCTCATCTAGTTCATTATTCATCAGTGTAGGTGCATCTTCAGGTCTGAAATCAGGAATCATTGGATAGGCATTGAAATTCTGTGCAGCATATTTCTTCAAAACTTCCCAGAGTTTTTGAAAATTCATATCCATGAAGTTGACGAATGTTTGCTGTGGGGAGCAGTCTTTGTCCTGGAGCATCTCCCAGAGATAGAAGTTTTCGATAAACTACGTCCTAGCAATTCCCCACATTGGCGCTGCCTCCACAGGCAATAATTCTTCAACATACTGTAGCTCATTGCCTTCTCATTGTAACCTTACTTCAGGGTCTTGTCTTGTCCTCTTTCTTTTGGCTGCATGTGGGTCTTCAGGTGTAGCTGGCTCTTTCCTTTTCAGGCTAGAACTTCATGCCTGAAGCAGAGGGAGGTCTTGTTGATTTTTATCCATTTCTTCTCTGCCTTCCCCATGTCCGCTCTCTTCCCCCTTTCTGCTCTCTTCCCCCTTTTTGCCATCATCAATAATATTTGCTAGCTGCTCCTCCACTATGTGCATGAAATCAAACATGCCAAGAGGCATTATGGAGTTTGAGGGTGTTGGGGAAGGTTCCTTCTTGTTGATCAGAGTGTCCATTTTTTCATTTGGAGACACTAGCTCAGGCTTAACATCAGTTGCTAGAATCTCAACAATAGTCTCTTTGATGATGCCTCTGATCAGCTCAGTGATATTTGGGGGTAGCTGATACACAGGTGGCTCTGCACGAATAAAATTTTCTCCTGAATCTTCTGGAGCAGTTGGCCTCTAAGCAATGGATTTCTTGGAAGGGACCTGCCTGTCTGCTGGCGCCTGATCAGATGGGATCTTCTCAGGAGTTCTTGATTTGCCATCTGATAAGTCCTCATCTGCAGGGGGCTTTTCCTTCTTCTATGCAGAGGACTTCCTCTCTGCAGATGACTTCCTATTTTCGGAGGGAGTTTACTCAGGCTGTTCCCCCTGATTGTCTGCTTCAGCTTCAGGAGCATGATCAGGTGACTGTTGATCATGATCTTCATCATCATTTTTCTATCTTCTTTCTTCTTCTCTGCATCTTTTTTCTCCTCCTCATTTTTTTCTTTCTCCTCTTTCTCTTCAATCTTTTCAACTTCTTTTTTTTCCTGTTCTTTTTCTTCCTTCTCTTCTTTTTCAACTCCTTCTTCTTCCTGTTCTTTTTCTTCCTTTTCTTGTTTTTCAACTCCTTCTTCTCCCTTCTCAGTATCATCCTTTTCAACTTCAACAATTATGATTTCATTTTCTTTTTTTCCTCCTACTTCCTTTTGTACTCTGCCTTCTTCTCCAAGGGTTTTGTCTAGAGATACACCCTCCATGACATAAAGGACTAACTGGTCCATATTTTGTTTAAAATGAGACATGAACCAGTTCTCCTATAGCAAAAATAGTGTATCTGTCTCTTGACAGAAAAGCATGAGAAGTTGCTCAGTAGCCTGGGGGTGTTCCCAGGTACTTCTCTCAACAAACTCTTTTAATTGAGTGAAATTGAGGGTTTTTAATTCCTTCCACTCTTCAAAACATTGACAAATGAAAACTTAAGAGATTGTTGTTTTACCATTCTCAATTGATATAAGGTGAGCTTCAGGGGATTGTTCTCCCTGAGATTCAGATGATATCCAGTCTCCGGGATATCAATGGTTTTCTCGGCCTCTTCTTCCTCAGTAACACTTGGGAGTGTTAAGAGGGGAACTATCTCTGCCACTAGCTCTGAGGAGTGAGTAGGTTGATCCTCAGGTGCAGCTGGTGTAGGTGATATGATCATATGCATCTGATCAGGTTGAGCTGCAATTGATGCAGGTGATGTGGCAGTCTGTGGTTCTTCTTCTTCTCCTTCTGATGGATAGTCCACCAAGCCTCTATTCTTCTTAGGGGACTTATCTGGAGATGATGTTATATGGACAACCTCCTCTGTTGCAGGTAAAATCCTCTTTAATAGCTGAGACAGAGGAAGGTTGTCATTGTTGGAGTCATCTGCACGTAACTTCTCAACTGCAGAAGGGGTTGAGGTTATCTCGTCTCCAAGTAACTCATAGGGGATTTGGTCGGCTGCATCAGATCGAACTTCGTCTGAGTTCGTAGGCGCCCTGTAGGGAGAAGTTCCACTTGTCATCTCCCTCAAAATATTGTCTGCTTTCCTCTGATCTCCCAATTTCTTCAAAGTTTCTTTGTCTAGGTGACCAAGTCTTTTGCTGCCATGGAATATGTCTGCAGCTCCCTTCGCCTTTCTGAGGAACTCCAAGATCCAACTGATATTGGTTCCATAGGCAAGTTTCTGTTTGAACTTCTTCTCCTCGGCATTCCAGCTCACTTTGTTCACTTCTCGAACTAACTGACTGTATATGTAGTTAGGCCAGTTAATCCTTTGTTGCTGGATAAGCGCTCACATCGCTATAAACTTGGCAGATGATAACTGATCATAGCTGCTGGCCATGCCCATGACAATCTTGTTTGTGATGTCAAGGACGTATCTGTAATCATTTTTTAGGTCGCCTCTCCTCGCCGTAAACTTGACCTTGTTTGGTTGTTCTGGTAATTTGATCTCATACTAGGTTTCGATAGAGCTTTGTTTAAGGGCTTCGGCTGCAATGCCCCTATTCTCCATTTTGAATGCGTTGGCAATGGTCTGAGGTGTGATGTTTATTTCTTCTCCGAAAATCGAGCTCGTGATACAGCATTCAGTGACTCATGCTTCATTGAAGAAGCAAATGACGGCTTCCTTGAACAGTTGCTTCGGGTTGATGTCAAGAAAATGGTATATACCATTCTTCTTCATCATTTGGATGACATGTCACATTTCTCTAGTGTCTGCCATGTTTGCCTCCAGCAATCCTTCAAAATCGACTACGATATTGAATATGATCTGCTCCTTCACAATCTTGAAGTAAACTCCTTCGAAATACTGGGTAGAGTCCATTTCTGCAAAAAACTAGGCTTTTCGATTGAGTGCAGTGAATATTCAGAGGTTTTTCTGCTTTTGAAAACTAGGTTTCTTAGAGCTTGAAGACGGTAAAGACTTGTGAAATGATTTCCGCCATCTTAAAACCCAGTTGAAAGGACTCTTTGAATTTTAATAATTAAATAATCAATCGGTGGTCCGATTTTTGATAAATAAGGAATGACAGTTGGAGTTGATTGGACGTCGTGGAGGTAGACGTGGAAGTAGTGTGGTCGTGTATTATTAGCCACGTGTAATGAAGTTAACTGTTTAAAAAAACAGAAAATTAGTTGGTTGACTCTTTGACTTCTTTTCTGCTCTGCATCAGGTGATTTATATCGCCTGTGGTTGATGTCAGCTGACTTTTACTTGTTTGGTCTGATCAGATTGCGTTCTCGCCTAGTCTACACATCAGGTAGCTTTTCTGCATCAGGTAGCTTTCTCGCCGTCTGGTCTGATCATCAGGTAGCGTTCTTGTATGGTCTCCACACCAGGTAGCTTTTTCATTGCTGGATCAGATCAGATAACTTTTATTCATCTACAGATCAGATGATTTTTCTCGTCTGTACTAGATTCCCAATCTAGTGGTCCAAGTTCCCTGCTTAGCTCTAGAAACCTTTCTTATGGTAAAGGTTTTGTGAATATGTCTGCAATTTGGTACTCTATGCTGACTGTTTCCACTCTTACTCTCTTGTTAAGCACATGATCTCTGATGAAATGATGTCTGACATCTATGTGCTTTGTTCTTAAGTGCAATACTGGATTGTTTGTTATTGCAATTTCACTATTGTTGTCACACGAGATAGGAACTTCATTTGCAACGATATTGTAGTCCCTTAGCTGTTGTCTGATTCATAAGATTTGAGCACAACAGCTACCTGCATCTAAGTATTCTGACTCGGTTATAGATATTGAGTTAGATACTTACTTTTTTCTGAACCGTGATATTATTCTGGTTCCTAGGAACTGACATGTTCCACTGGTGATTTTCCTGTCAATCTTACATCCTGCAAAATCTGCATCTGAATATCTTGAGAGTTCAAAGTTGTCATCTTTTGGATTCCATAATCCAACATTGATTGTGGATTTAAGATATCCGATTATCCTCTTAGTTGCTTCCTGGTGAGACTGCTTTGGCTTGCATTGAAATCTTGCACATACTCCTACTACATATGAAATGTTAGGTCTGCTTGCAGTTAGGTATAGAAGTGATCCAATTAGTCCTCTGTAGTGGGTTGGATCCACTGAAATACCTCCTTTATCTGCATCAAGATGTCGGGATGTGCTCATGGGAACTCTTAGTGTTTTGGCTGAGTCCATTCCAAATCTTTTGATTAAATCTCTTGTACACTTGGCTTGGTTGATGAAGATTCCATTGTCAACTTGTTTGACTTGCAAACCAAGAAAGAAATTTAGTTTTCCCATCATACTCATCTCAAATTCTCCTTGCATGAGACTTGAGAATTTTCCACATAGCTTAGGATTGGTTGAGCCAAATATGATATCATCCACATATATTTGAACAAGTAATATGTGGTCTTCATGTTCCACACTGAAGAGGGTCTCATCCATCTTTCTTATGCTGAAACCGTTCTTCTCCCGAAACACAGCTAGTGTTTCATACCATGCTCTAGGTGCTTGCTTTAGTCCATATAGAGCTTTCAAAAGCTTGTATATTTTGTCTCCTTTGACAAATCCGAGGGGTTGCTCCACATAGACTTCTTCTAGAACTTAATTGAGAAATGCATTTTAACGTCCATTTGATAGACTTCAAAATCCTTGAATGCTGCATATGGAAGGAATAGTCTGATAGCTTCTAATATTACTACAGGTGCATATGTTTCATCAAAATCTATTCTTTCACATTGAGCATATCCTTTTGCAATGAGTCTGGCTTTATTCCTAACAACAGATCCATCTTCATCACATTTGTTTGTATACACCCATTTGGTGCCCATTACTTTCTTGTGATCTGGTGTGTCTGTTACTTCCCAGACATTGTTTCTTTCCATCTGGTTGAGCTCTTCTTGCATTGCAATTATCCATGAGTAGTCCTACAGTGCTTGATCAGTTTTCTTGGGTTCCATTTGAGACATGAAACATGAGAACATGGCCATTCCTGCTGGTTCTGTAAATTGTCTGGTTCTAACTCCATCAGTTAGGTTGCCAATTATTTGTTGAATGGGATGATCTTTCAGCCATTTGGGGATATCCTATTCAGGGTTTTTCCCCATGTTGAGTTGCTTTGATGAACTTCGTGTCTCTCTGCATCATCTTGGTTTTGGCCTTCTTGATCTGCAACTGGATCAACTACGGTCTTGTCATCTGCAGATGGGAATCTTGTCTGCTCTGCAGGTGTGTCTTTATCAACTGCAATTAGATCTTCATCTGCAGTAGGATCAGCTAGGTTTTGGGATCCTATCTGATCTGCAGTTAAGTCTTCAGGCTGATCTATAGTTGGATCTTCAGGCTGGTCTGCAGGTGAGTCCATCATTCCTGTGTCATTGATGATGACTTCTTCTGGGGTGGCGGATTTGAACTTTTTCTCAATTGAGTCCACTTGTTTCTTGTACTCAACATTGACTCATCAGACAAAACATGAGGTGTTCCTTCCACAACTAATATTCTTTTGTTAAATACTCTGTATGCCTTGCTTATTTGTGAGTATCCCATAAAGATACCATCATCAGTTTTAGCATCAAAGGCATTCAGTTGGGTTTTACCATTGCTGTGGATGAAACACTAACAACCAAATATATGAAAATATGCAACAGTTGGTGTTTTGCCATTCCAAACCTCATAGGGAGTTTTGCCATGTCTCCCTACTATCATACTCATGTTCTGAGTATGGCATGCTGTGTTGACAGCTTCACCCCAGAACCTTTTTGGCAAGTCAGCTTCTGCAATATTGACCTGGCAGCTTCCTTCAAGGTTCTGTTTCTTCTTTCAGCAACACCATTTTGCTGTGGTGTTCTTGCGGCAGATACTTCATGCTGGATTCCATTCTGATTAGTGTACTCAGTGATTGCCTTGTTGAGAAATTCTCCTCCTCTGTATGATCTGATCTTGATGATGGAGAGAGATTTCTCATTCTGAATCTTCCTCAGCAGCTCAGGTAACTTTGTTAGTGTTTCACTCTTTTTATAGAGAAAAACAACCCATATATATCTCGAGTAGTCATCTACTACTACTAGGGCATGCTTCCTTCCACTCAATTTCCTTAGCTTGATGGGGCCAAATAGATCCATATGAAGTAGATCCAAAATCTTGGTGTGAGAGTGGTATGCTGAACTGGTTTGAATGATGCTCTGGTCTGCTTTCATTTCTGGCAGGCATCATAGAGAGCTTCTTTCTTGAATAATTCTTATGGAAGTCCTCTAACTAGATTTTGAGAGCTGATTTTGTTGATGGCTTTGAAGTTCAGGTGACATAATCTCTTATGCCATAGCCATCCATTTTCAGCAATTGTCTTTGACAGTAAACAAGTGTTGGAGTGCCTGTATTCCAGTCTATCATGTAGACATATCTTCGTGTGAATCCTTGTAGCTTCACTTCTCCAGATATGATATCAATCACCATGAATTTCCAAATGGTGAAGACTACTAGGTTCTTTTCATCACAGAATTGGCTTATGCTCAACAGGTTGTATTTGAGCCCTTTGACATAATGTACTTTGGATATGGTTATGTTTCCTCTGTGCAGCTCTCCAAATCCTTTTGTCTTACCTCTAGAGTTATCTCCAAAGTTACATATGGACCTCTTTATTTGATGTAGTTGGAGAGCACCTTCTTATTCCATGTCATGTGCCTTGAGCATCCAGAATCTACAAACCATTCTTCACCTACTATTGTTGAACTTGAGGAGATGTGGTAGTAGTCCTTCCACCTTTTCTGCAATCAGACAAGCATAGATTTAGGTACCCAAATTTATGTGGGTCCTTTGGGGTTAGTAGGCTTCCTGGAGAATTGGTTTCTCCTTAGATTATAAAAATTATGTTGATTGCCCTAAGGTGTGTGCTGTCTGGGTCTATATCCTTGGTTAGGATTGTATACCGGATATGTCTCATAAAATTTGTAGTGTGGGCTATTTCTAAATCTTGGCTGAGACCATTTGTTAAATCGTGGGGGTCTCCACACCTGTTCATTTTGGAACTTTAGATAATCTTGAGGTTTCCATTTACCTCTCCCATTTTAAAATCTGTTTTTGGGGAGTCTTTGGTAATAGTTTGCATAATGTTTTGACTGCTGCTTCTGCCTTGGCCATTGCCTAGTCTCCTGTCTAGGTGGCTGCCTTGTGAACCTTGGATGCAGCCTAAACTTTTGATTGGGCTGCTGCCTATTTTGAAATACGGGTTTTATAGGCTCAGCAGTATGGACATCAATTTCTCCCTTGACCAAAGTGGTTTTTGAACTAGAAGGAGTGTTGGGGTCATATCTAAGGCCTGATCCAGGGTTATGTATGCCTTTAAGGATGTTATTTCTTTAGCTTGTGTTTTACTTAGCTGTGTCAGTTTGGTAAACTCATAATTGACATGAGCAAGTGTAGCTGATTTCTCACTGTTTAAAACATTTAGCCTTTTATTGTGATATTATTAACTGAGTTTTTCAATTTGTTTTCAGCCTGTTTTTCAGATTCAGATTTGATTTTTGTTAACTCTAGGCTGAGTTTTTCAAAAAAAAAATCAGCTGCCTATTCTCATCTTGCAGCTGTGTTTTCTCGGCTGTCGCAGTCAAGTGTGCAGATTTTAATTTTTCAAAGTCTTTGAGGAGCTGATTGACAGATTCATGTAAGTCAATATCTTGAGATATGTCTGAGCTGTCATTATTTGAAATTGAGGGTTTAGATGTTACCTCTTCATTAGCTAGGTTGGCCATCAGACAGTTATAGTCTTCATCATCATCAGAGAAGAATTCACTGCTAGATTCTACTCTTTCTTAGTCTTCTCCAATGGAAGCTTTCCTTTTGTGCTTTTTTCTACCCACTTCTTTCTTGCCTTCATCCTTCTTGAGTTATGGATAGTAAAACTGGATGTGTCCGGTTTTGTGGCAGTTGTAGCACTCCACCTTCTAGTTGCCATCCTTTTGGTTCCTCCTTGGATTATCCTTGTAGTTCTTCTTGTATTTGGAATAATTCTTCCTGAAATTGCTGAACCTTTGCATGATGAAATCCATCCCTTCTTCAAAATTCAAAGGGCTGGGGGGACTAACTTCAGCTAGACTCTTTGCAGATGACTCTGCTGCAAATGCTATTCCTTTTTCAGCTGGTTCATTAGATAATGAACAGGGTAGCTCAAATTCATATGCCTTTAGATCAGAGAACAGCTCTTGGATCTTTACTTTGTTAAGATACTTTGATTCTCTCATGGCCACAACCTTCATGCTCCATTCAGGGTTGAGAGATCTTAAGACTTTTAGGGTCATCTCCCTGTTGCCATATCTTTTTCCTAGAGAAATTATTTCATTGATAATCTCAGTGAATCTTATGTCCACCTGCTCAATTGTTTCTCCGGTCTTCATCTTGAAATTGTCAAATTTTTAAGTGGCAATTGACAACTTATTTTCCTTAATCATCTCGGTTCCCTCACGCATTACAGCTAATGTGTCCCAAATTCCTTTGGCATTCTTGCATTTTTTAATCTTGACCATGGTTGCTTTGCCAAAAGTCTGGTACATCATATCTCTGGCCTAGTTATCAAGATTGGCCAACTTCCTTTCTTCAGCGGTCATCTCGGTTCTCTTCATGGGGATCTTCTGTGGCTTCCCAGCAGTAATTTCTTCTGGAGTATTATCCTTCTCAAATATGAAGGGTCCTTCCTCAATGATGTTGGAACAATATTTTTCAAATCATTTTATACATTTTGATGATGCGTTATTAACCAAAATTTACTTAAACATATTTTTCCTTCAGTTAACGTACGTAAACCAAACCTTTATAACGTACGTACCATTCACAGTTTCTGTAAGATATTTTGTACAGATAACGTACGTAACTCATTCAAGATAACGTACGTAATGTTTGAACATTCTGACCGTTGCAAAAGTCATTAGCCGTTACAACAAGTCGTCACACTCAACGGATCTCTGACTGGAAGTTAACGTACGTAAGCATACCTTCCGTAACATACGTAATGTATTTTATCAGATTTCTATGGACCATTCTTTCCTGTTCGTTACTGCCGCTACTCAAGTCACATAACGTACGTAGCGAAGATAACGTACGTAATTCAGAGAGCCTAACGTACGTAAGCAGTGGAACTGCTCCAACGGGAAATTCAGCTCAAGAAGGCTATAAATAGCTCACTTCAAGGATATGGAAATCACACAAGTGATCTGAGCTTACAAGCATACTCAAGCAATTCCAAGCAAATATTTTGAGAGATATACTTAATCTGTATTGTGATACGAGAAGATTTGCTCTATTATTTCCAATCTATATTCTTGTATCAAAGAGCGATATATCATGTAAATTCGAGTTCCTACTCGCATTCGTTTTACTGTAAAGGTTATCTTGTACCCGGAAAAACAAGAGAGTTGTAGTGAGGTTGTTCTTGAGCCCGGAAATCAAGAAATTGTAAGAGTTGGCACTAAACTAGAAAGTGCATTCTAAGGTTCTAAGAAAAGTCCTAGTCGATAAAACTAGACAGGGGACGTAGGCTTCATTAATAGCCGAACCTCTCGAACAAATTCTTGTGTTCTTTCTTTTCCGCATTTTACTTACTCCGATATTCTAGCTTCCGCACAAAAAGAGTTCAAAACTCTTATCCGCATTATTCAACCCCCCCTTCTAGTGGCGGTACAAATCTAACAATTGGTATCGGAGCAATCTCTTTATCACCGGATTAACACCCGCTAGAGAAAAGATCCAGAAATGGCCTTTATCCACTCCTCCGTTGAAGGCAACGCTCTCAATCACCCGCCCTTCTTCGATGGCTCAAAATTTATGGCATGGAAGAATAAAATGTCCATCTTCATCCGAGCTCACGACATTGAAATATGGAAGGTCATTGCTCTTGGACCTACCATCCCCAAGAAACCAGATGGCTTGATCAAAAGCTTTGAAGAATACGACGATGCTGTCTGGAAGAACGATCACTTCATTAGTAAAGCTACTCAATTGCTTTACTGTGCTCTCAACCCAGAGGATCATAACAGGATATCTTCTTGCGAGATGGCTAAAGAGATCTGGAAAATGCTCGAAATTACCCATGAAGGTACGAGTCAAGTGAAGGAAACAAAAATCAATATGCTTCTTCACGATTATGAACTCTTCATTATGAAAGAAGATGAAAGCATTACTACCATGCTTGACCGCTTCTCGGCTATCACAAATGGGTTAGCCTCCTTCGGGAAACCTATATCAAGGAGTGATAAGGCCAAGAAAATTCTTCGATCTCTACCAATAGAATGGGACGCTACCATTACGGCTATCATGGAGTCGAAAGATCTCAACACCATTGAATTCAGTGCTCTCATTGGATCTATCATAAATTACGAGATTGTCATTAAATCTCGAAGTTCGGAACTGAAGCCAAAAGAGAGATAAAGGACGATCACCTTCAAAGCAAAAGAAGATAGCGATCTTGAAGATGAACCTATCGAAGAAGAGGGCGAAGAAACCGCCTTTTATGCCAAATACATAAAGAAATTCAAAAATCTTCTACAAAGGCATCGGAGGGACATCAAACAAGAACCAAGGGATGAATCCAAAAAGACTCACTTCCCACAAAACAAAAGGTTCGACAATACTTGTCGAAGGTGCGGCGTTCCAGGCTATTTTGCTAAAGATTGTCGTGCTGCTGCACCAATGAGTTCATCTAAACCACCTCACGAAAAGTTCAAAAAGAAGGAAGTCTATGTCGCTACATGGAGCGATGATGATGAGGATGATGAATCTCAACTTCAAACCAATCTTGCACTAATGGCACGCGCATCCGAAGATAGCGACGAAGAAGTCGAGGTTAGTGATTTTTCTCATGAAGAACTTCTTGATGCTTTCAAATATTTAAACAATGAATACGAGAAAGTTTGCAAAAGTAATAAAGATTTGAAAAAGAAAATAAAATCTCTTGAAAGTGAAAATTCGAAATTATTGAAAGATAAGGATGTATCAATTGACCATACAAATTGTATGGAAATCTAGAAATTTCTGAGAGATGATTTACACAAAACTCAGAAAGAATTAAAACTTTACGTTAGAAAATTCTCATGTGGTAATGACAAATTCGAGCAACTATTATTTGGTCAAAAAATTTCTCTTGCAAAACAAGGACTTGGGTATAATTCATTTCCAATGAAAAAGACCTTAGAAATTACCACGAAAGATTCGGACACTTTAAAAACGGGAATTCCATCATGTCCAAAATGTTTAAAACCAGGACATACCGAAACATATTGTAGAAGTTCTAGACGAACTATAAGGGTCAAACAAATTTGGTGTAATATCCGCATTTTTCTTCTTTTTCGATATTCCCGTTTTGGTGTATTTTTATTTTTTAGTAGTTCGCTTGTAACCTTGTCGACATTTTGAATCTATGTTATTCTTGGAGTTTCTCCATCTGGGATGATCTTGGTGATGTTTTGATATAATTCTGTTTTATGTCATGTATTATGGCATGGACGTTCGATTCTCGTGGAACTCGTTCGCTTTTGTAATTTCTTTGGTTTCACGAGTTCGTATAGTTGAGTTGTTCGTGTTGGGAGTTTCGGTTTGTTAATCCGACGTCGTATCGCGGTTTTTGAACGTTTGGGCCGTTTCGTAATTTTCTTAAGTTTAGGGTATTCTTGTTATCTTTGTTGTTCCTGAACCTCCGGGCATTCGGAATCACGCTTCATCGTAACGTTTTGATTTCTGAAATCCGTGGTGAGTGCATCCGTTGGTCGTGGATACACGTTGTTATTTTTCTTGTTCTATTTCCGATCATCCCTCGTCGGTAGTGTTTCAGACTATGGCCTGCTGCCACAGGCCATGTTACGGCCGTAAGCCGTATATGTTACGGCCGTAATAATCGAGAGTTATGGCCGTAATCTTCCTTCATACGGCCGTAACAATGCTTCGTTTCTTGCCTCCGGGTCCAGTCCTGAGTTACGGGCGTATCATGTTTGAGTTACGGCCATAAGTATTGATACGGCCGTAATGGTGTCTTGATACGGCCGTAAGTGTCGTTCGTAAATTTTGCCTAGTTTCATTCCTGGAACAGTTACGGCCGTAAGGCAGGTGAGTTACGGCCGTAATGTCCATATGTTACGGCCGTATGTTATGGATGTTACGGCCGTAACACCGGCCAGTATATAAACTGACAGCAGTCGTATTTTTCCTCATTTCTCATCTCTCTCACTTCTCTTCGCGACGGAACGACCGGGAGAGCTAGGTTTCGCCTGATTTTCGCCCAAATACCATTGTAGAAGTGTATTCAAGCTTCATATCATCAACCTATCTCTAATCATTCATTGTTCATCGTCAAATCAAGGTAAAATCTCTTAGAACCCTACTTTTGGATAATTTGGGGGTTTTGGGATTTTCTTCCGATTCGTTCTGTATTGTTGTTGGATTCAAGATGAATATGATTCATCTTGTTGATATCATTAGTTTTCCTACGGATTCATGGTATATTTTCATAGTTTTGCAGAATCGAGAGGGTTTGGTTGTGGTCCGCCCTCGTTGTTATTTTTTTTATTCGAATATACATGAATCGTAGGCGGGTTTTCGGGTGTATTCCATTTCCATATTCGTCTAGAGTTGGTTGTAATTATGTTCTTCGAATCGTTAGGTTCGGTTCCGTTGATTCCTAGTGTTTGTCGGTGACTATCCTTTCCGTTCGTTGCGTCATCTATTATTCAAGGCAAGTATTTTTGGAAACCTTTATGCTTAACGTGGAATGGTAATGTATTTTGTGTGTGATTTGCTCACCTCGTGTTGGTCCGACGGGATCAAGGAGGGAATCCAAAGGTTTTCGTCCCGGATTCATGAGTTTATTTAGCTAGCCAGTGCGGGAGGGTCCTTAGAGGCCTCGTGCGGGAATTTATGATATGACTCTGTTCCCAAGGCGATGCATGTGCGTGCTTTGCTTTATAATATAGCCAGTGCGTGAGGGTCCATAGAGGCCTCGTGCGGGAATTTATGATATGACTCTATTCCCAAGGCAAATTGTTTGACTGTTTATTTCCGGAAAAGACATGTCTGGTTTTGGTTTTCGAAATGATATTGGTGCATGTACTATGAGATGTGTAAGCGATTGGTTTGCCTTGATTACTTGTACTAGCGTAATTGCTAACCCCTTTGGGGACCCGTTTTGGGGAAATTCTTGTTATGGATTTCAGGTTATGATTATCCGGACGAGCGGGCACCGGGACGGTACGAGGATGTTAGCCAGGGTCGTTGACATGTGCATTTGGGTCTCTTTATTTCTTTTGTCCATTTCGATTTGGTTGTTCTCACAATTATAAACTTTTAGATTGTACTCGCGAGTACATAGGCTTCTCATTTCAAACTCCGTATTGTACTACTTTAAAATTGTTACATTGTCGATTGATGCTTATTTCGCCGGTTACTCCCGGCGTATCTTTTTATGTCATATCATTTAAATGTGTGTCCTCGCTAACCGAGATGGTTAGTCGAGCGGAGTCTTCTTGTTTATAGCCTGGTGGGTCCCATGTAGGGGTCCACGGCGCTGTAATATACTCTGAATATCTCGGGGTGTTACAGAAAATGGTATCGGAGCTCTAGGTTTATGGATACCTAGGCTTGTTGGTTATTTGGGTCTAGTCACGTTTTGTTTTGCACATTGTCACACCGCTGCCAGCATCTCGGTACTTCCAGTGCTCGTAAGTTTTCTTATTCGGTCCTTTGTTTTCTTGCATTGTATTTCCGCTTTTCGAATCGTATTTGCTTTTTCCTCCCTTACTCATCATCAACATACTTCTGTTATCTCTTAACACCAGTATGGATGCCGGAGGAAACTGTGGTCGTGGTCGTGGTTGTGGACGCGGCCGAGGACGTGGGGCAGCCGGTGGGGCGGCCACGTCACATTCTTCGGGAGCCGGCAGTATCGGTGACCGTCACAGTCATGCTTCTTCTCAGGAGCGCGCCGATCTTGGTATTGCGGCTGTTATGCAGCAAATGGTTAACCAGATGGCGGCTATAGCTCAGGTGGTCCAGAAACCCGATCAGGCCCATGCTAATCGGGGCGGAGCGGATCGCTGGCTTCAGGATGTCATCAAGATGCATCCTCCTCAGTTTTCGGGAGCTTCGGACCCGATCGGCTGGGAAGGGTGGATCAAGGAGATATCCAAAGTCTTCGTTGCCACCAACTGTCCCGAGGACCGCAAGGTCCCTATTGCCCAGTACTTTCTCACCGGGGATGCTATGGATTGGTGGGAAGCCGTGGGGCCCAAAGATCATGTTGCTTCGTGGGCCGAATTTCAAGAATTGATGGAGACCGAATATTGTCCATGGCCGTTCAGACAGGCTCGAGTGCATGCTTTCTATGATGCTCAACCACGGGATATTCCCGTATCCCAAGCTATTGCCGATTTTAACAAGGAGTTGGGTTATGTGAAGACCCAAGTTGTCGCTGAAAGCGACAAAATTTTTCATTTTTCCAGGAGGATGAAGCTTTCCATTCGGGACTATATGTCTGGACTCGTCTGCACTACTCTGAAGGATTATCAGAGTCGAGCTCTTGCTTATGATATGTCGGTGACGGCTAGTGATTTGGCTCGTGAGAGCAAGAAGCAGAAGTCGGTCGGAAATTTTTCTGGACCCAAGAGTGGAGGCCAGCAGAAGTCTCAGTCTGCAAATATTTCTACGGGCGGTTCGGCTCGTTTCTCTGGGAGCTTTCGGGGTGCCGCCGGAACCTCCGCTCGTGAACCCACATGCTTTAACTGTGGTGTGCAGGGCCATAAAAGCCGGCAGTGTTCTCGTCCGAAGTTTACTTGTCATACTTGTGGACAGTTGGGCCACAAGGCCCCCTTTTGTGAACAGATCAGACAGCTTCGCAGCGCCCGCTCTTCTCAACCAGCACCTATGGAGCCGAGTGTGAACCAGGGCTCATTTGCCCCGCCGCCTCCACCGAGTGCCGGCCGCGGTAGGGGTCGAGGTCAGCCCACTAGGGGAGGAGCTTCCAGTGTCGGCTCTGCCCAGCCATGTATCTACGAGATGAGGAGGGCCGATGATCCAGCAGCTACTGTGGCGACAGGTACCGTTCATATCCATTCTCATCCTGTCAATGTACTTTTCGATTCTGGTGCTACACATTCGTTCATATCGCTGGGGTGTGTGCGCCGCTTGAGTCTCGACTGTTTGTCGCCTTGCGAGTCTTTCATCGTTAAACTTCCTAGCGGTGATAGGATCGTTGGCAATCGAGAGGTCCGAGACTGTTCTGTGTTTATTTGTGAGAGAGCTTGGCTCTCTAATCTTATTGTTGTTGATATTGAGGGTGAGGATTTGATTCTCGGGGATGATTGGCTCGAGCGGCATGGTGCGATCATGAACTACCGCACGAGGATCATTACCATGTTAGCCGAGGACGGCACTGAACACTCTTTCACGGGGCGAAAGAGAAACCAGAAGTTTATTATTAATGCCTTGAAGGCGATGAAACTCATGCGAAAGGGGTGTACGGGTTATTGGTGCTACGCCTTGAAGGTGGAGAATGGTGGAGTCGAACTTTCGTCGATTCCAGTCGTTAGTGAGTTTCCTGATGTGTTTCCTGACGAGTTACCGGGATTGCCACCGGATCGTGAGGTCGAGTTTTCCATAGAGTTAGAGCCGGGCGCAGCTCCTGTTTCGAAGGCGCCGTATCGCATGGCACCTTCAAAGATGTCAGAGTTGGAGAAGCAGCTGAGTGAGCTTCTTGAGTCGGGGTATGTTCGATCGAGCGCCTCGCCCTGGGGCGCACCGGTCCTGTTTGTGCGGAAGAAAGATGGTTCACTACGTTTGTCTATCGACTATCGCGAACTAAACAAGGTTACCATCAAGAACAAGTATCCTTTGCCTAGAATTGATGACTTGTTCGACCAGTTGCAGGGAGCTGCGGTATTCTCGAAGATTGATTTGAAATCGGGGTACTATCAGCTCCGGGTGAGGGAGTCCGATGTGCCGAAAACAGCTTTTCGGACGAGATACGGACATTATGAGTTTGTAGTCTTGCCTTTCGGGTTAACCAATGCACCGGCGGTGTTCATGCAGTTGATGAACAAAGTCTTTATCGAGTATTTGGATAAGTGTGTCGTCGTTTTCATTGACGATATTCTTATTTATTCGAAGAACGAGGAAGAACATGCCCATCATTTGCGGATAGTGTTAGACATTTTGAGGGCCGAGCAACTCTATGCGAAGCTCTCGAAGTGTGAGTTCTGGATGAAGGAAGTGATGTTTTTGGGTCACGTGATTTCAGCCGAGGGAGTTCGTGTGGATCCGCAGAAAATTGAGGCAGTGTTGGATTGGGCACCGCCCACGAATGTGAAGGAGATCCGTAGTTTCTTGGGTTTAGCTGGATACTATCGTAGGTTCGTCGAGGGTTTCTCGAAACTGGCTCGACCACTTACACAGTTGCTCCATAAGTCCGAGAAGTTCGTCTAGAATGACGAGAGGCAGTCGAGTTTTGAGGAGCTGAAGAGGCGTTTGACTTCAGCCCCGGTTTTGGCGTTGCCGTGCGGCAATGAGGGTTTTGCTGTTTATAGTGATGCTTCGGGTCAGGGTCTTGGGTGCGTATTGATGCAGCACGGCAAGACCATTGCCTATGCGTCGAGGCAGTTGAGGCCGTACGAGCTAAACTACCCTACTCATGGTTTGGAGTTAGCGGCAGTCGTTTGTGCGCTTAAGATTTGGCGTCACTATCTTTTCGGCTCTGCATGTCATATTTTTACCGATAATAAAAGTCTGAAATACATATTTACCTAGCGGGAGTTGAATATGAGACAGAGGAGGTGGTTAGAACTGATTAAGGATTATGACCTCGAAATCCTTTATCATCCGGTCAAGGCGAACGTCGTGGCCGACGCCTTGAGTCGGAAACCGGTTGCGTTGCGAACGCTTGAGATCCTTACGTCTCAGTCTGAGCTTCGGTGGGATTTGATCGAGCTAGATGTTGAGATTTTGTTGCCTGGGGCTGTCGGGCAACTTTGTGCTTTAGAGATTTCGTCATCTTTGATCGATGAAATTAAGCTGAAGCAGTTAGAGGATCCGATGATTACTCAAATCCGAGAGAATGTTCTTAAGGGAAAGTCTCTTGGGTTTGTGATTCACGAGGATGGTATTTTGAGATTCCAGAGTCGGCTTTGTGTGCCGAACGACACAGAGTTGGGACAGAGTATTTTGCGGGAGGCCCATGCTATGCCTTACTCCATTCATCCTGGTTCGAGTAAGATGTACAAAGACCTGAGGAGGAATTTCTGGTGGAATAATATGAAGGAGGAGGTCGCACAGTTTGTAGCGAGATGTTTGACGTGTCAGCAGGTCAAGATCGAGCATCAGCGACCGGCTGGGTTATTGCAGTCACTTCCCGTTCTGGAATGGAAATGGGAAGATATATCGATGGATTTCATTTCGAGTTTGCCGAGATCGAGGTCGGGCATGAATATGGTATGGGTGATTGTTGATCGCCTGACCAAGTCGGCACATTTTCTGGGCATCAAGGATACTTGGGGCCCGGAGAAGTTGGCTCGTGTGTTCATTGCACAGATTGTGAGGCTTCACGGTACTCCGAAGTCTATTGTTTCGGATCGTGATGGCCGTTTTATATCGCACTTTTGGCAGGCGGTGCATAAGTCGTTGGGTACTCGTTTGCGTTTGAGCACCTCTTTTCATCCCCAGTCAGATGGGCAGTCGGAGCGCACTATCCAGACATTTGAGGACATGTTGCGTGCTTGTGCTCTCGATTGGAGCAGTAACTGGGAGGAGCATCTGCCATTGATCGAATTCACGTACAACAATAGTTGGCATGCGTCGATTCGGATGGCGCCGTATGAGGCACTTTATGGGCGGCGATGTCGATCACCGGTTTGTTGGGATGAGGCGTCCGATTTGATCGGGACTGAGTCGGATGTCGTTTTAGAGACGAGGCGGAAGATAGACTTAATTTGGGAACGGATGTTGACTGCCCAGAGTCGACAGAAGTCATATGCCGATGTCCGTCGTCGACCTTTAGAAATCGAGGCGGGAGACCACGTTTTGCTGAAGGTGTCGCCGACGAGAGGAGTTTTTCGTTTCGGGAAGAAAGGGAAGTTGAGTCCGAGATTTATTGGACCCTTTGAGATTCTCGAGCGAGTCGGTGGGTTGGCATACCGTTTGGCGTTACCTCCGGCCTTGAGTCATGTTCATAGCGTTTTTCATATTTCCCAGCTGAGGAAATATGTCCCGGATCCTAGTCACGTCATCGATTATGGAGAGATTGATGTCGCCGAGGATGTCACTTTTGAAGAACGTCCTTTGAAGATTTTGGAGCATCGCGAGAAACGACTAAGGCATAAGACCATCTCTTTGGTCAAGGTGCAGTGGTCAAGACATGGTGTCGAAGAGGCAACTTGGGAAACCAAGGATAGTATGCGTGCTAGATACCCCGAGTTGTTTGTTTCTAAAGTTTCGGGACGAAACTTATTTTTAGAGGGGTAGAATGTAATATCCGCATTTTTCTTCTTTTTCGATATTCCCGTTTTGGTGTATTTTTATTTTTTAGTAGTTCGCTTGTAACCTTGTCGACATTTTGAATCTATGTTATTCTTGGAGTTTCTCCATCTGGGATATTCTTGGTGATGTTTTGATATTATTCTGTTTTATGTCATGTATTATGGCATGGACGTTCGATTCTCGTGGAACTCATTCGCTTTTGTAATTTCTTTGGTTTCACGAGTTCGTATAGTTGAGTTGTTCGTGTTGGGAGTTTCGGTTTGTTAATCCGACGTCGTATCGCGGTTTTTGAACATTTGGCCCATTTCGTAATTTTCTTAAGTTTAGGGTATTCTTGTTATCTTTGTTGTTCCTGAACCTCCGGGCATTCGGAATCACGCTTCATCGTAACATTTTGATTTCTGAAATCCGTGGTGAGTGCATCCGTTGGTCGTGGATACACGTTGTTATTTTTCTTGTTCTATTTCCGATCATCCCCTCGTCGGTAGTGTTTCAGACTATGGCCTGCTGCCACAGGCCATGTTACGGTCGTAAGCCGTATATGTTACGGCCGTAATAATCGAGAGTTACGGCCGTAATCTTCCTTCATACGGCCGTAACAATGCTTCGTTTCTTGCCTCCGGGTCCAGTCCCGAGTTACGGGCGTATCATGTTTGAGTTACGGCCATAAGTATTGATACGGCCGTAATGGTGTCTTGATACGGCCGTAAGTGTCGTTCGTAAATTTTGCCCAGTATCATTCCTGGAACAGTTACGGCCGTTAGGCAGGTGAGTTACGGCCGTAATGTTCATATGTTACGGCCGTATGTTATGGATGTTACGGCCGTAACACCGGCCAGTATATAAACTGACAGCAGTCGTATTTTTCCTCATTTCTCATATCTCTCACTTCTCTTCGCGACGGAACGACCTCGAGAGCTAGGTTTCGCCCGATTTTCGCCCAAATACCATTGTAGAAGTGTATTCAAGCTTCATATCATCAACCTATCTCTAATCATTCATTGTTCATCGTCAAATCAAGGTAAAATCTCTTAGAACCCTACTTTTGGATAATTTGGGGGTTTTGGGATTTTCTTCCGATTCGTTCCATTTTGTTGTTGGATTCAAGATGAATATAATTCATCTTGTTGATATCATTAGTTTTCCTACGGATTCATGGTATATTTTCATAGTTTTGCGGAATCGAGAGGGTTTGGTTGTGGTCCGCCCTCGTTGTTATTTTTTTTATTCGAATATACATGAATCGTAGGCGGGTTTTCGGGTGTATTTCATTTCCATATTCGTCTAGAGTTGGTTGTAATTATGTTCTTCGAATCGTTAGGTTCGGTTCCGTTGATTCCTAGTGTTCGTCGATGACTATCCTTTCCGTTCGTTGCGTCATCTATTATTCAAGACAAGTATTTTTGGAAACCTTTATGCTTAACGTGGAATGGTAATGTATTTTGTGTGTGATTTGCTCACCTCGTGTTGGTCCGACGGGATCAAGGAGGGAATCCAAAGGTTTTCGTCCCGGATTCATGAGTTTGTTTAGCTAGCTTGATGCGGGAGGGTCCTTAGAGGCCTCGTGCGGGAATTTATGATATGACTCTGTTCCCAAGGCGATGCATGTGCGTGTTTTGCTTTATAATATAGCCAGTGCGGGAGGGTCCATAGAGGCCTCGTGCGGGAATTTATGATATGACTCTGTTCCCAAGGCAAATTGTTTGACTGTTTATTTCCGGAAAAGACATGTCTGGTTTTGGTTTTTGAAATGATATTGGTGCATGTACTATGAGATGTGTAAGCGATTGGTTTGCCTTGATTACTTGTACTAGCGTAATTGCTAACCCCTTTGGGGACCCGTTTTGGGGAAATTCTTGTTATGGATTTCAGGTTATGATTATCCGGACGAGCGGGCACCGGGTCGGTACGAGGATGTTGGCCAGGGTCGTTGACATGTGCATTTGGGTTTCTTTATTTCTTTTGTCCATTTCGATTTGGTTGTTCTCACAATTATAAACTTTTAGATTGTACTCGCGAGTACATAGGCTTCTCATTTCAAACTCCGTATTGTACTACTTTAAAATTGTTACATTGTCGATTGATGCTTATTTCGCCGGTTACTCCGGGCGTATCTTTTTATGTCATATCATTTAAATGTGTGTCCTCGCTAACCGAGATGGTTAGTCGAGCGGAGTCTTCTTGTTTATAGCCTGGTGGGTCCCATGTAGCGGTCCACGGCGCTGTAATATACTCTGAATATCTCAGGGTGTTACATTTGGGTACCAAAAGGGACCATTGTTAAAAATCAAGTTTTTGTATCTAACTCCTCAGGACCCAAATTAGCCTCGGTACCTATAAAACGGAAGAAAATTGTTTTTGTAGGTACAAGCAAGGAAGACAACATTATCAAATAAATGGTACGTTGATAGTGGATGTTCATCTCACATGAGTGGGAATGAACATCTCTTCGCGGAGTTGAAAAAGGAAGATCGTGGTTGTGTTACCTTTGGCGATAACAAAAAGGACCAAATAAAAGGGACAGGTAAAATTGGTAAGAAACCTTTACCTACCATTGAAAATGTTCTATATGTTGATTGTCTTTTCCATAATCTTCTAAGTGTTTCCCAACTTTGTGATACCGGTCTTAAATTAATTTTTGAAAGTACGCATTGTACTGCAATGAGAAAGGACCAAATCGTTTTTATTGGTTTACGTTTTGAAAATATTTACATTGTTGATCTCCAAGATGAATCTTCTTTCAATGAAAAATGTCTACTTTCATACGATGAAAATACCGTTATTTGGCACCGAAAATTGGGACATGCCTCTTTTACCACTTCTTTTAAAATTGGCCAAAAACGATATTGTCCGTGGTCTACCAAAATTGAATTTCAGAAAAGACCATATTTGTGAGGCCTGTATTAAAGGTAAACATGCAAGAGGCTCGTTTAAACCGAAAATGGACATTTCCACTAGTCGCATTCTTGAATTAATTCATATGGATTTAATTGGTCCGTGTTGACATGCCAGTCTAACAGGTAAACTTTATACTTTAGTTCTTGTCGATGATTTTTCGAGATTTACTTGGGTAAAATTCTTAGCAAATAAAGATGATGCATTTAAGGAGTTTGTTAAGTGATGTAAGGTTACCCAGAAGGAAAAAGAATTACCAATTATCGCCATCCGAATCGATCATGGTGGAGAATTTGATTCTAATCTCTTTGAAGATTGGTGCGATAATTTTGGTATTGGGCACAACTTTTCGGCACCTCGGACACCTCAACAAAATGGAGTTGTCGAGAGGAAGAATTGCTCTCTAGAAGAAATGAGCCGGACAATGCTCAATGAGTATGGTCTTCCTAAATATTTCTGGGCCGAAACCGTTAACACCGCCTGTTATGTTATTAATCGTGTCCATCTCAGGAGGAACAAAATGATGACTCTCTATGAGATATTTAAAGGTAAAAAGCCCAACTTATCTTATTTTCATCCATTTTGTTGTAAAGTGTTTATTCATAATTATGGTAAGGATAATTTGGGTAAATTTGATTCAAAATCAGATATTGGAATATTTCTTGGTTATTCTACTAACAATAAAGCATATCGTGTATTTAATTGTAGAAGAGGCTCGGTATAAGAGTCTATTCATGTAAAATTCGATGATACAGTTTTACCCCCGAGAAAGGTTGTTTTTTATGATGATGCAGGTATGGTTCCAGCTAAAGAAGTATCCAAAGTATCAAAGGAGTTGGAGAAGCTCGACGTAAGCTCGGACAAGCAGGAGGAAAATACTTACAACCTTCCTAAAGATTGGGCAAATGTGAAAGACCATCCGATGGAAAAAATTCTCGGAAAAATCGATGAAGGTGTACGAACTAGGAGAAATATAAATGATTGTATTAACAATATTGCGTTTATTTCTCTTACAGAGCCAAAGAATATCGATGAGGCCATAAATGATGAGAATTTGGCTATTGCTATGCAAGAAGAGCTAAACCAATTCGAAAGAAATAATGTTTGGGAATTAGTTCCGGCACCGGTATACAAATCAATCATCGGTACCAAATGGGTTCATAAAATTAAAACCGATGATGATGGTTGTTGTTGCCCGAAATATTATCCGAAGATAGATATTGCTGGAACGGTCGAGCAACAGCAAATTGCGAGGGCACGTCCGTGGGAATGAAAATAACACAAGATTTGCCGGGTTTGTTAGGCCCGGGCTTGAATGCTCCCGCGAGATGTTATTAATAAGAATATGTTTCAGTACAAATATTAATGTAAGAATGCGATTGCAATGAGTGTAAAAGATTCTATGTATCTAGTTGTTGAGTGCTTGCCGGAAGAACTAGAGTTGCTCTGAGTTCTTGAACCGCTAGGAGTTCTGGTTTTCGTCTCTGCCGACCGTCTTTCGGTTAAGAGGTGCTGAGAGAGAAATATATCCGAAGTGTATAGCTTTGCCAAGAGTGAGAAAGCCAAGTTATGAGCTGAGATTCTCCACCTTTCTTCCGCTGCAGGAGGCTTCCAATTTATAGGACTGGCCACTGCTGGGCGATCGCCTTTCTTGTGATATAATAAGGGGGCGATCGTATTTCTAGCACATGGGCTGTCTGCCTTAAAGTCCACGGCTGCTGCTGGCAGCCAGCTGTGCGGTCCAATGAGGAGCCTGCACGCGTCCTGAGTCGCTGTCCCGGGTGGTCCCACTTTGCATCTTTCAGCGGGTCTGTCGGTAGGTGAGAAGATGCTGACAGGCTGTGGTCAATGATCCCTGTCTTGCGGCGCCTTTTCCGGATCTGCATGTGGGACTTTGTACGAGATTCATCTTTCGCCGACTAGACATGCTGGCTTTGCGCGGCAAGAGACGGTCGTCATTGGCTGGGCACCAGGGTCGATCGCCAAGTGCCAAGAGATGATCGCCTCAGATGTCGATCGCTCGGCACCGGGACTTGACCTGGGACCCTCGATCGGCCAATATGCCTTGGCCATTTGACTCTTGATCGGTCGCCTGGTCTCTGTGCCGATCGCCAGTTGAGATGTATAAATCTCGACATAACAATGGTCTCCTAATTAAAAATAAATCGAGGTTGGTCGCCCAAGGTTATAATCAAGAAGAAGGCTTGGATTATGAAGAAACATTTGCTCCTGTTGCTCGTCTTGAAGCTATTCGTCTTCTCTGTGCCTTTGCCGCATACAAGAAGATCAAACTCTATCAAATGGATGTAAAAAGTGCATTCCTAAATGGAATCATCCAGGAGGAAGTGTATGTCAAGCAACCGCCGGGTTTTGAAGATTATGATCATCCGGATCATGTGTGCAAGCTCCATAAAGCTCTCTATGGATTAAAGCAAGCTCTGAGAGCATGGTATGATCGTTTAAGCACTTTTCTTATTTCAAATGGGTATAAAAAAGGTAATGTTGATAATACCCTATTCATTAAGAATTTAGGTGATGATATGCTTATTTGTCAAATTTATGTGGACGATATTGTTTTTGGTGCAACTAATGAATCTCTGTCCCAAGAATTTTCAACTCTTATGAAGGGAGAGTTCGAAATGAGCATGATGGGAGAGTTGAAAAACTTTCTCGGACTCCAAATTAGGCAACTCAATGACGGTATATTCATTCACCAATCCAAGTATGTCAATGAGCTCCTAAAGAAATTTAAGATGGAAGATTGCAAAGAAATATCTATTCCTATGTCTTCCACTCTTAAACTCGACAAAGATGAAAAAGGTAAGTCTGTTGACCAAAAATAGTATCGAGGTATGATTGGCTCTTTACTTTATTTAACTGCATCTAGACCCGATATAATGTTTGCTACCTGCTTATGTGCTAATTTTCAAGCAAATCCTAAAGAATCACGTCTCATTGCATGCAAAATGATTTTTCGGTATTTAAAATATACTGCTGGCTTAGGTCTGTGGTATCCTTCTAGCATTGATTTTCAACTTTTTGCATATAGTGATTCCGATTTCGGTGGATGTAAAATTGATAGAAAAAGCACCACCGGGACTTGTCATTTTATGAGTTCATGTTTGATTTCATGGGGGAGTAAGAAACAGACTAGTGTATGTTGGGTACCAAATCGGATATTTGCGCCGTTTTATGCGGAAGCGAAAATAAAAGGTGCGAAAATAAAGGACACAAGGATTTATAGAGGTTCGGCTATTAACGAAGCCTACGTCCTCTCTCGATGTATCTTTTTCCTTAGGCTTAAGATCAAAACCTCTACGCCTCTCTTCTATCGGTCGAGGGATTACCGTTACAAGCTCGTCTTCTATCGGTCCGAGTAAAACCGTTTTTCCTTTTCTATTGGATAAGGAATCAACCACTCTAGCTTTCTATTGGTACTAGATAAACCTCACTAAGATAGCGATTGTGATTCTAACAATGCCGGATCCTTGATCCTAATAACACCGAATCAAATCGTATCTATTCTTTTTCTCGCTCGTGTATGATCTTGTGTATAACACTCAATCACTCTTAATTAAGCTCAAGAACAACAACTATAACGTTTACAATGATATAACACGTATGTATGCTTTGCTCAATGTTGTTGTGTGGAATAATACCAACTCCTTGGTATTTATAGCCTTCTTCCTCCTTACTAGCCATTGCTGCCAGTTGACTAGCTAGCGTGCGCTAGCCTTCCTTCTTAGCGTGCGCTATCGCACATTTTTGCTCTAGCGTACGTAAAGGCTTTCGTGTAGCGTGCGTTAATCACTTTATATTTCAGTCCAGTAGCTACTGCCCTTAACAGTTAGCGTGCGCTACCACTTCCTTTGTAGCGTGCGCTAATCCAATATATCCGTTGCATGGATTGTCAAACTGACCGTTTGATATGCTGACTTTGACCTGCTTTTCCCAACGTTCGGATTGACCAGATTCAAACATCTTAGCGTGCGCAAATCATCCTTTGTAGCGTGCGCTAATAATAGAGGGTAGCGTGCACTAATAATAGAGTGTAGCATGCGCTATCCATCTGCTGACTTCACTGCAGCTTACTTCGATACTAGGCTGTAATGCAGCCGACTCCTCGTTAGCGTGCGCTAACATATATCCCTTAGCGTGCGCTAATGTAGTCCATTTTGTAACTTTTTGCGTCTTCTGGTGCTTCGTTGTTTTGCTTCGCCTCGATGTTGTTTTGTAGTTTAGCAACTTTAATCATCAAAACATAAATTAAATAATGTGTGGAATAAATATTCCAACAATCTCCCCCTTTTTGATGATTACAAAACAACCCTTGAATTGAACAATCTGTAAAAAATAATATATGTATATTTCTAAGAATCAAAGTTTTCGGCTTTGATCGTTTCGTTAGTTACTCCATTTCTTTTCTTTTTCTTCTTTTTCGACTACTTCATTTTTCAACTCCGTCATTTTTCGTTTTTCAATTTTTTCAACTCCCCCTATTTGTATGCTTTTCTTTTCTTTTCGACTTCTTCGATTTTTCTCATTTTTATCTCCTCTTCATCTCCTTCTCATTTTTATCATTTTTATCTCAATTCATATCTCTCTCCCCCTTTTTGTTTTCATCAAAAAGTAAAAAAATATAAAGGATACCAAATGAAATATAAATATGCATGATACCAATTTATGCATTAGTAAGGGTATAATCTCCCCCTGAAAATATTATTACCTTCTCCCCCTTTGTAAAATACCATTTATCAAAATTTATTTTTGGGGATCCAACCGATAGTTGGTTTTTCTTTTGAAACATAGACGATGTTTGAAACGTTTGTTCCTTTAGGAACCCAAATCTTTTTAATTTTTATCGTCCGTTTTGGGCTTTTGCAATTTGAAATGTGATGCCCGATTTTTAAACACTTTTCACATCGGGGTATTTTGAAATTGACGGATTCATTTTTCGAACGTGATTTGAATCCTAACCCCTCTTTATTTAGAGTATATTTTTGAACACATAACATTTGTTCAAATTTATCGTTGCCGCACGAGAATTTCTTTGTCAAAATTTTTAGTTCATCTTGAACTTTTAAAAGATCATTTTTCAAAATATTTTCATTTTCAAGGCATTTCGAATGATCAATTTCGACACATTTCCCTTTTTCAAGTATTTTGGAATTTTCAATTTCCAAAGTTTTATATTTAGACTTGAGGGATTTAATTTCATTTAAAGCATTTTGATAGTCCGTATGTAATAATTCGAATGCTTCAAAAAGTTCGTCGTAAGAATTACTTACTTGGCTTTCGACGTCGCTATCGTCGAATGAACTCCGGGCCATGAGCGCGAGATTATTTTGTTCAAGAAAATCTTCATCGGGATCTTCGTCGCTCCATGTTGCGATTAGAACCTCCTTTTGCTTTACTCGACAGTTCTTAGCAAAGTGGCCTGGTTTACCACATAATCGGCAAGTGTTGTCGAATTTCTTAGGTTCGCCCGCTTGAATGTCCTTCTTTCTCCGGTTTAATAAGTGTTGGAACTTATTAATATTTTTGGCATAATATGCCATTTCTTCGTCACTTTCGTCCACCGGGGTTTCTTCTTTCTTCTTCGACATTTTAGCCTTGAATGCTATCGACCTCTCCTTTGGTTTCGGTTTGGCATTTCGAGATTTTAGAACAATCTCGTAGTTGATAAGAGAACCAACGAGAGCACTAAAATCGAGAGTATTTAAATCTTTGGATTTCATTATTGCCGTAACCGTACCGTCTCATTCTCGAGGTAGTGATCGGAGAATTTTCTTTACTTTCTCACTACTCGAAAGTGGTTTTCCATAACATGCTAATCCATTAGTGATAACCGAAAATCGGTCAAGCATAATCGAGATGGATTCGTCGTCCTTCATTTGGAATAATTCATAATCGTGAAGGAGCATGTTTATCTTCGTCTCCTTGACTTGAGACGTACCTTCGTGTGTTACCTCAAGCATTTTCCAGATTTCTTTGGCACTATCACACGATGATATCCGGTTGTGTTCTTCCGGATTTAAGGCACAATAGAGAAGTTGAGTTGCCTTACAATTATAGTGATCGTTTTTCCAATCGGAATCGTCATATTCTTCGAAGGTTTTGAGCGTACCGTTGGAATTTGTCGGAATTTTCGGACCAAGGCATATTACCTTCCATAATTCGATATCGTAAGCTCGAATGAATATCGACATCTTCTTCTTCCAAGTCATGAAGTTTGCGCCATCAAAAAATGGTGGTCGGTTGAGAGCAAGGCCTTCGAATGGAGCCATTTGAAACGCCATTGGATCTTTTCTCCTTGGATGTTAAGCCGTGTATTGGAGTACCGCTCCGATACCAATTGTTGGGTACCAAATCGGATATTTGCGCCGTTTTATGCGGAAGCGAAAATAAAAGGTGCGAAAATAAAGGACACAAGGATTTATAGAGGTTCGGCTATTAACGAAGCCTACGTCCTCTCTCGATGTATCTTTTTCCTTAGGCTTAAGATCAAAACCTCTACGCCTCTCTTCTATCGGTCGAGGGATTACCGTTACAAGCGCGTCTTCTATCGGTCCGAGTAAAACCGTTTTTCCTTTTCTATTGGATAAGGAATCAACCACTCTAGCTTTCTATTGGTACTAGATAAACCTCACTAAGATAGCGATTGTGATTCTAACAATGCCGGATCCTTGATCCTAATAACACCGAATCAAATCGTATCTATTCTTTTTCTCGCTCGTGTATGATCTTGTGTATAACACTCAATCACTCTTAATTAAGATCAAGAACAACAACTATAACGTTTACAATGATATAACACGTATGTATGCTTTGCTCAATGTTGTTGTGTGGAATAATACCAACTCCTTGGTATTTATAGCCTTCTTCCTCCTTACTAGCCGTTGCTGCCAGTTAACTAGCTAGCGTGCGCTAGCCTTCCTTCTTAGCGTGCGCTATCGCACATTTTTGCTCTAGCGTACGTAAAGGCTTTCGTGTAGCGTGCGTTAATCACTTTATATTTCAGTCCAGTAGCTACGCCTTAATTAGCGTGCGCTACCACTTCCTTTGTAGCGTGCGCTAATCCAATATATCCGTTGCATGGATTGTCAAACTGACCGTTTGATATGCTGACTTTGACCTGCTTTTCCCAACGTTCGGATTGACCAGATTCAAACATCTTAGCGTGCGCAAATCATCCTTTGTAGCGTGCGCTAATAATAGAGGGTAGCGTGCGCTAATAATAGAGTGTAGCGTGCGCTATCCATCTGCTGACTTCACTGCAGCTTACTTCGATACTAGGCTGGAATGCAGCCGACTCCTCGTTAGCGTGCGCTAACATATATCCCTTAGCATGCGCTAATGTAGTCCAGTTTGTAACTTTTTGCGTCTTCTGGTGCTTCGTTGTTTTGCTTCGCCTCGATGTTGTTTTGTAGTTTAGCAACTTTAATCATCAAAACATAAATTAAATAATGTGTGGAATAAATATTCCAACAGTGTCGCTACTTCCACAGCTGAAGCAGAATATGTGGTTGCGGGAAGTGCATGTACACAAGTCCTTTGGATCAAAAATCAACTACTTGATTATGGCATTGAGCTTAAAAATACTCCTATTTTTTGTGACAATACAAGTGCCATCAATTTAAGCAAAAACCCCATTTTGCATAGTAGGACAAAACATACAGAAATTCGTCACCATTTTATTCGTGACCATGTCCAAAACGGGAATGTTCGTCTCTAATTTGTTGGTACTAATGAACAATTGGCGGATATTTTTACAAAACCACAACCTAAAGAGGCTTTCAATTTTATACGCATAAATTTAGGAATGAGTCATGTTGATCATTTTTAAGTGTTGCATATTCATCATAGTTACATTAAATGGTCATTTAAATTGGGACATCATCGAAAGGAAAACACTGCTCATTTGGTCATGCTTCCGGACGTTAAGGATGGTTCATTACGTACGTAATAGGACCTTACGTACGTTACAGGCTTTCCGGCTACGTACGTAACAATATGCAGGTTTTAGTACAGGGATTTCGGGATTTCTCGCTACGTACGTTACCAAAAAGGTATAATGTACGTAATAAGCTTTTAACCCTGATACTTAAAAACCCATCGCGTCAGACCCTTTTCATTTCATCCTTAATCCCTAAAATTGGTTGCGACGACCACATTTCTTACTCTCACAAATTCGACCAAAACTCCAAAAATCCGTCCGATATTTCTATATTTCCAGCCAATTCCTTCAGATGGCATCCAGAACCATCAAGAAACGAAGAGGCGAGACCTCTCAACCATCTTCCTCGCCTTCCGGAGAACCTACCTTTCAAAACTCTCAAGCTTGCAAAATTTTCAACGAAATTCTTATTGATGAAGAGGTAACTCCAAGCCATCATTTTGATTTCGAATCCTTGAATTCTATCGGTATTACTATCGAAGAATTTTTTGATTTGCTTGGTATTAATCATTTTGTTAGTCTTGCCCGTCCGGTCTTTGTGGATTGTGTGATAGAGTTTTATGCCAATTTCTTCGTCACTTATGATTCCGATGGATTAGCCGTAGTTAATTCGCTTGTCCGTGGCAAGCCAATTTCATTTGATTCCGCAAAACTATCGGAACTTTTTGGTCTCCCCAACGAGGGATTTTGTTGTAAAGGAGTGTTTGCGGCTGTAATACCCGGTTGTGAATTCATTTATTATCATTCAGTAACTCTCACTCAGAATTTTTTTTCACTCAGTAATAATCATTCATCATTCATATTCAGTCAACTATGTTCACCATTCGGCGTATTTTGGGATCATCACTGTTTGAGACCGAGCTGAGATTATTGTCATCATCATCATGTTTTGATTTTCAGTTTGAGAGGTAGCGCACGCTACACATTGTAGTTAGCGCGCGCTAATGAGGTGCATGTAACGCACGCAATGAGTCAGTATTAGCGCACGCTAGCGCAAGTGAGGCAGACAGTCCAGAAGGTACTGGGCTGATTTGGAAAATTCGTAGCGCACGCTACGAGTGGTAAGTAGCGTATGCTAACTATGCTGGTAACGCACGCTAAGACTTCATAGTAGCGCACGCTAAGCGCTCGAATCGAGAGGGCGATGAGTTACGGACTCCAGGATTTTGGATATCAACTATCAGGTAGCGCACGCTAACATAAGGTTAACGTACGCTAAGGACAGGCTATTAGCGCACGCTACCAAAGGTACTTAGCGCACGCTAACGATTCAGTCGGGGGGTACTGGACTACCCGGTACGCGCGTTAGCACACGCTAACATCAGGAGTTAGCGTGCGCTAAGCTGGGACAGTATAAATAGGACAGTTCGGTCCAACTTTCGTCATTTCTTCATTTCTCAATCATTTCGGATGAGCTCGGGCGATTCGGAAAGGTCTTTTCGAGCCGCAATCATCTAGCATCATCTTCAAGCTTCTAAGTTGGATTAATCATCATCTAAATCAGTTTCATCACTCCAAATCAAGGTAATGATTCTTGGATCTAGAATTTCGGATCTTGGGTGTTTTGCTTTCGATCTCTTCGTGTAAATCGATATTATGTTGCAATATGTTAGATATGGATTATCTATCTTGGATACATGTATTTCTACGGATTCATTGGTGTAATTTTCGGAATTTGTGAATAATTGAGTAATTGTTCAAGAACCCTTACGGGTTGACTTTGGAATTTTGGGGGTTTTCGACTAAATGTTGTTGAAATATTGTTCTAAGTATTCCTATTGGATTATTGATAGTATTCATGAGTTTTTGTGGGTTTGAATCATTCATTGGGAGTTGGTTTCGGATGTAATTGAGTTTTGGTTGTAAACAATTGGAGATTGTTTACAACGCGTTTGTTTAAATGCCCCAATGAGTTTCGGGTATTGTTGTACCGACTTTTGAGTTGGTTATGATCATGCTTGATTCGTGTATTAAGAGAATTGTTGGTTTTTGTGTTGTTTAAGGTTGTTCAAGCGGCCGGTAATTTCATTAAGGACGTTGATCGTGGAAGTACCTTCTCACCTTCGGTTTGAGGCAAGTTTTATACTTGTACTAGTCAATGAGCTAATGTCATCATGTATGTGTATGGATGTGTTGTATCATTCCGAGACTTATTCTCTTCATGAATTCATTGATATCAATAGATCGTTCGATACGATACCTTCTGGCAATTTTGCCAAGTGCTTATTGTTGTTCGTTAACGGCCGATTCAATGCATTGTAATACTCATTATTAATGTCATTGTCGACAGCCGGTTCGCGGCATCGATGTATCGATTGTTGTTAATATTGATGTCAATCTAAGACATCGTTCAGATCATTGTTATTCATGTTGGGAGTTGTCATTAAAAACCGTATTGGCCGAATTAAGGCATTGGCTTATTCATTTCTCATCTTCGTCGTTGGTCACCGATTAAAGGTGCCGAGGCATCCTTCGTATCATTGTCATCGATTGGCCGTTCCCAGGCAAATCGAAATGTTCAATTATTCACCATCTCATTGTTATCGATTGACCGTCCTAAGGCAATCGAAGTATTTTAATCATTCATCGTATCATTCATAGCGATTGGCCATTCTAAGCCAATCGAAGTGCTTAATCATTCAGGGAATCATCCGCTGCATCATTGTTATCGGTTGGCCATCCTTAGGCATCCGAGGTATTAAATGGGGACTGTCAAGGACGGTGTCTATCCGTGTGTTACTGTCATCGTGTTGGCCGACTCAAGGCAGCACCTTATCATTAATTGTGATACGGCTGGATGTCGTGGCTTCGGCCCTAATTGTGATACGGCTGGATGCCGTGGCTTCGGCCCTAATTGTGATACGGCTGGATGCCGTGGCTTCGGCCCTAATTGTGATACGGCTGGATGCCGTCTCTTCGGCCCTAATTGTGATACGGCTGGATGCCGTGGCTTCAGCCCTAATTGTGATACGGCTGGATGTCGTGGCTTCGGCCCAAATTGTGATACGGCTGGATGCCGTGGCTTCGTCCCTTATTGTGATACGGCTTCGTGCCGTGGCTTCGGCCCTTATTGTGATACGGCTTTGTCCCGTGGCTTCGGCCCTCATTGATACAGCTTCGGGCTGTTTTGACTTCAGGTGTTTGTGATATTTGTTTATTTCCGCTGAACGATTTTCGGGCCTTTTGTAATGTCTTGGTATTTTCATTGGAGCCTTTGGGCATTATGATTCATATTGAATTCAGTTCTGGTTTGGTTCATGTCGTTTAATTCATTGTGGTATTCTGTGATTATGATTCGCCGTTGGGCAATTATGTTCTAACCTGTCGAACAGGTATTAATAGTATGCCGTGGGCATAGTATTTCACGAATGCTCGGTTCTTACCTTGGTTTGTGAGCATCTCGTATTATCATCATCATTGTACCGTTTCATTCTGCCTTTGGATGCATATCATGTTATACATGTAATTGATGTTCATTATCTGGTTGGTGACCACAGTGGCGGAACATGTTTTCATGTTTTAGGTGCTTGCGAGAGAGAGTTGAGATACGGGGGCATGATGATGGCGGCGAGGCATTCGAGCGATACTAGTTCGAGTTGTTCATGTTGGTCGATCGGTTGGAGTGTTCTCCGGTTTGTCGATCTTTGTCATTTTGTATTACGGCGGATGCTCGTGGAGGTTGTATTTTACTCTTGGCCATGCAGGCCCATCGTTGTCGTTGAAATTCCTTATCGGAATATTGTGTCGGATATCATGGTAGGGACTATGATTTTCCCTTGTTGTTTAATTTAATGTATTTTAGTCATGTTCGCCTGGTGGATCTCCTGGCGTGGGGTCCACGCACCGTAATAACTTGATAGGATTTGGGGGTGTTACAGAAATGGTATCAGAGCTTTGGGTTGTGAAATACCCTGAGATGTGAGTTATGTGGTCCTACCGACGCGGTAGTAGTGGGATTTTCAGGTTATGACAATCTAGTCAATCAGGTTTTGTGAGTCGTAATATTAGTGCGACTGCACGAGTCATTCATTCATCGAGTCGTCGTCAGTGAAGACTAGTATCGCGAGACCTCGAAGCTTCGTATGACCTGTGTAAGGACTCGATTCTCTTTATGTTCATACATTCATCATGTCATTAATTGTTCATGCCTTGTTGAAACCTATATGCGATATTAGTGTTATGATTGATTCATGACTAATTGTTTTGGAGCAAGTGTGACTTGTGTAAGCATTAAGGATCAACTCATTTATCAGTTAATAATTCTCAATCATCATTTTGATCTCATCATTCAGTTAATTCATTCATCACTCAGTCAATATCATTACTCAGTTAATTCATCGCTCAGATAATTCATTCATCACTCAGTCAATATCATTTCTCAGTTAATTCATCACTCAGTTAACTCATTCATCACTCAGTTAATTCATTCATCATTCAGTCAATATCATTGCTCAGTTGCTTCGTTCATCACTCAATTAACCTCATCGTTCAGCTAATTCATTCATCACTCAATTAATCTCATCGTTTAGCTAATTCACTCGTCACTCAGTCCATCTCATTGCTAAGTTAATTCATTCCTCATTCAGTCAATCTCATTGTTCAGTTAATTCATTAATCGTTCAGCCCATCTCACGGTTCAGTTGTTGATCTTGAGGATCGAATTTTCAACCTTGTTAACTTGTTCAAGGTAATCATTTCAGGAATTTCATCAGGCAATCATGTTACCTCATTTGATGTTTCATACGGTCTTATCATACTCTGACGTAGTGTCGACGATCATTTCATTAAATCATTAATGCATTCATTGTGTTAGAGCGTGTATGCTTATTATTGTCACTTTGTAACGTGATCACAATGCGATATTCATGCGGAATCTATAATCATCATGTGACTTTCCTACTTCAGTATGGATAGAGCTGTCAGAGGACGCAGGGGAAGAGGCCGCGGTACGGGCCGGAACCCGGGATCTCGTGTGCATGCCCACACGAACGCGAGGGATATCATTAATTCATCAAATAGCGAGGCTACTCATTCATCAGCAGATAATCATTCACTGTCAGGGAGTCGTACCCGAGAGGCATCTCACTCGGAAGGTGTTCGGGTTGATCCATTCATATTTATGCAGGGCATGATGGCCCAGATGACTCAGATGACGCGGATAGTGGAGACCATGCAGACCTCGATGGTTCGTGGTCCACCGCAATGAGGATGCCGAGATGCCATTTCATGGGCGACTGGAGGAGTGAATCAGTTGTTGGCGATATCTCTCGTCGAGATGCCGCCTACTTTTGAGGTTCGTCGGAACGGTGATATTGTTCATTGGCTCGAGCTTTTTGTTATAATCTTCGACATGGTTCGATTTCGGAAGAGAGTAAAGTGGCGATAGCGGCTTATTACTTGAGTAAGGGTGCTTATTCGTGGTGGCTTTACGTGAAACCCTTCGATCGTGATTGTATTTGGAGCGAGTTCAAGACTCTCATGTTAGAGAGGTATTATCCGGCTCCACTTCGTGAAGCCAAGTTGTCGAAGTTTTGAACCCGAATCCGTCGAGGACGAGGTGTTATTGTCATTGCTGAGAAGTTTCAGGGACTACTTCAGTTTGCTTCGTCAATTATCCGTACTGAGGCGGATAAATTTAAGTATTTTAGCAAGAGGCTAAATCCGCAGTTGAGGATGCAGTTGTTCAATCACAATTGTAATTCACTTAGTGAGTTCATCGGGAAGGCTCTTGGAGCAGAGCTTTTAATCAAGGAGCTTACTCAGAAGCATCCTTCAATTTCTTCAGGGGGGAGGACTAGAATGCCGGCTCGTTCAGAGGGACATCGGGCTCCGACGTCCAAGGGGTCATTTTCTAGTCATCTTCGTGCTGGGATAGCATCTTCCTCTCAGGCGGCGAGTTCGACTGTTGTTTGCTTTAACTGTGATACAGCAGGTCACGTTAGTACCCGGTGTACGGTGCCAGCTATTGTTTGTTTTCTGTGCGGGAGGCAGGGACACCGACAGAAATACTACAGGAGTTCTAACGCCAGTAAATCTCAAGAGAGCTCAAGGGCCTCGAGAGACTTCATTACTCCAGCCCGTGCATCATCCAAGGGACCCTATCAGGCTTCGAGAGCCCGAGGTAAGGACATTCATCACCGGTTTGGACAAATAATTCTTGTTCGTTAATAGTATAATCATTCATTTCATTGTCGTTCATTCATTCATATAATTCATTCATCATGTATATCAATCATGTTGGGACTCATAATTATCGATTAATCATCAATTCACGAGGAACGGCGGTTCCAATCACCTCAAGGAACTATCACTCATTACGTTATTAATTCACCTTGGTGAGTCATTCTAAATCCTTGTCGGATTTGTAGTCATTTATCATTCATCATTCATTTTTGTCACTTTCATTCTCGTGACCTTCTGAGATCTCAGTTAGCGGCGAGTTCATCGTCGGATATACCTTAAATCGATGATATGGGAGGATATCGATGATGGGTACATTTGAGGTGTAACCTTGTTTTTGGATGACTGTGTATATCTATCCGTAATAATGTATCGTGACTGTGAATCATTTATTGTTGATCTATCTTACTATGATCATTTTCGAAAATCTTGAGATTTGGGTCATTTGTTGGGAGTTCATCCCTTCGACGTTGTGCTTGAGATTTCGTGATAATTTGGGAAATCGTTCACTGTGTTTCGAGACGTCAAGTCTTGGGGACTTGGGATTGCGGTTGATTTGGTCCCAAGGACTATTTGAGCGTTATTGTCTTCAGATCGTGATGGATAGTTCATATCCCGAGTTGTTTACCCTCAGTTTCGAGGACGAAACTCTTTTTAAGGGGGGGAGTATGTAATACCCGGTTGTGAATTCATTTATTATCATTGAAGAATGTCACTCAGAATTTTTTCACTCATTAATAATCATTCATCATTCATATTGATAACTATGTTCACCATTCGGCGTATTTTGGGATCATCCTTTGTTTGAGACCGAGTGAGATTATTGTCATCATCATCATGTTTTGATTTTGATTTGAGAGGTAGCGCACGCTACACATTGTAGTTAGCGCGCGCTAATGAGGTGCATGTAGCATACGCAATGAGTCGATATTAGCGCATGCTAGCGCAAGTGAGGCGAGGCAGTCCGAGAAGTCTTGGGCTGATTTGGGAAATTCGTAGCGCACGCTACGAGTGGTAAGTAGCGTACGCTAACTATGCTGGTAACACACGCTAAGACTTCAGAGTAGCGCATGCTAGCGCACTCAGATCAGAGGACAGTAGGTTTTGGACTCCAGGATTTTGGATATCAACTATCAGGTAGCGCACGCTAACGTAAGGTTAACGTACGCTAAGGACAGGCTGTTAGCGCACGCTACCAAAGGTACTTAGCGCACGCTAACAATTGATCGAAGTCTTGCACTACGATGCAGCGCGTTAGCGCACGCTAACATCGAGTTAGCGCGCTAATGGGGCGATATAAATAGGGCGATTCGGTCCAACTTTCGTCATTTCTTCATTTCTCAATCATTTCGGACGAGCTCGGGCGATTCGGAAAGGTCTTTTCGAGCCGCAATCATCTAGCATCATCTTCAAGCTTCTAAGTTGGATTAATCATCATCTAAATCAGTTTCATCACTCCAAATCAAGGTAATGATTCTTGGATCTAGAATTTCGGATCTTGGGTGTTTTGCTTTCGATCTCTTCGTGTAAATCGATATTATGTTGGAATATGTTAGATATGGATTATCTATCTTGGATACATGTATTTCTACGGATTCATTGGTGTAATTTTCGGAATTTGTGAATAATTGAGGAATTGTTCAAGAACCCTTACGGGTTGACTTTGGAATTTTGGGGGTTTTAGACTAAATGTTGTTGAAATATCGTTCTAAGTATTCCTATTGGATTATTGATAGTATTCATGAGTTTTTGTGGGTTTGAATCAATCATTGGGAGTTGGTTTAGGATGTAATTGAGTTTTGGTTGTAAACAATTGGAGATTGTTTACAACGCGTTTGTTTAAATGCCCCAATGAGTTTCGGGTATTGTTGTACCGACTTTTGAGTTGGTTATGATCATGCTTGATTCGTGTATTAAGAGAATTGTTGGTTTTTGTGTTGTTTAAGGTTGTTCAAGCGGCGGTAATTTCATGGGGCGTTGATCGTGGAAGTACCTTCTCACCTTCGGTTTGAGGCAAGTTTTATACTTGTACTAGTCAATGAGCTAATGTCATCATGTATGTGTATGGATGTGTTGTATCATTCCGAGACTTAGTCTCTTCATGAATTCATTGATATCAAGAGATCGTTCGATACGATACCTTCTGGCAATTTTGCCAAGTGCTTATTGTTGTTCGTTAACGGCCGATTCAAGGCATTGTAATACTCATTATTAATGTCATTGTCGACAGCCGGTTCGCGGCATCGATGTATCGATTGTTGTTAATATTGATGTCAATCTAAGACATCGTTCAGATCATCGTTATTCATGTTGGGATTTGTCATTAAAAACCGTATTGGCCGAATTAAGGCATTGGCTTATTCATTTCTCATCTTCGTCGTTGGTCACCGATTAAAGGTGCCGAGGCATCCTTCGTATCATTGTCATCGATTGGCCGTTCCCAGGCAAATCGAAATGTTCAATTATTCACCATCTCATTGTTATCGATTGACCGTCCTAAGGCAATCGAAGTATTTTAATCATTCATCGTATCATTCGTAGCGATTGGCCATTCTAAGCCAATCGAAGTGCTTAATCATTCAGGGAATCATCCGCTGCATCATTGTTATCGGTTGGCCATCCTTAGGCATCCGAGGTATTAAATGGGGACTGTCAAGGACGGTGTCTATCCGTGTGTTACTGTCATCGTGTTGGCCGACTCAAGGCAGCACCTTATCATTAATTGTGATACGGCTGGATGCCGTGGCTTCGTCCCTAATTGTGATACGGCTGGATGTCGTGGCTTCGGCCCTAATTGTGATACGGCTGGATGCCGTGGCTTCGGCCCTAATTGTGATACGGCTGGATGCCGTGGCTTCGGCCCTAATTGTGATACGGCTGGATGCCGTGGCCCGCCCTAATTGTGATACGGTGGATGCCGTGGCCCACCTGGTGGATAATGCCGATGCCGTGGCTTCGGCCCTTATTGTGATACGGCTTCGTGCCGTGGCTTCGGCCCTTATTGTGATACGGCTTTGTGCCGTGGCTTCGGCCCTCATTGATACAGCTTCGGGTTGTTTTGACTTCAGGTGTTTGTGATATTTGTTTATTTCCGCTGAACGATTTTCGGGCCTTTTGTAATGTCTTGGTATTTTCATCGGAGCCTTTGGGCATTATGATTCATATTGAATTGATTACGGTTTGGTTCATGTCGTTTAATTCATTGTGGTATTCGTGATTATGATTCGCCGTTGGGCAATTATGTTCTAACTTTGTCGAGCAATTATTAATAGTATGTCGTGGGCATAGTATTTCACGAATGCTCGGTTCTTACCTTGGTTTGTGAGCATCTCGTATTATCATCATCATTGCCGTTTCATTACGCCTTTGGATGCATATCATGTTATACATGTAATTGATGTTCATTATCGGTTGGTGACCCAGGTGGCGGAACATGTTTTTCATGTTTTAGGTGCTTGCGAGGAGAGAGTTGAGATACAGGGGCATGATGATGGCGACGAGGCATTCGAGCGATACTAGTTCGAGTTGTTCATGTTGGTCAGTCGGTTGGAGTGTTCTCCAGTTTGTCAGTCTTTGTCATTTTGTATTACCCGAGCAGATGCTCGTGGAGGTTGTATTTTACTCTTGGCCATGCAGGCCCATCGTTGTCGTTGAAATTCCTTATCGGAATATTGTGTCGGATATCATGGTAGGGACTATGATTTTCCCTTGTTGTTTAATTTAATGTATTTTAGTCATGTTCGCCTGGTGGATCTCCTGGCGTGGGGTCCACGGCACTGTAATAACCTAATAGGATTTGGGGGTGTTACAGCGGCTCCTGATGAGGCTGTTGATTATTCCCTTTATAGTGATGAAAATCATGATGTTCATGAATCTGAGGTGCGTGATTTTTTGTCAAGCAAAGCCGTTCTCGATGTCCATTCGGGACGCTTTGAAAATAATGATTTGGGGATAAATATCTGTTTGCTTCATGATGTTATTACTCATTGTCTAATGCCGAAAGTGAACGCTCAACATCGTTTGGTAAACATCGACATGGAAATTATTTATCATGTCTGGAAAGATCATCAAATCAACTTTGTTTTTATCATGCTTAAATGGTTTGTGGAAAAAGGACAAATTTTCCACAAAAAGAGTTATGCCAAAGTTGATCGCCAAAGGAAATCCGGAATGCCATTTGGGTCGATCTTGACTGAAATCTTTGAGAATGCCGGAGTCGATCTCTCAGGACTTCATGGGGTTCATATTCCGAGGGGGAGCTTAGTCACCGAGGGGACTATTCGGACTATGAGGTATCTCCGCACGAGAAACCGAGGGTAGATATACTTTGCTTACCTCAAAGATGACGATCGCCTTGTGGATGGTGGTACTCTTCCGAGACAGGAAGTACTCTTCCTAGAGGGATTGATCATACTCGGCCTCGCCCTTCATCTCAGCTTGATACCTCTCGCCCGCGTCAGGAAAGCTCTTCATCTCAGATGGTCGCTCGGATGGATAGACTGGAGAAAGAGATGAGTGAGATAAAAATCATGGTCAAAAGTATTTGCACTCACTTTGGAATACCGCCGACACCTCTGGATGCGGACCTTGATTAGTCATGTTATCTTTCTTATGATGATGTTTCTTTTTTTTGTTAAGACCAAACATTTCATTTCATTTTCATGCATGAACTACTATTTGTTTTTATTTTTTAAATGAATGTGTTTTGATTGTTTTGACTATATTTGTTCCTATGTATTATTATTCGTGTTTATTCGTTGTCTTGGAATTTGTTGAATTGTGTTTCGCTGGTTTTTACAGAATCTCTAGACTTTTTGTTAATGACAAAAAGGGGGAGAAAAATATGTATCGTTTTTTAAATAACCCGTGCTCGTTTCAGGGGGAGTCTTACTCAGGGGGAGAGTTTATTAAAAAATTTTTTCGATCTTCCAAAACTCATATTTTTTCAAAAACTCCCATACTTAAATTTTGTCATCATAAAAAAGGGGGAGATATAAAAATATGTATCGTTTTTGAAATAACCCTTGCTCATTTCAGGAGAGTCTTACTCAGAGGGAGAGTTTATTAAATTTTTTTTTCGATCTTCCAAAACTCATATTTTTTCAAAAACTCCCATACTTCAATTTTGTCATCATCAAAAAGGGGGAGATTGTTGGAACAATATTTTTCAAATCATTTTATACATGTTATTAACCAAAATTTACTTAAACATATTTTTCCTTCAGTTAACGTACGTAAACCAAACCTTTATAATGTACGTAACATTCACAGTTTTTGTAAGATATTTTGTACAGGTAACGTACGTAACTCGTTCAAGGTAACATACGTAATGTTTGAACATTCTGACCGTTGCAAAATTCATTAGCCGTTACAATAAGTCATCACACTCAACGGATCTGTGACTGGAAGTTAACGTACGTAAGCATACCTTGCGTAGCATACGTAATGTATTTTATCAGATTTCTCTGGACCATTCTTTCGAGTTCATTACGGCCGCTACTCAAGTCACATAACGTACGTAGCGAAGATAACGTATGTAATTTAGAGAGCCTAACGAACGTAAGCAGTGGAACTGCTCCAATGGGAAATTCAGCTCAAGAAGGCTATAAATAGCTCACTTCAAGGATATGGAAATCACACAAGTGATCTGAGCTTACAAGCATACTCAAGCAATTCCAAGCAAATATTTTGAGAGATATACTTATTCTGTATTGTGATACGAGAAGATTTGCTCTATTATTTACAATCTATATTCTTGTATCAAAGAGCGATATATCGTGTAAAGTCGAGTTCCTACTCGCATTCATTTTACTGTAAAGGTTATCTTGTACCCGAAAAAACAAGAGAGTTGTAGTGAGGTTGTTCCGGAGCCCGGAAATCAAGAAATTATAAGAGTCGGCACTAAACTATAAAGTGCATTCTAAGGTTCTAAGAAAAGTCCTAGTCGATAAAACTAGGTAGGGGACGTAGGCTTCGTTAATAGCCGAACCTCTCGAACAAATTCTTGTGTTCTTTCTTTTCCGCATTTTACTTACTCCGATATTCTAGCTTTCGTACAAAAAGAGTTCAAAACTCTTATCCGCACTATTCAACCCCTCCTTCTAGTGGCGGTACCAATCTAACAAATGATACACCACATGTCATCATGAATGGATGACAGATGAGCTTGCATTCTTATTTTCCATAAGTCATATTCATCATCAGAGAATACAGGTAATCTAGAGTGCAAGTGTTGCATGTGTTCCATTATACTGGGAGATTAAAATATAAATTCAATATATGGATCTGGTTCTGTAAAATTGAACCAACCTCTCTGATACCACTTGTAGGTCACAAGTTGTCAGGAATAAGTCTAGGGGGTGAATAAACGTATTAAACTCCTGAATCTCAGGTGAGTTTCTCAGCTGTGATTAAGTGCAGGTGAATTATGTCGACTGCAGACAGATAATGCGGAAGACACAACTGATAATAATACATGTGACTTATGTCGACTGCAGATAACTTTCTAATGGAACAGTAAACATGTATGCAGCAGTTATGTATGATGTTTAAAGCAGTAAATCACACAAGCACTTATAGCGGTTTCAAAGGTGGGGTAATCCTCTACTAATCCACGTCTCTCCAAACCAGTTGGAGATAAATTCACTATAACTGTCAACCAGTGATAAAGGTTACAATGAATTATTCCTTGTTACAACAACTTACAACCAGTAGAAACCCGTGGCAGTTGCAGCTCCCTTGACTGCCTAGCACCTCTTGATCGAAAACCCGTGGATGCCTCAACAACTCTCAAGCTATCTATCACCTTCCAATCAAGAACCCGTGGATGCAATTACAGTCTCTTTACTTTCAAGAACCTCATTCAGGAAAGCACCCCCGTATTCAATTTTTCATGACAAGAGTGTTTGTCTTCTCCAACTTAAGAGCTTTTTCGAATATAACTGTTTAAGATTTTCTCTTCACGATGCTATTTGTCCACTATGATTGCTTTGATTGCTTAAATCGCTTGACTGTATTGTTCGCATCGTACTTTGCTCAATTCATATCTTCACATATTTATAGTACGATCCTTTGAGCTTCCTTCATAGTCGTTGCATCTCTTGTAACAAATCCATTTGTTGGAGAGTGGACTTCTTTTTTTATCTTATCATTCCATTACATGGCTTGATTCCCTTTTCATTTCCGATCCTTGGAAAGACTTCCTTTGTTAGCGCCATTATTCTTGTTTAGAATAATCATAAGTCTACAAAATGCGGATCTCAAGGAATATTCCATTCCTAACTTTCTGGGTATCTTTTCGGTTTGTCTCCTTACGTATTCATGTGGATTTCCATTTTTGTTGACTTCAACGCTTGCTGACGTGGACTGAGTCTCTTTAAACTTGGTTGATATCTTGTCTGAGAACTTATCTGATATCTCTTGGTCAAACCTTCCTAATGTGCGGTCAACCTTCTCTGATGTAGAAGTTCTCTGATATATCTTGGTAGAAGTTCTCTGAGATAAAGTTCTCTGATCTGGTCTTGACTGAAGTTCTCTGACCTGCTGATGTTCTCAGATCTGACGGTCAAACTTCAGCTGATATTTTGTGTTGACCATATCTCGTCTGATAACTCGACTGCATATAGGTTTTTGTCAAACCTCTCTGATATTCTGTGTTGACCAAAACTTGTCTGATGTATCGCCTTCTTCAGAACTTAACTTCAGCTTGGTTTTGGTCAAACCTCTCTGATGTTTTGTGTTGACCAAAATTTCTCTGATAATGGACTTGCCTGTAAACTTCTCTGATAAGTGGCAGTTTCTATACTTGGTCGATTTTGTTACTGATCAACACTTGATCAAGACTTAGCCTAATATTTAAGGTCTATAGAAGATACTCATTTGGTTCATCTTTACGATGCCAAGTACTTAGTGTATACATTTGAATAAATACAATACAGGGATGATATCATCAAAATCTAACAGGTATTCCTAACACTATCTTTGTTGATTAATCACCCTTGCATGGGTGAGAGTTATGTTGTGGAATTGAATTATTATTTTTCTCACACATTAAAATCTTGGCCTTGATATGGAGTTGTTGACCATGATGGTCTTTTGTATTGACGAGTGACCTTCTCGAACCATTGTCGTATCTTTTGACCTTGTCGGTTATTTGTGTCATTGTAACATAAGGTGTCTAGCCTGGTAGATCTTTATGGTAAGGGTCTACGGCGCTGTAATATTTCTGGTTCGAACTGGAGGTGTTACATTATGGGACTCTTTGGACCATAAATATAAGATCAAGGATGCCGATGTAATATCTGCATTTTTTTTCCCGGTACTTTCTCGATTTGGTGTTTTTCCTATTTTGGTGGCTCATGTGTAACCATATGTGTATCTCAGGAATACTTATTTTCGGATTTATTTTACTCAATTCCAAAATTGTTGGCTTCTACGTTGCTTATTGATCTGATTCTCGTAATTGTTGTTTCGGAACTGCCGTTTTCGGGTTGCCGTAAATCCATTGTATGTTATTATGTGTATTGTGATCTTCCGTTTGATGTTTCGTTCATGTTACGTTGTTCCGGGACCATTGTTACCTTTTACCTAACGCGCGCTAAGTTCGTATTGTAGCGCACGCTAAGCATACTTCAGTAACATACGCTACACTTGTTGGTAGCGCACGCTAGCGAGTCGAGCCCGACAGTGGCAGTGAACCTGTTTCTGGTCTCTGTCCTCTAGACTAACAGATTAGCGCATGCTACATTTTGTCTAGCGCACATTGTTGTTGAGGAGTAACGCGCGCTAGGTTTCCGATAGCGCGTGCTAACGCGATAGTCCAATACTGGGCAGTTTACTTCTGGATGTGGTCGAGTGTCCAGGTAGCGCATGTTATGGCACAATAGCACGTGCTACCGAGAGGCTTTTAGCGCACGCTAAATCCTATTAGCGCACGCTAACGGTCCAGAACTATAGGTTCTGGACTGGGGTGTTAACTTTCTGGACTGGGGTATCAGCCGATAGCGCATGTTAGTGCACGCTAATAACCCTCTGGTTATAAAAACCACAGAGTTGACCGGATCGCTCATTTCTTCTCCTTTTCTTTTCTCCACCGAGAGTTGGGCGATTTGGGCGATTGGAAACTTGTAGTGGGGCGATTATCATCATCTATTCAAGATCTTGACTCTCTAACACCAGATTATCATCATTTAATCATCTTCTACCTCTTGAATCAAGGTAAATCTTCTAGAACCCTATTTTGGGGGAGATTTGCGGGTTTTCACGTTTTCGTCCGATTCATTCTGTTTTGTTGGTTAATTCATGATGAATATGATTAATATTGTTGATATTCTTAGTTTTCCTACGGATTCATGGTATATTTCGTGGTTTTTATGTAATTGAGAGGGTTTGGTTGTGGTCCGCCCTCGTTGTTGTTCTTCTACGAATATACATGAATCGTAGGCGGATTTTCGGGTGTATTCCATTTCCGTATTCGTTTAGAAATGGTTGTGATTGTATTCTTCGAATCGTTAGGTTTGGTTTCACCGGTTCCTCGCGGTCGTGTTTGATTCTTCCTTTCCATTCGTGTCACCGTCTATTGATCGAGGCAAGTACCCTTTTGAACTTACAATCTTGACATGGTAGTATTGCATGAGAAATTGTGTGTGTGTGTGTGTATGCTCACTATGGATTAGATTGGACAGGGTCTCGGTAGGGGTCCACGGAGGGGTGGTTCCGATAGCTTGATTTTAACCACTACAGGTTAGATCCGACGGGGTCTCGGTAGGGGTCCACGGAGGGGTGGGTCAGTGGTTAATTGTGGTGCATTTTACAAATGTGTTTTGGATTATTGCATTTCCAGAAATGTGTGTTTCAACCGATGTTTTCATGATTGCATGCATTGACTATATGTGTGAGGTGTAAGTTGTTCATTTGGTTACTTGTACTAGCGTAATTGCTAACCCCTTTGGGGACCCATTTTGGGGAAATTCGTTTTATGAATTTCAGGTCAGGTTCATCGAGACGAACGGGCACTGGACTAGTACGCGGATGATGGTCGGACGTGATGATTGTGCATGAGTGTGTTTTTATAGTTTCCTTTCTTTTGATGCGTTTATCCATTTGTAAACTAATAGAAGTACTCGAGTACTTAGGAGTTCTTGTTTGTTTGGATTGAAATGTTTATCTATTATGCGTGTGTTGGATGATTGTGTTGTGTTTGATCGGTTGAACCGGGTGAATTATTTTGTTTTGCGTCTTTATGACGAGGTGATGTTATGTTGATTCCATGGGTCGATGAGTATGTTTCGTCGTTTAGCCTGGTGGGTCCCATGTAGGGATCCACGGCGCTGTAATATACCTTGAATATCTTGGGGGTGTTACAGAAAATGGTACCGGAGCCAGGTTTACAGATACCTAGGCTTGTTGGTTTATGGGGTCTTGTTGTCTTTCGTTTTGCACATCGTCATCACGCTGCCATGATTCCGGTACTTCGAGTGCCCGTAAGTTTTCCCTTACTCTGTTCCCTGTTTCCTTATATTGCACCTTCGATTCTCGATTTGTGATTGTTTTCCTCTCGTACTCACCATCGAGTTGCTTTTGCTACTTATTTAACACCAGTATGGATGCTGGAAGAGGTCGTGGCCATGATCGTGGTCGTGGTCGTGGATGCGGTCGGGGACGTGGGGCAGCTGGTGAGGCGGCCACATCGCATTCTTCTAGATCCGGCAATACCGGTGACCATCATAGCCATGCTTTTACTCAAGATGGCGATGAACTTGGTGCTGTGGCTGTTATGCAACAAATGGTAAACCAAATGGTGGCGATAGTTCAGGCGGTTCAGAACCCGAATCCGGCCCAAGCTGCTCGGGGCGGAGCAGATCGTTGGCTTCAAGATGTCATTAAGATGCATCCTCCTCAGTTTTCGGGGGCTTCAGACCCGATCGGCTGGGAGGGGTGGATCAAGGAGATATTCAAAGTCTTCATCGCCACCAACTGTCCCGAGGACCGCAAGGTCCCTATTGCCCAGTATTTTCTCACTGTGGATGCTACTGACTGGTGGGAGGCTGTTGAACCCAAGGACCGCGCTCCTACGTGGGATGAGTTTAAAGACCTGATAGAGACTGAATATTACCCGTGGCCGGTCAAATAGGCTCGAGTCCATGCCTTCTTTGACGCTCAGCCTCGGGATATCCCTGTTTCTCAGGCTATTGCTGATTTCAACCGGGAGTTGGGCTTCGTGATGGCCCAGGTTAAAGAGGAGAGCAACAAGATTTTCCACTTCTCCAGGTGGATGAAATTGTCGATTCGTGACTACATATATGGGCTCATCTACACTACCTTGAAGGATTATCAGAGTAGAGCCCTTTCTTATGATATGTATGTGACGTCCAGTGAGGCGATCTGCGAGAGCAAGAAGCAGAAGTCTACCGGGAATTTTTCGGGCCACAAGGGTGGGGGTCAGCAGAAATCCCAATCTGCTAACTTTCCTACTGGTGGTGGTCCAGCTCGTTCTACTGGGGGTTTTCGGGGAACTACCAGTACTCCTTATCGGGATGTGAAGTGTTTTAATTGTGGCCAGCCGGGCCACATCAGTCATAATTGTCTGAGCCCTTTGCTGATGTGTAATCGGTGTGGCCAGCCGGGCCACAAAGCTACTTTCTGTGATGAGAGAGAGAGAATTCTTGGTGACCAGGCTTCCTTCCCAGCGACTAGGGAACCAAGTGTGAATCAAGGATCGTTTGCTTCTCAGTCTCCGTTGAGTGCTAGTCGAGGGAGAGGTCCAGGTTAGCCCACTAAAGGGGGAGCTTCTAGTGTCGGCTCCGCCCATCCGCGTGTGTACGAGATGAGGAGGGCCGATGACCCAGCCGCTAGCATTGCCACAGGTACAGTTCACATTCATTCTCATCCTGTGAGTGTGCTTTTTGATTCTAGTGCTACGCATTCGTTTGTCTCTTTGGAATGTGTGCGCTGTTTGGGTTTTGATTGTTTGTCGCCCTGCGAGCCTTTCATCGTTAAACTTCCTAGAAGTGATGGGATCGTCGGTGATCAGGAGATCCGAGATTGTGATGTGACTATTTGCGAGAGGGCTTGGCTCTATGATCTTATTGTTATGGGTAATTAGGGTGATGATTTAATTCTTGGGGATGATTGGCTCGAGCGGCATGGTACGATCTTAAACTACCGCACAAGAATCATCACAATGTTAGCCGAGGATGGCACCGAGCACACTTTCGCAGGGCGAAAGAGGGGGAACCATGAGTTCGTTATTAACGCTTTGAAGGCGATGAGACTCCTGCGGAAGGGGTGTACTGGTTATTGGTGCTACGCCTTGAAGGCGGAGAGTAGTAGAGTCGAGCTTTCATCTATTTCAGTTGTTAGTGAGTTTCCTGACATTTTTTCTGACGAGCTACCGGGTTTGCCACTGGACCATGAGGTAGAGTTTGCTATCGAGTTAGAGCCGGGTGTGGCTCCGATTTCGAAGGCGCCGTATCGCATGGCACCTTCCGAGATGGCCTAGTTAAAGAAGCAGTTCTTGAGTCAGGGTATATTCGACCGAGTGCTTCTCCTTGGGGCGCACCGGTTCTGTTTGTGCGGAAGAAGGATAGTTCACTGTGTTTGTGTATCGACTATCGCTAGCTAAAAAGGTGACCATCAAGAACAAGTATCCCTTGCCGAGGATTGATGACTTGTTCGATCAGTTGTAGGGAGCTGCGGTATTTTCAAAAATTGATTTGAGATCGGGGTACTATCAGCTTCGGGTGAAGGAGTCTGATGTTCCGAAAACAACTTTTTGGACGAGATACGGACATTACGAGTTTGTGGTCATGCCCTTGGGATTAACTAACGCGCCGACGGCGTTCATGCAGTTGATGAACAAGGTCTTTATCGAGTATTTGGATAAGTGTGTCATCGTCTTTACTGACGATATTCTTATTTATTCGAAGAACGAGGAGGAGCACACGATCATCTGCGGGTAGTATTAGACATTCTAAGGACCGAGCAACTCTATGCAAAGTTCTCAAAATGCGAGTAATGGCTGAAGGAAGTGATGTTTCTAGGTCACGTGCTTTAAGTCGAGGGAGACCGTGTGGATCCGCAAAAGATCGAGGCAGTGTTGGATTGGGCAATCCCTAAAAACGTGAAAGAGATACGTAGTTTCTTGGGTTTGGCAGGCTACTATCGTAGGTTCATCGAGGGTTTCTTGAAACTAGCTCGACCACTTACACAGTTGCTCCAGAAGTCCAAGACGTTCATCTGGAATGACGATAGGCACTACCAAAAAAAGGACTATAGCCGACGACCCAAAAAAAATGGCCGACAACTTTAAAGTGTCGTCAGCTAAACTTTGCACATTAGCCGACGACTCGGGTTGCCGTCGGCTAAACAGTTTTAGCCGACGACTTGATCTAGGTCGTCGGCTAAAGTACAACATAGTCGTCTGCTATAGTAAAGAGGTTTAGCCGACGACCTAGATAATGTTTAGCCGACGAAAAAAAAAATTTTAGCCGACGACTTGATCTGGGTCGTCGGCTAAACCTTTTCGAAAAAAAAGGTTTTAGCCGACGACCCAGATCAAGTCGTCGGCTAAAAACCTTTGCCAAAAAAAATCACATTTTTTTTAAAACAGGTTTTAGCCGACGACATATATAAAGGTCGTCGGCTAATTTTTTTTTATTTTTTTAATAATCAGGTTTTAGCCGACCGACTTGTAAAGATCATCGGCTAAAGTTTTTTTTGTTTTTTTAATAATCAGGTTTTAGCCGACCGACTTGATAAGGTCGTCGGCTAAATTTTTTTTTCCAACAGGTTTTAGCCGACGACAATGCTGTAGTGGTCGGCTAAACTTTGAACTTTAGCCGACGACCACCATAAAAGTTGTCGGCTAAACCTTGGCAGACGAATATCGGTCGACGGTTTTTTAGCCGACGGCTGGCGTGATTAGCCGACGATTTTGGGGTTTAGCCGACCACTTAAAGTCGTCGGCTAAAGTGTGAATTTTGGTAGTGAGGTAGGCGAGTTTTGAGGAGCTGAAGAAGCGTTTAACTCTAGCCCCGGTTTTAGCATTGCCGTGTGGCAACGAGGGCTTTACTGTTTATAGTGATGCTTCGTGTCAGGGTCTTGGGTGCGTATTGATGCAGTATGGCAGAACCATTGCGTATGCATCGATACAGTTGAGGTCGTATGAGCTTACTGTTGTTTTCGCACTCAAGATTTGGCGTCACTATCTGTTTGGTTCCGCATGTCAGATTTTTACCGATCATAAAAGTGTGAAGTACATATTCACTCAGCGGGAGTTGAATATGAGGCAGAGGAGATGGTTGGAGTTCATAAAAGATTATGACCTCGAAATCATTTATCATCCGGGGAAGGCGAACGTCGTGGCCGATGCCTTGAGTCGGAAACCTGTTGCGTTACGGATGCTCGAGATTCTTAAGTCTCGATCTGAGCTTCAGCGGGATTTTTTTGAGCTGAATGTTGAGATTGTGTTGCCGGGAGATGTAGGGCAACTTTGCACTTTAGAGATTTCGTCATTGTTGGTCGATGAAATTAAACTGAAGCAAATGGAGGATCCGATGATTACTCAAATCCTAGAGAATGTTCTTAAGGGAAAGTCTCTTGGGTTTGTGATTCACGAGGATGGTGTATTGAGATTCCAGGGTCGGCTTTGTGTACCGAACGACTTGGAATTGAGGCAGTGTATTTTGCGAGAGGCCCATACTACGCCTTACTCCGTTCATCCTGGTTCGAGTAAGATGTACAAAGATCTGAGGAGGAATTTTTGGTGGAATGACATGAAGGAGGAGGTCGCACGGTTTGTAGCGAGATGTTTGACTTGTCAGCAGGTCAAAATCGAGCATCAGCAACCGGCTGGGTTGTTGCAGTCGCTTCCAGTTTCGGAATAGAAATGGGAAGATATTTCGATGGACTTCATCACGAGTTTACCGAGATCGAGATCGGGCATGAACATGGTTTGGGTGATTGTGTATCGTCTGACCAAGTCGGCAAATTTTCTGGGCATCAAGGATATTTGGGGTCCGGAAAGGTTGGCTCTGGTGTTTATTGCACAGATTGTGAGACTTCATGGTACTCCGAAGTCTATTCTTTCGGATCGGGATGGCCGTTTCGTATCCCATTTTTGGCAGGCAGTGCATAAGGCGTTGGGTACTCATTTGCGTCTGAGTACTTTGTTGCTAACCAAAATATTATCCGGAGATAGATATTGCTGGAATGGATGGATAGCAAACAAAGCGCGAGAACACTTCTGTGGGAAAAGTAAATAACACAAGATTTGCCGGGGTTGTTAGTCCCGGGCTTGAATGCTCTCGCGAGATATTATTAATACGAATATTCGGGGATACAAGTATTAATGTTAAAGTACAACTACAATAAGTGTAAAGACCCTAGTTATCTTGGCTAGTAAGCGTGTACATTGCCGGAAGAACCAGATATGATGCTCTGTGAGTTCTTGTAACAACGTTGATGAGCTGTGACAACCGTGAGAAATCGACAGTCTCTCACGGTCTGTAGCTGCTGTATATTTGAGCCCCTGAGCTTGTGAGTCTCTTCGAATATGCGCTGTGGAGACTTCTTGCCTCTGCCGACCGTCTTCTGGTTGAGAGGTACTGAGAGAGAAATCATGAGGTAGATTCGAGAGATGAAGCAGAGAGCTTGAATGTATGTATTCTGAATGTATTTATCCACTGAGAGGGAATCAGAAGAGGAACCTTTTTCCAGTTGCTGGAGGTTCTCTATATATAGGACTGGGAGATGCTGGGCGATCGCCTCTGCTGTATTATAATAAGCGGGCGATCGTCTTTTAGCACATGGGATGGTCTCCTTAAAGTCTGCAGGAGATGCTGGCAGCCATCTGTGCGGTCCAATGAGAAGTCTGCACGCGTTTGAGTCGCTGTCACGGGTGGTCCCATCTTGTACCTTTCGGCGGGTCTGTCGGTAGGTGATAAGGTGGTGACAGGCTATGGTCAACGATCCATGAAACGCGGCGCTTGTCGCGGATCTGTACATGGGCGCTGCTTTGGGATCCAGTCTTCGTGGACTTTGACAGACGATGGTCTCTGTCTGTGGCATAGGACGATCGTCTTAATTCGGGCACCCAGGTCGATCGCTAGGTGCCAAAGGGCGATCGTCTTGAGAGTCGATCACTAGATACTCGAAGATGGACTGTTATCCTCATTTAGGCGAGTTCGCCGTAGCTCGATTGGTTGTGGACTGGGTCGCTCAGCCCTTGTAGTCGATCGCCTGTCGAGGTGAATAAATCTCGACACAACAATTGCCCCCCAACTTGCTCCAATGTTGGAAACGTGGGGTGAGGTGGTTCTGCTGGCGATCGCGGAATTTTGACCAGTGACTCTGCATTTTACGGAACTGGCGATCGTCTTTGAGCTGTTTAGTTTTGAACTTGGATGACCTGGTCGGTCGCTGAAATGAGCGGGAAACGACAGTGGTTGTGGAAAAGTCTCCGGGGCACGTGTCGAGTTCCTGTTGGGGGAGACCGATGGTTAGATGCGACTCCTCGTCTGTCGTGTCCTCGAAAAGACGCGTCGCGGGTTTCAAGGGAGTCATTAAATGCGACGGTTGCACTCCAACCCCTGAGGTCCTCCTTAATTGCATAGAAGTCCCTACTGTAGGTCACAAGTCGTCCAGGAATAAGTCTAGAGGGGGGTGAATAGACTTATTTAAACTCTTAAACTCTTTTTCTCAAAGAGTAAGTTTCTTCAGCTGATAGATAAACAAATGACTTGGAGTCGTTTGTTCTTAGTACCTGCGGAAGTCAGCTGATGACGAATACAAAACAACTAATGAAACACTTAATAATGAATGCAGCAGTTAAAGTATAATGCCATAAAACAGTAAAATACGCAGGCAATTATTGTGGTCTCAGAGGTGGGGTAATTCTCTACTAATCCACTTTTCTCCAAACCAGTTGGAGATGAATTCACTATAATTTTCAACCAGTGATAAATATTACAATGATTCAACCAAACTACAACAGCTTCCAACCAGTGGAAATCCGTGCCGTTGTAACACACTTGACTGCCTTGCACCTCTTGATCCTCGATCCTTGGATGCCTTTACACTCTCGAATTTCAACCAGTGAAGTACCCCGAACTCAGGATTTAAGACACGAGTTTTTGTCTTCTCCAACTAAGAGCTTCTTCAAATATGAACTTTTGAGAACCGCTCTTTTCACGATGCTGTATTTCTCTTTTAGATTGCTTGAATGCTTTGATTGCTTGAAAGTATTTTCGCACTGTTTGTAGTTGTTGTGTTGTTGCTCATCTTCAAATCTTCGGATATATATAGGTCACGATCTCTGAGCTTTTTCTTCATAGCTGTTGCAAATCTTTTCAACAAATCCGTCCGTTGGAGAGGTAGACTTCATTGTTTTCTTTCTGAACGTTGCAAGGCTGGATTTCCATAATTTAATCCATCTTTCGATTGTTGTGAAGACTCTGCATGTGAGGCGCCGAATCTTTTGAATATAATACGTTTAAATTCTTCAAGGTAGGCCTGGATGAATTATTTAATTCATATCTTTTGCGGGAATCTCTCCAATTTGTCTCTTCACGTTGCATGTAACTTTTCGTAATACTTGACTTTTCAACGTATACTGACGTGGACTTGGAGTACTTGGCTGATCTGGAGTAGGCTGATGTGAAGTTAACTTCTCTGCAGTCTGGGCTTCTCAGATGTTCACTGTTTGGGACTCGCCTGATCAGATGACTTGTCTGAGGTTACTTGACTGCAGTCTGGTCAAACATCTTTGATAATTTTTGTTGACCAGATCTTCTCTGATATGACTCGGTTGTACCTCTCTGATGAACTTAGCTGTTCTTTTTGTACTTAGCCGATTTTTAGCCTAACTTATTTTGGCCTATAGAAGATACTCATTTGGTTTTTCTTTACATTTTGCCAAGTTTTAGACTTAACATAATTTGGCCTATGGAAGATACTCATTTGGTTCTTCCTTACATTTTTGCCAAGTAATAAACATTTGAATTTATATTAATGACATCATCAAAATCTAACAAGTATTCCTAACAAATTCCCCCTATTTTGATGATGGCAAAACTTAAGCAAATATTCACATAAACAAGTCTGCACTTGAGTGCAAGACACAAACTAAAACCAGTCTAATTTTTGAGACAACTGGAGTTTGTCATTCAAAAGAGTGTTATAAAATTTTCTGAATTGATTACAAATACATGTCTTAAATTTGCAAGAAAATTTTACAAGTACAAAGATAAATAAAAGTCATCTGCCTCTGCCTCTGCCTTTTCGGATAGGCTGCTTGGCAGGCCTGAAAGGTTTGGCTCCGATTGGTCTTGTCTTGACAGGGGCAAGACCATACTTTCTCCTTATGACAAGAGCTTCAAAATCTTGCTCTTCTTGTGATGAGAACTTATTCTCAACACACAGCTTCTTGACTTTTCTCTGGAGTGCAAGTTCATCCAAAGCATTTCCTTTCTCCAAGGTGGGAGGTTCTTTGGCACTGAACGGAGGGATCATGGGATATGCATTTCGTGCCTCAGCATGTTTTAGAAGAATAGTCCAGAGTTGTGGGTGAGCTTCTTCCATGAAGCTGATGAAGATTTGCTGTGGGCAGAGATTATCATCCTGGAGTATTTCCCAGATGTAGTAGTCTCTGATGAATTTTTTCTTTGCAGATCCCCACATGGGTAGAGCTTCGTAAGGTACAAAATCTTCAACGTACCATAACTCCTTGCCTTCCCACTCTAACGTAGGCTCAAATCCTCCTCTTGTCCTCCTCTTCTTGCCTGCAGGCTGATTATCAGCCTGTTCTTCTGGTTCTGAAGCTTCACCCTTCCTTTTGGCTGAGGATGTCCCAGCAGTGATCAACTGGACATCCTGACTCTTCTTCGTTCTAAGCTCCTCCCTTATTTCTCCTTGAATGCTGCCTTCCCCCTGTATCCTATCTTCCCCCTTTTTTCCAGCATCAACCAAAGTGGTCAGCTGCTGCTCCATTCTGTGCATCCAGTCAGACATGCCAAAAGGCATTCTGTTATTTGTAGGAGGAGGAGGTTGAGGGACTTCCCGCTGCAGCAAAGTATCAATCTTGGTATTGATGGATTGGAGACCAGGGGTGACCTGAGATGCAAGCAACTATCCAATAGTATCCTTCACTATTTGGCTTATTAGCTCAGTCATCTCAGGTGAGATCTGCGATGGTGGAGAGTACTCGCCTGAGCCTTGTGCGAATGATCCACTAGACTGCAGGCTCCTATCTGCAGCTGGCACTCCAAATGGGATCTTTTCAGGTGTCCCTGATCTGGAGTCCTCAGCCAACTCTTCGTCCAGACTGGTATACCGGGCAGGCGCCCCAGCCTTGTCTGCAGCCTCTAATTCTGGCTCTTTCTTCGCCTCCTTTTCTTTCTCTTTTTCTTCCTTTTCTAATTCCTTCTCTTGATCTTCCTCCTTTTCTTCTTCATCAACATTCTCTTTTTCTTTTTCAGCCAGTTGTTCTCCTCCTTCATCCTTATCATCATCATCATCATCATCATTCTTATCATCTTTATCATTTTCTCCATCATTCTCATCATCTTTTCCATCATTCTCATCATCCTCCTTTCCTTTACCATCCTCCTGATCTACCTCTTCCCCTTCTTATTCTCCTTCATCTACTAATTCCTCTGTTTTTTCAACTTCTTCTGTTTGTTTTTCAACTAAAATATTTTCTCCTCCTTTTCTTTCTTCCTGCTCCTCTTCTTCGTCATCTATAACAATGACCTCCTCTTCTTCTTCTCCATTCACTTCTTCAATCCTTATTTCTTTTTCTTATTCCTCCTCATCTTATTTCTCAAAAGATCCATCAAAGATATTGTACATTATAGAGAGGATGAATTGGTCCATGTTGGTTTTGAAATTTGACATGAACCAATTCTCCTGGAGGATCGAAACTGTGTCTGATATTTTGCAAAAGTGTATTAGTACATCCTCTGTGGCTTGGGGATATTCCCAACCACTGGTTTCAACATAGGTTTGAAGTTTAGCAAATAACAGTGATTTAAAAAAATTCCACTCTTCAAAAATATTGACAAAAGAGTGTTTTAGAGCTTGTGGTTTAACTAACTGTAATTGTTCTATGGGCAGGTTGAAAAGATTGTTGTCCAGCAGGTTAAAGGTGTAGTTTGCTTCAGGGATTGAGATAATTAAACCTGCTTCTTCCTCTTCTGAAATGAATGCTGGAGTGAGGACAGGGATGATCTGAGTTTCCAGGATGCCCGGAGCAGGCTGGTCTTCTAGGTGAGTAGGCGACCTGGCTGCAGGACTGGTATAATGTTCTGGCTGATCCTCCTGGCTGAACTACCTTCGCCTGGGCCTCTTGGGAGAGAGTTCTGGTGAGAAGTGTATGAATGATGGCTCACCAGGGGCTGGTCCCCTTCTTTTGAACCGGACAGCAATCGGTGTGTTGTCTGACTCAGTCGACTCATTGCGATTGGGTTGACGTCTGCAGGTCGGTCCGACTCGTCTGATGAAGGATATTTGTAGGGCGGTGAATCAGACAATTCTTTGACCATCCGAGCTGCTCTTCTGTTGCCTCCCAACTTCCTCAACGTCTCTTGATCTAGGTGACCAAGTCTCTTGTTGATGTGGAAGGGGTCAGTATTACCCTTTACCACACCCATCTTTTCCAAGATCCAACTTAGCTGCGTTCCAAACGCCAGCTTGGATCTAAATTTCTTCTCATCAGCAAGACATTCGGCTTTGTTGACTTTGCTAACAAACTGCCTAAAGATGTAGTCAGCCCAATCAATTGGCTCGTCCTGAATAAGTGCTCCCAAAGGCCTTTGTGAATTTCGCCGGCAGTTAAGTAGCTGACCATACCCATAATAATTTTGTTGGTAATATCCAACATATACTGATACTCCTTTTTAATCTCGCTCCTTTTGGCAGTGAGTTTTAGCTTCGTCGGCTGATCGATTGCCTTAATCTTTAGCTAAGTGTCGGCTGCTGTCTGCTTGAGAGCTTCGACGGCTATGCCACGATGCTTCATACCAAAAATTTTACGAATCGTCTCCGGCGAGATGTCGACTTGTATTCCGCCGACATTGCTCCTGATTCCTTCTTCAATCACATGGGTTTCGCGGTAGAAAGCGATGACGTCCTCCTTGTATAGGTGTTTGGGACTCATATCCAGAAATGGGTAGATCCCATTCTTCTTCATCGAGTGGATAAGAAAGAGTATGTCGTTTTTATCCAAATTTGCTTCCAAAAGACCTTCGAAATCAACGACCAGAGAAAAAATGATCTGGTCTTTGACCACCTTCATGTTAGCGCCTTCAAAATAAGATTCCATTTCTGCAAATAAGAGATTTTCAGTGTATTTGGAGTTCAAAGGATTTTTGCTCTGTAAATTTAGGGTTTGAAAGACTGGTAAGCGTAAAGGTAAAGTGAAGGGTTTTACGTCCTTATAAGGAAGATGAAACGACGTTGGGATTAAATTATTATTTATTTTGAATCGGTGGTTCGCCTTTTGAGATTCTTTTTATATTTCAAATTCTAATCGGTGGTCCAGGTTTTGATTTTAAAATTGGACGGTTGGATTTTAATTGGTCACCGTGGATGTCGATTTATCAAGTGATTGCCATGTGTATTTAAATGCCACTTGTGAACCAAAAATTAATATAATATTATTATACATATAGCAGATAATAATAAAATATTCAGAAGTCGATTAAGTTTTAGAAAACTTAGCTGGTTGACTGTTGACTGTTGACTGCTCTGCATTAGGTGAGTTGACTCCTTGGACTTCTCGCCTGAGATTTTGATCAGCTAGGTTCCTTTGTCCGTCCTTCGTCCTTTTTGTCTGCATCAGCTCGGATCTGATTCCTTTAATCGGCTGGGTCCGTCTTTCCTCTGATATGCTTCAGCTTGCTTTTTCTTATGTACTAGATTCCTAATATAGTAGACCAAGTTCTCTGCTCAGCTCCAAGAATCTTTCTTCTGGCAAAGGTTTGGTAAAGATATCAGCAATTTGATAGTCTGTGGTGACTCTTTCAACTCTGACTCTCTTGTTAAGCACGTGATCTCTAATGAAGTGGTGCTTAACATCAATGTGCTTGGTCCTCGAATGCAAAACCGGATTGTTGGTTATTCAAATAGCACTATTGTTGTCACACCAGATAGGGACTTCATTGGCAATGATATTGTAGTCCCTTAGCTGCTGTCTGATCCACAAGATCTGGGCACAACAACTACCTGCAGCTAGGTATTCTGACTCTGTGGTGAAGATAGAGTTAAAAACCTGCTTCTTGCTAAACCAGGATATCAGTCTGGTTCCTAGGAATTGGCACGTTCCACTAGTGCTTTTCCTATTAATTTTGCATCCTGCGAAATCTGCATCTAAATATCCTGACAGCTTGAAGTTATCGTCCTTAGGATACCATAGTCCAACATTGACCGTAGACTTAAGGTATTTAATTATCCTCTTTGCTGCATCTAGGTGCGACTGCTTAGGCTTAGATTGAAATCGCGCACAAACTCCTACGGCATAGGATATGTTTGGCCTGCTTACAGTGAGGTATAGCAATGATCCAATGAGTCCTCTATAGTGGGTTGAATCCACTGAGATGCCTCCCTCATCTGCATCTAGGTGAGTACTTGTGCTCATAGGAATTCTTGCTGGTTTGACTGATTCCATTCCAAATCTCTTGATTAGATCTCTGGTATACTTAGCTTGGTTGATGAAAATTCTATTTTCCATCACCTTAACTTGTAATCCGAGAAAAAAGTTAAGCTTTCCCATCATACTCATCTCAAATTCTCCTTGCATGAGGTTTGAGAATTTCTGACACAGCTCTGGGTTGGTTGATCCAAATATGATGTCATCCACATATATCTGGACTATCAATATGTGGCCTTCGTGCTCTACTCTGAATAGGGTCTTGTCCACCTTTCCTTTGCAAAAACCATTCTTCTTAAGAAACACAGACAGTGTTTCATATCAGGCTCTTGGTGCTTGCTTAAGTCCATAGAGAGCCTTCAACAGCTTGTAGACTTTGTCTCCTTTGACAAAACCTGGGGGTTGCTCTACATAGACTTCTTCTTCTAGGATGCCATTTAGAAATGCACTCTTTACATCCATCTGATAGACTTCAAAATCCTTGAATGCAGCATATGCGAGGAATAGTCTGATGGCCTCTAATCTTGCAACAGGTGCATAGGTTTCATCAAAATCTATTCCTTCACACTGTGCAAATCCTTTAGCAACAAGTCTGGTTTTATTCCTAACAACATCTCCATCTTCGTCGCTCTTGTTTTTGTACACCCATTTGGTGCCAATAACCTTCTTGTGATCTGGTCTGTCTGTTAGTACCCAAACGTTGTTCCTTTCCATCTGCTCCAGTTCCTCTTGCATGGCATTGATCCATGAATAATCTTCCAAAGCTTGTTCTGTTGTCTTGGGTTCTATCTGTGACATGAAGCATGAGAACATAGCCATTCCTTCGGGTAGATTAGATTGCCTTGTCTTAACTCCATCAGTCAGCTTCCCGATGATTTGCTGGATTAGATGGTCTTTGAGCCACTTGGGGATATTATCTTCTTCTGGGTCTGTTCCCCCTGTTGAATTGCTCTGGTGGATTTCTGCATCAGCTGGGATCTGGTCTCCTTGGTCTGCAGTTGGATCAGCTACCGTCTTGTCATCTGCAGGTTGGGTCTGATCTGCAGATGAGTCTTTATCAGCTACAGCTGGGTCTTCATTAGCGGCAACCTGATCAGGTAGGTTTGGTGATCCTATCTGATCTGCAGTTGGGTCTTCAGTGAGTATCCCATGAAGAGACCATCATCAGTTTTAGCATCAAAGGCATTTAGTTGTGTTTTACCGTTGTTGTGGATGAAACACTTACAACTAAAAACGTGAAAGTAAGCAACAGTAGGAGTTCTATTATTCCAAACCTCATAGGGAGTTTTGGCATGTCTCCCTACTATCATACTCCTGTTCTGAGTAAGACAAGCTGTGTTGTGACTTGACCCGAACCTCTTGGGCGAGTCCGCTTCGCAATCATGGACTGTTTGCTTCCTTCAGGGTTGTTTCTTCTTTCGGCAACACCATTCTATTTGGGGTCTGGCCGCAGAGAGATCATCTTTGGATCCCATTCGTCGTAATGTCGGTGATCGCCTTGTTGAGAAACTTACCTCCTCTATCTGATCTGATCTTGATGATGGATAGGGATTTCTCATTCTGGATCCTTCTCAGCAGCTCAGGTAGCTTGGTCAAGGTTTCACTCTTCTTATACAGGAAGATAATCCAAGTGTACCTTGAATAATCATCTACTACAACAAGTGCATGCTTTCGGCCGCTTAGAGTCCTTGGCTTGAAAGGACCAAATAGATCCATATGGAGTAGATCTAAGATCCTTGTTGTGAGGGTTGTAGGCTGGACTGGCTTGAATGATGCTCTGGTCTGCTTTCCTTTCTGACATGCATCACAAAGAGCTTCCTTCTTGAATGCTTCCTCTAGGAGTCCTCTGACCAGCTTCTGAGAACTAATTTTGTTGATGGCTTTGAAGTTCAGGTGACATAATCTTTTGTGCCATAGCCATCCGTTCTCAGCTACTGTCTTAGATAGAAAACAGGAGTTAGATGTTCCTGTGCTCCAATCTATCATGTAGACATCTCTCCTTCTGAATCTTTGTAGCTTCACCTCTCCAGATAGGATATCTATCACCATGCATTTCCAGATGGTGAAGACTACTATATTCTTCTCATCGCAAAACTGGCATATGCTCAGGAGATTATACTTGAGCCCTTTGACATAGTGAACTTTGGATATCACAATATTTCCTCGGTGCAGCTCTCCAAAGCCCTTTGTTTGTCCTCTAGAGCTATCTCCAAAGGTTACATCTGGACCTCTTTCTTTGGTGTATTTAGACATCATCTTTTTGTTCCCGGTCATGTGCCTTGAGCATCCAGAATCTACAAACCATTCTTCACCTCCAAAGTTTGAGTTTGTGGAGATGTGGTTGTAGTCCTTCCACCTTTTCTGCAATCAAACAAGCAGAGATTTAGGTACCCAAGTCTGTGTGGGTCCTCTAGGGTTAGCTGGTTTACTCGAGAATTGATTTCTCCTTGGATTGTGAAAATTGTTATTATTATTACCCTTATAAGGTGTGTAAGGTCGAGGTTTGTATCTCCTGTTGGGATTGTATACCGGATATTGCTCAAAATACTGGTAGTGTGGGCTATTTCTAAACCTTGGCTGAGACCATTTATTAAATCTTTGAGGTCTCCACACTTGTTCATTTTGAAAATTAGGATAACCTTGAGGTTTCCATCTGCCCCTCCCATTTTGAAATCTGTTTTTAGGGAGTTGTTGATAATAGTGGGCACGTTATGCAGGCTGCTTTTATGCACGGGCCATTGCCTAGTCGCTTGTCTAGGTGGTGCCTTGTGTACCACATTTGCGGCTAGACTTGTGACTTGGTTGTTGCCTATTTTTAAATATCGGTTTGTATGTAGGATCGTGATCGAGACAATTGTTTCTCCTTGACGAAAGTGGTTTTGGAACTAGAGGGAGTGTGAGGATCATATCAGGCACGATCTAGAACATAGTGGCCTTTTATTAGTACGATTCGTCGAGTTGAAGACGCCTTCATGGAGGTTATTTCTGCGCGCAGTCTTATTTGCACAGTCGGCTTAGTAAATTCGGCTTTGACATGAGCAAGTGCGGTGATTTTTCTCTAAGTAAAGCAGTTAGTTGATTTATCTCATTTGTAGTGACATCGGCTGGTTTTGCAAGTTAGTCTTGATTATCTCAACTCTATTCGATTCTAGGTGAGTTTTCAAAATCATTTTCGACTTCCTATTCTCATCTTGCGGTGAGTCTTCTCATTGATACTGAGATAGGTGTGCGAGATTTAAGTGTCTCAAAATCTTTAAGTAGGATTCTGATTCATGCAGATCCATATCTTGTGACATGGCTGAACTATTATTTGAACCAGAGGGTTTTGATGTTACCTCTTCATCGGCTAAGTTGGCCATCGACAATCATACTCTTCATCATCATCTGAGAAGAATCCGCTGCTTGATTCTACACGCTCCTGATCTTCTCCGATGAGGGCCTTCCTTCTGTCTTCTTTTCTGCCCACCTCCTTCTTGCTCTCGTCCTTCTTAAGATCAGGATAGTCAATCTGAATGTGTCCTGTCTTATGACAGTTGTAGCACTCCACCTTCCAGCTTCCGGCTTTCTGGTTCCTTCTGGGATTCTCCTTATAATTTTTCTTGTATTTGGAGTAGTTTTTCCGGAAGTTGCTGAATCTTTGCATTATAAATACCATCTCTTCCTCAAAATCTAATGGATTTGGAGGCTTTATATCAGATAAGCTCTTGGCGGGGGACTCGGCTGCAAAGGCTATTCCCTTCTCTGCAGGCTCGGTTGAGGATGAACTTGGAAGCTCGAACTCATAAGCCTTCAGATCAGAGAACAGCTCTTGGATCTTTATCTTATTGAGGTCCTTGGATTCTCTCATGGCCACTGCCTTCATGCTCGATTCAGGATTGAGAGATATTAGAACCTTCAGCGCCATCTCCCTGTTGCCATAAGATTTGCCGAGGGAGTTGATCTCATTGATAATCTCAGTGAACCTTTTGTCCACTTGGTCTATAGATTCGCCATTCTTCATTTTGAAGTTGTCAAATTTTTGAATAGCAATTGACAACTTGTTTTCTTTGATCAGCTCCGTTCCTTCACACACTAGGGCTAATGTGTCCCAGATTTCTTTTGCATTTTTGCAATTCTTGATCTTAACCATGGTGGATTTGTCAAGAGTTTGATACAGCACGTCTCTGGCTCGGTTATCAAGATTGGCCAGCTTTCTTTCTTCGGGAGTCAGCTCTGTCCTCTTCTTTGGGATCTTCTCTGGCTTCTCTACTGCAATCTCCTCTGGAGTGTTGTCCTTTTCGAAGGTAAATGGATCGTCCTCTATGATGCACCACATGTCATCATGGATTGAAGTTAAGTGTGCCTGCATCCTTATCTTCCAAAGATCATACTCGTCAACTGAAAACACAGGTAGTCTAGAATACATGTGTTCCATTATAAAATGAGAGTAAAGATATATCTTTGATATAGATCTGGTTCGTGAAATAAATGAACCAACCTCTCCGATACCACTTGTAGGTCACAAGTCATCCAGGAATAAGTCTAGGGGGGTGAATAGACTTATTTAAACTCTTAAACTCTTTTTCTCAAAGAGTAAGTTTCTTCAGCTGATAGATAAACAAATGACTTGGAGTCGTTTGTTCTTAATACGTGCGGAAGTCAGCTGATGACGAATACAAAACAACTAATGAAACACTTAATAATGAATGCAGCAGTTAAAGTATGATGCTATAAAACAGTAAAATACGCAGGCAATTATAGTGGTCTCAGAGGTGGGGTAATCCTCTACTAATCTACTTTTCTCCAAACCAGTTGGAGATGAATTCACTATAATTTTCAACCAGTGATAAATATTACAGTGATTCAACCAAACTACAACAGCTTCCAACCAGTGGAAATCCGTGCCATTGTAACACACTTGACTGCCTTGCACCTCTTGATCCTCGATCCTTGGATGCCTTTACAGTCTCGAACTTCAACCAGTGAAGTACCCCGAACTCAGGATTTAAGACACGAGTTTTTGTCTTCTCCAACTAAGAACTTCTTCAAATATGAACTTTTGAGAACCGCGCTTTTCATGATGCTGTATTTTGCTTTTAGATTGCTTGAATGCTTTGATTGCTTGAAAGTATGTTCGCACCGTTTGTAATTGTTGTGTTGTTGCTCAGCTTCAAATCTTCGGATATATATAGGTCACGATCTCTGAGCTTTTTTTTCATAGCCGTTGCAAATCTTTTCAACAAATCCGTCCGTTGGAGAGGTAGACTTCATTGTTTTCTTTCTGAACGTTGCAAGGATGGATTCCCATAATTTAATCCATCTTTCGACCGTTGTGAAGACTCTGCATGTGAGGCGCCGAATCTTTTGAATATAATATGTTTAAATTCTTCAAGGTAGGCCTGGATAAATTATTTAATTCATATCCTTTGCGGGAATCTCTCCAATTTGTCTCTTCACGTTGCATGTGACTTTCCGTAATACTTGACTTTTCAACGTATACTGACGTGGACTTGGAGTACTTGGCTGATCTCGAGTAGGCTGATGTGAAGTTAACTTCTCTGCAGTCTGGGCTTCTCAGGAAGGACCTGGCCGTCTAGAGGACGAGGTTTCATATCCCTTCAAATGTGGATCTTATTGTGCCGGCCGAGAATGAACGAGCCGATCAGCCTCCGGCGGGCATGGTCGCCGTGAACGAAGCAATCATGGAGGCTGGGCTGCGGTTTCCTTTGTCATTCTCCGTCTCCGATATGCTGGCTGCTTGGAACGTGACGCCGCTCCAGTTGACGCCGAATGCCTGGCTCCAGATCATTTGCACTCTCACCTTGTTCGGCGGTCACCGACTGTACCGCCTTCCTTCGTCGTTGGAGATGAACCACCTGTTCAAGCTGACGGCTCATAAAGGGTCGGTCGGAGGTTATCATATTCAAGGCCGATCCAGTCGGGTGATCCTTGGAGTCCCGAACAAGGTGGGGGGCAATCCAGCGAAGTGGTTCTGGGTCGCCGGAGCCTGGAAAGCCTCAGCGAGTGACAACCCCACGGGCGAGGTGAAAATTCCCACAGGCTTTCGGGAGAGAACTCCGAGTAAGGGTTTTGACTCTCCCTTTGTTCGGATATGTTCTGAACTGATCTAATTTCGTCTTCCTTTTGCAGGTTTCCACATTCCGGCGATCGACGAGCTACCTTTCGATTTCCTGGTCGTCTGGGAGCGGATTCGAAGTCTGCCGGACGACGACCTAGACGCTCACCGGATTAACAAGGAGAGTCGTTGGCTGTCTACTCGGCTATTCCGTTTTCCGAGACATCTCTTGGTCTCATGTATGAGTTTCTGCGATCTCCAATTGCTTGGCGATCGACCTGCTTGGAGAGTATATGAACGTTTTTTTGATTGTTCTTTATTGCAGAGGTCCGCTTTCCTCGTTTCTTGGAGCCTCCAGCGGAGATAGCTATGTCGAACCCTGGAGTTCTGAGCCGCCTTCGCCAGAAGAAGTCATCTAGGGCTCCTCCTGTGGCATTACCTATCATTCCGGAGGTGAGGCCCGTCATGGAGCCGATCATAGCGGAGGAGGAACCTCGGGAGGAGGGGCTCCGGGCGAACCGCAAGCAGCAGAGGTCGAAAGAAACTCCAGTTTCTGCCCCTGCCGGTGGGGTGCCAATCGCCGCGCCTCCGATCACCGCTGTCGCCCCGGAGACTGAGCCTACGCCCTCTGCGGCTTTCTTGTGAGAGATGGTGATCGCCGAAGCTGAGACCTCTCGCGGGAAGCCATACTTTGGTCGCGACCCCGAGAGAGCCGAGAGGTAGACTTTGTCTGTTCGTTGAATTTCGTCACTTGCGTGGGAGATGTGCTAACTTTTGTCCTTTTGATGCAGGATTCGTAGCACTAATCCATCTTGCCCGCCGATGGTGCTGGATTTCTTGGCGAGCCGATCTCCTCGCGCGGCCTGCGATGTTCCGCTCTATGTCAACTGGGCCGTTTCTGCTTTGCCGAAGGCCTGGACGACGGACTTAGATGCGATCGCTCGCCAGCGATCCGTGAATGCGATGCAAGCTGCTTTCGCTCTCTCCCTCCAGGTGGCGACGATGGCTGCCCAGGCTGCGCAGGAGTTTGAGGGGCGTCCTTCTACTACACATCTGCAGACGGACCTCGAGGCCACTCGGAAAGAGAACGCCGAGTTCACCGACAGGATTGTGGCTATGGAGAAGGACTCCCTGGATGAATCTAAGTGGGCAAGTCATGAACTTGAGCTGGCGAGACAGGATGCCGAGCAAGCCCGGGCGACGGTCGACCAATTTTGGGACCGGATGACAGATGCCCGACGGTTGCAATTGGCCGCTGAGAAGGAGGCCGATCAATTGAAGGTTACCGTCGCTCGGCTTACTAGCGAGCTAGCGGCGTCGAGGGGAGAGACGGTTGCAAGGGAGGCCGAGCTCCAGGGCGCGCAACAGGCGATTGCCGAGTTGAAAGGGAAGCAGGAGGCGACCGAGGCCAATCCCTTTCTCAATGTGGAGTTTGTCAGTGAGTTTGCCTATTATATGTCGTTCGCTGACTCACTCCGAGCTGCTAAGAAGGGAGGACTGGAGGTCGGACCTCTTGCTGAAAACTTCAAGGCGTATGCGTTGGAGCACCCTCTTCATCCTGCCTTCTCTGTGCCGATCTTGGACCTTTCGGAACTTGGCGTGGATCTGAGATGGTATCCGACTCCGGAGAACCTTGTTCATCCTGATGCTCCGGAGGACGGGGAGGCCGCTCCGGAAGTTGGCGAAGGGTCGCGGGCCGATCCGGAGGTTGAAGACGAAGGCCAGACAGGGGCCTGAGGCTCTTCGTTCTTTTTGTTTTAGCTCTTTCTTTTGTAGTTTTGTAACTTTTCTTTGTAGTACTTAGGCCTTCGGGCGACCGTGTATGTACTTCTGAAACTTCAAGTAATGAAATGAATGTTTGATTCTTCGATTTATCACTTGAATGATTGTTTTTCTGAGTCTTCTGCATGACTTTGTACAAATGTGTGAGGAGAGATTGTTGCGAGTGTATCTCCAAGTGAATTGATAAACTCATATAGATAACTATTACAACAAATTCGATCGCTGCACAAACATCTGAAAAATGCCGATCTCCGCATGTCATTGAATAGGGACAATCGTCGTATAAATAGCTCCGCACTCTTCCCCCTTATTTTTTTTCACTTAGTGGAAGTAAGGGGATGAAAATAAATCGTTGAGTAAGCGGTCTTCAATTTTGTCGAAACCTCGAAAGGCTGTCCATCTCGGTCTTGAGGAGCCGTGCACGATCGCGGAGTTCGATGGACCGATATCCGCGATCATGTATTGTGCGCCAGCGACATTCCGTCTGATGGCTAAGTTCTCGTGACTCACTTAATTAGTAGGGTCCTCCGAAGGCTGTGCCTCGCCTCGTATTTAAACGAAGGGCGTGCGGTCTTGGTCTGGAAGATTCCTTGCGCGGGGCATCATCGGATTAATAAACTCCACTTCCGCGGCTTGTTAGCTCTGCTTCTACCTCGGCCCGCCATTAAGATGGCGGCCCTCGACGGTATACGTTGAGATGAGGGGAGAGAAGCGTCGCATTGTCCGTGAAGGATCCACCATGTTAGGTGATGGACCTTCGAGGGCGGGCGAACGTGTCGACAGATTAGTTTTGGAGGGCCCTCAGACTACGCCGGGCTCGTATTTGAACGTAGGGTGGGCGATCGTGGCCCAAAGGGACCGTGCATGGGCGCAAAGAATGGTTCCATCGTCCTCCACGACCATGGCGACACTCTGCTACCTCGGACCATCATGTGAGATGACGATCCTTGACGGTATACGTTGTTCTAGGGGAGGCGACCGCTGCCTAGGTCCATCATGTCGATGATGAACTTTAGAGGGCGAGTGAGTCATCCTCTTTTTTGAAGCGTTAGCTCAGGCAGTAGCCTTTTGTTCAATGAGGTGGGAAATCGGGGAGAGACTTCCGAAGTTCCCTTCTCTTGATTGAAGCATGTAGATACGGTCGCCGAGGTTGATCGAGGGGTCGGCTCGTATGAGATTTCTGGCCTGTTCGCATTGGACTCGGGCGACCGTGTTGGGAGGTTGGTGGGGCTCCGGCTAAGCCAATAAACTGTCCAACTTGCCCTCCTCGAACAATCTCCAGAGTTGTTTGAGAAGGTCGCGGCATTGGTTGGTGCTGTGGCCGGGACTCTTGTGGTAAGCACAATATTGATTGTGGTCCAGATGACCGTGGTCCCTTATCGCCTTTGGCATGTTCAGCAGTTCGTGCCCCTTGATTGCGTAGAAAATGTGGGCCGGAGTTCGGTTGAACTTGTGGAGGAGATGGGCTTACATATCCTCGAAGGCCTTGTGGTCGCCGGATGGCTTGGTGACCGTATTTTTTGTCTTGGCGATCGCCGTCTTTCGGACAGGAGGAGGCGTTTCCTCTCCCAGACGGTGGGTGAGTAGCCTTTGCCTGGCCAGAAAGTCGGCAGCCTTAGCTCGGAAGATCACGTAGGTTGGGGGGATGTCCTTCGTCAGATGTCTAAACATGGGTGAGTGACCGTAGAATCCCCCAGGACTGAGTAGAGAGCGAGCTCGTCGCTGATGGGCTCGCCAGTGAGGACGATTTCATCTACTCGGTCGATGTAATCTGAGTCGAATTCGTCTTCCCCCTACCTGATTTTCATCATGCGGTGGGGGCCTTCGGGTCTGTTGACCTTGGCGGCGAAGTATGACATGAAGTCATTCGCCAGTTTCTCAAAGGAGATGATCGATCGTAGTGGTAGTGAGAAGTACCATCTATGGGCTATCTCGCCCAATGTTAACGGGAAGATTCGGTATTTGGTCGCATCTGATGCCCCACACCCGGTCATGTAGATCCGGAACTTACTTAGGTGGGTTTCGGGGTCCGATCTCCCTTCATACAGAGGTGTTTTCGGAGGGGCGATCCTTGGTTGCACGGGGGCGAGCTCGATGTGGACCGCGAGTGGCTCGGTCAGCCCGATGATCTTTCTGCTGGTGTTTACCCCAGTGTCCAAGAGTGCTTTCATCTTGTCGAGCTGGCGTTGCATAGCAGCCATCGCCGTGGCTTGGCTGTTCGCGGCTAGACGCTAAGAGCGGGAACCGAGGCGATCAATTACTGACCCCCTGGCGTTCGGAGCGGGAGTCAGACGGCTGACCTGTGCTCGGCTGGGAGTCGGGTAGGCCGAACTCCTGGTGACGGACTCGGATTCCGTCGTCTCATGGATGGGGCCAGAATGCCCCGGTCGCCATGATGGGTCGCTTCCCAAGCGACTGAATACGGAACCGTCCGGCCGTGCGAGAGCCTTTTCTCGCGAATCGGGGCTTTCTGAAGATCGCTCGCCCAGTAGCCCATTGAATTTCTGTTTGCCCACGCGGCGGATGGCCGAGGGAGTTATTGCGGGCGATGCGCATGCTCTCCGTCGCTCCTTTAGGATGGCCATAGCCTCCTCGATATGTTCCTTGGTTTGGAACTGGTCGAGTGAGAAGTTGGGGCCACCTCTCAGGTGCGGGATCGAGAGTCTCGCGTTGCCGCGGCTTCCCTCTGCCGTCCGCTGGGGCTCGGATTGAGCCGGGATATGGTGTCCGGCAGTTCGGAGAGTGGCTCTCTTCGATGTAGTGGTGGACGTCATGATTCTGAAGGCTTTCTTAGAAGCGCAGTGAGTGTCACTTCAAGTATATGCCCCGAGAATAGTGAGTGTTCTTCGGGACGGTAGGAATAAAAATGAAGGTTAAGATCCCCCTTCCTCTAGCGCCAATTGTTGCTACCCAAAATATTATCCGGGGATAGATATTGCTGGAATGGATGGATAGCAAACAAAGCACGAGAACACTTCCGTGGGAAAAGTAAATAACACAAGATATGCCGGGGTTGTTAGTCCCGGGCTTGAATGCTCTCGCGAGATATTATTAATACGAATATTCGGGGATACAAGTATTAATGTTAGAGTACAACTACAATGAGTGTAAAGACCCTAGTTATCTTGGATAGTGAGCCTGTAGATTGCCGGAAGAACCAGATATGATGCTCTGTGAGTTCTTGTAACAACGTTGATGAGCTGTGACAACTGTGAGAAATCGACAGTCTCTCACGGTGTGTAGCTGCTGTATATTTGAGCCCCTGAGCTTGTGAGTCTCTTTGAATCTGCGCTGTGGATACTTCTTGCCTCTGTCGACCGTCTTCTGTTCGAGAGGTACTGAGAGAGAAATCCTGAGGTAGATTCGGGAGATGAAGCATAGAGCTTGAATGTATGTATTCTGAATGTATTTATCCACTGAGAGGGAATCAGAAGAGGAACCTTTTTCCAGTTACTGGAGGTTCTCTATATATAGGACTGGGAGATGATGGGCGATCGCCTCTGCTGTATTATAATAAGCGGGCGATCGTCTTTTAGCACATGGGCTGGTCTCCTTAAAGTCTGCAAGAGATGATGGCAGCCAGCTTTGCGGTCCAATGAGAAGTCTGCACGCGTCTGAGTCATTGTCACGGGAGGTCCCACCTTGTACCTTTCGGCGGGTCTGTCGGTAGGTGATAAGGTGGTGACAGGTTGTGGTCAACGATCCATGAAACGCGGCGCCTGTCGCGGATCTGCACATGGGCGCTACTTTGGGATCCAGTCTTCGTGGACTTTGACGGACGCTGGTCTGTGTCTGTGGTATAGGACGATCGTCTTAAGTCGGGCACCCGGGTCGATCGCTAGGTGCCAAAGGGTGATTGTCTTGAGATTCGATCGCTAGATACTCGAAGGTGGACTGTTATCCTCGTTTAGGCGAGTTCGCCATAGCTCGGTTGGTTGTGGACTCGGTCGCTCGGCCCTTGTAGTCGATCGCCTGTCGAGGTGAATAAATCTCGACACAGCATACTTCTTTTGACCCTCAGTCGGATGGATAGTCGGAGCGTACTATCCATACGTTCGAGGATATGTTGCCCGCTTGTGCTCTCGATTGGAGTAGTGAATGGGAGGATCATTTGCCATTGATCGAGTTCACGTATAACAATAGTTAGCACGCGTCGATTCGTATGGCACCGTATGAGGCACTTTATGGGCGGCGTTGTCGATCACCGATTTGTTGGAATGAGGCATCCGATTTGGTTGGGACCAAACCAGATATCGTTATGGAGATGAGGCGGAAGGTGGAATTGATTCGAGAGAGGATGTTAACTGCTCAGAGTCGAGAGAAGTCATATGCTGATGTTCGTCGTCGACCATTGGAATTCGAGGTGGGGGACCACGTTTCTCTAAAGGTGTTGCCGACGAAGGGGGTTTTCCGCTTCGGGAAGAAGGGAAAGTTGAGCCCGAGATTTATTGGGCCCTTTGAGATCCTCGAGAGAGTCGGTGAATTGGCATACCGGTTGGCGTTACCTCCGGCCTTGAGTCACGTTCATAGCATTTTCCATGTTTCCCAGTTGAGGAAATATGTTCCAGATCCTAGTCACGTCATCGGTTATGGTGAGATTGATATCGCTGAGGATATTACTTTCGAGGAGCGCCCCTTGAAGATTTTGGAGCACCGTGAGAAGCGGCTGAGGCATAAGACCATTCCCTTGGTCAATGTGCAGTGGTCAAGGCATGGTGTCGAGGACACAACTTGGGAAATCGAGGATAGCATGCGTGCTAAGTACCCCGAGTTGTTTATTTCTTAAGTTTCAGGACGAAACTTATTTTTAGAGGGGTAGAATGAAATATCCGCATTTTTCTTTTCCCGATACTTTCTCGATTTGGTGTTTTTCCTATTTTGGTGGCTCGTGTGTAACCGTATGTGTATTTCGGGAATACTTATTTTCGGATTTATTTTACTCAATTCCGCAATTGTTGTCTTCTCCGTCGCTTATTGATTCGATTCTCGTAATTGTTGTTTTGGAACTGCCGTTTCGGGGTTGCCGTAAATCCATAGTATGTTATTATGAATATTGTGATGTTCCATTTGATGTTTCGTTCGTGTTCCGGTGTTCCAGGACCGTTTTTACCGTTTGACTAGTGCGCGCTAAGTTCGTATTGTAGCGCACGCTAAGCATACTTCAGTAGCGCATGCTACATTTGTTGGTAGCACGTGCTAGCGAGTCGATCCCGGCAGTGGCAGTGAACCTGTTTTTGGTCTCTGACATCTGGACTGATAGATTAGCGCATGCTACGTTTTGTATAGCGCACATTGTTGTTGAGGACTAGCGTGCGCTAGGTATCCGGTAGCGCGCGCTAACGCGATAGTCCATTACTGGGTAGTTTACTTCTGGACTTGATCAAGTGTCCAGGTAGCGCACCCTGGGACCCGATAGCGTGCGCTACCGAGAGGCTGTTAGCGCACGATAACGGTCCAGAATTATAGGTTCTGGACTGGGGTGTTAACTTTCTGGACAGGGGTATCAGCCGATAGCACACAAAAACTTGATATGTTAGCGCACGCTAATAACCCTCTAGTTATAAAAACCAGAGAGTTGACCGGATAGCTCATTTCTTCTCCTTTTCTTTTCTCCGCTGAGAGTTGGGCGATTTGGGCGATTGGAAACTTGGAGGGGGTGATTATCATCATCTATTCAAGATCTTGGGTCTCTAACACCAGAATCATCATTTTATCATCTTCTACCTCTTGAATCAAGGTAAATCTTCTAGAACCCTATTTTGGGGGAGATTTGGGGGTTTTCACGTTTTCGTCCGATTCGTTCCGTTTTGTTGGTTAATTCATGGTGAATATGATTAATCTTGTTGATATTCTTAGTTTTCCTATGGATTCATGGTATATTTCGTGGTTTTTACGTAATCGAGAGGGTTTGGTTGTGGTCCGCCCTCGTTGTTGTTCTTCTACGAATATACATGAATCGTAGGCGGATTTTCGGGTGTATTCCATTTCCATATTCGTTTAGAAATGGTTGTGATTGTATTCTTCGAATTGTTAGGTTCGGTTTCGCCGGTTCCTCGCGGTCGTGTTTGATTCTTCCTTCCCGTTCGGGTCACCGTCTATTGATCGAGGCAAGTACCCTTATGAACTTACAATCTTGACATGGTAGTATTGCATGAGAAATTGTGTGTGTGTGTATGCTCACTATGGGTTGGATCCGACGGGGTCTCCGTAGGGGTCCACGGAGGGGTAGATCCGCGAGCTTGCTTTTAACCACTACGGGTTAGATCCGACGGGGTCTCGGTAGAAGTCCACGGAGGGGTGGGTCCGCGGTTAATTGTGGTGCATTTTACAAATGTGTTTTGGATTATGGCGTTTCTGGAAATGTGTGTTTCAACCGATGTTTTCATGATTGCATGCATTGAGTATATGTGTAAGGTGTAAGTTGTTCATTTGGTTACTTGTACTGGTGTAATTGCTAACCCCTTTGGGGACCTGTTTTGGGGAAACTTGTTTTATGAATTTCAGGTCAGGTTCATCGTGACAAACGGGCGCTGGACTAGTACGCGGATGATGGCCGGACGTGATGATTGTGCATGAGTGTGTTTTTATGGTTTCCTTTCTTATGATGCGTTTATCCATTTGTAAACTAATAGAAGTACTCGAGTACTTAAGAGTTCTTGTTTGTTTGGATTGAAATGTTTGTCTATTATGTTTGTGTTGGATGATTGTGTTGTATTTGATCGATTGAACCGGGTGAATTATTTTGTTTTCCGTCTTTATGATGAGGTGATGGTATGTTGATTCCGTGGGTCGATGAATATGTTTGGTTCTTTAGCCTGGTGGGTCCCATGTAGGGATCCACAGCGCTGTAATATATCTTGAATATCTTGGGGGTGTTACAGCCGGTGCCAAAAATGGATCATTAGGCGGTTTCTGGATTTTAAGATGGTGGACTCCAAGACTGTGGTTAGTCAGGTGCAAGAACTGCATGTGATCATTCATGATATCCATGAAGGAATGATCATTAGTGAATCCTTCCAAGTGGCTGTTGTGATCGAAAAGCTGCCTTCAACTTGGAAAGATTTCAAAAAGTATCTCAAGCACAAGCGCAAGGAGATAAGCATGGAGGATCTGATTCTTTGACTTTGGATTGAAGAAGACAAGAGAGGGTCGGAAAACAAGGTCAATACTGTTTTGGCCAAGGCTAATATTGTGGAAGTGAGACATGCTTCCAACAAATGCAACAATGGAAAAATATCCAAGCTGGCACCTAAAGGAAAAATTTCAAAGAACAAAGTGAAGTTCCTGGGGAAGTACTTCAATTGTGAGAAGATGGGTCATAGGGAAGCTGACTGCAGGCTACCAAACAAACCAAAAAGGAAATATGGCCACGCAGTACATGTGATTACTGACCAGGTGGCAAATATCAATTTATGTTCTGTGATTTCTGAAGTGAACTTGGTTGGTTCAAATACAAGGATTGGTGGGTCGACACTGGAGCAACCAGACATGTTTGTGCCAACAAGACCATGTTCTCCTCCTTGGAAGAGACAGATGCTGGTGAAAAGTTGTTCATAGGATATTCTAGAAGATTCTGCAACTTCAACTATTCTAGATGAAGGCACGATGATTCTGAAGATGACGTCGGAAAAAAAAAAGTGACTCTTAAGCGTGTATTGTATATGCCTGATATTTGCAAGATCCTTGTTTCTGGTTACATGTTGATAAGCATGGCTTTAGATTAGTTTTTTGAGTTAGATACAATTATTTTGTCTAAGAGTGGTATGTTTGTGGGCAAGGGTTATGAGAGTGATAGACTGTTTAAGCTCAATATCATGAACGTGAGACAAGATATCAATGAAATAAAGAACTCTACTGCTTAACTTGCTTGAGTCTCCTAATTTCTGATATGCTAGATTAAGACACGTTCATTTCAATACAATGAGAAGACCAATTGGAACAAACCAAAGTTTAAAATTGATTTAAACTGCAAGTGCGAAACTTGTATAGAGGCAAAATTAACTCGATCATCATTCCTATGATAGTACTAAATATTGCTATGTATATTTGCTTAAATGCAAATATGAAGCTATAGAGAATTCATTCTTTATAAAACGGAAGTTTATAATCAATTCAACGCAAAGACAAACACGATAAGGAGTGGTCTTGGAGATGAATATGTTGAACCATTCGGTGAATACTATTCCCGACATGGCATTATTCATGAGGTCACTGCCCCATATGCACCACAATTGAATAGAGTGGCAGAACGTAAGAACCGCACTCTAAAATAAATGATGAATGCTATGTTGCTAAACCCAGGGCTATCACAAAGTACGTGGGGGGGCATCTTATCGGCTAATTATCTTTTAAACAAGTTAATTCGTGAAAAGAAGGATAAAACCCCTTATGAATTATGGAAAGGAGTCAAGCATTCCTACAATTACATGACAGTGTAGGAGTGTCTAGCAAAAGTGCTTATACCTACACTGAAGCAAGTAAAGAAGGCCCAAAAACCATTAACTGAATCATCATTAGATATGCGCACAACAGCAATGCCTATCAATTTCTAGTGTATGATTCTAAAATGCCTGAGATTCATAAGAACACAATTATGGAGTCAAGGAATGCATTATTCTTCGAGAATATATTTCCTTGTAAAAATGCAGTTGAACACCCTATCTCATTCGATCAGAATTGTGAGTCAGTGGACGAAGATAATGAAGAGCAAATGGTAGAAATTGAGGATAAAATAATAAGGCGCAAATGATAAAAGGACGGAGAAATCTTATGGACCACATTTTTTCACCTATTTTCTTGAAAAGGGACCTCCAACCTTTAAGGAGGTTGTGAACTCAAATGAGGGACCTCTATGGAAGCAGGCGATCAAAGATGAAATTGAGTCTATATTGCAGAATCACACTTGAGAACTAGTGGGTTTGCCTCCAAAATGTAAACCCTTATGATACAGATGGATTTTCACAAAGAAAATGAAGGATGGAACTGTTGACAAAACAAGCGATTGATCCAACCGTGAGAGCCTAACAAAAACTACGGTGACACATGGCATGTGATCATGTGGTCGGGATGCAACAAGTGATTGATCCAACAGTGAGCGCCAAAGATGTTGTGACTTGTGTTTCGCTAGCCTGCTCGGGATAGTCCTTAGAGGCCTCGAGTGGGATTTGTGGCTTCGTCCCGGTCCTAGGCAATGCCTGTGTGTGAATTGTTTTATGATTGTGGCCAGCTCGGGAGGGTGCTTAGAGGCCTCGAGTGGGATTTGTGGCTTCGTCCTGGTCATAGGCGATGCTTGCACATGATTACATTGTGTTGATTTTATGTTCGTCGAGGACACGTGATGTGGGTTCTGACCCTATGAATTGTTAGTGGTTTTCTATTTGCGAAAACAAAAATCTTTGGGCTGTGACCATATTGATTTTGGAAAGAGAAGGATTTGATAATCCTAAACTGTTTTCTATTAAAACTCCCGAGGGTATTTTAAACCATTTTGCAAACCGTTCTCGTTATTTGTGATCTTTCAGATTTGGAAAGTTTTACTCAAACTCTTGCCTCGGGAAGTATTCGTTTCGTTTTATTTGGATCTTTGAGGATTACTGATTATTTTTATTCTTGGAACTTGAATTATATGGCTCGTATTTGCACTTTGTACTTGCACTAGCAAAATAGTGGAATTTTGCTAACCCCCGAGTAATCGGGGGGTGGATGTTTGTATTGCATTCAGGTTTCAGGGAGCGCGGCATAGGGTCGGCATGAAGGATGATGAAAGATGATCGATACTAATCACATGTGGAACCGTACGTTGTGTATTGGTTCAGGTCTACTTCATTTTCCACTGCAGTATTTTTTCCCATTATACGGGAGTTTGTCGTATTTTGACCCCTGCGTGGGCAAGTATTGTAATCGATTCGTATGTTTTTATTGAAAGGCCAAATTGGTTTACTGAGTCTTTTAAGCCTTAAAGGCATTGTCGAGTTGTTTGTTTGTTGTTACCAGCTTGGTAGATCCTTGAGGAAAGGTTCTATGGCGTGTAATATCCCTGATCGAATTGGGGGTGTTACATAAATGGTATCGGAGCTTAGGTTGTGGAAACCTAGGCTGTCGGGTTTAGTGGTGTCTGTTGAGTTTTGTCTCGTCGGATTTTGTCTGACTGAGTCGTGTCGCGACGCTTCGTCTGAGTTGGTTGGTCGTGATTAGTATCGTGGGGCGATCATTATCTTCGTGCGACCTGTGGACGTAAGTCTCCCTTCTTTGTGTGGTGCCTCGTGTGACATGAGCTGCTTGTATGATTATATCGTTAAGTGATGGAATCCTTCTGTGGATTTTGTTTCGTGATATGTGGGTATTCGACTCTCATATTTTATTTATATGAGGAGATGTGTCGCTGCTAATGTACTTTTGAACTGTATTTTATCCGTTGCGTGAGTTCTTTTAAAATGACTTTCAGTATTTTGCAAACTGAGTTTTATTTCGTAAAACTGATTCCCTAAATCGAATTTGGGCATTTTGGCCTTGAATGATTTATGAAGGTTTGATAAAGGATTTTGTGAGTTTTGGGCATTCTGGCCTATTGAATTTTTGAAAACCTTGAGTATCTTAGAAAATAAATTTCGAGATGTACATTTTAAAATGAATTATTTTCTCGCGATACTTTCAAGGTGCCTTCCAGTGCCGCAACATGTTTCAAAATTATTCCAGTTGAGGACCAAAATATTCTGAGATATTTTGATTTATTTAGAAATGCTTTGCTTAGACCCGAGGGTCGAATATTTCTGAAAGTTTTTCACTAAAAGAAAAGTGTCCTCATTTTTGTTCAAAGGCAAGATGGTTTTCAAAGTTTCGATAATGGTGTTTGTACTACTTTTTGTAAGGTGATACTAAAGATCTACCGGTGTTTCCAAATTGTTTTCAAAAAGGTGGTTTTCGTTTTTAAAACATATCACTTCCTACTTGTGGTCTGAGAAGGTGTGTATGATGTTAGTATTGCCGTTAGGGTGTGAGCCCTCCGAGGTATAATTGAATTGGTGGTGTGAACGTTGAGTCGTTCGCCACGCATATGTTTTGTTAGCCCTTTGTGGGAGGTGTGATGATGATCTTTAATATTGTCATTTCGTGGTGGTTTACGTGTTATCGCACCTGTGTGAGCTGTTAAATCTTGGGTTTGTACATTTGTGTACATGTGTGATTGTTTCATGATGTTTGTAATTATGTGCTGGTTATCGTTCGGGCCGTTGAGGTCGCCGAACGATACCGTCGTTGCTGTGGTGTTTGTATGTGTATTACTTTACGATGGTAATCGTTGTGTATGATATGTGTTATGATTCTCTATTGTGCTGATTTGGCATCTTCGCTATGTTGTTTTGCGACGTTATGCCGCATTGTATCTAGCATTTGCATTTTCAGTATGCCGAGCTGAGGTGTTTCAACTGTGATGTGCCGGGGCATGCACGTGTAAATTGTCCTTCTCGTCAGTAACGCATTTCAAGTGCGGACTTGAGGGACACATAATTCAGTTTTGCGAATTGGCTACCGAGACTTTCGGAGTTTGCGCTTCAGCACAGATATCAAGATTGGCTCTGAGAGGCCCATGGGAGATTTTTCTGTCGGTTGCTTTTTGTGTTGTTACCTTGTTTCCGTTGTTGTGAGTTGCGGGGACGACATTTCTTTTATAAGAGGTCGGATGTAATACCCATACTATTTTTGACTTCTGCAGTTTCTCCTTCTAAATTCTATCGACTTGCGCGTATTCGTTGATACTTTTTGAACTTGTTTGATGTCTCGGTTGTCATCGTTCGAATGGGTTGTGACCTTGTTTCAGATCAATCTATTTATCATTGTGACTTTTCCGAGTTCCGTTCGATTGTTGTGAACCTTGTTCGAAAGTAACATCTTTTACTTTCTACGAGTTCTTTTAATGCCTTAAGTTGAAGTGTGAACTTCAGAGTCGTTGTTTGACTGTTGATGTTCGGTAGTTGTTCGATTATTATTGTTCAGTCGCGGTTGTCCGATTGTTACTGTCTGGTCTCGTTCTGCGAAGAATTGTCATGCACCGTTAGTCAACTGTTTCGAATGTGGCAAAGGTGGGTCACCGAGCCGTGCACTGCGAGATGGCAGCTGAGAGGTTGGAGGGTCGAGTTGCGTCTCTGATCCGAAGGGACATGTAGATGCCTAGTGTGGTTTTGAGGATTTCAATGTAGTCCGAATTGTTTGTGATTGTCCTTGTGGATCGTTTGTGTGTTTATTTCTGTTTTCTTGATTGTGCGTGTTTCCTTGTAATAGGTGCTTTGTGTTTTGTGATTGTTCGGATAATCGACTTGGTTGTATTTTCTGTTTGATGATGCTTGTCACTTGTTGGTTTTATTATGTCTCTATCGGTGGTGTTGTGTTGGTTGTCATGGAGCGTATGTTCACATCGTATATTCCTTTGCGCTGCTTGTAACATTTCGCCGTTGGATGTTAGTTACGCATTCTTGTGTATCTCATTGAAATATTCCTGGTGGTATACTGCTTCTCCCTACTTGTTTTAAGTTTCGGGACGAAACTTCTTTTAAGGAGGGTAGAATGTAATATCCGCAATTTCGGATTTCGGTGATTTTCTTTTTTCGGCGGAAGCCCATTTTGACGACTCGATCGTGATCGTTTCGTCATTCCGAGAGTATTTAATCCTGCACTTTTTGTCATCCGAGTTCGTTTTGGTATCGTTTTGTTGAGTTCCGTGTTCTTAAGTGGTTTTTTCGCACTTGAGTTCGATTCTTGCGAATCTCATCCGAAACTATTGTTTCGAGTTTCTCGTAAGTTCATTTAATGTTATTATTCATGTTTCGAGCTTTAGCTTGGTGTTTCGATCGTGTATCGTGTATTTCGGACGTTTTGGGCCATTTTCGTAATTTTTCAAAGTTTGGGGTAATTACTTTCCGTTGTCGAATTTCGAGCCTTCGGGTGGTCGGAATCATGTGTTCTCTTAGTGATCGAATTCATATTTGCGGAGTACTTCGTAACCGTATCTTCGATTCGTATGCAGGTTTGGGTTTCGGGGTCGTCCGGGCCATCGGAGTTGGCCCCGGCCGAGTCATGGCCGGGCATTTTGGGGCCAGGCCACCCCTGGCTGAGTTACGGCTGTAAGGCTGGTTACGTGCGTAAGCCTTAGCCGGTTACGTACGTAACGCTTCCGGCATTTTTGGGCAGAAGGCTCGGCCATGGCCGGTTACGGCCGTAAGCCATGGCCGATTACGGGCGGCCTGCAGGCTGCCTATATAAGGCCCAGCAAACGGGTTTTTCACCCATTTTCTCACACGTTTCATTCCCTTTCGCGGCTGGAGCTTTGATGAACATGGAGGCATGTTGTTAGGCAATAAATCCATGATGTCCTGGAGTTCATATCATCAATTATCCATCCTATAACACCCTTTGATCGAGCGAATCATGTCATATTTTCTAGAAATCTAGTTTTGGGGAATTTGGGGATTTTGTTTGATTTAGTCCATTTAATCCGATTTAACTTAGGATTGTGATGGATTGATGATTATTTAGATGTATTATATCATTTCCCTTGTTATTCCATGGTCGGATCGTATAGATTCGTCGTTTTGGTCGAGTTCTTAATCGACGCCTTCAAGGTGTCCAGTAGAATGTCATAGAGGGGTTTTCGGACATTCTATGATTATTCTTCCTCGTATGATCGTTGATTTATTAATTTTATGATGTTAGGCTCGAGTTTCTTGTGAAGAAACCATGTTGAACCCTTCCGTTCGTCATCATCTTCCTTTTCGGTAGCATCGAGTGTTACGAAGCTTCCCGGTTGAGCCGTGTTGGTCGGAATACTTGTGTGCCGATTTCGAGGCAAGTACCTTGTCTATATAATTCTTGTTTTGTAGATATGATAATTGGTGATCGTCTAAATATGTTTGTTTGGTCGTTTGAATTGAACTTTCAAAAGATTCGGTTAACCTTGTTAAAGGCTCTCTTTCAAAACTGTGTGTGTTTTGTGATAGGTGTGTATCGTAAACGAGTATGTGAATCTTATAGATATGGTTGGTGTTGATGTTGCGATTGATAATGCGTTTGTGTGTATATTGCTTCATTTCGGTATGTTGTGGTTTGATGTGATGTTCTGCTAAGTGTTTGATGCCTCTAGGTGAATTGTTTGGATATCTTTGTTGTATTGTGTTATATGTGTGAATACTTGAATGTGGGCGGGGCCTAACACATGGCATGCGATCATGTGGTCAGGATGAAACAAGCGATTGATCCAACCGTGAGAGCCTAAGAAAAACTATGGTGACACATGGCATGTGATCATGTGGTCAGGATGCAACAAGTGATTGATCCAACCATGAGCGCCAAAGATGTTGTGACTTGTGTGTCGCTATCCAGCTCGGGAGGGTCCTTAGCTGCCTCGAGTGGGATTTGTGGCTTCATCCCGGTCCTAGGCAATGCCTGTGTGTGAATTGTTTTATGATTGTGGCCAGCTCAGGAAGGTCCTTACTGGCCTCGAGTGGGATTTGTGGCTTTGTCCCGGTCCTAGGCGATGCTTGCGCGTGATTATGTTGTGTTGATTTTATGTCCGACGAGGACACGTGATGTGGGTTCTAACCCTGTGAATTGTTAGTGGTTTTCTATTTGCGAAAACAAAAACCTTTGGGTTGTGACCCTGTTGATTTTGGAAAGAGAAGGATTTGATAATCCTAAATTGTTTTCCATTAAAACTCCTGAGGGTATTTTAAACCATTTTGCAAACCGTTCTCGTTATTTGTGATCTTTCAGATTTGGAAAGTTTTACTCAAACTCTTTCCTCATGAAGTATTCGTTCCGTTGTATTAGAATCTTTGAGGATTCCTGATTATTTTTATTCTTGGAACTTGAATTATATGGCTCGTATTTGCACTTTGTACTTGCACTAGCAAAATAGTGGAATTTTCCTAACCCCCGAGTAATCGGGGGGTGGATGTCTGTATTGCATTCAGGTTTCAGGGAGCGTGGCACAAGGTCGGCATGAAGTATGATGAAAGATGATCGATATTAATCACATGTGGAACCGTACGTTGTGTATTGGTTCAGTTGTATTTTATTTTCCGCTGCAATATTTTTCCCCATTATACGGGAGTTTTTTGTATTTTAACCCCTACGTGGGCAAGTATTGTAATCGAGTTGTATGTTTTTATTGAAAGGCCAAATCGGTCTACTGAGTCTTTTTAGCCTTAAAGGCATTGTCGAGTTGTTCATTTGTTATTACCAGCCTAGTAGATCCTTGAGGAAAGGTTCTACGGTGTGTAATATCCCTGAGCGGATTGGGGGTGTTACAGCGGCTCAACAATACCTTGATCATATACAAAACCGAACAATACAACTCAAACAATTACGAACTCATATCTACAGTGCAAACCGCAACTCGATAATCATAATTAACAATAAATATAACTGATCAACAAACCCAACTGTTCCACAATATCTCGATTAAACACACTCTTTGAACAATCCAATTCAAACCATCACGAATTCATAATTACAACACGAAAATACTGTATTGTCTGCCTACTTCACGCACATTATACACATAACGTAGCGTGCGCCTAGTTGCTCCCGTTAGCGTGCGCTAGCCAGTAAGCTTGGCGTGCGCTAATGCTGTACAGTTGCATACATTCCAAGCATCGACTAACACCTTGCGACCACGACCCGTCTGTCCCCTTTTATAAAACAAATTACTAGCGTGCGCTAAACCTTATATTTAGCGTGCGCTACAGCCTTAGCGTGCGCTATCCTTCCTTGATAGTGTGCGCTATCGGGCAGTCCAAAGGCTACTGTCTTGCTTCGTACACCAACTTATGTATGTAATGTCCATGCATTAACATACGTAACCATTGTGTCTAGCGCACGCAAGTCCTTAACCTTAGCGTACGCTATCCGCAGTTGACTTGCTACAGTCTGCACCTACCACCCGTGCCCCCACATGCTGAAAGATTCCGCGACTACTGGGATTCTCTCTGCCAGGTCTGGAATTAGCGTGCGCTAACCATAGAGTTTAGCGTGCGATAGCCCTACATGACAACCATCCATTGACCTTATCCTCACACACGAAGAAAGTAGCCGGGTCCACTCGCCGAAAGCCAAGTTGTTGACTGATCTGCAATTAGCGTGCACTGCCAAAATGCATTAGCATGCGCTAAGTGCATATAATAATCAACCTGGGCCTACCTGTCGGCCACCTTCCGAACCTTATCCAGAATACCTTATGTACGTTATGGGTCCTCCTTCGTGTACGTAACTCAAACCTATTAGTGTGCGTTAAGTATGCACCGTAGCGTGCACTAAGTATACATCTTAGCGTGCGCTAGGCTTACCTTGTAGCGTGCGCTAACGTGGCTGTACTTAGCCATTTTCAACCATTCTTGTCCAATGACTCGGTATACAAAATACGAACATACGGCATACTAAATTCATATACTTGATCCAATAACATTCTCATATGATATACCCGATATCACAATTAAAACAATCTGATACAGGATATCCTGAAATGTAATTGTCGACCAACTACGACAATTATACCAATACAGCTGTCTTAGTTCTCAATTTATTTTACCCTTACTGTATAGACATCAAGCTATCCAGTATATCTCAGATAAAACAACGCGAAAAATTTATACTGAAAATCCGTATATTACATACTAACCCCTTAAAATAAGTTTCGTCCTCGAAACTTGCAATCCTGTCACAAACAACAAATCAACCTATAATTTCCAAACTCATCGCAAAAGCAATAAATCATCGCCACAAGCGAATAACCAAAACGGTATACTTACAGGTGCGTGAAGCCGATGATGTCCCGTGATACTAGCACATGACTCCCATACGAAGTCTCAAAACAATACCAACACACACAAATAACACAAATAGCAATTTGAAAAGATCTCAAAAATTTTGGAATCTCCAAAAATCGATTTGACTCAAAGGTCAGAAAATCATTTTCAAAAGTGACGCTACTACCGTACTGGTAGAACCACATAACACACACGCCCGGGTTTCACAAAACCCAAGCTCTGATACCATCTTCTGTAACACGCCCAAAACCATCCGGGATATTACAGCACCGTGGGTCCCACGCCGGAACCCACTAGGCTAAAAACCATTTCAAAAGAACATTCAAAAATGCCCAAAGCCCGATGACGGTAATATTTTAAATATTCAAATATTTTCCAAAATAAAATTCTCAAATACCGTCATAAAATACTAGTTGGAAAATACAAGGCAAAATGCCAAAACTCAACACTTTCCAAATATATGTTAAGCCACCACTTATGTAACACCCCTAATCCGCTCAGGGATATTACACACCATAGAACCTTTCCTCAAGGATCTACCAGGCTGGTAACAACATAGAACATCTCAACAATGCCTTTAAGGCTAAAACGACTCCGTAGACCGATTTGGTCTTTCAATAAATACATACAACTCAAATACATTACATGCCCACGCAGGGGTCGAATACAACACACTCTCGTACAACGAGAAAGAATACTGCAGCGGAAATAAAATACAACTAAACCAATGACATCATACGGATCCTCGTGTGATTAGTATCGTTCATCTTTCATCATCCTTCGTGCCGACCCTGTGTTATGCTCCCAAACCTGAATGCAAAAACAGACATCCACCCCCCGAATACTCGGGGGTTAGCAAAACTCCATTGTTTTGCTAGTGCAAATACAAAGTGCAAAAATACGAGCTATACAATACAAGTTCCAAGAACAATAATAACCAGGAATCCTCAAAGCTCCAAAAGTAACGAAAAGTAATTCCCGAGGCAAGAGTTTGGGTAAAACCTTCCAAAACTGAAAGATCACAAATCAATGGAAACAAATTATAAAACAGTTTAAAATTCCATCGAGAGTTTTAATAGAAAACAATTTAGGATTACCGAATCCTTCTCTTTCCAAAACTTGAAATACGAAAGGGGTCACCACCCCGAAGGTTTATTTTCCGTGAAATGACCTTTACAAAACCGATGGGATTTTAGCCCCAAATTACATCAAATCACAGTACACGAGAACGATAGCAAAGTTCGTTTTCCGACATCAAAACCCCACAAATAAACGACTAAACACATACGACAAAATACTCTAGTGCCATCCTAGCCAAGTAGGCCAATGAACAACTTACCTCTTACACACTTAGTCAAAGCATGCAAAACATGAAATCACCGATCAAAACACTCGTTTCCGGAAACGCCAATCTCAAAACACATTTTTAAAATGCACCACAATTAACCGCGGACCCACAACTTCGTGGACCCCTACCGAGACCCCGTCGGATCTAACCCGTAGTGGTTAAAAGCAAGCTCGCAGTTCCACAGCTTCGTGGAGCCCTACCGAGACCCCGTCGGATCTAACCCGTAGTGAGAATACACACACACACAGTACTCATGCAATACTAATATGCTAAGAATGTAATCTCATCAAGAATACTTACTAGAGATGGCCACTTACTCGACACCGTTATCAAACTCATCACAACACAACACGATTAGGGCGGAATACATGATTCCATAACTTTAAAGAACAGGGATATCACCAAAGCCCTCAATGTTCAAAACAATCAAGTCATAATCAATTCCCCAAAACACACCGTTCACAACACAAATGCGTTTTGAAAGTGAGCCCTTAACGAGGCTAAACCGAATCTTTTGGAAGTTCAAATCAAACGATCAAACAAACACATAGAGACGATCACTAATTATCATATCCACAAAACGAGAATTGTATGGACAAGTTACTTGCCTCAAAACCACAATCGCAACAATACGACGGATAAAATATGGTCGAGCGGCTCCGAACTCCCGAACACTATCAAGAACACGATAGCACCGCAATTACTACGGGAAAACACCACACGAATCATCAATCACCAACGAGATTCAACATCGGAATCCTAGAGCACCTATAAACCTCCGGAAGGAACAATAACACATGATTATGATGAGAATCAAGGCCAAAACAATGAAAATCCCAACAAACTATCGAAGGGAACTAATTGGGACATTTAATTGAACACTCAATGTTCGATAACTCCCAAGAACACTCGAATCACTAATCTAGTTGAACAAACACGAAATATGGATATACAACCCATAGAACACGATTAATAACATCATACTACACCAACTGATGCATCAAAATCGGACTAAAATCGAAATCAAGAACAAATTCTCCGAAAAGTCAACTTGAAGAAAAATCAAGAAATATACCTTGATTCGACGAAATACACGGATTGGATGATGATATAATCAACAAGAATCTTCCAAAACATCTTGGAATTGATTAGAATCAGCCAAGAACTCGATTTCCCGAGCCTCCCGTCGCCAGCCGCCGAAAAAAGGAGAAAATCGAGTAAAAATGAAGTCTGGCCGAGCCCAGGCTATATATAGCCGGCAGGGTTACGGCCGTAACCGGCAGTGCCTTACGGCCGTAACTCGGCCCTTACGGACGTACTCGGCAGGCCTTACGGCCGTAACCGGCATTCGTCAAAAAATCTGCCCAGCACCTACCGGACACTTACGGCCGTAACTGGCACACATTACGGCCGTAACCGGCCTTTGTCTGGAAGATGCCCACTGCTCGTACGGCCGTATCCGATCACGCCTTACGTCCGTAACTGGCATTCGCTGTGCCATGCTCGCGAGCACGTACGGCCAGAATCGCACCTTACGGCCAGTAACTCGGCCAAAGCAGTTCTCGCCCGCCATGGCCACTCCGACGACCCCGAAACCTGAACCTGAATATAAATCGAAGGTACGGTTACGACGTACTCGCAAAGACGAATCTAAGAGATAAGAGAACACACGATTCCGACCACCCGAAGGCTCGAAATTCGACAACGGAAGTAATTACCCCAAACTTTGGGGAAATTACGAAAATGGCCCAAAACGTCCGAAATACACGATACGTGATCGAAACACCAAACCAAAACTCGCAACATGAATAATAATATTAAATGAACTTACTAGAAACTCGAAGCAACAGTTTCGGACGAGATTCGCAAGAATCGAACTCAAGTGCGGAAAAGTCGCTAAAAAGTACGGAACTCAACAAAACGACATCGAAACGAACTCGGACGTCGAAAAGTGCATAATTAAGTATTCTCAGAATGACAAAATGGTTACAAGCGAGTCGTCAAAATGGACTTCCGCCGAAAAAAAGGAATTACCAGAAATCGAAATTACGAGTATTACATTCTACCCTCCTTAAAAGAAGTTTCATCCCGAAACTTAAAACAAGTCGAGAGAAGCAATATCCCCGCCAGGAAAACTTAACGAGATACACAAGAAATGCGTAACTTACGCCCAACGGCGAAACGTTACAAGCAGCGCAAAGGAATATATGGCGTGAAAACACGCTCCACGACGACCAGCACAACGCCACCGTAGAGACATAATAAAACCAACAAGTGACAAGCGTCAACAAACGGATAATACAATCAAGTCGATTATCTGAACAATCACAAAACACAACGAATGAAAATCAATATGATTGACCAACCCGACGGTACATCAATCAAAACGCGAGCCAATCACTGAATAAATACGGAATTCCACTGCCCAAGGGTTGGAAGATCGAAAACGAGACTAATTTCCCGAACTTAAGGGAATTACGAAGGAGTCTGAATGTTCAACAATCACGAAACGAGATCAACAAAAACGGAACAATCAAACGATCAAACACAATGATCGAGACAACAAAAATCGAACAATCATGTTCGAATCACGAAGAACAATAAAATTCAAACAATAACTCCAAGGTTCACATCTCGACTCGAGACAATATATGATCCGGTGAAAACAACAAGATGTGCATTCACATAAGATCTACAGGAAAGGGAATAGCAATTGAAAAATCACAATGACAAATGAGTTATTCCGAAACAATACCGCACTTGTTCGATCAACAAAAGCAAGGGGCAGGACAAGCTCAGAAAATGTCAACGAACATAAACGAGTCGACAGAGTCGAAAATACAGAAGTTCAAAATCTGATCCTCTTCGAATAAAAGAACTAGTAGTACCAAAAGATGTTACTTCCGAACAAGGTTCGCAAGAATCGAACTGGACTTGGAAAAGTCACAGCGATAACCAGATCGACTCAAAACAAGATCACAGCTTGTTCGAACGACGAAACCAAAATACAAAACAAGTTCAGAAAGTATCAACGAACATGAGCGAATCGATAGACTTGAGAAAGAGGAAATGCAGAAGTCCAAATACAATACGGGTATTACATTCGACCCCTTATAAAAGAAGGTCGTCCCCGCAACTCACAATAATAAAAACAAGGCAACAACACAAAAGCAGCTGACGGAAACATTTCCCATGGGCCTCTTAGAGCCGATCCTGATATCCGTACTGAAGTTCGTGCCCCGAAAGACTCGGAACCCAACTCGCAAAACTGGATCATGTGTCTCTCGGGTCCACACTTGAAAAGCGTTACTGACGAGAAGGGCAATTTGCACGTACATGACCCCGGCACAATACGTTTGAAATGCCTCGGCTCGGCATACCGAAAATACAGATGCTAGATACAATGGAACATAACACCGCAAAACAACATACCGGAGATGTCAACTCAGCATAACATACCAACGCATACAAAAATCACAACAACAACGGCATTGTTCGACGATTAAAACGGCCCGAACGATAGCCAGCACACAATCACAAACATCATGAAACAATCACCCATGTGCATAAATGCACAAAAATCCAAGCTTTAACAACTCACACTCGTGCGACAACACGCAAATCACCACGAGGCGATAAACAGTAAACACCAGTTCACACCTCTCACTGAGGGCTAGTATAACAAATGCGTGGCAACGCCTCGACGTTCATGCCACCAATTCGATCATACTCGGGAGGAAACATCATAACGACAATGCGAATATCATACATACATACCCAGCCCTCAAACGGGAATGGATAGGTTTTAAAAACGAAAACCACCTTTTGAAAATAATTTAGAAAAACACCGGTTGATCTTGAGTATCACCTCTCAAAAAGTACAAACGTGAAACATCGTTATCGAGACTTTGGAGAACCATTTCGCATTTGATAAAATGAGGACATTTTCTCTTAGTGAAAAACTTTCAGAATATTCGACCCTCGGGTCTAAGTAAAAATGTTTCTAAAACATTAAAAATATCTCAAAACATTTTGGTCCTCGAGGTAGAAGAATTTTGCAACATATTGTGGCACCTTGGATGTACCACGAGAAAATAATTCATTTTAAAAGTACGTCTCGAAATTTATTTTCTAAGATACTCAAGGTTTTCAAAAATAATTCAATGGGCTGGAATGCCTAAAAATTTCAGGTAGTTACACGGAACATTATAGCGCCGTGGGTCCCACGCCGGAACCCACCAGGATAAAAATCATTTACAAAAACGCCAAAAAGGCCGATGATGGTAATATTTCAAAAACTCACAAAAGCCATTTACAAAATACTAAATACCGTCAAAAGAATTTCACCAAAACGATTGAGGCCATAATGCCAAAAACTCGATTAAGGGAATCGGTTTTCGAAATAAAACTCAGTCGGTAAAATACCGAAAGCCATTACAAAAGAACTCACGCAGCGCATAAAATAAATAGAGTCAAAGATGCACAATCCAGCAACACTACTCCTCATATGAACGAAATATGAGGGTCGAATAACCACATATCAAGAAATCAAAATCCATAAGAGGATTCCGTCACTTAACAAATAATCATAAAAATAGCTCGTGTCACACGAGGCACAATACAAAGAAGGGAGACTTACATCCACAGGTCGCACGAAGATGATGATCGCCCCACGATACTAATCACGACCAATCAACTCAGACGACGCGTCGCGACACGACTCAGTCAGACAAAATCCGACGAGATAAAACTCAACAGACACCACTGGCCTGACAGCCTAGGTTTCCACAACCTAAAGCTCCGATACCATTTATGTAACACCCCCAATCCGCTCAGGGATATTACACACCATAGAACCTTTCCTCAAGGATCTACCAGGCTGGTAACAACATAGAACATCTCAACAATGCCTTTGTAACACCCCAACCCGACAAGGGTCAAAGTGTAACATTACGGAGTCAAATCAAAACATTAAATACGCAAGCAGAAGACTTTATTATAAAAGCATAACTAGGTCAACATTACAATCTTCCAATGATAAACCAACATTATTTTAAATAGAAATACATAATTAATCCAAAAGTCTTGTAAAAATAATAAAGGATAACTATTAGGGTAGTCCCTAACTCCTACTCTCTTCACTCCTGCCCATCACCCCTGTAATAACCTGCCGCAGAGAAAAGAAATGCGGCTGAGCTAACGCTCAGTGAACAGATATATAATATGAAAGCAATAAGTATGAATGAAACGAAACAATATAGAAAAGAGTCCAAGAGAACCTGTGAATAAGATACGAATAATATATATGTGATGACAAATCAATATAATGAGAGAATATAAAAGATCAAAAATCAAGGAAATGCCCAACATTACATTATGTACATAGAGTAGCTAACTCGATGTACCACATTAGTGAGATGGGGTGTATTGCACACACTCTAGTCCATTCACATCACATTTCATTTCATTTCATTTACTAGGATGCATCCATACGCTCCCTTCATTACATTAATATGTATGATAGTAACAAACTAAACGTACATATGAAAAACACGGGCCAAGTGCGCTAATTAGCAATACAATCATTTGGGAACGCAGTGGACACATGCCCACCTCCACTGACAGCGTCATACCATTGGTGCATCAATGATATGGCCATAGACTCCCCATGGCTAGATACATTAAATGGGCAACAATATAGGCAAACACATGCAAGGATAGAAATAAACATGTAACGAAATAATCGATTGATCAATAACAATAAGAAACTATCAAAAGGGATCATAGCAATGGGATTATATCAAATGAATCAATACAAAGGAATCATAACATTAGGTTCATATCAAAAGGTTCATAGCAATGCAACGAATTAAGGTCAAAGAATAAGAAACATGAGAAACCTTTACTTGATAAAAGGTAGAATATCTGTACCTTAAGAAATGAAAGCAAATGGAAATTGAACACAAGGAAAGGTGGATCACTCCTCCTTCACTGAATCTACACGAATTATAATCATATATTACTTATATGTTCATTAAAGTTATAACGGATTCAATACTCAAAGTTACTTATTAATAGGTCAGGGATTTCACAAATGAATCTGGTTCTGTTTTCTTATGAATTTTAAAACATAACATATGAGGTTCTGAGATTTTACAATTTTTACTTGTGATTACTAAAAGAGTTATGCACCTCCCAAAATTTTTCCAGATTTTATTTCTAAGTGCAAGTATCATTTCAAAAATCGTTTTCCCAAACCTGTCCAGAAACTGTACTGCAGGTATACCCCAAAAGTTTTGCATTTATCAACATAGTTAAACCTTTCAGAAAAATCTACAAAAATTACAGGAATTCCCTTATAACTTAGATATTACCTATGTAAAAGAAGAGCTCTCAAATCTTTATATATTTGACATGAAAAATCACACAATTCGACTGAAATAATTTTCTAAAAACGCTGTTTTGACATACGATCACATAAAATTCATAAATATGCCCAAATCAACTCCAATTCACTCCAAACAAATTGGATCAGTTAGTAATCTCTTTAAACTTAGTTTTGGACTCAATAAACTCAGAAAAAACTCTTTGTTATCATCAAGATTTACCCTGCTCACTCCGATCTAAAAACTGGACAGCATACTTTGAGACAGAAACAACACAACCTTAATCCCGTAAAATTTAAAAACATGACCAATACAACTCCGATTTCCTTTAAACCAATTGAAAAACTTAACTAAGACATAAAACTAGGTTTTAATGTAAAAATACAGAATAAAACACTTATGGGACTCGAGCTATAACGCACACATGTTCAGCCTACAAGCTGTCCCGTTTTCAAAATCCATTTTAGACCATCATAACACATGTTTTAATTATGCAAACATCACACGAGACCTTATAATCCACGAAACATGATTTAAACATCATCTTAACATACTCATGGTTCCAGCCCTTAATGATCAAACACACGACACACACACACAAACAAAAATTAACGAGCCAAACATTTACATGAAATAACACCAAACGAGCCCTAGTTTCCCACGTATTAAATGCGTGCGCACCTCATTTACTAATTAGGGTTTTATACCAGCCTTTAGGTCACGAATTTAGTGAGCTTATTAGGGTTTAGATGTTTCATATTTGATTCAGATTAGTATGTGTGTTGTCGAAGGAAAGGAAACAAAAAAAGGATTGGTGATACCTTGTGATGGAATCGAATCAAAGGAAAGAACAAGGGCCAACACCACGAACCCAAACCCTAAACCACGAACACAGCAACAACCGAATACCCACGAACTTCTTCACCTCAACACCCTTCGAAGTACTTGTTTTTTTTTAAGAGAGAAAATTTGCAGCTTTTGTATGCTTTTGATTATCTTTTATGTCGTGTGAATGAGGAAGACAGAAACAATATATTTAAGGAGTATGGGAGGAACGTGTGGTGAATTGGAAAAGTATTAAAGATGTCCTTAATTTGCATTGAAAGTCATAATAGGTCAGTTACAAGTGATAATCATTGACCGAGTTTCATGGGATTCATAATTATATTTCGGAAGTTATACCATTCAAACAAACGTGTGTATGTGCTACTTTTATTTTTTTAGGAACCACTTTATATTTTGTACCACATTTATTTATTTAGACTATACTTTAGATTAATGTAATTTACTTTTAATTAAAGTGTGTAATATAAAGTTTAAGGTGTAATTTATAATATCACAAAGTAAAAATTCAAAATTATACGTATTTTTAGATTTACGAATGTTAGGGTTTAACAGCCTTTAAGGCTAAAACGACTCTGTAGATCGATTTGGTCTTTCAATAAATACATACAACTCAAATACATTACATGCCCACGCAGGGGTCGAATACAACACACTCGCATAACGGAAAGAATCTGCAATGAATTAAAATACAACTAAACCAATGACATCATACGGATCCTCGTGTGATTAGTATCGTTCATCTTTCATCATCCTTCGTGCCGACCCTGTGTTATGCTCCCAAACCTGAATACAAAAACAGACATTTAGCCCCCGAATACTCGGGGGTTAGCAAAACTCCATTGTTTTGCTAGTGCAAATACAAAGTGCAAAAATACGAGCCATACAATACAAGTTCCAAGAACAATAATAACCAGGAATCCTCAAAGATCCAAGAGTAACGAAAAGTACTTCCCGAGGCAAGAGTTTGGGTAAAACCTTCCAAAATCGAAAGATCACAAATCAATGGAAACAATTTATAAAACAGTTTAAAATATCATCGAGAGTTTTAATAGAAAACAATTTAGGATTACCGAATCCTTCTCTTTCCAAAACTCGAAATACGAAAGGGGTCACCACCCCGAAGGTTTATTTTCCGTAATATGACCTTTACAAAACCGATGGGATTTTAGCCCCAAATTACATCAAATCACAGTACACGAGAACGATAGCAAGGTTCATTTTCCGATATCAAAACCCCACAAATAAATGACTAAGAGCATTAGGTACAGTCAAGCCGTGGATGTGGTGACGTGGGCATTTTTTTGCTGCCACGTCAGCAAAAAGCTCCACGGCACCAGAAATCCCATGGCATCACATTTCAAGGGTATCCGTTGGCACCAGAATTTCTGGTGCCGTCGGCCCTTTTTTTTTTTAAAACAAAATTAAAATATACACAATATAAACTAAAATAAACTTCATTAATATTAAAAACAAACATTACATATAAAAAATAAACATTACATGTAAAAAAAAACACATTACATTAAATGCTCCACAAGGTCATCTCGAAGCTCGTTGTGAACTATTCGATCGCGAAGTTTTTTACTTTTTCTAACATGTAAATCACATCTTTCGATCCAATTATCTGGCATGTTCGGGCGTGGATCGACGAATGTCTCTCTTAAATTCACTTCGAATCCTTCGTCTTCCAATATCATGTTATGTAATATTATACAACAATACATGATTAGTTTCAAAGTGTCGACTTGAAAAGCATGTGCCGGTTGTCGTATAATTCCCCAACGACCTTGTAGGACTCCGAAGGCTCGTTCAATATCTTTTCTAGCACTTTCTTGTACTCTTTTGAAGTTCAAATTTTTTTCCGACCTTGCAACACTAAACGTTTTCACAAACACGGACCATGTTGGATAAATGCCGTCGGCTAAATAGTAACCTTTTTTATATGTATGTCCGTTTACTTCAAACGGACATTCCGGAGCTGTACCGGCAAGTTCTTGATCAAATATCGGGGAACCATACAACACATTAAGATCATTATTTGCCCCTGGAACCCCAAAATATGCATGCCAAATCCACAATCTTTGATCCGCAACTGCTTCCAACATAATAGTTGGGTATTTATGATCACGTCTTTTTAATTGAGCTTGTAAGGCCTTTGGACAATTTTTCCAATTCCAATGCATACAATCAATACTCCCGAGCATTCCCGGGAGTTTATGTTTTTCTTCATGCAATGCATATATTTTTTTTCTATGTCATCTGAATTGGGCTTTCTTAAATACTTCTCATAGTATAAAACATGTATCCATTTAGTAAAGTAATCTAAACATTGTCGTGAACAACGTTCACCAATTTTCAAGTACTCATCAAATGCATCAGGTGCAGTGCCGTATGCCAATTGGCGTATGGCGGATGTGCACTTCAACACAGCACCTATACTTAACCTACTGGTAGCATCGTAACTTGGTCTAAAAAAACGAAAGTACTCGGGAAGAGGCTCAACATCATAACTTAAAATATCATTGAGAATTCTATTAAAAAGTCTAGAACTCATACGATACCTTCGCCTAAAATTGTCCTCGGGATATTTAGGAGCAGTCTCAGCGTTGCCAAAGTAGTCTTCAAGTAATCGTTGTTCCGCCTCTTCTCGTTCACGAGGTATGTATGCCCTCGTTCTCTTTTCACCCGATTGCGATCCCCTGGCTTCTTGATCATACAAAGATACAAATTGTTCATATGCCACGTAACTTTGAACATATCGTTCTCGATCATCGTTAAAAAATACATCATAAACATTGAACGGGTCATTGTGATTAATTGGGTTGTTTGGATTCATGATTGAACGATTTGTATGAAAAAATCAATATGGAATTAGATAAATAGAAGTAGAGATTTAAGGGGTATTTATAAGGTTTTTTTGGGGTAAAATTTTTTTTTTAAGATAAACGGCTATAAAGCCGTTACATGCATGCAAATTCCAAAAACTAGCCGTTGGGAGCTCCACATTTCAAAGAAAAGAAAAAAAATTACCTTGGCGCAGCGCGGTTGGGACGGCGCGAGAGGTGATGGCACGAGCCACGGTACGGTGTGCCAAGGGCTGTCTTGGGCTGGTGGTCATGGCGCCAGCCATGGCACCACCGTACCCCATGCACTAAACACATACGACAAAATACTCTAGTGTCATCCTAGCCAAGTAAGCCAATGAACAACTTACCTCTTACACACTTAGTCAAAGCATGCAAAACATGAAATCACCGATCAAAATACTCGTTTACGGAAACGCCAATCTCAAAACACATTTTTAAAATGCACCACAATTAATCGCGGACCCACAACTTCGTGGACCCCTACCGAGACCCCGTTGGATCTAACCCGTAGTGGTTAAAAGCAAGCTCGCGGTTCCACAGCTTCGTGGAGCCCTACCGAGACCCCGTCGGATCTAACCCGTAGTGAGCATACACACACACAGTACTCAGGCAATACTAATATGTTAAGAATGTAAGCTCATCAAGAATACTTACTAGAGATGGCCACTTACTCGACACCGTTATCAAACTCATCACAAAACAACACGATTAGCGCGGAATACATGATTCCATAACTTTAAAGAACAGGGATATCACCAAACCCTCAACGTTCAAAACAATCAAGTCATAATCAATTCCCCAAAACACACCATTCACAAAACAAATGCGTTTTGAAAGTGAGCCCTTAACGAGGCTAAACCGAATCTTTTGGAAGTTCAAATCAAACGATCAAACAAACACATAGAGATGATCACTAATTATCATATCCACAAAACGAGAATTGTATGGACAAGGTACTTGCCTCGAAACCACAATCGCAACAATACGATGGATGAAATACGATCGAACGGCTCCGAACTCCCGAACACTATCAAGAACGCGATAGCACCGCAATTACTACGGGAAAACACCACACGAATCGTCAATCACCAACGAGATTCAACATCCGAATCCTCGAGCACCTATAAACCTCCGGAAGGAACAATAACACATGGTTATGATGAGAAGCAAGGCCAAAACAATGAAAATCCCAACAAACTATCGAAGGGAACTCATTGGGACATTTAATCGAACACTCAATGTTCGATAACTCCCAAGAACACTCGAATCACTAATCGAGTTGAACAAACTCGAAATATGGATATACAACCCATAGAACATGATTAATAACATCATACTACACCAACCGATGTATCAAAATCGGACTAGAATCAAAATCAAGAACAAATTCTCCGAAAAGTCAACTTGAAGAAAAATCAAGAAATATACCGTGATTCGACGAAATACACGGATTGGATGATGATATAATCAACAAGAATCTTCTAAAATGTCTTGGAATTGATTAGAATCGGCCAAGAACTCGATTTCCCGAGCCTCCCGTCGCCAGCCGCCGAAAAAAGGAGGAAATCGAGTAAAAATGAAGTCTGGCCGAGCCCAGGCTATATATAGCCGTGAGGTTACGGCCAGAATCGCAAAGCGCCTTACGGCCGTAACTCGCCCTTACGGCCGTACTCGCAGCCTTACGGCCGTAACCGACATTCGTCAAAAATGCGCCAAAGACTGCCAGGACACTTACGGCCAGAATCGCACACATTACGGCCAGAATCGCCTTCGTCTGAAGATGCCCATCGCTCGACGGCCGTATCCGATCACGCCTTAAGGCCGTAATCGCATTCGCTGGCCATGCACTGCCGAGCACGACGTCAGAATCGCACCTTACGGCCGTAACTCGCCAAAGCAAAGCATGCTCCGGCCGTGGCCACTCCGACGGCCCGACGACCCCGAAACCCGAACCTGAATATAAATCGAAGGTACGGTTACGACGTACTCGCAAAGACGAATCTAAGAGCTAAGAGAACACACGATTCCGACCACCCGAAGGCTCGAAATTCGACAACGGAAGTAATTACCCCAAACTTTAGGGAAATTACGAAAATGGCCCAAAACGTCCGAAATACACGATACGTGATCGAAACACCAAACCAAAACTCGCAACATGAATAATAACATTAAATGAACTTACTAAAAACTCGAAGCAACAGTTTCGGAGGAGATTCGCAAGAATCGAACTCAAGTGCGGAAAAGTCGCTAAAAAGCACGGAACTCAACAAAACGACATCGAAACGAACTCAGACGTCGAAAAGTGCAGAAGTAATCAAATGACGAAATGAACTCAACAACAAACATATGTAATGTAATCAAACAATATCAAGAACCCTCAAAACATCATCATAACTCATTAGCGTGAAATAATCCAATCTATGCCAAATTCTGTCCGTCGGATTACACAATCAAATCTCAACCTGGATAAACCAATAATACACAATATATCTGTAGATCAACTACCACCAAACAGTGATAGCAAATCCCAAAACATCGACGTACAGTCTGAATGTTCATACGATCAATAACAATGATCAACCAATAACTTGACCGAGAATATCACTGACATGATAACTCCGATACTACCAACGAAGGATCGACAATAATCGAGAATACCATCAACATGATAAACTACAACACGATCAACAAAGGATCAACAATAACCGAGAATACCATCAACAAGGTAAACTCCAAATGAGCAACAATAATGGATCTCAAAGAAATAACTCTGACTGTTGAACATACCCCTCAGGCGTATGAACAACCAGTCGCAAAATGCCGAACATATCCAATCATACATGGACTATGAACAACCAAACAATATGGCTCAAAGATGGACATCACTGTACGCCCGATCCGGCAATGTGTCTGTGCACATGTCCACCCCGTATATACGGAATCCAAAATATACGCGGGACAGTGTACCTAATTAGCCTCACGAACTACGTCTCGTGTGCACGGTTCAATGTGGAAATATCAACACATAACCATAGTGTACTCAGCTAAAAATCCTACACAATAAGCAATCGGAATGCATAATATGATTCCAGATATGTCACGATGCAACATGACAACGAAACTCAAAGAATCACATATCCAATAAGGATCAAAAAGACTCACCGAAGTGAACAATGACACACGGATAATGAAAAATCGACACGACCGACAATATCCAAAACAAATATCTTGGGATCACAATTCCCAAAGAATGATCAACGCGATCAACAATCTCAACACTACCATCCTGGGATCAACATCCCTCAACGAACAACAAAAATACGAATCAAATCATACGAAATCTCAACATATACCACAACTCAGCATACTAATTATCCTCATAACTGAACAATGCTTAAATTACCTCAAAGCCGAAGACAATATCCTTTCCACGAACAACATCCCTGAATGAATACACAGTTATACGAATAATCGCGAATGAGGTACAATGCATTAATTTCAATAAACCACCATCCCGACATCAATATCGATACGATAACTATCCTCGATATCCGATATTTCATATACTTGACCAAAGATAACTCACGCGTTCCTTGAACACAATTAAATCATATATATTATGATTTAATCCAAACTAGAGCAAGATATACAAACCATCATCCCGACAATTTATATTTATAACAACATTGCTATATAAATTATAAATGAAACGAAAGCGAAATCATTCATTAAGTATTATAAACTGAACAAGTATAAACTTGCCTCGATACCGATACCACGAAGCCGTTACCAAAATCCATTGCCTTTGTCTACGAGCTCCTCAGCCCTGACCAAAGCAATCTACGAACTCTTCAACCTCAACCGCAACACAACGATCGAAAACAGCGATCAATTATCACAACCTATTGCAATAATCGATTAACACACATTCGATAATAATCAACAACCGATATAAACAATAAATCAAACTCAACGGCTCAACAATACCTTGATCATATACAAAACCGAACAATACAACTCAAACAATTATGAACTCATATCCACAATGCAAACCGCAACTTGATAATCATAATTAACAATCAATATAACCGATCAACAAACCCAACGGTTCCACAATATCTCGATTAAACACAGTCTCTGAACAATCCAATTCTGTAATACCCGCTATTTTCATAATGCAATATTATTATTTATAATAATATTATAATGCATGTCATTTTATTTAATTTCATTTAGAGGATCATGAAAATTTATTTCGACGTATCACAAGTCCTAGCCCGAATCATTTTGTCAGATATATATTTAAGTGGTCATTATTTATTTTATAATAGTGTTATTAATTATTCGAGTATAATACTAACACTATTATTATTATTAATATTATTATTATTGTTATTAATATTATTAATGCCTTTTTTATTAAGTATTAATATTATTATTATTACCTTTATCATTTTCAGATTTTTATTATCAGCATTACCAATTAATTGTTATTCTATATTTACTATTATTAGTATTATTATTATACTATTTATACTTTAACCATGAGTTATAATTTAACCAAACTATAATTTAATTTAATTAACCACACATTATAAATTAACCAACCATAGTTAAACTAAACTAACCATAATTAAGAACACTTCCTTTCCCAGTCGATCGATCCCCTCACAAGTTCTTTCAACTTATCAGAACTTCTTGATGTATGTCCTAAATACAAACCTAATTCAACTAAAACACTAAAAAAATCTACACCTATAAATACAAAATTCTACAGTGCAAAAATCCATTACTGAAATACATCGATCAAAAGAAAAAAAAAAAGGAAAATACAATACTGTAACACCCCAATCCGCTGAGGGATATTACACGCCGTAGAACCTTTCCTCAAGGATCTACCAGGCTGGTAACAACAAACGAACAACTCGACGATGCCTTTAAGGCTACAATAACTCAGTAGACCGACTTGGTCTTTCAATAAGAACATACAACTCAATTACAATTCATGCCCACGCAGGGGTCAAAATACAACAACTCCCGTACAACGGGGAAAAAATATATTGCAGCGGAAATAAAAATACAACTGAACCAATACAACAACGTACGGTTCCTCATGTGATTAGTATCGATCATCTTTCATCATCCTTCACGCCGACCCTGTGTTATGCTTCCAAAACCAGAATGCAAAAACAGACATCCACCCCCCGAATACTCGGGGGTTAGCAAAACTCCACTGTTTTGCTAGTGCAAGTATAAAATACGGAGACAAGCCATACATATCATACTCCAAGGACTTAGGATTTATAAACATACTTCCCGAGGTAAATCACTTAATCAAACTGTTCAAAATGAGAAAGGTGGGAATAAACCCAATATACATCTTACAAAATATTTTACGATCTCGGGAGTTTGTAAAAACATTTGGGATTAAAGAATTCTCAAGTCTTTCGAAAACGCTTGGGGACGCGGCCCAAAAATCATCTCTCCCAAAATACAATTCCGATAATAAAACACGGGTTCACAATCTAATTCACAAAACACGGGGTCCAAGACCCAAATCACGAAACATAGGGTCCACGACCCAAATCATAAATCACAGGGGCCACGACCCGAATCATAAACCACATGGTCCACGACCCAAATCATCAAACATATATTCCCAAGGATTATTCGCGTCCCGTGCTAACAAGCCACGAACCTCAGATGCTCCCGCAGAACATACCCGAGTGAATAACCCAATGGGAAGCCATACCAAATCACATGTCACCGTAACAACAGTCACGTGACCACAAGCATAGATACATTCATAACCAAATCACAACCATAAGTTATCCCGGCATCGGGCTAACAAGCCACGAACCCCAGAGTGTAATATCCGCAATTTTCGATTTTCGGTAAATTTCTTTTTTCGACCGGAGTCCGTTTTGACGGATCTCTCATGACCGTTTCGTCATTCTGAGAATGATTAATTCTACACTTTTTGTCATCCGAGTTCGTTTCGGTGTTGTTTTGTTGAGTTCTGTGGTTTTTAGTGACTTTTCCGCACTTGAGTTCGATTCTTGCGAATCTCGTCCGAAACTGCTGTTTCGAGTTTCCCGCAAGTCCGTTTAACTTTGTTAGACGTGTTGTGAACTTCGGTTTGGTTATTCGATCACGTATCGTGATTTCCGGGCGTTTTGGGCCATTTTGTAATTTCTTGAAAATTACGGGTATCCATATCTGTATTTGTCGTCTTGACCCTTTTCTTGGTCGCGTATGATTAATTATTGCATTACGTTTTCATCTCGAGTCGTTGTCGTCGTCCGCGAACTTTTCGTCGTGTAGATGCCGTGCGGGTTCGGAAAGCGAGGCGTCGGGTCGTGGCGGTGGCAGCACCGACGGGACGGTGCGGATCGCCGGATGAGTCTTGACATCGCCGAGCAGGCACGGCAGAACCGCGTAGCGCACGCCACGGCCGACTGCGCTGCTAGCTCGCAATGTAGCGCACGCTGCCGAGTCACCAATGACGCTATCGCCCGGGCAGGGGTATTACGAGGTTCTCGACTCGGCCAGATCGGCGGGTAGCGCACGCCATCGGTCGTAGCGCGCGCTAACCGGGCAGGGGTAGCGACGCCGCGGCCGACTAGCGACGCACGGACGAGTTGTCGATCCGGTGCTCTTGGGATGTGCCGCTTAACGCGCGCAGCTTCGGCCGTAGCGCACGCTAGCGGGAGTCGGGCGGTCGAGTCACGGTCGGCAGATTTGGTCGGTGGTGCCGGGTCGTGCGGGCCATGGCCGAGTGTGCTCGGCCGATCCGGCCGATAAGCGCACGCTAGGTCGGAAGGCTAGCGCACGCTAGTTCCGGCCCAAGATATAAAATGACAGACACCGACTTTCTCCGTCATTTTTCATTTCATTTCTCTTGATCATGGTCGGGTTTCGGAGGAGACAAAACCATGTTGTTGAACAACAAATCCATGAAGTTCTTGGGGTTATATCGTTGATCAATCATCCTATAACATCCTTCGATCCAGCGAATCAAGGTTAGATCTTTAGAACCCTACTTTTGGGTGGATTTGGGGATTTTCGCATTTTTGTCCGATTCATTCCGTTTTGTCGATTAATTCATGATGAATATGATTAATCTTGTTGGTATTCTTAGTTTCCCTACGGATTCATGGTATATTTCGTGATTTTTACGGAATCGAGAGGGTTTGGTTGTGGTCCGCCCTCGTTGTTGTTTATATACGAATATACATGAATCGTAGGCGGGTTTTCGGGTGTATTCCAATTACGTATTCATTTAGAAATGGTTGTGATTGTATTCTTCGAATCGTTAGGTTCGGTTTCATTGGTTCCTAGCGTTCGTGGTGACTTCCTTCAGTTCGTTGCGTAAATCAATAATTCAAGGCAAGTATTTTTGGAAACCTTTAAGCTTAACATGAAATGGTGATGTATATTACTTGTGTGTAACTCACCTCGTGTTGGCTGACGGGGTCAAGGAGGGAAATCTATGCTTCCGCCTGGATTTCACGAGTTTGTTTAGCTAGCTTGATGGAGGGTCCTTAGAGGCCTCGTTCGGGAATTTTTGATATTTCTCTTTTCCCAAGGCTTTTCATTTGCGTGTTTTATTTTGTCATGTAGCCGGTGCGGAGGGTCCTTAGAGGCCTCGTGCGGGAATCTATGATATTACTCTGTTCCCAAGGCAAATTATTTGATTGTTTGTTTCGGAAAAGACATGTCTTGTTTTGGTTTTCGAAATGATTTTGGTGCATGTACTATGAAATGTGTAACCGATTGACTTGCATTGAATAATTGTACAAGCTTAATAGCTAACCCTTTGGGGACCCGTTGTCGGGAAATTCTTGTTATGGATTTCGTGTTATGTTCGAATGCATTGAGCGGGCGCTGGGATGGTACGAGGATGTTGGCCAAGGTTGTTGACATGTGCAATTGAGTCTTGTTATTTCCTACTGTCTCTTTTGATGTGGATGTTTTCCAAATTGTAAACTTATAGATTGTACTCGCGAGTACTTAGGCTTTTCTTTTCGGATTGTGTTTGGACTTCGTTGGAGTTCTTGTATTTGTCGATTGATGTTTATTATGCGGTTGTACCGGACGTGTTGTTTTATGTTCTTGTTGTTAATAGTTGTTTCCTTGCTAACCGAGATGGTTAGTCGAGTGGTGTTTTATTGTGTTAGCCTGGTGGGTCCCATGTAGGGGTCCACGGCGCTGTAATACACCTCGAATATCTTGGGGGTGTTACAGAAAATGGTATCGGAGCTCTAGGTTTATGGATACCTAGGCTTGTTGGTTATTTGGGTCTAGTTGTGTTTTGTTTTGCACATTGTCACACCGCTGCCGGCATCTCAGTACATCCAGTGCTCGTAAGTTTTCCTTACTCAATTCTCTTGTTTTCTCGTATTGAAATTCCACTTCTCGAACTGTGATTGCCTCTCTCGTACTTATTGTCGAGTTGTTTCTCGATCCATCCAGTTGTGTACTTTTGATTCTAGTATTGCGCCGTCCTTTGTCTCTCTGGAGTATGTGCGCCGTTCTGGGCTTGACCGTTTGTCGTTTTGCGAGCCTTCCATCGCTAAACTTCCTAGCATTGGTGGGATCGTTGGTGATTGAAAGATCCGAGTTTTGCTCCGTGGTATATTGTGAGAGGGCTTGACTCTCTAGTCTTTTGCTGTGTGATGGAATCTGTGTTTGGTAATTGCGATATACTAAATGTATGTTGAGCCGAATGTACCGATGAGTTGGACACCGAAGGGTGCGATGATGTAGAAGTTTTGAACATTGATATGTTCGGTATAGGTATTGATGGCGAGTTTGTTGAGAAACTCACATAGCTGGTTTCGACATATGTCCAAATCGGTGATCTTTGGTTACGCTGTCAAACTTGAAGAGATAGTTTGACATATGCTTGGAATTAGTATTCCCGAGTTGCGCTTGTTGAACTAGTGATTTTTGAATGTCGTATATGAGTGTGTCCGGGAATTGTTGGTACTTGGCTAATTATTGTTATTTACAACCAATGTGTTTCTATTAATAATAATACATGCGGCGTGCATGCTTGAAAATCTCTGAGATTTGATCGTATTGTGGGTTTTTGAAAAGTGACATGAATTTGGGCGAGCCAGCCTTGTATTTTCAAATAAAAACTTGCGTCGTATTTAAATGTCGTGTTTCAAAGTGTCTGGGACATTTTATAAAATGCTACCGCTGTTAAGCCCTTGTCGTGTTTGAAAGGGTCTTGAAAACGATTTTTAACTTATCGGTTTTATTTTCGAATAACTAAAGTATACGATTTTAAAAATCAGTTAGCACTGGGAAACCTAGCCGCCGAGTCAAGTTGTGTTTGTTGAGTTTTGTCTCGTCGGATTTTGTCTGACTTAGTCGCATCGCGACGCGTCGTTTGAGATCATTGGTCGTGATTAGTATAGAGGGGTGGTCGTCACTTACGTGCGATCTATGGATGTAAAACTCCATTCCTTGTGTTGTGCCTCGTGTGACACGAGTTATTTGTATGATTAGTCGTTAAATGATGGAATCCTTCTGTGGATTTTGATTTCAAGATATGTGTTTATTAGACTCTCGTATTTGGTTTATACGAGGAGTGTCATCACTGCTGATGTATTTTCGTACCGTATTTTATCCGCTGCGTGAGTTCTTTCAAACGGCTTTCGGTATTTTGCAAACTGAGTTTTATTTCGTAAAACCGATTCCATGAATCAAGTTTTGGCATTTTGGCCTTGAATACTTCATGATGGTTTGACAAATGATTTTGTGAGCTTTGGAAAAATATTACCGTCATTGGTCTTTTTATCATTTTCGAAATAACATGGGAAATTGTGCTTAGCCTGGTAAATCCTTGTGAGAAAGGTTTACGGCATGTAATTTTTCTGGTGTGTTCTGTTGTTGTCTCTGTGGGTCGTTAGCGCACGCTACGCTTTGCAGCTAGCGCGCGCAAGAGTGCATTGGTAGCACGCTAAGGGGAGGATAGCGCACGCTACCTGGTAGTTCAGGGCAGTCCAGGAGCTACTGGACTGGGTCTGAAGTTCTCGTTAGCGCACGCTAAACACTTGGGGTTAGCGCACGCTAATAGTGTATTTTTGGTCAGGAGTTTTGTTTGGTGCCGTGATAGCGCACGCTAACCTTAATGATTAGCGCACGCTAATTGTGTCCAGTATAAATACTGGACACCAGTCTAGAAGTTGCATTTTTTTTCTTCATTTCTTCTCCTTCCTCCATGAGTTTGAGACGTAGCGACTCGGTTTCGCATCTGGGCTGGTTTTTCTTCCATCCAAAGGTGTTTTGGAGTATCCTAGACGATTTTTAACATCATCTAATCCATTGTTCTTCGCCGAATCTAGGTATTCTCTTGAATCCGTAGAGTTGACTTTTTGGAGTTTTGTTCTTGATATCGTTTTCCATCCAGTTTTGATAAACCGATTGTTGTTTTAACGATGTTGTTGAACCTATCCTGAGGATTGTATATCACGGTCGTGATTTTGAGCGATTTGATGCGTGTGATATGATGTGTTTAAGTAAATGTTGATACGTGCGAATTTTGGGCATTTTGGCCTATTGTACTTCTGAAAAACCTTGAGTATCTTAGAAAATAAACCTCGAGACGTACTTTTAAAATAAATTATTTTCTCACAGTGCTCTCAAGATGCCTACTAGTGTCACGCTATGTTTCAAAATTATTCTACTTTGAGGATCAAAATATTTTGAAATATTTCTAATGATTTAGAAATGCATTCGCTTAGACCCGAAGGTCGAATATAGCTGACAAGTTTTAATTTAACGAAAGGTGTCTTCATTTCTTTTTTTTCAAACGCAAGATGAATTTTTTTTAGTCTCGATGACGATGTTTGTACTACTTTTTGATATATGATACTCAAGATCAACTGGTGCTTACAAGTTATTTTCAAAGGTGGCTTTCGTTTTCAAAACCTATCATTCCTATTTGTGATCCGGGAATATATGTGAGATGTTCGTACTCTCGTTAGGATGTTAATCCCGAGTTTATTTTGAATTGGTGGAGTGATCGTTCAGTCGTTCTCCACACGGTTGTCGTGGTAGCCTACGTGAGGGGTGTGATATTGGTATTGGATGTTGTCGCCTCGTGGCGGTTTATGCTTTATCGCATATATGCGAGTGTTAGAGATCGGATTGGTATGATTGTGTGCATCGGTGATTGTTCCACGTTGTGTCGGTTGCTTGTTGTATTGTTACCTTGGTTCCGTTGTGGTGAGTTTCGGGGGCGAGGTCAAAAGTAATACCCGTACTATTTTGACTTCTATATCTTCTCTTTCTCCAGTCTATCGATTCGCTCGTGTTCATTGATACCTTCTGAACTTGTTACGTACCTTGGTTTCATCGTTCGAGCGAAATGTAATCTGGTTTTGAGTCGATCTGGTTATCGTTGTGACCTTCCGAATTCGGTTCGACTATTGTAAACCTTGTTCGGAAGTAACATCTTTTGGTTCTAATAGTTCTTTTATTGAAGTGGATCGAATTTTAACTTCTGTACTTTTGGCTCTATCAACTCGTTTATGCTCGTTAACATTTCTGAACTTTCCCTATCCCTTGCTTTTGTTGATCGAATGAGGGTGGTATTGTTTCGGAATAACTCGTTTGTCGTTGTGGCTTTTCAATCGCTATTCCCCTTCCTGTGGATATTGTGGGAATGCACGTCTTGCTGTTCTCACCAGGTCATCCTGGGAGTTGTTGTTTGAATTTTATTATCCTACGTGTTTCGGACATGATTGTTCGATTCTTGTTGTCTCAATCGTTTGCTTGTTCGGTTTTTGTTCTCGTTTCGTGATTGTTGAGCGTTCAGGCTCCTTCGTAGTTCCCTTAAGTTCGGGAAATTAGTCTCGTTTTCGATCTTCCAACCCTTGGGCGGTGGAATTTCGTATTTGTTCAGCGTTGACTCGCGTTTTGGGTTGATGAACCGTTGGGTTGGTCAACCGTATTGATTTTCGTTCGTTGAGTTTTGTGATTGTTCGGATAATCGACTCGATTGGATTGTCTATTTGATGACGCTTGTCACTCGTTGATTTTTATTATGTCTCTACCGGTGACGTTGTGTTAGTCGCCCTAGAGCGTATTTTCTCGCCGTATGTCTCTTTGCGTTCCTTGCAGCGTTTCGCCGTCGGGCGCGAGTCTTCGGTTTTGTGTATCTCGTCGAGTTTTCCTGGCAAAGGATATTGCTTCTCCCTACTTATTTTAAGTTTCGGGACGAAACTTCTTTTAAGGAGGGTAGAATGTAATATCCGCAATTTTCGATTTTCGGTAAATTTCTTTTTTCGACCGGAGTCCGTTTTGACGGCTCTCTCATGACCGTTTCGTCATTCTGAGAATGATTAATTCTACACTTTTTGTCATCCGAGTTCGTTTCGGTGTTGTTTTGTTGAGTTTTGTGGTTTTTAGCGACTTTTCCGCACTTGAGTTCGATTCTTGCGAATCTCGTCCAAGCTATTGTTTGAGTTTCCCGCAAGTCCGTTTAACTTTGTTAGGCGTGTTGTGAACTTCGGTTTGGTTATTCGATCACGTATCGTGATTTCAGGCGTTTGGGCCATTTTGTAATTTCTTGAAAATTACGGTATCCATATCTCAGTATTTGTCGTCTTGACCCTTTTCTTGGTCGCGTATGATTAATTATTGCATTACGTTTTCATCTCGATTCGTCGCCGTCCGCGAACTTTTCGCCGTGTCCGTTCCGTGCGTTTCGGAAATCGGCGTCGGGTCGTGGTGGAAAGTACCGCCGACGGTGCGGATCGGCCGGACGAGTCTTGACATCGCCGAGCAGCACGGCAGAACCGGCGAGCGCACGCCACGGCCGGAGGCTGCGCAGCTCGCAGTTGTAGCGCACGCTGCCGAAGCGCCAGTCAGACGCTATCGCCTCGGGCAGGGGTATTCGAGGTTCGACTCGGTCAGATCGGCGGTAGCGCACGCCATCGCCGGTCGTAGCGCGCGCTAACCGGCAGGTAGCGCCGCCCGGCCGACTAGCGACGCACGGGACGAGTTGTCGATCCAGTGGCTCTCGAAGTCGGCTAACGCGCGCAAGCTTGGCCGTAGCGCACGCTAGTGAGTCGGGCGGTCGAGTCACGGTCAGCAGATTTGGTCGGTGGTGCCGGTCGTGCGGGCCATGGCCGAGTGTGCTCGGCCGATCTTGCCGATAGCGCACGCTAGTCGGGAAGGCTAGCGCACGCTAGTTCGGCCCAAAGATAAAAATGACAGATCAATGACTTTCTCCGTCATTTTCATTTCATTTCTCTTTCTATTCGCGGGTTTCTGAGGAGACGAAACCATGTTGTTGAACAACAAATCCATGAAGTTCTTGGGGTTATATCGTTGATCAATCATCCTATAACATCCTTCGATCCAATGAATCAAGGTTAGATCTTTAGAACCCTACTTTTGGGTGGATTTGGGGATTTTCGCGTTTTGTCCGATTCATTCCGTTTTGTCGATTAATTCATGATGAATATGATTAATCTTGTTGGTATTCTTAGTTTCCTACTGATTCATGGTATATTTCGTGATTTTTACGGAATCGAGAGGGTTTGGTTGTGGTCCGCCCTCGTTGTTGTTTATATACGAATATACATGAATCGTAGGCGGGTTTTCGGGTGTATTCCAATTCCGTATTCATTTAGAAATGGTTGTGATTGTATTCTTGAATCGTTAGGTTCGGTTTCATTGTTTACTAGCGTTCGTCGGTGACTTCCTTTCCGTTCGTTGCGTCGTAAATAATTCATGGCAAGTATTTTTGGAAACCTTTAAGCTTAACATGAAATGGTGATGTATATTACTTGTGTGTAACTCACCTCGTGTTGGCCCGACGGGGTCAAGGAGGGAAATCTATCCGCCGCCTGGATTTCACGAGTTTGTTTAGCTAGCCATGCGGGAGGGTCCTTAGAGGCCTCGTGCGGGAATCTATGATATTACTCTGTTCCCAAGGCGATGCATGTGCGTGTTTTATTTTGTAATGTAGCCATGGAGGGTCCTTAGAGGCCTCGTGCGGGAATCTATGATATTACTGTTCCCAAGGCAAATTATTTATTGTTTGTTTCCTAAAAGACATGTCTTGTTTTGGTTTCGAAATGATTTTGGTGCATGTACTATGAAATGTGTAAGCGATTGGTTTGCCTTGAATACTTGTACTAGCGTAATTGCTAACCCCTTTGGGGACCGTTGTCGGGAAATTCTTGTTATGGATTTGAGTTATGTTCAAATGAGACGAGCTGCTACCGGATGGTACGAGGATGTTGGCCAAGGTTGTTGACATGTGCAATTGAGTATTGTTATTTCCTACTGTCTCTTTTGATGTGGATGTTTTCCAAATTGTAAACTTATAGATTGTACTCGCGAGTACTTAGGCTTTTCTTTTCGGATTGTGTTTGGACTTCGTTGGAGTTACTGTATTTGTCGGTTGATGTTTATTATGCCGGTTGTACCGGACGTGTTGTTTTATGTTCTTGTTGTTAATAGTTGTTTCCTTGCTAACCGAGATGGTTAGTCGCGTGGTGTTTTATTGTGTTAGCCTGGTGGGTCCCATGTAGGGGTCCACGGCGCTGTAATACACCTCGAATATCTTGGGGGTGTTACACAGAGTCCCCGCAAGACATACCCGATGATAACCCCACCAGTTATCTCGTTATCGGGCTAACAAGCCACAAACCTCGAAGTCCCGGCAAGACATACCCGGATTGGATAACCCTACGGTCACGCCCGACCCATACTAGCAAGTATGGATCCGGGAGATTCAACAATCCTACCCGGAGGCACATCACATACATCAAGAACACAACAATAATCACTTATCAAGCCAAACAACATTAAGCATAACAACCTCCTTTCAAGCAGTAACAACTAATATCACACACATTACATTCTTACCGAACACGTACACAATAACAATTCGTATTCCCCGACAAAGGATTACGGTCTATTAAACTCACTCGAAGTGATCATATTATCTTTCAACATACAAAACCAACACACATATTCCGCGAACACATATTCACGAAGTATACGAATTATCGTTGAAAGACAACATTTATCGAAAACATACCGATCCCTTTTTACGTTCATTAAACATTGGGTTTCGCATAAAATCATTTATCAAAAATTATGCCAACGAAACATGAAACGTATGGGCAAGATACTTGCCTCGATACCACGAGCATGGAACCACGAACAGACACGGCTCAACCGGGAAGCTTCGGAACGCCCGATGCTATCGAAACGGAATACGACGACGAACGGAAGGGTTCGAAGTGGTTTCTTCGCAAGAAACTCGACCCTAACATCATATAATCAATAAATCAACGATAATACGAGGAAGGATAATCGTAGAACATCTGAAAACCCCTCTATGACATTCTACCGGACACCTTCAAGGCATCGATCAAGAACTCGACCAAAACAACGAATCGATACGATCCAACCATAGAATAACAAGGGAAATGATATAATACATCTAAATAATCATCAATCCATCATAATCCTAAGTTAAATCGAATTAAACGGACGAAATCAACCAAAATACCCATATTCCCCAAAACTGGATTTCAAGAAATCTAACCTTGATTCGGTAGATCAGAGGAGGTTATGGGATGATTGATTGATGTTAGAAACTCAGGAACTTCGTGGATTGGTAGATAAACAACATCTAATCACGTACTCCAAGCCCCAGCTGCGGAAGAAAATGAGAGGGATGAGAAAAATGGGTGTAAACCCGTCTGCTTGATCATATATACTGCCCAGCGACGCACAAGCAGACACGCACGAGCGGCCGGTCGTGCGCCCGGTCGTGCGCGTCCACTGTCAGCAATCTGCCGGGACGCACAAGCACTGGGCACGAGCACTCGCTCGTGCGTGTGTAGTCAGGGCCGCACGAGCACCGGATCGTGCGCGCAGCTCGTGCGCCACGCTCGTGCGCACCTGGCCGGTCCCTGCCGCACGTGGCCGGCTCGTGCCTAGCCGCCACGACTCGACGACTCGAATTCCCGAAAACGTATGGAACGAACACGACGAATAGTATAACATTCAAAACACGAGTGAAGCACTAAACAAACACATGGTTCCGACAACCCGAAGGTTGAAAGGACGATACGAAGGCAAACACCTCAAAACTTTGGGAAATTACGAAAATGGCCCAAAACGTCCGGAATACACGATACACGATCGAAACGCCAAACCAAAGCTCGCAACATGAATAATAACATTCAATGAACTTACGAGAAACTCGAAACAACAGTTTCGGACGAGATTCGCAAGAATCGAACTCAAATGCGGAAAAACGGCTTAAGAACACGGAACTCAACAAAACGATACCGAAACGAACTCGAATGACAAAAAGTGCATAATTAATCATTCTCGAAATGATGAAACGGTCATGAGCGAGTCGTCAAAATGGACTCTCGCCGAAAAAAATAAAATCACCGAAATCCGAAATTGCGGGTATTACATTCTACCCTCATTAAAAGAAGTTTCGTCCTGAAACTTAAAACAAGTAGGGAGAAGAAATATACCACCATGAATATTTCAATGAGATACACAAGAATGCGTAACTAACGCCCAACGGCGAAACGTTACAAACAACGCAAAGGAATATATGGTGTGAAAACACGCTCCACGACGACCAACACAATGCCACCGGTAGAAACATAACCAACAAGTGACAAACGTCATCAAATAGATAATACAATCAAGTCAATTATCCGAACAATCACAAAACACTAAGCATTGTGCACAGTCGAGAAAACGAAAAATAAACACAAAACGATCCACTTCGAATAAAAGAACTTAATCTCCGGGATTCGAAACAACCGGGTAAGGAAATAACATAACATACAACTGATAGACCACGCCCCTTAGGGACTCCTCGGAGTCGGTCCCGATTTCAGTGCTCAAATCCGTGCCTCAGAAGGCTCGGTGACCAACTCGCAAAACTGAACCCGGTGTCCCTCAAGCCCGCACTTGTAACACATTACTGGCGGAGAAGGACAATGTGCACGGACATGCCCCGCCACATTGCAGTTAAAACACCTCCTGGATTTACCAGGAGTCAAAACAGAAGACTTAGAACTCTCAGTCCCACGCAACGAGCGACAGAGCTTCACAGCCAAAAGACTACGACGTTGCGAACTAGAAACACCAACTCCTGCACTACCCACAAGGTCATCGGACTTCCTCTGCTTCTTCGACTCGGGCACACGCTCCGACGATAACGAAGCTAGTTCACGGGCCAAGGCTCGATCTTGGTAGTCCCTCAACGAAGTGCAAGTGAGTCCCGACATATACACGCGAATCTCTGGCTTCATTCGTCTGTCAAAATGAAAGATCCTCTCTTCCTCGGTTCTCACTCGATCTCGCACATAACTGAGTTGTTTGCTATAGTCGATGATAGCATGTGAGACTGAAACATCTTGCGGTTCTGCCGAATAAAATTCGTGAATCCTCTGCTCTCTAATCGGTTTCGGACAGAACTCAGCTTCCATAAATGCCTGGAACTCCGCCCACGTGACATCACGATCACGAGGCTTAACAGCCTCCCACCAATTAGCGGCATCTTTGTCAAGAAGGTATCAAGGCAGAGGTACCTTCCGCTCTTGAGACAATCGACAAATTTCAAATATCTTTCCCAACTGGAAAAGCCAACCATCCTAGCCCAATGCATCCGCAACACCAGCAAATCGGGGGGGATTCATACGAATTACCTCCCGAAGCCACTGATTTGCACCAGTGTTCTGAGTCACATCTGTAATGCGCTGAACTGCCTGAGTCAACTGAGTCATCTGTGTAGCTACCTGCTGTAAAATAGTAGCGACACCGATACCGGCATCATCACCGGCAGTATGATCTCGACCACGCGTCTGATTGCCCCGACCACGAATAAGTAATTACTCAGCACAACAGAAAAATCATAACACATACCACATATAAGGATTTCCATCGTAAAGAAACATGCATACTAAAATCATCGCAACGACGGTATCGTTCAGCAATCTCAACGGCCCGAACGATAACCAGTACATAATCACAAAACATCATGGAACAATCGCACATATACACGAACGTACCAACCCAAGCTTCAACAGCTCACACTCGTGTGTCAACACGCAAATCACCACGAGGCGACAAACAATAAATATCAGTTCACTTCTCTCACAGAGGGCTAGTATAACAATTGTGTGGCAACGCCTCAACGTTCGTGCCACCAATTCGATCATACTCGGGAGCTAACATTATAACGACAATGCGAACATCATATATACATTCCGAGACCGCAAACGGGAATTGATAGGTTTTAAAGAAAACGAAAACCACATTTTGAAAAACAATCTGGAAAACACCAGTCGATCTTGAGTATCACATTTTCAAAAAGTTGTACAAACACCATTATCAAGACTTTGAAAACCATCTTGCATTTGATAAAACGAGGACACTCTCCTTTAAATTGAAACTTTCAGAAATATTCGACACTTGGGTCTAAGCAACTGCATTTCTAAAAATAATTGAAAATATCTCAAAATATTTTGGTCCTCAATTGGAATAATTTTGAAACATATTGCGGCACTAGAAGGCACCTTGAAAGTACCGCGAGAAAATAATTCATTTTAAAAGGCACATCTCGAAATTTATTTTCTAAGATACTCAAGGTTTTCAAAAATCTATTAGGCTAGAATGCCTAAAAACTCACATGATCATTTATCAAACCGTCATAAAATATTCAAGGCCAAAATGCCAAAACTCGACTAAGGGAGTCGGTTTTATGAAGTAAAAATCAGTTTGCAAAATACTGAAAGTCATTTTGAAAGAACTCACGCAGCGGATAAAATACAATGCAAAAATACATTAGCAGCGACACCGCTCCTCATATAGACGAAATAGGAGAGTCACATAAACGCAATCATGAGACTAAAAATCTGCATAAATATTCCGTCACTTAACACATAATCATACCAGTAACTCGCATCAGACGAGGCACAAACACAAAGAAGGGAGACTTACATCCACAGATCGCACGAAGATGATGATCGCCTCATGATACTAATCACGACAAACCAACTCAGACGACGCATCGCGACACGACTTAGTCAGACAAAATCCGACGAGACAAAACTCAACAAACATCACTAAACCCGACAGCCTAAGTTTCCACAACCTAAGCTCCGATACCATTTATGTAACACCCCCAATCCGCTCAGGGATATTACACGTCGTAGAACCTTTCCTCAAGAATCTACCAGGCTGGTAACAACAAACGAACAACTCGACGATGCCTTTAAGACTACAATAACTCACTAGACCGACTTGGTCTTTCAATAAGAACATACAACTCAATTACAATTCATGCCCACGCAGGGGTCAAAATACAACAACTCCCGTACAATGGGGAAAAATATACTGCAGCGGAAATAAAAATACAACTGAACCAATACAACAACGTACGGTTCTTCATGTGATTAGTATCGATCATCTTTCATCATCCTTCGTGCCGACCCTGTGTTATGCTCCCAAAACCTGAATGCAAAAACAGACATCCACCCCCCGAATACTCGGGGGTTAGCAAAACTCCACTGTTTTGCTAGTGCAAATATAAAATACGGAGACAAGCCATACATATCATACTCCAAGGACTTAGGATTCATAAACATACTTCCCGAGGTAAATCACTTAATCAAGCTGTTTAAAATGAGAAAAGTGGGAATAAACCCAATATACATCTTACAAAACATTTTACGATCTCGGGAGTTTGTAAAAACATTTGGGATTAAAGAATTCTCAAGTCTTTCGAAAACGCTTGGGGACGCGGCCCAAAAATCATCTTTCCCAAAATACAATTCGGATAATAAAACACGGGTTCACAATCCAATTCACAAAACACGGGGTCCAAGACCCAAATCACGAAACATAGGGTTCACGACCCAAATCATAAATCACAGGGTCCACGACCCGAATCATAAACCACAGGGTCCACAACCCAAATCATCAAACACATATTCCCAAGGATTATTCGCGTCCCGTGCTAACAAGCCACGAACCTCAGATGCTCCCGCAGAACATACCCGAGTGAATAACCCAATGGGAAGCCATACCAAATCACATGTCACGGTAACAACAGTCACGTGACCACAAGCATAGATATATTCATAAGCAAATCACAACCATAAGTTATCCCGGCATCGGGCTAACAAGCCACTAACCTCGGAGTCCCCGCAAGACATACCCGATGATAACCCCACCAGTTATCTCGGCATCGGGCTAACAAGCCACAAACCTCGGAGTCCCCGCAAGACATACCCGGATTGGATAACCCTATGGTCACGCCCGACCCATACTAGTAAGTATGGATCCCGGAGATTCAACAATCCTACCCGGAGGCATATCACATACATCAAGAACACAACAATAATCATATATCAAGCCAAACAACATTAAGCATAACAACCTCCTTTCAAGGAGTAACAACTAATATCACACACATTACGTTCTTATCGAACAAGTACACAATAACAATTCGTAATCCCCGGCAAAGGATTACGGTCTATTAAACTCACTCGAAGTGATCATATTATCTTTCAACATACAAAACCAACACACATATTCCGAGAACACATATTCACGAAATATACGAATTATCGTTGAAAGACAACATTTATCGAAAACATACCGATCCCTTTTTACGTTCATTAAACATTGGGTTTCGCATAAAAATCATTTATGAAAAATTATGCCAACGAAACATGAAACGTATGGGCAAGATACTTGCCTCGATACCACGAGCACGGAACCACGAACGGACACGGCTCAATCGGGAAACTTCGGAATGCCCGAAACGTATGGGCAAGATACTTGCCTCGATACCACGACCACAGAACCACGAACGGACACGGCTCAATCGGGAAGCTTCGGAATGCCCGATGCTATCGAAACGGAAGACGACGACGAACGAAAGGGTTCGAAGCGGTTTCTTCGCAAGAAACTTGACCCTAACATCATATAATCAATAAATCAACGACAATACGAGGAAGGATAATCGTAGAACGTTCGAAAACCCCTCTATGACATTCTACCGGACACCTTCAAGGCGTCGATCAAGAACTCGACCAAAACAACGAATCGATACGATCCAACCATGGAATAACAAGGGGAATGATATAATACATCTAAATAATCATCAATCCATCATAATCCTTAGTTAAATCGGATTAAACGGACGAAATCAACCAAAATACCCAAATTCCCCAAAATTAGATTTCAAGAAATCCAACCTTGATTCAGTAGATCGGAGGAGGTTATGGGATGATTGATTGATGTTAGAAACTCAGGAACTTCATGGATTGATAGATAAACAACATCTAATCACGTACTCCAAGCCCCAGCCGCGGAAGAAAATGAGAGGGATGAGAAAAATGGGTGTAAACCCGTCTGCTCGATCATATATCGCCCGGCCTTACGGCGAGCACGCACGGCGCACGCCTGGCCGGCGGTCGGCGCCCGATGCAGGCGTCCGCTATCGGCCCACTGCCGGGGACGCACAAGCACTGGGCAAGAGCACTCACTCGTGCGTGTGCAGTCAGGGCCGCACGAGCACCGGATCGTGCGAGCAGCTCGTGCGCCACGCTCGTGTGCACCTGGCCGGTCCCTGCCGCACGTGGCCGGACCGTGCCTAGCCGCCACGACTCGACGACTCGAATTCCGAAAACGTACAGAACGAACACGGCGAATAGTATAACATTCAAAACATGAGTGAAGCACTAAACAAACACATGGTTCCGACAACCCGAAGGTTGAAAGGACGATACGAAGGCAAACACCCCAAAACTTTGGGAAATTACAAAAATGGTCAAAAACGTCCGGAATACACGATACACGACCAAAACGGCAAACCAAAGCTCGCAATATGAATAATAACATTCAATGAACTTACGAGAAACTCGAAACAACAGTTTCGGACGAGATTCGCAAGAATCGAACTCAAATGCGGAAAAACCGCTTAAGAACACGGAACTCAACAAAACGATACCGAAACAAACTCGGATGACAAAAAATGCAGAATTAATCATTCTCGAAATGACAAAACGGTCATGAGCGAGTCGTCAAAACGGACTCCCGCCGAAAAAAAAAAGAAAATCACCGAAATCCGAAATTGCGGGTATTACAAATACAATACAGAAAATTTACGATACAAGAGGAAGGAGAAGTAAACTGTATTTGCAACCTTGAGGAAAACTAAGGATCCGATCTATAGAGCTGCAAGTATTTTTCCTTCTGCAAACTAAGGAGCAGAGAACAAGAGGACCCGATCAAATTCGTCGTCTGATCAATCTCCAGTCCAGTTTCATCCGATTTTTCCGTTTAATCTTACGAGGTAAACTATAAAACTTAGCCTTCTCCATTTGATTTCGAACTTTATCCTCCTTTTTCTCGATTGGGAATTTATCTGCAATCAATGCTAATATCAATACCAATATCAAGTATGGTCTGCAAAAGAAATTCTCTCCCTCCCCGTGAGATTCTTCAAGCAACAATGAAAACACTGTAAACCCAAACCTAAACCTAGTACATCAAATCAATCACTTTAACTCTCAGAAGAACCTCAATTCAAGGATAAACCCGATTTTAATTCAACTACATTAAGACTATTTTTTTTTCAATCTTAGATTGAACTTAAACAACCCTTACCAATCGGACCGAAATCGAGAATTACCTCTGGATCCACCTACACTCGCCATCCTCAGACAAAGACCGAGACGTCCTGAACCCGTATCACTATCAATTTTTGGAGAACTCACCTCTCAGATCAGTCAAGGCCTAATTACAGAAAAAAAAAAGCTGCTCAGCTCATAAACCCCCAAGCCGAACTAGATGATTGAACCCAATTTCAGCAAACCCAGATTTCTGCTCGCTCCTTGTTTCTCACTGGAATCACCGGCTGCCCCGTACATCGATATTGTTGCCTCAATAAGCCATCTGATTCTCAACTTGGACCCAATCTGTAGATTTTAGACCAAATTCCATCAAATCCAGTTGAACAACAATTAGGTTTAAATTCATCAACCCAAATATCACATCCAGCCCGACCCGAATTAGAAACCATAATATATAACTAGAGCCCTCACCTTCGTTTCGCCGGAATCACCTGCCCCTTTCAGACGCGAGCCTTCACCTCCGCCATGGATCGGAGTCCCGCGGCTGGTTAACATAAGCTCGGTCGAGCCGGAAAGTATGTGTGTGTGTCAGACCTTGAGTGTGTGTGTGTGTGTGATGTTCTGTGATCTTCTGCGATTTATTTTCGGCCGAGAAGAAGATTTGGAGAGAATAGTCGGGAGGAAGAGAAAATTTGTAGAGAGAGAGAGATGGGGCCGAGAGAGAGAGAGAGAGGAAGGGAGAGATAGAGAGAGAGAGTCTCCGGGTGCAAAAATGAAACGAGAAAGAAGCATCTGTCGGCGGAGAGGATGGAAAGGGTATTTATACCCGCTATAATTTAGGGTTTTTCATTTAAGTCCTCTCATTTTCCGGCAGGCTTCAATTTAGCCCAGACAGTTTTAATTAACTCGTTTTTAACCCGGTCAGCTTTTCAATTCTTACAATTTGACCCTAATCAGCTTTTCAGCTCATTCAGTTTCAGCCCCAAGTTCCTAATTCGTGCATACTTAATCCAATCAACTTTTCAATAATTAAGATTCAGTCCTAATTTGACCAAGACATTAAAATGTTGATTCTCAATATTAATAGTTAATCTGAATTTATGCATATATATTTTAATTTCAGTTATTATATCGTAATATTTTTTAATGATTAAATTATTATTATTATTATTATATGTATGTTCCGGGAAATCCTTCCCGTATTGGTGTCTTACCTAATACTGGTTGTAGGGGGATAGAGTTATGGAAGGTTCTAGACTCTTCCACAAGTAGTAGGATCCTGTTAGATGTCTTATCTTAACTAGGAATTCTATGTATGGAAAGAATCTCTCTGTAATGCCTATATAAAGGCCCCTATATTCATTGTTATCAATACAATTGATTTGCTGTCTTTTACTTTCTCCTCAAACACGTTATCAGCACGTAGCTCGAACGAAAACAAATCGGCCCGACCCTCCGCGCCGCTAAGCACACTGCCATGGCCATGGCCGCTGATCGCCCGATTCTGCGCCGGCCGCCCTTACCATTGCCAGCCCATCGGCCAGCGTCGCCAGCCACCACACCGCCGCCAAGACTGGCCGCCAGCCACCTGCCGCCAGCGCCACCACCACCACCGCTGCGGCCCGATGGCCAGCCGCCCGATCGATCCAGTCGGAAGCCGCCGATCCAGTCGAGCCGGAACATCACCGCCGGACTGCCGCCGCTGACCACCGCCGCCGGCCAGCTCCAGCCCATCCAAGTCCGACCCAGTTCTGAATCTCGGACCAAAACACGAACATCAACTTATCTTCGAAAGCCGCCAAAATTACGCCTCCGGTTTCACGTCATCGCATCGAGTACCAACCTGTAGATCGAAGCACACCACAAATTCAGCATGTTCCTAATTTTATAATCGAGGTAATTATCTGACTTGTCCCTATTTCAATTCTCTCCTTTTGGGAATTTTTCTTTTGGGAACACGGGTCTTTGGGTTCTTTATCTCCCACGCTACTTTGCGGTGGATAAGACCGCGAGAGAAGTCGGTATCTCTACGTGTCGAAGAAAATTGTGCGACGGTCCTGGGGGAGTCACGGAATTGTTGAAAGTCGATACTTGTGGTTGTTGCATACACCACGTATCTGGGTGCAATCTGATATCGCCTTTTTTTGTCTACTTTACTAAAAAACAATTAAGGGAAGTAAATCGAGTAACGGTTATGTTACACGCTTTTAAAAGCATCGATTGTGACCGTTTACATTGTCACTGAAAATCCAACAAGACTAACTTCCTCTTGTTTATATCTTGTAGAAGGCACAAAGCTCCAATGTTCATCCGGAGTTTGACATCTTTGACCATGCTGGTAAGGAGTACCATAGGTGGGTCTCAAACGTTCGCTTGGCGTTCGTCAGTAAGAGATTTACCACCACCATCTTTCCATCTAACGAGCCTACCGCTCAAGAACCGAGCGAGGAAACCAAGGCTAATGCACTGATGTACTTGCGTAGACATATACATCCGTTGTTGAAAAAGTGTTATATGAATTTGCAAACCCCCAAAGAACTATGGGATACACTCGAACAACGATTTAATAATGTCCATAATCAGCGCTTCCCCGAATTGCAATTTCAGTGGGAGCAAATCTGATTTTTGGATTATGCGAATGTGGAGGCCTATAACCAAGCCATCCTTGATCTTCGCGCTGATCTTGGTTTTTGTGGTGTCAAGAAGTCTGATCAAGATTTGATCGAGAAGACTCTTAACACGTTTCCCGTGGGAGCAAGTGTGATTACTCATCAGCTGCGCGTTGCCTATGAGAAAGGGAGAATTAAAAATTTTAGTGACCTTATCTCCCACCTCGCGAAAAAAGAAAGGCACCATAAGATTATTCTCAATAGCAATGCGCGCAATGGTACGGCCGATTCGAAGTGAATCAAAGCACCACAGGAAGGCACCACGACAAAATAGAAAAGGCAACGCTACTCAGTTTTTACAAGCACCACGGGTGCATGACTCGATCAAGCGAGGGAAAAGACGAGGTCGTCGTTCCAATGTGTGGAAGAGGCAAGGTGGCTCGGCCACGAGACCTAGTGGAACCCAACCACGTGGACCGCCTCCTGCCGCCGGGAATGGAACCACTCCAAAGGAAGTCCGGAATTGCTATACTTGCGGATCGAAGAAGCATACTTACCGCAATTGCAAGGCGCCAAAGAACATCCAAACTTACTACAAGCACTATAAACAGTACTTGACTCAAGAGTCAAATTACATGGAGGAAGATAACGAGAATACGGAGGTGAACCATACTGAGATCCCGACTGAGATTCCTTCTCTCACCATTGCGGACAAAGACCAACATATAGATGTTGCCGACTTTGACTAGATCATTGTAATTTGACTAGTTTTACGCTTTGGTTATGTTTTGTCTTGTTTCTAGTTTTCGAGAACTACTTTGGATTTTCTATGAATGTAATAATGGCCATGATGAATAAAATTCTTTTAATTGCTGTGATTGTGCAAAAACGAATTTTATTTTTCCCTTCGAAAGCATGTTTGGTTTATCACAAAACAATTGCTCAGTAAATGAATTGCTTGGTTAAATTGATACATTGGTGGATTTCATCAAAACTTTTTATCAAGACTAGGCGCATCCTCCTTGGTGTTTGTTTATACCTTAAAAGTTCAAACGGAATCAGTGGTTTTTAAACAGCCTTAGCTGTACCGACATTCCTACTTTCTCTGCAAGTCTACCAAGTTGGAGTTACCGAAAGAATCATTAGTCGAAATATAAATCGAATACCAAGATGCATTATGAAGTATTTAAACGCTCCTATGTCCATATTACCATAGTATTGTATCAACAATAATGCCTTTGAAAAAGGCTTCAACCTTGCTCTATCACTCAACAATAGGGAAATACCAAAATAGCAACTTGAAACGAGCACTGAGATCTGAGTTTAATGATACAGAAAGTGCACGACCTACGGACAGAAAGATACGGAAGTCTAGTTTCCAGAACAACTGACCGTTCGTCCATAGCCTTCTTAACGAAGAAGTTATTGCTGTTTTAGTGAATAAAGGTCAAGCTGTGCGGAAATTATTTCCAGCGATTGTGCTAACTTTGATCCTAACCGACTTGGTCGAATTTCCCCAAACTCGAAGTTAATGAGTTTTCGCTATGTCTTTAATCACAAGACTAATCGAGTTTCATGTCTTATTGTAGATGTCTCATGGCGAAATTGAGTGCCTTGCTGATAGTGGAACAACCCACACTATTCTTCGGAATAGGCAATTATTCAAGGATATTGTGCCATATATATCCTCAATGACAACAATGATTGGTTCCTCCCAAGTAATTCAAGGGAGGGGACCTGCTCATTTCTTGCTACCTAATGATACACATATTAATATCACAAATGCTCTCTATGCCCCAAGAGCAAACCGAACCTTGCTAAGTTTTAGGGACATCCGTGCCAACGGTTATCACCTTGATACACATTGTGAGAATGGGACAGAATTTTTGTGTATTACTCTGGCAGAATGCAGAAGACGCCGCGTTCTCGAGAAACTAATGAGTCTAAGTAGTGGTTTATACCAGACTATAATAAGGGTTATTGAATCCTATGCTGTGAGTCACGAACTGTGTGATTCCGAAGCATACCAACTATGGCATGACCGACTCGGTCACCCTGGACGCGACATGATGATTCGCATTTTGAAAAACTCACATGGTCATCCGTTTTTCAAGTCCAGAAAACGATTGGAAGCACCACTCGATATCGGCATTGATGTGAGTGAGCTTGATACCGTATCACCGGGACTAAAGATCGCACGCCCTGATAATGTTGACGGTGCATCTCTTGTAAATCCCGAGGCTTCCGTGGCAATTTCTAATGCCCATAAATCGTTTTGTAAGGCCTGTTCACTAGCAAAGTTGATACCCTCTCCGTCCTTTGCTAAAGACTCAACACAAAACATTCGCTTCTTACAAAGAATTCAATGGGACATATGTGGACCTATTCAGCCAGAGTGCGGACCATTCAGATATTTTATGGTTCTGGTTGATGCATCGACGCGATGGTCACACGTCGCTCTGCTATCCACGAGAAACGCTGCATTTGCTAAACTCCTAGCACAAATCATCAAGTTACGGGCTAACCACCCCGACTTTCCAATCTCGTCATTAAGATTGGACAATGCTGGAGAGTTTACGTCAAAGTCTTTTGACGACTATTGCATGTCGATTGGGATTGAAGTTGAACATCCCGTCCCCCATGTTCATTCACAGAATGGCCTTGCCGAGGCTATGATTAAGCGGTTACAGCTTATCGCCCGAGCATCGGTATTGGGCACCAACTTGCCGATTTCTACCTGGGGTTATGCAATTTTGCATGCTGCTATACTTATCCGCTTTCGACCCACTGCCAATCAACCGTTTAGTGTGTACCAGTTGGTAACTGGATATGAGCCTGATATTTCACACTTACGCATTTTTGGTTGTGCAGTCTATGTGCCAATTACGCCTCCACAGCGTACTAAAATGGGTCCGCAAAGACGATTAGGTATATATGTTGGCTATGAATCGCCTAAAATTGTCCGCTATTTGGAACCTTTGACAGGAGATCTGCCATCGCAAGATTTGCAGATTGTCACTTTGATGAGACAAACTTCCCGTCGTTAGGGGGAGAGAGGAATCGAACGATTCTAGTTGAACGCCAGGAAATTGTCTGGTGTGATCCCTCCTTGCCTCATCAAGATCCCCGCACAGCTCAATCCGAGCTAGAAGTGCAACGTATTCTCGCCTTGAAAGTTGCGGATTCGATGCCCGGCTTTTCCGATCTGCGAAAGTGACAAGATCTACCATTCCCTGTGAATGTTCCCGCAAGGTTAGAAGTCCTGATTATAGGGCAAGGTTCGACGCCCAAAGGAATGATGCCTCGGCGTCAACCTTAGTGGTGGGGCCGGCCGCCGCTCTTATCCCTGCTCGAAAGAGGGGGAGGCCAGTGGGTAGAAAGGATACCGAACCTCGAAAGAGAAGAGGAACGGAGGCACAAAATCCTCTCGTCATCGACACATTGACTCCGTCACGCGAGATTATCTCTGACTACAGATATATCCTCGAATCAACAATGGAACAATCGACGGACGCGTCGGAAACTTTGTTGATGTCAGAAAATAAAGAAATCTCGATGCAATGTACGAGTGAATACATACTATTGGACAGGTCGTCCACGCTAGTCGATGATGCTTTTGTCTACTCCATCGCTCAAGAAATTATTGAAGACGACGACGCTGAGCCGCGCTCGGTTGCTGAATGTCAACAACGAGCCGAATGGCCGAAATGGAAAGATGCAATGCAGGCTGAATTAGACTCAATGGCTAAACGTGAGGTATTTGGCCGTATCGAGCCAATACCCGTGGGCGTTAAACCAGTTGGACATAAGTGGGTCTTTGTTCGTAAACGCAATGATAAGGATGAGGTCATGCGTTACAAAGCGAGACTAGTTGCCCAAGGCTTCTCGCAGCGCCCTGGCATTGACTATGAGGAGACGTATTCTCCCGTTATGGACATCATCACTTTCCGCTACTTAGTTTGTTTGGTAGTGTCCGAAAAACTGAACATGCAGCTTATGGATGTGGTTACAACATATCTTTATGGGGATCTAGATACGGATATTTATATGAAAGTCCCCGAAGGGATTTCATTGCCCAAATCAAGTAGCTCTAAACCACGGAGCGCTTACGCTATGAAATTGCGTCGTTCACTGTATGGGTTGAAACAATCCGGAAGGATGTGGTACAACCTCCTACGTGAATACTTGGTTGGGAAGGGATACGAGAACAGTGACATCTGTCCATGCATTTTCGTGAAGAAAATAGATACCGGATTCGTGATTGTAGCCATCTATGTAGATGACATGAATGTCATCGGTACCATAGATGAGGTCAATGAAACGGCCCGCTACCCTAAATCCGAATTCGAGATGAAAGACCTGTGGAGTACTCGATTCTGCTTGGGCTTAGAGCTAGAACATCGAGATGATGGCATATTCATTCATCAGTCTGCCTATGTCCACAAAATGCTCAGGCGATTTAGTATGGACAAGGCACATCCTCTTGCTACCTCCATGATTGGTCGAAGTCTGGAAATGAACAAGGATCCGTTTCGTCCCAAAGAGGAGGATGAAGAGGTCCTTGGAGCAGAAACACCGTACCTTAGCACAATCGGTGCGTTGTTGTATCTGGCTCAATGTATTTGTCCAGACATCGCATTCTCTGTGAATCTGTTAGGGAGATTTAGCTCCGCCCCCACGATAAGGCATTAGAATGGAGTAAAACACATATTTCGATACTTGAAAGGCTCCAGTGACCTTGGATTGTTCTTTCCCTACGCAAGAGAGAGCGATATTCCAAAAGGAATTATTGAGGTTAAGACGATGCATACCGACCGTCGATCTTCCTCTGATATTGCAGCTAAGCATGGTAGCTTGACTACCAGAAGTGCTAATGCGAGCAAGCTTACCCCTTATGCAGAGAATCCTAACGACACGTTAGTTGGATTTTCTGATGCCGGTTATCTCTCTGACCCACATAAAGGACATTCCCAAACTGATTATGTGTTCACCATTGGGAATACGGCGATATCTTGGCGATCTACCAAGCAGACCCTAGTTGCTACTTCCTCGAACCATGCAGAGATAATTGCATTGCACGAATCCGTAAGGGAGTGCATTTGGCTTCGGTCAGTCATAGACCATATACGAGGAACGTGTGGATTAGATCCCACTACAGCAATCCCTACTTGCATCTTTGAAGACAATGCGGCATGCATTGAGCAGATGAAGTTAGGTTTCATTAAGGGTGACAATACCAAGCATATTGCGCCGAAGTTCTTTTATAATCAGCAGCAGCAGAAATTGCTGAATATTGAAGTGAAACAAGTGAGTTCCGATGAGAATATCGTAGACTTGTTCACTAAGTCTCTGCCGAAATCTACATTTGAGAAACATGTGAGAAGCATCGGCATGTGTCGATTATCCGAGCTCAACTAATGATAGCTCGACGGAATGAGCCGTCATGTATACCTCAGAGGGAGTATACTTCACATGATTCTGTCATTTGTAGTTGGTGCGTTGTGCTCTTTTTCCTCACCAAGTCTTTGTTTTTCCCACGGGGTTTTATTTGACTTGGAAAGGTTTTTTACCGAGGCAACACCTTGTGCACCATGTTAGTATTAGTGTTCGACACAGGGGGAGTGTTCCGGGAAATCCTTCCCGTATTGGTGTCTTACCTAATACTGGTTGTAGGGGGATAGAGTTATGGAAGGTCCTAGACTCTTCCATAAGTAGTAGGATCCTGTTATATGTCTTACCTTAACTAGAAATCCTATGTATGGAAGGAATCTCTTTGTAATGCCTATATAAAGACCCCTCTATTCATTGTTATCAATAAAATTGATTTGCTGTCTTTTACTTTCTCCTCAAACAATGTAGAGTTTATCGAGGATTTACGGGCATAGAACTGTCAGTCGAGCATCTTCATTTCAAGTCAGACATCATCATTTATTCAGGTGGGAATTTTCACTATCACTTTAATTGCTTTAATTGGACTGCATATGTGATATTCAATTCATGTTTATAAATTGACGATGCACGTTGTAAATCAGGCTCACATGTATTTGTGTAAGAGGTTATCTTAAGATTCATGTTGTGTGGGGACACCTGCACAACCCAATATTCACATGCGTGCGCGATTCATGTTATATGTGGTATTGCGTGTATGTTTCATGCTGTTGCGGGAACACCTGCGCAACCTCAATATTCGTGTTATGCGTGCTCAATTCATGCTATATGTAATATTGTGAGTATGCATTGACGTTGAGGAAAAATGTGATAGATTATTCATGTTATGCTTTCCATGAGATTGTATATTATTGTGATCAGTGTGATTTCCACGAGCTGAAGGAAGCTCACCCCCACCTTTATTGATCCCACAGGTTAAACCGAGCCGGATAGACGAAGGAGCGAGCCGAGAGGGCATATGAACGAGAATTTATTACATGATGTTTTTCTTTATGTTAAATGTTTTGAAACTTATTTGGGGAAATGTTGACTAGATATTTATAATTTATGATTTATTTTCTTCCGCTGCAAATTTTTAGCTCGTATCTATGATGAACTGTTACCTTATTTAAAGGTATTAAATTTTATGTCAGTGTAGCGACTCGACTTTGTAGGTGAGAATTTTATATTCTCAAAAGAAATTATTTTTCGCCAAAATTACCCTTTTATTTATTTCCCCAATAATTACCCTAGAAAGTTGGGGCGTTACATAGTGGTATCAGAGCGGGTTTTACCTTTCTGTAGACTCGCAAAAATGTAAAAGTATCATATGCTCTCAGCTTCGCCACTTCGTCACTCTGTATGAGGTACCAAATTTCAGTCATTATTCATGCCTATATCATTTCATTTTATTTACATAATTATTTATGTATGTACGAACTGTTAGAATGGCCAAACCTAGGATGACGCCACGTAAGAAGGTCCTAGCTACTTTTGACTCGCGTCTTCTAGCACACAAAGACTGGTGGGACGATCCTAGTTTGCCAGAAAATGCACCACACTATGTCATTAATAGGCTGAGTAAGTGGCTGCAATCTGGGAAACAAGGTTCCGTCACGCGACAGCTAGGGCACCTGATGGAGAAGTTATCCAAAGACTGGAGTTGCTAAATCTTCCGGCTTTGGAAAAATTCCATCAAGAGATCGCTAGAAGAGCGAGAGGCCATAGATGATTTCCAGTTCGTCGCTGGACGCTTACTAGATTTATATGCTTGGGAGGCGATACCGGTTGCAAATTGGGATGCCGACTCTACGGACGAGGAAGATCCCGAAGAAGACCTTGAGGAGGATCCCGAAGAAGATCCATAAGAAGATCCAGAAGAAGTTCCCGATGAGAGCTCAAAGATAGATCTCGCCGCAAATATGAAGGATGTTTTGATGGCAGGCATCGAGTTTGAAGATGAAGTCACTTCGTGGATTGAGCCGCGACCCCCTATTCCCGTTGTAGAGATTATTAGCAGTGATGATGGGGAGTAGTTCGTGTAGACTCGATAACTAACAAGGTGAAGATAGAGATTAACGAACATAGCTTCTTAGCCAACTTGCACATAGTTGAACTTAGTGATTTTGATGTCATTTTGGGTATCGATTGGTTGGACAAGCATAGAGCTGTAGTTGAATGCTCCGAAAGGAGAGTAACTTTATGTCCGTCTATCGATGTCAAAACCGTATTCGAGGGCGTAAGAAACTCTAGTACCCCGAAGGTGATTTCAGCTATGAAAGCCGTGAAAATGTTGAAGAAGCGTTGTTTCAAAGGATTCTTGGTGAATGTGATGGGGAAAACAACTTCTGAGAAGACAGTAGCTGATGTACCTATCGTCAAGGAGTATCCAGATGTCTTTCCCGAAGACTTGCCCGGAGTTCCACCGAATCGTCAAGTTGAGTTCTCGATTGATTTAGTGCCAGGAGCGGCACCAATATCGAAGGCTCCCTATAGGATGGCGCCTAAGGAATTGCAAGAGCTGAAAGTACAACTCCAGGAACTGCCCGACTCTGGATTTATCCGACCGAGTGTTTCGCCATGGGGTGAGCCAGTACTATTCGTGAAGAAAAAGGACGGAAGTTTGAGGATGTGCATAGACTATCGTGAACTTAATCGACTCACGATAAAGAATAAATATCCATTTCCTATAATAGAGGACCTATTCGATCAACTTGGAGGATCGGGAGTATTCTCGAAAATAGATTTGAGATCCGGGTATCACCAAATGAGGATTAAGGATGATGATATCCCGAAGACCGTATTTCGAACTCGTTATGGACACTATGAGTTTATAGTGATGCCATTCGGTTTGACTAATGCTCCAGCGGTATTCATGGACCTCATGAACCGTGTATTTCAACCTTATTTTGACAAGTTTGTCATTGTGTTCATAGATGACATACTTGTATATTCAAAGACCAAGGTTGAACATGAACAGCATCTTAGAACAGTATTGGGAATACTGCGCAAGGAGAAGTTGTATGCGAAGTTCAACAAATGTGAATTCTGGCTTAACCGAGTTGCATTTTTGGTGTGGTCACTTCTAAACGAATCGAGGTTGACCCGATTAAAGTTGAAGCAGTCAATGATTGGAAAGTACCGAGTAATGCGAATGAAGTTTGCAGCTTCTTGGGATTAGCCGGTTGTTATCGAAGATTTATCGAGGGATTTTTGAAGATAGCTGCACCGATGACTAAATTGACTAAAAAGGGAGAAGTTTTCTTATGGAATGAGAAATGCGAAACGAGTTTCCAAGAACTTAAACGAAGATTGACTAATGCACCAGTTTTGACGATTCCCGATCCAACGAAAGAGTTCGTCATTTACAGTGATGCATCCAAGCAAGGTTTGGGATGTGTATTGATGCAAGAGGGCAAGGTAGTTGCCAATGCTTCGAGACAGTTGAAACCGCACGAGCTGAACTACCCTACTCATGATTTGAAATTAGCAGCGGTAGTTCATGCCTTGAAGATTTGGAGACATTACCTTTATGGAGGTAAGTGTGAAATCTATACAGACCACAAAAGTATGAAATATATTTTCGCACAAAAGGAATTGAATATGAGGCAACGCAGATGGCTTGAGTTGGTCAAAGACTACAATTGTACAATTCATTACCACCCTGGTAAAGCAAACGTAGTTGCTGATGCACTGAGCCGTAAGGCGAGAGGAGACCTACTTGTTTGTTAACCAAGGAGGAAAGCTTAGTCAAGGAATTTGCAAGTATGAACCTTGAGATGGCTACACCATCGAATCCAGTTGAGTCGTTATTAGCTAGTTTGGTGGTACAACCAACCTTAAGGGAACAAGTCAAAGAAGGTCAAGGACAAGATGACTTCTTGGTCAAGATGAAAGAACGTACTCTTTCAGGTGAGGATAAGGGATTCAGTGTGTCTGATGATGGCAGAATGTACTATGAAGGGAGGATCTGTGTGCCCAATGTTGTCAAGTTGAGAGAAGCGATATTGAATGAGGCACATAGTACTCCATATACAGCACACCCTGGGAGTACAAAGATGTATCAAGACCTTAAGGGGACATTTTGGTGGGAAGGTTTGAAAAGAGATGTGGCAGACTTTGTCCTAAAGTGTATAGTTTGTCAACAAGTGAAGGCAGAACACCAACGACCCTTTGGATTACTTAAATCACTTCATATTCGAGAATGGAAATGGGAACACATTAGGATGGACTTTGTGGTAGGTTTGCCTCGAACGGAAAGAGGAAACCACGCTATTTGGGTTGTTGTCGACCGACTCACAAAGTCAGCTCATTTTATCCCAGTTAAGATGAACTTTCGAATAGATCAGTATGCTCAACTTTATATCAGGGAGATTATTAAATTACATGGAGTGCCAGTCTCTATACTATCCGACAGGGATACTCGTTTCACATCGCGTTTTTAGGAGAGTTTGCAAGAAGCCTTGGGAACGCATTTAAATTATAGTACGGCTTATCATCCTCAGACTGATGGTCAGGCCGAGAGGAACATCCAAATCCTTGAGGATATGTTACGAGAATGTGTGCTGTGGGAAATAATTGGGAACGACTGTTGTCTTTGGTAGAATTCGCTTACAACAATAGTTACCAGTCAACAATCGGTATGGCACCGTATGAAGCCTTATATGGTAGGAAGTGTCGATCACCACTGTATTGGGATGAGGTAGGTGAAAGGAGAATTTTTGGTCGTGAGATGATCGAACAGACAGTTGGTTTGGTGGATAAGATTCGTGAGAGGATCAAGATAGCACAGGATCGTCAGAAGTCTTACGCCGATAAGCGTAGGAAAGATCTCAAATTCTGTGTTGGCAATAAGGTATTCCTAAAGTATCTCCTACCAAGGGAATTGTTCGTTTTGTTCCAAGGAGCAAGTTGAGACCGAGATACATTGGACCGTTCGAAATTCTCGAACGAATTGGAGAGTTAGCTTACCACTTGGCTTTACCGCCAGAACTTTCGGCTGTGCACAATGTCTTCCACGTATTATTGTTGAGGAAGTATGTGCACGATCCCAGCCACGTCATCAACTATACCGCCGTGGAGATGAACAAAGATCTTACCTATGAAGAACAACCAGAACTGATTCTCGACCGATCAGTCCAGCAGTTAAGAAACAAAGAGAAGGTGTTTGTCAAGATCCAATGGCGTAACCACAGTAAAGATGAAGCCACTTGGGAGCGCGAGGAAGACCTTCAAGTTCGTTATCCGAATTTCTTCAATCGAGGTATGTCATTTATTTTCGAGGACGAAAATTTTTCTAAGAGGGATAGGATGTAATACCCGTTATTTTCATAATGTAATATTATTATTTATAATAATATTATAATGTATTTCATTTAGAGGATCATGAACATTTATTTCGACGTATCACAAGTCCTAGCCTGAATCATTTTCTCAAATATATATTTAAGTGTTCATTATTTATTTTATAATAGTATTATTAATTATTCAAGTATAATACTAACATTATTATTATTATTAATATTATTATTATTGTTATTAATATTATTAATGCTGTTTTATTAAGTATTAATATTATTATTATTATTATCTTTATTATTTTCAGATTTTTATTTTCAGCATTACCAATTAATTGTTATTCTACATTTATTATTATTAGTATTATACTATTTATACTTTAACCATGAGTTATAACTTAACCAAACTATAATTTAATTTAATTAACCACACATTATAAATTAACCAACCATGGTTAAACCAAACTAACCATAATTAAGAACACTTCCTTATAAATACAAAATTCTACAGTGCATAAATCCATTAAAGAAATACATCGTTCATCATCCATCTATCAAAAGAAAAAAAAAATACAATACAATACAGAAAATTTACGATACAAGAGGAAGGAGAAGAAAACTATATTTGCAACCCAGAGGAAAACTAAGGATCCGATCTATAGAGGTGCAAGTATTTTTCCTTCTGCAAACTAAGGAGCAGAGAACAAGAGGACCCGATCAAATTCGTCGTCTGATCAATCTCCAGTCGAGTTTCATCCGATTTTTCCATTCAATCTTAGGAGGTAAACTGTAAAACTCAGCCTTCTCCATTTGATTTTGAACTTTATCCTCCTTTTTCTCGATTGAGAATTTATCTACAATCAATACTAATATCAATACCAATATCAAGTATGGTCTGCAAAAGAAATTTTATCCCTCCCCGTGAGATTCTTCAAGCAACAACAAAAACACTGTAAACCCAAACCTAAACCTAGTACATCAAATCAATCACTTTAACTCTCAGAAGAACCTCAATTCAAGCATAAACCCGATTTTAATTCAACTACATTAAGACAATTTTTTTTTCAGTCATAGATTGAACTTAACAACCCTTACCAATCGGACCGAAATCGAGAATTACCTCTGGATCCACCTACACTCGCCATCCTCAGACAAAGACCGAGACGTCCTGAACCCATATCACCATCAATTTTTGGAGAACTCACCTCTCAGATCAGTCAAGGCCTAATTACAGAAAAAAAAAGCTGCTCAGCTTATAATCCCCCAAGCCGAACTAGATGATTGGACCCAACTTCAGCAAACCCAGATTTCTGCTCGCTCCTTATTTCTCACTGGAATCCCCGGCTGCCCCGTACATCGATATTGTTGCCGCAATAAGCCATCTGATTCTCAACTTGGACCCAATCTGTAGATTTTAGACCAAAATCCATCAAATCCCGTTGAACAACAATCAGGTTTAAATTCATCAACCGAAATATCACATCCAGCCCGACCCGAATTAGAAATCATAATATATTAACTAGAGGCCTCACCTTCGTTTCGCCGGAATCACCTGCCCTTTTCAGACGCGAGCCTTCACCTCGGCCATGGCTCGGAGTCCCGCGGCTGGTTAATCTAAGCTCGGTCGAGCCGGAACGTATGTGTGTGTGTCAGACCTTGAGTGTGTGTGTGTGTGTGATGTTCTGCGATTTATTTTCGGCCGAGATGAAGATTTGGAGAGAATAGTCGGTAGGAAGAGAAAATTTGTAGAGAGAGCGAGAGAGAGAGAGAGAGAGAGTCGTTGGGTGCAAAAATGAAACGAGGAAGAAGCATCTGTTGGCGGAGAGGATGGAAAGTGTATTTATACCCGCTATAATTTAGGGTTTTTCATTTAAGTCCTCTCATTTTCCGGCAGTCTTCAATTTAGCCCTATACAGTTTTAATTAACTCGTTTTTAACCCAGTCAGCTTTTCAATTCTTACAATTTGACCCCAATCAGCTTTTCAGCTCATTCAGTTTCAGCCCCAAGTTCCTAATTCGTGCATACTTAATCCAATCAACTTTTCAATAATTAAGATTCAGTCCTAATTTGACCAAGACATTAAAATGTTGACTCTCAATATTAATAGTTAATCTGAATTTATGCATATATATATATTTTAATTTCAGTCATTATATCGTAATATTTTATAATGATTAAATTATTATTATATATAGACTTTATCGAGGATTTACAGGCTTAGTACTGTGAGTTGAGCATCTTCATTTCAAGTCAGACATCATTATTTATTCAGGTGGAAATTTTCACTATCACTTTAATTGCTTTAATTGGACTGCATATGTGATATTCAATTCATGTTTATAAATTGACGATGCATGTTGTAAATCAGGCTCACCTGTATTCGTGTAAGAGGTTATCTTAAGATTCATGTTGTGTGGGGACACCTGCACAACCCAATATTCACATGCGTGCTCGATTCATGTTATATGTGTTATTGCGTGTATGTTTCATACTATTGCGGGGACACCTGCGCAACCTCAATATTCGTGGTATGCGTGCTAAATTCATGATATACGTAATATTGTGAGTATGTATCATGTTGTTGCGGGGGAACCTGCGCAACCTCAATATTCGTGTTATGCGTGCTCGATTCATGCTATACGTAATATTGTGAGTATGCATTGACGTTGAGGAAAAATGTGATAGATTATTCATGTTATGCTTTCCATGAGATTGTATATTATTGTGATCAATGTGATTTCCACGAGCTGAATGAAGCTCACTCCCACCTTTATTGATCCCGCAGGTTAAACCGAGCCGGATAGACGAAGGAGCGAGCCGAGAGGGCATATGAACGAGAATTTATTACATGATGTTTTTTTATGTCAAATGTTTTGAAACTTATTTGGGGAAATGTTGACTAGATATTTATAATTTATGATTTATTTTCTTCCGCCGCAAATTTTTATCTCGTATCTATGATGAAATGTTACCTTATTTAAAGGTATTAAATTTTATGTCAGTGTAGTGACTCGACTTTGTAGGTGAGAATTTTATATTCTCAAAAGAAATTATTTTTCGCCAAAATTACCCTTTTATTTATTTCCCCAATAATTACCCTAGAAAGTCGGCGTTACAAATTCAAACCATCACGAATTCATAATCACAACACGAAAATACTGCACTGTCTGCTTACTTAGCGCACGTTATACACATAATGTAGCATGCACTAAGTTGCTCCCGTTAGCATGCGCTAGCCAGTAAGCTTAGCGTGTACTAATGCTGTACAGTTGCATGCATTCCAAGCATCGACTAGCACCTTGCGACTACGAATCCGAATGAAAAGGAAATCATACTCCAAGATTAACAACAACCTTTCCAAATTCATCTCATCACCATACTCGAAATCATATTCGTATTCTTATACGAATATTATATCAAAAAACATACTTAGTTCTAGATATGAATATCCCATATTCATATCCAAAACACCATCTGTAATATCCGCATTTTTCCTTTCTCTTGATATTCTCATTTTGGTGTATCTTTGTTTTTGTCAACTCGCTTGTAACCGTATTGACATTTTGAGGATAATTAATATTGGACTTTTGTCGTTCGAGCTTGTTTCGGACTCGTTTTACTCGATTCGGTGTTTTATATTATTTTCGTCGCTATTTCGTGTATTCTCATAAATCGTCGTTCGGAACCGCCATTTCGGGGTTGCCGAGGATCCATCTCACGTTATTATGCGTATTGTGAGCTTTTGTTTGATGTTTCGACCATGTATCATACATTTCAGATGCTTTGGGCCATTTTGTAATTTCCCAAAGTTTTGGGATAATTACGTTTGTTGTTGTTTTTCCGAACCTTTGGGTAGTCGGGAATATGTTTTCCTTCAAAACTTAAGTTCGTCGCCTCAAATCCTTTACGTTCGTACCATCGTGAGTCGTTCACCGATGCTTTTCGATTTTTTTTCAGTTCCTTCCTTGCCAGTAGTTGTGGCCTGTACTCCCTAGAAAGGAGCATTACATACGTAATGCATGTTGTTGTTACGTACGTAACGGTGTGTGTAAAATAGTACAGTCAATTCTGCAGTTTTCGTTACGTACGTAACCATGGGATAGCTTACGTACGTTAAAAAGCGAACGTACGTTAGCTACCTGTGGCTAACGTACGTAACTCGGCCTGGGTTTATAAACCCAGGAGTTGACTGATTTCGGCCATTTTCACTTCTCCTCCTCCCCATCCAACTCCTAGGCGATTTTCTTGGCACTTCCGGCGATTTGAAGCTTTGTAACTCCGAGCCATCATCTTCTTCGAGTTTTTGGAGTGTATTATCAACATCTAACCGTGTTCTTCGTCATTAATTCGAGGTAAACTCCTAAAACCTTGTTTTTGGGTAAATTGGGGGTTTTCACATTTTTGTCCGATTCGTTCCGTATGATAGATTAATTCATGATGAATATGATTAATCTTGTTGGTATTATTGGTTTTCCTACGGATTCATGGTATATTTTGTGGTATTTTTGTAATCGAGAGGGTTTGGTTGTGGTCCCCCCTCGCTGTTGTTTTTATACGAATATACATGAATAGAAGGCAGGTTTTCGGGTGTATTCCAATTCCGTATTTGTTTAGGATTGGTTGTGATTGTGTTCTTCGAATTGTTAGGTTCGTGATTGTCGGTTCCTAGCATTCGTCGGTGTTTTTCCTTCCGTTCGTTGCGTCGTCAATTATTCAAGGCAAGTATTTTTGGAAACCTTTATGCTTAACATGTAATGGTAATGTATATTGTGTGTGCTTTGCTCATCTCGGGAGGGTTCGACGGGATCACGAAGGGAATCCAATGGTTTAGCCCTGGATTCACGAGTTTGTTTCGCTAGCCAGCTCGGGAGGGTCCTTTGAGGCCTCGGGTGGGATTTGTGGCTTCGTCCCAGTCCTAGGCGAATTGTTTGACTGTTTGTTTCCGGAAAAGACATGTCTGGTTTTGGTTTTTGAAATGAATTTGGTGCATTATACTATGAAATGTGTAAGCGAATGGTTTGCCTTGATGACTTGTACTAGCGTAATTGCAAACCCCTCTGGGGACCCGTTGTAGGGAAATTCTTGTTATGGATTTCAGGTTATGATCATCCGGACGAGCGAGCGCTGGGACAGTACGAGGATGCTGGCCAGGGTCGTTGACATGTACATTTAAGTCCTTTTATCTCCGTTGTTACATTCGATATGGTTGTTGTCTGCTTTTTAAACTTGTAGATTGTACTCGCGAGTACTTAGGCTTTTCTCTTCGGATTATGATTTGTATTCGTTGAAGTTATTTATGTTTATCATTGTTGATTATTCCGCCGGTTGTACCGGGCGTGTTATTTGATTTTCATCTGGATGATGTGTGTTTTTACTGTGGTATTTTGTGTTTAGCCTGGTGGGTCCCATATAGGGGTCCACGGCACTGTAATATACCTGGAATATCTCGGGAGTGTTACAGAAAATGGTATCAGAGCCAGGTTTATAGATACCTAAGCTTGTCGGTTATTTGGGTCTAGTTGTGTTTTGTTTTTCACATTGTCACGCCGCTGCCAGCATCTCGGTACTTCCAGTGCTCGTAAGTTTTCCTTACTCGCTTCTTTGTTTTCTCGTAACGTAATTCCATTTCTTGAATTGTGGATGTTTTTCGTCTTTTACTTATCATCGAGTTGCTTTTTCTATCTCTTAACACCAGTAAGGATGCTGGGAGAGGCCGTGGCCGTGGTCGTGGTCGTGGATGCGACCGGGGACGTGGGACAGCCGGTGGGGTGGCCACGTCGCATTCTTCAAGAGCCGGCAGCACCGGTAACCAACATAGCCATGCTTCTTCTCAAGATGGCGCCGACCTCGGTGTTGCGGCTGTTATGCAACATATGGTGAACCAAATGGCCGCAATAGCCCAGGCAGTTCAGAATATGGCCCATGCTGCTCGAGACGGAGCTGATCGTTGGCTTCAGGATGTCATCAAGATGCATCCTCCTCAGTTTACGGGAGCCTCAGACCCGATTGTCTGGGAAGGATGGATCAAGGAGATATCCAAGGTCTTCGTCGCCACCAACTGTCCTGAGGACCGCAAGGTCCCTATTGCCAGAGAATCATAGCTTTTATTATTAAACTTTAATCGAATGTAAAACTCTAAAGTCCAAACATGTAGATCGAGTCTGTTGTCCGTTAGACTTCGTTAAGATCGATCGACCGCTAAACTTAGTTGTTTCCGATGAAAGGTGGAGCAGCGGACTGAAGCATAAGGAAGAGTCGACACTACGCCATAGATGGCTTTCTACAACACTTAGAGGGGGTGTTACCTTCTTGGATGTTACCATAGCTATGAAATTTTGGACCTACCACAACGTTCGGATTATGGTGTTACCAAATCTTGAAATATATGTTACTCTAGCTATAAAAGGTGTAACTCTCAGTAACACCATGAGATGTGTTACCTTAGAGTATTAATAAACAAAACTTTGAATTTTATATAAAACTAATGATTTAATAAATTTTTAACTTTAAAAATAATTAATTTTAATAAAACGTTGAATCTATTTTTATAAAAAATTATTCTATCAAATAATGAATTATATATATTTTTTATAAATAATAAAATATTTTTAATAAATTTAAATTGAAAAAGTTTTAAAATAAAGTAGTATTTGAAAAATTAATAAATTTTGATTTAAATAATTAAAAAAATTATTAAAAAAAAATAAAAGCTTGTAATAACTATGAATAATTACAAAATAATTAAAATAACAAATTTAATGTCTGCATATAATAACAAATTTTAATAAAAATAATGTCGAGTCGCTACGCTGACTAAAATAAATGCCCATTAAGTAAGGCAACGACATGACATAGATAAGAGGTAATAATTACGGCGAAAATAAATTTATAATTTAATATTTCTAATCAAGATTTCCTCAAATTTTACAACATGTATCCTAAATTTAAAACGTAAATAGAATATCACATAGCAGTCCAATTAAAGCAATTAAAGTGATAGTGAAAATTCGCACCTGAATAAAATGATGCTACTTAAAGTGATAGTGAAATTGAAGGAATTATAAACCTGATTGGGCGTTAATTGTAATAATTAAAAGATGTATGGGATGAAATTGAATAAATGTAGAAATAAGAGACTTAATTGATCTTTTCACAAAACTCTGGGTATATAAACCCTATCATCGATCGGCCGCCGTCACTCCTCACTTCTCACTTCCCTATCTCTCGCAAATGAGAAAATGAGGAATTGAGCATCTAGATTCAATCGTCTTTTGTTTTATTCAGGTGCCAATTCCTTTGAGCCTTCAGTTAAACAACTTTTAGTTATTAAATTTGACGGCATGCACTACTACAAAAAAAGCAAAGAGACCCTTAATAAAAGACCCGTTGGTCAAGATAACAGGTCTCTTTAAACTAAGAGACCTAATATTAAAAATAACAGGTCTCTAAGGTGTCAAATAGACTCACTATTTTTTTGTAAGTAAAATAAGAGATCCGATGTTTGACTTAACAAGTCTCTAATGTGTATCTATAAGAGATCCGTTGTCTGATTTAACGGGTCTCTATTGTGTAAAAGTGAAAAAGAGACCCGTTTTCTGAGTCAACGGGTCTCTTAACCTTCAAGCACACAACATGAAAAAATCTCGCCCTCTCCCCTTCTCTCTATTCTTCGCCCGCCGCCCCTCTTGTCCTACCTACCTCTCTTCTTCCTCTTTCATCTTGTAAATTACATACACATACTACCCACTGTCGGCGGGCAATGATAACGGCAATAGGTGGTAGTCGATGAGTAGATAAGCAACATATGGGGTTAGATTGCTGATATTTCTGGCGAGACGCGACGGTCGCAGCGACCAGATGAGACGACGCCACCGTGCACCGAATGATTCTCGATCCGTCGGAGGACTAGCTCACTATGTCTTCAGTTTGTGCAATCAAAATTTCTGACTGATTTCATCTGGCAACTCCACAGGTTTCCAACCGTAATAGGTCGGGCTTAAACTCGGTTGAATCAGTAATATTTGGTTTCTACTGGTCGGCTCAATCTGGTTCAGACAATTAATCATCTTCGAATCTTCGGTGAACACGGTAGGCCAATGGTGAGAGCTCGTCGTCTGGTCATGGATTCTGGATAATCCGAGTTCGGACTGCACTCACAACAAGAACCTGGTTTGAAGTGTTATTTATATGAATATTGTGTGTTTGATCTTGAGTTGGTGTCATTTCAGATTTTCTCATTTCTGGAATTGCCACAATAATAATTTGTAATTCTATGGTTTTTAGAATCATGTTCAAAGTAGATGACAGATTATATAAAGTACAGAAATCAAAACTTCCTCAGAAGATCCTGCCAGTGATAGGTTTTTATGTAAAATTATGTGAATCAAATAAGCCTTGTTGCATGGAATGTGGATTCGAGATTTCTATAATAGAGAGTGTTTAGTTGGAAATGGAATTATTCTATGTTTGAAGTGTATTTTACTTCCTTCGTCTATGTTTGTATTTATCCTGGTTTCTTTGTGAATTCTTGTGAGTGTTGATCATACATACTTGCAAGTTTCTTAAGGGACTTCTTGCATGTCATAGGTTTGACAGTTGCCTTAGATTGGTACAACCACTGCAGCCGGGGAATGGTCCTATGACAACATGTAGGAAGTAAGACCAGGATTCGTTTTTGTTGCATAAAGACTTGGTTATAATTGAAAGATTTCTTATGGATATTTTTTCCTCCTTATGCTTGTTTTGCTTTGAGTGAGGCTAGATATGTATTTAAGACTGTTAGAGTATATTAAAGTACTGATATGTAGTTGAGTGCTTACTTCGTTCTTTTTTCTGCTGCGTTATATAATGTTTTGAGGTCCTTTTTCTAATTTTTGTTCAGATGATATTCCTAAGCCATCCAAGGGCTATTGTAGGTCTAGCTAGGAAACAATTGGAATTTAGGACATAGTTGTGAGGAAGTTGTATAGCATGAATGGATTTATATGATTGTCACTTGATATGCTTGCAGATCTCAGAAAAATGCAACTTCCACTATCTTAGGCAGATGCCAATTGAGAGTTCTTGGAGAGATGACAATTGAGATTGGCGGAACTACTTCTCAAGTCCAAACTGCTCATCAAGATTCAGGTAATCCTCACATTGCTTATCTAAATCCATCATCATTATTATTATTATTAGTAGTATTAGTATTATTATTTTATTATGTCAAGTTTTTACAAATTGAAATGTATGTTTCTCAGCTTTGCTTTATCTTGAGCTGATGCATTATTGTCTGCTGTTGAGTCACTAACTTGTACATAACTAGTTGAGTGATTTGAGTGTCTATTTGTGAATGGAGCTTCATTCTGGACAGATTTTTCCGTTATCCATGTAGCCACACTTTTAATTTGATGACCAATTATCCCATGCCGAATCATTGATGGATAGCTATAATTGGAGGGTAGCCCAAGGACAGGTCCAAATTCCGGGCCAGGTTAGAGTGATAATCAAATTAAATTCTAATATTGCATGCACTGTCATACATATCTGAATCTCCAAAAGTGAATATCTGCAAATAAGATTAGGTTTTGTATTTATTATCTGTAGCAACTTTATGATAGTATTCCTAAAGAACATTTTGCGAACTGACGTGTAGGAGAAGGTTGAAAATTTAAATAATTTCTGCTCTTTCTCTAATCTCTTCATCTTGGCCAGATGGGGTTGTGACTGAGCAGCATTTCTCGACTTACTCATATCATGCTTTTTCTTTCGAAATCTTTACTCCATCGAGTATATGGGTGCAGACGGTTCATTCAGGTGCAGATCTTGAGTCGGCCGCTGCAATTTGCATGGGCTACATGCGCAGTAATTATGTTCGGGCCATTCTTTAGCAACTTGCTTTTGTCTCATTGTAGTCATCTAAGTGGTCATTAATACTCAACAGGGAGAAGGTTTCATGGTTGGAGTGCAGATAAATCCAGTGTCTGGCTTGCCATCAGGATTTCCGATAATGCATATTCTCTAATATTGAAGTGACCTTTGAATAAGACAATCAGCAACATTTTCTAATTCTTTATGATTGTGAAAACAGGAACTACTTCAATTTTTTTTTTCACACATTGAAGATAAAAATGTGGAAGCCCTTCTTGAGGTATGTCAATTTTTTCTGGAAGATTTGTTTTTTCTTCCTCTACCGACCACATAGTTTGATAATTAATTGAAGCATTTAAAATCTGTTTCTTTGTTTTCGTAAAATGTTCTTACTTTCAGGGATTGCTAGAGGCTCGTGAGGAGCTTCGGCCATTGCTTTCCCAGCCGAATGACCGTCTTAAGGATCTTAAAGGCATTCTTTATGCATTTATTTTAGATTCTTACTGCAAAAAATATATGTTTTTCTTCTAAATTCTAAAATGTTTTACTTGTTAGGTCATTGCTGACAGTAGTAGGTGATCTTAAAAAAATATTCTGAAGATTTCCTTGGAAAGCTGAATGAAGAGTAGTGTGCTTGGATTTTAAACCTAGAGAAATAGGGAGGTACGTGTTCTTTTTATGTACTTTAGTTTATTCTTGAAAAGTATCAGAATTCGATAAATGATCCTTCAAATTTGGTCAAAATAAATAAACTTGGCAAATTATTTCTGTTTTAGAACAACTAGTTTGGAGACCTTATTTTTCTGGATGCCTATTTGTAAGCTTAGTAACCATTACTAATTATTGATTATTCTTTCTCGTTTCATTCTGCAGCTCTCTCGTTCAAAGAAGGTGAAGTTTGTGAATGGACACCAACTCAAGCAAATTGGCTAATCCTTGGCTAATTGAAAGTGTTCCACAGAGTGGTTTCTTAGAGTCTTTTTGTATATTAGTCTTAGACGTCCACTGATGTAATTGGTTAAAAATGACCAAGTTATTTTCTTCTAGTATTTGTATATATGTAGTTGGTGAAGTAGTTGGTTGGCTTGTGATTGGATATAGTTGTTTTTTTATGATGAGATTATGTAGTTGGATGATGTAGTTGGTTTCTGTGAATTGGTTTGTTGGTTTTTTAATGGGAAATATTAAATTTAAAATTTACATTTTTATTTTGTCAAAATGAAGGTGTTACTTTAGATACTATATATATGTTGCAAATGTCTTTTATTGGTAACACCTGTAACACCTAGTGTGTTGCAATTGGTAATATAGGTGTTGCAATAGACTAAAAATTGCTGCACATTTGTGGTCCCACCTATGAGCCCCACAAAGTAGGCCCCACTATCAGGCCCAAGAAAAGTGGGTCCCACATATGGGCCCCACCAACTGACCTCACTAAGTGGGTCCCATCGGTGGGCCCGACAATGGGCCCCACATGTGGAACCCACTAAATTGGCTATATATTTTACAAAATCATAAAGTCTATTGCAACACGAATATGATGTTGCTGTAGGGTCCTTAGTATGTTGCTGTAGGGTCCTTAGGTAACAAATAATCCTATGTTAGCTTAGGATGATCCACATGTTGCCTTTGAGTCCAAAGGCTACTGCTCACATAGCAACTTAGCTAAAATGTTACCTTTGCCCATTTTGGGTCTGTGGCAACAGAAAATTGGGTCTAAGGTAACACAGTTATGTGGTTGCCGAAGGCCATTTATGGCGTAGTGCGAGAATCGTTTTTGCTTGCGTTTATTTCTTGTCCATGTGGGCTTTCTATACGAAAATGATTATGTGGGCTTTCTATACGAAAATGATTATGTGGGCTTTCTATATGAAAATGATTTCAGCTTTACTCTATTTTGATGAAATATTTTACAAGCAAATTATGATTTTAAACGATTATGATGCATAAAAACATTTATGTGGATTCTTATGAACCTATCACTGTTGGCTTGCCAACCTATGAAAGGATCGGATCCTAAGCTAGACAAAGGTTGTTGGCCAGGGTTAGTGTACACAATACTCGGGATTGTGAGCTCTCTTCAGAGTGGCCGATCTCGGGGAGTAACGTTCGCGGGAGGTGGCCACCTTCCCCGACGTAAATTATGGATATGGTGAATCTGATGATATATGCTATGAAATGAAATAATTTAGTAAACATGGGCCTTTTCCTAAAATCCCCATGTGTTACTGCTTATATGCATGATGGCAAATACGAAAGCATGTTTTATGTTTTGGCAATATGTTCACGGAGTACATTGTACTCAGCCCTGTATATGTCTTAAAATGTGCAGGCTGAGCAAGGGATGTGATGGAGGGTGTTGAGTGGAAGTCTTTTGTTTACGATCAATGTTAAGCCCCGGTAACATATCTTCATATATGTAACCAACCATGTTTTTCCGCTGCAAGCACTCTTTATGATTTTACTTTCTAAGTTATGTTGATTGTAATATGCTATGAAGCCTTTTTCTAAACTTCAAGGCTAATATTATAACTATGTATCCTACTTTGGATTCTAAGTCATTCCCCCGGGATTGACTCCCCTTCATGATGCCTTGATAGGTTATTCATGGAAATTCACCCCTATTTCTTATGAAACGTATGTCTCCCCCTTTCTTCCCCGCTTCTTAATTCCTACCCCGGGTCATCCCATGGCTGAGCCGTCCTTAGGGATAAGGGGCCGTGACAATGTCATTAACTGGATGCGGATCATAGTTGAGGCTGGTATTACAGAAAATTGGATGGAGGTAAATTTTTTTCTTAATTTTAGCAAGTCGGACTAATCATATATTTTTTTTGTCTATTTTTATACTGAATATTATTTCTATAAATTATATGATAGATATTTAGCGATACTCAAGCACTTCCTAAAGAGTGCATTAAAGAAATTTGAACGCAATGGGCGAAATATTTTCTTACCAAATTTGTTTAAATTTTTAGATAACATACAGATTCTTGTTATTCTCGAATTGGTAAGTTCATGAAGTTAAAGCTTTAGGGACTTTTGTAAGGACGCATATTTTTATTTTGTAGTTAGTTGATAATGCATGTTGTGAAGAGTTGAGATTTAGTTACAAGATGTATGTCTTTGCGTCATAGTTGATAATACATTCGCTGCTTCAAAACTGTGTTGTGATTGGTTTTCATTTAAGATATTGATGATTGAAGTGTTTGAGAACAGAAATATGTTGGTGTAGATTTGGCCCATTTGGTTGTGCTGGTTGATATGACACCTTTGGCTGTGCTGGTTTGAAAAAATAACAACAGTTCACATCGGTTCATTAAGCAAACCATGTTAAATTATGGGAGCAATTCACATTGGTTTTAAAACCCATTAATGTGAATAACAACTTTTAACATCAGTTAAAAACGATGTGAATAACAAATTTTAATATCGGTTTTAAAACCAATGTGAATAACAAATTTTAACATTGGATTAAAACTAATGTGAATAACCACTTTTAGCATCGGTTTTAAAACCGATGTGAATTTTTTGCATCGGTGGATACGACATTGATTTTACAACCAATGTGAATCGTACAAAATAATCAATATGAAATCCTATTTTCGATGTGAAACGTTTTATAGATTCATCAGATAAATTTTGAAATCGAACAGTAGAACAAATGTCAAGAAATTCCTTGACATGCATATACGGATCTTCTCTTTTCAAACCGTGAAACGATGGAAGAAGTTGTCTTACTGATAGTTTAATGAGGTGCATTAACCGTAGGCAACACTATGCAAGAAGTAGAATTAGCAATTATGGGAGAAAAATATTCCATTAAAGTTTTCTCTTTTACAACTTGATTATTCGAATTTTCGATTTCTTCCATTTTTTGTATTGACTTTGTTTGATGAACTTCAATTTTAGTTAAAGAAAATCTTCTTCTCGTTAATCGATCTTTATTATTTCGATGCCAAACTTGTATTCACCGATTTTTAATTCTTGCTTAGCTTGGCATACAAACCAAATAATGATAGTCGATCGAATTTTCAGATCGTTGGAGGCGTCACAACGGTCGCATTTAAAACCCAGCTATCATCAGCATATACAACAGAAGCCTTTTTGCCAAAATCCAGTCGGTTCTCAAAATCAGTTTGTACAAGATTGATATTTAGCTTTTCTCTATTCAAATCGAACAAAGTAGTGAGCGAAAAATACCAATCCCTTGTTAAATCTTTTAAAGGATTCTATTATTTTAATTATTTTTAGAATGTTTTTTTTATTATTATTACTAATAATTATGATAATCATTATTATTAATAATTTTTTTGAGGATGTAACTTATTGTAAAGAAATAAACCTACTAATTGATCTAATAATTTTATAACGAGTAATATTGCAACAAACTAAATGTCTTAAAATACTGTAAATATAAAATAATAACTAAAATCACAATCTAAATTTACAACTACAAGATTCTATTTAGACTAAATACAAGACATAAATTATTTTGAAATTTTCAGAATTTTTGGATTTGTTTCTTTTTTTATATTTTTATATTTTCAGTTTATATATATTTTTATATTTTTAGTTTATATATATATATTTGCTTTTATAATTTTATTATATTTAAAGAATAATAATATTAAGCAGATATTGTTTTACCGGAATTTTTTTTTCAGATTTTTTTAAGAAAAATAAAAAATACAAGCTTTTTATTTTATTTAAGCAAAAAATAATAGAAAAAACAGTTTTTTACCAATTTTCTTTTTGGATATTTTTATTTTTATATTTTCTGGTTTTAAATATTTATTTTCTAGTATTCGGCCCTTTTTATTAAAACTTTCAATTTTATATTAAATAAAAAATAGGTTTCTGTTTTTAGATAAAAAAAATTCAAAGTTCAGAAATAGAACTAACAAATTTTATTATAATATTCCAGATTTTTTAAATTAAACCTTAATCTATTTTTTTTCAGATTGTTAGTTTTTTTTTTAAAAATAAATAGTTTTTTAGAAATAAAAGATTCCAATTTTTTAATTTTTATATTCTAATTTTTTTAAAAAATATCTAAAGTCCAAATTTGTTTTATTTTCCCAAATTTTTTTACATAAACAAAATTAAGTTCCGATTTTTCTTTTACTTTTCCAGATTTTTTTAGATTTTATTATACTTTTAGACCTTTATATATTTTTTTTTATTATTTTATTACTTTTACAAAAATGAACATTAGTTTTTCATTATTATTTATTATTTTTTATTATTACAATTTTTTATTATTTTTCAGATTTTTTATGAGTATAAAAAGAAAAAAAATTATACAACTAACTATTATTTAAATTAACACAATCTAAAATGAATATTAAAAAGACAAATAATAACAATAAAAAAAAGCAGTAAGATAAAAAACTAGCAGAAGAATTTAACTAACTTGGTGACGACAGTCTTGTTGTACTTCATTTGCGCCTTCCCGGCAACGACGCCAAAAACTTGTTGTCTTTAAAGACTAATACTCGCAAGCGCATGATTCGTTCGATGTAGATATGCGGTGCAAGATCAATTCCACTGGTAGAACTATGATGGTGAAGTAAAAGAAATTCCATCGTATTAAATCAAATTATATTAAATTCAACCTAGTCCTAAATAATTTGATTGTTGAATGGTTGTAATAATTCCATTAAATAACTGTAACTTTTAAGTGAATTTTAGATAAATAAATTTTTAAATAATTTACTAGGGTTTAGAATCCATCAATATCTATTTATTATTTATTTTATATATTAGTTCCAAGAAATTTAGGGAATAGATTTGAAATCAGTCTCATTATTTCCCTATAGATTTAACAATAAGTACAAAATTATTATGTAAATATAAATTTCCTTCGCTTGATAATTGTAGCTTCTAAGCATTATATGTATCCGATTTAATAAAAAACAAATAATCAATAAAATTAACTAATACCAGTAATCACAAAGCAATGCGGAATTTATAACTATCAAAAACACCTGATATTATTGATGAAATAATATTCTACTGTTGAATCGAATATCATAATTGTGGAAAACATATAATTCGAATTATTATATATATTAATAATAAAATAGACATGTTTTCATCATAACCCAGTAAAAGAAAATTTATAAATAACACAAAGAAATAAATATTTTATAATATTATTTTTCAAATGTAATTTTACTCCCCTTACAAATGTAATTTTTCTATTTCTCTACAATATAATCTCCCTATAGTTTCTTCTCTCCTCCCCCATCACTCTACACTCTCATCCCCTATTTATAACACTTCGAGGTGCTGATGTCATGGATCACATCAGCTGATAGTTGACTTGACTCTGTAATCCCGTGTTGACACGTGGCACGATATGGCCCGCCTTTTTAGTTGTCCTTCGAACGGCCATAACTTCATCATTCGAACTCGGATCCGGATGATTTTTTTTAAAGTTCATGTCGATGAGGGAAAAAAATGTGGCCAGTCATGACTATGTTTAAATTCTGAAAAAATATCGCCCTTGAACCAATTGATATATCTTGTCCCGGTTGGTTAACCTAATTAATTATCCAAAAGTTACACAAAAGTTATAGAAATTCTACCAAAGTTAAATAATAGAAATATACGATAAAAGATTATAAATCATCACACAAAATACACAAATATATATAAAATACTACTAAAAATTTACCAAATAGTTGAAATGTCACAACTTTGTTCTGATAATCAATAGTAGCATGATATTTTGACAACCAATACACGCCCAAAATTATGTCATAATCATTTATGTCTAACAAAACTAGATCAGCATAAAGTTCTCGACCTCCTATCGGGATACAAACATGCTCATAAAATCTTATTAGTCTGTCTTGAATCTACAGAAGGAATCACTACATTACACCACACCTCAAGTTCATCGGGTATTCTATTCAACTTCCTCACATATTCAAGGATGTAAATGAATGCGTTGCTCCAGAATCAAACAATGTAAATGTTTAAATACAAATAATGGATAAGTTACCTGTAATGACAGACGGGTGTAGGTCACAAGACGTCATGTATATGTCTAGAGGGGGGGTGAATAGACTTACAAAATATTTTCCAAATAACTATTTGATAAACACAACTGTAGTAAATGCAGCTAAGGTTACTCGACTGAAATGAATGCAGTTAACCTTTGTCAGCAGTAAAATGATTTTGTGGAATGACAACTGACTTTGAATGCAACAATTAATATGAATGCAACAGTTAGGTATGGTGTTAAAAACAGTAAATCATACAACATTTTATAGTGGTTCCAGAGGTGGGGTAATGCTCTACTTGTAATATCTGGAATTTTTTCTACTATTGTTTAATATTATTTTATCCGAGTTATGTTGTACATCGTGGAATCTGTACAGTATGGTTAAAATAATTGACGGACTGAGACATCTATATTGGTATAATTACTGCATTTGGTTGACCGTTGTATTTGAAGATATTGTGTGTCGGGCGTAACATATGAGAATATTGTTGGAAGGAGTATTTGTATTCAGTTGCCGTATGTTCGTATTCTATATGTTGAGACGTTGGACAAGAATAGCTGAAAATGGATAAGTATAGCCTGATTAGCGCACGCTAATATTCAAGCTTAGCGCATGCTATCGTGCAGGTTTAGCGCACGCTAAAGGTAAAGGATAACGCACGCTAGTGCAGAACAGATCAGAGGGAATCTACGTGTGGACCCGGCTATTTTCGGCGCATGTGCCGACAAGGTCAACGGATGTTTGTTATGAAGGATTAGCGCACGCTAAGCATAGGCTTAACGCACACTAATTGTAGCTCGGACAAAAGGGAATCTTATCCTTGTCAGATGCTTTTGGCGTGTCGACCCGTCTTTGGAGCATACAGACAAATGATTTACTTCTGTATTGGTATATTTGGGTATCGAAGATACATTATGGTATAGACGAAGATATGAATTATCTATCGTCTGTCACATTCTGGACCGTCGAATATTAAGGATAATGGTTGGTGATGGTTTAGACATTGAGATCGCTCTTGAAGGACTCGGGGCAAGTACTCTAATCATTTTTGTCATTTGTGTCGATCATGTTGTGATACATTCGTGTATTGTTGTTGTCATGCATTTGTGCATTGTTATTGTCGTGTATTGTGTACTATTGTTTTTTGCAGTTGTGCATTGTTGTCATATGTCCACCATGCGTTGGTCCGACGGTATCAACATGGGATATCTATAGCTGTGTGTGCTGGATCGTTCGACAGGTAATTCCACCATGCGTTGGTCCGACGGGATCATCATTGGAATCTATAACTGTGTGCGCTGGATCATTGGATTACCATGTGTGTTGTTATTGTGCATATGTATATCATGGGTTTGCCATAAGTATACATTGTTGTCATTGATGTGAGCATATTGACGTTGTCATATGAGTATGCATTTGTAGGTCTTGTGTTTCTTCACTCGTAGCGTACGCTAATCTTCGTAGATAACGTACGTTAAGCTCTCTTCTTAGCGTACGTTATCACGTAATTGCATATGAAAATTTACATGTTGATATTATCATGCACATGGATACGAATACGAGAAAGGTCATACTTCGATTATTGATATCGCAAATCGAATAATACAGGGGTCAATACAGATGAAATACTTAACAATTAATCCGGATATTACATACCCTCCTTCTAAAAAGGAGTTTCGTCTCGAAACTCAAGACGAAAATAATTCTGGGTATCTGGATTTCATGCTATACTCCGTCTCCCAAGTGGCTTCTTCCACTCCGTGGCACGGCCACTTAACCTTAACCAAAGTGGTCGGTTTATTTCTCAATTATTTGACTCGACTTTCGAGTATCTTGATCGGTCTCTCTTCAAATGTACCATCCTTAGCGACTTCAATCTCGCCGAAATCAATCACATGACTGGGATCTGGTATATACTTCCGTAACTGGGATACGTGGAACACGTTATGAACATGTCTCAGCGACGGCGGTAATGCCAACTTGTATGCTAACTCTGCAACTCTTTCAAGAATCTCGAACGGTCCGATATATCTCAGACTCAGCTTTCCCTTTTTCCCAAAACAAAAAATTCCCCGAGTAGGAGAAACTTTTAAAAGCACGTGATCTCTAATACTGAACTCTAACGGGTGACGGAGTACGTCTGCATAAGATTTCTATCGAATCTGGGCAGTCAACAGTCTTCCGCGAATCAAGGCTATCTTCTATCGTGTCTGTACGATCAATTCTTGTTCTGTCCCGATCAAGTCTGATGAATCATCCCAACATAGGGGCGATCTGCATCTCCTCCCGTATAATGCGTCAAATGGTGCCATATTAATGGAAGCATGCCAACTATTGTTGTAGGTGAATTCAATCAATGGTAGATGAACTTCCCAATCAGTCGACCAATCTAAGGCACAAGCCCTCAGCATGTCTTCCAATGTTTGAATAGTCCTCTCGGTCTGTTCGTCTGTCTGCAGATGATAAGCGGTGCTGAAGTTCAATTCAGTTCCCAAGGCCTTATGAACTTCTTTCCAAAAATGAGACAAAAAATAACCGTCTCGGTCATAAATAATGGTTTTCAGCGTACCATGCAATCGGACTATCTCTGCAATAAATACTCGTGCCAACTTCTCTAGTCCCCAAGTGTTCTTTATGCCCAGATAATGAGCCTATTTGGTTAAACGGTCAACTATCACTCAAATCATGTTCATTCATGTTCTGGACCTCATCATAATAGTGATAACATCTATCGATGTGTCCTCCCACTTCCATTCATGAATCGGGAGCGGCTTCAGCATTCCGGCAGGTTGTTGATGCTCGATCTTAACCTGCTGGAAAATCAAACATTTTGAGACGTAATTTGCTACGTCTTTCTTCATGTTGCCCCACCAGAAATTCTGCTTCAGATCCTTATACATCTTACTGGTGCCTGGGTGGATAGAATAAGGCATACTGTGAGCTCCCTTCATGATTGTCTGCTTCAAGACATCGACAGCGGGAACACAAAGTCAGCTCTGGAATCTCAAAACTCCATCATCATGAATTACGAATCCTGGGGCCTTTCCTTTGCTCACTTCATCGCGTAACCGAATCATCAGAGGATCATCTAATTGCTTAGATTTAATTTCTTTGGTTAATGGTGAAGTTAATTCTATGACACACAGTTGTCCCTGGCCTCTTTGCAACCATACTTCAATTCCTTCACGAATCAATTTTCATTGAATGCTGGTCTGGGAGGTGAGAGTCTCCAGCATTCGAATAGAAACAGGCTTTCGGATTAGTGCACCGGCCACCACATTTGCTTTACCTGAATGATAAAGAATCTCCAAGTCATAGTCCTTAATCAATTCCAGCCATCTCCTCTGCCGCATGTTCAACTCTTTCTGACTGAAGATGTATTTGACACTCTTATGATCCGTGAAGATCTGATAGTGAGTCCCGTACAAATAATTTCTCCAAATTTTCAAGGCAAAAACCACAGCTGCCAGCTCCAAATCGTGCATAGGATAATTTACTTCATAGGACTTCAACTGTCGTGATGCATAGGCGATCACCTTCTCATTTTGCATCAGTACACAACCGAGACCTTGGTTTGAAGCGTCACTGTAAACTATGAATCCTCCAGTTCCCTGTGGGAGTGCTAAAATCGGTGCCGTCGTCAATCTCTTCTTCAATTCATCAAAGCTGGATTGGCACATCTCGTTCCACTCAAACTTTTGGGTTTTCTGCAGTAATCAAGTAAGTGGGCGGGTAATTTTGGAAAACCCTTCCACGAACCGACGATAATACCCATCAAGTCCTAAGAAACTCCTGATTTCCTTGACATTCTTGGGAGACTTCCAATTCATAACTGCTTCGGTTTTCTGTGGATCTACTCGGACTCCTTCTGCTGATCGTGACCGAGGAACATCACTTCCTTTATCCAGAATTCGCACTTAGAAAGTTTGGCGTACAATTGCTCGCTTCTCAAAATATCTAAAATGATCTGCAAATGTTGTGCATGTTCTTCCGGTCTCTTGGAATAAACCAGAATGTCATCAATAAACATAACCACGAACTTGTCCAAATATTCTATGAACACTCGATTCATCAACTGCATAACACGGCAAGTGCATTAGTGATACCAAATGGCATCACTACAATCTCATAATGTCCGTAGCGAGTTCTAAATGCTGACTTCAGAACATCAGATTCCCTAATCCTCAACTGATGATATCCCGATCTCAGATCGACCTTAGAAAATACTGTTGCTCCTTGCAACTGTCCAAACAAATCATCAATCCATGGTAGCGGATACTTGTTTTTGATCGTCATCTTGTTCAGTTCTCGATATTCAATACATAATCAAAGCGATCCATCTTTCCCGCGGACAAAAAGAACTGGTGCACCCCAGGGCGAAATGCTTGGCTGGATATAGCCTTTGTCCAGTAACTCTTCCAGTTGCTTCTTTACTTCGTACATCTCAGTAGGTACCATACGATACGGCGCCTTAGAGATTGGTGTAGCTCCTGGTTCCAGCTTGATGGTGAATTCTACATCTCGTCCTGGAGGTAGTCCAGGTAATTCGTCAGGAAACACATCCAGAAATTTGTTCATAACAGGAATGGATGAAAGTTCTACTTTTCCGTCTTCCTTCTTCATTTCGTAACACCAGTATCCAGTACAGCCCTGTTTTAGCACTTTGACAGCTTTCATCGCTTTGATCATCTTTCCTGAGCTTCCTGGTCTCCATCCCTCGAACAATATTTCGGAACCATCTTTAGCTATCATCGAGATATTCCTCTTCCGGTAGTTTACAATAGCTCCATATTGATTAAGCCAATCATCTCCGAGTATCAGGTCGTCTCCTTGCATTTCTATCACAATCAGATTTGAGCTATGGGAAAATCTCTAGTTTCTAAGTTTTCCACAATTCTCTCTCCACTCAGTAAACCCACAAAATAAGGCTCACAATTATGAAAACCAGAAATGTTCAAATGATTTACACAAGAAAAAGATATAAAAGAATGTGTAGCCCCTGTATCGAATAAAATGCTAACTGGTTATGCAAGAATCTGAACGGTACCTGATGCGACAGCAGCATCATGATCGTTTGCCCTCCTCATTACATACAGGCATGGGGGAATGGATCCGGCACTTGATGTCCCCTTTCAGTCGAACTGTCCTATGCCTCGTCCTCGACCGAAATTTTGGGGTAGATGAACACTCTGCTGCGTCTGCTGAATACTTACTTCCTTCTGAGCCAGTTGTGAAGTACGAGTTCCATTAAACATAGTGGAATCTTTGCAAAACACCGTACGATGACCCTCCTATCCGCAATCGTAACATGTCACGGAAGTACTGAAACAATCACGCCAAAGGTGGCCTGGCCGACCACAATTAAAATAGTTATTGACCACGTTTCTCGGTGTTGATACTGATCTGAAGTTCTTTATACTCTTGGATGGATGCGGAGGTTTCTTGAATGAATGATATGATGTCTGGGCCTTGCGGGGCCCACTGCTCTTGTGCTCTGTGAAACTACCAGAGACTTTCTGCTTCTTATATTCTACAAACTTTTCCATCGCTGCCACTTTGATTTCATACGCCAATGCTTTATCCTGATATTGACGGAGAGTGGTACATTCGAAACCAGACATGTACCTCTGAATATCTGGTTTCATTCTCATATCAAAATGGATCATCATTGCCGCATCTGTTCTGACCAGATGTCGAACAAACGCCAACTGCTAGTAAAACGTCTTAATCTCTTGAGATACTGGCACATCTGAAGGTTGCGCAGAGAAAAATTCCTGAACTCTGGCTTCCCTCACAGGACGGGTACAGTACTGAGCTTCCATCATCAATTTAAATTCCTCCCAGTCGGCATCATGATATATAGGTCGGATGGCGTCCCACCACTCCGATGCTTCCCCTATCAAAAAGTACTGAGCAATAGAGGCTCTCCGGTCGTCTGGGCAATTAATCCCAGCAAAAATTTTCTCCAGTTCCTTTAACCAATGATCCCACGTCGGTGTCTCAGAAAAGCCATCGAATTTGGGTGGTTGCATCTTCGCCACCTCCTGCAGCCATCGGTCGCCTCAATTTCCTAAGTCTGGGATGCCTTGCTGTCTCTCTCCCTATTGCAACCCGACTACCACCTGTATTCGGTCCACAACTTGAGAAAACTGCATCATCTGGTTGACCACCTGATGAAGGATGTCTAGAACACTAGGTTCTGGTTCATTGTTAATATATTCTTGTGGCTTGCCTGAGCTGTGGCTGGCCTGATTAGAAGGTGAAGCTTCTTTTTCAGCATTCATACATCTGCGTCCGCGACCGCGACCACGTCCACATCCTCCTCTCAACATACTGTAAGCATAAATACTCAATATACAGGAAACAATATCGTTCTAATGTTCAAGTATAAAGAGGGATAACATGTAAAGGATGAGATAGAGTTTAGGAACTTACAAACACCGCTCGCACGAAGACGTAGGCAGTACAGTGATGTTATCCACGGCTGATTATTTCATTTGCATATACGACCCTTAATTTTACTCAACAGCCAAGATATCCGTAATCTTAGCTCTGATACCATATTCTGTAACACCCCCGATATATTCAGGAATATTAGAGCGCCATAAATCCTTTACGTAAGAATTTACAAGGCTGATGAATGAAAAGACAATAACAAATATCCACCAAATGAAAGTAACTGAAATAAAATACAATGGTTCTGAAACAGTACTGAAAAATACAAACATCCAACGAAGAACATTAATACATAGCCAAATCCAACATCATAAAAGACAATGTACTCGAGTACTTATTACAAACAACACAAGCATCTGACAAATAAATCCGGCCGGAACATCACTCTGCACCCTCGTCGTCATGCAGCTCCAGTGGTTGTTTTCCTGCTCTCCTGGATTCTGAACATAAATAAATGTTCACTCCCGAAGGGGTTAGCAGAACGATGCTAGTACAAGTACGATAATTATACAACAAGGATTTAATCATCAAATCCTTATATAAGAACGTCAATATTATCAATCATATTCACGAAAATCGTCGGTGCGAATATGACGGTGGCCAACATCTTGTTCCCCGATAATTGTTGATGATTGGGAATGATGGTCACCCCGAGATGGTTAAAATGTGATATGTGGCTAAGGGATTGAATGTATAATGCACGTTATAGTATATGCATACCGTACGCTAAAATTTAAGTATTACGTACGTAAACGTGGATAGCTTATGTACGTAACGATTGAGTTGGTCGCCCGACCAGAATCTTCCTTTTGACGCGGATTGAGCTACTTTTGGCGGGCTAGAAGACAAACGAGTCAACTCCTCATAGCGTGCGCTATCCGCCAAGCTTAGCGTACGCTACAGTCTGGAGCCTTATGTACGTAATACCGACTTATGTACGTAAAAGCTGGGCACATTTCAGTCAGTGACCTCTGGACGGGCTTTACGCACGTTAGCATCAGAACATTACGTACATAACGACCTTTACGTACTTAAGGTCTAAAGCATTAACGTACATTAGCGAGATCCAGTGTTATAAAATGACACTTCCCCTTTTCATTTTCTCGACCTCAACCCTGCAAGAAAACACTATTGGAGCATTTCCCAGCCTTATACTCGGTTCTTAGCCTCTCATACACTTGAAGTAACACAGAGGAGGTGATTTCTTGAGCTCTGGTGAAGATTATCCAAGTCATTCAAGCCACTCTTCGTTCCTCCTCGTAATTCTTGTTGATTCGTCATCTCTCTTCATTATTCTTCATCTACTAAGGTAAGCCTATCAATCCTAGGAGTAATCTCTTCAATGTTGTTGATTATTACTTGTTGGAATACGGGTACTTGGGTAGATTTTGCTAAATCTCGTAGACAATCTAAACGAACGAACTTGTAGTAATCGGGATTATCATTGTTCGTATATTTCGTTTTCATATTACTCGTTGTAACAATCACATGCAAGAAGTTCCATTTCAATTTACATCGGGATTCTATAAACTCGGCGAATCAATTGTACGAGAATTTCGTAGGAATCCATCACCGTTTGATAAACTAGTCGTAACCCACTCTTGCCACATGATTATCAACGTTAAATTAACTAGGGGAATTAATTCAATAGTATTAATGTCATTGAGAATCAAATGCGGAAATCATTGTTTAAAATGGTAATCCACCGATTGAAGTTCTCGGAATAGAGAATTGAATTAGAAGTTATGGGATTCAATTATGTTATAGTCGTTTGTTGCTAACCGAATGATGATTGGGATAATCTTGTTGAATAAATCGATGTAGCTAACGTTAACTGTAGAATTGAACGACATAGTGATACGTAATGATTTTGATCTTAGAAGCACGATACTAGTGTTGGCAATTAAGACTACGTTAGAAACCCGATTAGGGAAGGGATGGGAAACTAGTTCTATTCATCACGAACCGTACTAGGTATTAATCGGATATTACGTGACTAGGTTAAGCTCGATCGGGTATGTAAGATCCCAGTTATCATAAGGCAACTACCATCGGATCGAAGGCAAGTGAAATCTTGCTCGAGAAATGTTAATATTATTGAAATGTTCGTATTCATGAATGTGCCATTGTTTATGAAATGCCGACAGTTGTCTTTCTCTAAGAATTTGTTATAAATGGGACGATGTGTTGGGGATAAAACTTGTATGGTACCCGTATGGAAATGTGTTAGGGGATAAGACTTTGGGCACCTATGTTCCGGGGTATTCCCGTGTGGATACTTTCGCGACCCTTGGTTGCGACCTTGGGGTTTATGTGATAAAAAGAGCTAGACAATGTTGGTCGTGTGGTGATGCAACCATGGTTATTTGAATTATGTTTCTTCTTAAAACCTTTTGGCTCATGATATGTAACCATGGACTTATTGTTTTATTGCAATTTCTTTAAAATGTCTATTTCCTAAACCAGCCTTGTGGATCCCGCATGGGATTCACGGTACTGTAATACCTCGGGAGATTTTGGGGGTGTTACATCATACTCATCTCAAACTCTCCTTGCATAAGATTTGAGAATTTCTCACACATCTCTGGATTGGTTGAGCCAAATATGATATCATCCACATATATTGGAACTAATAATATGTGGTCTTCATGCTCCACTCTAAATAAGGTCTTGTCCACCTTTCCTTTGCTGAAACCATTCTTCTCAAGAAATACAGATAATGTTTCATACCATGATCTTAGTGCCTGCTTAAGTCCATATAGAGCTTTTAGAAGCTTTTAGACTTTCTCTCCTTTGACAAATCCAGGGGGTTGCTCCACATAGACTTCTTCTTCTAGAATTCCATTTAGAAAGGCACTCTTCATATCCATTTGGTAGACTTCAAAATTCTTGTATACTGCATATGCAAGGAATAGTCTGATGGCTTCTAATCTTCCAACAGGTGCATAAATTTCATCAAAATCTATTCCTTCACATTGTGCATAGCCTTTAGCAACAAGTCTGGATTTATTCCTAACAACAGCTCCATCTTCATCGCATTTGTTCTTGTACACCCATTTGGTCCTAATAATCTTCTTGTGATCTGGTCTGTCTGTTAGTTCCCATACATTATTCCTTTCCATCTGGTTAAGCTCTTCTTCCATTGCATTGATCCAAGAGTAATCTTCCAAGGCTTGTTATGTAGTCTTGGGTTCTATTTGAGACATAAAGCATGAAAACATTGCCATTCCTGCTGGTAGAGTAGACTGCCTGGTCTTGATTCCATCAGTTAGGTTTCCAATAATTTGCTCAATGGGGTGATATCTAAGCCAATTAGGAATGTCTTCTTCAGGGTCTGTTCCCCTATAGAGATGCTCTGGTGGACTCCTTCTCTTTATGCTTCAGCTTGGTTCTAGTCTCCTTGGTCTGCCACTGGATCATCTACTGTCTTGTCATTTGTAGGTGGGGGTCCTATCTGATCTGTAGATGGGTCTTTATCAGCAACTGGATCAGATAGGTTTTGAGGTCCTATCTGATCTGCAGTTGGGTCTTCAGGCTGGTCTGCAGGTGAGTCCACCATTCGTGTATCATGGATGATGACTTCTTCTAGGGTTGCAGATTTGAGTTTATTCTCAATTAATTCCACCTGTTTCCTGTACTCAGCAGTAGATTCATCAAATACCACATGAGGTGTTTCCTCCACAACTAAGGTTCTTTTGTTAAAGACTCTGTATGCCTTGCTTCTTTGTGAATATCCCATAAAGAGATCATCATCAGTTTTAGCATCAAAGGCATTTAGTTGGATTTTACCTTTGTTGTGGATGAAACACTTACAACCAAAAATATGAAAATAAGCAACTGTAGGTGTTCTGCCATTCCAAACCTCATAGGGAGTTTTGCCATGTCTCCCTACTATCATACTCCTATTTTGAGTGTGGCATGATGTGTTGACAGCTTCAGCCCAAAACCTCTTGGGCAGGTCTGCTTCTGCAATCATGGACCTGGCTGCTTCCTTCAAGGTTCTGTTTATTCTTTCGGAAACACCATTATGCTGTGGAGTCTTGGCTGCAGAGAGCTCGTGCTGGATCCCATTCTGATCACTGCACTCAGTGATTGCTCTGTTGAGATATTATCCTCCCCTATTTGATCTGATCTTGATGATTGAGAGAGATTTCTCATTCCGGATCCTTCTCAGCAGCTCAGGTAGTTTTGTCAAGGTTTCACTCTACTTATATAGAAAGACAATCCATGTGTACCTTGAGTAGTCATCTACTACTACTACTAGAGCATGCTTTCTGCCACTTAGGGTCCTTGGCTTGATAGGGCTGAAAAGATTCATGTGAAGTAGATTTAAGATCCTTGTTGTGAGAGTGGTAGGTTGAACTGGCTTGAATGATGCTCTGGTCTGTTTCCCTTTCTGACATGCATCACAGAGAGCTTCCTTTCTGAAAACTTCTTCTGGAAGTCCTCTGACCAGCTTCTAAGAGCTAATCTTGTTGATGGCTTTGAAGTTTAGGTGACATAGTCTCTTGTGCCACAGCCATCCATTTTCTGCTATTGTCTTGGATAGAAAGCAGGTGTTGGGAGTTCATGTTTTCCAATCTATAATATATACATTCTCCTTCTGAATCCTTGTAGCTTCACTTCTCCAGATAGAATATCTATCACCATACATTTCCAAATGGTGAAAACTACTAGATTCTTCTCATCACAAAACTGACTTATGCTCAACAGGTTGTACTTGAGCCCTTTGACATAATGGACTTTTGATATAGTGATGTTTCCTCTGTGCAGCTCTCCAAAGCCTTTAGTCTGACCTCTAGAGCTATCTCCAAAGGTTACGTCTGGACCTATTTCTTTGATATAATTTGACAGCACATTCTTTTTCCCGGTCACACTACTACAAAAACCAGCAAAGAGATCCAGACTAAAAGACCCATTGATAAAGATAACGGGTCTCTTTAATATAATAGACCTGCTATTATAAACAACAGGTCTCTTATATTAAAAGAGACCCGTTGTTTTTTATTGATGGGTCTCTAATATGTAAAAAATAAGAGACCAGTTACTTTTGTTGACGGGTCTCTAAAGTGTAAAAACATAAGAGACTTGTTGTTTAGCCCAAGCGGTCTCTTCTTTTCTTCTTCAGATTAGGGCTAACACTTAGGCAAATAGACGAAGTACTCTATCTCTCCATCTCTCTCTAGAACTCCCCGTAATCGATCCCTTGGCGGCGATCTTTGCCACTGCGGTCTTCTTCCTTTTAATCGATCCCTTTGCGGACATCTCTCAATTTCTTTTATCTCAATACTCATCAGCATGGTCTTCTTCCTTTAAGCGGCAGCAAGAAAACCCTTCTTTTGCAAGAGGTTGCTATTATCCCCTCGGAGCGCCTCCGCAACAACATCGCCTGGTTCTCGGCCCATTTGATGAAGCGTATAGAAAGAGGACTCGTTCGAGGCATCTCCATCTTGCTCCTTCTTTTTACCCGATCTCCCACCTTCTTTCTCCCCTTCTTCGGCTTTTCCATCTTCGCCTGAGTTTCGCCGCGACCGCCATCTTCTGGAGCTTCGCCGCCGCCATCTTCTGGAGCTTCGCCGTCATGGTATGTTTTTTTTTTTTTTTTTGTTTCCCTATTTTCATATTTGCTTCAGTTTCTTTATTATAATCTGACTGAATGAATTTATGTGATTGAATGAGTTAACAAGTTAACAATTCTCGTCCTATTTGTTCTCATATTTTTTGATTGAATGTGACATACGCTATAGTTCTCATATTTTTTGAGCAGCCTGCAACCCCCATCTTGAATCATTCCGATTGAACGAATTTTGAATCATTAAAAGTTGAATCATTTTGAATCGTTCAACTAGCATTAAAGGTTAAACGAATTTTCAACCTTTGTTGCCAAGGTCTATAGAATGATTTACCATGTTGATTTTAGTATTAATACACAGAAAAGATCTTATGGACGCTGTTGTCCAAAGAGAAAGTTGATGAACGATCAAAATTTATGGAGCTTGCGACAATGACGAAAGGATACAGTGGAAGTGATTTCAAGGTTTGTTTGTACTGCTTTTGGTTTTAATTAGAATTGATTGCTTTACATTGTTTTTTACCAAAAAAAATCGGCAAGTAGAACTTTTACATAACTTCTGTAAAGATAGATGCTAAAAGATAGAGTAAACACTATACTCATAATAACTAGCTAGTTTACTTGTTTATATTATTCTGACTTGTTCCTTTCACATGTTGTTTAAACCAGGAAAAGAAGCATATTACTGAGGTCGGAGACAATTCAGATAAGAAAGATAAGAAAGAAAGGGTAATCACTATCGGACCATTGAATACGGAAGATTTTTAGGAAGCAAAAAATCTGGTAAAAAGGCTTGTTCTTTTTTCTTTTTCTGATTATGCAGCCATATACACATTTAAAGTAAAATATGGAGGAAATATGGAGGAAATTTGGCGATGTAGATTATCTTCTGATTAACATGTTTGTGGTTGAGGCACTTGCTGATGCTGGCGCCAAGGTTAGAGAAATCATGGAAAATGAATCTTGCACCAATTATCCTGTTGAGCTAGAGTTTGTTCGGGCTGTTGTCAAAGAGAGGTATGTGTATAAGACGGATACTGAGTCGGAAGAGAAAGGTGATTTTTAAGCAGCTTTCCTCGTGTGCAGGCTTGCTTCCTGTTGTTGCAAAAGCTTGTTCAACTTTCCTTTGAATAGTTTATGTTGATCTTGGCCAATATGGGTTGGATTTTAACGTAATTTTCCTGCTGGATTGCTTGCTTTGGTATGTTTATATTCAATGAAACACTCGCTACTGCATGTGTTTTTTATTTATTTTATGGTGCTTGAATTTTGGGAGCAGGCATATTGTGCAAGGAAGTTTAGTTTTGTTTACTGTATGTTGTGCTTGACTATTCCATTTGCAATTTGCTGTTTGCACAGGTTCGCTTGCATCTTCTATAATTTGTAAATAATGAAGTGCTTCTTTAAAAGGCCTCCTGAAACTCACAGCATTGGCTTCTATAAATTTTTTATTTCCACCAGGTCTGAAACATACTTCAATTCATTCAGAAGCTAAAGTTATGACATTCTCCTGCTGATAATTTAATTCAGCTGTCAATTAGTTCCTGGATGCTCATGTTAGAGCCTTATTCTATTACAGACTTTTGCAGTACGATACTAGTATAGCTGAGACCCCCACAGTCCAAGGCAAGCAGTCTCATAATCTCAGTCTTCGCTGAAACATAGTTGTGACATCAAAGTTCGGATATGGTATTTGACGAATTCAGTAGTCTCTGTTATTTATTACAAGGATTACAAAATCTCCTGGCATTATGAACTTTCCTACTTTCACAGGAAAGTAGGCAAGAAGCATCTTGGCCGGAGAAGGATCACCCAAATTCAACTCTTTGTAGATTGACAAGGGCATGATAATGACACTAGAACCAAGTTCACAAAGACGACCATAAGTAGATGAACCAAAACAAGCGGTGATGACTTCATACTGGATATTTTTCTTGAACCAAAACAAGACCACAAACTTTACTACCCCTCCGTCTCAGTCGAAGTGCAACATTTAAAGTAAAATTTGTGTATTTTACATCATATTTTCAACTTGACATGATAAAGTAATATTAATGTTAATATATGTTGATTTACCATGTTGATTTAAACGAATCTTCGTGTATGTGGAACTTTCTGCTTATTTTGAATTTTCTTGTTGCAGTCTAAACTTGAAAATCTGGCATTTATGCACACAAATCCTCCTATAAGGAGTGGTCTCACCTTCCAAAAGAACTCCTAGATGAATTATATGATTCTATCACGGTAAGCAAACATACTCATCTTTATATTTTAGGAAAAAAAATGCATAGAGCTCGGGGTTAAGAGTTTCAGCTCTTGGTTGATTTATTGTTGGTCTGCCCGTCTTACTTTTTTTTACAAATGTTGACATTTGTTGACTTTTATTTGTCTTCTTTGAGCTGCTGTGTTTGTCTGATGTTGTGGCAGTGGTCTGTACTGATTGTTGTATAGGGTGGCTTTTGGCATTGTGATCTATATCTGTTGTCTCTTTTTTTGTTACAATTTGTTGCAGTTTGTGTGCTGCATGTTCATTGGTTTGCTACTGCTGTAGTGCTGCCCTAATTCAGATGTTATGCATATATAACTAATGATTTTGTGTCAATGCAGAGGGGATTTTATGTTATTGAGAATCGTAAACGTTGGATACTTTCAAAAGCTGCAAAGCGATGGAAAGCTTTCAAGACTAGATTATTGATAAGTTGGTGTGAATGATTATTGATAAGTTTGTGTTTTCACCGGCATAAGTTTCGGTTCCAATTATTGATAAGATGGTGTGAATGATTAGATTTTAGAACTTTTTCTGTTATGTTTTTTGAAGTTACGATGTAAATCTTTTACATTTATGGAAATTACAATTAATGTAAAGCATTTGCGTTTTGAGCATTACTTGTGGGAAATATATTTTTTTGTAATAATATAGATTATTATGGAATTGTTATTGAATTATTATGAAATATTATAGCAACATGTGTTATTTTTCAGGTTTAATGGTTGTTAATATTTCTGAATTATAATAGCAGGTGTAATATATTTTAGGTTTAATGCAATTGCTTAATATTATAGCAGGTTTATGTAATTTGTGGGTAAAATACCTGCTATTATTGAATTTAGAAAATATATATATATATATATAAAGAGACCCGTTATGTATAAAATGGACTCTCTCGGTATAATATTAAAAAAATTTAAGAGACCCCATATCTTATATATGGGGTCTGAGCTTATTAGAAAAAAAATTGTTAAAAAAGTCAAAGAGACCCTCTATATTATATATGGGGTCTCTTACCCTTTTAAAATATTTTTGGCAAACCTCACATAAGAGACCCTCTTTCTTACATAGGGGGTCTTAAACTTTTAACAAAGAGACCCCTCATCTTGAGGGTGTCTCTTTATAAAAGAGACCCCCCATCTAGAGACCCCCTTAAAGGAGGTCTCTTAGGTTATTTTGGACGAATCTCTTTGCCCATTTTTGTAGTAGTGTCATATGCCTTGAGCATCCAGAATCTACAAACCATTATTCACCTCCAATATTTGAATTTGTGGAGATGTGGTAGTAGTCCTTCCACCTTTTCTGCAATCAAACAAGCAGAGATTTAGGTACCCAAATCTGTGTGGGTCCTCGGGGGTGGGTTGGTTTCCTGAAGAACTGATTTCTCCTAGGATTGTGCAAGTTGTTGTTATTGCCCCTAAATGGTCTGTGTTGTCTGGGAATGTATACTTTATTAGGATTGTGTATTGGATATGCCTCATAAAATTGATGTGGGCCATTTCTGAATCTTGGCTGAGACCATTTATAAAATCTTTGGGGTCTCCACATCTGCTCATTTTGAAAATTTGGATAACCTTGAGGTTTCCATTTGCCCCTCCGATTTTGAAATCTGTCTATGGGGAGTCTTTGATAATAATGAGCATGTTGTCTGGGCTGCTGCTTCTGCCTTGGCCATTGCCTAGTCTCATGTCTAGGCGGCTGCCTTGTATACCTTGGCTGCAGCCTAGACTTGTGACTTGACTGCTGCCTATTTTAAAACACCGGTTTGTAATTAGGCTCAGCAGACGGGACAAGTGTTTCTCCCTTGACGAAAGTCGTTTTAGAACTAATGGGAGTGTTATGGTCATATCTAAGGCCTGATCTGGAATATAGTGGCCTTTTGTCATACACAATTCGTCCAAAGCTAGAGACGCCTTCAGGGAGGTTATTTCCTTCACTGAGTTTTACTTAGCTGAGTCGCACTTCGGTCGGACCGAGGTGGCGAGTATATGAGTACGGTGTCTGACAAGTTCCTAAAGGAACATGGAATAGTATCACAACTAATACCTCCAGGAACTCCGCAGATAAATGGTGTGTCATAAAGAAGGAACCGAACCTTGTTGAACATGGTCCGTTCTATGCTAGGCTATACTGACTTACCAATTTACCTGTGGAGGTATGCACTCCTGACTGCTGCTTTTATCTTCAATAGATGTCCTTCCAAATCCGTTCCTAAAACTCCACATGAGATGTGGGAGGGCAGGAAACCAAGTCTTAATTACATTAGCATTTGGGGATGTCCCGCCTATGTCAAAAACACAAGGTGGAGAAATTGGAAGCTAGGTCCATAAAGGGACATTTCATTGGATTCCCATCTGGGACGATGGGTTATCTATTCTACATGCCCGAAGATCGAAAGATCATTGTTGCTTTGCAAGCACACTTCCTGGAAGATGAGTTCATTCTGGAAGGCGGAGCAGGTAGAAATATTTCTTTGGAAGAATACATTGAAACTCCTGAGGAGACACCTGTACAAGAAGTTGGAACCGAACCTTCTGAAACACAAGTACAACCACCTCGTAGGTATAGTAGGGTGTCTCATTTACCTGAGAGGTATGGCCTTGTACACCTGGAGGAGTTGGGTCTCCATGAGGTTCCAGGTGATAGCCAAGAGACCGACCCAATGACCTATGACCAAGCGATGATGGATGTAGACTCCGCGAAATGGCGTGAATCTATGGAAGCTGAGATAGACTCGATGCATGCCAATCAGGTCTGGACTCTAGTAGACTGCCCCAAGGGCATAGTGCCTATTGGGAACAAGTGGATCTACAAGAGAAAGACTGGTGAAGATGGCAAGGTTGACACCTATAAGGCCAGTCTTGTGGCAAAGGGTTATACCTAGAAAGAAGGGATTGATTATCACGATACCTTCTCGTCCATAGCTATGATGAAGTCTATTCGCATGATGCTTACTATAGCTGCCTACCACGATTATGAGATATGGCAATTGGACGTAAAGACGGCTTTCCTAAATGGATTCCTCGAGGAGAAATCTATATGGAGAATCCTAAAGGCTTTGTGTCCGAGGTCGATATTCAGAAAGTGTGCAAACTTCAGAGTTCCATTTATGGACTGAAGCGAGCTTCGCGTAGTTGGAACCTTCGTTTTGACGAGGCAGTCAAAGAGTTAGACTTCGTGCAAAATGAAGAGGGACCTTATGTATACAAGAGGGTTAGTGGGAGAAAGATCGCATTCTTAGTACTATATGTACATGACATTCTACTAATAGGAAATGATGTGGGAATGCTCAGTTCTATGAAAGGTTGGCTTTCGAGGAATTTCTCCATGAAAGATTTGGGAGAAGCAACCTATATTCTTGGTATTCGGCTCTACCGAGATAGAACAAAGAGAATGATAGGTCTTTCCCAAGCCTTCTATATAGATAAAATCTTAAAGCAATTTAAGATGCATGATTCTAAAAGAGGGTTCCTACCGATGCGACATGGAATAAAACTCTCCTCGAAGATGTGTCCTTAATGTGAGGAACAACGAAAGGAAATGAGTAATATACCATATGCTTCGGCCGTGGGTAGCCTTATGTATGTAATGTTATGTACGAGACCCGGCATTGTGCACGGTGTTAGTGTGGTAAGTAGATTTCAAGCAAACCCAGGCAAGGAACATTGGGCTGCCGTAAAGAACGTTCTCAAGTACTTAAGAAGGACTAGAGATCTGGTTCTAATGTATGGCGGTGGAGGACTTGATGTGATGGGCTTCATTGATTCAAACTTCCAAGGACAGAAAGACGATTCAATGTCTACTTCTGGCTACATATTTACTCTTAATGGAGGACCAGTATCTTGGCGTAGCGCCAAGCAAAGCGCGACTGCTGATTCCACCAGTCATACTGAGTATCAAACAGCCTCGAAGGAGGGGTTCTGGATTAAGAAGTTTATGGGAGAACTTCAAGTGATACCATGTGCTGAGCTTCCTATTCCGCTGATCCACTGACCAAGCCACTTTCTTAGATTAGCTTGGAGCGTCATCTGTAGAACATGGGTATTAGATACCATTGTGTGTGGCATTGAGTGCAAGTGGGAGATTGCTAGGAGTATGCCCTCGAATGCTACCCAGAGGATGTTGAGTGAGGGTATTGTACTTGTTATTATATAAATCATTATCATAAGGCAATTGTATGTTTCTTTATTTACTGGTAGTCACTGGTATTCATGACTCGTAAATATATATATAGAAACTAGTCCGTATATTTGAGAGCAAAACATTCCACTCATTATTAGATAAGGGGATTGGCACTGGAAAGGTTTATGGCTCAAATACTTAATCGTTCGCAAGTCGATGGAACTTGACTGGGCGTTAAGTTTATGTGAAGACTTGTATGACATGTTCTTGACTTGGAGAGTGCATGTCGAACACTAATGGTTAGTGGGAGCACACATTATAGGTATGCTAATTGGATTTGTATACTCGAACCGACTCACCCTAGAGATTATTATACATATTCTTGTTGTTGTAATTGTGCTTATATTGATAGTTTGAGTGTTTATACATTCAACACATACATGAGAGGAAAAAGAAAAGATAAGATTAGATTCGGTGTTATTACGATCAAGGATCCGGCATTGTTAGAATCGCAGTCGATATCTAAGTGAGATTTATCTAGTGCCGATAGAAAGCTAGAGTGGTTGATTCCTTGTCCAATAGAAAAGGAAAACAGTTTAACTTAGACCGACATAAAGACAAGTAAAAGAATAGTTTACTCGGACCGATAGAAGACGATCTTGTAATGGTTATCCCTAGACCGATAGAAGAGAGGTGCAGAGGTTGATCTTCATCCTATTGAAAAAGATACTAAGAGAGGATGTAGGCACGTTTGTCCGAACCTCTATTAATCCCTGTGTCGATTTATTTTCTGCACTTTATTTAAATCGCTTCCGCAACGCGAAAGAGTTTCACAACTCTAACTCCAAACGGCGATACCAACCAATAGTTCTCCAACAATTGGTATCGGGGCGGTACCTCCAATAAGCGGCTTAACATCCGAGGAGTTGATCCAAATGGCATTTCAACTTGACCCGGTCGAAGGTCTTGCTCTCAATCGACCACCATTATTTGACAGATCTAACTTCATGATATGGAAGAAGAAGATGTCGATATTCATTCGAGCCTACAACATCGAGCTATGCAAAATTATATGCCTTGGCCCTAAAGTTTCAATCAAATCCGATGTATCTCTTAAGAGTTTCGAAGAATATAATGACGAGGATTGGAAGAAGGACCATCTAAATTGTAAGGCTTCTCAATTTCTATTTTGTGCCTTAAATCCAGAAGAGGTCAATGGTATCTCATCGTGTGAAAGTTCTTAAGAGATATGGAAAATTCTTGAAATAACACACGAAGGGACAACTCAAGTCAAGGAGATGGAGATCAATATGCTTCTCCATGACTACGAATTATTCATGATGAAGGGTGAAGACTCCATCACCAACATGCTCGACCGATTTGCGGTCATCACCAATGGACTAGCTTCATTCGGTTAACCATTATCAAGTAGTGAGAAACTCAAGAAAAGCTTAAGATCACTACCTGTTGAATGGGGCGGTACGGTGACAGCTATAATGGAATCAAAATATTTAAACAATCTTGATTTTAGTGCTCTCGTTGGTTCACTTATAAACTACGAGATTGTTCTAAAATCTCAGAATGCTAAACCAAAGCCGAAGGAAAGATCAATAGCCTTGAAGGCTAAGATGTCAAAAAAAGAAGAAATCCCGGTTAATGAAAGCGACAAAGAATCGGCATATTATGCCAAAAATATTAATAAGTTCCAACACTTATTAAACCGGAGAAAACAGGACATCCAAAAGAGCGAATCTAAAAAATTCGACAACTCTTGTTGATTATGTGGTAAACCAGGCCACATTGCGAAGAATTGCTGTGTAAAATGCAAGAAGGAGGTTTTAATTGCAACATGGAGTGACGAAGACGAGGAAGAAGATTTCATGAATCAAAATAACCTCGCGCTCATAGCCCGGAGTTCATTCGACGATAGCGACGTCGAAAGTCAAGTAAGTAATTCTTACGATGAATTATTTGAAGCATTTAAACTATTGCAAACGGATTATCAAAATGCTTTATCATAAATAAAATCCCTTAAATATAAAAATAAATCATTGGAAATTGAAAATTCCAAAATTCTTGAAAAGGGAAAATTTATCGAGACCGATCATTCAAAATACATTGAAAACGAAAATATTTTGAAGAATGATCTTTTGAAAAGTCAAACCGAGCTCAAAAGTTTAACAAAGAAATTCTCGTATGGAAACGAGAAATTTGAACAAATGCTCTCGGTTCAAAAATTTATGTTGAACAAACAGGGGTTGGGATTCAAACAACATTCTAAAACTGAATCCGTAAATTTGAAAATACCCCATTGCGAAAAATGTTTGAAAATTGGGCACCACATTTCAAGTTGCAAAAGCCCAAGATGGACGATAAAAGTTAAAAAGATTTGGATTCCAAAAGGAACTTTTATTCCGAACATCCTCTATGTCTCTAAAGAAAAACCAACTATATGTTGGGTCCCCAAAAATTAATTTTTAACAAATTATATTTTATTCAGGGGAGTATATTTTATAAAACGGATATTTTTGTCAGGGGAAGTTATACCCTATCATGCATATTTTTAATATATACATCAATTGGTATTTTTATTTGTTTATATAATCTACACTTTTTGCTGATAACAAAAAGGAGGAGAGAAAAGCGATGAATGAGATAAAAACTGTCATGGAAGAATGATGAGAAAAATAAAATGCAAAAAGGGGGAGAAAAGAAAAAGACGAAGAAGGCAAAAAATATAAATCCCATGAAAAACAAAAATGGAGAGAAAATTCGAAAAATAAAAAATGACAACGAAGAAGTCGAAAAGGACATAAAAAGAAAAGTTGAGAGAACTAACGAAATGATCAAAGTCGAAAACTTTGATTCGTAGAAATATACATATATTTTATTTTGCAGGTATTTATCTATTCATGGGTGTTGTTTTGTAATCATCAAAAAGGGGGAGATTGTTGGAATATTTTATTCCATACATTCATTAATAGAGTTTTGATGATTAAATTGATAAACAAAACAAAACAACAAAGAGGCGAAGCAAAACATAGGAGGAGACGAAGATGCAAAAAGCTTCCCAAACTGCATGGATAACGCACGCTATATATATTGCATAGCGTACGCAATGTTGGCAATATAACGTACGTAAAAATATTGGTACAACGTACGTAATATGATGTTTTAGTATTCAAACAAGAAGAACGTTGAAGATGACGTCATGGCATAGACCAGTAAGCAATGGATATGTTGACAAATGAATAACATACGTAATGGTGAGTTGCTAATGTACGTAATGATCAAGACAGAAGCCACTGGAATGTTTTGTGGAGAGGTTAACGTACGTAACATTTAGATGTTAACGTACGTAAATAATCTAGCGTACGTAAAAGGGAAGCAATGACGTACGGCTAGTTGAGGCTTTGGAGCATATAAATACCACTTCCTAAGGTATTGGAGAAAAAACAACGCAAAGCATTCGATATATTGATCAAAGATAATTATACACATTCTTGTTGTTGTAATTGTGCTTATATTAATAGTTTGAGTGTTTATACATCCAACACATACACGAGAGGAAAAAGAAAAGATAAGATTGGATTCGGTGCTATTAGGATCAAAGATTCGGCATTGTTAGAATCGCAATCGATATCTAAGTGAGGTTTATCTAATACCGATAGAAAGCTAGAGTGGTTGATTCCTTGTCCAATAGAAAAGGAAAACGGTTTAACTTGGACCGACATAAAGACAAGTAAGAAAATGGTTTGCTCGGACCGATAGAGGACGAGCTTGTAACTGTTATCCATCGACCGATAGAAGAGAGGTGCAGAGGTTGATCTTCATCCTATTGAAAAAGATACCGAGAGAGGGCGTAGGCACGTTTGGCCGAACCTCTATTAATCCCTGTGTCGATTTATTTTTTGCAATTTATTTAAATAGCATTCGCAACGTGAAAGAGTTTCACAACTGCTCATGAACTAAATGAGGTTAAAACTCATAATGAGAGCAAGACAAATGATTTCGTTCTACTTCAAGCAAAAGTCAAAACTCTCGAAAAACGAGAAGATGAACTTGAGACCATTCTGAAATCTTTCGAGAAATCATCCAAAAGAATGGAAGAAATTCTGAGCACTGGGCAACATGCTCATGATAAAAGTGGCTTAGGATACAGCTCATGTTCAAACAAAGGGAAAACTAGTACAATGTTTGTCAGGGGTGCTGAACCAATAAACAAGTATAGGTCCAAGAAAGTGACAAGTTCCACTTGTACTCTTCCTATCTAGCTTGCAGCCTCCAAGATCCGAGTCGCTGTATCCAACTAAATCGAATCCACCTTCTTTAGGATACCACAGTCCTACATCGACTGTTCCTTTAATGTACTTCAGGATTCGTTTAGCTGTATTGAAGTTTGATTCCTTGGGTGCTACTTGATATCTCGCACACACTCCTACAACAAACTGGATATCGGGCCTGCTAGCCATTAGGTACAGGAGCGAGCTAATAAGCTTCCTGTAGAGTGATTGGTCAACCGACTTTCCGGCTTCATCAGCAATAATTTGCACGGAAGTGCTCATGGGAGTAGGCGATGATTTGGAAGTGTTCATTCCAAATTTGTTGAGAAGCTCCTTGCTGTATTTTTCCTGGTTGATGAAGATCCCTGTAGGTAACTGCTTTACCTGTAAACCTAGGAAATAACTAAGTTCTCCCATCATACTCATTTCAAATTTACTTTGCATGAGATGAGAGAACCTTTGACACAAAGCAAGGTTAGTTGAACCAAAAATTATATCATCTACATAGATTTGAACCATTAGAAGGTCATCACCTTCCTGTATTTTGAACAAGGTTTTGTCCACAACACCTTTCCCGAATCCATTATTGATTAGATACTGGGACAGGGTTTCATACCAAGCTCTAGGGGCTTGCTTAAGTCCATACAGTGCTTTCCTCAGCCTATATACTAGATCGATGCCGTCTGTGTTGGCAAACCCTGGTGGTTGTTCAATATAAACTTCTTCGGCAAGGTCTTAATTCAGGAATGCACTTTTGATGTCCATTTGATATACAATGAAGCTCTTATGCGTGGCAAAGGCTAAGAATATCCTAATGGCTTCTAGTCTGACTACAGGGGCAAACGTTTCATCATAGTCTATGCCTTCTTCCTGTCTATAACCTTGTGCGACCAGTCATGATTTATTCCTTATAATAAGTCCATTTCGATCCTTTTTTATTCTAAATACCTATTTGGTTCCTATAACTGATTGATGTGTAAGTCTGGGTATAAGATACCATACATTGTTTCTTTCGAAACCGTTAAGCTCTTCTTCCATAGATATTATCTAATGAGAATTATTAAGAGCGTCTATGGTAGAAACAGGTTCGGACTAGGCTAAGAATACAACAATAGTGCACATGTTGAGTCTTCGAAGCTCGGATTGAGATTTCCATTCAGGAAATGGTGATTTCTCAGTATCTAGTTCTTCTTGTGCACACAGTACATTTCCTTGTGTACTATGTATTCTCCTTCGAGTAGAAACACCAGCATCAATGTTTCCAATGATCATCTCTTGCGGCTGATCTCTCAACAGAGTTCTAATTCAGGGTCCCATACTGTATCTAGAGTTTCTGTAGATATAGCTTTAGCTTGTATAGCATCGGCTTCATCTACGTCGATTCTTACAACTGCGAGGTTGATTTCTAGGTCAACAACAGTTTCTATGGGAGTTGGTGGATCTAAGATGGAGAGTTGTTGGATGTTCTGAGTAACATCTTCTATTCCTGTAGGGTCATGGTGAGGTTCGTCGAACACTACATGAACTGATTCCTCGATCGTCAGCTTCCTTTTATTAAAAATCCTGTAAGCTTTGCTGACGGGGGAGTATCCTACAAATATTCCTTCATCCGACTTCTCATCAAAGGTTCTAAGTTGATCCTTCCCATTATTCAACACATAGCACCTGCATCAAAAAATGTGAAAATATGAAACTAACGGAGTTTTGTTGTTCCATACCTCGTATGCTGTTTTGTTGTGGTGCTTGTTGATGATATAACGGTTTTGAGTGTAGCATGCTGTATTGGTTGCTTCACCCCAGAAACGCTGTGGCAACTTGCTTGCGGCAATCATTGTCCTTGTAGCTTCTTTCAGCGTCCTGTTCTTCCGCTCGGCAACATCATTTTGTTGAGGTGTACGGGCAGCTGAGTATTCGTGCTGTATCCCATTCTCCAAACTGTACTGCTCTATAAAGCGATTAGTAAATTCTGTACCTTTGTCAGAACGAATGGACACGATACTCAATGCCTTTTCATTTTGAAGCTTTCTCAGGAGCTCGGGCAGCTTTGATGTTGTTTCCTTCTTCTTGCTTAGGAAAATCGTCCAAGCATACCTGGAGTAATCATCAACAACAACAAGGCAGTATTTCTTACCTCCCAAACTTACCGGGTATACAGGACCGTAGAGATCCATGTGTAGCATTTCCAACACTCTTTGGGTTGAAAGGTAGGATTTGCTCTTCAGGGTTGACTTGATTTGCTTGCCTTTCTGACATGGGCCGTAGACGCTGTCCTTTTTGAATGACACATTTGGCAATCCTCTTACTATTCCCTATCTTGAGAGCTTGTTGATCGTCTTGAAGTTGACATGAGACATCCTCTTGTGCCATAACCAGCTTAGATCTGCAGTGCCTTTGGCAACAAAGCATGGAATTGAGGAGCTCATAGGCTTCCAGTCAGCAATATACATGTTACCTGATCTGCTTCCTGTAAGCACAATTTCTTTAGTCTGGATGTTCTTGACTCTACAACGATCTATATAGAATTTCACCGAGAACTGTTTGTCACAGAACTGGCTGATACTAAGTAGATTGAACTGTAAGCCTTCAACATAAGCTACATCGGTGAATTTGAATCTTCCGACAAGAAGGTTTCCTTTCCCTCTTGTTCTTCCTTTATATTTATCACCGAAGTGCACTTTTGGACCACGACCTTCTACGAAATCTGATAGCTTGCTTCTATCTCCGGTCATGTGCCGAGAGCATCCGCTATCGAAGTACCAGATGTCCTCCTCTAGGATGTCCTGTATGCAAAGAGATTAAGTAGATTTAGGTCCCCTTTGATTGTTGCGTCCATGAATATTAGTGCCTTTAGGTACCCAAATTTTCCTGACAGCAATTGGTTTACTGTAGGTCACATTTGGTACAGTGTTGTGGTATCTACGTGGGGCATATACGTAGTCGCTATAACCATGATAATTGTTATGCATGTAAAATTCAGGGTTATTATTATTAGTCCAGTACGAGTGCCGTCTTGGAGGTGGAGCCATTTTCTTTGGCCTAACAGCTTGCCTTCTGGGTCTCCAGTTGGATTCCCAATGCTGTGGTTGATACTGTGCGGACACTTGCTGTCTCGATGGATAATGCGGCTCCTGTATCCAATACCTAGGCGTGCTGTACTGATAGTACTGCCGTGCGGGCCTTTGATATTTGGATACAACCTTCCTTCTGAACGGCTGTTTGCGCTGTTGATATGCTCGGGGAGCATGCTGTTGTGTGTGCCTTTCAGGTCTGAATGGCTAGTGATTCCGCTGTCTGGAGTATGATTGAAGTGGCGGAATCGCAGCCTTCGCTTTTCACTATGCAACAGGTTCCTTCACAGGACTAGGGGTATCTTTCGACACAGATGCAATACGAGTGTGCCGCGGCCCGGACAGGTGTGCCGCGGCAGTGACTCGGCAGTGTGCCGCGGCACAAAGTACAGAATGATTGGCCAAAAATTGGAAAATGTGTGTGCCGCGGCGCACACTCCTTGTGCCGCGGCCCACTCCCCCTTGGGTCCTAAAATGATGAAAAATGACCCAGGAAGGGACACAAATGAATAGGAATCGATATTAGGGAACCAATAACACGAAATGGAAGTACGAAAACCCCAAAACGGTGGTTCCTAGCCATGATTACAAGGGTTCGTCCAACAAGAACACGATTTGAGCAATGAGGAGATTAAAAACGACATGAACTCCAACGTCAACAACGACTAATGAATCAATTTCCACGATCAAGATAATACTCTTGTCTCGATTCCCGAGTAAGGTTGAAACAATGAACAATATCAATACACAACTCGAAGTTATTCCGAACGGTGAACACTGATGAATGATTATAACGAGTGAAAAATTACATAGTGGCAATTACCGAATGAAATTACTGAATGATAATGACTGAATTACAACTGGGTATTACATACACCCCCCCTTAAAAGAGTTTCGTCCCCGAAACTAAGGGTCAAACAATTCGGGATAACTCTCCTGCATACTATCCTCAGTTTCCCAAGTAGCCTCTTCGACTCCGTGTCTAGACCACTGGATTTTAACCAAAGGAATCGTCTTATTCCTCAACTGTTTGATTCGCCGCTCTAAAACTCGTATAGGACGCTCCTCATACGAATGATCATCCGCGATCTTGATTTCATCAAACTGAAGTATGTGACTCGGGTCGGCAACATACTTCCGTTGCTGAGATACGTGAAACACATTATGAATTCGGCTCAACGCCGGAGGTAAAGCCAATCAATAAGCTAACTCGCCTACTCGATCCAAAATCTCAAACGGTCCAATGAATCTCGGACTCAACTTTCCCCTCTTCCCAAAACGGAAGATACCACGACTCGGGGATACCTTGACCAAAACATGGTAACCCATCTCGAACTCTAATGGTCAACGACGATTATCTGCATATGATTTATGTCGACTCTGAGCGGTCCACAAATGACTCCTGATCAAAGCTACCTTCTCACGGGCGGCTATAAGCATATCGGGCTCGGTTCCGATTGATTCTGATAAGTCATCCCAACACAAAGGAGATCGACAACGACGACCGTACAAGGCCTCGTAAGGCGCCATCTTGATCGAAGCATGCCAAATATTATTATACGTGAACTCGATCAATGGTAGTTGGGCTTCCCAATCGTATTTCCACTCGAGGATGCATGCCCTCAACATGTCCTCTAATGTCTGAATGGTTCTCTCTGATTGTCCGTCGGACTGAGGATGAAAGGCGGTACTGAGATTAAGCTGAGTTCCCATAGCACGATGAACTGATTTCCAAAAATGAGACACGAACCGTCCGTCACGATCGGAAACGATACTTTTAGGAGTACCGTGCAGTCTCACTATCTCTTTGATGAACAATTGAGCAAGTCTCTCGGGACCCCACGTATCCTTGATCTCAAGGAAATGAGCTGATTTAGTTAAGCGGTCCACGACCACCCAGATCGTATTCATGCCACGACGACTCGTCGGCAAACTCGTGATGAAATCCATAGAAATGTCTTCCCACTTCCATTCTGGAATAGGAAGAGGTTTCAGCATACCCGCCGGTCGCTGATGTTCAATCTTGACTTGTTGACAGGTTAAGCATCTCGAAACAAATTCTGCGACTTCTCTCTTCATATTACTCCACCAGTAATTTTGTTTCAAGTCCTTGTACATCTTGCTAGACCCCGGATGAAAAGAATAAGGGGTAGCATGAGCTTCTCTCAAAATCGAGTTTTTCAACTCGTCATTCGCCGGTACGCACAACGGATTCTTAAATCTCAAAAGTCCATCCTCGTGGACCACGAATCCAGGGGCTTTCCCCTGATCTACATCCTCACGGATGCGCAACAATGATGGGTCCGAACCCTGATTCTCTCTGATTGCCTCCTCAAGTGGTGATGAAATCTCTAACATGCAAAGTTGCCCTTGGACTCGCTGTAACCAGACCTCGATCTCGGTTCTCAGAAATTCCTGCTGAAGTTCCTTCTGAACTGTTAAACGAGCAAGCATCTGCTCCTGAACGGACTTACGACTCAAGGCGTCGGCGACAATGTTCGCCTTCCCCGGGTGGTAAAGGATCTCGATATCATAATCTTTGATTAATTCCAACCACCGTCTCTGTCGCATATTTAACTCCTGAGTAAATATATACTTCAAACTCTTGTGATCGGTGAAAATCTGACAAGTGACGCCATAAAGGTAATGACGCCAGATTTTCAAAGCGAACACCACGACTGCTAGCTCCAGGTCGTGGGTCGGATAAATAACCTCGTAAGGTCTCAATTGCCGTGAAGCATAGGCAATAACCTTCCCATTCTGCATGAGCACACATCCGAGACCCTGTCCGGACGCAGCACTATAAACCACAAATCCTTCCATCCCTTGCGGAAAGGAAAGTACAGGTGCTGAGATTAACCGGCTCTTGAGTTCCTCAAAACTCCGCTGACACGCATCGGACCACATGTATTTCTTATCCTTTCGCAAAAGGTTCGTCAATGGTTGAGCGATTTTAGAAAATCCTTCCAAAAACCGCCGATAATAACCGGCTAATCCGAGAAAGCTTGGGATTTCCTTAACATTCTTCGGAGGTAACCAATCCTGGATAGCCTCCGTCTTCTGAGGATCAACACGCACTCCATTTGATGAAATTACATGCCCGAGAAAAGTCACTTCGGACATCCAGAACTCGCATTTGGAAAACTTTCCATAAAGTTGCTCTCGTCTTAATACGTCGATAACCTGATGAAGATGAACCTCGTGATCCTCACAGTTACGAGAATAAATCAAAATGTCATCGATGAAAACAACAACAAACTGATCCAAAAAGTCGATGAAAACCCGATTCATTAATTCCATGAATACCGCAGGTGCATTAGTCAATCCAAACGGCATAACCACAAACTCATAGTGACCATAGCGTGTTCGAAACGCCGTCCTCGCGATATCCGACTCTTGAATCCACAACTGATGATATCCAGATCTTAAGTCGATCTTGGAAAATACTGAAGCTCCCTGAAGTTGATCTAAGAGATCATCAATACGGGTTAAGGGATACTTATTCTTGATTGTCACCCTGTTCAACTCCCGATAATCAATGCACAAGCGAAAAGAACCATCCTTCTTCTTGACAAACAACACCGGTGCTCCCCACGGGGACGCACTCGGTCGGATATAACCTTTCTCGAACAATTCCTCAAGTTGATTCTTCAACTCCTGCATTTCGGTCGGGGCCATCCGGTACGGTGCCTTCGATATCGGGGACGTACCGAGCTCCAACTCAATTGTGAATTCCACATCTCTCTGTGGAGGCAAGCCAGGTAACTCGTCTGGAAAAACATCGGCATATTCCCTCACTACCGGAATATCCATCAACATTACTGATGATTTCTCGGTTTTGGTCATATAGCACCAATAACAAACACACCCCTGATTGAGTAATCTCACTGCTTTCATCAAATTAAGGACCTTACCAGAACAGTCGGGATTACCTCCCTGAAACACACATTCGACCCCATCGTCTGAAATGATAGTGACCATACACTTACGGACACTAATGATGGCATCATGACGATCCATCCAATCAATACCCAAGATAACATCGCCTCTCGGCAAATCTACTACGATTAGGTCCGCTGGCCATACACGACCATGAAGCTGAATCGGACAATTATGAATCTCACGATTTCGGATATTTCGTCTACCATCAGGTAGACCAATGACATAAGGCTCACAACTAGTAGCACTACCCCGACGTAGTCTACTCAAACATGACTCGGAAATGAATAAATGCGATGCACCAGTATTAAAAAGTGTACACACAGGTTGATATAGAATATCGAGTGTACCTGAGATCATTCGGGCCTCTGGATCATCGGTCTTCTTCATCTCATAAATCCGGGGCTTGCTAGTCCCGGCACCGGACGCTCCCGTCTGATGGCTAAAGGCTCCACCTTTGTTCACTCCTGTCGTATTAAACGACGCTGACTGAGTAGCTTGATTCTGAACGGCTGACTGCTTCGGGGCCTGAGATGATGCCGGAGTAGGTTTGGAGTCCCTACGGCAAAAACGGGCCTTATGCCCAGCTATCCCACAGTTATGACACGTGATAGTCTGTCTCGGACACTTGGTGCTGAGATGACCAAGATCCCCACAGTTAAAACAGGTGATGGTTGAACTGGCCGCTCGTGATTGAGATTCCGCGGGCTTAGACGTCACAGGAGGTCGCTCAGAAAAAGCAGAGCCCGCACGAGGTTTCTTGAAAGTGGCCTTACTGCCGTCAGACTGATTACGGTTCTTGGACTTCTTGCCAGCAGATGAAGGTTGCTGCTTAGCAATCTCCTTAGCTGTAAGCTCATAGGTGAGAGCTTTCTCAATGAATTCGGCCAACGTGGTGCAATTATGATTAAGCAACTGTAGTCTCATACGGGGTTTCAGCCTCTTGCTGAAGTACTTAATCTTATCCGCCTCTGAATGAATGATAGATGAGGCGAACGAAAGAAGTTCCTGAAATTTCTCGGCAATGGCGAGAACATCCTCGTCAGCTGAGGGCTCGGGAGTGAGTAATTCCGACAATTTGGCCTCTCTGAGTGGGTCCGGATAATACCTCTATATTAGGAGAGTCTGGAATTGATCCCAAGTACATGATCCGTCGGTGGGCTTCAATGATAACCACCAAGAATGAGCACTCTTACTCAGGTAGTAATCCGCAACTGAAACTTTGTGTCCTTCGGGACACTCTACCATAGCGAATAACTTCTCGAAATGTTCGAGCCAATGAACAATATCCGCCGGCTCAGATTAGCCTTCAAAAGTAGGTGGCCTTTGGCGAGAGATGTCGCCGATGATACTGCTCACATTCCTCTCTTGCCTCTGAGGTGGCGGCGGAGGAGCCTGTTGATTTTGATTAGCTGAGTTATGCATCGCCTCCATCAGTTGTGCCATCTGAGTCATTTGGGCCATCATGCCCTGCATAAAAGTGAGTGGGTCAACCCGGACACCTTCTGACTGAGCCGTGTCCCGGGTACGACTCCCCGATAGCGAATGATCACGTCCAGGTGAATGAGTGGCAGCGTCGCTGCTCGATAAATTAGCATTATTCCTCGCGTTCGCACGTGTATTCACATGAGCTCTTGGGATTCGGCCCGCACCACGGCCTCGTCCTCCTTGTCCTCTTCTTGCTCTCTCCATACTGAAGTAGGAAAGTCACATGATGATTATATTTTCCGTATGAATATCACGTTATGATTATGACATGAGATGATGAAAATGAGCATACACTCTAACGCAGTGATTACATGAATGATCAACTGAGGTGACATGATTATCTGATGAAATTATTGAAATGATTATCTTGAACAAGTTAACAAGATTAATGATATGATCTTCCTGATCAACAACTGAGTAATGAAATGAATTGAGTGATTAACAAGCTAACATGATCGTCCTGGTTAAAATGAAAATGATGATTGAGGATTGTTAACTGATGAATTATGAATGAATGATTCTTATTGCCAGAAATTATACCATGGCGTTAGAAATCTTAATGTTCTTTTGGTCTGATTGGCTCGGCATCTGCACAGGTCACACGTGACGCGAAAGTCCAATGATACTAGTCCGATGACGATGATTTCAAATGAGACATGACTCGGAAGGTAGTATTCAAAACCACTCTCCGATACCAACTCTGTAACACCCCAAACTAGGCGGATATTACAGTGCCGTGAATCCCCGAGTAGGACCCACCAGGCGAATGAAAATGATGAATTAAATAATATAATTGTAGTACCGAACCACATTATATTACCAAATACTCCGATGAGGAGTTTAAGTATAACACACCAGGACAATACCGAATACTAGTATATTTCAGATGAAGATAAAATACACCACCCTGAATAAATAAACATCTCAAACGGAAATGTGCAGCGGAAAATACAAATGACGGAAATGACTAAAATGACTGAAATTAACGGAATAACTGGGCCCCCTACTAGTATCACTCGACTCTCGCCGTCAAAGATGCTCTTCCGTGCCTTTGCCTTGCCGTGACTAAACAAAATCCCCAACGGGTCGATACACGTAACAACAATCCTCAAGGGTTGAAAATACACAATCATGATTTAACTGAAGTTATGAAATATCCTTAGTTATGAATTACGCTGAAGAGGAGTATCATAGTATGCCCGTAGTGTTCTGTGCAAGTGTACAAGATGGATGACCGGACACACCCGTCCTTGTACCTAATTAGTCTCACGGAGTTAATCTTTACCGTGTACAGACCCAATGTATCACTCCCAATACATGGCCATCACGTGCCCGACTAAAAATTCCACACATCCGCACTTTTGACCACGCAATATGAACCCAGAAGGTCATATGAACGAGAATGACCACAATGAATATCAATGAATAATAATAATCTGACAAAGTCAAGAATGACTCACCGAGATGAAAGTAATAATGAAGTGATTGATAGTTTTAATGAAATGATTGGAACCGCCGTTCCTCGTTAATGAAGTGATTCTTCGCCAATTACAAGTCTCAATATGATTAATACAATGATGAATGAGTTATGATTATGAATGATTAACAACAAAAGGAATGAATATCCTTTTACCGAGTAAGAATTAACTTACACAACACCGGTGACAATTATCCTTCCACGAACAACGTCCTAAATGAGATATCGGTCGCTCGAACAACCTTGAATAACACAATCACCAACAATTCGTTCAACATACGAATCAAACACGAATATAACGAACTCAAAACGTCGATACGACTAAACTATGTTCATTGGGGCATTATATCGAACACTTTGTGGCCAAACTTCGATTGTTTATAACCAAGCCACAATAATACCAACATCAAAACCCTAAGAAGTGTTTCAAACCAACCAAAACATCTTCAATACGATCAATAATTTAATATGAATGTACAAATTCGTGATTTCAACAACGATTAATCGAAACCCCCCAAATCCAACTCAATATTCAAAGTTTTCTTGAATAATCCTTCAATAATCCAATGAATAATCGAACATATCCATAATCATGCGTATATCACTTCATACAACATGATCTTAATATCCAAAACATCATCTCTCAACACAAATCGAAAATCCAAGAGGTTTGATGAAAATTACCTTTGAAGATCCAAGCACTATGATCCGAAGAAATCGCGTTAGATCGACAATTCGAGCTTCACAACCGAATGAAAATGATGAAAAATGAATACTCAAGTGATTGATGAAGAAGATTTCTCCCCTCAAGCTCCCTCTCTCGTATGAAGGTGAAAAAATGGAAGAAATGAGTTGAATACGCTCAGGAAAACGCAATTATAAGGTTGACTGCCCTGTGTGCCGCGGCTCAGCCGAAGTGTGCCGCGGCACAGGGCCAAAAATGCCTCCCAGTGGTCGGCAGTGTGCCGCAGCATGGACGAGTGTGCCGCGGCAGTGTGCCGCGGCCCTTCCGGCATGTGCCGCGGCACAAGGTACAGACGGGTTTGGCCGACAATGCAATACGAGTGTGCCGCGGCCCGGACAGGTGTGCCGCGGCAGTGACTCGGAAGTGTGCCGCGACCCTGCCAGCATGTGCCGCGGCACAAAGTACAGAATGTGTGTGCCGCGGTGCACACTCCTTGTGCCGCGGCCTACACCCCCTTGGGTCCTAAAATGATGAAAAATGACCCGGGAAGGGAATAAAAGCAATAGGAATCGATATTAGGGAACCAATAACACGAAATGGAAGTACGAAAACCCCAAAATGGTGGTTCCAAGCCATGATTACAAGGGTTCGTCCAACAAGAACACGATTTGAGCAATAAGGAGATTAAAAATGACATGAACTCCAACGTCAACAACGACTAATGAATCAATTTCCACGATCAAGATAATACTCTTGTCTCGATTCCCGAGTAAGGTTGAAACAATGAACAATATCGATACACAACTCGAAGTTATTCCGAACGGTGAACACGGATGAATGATTATAACGAGTGAAAAATTACATAGTGACAATTACCGAATGATAATGACTGAATTACAACCGGGTATTACATAGCACGCTGGAAATAAAACCCTTTTCAGCAGAGTAGTTGATGAAATATAGTAAACCATCAAAGAAACTATTGACATTAAGCATACCTATTGGTTTTTGATGAACATTTAGCTGGGCTCTGGTAACCATATGAAAAAGTTCCTCAAGAGTGCCAAAACCACCGGGAAGGGTGATAAAGGCGCCAGAATTATTTATCATGTGAGTTATGCGATCTTGCATATTTACATCTCTAAACTCATCTCCAATAGTTGCCCCGGTGATTTTGCTTTCAGCCAGAGGTTTTGAAATTATTAACAACACTCTTACTCCTTCCATATAGACAGAAGCAGCATCTCGTCCCATTAATCCTAGACTTCCTCCTCCGTAAACTACATGAATGAATTTTTCTCCTAAGGTACGACCCAAGTTGTAGGCTGCTTCAGTAAAGCATACCTCTTTTCCATAACTAGCTCCACCAAAAATGCAGACTGTGCTAAATTTTTTTGTGGAAGATGATGATTCCATTTTTGAAAAGAAATTAATTTTGAGAGAAAAGGAGAAAAATACAAGTTTTAGGGATGAATAAAAGAAACAAGAACGATGTTTATTTATAGAAGAAAAATGAGGTAAAATTGTTTAACAAGTTTGTGATTGCGTTGATTGCGCTTCAGCTACTCAATAGAATAATGAATGCATTTATTGCGCATCACCTTTTTTTTTATTCATAAAATCTCACCATACGACAAAAATAAAAGATACTCACATATATGTACAGTAGTTGTGATTGTGGCTCACATCTTCCTCTGATTTTACGTTCAGAAACGGCCTAAACGCCTTCTATGAGTCGGGGAGAAGCTTCCCGTCCAATTTTCTTATAAATTGGCAAACATGGTCTTTTAGCGTCAGATTCCCAAGACATTGTTCATATTATGGTTTAAATTTATTCCACAAACATCGAATTCCGTAATGTACGAGTCCACTAGGATGCGTGTCAAGTGAAATGTCGATATTATCTAAATTCTCTTTATTCAGACCATCCTTAATGAACTGAATTTTATCTTCTCTGTTTGTAGATGGAATTCCTAAAGATCGACATTTTAAATTACAGTTCCATCTAGCACATTTATAGCAAACGACTATTATCTTTGCTCGTCGTTTCTTGGCATATGAACTTTTTCCAAGCCCTGGTAAAAATCTAGTAGGTATTTCTGTAAATTCACCTGCTATTCTCACTTTGGCTTCAATAATGAATCTAATGTCAAAAGGTATGCTTTTATTCATAAGCAACCTCATCCTTTCAAGTCTTGTCTTGTAAATTTTTCAAATTACTTTTTTTGCTAAGAAAGAGAAATCTCTTTTCAATACTATTCAAAGTTTCTTCCATGATAGAAAAAAAATAAAAAATAAATAATAATAATATCTAAAAATATCAGTTGTTGTGGGAAACTGAAAAATCCGACTTTAATAGTCACGGAGTACCGTTATCCGCCACTTGAACGGACAAAAACAGTTGAGTACTAAGTTACAACGTCGAGAAATTGTATCCTATAACAATAGTTCACAATGTAAGATTTCAAATATAACACTTATACTTCCCCGGCAACGGCGCCAAAAACTTGACATGTCTTTTGTGTAACTATCGCAAGTGCACGATATCGTATCAAGTAGTAAGTGGACTTTTTGAGTCCGGTTTATCGATCCCACGAGGAAGTTAGGTTATATTGAAATATACACTATTTAACTATTTGTTATAGAGATTTATATTATTGAAACACACAATTTAAAAGTTTGGTTTGACAATTGCAAAGAAAATACAATAATAGTTCTAATATTCAAGGAAATGAAAGATTGTACTAATAATAGATTAATAAAAGATAAAATGAAATAGTTGGGATTACAAACTTAGTTCATCATTAGTTATAGAAGATGTATAGGAGATCCTAAGATGAATTTACTTATTATGTTGTGTAGATTCAATTTTCCTTAAAAAGACGGTTCCTCTTTCGAATGTCAAAACGCCTCTTATATATTGAATAAATCCACTATATTTATATGTTGATTGGCTTCAATCATAGCATTAGGTTTATGAAAATAACTCAAACAATCATATAAAGTCTAGAGGTATATTTCTATCCTCTAGAACAACTTAGAGTGAAGATCATTTGATCTAATCAAACATATTTTCTTTCGAAACATATGAAGACCATAAATATCGTCATTTATTGGCCAAATAAATAAAGATTGGTAAAACAATGAAAATCACACACAATAATAAGTAATTCATAAAAGATCTTTATACAAACTTAAATAACATGACTTACCTTGTTTATAATCCTAACTTAAGTAACTTAGCCCATTAAGGATTTATTCAACATATTGCAAGCTTGAGTGTTCATTAATAGTTGAAAAATGGAAAGAATTGATCCTAACTCCCTTACTAGATAAAGGAGAAAGAAGCAATAAACTCCCTCAACAACATAAGCTAAACCACACTTACACAAATCACTCAAGAATACAAGTGTGTTCTTCACACAAAAAGAAACAATATTACAAAGTGAGAAAATATAAGATGAATGATGAATAATGATGGATCTAAGGGGTCTATTTATACACCTAAAGTCATCTAATAGCTCCAAAACTCCAGCATTATTACAATAGATCGGATCAATGCCATCCATCCCCTCAATAATAGACCAAAAGTATAAAAAATTAGACAATGATCACAATCTGTCAAGAGTTACGGCCGTAACATTGAGGAGTTACGGCCGTAACTATGATGACTTACGGCCGTAAAATTGAGGAGTTACGGCCGTAACATGGCTTCGTAAATTTGTATTTTTGTGAGTTACGCCCGTACACGCCCGTATGGAGTTCCAGACTTCATTTTCAGCCCAGAATTTCTTATACTTTGCGTTTTTGCCCTAAATCTTCTTCAGATGATAACTTTTGATATATAACTCTGATTTTGAATCCGGAAAGACTGCCGAACTCGTCTCGGAAATCCCTACAACATGAATACATAAAAATTTATCAAAGAGAATATTTTATACACATGTTATTTCTTGAGTAAATCAGTAATTCAATCCGATTAAGACTAAATTTACATCTTCATCCTATAAAAATAAAATTATTAAAAGCTAATTAATTCTAAGCAAAAACGAGTAGACTAGCTCAATTATGGGTGAAATATATCGATACAAACCATGGATAAGTGTATAAAACTGACACTTATCAAAGGACTACTACCACATCTCCACAAATTCAAACTTTGGAGGTGAAGAATGGTTTGTAGATTCCGGATGCTCGAGGCACATGACCGTCAACAAGAAGGTGCTGACAAAATATACCAAAGAAAGAGGTCCAGACGTAACCTTTGGAGATAGCTCTCGAGGACAAACAAAGGTCTTTGGAGAGCTGCACCGAGGAAATATCATTATATCCAAAGTTCACTATGTCAAAGGGCTCAAGTATAATCTCCTGAGTATAAGCCAGTTTTGTGATGAAAAGAATTTAGTAGTCTTCACCATTTGGAAATGTATGGTGATAGATATCTTATCTGGAGAGGTGAAGCTACAAGGATTTATAAGGAGAGATGTCTACATGATTGATTGATATCATATCCATTCCAAGTTACGACATCGGACTTCGGCCCGTAAGCTAGCCATTTTAACATTTCAGATGCGCTATCACTTTCAGAGATTTGTACCTTAAACCACCTCAAAAAAGTCTTATTATGTTCAATCAACAACCATTTCTCGCTTATTCGGGGATTCTTTGTCTTCAAAAGATTATTGTGAGCAGACAAGTACGGAAGAACCTCATCAGTGTTATTCAAAACGTACAAATGTGCTTGAAGCACCTCATCGCGATTCTTGGTTAATAATTTAACACCCCGTGTACCCTTTCCATTAAGTTTCCCATCATGTCGAGACTTCGGAAGCCCTACAGATGGTGTTTGTGACATGTAATCTGTGCAAAACTCGATTGCTTCTTCTGCAATATACCTCTCAACAATAGATGCTTCTGGACGAAATCGGTTTTTACTATACCCTTTAAAAATCTTCATGTATCGCTCAATCGGAAACATCCATCGCAAATAAACGGGGCCACACTCTTCAATCTCTCTAACTACATGGACAAGTAAGTGAACCATAATATCAAAAAAAGGAGGAAAATACATCTCCAATTGGCACAAGATAACAACAGCCTCGTTTTTCCACTCATCCAAAACCAAAGGATCAATCACTTTGCTACATATAGAATTGAAGAAAAAACACAAGCGAGTTATGGCATTTCTCACTTTTTTAGGCAAGACGTCACGTATAGCTACAGCTAGAAGTTGTTGCATCAAGACATGGCAGTCATGAGACTTTAAGCTGGCCAATGTCAGATTTTGCATCGATACAAGACTCTTAATATTCGACAAATAACCTTGTGGCACTTTAATGCCTTGTAAACAATTACAAAAGCTGATTTTCTCTCTTCTGGATAAAGTATAACATGCCGGGGGAAGATAAGTTCATTTACCGACTACTTGCGGATGCAACTGAGGACGTATACCCATTTCCTCTAAGTCTTGACGAGCCTGGACACCATCCTTTGTTTTGTGTTTAACATTGAGAAGTGTGCCGATCACACTATCGCAAACATTTTTTTCGACATGCATAACATCTCTGCAATGTCTAACATCTAGATGTCTCCAGTAAGGAAGATCAAAAAATATTGACCTCTTCTTCCAAATGTTTGTCGTAGCAGCCTTCTTTTTAGTTTTTCCAAATGTAGTATTTATGTTCTTCACACGATCGTACACTTGCTCACGCGTTAAGGGCATCGGCGCAAGTCCATTTTCTGGGAATCCATTAAAAGCTTTTCGCAATCTACGATACGGGTGATGGCGACTGAGAAACCTCTGATGTTGAGTGTAAACTGTTTTATTTCCAAGTTTCAACTGGATGTAGCTTGTGTTTTCTTCACGTATAGGACATGCATGATGTCCTTTCACACTATATCCACTCAAGTTTCCATATGCAGGAAAGTCATTAATCGTACAAAATAACATTGCACGCAACTTGAAACTTTTCTGGCGGTAACCATCAAACACGTAAATCCCTTCATCCCACATCATTCTCAAGTCATCAATCAACGAACTTAGATAAACATCTATGTCATTTCCTGGTTGTTTTGGTCCTGAAATAATCATTGACAACATAACGTACTTCCGTTTCATACATAACCAATGAGGTAGATTATATATCACAAGTAAAACAGGCCAAGAGCTATGCTTGGTGCTTAAGTTACCGAACGGATTCATTCCATCTTTGGAAAGTCCAAGCCTAAGGTTTCTTGCGTCACTCCCGAAATCTGGAAATAAATGATCTATTTTCTTCCATTGTGCAGCATCAGCTAGATGATGAATTAGCCCGTCGCATTTTCTCTCATTTGCGTGCCATGTGAGATTCTTTGCATCATCTCTATTAGCAAAAAATTGCTTGAACCTTGGAACAACCGGAAGATACCATAACACCTTCGCGGGAGGTCCTTGTTGTGTGTTCTCTCCATCATTCTTCACTTTGTATCGTGATACCCCACACCTAGGACACTTATGCAATTCTTCAAACTCTTTTCTGTACAGTATGCAATCATTAGGACAAGCGTGTATTTTTTTATACTCCATACCCATCGGACACAAAACCTTCTTCGCCTAATAGGTACGCTTAGGCAATGTATTGCCTTTTGGTAGCATCTCATTCATCAACTGGAGCAATTCGGTGAAACTTTTGTCACTCCACCCATTTATTGCCTTCAAATTAACCAGCTTCAACACGGCAGATAGACGTGTGAAATTTTCACACCCCAGATACAATGGAGTCTCTGAATCACTTTTCAATGCATCATAAACATGAGCTCTTTGAAATGATTCTTGTCCGACATGACGAGTCATTTCTTCAAATTGATCACCATCTATATCTACATGAGTGTTTCCAGTTGGAACATCTACTATTTCGCCATGCCATATCCACACCGTATAGTTGGTGTTTATCCCCTCACAAACAAGATGTTCACGAATTGTGTCAGCCTCATGTCATCTCCCATTCATACACTTCACACAAGGGCAAAAGTATCGTTCATCGGGTTCCAAGCGATGTTGTCGAGCAAATTTAAGAAATTGCTCAATTCCATTGTCATACTCCGCACTCGCACGACTTGCATTCATCCAACTTCGATCCATTTCTTCTTTTCTGTTACACATACTATGTTCATCAATTTTCTATTGTTTTGTATAAAGGGCAAGAATTTCATTTCTATATGATTACTAACTTTTTGAAAATTGTTTTGACAAAGAGAATGACAAAGGTATGGTAGTCCTATCATTGTTGTTTAAAATAGAAACATGAACGACGGTTGTCAAAATAGAATTAACTGTATACTACGTCAACTTATGGCTTTGTCAAGATTGCTAACTCTATCTGCACGAACTGTTGGGAGAAGATCCTTAAGACGAAAGTTAACATCTATCCCAAAGGAAGAAGATCCTTAAGAAGTTAACCAAAGCTATCCCAAAATAATTTGTGTTCCACAAAATAGTGTTGTCAAAAGCAACACACATAATTAAACACACACACTCAACTAAATCGATTAAATTATACAACAAACAAGAAGAAAATAACATGTAAAACTACATTACACACTCACATACACATAGTGCACACGCACATACATATTTTGTCCGTTATGTGCATTTGAATACCACGTTTGTAATTATTGTGGTTTTATTAAGGTTTTAACATTATTCTCCAAAACAATCCAGGTATAATTAAAAGTCCACAGACAAACAATACACACAACACACACTGCCACACACAATACACACACACACACACTGCCACACACACACAACACAATACAGCCTCACACACAATACACACACACACTGCATGCACACACACTGCCACACCTATACATGCACATACACACACAACACACACATTAAACAGCACACAACAATCCTTAAAAGACTAGATAAAATTACCAAATAGGAACAAAGAAGAGAGTTAGGAATAATTACCAAATAATTTGCGGTGGTCGTGCGAAACGCCGAGGAGCTTGCGGGGGTTGCGAGGTCGCCGGAGGTCGCGGGGGTCACGAGGTCGCCAGAGGTCGCGGGTCGACTGTGAAAAGTCGCGGAGTCAGAAGCGTAGGAAGAAAGAAAGGAAAAAAGAAGAAAGAAAGAAAGAAAGAAAGAAAGAGGATGTAATTAAATGGAATATAACAACGGCGGTTTTCAAGTAACCGCCGTAAAATAGGAAAAATTAACGGCGGTTGCTTAATAACCGCCGTTAATTGTCGGAATTTAACAGCGGTTTGGCAAAAACCGCCGTTAACTTCTTAATTTAACAGCGGTTTCTTTTTTAACCGCTGTTAATTTTTCATAATATTTACGAACCGTGCCACCGCACAAATTTAACAGCGGTTTTAACATAACCGCTATTAATTGTCCGCTGTTAAATGGGTATTTTGTAGTAGTGCTGTTTTCTATTTAAGACAATAGCTGAGAATGGATGGCTGTGGCACAAAAGATTATGTCATCTGAATTTAAAAGCCATCAATAAGATTAGTTCTCAGAAGCTGGTCAGAGGACTTCCAGAAGAAGCATTCAAGAAGGAAGCTCTCTGTGATGCGTGTCAGAAAGGAAAGCAGACCAGAGCATCATTCAAGCCAGTCCAGCCTACAACTCTCACATCGAGGATCTTAGATCTACTTTATATGGATCTATTTGGCCCTATCAAGCCGAGGACTATAAGTGGCAGAAACCTTGCTCTAGTAGTAGTGGATGACTTCTCAAGGTATGGATTATCTTCTTGTATAAGAAGAGTGAAACCTTGACCAAGCTACCTGAGTTGCTGAGAAGGATCCAAAATGAAAAATACCTCTCAATCATCAAGACCAGATCAGATAGAGGAGGAGAATTTCTCAACAAGGCGATCACTGATTATAGCGATCAGAATGGAATCCAGCATGAGCTCTCTGCATCCAGGACTCTCCAGCAGAATGGTGTTGCCGAAAGAAGAAACAGAACCTTAAAGGAAGCAGCCAGGTCCATGATTATAGAAGCAGACTTGCCCAAGAGGTTCTGGGCTGAAGCTGTCAACACAGCTTGCCATACTCAGAACAGGAGTATGATAGTAGGGAGACATGGCAAAACTCCCTATGAGGTTTGGAAGGGTAAAACACCTACAGTTGCTTATTTTCATATTTTTGGTTGTAAGTGTTTCATACACAACAAAGGTAAAACCCAACTAAATGCCTTTGATGCTAAAACTGATGATGGTCTCTTTATGGGATATTCACAAAGAAGCAAGGCATATAGAGTCTTTTACAAAAGAACCTTAGTTGTGGAGGAAACACCTCATGTTGTATTTGATGAATCTACCGTTGAGTACAGGAAACAAGTAGAGCTAATTGAGGATAAGCTCAAATACGCAACCCTCGAAGAAGTCATTGTACATGACACAGGAATGGTGGACTCATTTGCAGATCAGCCTGAAGACCCATTTGTAGCTGATAAAGACCCAACTGCAGATCAGACAGGACCACCAAACCTACCTGATCCAGTTGCTGCTGATGAAAATCAAACTATGGCTGATAAAGAATCATCTGCAGACCATACCAGATCCCAACCTGTAGATGACAAGACGGTAGCTGAACCAGTTGCAGACCAAGGAGATTAGATCCAATCTGATGCAGAGAGAGCGGAAATCCTCGAGAGCAAATTTACAGGGGGAACAGACCCTGAAGAAGAAGACATCCCTAAGTGGATCCAAGATCATCCCATCCAACTGATCATTGGGAAGCTGACTGATGGAGTCAAGACTAGACAGTCTACTCTACCCGCAGGAATGGCAATGTTTTCATGCTTCATGTCCCATATAGAACCCAAGACAACAAAGCAAGCCTTGGAAGACTATTCTTGGATCAATGCCATGCAAGAGGAGCTTGAACAAATGGAAAGGATTAATGTATGGGAACTAACAGACAGACCAGATCATAAGAAGGTTATTGGCACCAAATGGGTGTACAAAAACAAAAGCGACGAAGATGGAGCTGTTGTTAGGAATAAAGCCAAACTTGTTGCTAAAGGATATGCATAGTGTGAAGGAATAGATTTTTATGAAAAGAGTGCATTTCTTAATGAAGTCTATCAAGGATTTTGAAGTCTATCAGATGGATGTAAAGAGTGCATTTCTTAATGGAATCCTAGAAGAAGAAGTCTATGTGGAGCAACCCCCAATATTTGTCAAAGGAGACAAAGTCTACAAGCTATTCAAAGCTCTATATGGACTTAAACAGGCACCAAGAGCTTGGTATGAAACCTTATCTGTATTTCTTGAGAAGAACGGTTTCTGCAAACGGAAAGTGGACAAGACCCTATTCAGAGTGGAGCACGAAGGCCACATATTAATAGTTCAGATATATGTGGATGACATCATATTTGGCTCAACCAACCCAGAGCTGTGTGAGAAATTCTCAAATCTCATGCAAGGAGAGTTTGAGATGAGTATGATGGGAAAGCTTAACTTCTTTCTTGGATTACAAGTCAAGCAGATGGAAAATAGAATTTTCATCAATCAACCCAAATATACCCGAGATCTAATCAAGAGATTTGGAATGGAATCAGCCAAACCAGCAAGAATTCCTATGAGCACAAGTACTCACCTAGATGCAGATGAGGGAGGCATATCAGTGGATTCAACCCACTACAGAGGACTTATTGGATCATTGCTATACCTCACTGCAAGTAGACCAGATATATCTTATGCCCTAGGAGTATGCGCACGATTTCAATCCAAGCCAAAGCAGTCTCACCAAGATGCAGCCAAGAGAATAATCAAATACCTTAAGTCTACAGTCAATGTGGGACTATGGTATTCTAAGGACGATAACTTCGAGCTATTAGAATATTTAGATGCAGATTTCGCATGATGCAAAATAAATAGGAAAAACACCAGTGGAACATGCAAATTCTTAGGAACCAGACTGATATCCTGGTTTAGCAAGAAGCAGGTTTCTAACTCAATCTCCACCACAGAGTCAGAATACCTAGCTGCAGGTAGTTGTTGTGCCTAGATCTTATGGATCAGACAACAACTAAGGGACTACAACATTATTGCCAATGAAGTTCCTATTTGGTGTGACAACAATAGTGCTATTGCAATAACCAACAACCCGGTATTGCATTCAAGGACAAAGCACATTGATGTTAAGCATCACTTCATAAGATATCACGTGCTTAACAAGAGAGTAAGAGTTGAAAGAGTCAGCACAGACTACCAAATTGCTGATATTTTCACCAAACCTTTGCCAGAAGAAAGGTTTTTGGAGCTGAGCAGAGAACTTGGATTACTAGATTGGGAATCTAGTACAGAGGAAAAAGCTAGCTGAAGCAGATCAGATAAAGGACGGACTAAGCTGATCATAGAAATCAGACCCTACCTGATGCAGACAAGAAGACGAAGGACAGACGAAGGATCCTTGCTGATCAAACCACAGGCGAGAAGTCAAAAGAGTCAACTCACCTGATGCAGAGCAGTCAACAGTCAACGATCAACCAGCTAAGTTTTCCAATCCTGACCGACTTATGAATATTATATTATTATATGTTTTTTTGTATCATATCGTATTATTATTTGGATCACAAGTGGCATAATATTAAAATACACGAGGCAACCACAAGTTCAATCGACCTCCACTGTGACCAATTAAAACCCAACCGTCTATTTTCAAACTCAAAACCTAGACCACCGATTACTAAATTTGAATTTTAAAAATCCTTAAAAGTTGGACCACCGATTAAAATAAATGAATATTTAATTACAAATGTCGTTTCATTTTCCTTTTAAGGACGGGAAAAGCCCTTTCACTTTACCTTCACCAAACTTTCTAAACCCTAATTTTCAAAGCAGAAATCCTTTCAAACCCTCAATACACTAAGAAATCGCTTATTTTGCAGAAATGGAATCCTACTTTGAAGGCGTGAATTTGAAGGCAGTCAAGGACCAGATCATCTTTTCTCTGGTCGTCGATTTTGAGGGAATCCTAGAAACAAATCTGGAGAACAACGGCGTGCTCAACCTCATTCGAGCGATGAAGATGAATGGGATCCACCCATTCCTTGACATCAGCCCCAAGCACCTGTTTAAGGAGGCCGTTATTGCATTCTTCCGAGAGGCCCGAGTGATCGAATCGGGGATTTAGAGCACAGTATGTGGAATCCAAGTGGACATCTCGCCGGAGACAATCGGAAAAACATTTGGGATAAAAAGCCGCGGCGTGGCGGTCGAAGCCCATAAGCAAAACGCAGCCGATACCTGGCTGAAAATTAAGACGATCGACCAACCGTAGAAACTGAAGCTAACCGCCAAAAGGAGCGAAATAAGGAAGGAGTATCTCTATGTATTGGATATAACTAACAAGATAGTGATGGGGATGGCCAGTAGCTACGACCAACTGTCGTCAGGTAAGTTTATGGTGCTAGAAGCACTGATCCAAGACGAACCAATTGAGTGGACGAATTACATATACAAGCAATTGGTGCGTGAGGTCAACAAGGCCGAGTGGCTTGTTGATGAGAAGAAATTTAAATCCAAGTTGGTGTTCGGAACCCAGCTCAGTTGGATTTTGGAGAAACTTGGTGTGGCGAAGGGAAACACTGACCCCTTCCACATCAATAAGAGACTTGGTCATCTAGACCAAGAAACACTGAGGAGGCTAAGAGGCGGAAGGAGAGTAGCCCAGATTTTAAAAGAGTTGTTTGCCCAGGGACCCACCTACAGATACCCTGAAACTTCCAACGAGTCCAACCAGGCTGCAACCCGCAACTCACCTGCAGCCCAGTCTGATACAGAGTCATACAACACTCCAATTGCTATTCATTTTAAGAGAAGGGGACCAGCCCCTGGTGAGCCCTCCATAATCCACTCCTCACCAGAACCCTCTCCCAAACGACCCAGGCGCTTATTTGACGAGGAGGAGCAGTCAGATCAATTTGCTACACCTGAACCCATTCTATTGGAGGATCATCCTGCTCCCTCCAGCCTGGAGACACAAATGGTACCAGTTCTAACCCCTCTTTTTGCAACAGAGGAAGAAGAGGCAGGTTTAATTATTTCAATTCTAGAAGCCAATTACACGTTTAATCTGCTTGAACATAACAGTTTTAACTTGTATATAGAGCAACTTTTAATTGTAAAAACCCATGCTCTAAAACACTCCTTTGTTGAAATCTTTGAGGAATGGAAAACTCTAAAAACCGTTCCATTCTCTCAACTTCAAACCTTGATTAAAGGGAGTAGCTGGGACTATCCCCAGGCTACAGAAGATCTGCTCACCCATTTTTGTTATGAGACAGATCTATGTTTGCTACTTCAGGAAGGCTGGTTCATGTAAATTTTAAAACAAACATGGACCAGCTCATCCATCTTATTATGGCTAGCATGTTTGATGGATCGTTGAATGGAGATGGAGAAGTAGTTGAAAAAGATGTAAGAATAGAAGAAGTGGTAGAAGAAGAAGAAAAAGAAGAAGTTATTATAATAGAATATGAAGAAAAGGAGAAAGTAGAAAAAGAAAAAGAAGAAGAAAATATTTTAGTTGAAAAAACAGAAGAATTGGAAGATGAAGGAGAGGAAGAAGGAGAGGAGGTGGACCAAGAAGAAGCAGAAGAAGAAAAAGAAGAAAATGATGATGAAAATAAAGATGAAGAAAAAGGTGATGATGATGATGATAATAAAGGAGATGGAGGTGAAGAGGAGGTTGAGAGAGAAAAAGAAAGGGAGCATGAAGAAAAAGAAGAAAATGAAGAAGGAGAAAATGAGAAGGAAAAGGAAGAAGGAGAAAAGGAGAAGGAAAAAGAAAAGGAGGCAGAAAAAGTAGATGCATCAGACAAAGCTGGGGCACTTGCCCGCTATACCAGCCTAGATGCAGACCTAGCTGAGGATTCCATATCGGGGACCCCAGAGTAGACCCCATCTGGTAATCCAGCAGTAGACAGAAGTCTTCAGACAGGTGGGTCATCCGCACACCTACCTGCAGGTGTCGAAGGCTCAGCGAGCACTCTCAGCAGACATAACACAACCTGTGATGACTGAGCTGATCCGACAGATTGTAAAAGACACTGTTGGATAGATGCTTGCCTCACAAGTCACTCCTGACCTGCAGTCCATTAATGCTAAAATTGACACCTTGCTGCAGCGAAATATCCCTCAACCACCTCCTCCTACAAACAACAGAATGCCCCTTGGCATCTCTGACTGGATGTATAGAGTTGAGCAGCAATTGACCATCCTGGTTGATGTTGGCAAAAAGGGGGAAGAAAGGTTACAGGGGGAAGGTAGCTGGTAGGGGGAAGTAAGAGGAGTTTAAGAGGTGAGGACGAAGAGGAAGCAAGATGTCTAATTAATTACAGCTGGGACATCATCTGCAAAGGAAGGAGCTGACCAAGAGCAAACTGATGATCAGCCTGCAGCCAAAAGAAGGAGGATCAGATCTGGGGAAGCCTACTCTAGAATGGGAAGGCAAAGAGTTGTGGTATGTTGAAGACTTTCTTCCTGTCCAAGCTGCACCAATGTGCGGATCTGCAAAGAAAAAGTTCATCAAAGATTTTTACATCTGGGAGTTACTCCAGGATGTAAATTGCTCCACACAGTAGACCTTCATTAACTTTATGGATTCAGCACATCCAAAACTCTGGGCCATCTTACTAAAATACGCTGAGAAATGTAGTGCATACCCCATGATTCCTCCCTTCAGACCTAAAGATCCGCCCACTCTACCAAATAATGAACTGAATGAATTAGCACTGCAAAGGAAGATAAACAAGTTGTGTGAAGAGCATAAGTTCTCTTCCTAAGAAGAACAATATTTTGCTGCACTTGTAGTCAGGAGGAAGTACGGCCTTGCCCCCGTCAAGAAAAGGCCTATTGGTGCAAAGACATATCCTCCATGCAGCCTATTCGCAGAGGCAGAGGTAGATGAATTGTATTCATATCTTTTTATGTAAATTTTGTACTTATAATTTTCCTGTATTTTGATCATTGAAAGCCATGTACTTGTAAAATAATACAGAAAAATTAATATAACAGTCTTTTGAACGATAATTCCCAGTTGTCTCAAAGCAAGACTAATTTTAGTTTGTGTCTTGCACTCAACTGCAAACCTGTTCATTTGAATAATTTGCTTAAGTTTTGCCATCATCAAAATAGGTGGAATTTGTTAGGAATACTTGTTAGATTTTGATGATGTCATTATTTCAAATGTTTATTACTTGGCAAAAATGTAAGGAAGGACCAAATGAGTATCTTCCATAGGCCAAATTATATTAAGTTAAATACTTGGCAAAATGTAAAGAAGAACCAAATGAGTATCTTCTATAGGCCAAATCAAATCGGCTAAGTACAAAGGTACATATAAGTACATCAGAGAAGTACAGCCGAGTCAAGTCAGAGAAGTTCTGGTTAACAAAAATTCATCAGATATGTTTGACCAGACTGCAGTCAAGTGATCAGTAGACTAAGTCATCTGAAGTCTGACCATCAGACAAGTCAAAATTCTTCAAGTCAGAAGACTTCAGACAAGTCATCTGATCAGGCGAGTCTCAAACAGTCACCGACAGAGAAGTCCAAACTGAAGAGAAGATGACTGTACATCAGCCAACTTGACTTATAAGAGATCAGCCAAGTACTCCAAGTCCACGTCAGTATGCGTTGAATAGTCAAATATTATGCAAAGTCACATGCAAGCGTGAAGAGACAAATTGGAGAGATTCCCGCAAGGATATGAATTAAATTATTCATCCAGACCTACCACTGAAGACTTTAATCTTATTATATTCGAAAGATGCGGCGCCTCACATGCAAAGACTTCACAACGGTCGAATGATGGATTAAAATATGGGAATACAGCCTTGCAACGTTCAGAAAAATAAACAAAGAAGTCTATTTCTCCAACGGACGGATTTGTTACAAGATTTGCAACGGCTATGAAGAATGCTCAAGGATCAACACTTATATATATCCGAAGATTTGAAGATGAGCAGTACGATGCGAACAAAACTCTCAAGCGATCAAAGTAATCAAAGCAATCAAAGCAATCACATAGCATCGTGAAAAGAGCAGTACTCGAAGTTCTTATTTAAAGAAAGCTCTTAGTTGGAGAAGACAAACACTCTTGTCTTAAAACCTAAGTTCGGGGTACTTCACTGGTTGAAGTTGCGAGACTGATAGGCATCCGAGGATTTGAAGAATCAAGTGGTGCTAGGCAGTCAAATAGGAGTTGCAACGACGTGATTTCCACTGGTTGGAAGTTGTTGTAGCTAAGTAGTAGAATCACTGTAATATTTATCACTGGTTGAGAATTATAGTAGATTCATCTCCAACTGGTTTGGAGAAAGTGGATTAGTAGAGGATTACCACACCTCTGAGACCACTATAAATTGCCTGCGTGTTTTACTGTTTTCAGCATCATACTTAACTGCTGCATTCATTCATTACTGTTCCATTACTTAGTCTTGATTTCGTCATCAGCTGATTTCTGCATATCTATCAGCTGAGAAACTTACTCTTTGTGAAAAAGAGTTTAAGAGTTTCAATAAGTCTATTCACCCCCATCTAGACTTATTCCTGGATGACTTTTGGCCTATAAACATCATACCATCAATAAATTAACGATCATACGAGTAAGAATGATCGTAGAACTCCCGAATCCTCTTTGTGACATTTTATCGAACACCTTCAAAGCATTGATTAAGAATTCAACAAAACGATGGATTTTCGGCAATCCAACCATGGAACAACAAGGGATTCGATATAATACAACTTAATAATCATCAATACCTCACTATGTAATAACCGGTTGTAATTCATTCATTTTCATTCAGTAATTATCAGTCTGTAATCGTCACTCAGTAATTCTCACTCATTAATAATCACTCATCATTCATGAATCACTCATTTGCGTTCAATGTTGGCATGTTGTAATCGTATATCGATTCCGATCGTCATGTCATCTCCGTTTAGAGATCGACGGAGCATTATTAATTTTCATCGTGATTGGTAGTAAATCGGGAGCATCATCCGTGGCTTGTGTTAGACACATTCATTTTCACATTCGTATGTTATGTCGGATCATTCATCACCGTATCGTGGAATCGGAGTTATCGGAATTTTTCAACTTGGGCGGATCGAGTTACGGCGTAAGGACTTTGGGTTACGGCCGTAACAAGGGTTCGTGTTTCGTGCCATTTGGGCCGAAAGGACTTACGGCCGTAAGGTCTGTGGGTAGCCGTAAGTTGGCGGTGCAGGCCGTAAGGCTGGCGATTCTGGCGTCTGCGTCAAAGCTACCGAGACATTTTCGGCGAAGGTGAGTTACGGCCGTAAGGATGGTGAGATACGGCCGTAAGTAGTGTTCGTAAGTTTTGGGTGTTGTCGACCAGGGTGACTTACGGCCGTAAGGGTTGCGACATACGGCCGTAAGTCGAGGCGTCTGGCCGTCTGAGTTGGCCGATTCTGGCCGTCGTGGCGGCAGTGCCCGGCGTTTTCGGCGAAGAGGGCTTACGGCCGTAAGATTTGGCGGATACGGCGTATCATCGGATTACGGCCGTAAGGTGTGCGGTTACGGCCGTAAGGGTGTCGACGGATATTTTTTGACGAAGGCGGGTTACGCCCGTAACTCAGGATCGGTTACGGCCGTAAGGCTGTCGGCAGGCTTTCGGAAGAAGCCGAGTTACGGCCGTACGAGTTGGCCGGTTACGGCCGTAAGGCCGTTGACTTGGAAAGTTACGGCCGTAAGAGGGCCGAGTTCTGGCCGTAACCCGGCAGATTTAAGTACTCGTAGGGACATTTTTACTCATTTTCATCCTCTTCTTCTTCTTGTTTGAAAGAGAGACTTGAGAGAGGTATTTTTCCATCCTCAATCACTTGTGTATTCGGATTTCATCATCTTATTTCGTTGGGAAGCTTGGATAGTCGATTTAACACGTTTTCATCGGATCGAAGTGTTTGGATCTTCAAAGGTAATATTCTTCAACACCTTGGATTTCGATTTTGTGTTGAGATAAGATGTTTTGGACGTTATAATCATGTTATATGAAGGGATATGTATATGATTATAAGTTTGTATAAAGATTCATTGGATTATTGAAGGATTACTCAAGAACACTTTGAATATCGAGTTGAAATTGGGGGTTTTCGATTAATTGTCGTTATAATCACGTTTTTGGATATTCGTTTTGGATTATTAATCGTATTGAAGATGTTTTGTGGGTTTGAAACCTTTCTTGAGGGATTTGATATTGGTATATTGAGGTTTGATTGTAAACAATCGGAGTTCGGACGCAACGTGTTTGATTTAATGCCTCAATGGACTTGGTTTAGTCGTATTGGCGTTTTGAGTTCGTTATATTCGTGTTTGATTCGTATATTGAACGGATTGTTGGTAATTGAATTGTTCAAGGTTGTTCGAGCGACCGATATCTCAATTAGGACATTGTTCGTGGAAGGATAATTGTCACCGGCGTTGAGTAAGTTAATTCTTACTCGGTTAAAAGGATATTCATTCCTTTTGTCGTTGTTCATTCATAATCATAACTCATTCATCATTGTATTAATCGTATCAAAACTCGTCATTGTCAATTAATCACCTCAGCCATAAGGAACGACGGTTCCGATCATTTCATTGAGCTATCATTCATGTCACTATCATTCAATCTTGGTGAGTCATTATTCATTTTCATTGTCACTTTTGTCATATTGTGGCATTCCGGGTCATACTTTCGTGACTGTTGGTATGTGTAGGAATTTCATGTCGGGCACATCATAGTCGTGTGTTTGTTGGTGGCCTCACATTGGACTGTGCACACGAGTCGATTGCTCGTGAGACTGATTAGGTACAAGACCACGCGTGTTTGATCGTTGGTGGCTTGTGCACGGACACATTTCCATCCCGGACGTAGTGTGGCGCCATTCCTTTGAGCCGTACTGATTAGTCGATTCATATAGCATGTTTGATTGCGTATGTTTCGACAGGATATTTCATAACTTCAGATATAATCATGATTGTGTATTTTCAACTCTTGAGGATTGTTGTTATTTGTTTCTGACCCCGTTTGTTGATTTTTTTTTTCAGGTCATTGCTAGGCTAACGCTATGGAATAGGATGTTGATGTCGTGGATTCCTTGTGATACTTGTTGGGGCCCCTATCTTTGATTATTCATGTTATTGTCCTTTATTTTCCATTGCAGACTTTCATTTGAATACTCCGTTTCATTCGGTGTTGTGTATTTTATCTTCATATAAAATACACCGATTCGGTATTGTCTGGTGTGTTGTAACTAAACTCCTCATCGGAGTAATTATTCGTAATGTAGTTCGGTACTACATTTATCTTGTGTAATTCATTCATTTTCTTTTGCACAGTGGGTCCCGGTTGGGGATCTACGACCGTAATATCCGCCTAGTTTGGGGTGTTACAGAGTTGGTATCGGAGAGTGGTTTTGAATACTACCTTCCGAGTCATGTCTCATTTGAAATCATCGTCATCAGACTAGTATCATTGGACTTTCGCGTCACGTGTGACCTGTGCAAATGCCGAGCCAATCGAATAGGAAGAACTGTAAGATTTCTAACGCCATGGTATAATTTCTGGCAATAGTCATTCATTCATCATTTATCATTTCACAATCCTCAACATCATCATTTATTATGATTAAGACGATCATGTTAACTCATTAATCACTTAATTCATTTCATTACTCAGTTAATGATCAGGACGACCATGTTAATTCATTAATCATTTAATTCATTTCATTACTCAGTTGCCGATCTAGATGATCATATTAAAAATCTTGTTAAGTTATTCAAAATAATCATTTCAAGAATTTCATCAGATATTCATCTCACTTCAGTCAATCATTCATATAATCACTAAGTTAGAGCATGTATACTCATTTTCATCATCTCATGACGTAATCATAACGTGATAATCATGCGGGTAATATAATCATTATGCGACCTCCCTACTTCAGTATGGAGAGAGGCTGTCGAGATGCACGGAAGAGGCGCGGTGCGGGCCGAAACCCGAGGAATAATCACTGTTGTCGGGAAATCGTGCCGGGACTCGGCTCGATCAGAAGATGTTCGGGTTGATCCACTCACTTTTATGCAGGCCATGATGACCCATGTGCGATTGCTCAATCATCATTGTGCCACTGACCGGATTAATCGAGAGAACTCTTCCGTATGAGCCACCGCTAAGGAAAGTGCTGAACAACAACCTTCATTTGTCAACAAGAAATCAACGGCGTAATCAATCCGAAGGCGGTCACCAACCTTCAAGAAGCCTCGTGTGAGCCCTATCGTTTCGAGCGACCTTCTACGGCGCATAATCGTGCGGGACCTCATTCCCGGCGGCCGGTTCGGCCATCACTGTTTCAATTGTGGGCCGGGTCATTTCAGCACCGAGTGTCCGAAACCGTCTATCACGTGCTATAATTGTGGGAATTTTGGACATAAGGCCCGTTTTTGCCGAAAGGACTCCAAGTCGGCCCGGCGGCATCTCAGGCCCCGAAGCAATCGGCGTTTAATCGATCGCTTTGTCAACGTCATTTAAGACAATGGAAGCAAATAGAGTTGGAGCTCGTACTTATCGACGGGAGCGTCCGGTTCGGGGCAGCAAGTCCTGATTCATATGATGAGGAGGATCGACGATCGGTGGTCGAATGATTTCGTATACTCGTAATTTTATTTCAACTTGTGTGTACCTTTTGATCTTTGGTACACCGCATTCATTCATTTTCGAATCATGCTTGAATAGACTTATTTCGGAATAGTCCCATTGCTTGTGGACTTCATACCATCGGTCTACCTGACGATGGAAGAATTTTCGGAATTTTACCAAATTAAGCTTAATGACCGCGATTGGTTGATGGATCTAATCGTGGTGAACCTACCTTAGGACGATGTAATTTTCAGTATTTGTTGGTTCAACCGTCTTGATACTATCCTCAGTGATTGTTAGCGTTTGGTCACTATCTTTCCATCGTTGGTTGTCGATTGTGTGCTTCAGGGAAGTGATCCCCGTTGTTCCAGTAGAATTTTTATTATGACAGAGGCAGAGAGATTCCGCGATCGAACTATTCAATCATTCATTGTATCATTTTCATCGATTGGCCTTTCTAGGGCAATCGAGTTATTCAATCATTCATTGTATCATTTTCATCGATTGGCCTTTCTAGGGCAATCGAGTTATTCAATCATTCATTGTATCATTTTCATCGATTGGCTTTTCTAGGGCAATCGAGTTATTCAATCATTCATTGTATCATTTTCATTGATTGGTCTTTCTAGGGCAATCGAGTTATTCAAACATTCATTGTGTCATCTTCATCGATTGGCCTTTCTAAGGCAATCGAGTTGTTCAATCATTATTGGTATCTCTTTTTATCGATTGACCATTCAAGGACAATCGAAATGTTCAATCATTCGTGGTATCATTGTCATCGATTGACGATGTATTCTGCACGAGTTATCCGGTTGCCTTCACATAGAGTAGTGGAATTCGAGTGAGTTGGAACCGCACGTTCCCTTTATCGAAGGCACCGTATCGGATGGCCCCGACTGAATGCAAGAGTTGAAGATTCAACTTGAGGAGTAGTTCGAGAAAGGTTATCTCCGACCGATTGCGTCCCGTGAGGAGCACCGGTGTGATCTGTCAAGGAGAAGGATGGCTCGCCTCGTGTGTGTATTAATCACGAAGTTGATCGGGGTAATGATCAAGAGTAGTATCCCTTACCCCGTATTGATGATCTTTTAGATCAACTTCAGGAGCCTCGGTATTTTTTCCAGGATCGACTTAAGATCTGGACATCACCGATTGCGGATTCGAGAATCGGATATCGCGAGACGGCGTTCATACACGCTATGGTCATTATGAGTTCGTAATTATGCCGTTCGGGCTATCTATTGCACTGCGGTATTCATGGAGTTAATGAATCGGGTTTTCATCGACTTTTAGATCGGTTGTTGTTGTCTTCATCGACGACATTTTGATTTATTCTCTTAGCCGAGAGGAACACGAGGTTCATCTTCTTCAGTTCTCGAAGTGTTGAGGCGAGCAATTTTATGGAAGTTTTCTTAATGTGAGTTACGGATGTCCAGTGACTTTTCTCGGGCATGTAATTTCATCAGCGAGTTCGTGTCGACCCTCGGAAGACGGAGGCTATCCGAGATTGGCAACCTCCGAAAGATGTTAAGTAAATCCAAGTTCCCGGATTAGATGATTTATTATCCACCCACGACCAGGAGCTAACAACCGTGGTTTTCGCGTTGGAATTTTGGCGTCATTACCTTTATGGCGTCACTGTCGATCATTCACCAATCACCGAGATGAGAGTAATAATGAAATGAATGAAGTATATATTTACTCACAAGGAGTTAAATATGCGGCAGGCGGTGGTTGGAACTAATCAAAGATTTTGATCTCGAGATCCTTTACCACCCGGGCAAGGCGAACGTTGTCGCCGACGCCTTGAGTCGTAAGTCCGTTCAGGAGCATATGCTTACTCATTTAAGAGTTCAGAAGGAGCTTCAGCAGGAATTCCTTAGACCCGAGATCGAGGTCCGACTTGACAAGTTCAGGGACGACTTTGTATGTTAGAGATTTCATCATCACTTGAGGAGGAAATCGGGGTTGATTCATTTCTTTGCTCATCCGCGAGGATGTGGTAGGGAAAGCCCACGAAATTGTGGTCCACGAGGATGGACTCTTGAGTTTTGAGAATCGGTTGTGCGTGCGGCGAATGATGAGTTGAAGAGCTCGATCTTGAGAGAAGCTCATGCTACCCCTTATCCGGTTCATCCGGGTCTAGCAGTGTACGGGATATGAAACAACATTTACGGTGGAATAATATGTAGCGAGTCGCGGAATTTGTTTCGAGATGTTTAGCCTATTGGCAAGTCAAGATTGAAAATCGGCGACCGGTGAGTATGTCGATATCGCTTCCTATTCCGGGATGGAAGTGGGAAGACATTTCTATGGATTTCTTCACAAGTTTGCCGACGAGTCGTCGTGGCATGAATACGATCCGGGTGATCGTGGATCGCTATCTAAATCAGCTCATTCCCTTGAGATCAAGGATACGTGGGGTCCCGAGAGACTTACCCAATGCTCGCAGAGAGTTAGTGAGATTGCGGAACTCCTAAGAGTTTTGTTTCGATCGTGTCGGGCGATTCGTGTCTCGTTTAGGGAACCAATTCATCGTGCTTTGAGAACTCGGCTTAATATCATTACCGTTTTCATCCTCGATCGACGGACAATCGGAGAGGACTTTTCGAGGCAGTGGAGGACATGTTGAGGGCATGCGTCCTCGATTAGTAGAGGATCGGGAAGCCCGATTCTTACGGTTGTCGATCTCCATTGTGTTGGGACGACCCATCGAGTCAATCGGCACCGAGCCCGATATACTTATAGCCGCCGGGAGAAGGTAGCTTTGATCGAGAGACGTCTGTTGTTGCTCGAGTCGGCGAAATCATATACGGTGTCGTCATCGACCACTAGAGTTCGAGACGGGTGACCACGTTTTGGTCAAGGTATCCCAGTCGAGGTATTTTCCGTTTTGGGAAGAGGGAAAGTTGAGTCCGAGATTCATTGGACCGTTTGAGATTTTGGATCGAGTGGGCGAGTTAGCTTATCGATTGGCTTTACCTCGGCGTTGAGCCGAATTCATAATGTGTTTCATGTCTCTCGATTGCGGAAGTATGTTGCCGGCCGAGTCACATACTACGATTCGGTAAATCGAGATCGCCGACGATCATTCATATGAGGAACGTCCTATTCGAGTTCTAGAGCGGCGAATCGAGACAGGTTGAGGAATAAGACGATTCCTTTGGTTAAAATTCGATGGTCTAGACACGGAGTCGAAGAGGCTACTTGGGAACCGAGGATAGTATGCGGGAGAGTTATCCCGAGTTGTTTGACCCTTAGTTTCGGGGACGAAACTCTTTTTAAGGGGGTATGTAATACCGGTTGTAATTCATTCATTTTCATTCAAGAATTATCGATCATGTCGTCACTCATTAATTCTCACTCATTAATAATCACTCATCATTCATGAATCACTCATTTGCGTTCAATGTTGGCATGTTGTAATCGTATATCGATTCTCGATCGTCATGTCATCTCCGTTTAGAGATCGACGGAGCATTATTAATTTTCATCGTGATTGGTAGTAAATCGGGAGCATCATCCGTGGCTTGTGTTAGACACTGTTCATTTTCACATTCGTATGTTATGTCGGATCATTCATCACCGTATCGTGGAATCGGAGTTATCGGAATTTTCAACTTGGCCAGATCGAGTTACGGCCGTAAGGACTTTGGGTTACGGCCGTAACAAGGGTTCGTGTTTGAGGCCATTTGGGCGAAAGGACTTACGGCCGTAAGGTCTGTGGTACGGCCGTAAGTTGGCGAATGCGGCCGTAAGGCTGGCGATTCTGGCCGTCTGGCGTCAGCCTACCGAGACATTTTCGGCGAAGGTGAGTTACGGCCGTAAGGATGGTGAGATACGGCCGTAAGTAGTGTTCGTAAGTTTTGGGTGTTGTCGACTGGGGTGACTTACGGCCGTAAGGGTTGCGGCATACGGCCGTAAGTCGAGGCGATCTGGCCGTCTGAGTTGGCGATTCTGGCCGTCTGGCGGCAGTGCACAGCGTTTTCGGCGAAGAGGGCTTACGGCCGTAAGATTTGGCGGATACGGCCGTATCATCGAGTTACGGCCGTAAGGTGTGCGGTTCTGGCCGTAAGGGTGTCGACGGATATTTTTTGACGAAGGCGGAGTTACGCCGTAACTCAGATCGATTCTGGCCGTAAGGTGTCGTGAGCTTTGGACGAAGCGATTCTGGCCGTCTGAGTTGGCGATTCTGGCCGTAAGGCCGTTGACTTGGAAAGTTACGGCCGTAAGAGGGCCGAGTTCTGGCCGTAACTCCGGCGATATTTAAGTACTCGGTAGGGACATTTTTACTCATTTTCATCCTCTTCTTCTTCTTGTTCGAAGAGAGACTTGAGAGAGGTATTTTTCCATCCTCAATCACTTGTGTATTCGGATTTCATCATCTTATTTCGTTGGGAAGCTTGGATAGTCGATTTAACACGTTTTCATCGGATCGAAGTGTTTGGATCTTCAAAGGTAATATTCTTCAACACCTTGGATTTCGATTTTGTGTTGAGATAAGATGTTTTGGACGTTATAATCATGTTATATGAAGGGATATGTATATGATTATAAGTTTGTATAAAGATTCATTGGATTATTGAAGGATTACTCAAGAACACTTTGAATATCGAGTTGAAATTGGGGTTTTCGATTAATTGTCGTTATAATCACGTTTTGGATATTCGTTTTGGATTATTAATCGTATTGAAGATGTTTTGTGGGTTTGAAACCTTTCTTGAGGGATTTGATATTGGTATATTGAGGTTTGATTGTAAACAATCGGAGTTCGGACGCAACGTGTTTGATTTAATGCCTCAATGGACTTGGTTTAGTCGTATTGGCGTTTTGAGTTCGTTATATTCGTGTTTGATTCGTATATTGAACGGATTGTTGGTAATTGAATTGTTCAAGGTTGTTCGAGCGACCGATATCTCAATTAGGACATTGTTCGTGGAAGGATAATTGTCACCGGCGTTGAGTAAGTTAATTCTTACTCGGTTAAAAGGATATTCATTCCTTTTGTCGTTGTTCATTCATAATCATAACTCATTCATCATTGTATTAATCGTATCAAAACTCGTCATTGTCAATTAATCACCTCAGCCATAAGGAACGACGGTTCCGATCATTTCATTGAGCTATCATTCATGTCACTATCATTCAATCTTGGTGAGTCATTATTCATTTTCATTGTCACTTTTGTCATATTGTGGCATTCCAGGCCATACTGGCGTGCCGGTTGGTATGTGTAGGATTTTCATGTCGGGCACATTATAGTCGTGTGTTGGTTGGTGGCCTCACATTGGACTGTGCACACGAGTCGATTGCTCGTGAGACTGATTAGGTACAAGACCACGCGTGTTTGATCGTTGGTGGCTTGTGCACGGACACATTTCCATCCCGGACGTAGTGTGGCGCCATTCCTTTGAGCCGTACTGATTAGTCGATTCATATAGCATGTTTGATTGCGTATGTTTCGACAGGATATTTCATAACTTCAGATATAATCATGATTGTGTATTTTCAACTCTTGAGGATTGTTGTTCTTTGTAATCGACCCGTTTGGGGATTTTGTTTTTCGTGTCATGGCAAGGCAAACGCACGAATAGCATGTTGATGTCGAGGAGTCCTAGTGATACTAGTAGGGGCCCCGATCTTTGATTATTCATGTTATTGTCCTTTATTTTCAGCTGAGACTTTCATTTGAATACTCCGTTTCATTGTGTTGTGTATTTTATCTTCATATAAAATACACGATGTCAGTATTGTCCTGGTGTGTTGTAACTAAACTCCTCATCGGAGTAATTATTGCTGTAATGTAGTTCGGTACTACATTTATCTTGTGTAATTCATTCATTTTCTTTTGCCTGGTGGGTCCCAGTTGGGGATCTACGGCACTGTAATATCCGCCTAGTTTGGGGTGTTACACACTATTGTGAGTTATAACGAACCAAATAGACGAAATCAAACAAAATCCCTAATTTTCCCAAAACTATGATTTTAGGAAAACTAACCTTGATTCGCTGGATTAAAGGATGTTATGGGATGATCACTTGATGATATAGGCTCAGGCACTTCATTAACATCATGCCTTCAAGTTCCCCAAGGCTCCAGCTGCGGAAGAGAGAAAGAGAAATGGGAAAAATGAATGAAACTGGACTGCTCGACCATATTTATACTGGTGCAGCCTAGCGTGCGGTAGGCTGCCGAGCTAGCATGCGCTAACGGGAGGTCATGGTCGAGAATGTTCGGTCGGGGCCCACCACCATGTGCTGGACATGTGCGCTGTCGGCCTGTGCCGCAATCCAGAGACTTCCTGGACTAATCTGCTCGTCCAGGTAGCGTGCGTAGCCTTCCGGCCGTAGCGTGCGCTATACCTGCCGATTAGCGCGCGCCGTGTCCGACAGTGGCGTGCGCTACCTGTTGTCCGCTTGAAGTCTAGAACCTCTCTGCCCCTGCTGCCTCGGCCGACTAGCGTGTGCATCTTTCCGGCCATAGCATGCGCTATGCCGGTTCCTGCTCCGGCCAGTGCCCGCACACGTATGGCCAGTGCCCAGCCGCCATGACTCGACGACTTGATTTTCCGAAATTGCACAAATCGCTCGGGGACAACATCATCGATCTGAAATGAAAACAACGGATAACAAATCATCACATACGGTCATAAACACCAAAATCAGTTGTCGAGAAAATAATACCGGCACTCGACAACCGGGAAATATCCGAAAATATCCAAAATAACCTGAACAAAAATCGTGGGTATTATATTCTATCCCCCTAAAAATAAGTTTCGTCCCGAAACTTAAAACAAAAGCAAGGAGACTCTCGACAACAGACCAGGTCTCCATGCAGTATAAAGCTACTACGATCCGATTCAATACAGAAGAATGCTTACGAAATGCAACGAGCATGAATCACTGCGGTTGATAAAGAAAACCGAGTAGTAGAACAATCAAATCACAAGTTTAACGCTGGAAAAATATGAAATCTCAATGACTCAAGAATTTGGAAGATCAAATATGAAGACAATTTCCCAACACTTATGGAAAATACCAAGTGGCCCAGATGTTCAATAATCACGATTACGAGATCAAACAATAATGATCGAACAAAAACGATAAACTCTGAAGTTCACACCTCAAATCAAGACATCAATAACTTGTAGGAACCACGAGGTGTTAATTTCGCACACTGTTCATAGGAAATCGATCCGAACTTGGAAAGATCACAATGATATACAGATCAATTTGGGACAATATCAGAACTCGCTCGAATGACAAAGGTGATAAACAACACAAGGTCATAAGCATCAACAAACACAATCTAGTCAATACAGTCGAACAAAATGGATGCGAAAAAAATATGGGTATTACATCGTATCACCTTTAAAAGAGGTTTCGTCCCCGAAACCTAAACAACGAGAACGAAGTGCTGGAATAGCAACCTTTCCGGCCATATCCTCTTGGTCCCGCATCTGCTTTCCATGACCAACTGTACCGTGGTCACGACCGTGTCCTCTGTCCCTCCGCATACTAAGCGGATTCTCACTCAATACGATGGCACAACTTCGCAAAACCACGTACTAAAGTGCCAACTCATCACGACATACCACATAAGTTAACTAATAACAACTCGATAAGAAAATCCACGAGGTATCCTTTTGAAAATCTTTGAATTTGAATGATATTCAAAATAAAACATTGAAATTATTTTTGGTACCTCGGGCTGTTTTATCAAAACCTGGTAAACAAAAGACTTTAACCGTCCCATTTTAAAATTATTTGCAAAATAATAATTCCTTGTAACCGGCATCATCAAAATCACCATGCCACTACGCATCATCGTCACCGTTGATAACAAACAAGGTAAACATGCAAGATCATCAAACCATTCGTACATACACTAACATTTCCAAATCCGAGTTTGAAATTTAAATCAAGTAAGATTTTCCATCTTTCACTATATATTTTGGAAAAAAAATCGTATTGGTTTTTGAAAAAAAATTGGTGCGAAAGATTTTTGAACATTATGTACTCGAATTATTTGAAAATACAATAGTACGTTAAAAATCATTTCCGATAATTCTCCCAACACTACACAAAAATCAACGACGATAACATTTTACAAAATATTCAAGGTACTTTAAAACAACTCTTTCAATACTGTCGAGGTTTTATCGGAGAATCCTTGGCCAGCTCGCAAATTTCAAACAATTTCCAAAATTCATACGAAGCCGCCGATTTAATCGCGACATCAAATTAGTTTCAAAAATCGATTTTTCACAACTTGCACAAAATTATGAAGGTTTCAGAAAAACGTTTTCGAACACATGCACAACAGACATAATTTATCAATTTACTGAACAAAATCAATTATCACTTAGCGCAACGAAAAGTCATAAAACAAATTCATGCAAAACATTTGTCATTACTAGACAACACACATAGAATACAGTCATGGGTGATTGACTGCAAAGGTTAGGCCTAACGGCTAAAAGAAATGCGGTTCTCTAGCCTCTGTCCCGGCTAACTAACGCGCGCTACAACAATTATTTAGCGTGCGCTACCATGCTGCATTAGCGCGCGCTAGCCTCACACTTAGAGTGCGCTAGCTGCTCCAATCAGCAACATGATCGCGAACATATATACAACATTACTAGAATCGATGGTCACAAATAAACAACAACACGTTCGAATCTCAAAGCCATCGATTTAACACTTCATGAGCAACCATCAAAAGACAATTGTTATTCAAAAACCAAAATCTCACCTCTTATTAAAGAGGGCTATTTCACGTACACATGCCGATCGACCCAGCATTCACATCACTATTTTAATCATAAAACTGGCACCACTGCCTAAACAATGAGAACATCATTATGTACTTCTTGACTAACAACCATGAAACTGAAAAGTTGAAAGCGAGAGTCACGTCTTGAGTACATTTTGTTGACCTCATTCGAGTTTAAAATCGTGTTTTGAAAACTTATAATACAAAATGCAAATGAAATATCGGTAGTTCGAATTCTCCAAAACAAATTTCGACCTTGAGGTAATCATACGAAAATCAAACTTTTTCCTTCCTTTGGAAGATGTTCTAAAACAAAATTTACGTGACTTCCCAAAAATATGTAATACTTTAAAATATCACATTGATGAATTTTCTTTGCCTAACCAAACCAAGGCCATTACTCTTGTAAAAACCACTTATACCAGGATGTGTGTATATATACATATACGCTGGAACCACTTTTCATTCTAGCACAATTCGAGAATCAAACAAGCATAGGCCACATACACTTAAACTTTACCCCAGAATACTAATTCACACAACTAGCTCGTATGGCACAACATGTAGTAGGGAGACTTACATCCACAGATCGCACGAAGATGATGGGTGCATCTTGATACTAATCAAGGCCGACATCACAGACGACGCGTCGCGACACGACTTAGGCAGACATAATCTGACAGGACAAGACACGACAATACCCGACTGGACCTGACAGCATAAGTTTTCGCAACCTTAGCTCCGATACCATAAATGTAACCCCCCCAGAATCAAACCGGGGATATTACACGCTGCAGACCCTCTATGTGGGGATCCACTAGGCTAGACATCGAAACAATACAATACATTACATACCGACATGATAAAATACCAAATCAATAAACCAACTTGGTCTTTCATCACTAACATACAAGTCAAAAATACATATTTCTATCTCGACTCAATCCCATGCAAGGGTAAAATACACTCACAAACAAAAAGTACGACAACGGAAAAGACCATACATAAACTCCGACCAACTGCATCCAAAACTGGACTTCATGTGGTTAGTATCATTCGCCTTCCATCATCCTTCGCGCCGATCTTGTGTTTTGCTCCCAAACCTACATGTACCTGGATGCAAAACATATATCCACCCCCCGAATACTCGGGGGTTAGCAAAACTGCACTGTGTTGCTAGTACAAGTATAAAGTGCAAAGACGAGCCATACACAATACATTCCGAGAATACAACGAAAGACTTCCCGAGATATTTTGTTTAATTAAAAATAGTTCAAGTCTTGAAAGTAGAAATGAAACAAGTAAGCACTTTGAAAAAACTTCTAAATCTCGGGAGTTTTGAAAATATTTGTGATTGAGAAGTTCTTAATTCCTCGAAAGTCACTTAGGGTCACATCCCCAAAGTTCATTTTCCAGAATGCAAATCCGTTAACAAAACACGGGGTCCACGATCCAACCATTCCGGTCACAAAATACAGGGTCCACAACCCGATCATCAACTTCAATTCATTTCCAAAGACACATTACACATAATACATTATTCTTATGCCATTTTAGCCAAACACCAAGACTCGATACATAATGTCTCTCGACCCCGAGCACCAAGCATTGTGATACTCCATACATATCAAAATCAATCATTAGTACAAACACTCTGGCAATTCTGGCGACCCAGTCCAGCCGCTAAGCCACCAGGTCCTCATGTGACCCCGTCGAGTCAATCCCCGAGTGAGAGTACCCGAGAAAAACCTTACAACTCTCATCAATTCCCATTTCCAAAACCACAATCCTCAAGAGTCAATCACAATATATATAGTCGAGGTACTTTGCTATAATCACCAAACTATCTAACACATACTCACGACCCAGAATTAATACTATCAACAAGGAAGCACACTTATCTCAACAACACCGAAAGACACAACCAATATCACACAACTCGCATATTCACCGATAACCACATGACTCCACGCACAATTCTTAACAAAAGGATTGACCTTTAAATTACCGACGACATAATTACACATAATGACATCACCTGAAAGTAAGGAGATCCTATACTCAACACTAACACACATAGTCAATTAATTACATTAAATCCCGAACACAAGAGTTGTCTTTTAAGAAAACCATGGTTGTAAATATACCGATTCTTTTGAAAATTGGTTGTAAATATTCATTTAGCACATATCGTTGATTACCAACCATTATTTCCACAAAACACGAAATATATGGGCAAGATACTTGCCTCGATAATCGATACCCGATACTCCAACGAATACGGCTCAACCGGGTAACCTCGAACACCTACAATTCTTCGGCGAGAACAACGGTAACACAACGATCGGGAAACAACGAACAGAAGAGTTCCAACTGGATTTCTTCGCAAGGAACCTGACCCTAACATCATACCATCAATAAATTAACGATCGTACGAGGAAGAATGATCGTAGAAAGCCTGAATCCTCTTTGTGGCATTTTATCGAACACCTTCAAGGCGTCGATTAAGAATTCAACAAAACGATGGATTTTCGGCAATCCAACCATGGAACAACAAGGGATTCGATATAATACAACATAATAATCATCAATCCATGAGTTTTCTAAGTTATAACGAATCAAATGGACGAAATCAAACAAAATCCCCAATTTTCTCAAAACTAGGATTTTAGGAAAATTAACCTTGGTTCGCTAGATTGAAGGATGTTATGGGATGATCAATCAATGATATAGGCTCAGGAACATCATGTATTAATTGTTTAACATCATGCCTTCAAGTTCCCCAAGGCTCCAGCCATGGAAGAGAGAAAGAGAAATAGGAAAAATGAATGAAACTGGGCTGTTCGACCATATTTATACTGTTGCAGCCTAGCGTGCATTAGGCTGATGAGCTAGTGTGCGCTAATGGGCGGTCATGTTCGAGAATGTTCGGATGGGGCCCACCACCATGTGATGGACATGTGCGCTGTCGGCCTGTGCTGCAATCCAGAGACTTCCTGGACTAATTTGCTCGACCAGGTAGCGTGCGCAGCCTTCCGGCCGTAGCGTGCGCTACGCCTGCCGATTAGCGCGCGCCGTGTCCGATAGTGACTGGCGCTACCTGTTGTCTGCCCGAAGTCCGGAACCTCTCTGCTCCTGCTGCCTCGGCCGACTAGCGTGCGCAGCCTTCCGGCCGTAGCGTGCGCAGCCTTCCGGCCATAGCGTGCGCTGCCTTCCGGCAGTAGCATGTGCTATGCCGGTTCCTGCCGCACCTATCCGGACAGTGCTCGCACCCGTCTGGCCAGTGCCCGCACACGTCCGGCCAGTGCCCAGCTACCATGACTCGACGACTTGATTTTTCAAAATCACACGGAACGAACACGACAAACGCTCGGGGACAACATCATCGATCCGAAATGAAAACAACAGATAACAAATCATCACATACGGTCATAAACACCAAAATCAGTTGTCGAGAAAATAATACTAGCACTCAACAACCGGGAAATATCTGAAAAAACCCAAAATAACCAAACCAAAAATCGTGGGTATTACATTCTATCCCCCTAAAAATAAGTTTCGTCCCGAAACTTAAAACAAAAGCAAGGCGACTCTCGACAACACCCCAGGTATCCATGCAGTATAAAGCTACTACGATCCAATTCAATACACAAGAATGCTTACGAAAAGCAACGAGCATGAATCACTGTGGTTGATAAAAAAACTGAGTAGTAGAATAATCAAATCACAAGTTTAATGCTGAAAAAAATATGAAATCTCAATGACTCAAGGATTTGGAAGATCAAATATGAGCATAATTTCCCAACACTTATGGAAATTACGAAGTGGCCCAGATGTTCAATAATCACGATTACGAGATCAAACAATAATGATTGGACCATGACGAATGAATACCAATGATCGAACAACAACGATAAACTCTGAAGTTCACACCTCAAATCAAGAGATCAATAACTTGTAGGAGCCACTGTAATATCTGGAATTTCTACTACTGTTGTTTGATATTATTTTATCCGAGTTATATTGTACAACGTGGAATCTATACAGTAGGGATAAAATAAATAAAGGACTGAGATGTCAGTATCGGTATAATTGTCGTATCTGGTCGACAGTTGCATTTGAGGATATCGTGTATCAGGTTATCGTTCTTTCGATATAGAGTATACCGTATAAGAATATTATTGGATTCAGTGTTTGTGTTTAGTGTGTCTTAAGTTCGTTTTTGGTATGTCGAGACGTTGGACAAGAATAGCTGAAAATGGCTAAGTGTAACATTATTAGCGCACTCTAATAATCACGAGTAGCGCATGCTATCGTGCAGGTTTAGCGCACGCTATGGATATAAGATAACGCATGCTAATGCAGTCCGATCGTAAGGAATCTACACGTGGACCAGGCCACTTTCGGCGCACGTTCTGATAAGTCAACGGATGTTGTAATGTAGCGTTAGCGCACGCTAATGCATATTGATTAGTGCACGCTAACTGTATATCGGTCAACAGGGAATCTTGGCTTTATCGGTTGCTTTCGGAATGTGGGGTCACGAGCATCTTCGTGGTAGGTGTAGACTGTAGCAAGTCAACTGGTATTAGCGCACGCTAAATGTAAGGACTTGCGTACGCTAGACAGTGTAAGTTACATACGCTAATGCATGGGCATTACGTACGTAAGCACATGTACGAAGCCAGAGAGTAGCCTCTGGACTGCGATAGCGCACGCTAACAAAGTCAGTTAGCGCACGCTAAGGCTGTTGCGCACGCTAAACATAAGGTTTAGCGCACGCTAGTAATATACTTTATAAAAAGGGAAGAAGGGTGTTATGAAGCATTTCCTCCATTCCTTCATTGCAATCGAGAGAGAGAGTTTTTATAGAGAAGTTTGAGGTCCCAAACACTGAGAGATGATAATCTTTAACAAAGATTAAGCTGAGGAACATGGATTAAAGTCTTGTTCTTGAAATTATTGATGATTCTTGGAACGAAGTTGATTGTTCTCCTTCATGATTCCTCTATACAAGGTAATAGTTCTTCACTTTTGGATTTCGTTTGGATTGATTATTGATGTTCTTGAGTTGATGATTATCATATATTCGAGTTGATGAGCATGATAACGAGTTGGATTACCGAATTAAGTTAGTGTTCTTATCAATATATGAGTATTGATATGTTTCGTATGGTTTTGGATGGAATTCCAGAGATATGTTGATGTAATTCCCTTCTTCAATTTGGATTTTTGATGTTTTGTCGTTGGTTACTTCGTATGGTAAAGATTATGGTGGTGCTATTGTGATTCTTGAAGTTATATGAATTGTATGTCGAAGAACATGATGAATAAGGATTTTTAGATGTTAGAACACATCGGATTTGTCATTTTATGGATCATGAACGTGAATTCGGATAATTCGTATTCTTGAAGAACTATTGAATTATATATGTCATGATTGTTATGAATAAGAACTGGAAATTGGAAAGGTTACGGATAACTTTGGAATATGATTATTCATGATAATAACCGGTAAATTGTTATATGAAGTTACCAAATATGAACAAGAAAGAAAATTGTTGATTCGTGTTTAAAGATAAAAGTTGGAATCGAATATGTTATGAAATCCTTAATATCGAGATGAGTTGATCATTGACATGATGGAAGTGTTAGACGATGCTTGAAATGCATGCCACTGCACAGCATTAGCGCATGCTAAGCTTACTGGCTAGCGCACGCTAACGGGAGCAACTTAGCGCACGCTACATTATGCGTTTAACATGCGCTAAATAGGCAGTCAGTGCAGTATTTTTGTGTTGTGATTATGAATTCGTGATGGTTTGATTTGGTTTGTTCAGACGACGTTTATTCAAGGTTTTTGTTGAACCGTTGAGTTCGATTAGTTGGTTTTGCCGGTTGTTGATTATTATCGGATGTGTTGTCATTTGATTATTGCATTAGGTTGCGATAATTGATCGTGGATTATGACCGTTGTGTTGCTTTGGATCGGGACTGAGGAGCTCGTAGACAAAGACAATGTGTTCGGTAGCAGCTTCGTGGTATCGGTATCGAGGCAAGTTATTACTTGCTCAGTTATAATATTTAATGAATGGTTTCAGTTTTATTTCATTTATAATGCATATAACAATGATTATATGTTGTCATTCCGATTCTGGGAGTTTAATCATAATATATATGATTTATTTCGGTTATTGGTATATTCGGGTATCGAGGTTACATTATGGTAAAGACGAGAATATGAGTATCTGTAGTCCATGGTACGTTTGGATCGCCGAGCATTGCGGATAATCGTCGGTGATGGTTTGATATCGAGATTTCTCCCGAAGGACTCGGGGCAAGTATCTTATATCGAGTCAGTTAGAGTTAGTGATTTGATCATGCATATTGTCATTCATGTTGTCGAACATGAGGTCGTCTTAATTGATTTGTCATATTGTCGTTCATGTTGCGTTGTTCATGTTGATGAACATATTGTTTTGCATATGTGTATGCATATTGTGTTGTTTATGTTGTGTTGATCCGATGGGATCGCGCGATCTATGCTGAGGGCGCTGGATCGGATGTCCACCTCGTATTGGTCCGACGGGATCATCTTGGGATCTATGCTGAGGGCGCTGGATCATTGGACGGGTTTTTCCACCTCGTGTTGGTCCGACGGGATCATCTTGGGATCTATGCTGAGGGCGCTGGATCATTGGATTACCCAGTATCGTGTTGATGGAATCATGTGGATTCGCATCGTTGGTTTTATATATGTTATTGTTGTGCATATGTATATTGTTGGTTATCCACCTCGTGTTGATCTGGTAGGATCATCTTGGGATCTATGCTGAGGGCGCTGGATCATGGGATTTCCATTGAGTATACATAGTTGTTATTGTTTTTGAGCATATTGACGTTGTCATATGAGTATGCATTTGTAGGTCTTGTGTTAGGACCATGTTCGTATTGCATTGATCTGATCTCGGATTAGACTGATATGATTGTCGTGGCACATCATATCTCGAGGTATGTTCCGTATTTCCTTGGTATTTGTCTTTGATGGACAATCGGTTATCGTCTTGAGATTTGATGATGTTATTCGATGGATTGTACTGATCAGAACTGGTATATTTCCGTATCGTGAGTTGTTGATGATAGTTTGAGAATCTTGAGTATTGTTTGAGGTACAATATAGATACTATGTTCGAATTTATTGGTTAATCAAGTACGAGATGTGAAATGTGGTAATGGTTATTCTGTCGAGAATTATTTGAGTAAGTAAAGTTATGACGATAAGATTACATTAGTCGTATTCTTATTCTGTATTCTCATTGGTATGTAATTATTGATGTGATGTGATTGATATCATTGTTGGATATTATGGCTGACCCCGTCGTGGGATTTTTTTTAGGTTTTTGTAGTATCGAGCTTGTAGCAGTCGTGAAGAGATGAGCTTCCCGGAGGATACTGGCTAGGACATGTTTGTGCATTGAGTTTCTTGATTGGTTCTTGTATTCCGCTGCTAGAGTATCTTTATGGTTGGTCTTTTTTCCGCTGCGTGAGTATTTTGAAATGCTATTTTGGTATCTGGTAACTGAGGTTACTTTGGAAATCATTTTCTAAACTGTTGAGTGTCGGCCGTTTGGCCTTGTGATTTCAAATGAGTTTTTACGATGGTTTTTGATAAATGGCTTTTATAAGTCTTTGTGAATTTTTAAAGATAGTACCGTCGTCGGCCTCTTGGGCATTTGTAAATGTTTGCGAAAAATTTCTTTTAGCCTTGTGGGTTCCATCTCGGGGCCCACAGCGCTGTAATATTTCCGGTTAAATCTGGGGGTGTTACGACCACGAGGTGTTAATTTCGCACACTGTTCACAGGAAATCGATCCGAACTTGGAAAGATCACAACGATATACAGATCAATTTGGGACAATATCAGAACTCGCTCGAATGACAAAGGTGCGAAACAACACAAGGTTAGAAGCATCAATGAACACAATCGAGTCGATACGATCGAACGAAACGGAAGCGAAAAAAATATGGGTATTACATGTATGAAATCAGAATTAGTTTTCTCTTCCTCAATTTTCCATTACTGAAATTGTCAAGGTGATCAGAGCTGCAATTATTGAGCTTGGATTAAGAAAAATGTGAGACAGATTAAAATGTCATTAGAAGAAAAAAGACAAAAATCCATTTACAAAGGAATTAGACAAGACATTGTATAAAAAAATACCTTTTAATACCTATCTTTTTAAAAATCAAACTCTAAACCATCTAAATTGATTAGCAAGAGATTATATCATTCTATGAATCAATAGCATGTCCCTCAAAACCACTTAGATCTACTAGTTTCAAAAGTGGAAAATCATTGTAAAGTTCTTGCTTCGATACAACTTCATCTTCCGTTTCTGGTGTCCATAGCACCTCCAATGACTGTATTATAAACATAGTGAGTTATTATTGGTGGTTTCAAGTTTTCGCACAACAATAATGACTTAGTAACAATAGATATACTACTTTATCTTCTAATTTTTCCGGTTTATGTATGAGAATGAGGAAGTTCATCGCTATTTATATAGTTAGTTACCTCTATTTTACACTCATGGATTGTATTGAACTCTTGCAAGGCGGTCTTTACGTGTTCAGTATTGCACATCGAAGAAGGAATCGAGTACATACCACTACCAAGCACCAATATAGTCGCCTGGATAATCATAATCAAATAAACATAAACACACACTTAGTAACATGTTTTGACTTTTGCACAAGGATGTTTATATAAATTATGAATGTACCATACTATGATTTCCAAAGGAAACTTGGAGATACTGGAACTAAAGTTTTATCTATAAAAGTATGTAATATGTTGAAGACACTTGCAAGAAGTATACTATGTAAAATTAAAAACGAGATTACCACTAAATAATCTAAAATTATTTTCTTTACCAACATCCTTCTTTTCATATATTATGCCATCAACATTTGCAGATGTCTCCTTGTCTTTGTCAAATCTTAGAAGCCCGCTGCTTAAAACTTCTCTGAACAGTTGCTTGGAGCACTTGTCGTTACAATTTATCTGCATTTAGATTATAGAGTAAGATTGTCATGTAGTTTGTATTACCATACGCTACTATTATGTTTGGAAAATATTAACATTAAGAAAAAAAAAAAGAACCATCAAACTAATTATTTGAGTAATAGTTGATTGCTAGCCTTTGTAACAGTCTTCAGGGCCCCATGGATGATCTCCACACGTGTATTCAAAAAGCACTTACTTCAACCTAATATAAACCACAAAGTGAAGAGGATCGTGGCCAAAGATAGAGTATGCATCATCATTGTCATGCTCAAATTTCATCTCCTCATTATATTTAGTTACATTTATATAAGCAAAATGACAAGAATCACAATGTTCAACAACAGCTTTCACCACTCCTGCAACAAGAATAACAAAATTTTAAGTTTTTAATTATCAGAAACCAACTAGTAAAGTAATAATGTTTGAAACTTCAAATGTTTAATGCAATTACATATAGAACATTCTCGAAGGGCATGAACTAAGTATTTTCATGACTGAAAACAATTGAAAATATTAATACACTTGATCAACGAAAAAATGATGTCCATGGCAATACCGTGGTATATGGATCATCAAACTATCCAAACTCCGGACTATTAAAACTAAATGTGTCAATGTCCCAATACATCTTCTGGTTTACAAAAACCGATACAAGCCGGACCATATTGACTCATGAATATTTTTTCTTTTCACATATCCAATACAAATGATGCATAAGATTTTATTTCTCATAAATCACAGTGAGATGCTATGAGTGATACACTTTGGCATATATATCATCGAGTCATAACATGGTTCAATTGTTACGGAACATATGTGACTAGAAAACGCCATTCGTCATTCAACAACTTGAGCATTGTACTACTCATTGATTGTGATGACCTAGCCATCATAGTCACAATGGATTTATAACACGAAATCCAAAAATATTGTGTTTCTTAGAAATAGCTTAATACGCACTTAGTTTCGCTTGCAAAATTTTACAAACATGAGCATAGCGAACACTCCAACAACATAGAGATTTTATACTTGATGCGATCAAAATGATCTATCATATTGAGTGCATAACATGGCAAGATTATATGCCTAAGGGGCAAAATCACGACACAAGCATGGTGTAAAACTACCATGCAGACGCTCGACCTTCTTATAAGGGTGTATATATTGGGCTTCCCCAAGGAAACTGTTTTTCAACATTGAAAGATTGTATTTTAGCGTACAATGTATACCAAAAATCGCATCATATGTGGAAAATTTGGCCAAAAAGAGGTTGAAAAACGTGTGTCATAAGACCGCTTGCAAATTTAAGATGGGAACGAAGTTGGTTGGGACAAAAGTTAGCACAATGACTGGAAATAAAATTTCGCGGAGCTTGATCTTTGGTCACTAAAACAACAGTAACTCCTTTGTTCGGAAGTCTATGGACAAACAATTAGATGTTTTGGAAACTAGACTTCTGTATCTTTCTATTCATAGATTGTGCACTAAACGGATCATTAAACTCAGATCACAGTGCATGTTTTAATTGGCTGCTTTAGTATTTCCCAAATTTAGTGAGAAAACAAGGTTGAGACCATATCCAATAGCATAAGTGTTGATGCAACAACATGGCAATGACAGCCATAAGTGCATTTAAACGCAGCAGGTGTTCGATTTTTTATCTCGACTAATGATCCTTTCGGTAACTCCAATTTGGTAGACTTGCACAGAAAGTAGGAATGTCGGTACAACTAAGGCTGTTTAAAAACCACTGATTCCGTTTGAACTTTCAAAGCATAAATAAATACCAAGAGGGATGCGCCTAGTCATAATCAAAAGTGTAGACAAAATCCACAAAGGTGCATCAAATCAACCAAGAATTTTAATTATCAATTTGCAAGTATACGTCATAATAGCCATGTTCTGCGGATGCTTTGAACCATGAGACATAATGAATATACCATAACCAACTCATCTTGACCATCTAATAAGATCGATTAAACAAAGTCAAATGTATAAGGCACATGCCTTTACAAATACTCAGAGAAGTATTCGGACCAATAGTCACACGAACTATAATCGAGGTCAACGAATTCATGTACTTAACGCAATATGCCATTGCAAGGAGACGGTGCATGACTACACCCACATGCAATATTTTATTTTAATATGATGAAAAATGGAGTTTTCCAAGTATGGGATTGAGTGAAGACCAACGTGGTGGTCACTCAATTCAACGTGACAAATCCATCACAAATCGATTTTTACCACGACATATCCATCGCAATCGATGCTTGTCCCATTTGTACGTCACAAATTCATGACTAATCATGAACAAGTCATAACTTTACCGTTACCGGCAATGTTCGTTTAATTCAATTGTTGGTTTAAAATCGACAAAACAGCGACGTCAAATCGCACCCAAAACATGGTGTATGCAACAACCACAAATATCAGCTTTCAACAATTATCCGTGACTCCCCTAGGACCATCACACGGTTTACTTCAACATACGAGAGTGATACCACCTCTCATAGTCTCATCCACCACAAAGTAGTGTGGGAGATAAAGAACCCAAGTACCCAATTCCCAAAAAAAAAATTCCCAAAAGAGAGGAATTGAAAAACGGGAACTTTAATAAAATCTTACGGGTACTTGGTTCCATATTTGCTTTGATCCTTGAACGGGATAATAAATTTGGCTTCTTTCCATATGAGCAACTTATTTCCGTGATACTCGGTTCCATATTTACTTTGATCCTTGAAAGAGATAATAAATATGGCTTCTCTCCATATTTTGCACATCATCATGAGCAACATATTTTCCTATATTCACGTAAAACATAAACATGGTAAGATTCATAAGTGTACAAATCAATGAAAAAATGAATCTTTAAGTAGGAAAAGTTGGAGCATTGAGAAACGCCCGAAAAGGGTTATTGAGATCGATAATCGGCCGAAAAGGACTCGGGCGCGGTGGTGCAGCAGCTCGGTATTGGATGAGGTCGGATCTCCAAATTTCCTTATAAAAATCTACTTCTGTTCGGCAGCAGATTCAGTAAGCAATACTGTTCAGAATCTGATCTCCACCGTTGAATATATAGATGTTTGTGTTGGGAAGTCTCTATCAAAATTTCGCACCGGTCCGACGGTTAACGAATCAGAAAACATGATTTTATTTCGACTGCGCTGTCCAAAAGATTTACGCGCGAAAATTCTCGTTTCTCATTTTTTTTCGTTGGACGATCCGACGGTGCTTCAATCAGATCGGGTCGCAGATTTAGGCAGCAGTCAGCTGGGTGATCCGGGTTGGGCTGATCACGATGGAGTTCAATTGGATCAGGCGCGGGAGACGGGTTTGGCATAGCGCGGGCGATCGGGGCTGGAACTCGGTTGGATCGGGTTGGATCAAGTCAGCAACCGGATTTACTCAGTAATTCAGGTCAGCAATCGGGTTTGTCCTTCTGGATCGCGAGTCAGGTTTGGGAGCTCCAGAAACTGGGAACCAAGCTTGCGAACGGGCTGGACGAACGGGCCGAGCGGGCTGGAATCTAGGAAACGAGTTGCATAGAGTGAGGCAGACAGGTGTGTCGGGTGACGCGAGTTTGGTTGCTGCGTCGCGTGCAGATGTCTTGTGAAGAAGAGAACCGATTTTCCATTCGCGGCGGCGGTGGGGGCAAATGAAAGATCGGGATGGTGGCAGCACGGTCTGGTTTGGGGAAGACAGCTAGGGTTGCTACGAGCCGGAGTTGTGGCAGTGGGATCTGGTTTGCAGATCTGCAGCGATGGCGGCGCTAGGCTGGCTGAAGTCGAAACTAGGGTTCAGGACATTTTTTTCTTAGATTTTCTATTTGTTTTCGGGATTTTCAGAGAAAAACGGGAGAGAGAAAAAATTCTGGCTCAGTTAGTGACTACGAGCTGATAATGTTTTTCAGGAGAAAGTAAAAGACTCTAAATAGAGTCAATCAATTGTATTCATAACACTGATAGAGGGGCCTTTATATAGGCATTACAATGAGATTCCTTCCATACATAGGATTCCTAAATAAGGTAAGATATCTAATAGGATCCTGCTACATCTAGAAGGATCTATAGAACCTTCCATCTATGTATCTACAATCAGTATTAGGTAAGACACATTACGGGAATAATAATTCTCAGAACAGTTACATTTATATAAGCAAAATGACAAGAATCGCAATGTTAACAAGAGCTTTCACCACTCCTGCAACAAGAATAACAAAACTGTAAGTTTTTAATTATCATAAACCAACCAGTAAAGTAATAATGTTTGAAACTTCAAATGTTTAATGCAATTACGTATAGAACATTCTCGAAGTGCATGAATTAAGTATTTTCATGACTGAAAACAATTGAAAATGTTAATACACTTGATCAAACGAGAGTTGATAATGATTGTTGTGGACCAATTTTCAGCCAGATTGTAACCATTCAGCAAGCTGAGATTTAAGAAAAACATTATCCTACATTGTGCAGTAGGGGAAACCTTATATTGGTCAAAATTGTATACATATATCATACATATGTGCAAGGTTAAGAAGTATATGTATGCACATGCAAAACCACTCCCTCAATTAAAAAGATATAGGTGTTTTTCTCTGGCCAAAATCTCTTTTCAACAATTTTCTACAACAGTTAGATTGCATAATTAATCATATGAGCTTTGAACAGAAAAACGTCATTTGCTTTTTTCCATGTCCTTTATCAATTTAATGGCCTCGTCCGCCATACTATCTCTGCACAAATACTTAGTAAACGAATTACAAATTTCATCTAGATATATTCGTTTCATTATCATATGCGAAACTTAATTCTAAGCCTTAGTTCTATCTGTTCCACAAAGGACTTGTAACACCTCCAAGTTATTCGAGGAGAATTACAGCGCCGTGGACCCCTACATGGGACCCACCAGGCTAACACAAGAAAACACCACTCGACTAACCGCCTCGGTTAGCAAGGAAACAATTGATAACAATAAGAACATAAAACAACACGTCCGGTACAACCGGCATAAATAACATTAACCGACAAATACAGTAACTCCAACGAAGACCAATCACAATCTGAAAGGAAAAGCCTAAGTACTCGCGAGTACAATCTATAAGTTTACAATTTGGAAAACATCCACATCAAAAGAGACAGTAAGAAATAACAAGACTCGATTACACATGTCAACAACCTTGGCCGACATCCTCGTACCATCCAGCGCTTGCCGTCTGCAGTGAACATAACACGAAATCCATAACAAGAATTTCCCCGACAACGGGTCCCCAAAGGGGTTAGCAATTACGCTAGTACAAGTATTCAAGGCAAACCAATCGCTTACACATTTCATAGTACATGCACCAATATCATTTCGAAAACCAAAACAAGACATGTCTTTTCCGGAAATAAACAGTCAACAATTTGCCTTGGGAACAGAGTAATATCATAGATTCCCGCACGAGGCCTCTAAGGACCCTCCCGCACTGGCTACATTACAAAACAAAACACGCACATGCATCGCCTTGGGAACAGAGTAATATCATAGATTCCCGCACGAGGCCTCTAAGGACCCTCCCGCACTGGCTAGCTAAACAAACTCGTGAAATCCAGGGCGGCAGCATAGATTTCCCTCCTTGACCCCATCGGGCCAACACGAGGTGAGTTACACACAAGTAATATACATCACCATTTCATGTTAAGCTTAAAGGTTTGCAAAAATACTTGCCTTGAATTATTGACGACGCAACGAACGGAAAGGAAAGTCACCGACGAACGCTAGGAACCAATGAAACCGAACCTAACGATTCGAAGAATACAATCACAACCATTTCTAAATGAATACGGAATTGGAATACACCCGAAAACCCGCCTACGATTCATGTATATTCGTATATAAACAACAACGAGGGCGGACCACAACCAAACCCTCTCGATTCCGTAAAAATCACGAAATATACCATGAATACGTAGGGAAACTAAGAATACCAACAAGATTAATCATATTCATCATGAATTAATCAACAAAACGGAACGAATCGGACAAAAACACGAAAACCCCCAATTTTACCAAAAGTAGGGTTCTAAAGATCTAACCTTGATTCGCTGGATCAAGGGATGATATCGGACGAATGATTGATGATATAACCCAAGGAACTCCATGGATATGTTGCTAAACAACATGGCTTCAAGCTTGAACACGCCACCGCGGAAGAGGAGAAGAAGAAGGTGAAAATGGCAAGAAAACGTCTGCAGGGCCTTAAATAGGGTGACAGACTCGACCGTGTCCGCCTGACACGGTCGTGGCGCGCAGATTGACCGGGCAGGACTCGACCGTGTCTCGCTAGACACGGCCGCGGCGCGAGGGGCCTTCCGACGCTGACCCGTCCGACAATGACTTCGGCATGACTCGACCGTGTCACGGAACACGGCCGGGCGTGTCAGCGATCGTCTCGAGCTTATCCGGAAGAGTTCGCTCGGCCGTGCTGCACGACACGGTCGGGTCTCGAGGCGAGACTTCCGCCTATCCGGACGAGTACGGCACGGGCCGTCGGACGACACGGCCGAAGTTCGGCCGGCAGTGATCGGCCAATAACGAGCGGGTGAGCTAAAACGACCATAACTCTCTCGTCCGGACTCCGATTGACTCACCGTTCGAACCATTGGAAAGATAACTCGATGCTCTATAATATTGCAAAGATTCAGAATTTTTGGAGTTACCAAAAATTGATGGTGATCTAACAAAGTAGAACTCATACTTAGAAAAGTCGTTTAGTAATCCTGAATTCAACAAAACGACACCGAAACCCGAACCTGAATACGAACCGAAGATACGGTTACGAAGTACTCACAAAGAAGAAACCAAGAGCTTGTAGGACACACGATTCCGACCACCCGAAGGCTCGAAATTCGACAACGGAAGGTAATTACCCCAAACTTTGGGAAATTACGAAAATGGCCCAAATGCCCGAAAATCACCATACGACAACGAATAATCAAACCGAAGCTCACAACACGTATAACGACGTTAAATGAACTTACGAAAAACCCCAAACGACAGTTTCAAACGAGATTCGCAAGAACCGAACTCAAGCGCGGAAAAGTCGCTAAAAAGCACGAAACTCAACAAAGCAGCACCGAAACGAACTCGGATGACAAAAAAAGTAGAATTAAATATTCTCCGAATGACGAAACGGTCAAAAGCGAGTCATCAAAACGGACTTCGAAAAAAGAAATTTACGAAAATCGAAAATTTGCGGATATTACATTCTACCCTCCTTAAAAGAAGTTTCGTCCCGAAACTTAAAACAAGTAGGGGGAAGAAATATTCCGCCAGGAAAAACTCAACAAGATACACAAGAATGCGTAACTAACGCCCAACGGCGAAATGTTACAATCAACGCAAAGGAATATACGGCGTGAAAACACGCTCCACGGCGACCAACACAATGTCGCCGTTAGGGATACAATAAAACCAACAAATGACAAGCGTCATCAAACGGATAATATAGCCAATTCAATTATCCGACAATCACAAAACACAACGAGCGAAAGTCGGATGATTGACCAACTCAACGGTATATCAATCAAACGCGAGCCAATCGGCCGAACTAATCTCGAATTCCACCGCCCAAGGGTTGGAAGATCGAAAACGAGACTAATTTCCCAAACTTAAGGGAATTAGGAAGGAGCCCGAATGCTCAACGATCACAAAACGAGAACAAAAACTGAACAAGCAAACGATCGAGACAACAAAAATCGAACAATCATGTCCGAAACACGAATGATAATAAAACTCAAACAACAACTCCCAGGATGCTCTGGTGAGAACTACAAGGAATGCATTCCCATAAGATCCACAGGATAGGGAATAGCGATTGAAAAGTCACAGCGACAAACGAGTTATTCCAAAACAATACCACACTCGTTCGATCAACAAAAGCAAGGGATAGGGAAAGCTCAGAAATGTCAACGAACATAAACGAGTCGATAGAGTCGAAAATACAGAAGTTCCAAATCCGATCCACTTCGAATAAAAGAACTAGTAGAACCAAAAGATGTTACTTCCGAACAAGGTTCACAAGAATCGAACCGAACTCGGAAAAGTCACAATGATAACCAGATCGACCCAAAACAAGATCACACTGCTCGAATGATGAACCCGAAATACAAAACAAGTTAAGGCAAGATCAACGAACACGAACGAATCGATAGATCGGAGAAAGAGAAAATACGGAAGTCAAAATAGTATGGGTAGTATCCCGACCTCATCCACGAAATTCACAAAAACAGAGCAAGGTAACAAGACATTAAGCAACCGACACATAGCGAACGATCACCGATGCACACGGTCATACCAAACCAAGCTCTAACAGCTCGCACATGCGCGACAACGTAGAAATCACTACGAGGCGGCAACATTCGACACTAACATCCCACCTCTCACAACAAATGCGTGGCAACGCCTCGACGTTCATGCCACCAATCTGATCATACTGGAGCAAACATCATAACGACAACGCGAACATCATACATATATACCCATCCCTCAAACGGGAATGGATAGATTTTAAAAACGAAAACCTCATTTTGAAAATAATTTAGAAGAACACCGGTTGATCTTGAGTATCACCTTTCAAAAAGTACAAACGTGAAACATCGTTATCGAGACTTTGGAGAACCATTTCGCATTTGATAAAAATGAGGACACTTTCTCTTAGTGAAAACTTTCAGAATATTCGACCCTCGGGTCTAAATAAAAGTGTTTCTAAAACATTGAAAATATCTCAAAGCATTTTGGTACTCGAGGTAGAAGAATTTTGAAACGTGTTGTGGCACCTTGTATGTACTACGAGAAAATAATTCATTTTAAAAGTACGTCTCGAAATTTATTTTCTAAGATACTCAAGGTTTTTCGTATACAATAGCCAAAATGCCCGTAATTCACACTTGTCAATATTCACTTAAACGCATCCTAGCACACTCATTAAATCGTTCACAATCAAGACAGTGATATACAATCCCTAGGATATGCTTAACAACATCGTTAAAACAACGATCGGTTTATCAAAACCGGATGGAAAACGACATCAAGAACAAAACTCCAAAAAGTCAACTCTAGGAATTCAAGAAAAATTGCCTGGATTCGGCGAAGAACAATGGATTAGATGATGTTAAAAATCATCTAGGATACTCCAAAACACCTTTGGATGGAAGAAAAAAAATCAGCCCCAATGCGAAACCTAGTCGCTACGTCTCAATCTCATGGAGGAAGAAGAAAAATGAAGAAAAAAGCAACTTCTAGACTGGTGTCCGGTATTTATACTGGACACAATTAGCGTGCGCTAATCATTAAGGTTAGCGTGCGCTATCACGGCACCAAACAAAACTCCTGACCAAAAATACACTGTTAGCGTGCGCTAACAATTCATAGAGACAACAACAGAACATATCATAAAAATTACATGCCGTAAACCCTTCTCACAAGGATTTACTAGGCTAAGCATGATTTCCCATCTCATTTCGAAAATGCTAAAAGACCAATGACGGTGATATTTTCCAAAACTCAAAAACTCATTTGTCAAACCATCATGAAATATTCAAGGCCAAAATGCCAAAACTTGATTCAAGGAATCGGTTTTACGAAATAAAACTCAGTTTGCAAAATACCGAAAGCCGTTTGAAAGAACTCACGCAGCGGATAAAATACGGTACGAAAATACATCAGTAGTGAAGACACTCCTCGTATAAACCAAATACGAGAGTCTAATAAACACATATCGTGAAATCAAAATCCATAGAAGGATTCCATCATTCAATCGACTAACCATACAAATAACTCGTATCACACGAGGCACAACACAAGGAAGGGAGTTTTACATCCATAGGTCGCACGTAAGTGACGACCGCCCTTTGATACTAATCACGACCAATGATCTCAACGACGCGTCGCGATGCGACTAAGTCAGTTAAAATCCGACGAGACAAAACTCAACCAACACAACTTGGCTCGAAAACCTAGGTTTTCCCAGGCTAATCTGATTATAAAATCGTATACTCTAGTTATTCGAAAATAAAACCGATAAGTTAAAAATCGTTTTCAAGACCCTTTTAAACACGACAAGGGCTTAACAGTGGAAGCATTTTATAAAATGTCCTAAACACTTTTATACACGACCTTTAAATACCGACACAAGGTTTTATTTGAAAATACAAGGCTGGCTCGCCCAAATTCATGTCACTTTTCAAAAACCCACAATACGATCAAGTCTAAGAAATTTTCAAGCATGCACGCCGCATGTATTTTTATTAATAGAAACACATTGGTTGTAAATAATAATAATTAGCCAAGTACCAACAATTCCCGGACACACTCATATACGACATTCAAAAATCACTAGTTCGAAAAACGCAACTCGGAAATACTAATTCCAAGCATATGTTGAACTATCTCTTCAAGTTTAACAACAGAACCAAAGATCACCGATTTGGACATATGTCGAAACCAGCTATGTGAGTTTTTCAACAAACTCTGTCATCGACACCTTTCCCGGAACATATCAATGTTCAAAACATTCACATCACACTGCACCCCTCGGTGTCCAAACCATCAGTACGTTCGGCACAACATACATTTAGTATATCGCAATTACCAAACACAGATTCCATCACACAGCAAAAGACTAGAGAGTCAAGCCCTCTCACAATATACCACGGAGCAAAACTCGGATCTTTCGATCACCAACGATCCCACCAATGCTAGGAAGTTTAGCGATGGAAGGCTCGCAAAACGTCAAACGGTCAAGCCCGAGCAGCGCACATACTCCAGAGAGATAAAGAACTGCGCAATACTAGAATCAAAAGTGCACGAACCGGATGGATCGAAAAACAACTCGACGATAAGTACGATAGAGACAATCACAGTTCAAGAAGTGGAAATACAATACGAGAAAACAAAAGGATCGAGTAAGGAAAACTTACAAGCGCTGGATGTACTGAGATGTCGGCAGCGGTGTGACAATGTGCAAAACAAAACACAACTAGACCCAAATAACCAACAAGCCTAGGTATCCATAAACCTAGAGCTCCGATACCATTTTCTGTAACACCCCCAAGATATTCGAGGAGAATTACAAAGGCCGGACCCCTACATGGGACCCACCAGGCGAACACAAGAAAACACCACTCGACTAACCGCCTCGGTTAGCAAGGAAACAATTGATAACAATAAGAACATAAAACAACACGTCCGGTACAACCGCATAAATAACATTAACCGACAAATACAAAGAACTCCAACGAAGACCAATCACAATCTGAAAGGAAAAGCCTAAGTACTCGCGAGTACAATCTATAAGTTTACAATTTGGAAAACATCCACATCAAAAGAGACAGGTAAGAAATAACAAGACTCGATTACACATGTCAACAACCTTGGCGACATCCTCGTACCATCCAGTAGCCGCTCTGCATTTGAACATAACACGAAATCCATAACAAGAATTTCCCCGACAACGGGTCCCCAAAGGGGTTAGCAATTACGCTAGTACAAGTATTCAAGGCAAACCAATCGCTTACACATTTCATAGTACATGCACCAATATCATTTCAAAACCAAAACAAGACATGTCTTTTAGGAAATAAACAACAACAATTTGCCTTGGGAACGAGTAATATCATAGATTCCCGCACGAGGCCTCTAAGGACCCTCCCGCACTGGCTACATTACAAAACAAAACACGCACATGCATCGCCTTGGGAACAGAGTAATATCATAGATTCCCGCACGAGGCCTCTAAGGACCCTCCCGCACTGGCTAGCTAAACAAACTCGTGAAATCCAGGGCGGCAGCATAGATTTCCCTCCTTGACCCCGTCGGGCCAACACGAGGTGAGTTACACACAAGTAATATACATCACCATTTCATGTTAAGCTTAAAGGTTTCCAAAAATACTTGCCTTGAATTATTGACGACGCAACGAACGGAAAGGAAAGTCACCGACGAACGCTAGGAACCAATGAAACCGAACCTAACGATTCGAAGAATACAATCACAACCATTTCTAAATGAATACGGAATTGGAATACACACAAAAACCCGCCTACGATTCATGTATATTCGTATATAAACAACAACGAGGGCGGACCACAACCAAACCCTCTCGATTCCGTAAAAATCACGAAATATACCATGAATCCGTAGGGAAACTAAGAATACCAACAAGATTAATCATATTCATCATGAATTAATCAACAAAACGGAACGAATCGGACAAAAACACGAAAACCCCCAATTTTACCAAAAGTAGGGTTCTAAAGATCTAACCTTGATTCGCTGGATCAAGGGATGATATCGGACGAATGATTGATGATATAACCCAAGGAACTCCATGGATATGTTGCTAAACAACATGGCTTCAAGCTTGGAACACGCCCAGCCGCGGAAGAGGAGAAGAAGAAGGTGAAAAATGGCAAGAAAAACGTCTGCAGGGCCTTAAATAGGCTGACAGACTCGACCGTGTCCGCCTGACACGGTCGTGGCGCGCAGTTGACAGCGAGGACTCGACCGTGTCTGCTAGACACGGTCGCGCGCGGAGGGGCCTTCCGACATGACCCGTCAAGCGGACTCGGCATGACTCGGCCGTGTCACGGAACACGGTCGGGCGTGTCAGCGATCGTCTCGAGCTTATCCGGAAGAGTTCGGCTCGGCCGTGCTGACACGGTCGGGTCTCGAGGCGAGACTTCCGGCCTATCCGGACGAGTACGGCACGGGCCGTGTCGGACGACACGGCCGAAGTTCGGCCGCAATGATCGGCCAATAACGAGCGGGTCAGCTAAAACGACCATAACTCTCTCGTCCGGACTCCGATTGACTCACCGTTCGAACCATTGGAAAGCTAACTCGATGCTCTATAATATTGCAAAGATTCAGAATTTTTGGAGTTACCAAAAATTGATGGTGATCTAACAAAGTAGAACTCATACTTAGAAAAGTCGTTTAGTAATCCTGAATTCAACAAAACGACACCGAAACCCGAACCTGAATACGAACCGAAGATACGGTTACGAAGTACTCACAAAGACGAAACCAAGAGCTTGTAGGACACACGATTCCGACCACCCGAAGGCTCGAAATTCGACAACGGAAGGTAATTACCCCAAACTTTGGGAAATTACGAAAATGGCCCAAATGCCCGAAAATCACCATACGACAACGAATAATCAAACCGAAGCTCACAACACGTATAACGACGTTAAATGAACTTACGAAAAACCCCAAACGACAGTTTCAAACGAGATTCGCAAGAACCGAACTCAAGCGCGGAAAAGTCGCTAAAAAGCACGAAACTCAACAAAGCAGCACCGAAACGAACTCGGATGACAAAAAAAGTAGAATTAAATATTCTCCGAATGACGAAACGGTCAAAAGCGAGTCATCAAAACGGACTTCGGCCGAAAAAAGAAATTTACCGAAAATCGAAAATTTGCGGATATTACATTCTACCCTCCTTAAAAGAAGTTTCGTCCCGAAACTTAAAACAAGTAGGGGGAAGAAATATTCCGCCAGGAAAAACTCAACAAGATACACAAGAATGCGTAACTAACGCCCAACGGCGAAATGTTACAATCAACGCAAAGGAATATACGGCGTGAAAACACGCTCCACGGCGACCAACACAATGTCGCCGTTAGGGATACAATAAAACCAACAAATGACAAGCGTCATCAAACGGATAATATAGCCAATTCAATTATCCGACAATCACAAAACACAACGAACGAAAGTCAGTATGATTGACCAACTCAACGGTATATCAATCGAAACGCGAGCCAATCGCTGAACTAATACTGAATTCCACCGCCCAAGGGTTGGAAGATCGAAAACGAGACTAATTTCCCAAACTTAAGGGAATTAGGAAGGAGCCTGAATGCTCAACGATCACAAAACGAGAACAAAAACTGAACAAGCAAACGATCGAGACAACAAAAATCGAACAATCATGTCCGAAACACGAATGATAATAAAACTCAAACAACAACTCCCAGGATGCTCTGGTGAGAACTACAAGGAATGCATTCCCATAAGATCCACAGGATAGGGAATAGCGATTGAAAAGTCACAGCGACAAACGAGTTATTCCAAAACAATACCACACTCGTTCGATCAACAAAAGCAAGGGATAGGGAAAGCTCAGAAATGTCAACGAACATAAACGAGTCGATAGAGTCGAAAATACAGAAGTTCCAAATCCGATCCACTTCGAATAAAAGAACTAGTAGAACCAAAAGATGTTACTTCCGAACAAGGTTCACAAGAATCGAACCGAACTCGGAAAAGTCACAGCGATAACCAGATCGACCCAAAACAAGATCACAGCTCGTTCGAATGATGAACCCGAAATACAAAACAAGTTAAGACAGTATCAACGAACACGAACGAATCGATAGACTGGAGAAAGAGAAAATACGGAAGTCAAAATAGTATGGGTAGTATCCCCGACCTCATCCACGAAATTCACAAAAACAGGAGCAAGGTAACAAGACATTAAGCAACCGACACATAACGGAACGATCACCGATGCACACGGTCATACCAAACCAAGCTCTAACAGCTCGCACATGCGCGACAACGTAGAAATCACTACGAGGCGGCAACATTCGACACTAACATCCCACCTCTCACAACAAATGCGTGGCAACGCCTCGACGTTCATGCCACCAATCTGATCATACTCGGGAGCAAACATCATAACGACAACGCGAACATCATACATATATACCCATCCCTCAAACGGGAATGGATAGATTTTAAAAACGAAAACCTCATTTTGAAAATAATTTAGAAGAACACCGGTTGATCTTGAGTATCACCTTTCAAAAAGTACAAACGTGAAACATCGTTATCGAGACTTTGGAGAACCATTTCGCATTTGATAAAAATGAGGACACTTTCTCTTAGTGAAAACTTTCAGAATATTCGACCCTCGGGTCTAAATAAAAGTGTTTCTAAAACATTGAAAATATCTCAAAGCATTTTGGTACTCGAGGTAGAAGAATTTTGAAACGTGTTGTGGCACCTTGTATGTACTACGAGAAAATAATTCATTTTAAAAGTACGTCTCGAAATTTATTTTCTAAGATACTCAAGGTTTTTCAGAAGTACAATAGGCCAAAATGCCCAGAATTCACACTTGTCAATATTCACTTAAACGCATCCTAGCACACTCATTAAATCGTTCACAATCAAGACAGTGATATACAATCCCTAGGATATGCTTAACAACATCGTTAAAACAACGATCGGTTTATCAAAACCGGATGGAAAACGACATCAAGAACAAAACTCCAAAAAGTCAACTCTAGGAATTCAAGAAAAATTGCCTGGATTCGGCGAAGAACAATGGATTAGATGATGTTAAAAATCATCTAGGATACTCCAAAACACCTTTGGATGGAAGAAAAAAAATCAGCCCCAATGCGAAACCTAGTCGCTACGTCTCAATCTCATGGAGGAAGAAGAAAAATGAAGAAAAAAGCAACTTCTAGACTGGTGTCCGGTATTTATACTGGACACAATTAGCGTGCGCTAATCATTAAGGTTAGCGTGCGCTATCACGGCACCAAACAAAACTCCTGACCAAAAATACACTGTTAGCGTGCGCTAACAATTCATAGAGACAACAACAGAACATGTCATAAAAATTACATGCCGTAAACCCTTCTCACAAGGATTTACTAGGCTAAGCATGATTTCCCATCTCATTTCGAAAATGCTAAAAGACCAATGACGGTGATATTTTCCAAAACTCAAAAACTCATTTGTCAAACCATCATGAAATATTCAAGGCCAAAATGCCAAAACTTGATTCAAGGAATCGGTTTTACGAAATAAAACTCAGTTTGCAAAATACCGAAAGCCGTTTGAAAGAACTCACGCAGCGGATAAAATACGGTACGAAAATACATCAGTAGTGAAGACACTCCTCGTATAAACCAAATACGAGAGTCTAATAAGCACATATCGTGAAATCAAAATCCATAGAAGGATTCCATCATTCAATCGACTAACCATACAAATAACTCGTATCACACGAGGCACAACACAAGGAAGGGAGTTTTACATCCATAGGTCGCACGTAAGTGACGACCGCCCTTTGATACTAATCACGACCAATGATCTCAACGACGCGTCGCGATGCGACTAAGTCAGTTAAAATCCGACGAGACAAAACTCAACCAACACAACTTGGCTCGACAACCTAGGTTTTCCCAGGCTAATCTGATTATAAAATCGTATACTCTAGTTATTCGAAAATAAAACCGATAAGTTAAAAATCGTTTTCAAGACCCTTTTAAACACGACAAGGGCTTAACAGTGGAAGCATTTTATAAAATGTCCTAAACACTTTTATACACGACCTTTAAATACCGACACAAGGTTTTATTTGAAAATACAAGGCTGGCTCGCCCAAATTCATGTCACTTTTCAAAAACCCACAATACGATCAAGTCTAAGAAATTTTCAAGCATGCACGCCGCATGTATTTTTATTAATAGAAACACATTGGTTGTAAATAATAATAATTAGCCAAGTACCAACAATTCCCGGACACACTCATATACGACATTCAAAAATCACTAGTTCGAAAAACGCAACTCGGAAATACTAATTCCAAGCATATGTTGAACTATCTCTTCAAGTTTAACAGCGTAACCAAAGATCACCGATTTGGACATATGTCGAAACCAGCTATGTGAGTTTTTCAACAAACTCTGTCATCGACACCTTTCCCGGAACATATCAATGTTCAAAACATTCACATCACACTGCACCCCTCGGTGTCCAAACCATCAGTACGTTCGGCACAACATACATTTAGTATATCGCAATTACCAAACACAGATTCCATCACACAGCAAAAGACTAGAGAGTCAAGCCCTCTCACAATATACCACGGAGCAAAACTCGGATCTTTCGATCACCAACGATCCCACCAATGCTAGGAAGTTTAGCGATGGAAGGCTCGCAAAACGTCAAACGGTCAAGCCCAGAACGACGCACATACTCCAGAGAGATAAAGAACTGCGCAATACTAGAATCAAAAGTGCACGAACCGGATGGATCGAAAAACAACTCGACGATAAGTACGATAGAGACAATCACAGTTCAAGAAGTGGAAATACAATACGAGAAAACAAAAGGATCGAGTAAGGAAAACTTACAAGCGCTGGATGTACTGAGATGTCGGCAGCGGTGTGACAATGTGCAAAACAAAACACAACTAGACCCAAATAACCAACAAGCCTAGGTATCCATAAACCTAGAGCTCCGATACCATTTTCTGTAACACCCCCAAGATATTCGAGGAGAATTACAGTGCCGTGGACCCCTACATGGGACCCACCAGGCGAACACAAGAAAACACCACTCGACTAACCGCCTCGGTTAGCAAGGAAACAATTGATAACAATAAGAACATAAAACAACACGTCCGGTACAACCGGCATAAATAACATTAACCGACAAATACAGTAACTCCAACGAAGACCAATCACAATCTGAAAGGAAAAGCCTAAGTACTCGCGAGTACAATCTATAAGTTTACAATTTGGAAAACATCCACATCAAAAGAGACAGTAAGAAATAACAAGACTCGATTACACATGTCAACAACCTTGGCCGACATCCTCGTACCATCCAGTAGCAGCTCAAATGCATTGAACATAACACGAAATCCATAACAAGAATTTCCCGACAACGGGTCCCCAAAGGGGTTAGCAATTACGCTAGTACAAGTATTCAAGGCAAACCAATCGCTTACACATTTCATAGTACATGCACCAATATCATTTGAAAACCAAAACAAGACATGTCTTTTAGGAAATAAGCAGTCAACAATTTGCCTTGGGAGCAGTAATATCATAGATTCCCACGAGGCCTCTAAGGACCCTCCCGCACTGGCTACATTACAAAACAAAACACGCACATGCATCGCCTTGGGAACAGAGTAATATCATAGATTCCCGCACGAGGCCTCTAAGGACCCTCCCGCACTGGCTAGCTAAACAAACTCGTGAAATCCAGGGCGGCAGCATAGATTTCCCTCCTTGACCCCGTCGGGCCAACACGAGGTGAGTTACACACAAGTAATATACATCACCATTTCATGTTAAGCTTAAAGGTTTCCAAAAATACTTGCCTTGAATTATTGACGACGCAACGAACGGAAAGGAAAGTCACCGACGAACGCTAGGAACCAATGAAACCGAACCTAACGATTCGAAGAATACAATCACAACCATTTCTAAATGAATACGGAATTGGAATACACCCGAAAACCCGCCTACGATTCATGTATATTCGTATATAAACAACAACGAGGGCGGACCACAACCAAACCCTCTCGATTCCGTAAAAATCACGAAATATACCATGAATCCGTAGGGAAACTAAGAATACCAACAAGATTAATCATATTCATCATGAATTAATCAACAAAACGGAACGAATCGGACAAAAACACGAAAACCCCCAATTTTACCAAAAGTAGGGTTCTAAAGATCTAACCTTGATTCGCTGGATCAAGGGATGATATCGTACGAATGATTGTTGATATAACCCATGTAACTCCATGGATATGTTGCTAAACAAATTGGATTCAAGATTGGAACACGCCCAGCCGCGGAAGAGTAGAAGAAGACGTTGAAAAATGGCAAGAAAAACGTCCGCAGGGCCTTAAATAGGCTGACAGACTCGACCGTGTCCGCCCGACACGGTCGTGGCGCCAGCTGATTGACAGCGAGGACTCGACCGTGTCTGCTAGACACGGTCGCGGCGCGAGGGGCCTTCCGACGCTGACCCGTCCGACGGCGGCTTCGGCATGACTCGACCGTGTCTGGAACACGGCCGGGCGTGTCAGCGATCGTCTCGAGCTTATCCGGAAGAGTTCGGCTCGGCCGTGCACGACACGGTGAGTCCGAGGCGAGACTTCCGGCCTATCCGGACGAAACGGCACGGGCCGTGTCGGACGACACGGCCGAAGTTCGGCCGGTGATCGCCAATAACGAGCGGGTCGGCTAAAACGACCATAACTCTCTCGTCCGGACTCCGATTGACTCACCGCTCGAACCATTGGAAAGCTAACTCGATGCTCTATAATATTGCAAGATTCAGAATTTTTGGAGTTACCAAAAATTGATGGTGATCTAACAAAGTAGAACTCATACTTAGAAAAGTCGTTTAGTAATCCCGAATTCAACAAAACGACACCGAAACCCGAACACGAATACGAACCGAAGATACGGTTACGAAGTACTCACAAAGACGAAACCAAGAGCTTGTAGGACACACGATTCCGACCACCCGAAGGCTCGAAATTCGACAACGGAAGGTAATTACCCCAAACTTTGGGAAATTACGAAAATGGCCCAAATGCCCGAAAATCACCATACGACAACGAATAATCAAACCGAAGCTCACAACACGTATAACGACGTTAAATGAACTTACGAAAAACCCCAAGCAGCCATTTGAACGAGATTCGCAAGAACCGAACTCAAGCGCGGAAAAGTCGCTAAAAAGCACGAAACTCAACAAAGCAGCACCGAAACGAACTCGGATGACAAAAAAAAGTAGAATTAAATATTCTCCGAATGACGAAACGGTCAAAAGCGAGTCATCAAAACGGACTTCGGCCGAAAAAAGAAATTTACCGAAAATCGAAAATTTGCGGATATTACAGGACTGAGTATCACGTTGTAACCAAAATCATTAAATACAAGGATCTAAATGACAAGTCTAGCTTCCCTTTTTACTGAGGGCTGATATCAATGGATCGAATGCAAAAATATTCAAAAATAATCCCTTCTCCAGCATATGCTTGAAGAATTCAAACACCACGTCTATTTTCTCATCTGGACATAGTGAACTTATCAAAAGTAAGTCATTCCCACGCTCATATAGAAACCATATGTCAACATTGCCTTCCCAATATTCTATCCAATACAAAAATTTCCCTTATTAATAATGCTCATAGCTAATATTGTATAATACCACCAGTCACCCTTCAGTAGTACCCGACCTAATTTAAAAGTCTCTTCTAATCAATTTTCGGCACATTCCCTGGTGGGTACATTACATGTATATACTTGGTTGAAGACTTCTCAGCAACAACACATCTCATACCTCATAGCTTTATTAATACCAACCTCAAGAATTGTTGCTTCTATAAAAATTGTGTATACAAGAGGCTCACAATTGTCTTCCAAATATTTATCCATCTTATTTCATATGCAGAATCTTATCTTCCTAACTCCAAAGCAATTCTTCTCTTTTTGCAGTCCTCAAACTATACATAGGGTGCTAGAAAGTGGAAGACCTCGGTATCAAGAAGTGTCAAGTGGTTTCTCCATATATTTACAATAAGATCTAAGTATAAGCATATTTAAGTATTTAATACAACTACACACCTACATATTAAAATTTAAATAAATTATTGGTAATAAAGATATACTAACAAGTTCAAAGTTTGTTTAAGTGTCGTACAAAGCTCAACCTGTCCAAGTGAGATGTATCTCCAATTTGACTATTTGAGCTATTTTGTTAAGCTTCTCCTATGATTCATGTGACTAGAGCAACGAACCTTGCGAAGTCAAATAGCTAAAAAGTAAAGTGAATAAAACATATTTACATATCAAGACTATTTTTTAATACAGTAACACTAACTTTACATACTAGAATTAAATCAAATCCAAAGTATAAGAACACTCTTTTCTTTATTGTTGTTACAAAGTTATAATGATATTTAATGCCATTTACCAGCACTGCAATAAGAGGTAGTATGGGAAGATGCAGTATAAAAAAAAACTTGTCCCATGTAACCACTGCATCAATATATTATGGCAATTGCCAGATTTTTAGAAACTATAGTAGACAGCATACTGCTGAAATTTCAATCGGTAGAAAAAAGAATTTCCAATGAGTTTGCTAATAATAGTGGGCAAATAAAGATATGCCTACACCCACATAAAGCAAGAGGATGATCTATGTTAAGATGGTAGTAAGGAAGATGAAGATGTTGGCCTAGACAACAAAGACGGCCTTGAAGATAAAGACAACAACTTTAAAGAAGAGGATTTCGAAGACAATGAAGGGTTTGAAGTAAAGGATTTGGAAGACGACTATGCCTATGAAGAGGATGAATGTGAGGAAGATGCACCACCCATTCTACAATATGAAGCTGTCAAAGCAAAGCCTTGAAATGTAAGGGTAGTCATCAAAGCCAGAAATCTAAACATCAAACATGAGGCTAACGCCCTTTTCTCACAAACTAATCCCGGTAAATCCTCCTCTGAAGGTTGATTGTAAATTATAACACTCAAACAACATCTTCTTCAGTAGCAGCAACAATATGAATCCATGTGCAAGGAAATTGCATTCAGTTTACCTACCTTATTATCTCAACAAACAACTCACAGAAAAAAAATGAACAGATCAACTTCTTCATTAGAAAAAGTCCTTATCTTTTTTTTTCTTTCATAATTTTCTCCTGACCATAATTACTCTAATTATCTAAACTCTTCAAATTCAGACAAAACATGACAAGAAATTAAACTCATATCATCAAAAGTAACAAATATTCACCATCACTAAACTGCTTGAGCCAAGTACAAAAGACAGTAACCATCTTTAAACAACTTGAACACGTCGATTTTAATTTGTACTCTTACCTCATGCAAATCTAGTTAGTGATAATCACAGGAAAAGGTTCACATTGCAGCTTAGTTATTGAAAGCGGATGGATGATGTTTGAAAGTACTCAGTAGCTAGTAGGCCTAAACATTAATATACAGCTTACGACTTTACTTTGAACAAATAAATTCTAAGATTACAGATAGGAAACAACTTAAGTTAAAGATAAAGAATGAAGAAAGGTAAATTTTGTTTACCATCCAATTTCACGCCATCTAAGTTGGATGTATCTGTGATTCGAGCTAATTCTCTTTGTAATTCCCGCATCTTGTACAGAACTCCAACCATGCCAAGTCAGATAAATAGAAATTAATCAGACATACATGTACACATCAACACCATAATGTAATAATCTGCGATTTAAACACTGAAATCGAATCATATCTGAAGCACAAGAACACTCTTTCTTTGATCCATACAAAGTTGTAAGAAATAGAAGAAGCCATTTAAGAGTGCTACAATAGGAGGCATCATGATGTAAAAAGCAAGTATAGTGGATATAATTGTAACATCCCCGATATATTCAGGAATATTACAGCGCCGTAAATACTTTATGTAAGAATTTACAAGGATGAGGAAATGAAATGACAATAACAAATACCAACAAACAACGACAGTGGAAATAAAATACAACACAAGTCTGAAACAATACTGAAAAGACAAACATCAAGTGGTGAACATTAATACATGACCAAATCCAACATCACAAACGACAACGTACTCGAGTACTTTATTAAAACAACACAACATACGACAATATAATCCGGCCGTAACATCGCTTTACACCCTCATCGTCATGCAGCTCTAGTGGTTGTTTTCCCGCTCTCCTGGATCCTGAACATAAAACAAATGTTCACCCCCGAAGGAATCAGCACAACGCTGCTAGTACAAGTACGATAATTATACAACAATGATTTATTCAAAAATTCCTGAATAATAATGTCAATAATATCAACAATAATCACGACAAGTTTCTCCAACGAGAAACAGTAACAATGTACAACATATCATATCAATCTCAACATACTCGTGGTATTCCAACGATCCAGCGCACACAGCTATAGATTCCCATGATGATCCCGTTAGACCAACACATGGTGGAAATACATGTCCAACGATCCAACGCACACAGCTACATCTTCCCACGATGATCCTGTCGGACCAACGCATGGTGGACAAACAATCACAACACATATTCACAATACAACAACAACATAACCGACATCAATATGAATAAATATAATTACGGTACTTGCCTTTGCAATATGGCAAGGAATAAACACTTCACAACTTCAACAAACTCGAAGGTCGTTCCTTCGATCAACCGTTCGCAAACCTCGAACCTTAAACAACAGGAAAATAGAGACAACTCAACTAACGTAATAAAACTAACGGATACACAACTAATACACGAGCATTGATCGTTCACAACTATGGTCAAGCACACTATCTTATGAATGGATGGTTACACGATCTAATCATCGGACGAACACTAGTTGGATTCTACAAAATCATGCTACGTAGATGATAATGATATCGACTTCTACGATAACAAGGGTAGGCATATCATCAACCTTCCTGCTCCAACTCCACTAACAACTTCCAAAGTAGTTAGGCTAAACAACGATTAATAACAAGAGTATGATCATACGAATACTAACAAATTCTCGAAGGGAGATGAAACAATCATGTTCTAGGTTCAATTCGATTATCCTCAACATAATCAATCCATTCTAACTAAGAATATAATGAAGTTTATCAATTCAAATACCTCTTATGAAATACGAAATAATCTTGGTGAAAACTCCTAGAATTCATCTTCTTGAACACTTCGATTCTAGGTGATGATATTAACATGACATTGGTATACAACTCGACTAAAAATACCACAATCTCAGAAACTACGTCCTAGGGTTCAACATACCAAGGTTCGATCACAATTCTCTTAACAATGAAGAACAATCCAAGTATAACCAAACTAATCTTCCTAAAACATGATATTCGATTACTACGACATCCTTGAAACGTAATAATCTCAGTAACATACTCAAGAAACCGAATTCCAGGTTGGGTTTAGTGTCAACATACCTTTCACGAAGAATAATGAAGAAAACGATCGGTATAACTCGACACCATATGCTTGAACACCAATCCGAGATGTATACGATCTTCTAAACCAGGTAGAGAGGCTATATAAAGATTATATGTGGGGGAGAAAGCTCTCTTTACTTTGCAAAAATCAGCCAAATGATGAAAGGAAACAAGTTGAAATGAAATGGGGTGCTGCCATATTTATAAAACTCAGAACTTTACGTATGTTAACCTCACGGAATTACGTACGTTATCGTCTTAACGTACGCTATCTGAAATCTTTAGCGTACGTTAACGTCCGACAGTAGCTACTGCCTCATTTCTGACCACCTTAATATACGTTAACCATTACCTTTTATGTACCTAATAAGCTCTGTTTAGCGTATGCTATCTTAGTCCTTTAGCGTACGTTATGCCTCATTGACTTGGTTTATCGAAAAGCTGCCCAGATCACGCGGAATCTTATCCTATCTCGTCCCAAGATGGCCCATACACCGACCAATCTGATCTTTTTCACTGTCTGTTACGTACGCTATGCTTTGTCCATAGCGTACGCTATCCTCAGCTCATAATGTACGTTAAGCTCATCTGCTAGCGTACGTTATGATGTAGCTGCATGCATGAATTTTCAAATTCTTCCTAATATGATCATGACTGTTTGGATTACAAATACGGGAAAAATCACACTTCGATTATAGATACCACAAAGTCGAATATTACAAGGTTCAAATACAGATGAAAATACTCAATAATTATCCGGATATTACAATAATCTTGGAAATGATGAGAATTATCTTGACAAAAGCTACAAGCATCAGAACAGATAGAGACATTGCGACATAGCTGAGAAAAGGTGACAGGAGCACTAAATATGTGATTAGTTCAGCAATGTCTGCATTGACAAATATAAGATGATTGGGTGCGGGTAGTGCAATCGCACTTAGTACAAGTTAAAGATGCCAATGTTGAAGGTGCTATGGAGGTATAGGAGGACGAAACTCGTGCTGCCAAGGCAGAGGCACCTTGTAGCCTTTTTGGGGTAGTCATAAAATCAAGGAATCCAAATAACAACAATGAAGCTAGCAGTTTAAACACTTTCCTTTTAATTTCAACCATCTTGTTAGAAACAGCGATGACTGAATGGTGGTTATTAACGATTACAAGATTTCTGAAATAAAGGGGAGGACAATTAGTAAAAATATTATTGTTACTAAACATGATTTTGTAATACCCGCAATTTTGATTTCCGGTAATTTTCTTTTTTTGGCAGAAGTCCGTTTTGACGACTCTCTCATGACCATTTCGTCATTTCGAGAATGATTAATTCTGCACTTTTTGTCATCCGAGTTCGTTTCGGTATCATTTTGTTGAGTTCCATGTTCTTAAGCGGCTTTTCCGCACTTGAGTTCGATTCTTGCGAATCTCGTCCAAATCTGTTGTTTCGAGTTTCTCGTAAGTTCATTTAATGTTATTATTCGTGTTGCGATCTTTGGATTGGTGTTTCGATCGTGAAGCGTGTATTTCGGACGTTTTGGGCCGTTTTCGTAATTTTCCAAAGTTTGGGGTAATTACTTTCCGTTGTCGAATTTCGAGCCTTTGAATGGTCGGACTCATGTGTTCTCTTAGCTCTTAGATTCCTCTTTGTGAGTAATTCGTAACCGTATCTGTAACATCCCCAAAACCATATGGGAATATTACACGCCGTAGACCCCTTTCCACAAGGATCTACCAGGCTAAACATCCATAAACAACCAAATGCTTGCCCAGCCAGTGTCAAACAATAAAATGATACAGACCGATATGGTCACTTACACGTGAATACACAGACCGATGAGGTCACACAACCCAATCGATAAAACTGACATAAATAACATTACCCACACAGGGGTCTAAATACAATACAGCGGAAGACTGAAATCAACTCTGACAACACAACAAAAAAAAATCAAAACAACTCTCGACTCATGATTAGTATCGCAGCTCGTCATCCTCTTGTGCCAATCCTGTGGATGCTCCCCGAATCTGCATGTACCGGACGCAAAACAGACATCCACCCCCGACACTGGGGTTAGTAAAACTCCACCGTTTTACTAGTGCAAGTATCAAACCATACGAAATGTAACAAGCAAAAAGCAACTACGAATTTAATACGGAAATCCATTATCAAAATGTTCCCGAGAAGTTTTAGAATTTCGAACTCAAGTAAGAGATATTTGAAAAGGAACACATCATCTCGGGGATTTTTAAAGCAGAAAATATTTTGGACCTCGAGTCCCAATTTACCAAAACCTTTTTGTAAACATTAGGGCCTTAGCCCGATTCTCGTTTCAAAGCACACTAGATAATATATCATTATGAGTCCGAGACCCATATTTAAAATGTTACCCAAACAATCACTGCTACACGGTCATTGTTCGTACACATCATGTACCGAACTCCAGAGGCCTCGACGGACCTTACCCGGACCACCCACGCTGTTCGTACACATTATGTACCGAACTCCGGAGGCCTCAACGGACCTTACCCGGACCACACACATTGTTCGTACACATCATGTACCGAACTCCGGAGGCCTCAACGGACCCTACCCGGCTACAACATCGTTCGTACACATCATGTACCGAACTCCAGAGGCCTCGTCAGACCCTACCTGGATCACACACCTTGTCCGTACACGTCATGTACCGGACTCCAGAGGCCTCGTCAGACCCTACCTGGTTCACACACTTTGTTCGTACACATCATGTACCGAACTCTAGAGGCCTGGTCAGACCCTACCTGGATCACACACACATCGACTCGACACAATTCATAATCATTAAATGTCAAGTCATTCCACATTACGCCGAAAGGTACAATCAAACATGTAAACCAAAACAACACAAACATCATGATCATCACAACGACTCTTAACCAACACAACACACATTCGGTACACAATACATCGAACAAACACGTGTACAACCATCTCATATGTACATCGCAATCCTGCACAAATGGCACAACGCCTAACACGTATACCAATATATCACTATTATCACAAAGCCTTCAAATTTCGGAAAACACAACCAACTCAACGGAACATATTTGCGGAGGCAAGCAAAATCGTCATACAAATCATACGTAAGTACTATTCACAAGATACAAGTCGTATAATAAGATACTTGCCTCGATAGTCGGCACCCGAATATTCCGACGAATACGGCACAACCCGGAAAACCCCGAACACCTACAATCCTCCGTGAAATCCAACGGAAACACGGTTACTATGAGATTAACAATTGAAAACAAAGGAAAACACGGTCAAGAATTGAAGGGAACCCTTTGAGACATTTAATTGGATACTAAATGTTCAAGGTTCCTAAGAAAACCAAAAATCCCGATTGGGTTCCAACGAACTCAAAATACGGATATACAATCCGTAGAACATGTCCAAAACAACGGAAATCCCAACAAACTATCGAAGGGAAACTCATTGGGACATTTAATCGAACACTAAATGTTCAATAATTCCCAAGAACACTCGACCGTCAATCGAGTTAAACAAACTCGATATATGGATATACAACTCATAGAACACGATTAATAACATCATACTACACCAATCGATGTATCAAAATCGGATTAGAAACGAAATCAAGAACAATTTCTCCAAAAAGTCAACTTGAAGGAAAATCAAGAATATACCTTGATTTGACGAAGAACACGGATCGATGATGATATAATCCACAAGAATCTTCCAAAATGCCTTGGAAATGATTAGAATCGCCAAGAACTCCATTTCCGTCGCACTGGCCGCCAATCGCCGAAAGAAGGAAAAAAATCGGGTAGAAATGAAATCGCCGAGCCAAAGCTATATAGCCGGCAGAGTTACTGGCCAGAATCGGCAGCCTTACGGCCGTAACTCGACACCTTACGGCCGTACTCGGCAGCCTTACGGCCAGAATCGCATTCGCTGTAAAAATCCAAAGACCAAATGGACACTTACGGCCGTAACTCGCACACCTTACGGCCAGAATCGGCCTTCACAAAATCCGCCCGGGCTCAGACGGCCGTACCCGATCATGCTTAAGGCCGTAACTTGGACACCTTACGGCCGTAATCGCACCTTACGGCCGTAACTCGGCGCCCAGGCCTCGCTCGGCCGTGACTGGCCGTGGCCACTCCGACGGCCCGGACGACCCCGAAACCCGAACCTGAGTAAAAATGGAAGATACGGTTACGAAGTACCCGCAAAGACGAATCCAAGCACTAAGAGAACACACGATTCCGACCATCCGAAGTGTCGGAATTCGACAACAGAAGTAATTACCCCAAACTTTGGGAAATTACAAAAATGGCCCAAAACATCCGAAAATCACGATACGTGATCGAAACACCGAACCAAAGCTCGCAACATGAATAATAACATTAAATGAACTTGCGAGAAACTCAAACAACTTTGGACGAGATTCGCAAGAATCGAGCTCAAGTGCGAAAAGTCGCTAAAAAGCACGGAACTCAAGAAACGATACCGAAACGAACTCGATGACAAAAGTGCAGAATTAATCATTCTCGAAAATGACGAACGGTCATGATCGAGTCGTCAAAACGAACTCCGCCGAAAAAAGAAATTTACCGAAATCCGAAATTGCGATATTACATTCTACCCTCCTTAAAAGAAGTTTCGTCCCAAACTTAAAATAAGTAGGGAGGAGCAACATCCCGCCAGAAAATACTCAACGAGATACACAAGAACTGAAACTCGCGCCAACGACGGGACGCCACAAGCAATGCAAAGAGACATACGGCGTGAAAACACGCCCCACGATGACCAACACAACGCCACAGGTAGAAACATAATAAAATCATCAAGTGACAAGCGTCATCAAATGCATAATACAATCGAGTCGATTATCCGGACAATCACAAAACACAACGAACGAAAATCAATAGGATTGACTAACCCAATGGTACATCAATCAAAACGCGAGCCAACCGCTGAACAAAGACGGAATTCCACCGCCCAAGGGTTGGAAGATTGAAAACGAGACTAAATTCCCGAACTTAAGGGAATTAGGAAGGAGCCTGAACGCTCAACAATCACGAAACGAGAACAAAACCGAACAAACAAACGATCGAGACAAAAATCGAACGATCATGTTCGGATCACGAAGAACAATAAGGTTCAACCGACAACTCCGAGGTTCACATCTCGACTCGAGACAAAACATGATCCGGTGAAAACAACAAGATGCACACTCGCATAAGATCCACAGGAAAGGGAATAACAATTGAAAAGTCACATCGACGAACGAGTAATTCCGAAATAATACCACCCTCGTTCGATCAACAAAAGCAAGGGGCAGGACAAGCTCAGAAAATGTCAATGAACATAAACGAGTCGACAGAGTCGAAAATACAGAAGTTCCAAATCCGATCCACTATGAATAAAAGAACTAGTAGAACCAAAAGATGTTACTTCCGAACAAGGTTCACAAGAATCGAACCGAACTCGGAAAAGTCACAGCGATACCAGGTGGACCCAAAAAAAGATCACAGCTCGTTCGAATGATGAACCCGAAATACAAAACAAGTTCAGACAGTATCAACGAACACGAGTGAATCGATAGACTGGAGAAAGAGAAAATGAAGAAGTCCAAAAACAATACGGGTATTACATTCGACCTCTTATAAAAGAAGGTCATCCCCGATACTCACAATAACGAAATCAAGGAGACGACACAATGTGCAATCGACGAAACATCCTTCAAAGGCCTCTCAAAGCCGATTCGATATCCGTGCTCAAGCGCGAACTCCGAAAGTCTCGGTAGCCAATTCGCAAATCGAATTCGATGACCCTCGAGTCCACACTCGAAATGTGTTAATGACGAGAAGGACAAATTGCACGTACATTCCCAGGCACATCACGGTTGAAATGCCTCGGCTCGGCATACCGAAAATACAAATGCTAGATACAATGGAACATAACACCGCAAAACAACATACCGGAGATGCCAACTCAGCACAACAAGGAATTCTAACACATAGCATATACAACGATTACCATCGTAAAGTAATACACACACAAACACTACAACAACGACGGTATCGTTTGGCGATCTCAATGGCCCGAACGATAACCAGCACGTAATACAAACATCATGAAACAATCACATATGTACACCAACGTACAAACCCAAGCTTCAACATCTCACACTCGTGTGGGACACGCAATCCACCACGAGACGACAACCATTAAGTACCAGTTCACACCTCTCACAGAGGGCTAGTACAACAAATACGTGGCAACGCTTCAACGTTCATGCCACCAACTCGATCATATTCGGGAGTTAACATCATAGCGACAAAGCCAACATCATACATACATACCCAGCCCTCAAACGGGAATGGATAGGTTTTAAAAACGAAAACCTCATTCGGAAAATAATTTAGAAAAACACCGGTCGATCTTGAGTATCACATTTCCAAAAAAAAAAGTAAAAACGTGAAACATCATTATCGAGACTTTGGAAAACCATTTCGCATTTGATAAAAATGAGGACACTTTCTTTTAGTGAAAAGCTTTCAGAATATTCGACCCTCGGGTCTAAGTAAAAGTGTTTATGAAACATTGAAAATATCTCAAAATATTTTGGTCCTCGAGGTAGAAGAATTTTGAAACATATTGTGGCACCCTGGAAGTACCGCGAGAAAACAATTGATTTTAAACGTACGTCTCGAAATTTATTTCTAAGATACTCAAGTTTTCGAAAATAATTCAATGCCAAAGAAAAGGACGATGCCAAAAGGCTAGAATGCCCAAAAATTTGAGTAATTACACAAAACTTTATAGCGCCGTGGGTCCCACGCCGAACCCACCAGATAAAACCATTTACAAAAATGCTAAAAAGGGCAATGACGGTAATATTTCAAAACTCACAAAGGCCATTTACAAAATACTAAATACCGTCATAAGAATTTCGCCAAAATGATCAAGGCCATAATGCCAAAAACTTCGGTAAGGGAATCGGTTTTCGAAATAAAACTCACCGGTAAAATACCGAAAGTCATTACAAAAGAACTCACGCAATGGAAAAAGGAATACACCCAACATGCACAATCCAATTGAATGCATCTCACAAAGATCTAGTTTAAACATACAACAAAACCATTCATCGGAGTTTCTCACGAACTCAATCGTCGATACCTTATTCAAACCCATCAAGGTTCTCAATTTTACACCACACCACCCCTCACAAAGGGTTCAAAGGTAAAACAACAATAGGCCCAGTTTTATACATATACTATATATCACACGTATTAAATACAACTATATTCACAACACCGTACAAATAAAATTATGCACCGCAAATATCACACATAAATGAAATCATGAATACAGATATTATGCATAAAAGAGGAGACTTACATCCACAGGTCGCACGGAGGTGACGCCTACGATACTAATCTCGTCCGACAACATAACCGACACGTTGTGTCTACGCACAACTCAACTTGTCACCTGACGACTCGAACGACAAGACAACACATTACTCGACAATCACGACTTGACTCGACCCGACAGCCTAGGTTTCCGCAACCTAAGCTCCGATACCATAAATGTAACATCCCCAAAACCATATGGGAATATTACACGCCGTAGACCCCTTTCCACAAGGATCTACCAGGCTAAACATCCATAAACAACCAAATGCTTGCCCAGCCAGGGTCAAACAATAAAATGATACAGACCGATATGGTCACTTACACGTGAATACACAGACCGATGAGGTCACACAACCCAATCGATAAAACTGACATAAATAACATTACCCACACAGGGGTCTAAATACAATACAGCGGAAGACTGAAATCAACTCTGACAACACAACAAAAAAAAAATCAAAACAACTCTCGACTCATGATTAGTATCGCAGCTCGTCATCCTCTTGTGCCAATCCTGTGACTGCTCCCCTGAATCTGCATGTACCTGGACGCAAAACAGACATCCACCCCCCGATTACTCGGGGGTTAGTAAAACTCCACTGTTTTACTAGTGCAAGTATCAAACCATACGAAATGTAACAAGCAAAAAGCAACTACGAATTTAATACGGAAATCCATTATCAAAATGTTCCCGAGAAGTTTTAGAATTTCGAACTCAAGTAAGAGATATTTGAAAAGGAACACATCATCTCGGGGATTTTTAAAAGCAGAAAATCTTTTGGACCTCGAGTCCCAATTTACCAAAACCTTTTTGTAAACATTAGGCCTTAGCCCGATTCTCGCTTTCAAAGCACACTAGATAATATATCATTATGAGTCCGAGACCCATATTTAAAATGTTACCCAAACAATCATCGCTACACGGTCATTGTTCGTACACATCATGTACCGAACTCCGAGGCCTCGACGGACCTTACCCGACCACCCACGCTGCTCGTACACATCATGTACCGAACTCCGAGGCCTCAACGGACCTTACGGACCACACACATTGTTCGTACATCATGTACCGAACTCCGAGGCCTCAACGGACCCTACCCGGCTACAACATCGTTCGTACACATCATGTACCGAACTCCAGAGGCCTCGTCAGACCCTACCTGGATCACACACCTTGTCCGTACACGTCATGTACCGGACTCCAGAGGCCTCGTCAGACCCTACCTGGTTCACACACTTTGTTCGTACACATCATGTACCGAACTCCAGAGGCCTGGTCAGACCCTACCTGGATCACACACACATCGACTCGACACAATTCATAATCATTAAATGTCAAGTCATTCCACATTACGCCGAAAGGTACAATCAAACATGTAAACCAAAACAACACAAACATCATGATCATCACAAGGACTCTTAACCAACACAATACACATTCGGTACACAATACATCGAACAAACACGTGTACAACCATCTCATATGTACATCGCAATCCTGCACAAATGGCACAACGCCTAACACGTATACCAATATATCACTATTATCACAAAGCCTTCAAATTTCGGAAAACACAACCAACTCAACGGAACATATTTGCGGAGGCAAGCAAAATCGTCATACAAATCATACGTAATTACTATTCACAAGATACAAGTCGTATAATAAGATACTTGCCTCGATAGTCGGCACCCGAATATTCCGACGAATACGGCACAACCCGGAAAACCCCGAACACCTACAATCCTCCATGAAATCCAACGGAAACACGGTTACTATGAGATTAACAATTGAAAACAAAGGAAAACACGGTCAAGAATTGAAGGGAACCCTTTGAGACATTTAATTGGATACTAAATGTTCAAGGTTCCTAAGAAAACCAAAAATCCCGATTGGGTTCCAACGAACTCAAAATACGGATATACAATCCATAGAACATGTCCAAAACAACGGAAATCCCAACAAACTATCGAAGGGAAACTCATTGGGACATTTAATCGAACACTAAATGTTCAATAATTCCCAAGAACACTCGAATCGTCAATCGAGTTAAACAAACTCGATATATGGATATACAACTCATAGAACACGATTAATAACATCATACTACACCAATCGATGTATCAAAATTGGATTAGAAACGAAATCAAGAACAATTTCTCCAAAAAAGTCAACTTGAAGGAAAATCAAGAATATACCTTGATTTGACGAAGAACACGATCGATGATGATATAATCCACAAGAATCTTCCAAAATGCCTTGGAAATGATTAGAATCGCCAAGAACTCCATTTCCGTCGCACTCCGCCGCCAATCGCCGAAAGAAGGAAAAAATCGGGTAGAAATGAAATCGCCGAGCCAAGCTATATATAGCAGAGTTACTGGCCAGAATCGGCAGCCTTACGGCCGTAACTCGACACCTTACGGCCGTACTCGGCAGGCATTACGGCCGGAACCGGCATTCGTCAAAATCGCCAAAGACTAACCAGACACTTACGGCCGTAACTCGCACACCTTACGGCCAGAATCCGGCCACAAAATCCGCCTGGCCAGTACGGCCGTATTCGATCATGCTTACGGCCGTAACTCGACACCTTACGGCCGTAATCGCACCTTACGGCCGTAACTCGCCAGCCCAGCCCCGCTCCGCCGTGACTTACTGGCCACTCCGACGGCCCGGACGACCCCGAAACCCGAACCTGAGTAAAAATCGAAGATACGGTTACGAAGTACCCGCAAAGACGAATCCAATCACTAAGAGAACACACGATTCCGACCATACGAAGTGTCGGAATTCGACAACGGAAGTAATTACCCCAAACTTTGGGAAATTACAAAAATGGCCCAAACATCCGAAAATCACGATACGTGATCGAAACACCAAACCAAAGCTCGCAACATGAATAATAACATTAAATGAACTTGCGAGAAACTCGAAACAACAGTTTCGGACGAGATTCGCAAGAATCGAGCTCAAGTGCGGAAAAGTCGCTAAAAAGCACGGAACTCAGCAAAACGATACCGAAACGAACTCGGATGACAAAAAGTGCAGAATTAATCATTCTCGAAATGACGAAACCGTCATGATCGAGTCATCAAAACGAACTCCGGCCGAAAAAAAGAAATTTACCGGAAATCCGAAATTGCGGATATTACAGTATCTTCGGTTTATATTCAGGTTTGGGTTTCGGGGTTGTCCGGGCAGTCGGAGTGGCCACGGCCGAGTCACGGCCGGAGCAGGACCTGGACTGGCCGAGTTACGGCCGTAAGGTGCTGGTTTCGGCCATATGTACTTGGCAGACATGGCTCGACGAATGCCGGTTATGGCCGTAAGGACCTGCCGGGTACGGCCGTAAGTGCCGAGTTACGGCCGTAAGGCCCTGTCGATTATGGCCGTAAGCGATTGACAGGTGCTGGGCGGATTTTGACGAATGCCGGTTACGGCCGTAAGGCCCTGCCGGTTACGGTCGTAACCCTGCCGGCCATATATAGGCCTGGTTCGGCTAGACTTCATTTTTTCTCACTTTTTCCTCATTTTTGTGCGGCTGCGGACGGGAGTGACCGGTAGGAGGTGTTTTTGGCCGATTCTACTATTTTCCAAGGCACATTGGAAGATCCTTGTTGATTATATCGTCATTCAATCCGTGTTCTTCGTCGAATCGAGGTAATCTCTTGAAATCTCATAGGGTTGACTTTTGAGATTTCTTTTTAATCTTTGTTGTTCGTCCGAGTTCGATGATTTGGTTGATGTTTTTTTAACCTTATTAATCGTGTTCTATGGGTTGTATATCCATATTTCGGATTTGTTCAACTCAATTGATGATTCGAGTGTTCTTGGGAATTATCGAACATTGAATGTTTGATTAAATGTCTGAATGAGTTCCCTTTGATAGTTTGTTGGGATTTTTGTTGTTTTGGCCTTGATTCTCATCGTAACCATGTGTTATTGTTCCTTCCGGAGGTTTATAGGTGCTCGAGGATTCCGATGTTGAATCTCGTTGGTGATTGATGATTCGTGTGGTGCTATTCTCGTAGTAATTTCGGTGCTATCGCGTTCTTGATAGTGTTCAGGAGTTCGGGGCCGTTCGACCATTTTTCATCCGTCGTCTTGTTGCGATCGTGGTTTCGAGGCAAGTACCTTGTTCATACGCTTCTAGTTTTGTGTATATAATGATCGGTGGTCGTCTTGGTGTGTTTGTTTGGTTATTTGAAATGAATTTCCAAGAGATTCGTTTTGGACTCGTTAAGGGCTCTTTTTAAAATGTGTGTGTGTGTTTTGTGAACGGTGTGGTTTGGGGAATTGATTATGATTTGATTGTTTTGAACGTTGAGGGCTTTGGTGATACCACTGTTGTTTAAAGTTATGGAATCATGTATTCCGCGTTAATCGTATTGTGTTGTGATGAGTTTGATAACGGTGTCGAGTAAGTGGCCATCTCTAGTAAGTATTCTTGATGAGCTTACATTCTTAGCATATTAGTATTGCATGAGTAACGTGTGTGTGTATGCTCACTACGGGTTAGATCCGACGGGGTCTCGGTAGGGGTCCACGGAGGTGTGGATCGACAAGCTTTGCTTTTAACCACTACGGGTTAGATCCGATGGGGTCTCGGTATGGGTCCACGGAGGTGGGGATCGACGGTTAATTGTGGTGCATTTTACAAATGTGTTTTGAGATTGGCGTTTCCGGAAATGAGCGTTTTTGAACGGCTTTCATGATTGCATGCATTGACTAAGTGTGTAAGAGGTAAGTTGTTCAATTGGCCTACTTGGCTAGGATGGCACTAGAGTATTTTGTCGTATGTGTTTTAGTCTTTTAATTGTGGGGTTTGATGTTGGAAAACGAACCTTGCTATCATTCTCGTGTACTGTGATTTGATGAAATTTGGGGCTAAAATCCCAACGGTTTTGTAAAGGTCATTTTACGGAAAATAAACCTTCGGGGTGGCGACCCCTTTAGTATTTCGAGTTCTGTAAAGAGAAGATTCGGTAATCCTAAATTGTTTTTATTAAAACTCTCGATGGCATTTCAAACTGTTTTATAAAATTGTTTCCAGTGATTTGTGATCTTTCGGTTTTGGAATGTTTTTCCCAAACTCTTGCCTCGGGAAGTACTTTTCGTTTCGTTTGGATCTTTAAGGATTCCTGGTTATTGTTATTCGTGGAATGTGAATTATATGACACGTATTTTGCACTTTGTTCTTGCACTAGCAAAACTGTGGAGTTTTGCTAACCCCCGAGTATTCGGGGGGTGGATGTCTGTATTGCATTCAGGTTTCAGGGAGCGTGGCACAGGGTCGGCATGAAGGATGATGAAAGATGATCGATACTAATCACATGTGGAACCGTACGTTGTTGTATTAGTTCAGTTGTATTTTATTTCCGCTGCAGTGTATTTTCCCCGTTACACGGGAGCATTTTGTATTCGACCCCTGCATGGGCATGTATTGAGTTGTATGTATTTATTCGGTCTACTGAGTCATTTTTTAGCCTTAAAGGCATGATTGAGATATTCGACATTGTTTACCAGCCTGGTAGATCCTTGAGAAAAGGGTCTACGGCGTGTAATATCCCTGAGTGGATTGGGGGTGTTACATAAATAGTATTGGAGCTTAGGTTGTGGAAACCTAGGCTGTCGGGTCAAGTCGTGTTGTTTTAGTCTTGTTTCGTCGAATTTTATCTGACTGAGTCATGTCGCGACGCGTCGTCTGAGTTGGTTGGTCGTGATTAGTATCGTGGGGCGATCATCACCTTCGTGCGACCTGTGGATGTAAGTCTCCCTTCTTTGTGTTTGTGCCTCGTCTGATGTGAGCTACTGGTATGATTATGTGTTAATTGATGGAATCCTCTTATGGATTTTGATTTCGTGATATGTGGTTATTTGACTCTCATATTTCGTTCATATGAGGAGTAGTGTTGCTGTATTGTACATGTTGGACTGTATTTCTTTTATCCGCTGCGTGAGTTCTTTTGTAATGGCTTTCGGTATTTTACCGACTGAGTTTTATTTCGAAAACCGATTCCCTTAACCGAGTTTTTGGCGTTATGGCCTTGATCGTTTTGACGAAATTCTTATGACGGTATTTAGTATTTTGTAAATGGCTTTGTGAGTTTTTGAAATATTACCGTCATCGGCCTTTTTGGCGTTTTTGTAAACGGTTTTTAGCCTAGTGGGTTCGGACGCGGGACCCACGATGCTATAATGTTATGTGTAATTACCTAAAATTTTTGGGCATTCTAGCCCATTGAATTATCTTTGAAAACCTTGAGTATCTTAGAAAATAAATTTCGAGACGTACTTTTAAAATGAATTATTTTCTCGTGGTACATCCAAGGTGCCACAATGTGTTTCAAAATTCTTCTACCTCGAGGACCAAAATGTTTTGAGATATTTTCAATGTTTTAGAAACACTTTTACTTAGACCCGAGGGTCGAATATTCTGAAAGTTTTTCACTAAGAGAAAGTGTCCTCATTTTTATCAAATACGAAATGGTTCTCCAAAGTCTCGATAACGATGTTTCACGTTTGTACTTTTTTTGAAAGGTGATACTCAAGATCAACCGGTGTTTTTCTAAATTATTTTCAAAAGGAGGTTTTCGTTTTTAAAACCTATCCATTCCTGTTTGAGGGTTGGGTATGTATGTATGATGTTCGCGTTGTCGTTATGATGTTTGCTCCCGAGTATGATTGAATTGGTGGCATGAACGTCGAGGCGTTGCCACGCATTTGTTGTACTAGCCCTCTGTGAGAGGTGTGAATTGGTGTTTACTGTTTATCGCCTCGTGGTGATTTGCATGTTGTCGCACGAGTGTGAGTTGTTAAAGCTTAGATTTTTGTGAATTTATGCACATGGGTGATTGTTTCATGATGTTTGTGATTGTGTGCTGGCTATCGTTCGGGCCATTGTAATCGTCGAATGACGCCATTGTTTTTGTGATTTTTGTATGTGTTGATATGTTATGCTGAGTTGGCATCTCCGGTATGTTGTTTTGCAGTGTTATATTCCATTGTATCTTGCATCTGTATTTTCGGTATGCCGAGCCGAGGCATTTCGACCATGATGTGCCGGGGGAATGTACGTACAATTTGTCTTTCCTCGCCTGTGACGCGTTTCAAGTGCGGACTCGAGGGACATCATGTTCAGTTTTGTGAGTTGATTACCGAGCCTTCCGAGGCACGAACTTGAGCATTGATATCAGGACCGGCTCCGAGGAGTCCCTGAGGGGCGTGGTCTATCAGTTGTATGTTATGTTATTTCCTTACATTGTTGTTTCGAACTTCGGAAATTAAGTTCTTTTATTCGAAGTGGATCGGATTTGGAACTTCTGTGTTTTCGACTCTATCGACTCGTTTATGTTCGTTAACATTTTCTGAGCTTGCCCTGTCCCTTGTTTTTGTTGATCGAACGAGGGTGGTATTGTTTCGGAATTACTCGTTTGTCGTTGTGACTTTTCAATTGCTATTCCCTTTCCTGTGGATCTTATGTGAGTGAACATCTTGTTGTTTTCACCAGATCATGTTTTGTCTCGAGTCGAGATGTGAACCTCGGAGTTGTCGGTTGAACCTTATTGTTCTTCGTGATCCGAACATGATTGTTCGATTTTTGTTGTCTCGATCGTTGTGGTTCGATCAGTGATTGTTCAGTTATTGTTGACCCCATTTCGTGATTGTTGAGCATTCAGACTCCTTCTTAATTTCCTTAAGTTCAGGAAATTAGTATCGTTTTCTATCTTCCAACCCTTGGGCGGTGGAATTCCGTATTTGTTCAGCAATTGGCTCGCGTGTTGATTGATGTACCGTTAGGTTGGTCAATCGTGTTGATTTTCGTTCGTTGTGTTTTGCGATTGTTCGGACAATCGACTTGATTGTATTACCTGTTTGATGATGCTTGTCACTTGTTGATTTTATTATGTCTCTACCGGTGCCATTGTGTTGGTCGTCGTGGAGCGTGTTTTCACGCCGTATATTCCTTTGCGTTGCATGTAACGTTTCTCCGATGGGCATAAGTTACGCATTCCTTATGTATCTCGTTGAGTTTTCCTAGCGGGATATTGTTTCACCCTACTTGTTTTAAGTTTCGGGATGAAACTTCTTTTAAGGAGGGTAGTATGTAATACCCGCAATTTCGATTTCTGATAATTTTCTTTTTTTGGCGGAAGTCCATTTTGACGACTCGATCATGACTGTTTCGTCATTTTGAGAGTGATTAATTCTGCACTTTTTGCAATCCGAGTTTGTTTCGGTATCGTTTTGTTGAGTTTCGTGTTCTTCAGCGGCTTTTCCGCACTTGAGTTCGATTCTTGCGAATCTCGTCCGAAACTGTTGTTTCGAGTTTCTTGTAAGTTCATTTAATGTTATTATTCGAGTTGAGAGCTTTGGCTTGGTGTTTCGATCGTGTATCGTGTATTTCAGACGTTTTGGGCCGTTTTCGTAATTTCCCAAATTTTGGGGTAATTACTTTCCGTTGTCGAATTTCGAGCCTTTGGGTGGTCGGAATCGTGTGTTCTCTTAGCTCTTAGATTCGTCTTTGTGAGTACTTCGTAACCATATCTTCAGTTTATATTCAGGTTCGGGTTTCGGGGTTGTCCGGGCCGTCGGAGTGGCCACGACCGAGTCACGGCCGGAGCAGGGCCTGGCCTGGCCGAGTTATGGCCGTAAGGTGCCGGTTACGGCCGTACGTGCTCGGCAGACATGGCTGGATGAATGCCGGTTACGGCCCTAAGGACCTGCCGGGTACGTCCGTAAGTGCCGAGTTACGGCCGTAAGGCCCCGTCGGTTACGGCCGTAAGCGATCGCTGGTGCTGGGCGGATTTTGACGAATGCCAGTTACGGCCGTAACCCTGTCGGCCATATATAGGCCTGGCTCGGCCAGACTACATTTTTTCTCACTTTTTCCTCATTTTTGTGCGGCTGCGGACGAGAGTGACCGGTAGAAGGTGTCGTTGGCCGATTCTACTCTTTTCCAAGGCACTTTGGAAGATCCTTATTGATTATATCATCATTCAATCCGTTATCTTCGTCGAATCGAGGTAATCTCTTGAAATCTCCTAGGGTTGATTTTCGAGATTTCTTTTTAATCTTTGTTGTTCGTCCGACTTTGATGATTTGGTTGATGTTATTGAACCTTATTAATCATGTTCTATGGGTTGTATATCCATATTTCGGATTTGTTCAACTCGATTGATGATTCGAGTGTTCTTGGGAATTATCGAACATAGAATGTTTGATTAAATGTCCGGATGAGTTCCCTTTGATAGTTTGTTGGGATTTCCGTTGTTTTGGCCTTGATTCTCGTCGTAACCATGTGTTATTGTGCCTTTCGGAGGTTTATAGATGCTCGAGGATTCCGATGTTGAATCTCGTTGATGATTGATGATTCGTGTGGTGTTATTCTCGTAGTAATTGTGGTGCTATCGCGTTCTTGATAGTGTTCGGGAGTTCGGGGCCGTTCGACCGTTTTTCATCCGTTGTCTTGTTGCGATCGTTGTTTCGAGGCAAGTACCTTGTTCATATGCTTCTCGTTTTGTGGATATAATGATCGGTGGTCGTCTTGGTGTGTTTGTTTGGTTATTTAAAATAAATTTCCAAGAGATTCGTTTTGGCCTCGTTAAGGGCTCTTTTTAAAATGTGTGTGTGTTTTTTGAACAGTGTGGTTTGGGGAATTGATTATGATTGGATTGTTTTGAACGTTGAGGGCTTTGGTGATACCCCTGTTGTTTAAAGTTATGGAATCATGTATTCCGCGTTAATCGTATTGTGTTGTGATGAGTTTGATAACGGTGTCGAGTAAGTGGCCATCTCTAGTAAGTATTCTTGATGAGCTTACATTCTTAGCATATTAGTATTGCATGAGTAATGTGTGTGTGTATGCTCACTACGGGTTAGATCCGACGGGGTCTCGGTAGGGGTCCGCGGAGGTGTGCATCGACGAGCTTTGCTTTTAACCACTACGGGTTAGATCCGATGGGGTCTCGGTATGGGTCCACGGAGGTGGGGATCGACGGTTAATTGTGGTGCATTTTACAAATGTGTTTTGAGATTGGCGTTTCCGGAAACGAGCGTTTTTGAACGGCTTTCATGATTGCATGCATTGACTAAGTGTCTAAGAGGTAAGTTGTTCGTTTGGCCTACTTGGCTAGGATGGCACTAGAGTATTTTGTCGTATGTGTTTTAGTCTTTTAATTGTGGGGTTTGATGTTGGAAAACGAACCTTGCTATCGTTCTCGTGTAGTGTGATTTGATGAAATTTGAGGCTAAAATCCCAACAGTTTTGTAAAGGTCATTTTACAGAAAATAACCCTTCGGGGTGGCGACCCCTTTTGTATTTCGAGTTCTGGAAAGAGAAGATTCGGTAATCCTAAATTGTTTTTATTAAAACTCTCGATGGCATTTCAAACTGTTTTATAAATTGTTTCCAGTGATTTGTGATCTTTCGGTTTTGGAATGTTTTTCCCGAACTCTTGCCTCGGGAAGTACTTTTTGTTTCGTTTGGATCATTGAGGATTCCTGGTTATTGTTATTCGTGGAATGTGAATTGTATGACTCGTATTTTGCACTTTGTTCTTGCACTAGCAAAACAGTGGAGTTTTGCTAACCCCCGAGTATTTGAGGGGTGAATGTGTGTATTGCATTCAGGTTTCAGGGAGCGTGGCACAGGGTCGGCATGAAGGATGATGAAAGATGATCGATACTAATCACATGTGGAACCGTACGTTGTTGTATTAGTTCAGTTGTATTTTATTTATGCTGCAGTGTATTTTCCCCATTGTATGGGAGCATTTTGTATTCGACCCCTGCGTGGGCATGTATTGAGTTGTATGTATTTATTGAAAGACAAAATCAGTCTACTAAGTCATTTTTTAGCCTTAAAGGCATTGTTGAGATGTTCGACGTTGTTTACCAGCCTGGTAGATCCTTGAGAAAAGGGTCTACGGCGTGTAATATCCCTGAGTGGATTGGGGGTGTTACATATTTCACACCGGAAGATGATATTGTTATTATTGTTGTAATTATTATTCCAGCAAAAACATACTCTTGCTGACGGAAAATACAGTGATTTTGCTGATAAGTTGACAAGCTCTCGCCGGAGCGTAAAATCTGATGATCTCGTAAGCATCCCTGCAACCACCATCACCGCATTAGGGCTCTTACTGTCGTTTTTCTAGGGTTTTTATATCCTTCTGTTCTGACCCGGGGTGAAAGGGAACTACAAGTCTATAATGTATAAATTTGGTAGACTCGGCTACGGCTTATATGGATAATTATGATTTATAAGTGAAATTTTATTTATGTTAAATTGTTTGTATAAAAAATAAAATATTTTATAAATGTTTTATAGGTTAAAGTTTGAAAGTTAAAAATATTAATTTATTTTAATTATTTAATTTGATTTCTGAAATTTAATTTTATAAAAATATATATATATATTTTTTTTTAAAAAGTAATTTATAATATTTTATTAATATATTATTCATTTATATTCAAACACCTAAATTATTTATATATACATATTTATTTATCATTTATAATATATTTATTATTTGAAATAATAAATAATGTTCTAAAATTAAGTCAAATGTCACAATGTATATAATAACCTTGATTTGCTCAAACATATGATAAGGCAAAACCTCTATAAACTATTCGATAAATTAATAAATTTTTTATCTAGATGAAAGTTAAAAATTATTCATTTTTGTAACACTCCGAGATATTCGGAATAATTACAGCGCCGTAAACCCTTTAAGTAAGGATTTACAAGGCTAATTTAAAAGAAGTGTAAATATAAGACATTAATACTGCGGAAATTCAAGTTTACAAAACCATTCAACTGTTTCAACAAGTAATTAATACAACCATATTGAAATGATATTAATAAGACACGCGTACTCGAGTACTGACATCAAACCCAGAAAACAAATCACCAATAACAAACAAACATCACTGAACCCCTTCGTCATCACGTCGGTACTGTGGCTGTTTCCTTGCTCCTCCGCTACCTGAACATCAAAACAAATGTCCACCCCCGAAGGGGTTAGCAAAACGATGCTAGTACAAGTATCATTTAAACGAATCAAATATGCATCAATAATACATAACGAGATACACCACACGGACTTCCGCTACCGGAATCCGATAATGCGAATCCACAAGATTCCATTAACACAGCAAGGGTATTCCAATGATCCAGCGCCCTCAGCATAGATCCCAAGATGATCCCGTCGGACCAACACGAGGTGGAAATAACCCGTCCAATGATCCAGCGCCCTCAGCATAGATCGTACAATGTACACAAATACAACTCATGCATACACATATGCCAAATCATTATGTTCATCAACATGAATAACGAATATCATGACAATTCAACAGAATAATTTCCATGTTCAACAACATGAATAAACCACAAACATGCTCAAATATCAATTTTAACGCATTATGATACTTGCCTCGAAGATGGCAAGAACGAAACACTTCAATGATCTCAACACACTCGAAGGCTCCTTCGATCAACGTAGCAAGCTCGAACCTTAACAAAAGAAATGATATACAAATCATCTCAAGTCGAACGATCGCCTAACAATTGGTCTACGGCCCAAAAGCTCAAAATATGCAGTCTGCCTGAACCACTTAGCGTACGCTACGTACTCTACGTAGCGTGCGCTAAGCCTGCCTGTTAGCGTACGCTATCGTCTAAGCCTAGCATACGCTAGCGATGGACTGACAGTTCTCTCTGATCAGCCGACTGACTCGGCTGATATCATAACGTACGTTACGTACCAAACGTAGCGTGTGTTAACTTATCCCCGATAGCGCACGTTAACTTATGTATGTTAGCGTGCGCTAATCGTGCATGGCGACACATCGAGAAAATGGATTGAATGGTGATGAACTCATGAATTCTATGGTGATAAAACAAGTCATCCCCGAGCATATCATGCTAATAAGGTTTGTGAAAGTTCTATACGTACTAAATGACTATGAGATACAAAGATACGTATAATCATCACAACACCATAGTTCATCTTAGATCTTCAAGGGATATCCTGAGTTCAATCCATTATAAGTCTCAAAACGTATGATGCTTCTATATAAACGCATAAGAACTTGAAAATCTCCATATACTGATCACAAATCGGTTTGAAAATGCTTAGGAGTCCATACTAAAAAGGTTCAAAGGTTCATACGATGAATAAGTGCCGAAACGTCGAAAATATCCTTCTAACACATGATGATCGATTTTGAACGAAATAACTGACTATTAAAACATGATCAAACGTCCTTTAGAACACTACTAATATTGGTGAAGAATCACCTACCTCAAAGTAGTGAAGAATAAGGAGAAAATCGAAGCAATCCAACGTCGAAGGCTCGAACACCAATCCTCAATGATCTACAATCTTCAATCACGAGCTAGGATGTTGATATGAGGTGTTTAGGATGTAGGAAGTTATACTCTAAGTATAAGAATTCGGATGTGGGAAAAGAAAGGACTGAAAATACGAAAAGGATGCTGTCCTATTTATAGGAAATGGTTATTAGCGCGCGCTAGTCCCTGCTCGTAGCGTGCGCTAACGGCTACTGACTTTACTGTACTCAGCACTTAGCGTGCGCTATGCACATACCGGTAGCGTGCGCTAAGGCATTGACTTGGCTTTTCCCGAAAGCCGTCCAGGTTCATCCCGACACAATCCGACCAAGATCCCCGGCCTGATCTCACCTACCACACGTCTCAATCAAATTGACCACGCATAGCGTGCGCTAATGTTCCTTTGTAGCGTGCGCTATGGATCCATGTTAGCGTAAGCTACACATAGCCGATAGCATGCACTACATGCGCAGAATTATAATTTTTAAAGCACAATCATGAAATCATACGCTCGACAACATCGGATTATGAAATACGGAGAATAATACTCAGACAAAAGTACAATAATTACAATATCACAAGTTTCAAATACATATCATAAATCTCGGGTATTACATCCTTCCTCCCTAAAAAGAAGTTTCGTCCCGAAACTTAAGATGAAAACAACTCTGGATATCTAGCCTTCATACTGTCCTCCGTTTCCCAAGTGGCCTCTTCGACTCCGTGTCGTGACCATTGTACTTTAACCAAGTGTATTGGTTTATTCCTCAATTGTTTGATCCGACTCTCAAGTATCTTGATTGGTCTCTCTTCGAAGGTGCCATCATTAGCTATCTCGATCTCGTCGAAATCAATGACGTGACTGGGGTCCGGTACATACTTCCGCAATTGGGATACGTGAAACACATTATGAACGTGACTCAGCGATGGCGGTAAGGCCAACCTGTATGCTAAATCTCCAACCCTCTCGAGGATCTCGAATGGTCCGATATATCTAGGACTAAGCTTGCCTCTCCTCCCAAAACGGAAAATCCCTCGTGTAGGAGACACCTTCAATAATACATGGTCTCCAGCGTCGAACTCTAGAGGGCGACGACGTACGTCTGCGTAAGACTTTTGTCGACTCTGGGCAGTCAACAGTCTTTCTCGAATCAAAGCTATCTTCTCTGGAGTCTGAATTATCAATTCCGGTTCCGTCCCGATCAAATCCGAAGAATCATTCCAGCACAAGGGTGATCGGCATCTTCTCCCATACAAAGCTTCAAATGGTGCCATCTTAATAGAAGCATGCCAACTATTATTGTAAGTGAATTCAATCAATGGCAAATGAACTTCCCAATCACTTGACCAATCAAAAGCACAGGCTCTAAGCATGTCCTCTACTGTCTGTATAGTCCTTTCGGACTGACCGTCCGTTTGGGGATGATAAGCCGTGCTAAAGTTGAGCTCAGTCCCCAGATCCCTATGAACTGCTTTCCAGAAGTGCGACACGAAACGACCATCTCGATCCGAAATAATGGTCTTCGGCGTCCCATCCAATCTAACTATCTCCACAATAAATACTCGCGCCAATCTCTCAGGTCCCCATGTATCTTTAATTTCTAGGAAATGAGCCGACTTGGTTAGTCGATCAACTACAACCCAAATCATGTTCATTCCCGTTCTAGTCCTTGGCATACTGGTGATGAAATCCATCGAGATGTCCTCCCACTTCCATTCAGGGATCGGAAATGGCTTTAACATTCCGGAGGGTCACTGATGTTCAATCTTAACTTGCTGACAAGTCAAGCACCTCGAAACGTACTCTGCTACGTCCTTCTTCATATTCCCCCACCAGAAGTTTTGTTTTAAATCCTTATACATCTTACTGCTTCCCGGGTGAATGGAATAGGGCGCGCTGTGAGCTTCCTTCAGAATAGTCCGTCTCAAATCATCATCATCGGGAACGCAAAGTCGACTCTAAAATCTCAGAACTCCATCGTCTTGTATCACGAATCCTGGGGCTTTTCCTTTCTTTACTTCGTCACATAATCGAAGGATCAAAGAATGGTTCAACTGCTTAGACTTGATCTCCTCGACTAGTGATGAAGTCAGTTCCATCACATAAAGTTGCCCTTGGATTCCTGGTGCCCATACTTCAATCCCCTCGCGGATCAGTTCCCGTTGAATACTGGTTTGGGATGTAAGTGCTTCCAACACTTGAAGAGAAACAGGTTTACGGCTCAATGCATCGGCTACTACGTTTGCTTTCCCCGGATGATAGAGAATCTCCAAGTCGTAATCTTTGATCAATTCCAGCCACCTTCTCTGTCTCATGTTTAATTCTTTCTGACTGAAAATGTACTTGAGGCTCTTATGATCGGTAAAGATCTGACAATGAGTGCCGTACAAATAATGTCTCCAAATTTTCAAAGCAAAGACTACAGCTGCTAGCTCCAGATCATGAGTCGGGTAATTAACCTCGTATGGTTTCAACTGCCGAGAAGCATAGGCAATCACCTTATCTCTTTGCATCAACACACATCCTGCACTCGATTTGAAGCGTCGCTGTACACCATGAATCCATCAGTTCCATATGGTAATGCTAATATAGGTGCTGTCGTCAGTCCCTTCTTAAGTTCATCAAAACCAGCCTGGCATTTCTCATCCCACTTGAACTTTTGAGTTTTCTGTAACAGCTGAGTGAGCGGACGAGCAATTTTGGAAAATCCCTCTGCAAAGCGGCGATAATATCCAGCAAGTCCTAAGAAACTCCGGACTTCTTTCACGTTATTAGGGGCTTCCCATTCCACGATTGCTTCGACTTTCTTTGGGTCCACCTGAACTCCGTCAGCTGATATCACATGCCCGAGGAAAGTTACCTCTTTGAGCCAGAACTCGCATTTTGAAAGCTTTGCATACAGCTATTCCTTCCTCAAAGTGCTCAAAACCACATGCAAATGTTCGGCATGCTCCTCTGCGTCCTTCGAATATATCAAGATGTCATCAATGAAGACGACCACAAATTTATCCAAGTATTCCAAGAATACCCGATTCATCAATTGCATGAATACCGCAGGAGCATTGGTTAGTCCAAATGGCATTACTACAAAATCAAAATGCCCGTACCGGGATCTGAAAGCAGATTTCGGTATATCCGATCCCTTAATTCTCAACTGGTGGTATCCTGATCGCAAGTCAATTTTCGAGAATACCCTTGCCCCTTGCAGTTGATCAAACAAGTCGTCCATCCGAGGTATAGGATACTTATTCTTGATCGTCATCTTATTGAGCTCCCTGTAATCAATACACAGTCGGAGGGATCCGTCTTTCTTCCGGACAAAGAGAACGGGCGCTCCCCAAGGAGAAACGATAGGTTGAATATAGCCCTTCTGTAACAATTCCTCCAGTTGCTTCTTGAGTTCATACATCTCGGTTGGCGCCATGCGGTATGGTGCTCTGGAAATAGGAGCCGCTCAGTGCTCTAATTCGATAGTGAATTCCACTTCTCTGCGGAGGTAACCCGTAGTTCGTCAGAAATACATCCGAGAACTCATTCACAATCGAAATAGACGAGAGCTCTACTCCTTCCTCTTTCCTCATGGCATAACACGAGTCCATGACATCCTTGCTTGATAATTTCACGGCTTTCATTGCTTTGATCAATTTTCCCGAGCTTCCCGGTCTCCACCCTCAAAATAAGTGTTCGATCCGTCATCGAATGATAGAAATGACTCTCTCTCGGTAATTCAGAATAGCTCCATAACGGTTGAGCCAATCGTCTCCGAGAATTAAATCGTCACTGTAGATGTCAACTACAATAAGATTCGATGGCCAATCTCTCCCTCCTATAGACACTGGAAAATCTCTAGCCTCTAGGGTTCCCACAATTCTCTCTCCACTCGGCAAACCCACAACATATGGTTCACAATCAAATAAGCACGAGATTTTTAAGCGATTTACACAGTTCAAGGATACAAAAGAATGTGTAGCTCCGGAATTGAATAAAACACTAACTGGTTGCAAAAGGATCTGAATCGTACCTGATGCAACAGCAGTGTTCTGATCGTCAGATTTCCTCATCTCGTACAGGTGTGGAGGAACGGACCCAGCACTCGATGTCTCTCTCTTCCCAACGTTCTGCTGCGGAAATCCACTCTGCTGCGTCTGGTTCACACTTGTCTCCTTCGGAACTGGCGCTGGAGTGCGAGTACCAAAAGATCTAGTAGCAACTCCACAGAAAGCCGCACGGTGTCCTTCTTGTCCACAATCGTAGCAAGTCACAGAAGATGCGGGGCAGTCACGTCGAATATGCCCTGCTCGACCACAATTGTAGCATTTCTTTGATGCGTCCGGAACTGCTGATGTAGTCCGGAACTTCTTTCCACCTCTGGAAGGATGTGGAGGTTTCCTAGCCGAATAAAAGAAAGACTGGCCCTTGCGGGGCCCACCACTCTTGTTTTCCGAAAAGTTGCCAGTCACCTTCTGCTTCTTTGCCTCCACTGATTTCTCCACCGCCGCCTCTTTCATGTCGTAGGCCAGCGCTTTGTCTTGATACTGTCGCAACGTAGTACACTCGAACCCGGACATGTACTGCTGAATCTCCGGCTTCATCCGCATATCGAAATGAAAAATCTTTTCTGCCTCCATTCTGACCAAGTGTCGCACACAAGTCAGCTGATAATTAAAAGTTTTGATTACATGTGTCACAGATGCTTCCGAACTCTGTGGTGAGAAAAACTCTCGGATCTTTGCCTCTCTAACTGGACGAGGACAATACTGTGCTTCCATCATTAATTTGAATGCCGTCCAATCCGCATTATGATTCTCGGGTCGAATAGCTTCCCACCAATCAAAGGCCTCCCCAGTCAGAAAATACTGGGCAATGGGAACCTTCCGGTCCTCGGGACAGTTAAGACCCGCGAATATCTTCTCTAACTCCTTGAGCCAGTGATCCCAAGTAACTGACTCAGCAGATCCGTCAAATTTTGGCGGGTGCAATTTGACCACCTCAGCAAGCCATCTGTCTCCCCGGTTATCCTCGTGGTGCTGCTGTCCCATCGCCGTCTGCATGCGGTCGACTACCTGGGCGAACTGGTTTATCTGCGTCACCACCTGTTGAAGCACTCCCGGCATGTTAGGATTTGCATCGTCATTCGTTGATCCTTGCTGCCCTCCAGAATGGGAATCGGTTCGACTAGCTGATAATTCCGGGGTAGTTGCGGAATCCTCCTGTCTCATGTTACCCCGCCCGCGTCCACAACCGCGTCCGCGTCCACGTCCTCCTCTCAACATACTGTAAACACAATTCCTCAATATCCAGGACAAAGTTTTTGAAATAAAACCCGTCAATACTCACAAAACAGTAATTAAGTAAAACGGTAGTATAAGAGATTAGGAGACTTACAACCACGGTCCACATGACGACTTTGGCTGAACAGTGATGTTACGAACGACCCGTAAATCAAATAATGTAAACAGACCCAACTAAAACCCGACTGCCAAGATATCCATGAATCTTAGCTCCGATACCATATTCTGTAACACCCCGAGATATTCGGAATAATTACAGCGCCGTAAACCCTTTAAGTAAGGATTTACAAGGCTAATTTAAAAGAAGTGTAAATATAAGACATCAATACTGTGGAAATTCAAGTTTACAAAACCATTCAACTGTTTCAACAAGTAATTAATACAACCATATCGAAATGAAATTAATAAGACACGCGTACTCGAGTACTGACATCAAATCCAGAAAACAAATCACCAATAACAAACAAACATCACTGAACCCCTTCGTCATCACGTCGGTACTATGGCTGTTTCCCTGCTCCTCGGCTACCTGAACATCAAAACAAATGTCCACCCCCGAAGGGGTTAGCAAAACGATGCTAGTACAAGTATCATTTAAACGAATCAAATATGCATCAACAATACATAACGAGATACACCACACGGACTTCCGCTACCGGAATCCGATAATGCGAATCCACAAGATTCTATTAACACAGCAAGGGTATTCCAATGATCCAGCGCCCTCAGCATAGATCCCAAGATGATCCCGTCGGACCAACACGAGGTGGAAATAACCCGTACAATGATCCAGCGCCCTCAGCCTAGATCCCTAGATGATCCCGTCGGACCAACACGAGGTGGACATCCGATCCAGCGCCCTCAGCATTGATCGTACAACGTACACAAATACAACTCATGCATACACATATGCCAAATCATTATGTTCATCAACATGAACATACAAATACCAGATAACGAATATCATGACAATTCAACAGAATAATTTCCATGTTCAACAACATGAATAAACCACAAACATGCTCAAAATATCAATTTTAACGTATTACGATACTTGCCTTGAAGATGGCAAGAACGAAACACTTCAATGATCTCAACACACTCGAAGGCTGCCTCCTTCGATCAACATAGCAAGATCGAACCTTAACAAAAGAAATGATATACAAATCATCTCAAGTCGAACGATCGCCTAACAATTGGTTTACGGCCCAAAAGCTCAAAATATGCAGTCTGCCTGAACCACTTAGCGTACGCTACGTACTCTACGTAGCGTGCGCTAAGCCTGCCTGTTAGCGTACGCTATCGTCTAAGCCTAGCGTACGCTAGCGATGGACTGACAGTTCTCTCTGATCAGCCGACTGACTCGGCTGATATCATAACGTACGTTACGTACCAAACGTAGCGTGCGTTAACTTATCCCCGATAGCGCACGTTAACTTACGTATGTTAGCGTGCGCTAATCGTGCATGGCAGATTACTGCGTGTAAAATCGGATTGAATGGTGATGAACTCATGAATTCTATGGTGATAAAACAAGTCATCCCCGAGCATATCATGCTAATAAGGTTTGTGAAAGTTCTATACGTACTAAATGACTATGAGATACAAAGATACGTATAATCATCACAACACCATAGTTCATCTTAGATCTTCAAGGGATATCCTGAGTTCAATCCATTATAAGTCTCAAAACGTATGATCCTTCTATATAAACGCATAAGAACTTGAAAATCTCCATATACTGATCACAAATCGGTTTGAAAATGCTTAGGAGTCCATACTAAAAAGGTTCAAAGGTTCATACGATGAATAAGTGCCGAAACGTCGAAAATATCCTTCTAACACATGATGATCGATTTTGAACGAAATAACTGACTATTAAAACATGATCAAACGTCCTTTAGAACACTACTAATATTGGTGAAGAATCACCTACCTCAAAGTAGTGAAGAACAAGGAGAAAATCGAAGCAATCCAACGTCGAAGGCTCGAACACCAATCCTCAATGATCTACAATCTTCAATCACGAGCTAGGATGTTGATATGAGGTGTTTAGGATGTAGGAAGTTATACTCTAAGTATAAGAATTCGGATGTGGGAAAAGAAAGGACTGAAAATACGAAAAGGATGTTGTCCTATTTATAGGAAATGGTTATTAGCGCGCGCTAGTCCTTGCTCCTAGCGTGCGCTAACGGCTACTGACTTTACTGTACTCAGCACTTAGCGTGCGCTATGCACATACCGGTAGCGTGCGCTAAGGCGTTGACTTGGCTTTTCCCAAAAGCCGTCCAGGTTCATCCCGACACAATCCGACCAAGATCCCCGGCCTGATCTCACCTACCACACGTCTCAATCAAATTGACCACGCATAGCGTGCGCTAATGTTCCTTTGTAGCGTGCGCTATGGATCCATGTTAGCGTACGCTACACATAGCCGATAGCGTGCGCTACATGCGCAGAATTACAATTTTTAAATCACAATCATGAAATCATACGCTCGACAACATCGGATTATGAAATACGGAGAATAATACTCAGAAAAAAGTACAATAATTACAATATCACAAGTTTCAAATACATATCAGAAATCTCGGGTATTACAATTTTGATAAAATAATAAGATAATAAATTTTTATAAGATCTTTATATGATTTTTTTAATATTATAAATTAATAATTTTTTAAAATTGTAAAAATATTTATATGATTTAATAAATTATATTTATATTTATACTTTGTTCAAAATTTGTGCATTTTATCTATCAATGTAGATATGATAACATTTTTTAAATAAAAATTTATTATTAATATGATTATATAAATTTTTATCATTTAATTTTAATTATATAAATGTTTCAGGAAAAGTAGTAAAGAAACAATAGAAAGCAAAAGATGGAAAAGTATTGTATTGATAACATTGATAGATGGGCCTTTATATATGCATTACAATAAGACTCCTTCCATACAAAGGATTCATTACAAGGAAAGACATCAAGTAGAATCCTACTACCTCTAGAATGGTCTAGAATCCCTACCATCTATGATACATATCTAATCAGTATTAGGTAAGACACATCACGAAATAATAATTCCCGGAATACTCCCCCTATGTCGAGCACTAATACAACAATGGTGCAGAAGATGTTGCCTTCGTAAAATCCTATACAAGCCATAACAAAACCTCATGGGAAAAGTAGAGGTTTGATGAGGAAAAGATTGCAACGCACCAACATAACATGTCATGTATACTCCCCCTGATGTATACATATCGACTCCCCCTGATTAGTACCTCAAATTATAGGAGCCAGATGCCAAATTGCTCTCACAACTATGCCAAAGAAAAACACAGTGGGAAGAATACCTATTGGTCTAGGTTGAACAAAATTACAACGCATCATTGTATAGATTCTCTCATAGGTCGCCTCGTTAAAAACTTTACTTAGTGAAAACCCAATGGGAAAAACAAACCTTGGTCTAAGGACAAAAAGAGCGCGACACATCCAAAGTGCAGAGTCGCTAAAGACTTATCCGAAAATCATGTTTTTCAAAGTCCTGACCTTCATGCACTAAATCAGTCATAACTTTTTCGATTCAATATGTATCAATGAAACTGTAGGAATTCTGAAAACTAGACACTCATATCTTTTCATTCACATACAGTACGTAACCTCGATCGTCATGAGCAGATCACAAAGATCTATCGAAGTTGACTCACCAAATTAATGGACATATTCGTCCTACTTTGCAACAATAGTCATATGTTACTCTACATGATGAATGTGATTAAATGGTTCCTTAGAAAGTAGACATGGACCTTTCTAATTGTACCAATTTCACCATTTTCCAACAAGTGAGCTGCCCTGTCGGTCATATGGGAGATAGACCAATACATTCTGGGCAAATTTGGATATAGATTTTCAAGTGTCCTTTTATCGAGATAGAGCGAGCTTCAAGCTTATTATCAACCACAGACACTGTGTGAGCGCATCCTAGGCCATCATCACAGTGGCTTTACCGGATTATTATGAACGAGTACATTGAGTCAAACATGGTTACATAATACCATACTTTTCTCTTAAGACTGCATCATCACTTAAGTGAGCCAAGTCTTATTATGACTTCGACTAGTCATTGGGAATCATATAGGCATTACTTTTTCATCTCTTAGGAAAACGGTCCCTTAGCTTGCCTTAAATCGATTGATCAATACGCATCATCAAGTGTCTCCAAGATCCTTTCATTATTAACTTTGGATTTAGCGGAATCTCTTAGTCTCACAAGAGAACATCACTATAAACCCTTAGTTTTATACGAAAAGCTTCATATCTCTTCCAAATCAAGTATATACCTAGTACGCATTCCTGACAATCACTTGTCAACGTGCTCCGTGGTCAGGAGCCACTTGATTTGAGTATGATCCACCATGAGATCCTTTTATCACTTATACTTAGCTCCCCACTAAGATAAGATTTAACCACAAGTGGCATGCCAACTTTTGTGCAATTATCTAACTGAAAAGATAGTAGATGCTATTGTTAGAAGTATGCCCTCGAATGCCACTCAGAGGATGTTGAGTGAGGCTATTGTACTTGTTGTTATGTATATCATTAATATAAGACAATGGATGTTTCTTTATTTACTGGTAGTTACTGGCGTTCCTGACTCATAAATATATATAGAGAAACTAGTCCGTGTATTTGATAGCAAAATATTACACTCCTTATTGGATAAGGTGTCGGCACTGGAAAGATTTATCGCTCAAATACTTAATCATTCGCAAGTCGATGAAACTTGACTGGGCGTTAAGTTTATGTGAAGAATTGTATGACGTGTTCTTTGACATGAAGAGTGCCTGTCAAACACTAATGGTTAGTGGGAGCACACATTATAGGTATGCTAATTGGATTAGTATACTCGCACCGACTCACCCTCGATTCGTCACACGGATTTCACTCCGGGATAGTCAATGACGGAATCGAAAGGTTGTGATAGGTATTCGTGAACCTTCGACTTGAGGATTTAGTAGGGATGTGCTTGTGACGTCAACATTTCATTAGAGTAGATCGACCCTGTAAACTGGAAGGCAGGGGTCAACCTCTACGTGCTTCTTGATGGGCAAGTAGCAGGTCCTACTGAATACCAAGATAGAGTTATTTCTCCTGTTAGTGAACGGGTTATATGTCCTATGCGGTTATTGGCGGATGAGATCATAAATCTTTGGCCAAAGCATTGGAGCTAGTTGTATTGTAGGGAAATCAACTAAAGCTTGGGGAATAGCTCAAGAGAAGGATACCATTTAATCAACGGACTACAAGATCTCTTGTGTTTCATTTAATATTCGTATATAAGTATCTCGATCGATCCTCGTTGGGATTCGGATCGAATTAATTTTCATTTTACCGCTTCCGCTAGGCCTTCATTTTAGGCCCCGATCCCAATAGTGATAAAGACTTGTGGGGCAATGATTCATGTGATATAAGTTGTCTTGTTTTGGTGGAAGGTGTATAAAGAATTAAAATGAAGACTTGTGATCTCAATCAATCAATCACTTCACCTTTGTACATCTTACATTTTCATACGTAAGTGATAGAGAGAGAGTGAGAAAGAACTTAGAGTTCATTCCAAAGTCTTCATCTCCTTCTTCATCTTGTTCTTGTTGTTCTTGGAGAAAAATCAAGAAATCAAAGAGAGAAAGTGGCTTATACACTTAGAGTATTATAATCACAATCAAAAGCTTCATCATCCTAGCTCTAGCCGTATCCTCGGAGGATAGCAAGGTGATCGTCGTTCCGTTCATTTCTCCAGCGCGTGGCAAGTAGAGACGTGGTGCTTTCGGCGTTGGATCATTCCAGAGCTTGGAGCGGATTGGATCGTAGGGAAATCAACTAATGCTTAGGGAATAGCTCAAGAGAAGGATACCATTTAATCAACGGACTACAAGGGTATGTTTATCGTATCTCTTGTGTTTCGTTTAATATTCGTATATACGTAGCTTGATCGATCCTCATAGGGATTCAGATCAAATTAATTTTCGTTTTACCGCTTCAACTGGGCCTTCGTTTTAGGCAACGTATCCCAACAGTGGTATCGAAGCGTAGGTCTTGCGATCATATATATGATATTGGGATTTGGAATGCTTGATTAGATGGTGAATGATTTGGAATCATTTATAGTAATAATCGTGGTGTATGTTTTTCAATTGTTGTAGTTATATTTTTCGTAAGTTTATGTCTAAATATAAATCTTTAATTTCTGGGAGATATGATTTATATTGAAGATGTGAAAGTCAGAGAATATTGATATTGGATATCCGGTCGAAAATCTAGCTCCGAATCATCATCGGACGACTTTTCGGACAAAGGGCAGGAAGCTGCCGGGCTGACCCGACCGTGTCAGGCGACACGGGCCGTGCCAGTCGGCCAGTCTCGGCGGATTTTCGGGATGACCCAAGCATGCCATTAGGCACGGGCCATGTCTGGCCGGCAGGCTATCGGGACGACCCTACCATGTCAGGCGATATGGGCCGAGTTTGGCAGGCCAGCTTCAGAAGATGTCGGGGTAACCCGACCGTGCCATGCGACACGGGCCGTGTCTGGTCGACAGACTGCCGATAGTGACTCAGCCATGGCAGGCCATTTTCGCCCCGGCTCAATTTTTCCATGTATTCCAGAAAATTAATCTCCCGCATGTTAAATTGGATTATTTTTCCAGAAAATTTTTCCATGTAAAATGATTTATGGTTTTTCATTTTATAAGTGAAATTTGATTATTTGGAATATTTGTGGGTGACCAAATACTTTGAACGTTTTCATATTACCGATTGTGTGAATTGGTTGGATCGATTCTATTTATTGTTTGTATATTGATTAGATCAATGTATCTCTACGCAATCCGTTTATATAGTATTTATTGGATGAATGCTTTTGAATGGGGATGTGGTTCATGGACTTAGTTTTTGAATCATTCGGTTTTGTTCGATTGGGTTGTAAAGGCCATTTTGAGCCTATTTATTTTACTACAAATATTTGTATCTAGGATGCAATTTTTCAATGTAAAATTTATATGTGATGACGAAGACCGGAAGAAGATCCGTTTCAAGAAGACGAAGGTTCAAGACGAAAACTTGTAATTAGATTATGGAGTTTTTATTTCTAGGAACGGTCCATTAACTACATGTTGGTAGCAACTAGGTTGTGAATGCTTATTCATATTGTATGAATGCTACAAACTCGCTTAAATGAATTAATGTGAAAGTGTAACATTAATCACGAAAATTCTCCCACAACAAATTATTAAGTTTATAAGGATTCAAGGTTTTCCTTCCCTCCACAGAGCTTTCTGGAAATTGAAATCCAAACCGGATGTGGTATGCTTCCGAGTTATCAGGGTAGTCATTCGGGAAGGATGGATAATTACCGGGAGCGCATTGGATGTCTTCGGTTGGAGCAAATCTTATCCCTAGAAACCTGATAGGTTGCCGGATAAGATTCAATTATGAAACTGATTTGCGTCGATGGTGTAAACTTAACTTGTTCACGAACCATAGAAACCGTATAGGTTGAGGGGAGTGAACAAAGGGAAAAAGAAGATCAAATCATTCATTAGATGGGTTGGTGTTGGACACTACTTTATGAAAATTAATAGACTAGAAACCTGTTCGGTTGTCCTCTATTAAGATTTATAAAGAACTCGATCACCACTATGAAGTAGAGCGAATGATACTTCCGGATTTCACATGTGAGCGTGTTATTCCGATAAAAAATAGTGGGAGCTGGGTAACAAGAATAGAAAAGACCTTAATTTTATACTCAGATCATAATTAAACTAGTCACTAATTAAATATGTCATATTTAATACAGACATAACTCTCTATATGACAATGAAACCACTTACAATTCTACTCGAAAATAACACCTTGATCGGACCTAAGTTTGTGAATTGGCTCCGCAATCTGATGATAGTTCTCAGTATAGAGGTACTGGGATACGTCTTGGAGACGGACATTCCGGCGCCTCAGGTGCGGACAAGAGCCAATCACGAAAAGTGGGTTAAGGATGACGTAAAAGTCCGTTCTTACATGATGGCTTCTATGTCTATTGAGCTTTAGAGAGCTCATAAGAAAATGACTTCTGCTAGGTAGATTCTATCTCACTTAACCGAGCTTTATGGTGAGCACAGTCGAACTGCTAGATATGAGATGTCCAAGCAACTGTTTGGTGCAAGGATGAAGGAAGGTGAGAAGGTTGGGGACCACATCCTCAAAATGATATCTATGATCGAGAGATTGTAGGCTCTTGATTTTAAGATGGATGCTTCTCTGTAATATCCGACTGTAACTTTTCATTTTTACCTGTCATTGTACTATTCGGATAATCTGATTATCATGAATCGTTGCATTTAGTATTATATTGAGGTATTATAGATTTGAATATCATATCGTTTTTATTTCATATGTGATGATTCGATGTTATTAGAGTGTTGCATTTTCGAATTTTTGTTAATGTAGCGTACGCTACACAGTACTATTAACGTACGCTAATCATGTGACTTAGCGTGCGTAAGGTTTCCTACATTGCGACGCTAAGAGGGAATCGCAGCGATTGACTTCAGCACGTGAACCCTTTTAACCGTTAGCATGCATGAGATCTAAGTCTGAGTGTCGTGTTGGTGAGAATCTACTTTTATTAGCGTGCGTAACCCATTTATCATTAGCGTGCGCTAACGGCTGCGATAATTCAAGACAGAGCCACCGTAAGCCGTTTACGTACGTAATATCGACCGGATAGCGTACGTAAGTTCATTAGCGTACGCTAATCTTTCCCGATAGCGTGCGCTAAGTATATCCATCTATTTATAGGGCCACTGTTTTTCATTTCTTCACAACTCTAAACCGATTCTCTCTCCATTTTATCGTCCCTCTGCACTCTAAAACGATATCAACCTTCACCAACTTGTTTCTAAGCCTTGAATCTTGGAGTGGAGCTCATTCCCTTGGAGATTTGGAGTTGTTTTGAGCTTGGAATATATTCTCTCATAGCATTGAAGTTGTTCTTCATTTCTAGAGGTAGGTGTGCTTTCTTCTCTGCATTAATTTCTTATGTTGATGTTATAAACGAATTATACTTCACCTAGAGTTAGATTAAACAAGTAAAACATGGTTATAATTAAACTCTTTAAGCACTTTTGATGAATATGTTAAATAAGGGTTTGAGATGGAGGTGTTCTTGATGATATAGTGATTTTAATCATGTTTGTAATTGTCATTACTCACCTTACGGACGAATTTAGCTCAAGGACATTGTTGGATCGGTTAGCTTCTTCATAATCGGATTTAATCAAGAACTTGATATCATAAAGTGTTTAAACACCATTTTAGGTATTTATTTACCTTGAGAAGAACTTGATAATGTTAAAGATGAGATTAGATGATCTAGTTCGAAATCTTAGAAGCTTTAACAAATCATATTTGTTCGCCCACAAGTCTTTGAAGAATGATAAGGATCTTACAACAATAACTTTTCATCAATCTATTGTGTTGATAACTTAGAATGTGGTTCATCATCATGCTAAATAGATAGTGTTCTTAAGTAAGATGATGCTGTTTATGAATAATACTATCATGGTATATTGAGTATCAAATTCATTATGACTATCCTTTTATAAATAGGAGATGTTGTAGAACATAAGAATTTGATTTAAACCAATTTTATTGGCAAATGGAAGATGTTTTGTTCATGGAATAGCAAGAGAATTTCAAGACACTTTTGGTATGGTAATCCGATTTTGGAGGATGAATTAGTCGTATTGAAACCTTTCATTAATCGTTAAGGTATTCATCAAGGGGGGATGAATTATTCGAATAAGTTGCGGGCGTCGTTTTCTACGAATTGATAGTAATATTATGTGAATATGTTATTGAATGAATTACGTTTCATTCAAGGTTGCTCGTTCGATTGAGTGTTTAACCGAGGATACCGTCCGCTTGATCATTTGGAGAAGGACTATCTTCCACTTACGGATTTGAGGCAAGTTATCTTGCTTGGTTATAATGATGATTAGATTCTTCTGATGGTTATATCTTTCATATGTATGAATTGTTCATGAAATGTTTGTCGTGATTTGACATTGTCCTTGACGTTATTCGGTTTTCTTCATGGGGTTGCATTCCCAAGTACGTAGTTTGAATCATTGAATCTCGTTGGCCTTATTTTCACTTCGGTGAGTTTTTCTTGATCCTTAATCGGATATGTGATTTGTTGAATTCGTTGTCATGTTGTATCGTGACATATCCAGAATCATATCTGCGTTCCGATTGGTTATTGTGTAGGATTTTTAGCCAGGCACATATAGTCATTGGCGGATATTATTCCGCATTGGATTGTGCACACGGGACGTAGTTTCGTGAGGCTAATTAGGTACATTGTCCTACGTATATTCTGGATTCCATATACGGGGCGGACATGTGCACGGACACATTTTCGGATCGGGCGTACTGTGATGTCCATCTTTGAGCCATACCGTAAATCGTCCATAGTATTGGATGCTTGTGACTGATCGTTTCATACGCCCGAGGGGTATGATTGATAGTCGGAATGATTTCTTTGAAATCTATATATGTGAATTGTATATGTCAGAAGAATTGATTATCATGTATATCTGACCCTATGTTGGGCGAAATACTTGTATTGTATTTTAGGTCGAGGCAAAGGCAAGGCACGGGAAGAGCATGTCGACGGCGAAGGGTTCGAGGGATACTAGTTCGGGGCCCCCCACATCTCTTGTTGTACGGTTATGTTAAACCGTGTTATATTATTTCCTGTTTCATTTAATTTGCTATTTGGTTGTATTTGACATTTGAAGTATTTTCCATCTCCATATGGTTTATACTTGTTTTTGGATCCTGTGTATTGTAAGGCCGTTGGCCATATTTTATTAAACTCCTGATCGGAGTGATGACTATTCATTGTGGTTCGGTATCACAAATAATAATTGTTTAATCTGTTTTGATTATCGCCTGGTGGGTCCCAGCGTGGGATTCACGGCACTGTAATAGCCGTTTTTGGGGTGTTACAGAAGATGGTATCGGAGAGTTATTTTTTTTTATGAGACATTGAGAAATGAACTAGTATCAAGAGACCTTCGTGTCACGTGTGACCTGTGCAAGCGCCTGACCCTACGAGCCAAATACGGTATGTACTTTATGAGCCATGATTTAATTACTGGCATGATATTGATATCAGTATGGGTCTCTTTGTTGATCATGTTATTTCGAGGAATTGTGATAGGATTTATCTGATTGATAATCCGTGGTAAATGCTGAATTTATTATACAATTGAAATTGTTCGACTTGACACCGATATGATATTCGGTGCGACATTTGTGGTATCGATAACCGTTTCCTTGAATATGTGATTCCTTGTTGCTATTAACTTAGCATGAATTTTAGTATCTTGAATTGTACTTATGATTATCACTATGATTGATTCTTTCAGTATGGAAAGAAACCTGAGAGGTCGTGGCAGAGGGGGACGAGGCCGCGGTAGGGGCCGAATCCCGATACCTCGAGCCAACAGACGCGCGAATGCGGATCAGAGTTCCGCAGACAGTGGTTCGCCTTCTAGGGAACAATCGCACCACAGTGGGCGTGGGGATGCGCGTGTCGATCCTTACGTCGTAATGCAGGGCATGATGACACAGATGACCCAGATGGGTCAACTAATGGAAGCTATGCAGAGGGCCGCTACTGGCCAGCAGCAGGGGGCTAATCCTCCTCCTGTGATTGGCGGACCCGTGAGCCAAATTATCAGCGACATCTCTTGCCAGCGACCACCGACTTTTGAAGGCTCCTCTGAGCCTGCTGACATTGTGCATTGGATCGAGCATTTTGAGAAACTTTTCCAGATGGTGGACTGCCCGGAAAAGAATCGCGTTTCAGTAGCCGCGTATTACCTTGGCAAAGGCGCTCACACCTGGTGGCTTTCAAGAAGGCGGTGATGGTGTTTACACTTGGGAGGAATTTAAAAACCTCATGCTAGACCGTTACTACCTGGGCCACTCCGCGAGGCCAAACCGCCGGAACTATTGAACCACGACCCGTCTGAAGACGATGATGTATTATCTGTTCCGAGAAATTCCAGCACTTCTTCCTTTTGCCACGACAATTATCCGATCAGAGGCCGATAAGATCAAATACTTTCTCAAGAGGCTTAAACCCCGAATGAGAATGCAACTGTTGAATCACCACTGTACTACCTTACCGGAGTTCATCGAGAAGGCTCTGGAGTACGAGCTCACCGCGAAAGAGATTTCCAAGAAACAACCACAGTCCAGCAACAAAAGGTCCAAGAACCAGAACCAGACAGAGAGTAATCGGGGAACATTCAGGAAGCCCCAGTCATTGCCAAACCCTTCTGATCGACCACCCATGGCGTCAAAGCCCGCCGGATCGCACTCTCGAGCGGTTCCCTCTTCTGCGGTGTGCCACAACTGTGGGGGCCAGGGGCATATCAACTTCAATTGCCCAAAGCCTGCCATCACATGCAATACTTGTGGGAAGAATGGTCACCGTGCTCGTTTTTGCAGGAGTGGGCCCGGACATGATCCAGTGGCGTCTCATGCTCCAGTTCAATCTTCTGTCCAGAACCGGACGCCTCCGTCCGCATCCTATCAGACCACCGGAGCGAATAGGGGAATGGGCCGTGGGAATCAAAGTGGTACACCTGGTGCCGGTACTGCGAAACCCAGGATTTACGAGATGAAGAAAGCTGACGATCCCGAGGCCAGCATGATTTCAGGTATACTCGAGATCCACTCCCAGCCTGTATGTGTTCTTTCTAATACCGGTGCTTCACACTCCTTTATATCTTCTTCTTGTTTGAGTCGTTTGCCTCTAGACCATGTTATCAACTGTGAGCCCTACGTGATTGGTCTACCTGATGGTAGAAGAATTATTGGAAATCGTGAAGTCCAGGACTGTCCGATTCGTTTGAACGACCGTGAGTGGTTGTCAAATCTAATCGTAGTCGATCTACCTAAGGATGATATAATCTTGGGTATCGATTGGATGGATCGTCATGATGCAATACTCAGTGTCCGCAAGCGGATGGTTACCGTCACTTCTGATGATGGATTCGAGTGTATTTTTCGAGGTGATAATCCCAGTCGTTCTGGGAGAGTCATCAGTGCTATGAAAGCAGTGAAACTGCTTAATCAAGGGTGTATTGGTTATTGGTGCTACATGACCAAAACAGCAGATCGACCAGTTGAATTGGCCGACATTCCGGTAGTCCGAGATTACCCCGATGTATTTCCAGACGAGTTACCAGGCTTACCTCCTCATCGTGACGTGGAGTTTATTATTGAGTTAGAACCAGGTACGTCCCCGCTCTCAAAAGCACCGTACCGTATGGCTCCGACTGAGATGCAAGAATTGAAGAACCAGCTTGAGGAGTTGACTGACAAAGGCTATATTCGACCTAGTGCGTCCCCTTGGGGAGCACCAGTGTTATTCGTACGGAAGAAAGATGGATCTCTACGCTTATGTATTGATTACCGTGAGCTGAACAGGGTAACCATCAAGAACAAGTATCCCTTGCCTCGTATTGATGATTTATTGGACCAACTTCAGGGAGTTGCCGTGTTTTCTAAGATCGACTTGAGATCTGGTTATCATCAGCTGAGGATTCGAGAGTCTGACATTTCAAAGACAGCATTCCGTACTCGCTATGGGCATTATGAGTTCGTGGTGATGCCGTTTGGACTGACTAATGCACCGGCAGTATTCATGGAGTTGATGAATCGAGTTTTTATTAACTACCTGGATCGCTTTGTAGTCGTTTTCATAGACGACATTCTGATTTACTCTCGCGACCACGAGGAGCACGAGCGTCACCTCCACCAAGTTCTCAATACATTGAGGCAGGAACAACTTTATGGGAAATTTTCTAAGTGTGAATTCTGGATGCCTGAGGTTGTCTTTCTCGGGCATGTGATATCAGCCGAAGGGGTGAGAGTGGACCCACAAAAGACGGAAGCCATTAGAGATTGGCTACCACCGAAGAACGTGAAGGAAGTTCGTAGTTTCCTCGGCCTAGCAGGTTACTACCGACGGTTCGTAGAAGGATTTTCTAAAATTTCGCAACCGATTACTAACTTACTGCGGAAGGACAAGAAGTATTTCTGGTCAGAAGCATGTCAGCAAGGTTTTGAAGAGCTCAAGAGTCGATTGATTTCGGCACCTGTTTTGGTCTTACCAAAGGGAACGGAAGGATTTGTGGTGTATAGTGACGCGTCGAGACAGGGTCTGGGATGTGTACTAATGCAGGAAGGGAAAGTAATCGCCTATGCATCGAGACAATTGCGACCTTATGAAGTTAACTATCCGACCCACGACTTGGAGTTAGCAGCCGTGGTGTTTGCTTTGAAAATCTGGCGTCACTATCTTTATGGAGTTACCTGCCAGATCTTTACGGACCACAAGAGCCTAAAGTACATTTTTACTCAGAAGGAGTTGAACATGAGGCAGAGAAGGTGGCTAGAATTAATCAAGGACTATGATATCGAGATCCTTTATCATCCGGGTAAAGCAAATGTGGTTGCCGACGCATTGAGCCGTAAGACAGTGCAGGAGCAGATGCTGAGCCGTTTAACAGCACAAAGGGAATTGCAGTTGGACCTTATGAGGCCAGAAATTGAAGTTTGGTTACAGCGTGTTCAAGGACAACTTTGCACCCTTGAGATTTCTTCGTCTCTTGATGTTATGATCAAATCGAAGCAAATTACGGACCCATTCTTATCTCGAGTTCGGGATGAAGTAACTCAGGGGAAAGCCCCTGGATTCGTGGTCCACGAGGATGGATTGATACGTTTTAGAAATCGAGTTTGTGTACCCACTGACGAAGAGTTGAGGAACTCTATCATGAGAGAAGCCCATGCTACCCCGTACTCTATTCACCCGGGCTCTAGCAAGATGTATAAGGATTTGAAGCAGAATTATTGGTGGGGGAATATGAAGCGTGAGGTTGCCGAATTCGTTTCAAGGTGCTTAATCTGTCAGCAGGTTAAGATTGAACACCAGCGACCCGCAGGAATGCTGAAACCGCTCCCGATTCCTGAGTGGAAATGGGAGGACATATCTATGGATTTTATCACTAGCTTGCCGACGAGTCGTCGAGGAATGAATGCGATTTGGGTAATTGTGGACCGTCTGACCAAATCAGCCCACTTTTTGGAGATTAAGGACACGTGGGGCCCCGATAGATTGGCCCAGCTGTTTATTAAGGAAATTGTGAGACTACACGGTACCCCCAAGAGCATTGTATCAGACCGTGACGGGCGATTTGTGTCACACTTCTGGAAGGAAGTTCATCGTGCGATGGGCACGCAGTTAAATTTCAGTACGGCTTTTCATCCACAGACTGATGGTCAGTCGGAGAGAACCATTCAGACTCTAGAGGATATGTTGAGAGCATGTGCTCTTGATTGGAAAAACGATTGGGAAGCCCAGCTGCCTTTGGTGGAATTCACTTATAATAATAGTTGGCACGCTTCGATTCAGATGGCACCATGCATTGTATGGCCGTCGCTGTAGGTCCCCTTTGTGTTGGGACGAACTATCAGAATCTCTGGGTACGGAACCCGATATGTTGTTAGCCGCCCGTGAGAAGATCACTTTGATTAAGAGTCGGTTGTTAACGGCTCAAAGTCGACAGAAGTCTTATGCTGACCATCGTCGACGACCGCTTGAGTTCGAGGTTGGTGACCATGTGTTAATGAAGGTGTCTCCTACTCGAGGTGTTTTTCGTTTCGGGAAGAGGGGCAAGCTGAGCCCAAGGTACATTGGGCCGTTTGAGGTTCTGGAGCGCGTAGGTGATCTGGCCTATCGACTAGCCTTGCCACCGACCTTGAGTAAAATTCACAACGTGTTTCATGTCTCCCAGTTGAGGAAATATGTTGCTGATCCGAGCCATGTACTTCAATTCGAAGATATTGAATTAGCAGAGGATCATTCGTACGAGGAGCGTCCTGTGCAGATACTCGAGAGGAGGATCAAGCGATTGCGGAACAAGGCGATTCCCCATCGAAGGTTCGATGGTCACGACACGGAGTCGAGGAGGCTACGTGGGAGACCGAGGATAGTATGCGGCGAGATACCCGAGTTATTTACCCCTTAGTTTCGAGGACGAAACTCTTTTTAAGGGGGGGAGTATGTAATATCCGACTGTAACTTTTCATTTTTACCTGTCATTGTATTATTCAGATAATCTGATTATCATGAATCGTTGCATTTAGTATTATGTTGAGGTATTATAGATTTGAATATCATATCGTTGTTATTTCATATGTGATGATTCGATGTTATTAGAGTGTTGCATTTTCGAATTTTTGTTAATGTAGCGTACGCTACACAGTACTATTAACGTACGCTAATCATGTGACTTAGCGTGCGTAAGGTTTCCTCTGTTGCGTACGCTAAGAGGGAATCTGGCAGCAGTTGACTTCAGCACGTGAACCCTTTTAACCGTTAGCATGCATGAGATCTAAGTCTGAGCTGTCGTGTCGGTGAGAATCTACTTTTATTAGCGTGCGTAACCCATTTATCATTAGCGTGCGCTAACGGCCTGCGATAATTCAAGACAGTAGCCACTGTAAGCCGTTTACGTACGTAATATCGACCGGATAGCGTACGTAAGTTCATTAGTGTATGCTAATCTTTCCCGATAGCGTGCGCTAAGTATGTCCAGTCTATTTATAGGGCCAGCCTGTTTTTCATTTCTTCACAACTCTAAACCGATTCTCTCTCCATTTTATCGTTCCTCTGCACTCTAAAAACGATATCAACCTTCACCAACTTGTTTCTAAGCCTTGAATCTTGGAGTGGAGCTCATTCCCTTGGAGATTTGGAGCTGTTTTTGAGCTTGGAATATATTCTCTCATAGCATTGAAGTTGTTCTTCATTTCTAGAGGTAGGTGTGCTTTCTTCTCTGCATTAATTTCTTATGTTGATGTTATAAACGAATTATACTTCACCTAGAGTTAGATTAAACAAGTAAAACATGGTTATAATTAAACTCTTTAAGCACTTTTGATGAATATGTTAAATAAGGGTTTGAGATGGAGGTGTTCTTGATGATATAGTGATTTTAATCATGTTTGTAATTGTCATTACTCACCTTACGGACGAATTTAGCTCGGTAGGACATTGTTGGATCGGTTAGCTTCTTCATAATGGATTTAATCAAGAACTTGATATCATAAAGTGTTGAAACACCATTTTAGGTATTTATTTACCTTGAGAAGAACTTGATAATGTTAAAGATGAGATTAGATGATCTAGTTCGTAAATCATAGAAGCTTTAACAAATCATATTTGTTCAGTTCCACAAGTCTTTGAAGAATGATAAGGATCTTACAACAATAACTTTTCATCAATCTATTGTGTTGATAACTTAGAATGTGGTTCATCATCATGCTAAATAGATAGTGTTCTTAAGTAAGATGATGCTGTTTATGAATAATACTATCATGGTATATTGAGTATCAAATTCATTATGACTATCCTTTTATAAATAGGAGATGTTGTAGAACATAAGAATTTGATTTAAACCAATTTTATTGGCAAATGGAAGATGTTTTGTTTATGGAATAGCAAGAGAATTTCAAGACACTTTTGGTATGGTAATCCGATTTTGGAGGATGAATTAGTCATATTGAAACCTTTCATTAATCGTTAAGGTATTCATCAAGGGGGGATGAATTATTCGAATAAGTTGCGGGCGTCGTTTTCTACGAATTGATAGTAATATTATGTGAATATGTTATTGAATGAATTACGTTTCATTCAAGGTTGCTCGTTCGATTGAGTGTTTAACCGAGGATACCATCCATTTGATCATTTGGAGAAGGACTATCTTTCACTTACGGATTTGAGGCAAGTTATCTTGCTTGGTTACAATGATGATTAGATTCTTCTGATGGTTATATCTTTCATATGTATGAATTGTTCATGAAATGTTTGTCGTGATTTGACATTGTCCTTGACGTTATTCCGTTTTCTTCATGGGGTTGCATTCCCAAGTACGTAGTTTGAATCATTGAATCTCGTTGGCCTTATTTTCACTTCGGTGAGTTTTTCTTGATCCTTAATCGGATATGTGATTTTTTGAATTCGTTGTCATGTTGTATCGTGACATATCCGGAATCATATCTGCGTTCCGATTGGTTATTGTGTAGGATTTTTAGCCAGGCACATATAGTCATTGGCGGATATTATTCCGCATTGGACTGTGCACATGGGACGTAGTTTCGTGAGGCTAATTAGGTACATTGTCCTACGTATATTCTGGATTCCATATACGGGGCGGACATGTGCACGGACACATTTCCGGATCGGGCATACTGTGATGTCCATCTTTGAGCCATACCGTAAATCGTCCATAGTATTGGATGCTTGTGACTGATCGTTTCATACGCCCGAGGGGTATGATTGATAGTCGGAATGATTTCTTTGAAATCTATATATGTGAATTGTATATGTCAGAAGAATTGATTATCATGTATATCTGACCCTGTGTTGGGCGAAATACTTGTATTGTATTTTAGGTCGAGGCAAAAGCAAGGCACGGGAAGAGCATGTTGACGGCGAAGGGTTCGAGGGATACTAGTTCGGGGGGCCCCACATCTCTTGTTGTCCGGTTATGTTAAACCGTGTTATATTATTTCCTGTTTCATTTAATTTGCTATTTGGTTGTATTTGACATTTGAAGTATTTTCCATCTCCATATGGTTTATACTTGTTTTTGGATCCTGTGTATTGTAAGGCCGTTGGCCATATTTTATTAAACTCCTGATCGGAGTGATGACTATTCATTGTGGTTCGGTATCACAAATAATAATTGTTTAATCTGTTTTGATTATCGCCTGGTGGGCCCCAGCGTGGGATTCACGGCACTGTAATAGCCGTTTTTGGGGTGTTACATTCTCTTCAAACCAACCTTATCTTACAGTCTCTCCCTGATTCCTTCTCAAAGTTTGTTATGAACTTCAACTGCAATAAGATTGCATGTAACTTAGGAGGGCAAATGAACAAACTCGTGACCGCTCATTCTCATAGGAAGACTCCGCAGATGAAGGAGTATGCCCTTGTGATTTCTTCTGGATCTCGGAGGTCCAAGAATAAGAAGAAAAAAACCAAGAAGCGGACGGGACCACAACTCAAGGACCTCAAGGGTAAGGGCAAGGCCCCGATGGTTCCGAAGATCAAGGAGAAGGATGCTTGTCTCAAATGCGGTGAGCTGGGCCACTGGGCTAGAGACTATCCCATTATTCATGGCACTTCAGGTACAGAACTTTTTGGAAACAAATTGTTCTGCTACTGTTGTTTCTACTTTTTGGATACTGGATTCAGGTGCTAGTTCTAGTATTTGTACCGTGAATTAGGATCTGGAACAAAGTAGGAAGCTTGGAGCTAGGGAAGTTATGATCACTGTCGGAAGCGGGCATAGTGTCGAAGCAACCGACATAGGATCACTTCTTTTGGGTTTAGAATCCGGCTTTGTTTTAACTTTAGAAGATGTACTTTCTTTGCCCAAGGGGCATAAAAACATTGTATCCATTCCGGTCATGGATCGGAAAGACTTTCCTCTTTTTTTATTGGTGATGGTTCCTACAAAATTTATTTCAGAAATAAACTCGTAGGCTAAACTACATTGATAAATATATTGTATCATATAAACCTTAGTAACAAAGTCGTTGTAAATACTAAGACTAGGAAGCGTGGTAGGGATGAAACTAATCAAGTTTTGAAATGGCATCTTAGACTTGGTCATGTTGGTCAGACCAAGGTTTACAGAATGGAAAAAGATGCACTCATGGGTCCATTGGGATCGGATCCCTTTCCTACTTATGGATCTTGCCTTAAAGGCAAAATGACTAAGTCCCCCTTCACAGGGACTTCTGAAAGAGCTGCTGATAAACTATGATTAATCCATGCCGACGTATGTAGTGCGTTGGAAGCAGCATGTGACAGATATCAGTACTTCTTTGAGTTTACAGATGGTCATACTAGGTATGGTTATGTATACTTACTGAAACATAAATCCGAGGCCTTTGAGAAATTCCAGGAATTCAAGGCCGTAGTGGAGAAACAAACTGGAAATCATATCAAAGCACTTCAGTCGGACCGAGGTGGCGAGTATATGAGTACGGAGTTTGACGAGTTCGTAAAGGAACATGGAATAGTATCACAACTAACACCTCCAGGTACTCCTCAGTTAAATGGTGGGTCAGAAAGAAGGAACTGGACCTTGTTGAACATGGTCCTTTCCATGCTGGGCTATACTGACTTACCGATTTACATATTGGTGTATGCACTCCTGACTGCTACTTATATCTTGAATAGATGTCCTTCCCCATTCCTAATACTCCACATGAGATGTGGAAGGGCAGGAAACCAAGTCTTAATCACACTATGATTTGGGGTGTCCCGACTATGTCAAGAAGACTAAGGTGGACAAGTTGGAAGCGAGGTCCGTGAAGGAATGTTTTCATTGAATTCCCATCTGGGACGATGGGTTATCTATTCTACATGCCAAAGATCAAAAGATCGTTGTTGCTTTGCATGCACATTTCCTGGAAGATGAGTTCAATCAGGAAGGCAGAGTAGGTATAAATATTTCTTTGGAAGAATATAATGAAACTCCTCAGGAGACACCTGTGCAAGAAAATGGAACCGAACCTTCTGAAACACAAGTATAACCACCTCGTAGGTCTAGTAGGGTGTCTCATTTACCTGAGAGGTATGACCTTGTACACTTGGTGGAGCTGGGTCTCCATGAGGTTCCAAGTGATAGCCAAGAGACCGACCCAACGACCTATGACCAAGTGATAGTGGATGTAGACTCCATGAAATGGAATGTAGCAGTCTTCATGTAGTTGGGATATTCGTTTTGACGAGGCATTCAAAAAGTTTGACTTCGTGCAACCTTCGACTTGAGGATTTAGCAGTGAAAAAGATTGTGATAGGTATTCGTGAACCTTCGACTTGAGGATTTAGTAGGGATGTGCTTGTGACGTCAAGATTTTCATTAGAGTAGTTCGAACCTATAAACCGGAAGGCATGGGTCAACCTCGACGCGCATCATGATGGGCAAGTACCAGGTCCTACTGAATACCAAGATAGAATTATTTCTCCTGTTAGTGAACGGGTTATATGTCCTATGTGGTTATTGGCGGATGAGATCATAAGTCTTTGGCCAAAGTATTGGAGCTAGTTGTATTGGATACACGAGAGCTCGATGATCTCAATTTCCATTAACGCATGCATAGCGTCAAGTACAGATAGGGTTTGACTGACCGTGACCCTATAACTTGATCAGGACATTTGAAAGAAGGGTTTATACATATATTGGTATTCACGACAGAATAGTTCTTGGATGATCCCAATCATTCGTTCTCAGTTGGGGTACAGTGTAGGCCGCCAGGCTGGCTAGGTGGTGCGACTACTCTTTGGTTCCTCCCATTGCTGACTGAGACGGACCTACCGAGTCGCGCAATATGATTGATGATGGAATGAATTGAGCTAATTCTCTCATCATGAATATTAGATATTGGATATCTAATTTATTGGGACATTGGATGTTTAAATTGATTTATTGGATAAATTAATTTACGGCCTAATAAATTAAATAAATTACTGCTTGATTAATTTAATTTATGTATATAATTATTTCTTAGAGAAATTATTTATGTTATAATGTATTTGATATGATTAATTAATTGGATTAATTAATTGATATAAATACATCGGAATGAAATCGGAGTTTATCTGTCTGAACTCACGGGAGTCCGAAACGAACCGAACTTGTCCGTTTTTCCATCAAGGCCGCCCCCCACTTTCCACCTTACTTCCCTTTGTTTTTTGTTCCCATTGTTAAATGGATTATAAAGACTTGTGGGGCAATGATTCATGTGATATGAGTTGTCTTGTTTGGTGGAAGGTGTATAAAGACTTGTGATCTCAATCAATCAATCAATCAATCACTTCACTTATGTACATCTTGCATTTTCATACGCAAGTGATAGAGAGAAAGAGTGAGAAAGAACTTAGAGTTCATTCAAAAGTCTTCATCTCCTTATTCATCTTGTTGTTGTTGTTCTTGGAGAAAAATCAAGAAATCAAAGAGAGAAAGTGAGTTATACACTTGGAGTGTTATAATCACAATCAAAAGCTTCATCATCCTAGCTCTAGCCGTATCCTCGGAGGATAGAAAGGTGATCGTCGTTCTGTTCGTTTCTCCGACGCGTGGCAAGTAGAGACGCGGTGCTTTCGGCATTAGATCATCCAAGAGCTTGGAGTGGATTGGATCGTAGGGAAATCAACTAAAGCTTGGGGAATAGCTCAAGAGAAGTATATCATTTAATCAACAGACTACAAGGGTATGTTTCTCGTATCTCTTCTGTTTCATTTAATATTCGTATATACGTAGCTCGATCGATCCTCGTAGGGATTCAGATCGAATTAATTTTCGTTTTACCGCTTCATCCGGGCCTTCGTTTTAGGCAAAGAATCCCAACATCTATAACATCCATTACGATAGCACAACTAAGTTTTGTGTCATTGTAGTCGATTCCAGTGTGTTCATGAGAAACCTCGCACCATGAGGTGAGTTTAACTCCTTGTCCCACTCACTTTGACAAAGTATATGGATAGATCTTATCTTTGGAGTGTCGGTACCACTTTAACAAAGGTCTATCACTTTGTTCATACTGGATTTGCATATATTTCCATTTTAAGCCACCGCTATAACATTGTAGATTTTCAACGAAGTATGGTTCGATTAAACTCACATTCCACGTCCTCATGAACCGACTTTATTTATAGAGTACTCTTTATAGATTGGCATTCATTGAGGTGTCCCCCAATGATGACTATAATCCAGAATCACATGAGACAAACGAGTTCATTTGATCAGATGATCATGTACCAAACTCGCATACATTCGTAGCGAGAGTATTTATCGAACCAAGTGACATCCCAATACTTTATGAGATCCACAACCTAGTAACACCGTCTACCACAATTTGTGGTGTTACCATATCACCATTTATAGACGAACGTCCATGACCGGACATAATCCTTGCAGACATGTTTGCAGCATGTATTTAATCTTGTCACTTTAGGGAACTTGGTGAGGCATAGTAGGGACAAACTACGACAATTCCAAGTCGTTCTACTCAAACATGATCGTTCGCATCTCTCCCTAATGGCGGGAAGACTGGCTCATAAAAGTGACTTACGAGATCGTGTGCCAAGATATATTTTAAGCGGACTATGAGTGAAAGCTCGTTGAGGGCTAACATAATCCAGTTAACATGAACATGTGGATGATAAAGGTTCTTCATTGTTAACATAATCCAGTTAACAAAATGCACACTGTTACACTCGGAACTAAGCATTTGAATGATTATAGGTATAGGTGAATATGATATGTTGACCTATGCTACATAACTGTAGCTACTTGTCTTGATAATCCAACAAAACCGCCACCATGCATCACCAGGATCGAACATAAAGAAACAATTGAATCGATGATAGGCCATTGCTTTTATCGAACCTCTAGTGCCTTATTGAAGAGTTCACTCCCTTCACCAGCCCCAAGCACCACAATGTTTCGTGAGCATGTATAAACGGATGTTAGGGTTCGAAAACATTCAACTTTGTGATCGAAAACCGGTCGAAAATACATCGAACTAGTCGTTAGAATGGCTGGTGGTATGTGAAAACTTCATTTAAGTGGTTCACCTCCTTCCAAGTCTTCAAAATTTGTGAGAAGGTAGCCTTGGATGTTAGGAAGTACTCGTTAAAATTTCAGTTTAAGACTTGGTCTAAAATTAGGTGAACCAACCCTTACAATGACTGATCCGCAAGTTGGACAACCATAAACTTAGGTTTCATCAACTTTCAATCATTGTCAAAGGAACCACATAACATATAAATGTTATCACTTGAGTACGACCATTTGTGAGCACCATCATAGCATCATAAGCTACCTAGGCAAATACTTATGATCATGCATGTATAAGGACTCGGTGGATGGGAAGACTCAACACCATGCTTTTGTGAGTCGCTATATTATTCTCTTTAGCATAGGAGGGTATCTTCTCCTAATTGTGTCAATGTCCCAATATATCTTCTGGTTACAAAAACCGATGTAAGCCGGACCATATTGACGCATGAATATTCTTTCACATATCCGATTACAAGTGATGCATAAGATTTTATTTCTCACAAATCACAATGAGATGCTATGAGTGATACACTTTGGCATAAATATCATCCAGTCATAACATGGTTCAATTGTTACGGAACATATGTGACTAGAAAATGCCATTCAGCATTCAACAGCTTGAGCATTGTACTACTCATTGATTGTGATGACCTAGTCATCGTAGTCAAAATAGATTTATAACATGAAATCAAAAAATATTGTGTTCCTTACAAATAGCTTAATACGCACTCAATTTTGGTTGCAAAATTTTTTATAAACATGAGCATAGCGAACCCTCTAACAACATTGAGATTTTATACCAGATACGATTAAAATGATCTATCATATTGAGTGCATAACATGGCAAAATTATATGCATGAGTGGAAAAATGACAACACAGGAATGGTGTAAAACTACCATGCATACGCTCGACCTTCTTATAAGGGTGCGTATTTTGGGCTTACCCAAGGAAACTGTTTTTCAACATTTGAAAGATGATATTTTAACGTACAATGCATACCAAAAATCACATCATCTGCGGAAAATTCGATCAAAAAGAGGTTGAAAAGCGTGTTTCATAGCTTGAAAATTTAAGATGAGAATCAAGTTGATTGGGATAAAAGTTAGCACAATCGCTGTAAATAAAATTCCACGCAACTTGATCTTTAATCACTAAAACAGCGATAAATCCCACGTTAGGAAGGCTATGGACGAACGGTTAGATGTTATGGAAACTAGACTTCCGTATATTTCTATCCATAGGTCGTGCACTACACTTATAATTAAACTCAGATCATAATGCATGTTTTAAGTGGCTGCTTTAGTTTTTGCCAAGTTTAGTGAGAAAACAAGTTTGAGACCATATCCAATGGCATAAGTGTTGATGCAAAACCATGGCAATGAAAGCCATATGTGCGTTTAAATGATCCTTTCAGTAACTCCAACTTGGTAGACTTGCAGAGAAAGTAGTAATGTCGGTACAACTAAGGCTGTTTAAAAACCACTGATTCCGTTTGAACATTCAAAGCATAATCAAATACCAAGGAGGATGTGCCTAGTCATGATAAAAAATGTAGAAAAAACCACCCAAATGCATCAAATCAACCAAGTATTTTAATTCTCAATTTGCAAGTATACGTCATAATAGCCATGTTATGTGAATGCAATGCGGTGCATCATAATTAAACATTTTGAACCATGAGACATAATGAATATACCATAACCAACTCGTCTTGACCATCCAATAAGATCCACTAAACATAGTCAAATGTATAAGGCACATGCCTTTACAAATACTTGAAAATGCATTCTGACCTATAGTCACACGAATTAAAACCGAGGTCAACGAATTCATGTACTTACCGTAATATGCCGTTGCTTTACATGTTGAAATTCATGAGAATTACTCTTATATTCTTTCATATATTATATTGCAATAAGACGGTGCATGACTATACCCATATGTAATATTTTATTTTAATAAGATGAAAAATGGAGTTTTCCATGTATGGGATTGGGTCAAGACCAATGTGGTGGTCCCTCAATTCAACATGACAAATCCGTCATAAATCGATTTTAACCACGACATATCCATCGCAATCGATGTTTGTCCCATTTGTACGTCACAAATTCGTGACTAATCATGAACAAGTCATAAATTTACTGTTACCGACAATGTTTATTTTTTTCAATTGTTGGTTTAAAATCGATAAAACGGCGACGTCAAATCGCACCCAAAACGTGGTGTATGCAACAACCACAAATATCGACTTTCATTAATTATCTTTGACTCCTCCAGGTCCATCACATAATTTACTTCGACATATGAGAGTGATACCACCTCTCATAGTCTCATCCACTGCAAAGTAGCGTGGGAGATAAAGAACCCAAATACCCAATTCCCCTAAAAAATAAATTCCCAAAAGAGAAGTATTGAAAAATGGGAACTTTAATAAAACTTTACGTGGGTACTCAGTTTTATGTTTTCTTTAATCCTTGAAAAGGATGCTACAAATGGCTTCTCTCCATAGCGTGCATGTTGTTATGAGCAACATATTTTCCTATATGCACGTAAAACATAAACATGGTAAGATTCATAAGTGTACAAATCAATGAACTAATGAATCATTAATTAGAAAAAGATGGAGAGTCAAGAAATGCTCGGAAAAGGTGTCACTGGCCTCGACAATCGGCCGGAAAAGGACTCGGGCGTCGCGGTGAAGCAGCTCGGTATTGGATGAGGTCCGATCTCCAAATCTCCTCGTAGAAATCTACTTCTGTTCTGCGACAGATTCAGTAATCAATATTACTCAGAATCCGATCTCCACTATTGAATATATAGATATTTATGTTGGGAAGTCTCTCTAAAAATTTCATACCGATCTGATGGTTAACAAATCGGGAAACATGATTTTGGTACAACTATGTTGTGCAGAAAATTTACGGCCGGAAATTCTCGTCTCTCATTTTGATTTTTCTTTTTTTTTTTTTTTCAGTCGGGCTGGTGCAGATCATGATATAGTTCGGGCGGGCGGAGGCTGAATTTGAGCAGACAAGCAGCAGCTTAGGCTGGTGAAGAGGACGACTGGCCGATCAGGTGTGTATCGACCGCGGGAAGGCGAGAGTACTGTTTTTGGCCGCGAGAAGGCGGCGGGAAAATCTGCGCGTTGAATCCCAGTGGGGAAGATGGCGAACTGGAGGTCCTGCGGAATATGATGAGTTGGACATGGCTTCTGGTCGAGATATCGGAAGCAGCAGCCAGTGGAGGTGGCTGAGCGCGACGTCGGTGGAGGGCTAGGGTTTCCGAAGCCTGATTTTTTTTCTAAATTTGCTTTTGTTTGTATATAGTTTTGTTGAGAAACACTTCTCCTAATCAGATCTTCACCACTGAATTTGTAGTTCTGTTTATCATTAATATGCTATCAAAATTTGAGGCTGATCCGACGGTTAACAAAGCGGAAAACGCAATTTCCGCGCGGTCTCGTAGTGGAGAAAATTGACGCGCGGAAATCGCGAATTTTTTTTTGGAATTTCGAAATATTCAGAGAGGAAGAAAAATTCTACTCGTAGAGCAATGTACTGATAACATGTTTCAGGAAAAGTAGTAAAGAAACAGTAGAAAGCAAAAGATGCAAAAGCATTGTATTGATGACATTAATAGAGAGGCCTTTATATAGGCATTACAATAAGACTCCTTCCATATATAGGTTTTTCCTTACAAGGAAACACATCAAGTAGAATCCTATTACCTCTAGAATAATCTAAAATTCCTACCATGTATGATACATATCTAATCAGTTTTAGATAAGACACATCACGGAATAAATAATTCTCGGAACAATAACATATTCTTTACCATTGTACAATAAAGATTTAGATAATAATGTAATAGATTGTATTTTATGTTATTTTTCAGCACAGTAACAATGATGTGATTGTAGAAAGGGGGTTCAATACAATCTAAAAATTATTTTTCCTTTTCTCAAGACACTGATTAAAAAACTTGCAAACACAACAAACTAAAATGAAACTAAGATGAAAATATAAAGATATCAATTTAAAATTTCAGGTGGTTCGTTGGGCCACCTGAGAGTTTATATTAATACTTTGAAATAATCTGGGATGAAAGATTCACACAGCTGTTTAGTTTCAGTGTAGTTTGCTTTACAGAATTTTGTCTATCTGCTAAGCAAATTCACTTGTGTTTCTTAAGTTTGAACTACCCTGCTACATTTGGTTATATATTAGGGTCCCAGAAAAGTAAAACCCTACTGTAACTTAACACTATGCTTTCTCTTAATGCAAACCGAGATCATTGAGCTCTCGTGTATCAAATACAACTAGCTCTAAATGCTTTGATTATAATCTCATTTGCCATTAACTGCATAGGACATTTACCTGCTCACTTACAGGAGAAAGAATTCTATCTTGGTATTCAGTAGAGACTGCTACTTGCCCACTAAGTTGCATTTCGAGGTTGACCCCATCCACCGGCGATTGGATCAAACTACTCTAATGACTGACTCAATGTCACAAGCACATCTCCTACTGAAACCTCAAGTCAAAGGTCCACGTATACCTATCACAACCTTTCGATCCAGTCATTGACAAACCCTGAGTAATATCTATGTGACCGAATCGAGGTGAGTCGTGTTAGAGTACACTAATCTCATTAGCATACCTATAACGTGTGCTCCCACTAACTCTTAGTGAAGACCGACACTCTATATGTCAAAGTACACGTTATACAAGTCTTGTCTAAACTTATTGCCCAGTTAAGTTTTATCGACATGCGAACGAGTTAAGAATTCGAGCTCTAAACACTTGCAGTGCCTATCTCCTTATCTCCATAAGGAGTAGAATGTTTGCTCTCAAATGCAAGGACTATTATTCTATATACCAAATCACAATGCCGGTGATATACAATAATATAGAAATAATTATTGCCTTATTAAATATTCATAATTACATTACAAATACTCTCACTCTCTCATCGTCTTAGTGGCATTCGAGGGCATATCCCTAATATTGAGTATATTTTGTAGACCTCATTTGAGTTTAAAAGTCATTTTTTGAAAACTTACAATACAAAATGCTAATGAAATATCGGTAGTTCGAATTCTTCAAAAAAAAAATTCAACCTTGAGGTCATCATACTAAAATCAAACTTATTCCTCCATTTGGAGGATGTTTTAAAACAAAATTACGTGACTCCCCAAAAACATGTAAAGCTTTAAAATATTACATTGATGAATATTTCTTTGCGTAACTACATCAAGGCCATTACTCTTGTAAAAACGACTTATACCAGGATATGTGTGTGTGTATATATATATATATATATATATATATATATATATATATATATATATATATATATATATATATATATATATACGCTGGCACCACTTTTTATTCTAGCACAATTCGAGAATCAAACAAGCATAGGCCACATACATTTAAACTTTACCCCGAAATACTAATTCACACAACTAGCTCGTATGGCACAACATGTAGTAGGGAGACTTACATCCACAGATCGCACGAAGATGATGGATGCATCTTGATACTAATCATGGCCGACATCACAGATGACGCATCGCGACACGACTTAGGCAGACACAATCTGACAGGACAAGACAGAACAATACCCGACTGGACCCGACAGCTTAGGTTTTCGCAACCTAAGCTCCGATACCATAAATGTAAAACCCCCAGAATCAAACTGGGAATATTACACGCCACAGACCCTCTCCGTGAGGATCCACTAGGCTAGACATCGAAACAACACAATACACTACATACCGACAAGATAAAATACCAAATCAATAGACCAACTTGGTCTTTCATCACTAACATACAAGTCAAAAATACACATTTCTATCTCGACTCATACCCATGCAAGGGTAAAATACACTCACAAACAAAAAGTACGACAACAGAAAAGACCATACACGAACTCTGACTAACTGCATCCAAAACTGGCCTTCATGTGATTAGTATCATTCGCCTTCCATCATCCTTCGCGCTGATCGTGTGCTTTGCTCCCAAACTTGCATGTACCTGGATGCAAAACAGACATCCACCCCCCGAATACTCGTGAGTTAGCAAAACTCCATTGTTTTGCTAGTACAAGTATAAAGTGCAAATACGAGCCATACACAACATATTCTGAGAATACAACAAAAGACTTCCCGAGATATTTTCTTTAATTAAAAATAGTTCAAGTCTTGAAAGTAGAAACAATACAAGTAAGCACTTTGAAAACACTTCCAAATCTCGGGAGTTTTGAAAACATTTGTGATTGAAAAGTTCTTAATTCCTCGACCCAAAGTTCATTTTCCAAAATGCAAATCCGTTAACAAAACACGGGGTCCACGACCCAACCATTTTGGTCACAAAATACAGGGTCCACGACCCGATCATCAACTTCAATTCACTTCCAAAGACACAATACACATAATACATTATTATTATGCCATTTTAGCCAAACACCAAGACTCGATATATAATGTCTCTCGACCCCGAGCACCAAGCATTGTGATACTCCGGACATATCATAATTAATCATCACTCTGGCAATTCTCGCGACCTGGTCCGGCCCTCAAGCCACCAAGTCCCTGTGCGCTCCGTCGAGCCACCCCAAGTGAGAATGCCCACTCGAAAGTAACTCTCGCGACTCGTTCCAGCCGCTAAGCCACTAGGTCCCCGTGTGACCCTATCGAGTCAATCCCCGAGTGAGAGTACCCGAGAAAACCCTTACAACTCTCATCAGTTCTCATTTCCAAAACCACAATCCTCAAGAGTCAATCACAATATATATAGTTGAGGTATTTTTCTAGAATGGCCAAACTATCAAACACATACTCACGACCCATAATTAATACTATCCACAAGGAATCACACTTATCCCAACAACACCGAACGACACAACCAATATCACACAACTCACATATTCACCGATAACCACATGACTCCACGCACAATTCTAACAAAAGGATTGAACTTTAAATTACCGACGACAAAATCACACATAATGACATCACCCGGAAGTAAGGAGATCCTATACTCAACAATAACACACATAGTCATTTAAGCACATTAAATCCCGAACACAAGAGTCGTCTTTTAAGAAAACCATGATTGTAAATATACCGATTCTTTTGAAAAATGGTTGTAAATATTCATTTACCACATATCGTTGATTACCAACCATTATATCCACAAAACATGAAATGTATGGGCAAGATACTTGCCTCGATAATCAATACTGGTTACTCCGACGAACACGGCTCAACTGGGTAACCTCGAACACCTACAATTCTCCGGTGAGAACAACGGTAACACAACGATCGGGAAATGACGAACGGAAGAGTTACGACTCGAGTTCTTTGCAAAGAATCTGACCCTAACATCATACCATCAATAAATTAACGATCGTACGAGAAAGAATGATCGTTGAACTCCCGAATCCTCTTTGTGACATTTTATCGAATACCTTCAAGGCATCGATTAAGAATTCAACAAAACGACGGATTTTCGGCAATCCAGCCATGGAACAACAAGGGATTCGATATAGTACAACTTAATAATCATCAATCCCTCACTATTCTAAGTTATAACGAATCAAATGGACGAAATCAAACAAAATCCCCAATTTTCCCAAAACTATGATTTTAGGAAAACTAAGCTTGATTCGCTGGATTGAAGGATGTTATGGGATGATCATTCGATGATATAGGCTCAGGAACTTCATTAACATCATGCCTTCAAGTTCCCCAAGGCTCCAGCCGCGGAAGAGAGAAAGAGAAATGGGAAAAATAAATGAAACTGGACTGCTCGATCATATTTATACTGGTGCAGCCTAGCTAGCGTGCGCTAGGATGCCGAGCTAGCGTGCACTAACGGGAGGTCATGGTCGAGAATGTTCGGCCGGGGCCCACCACCATGTGCTGGACATGTGCGTTGTCGGCCTGTGCCGCAATCCAGAGACTTCCTGGACTAATCTGCTTGGCCAGGTAGCGTGTGCAGCCTTCGGGCCGTAGCGTGCGTTATGCCTGCCGATTAGCATGCGTCGTGTCCGACAGTGGCGTGCGCTACCTATTGTCCGCCCGAAGTCCAGAACCTCTCTGCCCCTGCTTCCTCGGCCGACTAGCGTGCGCAGCGTTCCGGCCATAGTGTGCACTGCCTTCCGGCAGTAGCGTGCACTATGCCGGTTCCTGCCGCACCTGTCCGGCCAGTGCCCGCACTCGCTGGCCAGGGCCCAGCCGCCATGACTCGACGACTTGATTTTCCGAAATCGCACGGAACGAACACGACAAAACGCTCAGGGACAACATCATCGATCCGAAATGAAAACAACGGATAACAAATCATCACATACGGTCATAAACACCAAAATCAGTTGTCGAGAAAATAATACCGGCAGTCGACAACCGGGAAATATCCGAAATAATCCAAAATAACCGGAACAAAAGCAAGGCAACTCTCGAAAACACACCAGGGCTCCATGCAGTATAAAGCTACTACGATCCGATTCAATACACAAGAATGCTTACGAAAAGCAACGAGCATGAATCACTACGGTTGATAAAAAAATGAGTAGTAGAACAATCAAATCACAAGTTTAACGATGAAAAAATATGAAATCTCAATGACTCAAGGATTTGGAAGATCAAATATGAAGACAATTTCCCAACACTTATGGAAATTACGAAGTGGCCCAGATGTTCAATAATCACAATTACGAGATCAAACAATAATAATTGGACAACGACGAACGAATAGCAATGATCGAACACTACTAGAAAAAGGTCTATCCTTGACTCGCATTTTATGACGCACACAATATAATGACACGCAAAATTGTAAGTCATAAAAAAACTGTCATAAATTGTAAAATCTGAAGGCTAGACGACAAGCATTTTTGTGTGTCATCAAATTTGTGTCATATCTCAAATTACTATATATATAATAGGGCGTCATTAAACGACGCCCATTATGTCGTTTCTCTCCTTTTTTTTCACCCCGGTTTTCTTCCTTTTTTTTTTCGCGGTCATAGTTATCTTCTTCGCTAAAAATCCCACCTCCCCTCTATTGAATCTTCTCACCTCAAATAAACCCGCCCCTTTCCAGTTTGTTCCTGAATGTTCTTCCCACCAAAGTACTCAAAAAAAAAACACGCACTTTTTTAGACCTCTAGCTTTTTGATATCTTTTGTTTGAAAATGAATATATGTTTCGATGGGAAAAGTGAGGTGAGTGGAGGGTTATTAAAATTTGGAATTGCCAACGGATTTCTTATATCTGATGGGAAGAAGAGGCGGCGAAGTTGGCGGCGGAGGTAGGTTTATAAAAAATTTATGGTGTTTGGTGTTTTATGGGGTTTAATTTTAAAGTTACTGCATTTAAAAAAAATGGTTTTTTTTGGGGTTAACTAATTGCAGAAGGGTTTTTACAGGTTATGAGTGTTACTTGATCGATGGTGGTGGTTCTGTTGCTCCTTATCGGAAACAAGGTCGGAAAACATGAAATCACGGTGAGGTCTTTTTCTATAAAGTGTCACTTTTGCTCATGTTTTTTAAATCATTTTTTATCGGTAGTCTGTTTGTATATGTCACAGTAAATATTTAGGCGAACCAGGTAAGGGTTTAATTTTTGGTATTGGTTTTGTGCTATTTTATAAATAAACGTATTTTTCATTACGGTTATTTTTTCATTTTTTGGGTTTTTTGTTTTTTGTAGCATGGAGGCGATTTCAACCCTTTAACAATCATTGACAAAAACAGACCTTATAAAGATAATGGGTAGTAGGCCAGGACATAAGTTCGAGATGGGTAGTAGGCCAGGACATAACTTCCTTTTAGCAATTTTAGTGACGTAAAAGTAGTTTTTGACTTTTTTCATGTTTGGTTGGTATATTGTCATTTTACAATGCTTTGGTAATTCATAATGGATATTTACAGACAGCCAATGGTTACAAATTTTTGTTGCCTCCAAACCTGCTTCGATTACACAATTTAACCGATATAATATATTCAACTAAAAGACAAGTTTAACGTATATCATGAAATATAAAAGCTCACATTTTCATTTTGTGCAGCCTGAAGGAGGAGTTGCCGGCCGGCAAGAGCACTTGGACTTTAACCAAGACAGATTGGTACATGCTAATACGCGTCAAACAAATTTTGGGCATAAAAAGTTAAGGGCACGGAGAGTGCAATCAAATTCAAAAAAATGCTGGTTTGTGGTTTTGGATATTGTTTGGTTCGGTTTGTGTTCGAATCTGCTTATTATTAGTTGTGTAAAATATGAGAATATTTATTTTGGGTGTGTTTTGTGTCGATTCAAACTCCACCCACGAGAGGGTGTTTTTGCTTCTCTTGGCCTTGGTCTTCGACCACCACCGAGAGCCTAAAGTGGCTGCTCTCAGTTTTGTTTCGGGTTTAAACCGATCTATTCATTTCTTTTGTATATGGGTCGCATATGAATATGCTTATTTGACTTGTTGTTACAGCTTATCCTAGGCTTATGCGTTTGGCTTATTTCATTTTATAGCTTATTTGGGGTCTACTAATAAGCTCACGAGCTTATTTTGTTTTGTGTTGGACTCAGCTGGAAATACCAGCCCAAAGAGGGTGTCCGTTTGATTTGTTTCGACCCATCACCGAGAGCCACACAAGGGTGTGATGGTTTATTTTTTGGTTCGATTGGAAATCACCCAAGGGGTGTGTTGATTTGGTCCACATTCACAGCCGAGAGGCTGTTATTTTGTTAGTAGGATTAGCTACAAAGTCCATCCAAAGGGAGTGCGTTTAGTGGCTGCAAAACAGCCCCAAATAGAGGTATTTGTGTCTGATTTTCTGCACCAAATGGGAGTGTTTGTTTGCTGGAATTTCAGCACTGAAAAGGGTGCGTTTGCTGCAGATTTTCTGCACTAAAAAGGGTGCGTTTGCTGCCGATTTTCTGCACTAAAAAGGGTATGTTTGTTGCTGATTTTTCTGCGCAAAAAGGTGCGTTTGGTTTGGTTGCTGTCACACAGATAAGCGCCCCATCCAACAGGCCTAACTAATTGTTTGTTTGTTGGTCTATTTGGTGTGAAAAAGGAACCCAACAGGGGCGTTTTTTTATGTTAGAATTGGTGTGCAACGGGTTCATGTAAGTTCTGAAACCATGACGGCAAGGACAGGTGACCATCTCTTTTGTTTTCTGTTGCTTCACTTTAACACACGTTTCTTTCTTATCCACAAAAAAAATTTAATGCAGGCTCATATTTCTATATAATGTAAAAAAATTGATGAAAGATGTTGAACACAAATGCTACGGTAACAGAGGGGTATGTGTGCCAATTGTGCAGTGTGATGGCCAGTGCGTGCAGCGGTGAAGTCAAGCAAGAAAGATAGCACGCTCGTGGCATCTTCATCACTTACCAAGGCATGATAATGTGGACTTATGTATCTGATATGAACTCTTATTTGTGTTTCATTGACTTTGATATTTGACATTTGTGTTTTTAATTTTGTATTATCAGGTTTTTAATATATGAAATGCGTTATTTTGATATTTGTGTTTTTAATTTTGTATTATCAGGTTTTTAATTCTCATTTAATAGAAAATTAGGAACTGGAAAAAATTAATTTTTTAAAATAAAAAATTAGGTTATGACACGCAAAAAGGAGAGTCATAAAACGTGGGTCATAAGTGCGTGTCATAGAGGGATGACGCACAAATGCGAGTCATTAAAATTTATGACGGGTCCATCCTTGACGCGCATTTGCGTGTCATAACTCCTCTTCTTGACGCGCATTGCTCGTCAAGAATAGCCCTTTTTGTAGTAGTGGAACAACAACGATAAACTCTAAAGTTCACACCTCAAATCAAGACATCAATAACTTGTAGGAACCACGGGGTGTTAATTTCACATACTGTTCACAGGAAATCGATCCGAACTTGGAAAGATCACAACAATATACAGATCAATTGGGACAATATCAGAACTCGCTCGAATGACAAAGGTGAGAAACAACACAAGATCAGAAGCATCGACGAACACAATCGAGTCGATACAGTCGAACGAAAAGGAAGTGAAAAAAATATGGGTATTTCATCATATCACCTTTAAACGAGGTTTCGTCCCCGAGACCTAAACAACGAGAACGAAGTGCTGGAATAGCAACCTTTCCGGCCATATCCTCTTGGTCCCGCATCTGATTTCCATGACCAACTGTACCGTGGTCACGACCGTGTCCTCTGTCCCTCGGCATACTAAGCGGATTCTCACTCAATACGATGCCACAACTTCGCAAAACAACATACTAAAGTGCCAACTCATCACGACATACCACATAAGTTAACTAATAACAACTCGTTAAGAAAATCCATGAGGTATCCTTTTGAAAATCTTTGAATTTGGATGATATTCAAAACCAAACTTTAAAAGTATTTTTGGTACCTCGGGCTGTTTTATCAAAACCTGTAAATAAAAGAATTTAACCGTCCCATTTTAAAATTATTTGCAAAACAATAATTTCTTATAACCGGAATCATCAAAATCACCATGACACTACGCATCATCGTCACCTTTGATAACAAACAAGATCATCAAACCATTCGTACATACACTAACATTTCCAAATCCGAGTTTGAAATTTAAATCAAGTAAGATTTTCCATCTTTCACAATATATTTTTGAAAAAAAATCATATTGGTTTTTGAAAAAAAAATTGGTGCGAAATTTTTTTGAAAATCATGTACTCGAATTATTTGAAAATACAATAGTACGTTAAAAATCATTTCCGAAAATTCTCCCAACACTACACAAAAATCAACGACGGTAACATTTTTATAAAATGTTCAAGGTACTTTAAAAAAACTCTTTCAATACCGTCGAGGTTTTCTTGGACAATCCTAGGCCAGCTCGCAAATTTCAAACACTTTCCAAAGTTCATACGATGCCACTGATTTAATCGCAACGTCAAATTAGTTTCAAAAATTGATTTTCCACAACTTGCACAAACTTATGAAGGTTTCAGAAAAGCATTTTCGAACACATGCACAACAGACATAATTTATCAATTTACTGAACAAAATCAATTATCACTTAGCTCAACGAAAAGTCATAACACACATTCATACAAAACAGTTGTCATTACTAAACAACACACATAGAATACAGTCACGGGTGATTGACTGCAAAGGTTAGGCCTAACGGCTAAAAGAATTGCGGTTCTATAGCCTCTGTCCTGGCTAACTAATGCGCGCTACAACAATTATTTAGCGTGAGCTACCCATGCTGCATTAGCGCTCGCTACCCTCGCACTTAGCGTGCGCTAGCGGCTCCAACTCAGCAACATGATCGCGAACATATGTATGACGTTACTAGAATCGATGGTCACAAATAAACAAAAACACGTTCGAATCTCAAAGCCATCGATTTAACACTTCATGAGCAACCATCAAAAGACAATTGTTATTCAAAAACCGAAATCTCACCTCTTATTAAAGAGGGCTATCTCACGTACACATGCCGATCGACCCAGCATTCACATCACTATTTTAATCATAAAACTGGCACCACTGCCTAAACAATGAGAACATCATTATGTACTTCTTGACTAATAACCAGGAAACTAAAAAGTTGAAAGCGAAAGTCACGTCTTGAGTACATTTTCTAGACCTCATTCGAGTTTAAAAATCGTGTTTTGAAAACTTACAATACAAAATGCAAATGAAATATCGGTAGTTCGAATTATCCAAAAAAAATTCAACCTTGAGGTCATCATACGAAAATCAAACTTTTTCCTCCCTTTGGTGGATGTTTTAAAACAAAATTTACGTTACTCCCCAAAAACATGTAAAGCTTTAAAATATCACATTGATGAATTTTTCTTTGCGTAACCACACCAAGGCCATTACCCTTGTAAAAACGACTTATACCAGGATGTGTATATATACATATACGCTGACACCACTTTTCATTCTAGCACAATTCGAGAATCAAACAAGCATAGGCCACACACACTTAAACTTTACCCCGAAATACTAATTCTCACAACTAGCTCATATGGCACAACATGTAGTAGGGAGACTTACATCCATAGATCGCACGAAGATGATGGGTGCATCTTGATACTAATCACGACCGACATCACAGACGACGCATCGCGACACGACTTAGGCAGACACAATATGATAGGACAAGACACGACAATACCCGACTGGACCCGACAGCCTAGGTTTTCACAACCTAAGCTCCGATACGATAAATGTAACACCCCCAGAATCAAACCGGGAATATTACACGTCGCAGACCCTCTCCGAGAGGATCCACCAGGCTAGACATCGAAACAACACAATACATTACATACCGACATGATAAAATACCAAATCGATAGACCAACTTGGTCTTTCATCACTAACATACAAGTCAAAAATACACATTTCTATCTCGACTTATACCCATGCAAGGGTAAAATACACTCACAAACAAAAAGTATGACAACGGAAAAGACCATACACGAACTCCGACTTACTGCATCTAAAACTAGCCTTCATGTGTTTAGTATCATTCGCCTTCCATCATCCTTCGTGCCGATCCTGTGTTTTGCTCCCAAACCTACATGTACCTCGATGCAAAACAGACATCCACCCCCCGAATACTCGGGGGTTAGCAAAACTCCACTATTTTGCTAGTACAAGTATAAAGTGCAAATACGAGCCATACACAACACATTCTGAGAATACAACGAAAGACTTCCCGAGATATTTTGTTTAATTAAAAATAGTTCAAGTCTTGAAAGTAGAAACGAAATAAGTAAGCACTTTGAAAACACTTCCAAATCTCGAGAGTTTTGAAAACATTTGTGATTGAAAAATTCTTAATTCCTCGAAAGCTAGTTAGGTCACAGCCCCAAAGTTCATTTTCCAAAATGTAAATCCGTTAACAAAACACGGGGTTCACGACCCAACCATTCCGGTCACAAAATACAGGGTCCACAACCCGATCATCAACTTAAATTCACTTCCAAACACACATTACACATAATACATTATTCTTATGCGATTTTAGAAAAACACCAAGACTCGATATATAATGTCTCTCGACCTCGAGCACCAAGCATTGTGATACTCCGGACATATCATAATTAATCATCAGTACAAACACTCTGGCAATTCTCGCGACCTGGTCCGGCCCTCAAGCCATCAAGTCCCTGTGTTCCCCGTCGAGCGACCTCAAGTGAGAATGCCCACTCGAAAGTAACTCTCGCGACCCGGTCCAGCCGCTAAGCCACCAGGTCCCCGTGTATCCCCGTCGAGTCAATTCCCGAGTGAGAGTACCCAAGAAAAACCTTACAACTCTCATCAGTTCTCATTTACAAAACCACAATCCTCGAGAGTCAATCAGAATATATATAGTTGAGGTATTTGGCTAGAATGGCCAAACTATACAACACATACTCACGACCCAGAATTAATACTATCCACAAGGAAGCGCATTTATCTCAACAACACCGAACGACACAACCAATATCACACAATTCACATATTCACCGATAACCACATGACTCCACACACAATTCTTAACAAAAGTATTGAACTTTAAATTACCGACGACATAATCACACATAATGACATCACCCGAAAGTAAGGAGATTCTATACTCAACACTAACACACTTAGTCAATTAAGCACATTAAATCCCGAACACAAGAGTCGTCTTTTAAGAAAACCATGATTGTAAATATACCGATTCTTTTGAAAAATGGTTGTAAACATTCATTTAGCACATATCGTTGATTACCAACCATTATATCCACAAACACGAAATGTATGGGCAAGATACTTGCCTCGATAATGGATACCGGATACTCCGACGAACACGGCTCAACCGGGTAACCTCGAACACCTACAATTATCCGGCGGGAACAACGGTAACACAACGATCGGGAAACGACGATCAAATGGACGAAATCAAACCAAATCCCCGATCAAACTACGATCGGTAATACAACTTAATAATCATCAATCCATCACTATTCTAAGTTATAATGAATCAAATGGAAGAAATCAAACCAAATCCCCAATTTTCCCAAAACTAGGATTTTAGGAAAACTAACCTTGATTCGCTGGATTGAAGGTTGTTATGGGATAATCAATAGATGATATAGGCTCAGGAACTTCATGGATTAATTGTTTAACATCATGCCTTCAAGTTCCCCAAGGCTCCAGCCGCGGAAGAGAGAAAGAGAAATGGGAAAAATAAATGAAACTGGACTGCTCGACCATATTTATACTGGTGCAGCCTAGTGTGCGCTAGGCTGCCGAGCTAGCGTGCGCTAACAGGCGGTCATGGTCGAGAATGTTCGGCCGGGGCCCACCACCATGTGCTGGACATGTGCGCTGTCGGCCTGTGCCGCAATCCATAGACTTCCTGGACTAATCTGTGCGGCCAGGTAGCGTGCGTAGCCTTCCGGCCATAGCGTGCGCTATGCCTACCGATTAGCGTGCGCCGTGTCCGACAGTGGCATGCGCTACCTGCTGTCCGCCTGAAGTCCAGAACCTCTCTGCCCCTGCTGCCTCGGGCGACTAGCATGCACAGCCTTCCAGCTGTAGCGTGCGCAGCTTTCCGACCATAGCGTGCACTATGCAGGTTCCTGCTCCGGCCAGTGCCCGCACCCGTCCGTCCAGTGCCCGCACCCGTCTGGACAGTGCCCGCACACGTATGGCCAGTGCCCAGCCGCCATGACTCGACGACTTGATGTTCAATAATCACGATTAAGAGATCAAACAATAATGATTGGACAACGACGAACGAATAGCAATGATCAAACAACAACGATAAACTCTGAAGTTCACACCTCAAATCAAGACATCAATGATATACAGATCATAGGAACCACAAGGTGTTAATTTCGCACACTGTTCATAGGAAATCGATCCGAACTTGGAAAGATCACAATGATATACAGATCAATTTGGGACAATATCAGAACTAGCTCGAATGACAAAAGTGAGAAACAACAAAAGGTCAGAAGCATCAACGAACATAATCTATTCGATACGGTCGAACAAACGGAAGCGAAAAAATATGGGTATTACATCGTATCACCTTTAAAAGAGGTTTCGTCCCCGAAACCTAAACAACGGGAACGAAGTGCTGGAATACCAACCTTTCCGGCCATATCCTCTTGGTCCCGCATCTTCTTTCCATGACCAACTGTACCGTGGTCACGACCGCGTCATCTGTCCTTCGGCATACTAAGCGGATTCTCACTCAATACGATGGCACAACTTCGCAAAACCACATACTAAAGTGCCAACTCATCACGACATACCACATAAGTTCATTAATAACAACTCGATAAGAAAATCCACGAGGTATCCTTTTGAAAATCATTGAATTTGAATGATATTCAAAATAAAACTTTGAAAGTATTTTTGGTACCTCGGGCTGTTTTATCAAAACTTGTAAACAAACGACTTTAACCGTCCCATTTTAAAATTATTTGCAAAATAATAATTCCTTGTAACCAGCATCATCAAAATCACCATGCCACTACGCATCATCGTCACCATTGATAACAAACAAGGTAAACACGCAAGATCATCAAACCATTCGTACATACACTAACATTTCCAAATCCGAGTTTGAAATTTAAATCAAGTAAGATTTTCCATCTTTCACTATATATTTTGGAAAAAAAATCGTATTGGTTTTTGAAAAAAAATTGGTGCGAAAGTTTTTTGAAAATCATGTACTCGAATTATTTGATAATACAATAGTATATTAAAAATCATTTCCGATAATTCTCCCAACACTACACAAAAATTAACGACGGTAATATTTTACAAAATATTCAAGATACTTTAAAACAACTCTTTCAATACTGTCGAGGTTTTATTGGAGAATCCTAGGCCAGCTCGCAAATTTCATACAATTTCCAAAGTTCATACGAAGCCGCCGATTTAATCGCAACGTCAAATTAGTTTCAAAAATTGATTTTCCAAAACTTGCACAAACTTATGAAGGTTTCAGAAAAGCGTTTTCGAACACATGCACAACCGACATAATTTATCAATTTACTAAACAAAATCAATTATCACTCAGGGCAACGAAAAGTCATAAAACACATTCATACAAAACAGTTGTCATTACTAGACAACACACATAGAATACAGTCACATGTGATTGACTGTAAAGGTTAGGCCTAACGGCTAAAACAAATGCGGTTCTCTAGCCTCTGTCCCGACTAAATAACGCACGATACAACAATTATTTACCGTGCGCTACCATGCTGCATTAGCGCGCGCTAGCCTCGCACTTAGCGTGCGCTAGCTGCTCCAACTTAGCAACATGATCGCGAACATATATACGACATTACTAGAATCGATGGTCACAAATAAACAACAACACGTTCGAATCTCAAAGCCATCGATTTAACACTTCATGAGCAACCATCAAAAGACAATTGTTATTCAAAAACCAAAATCTCACCTCTTATTAAAGAGGGTTATCTCACGTACACATGCCGATCGACGCAGCATTCACATCACTATTTTAATCATAAAAGTGACACCACTACCTAAACAATGAGAACATCATTATGTACTACTTGACTAACAACCATGAAACTGAAAAGTTGAAAGCGAGAGTCACGTCTTGAGTATATTTTGTAGACCTCATTCGAGTTTAAAATCGTGTTTTGAAAACTTATAATACAAAATATAAATGAAATATCGGTAGTTCGAATTCTCCAAAATAAATTTGGACCTTGAGGTCATCATATGAAAATCAAACTTTTTCCTTCCTTTGGAGGATGTTTTAAAACAAAATTTACATGACTCCCAAAAATATGTAAAGCTTTAAAATATCACATTGTACCATAATGTGATAGGTATTCGTGAACCTTCGACTTGAGGATTTAGTAGGGATGTGCTTGTGACGTCAAGATTTTCATTAGAGTAGTTCGACCCTGTAAACCGGAAGGCATGGGTCAACCTTCGACGTGCATCATGATGGGCAAGTACCAGGTCCTACTGAATACCAAGATAGAATTCTTTCTCCTGTTAGTGAACGGGTTATATGTCCTATGTGGTTATTGGCGGATGAGATCATAAGTCTTTGGGCAAAGCATTGGAGCTAGTTGTATTGGATACACGAGAGCTCGATGATCTCGATTTTCATTAACGCATGCATAGCGTCAAGTACAGATAGGGTTTGACTGACCGTGACCCTATAACTTGATCAGGACATTTGAAAGAAGGGTTTATACGTATACTGGTATTCACGACAGAATAGTTCTTGAATGATCCCAAACATTCGTTCTCAGTTGGGGTACAGTGTAGGCCGCCAGGCTGGCTAGGTGGTGCGACTACTCTTTGGTTCCTCCCATTGCTGACTGAGACGGACCTACCGAGTCGCGCAATAGGATTGATGATGGAATGAATTGAGCTAATTCTCTCATCATGAATATTAGATATTGGATATCTAATTTATTGGGACATTGAATGTTTAAATTGATTTATTGGATAAATTAATTTACGGCCTCATGAATTAAATAAAATACTGCTTGATTAATTTAATTTATGTATATAATTATTTCTTGGAGAAATTAATTATGTTATAATGTATTTGATATGATTAATTAATTGGATTAATTAATTGATATAAATACACCGGAATGAAATCGGAGTTTATCTATTTGAACTCACGGGAGTCCGAAACGAAACGAACTTGTCCATTTTTCCATCAAGGCCGCCCCCCACTTTCCACCTTACTTCCCTTTGTTTTTTGTTCCCATTGTTAAATGGATGATAAAGACTTGTGGGGCAATGATTCATGTGATATGAGTTGTCTTGTTTTGGTGGAAGGTGTATAAAGAATTAAAATGAAGACTTGTGATCTCAATCAGTCAATCACTTCACTTGTGTACATCTTGCATTTTCATACGTAAGTGATAGAGAGAGAAAGAGTGAGAAAGAACTTAGAGTTCATTCAAAAGTCTGCATCTCCTTATTCATCTTGTTGTTGTTGTTCTTGGAGAAAAATCAAGAAATCAAAGAGAGAAAGTGAGTTATACACTTGGAGTGTTATAATCACAATCAAAAGCTTCATCATCCTAGCTCTAGCCGTATCTTGGGAGGATAGAAAGGTGATCGTCGTTCTGTTCGTTTCTCCAACGCGTGGCAAGTAGAGACGTGGTGCTTTCGGCATTGGATCATCCAAGAGCTTGGAGTGGATTGGATCGTAGGGAAATCAACTAAAGCTTGGGGAATAGTTCAAGAGAAGTATATCATTTAATCAACAGACTACAAGGGTATGTTTCTCGTATCTCTTCTGTTTCGTTTAATATTCGTATATACGTAGCTCGATCGATCCTCGTAGGGATTCATATCGAATTAATTTTCGTTTTACCGCTTCATCCGGGCCTTCGTTTTAGGCACCGAATCCCAACATCTATAACATCCATTACGATAGCACAACTAAGTTTTGTGTCATTGTAGTCGATTCCAGTGTGTTCATGAGAAACCTCGCATCATGAGGTGAGTTTAACTCCTTGTCCCACTCGCTTTGACAAAGTATATGGATAGATCTTATCTTTGGAGTGTCGGTACCACTTTAACAAAGGGCTATCACTTTGTTCATACTTGATTCGCATATATTTCCATTTTAAGCCACCGCTATAACATTGTAGATTTTCAACGAAGTATGGTTCGATTAAACTCACATTCCACGTCCTCATGAACCGACTTTATTTATAGAGTACTCTTTATAGATTGGCATTCATTGAGGGGTCCCCCAATGATGACTATAATCCAGAATCACATGAGACAAACGAGTTCATTTGATCAGATGATTATGTACCAAACTCGCATACATTCGTAGCGAGAGTATTTATCGAACCAAGTGACATCCCAATACTTTCTGAGATCCACAACCTAGTAACACCGTCTACCACAATTTATGGTGTTACCATATCACCATTTATAGACGAACGTCCATGACCGGACATAATCCTTGCAGACATGTTTGCAGCATGTATTTAATCTTGTCACTTTAGGGAACTTGGTGAGGCACAGTAGGGACAAACTACGACAATTCCAAGTCGTTCTACTCAAACATGATTATTCGCATCTCTCCCTAATGACGGGAAGAATGGCTCATCAAAGTTACTTACGAGATCGTCTGCCAAGATATATTTTAATCGGACTATGAGTGAAAGCTCGTTGAGGGCTAACATAATCCAGTTAACATGAACATGTGGATGATAAAGGTTCTTCATTGTTAACATAATCCAGTTAACAAAATGCACACTGTTACACTCGTAACTAAGCATTTGAATGATTATAGGTATAGGTGAATATGATATGTTGACCTATGCTACATAACTGTAGCTACTTGCCTTGATAATCCAACAAAACCGCCACCATGCATCACCAGGATCGAACATAAAGAAACAATTGAATCGATGATAGGCCATTGCTTTTATCGAACCTCTAGTGCCTTATTGAAGAGTTCACTCCCTTCACCAGCCCCAAGCACCACAATGTTTCGTGAGCATGTATAAACGGATGTTAGGGTTCGAAAACATTCAACTTTGTGATCGAAAACCGGTCAAAAATACATCGAACTGGTCGTTAGAATGGCTGGTGGTATGTGAAAACTTCATTTAAGTGGTTCACCTCCTTCCAAGTTTTCAAAATTTGTGAGAAGGTAGCCATGGATGTTAGGAAGTACTCGTTAAAATTTCAGTTTAAGACTTGGTCTAAAATTAGGTGAACCAACCCTTACAATGACTGATCCGCAAGTTGGACAACCATAAACTCAGGTTTCATTAACTTTCAATCATTGTCAAAGGAACCACATAACATATAAATGTTATCACTTGAGTACGACCATTTGTGAGCACCATCATAGCATCATAATCTACCTAGGCTAATACTTATGATCATGCATGTATAAGGACTCGGTGGAAGGGAAGACTCAGCACCATGCTTTTGTGAGTCGCTATATTATTCTCTTTAGCATAGGAGGGTGTCTTCTCCTAATTGTGCCAAAGCATAGGCTTTAATCAGTGAACATGGCTAAGAAGGATCATTAGGGGGTCTTTGGCATCACACATGCTTATGAAAGCAAGACGCAAATGATATAAATATCATCATCGGTCATGAGCCTTGCTCACGACTCCACCAACGTACTTTGGTGTCTTTGATCCACCTAGTTTCTTTGTTCAAAGAAAAAAAATGATGTCCATGGCAATACCGTGGTATATGGATCATCAAACTGTCCAAACTCTGGACTATTAAAGCCTAAATTTGTCAATGTCCCAATATATCTTCTGGTTACAAAAACCGATGTAAGCCGGACCATATTGACGCATGAATATTCTTTCACATATCCGATTACAAGTGATGCATAAGATTTTATTTCTCACAAATCACAATGAGATGCTATGAGTGATACACTTTGGCATAAATATCATCCAGTCATAACATGGTTCAATTGTTACGGAACATATGTGACTAGAAAATGCCATTCAGCATTCAACAGCTTGAGCATTGTACTACTCATTGATTGTGATGACCTAGTCATCGTAGTCAAAATAGATTTATAACACGAAATCAAAAAATATTGTGTTCCTTAGAAATAGCTTAATACGCACTCAATTTCGCTTGCAAAAATTTTTATAAACATGAGCATAGCGAACCCTCTAACAACATGGAGATTTTATACCAGATACGATTAAAATGATCTATCATATTGAGTGCATAACATGGCAAAATTATATGCCTGAGTGGAAAAATGACAACACAGGAATGGTGTAAAACTACCATGCATACGCTCGACCTTCTTATAAGGGTGCGTATTTTGGGCTTACCCAAGGAAACTGTTTTTCAACATTTGAAAGATGATATTTTAACGTACAATGCATACCAAAAATCACATCATCTGCGGAAAATTCGATCAAAAAGAGGTTGAAAAGCGTGTTTCATAGCTTGCAAATTTAAGATGAGAATCAAGTTGATTGGGATAAAAGTTAGCACAATCGCTATAAATAAAATTCCACGCAACTTGATCTTTATTCACTAAAACAGCGATAAATCCCATGTTAGGAAGGCTATGGACGAACGATTAGATGTTATGGAAACTAGACTTCCGTATATTTCTATCCATAGGTCGTGCACCACACTTATAATTAAACTCAGATCATAATACATGTCTTAAGTGGCTGCTTTAGTTTTTGCCAAGTTTAGTGAGAAAACAAGTTTGAGACCATATCCAATGGCATAAGTGTTGATGCAAAACCATGGCAATGAAAGCCATATGTGCGTTTAAATGATCCTTTTAGTAACTGCAACTTGGTAGACTTGCAGAGAAAGTAGGAATGTCGGTACAACTAAGGCTGTTTAAAAACCACTGATTCCATTTGAACATTCAAAGCATAATCAAATACCAAGGAGGATGTGCCTAGTCATGATAAAAAATGTAAAAAAACCCACCCAAATGCATCAAATCAACCAAGTATTTTAATTCTCAATTTGCAAGTATACGTCATAATAGCCATGTTATGTGGATGCAATGCGGTGCATCATAATTAAACATTTTGAACCATGAGACATAATGAATATACCATAACCAACTCGTCTTGACCATCCAATAAGATCCACTAAACATAGTCAAATGTATAAGGCACATGCCTTTACAAATACTTGAAAACGCATTCTGACCTATAGTCACACGAATTATAATCGAGGTCAACGAATTCATGTACTTACCGTAATATTCCGTTGCTTTACATGTTGAAATTCATGAGAATTACTCTTACATTCTTTCATATATTATATTGCAATAAGACGGTGCATGACTATACCCATATGTAATATTTTATTTTAATAAGATGAAAGATGGAGTTTTCCATGTATGGGATTAGGTCAAGACCAATGTGGTGGTCCCTCAATTCAACATGACAAATCCGTCACAAATCGATTTTAACCACGACATATCCATCACAATCGATGTTTGTCCCATTTGTACGTCACAAATTCGTGACTAATCATGAACAAGTCATAAATTTACTGTTACCGACAATGTTTATTTTTTTCAATTGTTGGTTTAAAATCGATAAAACGGCGACGTCAAATCGCACCGAAAACGTGGTGTATGCAAAAACCACAAATATCGACTTTCAATAATTATCTTTGACTCTTCCAGGTCCGTCACACAATTTACTTTGACATATGAGAGTGATACCACCTCTCATAGTCTAATCCACTGCAAAGTAGCGTGGGAGATAAAGAACCCAAATACCCAATTCCCCCAAAAAATAAATTCCCAAAAGAGAAGTATTGAAAAATGGGAACTTTAATAAAACTTTACGTGGGTACTCGGTTTTATGTTTTCTTTAATCCTTGAAAAGGATGCTACAAATGGCTTCTCTCCATAGCGTGCATGTTGTTATGAGCAACATATTTTCCTATATGCACGTAAAACATAAACATGGTAAGATTCATAAGCGTACAAATCAATGAACGAATGAATCATTAATTATAAAAAGATGGAGAGTCAAGAAATGCTCGGATAAGGTGTTACTGGCCTCGACAATCGGCCGGAAAAGGACTCGGGCGCCGCGGTGAAGCAGCTCAGTATTGGATGAGGTCGGATCTCCAAATCTCCTCGTAGAAATCTACTTCTGTTCTGCGACAGATTCAATAATTAATATTACTCAGAATCCGATCTCCACTATTGAATATATAGATATTTATATTGGGAAGTCTCTATAAAAATTTCACACCGATCTGATGGTTAACAAATCGGAAAACATGATTTTGGTACAACTATGTTGTGCAGAAAATTTATGCGCGGAAATTCTCGTCTCTCATTTTGATTTTTCTTTTTTTTTTTTAGTCGGGCTGGTGCAGATCATGATATAGTTCGGGCGAGCGGAGGCTGAATTTGAGCATACAAGCAGCAGCTTAGGCTGGTGAAGAGGACGACTGGCCGATCAGGTGTGTATCGACCGCGGGAAGGCGAGAGTACTGTTTTTGGCCGCGAGAAGGCGGCGGGAAAATCTGCGCGTTGAATCCCAGTGGGGAAGATGGCGAACTGGAGGTCCTGCGGAAGATAATGAGTTGGACATGGCTTCTGGTCGCGAGATCGGAAGCAGCAGCCGGCGGAGGTGGCTGAGCGCGACGGCGGTGGAGGGCTAGGGTTTCCGAATCCTGATTTTTTTTCTAAATTTGCTTTTTTTTTTGTATATAGTTTTGTTGAGAAACACTACTCCTAATCAGATCTCCACCATTGAATTTGTAGTTCTGTATATCATTAATATGCTATCAAAATTTGAGGCTGATCCGACAGTTAACAAAGTGGAAAACACAATTTCCACGCTGTCTCGTAGTGGAGAAAATTGACGCACGGAAATCGCGAATTTTTTTTTTGGAATTTCGAAATATTCAGAGAGGAAGAAAAATTCTACTCTTAGAGCAATGTACTGATAACATGTTTCAGGAAAAGTAGTAAAGAAACAGTAGAAAGCAAAAGATGCAAAAGCATTGTATTGATAACATTAATAGAGAGGCCTTTATATAGGCATTACAATAAAACTCCTTCCATATATAGGTTTTTCCTTACAAGGAAAGACATCAAGTAGAATCCTATTACCTCTAGAATGATCTAGAATTCCTACCATGTATGATACATATCTAATCAGTTTTAGATAAGACACATCACGGAATAAATAATTCTCGGAACAATAACATATTCTTTAACATTGTACAATAAATATTTAGATAATAATGTAATAGATTGTATTTTATGTTATTTTTCAGCACAGTAACAATGATGTGATTGTAGAAAGGGGGTTCAATACAATCTAAAAATTATTTTTCCTTTTCTCAAGAAACTGATTTAAAAACTTGCAAACACAACAAACTAAAATGAAACTAAGATGAAAATATAAAGATATCAATTTAAAATTTCAGGTGGTTCGTTGGGCCACCTGAGAGTTTATATTAATACTTTGAAATAATCTGGGATGAAAGATTCACACAGCTGTTTAGTTTCAGTGTAGTTTGCTTTATAGAATTTTGTCTATCTGCTAAGCAAATTCACTTGTGTTTCTTAAGTTTGAACTACCCTGCTACATTTGGTTATATATTAGGGTCCCGGAAAAGTAAAACCCTACTGTAACTTGACATTATGCTTTCTGTTAATGCAAACCGAGATCATTGAGCTCTCGTGTATCAAATACAACTAGCTCTAAATGCTTTGATTATAATCTCATTTGCCATTAACTGCATAGGACATTTACCTGCTCACTTACAGGAGAAAGAATTCTATCTTGGTATTCAGTAGAGACTGCTACTTGCCCACTAAGCTGCATTTCGAGGTTGACCCCACCCACCGGCGATTGGATCCAACTACTCGAATGACTGACTCAATGTCACAAGCACATCTCGTACTGAAACCTCAAGTCAAAGGTCCACGTATACCTATCACAACCTTTCGATCCAGTCATTGACAAACCCTGAGTAATATCCATGTGACCGAATCGAGGTGAGTCGTGTTAGAGTACACTAATCTCATTAGCATACCTATAACATGTGCTCCCACTAACTCTTAGTGAAGACCGACACTCTATATGTCAAAGTACACGTTATACAAGTCTTGTCTAAACTTATTGCCCAGTTAAGTTTTATCGACTTGCGAACGAGTTAAGAATTCGAGCTCTAAACACTTCCAGTGCCTATCTCCTTATCTCCATAAGGAGTAGAATGTTTGCTCTCAAATGCAAGGACTATTATTCTATATACCAAATCACAATGCCGGTCATATACAATAATATAAAAATAATTATTGCCTTATTAAATATTCATAATTACAATACAAATAATTTCACTCTCTCATCCTCTTAGTGGCATTCGAGAGCATATCCCTAACATTGAGTATATTTTGTAGACCTCATTTGAGTTTAAAAGTCATTTTTTGAAACCTTACAATACAAAATGCAAATGAAATATCGGTAGTTCGAATTCTCCAAAAAAAAATTCAACCTTGAGGTCATCATACTAAAATCAAACTTTTTCCTCCCATTTGGAGGATGTTTTAAAACAAAATTTACGTGACTCCCCAAAAACATGTAAACCTTTAAAATATTACATTGATGAATATTTCTTTGCGTAACCACATCAAGGCCATTACTCTTGTAAAAACGACTTATACCAGGATGTGTGTATATATATATATACACGCTGGCACCACTTTTTATTCTAGCACAATTCGAGAATCAAACAAGCATAGGCCACATACATTTAAACTTTACCCCGAAATACTAATTCACACAACTAGCTCGTATGGCACAACATGTAGTAGGGAGACTTACATCCACAGATCGCACGAAGATGATGGCTGCATCTTGATACTAATCATGGCCGACATCACATATGACGCATCGCGACACGACTTAGGCAGACACAATCTGACAGGACAAGACAGGACAATACCCGACTGGACCCGATAGCTTAGGTTTTCGCAACCTAAGCTCCGATACCATAAATGTAAAACCCCCAGAATCAAACCGGGAATATTACACGCCACATACCCTCTCCGTGAGGATCCACCAGGCTGGACATCGAAACAACACAATACATTACATACCGACATGATAAAATACCAAATCAATAGACCAACTTGGTCTTTCATCACTAACATACAAGTCAAAAATACACATTTCTATCTCGACTCATACCCATGCAAGGGTAAAATACACTCACAAACAAAAAGTACGACAACGGAAAAGACCATACACGAACTCCGACTAACTGCATCCAAAATTGGCCATCATGTGATTAGTATCATTCGCCTTCCATCATCCTTCGCGCTGATCCTGTGCTTTGCTCCCAAACTTGCATGTACCTAGATGCAAAACAGACATCCACCTCGGGGGTTAGCAAAACTCCACTGTTTTGCTAGTACAAGTATAAAGTGAAAATACGAGCCATACACAACATATTCTGAGAATACAACAAAATACTTCCCGAGATATTTTCTTTAATTAAAAATAGTTCAAGTCTTGAAAATAGAAATGAGACAAGTAAGCACTTTGAAAACACTTCCAAATCTCGGGAGTTTTGAAAATATTTGTGATTGAAAAGTTCTTAATTCCTGCCACTTAGGGTCACAGCCCAAAGTTCATTTTCCAAAATGCAAATCCTTTAACAAAATACGGGGTCCACGACCCAACCATTTTGGTCACAAAATACAGGGTCCACGACCCGATCATCAACTTCAATTCACTTCCAAAGACACAATACACATAATACATTATTATTATGCCATTTTAGCCAAACACCAAGACTCGATATATAATGTCTCTCGACCCCGATCACCAAGCATTGTGATACTCCGGACATATCATAATTAATCATCACTCTGGCAATTCTCGCGACCTGGTCCGGCCCTCAAGCCACCAAGTCCCTGTGCGCTCCGTCGCGCCACCCCAAGTGAGAATGCCCACTCAAAAGTAACTCTAACGACTCGGTCCAGCCGCTAAGCCACTAGGTCCCCATGTGACCCTATCGAGTCAATCCCCGAGTGAGAGTACCCGAGAAAACCCTTACAACTCTCATCAGTTCTCATTTCCAAAACCACAATCCTCTAGAGTCAATCACAATATATACAGTTGAGGTATTTTTCTAGAATGGCCAAACTATCCAACACATACTCACGACCCAGAATTAATACTATCCACAAGGAATCACACTTATCCCAACAACACCGAACGACACAACCAATATCACACAACTCATATATTCACCGATAACCACATGACTCCACGCATAATTCTTAACAAAAGGATTGAACTTTAAATTACCGACGACATAATCACACATAATGACATCACCCGGAAGTAAGGAGATCTTATACTCAACAATAACACACATAGTCATTTAAGAACATTAAATCCCGAACACAAGAGTCGTCTTTTAAGAAAACCATGATTGTAAATATACCGATTCTTTTGAAAAATGGTTGTAAATATTCATTTAGCACATATCGTTGATTACCAACCATTATATCCACAAAACATGAAATGTATGGGCAAGATACTTGCCTCGATAATCGATACTCGTTACTCCGACGAACACGGCTCAACCGGGTAACCTCGAACACCTACAATTCTCCGGCGAGAACAACGGCACAACGATCGGGAAACGACGAACGGAAGAGTTCCGACTCGAGTTATTTGAAAAGAAGCTGACCCTAACATCATACCATCAATAAATTAACGATCGTACGAGAAAGAATGATCGTAGAACTCCCGAATCCTCTTTGTGACATTTTATCGAACACTTTCAAGGCATCGATTAAGAATTCAACAAAACGACGGATTTTCCGCAATCCAGCCATGGAACAACAAGGGATTCGATATAATACAACTTAATAATCATCAATCCCTCACTATTCTAAGTTCTAACGAATCAAATGGACGAAATCAAACAAAATCCCCAATTTTCCCAAAACTATGATTTTAGGAAAACTAACCTTGATTCGCTGGATTGAAGGATGTTATAGGATGATCATTCGATGATATAGGCTCAGGAACTTCAGTAACATCATGCCTTCAAGTTCCACAAGGCTCCAGCCGCGGAAGAGAGAAAGAGAAATGGGAAAAATGAATGAAACTGGACTGCTCAACCATATTTATACTGGTGCAGCCTAGCGTGCGCTAGGCTGCCGAGCTAGCGTGCACTAGGGTGCTGAGCTAGCGTGCGCTAACGGGAGGTCATGGTTGAGAATGTTCGTCCGGGGCCCACCACCATGTGCTGGACATGTGCGTTGTCGGCCTGTGCCGCAATCTAGAGACTTCCTGGACTAATCTGCTCGGCTAGGTAGCGTGTGCAGCCTTCGGGCCGTAGCGTGCGTTATGCCTGCCGATTAGCGTGCGTCGTGTCCGACAGTGGCGTGCGCTACCTGTTGTCCGCCCGAAGTCCAGAACCTCTCTGCCCCTACTTCCTCGGAAGACTAGCGTGCGCAGCTTTCCGGCCGTAGCGTGCGCAGCCTTCCGGCCATAGCGTGCACTGCCTTCCGGCAGTAGCGTGCACTATGCCGGTTCCTGCCACACCTGTCCATCCTGTGCCCGCACCCTTCCGGCCAGGGCCCAGCCGCCATGGATCGACGACTTGATTTTCCGAAATCGCACGGAACGAACACGATAAAACGCTCGGGGACAACATCATCGATCCGAAATGAAAACAACGGATAACAAATCATCACATACGGTCATAAACACCAAAATCAGTTGTCGAGAAAATAATACCGGCAGTCGACAACCGGGAAATATCCGAAATAATCCAAAATAACCGGAACAAAAGCAAGGCAACTCTCGAAAACACACCAGGGCTCCATGCAGTATAAAGCTACTACGATCCGATTCAATACACAAGAATGCTTACGAAAAGCAACGAGCATGAATCACTGCGGTTGATAAAAAAAAATGAGTAGTAGAACAATCAAATCACAAGTTTAACGATGAAAAAATATGAAATCTCAATGACTCAAGGATTTGGAAGATCAAATATGAAGACAATTTCCCAACACTTATGGAAATTACGAAGTGGCCCAGATGTTCAATAATCACAATTACGAGATCAGACAATAATAATTGGACATCGATGAACGAATAGCAATGATCGAACAACAAAGATAAACTCTAAAGTTTACACCTCAAATAAAGACATCAATAACTTGTAGGAACCACGGGGTGTTAATTTCACACACTGTTCACAGGAAATCGATCCGAACTTGGAAAGGTCACAACGATATACAGATCAATTTGGGACAATATCAGAACTCGCTCGAATGACAAAGGTGAGAAACAACACAAGATCAGAAGCATCAATGAACACAATCGAGTCGATATGGTCGAACGAAAAGGAAGTGAAAAAAATATGGGTATTTCATCATATCACCTTTAAACGAGGTTTCGTCCCCGAGACCTAAACAACGAGAATGAAGTGCTGGAATAGCAACCTTTCCGGCCATATCCTCTTGGTCCCGCATCTTCTTTCCATGACCAACTGTACCGTGGTCATGACCGTGTCCTCTGTCCCTCGGCATATTAAGCGGATTCTCACTCAATACGATGGCACAACTTCGCAAAACCACATACTAAAGTGCCAACTCATCACGACATACTACATAAGTTAACTAATAACAACTCGTTAAGAAAATCCATGAGGTATCCTTTTGAAAATCTTTGAATTTGGATGATATTCAAAACCAAACTTTGAAAGTATTTTTGGTACCTCGGGCTGTTTTATCAAAATCTGTAAATAAAAGACTTTAATCGTCCCATTTTAAAATTATTTGCAAAACAATAATTTCTTGTAACCGGCATCATCAAAATCACCATGACACTACGCATCATCGTCACCGTTGATAACAAACAAGATCATCAAACCATTCGTACATACACTAACATTTCCAAATCCGAGTTTGAAATTTAAATCAAGTAAGATTTTCCATCTTTCACAATATATTTCTAAAAAAAAAATCATATTGGTTTTTGAAAAAAAAAAAATTGGTGCGAAATTCTTTTGAAAATCATGTACTCGAATTATTTGAAAATACAATAGTATGTTAAAAATCATTTCCGAAAATTCTCCCAACACTACACAAAAATCAACGACGGTAACATTTTTATAAAATGTTCAAGGTACTTTAAAACAACTCTTTCAATACCGTCGAGGTTTTATTGGACAATCCTAGGCCAGCTCGCAAATTTCAAACAATTTCCAAAGTTCATACGAAGCCGCCGATTAAATCGCAACGTCAAATTAGTTTCAAAAATTTATTTTCCACAACTTGCACAAACTTATGAAGGTTTCAGAAAAGCATTTCGAACACATGCACAACAGACATAATTTATCAATTTACTGAACAAAATCAATTATCACTTAGCGCAACGAAAAGTCATAACACACATTCATACGAAACAGTTGTCATTACTAGACAACACACATAGAATACAGTCACGGGTGATTGACTGCAAAGGTTAGGCCTAACGGCTAAAAGAAATGCGGTTCTATAGCCTCTGTCCCGGCCAACTAATGAGTGCTACAACAATTATTTAGCGTGCGCTACCCATGCTGCATTACCGCTCGCTAGCCTCGCACTTAGCGTGCGCTAGCAGCTCCAACTCAGCAACATGATCGCGAACATATGTACGATGTTACTAGAATCGATGGTCACAAATAAACAAAAACACGTTCGAATCTCAAAGCCATCGATTTAACACTTCATGAGCAACCATCAAAAGACAATTGTTATTCAAAAACCGAAATCTCGCCTCTTATTAAAGAGGGCTATCTCACGTACACATGCCGATCGACCCAGCATTCACATCACTATTTTAATCATAAAACTGGCACCACTACCTAAACAATGAGAAGATCATTATGTACTTCTTGACTAATAACCAGGAAACTAAAAAGTTGAAAGCGAAAGTCACGTCTTGAGTACATTTTCTAGACCTCATTCGAGTTTAAAAATCGTGTTTTGAAAACTTACAATACAAAATGCAAATGAAATATCGGTAGTTCGAATTCTCCAAAAAAATTTCAACCTTGAGGTCATCATACGAAAATCAAACTTTTTCCTCCCTTTGGTGGATGTTTTAAAACAAAATTTACATTACTCCCCAAAAACATGTAAAGCTTTAAAATATCACATTGATGAATTTTTCTTTGCGTAACCACACCAAGGCCATTACTCTTGTAAAAATGACTTATACCAGGATGTGTATATATACATATACGCTGACACCACTTTTCATTCTAGCACAATTCGAGAATCAAACAACCAAAGGCCACACACACTTAAACTTTACCCTGAAATACTAATTCTCACAACTAGCTCATATGGCACAACATGTAGTAGGGAGACTTAAATCCATAGATCGCATGAAGATGATGGGTGCATCTTGATAATAATAACGACCGACATCACAGATGACGCGTCGCGACATGACTTAGGCAGACACAATCTGACAGGACAAGACACGACAATACCCGACTGGACCCGACAGCCTAGGTTTTCACAACCTAAGCTCCGATACGATAAATTTAACACCCCCAGAATCAAACCGGGAATATTACACGTCGCAGACCCTCTGCGAGAGGATCCACCAGGCTATACATCGAAACAACACAATACATTACATACCAACATGATAAAATACCAAATCGATAGACCAACTTGGTCTTTCATCACTAACATACAAGTCAAAAATACACATTTCTATCTCGACTCATACCCATGCAAGGGTAAAATACACTCACAAACAAAAAGTATGACACCGGAAAAGACCATACACGAACTCCGACTAACTGCATCTAAAACTAGCCTTCATGTGATTAGTATCATTCGCCTTCCATCATCCTTCGTGCCGATCCTGTGTTTTGCTCCCAAACCTGCATGTACCTCGATGAAAAACAGACATCCACCCCCCGAGTACTCGGGGGTTAGCAAAACTCCACTGTTTTGCTAGTACAAGTATAAAGTGCAAATACGAGCCATACACAACACATTCCGAGAATACAATGAAAGACTTCCCGAGATATTTTGTTTAATTAAAAATAGTTCAAGTCTTGAAAGTAGAAACGAAATAAGTAAGCACTTTGAAAACACTTCCAAATCTCGAGAGTTTTGAAAACATTTGTGATTGAAAAATTCTTAATTCCTCGAAAGCTAGTTAGGTCACAGCCCCAAAGTTCATTTTCCAAAATGCAAATCCGTTAACAAAACACGGGGTCCACGACCCAACCATTCCGGTCACAAAATATAGGGTCCACAACCCGATCATCAACTTCAATTCACTTCCAAACACACATTACACATAATACATTATTCTTATGCGATTTTAGCAAAACACCAAGACTCGATATATAATGTCTCTCGACCTCGAGCACCAAGCATTGTGATACTCCGGACATATCATAATTAATTATCAGTACAAACACTCTAGCAATTCTCGCGACCAGGTCCGGCCCTCAAGCCATCAAGTCCCTGTGCGCCCCGTCGAGCGACCTCAAGTGAGAATGCCCACTCGAAAGTAACTCTCGCGACCCGGTCCAGCCGCTAAGCCACCAGGTCCCCGTGTGACCCCTTCGAGTCAATCCCCGAGTGAGAGTCAATCACAATATATATAGTCGAGGTATTTGGCTAGAATGGCCAAACTATCCAACACATACTCACTTATCTCAACAACACCGAACGACACAACCAATATCACACAATTCACATATTCACCGATAACCACATGACTCCACGCACAATTCTTAACAAAAGTATTGAACTTTAAATTACCGACGACATAATCACACATAATGACATCACCCTAAAGTAAGGAGATTCTATACTCAACACTAACACACATAGTCAATTAAGCACATTAAATCCCGAACACAAGAGTCGTCTTTTAAGAAAACCAATGATTGCAAATATACCGATTCTTTTTAAAAATAGTTGTAAACATTCATTTAACACATATCGTTGATTACCAACCATTATATCCACAAACACGAAATGTATGGGCAATATACTTGCCTCGATAATGGATACCGGATACTCCGACGAACACGGCTCAACCGGGTAACCCCGAACACCTACAATTATCCGGCGGGAACAACGGTAACACAACGATCGGGACACGACGAACGGAAGAGTTCCAACTCGAGTTCTTCATAAGGAACCTGACCCTAACATCATACCATTAATAAATTAATGATCGTACGAGGAAGAATGACCGTAGAACGCCCGAATCCTCTTTGTGACATTTTATTGAACATCTTCAAGGCGTCAATTAAGAATTCAACAAAACGATGGATTTTCGGCAATCCAACCATGGAACAACAAGGGATTCGATATAATACAACTTAATAATCATCAATCCATTACTATTCTAAGGTATAACGAATCAAATGGATGAAATCAAACCAAATCCCCAATTTTCCCAAAACTAGGATTTTAGGAAAACTAACCTTGATTCGCTGGATTGAAGGATGTTATGGGATGATCAATAGATGATATAGGCTCAGGAACTTCATGGATTAATTGTTTAACATCATGCCTTCAAGTTCCCCAAGGCTCCAGCCGCGGAAGAGAGAAAGAGAAATGGGAAAAATAAATGAAACTGGACTGCTCGACCATATTTATACTGGTGCAGCCTAGTGTGCGCTAGGCTGCCGAGCTAGCGTGCGCTAACGGGCGATCATGGTCGAGAATGTTCGGTCGGGGCCCACCACCATGTGATGTACATGTGCACTGTCAGCCTGTGCCGCAATCCATAGACTTCCTGGACTAATCTGCTCGGCCAGGTAGCGTGCTAGGCCTTCCCGCCAGAGCCTGCGCTATGCCTGCCGATTAGCATGCGCCGTGTCCGACAGTGGCATGCGCTACCTGCTGTCCGCCTGAAGTCCAGAACCTCTCTGCCCCTGCTGCCTCGGCTGACTAGCATGCACAGCCTTCCAGCTGTAGCGTGCGCATCTTTCCGACCATAGCGTGCGTTATGCAGTTTCCTGCTCCGTCCAGTGCCTGCACCCGTCCGGCCAGTGCCCGCACACGTATGGACAGTGCCCAGCCGCCATGACTCGACGACTTGACGTTCAATAATCACGATTAATAGTTCAAACAATAATGATTGGACAACGACAAACGAATAGCAATGATCAAACAACAACGATAAACTCTGAAGTTCATGTAATATCCGGAATTTCTATTACTATTGTTTAATGTTATCCAAGTTATGTTGTACAACGTGGAATCTGTACAGTATGGGTAAAATAATTAAAGGACTGAGACATATGTATTTGTATAATTGTCGTACTTGGTCGACAATTGGATGTAAGAAGTATATGTATTCAGTATGCCATATGTTCGTATTCTGTATGTTGAGATGTTGGACAAGAATAGCTGAAAATGGCTAAGTGTAACATTATTAGCGCACGCTAATAATCATGAGTAGCGCACGCTATCGTGCAGGTTTAGCGCACGCTACGGATATAAGATAACGCACGCTAATGCAGTCAGATCGGAAGGAATCTACGTGTGGACCAGGCCACTTTCGATGCACGTTCTGATAAGTCAACGGATGTTGTAATGTAGTGATAGCGCACGCTAATGCGTGTTGATCAGCGCACGCTAACTGTATATCGGACAAAAAGGAATCTTATCCTCGTCAGCACTTTCGGCGTGTGGACCTATCTTCGGAAGCATACAGACAAACGAGTCAACTATGAGTAGCGCACGCTAAGGTAGGACACTTGCGTACGCTAAATAGAGGCATTTACGTACGCTATTGCATGGGCATTGCGTACGTAAATCACTTCATGCAGTAAGACAGTTGCCTCTGGACTTCGATAGCGCACGCTAACAAAGACAGTTAGCGCACACTAAGTGTGTAACGTACGTTAACTGAAGATGTTAGCGTACGTTAGTAATGTACAGTATATATATATAAGTGCAGTTGGCCATTATTCGTCATTTCCGTCCATTTCTTCATGTGAACCAATAGAGAGAGGTCTTAGAGATAAGTTGAGGTTCCAAACACTTGAGTTGATCATTCCTAACAACATTTGAAGCTTGGAAGTGATTGAAAACGGATTCAACCTTGGGATTCAATCCATTCCTTCAAAGAGGTAATTACTCTCCACTTTGGGATTTCATTTTGGATTGTATATGATGTTCTTGAGTTGATGATCGTCATGTTTATGAGTTGATGAGTATGGTTATGAGATGGATTACTGAGTTATGTTGATAATATGGTTGATATGCGAATATTGATATGATTCGTGTGGTTTTGAACGGTGTTGTTTTTCTTCAGGAGATATGTTGGTTAATATCTCCCTTCATTTCGGGTTTTTAATGTTGTTGTTATTGTTTACTTCGTATGATGATGAACATGGAAGTGATTATGATTCTTGGTGTATATGATATGATTAAGAATACTATATGTTGAAATGTTAGTGGAAATAAGATTTGGACACTTGTTTGGAAAGTAATGTGTATAAGGTTCGACTTTGGAAAATCACCACCGATTCTTGAAAACTCCAAAAATTCTGAAACATAACAGTATAATAGAGCATCGAGTTAGCTTTCTAATTGTTCAAACGGTGAGTTAATCGGAGTCCGGATGAGTGAGTTATGTTCAAAATGGCAAAAACTATACTGTCTGTATTCTGGGAACAGGTAGCGCACGCTATTGATGAAGTTAGCGTACGCTAACATGCCTGGGCGTATAAAAACGTAAAGCAGTCGGGAATTTCATTTCCCAACCCATCCTACACGATTCCCTTTCATCCCAAATCACCCAAACTCGGTTTTTAACCCCTAAACCTCAGCTTTTGAGTTGGTTTATCAAGTGATAACATCTAGGAAAGCTTGGAACAAGAATTATAACATCATTATTGATTCTTTTGCCGGATTGAAGGTAATTGGCTTGACCTCTAATATTTTGGGATGTTTGAGATTCTTGATATATTTTGGTGGTTTAGTTCGTATCGATGGCTAGAATCATGTAATGTTGAAGGATATATATGTTTGTGATTATGTTCTTCGTGTTCTTGATGTGGTTGGTGTTTGTTGATTGATGATTCGAATATACCTTTGAATTCCGCCTTCAAGGTGTTTGATTGAAGTTTTGAAAGAGAAATTGATTGGAATATTTCGGTTAAGTTTGTATACTCGCCTTATTGAATCGATATGTGGGCTTTGTGGAATCATGGGAATGAATTCGTAATTGTTTGAGTTAGATTGTTCGGACTTGTGTTTAATCGAGATATTTTGGAATCGTTGGGTTTGTGGATTAGTTATATCGATTGTTGACTATTATCGAATGTGTGTTAAATCGATTATTGTAATAGGTTGAGATTATTGATCGATGTTTAGAACCATGCTTTGCGGTCGTATTCAAGAATGTTCGTAGATTGCTTTGATCAGGGCCGAGGGACTTGTAGACGGCGACAAGGAATTGGTAACGACTTCATTAGTATCGAGGCAAGTTATTACTTGCTCAGTTTATAATATTTAATGAATGGTTTCAGTTTCATTCGTTTATAATTCGTATAGCAATGTTTATAAATCGTAATCACAGGAGAGTTGAGATTATAGGTTGTATTTGAGTTTTGGGAATTAAATCATAATGTATATGATTTACATTCTTGTTGGCATACTTGGTATCGAGGATACATCATGGTATAGATAAAGGCGTGAATTATTTACCATCCGTGACATTTCGGATCGTCGAATATTCAGAATAATGGTTCGTGATGGTCTGGACATCGAGATTGCTCTCGAAGGACTCGGGGCAAGTACTCTAATCATTTTTGTCATTTCATGTCGATCATGTTGTGATACATGTGTGTATCGTTGTTGTCATGCATTGTCACTACTACAAAAACAGCATTTAACAGCGGTTGTCTAAGAACCGCTGTTAAAATTAATGATTTGTTAACAACATTTATTAAATTATTTATTTTTAAATAATTTTTTTTAATAATTTGAAATTATTTTTTTAATATATTATTTTTTTAAAAAAAATATATATTCCCTTGACCCACCCGACCCGCCCGCCAACTTGACCTTGGCCGACCCGCACATAATATGTATAAATGTGCATTTCCACTACTCACGGGATTCGAACCTGTGACCTCAATGAGATGGAGGTGGGTATCAAACCAGTGAGCCAAAATCATTTGTTATTCAAATATTGATTTCTATTATATAAGTATACAATAAACCATATATATATGTATATAAATATATATATATATATTATATGTATATGTTTGTTAATATTTTCAGAATTATTTTCAAAATATATTAATATTTCATATATTCCACATTTGATGTAATATAATTCATAAAATAATATGTATATATTATAATTTTTAATATATAATGTAATATAATTTTTAATATTAATATATAACAAAATATATTAATATTCAATATATTCCACATTTGATATAATATAATTCATAAAATAATATGTATATATTATAATTTTTAATATATAATGTAATATAATTTTTAATATTAATATATTCCACATTTGATATAATATAATTCATAAAATAATATGTAAATATTATAATTTTTAATATATAATGTAATATAATTTTTAATATTAATATATAACAAAATATATTAATATTCAATATATTCCACATTTGATATAATATAATTCATAAAATAATATGTATATATTATAATTTTTAATATATAATGTAATATAATTTTTAATATTAATATATAACAAAAGATATTAATATTCAATATATTCCACGTTTGATATAATATAATTCATAAAATAATATGTATGTATTATAATTTTTAATATATAATGTAATATAATTTTTAATATTAATATATAACAAAATATATTAATATTCAATATATTCCACATTTAATATAATATAATTCATAAAATAATATGTATATATTATAATTTTTAATATATAATGTAATATAATTTTTAATATTAATATATAACAAAATATATTAATATTCAATAAATTCCACATTTGATATAATATAATTCATAAAATAATATGTATATATTATAATTTTTAATATATAATGTAATATAATTTTTAATATTAATATATCAAAAAATATATTAATATTCAATATATTCCACATTTGATATAATATAATTCATAAAATAATATGTATGTATTATAATTTTTAATATATAATGTAATATAATTTTTAATATTAATATATAACAAAATATATTAATATTCAATATATTGCACATTTAATATAATATAATTCATAAAATAATATGTATGTATTATAATTTTTAATATATAATGTAATATAATTTTTAATAATATATAACAAAATATCTTAATATTCAATATATTGCATATTTAACGGTTCTAGAAAGAACCGTGTTAAATGTCAGATTTAACAACGGTTCTACAAGAACCGTTGTTAAATGTACAAATTTAACAACGGTTCTACAAGAACCATTGTTAAATGTGCAGATTTAACAAATGTTTTCCTATAACCACGTTAAATGTGCAATTTAACAAATGTTCTTACGGAACGGCTGTTAAATGTGCGATTTAACGGTTTCGCGGAAAACCGCTGTTAAATTGCAATCGTTTCATTTTAACAGCGGTTTTTTTAGAACCGCTGTTAAAATACCGCAGTTAAATGCTGTTTTTGTAGTAGTGTGTGTATCATTGTTATATGCATTTGTGCATTGTTGTTGTATGTCCACCTCGGGTTGGTCCGACGGGATCATCGGGGGATCTATGCTACCGCGCGCTGGATCATCGGACAGGTTTTTCCACCACGGTTGGTCTGACGGGGTCATCGTGGGATCTAGGCGATGGAATTTGGATCATCGGATTGCCATGTATTGTTGTTGTGCATATGTATATTATGGGTTTGCCATAAGTATACATTATCGTTATTGTTGTGATCATATTGACGTTGTCATATGAGTATGCATTTGTAGGTCTTGTGTTAGGACCATGTCCGTATGTTATGTTGATCTGATCTCGGATTAGACTGACGTGATTGTCATGGTATTTCGTATCTTGAGGTATGTTCCGTATTTCCTTGGTACTTGTCTTTGATGGACAATTGATTATCGTATTGGAATTGTCGATGTTATCCGATGGATTGAATTGGCCAGAGTTGGTATAATTTCCGTATCGCGAGTTATGATAATGTTTTGAGAACCTTGAGTATTGTTGAGATACCGTACAGATATTTCGGTATTATTTTAATGTGTTGTTAAGGATACGAATCGTGGATTCTCGTAAAGTTACGACAGTAAGATTACATTGGTCGTATTCTTACTTAGTATTTCCATTGATATGTAATTATTGACGAGATGTGATGGTTATCATTGTTGGATATTATGGCTGACCCCGTCGTGGGCTTTCTTTTTAGGTTCTTGGATTATCAAGCTTGTAGCGGTCGTGGAGAGATGAACTTCGGAGGATCGGCAAGGGCATGTATTTGTGTTTTGAGTTTCGATCGGTTGTTGTATTCATTTGCTAGAGTATTTTAATTGTTTGTCTTTATCCATTGCGTGAGTATTTTTAAATGGCCTTTTTGGTATCCTAACTTAGGTTACTTTGGCAATCATTTTCTAAATCTATTCTGTCGGTACGTGTAAGCGATAGCTTAACGTATGTTTTTAAACTGTTGAGTTTTGGCATTTTGGGTCTTGTGGTTTCAAATGAGTTTTTACGACGGTTTGATAAATGAGTTTTATAAATCTTCGAATGTTTTTAATAGATAATACCGTCGTTAGCCTCTTGGGCATTTGTAAATGTTTGCAAAAATTTCCTTCAGCCTTGTGGGTTCCATCTCGGGGCCCACGGCGCTGTAATATTCCCGGTCGGATCTGGGGGTGTTACAGTTCACACCTCAAATCAAGACATTAATAACTTGTAGGAACCACAAGGTGTTAATTTCGCACATTGTTCATAGGAAATAGATCCGAACTTGGAAAGATCACAATGATATACAGATCAATTTGGGACAATATCAGAACTAGCTTGAATGACAAAGGTGAGAAACAACAAAAGGTTAGAAGTGCTGGAATAGCAACGAGAACGAAGTGCTGGAATAGCAACCTTTCCGGCCATATCCTCTTGATCCCGCATCTTCTTTCCATGACCAATTGTACCGTGGTCACGACCGCGTCCTCTGTCCTTCGGCATACTAAGCGGATTCTCACTCAATACGATGGCACAACTTCGCAAAACCACATACTAAAGTGCCAACTCATCACGACATACCACATAAGTTAACTAATAACAACTCGATAAGAAAATCCACGAGGTATCCTTTTGAAAATCATTGAATTTGAATGATATTCCAAAAAAAACTTTGAAAGTATTTTTGGTACCTCGGGCTGTTTTATCAAAACCTGTAAACAAACGACTTTAACCGTCCCATTTTAAAATTATTTGCAAAATAATAATTCCTTGTAACCGACATCATCAAAATCACCATGCCACTACGCATCATCGTCACCGTTGATAACAAACAAGGTAAACACGCAAGATCATCAAACCATTCGTACATACACTAACATTTCCAAATCCGAGTTTGAAATTTAAATCAAGTAAGATTTTCCATCTTTCACTATATATTTTGGAAAAAAAAATCGTATTGGTTTTTGAAAAAAAATTGGTGCGAAAGATTTTTGAAATTCATGTACTCGAATTATTTGAAAATACAATAGTATATTAAAAATCATTTCCGATAATTCTCCCAACACTACACAAAAATCAACGACGGTAACATTTTACAAAATATTCAAGGTACTTTAAAACAACTCTTTCAATACTGTCGAGATTTTATTGGAGAATCCTAGGCCAGCTCGCAAATTTCATATAATTTCCAAAGTTCATACGAAGCCGCCGATTTAATCGCAACGTCAAATTAGTTTCAAAAATTGATTTTTCAAAACTTGCACAAACTTATGAAGGTTTCAGAAAAGCGTTTTCGAACACATGCACAACCGACATAATTTATCAATTTACTAAACAAAAACAATTATCACTCAGCGCAACGAAAAGTCATAAAACACATTCATACAAAACAGTTGTCATTACTAGACAACACACATAGAATACAGTCGCAGGTGATTGACTATAAAGGTTAGGCCTAACGGCTAAAACAAATGCGGTTCTCTAGACTCTGTCCCGGCTAAATAACGCACGATACAACAATTATTTACCGTGTGCTACCATGCTGCATTAGCGCGCGCTAGCCTCGCACTTAGCGTGCGCTAGCTGCTCCAACTTAGCAACATGATCGCGAACATATATACGACATTACTAGAATCGATGGTCACAAATAAACAACAACACGTTTGAATCTCAAAGCCATCGATTTAACACTTCATGAGCAACCATCAAAAGACAATTGTTATTCAAAAACCAAAATCTCAACTCTTATTAAAGAGGGTTATCTCACGTACACATGCCGATCGACCCAGCATTCACATCACTATTTTAATCATAAAAGTGGCACCACTACCTAAACAATGAGAACATCATTATGTACTTCTTGACTAACAACCATGAAACTGAAAAGTTGAAAGCGAGAGTCACGTCTTTGTTGGAATATTTATTCCACACATTATTTAATTTGTGTTTTGATGATTAAAGTTTCTAAACAACAAAACAACATCGAGGCAAAGCAAAACGACGAAGCAGACGAAGAAGCAAAAAGTTGCAATCTGGACTGCATTAGCGCACGCTAAGTCATATATGTTAGCGCACGCTAACGAGGAGTAATCTGCATATCAGCCGAGTTCGAAGTTAGCTGAAGTGAAGTTAGCTGATGAGATAGCGCACGCTACAAGTTATCATTAACGCACGCTATCGAAGTCTTGTTACCGTTGTGAAGGAATTCAAACACAGAATGACGTATGCAATAAAGTCAGCATTAGCGCACGCTACAAAGTATGATTAGCGCACGCTAAGAAGTTTGAATCAAGTCAATCAGAACGTTGGGAAAAGCAGGTCAAAGTCAGCATATCAAACGGATACTTTGACAATCCATGCAACAGATATATTAGATTAGCGCATGCTACAATGTGTTATTAACACACGCTAATACAAGAAGGTTACGTACGTAAGGCAGAAGACATAACGTACGCTAAAGAAGAAAAAGCTCTTGGGTGGCCCAGGAACAGTCTAGCGCACGCTACAGGCACGCTAAGATATTAGCGCACGCTACCAGAGGAAGGCTAGCGCACGCTAGCAAGTCAAAACAGCCAACAACGGCTAGTTTGTGGAAAATGTCTATAAATACCATTCCAATGGTATTGTTTGAGTACAACAACTTCAAGCAAACGAGATATTCATCTGAGAATCATATACTTATATTGTTGTTGTAATATTGAGCTTATATTGTTAGTTTGAGTGTTTATACATTCAACATTATACACGAGCGAGAAAAAGAAAAGATACGATTTGATTCGGTGTTATTAGGATCAATGATCCGGCATTGTTAGAATCACAATTGCTATCTTAGTGAGGTTTATCTAGTACCGATAGAAAGCTAGAGTGGTTGATTCCTTATCCAATAGAAAAGGAAAAACGGTTTTACTCGGACCGATAGAAGACGAGCTTGTAACGGTAATCCCTCGACCGATAGAAGAGAGGCATAGAGGTTTTGATCTTAATACTAAGGAAAAAGATACAACTAGAGAGGACGTAGGCTTCGTTAATAGTCGAACCTCTATAAATCCTCGTGTCCTTTATTTCCGTAATTTATTTACGCTTCCGCACAAACGTCGCAAATACCCGATAATATACCAACAATTGGTATCGGAGTGGTACTCCAATACGCGGCTTAACATCCAAGGAGAAGATCCAAAATGGCGTTTCAAATGGCTCCCGTCGAAGGCCTTGCTCTCAACCGACCACCATTTTTTGATGGATCAAACTTCATGACGTGGAAGAAGAAGATGTCTATATTCATCCGAGCATATGACATCGAACATTGGAAGGTGATTTGTCTTGGTCCGAAAATTCCGACAAATTCCAACGGTACGCTCAAAACTTTCGAAGAATATGACGATTCCGATTGGAAAAACGACCACTACAATTGTAAGGCAACTCAACTCCTTTATTGTGCTTTAAATCCGGAAGAACATAACCGGATATCATCGTGTGATAGTGCCAAAGAAATTTGGAAAATGCTTGAGGTAACACACGAAGGTACGTCTCAAGTCAAAGAGACGAAGATAAACATGCTCCTTCACGATTATGAATTATTCCAAATGAAGGACGAAGAATCCATCTCGATTATGCTCGACCGATTCTCGGTCATCACTAATGGATTAGCATGTTTCGGAAAACCACTTTCGAGTAGTGAGAAAGTAAAGAAAACTCTCCGATCACTACCTCGAGAATGGGATGGTACGGTTACGGCAATAATGGAATCAAAAGATTTAAATACTCTCGATTTTAGTGCTCTTGTTGGTTCTCTTATCAACTACGAGATCGTTCTAAAATCTCGGAATGCCAAACCGAAACCGAAGGAAAGATCGATAGCCTTCAAGGCTAAGGTGCCGAGAAAGAAAGAAGAAATCCTGAATGAACTCTTCTTCCAGGAAGTCTGCATGCAAAGCAATAACGATCTTTCGATCTTTGGGCATGTAGAATAGATAACCCATCGTCTCAGATGGGAATCCAGTGAAATGTCTCCTCACGGACCTAGCTTCCAATTTGTCCATCTTAGTCTTCTTGACATAGGTGGGACATCCCCAAATCCTAATGTGATTAAGACTTGGTTTCCTGCCCTCCCACATCTCATGTGGAGTTTTAGGAACGGATTTAGAAGGACATCTGTTCAAGATGTAAGCGGCAGTCAGGAGTGCATACCCCCATAAGTAAATCGGTAAGTCAGTATAGCCCAGCATGGAATGGACCATGTTCAACAAGGTCCGGTTCCTTCTTTCTAATACACCATTTAACTGAAAAGTACCTGGAGGTGATGGATGAAAGTGATGAAGAAATGGCATATTATGCCAAAAATATTAATAAGTTCCAACACTTATTAAACCGGAGAAAGAAGGACATTCAAGCGGGGGAATCGAAGAAACCCGACAACACTTGTCGATTATGTGGTAAACCAGGCCACTTCGCCAAAAACTGTCGAGTAAAGCAAAAGGAAGTCTTTTCTTGACCAAAATAATCTCGCGCTCATGGCCCGGAGTTCATTCGATGATAGCGACGTCGAAAGCCAAGTAAGTAACTCCTACGACGAACTCTTTGAAGCATTCGAGTTATTACATACGGACTATCAAAATGCTTTAAATGAAATAAAATCCCTCAAGTCTAAATATAAAACTTTGGAAATTGAAAATTCCAAAATACTTGAAAAAGGGAAATTTGTTGAAATCGATCATTCGAAATGTATTGAAAATGAGAATATTTTAAAAAATGATCTTTTAAAAGTTCAAGATGAACTAAAAATTTTGACAAAGAAATTCTCGTGCGGCAACGATAAATTTGAACAAATGTTATGTGTTCAAAAATATACTTTAAATAAAGAGGGGTTAGGATTCAAACCACGTTCGAAAAACGAATCCGTCAATTTCAAAATACCCCGATGTGAAAAATGTTTGAAAATTGGGCATCATATTTCTAACTGTAAAAGCCCACGCCGGACGATAAAAATTAAAAAGATTTGGGTTCCTAAAGGAATAAATATTTCAAATATTGTTTATGTTTCAAAAGAAAAACCAACTATAGGTTGGATCCCCAAAAATAAATTTTAACAATTGAAAAAAGGGGGAGATAATACTTTCAGGGGGAGTATTTTTGCTTATTAATGCATAAATCGGTATCATGCATATTTATATTTCATATGATATACTCTATATTTTTTATACTTTTTGATGAAGACAAAAAGGGGGAGAAGGAGATGAATTGAGATAAAAATCGAAGAAGTCGAATTGAGATAAAATCGAAGAAGTCAAAAAGAAAAAAAAAGAAAGCATACAAAAAGGGGGAGTTAAAACGAAGGAGTTGAAAAATTGAAAAATGAAGAAGTCGAAAAAGAAGAAAAAGAAAAGAATTGGAGAAACTAACAAAACTATCAAAGCCGAAAACTTTGATTCGTAGAAATATACTTATATTATTTTTACAGATTATCCAATTCAAGAGTTGTTTTGTAATCATCAAAAAGGGGGAGATTGTTGGAATATTTATTCCACACATTATTTAATTTGTGTTTTGATGATTAAAGTTGCTAAACAACAAAACCACATCGAGGCAAAGCAAAACGACGAAGCAGACGAAGAAGCAAAAAGTTGCAATCTGGACTGTATTAGCGCACGCTAAGTCATATATGTTAGCGCACGCTAACGAGGAGTAATCTGCATATCAGCCGAGTTGGAAGTTAGCTGAAGTGAAGTTAGCTGATGAGATAGCGCACGCTACAAGTTATCATTAACGCACGCTATCGAAGTCTTGTTACCGTTGTGAAGGAATTCAAACACAGAATGACGTATGCAATGAAGTCAGCATTAGCGCACGCTACAAAGTATGATTAGCGCACGCTAAGAAGTTTGAATCAAGTCAATCAGAACGTTGGGAAAAGCAGGTCAAAGTCAGCATATCAAACGGATACTTTGACAATCCATGCAACGGATATATTGGATTAGCGCACGCTACAATGTGTTATTAACGCACGCTAATATAAGAAAGTTACGTACGTAAGGCAGAAGGCATAACGTACGCTAAAGAAGAAACGAAGCTACTGGACTGAAACTGGGAACAGTCTAGCGCACGCTACAGGCACGCTAAGATATTAGCGCACGCTACCAGAGGAAGGCTAGCGCACGCTAGCAAGTCAAAACAGCCAGCAACGGCTAGTTTGTGGAAAATGCCTATAAATACCATTCCTATGGTATTGTTTGAGTACAACAACTTCAAGCAAATGAGATATTCATCTGAGAATCATATACTTACATTGTTGTTGTAATATTGAGCTTATATTGTTAGTTTGAGTGTTTATACATTCAACATTATACACGAGCGAGAAAAAGAAAAGATACGATTTGATTCGGTGTTATTAGGATCAAGGATCTGGCATTGTTAGAATCACAATCGCTATCTTAGTGAGGTTTATCTAGTACCGATAGAAAGCTAGAGTGGTTGATTCCTTATCCAATAGAAAAGGAAAAACGGTTTTACTCGCACCGATAGAAGACGAGCTTGTAACGGTAATCCCTCGACCGATAGAAGAGAGGCGTAGAGGTTTTGATCTTAATCCTAAGGAATAAGATACAACTAGAGAGGACGTAGGCTTCGTTAATAGCCGAACCTCTATAAATCCTCGTGTCCTTTATTTCCGCAATTTATTTACGCTTCCGCACAAACGGCGCAAATACCTGATAATATACCAATAGTCTTGAGTATATTTTGTAGACCTCATTCGAGTTTAAAATCGTGTTTTGAAAACTTATAATACAAAATATAAATGAAATATCGGTAGTTCGAATTCTCCAAAATAAATTTCGATCTTGAGGTCATCATACGAAAATCAAACTTTTTCCTTCCTTTGGAGGATATTTTAAAACAAAATTTACATGACTCCCCAAAAATATGTAAAGCTTTAAAATATTACATTGATGAATTTTCTTTGCCTAACCACACCAAGGCCATTACTCTTGTAAGAACGACTTATACCAGGATGTGTGTATATATACATATACGCTGGCACCACTTTTCATTCTACCACAATCCGAGAATCAAACAAGCATAGGCCACATACACTTAAACTTTACCCCGGAATACTAATTCACACAACTTGCTCGTATGGCACAACATGTAGTAGGGAGACTTACATCCACATATCGCACGAAGATGATGGGTGCATCTTGATACTAATCAAGGCCGACATCACAGACGACGCGTCGCGACACGACTTAGGCAGACACAATCAGACAGGACAAGACACGACAATACCCGACTGGACCCGACAGCCTAGGTTTTTGCAACCTAAGCTCCGATACCCTAAATGTAATACCCCCAGAATCAAAGTGGGAATATTACACGCTGCACACCCTCTCCGTGCGGATCCGCCAGTCTAGACATCGAAACAACACAATACATTACATACCGACATGATAAAATACCAAATCAATAGACCAACTTGGTCTTTCATCACTAACATACAAGTCAAAAATACACATTTCTATCTCGACTCATACACATACAAGGGTAAAATACACTCACAAACAAAAAGTACGACAACAGAAAAGACCATACACGAACTCCGACCAACTACATTGAAAACTGGCCTTCCTGTGGTTAGTATCATTCACCTTCCATCTGTAATATCCGAGGGGTAATTTTTTTTCGTGTTACTGTTGAGTTGTACGTATTCATTTGGAATTGTACAAGTGTTGTTGTTTGGACCGATACAATGTATATTGTATTAGAATATTTCGGGATCGAAATATTTTTACTGGTCTTCAGTTTGGTTTCGTCGTTTGGTTGTTGCTTGGCGAGTTTGGAATTTTGGCTAAGTTCATAGCCATAGCGTACGCTACCTATGCAGCATTACATACGCTATGTACATTATGCCCTGAGGGTTACGTACGTAATGTGTGGTCGGTGGTAGGAACCTTCCTCGTAGTCAACTTTCGGCTGGTAGGGCCAATGTATCTTTGGGGGATCATTTATATATATATATATAAATATTTTATCATCTCTTGTCATCTTCTCTCTCCCTCTCACGTTATCATTATCCCTCTCTCTCCTCCCTTTCTCTCCAGCTCTCTCGTTCTCTCTCTCTTGCTCTTCTCTCCATCTCTCTAGTTTTTTTCCGACGAGGTAGAGTTAAAGGACGGGCAGCCGACTTCTTCATAGTTTCCGGCGATGGACTAGAGTCGACGACCAGAGTGATGGACTGACGTATCCGACGATGACCGAAGCTCGACGGCGGCGTGGTGGATCGTGACTGGAGCAGCGATGGCCTGGTCGGAACTTCCGAAACGGACGGCGTTGCAAATCCAGTCGAGCTGTTCTAGCCTTTTTCTGGCGATACGGAGCTCAGACGTCGGGCGCTCTTCATGGTCTCCGGCCATGGACGCGGCTCCATAGATCCCAGCGACCGGAGATGGTTTCTGGCCGGAACGGACGGCGAAACGGAGGCGCGGCAAACTTCCGGTGAGGAGTTGCAGGCGGATATGGAGTTGGGTGAAAACCGGTCATGGTCGGGAATGGGCTGGAGTTGGACGAGGTCCGGCAGGTCAGATTGCCGGCGACCGAGTTCCAGTATTGTGACAGGGGAGTTGTTTTTTTTCTGACCTGATTCCGGCGAGGGTTGCCAGGCCGATCGGCTTCTTCTCGTAAGTTATGTGTATATGTGCAGATATATATTGTGTAAAGTGTGTGTGGCTGGTGTGTATATATATATAATGTGTACATTGTGTGGATGTGTTGAGTATATATATATATATAATGTGTACAGTGTGTGTTTGGTGTATAAATATATAAACATTGTGTACAGTGTGTGTGTCATGTGGGTATATATATATATATGTGTGTGTGTGTGCGTGTATACGGGTAAATACGAGTATAGTATGTGTTCGTACTGGAATCGGAGTTATCTATTATGCTGTTTTCGATCGATATCGTGTTATCGAATAAATTGTATTTCATTCAAGGTTGTTCGAGTGCTTGTGATTGTCGGAGGACGCCGTTGATCGATTCGTGGTAGGACGTTGATTGTGGAAGGACTTTCTCGCCTTCGGTTCGAGGCAAGTTTTATACTTGTACTAGTCAATGAGATTAATGTTATCATATATGTGTATGAATGTGTGTATCATTCGAGGCTTGGTCTCTTTATGATTTTGTTGACATCAAGGGATTGTTTGATACGATACCCTTCGGCAAATTATGCCAAATATTATTGTTGTTCATAAATGGCCGGTTTAAGGCATTGCGATACTTGTTGGTAATATATTTGTAGATAGCCGGTTCGCGGTATCGACATATCGATTGTTATTGTTGATTGATGTTCCATTGAGATATTGTTGTCGATATCTAGTTCGCGGTATCGACATATCGATTGTTATTGTTGATTGATGTTCCATTGAGATATTGTTGTCGATAGCCGGTTCGCGGCATCGACGTATCGATTGTTATTGTTGATTGATGTTCCATCAAGATATTGTTGTGAATCGTCGTCATTGATATCAATGTTTTTCTATTGATGTCGTATTGGCCGATTGAAGGCATTGACGTATTCGATTATCATCTTCGTTATCGGTAACCGATTAAAGGTGCCGAGACATCCGTTGTATAATTGTTATCGGTTAACCGTTCTAAAGGTAATCGATGTATTGAATTGGGATTATCATAGATAATTCCCATCCGTTGTATAATTATGATCGATTGTCCGCTCTAAAGGTAATCGATATATTGAATTTGGATTATCAACATAATTCCCATCCGTTGTATAATTGTTATCGATTGACCGTCCTGAAGGTAATCGATGTATTGAATTGGGACTATCGAAAATATTCCCATCCGTTGTATCGTTGTTATCGATTGGCCGTTCTACGGTAATCTAAGTATTGAATTGGGACTGTCGAGGATAGTTCCCATCCGTTGAATTATTATCGTCATGTTGGCCGACTCAAGGCAGCACACTATTATTTGTGTGAACTCGGTAATTTTGTGATCGTTGAAGGTTGAGGATTTCCCGGATTGTTGTGTTGTGATTGTTGTTCGTGTTAATTGGTCCTTAGGGATTTTGATCCCAGGATGGTTGTTTTGAATATTGTTGGTCGTGTCGATCTTTCATTATTCGTGTGTCATCGTTCACTTGGTGAGTTGTATGATCCGTATTGGATGTGTTATCCTTTAAGTTTCATTATCATGTTGTATCGTGACATATCTGGAATCATATCTGCGTGCCGATTGGTTATGTGTAGGATTTTTAGCCAGGCACATGATGGTCATGCGTGGATATTTCCACATTGGACCGTGCACACGAGACGTAGTTCGTGAGGCTAATTAGGTACATTGTCCCACGTATATTCTGGATTCCGTATACGGGGTGGACATATGCACGGACACATTTCTGGATCGGGCGTACTCTATTGTCCCTCTTGAGCCTTATTGTTGGGTCGTTCATAGTCCATGCTGTATTGGATATGTCCGACGATTTGCGACTGGTTGTTTATACACCGAGGGATATGTCCGACAGTCAGGTTTGTTTCTTTGAGATCTGTAGTGTGATGATATACAACTTCGGGATGTTCGGCTTTTAGGCCATCGTGATATTTTGGCAGCTTCGGCTGAGGGGCTTTCAGGCCATTGTGATGTATTTCCGTTGGAGCCTTCGGGCATTGTGATTCGTATTTATTTCAGCGTTGGTTTGGTTTACCTTCGGGTAATGTATTGTTGTGTTCTATATTGATTATTCGTCGTTGGGCATTTATGTTCTAACCTATTGAGCAGGTATTGATCGTATGCCGTGGGCATAGTGTTTCACGAATGCTCGATTCTTACTTTGGTTTGTGAGCATCTCGTACTACCATTGTTGTACTGTTCATTCTGCCTTTGGATGCATATCATGTTGTACATGTATTTGATATTCAGTATCTGGATGACTGAACCCGTAGGGGCGGAACATGTTTTCATGTTTTAGGTGCTTGCGAGGAGAGATTTGAGACACAGGGGCATGACGATGGCGATGAGGCATTCGAGCGATACTAGTCTGAGATGATTTGGTGTTCATATCGGTCAGACAGTTTGGAGTACTCCAATTTTGTTCAGTCGTTGTCGTTTTGTATTATCCGAGCAATGCTCATGGATCTTGTTGTATTTTATTTTGGCCATGTAGGCCCGTCCTTGTCGTTGAAATTCCATATCGGAATAGTATGTCGGACATCATAGTAGGGTCTGTGATTTCCTATTTTGGTCAGTTTGTTGTATTTTAGTCGTGTTCGCCTGGTGGATCACCTGGTGTGGGGTCCACGGCACTGTAATAACCCAATGGGATTTGGGGGTGTTACAGAAGATGGTATCAGAGAATTGGGTTGTGAGATACCCTGATATGTGAGTTATGTGGCTCTACCGACGCGGTAGTAGTGGGGCTGTCAGGTTATGACAACCTGGGCAGTTGGGTTTTGTGAGTCGTGATAGTTGGACGACTGTATGAGTCATTCTTTCATTGAGTCGTCGTCAGTGAAGACTAGTATCGCAAGACCTCGAATCTTCGTATGACCTGTGTAAGGACTCTATTCTCTTTTATGTGCATACATTCATTATGTCATTGATTAAACCTGTTTTGTTGACACTTGTATGTGACGATCGGGTGCGATTGATTTATGATTATTTGCTTTGGAGCATGTGGCTCTGTATCGGCTATGGTTAGCGTGATTGATGTGATCGTTTGTCTGTTGAGTATGTATACTCGTGTTTGGCGTTTGACCTAGCATTCTGGCCGCTGAGGCATATTTGAGTTGTGGTCATGATTGAATGTTATTCTTTCAGTCTGGAAAGAGGACGTGACAGAGGGGGTAGAGGCCGCAGAGTGGGCCGAAACCCGAAATATCATACCAATACTTTGGTGGCTGACGAATCATTTTCGGAGTCGTGCTCGAGAACCCATCGATTGTGATTGTGTTTGGATCGAGTTCAAGACTCTCATGTTTGATAGGTATTATCCGGCTCCACTTCATGAAGCCAAGTTGTCAGAGGTTTTGAACCCTGAATCCGTCGAGGACGAGGGTGTTATTTTTATTGCTGAATTTTCAAGGACTTCTTCAGTTTACTTCATCTGTTATCCATACTGAGGCGGATAAGGTCAAGTATTTTAGCAGGAGGCTGAACCCGCGGTTGAGGATGCAGTTGTTAAATCACAGTTGTAGTTCACTTGCCGAATTCATCGAGAAGGCTCTTAGAGCAGAGCTTTTAATCAAGGAGCTTGCTCGGAAGAACCCTTCAATTTTTTCTGGTGAGAGGACTAGGATGTCGGTTCGTTCAGAGGGACAGCAGGCTCCGACATCCAAGAGGTCATTTTCTATTCGGCTTTGTGCCGGGAAAGCATCTTCTTCTCAGGCGACGAGTTCGACTGTTGTTTGTTTTAACTGTGATTCAGCGGGGCATGTTAGTACTCGATGTACGGTTCCAGCTATTATTTATTTTTGGTGTGGGAGGCAGGGACACCTTCATAAATACTACAGGAGTTCTAGTACCAATAGATCTCGGGAGAGCTCACGGGCCTCGAGAGATTTTGTCACTTCAGTCCGTACTTCATCCAAGGGGTCATATTGGGCTTCGGGAGCCAGAGGTATGGACACCCGAAGGGGAGTAGCGAGTTCAGATTTGGGTCTTCCTCGAGTCGATGAGATCGAGGAGCTCGATGATCTGGAGGATGTTGATTTCGGGAACATTTGAGATGTAACCTTGAATTGTATTTTCCGTATTTTTTCGGATTGATGTTTTACTTAATCTATATTTTAGTATTGTGGTTGCGAACCATTTGTTATTGATCTATCTTATAACGATAGTATTTAAGAATCTTGAGTTTTGAGGTTATTTGATGTGATTTCCTTTCCTTTTGGTCTTATAACCGAGATTTCGTGATAATCTGGGTAATTATTCATTGTGATTCGAGACGTCAAGTCATGAGGACTTGGACGTGCGTTTCATATGGTCCCGAGGACTATTTGTGCGTTGTTATTATCTTTGCGTGGCGTGAGTCTGTGTTTGCATGGGCGTCCGATGCTGACGAGAACGGGTAAGTGTACACCGATGGTTGGAGGCATGTACAATGAGCGGCTCCCTCGGGATGTGTACGCCGTTGTTACTAGTCATGCGGTTGGTACGACTTCCTGGCTGGTCTCTATCAGGAGAGTCATGTTTCGGCTAATCTCGCACTTGGTTGAGTGTCTTTATCACTTGATTTTTCTCGCCTTGTTCAGGCAGAGGAGACGTGGGGACCCATGGGGTCGGCCCAGTTACTCAAGCGGAATTGCTCGTATTGAGGAGTATTTGTGGAGATGTTGTCTTCTTATCCTGATGGATAGTCCGTGCCCCGACTTGTGCACCCTGAGTTTCGGGGATGAAACTCTTTTTAATGGGGGAGTATGTAATATCCGGGGGGGAATTGTACGTATTCGAGTTAGTGTTGAGTTGTACGTATTCATTTGGAATTGTACAAGGGTTGTTGTTTGGACCGATATAATATATATTGTATTAGAATATTTTGGGATTGAAATATTTTTACTGGTCGTCAGTTTGGTTTCGTCGTTTGGTTGTTGCTTGGCGAGTTTGGAATTTTGGCTAAGTTTATAGCCATAGCGTACGCTACCTATGTAGCATTACGTATGCTAATTTGTTGCGATTACGTACGTTACGCCCTGAGGTTTACGTACGTAATGCATGGTCGGTGGTAGGAACCTTCCTCGTAGTCAACTTTCGGCTTGTAGGGCCAAGGTATCTTTCGGGTATATATATATATAAATATGTTATCATCTCTTGTCATCTTCTCTCTCCCTCTCACGTTATCATTATCCCTCTCTCTCCTCCCTTTCTCTCCAGCTCTCTCATTCTCTCTCTCTTGCTCTTCTCTCCATCTCTCTCATTTTTTTTCCGACGAGATAGAGTTAAAGGACGGGCAGCCGACTTCTTCATAGTTTCCGGCGACGGACTGGAGTCGACGAACGGAGTGATGGACTGACGTCTCCGGCGATGACCGAAGCTCGACGGCGGCGTGGTGGCTCGTGACTGGAGCAGCGACGGCCTGGTCGGAACTTCCGAAACGGACGGCGTTGCAAATCTGGTCGAGCTGTTCCGACTTTTTTCTAGCGCGGAGCTCAGGCGCCGGGCGCTCTTCATGGTCTCCGGCCATGGACGCAGCTCCATAGATCCCAGCGACCGGGGATGGTTTCTGGCCGGAACGGACGGCGGAACGTAGGCGCGGCAAACTTCCGGCGAGGAGTTGCAGGTGGAGATGGAGTTGGGTGAAAACCGGCCATGGTCGGGAATGGGCCGGAGTTGGACGAGGTCCGACGGGTCAGATTGTCGGCGACCGAGTCCCACTGTTGCGACAGGCTAGTTGTTTTTTTTTCTGACCTGATTCCGGCGAGGGTTTCCCGGCCCATCGGCTTCTTCTAGTAAGTTGTGTGTGTATGTGCATATATATATATATATATTGTGTAAAGTGTGTGTGTGGCTAGTACGGTGTGTGTGTGTGTGTGTTGTATGTGTATATATATATATATATATATATATATATATATGTATATATAATGTGTACAGTGTGTGTCTGGTGTATAAATATATATACATTGTGTGCAGTGTGTGTGTGTCATGTGGGTGTGTATATATATATATTATGTACAGTGGGTTGTATATATATATATATATTGTGTATTGTATGTGTGATGTATGTATATTATATATATATATATATATATATGTGTGTGTGTGTGTGTACGGGTAAATACGAGTATAGTATGTGTTCGTATTCGAATCGGAGTTATCTATAATGTTGTTTTCGATCGATATCGTGTTATCGAATGAATTATATTTCATTCAAGGTTGTTCGAGTTCTTGTGATTGTCGGAGGACGCCGTTGATCGATTCGTGGTAGGACGTTGATCGTGGAAGGACTTTCTCGCCTTCTGTTCGAGGCAAGTTTTATACTTGTACTAGTCAATGAGATTAATGTTATCATATATGTGTATGAATGTGTGTATCATTCGAGACTTGGTCTCTTTATGATTTTGTTGACATCAAGGGATTGTTTGATACGATACCCTTCGACAAATTATGCCAACTATTATTGTTGTTCGTAAATGGCCGGTTTAAGGCATACTTGTTGGTAATATATTTGTCGATAGCCGGTTCGCGGTATAGACGTATCGATTGTTATTGTTGATTGATGTTCCATTGAGATATTGTTGTCGATAGCCGGTTCGCGGTATCGACATATCGATTGTTATTGTTGATTGATGTTCCATTGAGATATTGTTGTCGATAACCGGTTCGCGGCATCGACGTATCGATTGTTATTGTTGATTGATGTTCCATCAAGATATTGTTGTGAATAGTCGTCATTGATATCAGTGTTTTTCTATTGATGTCGTATTGGCCGACTGAAGGCATTGACATATTTGATTATCATCTTCATTATCGGTAACCGATTAAAGGTGCCGAGACATCCGTTGTACAATTGTTATCGATTAACCGTTCTAAAGGTAATCGATGTATTAAATTGGGATTATCAAAGATAATTCCCATCCATTGTATAATTATTATCGACTATCCGCTCTAAAGGTAACCGATATATTGAATTGGGATTATCAAGATAATTCCCATCCGTTGTATATTTGTTATCGATTGACCCATCCGTTCATACGCCGAGGGGTATGTCCGACAGTCAGGTTTGTTTCTTTGAGATCCGTAGTGTGATGATATACAGCTTCGGGCTGTACGGCTTTCAGGCTATCGTGATATTTTGGCAGCTTCGGGCTGTTCGGCTTTCAGGCCATCGTGATATTTTGGCAGCTTCGGCTGAGGGGCTTTCAAGCCATTGTGATGTATTTCCGTTGGAGCCTTTGGGCATTGTGATTCGTATTTATTTCAGCGTTGGTTTGGTTTACCTTCGGGTAATGTATTGTTGTGTTCTATATTAATGATTCGCCGTTGGGCATTTATATTATAACCTATTGAGCAGGTATTGATTGTATGCCATGGGCATAGTGTTTCACAAATGCTCGAATATTACTTTGGTTTGTGAGCATCTCATACTACCATTGTTGTACTGTTCATTCTGCCTTTGGATGCATATCATGTTGTACATGTATTTGATATTCATTATCTGGATGACTGACCCCATGGGGGCGGAACATGTTTTCAGGTTTTAGTTGCTTGCGAGGAGAGAGTTGAGACACAGGGGCATGACGATGGCGACGAGGCATTCGAGCGATACTAGTCCGAGATGATTTGGTGTTCATATCGGTCAGACAATTTGGAGTACTCCAATTTTGTTCAGTCGTTGTCGTTTTGTATTATCCAAGCAATGCTCGTGGATGTTGTTGTATTTTATTTTGGCCATGTAGGCCCATCCTTGTCGTTGAAATTCCATATCGGAATAGTATGTCGGACATCATAGTAGGGTCTGTGATTTCCTATTTTGGTCAGTTTGTTGTATTTTAGTCGTGTTCGCCTGGTGGATTACCTGGTGTGGGGTCCACGGCACTGTAATAACCCAATGGGATTTGGGGGTGTTACACCATCATACTTCACGCCGATCTTGTGTTTTGCTCCCAAACCTGCATGTACCTGGATGCAAAACAGACATCCACCCCCCGAATACTCAGGGGTTAGCAAAACTCCACTATTTTGCTAGTACAAGTATAAAGTGAAAATACGAGCCATACACAATACATTCCAAGAATACAACGAAAGACTTCCCGAGATATTTTGTTTAATTAAAAATAGTTCAAGTCTTGAAAGTAGAAACGAAACAAGTAAACACTTTGAAAACACTTCCAAATCTCGGGAGTTTTGAAAACATTTGTGATTGAAAAGTTCTTAATTTCTCGAAAGCCATTTAGGGTCATAGCCCCAAAGTTCATTTTCCAAAATGCAAATCCGTTAACAAAAAACAGGGTCCACGACCCAACCATTCTGGTCCTAAAATATAGGGTCCACAACCCGATCATCAACTTCAATTCACTTCCAAAGACACATTACACATAATATATTATTCTTATGCCATTTTAGCCAAACACCAAGACTCGATATATAATGTCTCTCGACCCCGAGCACCAAGCATTGTGATACTCCAGACATATCAAAATTAATCATCAGTACAAACACTCTGGTAATTCTCTCGACCCGGTCTAGCTGCTAAGCCACCAGGTCCCTGTGTGACCCCGTCGAGTCAATCCCCGAGTGAGAGTACCCGAGAAAAACCTTACAACTCTCATCAATTCTCATTTCCAAAACCACAATCCTCAAGAGTCAATCACAATATATATAGTCGAGGTACTTTGCTAGAATGACCAAACTATCCAACACATACTCACAACCCAGAATTAATACTATCCACAAGGAAGCACACTTATCTCAACAACACCGAACGACACAACCAATATCACACAACTCGCATATTCACCGATAACCACATGACTCCACGCACAATTCTTAACAAAAGGATTGACCTTTAAATTACCGACGACATAATCACACATAATGACATCACCCGAAAATAAGGAGATCCTATACTCAACACTAACACACATAGTCAATTAAGCACATTAAATCCAGAACACAAGAGCCGTCTTTTAAGAAAACCATGATTGTAAATATACCGATTCTTTTGAAAAATGGTTGTAAATATTCATTTAGCACATATCATTGATTACCAACCATTATATCTACAAAATACGAAATGTATGGGTAAGATACTTGCCTCGATAATCGATACCCGATACTCTGACGAACACGGCTCAACCGGGTAACCTCGAACACCTACAATTCTTCGGCGGGAACAACGGTAACACAACGATCGGGAAACGACGAACGGAAGAGTTCCAACTCGATTTCTTCGCAAGTAACCTGACCTAAAATTATACCATCAATAAATTAATGATCGTACGAGGAAGAATGATCGTAGAACGCCCGAATCTCTTTGTGACATTTTATCGAACACCTTCAAGGTGTCGATTAAGAATTCAACAAAACGAAGGATTTTCGGCAATCCAACCATGGAACAACAAGGGATTCGATATAATACAACTTAATAATCATCAATTCATCACTATTCTAAGTTATAACAAATCAAATGGACGAAATCAAACAAAATCCCCAATTTTCCCAAAACTAAGATTTTCGGAAAACTAACCTTGATTAGCTGGATTGAAGGATGTTATAGGATGATCAATCGATGATATAGGCTCAGGAACTTCATGTATTAATTTTTTAACATCATGCCTTCAAGTTCCCCAAGGCTCCAGCCGCGGAAGAGAGAAAGAGAAATGGGAAAAATGAATGAAACTGGGCTGCTCGACCATATTTATACTGGTGCAGCCTAGCGTGCGCTAGGCTAATGAGCTAGCGTGCGCTAGGCTACTGAGCTAGCGTGCGCTAACGGGCGGTCATGGTCGAAACTATTCGGCCGGGCCCCACCACCATGTGTGATGGACATGTGCGCTGTCGGCCTGTGCCGCAATCCAGAAACTTCCTGGACTAATCTGCTCGGCCAGGTAGCGTGCGCAGCCTTCTGGCCGTAGCGTGCGCTACGCCTGCCGATTAGCGCGCCGTGTCCGACAGTGGCGTGCGCTACCTGCTATCCTCTCGAAGTCCAGAACCTCTCTGCCCCTGCTGCCTCGGCCGACTAGCGTGCGCACCCTTCCGGCCGTAGCGTGCGCAGCCTTTCGGACATAGCGTGCGCTGCCTTCCGGCAGTAGCATGCGCTATGCCGGTTCCTGCCGCACCTGTCCAGCCAGTACCCACACACGTCCGGCCAGTGCCCAACTGTCATGACTCGACGACTTGATTTTCCAAAATCGCACGGAACGAACACGACAAAATGCTCGGGGGCAACATCATCGATCCGAAATGAAAATAACGGATAAAAAATCATCACATACGGTCATAAACACCAAAATCAGTTGTCGAGAAAATAATACTGGCACTCCACAACCGGGAAATATCCGAAAAAATCCAAAATAACCAAAACAAAAATCGTGGGTATTACATTCACTCCCCTAAAAATAAGTTTTGTCCCGAAACTTAGAACAAAAGCTAGGCGACTCTCGACAACACACCAGGTCTCCATGCAGTATAAAGCTACTATGATTCGATTCAATACACAAGAATGCTTACGAAAAGCAACGAGCATGAATCACTGTGGTTGATAAAAAAACTGAGTAGTAGAATAATCAAATCACAAGTTTAATGCTGAAAAAATATGAAATCTCAATGACTCAATGATTTGGAAGATCAAACATGAGCATAAATTCCCAACACTTATGGAAATTACGAAGTGGCCCAGATGTTCAATAATCACAATTACGAGATCAAACAATAATGATTGGACAACGATGAATGAATAGCAATGATCGAACAACAACGATAAACTCTGAAGTTCACACCTCAAATCAAGACATCAATAACTTGTAGGAACCACGAGGTGTTAATTTCGCACACTGTTCAGAGGAAATCGATCCGAACATGAAAAGATCACAACGATATACAGATCAATGTGGGACAATATCAGAACTCACTCGAATGACAAAGGTGAGAAACAACACAAGGTCAGAAGCATCAACGAACACAATTGAGTCGATACGGTCGAACGAAACGGAAGCGAAAAAAAATATGGGTATTACATGTATGAAATCAGAATTAGTTTTCTCTTCCTCAATTTTCCATTACTGAAATTGTCAAGGTGATCAGAGCTGCAATTATTGAGCTCGGATTAAGAAAAATGTGAGACAGATTAAAAGGTCATTAGAAGAAAAAAAAAGACAAAAATCCTTTTACAAAGGAATTAGACAAGACATTGTATAAACAAATACCTTTAAATACCTATATTTTTCGAAATCAAACTCTAAACCATCTAAATTGATTAGCAAGAGATTATATCATTCTATGAATCAATAGCATGTCCCTCAAAACCACTTAGATCTACTAGTTTCAAAACTGGAAAATCACTGTAAAGTTCTTGCTTCAATACAACTTCATCTTCCGTTTCTGGTGTCCATAGCACCTCCAAGGACTGTATTATAAACATAGTGAGTTATTATTGGTGGTTTCAAGTTTCCGCACAACAATAATGACGTAGTAACAATAGATATACTACTTTATCTTCTAATATTTCCGGTTTATGTAAGAGAATGAGGAAGTTCATCGCTATTTATATAGTTAGTTACCTCTATTTTACACTCATGGATTGTATTGAACTCTCGCAAGGCGGTCTTTACGTGTTAAGTATTGCACATCGAAGAAGGAATCGAGTACATACCACTAGCAAGCACCAATATAGTCGCCTGGAAAAACATAATCAAATAAATATAAACACACACTTAGTAACATGTTTTGACTTTTGCACAAGGATGTTTATATAAATTATGAATGTACCATACTATGATTTCCAAAGGAAACTTGGAGATACTGGAACTAAAGTTTTATCTATAATAGTATGTAATATGTTGAAGACACTTGCAAGAAGTATACTATGTAAAATTAAAAACGAGATTACAACTAAATAGTCTAAAATTATTTTCTTTACCAACATCCTTCTTTTTATATATTATGCCATCAACATTTGTAGATGTCTCCTTGTCTTTGTCAAATCTTAGAAGCCCGCTGCTTAAAACTTCTCTGAACAGTTGCTTGGAGCACTTGTCGTTACAGTTTATCTGCATTTAGATTATAGAGTAAGATTGTCATGTAGTTTGTATTACCATACGTCACCTAACTACTATTATGTTTGGAAAATATTAACATTAAGAAAAAGAAAGAACCATCAAACTAATTATTTGAGTAATAGTTGATTGCTATCCTTTGTAATAGTCTTCAGGCCCCATGGATGATCTCCACACGTGTATTCAAAAAGCACTTCAACCTAATATAAACCGCAAAGTGAAGAGGATCGTGGCCAAAGATAGAGTATGCATCATCATTGTCATGCTCAAATTTCATCTCCTCATTATATTTAGTTACATTTATATAAGCAAAATGACAAGAATCACATTGTTCAACAAGAGCTTTCACCACTCCTGCAACAAGAATAACAAAATTTTAAGTTTTTAATTATCAGAAACCAACTAGTAAAGTAATAATGTTTGAAACTTCAAATGTTTAATGCAATTACGTATAGAACATTCTCGAAGTGCATAAATTAAGTATTTTCATGACTGAAAACAATTGAAAATATTAATACACTTGATCAACGAAAAAATGATGTCCATGACAATACCGTGGTATATGGATCATCAAACTATCCAAACTCCGGACTATTAAAGTCTAAATGTGTCAATGTCCCAATACATCTTCTGTTCTACAAAAACCGATGCAAGCCGGACCATATTGACTCATGAATATTTTTCCTTTTCACATATCCAATACAAATGATGTATAAGATGTTATTTCTCATAAATCACAATGAGATGCTATGAGTGATATACTTTGGCATATATATCATCGAGTCATAACATGGTTCAATTGTTACGGAACTTATGTGACTAGAAAAGGCCATTCGGCATTCACCAACTTGAGCATTGTAGTACTCATTGATTGTGATGACCTAGTCATTGTTGTTGCCCAAAATATTTATCCGAAGATTAATACTGCTGGAAGGCGGACAACAAACAACAATTGCGGGAGCACTTCTGAGAGAAGATAAATAATACAAGATTTGCCGGGTTTGTTAGGCCCGGGCTTGAATGCTCTCGCGAGATGATATTAATACAAATATTCGTGGATACAAGTATTAATGAGAGAAATCTAAATACAATGAGTGTAAAAAGACTCTGTTAATCCGGCTCTTGAGCGAAGCTCGGTGTTCTTCGTCCCTGCCGATCGTCTTCTTGATGAGAGAGGCCGAGAGAAGAAGTACCGAATGATAGCTGTTGCCAAGAGTTGGAGATAGCCAAGTGCTGGGTGTTGAATCTCGTGAGAATGCAGAAAGTGTTTAGTGAGCCAAAATCTCGGTCCTTTGGACAAGTGCACGGTGCCTTGTATATATAGTGGCAGCCGAGTCTTGTCCTCTGGCGGGCGATCGACTTCCGGCCATTATAATAATGGGGCGATCGTCCGCAGGCCAATATTATAATGGGGCGATCACCCGGGCTGTTGGGCTAAAGTCTAAGGAAGAGGCGGGCGCCAGCTGGGCGGTCCAATGGGGAGTCAGTACGCATCCGGAGTCAGTCACATGCGGCCCTAATGACAGCTTTCGGCGGAATCAATTGTCACATGCGGCCCTACTGACAGCTTTCGGCGGCTTGTCGGCTGGTGGAAAGATTCTGCCAGGCTGTGGTCAATGACCCGTGATTCGCGGATCTTGTCTCGGCCCTTGCACGTGGTGTCTGTCCTGAGGCTCGGCCTTTGCCGACTGGATGGCCATCAACGCTGATCGACATGAGGCGGTCGTCTCTAGCTGGTCATCAGAGGTCGCCATCAGCCAGTTGCTGAGGGTCGGCATTCGGTCGGTCACCAAGGGCCTGGTGGCGGCCGAGAGAGGATCGCCCGCTTGTCGGTCGCCAGGAGTCGGTCGCCGAGTACCGAGTGACGATCGTATCTGAGGTCGATCGCTCGGCACCGGGACTTGTCCTGGGACCTTCGGTTGGCCGATTTAGCTCGTCCGCTGGGTTAAGGCCTGGCCGCCTGGTCGCTGATCGGCAGTTCTGCCTCGGCCGCTCGGCAGTGACTCGGTCGCCCGATCTCCGAGGCGATCGCCGGTCGGAGAGTGTTAATTCTTGACACAACAATTGCCCCCCAGCTTGCTCCTATGTTGAAGACATGGGGCGAGGTGGTTCTTGCTGGCGATCGTGTATGGATGAGGATGGGCGATCTTTGATGAGCTGACTCTGGGTTTGGACTTGGGCTATCATGGTCGATTGGCTAGCTATCTTTCGGTCTTGTACCTGCAAAAACAACATTGGCCGATCCCCCTCGGAAACTTGGTGGTTTCGCTTGTTTGAGGAATCGTGCACAGTCGCGGAGATCGATGGACCGACTCCATGACCGTGTCTTGGTGCGCGAAGACATTGAGTGTCTCGTGACTCACTTTATTATGAGGGTCCTCTGTTAGGCTGCGCCTCGCCTCGTATTTAAACGAAGGGCGTACGGTCTCGGTCTAGAGGAGTCCTTGCGCGGGGCAGCGTCGGATGAATCAACTCCACGCCCGCGGCTTGTTAGCTCTGCTTCCACCTCGGCCAGCCATGGAGATGGACGACCTCGACGGTGTACGTTGAGACGGGGGTTGTGGCATGTGTCCACTGATTAATGTTGGAGAGCCCTTAGACTACGCCGGCCTCGTATTTAAACAAAGGGCGGGCGATCTCGGCCGAAAGGGACCTTGCATGGCCGAAGCAGCCGGTTCCATCGACTGCCAGGACTATGGCTTTATGATGTGCGGCGGAGGCGATCGCGAGCCTTAGTCCCTCATGATGGACTGTAGGCAGTGAGCGAGTCCTCCGGCTCGGCTGGATAATAGCGATCGGGCTGGAAGACTGGAGGTCGTCGCTCGGGCTGGAAGACTGGAGGTCGTCGCTCGGGCGCCGATCGCGGTACTCCTAGGCTAAGAAGAAGCCTCTGCCTGGCCAGAAAATCTGCGGCTCTAGCCCGAAAAGCTGCGTAGGTCGTCGGTTGGGTCTTCGTGAGATGCCTGAACATAGGCAAAAAACCCTGAAATCCTCCTAGGACCGCGTAGAGGGCGGTCTCATCGCTTACGGGCTCGCCGTTGAGGATGATCCCGTCTACCCAGTCGATGTAGTCCGAGTCGGACTCTTCTTCTCCCTGCTTGATTTGCATCATGCGAAGGCGACCTTCAGGTCGGACAACTCTGGTGGCGAAGTACTCTGTGAAGACGTGCGCCAGCTCGTTAAAGGAGCCAATGGACCGAGGTGGCAATGAGGTGTACCACCGGTGGGCGAGGTCGTCCAGTGTCAGAGGGAACATTCGGCACCTGGTCGCGTCAGATGCCCCACACCCGGTCATGTAGATGTTGAACTTGTGCAGGTGTGTTTGGGGGTCCGATCGCCCCTCGTACACGGGTGTCTGAGGAGGAGCGATCTTGTGCTGCACCGGGGCGAGCTCGATGTCGACCGTGAGCGGATCGCTTGGCTCGGCGATCGTCTTCATGGCGCATGCCCTGGATTGCAGGAGCGCCTTCATGTCGTCGATCTGACGTTACATCGCAGCCATCGCCGTGGCTCGGTCGCTTGTTGATCGGCTTTGGGAGCGGGAGCCGAGGCGATCGTGTACCGATCTCCGGACTCCGCTGCTGCCGACCTCGGCAATTTGGCGAGGGGGAGCCAGACGGCTGGGCTGCCTTCTGGGAGCCGGGTAGGCCGAGCTCCTGGTGACGGACTCAAACTCCATCGTCTCGTAGCCGGGCCGGATCGCCCGGCCGCTGTGTCGGGTCACCGCCTGTGCGATCGGGCGCAGAGGTGCCCCGGCTGGCGAGCGCCTCTTCTTGCGGACGAGAGCCTCCTGGCGATCGCTCGGCCAGTAACGCCTTGAGCTTCCGCTTGGACTTCCGGCGAGAGGCCGAGGGTGTGATAGCAGGAGGCGCGTCGAGAGAACCCCGTCGCTCCTGTAGGACGGCCATGACCTCGTCGATCTGTTCCTTAGTTCGGAGCTGATCGAGCGAGAGGCTCGGGCCGCCGCCCAGGTATGGGATCGAGCGTCTCTGACCGCGGCGGCTGCCTTCCACCATCGGCTGCGGCTCGGACTGGGACATAACGGGGGGTCTGGCCGGCTGGTCAGCGGATTTCTTCGACGCGGAGGCGGAAGACATGATTTCTGAAATATTTCTTTGAAGTGAAGTGAGTGTCACTTCAAGTATCTGCCCCGAGAATAGTGAGTGTTCTTCGGGACGGTAGGTATAAAAATTTGAGGGTTGGAGGCCCTTCCTCTAGCGCCAATTGTTGTTGCCCAAAATATTTATCCGAAGATTAATACTGCTGGAAGGCGGACAACAAACAACAATTGCGGGAGCACTTCCGAGAGAAGATAAATAATACAAGATTTGCCGGGTTTGTTAGGCCCGGGCTTGAATGCTCTCGCGAGATGATATTAATACAAATATTCGTGGATACAAGTAATAATGAGAGAAATCTAAATACAATGAGTGTAAAAAGACTCTGTTAATCCGGCTCTTGAGCGAAGCTCGGTGTTCTTCGTCCCTGCCGATCGTCTTCTTGATGAGAGAGGCCGAGAGAAGAAGTACCGAATGATAGCTGTTGCCAAGAGTTGGAGATAGCCAAGTGCTGCGTGTTGAATCTCGTGAGAATGCAGAAAGTGTTTAGTGAGCCAAAATCTCGGTCCTTTGGACAAGTGCAGGGTGCCTTGTATATATAGTGGCAGCCGAGTCTAGTCCTCTGGCGGGCGATCGACTTCCGGCCATTATAATAATGGGGCGATCGTCCGCAGGCCAATATTATAATGGGGCGATCACCCGGGCTGTTGAGCTAAAGTCCAAGGAAGAGGCTGGCGCCAGCTGGGCGGACCAATGGGGAGTCAGTACGCGTCCGGAGTCAGTCACATGCGGCCCTACTGACAGCTTTCGGCGGAATCAATTGTCACATGCGGCCCTACCGATGACTTTCGGCTTGTCTACCGGGTGGAAAGATTCTGCCAGGCTGTGGTCAATGACCCGTGATTCGCGGATCTTGTCTCGGCCCTTGCACGTGGTGTCTGTCCTGAGGCTCGGCCTTTGCCGACTGGATGGCCATCGGCGCTGATCGACATGAGGCGGTCGTCTCTAGCTGGTCATCAGAGGTTGCCATCGGCCAGTTGCTGAGGGTCGGCATTCGGTCGGTCACCAAGGGTCGGTCGGCAGAAGCCGAGAGAGGATCGCCCGCTTGTCGGTCGCCAGGAGTCGGTCGCCGAGTACCGAGTGACGATCATATCTGAGGTCGATCGCTCGGCACCGGGACTTGTCCTGGGACCTTCGGTTGGCCGATTTAGCTCGTCCGCTGGGTTAAGGCCTGGCCGCCTGGTCGCTGATCGGCAGTATTGCCTCGGCCGCTCGGCTGTGACTCGGTCGCCCGATCTCCGAGGCGATCGCCGGTCGGAGAGTGTTAATTCTTGACACAACAGTCATCATAGTCATAATGGATTTACAACACGAAATCCAAAAATATTGTGTTCCTTAGAAATAGCTTAATACGCACTCAGTTTCGCTTGCAAAATTTTACAAACATGAGCATAGCGAATACTCTAACAACATAGAGATTTTATACCGGATACGATCAAAATGATCTATCATATTGAGTGCATAACATGCAAGATTATATGCCTAAGGGGCAAAATCACGACACAAGCATGGTTTAAAACTACCATGCATACGCTCGACCTTCTTATAAGGGTGTATATTTTGGGCTTCCCCAAGGAAACTGTTTTTCAACATTGAAAGATGGTATTTTAGCGTACAATGCATACCAAAAATCGCATCATATGTGAAAAATTTGGCGGAAAAGAGGTTCAAAAATGTGTGTCATAATATCGCTTGCAAATTTAAGTTGGGAACGAAGTTGGTTGGGACAAAAGTTAGCACAATCGCTGGAAATAAAATTCCGCGCAGCTTGATCTTTGTTCACTAAAACAACAGTAACTCCTTTGTTCGGAAGGCTATGGACGAACAGTCAGATGTTTTGGAAAATAAACTTCTGTATCTTTCTATCCATATGTTGTGCACCAAACAAGTCATTAAACTCGGATCACAGTGCATGTTTTAATTGGCTGCTTTAGTATTTCCCAAGTTTAGTGAGAAAACAAGGTTGAGACCATATCCAACAACATAAGTGTTGATGCAAAAACATGGCAATGACAACCACAAGTGCATTTAAACGCAGCAGGTGTTCGATTTTTTATCTCGACTAATGATCCTTTCGGTAACTCCAACTTGGTAGACTTGCAGAGAAAGTAGGAATATCGGTACAACTAAGGCTGTTTAAAAACCACTGATTCCGTTTGAACTTTCAAAGCATAAATAAATACCAAGATAGATGCGCCTAGTCATGATCAAAAGTGTAGACAAAATCCACCAAGGTGCATCAAATCAACCAAGTATACGTCATAATAGCCATGTTATGTGGATGCAATGCGGTGCATCATAATTAAACATTTTGGACCATGAGACATAATGAATATACCATAACCAATTCGTCTTGACCATCCAATAAGATCGATTAAACACAGTCAAATGTATAAGGCACATGCCTTTACAAATACTCAGAGAAGTATTCGGACCAATAGACACATGAACTATAATCGAGGTCAACGAATTCATAAACTTAATGCAATATGCCATTGCTTTACATATTAAAATTCATGAGAATTACTCTTACACTCTTTCATATATCATATTGCAAGGAGACGGTGCATGACTACACCCACATGCAATATTTTATTTTAATACGATGAAAGATGGATTTTTTCAAGTATGGGATTGGGTCAAGACCAACGTGGTGGTCGCTCAATTCAACATGACAAACCCATCACAAATCGATTTTAACCACAACAATCCGTCGCAATTGATGTTTGTCCCATTTGTACGTCACAAATTCGTGACTGATCATGAACAAGTCATAACTTTACCGTTACTGGCAATGTTCGTTTTATTCAATTGTTGGTTTAAAATTGACAAAACGGCGACGTCAAATCGCACCCAAAACATGGTGCATGCAACAACCACAAATATCGACTTTCAACAATTATCCGTGACTCCCCTAGGACCGTCACACGGTTTACTTTGACATACGAGAGTGATACCACCTCTCATAGTCTCATCCACCACAAAGTAGCGTGGGAGATAAAGAACCCAAGTACCCAATTCCCCAAAAAAAAATCCCAAAAGAGAGGAATTAAAAAATGGGAACTTTAATAAAATCTTACGGGTACTTGGTTCTATATTTGCTTTGATCCTTGAACGGGATAATAAATTTGGATTCTTTCCATATGAGCAACTTATTTCCGTGATACTCGGTTCCATATTTACTTTGATCCTTGAACGGGATAATAAATATGGCTTCTCTCCATATTTTGCACATTATCATGAGCAACATATTTTCCTATATTCACGTAAAACATAAACATGGTAAGATTCATAGGTGTACAAATCAATGAACAAATGAATCTTTAAGTAGGAAATGTTGGAGAGTTGAGAAACGCCCAAAAAGGGTTATTGGGCTCGATAATTGGCCGAAAAGGACTCGGGCGCGGTGGTGCAGCAGCTCGGTGTTGGATGAGTCCGGATCTCCAAATTTCCTTATAAAAATCTGCTTCTGTTCGGCAGCAGATTCAGTAAGCAATAGTACTCAGAATCTGATCTCCACCGTTGAATATATAGATGTTTGTGTTGGGATGTTGCTGCAAAATTTCGCACCGATCCGACGGTTAACGAATCGGGAAACATGATTTTGTAACAACTGCGCTGTCCAGAAAATTTACGCGCGGAAATTCTCGTTTCTCGTTTTTTTTTGTTGGACGATCCGACGGTGCTTCGATCAGATCGGGTCATAGATTTAGGCAGCAGTCGGCTGGACGATCCGGTTTGGGCTGATCACGATGGAGTTCGGTTGGATCGGGCGTGGGAGGCGGGTTTGGCATAGCGCGGGCGATCGGGGCTGGAAATCGGTTGGATCGGGTTGGATCAAGTCAGCAACCGGATTAACTCAGTAATTCGGGTCAGCAACCGGGTTTGTCCTTCTAGATCGCGAGTTAGGTTTGGGAGCTCCGGAAACTGGGAACCAAGCTTGCGAACGGGCTGGACGAATGGACCGAGCGGGCTGGAATCTAGGAAATGAGTTGCATAGAGTGAGGCAGACGGGTGTGTCGGGTGACGTGAGTTTGGGTGCTGCGTCGCGTGCAGACGTCTTGTGAAGAAGACAACCGATTTTCCAGTCGCGGTGGCGGTATGGGGAAACGATAGATCGGGATGGTGGCGGCACGGTCTAGTTGGGGAAGACAGCTAGGGTTGCTATGAGCTGGAGTAGTGGCAGTGGGATCTGGTTTGCATATCGGCGGCGATGGCGGCGCTAGGCTGGCTGAAGTCGAAACTAGGTTTCAGGACATTTTTTTTTCAGATTTTCTATTTGTTTTCTGGATTTTCAGAAAAAAAAAACGGGAGAGAAAAAAAACTCTTACTCAGTTGGGGACTACGAGCTGGTAATGTTTTTCAGGAGAAAGTAAAAGACTGTAAATAGAGTCAATCAATTGTATTCATAACACTGATAGAGGGGCCTTTATATAGGCATTACAATGAGATTCCTTCCATACATAGGATTCCTAAATAAGGCAAGATATCTAATAGGATCCTACTACATCTAGAAGGATCTAGAACCTTCCATCTATGTATCTACAATCAGTATTAGGTAAAACGCATTACAGGAATAATAATTCTCGGAACAGTTACATTTATATAAGCAAAATGACAAGAATCGCAATGTTCAACAAGAGCTTTCACCACTCATGCAACAAGAATAACAAAACATTAAGTTTTTAATTATCATAAACCAACCAGTAAAGTAATAATGTTTGAAACATCAAATGTTTAATGCAATTACGTATAAAACATTCTCGAAGTGCATGAATTAAGTATTTTCATGACTGAAAACAATTGAAAATGTTAATATCAAATGAGAGCTGATAATGATTGTTGTGGACCAATTTTCAGCCAGATTGTAACCATTCAGCAAGCTGAGATTTAAAAAAAACATTATCCTACATTGTGCAGTAGGGGAAACCTTATATTGGTCAAAATTATATACATATATCATACATATGTGCAAGGTTAAGATATAGGTGTTTTTCTCTGGCCAAAATCTCTTTTCAACAATTTTCTACAACAGTTAGATTGCATAATTAATCATATGAGTTTTGAACAAAAAAAGTCATTTGCTTTTTTCCATGTCCTTTATCAATTTAATGGCCTCGTCCGCCCTACTATCTCTTCACAAATACTTAGTAAGCGAATTACAAATTTTATCTAGATATATCCTTTTCATTATCATATGCGAAACTTAATTCTAAGCCTTAGTTCTATCTGTTCCACAAAGGACCGAGTATCACGTTGTAAGTGCTCAACTCAGGAGCTGAGGACAACATGTCACAAAACTTACTCATTGCAAACAAGATTGTTATATAGCTCACAATTTAGGTTAAGTAGCCAAAATCATTAAATACAAGGATCTAAATGACAAATCTAGCTTCCGTTTTTACAGAGGGCTTATATCAATGGATCGAATGCACAAATATTCAAAAATAATCCCTTCTCCAGCATATGCTTTAAGAATTCAAACACCACGTCTATTTTCTCATCTGAACATAGTGAACTTATCAAAAGTAAGTCATTCCCACGCTCAGATAGAAACCATATGTCAACATTGCCTTCACCAGATTCTATCCAATACAACTATTTCCCTTATTAATAATGCCCATAGCTAATATTGTATGATACCACCAGTCACCCTTCAGTAGTACCCGACCTAATTTAAAAATATCTTCCAATCAATTTTCGGCACATTCCCCTGGTGGTACTTGGTTGAAGACTTTTCAGCAACAACACATCTAATACCTCATAGCTTTATTAATCCCAACCTCAAGAATTGTTGCTTCTATAAATATGTGTATACAAGAGGCTCACAATTGTCTTACAAATATTTATCCATCTTACTTCATATGCAGAATCTTATCTTCCTAACTCCAAAGCAATTCTTCTCTGTTTACAGTCCTCAAACTATACATAGGGTGCTAGAAAGAGGAAGACCTCAGTATCAAGAAGTGTCAAGTGGTTTCTCCGTACATTTACAATAAGATCTAAGTATAAGCGTATTTAAGTATTTAATACAACTCCACGCCTACATATTAATATTTAAATAATTATTGGTAATAAAGATATACTAACAAGTTCAAAGTTTGTTTAAGTGTTGTACAAAGCTCAACCTGTCCAAGTGAGATGTATCTGCAATTTGACTATTTGAGCTATTTTGTTAAGCTTCTCCTATGATTCTTGTGACTAGAGCAACGAACCTTGCGAAGTCAAATAGTTAAAAAGTAAAGTGAGTAAAACATATTTACATATCAAGATTATTTTTTAATACAGTAACACTAACTTTACATACTAGAATTAAATCAAATCCAAAGTATAAGAACACTCTTTTCTTTATTGTTGTTACAAAGTTATAATGATATTTAATGCCTTTTACCAGCACTGCAATAAGAGGTAGTTTGGGAAGATACAGTATAAAGAAACAACTTATCCCATGTAACCACTGCATCAATATATTATGGCAATTGCCAGATTTTTAGAAACTATAGTAGACAGCATACTGCTGAAATTTCAATCGGTAGAAAAAAGAATTTCCTATGAGTTTGCTATTAATACTGGGCAAGTAAAGATATCCTTACACCCACATAAAGCAAGAGGATGATCTATGTTAAGATGGTAGTAAGGAAGATGAAGATGTTGGCCTAGACAACAAAGACGGCCTTGAAGATAAAGACAACAACTTTAAATAAGAGGATTTCGCGGATAATGAAGGGTTTGAAGCAAAGGATTTGGAAGACGACTACGCCTATGAAGAGGATGAATGTGAGGAAGATGCACTACCCATTCTACAATATGAAGCTGTCAATGTAGAGCCTTGAAATGTAAGGGTAGTCATCAAAGCCAGAAATCTTAACATCAAACATGAGGCTAACGCCCTTTTTTCACAAACTAATCCCGGTAAATCCTCCTCTGAAGGTTGATTGTAAACTATTACACTCAAACAACATCTTCTTCAGTAGCAGCAACAATATGAATCCATGTGCAAGGAAATTGCATTCAGTTTACCTACCTTATTATCTCAACGAACAACTAACTGAAAAAACTGAACAGATCAACTTTTTCATTAGAAAAAGTCCTTATCTTTTTTTTTTTTTCATAATTTTCTCCTGACCATAATTACTCTAATGATCTAAACTCTTCAAAGTCAGACAAAACTTGACAAGAAATTAAATTCATATCATTAAAAGTAACAAATATTCACCATCACTAAACTGCTTGAGCCAAGTACAAAAGACAGTAACCATCTTTAAACAACTTGAACACGTCGATTTTAATTTGTACTCTTACCTCATGCAAATCTAGCTAGTGATAATCACAGGAAAAGGTTGACATTGCAGCTTAGTTATTGAAATCGGATGGATGACGTTGTAAAGAACTCAGTAGCTAGTAGGCCTAAATATTAATATACAGCTTACGACTTTACTTTGAGCAAATAATTTCTAAGATTACAGATAGGAAACAACTTAAGTTAAAGATAAAGAATGAAGAAAGGTAAATTTGGTTACCATCCAATTTCACGCCATCTAAGTTGGATGTATCTGTGATTCGAGCTAATTCTCTTTGTAATTCCCGCATCTTGTCCAGAACTCCAACCTTGCCAAGTCAGATAAATAGAAATTAATCAGACATACATGTGCACATCAACACCATAATCTAATAATCTGCGATTTAAACACTGAAATCGAATCATATCTGAAGCACAAGAACACTCTTTCTTTGATCCATACAAAGTTGTAAGAAATAGAAGAAGCCATTTAAGAGTGCTACAATGGGAGGCATCATGATGTAAAAAGAAAGTATAGCGGATATAATTGTGACACCCCCGATATATTTAGGAATATTACAGCGCCGTAAATAATTTACGTAAGAATTTACAAGGCTGAGGAAATGAAATGACAATAACAAATACCATCAAACAACGGCAGCGGAAATAAAATACAACACAAGTCTGAAACAATACTGAAAAGACAAACATCAAACGGTGAACATTAATACATGACCAAATCTAACATCACAAACGACAACGTACTCGAGTACTTTATTAAAACAACACAACATACGACAAATTAATCCGGCCGTAACATCACTCTGCACCCTCATCGTCATGCAGCTCTAGTGGTTGTTTTCCCGCTCTCCTGGATCCTGAACATAAAACAAATGTTCATCCCCGAAGGGATTAGCACAACGATGCTAGTACAAGTACAATAATTATATAACAATGATTTATTCAACAATCCCTGAATAATAACGTCAATAATATCAACAATAATCACGACAAGTTTCTCCAACGAGAAACAGTAACAATTTACAACATATCATATCAATCTCAACATACTCGTGGTATTCCAACGATCCAGCGCACACAGCTATAAATTCCCATGATGATCCCATCGGACCAACACATGGTGGAAATACATGTCCAACGATCCAGCGCACACAGCTACATATTCCCACGATCATCCTGTCGGACCAACGCATGGTGGACAAACAATCACAACACATATGCACAATACAACAACAACATAACCGACATCAACACGAATAAATATAATTAAGGTACTTGCATTTGAAAGATGGAAAGGAATAAACACTTCACGACTTCAACAAACTCGAAGGTTGTTCCTTCGATCAACCGTTCGCAAACCTCGAACCTTAAACAATAGGAAAATAGAGACAAATCAACTAACATAATAAAACTAACGGATACACAACTAATACACGAGCATTGATCGTTCACAACTATGGTCAAGCACACTATCTTATGAATGGATGGTTGCACGATCAAATCATCGGACGAACACTAGTTGGATTGTACAAAATCATGCTACGTGGATGATAATGATATCGACTTCTACGATAACAAGGGTAGGCATATCATCAAACTTCCTACTCCAACTCCACTAACAACTTCCAAAGTAGTCCGGCTAAACAACGATTAATAAAAAGAGTATGATCATACGAATACTAATAAATTCTAGAGGGGAGATGAAACAATCGTGTTCTAGGTCACTTCGATTATCCTGAACATAATCAATCCATTCTAACCAAGAATATAATGAAGTTTATCAATTCAAATACCTCTTATGAAATACGAAATAATCTTGGTGAAAACTCCTACTATTCATCTTCTTGAACACTTCGATTCTGGGTGATGATATTAACTTGACATTGGTATACAACTCCACTAAAACATACCACAATCTCAGAAACTACGTCCTTGGGTTCAACATACCAAGGTTCGATCACAATTCTCTTAACAACGAAGAACAATCCAAGTATAACCAAACTAATCTTCCCAAAACATATTTTCAATTACTACGACATCCTTGAAACGTAATAATCTCAGTAACATACTCAAGAAACTGAATTCCAGGTTGGGTTTAGTGTCAACATACCTTTCACGAAGAATAATGAAGAAAACGATCGGTAGAACTCGACACCGTAGGCTTGAACACCAATCCGAGATGTCTACGATCTTCTAAACCAGGTAGAGAGGCTATATAAGGATTATATGTGGGGGAGAAATCTCTCTTTACTTTGCAAAAATCAGCCAAAGGATGAAAGGAAACGAGTTTAAATGAAATGGGGTGCTGCCATATTTAAAAAAACTCAGAACTTTATGTACGTTAACCTCATAGAATTACGTACGTTATCGTCTTAACGTACGCTATCTGAAATCTTTAGCATGCGTTAACGTCCGACAGTAGCTACTGCCTCATTTCTGACCACCTTAACGTACGTTAACCATTACCTTTTATGTACGTAATAAGCTCTGTTTAGCGTATGCTATCTTAGTCCTTTAGCGTATGTTCTACCTTGTTGATTTGCTTTATCGAAAAGCTGCCCAGATCATGCGCAATCTTATCCTATCTCATCCCAAGCTGGCCCATACACCGACCAATCTGATCTTTTTCACTGTCTGTTACGTACGCTATGCTTCGTCCATAGCGTACGCTATACTCAGCTCATAATGTATGTTAAGCTCATCTGCTAGCATACGTTATGATGTAGCTGCATGCATGAATTTGCAAATTCTTCCTAATATGATCATGACTGTTTGGATTAAGAATACGGGAAAAATCACACTTCGATTATAGATACCACAAAGTCGAATATTATAAGGTTCAAATACATATGAAAATACTCAATAATTATCCGGATATTACAATAATCTTGGCAATGATGAGAATTATCTTGACAAAAGCTACAAGCATCAGAACAGATAGAGACATTGCGAGATAGCTGAGAAAAGGTGACAGGAGCAGTAAATATGTGATTAGTTCAGAAATGTCTGCATTGACAAATATAAGATGATTGGGTGCGGGTAGTGCAATCGCACTTTGTACAAGTTAAAGATGCCAATGTTGAAGGTGCTCTGGAGGTATAGGAGGATGAAACTGGTGCTGCCAAGGCAGAGGCACCTTGTAGCCTTTTCGGGGTAGTCAAAAAATCAAGGAATCCAAATAACAACAATGAAGCTAGCAGTTTAAACACTTTCCTTTTAATTTCAACCATCTTGTTCGAAACAGCGATGACTGAATGGTGGTTATTAACGATTACAGGATTTCCGAAACAAGGGGGAGGACAATTAGTAAAAATATTATTGTTACTAAACATGAGATTGTCTAATTTGTGAGGATGAGCAGGGAGTACTGGTGCATATTTCACACCGGAAGATGATAACAACATATTGTTATTATTGTTGTAATTATTATTCCGGCAAAAACATACTCTTGCTGACGGAAAATAGAGTGATTTTGCTGATAAGTTGACAAGCTCTCGCCGGAGCATAAAATCTGATGATCCCGTAAGCATCCCTGCAACCACCATCAACGCATTAGGGCTCTTACCGTCATTTTTCTAGGGTTTTTATATCCTTCTGTTCTGACCCGGGGTGAAACGGAACTACAAGTCTATAATGTATAAATTGGGTAGACTCAGCTACGGCTTATAAGGATAATTATGATTTATAAGTGAAATTTTATTTATGTTAAATTATTTGTATAAAAAATAGAATATTTTATAAATAATTTATAGGTTAAAGTTGGAAAGTTAAAAATATTAATTTATTTGTTCCGGGAAATATTATTCCCGTAATGTGTCTTACCTAATACTGGTTATAGATACATAGATGGAAGGTTCTAGATCCTTCTAGAGGTAGTAGGATCCTATTAGATGTCTTACCTTATCTAGGAATCCTACGTATGGAAGGACTCTCATTGTAATGCCTATATAAAGGCCCCTCTATCAGTGTTATGAATGCAATTAATTGACTCTATTTACAGTCTTTTTACTTTCTCCTGAAATACGTTATCAGCACGTAGCCCCCAACTGAGCAAGAAAAAAAATGCCCGAAATTCAGAAAATTCCGAAAAGAAAAAAACGAAAAAATTGAATTTTTCGGCCGAAACCCTAACCTCCGGCCGCCGCCGCCAGAGCTAGAAGTTGCAAATCCCTCCAAACGCAACCCCAGGTCTGTAACCTGTTGCCTTCACCTTCTTCAACAAGAAGCCCCTGGACACCACCGTCGCCCTACACCTCTGACACCGCGACGCCGCTGCTCAGTGACTGCGCAACCCAAGTCATCGGCCATATCCACAGCTCCGGCTGTGTCTCTTCGACCCGTGTTGCTGTTCAGATTCAGCCAGCCCGACTAGCACCTCCGTGAACCACCAGTTCCCTTAGGCCCGTGTTTTTTATATCGGCCCGCTGCTTCGATCCCGGCTTATCGTCGAGCCCGTTCGCAAGTCCAGATTTCAAAACGCCCGTGCCCAACCCGCTTCTGGCCGACCCGACCCGCTGCTGCCTCAGTCTGGCCCGGTTCTAGTGCAATCCCGGCCCAGTTGCAGCCTGCCGACCCGACAGCCAACAAATCAGATTTTTTTTTTACCCTTTCACCCGTGTAGCAATAACTACAAATTTAACGGTGAAGATCTGATTCGGAGCAGTATATCTCGATGAAACTATACGCGAACAGAAGCAAATTTTTACACAAAAAAAAAACCGAGAGACGATAATTTCCGCGCGTAAATTTTCTGCACAGCGCAGTCGTACTAAAAACATGTTTCTCGATTCATTAACCGTCGGATCGGTATGAAATTTTGACAGCAACTTCCCAACACAAATATATGTATATTCAACGGTGGAGATCAGATTCCATATAGTATTACATACTGAATCTCCTGCCGAACAGAAGCAGATTTTTATAAGAAAATTTGGAGATCCGACCTCATCCAATGCCGAGCTGCTGCATCGCCGCGCTCGAGTCCTTTTTCGGCCGAATTATCGAGCCCAGTAGCCCTATCCGGGCGTTTCTCAACTCTCCATCTTTTCCTAATTAATGATTCATTTATTCATTGATTTGTACACTTATGAATCTTACTATGTTTATGTTTTACGTGCATATAGGAAAATACATTGCTCATGATGATGTGCATGCTATGGAGAAAAGCCATATTTGTTATCCCGTTCAAGGATCAAAGTAAATATGGAACCGGGTATCACGAAAATATATTGCTCATATGGAGAGAAGCTCCCGTTCAAGGACCAAAGCAAATATGGAACCAAGTACCCGTAAGACTATTAAAGTTCCCGTTTTTCAATTCCTCTCTTTTGGGAAATTTTTTTTTTGGGAATTGGGTATTTGGGTTCTTTATCTCCCACGCTACTTTGCGGTGGATAAGACTATGAGAGGTGGTATCACTCTCGTATGTCGAAGTAAACTGTGTGACGGTTCTGGGGGAGTCACGGATAATTATTAAAAGTCGATATTTTTGGTTGTTGCATACACCACGTTTTGGGTGCGATTTGACGTCGCCGTTTTGTCGATTTTAAACCAATAATTGAAAAAAAAAATGAACATTGTCGGTAACGGTAAAGTTATGATTCGTTCATGATTAGTCACGTATTTGTGACGTACAAATGGGACAAACATCGATTGCGACGGATATGTCGTGGTTAAAATCGATTTGTGACAGATTTGTCACGATGAATTGAGCGACCACCACGTTGGTCTTGACCCAATCCCATACTTGGAAAACTCCATCTTTCATCTTATTAAAATAAAATATTGCATGTGGGTGTAGTCATGCACCGTCTCCTTGCAATATGATATATGAAAGAATGTAAGAGTAATTCTCTTGAATTTTAAGATGTAAAGCAATGGCATATTGCGGTTACATGAATTCGTTGACCTCGATTATAGTTCGTGTGACTATAGGTCCGAATAATTTTCCAAGTATTTGTAAAGGCATGTGCCTTATACATTTAACTATGTTTAGTCGATCTTATTGGATGGTCAAGACGAGTTGGTTATGGTATATTCATTTATGTCTCATGGTTCAAAATGCATAATATTGATGCACCACGTTGCATCCATATAACATGGCTATTATGACGTATACTTGCAAATTGAGAATTAAAATACTTGGTTGATTTGATGTACTTTGGTGGATTTTGTCTACACTTTGATCATGACTAGGCGCATCCTCCTTGGTATTTGTTTATGCTTTGAAAGTTCAAACGGAATAAGTGGTTTTTAAACAGCCTTAGCTGTACCGACATTCCTACTTTCTCTGCAAGTCTACCAAGTTGGAGTTACGGAAAGGATCATTAGTCGAGATAAGAAATCGAACACCCTGCTGCGTTTAAACGTGCCTATGGCTGGCATCGCCATGTTTTTGTATCAACACTTATGCCATTTGATATGGCCTCAACCTTGTTTTCCCACTAAACTTGGGAAATACTAAATATCCAATTAAAACATGCACTGTGATCTGAGTTTAATGATCCCTGTGGTGCATAATATATGGATAGAAAGATACGGAAGTCTAGTTTCCAGAACATCTGACCGTTCGTCCATAGCCTTCCTAACAAGGGAGTTATCGCTGTTTTAGTGAACAAAGGTCAAGCTGCGCGGAATTTTATTTCCAGCGATTGTGCTAAATTTTGTCCCAACCAACTTGGTTCCCATCTTGAATTTGCAAGTGGTCTTATGACACATATTTTTCAACCTATTTTTGGCCAAATTTGCCATAGATGATGCAGTTTTTGGTATGCATTGTACGCTAAAATATCATCTTTTAAATGTTGAAAAACAGTTTCCTTGGGGAAGCCCAAAATACGCACCCTTATAAGAAGGTCGAGCGTGTGCATGGTAGTGTTACACCATGCTTGTGTCGTAATTTTGCCCCTTAGGCATATAACCTTCTCATGTTATGCACTCAATATGATAGAACATTTTGATCGTACTTGGTATAAAATCTCTATGTTGTTAGAGTGTTCGCTATGCTCATATTTATAAAATTTTGCAAGCGAAATTGAGTGCGTATTAAGCTATTTCCAAGGAACACAATATTTTTCGATTTCGGTTTATAAATCCATTGTGACTATGATGACTATGTCATCACAATCAATGAGTGTAATAATGCTCAAGTTGTTGAATGCGGAATGGCATTTTCTAGTCACATATGTTCCGTAACAATTGAACCATATTATGACTCGATATGCCAAAATGTATCACTCATAGCATCTCATTGTGATTTGTGAGAATAAGATCTTATGCATTACTTGTATTGGATATGTGATAAGAAAAATATTCATTAGTCAATATGGTCCGGCTTGCATCGGTTTTTGTAACCAGAAGATGTATTGGGACATTGACATATTTAGGCTTTAATAGTCCGGAGTTTGGACAGTTTGATGCTCCATATACTACGGTATTGTCATGGATATTATTTTCTTTGAACAAATAAACTAGTTGGATCAAAGACACCAAACTACGTTGGTGGAGTCATGAGAAGGGCTCATGACCGATGATGATATTTATGTCATCCGCGTCTTGCTTTCATAAGCATGTGTGACGCCAAAGACCCCCCCAATGATCCTTCTTCACCATGTTCATTGATTTAAGCCTATTCTTTGGCACGATTAGGATATGACACCCTCCTATGCTCAAGAGAATAATGTAGCGACTCGCATAAGCATGGTGCCGAGTCCTCCCTTTTTACCGAGTCCTTATACATACATAATCATAAGTATTAGCCTGGGTGGCTTATGATGCTACGATGGTGTTCACAAATGGTCGTACTCAAGTGATAACATTTATGTGTTATGTTGTTCCTTTCACATTGATTGATAAGTTGATGAAACGTGAGTTATGGTTGTCAAACTTGCGGACCAGTCATTGTAAAGGTCGGTTCACCCACTTTTAGACTAAGTCTTCAAGTGAAATTTTGACAACTACTTCCTAACATCCAAGACTACCTTCTCACAAATTTTGATGCCATTTAGAGACTTGGAAGGAGGTGAACCACTTAAATGAAGTTTTCACATACCACCAGCCATCCCAACGACCAATTCGACGTCATTTCGACTGATTTTTGACCACAAGGTTGATGGTTTTGGAATCCTAAACACCCATTTATACATGCTCACCAAATTTTGAGGTGTTTGAGGCTGGTGAAGGGAGTGAACTCTTCAAGAAAGCACTAGAGGTTCGATAAAACCAACGGCCTATCACCGGTTCAATCGTTTCTTTATGTTCGATCCCGGTGGTGCATGGTGGCGGTTTTGTTAGATTCTCAAGACCAGTAGCTACGGTTATGTAGCATAGGTCAACATGTCATATTCACCTATACCTATCATCATTCAAATGCTTAGTTACGAGTGTAACAGTATGCATTTTGTTAACTAGATTGTGTTAACACTGAAAAACCTTTATCGTCCACATGTTCATGTGCCAAAGTGCGTCATCACAACGCATTATGACGGGTTATAAATAATGAATATGACATGAGCTTTCACTCATAGTCCGCTTAAAATATACCTTGGCAGATGATCTCGTAAGTCACTTTGATGAGCCAGTATTCCCGTCATTAGGGGGAGATGCAAACGATCATGTTCGAGTAGAACGACTTGGAATTGTCGTAGTTTGTCCCTACTGTAACACCCCCAATCCACTCAGGGATATTACACGCCGTAGACCCTCTCCTCGAGGATCTACCAGGCTGATAACTAAAATCAAACATCTAAACATCGCCTTTAAGGCTAAAATGACTCAGTAGACCGACTTGGTCTTTCAATAATAACATACAATTCATTCCCAAACACATACCCACGCAGGGGTCAAAATAAAATAAACTCCCGTACAACGGGGAAAAGATACCGCAGCGGAAAAGAAAATACAACTGGACCAATACGACATCAACGGAACCTCGTGTGATTAGTATCGTTCATCTTTCATCATCCTTCGTGCCGACCCTGTGCTATGCTCCAAAACCTGAATGCAAAAATAGACATCCACCCCCCGAATACTCGGGGGTTAGCAAAACTCCACTGTTTTGCTAGTGCAAGTACAAGTGCAAAAATACGGGCCATACAATACAAGTTCCAAGAACAATAATAATCAGGAATCCTCAAAGATCCAAACGTAAAGAAAAGTACTTCCCGAGGCAAGAGTTTGGGTAAACATTTCCAAAACCGAAAGATCGCAAATAAGGGAAACAATTTACAAAACAGTTTAAAATGCCATTGAGAGTTTTAATAGAAAACAATTTAGGATTATAAAATCCTTCTCTTTCCAAAAGATCGATAGGGTCACAGCCCAAACGTTTGTTTTCGCAAATAGGAAATCACCAACAATTTACAGGGTCAAAGCCCAACATCACGTGTCCTCAACGGACGTAAAATCAACGAAACATAATCACGCACGCGCATCGCCTAGACCGGGACGATACCACCGACATCCCACTCGAGGCCTCGAAGGACCCTCCCGAGCTGGCTAGCGAAACAAATCACATACATCTCACGGTTGGATCAATCGCTTGTTGCATCCTCGCCACATGATCGCATGCCATGTGCCACCGTAGATTATCTCGTGCTCTCACGGTTGGATCAATCACTTGTTGCATCCTGACCACATGATCACGTGCCATGTGTCACCGTAGACCTTCAACCATATCCACACATTCACACAAATAACATATTACATCAAGGATATTCAAACAATTCGCAAGAGGCATCAGACACTTAGCAAAACACCACGTCAAACCACAACGCACCGAAATGAAATAATATGCGCCCACACGCAATACCAAGTGCAACATCAACACCAAACATATCCATAGAGTTCACATAGTCATTCTCAAACCACACCATTTACAAAACACACGCGTTTTGAAAGCAAGCCTTTAACAAGGCTAAACCGAATCTTTTGAAAGTTCGAAACACACGATCAAATAAACACATAGAGACGGTTACTAATTATCATATCCACAAAACAAGAATTGTATGGACAAGGTACTTGCCTCGATACCACGAGCACGGAACCACGAACGGATACGGCTCAACCGGGAAGCTTCGGAACGCCCGATGCTAACGAAAAGGAATACGACAACGAACGGAACGGAAGAATCAAGCACGACCGTGAGGAACCGAAAATGAACCTAACGATTCGAATAGCACAATCACAACCATTTCTAAACGATTATGGAAATGGAATACACCCAGAACCCCGCCTACGATTCATGTATATTCATACCGAAAACAACAACGAGGGCGGACCACAACCAAACCCTCTCGATTCCGTAAAAATCCACAAAATATCCATGAATCCGTAGGAAAACTAAAGATACTAACAAGATTAATCATATTCATCAAGAATTCATCAACAAAACGGAAAGAATCGGACAAAACCCCAAAATCCCCAATTATCCAAAAGGTAGGGTTAAAGGAATTCTTACCTCTTGATGAATCAAGCATTCAAATCCAAAAACCACGGGTTAGATCCGCAATCCGAGCCACCCGATCGAAAAGGGATGAAGAAATCTACACAAGTAAGTGATAGATGGAGGAACTCTCTCCCTCTCTATGACTCTCTCTCGCGACGCCGTGCAAAATGGGGAAGGAAAATGAGCAGTTCGCTCAAAACAACACATTTGTAGGAGTAGCATGAGAACTATCGGCGGCCTATCGGCCGATAGGCTGACCGATAGCCATACGGAATGCCGACAGTAGGGTCTATCGACCCCCCTTATCGGCCGAAAGGCTACTGGAAGTTCGAAGGTGAAGAAATTTACATATCGGCCGGCCTATCGGCCGATAGGCCCAACCGATACCCATACAGAATGCCGGCAGTAGATCCTATCAAGCCCCCCTATCGGCCGAAAGGCTCCTGGAGGTGATCGGCCAAAAACTGAAACGACCATAACTCTCTCGTCCGGACTCCGATTGACTCACCGTTTGAACCATTGGAAAGCTAACTCGATGTTCTATAATATTGCAAAGATTTATAATTTTTGGAGTCACCAAAAATTAATGGTGATCTAACAAAGTCGAACTCATACTTAGAAAAGTCGTTTAGTAATCCTGAATTCAACAAAACGACACCGAAACCCGAGCACGAATACGAACCAAGATACGGTTACGAAGTACTCACAAAGACGAATCTAAGAGCTAGTAGAACACACGATTCCGACCACCCGAAGGCTCGAAATTCGACAACGGAAGGTAATTACCCCAAACTTTGGGAAATTACGAAAATGGCCCAAGCCCGAAAATCACCATACGACAACGAATAATCAAACCGAAGCTCACAACACGTATAACAACGTTAAATGAACTTACGAAAAACCCCAAACGACAATTTCAAACGAGATTCGCAAGAACCGAACTCAAGCGCGGAAAAGTCGCTAAAAGCACGGAACTCAACGAAACGACAAAACGAACTCGGATGTCAAAAGTGTAGAATTAATCATTCTCGAGAATGACGAAGCGGACATGAGCGAGTCGTCAAAACAGACTTCCGCGAAAGAAAAGAAATTCGGAAATCGAAATTGCGGATATTACATTCTACCCTCCTTAAAGAAGTTTCGTCCGAAACTTAAAACAAGTAGGAGAAGAAATATTCCGCCAGAAAACTCAACGATATACACAAGAATGCGTAACTAACGCCCAACGGCGAAATGTTACAAACAACGCAAAGGAGTATACGGCGTGAAAACACGCTCCACGGCGACCAACACAACGTCGCCGTTAGGGATATAATAAAAACCAACAAGTGACAACGTCATCAAACGGATAATATAGCCAAGTCAATTATCCGACAATCACAAAACACAACGACGAAAATCAATATGATTGACCAACCCAACGGTACATCAATCAAAACGCGAGTCAACCGAACAAACACGAAATCCCACCGCATAAAGTGGAAGATCAGCGAAACTAATTTCCCGGCGAAGGGAATTACGAAGGAGCCTGAATGTTCGCCAATCACGGAACGAGGTCAATATAAACCGAACAATCAAACGATCAAACCACAACGATCGAGACAACAAAGATCGAAGAATCATGTTCGAATCACAAAGAACAATAAGGTTCAAACAACAACTCCCAGGATGATCTGGTGAGAACTACAAGACATGCATTGCCGAAGATCCGCAGGAAAGGGAATAGCGATTGAAAAGTCACAACGACAACGAGTTATCCCGAAATAACACCACACTCGTTCGATCAACAAAAGCAAGGAGCAGGACAAGCTCATAAATGTCAACGAACATAAATGAGTCGACAGAGTCGAAAACACAAGAGTTCCAAAGCCGATCCACTTCGAATAAAAGAACTAGTAGAACCCGATGATGTCACTCCCAAACAAGGTTCAGAAGAATCGAACTGAACCCGAAAAAGTAACATCGATAACCAGATCGACCCACAACAAGATCACAGCTCGTTCGGACGATGAAACCGAAATATAGAACAAGTTCATAAAGTACCAACGATCACGAGCGAATCGACAGACTGGAGAAAGAGAAAATACAGAAGTCTAAAAACAACACGGGTACTACATTCGACCTCTTATAAAGGAAGGTGACGACACAACAAGCAACCGACTGAAACATCCTTCAAAGGCCTCTCAAAGCCGATTCTGATATCTGTGCTGAAGCGCGAACTCCGAAAGTCTCGGTAGCCAATTCACAACCGAATTCGGTGTCCTCGAGTCCACACTTGAAATGTGTCATCGGCAGAAAGACAATTTACACGTGCATGCCCCGGCACATCACGATTGAAACGTCTCGGCTCGGCATACCGAAAATATAAATGCTCGATACAATGGATCAAAACACCGCAAAACAACATACCGGAGATGCCAACTCAGCATAACATATCAGCGCATACAAAAATCACAACAACAACGGTATCATTCGAAGATTACAACATCCCGAACGACAGCCATCACACAATCACAAACATCATGAAACAATCACCCATGTGTATAACGCATAAAAATCCAGGCTTTAACAACCCACACTAGTGCGACAATACGCAAATCGCCACGAGGCGATAAACAGTAAACACCAGTTCACACCTCTCACAGAGGGCCAACAAAACATATGCGTGGCGAACGACTCGACACTCACGCCACCAATTCAATCACAATTCGGGGTTGACACCGTAACGAAAGTTCGAAAACCATACACGCATTTCCGGTCCGCAAACAGGAATGATAGGTTTTTAAAAACGAGAACCACCTTTTGAAAACAGTTTGGAAACAACAGTTGATCTTGAGTATCATTTTACAAAAAGTAGTGCAAACACCATTATCGAGACTTTGAAAATCATCTTGCGTTTGGACAAAAATGAGGACACCTTTCCTTTAGTGAAAAACTTTCAAAAATATTCGACCCTTGGGTCTAAGCAACTGCATTTGAAAATATCTCAAAAAAAATATTTTTGGTCCTCAACCGGAAAATTTTTGAAATGAATTGCGGCATTAGAAAACACCTTGAAAACACCGCAAGAAAATAATTCGTTTTAAAAGTACGTCTAGAATTTTAATTTTCTAAGATACTCAAGGTTTTCAAAAATAATTCAATGGGTTAGAATGCCCAAAAAGGTCAATGACGGTAGTACTTATCAAAACTCACAAAATCATTTGAAAACACCCAACTACCGTCAAAACGGTCAAGGTCAACAACTCGGTTAAAGGAATCGATTTTTGAAATAAAATTCAGTCGGTAAGATACCGCAAGCTATTACAAAGGAACTCACGCAGCGAAAAAAAAAAAAAAGAAAAGAAATAGAGTCCAACATGCACAATCCAGCAACTACTCCTCACAAGAAAGAAATATGAGAGTCAAATAGTCACGTATCAAGAAATCAAAATCCATAAGAGGATTCCGTCACTTAGCAAATTAATCATAAAAATAGCTCGTGTCACACGAGGCACAACACAAAGAAGGGAGACTTACGACCAGTGCACGAAGATGATGATCGCCCCACGATACTAATCACGACCAACAAACTCAGACGACGCGTCGCGACACGACTCAGTCAGATAAAATCCGACGAGACAAAAACTCGATAGACACCACTGACCCGACAGCCTAGGTTTCCACAACCTAAGCTCCGATACCATTTATGTAACACCCCCAATCCACTCAGGGATATTACACGCCGTAGACCCTCTCCTCGAGGATCTACCAGGCTGATAACTAAAATCAAACATCTAAACATCGCCTTTAAGGCTAAAATGACTCAGTAGACCGACTTGGTCTTTCAATAATAACATACAATTCATTCCCAAACACATACCTACGCAGGGGTCAAAATAAAATAAACTCCCGTACAACGGGGAAAAGATACCGCGGAAAAGAAAATACAAGCTGGACCAATACGACATCAACGGAACCTCGTGTGATTAGTATCGTTCATCTTTCATCATCCTTCGTGCCGACCTGTGCTATGCTCCAAAACAGAATGCAAAATAGACATCCACCCCGAATACTCGGGTTAGCAAACTCCTTTGTTTTGCTAGTGCAAGTACAAGTGCAAAAATACGAGCCATACAAAACAAGTTCCAATAACAATAATAATCACGAATCCTCAAAGATCCAAACGTAAAGAAAAGTACTTCCCGAGGCAAGAGTTTGGGTAAACATTTCCAAAACCGAAAGATCGCAAATAAGGGAAACAATTTAAAAATCAGTTTAAAATGCCATTGAGTGTTTTAATAGAAATCAATTTAGTATTATAATATCATTCTCTTTCAAAAGATCGATAGGGTCACACCAAACGTTTGTTTTCGCAAATAGGAAATCACCAACAATTTACGGTGGTCAAAGCCCAACATCACGTGTCCTCAACGGACGTAAAATCAACGAAACATAATCACGCACGCGCATCGCCTAGACCGGACGATACCACCGACATCCCACTCGAGGCCTCGAAGGACCCTCCCGAGCTGGCTAGCGAAACAAATCACATACATCTCACGGTTGGATCAATCGCTTGTTGCATCCTGGCCACATGATCGCATGCCATGTGCCACCGTAGATTATTTCAGGCTCTCACGGTTGGATCAATCACTTGTTGCATCCTGACCACATGATCACGTGCCATGTGTCACCGTAGACCTTCAACCATATCCACACATTCACACAAATAACGTATTACATCAAGGATATTCAAACAATTCGCAAGAGGCATCAGACACTTAGCAAAACACCACGTCAAACCACAACGCACCGAAATGAAATAATATGCGCCCACACGCAATACCAAGTGCAACATCAACACCAAACATATCCATAGAGTTCACATAGTCATTCTCAAACCACACCATTTACAAAACACACGCGTTTTGAAATCAAGCCTTTAACAAGGCTAAACCGAATCTTTTGAAAGTTCGAAACACACGATCAAATAAACACATAGAGACGGTTACTAATTATCATATCCACAAAACAAGAATTGTATGGACAAGGTACTTGCCTCGATACCACGAGCACGGAACCACGAACGGATACGGCTCAACCGGGAAGCTTCGGAACGCCCGATGCTAACGAAAAGGAATACGACAACGAACGGAACGGAAGAATCAAGCACGACCGTGAGGAACCGACGAAAATGAACCTAACGATTCGAATAGCACAATCACAACCATTTCTAAACGATTATGGAAATGGAATACACCCAGAACCCCGCCTACGATTCATGTATATTCATACCGAAAACAACAACGAGGGCGGACCACAACCAAACCCTCTCGATTCCGTAAAAATCCACAAAATATCCATGAATCCGTAGGAAAACTAAAGATACTAACAAGATTAATCATATTCATCAAGAATTCATCAACAAAACGGAAAGAATCGGACAAAACCCCAAAATCCCCAATTATCCAAAAGGTAGGGTTAAAGGAATTCTTACCTCTTGATGAATCAAGCATTCAAATCCAAAAACCACGGGTTAGATCCGCAATCCGAGCCACCCGATCGAAAAGGGATGAAGAAATCTACACAAGTAAGTGATAGATGGAGGAACTCTCTCCCTCTCTATGACTCTCTCTCGCGACGCCGTGCAAAATGGGGAAGGAAAATGAGCAGTTCGCTCAAAACAACACATTTATAGGGTAACGCAGCAGAACCTATCGGCCGGCCTATCGGCCGATAGGCCCAGCCGATAGCCATACGGAATGCCGACAGTAGGGTCTATCGACCCCCTTTATCGGCCGAAAGGCTACTGGAAGTTCGAAGGTGAAGAAATTTACATATCGGCCGGCCTATCGGCCGATAGGCCCAACCGATACCCATACAGAATGCCGGCAGTAGATCCTATCGAGCCCCCCTATCGGCCGAAAGGCTCCTGGAGGTGATCGGCCAAAAACTGAAACGACCATAACTCTCTCGTCCGGACTCCGATTGACTCACCGTTTGAACCATTGGAAAGCTAACTCGATGTTCTATAATATTGCAAAGATTTATAATTTTTGGAGTCACCAAAAATTAATGGTGATCTAACAAAGTCGAACTCATACTTAGAAAAGTCGTTTAGTAATCCTGAATTAAACAAAACGACACCGAAACCCGAGCCTGAATACGAACCGAAGATACGGTTACGAAGTACTCACAAAGACGAATCTAAGAGCTAGTAGAACACACGATTCCGACCACCCGAAGGCTCGAAATTCGACAACGGAAGGTAATTACCCCAAACTTTGGGAAATTACGAAAATGGCCCAACTGCCCGAAAATCACCATACGACAACGAATAATCAAACCGAAGCTCACAACACGTATAACAACGTTAAATGAACTTACGAAAAACCCCAAACGACAATTTCAAACGAGATTCGCAAGAACCGAACTCAAGCGCGGAAAAGTCGCTAAAAAGCACGGAACTCAACGAAACGACACCGAAACGAACTCGGATGTCAAAAAGTGTAGAATTAATCATTCTCAGAATGACGAAACGGACATGAGCGAGTCGTCAAAACAGACTTCCGCCGAAAGAAAAGAAATTACCGGAAATCGAAAATTGCGGATATTACACCTACTGTGCCTCACCAAGTTCTCTAAAGTGAATAGATTGCTGCAAACATGTCTGCAAGGATTGTGTCCGGTTATGGACGTTCGTCACCTATTAATGGTGATATGGTAACACCACAAATTGTGGTAGATGGTGTTACTAGGCCGTGGATCTCATAGAGTATTGGGATGCCACTTGGTTCGATAAATACTCTCGCTAAGAATGTATGCGAGCTTGGTACATGAAACTTGATCATATGATCAAATGAACTCATCCGTCTCATGTGATTCTGGATTATAGTCATCATTCGGGGACGCCTCAATGAATGCCAATCCATAAAGAGTACTCTATGAATAAAGCCGGTACATGAGGATGTGGAATGTGAGTTTAATCGAACCATACTTCGTTGAAAATCTACAACGTTGTAGCCTTGGCCTAAAATGGTAACATATGCGACTCCAGTATAAACAAAGTGATAGCCCTTTGTTGAAGTGGTACCGACACTCCAAAGATAAGATCTATCCGTATACTTTGTTAAAGCGAGTGAGAGAATGAGTTAAACTCACCTCATGGCGCGAGGTTTCTCATGAACGCACTGGAATCGACTACGATGACACGAAACTTAGTCGTGATATCGTAATGGATGTTATAGCATCCATTATCTTTTCAGTTAGATAGTTTCCCAAAAACTGACACGCAGCTTGTGGTTAAATCTTATCTTAGTGGGGAACTAAGTTAAGTGATGAAAGGATCTCGTGGGGGATCAGACTCAAATTAAGTGGCTCATGTCCACGGATCGCATCGACAAGTGATTGTCCGGAACGCATACTAAGTATATACTTGATTTGGAAGAGATATGAAGCTTTTGCATGTAAAACTAAGGGTTTATAGTGATGTACTCTTGTGAGACTAAGAAATTCTGCTAAATCCAAAGTTAATAATGAAAGGATCTTGGGGACACTTGATGATGCGTATTTATCAATCGGTTTAAGGCAACATAAGGAACGGTTTCCCTAACAGACGATAAAGTAATGCCTATATGATTCCCAATGATTAGTCGAAGTCATAATTAAGACTTGGCTCACTTAAGTGATGATGCACTGTTAAGAGAAAAGTACGGTATTATGTACTCATGTTTGACTCGATGTACTCATTCGTAATAATCTGGTAAAGCCACTGTGATTATGGCCTAGGATGCGCTCACGCATTGTCTGTGTTTGACAAGAAGCTTGAAGCTCGCTCTATCTCGATAATAAGGACACTTGAAAACTAATACCCGAATCTGCCCAGAATGTGTTGGTCTATCTCATATGACATACAGGGCAGCTCACTTGCTGGAAAATGGTGAAATTGGTACCATTGGAAAGGTTTGTGTCTACTTTCCAAGGAAACCAACCATTTAATAATATCCATCATGATTGAGTGACATATGACTATTGTTGCAAAGTAGGACAAGATATGTCCGGTAATTTGCTGAGTCAACTTCGATAGAGCTTTGTGGTCTGCTCAGGTCGATCTAGGTTACGTACTATATGTGAATGAAACGCTATGAGTGTCTAGTTTTCATAAGTTCTTACAGTTTCGTTGATACTTATTGAATCGAAGAAGTTATGGCTGATTTAGTGCATGGAGGTCAAGACTTTAGAAAACTTGATAAATCTTTAGCGACTCTGCACTTTGGATGTGTCGCGCTCTTTTTGTCCTTAGACCAAGGTTTGTTTATTCCCATTGGGTTTTCACTTGGTAAGGCTTTTAACGAGGCGACCTATGAGAACATCGATATAATGATGCGTTGTACTTCTGTTCAACTTAGACCAAGAGGTATTTTTCCCACTAGGTTTTTCCTTGGTATAGTTGTGAGGGCAACTTGGCATCCGACTCCTATGATTTGAGGTACTCATCAGGGGGAGTCGTTATGTATACATTAGGGGGAGTATACATGACATGTTATATTGGTGTGTTGCAATCTTTTCCTCATCAAGCCTTTATTTTTCCTATGGGGTTTTGTTTTGGCTTGGAATAGGTTTTTACGAAGGCAACATCTTTTGCACCATTGTTGTATTAGTGCTCGACACAGGGGGAGTGTTCCGGGAATTATTATTCTCGTGATGTGTCTTACCTAATACTGGTTGTAGATACATAAATGGAAGGTTCTAGATCCTTCTAGAGGTAGTAGGATCCTATTAGATGTCTTACCTTATCTAGGAATCCTATGTATGGAAGGACTCTCATTGTAATGCCTATATAAAAGCCCCTCTATCAGTGTTATGAATGCAATTGATTGACTCTATTTACAGTCTTTTTACTTTCTCCTGAAACATTATTTTAATTATTTAACTTGATTGCTGAAATTTAATTTTATAAAAATATATATAATTTTTTAAAAAACAATTTATAATATCTTACTAATATATTATTCATTTATATTCAAACACCTAAATTATTTATATATATATTTATTTATCATTTATAATATATTTATTATTTAAAATAATAAATAATGTTCTAAAATTAAGTCAAATCTCACAATGTATATAATAACCTTGATTTGAAACATATGATAAGGCAAAACCTCTATAAACTATTCGATAAATTAATAATTTTTTTGATCTGGATGAAAGTTAAAAATTATTCATTTTGATAAAATAATATGATAATAAATTTTTATATAATTTTTTTTAATATTATAAATTAATAGTTTTTTAAAATTGTAAAAATATTATATAATTTAATAAATTATATTTATATTTATACTTTGTTCAAAATTTGTGCATTTTATCTATTATTGTAGATATGATAAAAATTTTTAAATAAAAATTTATTATTAATTAAATATGATTATATAAATTTTTATCATTTAATTTTAATTATATAAATGTTTCAAGAAAAGTAGTAAAGAAATAATAGAAAGCAAAAGATGCAAAAATATTGTATTGGTAACATTGATAGATGGGTCTTAATATATGCATTACAATAAGACTCCTTCCATACATAGGATTCATTACAAGGAAAGACATCAAGTAGAATCCTACTGCCTCTAGAAGGATCTAGAATCCCTACCATCTATGATACATATCTAATCAGTATTAGGTAAGACACACCACGAAATAATAATTTCCGGAACACTCTCCCTATGTAGAGCACTAATACAACAATGGTGCAGAAGATGTTGGCTTCGTAAAATTCTATACAAGCCAAAACAAAACCTCATGGGAAAAGTAGAGGCTTGATGAGGAAAAGATTACAACGCACCAACATAACATGTCATGTATACTCCCCCTGATGTATACATATCGACTCCCCATGATGAGTACCTCAAATTATAGGAGCCAGATGCCAAATTGCCCTCACAACTATGCCAAAGAAAAACACAGTGGGAAGAATACATCTTGGTCTAAGTTGAACAAAATTACAACGCATCATTGTATAGATTCTCTCATAGGTCGCCTCGTTAAAAAATTTACTAAGTGAAAACCCAATGAGAAAAACAAACCTTGGTCTAAGGACAAAAAGAGCGTGACATATCCAAAGTGCAGAGTTGCTAAAGACTTATCCGAAAATCAAGTTTTCCAAAGTCTTGACCTTCATGCACTAAATGAGTCATAACTTTTTTGATTCAATAGGTATCAACGAAACTGTAGGAATTCTAAAAACTAGACACTCATATATTTTCATTCACATACAGTACGTAACCTCAATCGTCCTGAGCAGATCACAAAGCTCTATCGAAGTTGACTCAGCAAATTAATGGACATATTCGTCCAACTTTGCAACAGTAGTCATATGTTACTCAACATGATGCATGTGATCAAATGGTTCCTTAGAAAGTAGACACGGACCTTTCTAATTGTACCAATTTCACTATTTTCCAACAAGTGAGTTGCCCTATAGGTCATATGGGATATAGACCAATACATTCTCGGCAAATTCGGATATAGATTTTCAAGTGTCCTTTTATCGAGATAGAGCGAGCTTCAAGCTTATTATCAATCACAGACACTGCGTGAGCGCATCCTAGGCCATCATCACAGTGGCTTTACCAGATTATTACGAACGAGTACATCGAGTCAAACATGATTACATAATACCATACTTTTCTCTTAAGACTGCATCATCACTTAAGTGAGCCAAGTCTTATTATGACTTCGACTAGTCATTGGGAATCATATAGGCGTTACGTTTTCATGTCTAAGCAAAATGGTCCCTTAGATTGCCTTAAATCGATTGATGAATACGCATCATCAAGTGTCCCCAAGATCCTTTCATTCTTAACTTTGTATTTAGCGGAATCTCTTAGTCTCACAAGAGTACATCACTATAAAGCCTTAGTTTTATGCGCAAGAGCTTCATATCTCTTCCAATTCAAGTATATACTTAGTACGCATTCCCGACAATCATTTGTCAATGTGATCCATGGTCAGGAGCCACTTGATTTGAGTATGATCCACCACGAGATCCTTTTATCACTTAAACCTAGCTCCCCACTAAGATAAGATTTAACCACAAGTTGCATGCCAATTTTTGGGCAACTATCTAACTAAAAAGATAGTAGATGCTATTGTTTGGAGTATGCCCTCGAATGCCACTCAGAGTATGTTGAGTGAGGGCATTGTACTTGTTGTTATGTGAATCATTAATGTAAGCCAATGCTGACTCGTAAATATATATAGAGAAACTAGTCCGTGTATTTGATACCAAAACATTCCACTCCTTATTAGATAAGGTGTCGACACTGGAAAGGTTTATAGCTCAAATACTTAATCGTTCACAAGTCGATGAAACCTGACTGGGTGTTAAGTTTATGTGAAGACTTGTATGACGTGTTCTTTGACATGAAGAGTGCCTGTCAAACACTAATGGTTAGTGGGAGCACACATTATAGGTATGCTGATTGGATTAGTATACTCGAACTGACTCACCCTCGATTCGTCACATGGATTTTACTCTGGGATAGTCAATGACGGAATCAAAAGGTTGTGATAGGTATTCATGAACCTTTGACTTGAGGATTTAGTAGGGACGTGCTTGTGACGTTAAGATTTTCATTAGAGTAGATTGACCCTGTAAACCGGAAGGCAGGGGTCAACCTCTACGTGCATCTTGATGGGCAAGTAGCAGGTCCTACTGAATACCAAGATAGAATTCTTTCTATTGTTAGTGAACGGGATATATGGCCTATGCGGTTATTGGCGGATGAGATCATAAATCTTTGGCCAAAGCGTTGGAGCTAGTTGTATTGTAGGGAAATCAACTAAAGCTTGGGGAATAGCTCAAGCGAAGGATACCATTTAATCAATGGACTACAAGATCTCTTGTGTTTCGTTTAATATTCGTATATACGTATCTCGATCGATCCTCGTTGGGATTCGGATCGAATTAATTTTCATTTTACCGCTTCCGCTAGGCCTTCATTTTAGGACAAAGGGCAGAAAATATTGATATTGGATATCTGGTCGAAAATCTAGCTCCGAATCATCATCGGACGACTTTTCGGATAAAGGGCAGGAAGCTGCCGGGCTGACCCGACCGTGTCAGGCGACACGGGACGAGTTTGGCAGGCCATCTTTAGAATATATCGGGGTAACCCGACCGTGCCATGCGGCACGGGCCGTGTCTGGTCGGCAGACTGCCGATGGTGACTCGGCCGTGGCAGGCCATTTTCGCCCGGCTCGATTTTTCCGTGTATTCTAGAAAATTAATCTCACGCATGTTAAATTAGATTTAATATGATTAAAATGATTTATGGTATTTTATTTTATAAGTGAAATTTGATTAATTGGAATATTTGTGGGTGACCAAATACTTTGAACGTTTTCATATTACCGATTGTGTGAATTGGTTGGATCGATTCTATTTATTCTTTGTATGTTGATTAGATAAATGTATCTCTACGCATTCCGTTTATATAGTATTTATTGGATGAATGCTTTTGAATGGGGATGTGGTTTATGGACTTAGTTTTTGAATCGTTCGGTTTTGTTCGATTGGGTTGTAAAGGCCATTTTGAGCCTATTTATTTTACTAGAAATATTTGTATCTAGGATGTAATATTTCAATGTAAAATTTATATGTTATGACGAATACCGGAGGAAGATCCGTTTCAAGAAGATGAAGGTTCAAAACGAAGACTTGTAATTTGATTACGGAGTTTTTATTTCTAGGAACGGTCCATAAACTACATGTTGGTAGCAACTGGGTTGTGAATGCTTATTCATATTGTATGAATGCGACAAACGTGCTTAAATGAATTAATGTGCAAAGTGTAACATTAATCACGAAAATTCTCCCACAACAAATTATTAAGTTTATGAGGTTTCAAGGTTTTCCTTCCCTCCATAGAGCTTTTGGGAAATTGAAATCCAAACCGGATGTGCTATGCTTCCGAGTTATTGGGGTAGTCGTTCGGGGAGGATGGATAATTACCGGGAGTGTATTGGATGCCTTCGGTTGGAGCAAATTTTATCCCTAGAAACCTGATAGGTTGCAGGATAAGATTCAATTATGATACTGATTTGCGTCGATGGTGTAAACTTAACTTGTTCATGAACCATAGAAATCGTATAGGTTGAGGGGAGTGAACAAAGGGAAAAAGAAGATCGAATCATCCACTAGATGGGTTGGTGTTGGACACCACTTTATGAAAATTAATAGACTAGAAACGTGTTTGGTTGTCCTCTATTAAGATTTATAAAGAACTCGATCACCACTATGAAGTAGAGCGAATGATACTTCCAGATTTTACAGGGGAGCGTGTTATTCCGATAAAGTGGGAGCTGGGTAAAAAGAATAGAAAAGACCTTAATTCTGTACTCAGATCATAATTAAACGAGTCACTAATTAAATATGTTATATTTAATACAGACATAACTCTCTATATGATAATTAACCCACTCGCAATTCTACTCGAAAATAACACCTTGATCGGACCTAACTTTGTGGATTGGCTCCGCAATCTGATGATAGTTCTCAGTATAGAGGTACTGGGATACGTCTTGGAGACGGACATTCCGGCGCCTCCAGTGCGGACAAGAACCAATCAGGAAGAGATTGAAAACCATGAAAAGTGGGTTAAGGATGACGTAAAAGTCCGTTCTTACATGATAGATTCTATGTCTAATGAGCTTCAAAGAGCTCATGAGAAAATGACTTCTGCTAAGTAGATTCTATCTCACTTAACCGAGCTTTATGGTGAGCACAGTCAAACTGCTAGATATGAGATGTCCAAGCAATTGTTTGGTGCAAGGATGAAGGAAGGTGAGAATGTTGGGGACCACGTCCTCAAAATGATATCTATGATCGAGAGGTTGCAGGCTCTTGCTTTTAAGAGGGATTCTTCTCTTCAAACCGACCTTATCTTACAGTCTCTCCCTGATTCCTTCTCATAGTTTGTTATGAACTTCAACTGCAATGAGATTGCATGTAACTTAGCAGGGCTAATGAACAAACTCGTGACCGTTCAGTCTCAGATGAAGACTCTGCGGATGAAGGAGTCTGCCCTTGTGATTTGTTCTGGATCTCGGAGGTCCAAGAATAAGAAGAAAAAGAACAAGAAGCGGACGGGACCACAAGTCAAGGACCTCAAGGTAAAGGGCAAGGCCCCGATGGTTCCGAAGAGTAAGGAGAAGGAAGCTTGTCTCAAATGCGGTGAGCTGGGCCACTGGACTAGAGACTATCCCATTCTTCATGGCACTTCAGGTACAAAACTTTTTGGAAACAAATTGTTCTGCTATTGTATTTTCTACTTTTTGGATACTGGATTCAGGTGCTAGTTCCTAATATTTGTACCGTGAATCAGGATCTAGAACAAAGTAGGAAGCTTAGAGCTGGGGAAGTGATGATCACTGTCAGAAGCGGGCATAGTGTCGAAGCAACTGACATAGGACCACTTCTTTTGGGTTTAGAATCCAGCTTTGTTTTAACTTTAGAAGATGTACTTGTTTTGCCCAAGGGGCATAAAAACATTGTATCCATTCCGGTCATGGATCGGAAAGACTTTCCTTTTTTTATTAGTAATGGTTCCTGCAAAATATATTTCAGAAATAAACTCGTAAGCACTACTACATTGATAAATATATTGTATCATATAAACCTAAGTAACAAAGTCGTTGTGAATACTAAGACTAGGAAACGTGGTAGGGATGAAAGTAATCAAGTTTTGAAATGGCATCTTAGACTTGGTCATGTTGGTCAGACCAAGGTTTACAGAATGGAAAAAGATGGACTCATGGGTCCATTGGGATCGGATACCTTTCTTACTTGTGAATTTTGCCTTAAAGGCAAAATGACTAAGTCCCCCTTCACATGGACTTTTGAAAGAGCTGCTGATAAACTAGGATTAATCCATGCCTACGTATGTGGTGCTTTGGAAGCAGCATGTGAGAGATATCAGTACTTCATTGAGTTTACAGATGGTCATACTAGGTATGGTTATGTATACTTACTGAAACATAAATCCGAGGCCTTTGAGAAATTCCAGGAATTCAAGGCCCTAGTCGAGAAACAAACTGGAAATCATATCAAAGCACTTCCGTCAGACCGAGGTGGAGAGTATATGAGTACGGAGTTTGACGAGTTCGTAAAGTAACATGGAATAGTATCACAACTAACACCTCTAGGTACTCCTCAGTTAAATGGTGGGTCATAAAGAAGGAACCGGACCTTATTGAACATGGTCCCTTCCATGCTGACTATACTGACTTACCGATTTACCTGTTGGTGTATGCACTCATGACTGCCACTTATATCTTGAACGGATGTCCTTCCAAATCCAATCCTAAAACTCCACATGAGATGTGGAAGGGCAGGAAACCACGTCTTAATCACATTTTGATTTGGGGTGTCCCATCTATGTCAAGAAGACTAAGGTGGAAAAGTTGGAAGCGAGGTCCGTGAAGGAATGTTTTCATTGGATTCCCATATGGGATGATGGGTTATCTATTCTACATGCACAAAGATCAAATGATCCTTGTTGCTTTTCATGCACACTTCCTGGAAGATGAGTTCATTCAGGAAGGCGGAGCAGGTAGAAATATTTCTTTAGAAGAATATAATGAAACTCCTCAGGAGACACCTGTGCAAGAAAATGGAACTGAACCTTCTGAAACACAAGTATAACCACCTCGTAGGTCTAGTAGGGCGTCTCATTTACCTGAGAGGTATGGCCTTGTACACTTGGTGGAGCTGGGTCTCCATGATGTTCCAAGTGATAGCTAAGAGACCGACCCAATGACCTATGACCAAGCGATAGTGGAAGTAAACTCCATGAAATGGACTATAGCATTCTTCATGTAGTTGGGATCTTCGTTTTGACGAGGCAGTCAAAAAGTTTGACTTCGTGCAACCTTCGACTTGAGGATTTAGCAGTGAAAAAGATTGTGATAGGTATTCGTGAACCTTCGGCTTGAGGATTTAGTATGGATGTGCTTGTGACGTCATGATTTTCATTAGAGTAGTTCGACCCTGTAAACCGGAAGGCATGGGTGACCCTCGACATTCATCTTGATGGGCAAGTACCAGGTCCTACTGAATACAAAGATAGATTTTTTTCTCCTGTTAGTGAACGGGTTATATGTCCTATGCGGTTATTGGCGGATGAGATCATAACTCTTTAGCCAAAGCATTGGAGCTAGTTGTATTGAATACACGAGAGCTCGATGATCTCGATTTACATTAACGCATGCATAGCGTCAAGTATAGATAGGCAAAAATACCCATATGTAATATTTTATTTTAATAAGATGAAATATGGAGTTTTCCAAGTATGGGATTGGGTCAAGAACAACGTGGTGGTCCCTCAATTCAACATGACAAATCCGTCACAAATCGATTTTAACCACGACATATCCAGCAATCGATGTTTGTCCCATTTGTACGTCACAAATTAGTGACTAATCATGAACAAGTCATAACTTTACTGTTACCGACAATGTTTATTTTTTTTCAATTGTTGGTTTAAAATCGATAAAATGGCGACGTCAAATCGCACCCAAAACGTGGTGTATGCAACAACCACAAATATCGACTTTCAATGATTATCTTTGACTCCTCCAGGTCCGTCACACGATTTACTTCGACATATGAGAGTGATACCACCTCCCATAGTCTCATCCACTGCAAAGTAGCGTGGGAGATAAAGAACCCAAATACCCACTTCCCCCAAAAAATAAATTCCCAAAAGAGAAGTATTGAAAAATGAGAACTTTAATAAAATCTTATGTTTGCTTTAATCCTTGAAAAGGATGCAATAAATGGCTTCTGTCCATAGCGTGCATGTCGTTATGAGCAACATATTTTCCTATATGCACGTAAAACATAAACATGGTAAGATTCATAAGTGTACAAATCAATGAACGAATGAATCATTAATTAGAAAAAGATGGAGAATCAAGAAATGCTTGGAAAAGGGGTTACTGGCCTCGATAATCGGCTGGAAAAGGACTCGGGCGCGTCGGTGAAGCAGCTCGGTGTTGGATGAGGTCGGATCTCCAAATATCCTCGTAGAAATCTACTTCTGTTCTGCGACAGATTCAGTAATCAATATTACTCAGAATCCGATCTCCACTATTAAATATATAGATATTTATATTGGGAAGTCTCTATAAAAATTTCACACTGATCTGACGGTTAACAAATCGGAAAACAAGATTTTGATACAACTGCGTTGTGCAGAAAATTTACGCACGGAAATTCTCGCCTCTCATTTTGATGAAACATAATTCTGAAGCTTTTGATAAATTCAAGGAATTTAAAGCCCTAGTTGAAAATCAAACATGTAACCGTGTTAAGACTCTTCGGTCAGACCGGGGTGGTGAGTACATGAGTACCGAATTTGATGAGTTCTTAAAAGAACAAGGAATAGTGTCACAATTCACTCCTCCAGCTACTCCACAATTAAATGGTGTATCAGAAAGAAGGAACCGAACCTTGTTGGACATGGTTCGCTCCATGCTTAACTATACTGATCTACCGATTTATCTGTGGGGTTACGCACTCCTTGCACTTGTGCATATCCCGAGCAGATGTCCTTCCAAATCCATTCCTAAGACTCCCATGAGATGTGGAGAGGTAGGAAACCAAGTCTTAATCACATTAGGATTTGGGGATGCCCCGCTTATGTCAAGAAGACTAAAGTAGAGAAATTGGAAACTAGGTGCGTGAAAGGTCGTTTCATAGGATATCCCGGATTCCATGGGATATCTATTCTACATGCACGAATATCATAGGATCATCGTTGCTATACAAGCACACTTCTGAAGATCGGTTTATTCAGAAGGAGGGGCAGTAGAAATATTTCTTTGGAAGAAATAAAAGAAACACCAAATGAGACACCTATGCAAGATATTAGAACCCAACCTTCAAATACAAACACAACCTCGCAAGTCTAGTAGAATTTCTCAAATACACGAGAGGTATGGATATCGCATCAAGAGGAACCGGGTGTCCATGAGATGACAGAAAGTAGTCAAGAGAATGATCCTTCTACATACGACCAAGCGATGGTAGACGTTGACTCCACCAAGTGGCAAGAAGCTATGGAAGCTGATATAGACTCAATGCATGCTAATCAGGTCTGGACTTTAGTAGATCGTCCTAAAGGCATAGTGCCTATTGGAAACAAATGGATCTATAAGAGAAAGACTGATGGAGATGGCAAGGTTGATACCTATAAGGCCAGGCTTGTGGCAAAGGGTTATTCCCAAAGAGAAGGAATCGATTACTTGAGACCTTCTACTTTGTAGCTATGATTAAGTCTATTCGCATGATGCTTGCTATAGCAGCCCACTTAGATTATGAAATATGGCAAATGGATGTGAAAACAGCATTCCTAAATGGATTCCTCGAGGAGGAGATTTACATGGAACAACCTAAGGGATTCATATCTCAAACCAATATTCATAAAGTATGCAAACTTCAGCGTGCCATTTATGGACTGAAGCAAGCTTCACGGAGTTGGAATCTTCGTTTTAACAAGACAGTCAAAGAGTTTGATTTTTTCCAAAATGAAGAGTAGCCCTGTATTTACAAGAAGGTTAGTGGGAGCAAAATTGCATTCTTAATACTATATGTAGATGACATTCTACTTATAGGAAACGACGTAGGAATGCTCAGTTCTATGAAAGCTTGGCTTTCTAAAGAGTTCTCAATGAAAGACTTGGGAGAAGCAACCTATATTCTGGGTATTCTTCTCTACCGGGATATAGCGAAAAGAATATTAGGTCTTTCCCAAGCCCTCTACATAGAAAAGATCCTGAAGCGATTTAGGATGGAAGATTCTAAAAGAGGGTTTCTACCTATGCAACATGGTGCAAAACTTTCCTTAAAGATGTGTCCTCAAGGTGAGGAAGATAGAAAGGAAATGAGCAAGGTACCTTATGCTTCGGCAGTAGGTAGCCTTATGTATGCAATGATTTTCACTAGACCACACATTGCCTATGCTGTGAGCGTAGTAAGTCGTTTTCAGTCAAATCCAGGGCAGGAACATTGGACTGCTGCAAAGAACATTCTTAAGTACCTAAGGAGGACTAAATACTTGGTTCTTACATACGGCGGTGGAGAACTAAGAGTGATGGGTTATACAGACTCAGATTTTTAGGGGGACATGGATGCTCAGATGTCCACATCAGGGTATATCTTTACGCTGAATGGTGGGGCAGTTTCTTGGAGAAGTGCCAAGCAAAGTTTGGCTGCTATCTCTACATGTCAAGCCGAATATCAGGCAGCCACGGAGGCTGCTAAAGAAGCTTTTTGGATAAAGAAGTTCACTGAGGAACTTCAAGTGGTTCCTAATGCAGAGAAGCCCGTGACACTGTTTTGTGACAACGACGGAGCTGTTGCATAGGCTAAGGAGCCTAGGGCTCACCACAACACCAAACATATTGCGAGAAAATATCATTTTGTTAGAGAAATGGTTCGGGATGGGAATGTTACACTGCAGAGAGTAGACACAGCAAATAACGTTGCTGATCCGCTTACCAAGCCACTATCTCAGAAGGTCTTAGAGAGACATCTAGAGAGTATGGGTATTAGATACCATAGTTTGTGGCATTGAGTGCAAGTGGGAGATTGTTAGGAATATATGCCCTCGAATGCCACTCAGAGGATGAGAGAGTGAGAGAAATTGTATTGTAATTATGAATATTATATTTAATAAGGCAATTATTATTTCTATATTATTGTATATCACTGGCATTGTGATTTGGTATATAGAATAATAGTCCTTGCATTTGAGAGTGAACATTCTACTTCTTATGGAGATAAGGAGATAGGCACTAGAAGTGTTTAGAGCTCGAATGCTTAACTAGTTCGCAAGTAGATAAAACTTAACAGGACATTAAGTTTTAATAAGACTTGTATAACTGATGCTAGGACGTGTGCATGTCTTGATAGCATAGTTATAAGTATATTGGTGGGACCAGTATACTCGAACACGACTCATACTCGATTCAGTCACACGGTATTCACTCTCGGAGAGTCAATGACGAATCAAAAGTTGTGATAGTATACGTGGACCTTTGACTTGAGGGTTCAGTAGAAGATGTGCCTGTGACGTTTAGTTTGTCATTAGAGTAGTTAGACTCATTTTCTTAATTAATGAGTCGACCTCGAAGTGCGGACTATACGGGCAGGTAGCAGTCTTTACTGTACGCCAAGAAAGGATTCTATCTCCTGTTAGTGAGCAGGCGAATGTCCTATACGGTTAATGGCGAATAAGATCATAAGTCTTTGGCCAAAGCATTCTGATATAGTCGTATTAGATACACTATTAATCAGTCGGTCTTGATTTGTATTAACACATGTATAGAGTCTAGTCAACAGTAGGGTTTGACTTTACCGTGACCCAAAGATTTGACTGGGACATCTGATGAAGGGTCTATACGTATATGGTATTCATGACATAATGGTTCTGGAATGATTCGTTCATTCGTTCTCAGTCGGGGTTTACAGTGCGGCCCGCTAGGCTGGCTAAGTGTTGCCCGCACTCATTGATTCCTCCCAATGCCGGCTGAGACAAACCTACGGAGTCGCGCAACAGGATCACTAACGGATAAATATGAATTAATAATCTCTCTTATAATATTAGATATTAGTGATTTATCAGGATAAATCAAATAGCGGTCTTATGAATTGTAAGTAAGTTACTCGGTGATTACTTTAATTCATAAATTATATTTCTTAGAGAAATGTATATTTGTGTTTGATATAACTAATTAATTGGATTAATTAATTAGTATAAACACATTGGAAATAAAACGGATTCGTTTGACGGACATCCGATTCACGTGGGATTCGTTTGACGAACATCCAATACACGAGCCGAATTAACTCGACCCGTTTCTTGGAAGATTCCCTATAAGGTCCCCCCTCCTCTCTACTTTGTCTCTCTCTCATTATAGAATATACTTGTGAGATCATGTGAGGAGTAGAGATGCTTTTAAAAGCATCTTCTACATGTGAGGCTTTGTAATTATTGTGAAAAGAAAGTCTTTTAATCATAAAAGTCTCCTTCTTCCTTCCCCAAGTGAATATTTCGTTTTTGAGAGAGCTTCAAGAGTGAGAAAATTTTCTACAACATATACTTGATCTTAGAGACAAGTTATTAGTAGAAAATATCGAGAGAAAAAATTCCTACAAGCTTCCCTAGCCGTATTCTTAGAGAAAGGAAGTTTGCTGATTTTTCCATCAAGTTCCGGCGTGTGAAGTAGAGGCACCATGCTTTCGGTGTTTGGAACGAATGGCTCTTCATCATCATCATCATACGAAGGTTTTTCAGAGACATCAAAGGTATGGGACTTTGATTCCTTGATCTTCGTATTTCTTTTCGTATATACGTTACTTGATCGATCCTCTTAGGGATTCCGTTTATTCTTCCACTGCATTTATTTTCTGAGGAATCCCAACAACTTTATGGTGAGCACAGCAGAACTGCAAGATATGAGATATCCAAGCAACTGTTCGGTGCAAGGATGAAGGAAGGTGAGAAGATTGGGGAACACGTACTCAAAATGATATCCATGATCGAGAGATTGGAGGCTCTTGATTTTAAAATGGATACTTCTCTCCAAACCGTCCTTATCCTACAGTATCTCCCTGATTCCTTCTCACAGTTTGTTATGAACTTCAACTGCAATGATATTGCATGTAATTTAGCTGGGCTAATGAACAAACTTGTGACCGCTCAGTCTCAGATGAAGACTCCGCGGATGAAGGAGTCTGCTCTTGTGATTTCTTTTGGACCTCGGAGGACTAAGAACAAGAATAAATAGACCAAGAAGCGAACTGGACCACAAGTTAAGGACCTTAAGGGTAAGGGCAAGGCCCCGATGGTTCCGAAGAACAAGAAGAAGAAGGATACTTGTCTCAAGTGCGGTGAGCTGGGCCACTGGGCTAGAGACTGTCCGATTCTTCATGGCACTTGGTCTGAGTAACTTTTAGTTTTGGAAACAAATTGTTCTGCTACTGTATTTTCTACTTCCTGGATACTGGATTCTGGTGCTAGTTCTCATATTTGTACCGTGAGTCAGGATTTGGAACAAAGTAGGAAGCTTGGAGCTGGAAAAGTTATGATCACAGTCGGAAGCGGGCATAGTGTCGAGGCGACCGACATAGGATCACTTCTTTTGGGTTTAGAATCCGGCTTTGTTTTGACTTTAGAAGATGTACTTGTTTTGCCCAAGGGTCACAAAAACATTGTATCCATTCCGGTCATGGACCGAAAAGGCTTTTCATTTTTCATTGGTGATGGTTCCTGCAAAATTTATTTTAGAAATAAACTAGTGGGTACTGCTACATTGTTGAATGGATTGTATCATCTAAATCTCAACAACAAAGTAGTTGTGAATACTATGACTAGAAAACGTGGTAGGGATGAAACCAATCAAGTTTTGAAATGGCATCTTAGACTTGGTCATGTTGGTCAGACCAAGGTTTACAAGATGGAAAAAGATGGACTTATGGGTCCATTGGGATCGGATCCCTTTCCTACTTGTGAATCTTGCCTTAAAGGCAAAATGACTAAGTCCCCTTCACAGGACATTTGAAAGAGCCGATAAAGTGGGATTAATCCATACCGACGTATGTGGTGCTTGAAGCAAAGACGTGACGGATATCAATATTTCATTACGTTACGATGATCATACTAGGTATGGTTATGTATACTTAATGAAACATAAATCCTAGGCCTTTGAGAAATTCCAGGAATTCAAGGCCCTAGTCGAGAAACAAACTGGTAATCATATCAAAGCACTTCGGTCGGACCGAGGTGGCGAGTATATGAGTACGGAGTTTGACGAGTTCCTTAAGGAACATGGAATAGTTTCACAACTAACACCTCTAGGTACTCCTCAGTTAAATGGTGTGTCAGAAAGAAGGAACCGGACCCTGTTGAACATGGTCCGTTCCATGCTGGGCTATACCGACTTGCCGATTTACCTGTGGGGGTATGCACTCCTGACTGCCGCATATATCTTGAATAGATGTCCTTCCAAATCCATTCCTAAAACTCCACATGAGATGTGGGAGGGAAGGAAACCAAGTCTTAATCATATTAGGATTTGGGGATGTCCCGCCTATGTCAAGAAGACTAAGGTGGAAAAGTTGGAAGCTAGGTCTGCGAAGGGACGTTTCATTGGATTCCCGTCTGGGACGATGGGATATCTATTCTACATGCCCGAAGATCTAAGGATCATTGTTGCTTTACAAGCACACTTCCTGGAAGATGAGTTCATTCAGGAGGGCGGAGCAGGTAGAAGTATTTATTTAGAAGAATATAATGAAACTCCTCAGGAGACACCTGTGCAAGAAACTGGAACCGAACCTTCTGAAACACAAGTACAACCACCTCGTAGGTCTAGTAGGGTGTCTCATTTACCTGAGAGGTATGGGCTTGTGCACTTGGAGGAGCTGGGTCTCCATGAGGTTCCAAGTGATAGCCAAGAGACCGACCAGACGACCTATGACCAAGCGATGGTGGATGTAGACTCCGCGAAATGGCGTGAAGCTATGGAAGCTGAGATAGACTCGATGCATTTCAATCAGGTCTGGACTCTAGTAGACCGCCCCAAGGGCATAGTGCCTATTGGGAACAAGTGGATCTACAAGAGAAATACTGATGGTGATGGAAAGGTTGACGCCTATAAGGCCAGGCTTGTGGCAAAGGGTTATACCCAGAAGGAAGGGATCGATTACCACGATACCTTCTCGCCCGTAGCCATGATCAAGTCTATTCGCATGATGCTTGCTATAGCTGCCTACCACGATTATGCGATATGGCAAATGGACGTAAAGACGGCTTTCCTTAATGGATTCCTCGAGGAGGAAATCTATATTGAGCAGCCTAAAGGCTTTGTGTCCGAAGTCGATATTCAGAAAGTGTGCAAGCTTCAGCGTTCCATTTATGGACTGAAGCAAGCATCGCGTAGTTGGAACCTTCGTTTTGACGAGGCAGTCAAAGAGTTTGACTTCGTGCAAAATGAGGAGGAACCTTGTGTATACAAGAGGGTTAGTGGGAGCAAGATCGCATTCTTAGTACTATATGTAGATGACATTCTACTAATAGGAAATGATGTGGGAATGCTCAGTTCTGTGAAAGCTTGGCTTTCGACTAATTTTTCCATGAAAGACTTGGGAGAAGCTACCTATATTCTTGGTATTCGACTCTACCGGGATAGAGCGAAGAGAACAATAAGTCTTTCCCAAGCCCTCTATATAGATAAAATCTTAAAGCGATTTAAGATGGATGATTCTAAAAGAGGGTTCCTACCGATGCAACATGGAATAAAACTCTCTTTGAAGATGTGTCCTCAAAGTGAGGAACAACGAAAGGAAATGAGTAATATACCATATGCTTCGGCCGTGGGTAGCCTTATGTATGCTATGTTGTGTACAAGACCTGACATCGCGCATGCTGTAAGCGTGGTGAGTAGGTTTCAGGCAAACCCAGGTAGAGAAGATTGGACTGCTGTAAAGAACGTTCTCAAGTACTTGAGAAGAACGAGAGATATAGTTCTTATGTATGGCGGTGGAGATTTGGATGTGGTGGGATTCACTGATTCGGACTTCCAAGGACTGAAGGACGACTCGATGTCCACTTCTGGCTACATATTTACTCTCAATGGAGGAGCAGTATCTTGGCGTAGTGCCAAGCAAAGCGCGACTGCTGATTCCACCTGTCAGGCTGAGTATCAAGCAGCCTCGGAGGCTTCCAAGGAAGGGTTCTGGATTAAGAAGTTTCTGGGAGAACTTCAAGTGATACCATGTGCTGAGCTGCCTGTTCCGATGTACTGCGACAACGATGGAGCTGTAGCGCAGGCCAAGGAGCCGAGGTTTCACAACAGCACCAAACATATTGAGAGGAAGTATCATCTCGTAAGAGAATTTGTTCGCAAGGGATACATTGTGCTGCACAGAGTAGACTCGGCCGACAACGTCGCCAATCCACTGACCAAGCCACTTTCTCAGACTAGCTTGGAGCGTCATCTGGAGAACATGGGTATTAGATACCATAGTGTGTGGCATTGAGTGCAAGTGCGAGATTGTTAGGAGTATGCCCTCGAATGCCACTCAGAGGATGTTGAGTGAGGGCATTGTACTTGTTATTATGTAAATCATCAATATAAGGCAATGTATGTTTCTTTATTTACTGGTAGTTACTGGCATTCCTAACTCGTAAATATACATATAGAAACTAGTCCGTGTATTTGAGAGCAAAACGTTCCACTCCTTATTGGATAATGGGTGCGGCACTGGAAAGGTTTATAGCTCAAATACTTAATCGTTCGCAAGTCAATGAAACTTGACTGGGCGTTAAGTTTATGTGAAGACTTGTATGACGTGTTCTTTGACATGGAGAGTGCCTGTCGAACTCTCATGGTTAGTGGGAGCACACGTTATAGGTATGCTAATCGGATTAGTATACTCGAACCGACTCACCCTCGATTCGTCACACGGATTTCACTCCGGGACAGTCAATGACAGAATCGAAAGGTTGTGATAGGTATTCGTGAACCTTCGACTTGAGGATTTAGTAGGGATGTCCTTGTGACGTCAAGATTTTCATTAGAGTAGTTCGACCCTATAAACCAGAAGGTGGGGGTCAACCTCGACTTGCATCTTGACGGGAAAGTAGCAGGTCCTACTGAATACCAAGATAGAATTCTTTCTCCCGTTAGTGAGCGGGTTATATGTCCTATGCGGTTATTGGCAGATAGGATCATAAGTCTTTGGCCAAAGCATTGGAGCTAGTAGTATTGGATACACGAGAGCTCGATGATCTCGATTTGCATTAACGCATGCATAGCGTCAAGTACAGATGGGGTTTGACTGACCGTGACCCTATAACTTGATCGGAACATTTGAAAGAAGGGTTTATAAGTATACTGGTATTCACGACAGAATGGTTCTTGAATGATCCCAATCATTCGTTCTTAGTCGGGGTACAGTGTAGGCCGCCAGGCTGGCTAGGTGGTGCTACTACTCTTTGGTTCCTCCCATTGCTGACTGAGACAGACCTACCGAGTCGCGCATTAGGATTGACGACGGAATGAATTGAGCTTGTTTTCTCATTATAAATATTAGATATTGGATATCTAATTTATTGGACATTAGATGTCTAATTGATTTTGGGACATTGTATGTCTAAATTGATTTATTGGATAAATTAATTTACGGCCTAATGAATTAAATATATTACTGGGTAATTAATTTAATTCATGAATATAATTATTTCTTGGAGAAATTAATTATGTCATTATGTATTTGATGATTAATTAATTAGATTAATTAATCGATATAAATACATCGGAACGGAATCGGAGTTTATCTGTTTGGACTCACGGGAGTCCGAAACGGACCGAACTTGTCCAATTCCTTCTAGAGGCTGCCCCACCTCATACTTTTCCCTCATGGTCTTGGTCTCATCCTTGGTAGGTTGATGACTAAAGACATTTTGAGATATCATATCTCATTTTATATAGAAAGGTGATTTGAGGTGGTTGAAATGAGATAATATTGAAGACTTTAAAAACTCTCACTTCCCACTTGAGATTCCAGCCGTGAGGTTATAGAAGGGAGAGAGAATATAGTTTTCATTTAAGTCTTCAACCTCATCTTCATCTTGTTCAACTTTCTTAGAGAAAGATTGAGGAAAAATAGAGAGAACAAGATTATACACTTAGAGTGTAATAATAATAAAAGCTTCATCACTTGATTCTAGCCGTAACCTCAGAGGTTAATCAAGTGTAGTTATTCCGGTCATTTTTTCGGCGCGTGCCAAGTAAAGACGCGGTGCTTTCGGCGTTGGATCGTTCAAGAGCTTGGGGAATAGCTCAAGAGAAGGTTATCCGTTTAATCAACGGACTACGAGGGTATGTTTCTCGTATCTCTTGTATTTCGTTTTTGATATTCGTATATGCGTAGCTCGATCGATCATCGTAGGGATTCAGATCGAATTAATTTTCGTTCTACCGCTTCCGCTGGGCCTTCGTTTTAGGCACCGAATCCCAACAAAAACATTGAATAATCAACAAATCAAACACAACGAAAGACTACCCGAGAAGTTTCATTTGAACAAATAAATCAAAACCCCGAAAGGTAGTACTAAATTGCATAAACGATTAGTAAAGTGTTTTACAAATCAAGAGAGTTTTAGAAAACAGAAAAGCCTTTTTGAAACATTAGGGTCTCAGCCCAATCCCGTTCCACATTACAAGAAGTTTATAAAATAGAAACCCCTTTTGGACCCCAAGTCCTGAATTATAAAACTATTTTCCGTAAAATCATTTTCCTTAAAACATCTATGAAACATTCATTTTGAAAAGTATAATTTTCAAATGCTCAAAAACAGTTCATATATCTCAAAATGAACTAACATGACTACATGTTCTTCTCAACAATCCACAAAATTTCACCTAATTGCACAACTCCGTTCCAAAATTTAACCGACATATTGATATCCAAAATCATAGCTTCTCTAGATCATCAATCCTGTCTCAACTCTGTCACCTCGTACTGTGATGCATAATATCTTTCTGAATCTCAAAGCATATCAACTTAGAATGGCAACAAATGTCAATGCAATTCAAAAATCCAAATACTTACAGATCGTGAAGCCGATGATTCCCCGTGATATTGGCACATGTCTCAACTCTAGAAAAATACTCAACACAGATATTTTCAAAACACATATTTTGCAACTTAGTTCAACTCGAGAACACAGTACATCTCTATCCGAAGAAACATGTTAATACTATTCGGAAAAGTTTACAACAACCCCAGTACCACACTGGTAAATCACATAACGTACAAGCCCGAGTGAACAACAAAAACCGAGGGCTCTAATCGTCAATCGACAACTAGAATGACATGATAAAAACACGACTCGACTCTACCCAACTGTCTAGGTTTTCTCAACCTAAGCTCCGATACCATATTCTGTAACACCCCCAGAGCCATCCAAGAATATTACAGCGCCGTGGGCCCCGAGATGGAACCCACAAGGCTAAAAGATATTTTCGCAAACATTTACAAATGCCCAAGAGGCTAACGACGGTACTATCTTTTAAAAACATTTGAAGACTTTATGAAATCCGTTTACCAAAATCGTCGTAAAATCTCATTTGAAACTATAAGGCCCAAATGCCAAAACTCAACAGTTCAAAAATATACATTAAATTATCGCTTACACGTACCGACCAAAATAGTTTAGAAAACAATTTCTAAACAACTCAAGTAGTCAAAACCAAAGAGGCATTTAAGAATACTCACGCAGCGGAAAGGACAAACAATTAAAAATACTCTAGCAGTGGAATACAACATATAATCAGAAGACTCGATTCACAAACACAAGCCATAGCCAGTATCTTTCGAGAAGCTCATCTCTTCACGACCGCTACAAGCTCGATAACCTAAGAACCTAAAAATAAAGCCCACGACGGGGTCAGCCATAATATCCAACAATGATAACGATCACATCGCGTCAATAATTACCTACCAATAAAAATACTAAGTAAGAATACGACCAATGTAATCTTATCGCCGTAACTTTACCAAACTCGTAATAATTCTCATCTAAATAACCATTATCACATTTCACATCTCGTAATCTCGATTAACCAATAAACTAAAACATAATATCCATACGGTACCTCAAGCAATACCTAAGATTCTCAAAACATCATCATAACTCGTAATACGGTAATATACCAGCTCTGACCAATTCGATCCATTGGATAACATCATCAGATTCTAACATGATAATCGATTGTCCATCCAAGACAAGTACCAAAAAGGCAATACGGAACATACCTCAGGATATGCAATGCCACGATGAATCATGTCAGTCTAATCCGAGATCGACCAATACAACATACGGATATGGTCCTAACACAAGACCTACAAATGCATACTCACATGACAACATCAATATGCCCACGATAACAACAACAAAGTATACTTATGGAAATCTGATGATCCAGCGCACACAACATAGATCCCAAGATGATCCTGAAAGACCCACACTAGGTGGATAACCCATAATATACATATGCACAACAACAACACATGGTTATCCAACGATCCAGCGCACACAGCTATAGATTCCCATGATGATCCCGTCGGACCAACGCATGGTGGAAATATCTGTCCAGCGATCCAGCGCATACAGCATAGATACCCAAGATGATCCCGTCGGACCAACACGAGGTGGACATACGATAACAATGCACAAATGCATATTAACAACAATACACAAATGCATGACAATAACAACACACGAATGTATCACAACATAAACGACACAAAATGACAAAAATGATTAGAGTACTTGCCCCAAGTCCTTCAAGAGTAATATCGATGTCTAAACCATCACCAACCATTATCCTCAATATTCGACGGTCCAAAATCTCACGAACGATAGATAATTCATATCTCCGTCTTTATCACAATGTATCCTCGATACCCAAGTATACCAATAACAAAAGTAAATCATATACATTATGATTTAAATTCTCAAAAACCGAAAACAACTCACAATACCAAATCTCCTGTGTTCACAATTATGATCCTTTATATACGAATTATAAACGAATGAAATGGAAACCATTCATTAAATATTATAGATTGAGCAAGTAATAACATGCCTCGATACCGACACGACGATGATGAAGCCGCTACCAATCCCATTGTCTTCGTCTACAAGCTCCTCGGTCCTAACCAATGCAATTCGTGAACATTCTCGAACATGACCGCAAAGCACGGTTCTAATCACCGATCAATAATCTCAACCTATTACAATAATCGATTAACACACATTCGATAATAACAAACCCTCGGTTCTACAATATCTCGGTTAAACATAGTCTGAACAATCCAACTCAAACCAGCACGAATTCATAACCACAACACAATATACTACATTGCCTGTCCACTTAGTGCACATTAAGCATATACCGTAGCGTGCGATAAGTCACTTCAGTTAGCGTGCGCCAGCCAGTCGGCTAGCGTGCGCTAAACTCATGCAGTTGCATGCATTACAAGTACCGCTCAGCACATTGTGATTACGAATACGAATGTAAAGGAAATCATACTCCAAGATCAATCACATCATTTCCAAATTCAATCTCATCATTATGATCCATACGTTATCAAGAACATACGAAATCGACCACTATAATCAACATAATATTAGTTCTAATCATCCAATCAAAGTTTATATCCGAAACCATTCATATCTTATCACATATTTTTCTATGATGTGATATGTACCAAGAACACCAAGAACGCCATGCTTCCATAATCATGTTCATAACAAAACAACATAATTCCAGATATATATATATATATATATATATATCATCATATCATCATCTTCCTCAACCCAAACTCCATGAAACACCAAGAACCATAAAAACACTTCCATAATCTATCATTATAGAGAGTAATCATCAACAATAACATAATATCTGAAAATGAGGAGAAGGATTAACCAACTTATCACAAAAAGACGAACAACACAATTCAAACCACAAGAATCATATCAATATCCATATATCAACAACATCCTCATAATCCGATAATCCATCTCATAATCATGATTATCAACTTGTTTATATGATAATCATCAACTCAAGAACATCAATATTCAATCCAAAACGAAATCCAAAGGTGAAGAGTAATTACCTCTTTGAAGGAATGGATTGAATCCCAAGGTTGAATCCATTATCAATCACTTCCAAGCTCCAAATGTTGTTAGGAATGATCAACTTAAGTGTTTGAAACCTCAAACTCTTCTATAAGAACTCTATCTACAGTTGAAGTGAAGAAAATGGTTGAAATGCATCTTAACACCCGTCTGCCCATATTTAGACTGCACATTACTAGCGTGCGCTAAAACTTATATTTAGCGTGCGCTACAGCCCTAGCGTGCGCTATCCTTCCTTGATAGTGTGTGCTATCGAAGTCTAGAAAGGCTACTGCCTTGCTTCGTACATCATCTTACGTACGTAATATCCATGCAATAACGACCTGCTATAGTAATACACCATTAGCGTGCGCTAATCTTCAACCTTAGCGTGTGCTAATCGTCGTTAACCTGACGATTTGTACCTTCCCCAAAGATGCCTGGGGTCCACACGCTGAAAGTAACCAATAAAGCCAAGATTCCCTTCTAACCGATCCATAATTAGCGTGCGCTAACTATATGCATTAGCGTGCATTAAATGCCGATAATAATCAGCCTGGACCTCCCTATCGGCAACCTTCCGAACCTTATCCAGAATGCCATACGTACGTTAGGGGTCCTCCTTAGCGTACGTAATTCATGCCTCTTAGAGTGCGCTAAGTATACATCTTAGCGTGCACTATTGTGGCTGTACTTAGCCATTTTCAGTTATTCTCGTCCAACGTCTCGACATACAGAATACATATACTCGACACACTATATCTTCAAATACAATTGTCGACCAAGTATGACAATTATACCAATACAGATGTCTCAATCCTTCATATATTTTATCCATATTGTACAGATTCCACGTTGTACAACATAACTCGGATAAAATAACATTAAACAATAGTAGTATAAATTCCGGATATTACATACTACACCACTTAAAATAAGTTTCGTCCTCGAAACTTGCAATCCGTCATAGAAAAACAAACAAACCGTTCAACCAAATTATTCCAAAACCATCACGACAACCATCAATTATCATCATTAACGAATAACAAAAATAGTATACTTACAAATGCGCCAAGTCGATGATCTCCTGTGATACTAGTAAATGACTCCACTGTAAAGCCTCAATATGATTACAGTCACAATTCCATCAGTCTCAACAAAATATATCATCTTCGGATGAAATAATCTATCTATGTCAAATCCTGTCTGCCTAATCATACAATCAAGTCCTAATCTGCTAAAAACCAATAATGCACGATACATCTATGAAACAACTGCCCAAAACAATGGCAACCAATCCCGAAACATCGACACAAAATTCGAAGGCTTATATGATCATTAACAATGATCAACCAACAAATTAACCGAGAATACCATTGACATGATAAACTCCAATATCACCAACGAACGATCAACAGTAACTGAGAATACCCTCACATGGTAAGCTCCAACACGATGAACACAAAATCATAGAGACAGATATATAGACGAATAAAGTTCTCAAAACGCTACACCAATAACATACAGTAGATCCCAAAAAAACACACCCGATTGTTGAACATACCCCTCGGCATACGAACAACCAGTCATAAACTGACGAACATACCCAAACACACATGGAGTGGGAATGACCAATCATTACCCAAAAAAACCATCCTGGGATCTACATCCCCAAATTCACACTTACAAAGAAATCATTCAAAAATCACTATGGTAAAATCGGGTTACTACTACACCAATAGATCCATATAGGACATATGCCCCGGTTTCACAAAACCCGACGTTCCAAAATCACATCCTGTACATGAATCTACAACACGCAACATATTTCTCTTATCTGATCAATCAACCGATCATCATTGGATAACCAAACTACCATACTAAAGTTCGAATCTCTTTTCATCGTACCATAATGATGTATTATCCAGTTCGTGAGTCACACTCATAACTTCACCATGATATGCACTATGCACTAAATGTGTATGTATACCAATCACATTTTCAAAACCTGTTTGAAATAATATATTCTTGTCAAGAAGACAAATTTTCGAAAGTTCTTTCAAGAATTTCAAAACTCAAAACATAAATTTCATAGGACCACGAAATCAATTTTCGAAAAATTAAGTCGGCTTGCTTACGTCAAGTTCTCAATGATAATTCTTTTCGAATATACACGATAAAATAAAATGGAATTATGCAAATGCTTAACTACGTCCATACTCCTGTATATCAGTTCGGCTCGTCACCAAATCCACTGACATTCCATCGAAAAACCACACAATAGAGTTCGAAAATATTAATGTATAGACTCTGATAAAAACTCATTTTCCACATATGACTCGCAATCTCGACCATTATCCCATCCTGGATCACCTCAACTTATGCTATGATAAAACATTGAATAATCAACAAATCAAACACAACGAAAGACTACCCGAGAAGTTTCATTTGAACAAATAAATCAAAACTCCGAAAGGTAGTACTAAATTGCATAAAGGATTAGTAAAGTGTTTTACAAATCACGAGAGTTTTAGAAAACAGAAAAGCCTTTTTGAAACATTAGGGTCTCAGCCCAATCCCGTTCCACATTACAAGAAGTTTATATAGTAGAAACCCCTTTTGGACCCCAAGCCCTGAATTATAAAACTATTTTCCGTAAAATCATTTTACGTAAAACATCTATGAAACATTCATTTTGAAAAGTATCATTTTCAAATGCTCAAAAACAGTTCATATATCTCAAAATGAACTAACATGACTACATGTTCTCCTCAACCATCCACAAAATTTGTCCCAATTGCACAACTCCATTCCAATATTTAACCGACATATTGATATCCAAAATCATAGCTTCTCTAGATCATCAATCCTGTCTCAACTCTGTGACCTCATACTGTGACGCATAATATCTTTCTGAATCTCAAAGCCTATCAACTTAGAATAGCAACAAATCTCAATGCAATTCAAAAATCCAAATACTTACAGATCGTGAAGCCGACGATTCCCCATGATACTGGCACATGTCTCAACTCTAGAAAAATACTCAACACAGATATTTTCAAAACACACATTCTGCAACTCAGTTCAACTCGAGAACACAGTACATCTCTATCCGAAGAAACACGTTAATACTATTCGGAAAAGTTTAAAACAACCCCAGTACCACACTGGTAAATCACATAACGCACAAGCCCGAGTGAACAACAAAAACCCAGGGCTCTAATCGTCAATCGACAACTCGAATGACGTGATAAAAACACGACTCGACTTGACCCAACAGACTAGGTTTTCTCAACCTAAGCTCCGATACCATATTCCGTAACACCCCCAGAGCCATCCAAGAATATTACAGCGCCGTGGGACCCGAGATGGAACCCACAAGGCAAAAAGATATTTTCGCAAACATTTACAAATGTCCAAGAGGCTAACAACGGTACTATTTTTTAAAAACATTTGAAGACTTTATGAAATCCGTTTACCAAAATTGTCGTAAAATCTCATTTGAAACTACAAGGCCCGAAATGCCAAAACTCAACAATTTAAAAACATACATTAAACTATCGCTTACACGTACCGACCAAACTAGTTTAGAAAACAATTTCTAAAGCAACTCAAGTAGTCAAACCAAAGAGTCATTTAAGAATACTCAAGCAGCGGAAAGGACAAACAATTAAAAATACTCTAGCAGCGGAATACAACATATAATCAGAAGACTCGATTCACAAACACAATGCATAGCCAGTATATTCCGGGAAGCTCATCTCTTCACGATCGCTACAAGCTCGATAACCCAAGAACCTAAAAAGAAAGCCCACAGCGGGGTCATCCATAATATCCAACAATGATAATCATCACATCGCGTCAATAATTACCTACCAATAAAAATACTAAGTAAGAATACTACCAATGTAATCTTACCATCGTAACTTTACCAAACTCGTAATAATTCTCATCAAAATAACCATTATCACATTTCACATCTCGTCATCTCGATTAACCAATAAACTCAAAGATAATATCCAAAAGGTACCTCAAGCAATACCCAAGATTCTCAAAACATCATCATAACTCGTAATACGGTAATATACCAGCTCTGACCAATTCGATCCATCGGATAACATCATCAAATTCCAACACGATAATCGATTGTCCATCCAAGACAAGTACCAAAAAGGAAATACGGAACATACCTCAGGATATGCATTGCCACGATGAATCATGTCAGTCTAATCCAAGATCGACCAATACAACATACGGACATGGTCCTAACACAAGACCTACAAATGCATACTCACATGATGACATCAATATGCCCACGATAACAACAACAATGTATACTTATGGAAATCCGATGATCCAGCGCACACAGCATAGATCCCAAGATGATCCTGAAAGACCAATACGAGGTGATAACACATAATATACATATGCACAACAACAACACATGGTAATCCAACATTCCAGCGCACACAGCTATAGATTCCCATGATGATCCCGTCGGACCAACGCATGGTGGAAGTACCTGTCCAGTGATCCAGTGCACACAACATACATACCCAAGATGATCCCGTCGGACCAACACGAGGTAGACATACCACAACAATGCACAAATGCATATTAACAACAATACACAAATGTATGACAACAACAACACATGAATGTATCACCACATGATCGACATAAAATGACAAAAATGATTAGAGTACTTGCCCCAAGTCCTTCGAGAGCAATCTCGATGTCTAAACCATCACCAACCATTATCGTCAATATTCGACGGTCCAAAATGTCACGAATGGTAGATAATTCATATCTTCGTCTTTATCACAATGTATTCTCGATACCCAAGTATACCAATAACAAAAGTAAATCATATACATTATTATTTAAATTCCCAAAATCCGAAAACAACTCACAATCCCAAATCTCTTGTGTTCACAATTATGATCCTTGCTATACGAATTATAAACGAAAGAAACAGAAACCATTCATTAAATATTATAGACTGAGCAAGTAATAACTTTCCTCGATACCGACACGATGATGATGAAGCCGCTACCTTTCCCATTGCCTTCTTCTACGAGTTCCTCGGTCCTAACCAATGCAATTCGCGAACATTCTCGAACACGACCGCAAACCATGGTTCTAATCACCGACCAATAATCTCAATCTATTACAATAATCGATTAACACACATTCGATAATAATCAACAAACCCTCGGTTCTAAAATATCTCGGTTAACATAGTTTGAACAATCTAACTCAAACCAGCACGAATTCATAACCACAACACAATATACTGCACTGCCTGTCCACTTAGCGAACGTTAAGCATACACCGTAGCGTGCGCTAAGTTACTTCAGTTAGCGTGCGTTAGCCAGTAGGCTAGCATGCGCTAACTCATGCAGCTGCATGCATTACAAGTACCGCTCAGCACATTGTGATTACGAATACGAATGTAAAGGAAATCATACTCCAAGATCAGTCACATCCTTTCCAAATTCAATCTCATCATTATGATCCATACCTTATCAAGAACAAACGAAATCGACCACTATAATCAACATAATATTAGTTTTAATCATCCAATCCAAGTTTATATCCAAAACAATTCATATCTTATCACATATTCTTCTATGATGTGATATATACCAAGAACACCATTCTTCCATAATCATGTTCATAACAAAATAACATAATTCGAGATGTATATATATATCAGAATATAATCATCTTCCTCAAGCCCAAACTCCATGAAAGACCAAGAACCATAACAACACTTCCATAATCTATCATTACAAAGAGTAATCATCAACAATAGCATCAATATCTGAAAATGAGGAGAAGGATTAATCAACTTTTCTCAAGAAGACGAACAACACAATTCAAACCACAAGAATCATATCAATATCTATATATCAACAACAACATCCTCATAATTCAGTAATCCATCTCATAATCATGCTTATCAACTTGTTTATATGATAATCATCAACTCAAGAACATCAATATTTAATCTAAAACAAAATCCAAAGGTGAAGAGTAATTACCTCTTTGAAGTAATGGATTGAATCCCAAGGTTGAATCCGCTCTCAATCACTTCCAAGCTCCAAATGTTGTTAAGAACGATCAACTTAAGTGTTTGGAACCTCAAAATCCTATCTAAGAACTCTGTCTATCAGTTGTAGTGAAGAAAATGGGTGAAATGCATCTTAACACCTGTCTGCCCATATTTATACTGCACATTACTAGCGTGTGCTATCCTTCCTTGATAGTGTGTGCTATCGAAGTCCAGAAAGGATACTGCCTTGCTTCGTACCTCAGCTTACGTACGTAATATCCATGCAATAACTTACGTAAATACAGTCGTTAATCTGCTACAGTAATACACCATTAGCATGCCTTAATCTTCAGCCTTAGTGTGCGCCAATCGTCATTGACCCAACAATCTGTAACTTCCCCGAAGATTCCTGGGTTCCACACGCCGAAAGTAACCAATAAAGCCAAGATTCTCTTCTGACCGATCTATAATTAGCGTGCGCTAACCATATGCATTAGCATGCACTAAATGCCGATAATAATCAGCCTGGACCTACATATCGGCCACCTTCCGAACCTTATCCAGAATGCCTTACGTACGTTAGGAGTCCTCCTTAGCCTATGTAATTCAAACCTCTTAGTGTGCGCTAAGTATACATTGTAGCGTGCGCTATCATGGCTATACTTAGACATTTTCAGCTATTCTTGTCCAACGTCTCGACATACAGAATACGTATACTCGACACACTACATCCTCAAATACAATTGTCGACCAAGTATGACAATTATACCAATACAGATGTCTCAGTCCTTCATTTATTTTATCCATACTATACAGATTCCATGCTGTACAGCATAATAGGATAAAATAATATTAAACAATAGTAGTAGAAATTCCGGATATTACCGTTCTGTGGTTATTTGTGAGAGGGTTTGGCTCTCTAATCTTATTGTTGTGGGTATCGAGGGTGAGGATTGAATTCTCAGGGATGATTGGCTTGAGCGGTATGGTACGATCATGAACTACCGCACGGGGATCATCATCATATTATCCGAGGACGGCACCGAGCACTCTTTCATGGTGTACTGGTTATTGGTGTTACGCCTTGAAGACGAAGGATGATGGGGTCGAGTTTTCATCGATCCCAGTCGTTAGTGAGTTCCCAGATGTCTTTCCGATGAGTTTCCGTGGTTACCACCAGACCGTGAGGTTGAGTTCGCTATCGAGTTAGAGCCGGGTGCGGCTCCGAGTTTGAAGGCACCGTATCGCATGGCACCTTCAGAGATGGCCGAGTTGAAGAAGCAGTTGAGTAAGCTTCTTGAGTCGGGGTATATTCAACCGAGCGCTTCCCCTTGGGGTGCATCGGTCCTGTTTGTGCGGAAGAAGGATGGTTCTCTGTGTTTATGTATCGACTATCGCGAGCTAAATAAAGTGACCATCAAGAACAAGTGTCCCTTACCGAGGATTGATACTTGTTTGATCAGTTGTAGGGAGCTGCGTTATTCTCGAAGATCGACTTGATATCGTGGTACTATCGGCTTCGAGTGAAGGGGTCTGATGTCCCGAAAACAACTTTTCAGACGAGATACGAACATTATGAGTTTGTGGATATGCCCTTCGGGCTAACTAATGCACCGGCAGTATTCATGCAGTTGATGAAAAAGGTCTTCATTGATTATTTGGATAAGTGTGTCATTGTCATAATTGATGACATCCTTATCTGCTCGAAGAACGAGGAGGAGCATGCGCATCATATGCATGTGGTGTTGAACATTTTGAGGACCGAGTGACTCTATGCAAAGTTCTTGAAATGTAAGTTCTGGATGAAGGAAGTGATGTTTCTGGGTTACGTGATTTCAGCCGAGGGGTTCTGTGTGGATCCACAGAAGATTGAGGCAGTGCTGGATTGGACACCGTCTAAGAATGTGAAGAAGGTCCGTAGTTTCTTGGTTTTGGCTGGCTACTATAGTAGGTTCGTTGAGGGGTTTTTGAAACTGGCTCGGCTACTTACACAGTTGCTTCGGAAATCTGAGAAGTTCGTCTGGAATGATGAAAGATAGTCGATTTTTGAGGAGAGGAAGAGGCGTTTGACTTGAGCCCCGATTCTAACATTGCCATGTGGCAACGAGGGTTTTGTTGTCTATAGCGATGCTTCAGGTAAGGGTCTTGGGTGTGTGTTGATGCAGCACGATAAGACTATTGCGCATGCGCCGAGGCGGTTGAGGCCGTACGATCTCAACTATCCTACTCACAACTTGGAGTTGGCGGCAGTTGTATTTGCGTTCAAGATTTGGCGTTATTATCTCTTTGTCTCTGCATGTCAGATTTTTACCGATCATAAAAGTCTGAAGTAGATATTCACTCAGCGGGAGTTGAATATGAGGCAGAGAAGGTGGTTGGAGTTGATTAAGGATTATGACCTCGATATCCTTTATCATCTGGGCAAGCGAACATCGTGGCAGATGCCTTGAGTCGGAAACCAGTTACGTTGCGGACACTTGAGATACTTATGTCTCAATCTGAGCTTCGGTTTGATATGATCGAGTTGGGCGTCAAGATTTTGTTGCCAGGAGTTGTCGGGCAACTTTGTGCTTTGGAAATTTCGCTGTTGCTGATCGATGAAATTAAACTGAAGCAGTTGGAGGATCAAATGTGTAACATCCACAATTATTCAGGGCATATTACAGCGCCGTGAGCTCCACTGTGGGACCCGCAAGGCTAAACATTCACGGAACTATAAATTTTGACTGAGAGGGTCTAAAGACAATGAACTAAAGAATAATACAAAGGGTATTCAAACCATAACCAATGTATCCAAATACATCACAACACAAAACAATACTTCGGCAACGCAGGCCGGAACATCAAGGAAACTGAAAAGCAATACCCGAGTATTCAATATCCATTCCAGTACAACAACACTGAATGGAGGAACACAGAATACAACCGGAGATAAGACACAGTATCACGCTTGCCCATCATATTCACGCCGACCCGATACCTGCCTGCCCGCTCCCCTGGAACCTGAAATACATAAAAAGTATTTCCCCTATAAAAGGGGTTAGCCGTCGAATAGCTAGTGCAAGTATATCGAATATAATATACAATACTCCTCGACAATAAAGTAGAAGTAACCATCAATTCATCATTTCAAGACTAGTATTCCGGAATAACTAAATCTCATAGCATCACATCAATACATACATGATCAACTACGGAACCCTTAGAGGACTCGTCGGTCCATCCCCGAGTGGTTAACTCATATGATCTGTGGAATCGCACCAGAGGCTACGAAACCCTCAGAGGACCCGTCGGCCCATCCCAGAGTGGATATAATTAAACATACAATTCATATATCTTACTTTCAAAGTCGAGAACATAGAATCATAAATATATACTTGCCTTTGAGACATCGAGAAATCGAACGGAAAAGAGTATGAGTTCGGTAGGTCCAAGAACACACTTTCGGTACCTAAACGAATCGTAAGGGATATGATAATAAAAAATTAATAGTCATAACTCACGAAGAAACTCCCGAAACCCGTATATGATTCACGAAAATACAAGGGTAAACAACTAGAGGTTGGAAAATCACCCAAACCCTCACAAGTCCGAACATGGCACAAACCAATCCGTAAAATCATAGGAAAAACATGTATATGGAATAGATGCATCATCATCTCAAGATTCTCAAGTTTCAAAATGGATAAATTGGACGAATCTAAGAAAAACCCCAAAATTCCAAAAAATTAGGGTTCTAAGGATTTTTACCTTGATTTGGAAGATGGAATGGATTAGATGTTATGAAATCCTTGTTCTCCAACCATAGATGTTGATATCTGAAGAAGGATCGCCTCCGAACTATCCAAATCGCCGAAACCCGCTGCTCCCGATCGGAAAAGTGAGAAGAATGAGAAAAATGACGAAATGGAAGTCAACTGTCCAATATATACTCTCCCAGTCTAGCGCACGCTATGCCTCTAATATTAGCGTGCGCTAGCGGGGTCACCGGGTAGTCCAGTGGCTTCTGTCGGCCCCGTTAGCGTGTGTTAAGTATACTGTTGCATGTGCTAACCGCCTTCATTTAGCGTGCGCTAGCCGAAAATTAGCGTGCGCTACCTGGAAAATGGTGTCCAAAAATTGGAGTCCAGAACCTACTGCCTATGCCCTACTCGAGTCTTAGCAAGCGCTATCGTGATAGCTCAGCGTGCGCTACGCAGCACTTATATCGTGCACTAGCCGAAGCCTAGCGTACATTACCTGATAGTCCAGACAACCTGACAACTTCACTACCTCTGCCGAACCAGGCCATTAGCGTGCGTTACGGACGTATTACCGCGCGCTACTGACCATGAATAGCGTGCGCTAGCTAACTCCTAGCGTGCGCTAATTGCTAGTCCAGAGAGCAGGATGAGTTAATGGTTCTGACCTGGCTGGTCCCTTAATGCGCGCTACGGCTCAAAGCTAGTGTGCGCTATTAAAAAAGAATTAGCATGCGTTAGCCTAGGCCTAGAGTGCGCTATTTCTCTGACCCAGAACACTTCCGCAAGGTCTAAACAACACGATCATAATCCAAAGAAGGTACCAAACTCTATAACAATATCGACAACATCACAAAGAGTTTATAGAGCGACAAAATAGGAAGAACGGCAAGGTCAAACAGTTAGTAAAAAGTACGGGTATTACTTTCTCCCCTTCTAAAAAGAAGTTTCGTCCTGAAACTTAAGAAATAAAAAGTTCGGGATACTCCGACCGCATCTTCTCTTCCGTATCCCAACTCGCCTCCTCGACTCCATATCTCGACCATTGCACTTTAACCAATGGAATGGTCTTATGCCGAAGTTGTTTCTCACGACGCTCAAGGATCTTCACGGGTCTCTCCGGGAAGGTGATATCCTCGGCTACGTCAATCTCACTATAGTCGATAACATGACTCAGATCTGGCACGTACTTTTTCAACTGAGACACATGAAAAACACTATGGATGTGACTCGAAGCTGGATGCAGCGCCAATCGATAAGCTAACTCTCCAACCCTGTCCAAGATCTCGAAAGGTATGATATACCTCGGACTAAGTTTCCCCTTCTTCCCGAAATGGAAACCCCTCTGGTCGGCGACACCTTGAGTAGAACATGATCCCACACTTCGAACCCAAAGGTCGACGACGAATATCAGCATAATATTTCTGACGGCTCTGGTCAGTCAGCAACCCGTCCCGGATTATAGAAATATTTTCCTTGGTCTCCATCAACCTATCCGGCTCCATTTCGATTAGCTCCGAAGCTTCGTCCCAACATAATGGCGACCTACATCGCCTACCGTAAAGTTCCTCGAATGGTGCCATTTTGATCGACGCATGCCAACTATTATTGTAGGCAAACTCGATCAACGGCAAATGAAGCTCCCAATCATTACTCCAGTCTAAGGCACAAGCCCGCAACATATCTTCCAATGTCTGAATCGTCCTCTCCGTCTGACCGTCTGACTAGGGGTGAAAGCACATGCTCAATCTCAACTCGGTACCCAAAGCCTAATGAACGGCCTGCCAAAGATGCGATACGAAACGACCATCTCGATCAGAAACAATGGTCTTGGGGGCACCGTGCAATCTTACGATCTCAGCTATAAAAGTTTGAGCTAATCTCTCCGGTCCCCAAGTATCCTTAATACCCAAGAAGTATGCACACTTGGGCAATCGATCGACGATTACCCAAATCATGTTCATTCCGGTTCCAGTTCTCGGCAAGCCCGTGATAAACTCTATAGAGATATCATCCCACTTCCACTCGGGAAAGGGAAGTGGCTTCAACAACCCCGTCGGTCGTTGATGTTCGATCTTGACTTGCTGACACGTCAAGAACCGTTGTACAAACTCCGTGACATCCTTCTTCATGTTATTCCACCAAAAATTTCCCTTCAAGTCTTTGTACATCTTACTCGTTCCTGGGTGGATTTAGTAAGGCGTAGCATGAGCTTCTCGGAGAATTCTCTACCTCATCTCTAGATCACTCGGAACACATAGTCTGCCCTGAAATCTCAGAATACTATCCTCGTGAACCATAAAACCAGGGGCTTTTCCTTTAATTACATTTTCCTTCAGTTGAGAGATCATCGGGTCCCTCCACTGTTTCCCTTTGATGTCGTCAACCAAGGACGAAGTAATTTCTAGGGTACACAACTGTCCTTGTACTCGTTGAAGCCAAACTTCTATTCCTTGTTCAATTAAAACCTGACAAATCTTCGTCTGAGACGTAAGAGCCTCGAGCATTTGCAGTGATGCCAATTTTTGGCTCAAATCATCCGCGACAACATTGGCTTTTCCTGGGTGGTAAAGTACTTCCAAATTGTAATCCTTTATCAATTCTAACCAACGACTCTGTTTCATCTCCAGCTCTTTCTGACTGAAATGTACTTCAGGCTCTTGTGATCGGTATAAATCCGACATGGAGGACCATAAAAATAATGTCGCCAAATCTTGAGTGCGAAGACAATTGCGGCCAACTCCAACTCCTGAGTAGGATAGTTCATCTCATATGGATTTAGTTGTCGTGACGCAAAAGCTATCGTCTTATCATGCTGCATAAGCATAGAGCCAAGACCTTGACCCGAAGCGTCACTATAAACTGCAAATCCCTCACTACCATGTGGTAAAGCTAGGATCGGCGCTGAAGTCAAACGTCTCTTCAGCTCATCGAAGATCTGCTATCTCTCATTCGTCCAAACAAACTTTTCTGTCTTCTGGAGTAATTCCGTAAGCGGCTGAGCGAGTTTCGAGAACCCCTCGACAAACCAACGGTAATACCCAGTAAGGCCTAGAAAGCTACGAACTTCCTTAACATTTTTAGGCGGTGCCCAATCTAGCACTGCCTCAATCTTCTGTGGGTCTACACGAACCGCTTCGGCCGAGATCACGTGGCCGAGAAACATAACTTCTTCCAACTAGAACTCACATTTCGAGAATTTTGCATAGAGGTGCTCGGTTTCCAAAATATCTAGCACCAAACACAAGTGTCGGGCATGTTCCTCTTTATCTAGAGAATAGATCAAAATGTCGTCAATAAAGACGACTACACACCTGTCGAGGTACTCGATGAATATCGTGTTCATTAACTGCGTGAATACTGCCGGTGCATTAGTCAAACCAAAAGGCATAACTACAAATTCATAATGCCCATATCTCGTCCGAAATGCAGTCTTCGGAACGTCGGAGTCTTTCACCCTGAGTTGATAGTACCCTGATCTCAAATCAATTTTCGACAAAACTGCAGCCCCCTGCAACTGATCAAATAAATTGTCTATACGAGGCAAACGATACTTGTTCTTGATGGTCACTTTGTTCAGCTCATGGTAGTCGATGCACAAACGTAATGAACCGTCCTTCTTTCTCACAAAAAGAATAGGCGCGCCCCAAGGCAAAGCGCTCAGTCTGATTTACCCTTTTTCCAATAATATTCCCATCTTATTCTTTAATTGTTGCATCTCGGAAGTTGCCATATGATAAGGTGCCTTAGAAATCGGAGCCGCATCAGGCTCTAAGTCCACAGAAAATTCTATCTCCCGATCTGGCAGTAATCCCGGGAGATCATCTGGGAAAACATCGGGATATTCATTAACAACTGGAATCGAAGAGAAATCAACTTAGTTCCCTTCCGTGCGTAACACCAATAGCCCGTACAATATTCAAAAGTTCTACAGCCTTCATGGCACTAATAAGTAACTTAGACTGGCCCGAATTATGTCCCAAAAATGAGTACTTGTATCCTTCTTTAGTCATCATGGTGATAACCTTGGTACGGTAATTCATAATCGCTTGGTGACTATCAAGCTAATCCTTGCCCTGGATCACGTCCTCGCCTTGAATATCAACTACAATCAAATTCGATAACCAATGTATACCGGATATAATCACCGGAAAATCTTTAATCTCCCGGTTCCCCACAATTCTATCCCCATTAGGTAGTTTCACAATGAAGGGATCGCAAGTAGTTATACAAGTTATATTCAAACGGCGTACACATTCCAAGGAAATGAAAGAATGGGTAGCACCCGTATCAAAAAGTACACGAATTGGATGAGATAAAACATGGATGGTACCTGAGGCCACCGCTGCATCGGGTTCATCAGTTCGACGCATCTCATACACTCGTGGTTTTACCAAACTGACGCTAGAGTTTCCCCCTCCAGCGTTCTGACCCCATCCCCGGCCCCTGCTGTAATTCTGTTGAGACTGACCAAAAGATTGCCGCTCAAGTGGCGCTGGGCAGAAGCCTGAGTGTCCAAAGTCTGATTTAGTTCGGAACAATAAGCCGCCCTATATCCCATCTGTCCGCAAGTGTGACACTTCAATGGTGGGAAATTGCATTCCAAATTAACGTGGCCTGGACGACCACAATTATAGCAAGTCACCGTGCGCGTTGTGGTGCCCGGTGCAGAACGAAAACCCTTCTTTCATTTAGTAGAACGTGACGACTGTCCGGCAGAACGGTTAGTCGTGTGTGACCTCTGGAAGTTGCACTCTTAGAGGCAAAAAAATTTCCCACGATCTTCTGCTTCTTTGGTTCTTCATTGGTGTCATTGTCGGAGCTTAACAAGTCACAGACCAAAACTCTATCCTGATATTCCTTCAACGTGGTGCAAGCAAATCCAGCCATGCACCACGGTAAATCCATATTCATCCGCATATCAAAGTAACGGATCTTATCATGCTCGTTTAGCACTTGATCCTTCACATGGATCAATTGTTGGTTGTACTCCACGATCGCCTGCGAAATGGGAATATTCTGCAGTTTAGCCTCAAAAAAGGCTCGAATTCGGCCTTCTCGCACCGGCCAAGGACAAAACTTGGCCTCCAAAAGTTCTTTAAACTCATCCCACGTAGCAACACAATCCTGTGGCTTGATGACTTTCCACCACATAGCAGCCTCCTTGGTGAGGAAATACTGAGCAATCGGTACTTTCCTCGCTTCGGGACAATCAACCACTTCAAAAATTTTCTCCAACTCCGCTACCCGATCCTCCCATCCCAACGGGTCTGTGGCACCGCCAAACTGTGGTGGGTGAATACGGATTACATTTTGCAGCAAGGCATCCATTGTTGGGTTCAGATTGTTCAACTGAACGGCTTGGGCCAAAATGGTCATCTGGTTAGCCAATTGTTGAAGTATATTCGCAACTCCAACATCCGTGCTGTTCCCCTGGCCAGTCGATTGGTCGTGCTGACTTTCGGTGTCAGGATGCACCGAGTTAGATAGTCTAGGATCTCTGCACTACTATAAAATATGTCTTTTACGACACTCAATTTACATCGGTTTAATGTAAACTGATGTAAAATAAAAAATGCGTCGATTTTACATCGGTTATCAGCGAAAACCGATGTAAATAAAAAATTTCGGTACTTTTACATCGGTTTCTAAAAACCGATGTAAAATGTTGATGAATTTATATCGGTTTTGCATAAAAACCGATGTAATATTAACTTTATTTACATCAGTTATTTATAACCGATGTAAAAGTTAAGTATAAATTAGTTTTTACATCGGTTCAGAAGAACCGATGTAATATTGCCTTATTTTAACATTGGTTTAAAAGTCCCTGATGTAATAATTCATGTATTTCGTTATTCAACATCGGTTGAATGTAACCGATGTAAACAACCTAATTAAATAAAACCTGCACCAAACCAGTTTTTTTCCTCCCGATCGTCACCAACCTACAAACCATTTTTCCTAAAATTTTTACTCACCCCCGATCGTCACCAACATAAAACAAACCAGAGTTTTTTCCTCCCACCTCCCGATCGTCACCAACCTCCCCCGAGCGTCTTCTTCCTTGCGAACTCGTTCACGGAAGTGGACTCTTGGTTTTTTCTCTCACTTATGTTCTCCAAGTCAGTCAATTTCTTTTCTCCGATAGGTGCGACGGCCTCAACTCTACCTTGGAAGGATGGGGAGGCTCTGAATCAATCATTGTGTAGTCGCGCAGAAGAAGAACCAACTATTATTAGGATCGATTCCGGCCTAGAAGTCAAGCTCGGCAGTCCGGTTACAAGGTGGGATTTCTTGATTTTTGTTACTTTTTCATTTCTTTTTTTTTCGGTGATAAATGTTGTTAATTTTTTGCTACTGTACAGGCCTGAATTCAGGCGCTAATGACTTGAAATTTGCAAACTGATGGGTAGGCCTTGTTAGGTTAGATATAGATGTAGTATAAAAATCAGATTCATTAAAGTTGAATTGATTTTTTTTAAGAAAATCGTTAAAATTAGTCATCGTAGGGTGAATTGTGTGAAAATTGTACTTGATGATGTTTGCTCTGAAACTCGATTTTTGAGCCCCTATTACAGAAGCCAAATGTTGTTGGATTGATCTGAATTATTGATATGTTTTAGCCCGATATGTTTTCTGTAAACCAAACTGCACAACCAAAAAAAATAGTATTGTTAAGTTTCGGTTCAAGATAAAAAAAATAAAAAATCAACTTAAATTTCTAATAATGATTGTGAATTAAGAAAAATGGCTTACCCATGGTGATCAGGCAATGCTGTCAAGTAGCATCTGCACATAACCATAAGCAAAGTTTTCATCATGTTTTAATATAACTAAAGGTATTATTTCCTTAAAAGAATTAATCAAATATTTTTTCACTGGAATGTATTACTCTTGTGTTATATACATTTTACAGTGTTGGGTCATATATGCTAAATGATATTTATTTTATAGTTTTTGAATGCAAATTCTGTTGTTTTACCCTTTTGTGAATCAATCTGTCTTTATTGTTGTGGTAGGTCAAACCCATGAAGCATATTGTCGGCTCAACAATGTTACAATAAGTTATATATGTGGTTTAACTCACTCACCTTCTGTTGTAGCTTCTTTCTTCATATTTCCTCCTCTTCATGCTGCTGTTGGGTTTTTCCTCTTATTCTGTACAGTTTATACATAAATCGTTGCAATTGAGAAGGTTTTCATTCGTGTAACTTGCAATGATCAGGTTTGTCTAAGAATTTTTACTATTTAGAGGTGAGTCTTATACTTTTATGTATTTAGATCTCAGTCACAATAGTGTGTATATATGTACATAAAAACCAATTGCTATTAGATTAAAACTGCACATTAATCTGTAAAACAAGCGAATAGCAGCCGCAAGCTCTAAAAATAGTTAATTACAAATTAATCAGTTCTATATAAGTGGAGAGAACTTAGGATGCTCCTAGTTCTAATCATGCGCTTGCTACCATTGTTGTTTCATGAATTTCTGTCCACGATGATGATGGGGGCTTGAATGTAGAAGGTACAGAAGGTGGGAAAGTGAAACGTTTCAATAAACATGGATTGGAGTTTTGAGATGTTCCCACTTCCCAAGTAATTTTCCTTCAAGAGTTAAGTGAAGCATCATACTCTTAACTATATAGTACTACATCATTTCAGTATATATAGTATAATATAGTCAATGCCTTGCTATTTCTTACTACTATAGTTAGCATTAGTAGCTGAAGAGGTTTGTTTCCATGATGTGATCCCTGTTGTTAGAAAATATTTGAAGGAAACCATTGAGCCATTTTACTACAGGTATTGTTTATTTGTACTTTAATATCTCGATTCTTGTATGTATAAAAAGTGCTGCTCTCTAATCTGTAGTAGCATGAAGGTTATTCTTGATATCCTGGAGAAGCTTTTGAAGCATGATGTAAATGCATTACTTCATGAATTTGGTTTTCAGGTCAGATTCATGGAATGATTAAGCCCTTATGGTTGCATCACACGAACGGATGCACGAAGCTCAGGTTTGAGTCAAAGCTGCCACAGCCTTCAGCACATCATACAATCGCTTTGTATTCGCTTCTTGCATCACCTTTCTTTCTTGTTGCATTGCAGCGAACTTGTCATTGATTTCAGCAAACCTGGTATTGATTTCAGTACGGAACTGTGCAAACCTGATATTGATTTCAGCAAACCTGGTATTGATTGCAGCGAACTCGTCATTGATTTCAGCAAACCTGGTATCTCTTCTTGTTTCCAAACCTGGTATTGATTTCAGTACACGAACTGTGCAAAAACTTTTGTGTTTTTTTTAAAGATGAACAGTACCTTGATGAACCGTACTTTCATGAACAGTACCTCCGGAAGAAAAAAAAGTTGGTCCAGAATTTTGCTCTGATACCAATTGACACGAACCGGGGCTGAATTATTATTAAAATATCAAAAGAACGAAAATAAATAACAAGATAATGCCTACTTTCTTGTTGTAGGTGACCTCCCAATGTCTAATGGCGACTCCAAATTCTGCATACCCTAAACGTGTAACCTTAATGCCCTATAAATAGAGTCCAGAACATTTTACACCAGTTACATAAAGTTACTAAATTGGAAAAAAAAGACTAACCATATTCCTCCTTAAGTCTCCTTTTATGCTCCATATTTTATGTTTTGTCTGAACAGGCACATGATGGCTATCCCACCGAGGTCTGTTTCTTCCACTAGGCCTTGTTCCACTTCACCTACACAGACCTCACTTTTATGTTTTATTAGGTAATTCATTGCTTTTGCAATTTATGATAGCAATATTATTTAAGTAAAATTTATTTGAACACGTTAGGTTGCTACATAAGTTAAGTATGGACATGGGGAATGATGATGTGAACGGATTTCTTGAGCCCCAGTCTATACAATATATGGGGAACAAAGAAAATGAAGTCTCCAAGTATATTCTGAAACATATGCGGGAATCAAATAAAAAGATTTACTTAGGAGCTTATCATCATGGGTAAGTACAGTCACCACATAAACAATTTAATTATAGTAAAAAGTTTATATATTTCATTTGTAAAAATATTTTACTGTAATGTAGGAATCATTGGCAACTCTTAATAATCATTCCTAACAAAGCGTTGGCTGTGTTGCTTTGTTCACTACATGCTAGGCCAGACGCCGCTATGAAAGGCATAGTACATAGGTAAGTTTGATATGTAATTTTAGTATTTTTAGTTTAATTTGTTTGTATTTGTAAATTACTTTAATGAGAATTGTCATCAAAACCAATGTTGTGAGCCCTTTTAAAATGCTTGGTGGTAACAACAAATCGAAGCATAACCTTATTTGGCTTTATCCAAAAGTAAATCATTTTATATTCAATTTAAATAGATTTACATGATGTTGTAATTTTTTAAAATTCAACTTTAAATTTAATTTTGTAATGTAATAAAAAAGTCGGATCTTGGAAATGCGGATATTACGTTATGTATTGAATGTTGACTATTATTCGAGCGAGTGTCAAGAACAGTTGGCAAGAGGTAATTTTTTTTTTTAAAATAGCCACAACTTTTATAATCCTTATTTGGTTATTCTACTATTCTTCATTTTTTTATTCTATGTTCTAGATATTTAATGACACTAGTGCACTTCCTGAAATGAGCATTGAAGAGATCCGTACTCAGTGGGCCAGACATTTTTTGGAATATAACAATTGAGTATGTACTTTTTTTTGTTGTTGTTGGAAATGATATGATGATATGTCGGTTGTCTGTAAAATGTTTATTTCATACATCTGGTTTGCAGGCGGTCCATGGACTGTAATAAACATTATTCCTCTCTATCTCTCCTGAAATATGGATGGATGATGAAAATTATATTTGCAGGCTTACTGAGATGTCGAAAGAGTTGTAGATTTAGATGGACAAACTATTTGAGGTTAAAAGCATGATTTGGCTGGATGCTTTGGGTTCTGGGCTTGTTAGGCTCGGGTGATGGCCATGCCAAAGCTCTCCTTCTTTTGGTGTTCAAAAAAAAAAACTATTGGTTGAACAGATTTTGGCAGTCAGATTGTTAATGTTGTGATTTGATAAAAAAACTCTAAATGTATGGTTGAACAGGTTAATGGGTTCCTTGCCTTATGTTATATTCATGTTACTTTAGGAATGTGTTGTTTTAACAGCTGATTACTTTCTGTTTGGACAACTTTAGGATTTCATTTGTTTTGCTAAAAATAGGAATTTGACATTACAGGTTGGAATAGGTAAAACCAACCGAAATAATAAAAAACAGGAATATGACATTTTACATCAGTTGTTTGAAATCGATGTAAAAAAATAAAATTACAAAATTTACATCGGTTGTTTGAAACCGATGTGAAAAATAAAATGTACACATTTTACATCGGTTGTTTGAAACCGATGTAAAAAATAAACATTTTACGTCGGTTGTGTAAAACCGATGTAAAAGAGGATTTTACATCGGTTATAATCTAAACCGATGTAAATCTATCGAAACTACATCGGTTCTTCCGACATTTTACATCGGTTAAATGCAGCATATTTACATCGGTTTTCAAACCGATGTAAATTGAACACCTATTTTACGACGGTACATTTTACATCAATTCTATAACCGATGTAAAATGTATGAAATAACCGTAGTAAAATGTTTTTTTGTAGTAGTGCTTATACCATATTCTGTAACACCCCCAAGTTATCCAGGACATATTACAGCGCCATGAGCCCGCCGTGGGACCCACAAGGCTAAACATACGCGGAACTATAGATATTGACCAAGAGGGTCTAAACACAATGAACTGAAGAATAATACAAAGGGTATTCAAACCATAACCAATGTATCCAAATACATTACAACACAAAACAATACTTCGGCAACGCAGGCCGGAACATCAAGGAAACTGAAAAGCAATACTCGAGTATTCAATATCCATTCCAGTACAACAACACTGAATAGAGGAACACAGAATACAACCGGAGATAAGACATAGTATCACGCTTTCCCATCATCTTCATGAGGACCCGATACCTGCCTGCCCGCTCCCCTGGAACCTGAAATACATAAAAAGTATTTCCCCCATAAAAAGGGTTAGCCGTCGAATAGCTAGTGCAAGTATATTGAATATGAAATACAATACTCCTCAACAATAAAGTAGAAGTAACCATCAATTCAACATTTCAAGACTAGTATTCCGGAATAGCTAAATCTCATAGCATCACATCAATACATACATGATCAACCGTGGAACCGCACCAGAGGCTACGGAACCCTTAGAGGACTCGTCGGTCCATCCCAGAGTGGTTAACTCATATGATCTGTGGGATCGCACCAGAGGCTATGAAAACCCCAGACGACCCGTTGGACCATCCCATAGTGGATATAATTAAACATGCCATTCATATATCTTACTTTCAAAGTCGAGAACGTATAATCATAAATATATACTTGCCTTTGAGACATCGAGAAATCGAACGGAAAAGAGTATGAGTTTGGTAGGTCCAAGAACGCACTTCCGATACCTAAACGAATCGTAAAGGATATGATAATCAAAAATCCATACTCATAACTCACGAAAAAACTCCCGAAACACATCTACGATTCATGAAAACACAAGGGTAAACAACTAGAGGTTGGAAAATCACCCAAACCCTCACAAGTCCGAACATGGCACAAACCAATCTGTAAAATCGTAGGAAAAATATGTATACGGAATAGATGCATCATCTGCTCAACATTCTCAAGTTTCAAGATAGATAAATCAGACGAATCTAAGAAAAAACCCAAAATTCCCAAAAATTAGGGTTCTAAGGATTTTTACCTTGATTTGGAAGATGGAATGGATTAGATGTTATGAAATCCTTTTTCTCCAACAAAAGATGTTGATATATAAAGAAGTATCACCTCCGAACTCTCCAAATCGCCAAAACCCACTGCTCCCGATCGGAAAAGTGAGAAGAATGAGAAAAATGACGAAATAGAAGTCAATTGTCCAATATATACTCGCCCAGTCTAGCGCACGCTACGACTCTAATATTAGCGTGCGCTAGCGGGATCACCGGGTAGTCCAGTGGCTTCTGTCGGCCCTATTAGCGTGCGTTAAGTATACTGTTGCATGCGCTAACCGCCTTTCTTTAGCGTGCGCTAGCCGAAAATTAGCATGCGCTACCTGGAAAATGGTGTCCAGAAATTGGAGTCCAGAACCTACTGTCCTCTGCCCTGCTCGAGTCTTAGCGTGTGCTACCATGATAGCTTAGCGTGCGCTACGTAGCACTTATAGCGTGCGCTAGCCGAAGCCTAGCGTACGTTGCCTGATAGTCTACATAACCTGACAACTTCACTGCCTCTGCCGACCCAGCCCGTTAGCTTGCGTTATGGACGTATTAGCGCGCGCTACTGACCATGAATAGCGTGCGCTAGCTAACTCCTAGCGTGTGCTAATTGCTAGTCTAGAGAGCAGGTTGAGTTACTGGTTCTGACCTGGCTAGTCCCTTAGTGCGTGCTACGGCTCAAAGCTAGCGTGCGCTACTCAAGAAGAATTAGCGTGCGTTAGCCTAGGCCTAGCATGCACTATTTCTCTGACCCAGACCACTTCCGCAAGGTCTAAACAAAACGATCATGATCCAAACAAGGTACTAAACTCTATAACAATATCCGATTTGTGTGCCGAATGAGTCGGATTTGAGGCAGAGTATTTTAGGCGAGGCCCATGCTACACCTTACTCGGTTCATCCTGGTTCGAGTAAGATATACAAGGACCTAAGGAGAAATTTTTGGTGGAATGATATGAAGGAGGAGGTCGCAAAATTTTTAACGAGTTGTTTGGATTGTCAGCAGGTCAAAATCCAGCATCAGCGACCAGCATTTGATCAAGATGGCATGCGTACAACAATAGTTGACATGCGTTGATCAAGATGGCACCGTATGAGGCGCTTTATGGGCGGTGGTGTCGATCGCCGATTTGTTGGAATGAGGCATCCGATTTGGTCGGGACCGAACCGGATATCGCTTTGGAAATGAGGAGGAAGGTGGAATTGATTCGGAAGAGGATGTTGACTGCTCAGAGTCGACAGAAATCCTATGCTGATGTTCGTCGTAGACCTTTGGAATTCAAGGTGGGAGACCACGTTTTGTCAAAGGTGTCGCCGACAATGGGAGTTTTCCGCTTCGGGTGTAACACCCCCAAGACATTCAGGGCATATTACAGCGCCGTGGACCCCACACTGTGGAATCCACCAGGCTAACATACCAAACAAGACCTTCGACAAAGACAACAATGATCAATAATACGACAATTCAAATGAGATTACAATCCGACAATAAATTCCAACATTAATCCATTTCCCAAACAGGAACACAACATTAACAATTTTGTAAAAGAAGTACTCGAGTACTTAAACCAGTTTTTTTATAAAACAAAATCCCCAAAGCAAGATATCAAATATTCGACATATAGAACATCAATAATCAACTTCTGGACAGTATCATGCTCGCCCATCATTCTCATACGGATCTAGTGCTCGCTTGTCCCCACGATCAATACCTGAAATACAAAAAGTATTTCCCCCATTTAAGGGGTTAGCGACAACTGCTAGTGCAAGTACAATCCATTTGAACTACATTCTAATCAGATGAATATATGCGCCAAAAAGTCATTTTAGAAAACATTTCATATTCCGGAATATTTATGATGTACACACAAAACACATTATCTCCAACAAATCATAATTCAAAGTTAACCGTTGGCACGAGACTCACGGCCACCGTACCCCGCAGAGCCCCGTCGGACATCCCTGGGTGGCTAACCACGATTCGTGATACGCACACACACGGCAATCCGTATCCCTAGAGGCCCCGTCGGACCGTCCCTAGGTGAACATACACATAACCATCCACAACATCCACGATCCAGCCATAATTCAAATACTAGATCATGTAAACATATGTAAAGTACTTGCCTTTGTGACATCTTCGAAGAATCGGAAGTGAAAAGTGACTACGGCTGATCCGATTGGAAAACAACGGTTCTTAAACGAAGAATCAACATAACTCGGTCCCAACGGACATCAATAATCGAAAGGTATACTCCCAAAACCCCGATTATAAATCGCGATAATAGACGTTCAATCGATACGGGCGAGGGTTCACGCAAAATCTCCCCGTATTGATAATTCACGGATTAAAGTCAAGGAAGTTGGATTTAGAATCACTCAATACTCACAATCGGTAAAGAATATCGATATATAGATGAACAATTCGTAACTAAACCCTAGAATCCCGAAAAACCCCCAAATTCATCAAAGTTAGGGTTCCTGAGGAAATACCTTGGATTCGGCTGGTGGAAGATGTGAATGTAGAAGATTAATCTCCCTTGGTACACAATAATCAATCTCTAAAGGAAATCCACGGATTTCTCTGGACAAATCGCTCCAAAGGCACTCAAGAACACTCACGTCGCGAAAAGGGGCGAAGAAGGATGAAAAGAAACTGACTGAGGCTAAGTCGGGTTTAAAAACGCTGGCAGTGCGTTACGTACGTTAACACAGGCTGTTAACGTACGTTATGATGGTTACGTACGTAACACAGTACTGGTTAACGTACGTAACCAAATGTCTGTACTAAATTGTGTAGGGTCATAACGTACGTTATGGATCATGAATAACGTACGTTACGCACGTAACAGACCCCAGTTCAGAACACCAATTCTGCACAGTCGATTCGACGACGAACTACAACACGAGGATAGAATCAAAAGTGTGAATATGAGTTATTCATAACAACGGAGTTGAGTGTTCGAAAGTAATTGCACTTCCAACTACTGAGGAATCCAAAATACGACAAGGAGATGAATTTCCCTAAATTTATAGGAAATTACGAAGATGACCCAAGCGTCCGAAAATCACGATACAACGTCGGATTTGTAAACCAGAAGTCTCAACATGACCAACTCAACCATACGGACTTGTACAAACCAAGAAACAACGAAAACGAACGAGTTTTACAAGAGTCGAACGTTCATACGGCAAAACATGTCATAAAATGAAATTACGTGAAAACACCATCAAAACTCGTCCGGATGGAAAAACTCCAAGAACAAAATAGATTCAAAATGTCGAAACGGTTACAAGCGAGTCGATAAAAATAAACATACACCAAAATGGAAACTCGCTAAAAATAGAAAAAATTACGGATATTACATTCTCCCTCTAAAATAAAGTTTCGTCCGAAACTTAAGAATCAAAAAGCTCGGGGTATCTCGAACGCATATCCTCCTCTAGCTCCCACGTCGCTTCTTCTACTCCGTGCCTCGACCATTGCATCTTAACCAAAGGAATGGTTTTGTGCCTTAACTGTTTATCACGACGCCCGAGTCGACGGGCCTCTCTTCAAACGTAACATCCTTCTCGATCTCCACGTCCCCAAAGTCGATAATGTGGGACGGGTCCTAACGCATTTCCTCAATCGGGAAACGTGAAATACGCTATGTACATGACTCGTGACGGAGGTAAAGCCAAACGGTATGCTAACTCACCGACTCTCTCAATACCTCGAAAGGTCCAATATATCTCGGGCCGAGTTTCCTTCTTCCCAAAACGAAAAACTCCCTTCGTCGGAGACACTCTCAACGTAACATGATCTCCCACCTCAAACTCCAAAGGTCTACGCCTAACATCCGCGTAAGACTTTTGTCGACTCTGAGCACCAACATCCTCTTTCTAATCAATTCGACTTTCTCCCTCGTCTCTCCAACACAAGGTCGGCTCGGTGCCAACCAAATCGGACGGCTCATCCCAACATATCGGTGATCGGCAACGTCGGCCATAAAGTGCCTCATACGGTGCCATCTTAATCGACGCATGCCAGCTATTATTATAAGCAAACTCAATTAAGGCCAAATGCTCCTCCCAATTACTACTCGCCTAACGCACACGCGCAACAAATCCTCGAGCGTCGAATGGTACGTTCGGACCGCCATCGATGCGGGATGGAACGAAGTGCTCAAACGTAGCCGAGTCCCCAATGCCTTATGCACCGCCCGCCAAAATGCGATACAAATCGGCCATCTCTCGTCAAATAATGGTCCTCGGCGTACCATGAAGCCTCACTATCCGAGTGATAAAAATACGAGCCAACTTTTACGACCCCAAGTATCCTTGATGCCCGAGAAATGTGCCGACTTAGTCAGTCGGTCTACAATCACCCATACCATATTCATACCAGTCTTCGTCCTCGGTAAACTCGTGACAAAATCCATAGAGATGTCCTCCCACTTCCATTCCGGAACGGGAAGTGGTTTCAATAATCCGGCTGGCCGCTGATGCTCAATCTTGACTTGCTGACAAGTCAAACACTTAGCTACAAACTGAACTACCTCCTTCTTCATATTGTTCCACCAAAAGTTCTTCCTCAGATCTTTATACATCTTACTCGAGCCCGGATGGACTGAGTATGGTGACGCATGAGCCTCTCGCATAATGCTCTGTCTCAGTTCTGAGTCGTTCGGAACACACAACCGACCTCGGAATCTCAACACACCGTCCTCATGAATAACGAATCCCGGGGCTTTCCCCTTTCCTACACTCTCTCGAAGCTGAATAAACATCGGATCCTCTAACTGTCCCGACTTAATGTCCTCGACCAGAGATGAAGAAATCTCAAGAGTACGCAACTGCCCGGAACTCTCTGGCAGTACAATCTCAATGCTCAACCTCATAAACTCTCGCTGCAGTCCCGACTGGGCCGTGAGTAACTCAAGCGCCCGAAGCGATACCGATTTCCGGCTCAAGGCATCTGCTACTACATTAGCCTTGCCCGGATGATAGAGGATCTCAAGATCGTAATCCTTAATCGCCCAACCATCTCCTCTGTCTCATATTAAGCTCTTTCGCGTGAAGATGTACTTGTGCTCTTGTGATCGGTGAAAATCTGACACGACGAGCCATACAAGTAATGACGCCAGATTTTCAACGCAAACACAACTGCGGCCAACTCAAGATCGTGCGTAGGGTAATTCAATTCATATGGTTTCAACTGAAGGGAAGCATAGGCAATCGTCCTCCCATGCTGCATAAGTACGCATCCGAGCCCTTGGCCAGAAGCATCGCTATAAACTGAGAAACCATCATTACCACTCGGTAAAGCCAAAACGGGAGCGGTCGTCAACCGCTTCTTCAACTCCTCAAAACTATTCTACCTCTCGTCGGTCCACACAAACTTCTCCGACTTCTGTAGCAACTGAGTCAGCCGTCGAGCGAGTTTAGAGAACCCCTCGACGAATCTACGGTAATACCCGGCTAATCCCAGAAAACTGCGGACCTCCTTCACGTTCTTGGGCGGCGCCCAATCCAACACTGCTTCTACCTTATGTGGGTCTACACGAACACCCTCGGCCGAGATCACATGACCGAGAAACATAACCTCCCGTAACCAAAACTCGCACTTTGAGAACTTCGCAAAAAGATGCTGAGTTCTCAAAATATCTAACACAATATGCAAATGACGGACGTGCTCCTCCTCTCTCCTCGAGTAAATCATGATATCGTCGATAAAAATGACTACACACTTATCGAGGTACTCGATAAAGACTTTGTTCATAAGCTGCATGAACACGGCTGGTGCGTTGGTTAGCCCAAAAGGCATAACCACAAACTCGTAGTGACCGTATCTCGTCCGAAAGGCCGTCTTCGGAATGTCGGTATCCTTCACTCGGAGCTGATAATACCCCGATCTCAAATCAATCTTCGAAAACACGGTTGCCCCTTGCAACTGATCAAACAAGTCATCAATCCTCGGGAGCGGATATTTGTTTTTGATGGTCACTTTGTTCAACTCTCGATAGTCGATACACAAACGATGTGACCCATCCTTCTTCTTTACGAATAGGACCGGTGCGCCCCAAGGCGAAGCGCTCGGTCGAATATATCCCATGTCTAGCAACTCTCCCAACTGTTTCTTCAACTCAAGCATCTCGGCAGGCGCCATCCGGTATGGCGTCTTAGAGATAGGTGCTGCACCCGACTCTAAATCGACGGTAAATTCAACCTCTCGGTCTGGCGGCAAACCCGGCAACTCATCTGGAAAAACATCAGGATACTCACACACTACCGGAATAGACGAGAGCTCAACTCCCCCTTCTTCCGATCTCAAAGCGTAACACCAATAGCCCGTGCAACCTCCTCGAAGCAGTCTTACGACCCTCAAGGCGCTGATCAGTAACCTCTGGCTACTCCGCCTATGCCCCACAAAAGAATGCTCGGTACCGTCAGAGGCTAACATCGAAACGGTTCTCGTTCTATAATTCATGATCGCCCCATGACGGTCCAGCCAATCCTCACCTAGAATCAAATCCTCATCTCTAATATCTACCACAATCAGATTAGAAGGCCAAACCCTCCCCGCGATACTCACTGGAAAATTTCTAACCTCACGATCCCCCACGATGCTATCCCCACTAGGAAGTTTAACAACAAAAGGCTCACAAGCAACAAGGCAATCAACATGCAGGCGACGCACACAATCCATAGATATAAAAGAATGCGTAGCACCAGAATCGAACAATACGGAAACAGGATGGTCAAGGATGTGGACGGTACCTGTAGCCACCGTCGCGTCGGGATCTCCGGCTCGCCTCATCTCATACACACGGGCGGAATGCACCCCGCACTAGAAGCTCCTCTAGAAGGTGACCACGACCCGACCTCTACCAAAACTCTGCCGGGCTGAGGAACTGTCGGTGCCTGATTCACACTCGGCTCTCCTGCAGCTGGAGCAGATATCTGAGTAACTGGAGCCCGAGCCGCATCCGTACAAAACTTAGCACGGTGACCCATACGACCACAAGCAAGACACTGAATCGGAGGCCTATCACACTCACTCATCATGTGGCCCGGACGACTGCAGTTGAAGCATGTAGGACCACGAACGGAACCAGCAGGAGCAGACCTAGAACCGTTCCCTCGACCAACTAATGGCGACTGACTCCCGAAGACTCGCGAACCAGACTGAGCCTTCGGATACCCTCCTGACTTGCCTCCCGAAAACTGACCGGAGGTCTTCTGCTTCTTTCCTTCAGCTGCCGTCTCTGTCGCAGAAAACGACATCTCGTAAGCCATCGCTTTATTCTGATAATCTTTCAAAGTCGTGCACCCCAGACCAGACATGTAGTGGCGCACCCTCGGCTTCATCCGCATATCAAAGTGGCGGATCTTATCTAGCTCATCTCGGACTTGGTTTCTCACGTAGTGCAGCTGTTGATTGTAGTCCTTGATAGCTTGAGAAATAGGAACATCTTGGGGCTTAGCCTCAAAGAAGGCTCGGATCCTCCTCTTTCACCGGCGGCCAAGGATGTATTCATCTTCCATCGATCTCGAAACTCGCCCACGTAGCTGCCGGCCACGCGGTTTCACCGCTTGCCACCACGTCATTGCCTCCTTGGCGAGGAAGTCTTGAGCAATGGGTACTTTCCTCTCCTCGGAACAATTAGCGGCCTCAAACACTTTCTCCAACTCGAATAACCAATTCTCCCAACCAAGGGTCGAAGCACCATCAAGCTGCGAGGACGATACGAATCACGTCTGAAGTAGCTTATCATTACCGGATCCAGGGCGGAACCGGGTTGGCATTAGCATGGCCGACTGTAACGGCCCGAGTCGCAGCGTCATGCAGTTCGCTACTTGCTGTAATATGTTGGCCACTCCAACATTCTCATGAGCATTACCGGAGCTAGCAGACTGGTCCTGCTGACCTCCGGAACTAGGGGGAACACTGTTCGACAAAGAGGGCATCGCCGAATCAGTTCCTGAGTGATCGGACATGGCCGCCCCACCGGCTGCGCCACGTCCCCTACCGCGTACGCGACCGCGTCCGCGTCCTCTACCAGCAGGAATTCTGAAGAAGCAACGGGGAAGTACAATTCAAACGTAAAACGCAAAAGATACTAAGACAGGAATAGAACATAACGGTGAAACGAGTCAAGTTAGGAAAACTTACGAGCACCGGCGTACTGAGATGATGGCATAGCAGTGATACTGTCCCAAAAACGACACTTAACTAGACCCAAATGACCGACAGCCTAGGTATCCATAACCTGTCTCCGATACCATATTCTGTAACACCCCCAAGACATTCAGGGCATATTACAGCGCCGTGGACCCCACACTGTGGAATCCACCAGGCTAACATACCAAACAAGACCTTCGACAACGACAACAATGATCAATAATACGACAATTCAAATGAGATTACAATCCGACAATAAATTCCAACATTAATCCATTTCCCAAACAGGAACACAACATTAACAATTTTGTAAAAGAAGTACTCGAGTACTTAAACCAGTTTTTATAAAACAAAATCCCCAAAGCAAGATATCAAATATTCGACATATAGAACATCAATAATCAACTGGACGGTATCATGCTCGCCATCATCCTCATACGGCTCTAGTGCTCGCTTGTCCCCACGATCAATACACGAAATACAAAAGTATTTCCCCCATTTAAGGGGTTAGCGACAATCGCTAGTGCAAGTACAATCCATTTGAACTACATTCTAATCAGATGAATATATGCGCCAAAAAGTCATTTTAGAAAACATTTCATATTAGGAATATTTATGATGTACACACAAACACATTATCTCCAACAAATCATAATTCAAAGTTAACCGTTGGCACGAGACTCACGGCCACCGTACCGCATGAGCCCCGTCGGACATCCACGGGTGGCTAACCACGATTCGTGATACGCACACACACGGCAATACGTATCCCTAGAGGCCCCGTCGGACCGTCCCTAGGTGAACATACACATAACCATCCACAACAACCACGATCTGACCATAATTCAAATACTAGAACATGTAAACAAATGTAAAGTACTTGCCTTTGTGACATCTTCGAAGAATCGGAAGTGAAAAGTGACTACGGATGATCCGACTGGAAAACAACGGTTCCTAAATGAAGAATCAACATAACTCAGTCCCAACGGACATCAATAATCGAAAGGTATACTCCCAAAACCCCGATTATAAATCGCGATAATAGACGTTCAATCGATACGGGCGAGGGTTCACGCAAAATCTCCCCGTATTGATAATTCACGGATTAAAGTCAAGGAAGTTGGATTTAGAATCACTCAATACTCACAATCGGTAAAGAATATCGATATATAGATGAACAATTCGTAACTAAACCCTAGAATCCCGAAAACCCCCCAAATTCATCAAAGTTAGGGTTCCTGAGGAAATACCTTGGATTCGGCTGGTGGAAGATGTGAATGTAAAAGATTAATCTCCCTTGGTACACAATAATCAATCTCTAAAGGAAATCCACGGATTGCTCTGGACAAATCGCTCCAAAGGCACTCAAGAACACTCACGTCGCGAAAAGGGGCGAAGAAGGATGAAAAGAAACTGACTGAGGCTAAGTCGGGTTTAAAAGCATGACGTTAACACAGTACGTTAACGACGCGTTATGATGGTTACGTCGTAACACGATCTTGTTAACGTCGTAACCAAATGTCTGTACTAAATTGTGAAGGGTCATAACGTCGTTATGGATCATGCATAACGACGTTACGCACGTAATGCACCCGGCCGTAACACCAGTGCGCACGATTCGATTGACCGAACTACAACACGAGGATAGAATCAAAAGTGTGAATATGAGTTATTCATAACAACGGAGTTGAGTGTTCGAAAGTAATTGCACTTCCAACTACTGAGGAATCCAAAATACGACAAGGAGATGAATTTCCCTAAATTTATAGGAAATTACGAAGATGACCCAAGCGTCCGAAAATCACGATACAACGTCGGATTTGTAAACCAGAAGTCTCAACATGACCAACTCAACCATACGGACTTGTACAAACCAAGAAACAACGAAAACGAACGAGTTTTACAAGAGTCGAACGTTCATACGGCAAAACATGTCATAAAATGAAATTACGTGAAAACACCATCAAAACTCGTCCAGATGGAAAAACTCCAAGAACAAAATAGATTCAAAATGTCGAAACGGTTACAAGCGAGTCGATAAAAATAAACATACACCAAAATGGAAACTGCTAAAAATAGAAAAAAATTAAGGATATTACATCGGGAAGAAGGGAAAGTTGAGTCCGAGATTTATTTGGGACTTTGAGATTCTTGAGAGGGTCGGCGAGTTGGCGTATCGTCTGGCATTGGCTATGGCTTTGAGTCGCATCCATAGTGTTTTTCATGTTTCCCAGCTAAGGAAATATGTTTCGGATCCTAGTCATGTCATCGACTATGGTAAGATCGATATCGCCGAGGATATTACCTTCGAGGAGCATCCCTTGAAGATCTTGAAGTATCGTGAGAAGCGGCAAAGGCATAAGACCATTCATTTGGTCAGGTGCAGTGGTCGAGACATGATGTCGAGGAGGCAACTTGGAAAATCGAGGATAGCATGCATGCTAGGTACCCCGAGTTGTTTGTTTCTTAAGTTTCGGGACGAAACTTATTTTTAAAGGGGGAGAATGTAATATCCACATTTTTCCTTTTTCCGATAATTTTTCATTTTGGTGTATTTTTCATTTTTAGTGACTCGCTTGTAACCGTATGGATATTTTGAGGATATGTAATACTGGACTCTTTGTCATTCGAGCTTGTTTCTATTAGATTGGTACCGCCACTAGAAGGGGGGTTGAATAGTGCGGATAAGACTTTTGAACTCTTTTTGTGCGGAAGCTAGAATATCGGAGTAAGTAAAATGCGGAAAAGAAAGAACACAAGAAACTGTTCGAGAGGTTCGGCTATTAACGAAGCCTACGTCCCCTACCAAGGTTTATCGACTAGGACTTTTCTAAGAACATTAGAATGCACTTTCTAGTTTAGTGCCAACTCTTACAATTTCTTGATTTCTGGGCTCAAGAACAACCTCACTAAAACTCTCTTGTTTTTCCGGGTACAAGATAACCTTTACAGTAAAACAAATGCGAGTAGGAACTCGACCTTACACAATATATCTCTCTTTGATACAAGAATATAGATTAGAAATAATAGCACAAATCTTGTCGTATCACAATATAGAATAAGTATAACTCTCGAAATATTTGCTTGGAATAGCTTGAGTATGCTTGTAAGCTCGGATAACTTGTGTGATTTCCAAAACCTTGAAGTGAGCTATTTATAGCCTTCTTGAGCTAAATTTCCCGTTGGAACAGTTTTACTGCTTACGTACGTTATGCTCCCTGGATTACGTACATTATCGTTGCTACATACGTTATATGACTTGTGTAGCGGCCATAACGAATAGGGAAAAATGGTCCAGAGAAATCTGATAAAATACATTACGTACGTTACGCAAGGTAGGCTTACGTACGTTAACTTCCAGTCAGAGATCCATTGAGTGTGACGACTTTTTGTAACGGCTAATGACTTTTTGCAACGGTCAGAATGTTTAAACGTTATGCACGTTATATTGAAAGAGTTACGTACGTTACCTGTACAAAATATCTTACAAAAACTGTGAATGTTACGTACGTTATAAAAGGTTGGTTTACATACGTTAACTGAAGGAAAAATATGTTTAAGTAAATTTTGGTTAAATAACGCATCATCAAAATGTATAAAATGATTTAAAAAATATTGTTCCAACAATCTCCCCCTTTTTGATGATGACAAAATTTAAGTATGTGAGTTTTTGAAAGAATATGAGTTTTGGAAGATCGGAAAAAAATTTAATAAACTCTCCCCCTGAGTAAGACTCCCCTTGAAACGAGCAAGGGTTATTTAAAAAACGATACATATTTTTCTCCCCCTTTTTGTCATTAACAAAAAGTCGAGAGATCCTGTAAAATCCAGCGAAACACAGAATAGTCAACAAATTTCAAGACAACGAATAACCATGAATAATAATACATAAGAACAGAGATAGTTTAAAAACAACACGTATCCATTAGAAAATAAAAAGAGTAATATTTCATGATAAAAATGCATGAAAATGTTTGGTCTGGATAAAAATGGAAACATCATCATAAGAAAGAGAACACGGCTAATCAAGATCCGCATCCGGAGGTGTCGGAGGGATTCCGAAGTGAGTGCAAATACTTTTGACGATGATTTTTATCTCGCTCATCTCTTTCTCCAATTTATCCATCCTAGCGACCATCTGGGATGAAGAGCTTTCTTGACGCGGGCGAGAGGTACCAAGCTGAGACGAAGGGCGAGGCCGAGTATGATCAATCCCTCGAGACGTGATCCTCTCCTCCGGTCTCGTAAGGGCACCACCATCAGCAAGGCGATCGTCATCCTTGATGTAAGCAAAGTCGATCCACCCTCGGTTTCTCGTGCGGAGATACCTCATAGTCCGAATAGTCCCTTCGGTAACTAAGCTACCCCTCAGAATAGGAACCCCATGAATTCCTGAGAGATTGACTCCAGCATTCTCAAAGATTTCAGTCAAAATCGACCCAAATGGCATTCTGGATTTCCTTTGGCGATCAACTTTGGCATAACTCTTTTTGTGGAAAATTTGTTCTTTCTCCACAAACCACTTTAGCACGATAAAAGCAAAGTTGACTTGATGATCCTTCTAGACATGATAAATAATTTCCATGTCAATGTTTACCAAACGATGCTGAGTGTTCACTTTGGGCATTAGACAACGAGTAATAGCATCGTGAAGCAAACAGATATTTATCCCAAAGTCATTATTTTCAAAGCGTCCCGAATGGACATCAATAACGGCTTTGCTCGACAAAAAATCACATACTTCAGACTCACGAACATCATGATTTTCATCACTATAAAGAGAATAATCAACAACCTCATCAGGAGCCGCAAATACCCCTTTTCAACAAAATCCCTCGTTAGGTAGACCAAAAAGTTCCGATAGTTTTGCGGCATCAAATGAAATTGGTTTGCCACGGACAAGTGAATTAACTACGGCTAATCCATCGGAATCATAAGTAACGAAGAAATTGGCATAAAATTCTTTCACACAATCCACAAAGACAGGACGGGCTAGGCTAACAAAATGGTTAATACCAAGCATATCGAAAAATTCTTCAATTGCAATTCCGATATAATTCAGGGATTCAAAATCGAAGTGGTGGCTTGGAGTTACCTCTTCATCGATGAGTACTTCGTTGAAAATTTTGCAAGCCTAAGCATTACGAAGGGTAGGTTCTCCGGAAGGCGAGGAAGATGATTGAGAGGTCTCGCCTCTTCGTTTCTTGCTAGTTCTGGATTCCATCTGTAGGAATCGGCCAGAGATATGGAGATATCGGACGGATTTTTGGAGTTTGGTCAGATTTGTGAGAAGTAGAAATGTGTTCATCGCAGTCGATTTTAGGGATTAAGGGTGAAATGAAAAGGGTCTGACGAGATAGGTTTTTAAGTATCAGGGTTATTACGTACGTTATACCGTTTTGGTAACGTACGTAGCGAGAAATCCTGAAACCCCTGTACTAAAACCTGCATATTGGTACGTCCGTAGCCTGAATGCCTGTAACGCACGTAAGGTCCTATTACGTACATAATAAACCAGACTTAACGTCCGTAAGCATGACCAAATGAGCAGTGTTTTTCTTTCGATGATGTCCCAATTTAAATGACCATTTAATGTAACTATGATGAATATGCAACACTTAAAAATGATCAACATGTCCCATTCCTAAATTTATACGTATAAAATTAAAAGCCTCTTAGGGTAATGGTTTTGTAAAAATATCCGCCAATTGTTCATTAGTACCAACAAATTGGAGACGTACATTCCCGTTTTGGACATGGTCACAAATAAAATGGTGACGAATTTCTATATGTTTTGTCCTACTATGCAAAATGGGGTTTTTGCTTAAATTAATGGCACTTGTATTGTCACAAAAATAGGAGTATTTTTAAGCTCAATGCCATAATCGAGTAATTGATTTTCCAAAGAACTTGTGCACATGCACTTCCCGCATACACATATTCTGCTTCAGCTGTGGAAGTAGCTACACTAGTCTGTTTCTTACTCCCCAATGAAATCAAACATGAACTCATAAAATGACAAGTTCCGGTGGTGCTTTTTCTATCAATTTTACATCCACCGTAATCGGCATCACTATATGCAAAAAGTTGAAAATCAATACTAGAAGGATACCACAGACCTAAGCCAGCAGTATATTTTAAATACCGAAAAATCCTTTTGCATGCAATGAAATGTGATTCTTTAGGATTCGCTTGAGAACGAGCACATAAGCAAGTAGCAAACATTATGTCGGGTCGAGATGCAGTTAAATAAAGTAAAGAGCCGATCATACCGTTACTATTTTTGGTCAACAGACTTACCTTTTTCATCTTTGTCGAGTTTAAGAGTGGAGGACATAGAAGTAGATATTTCTTTGTAATCTTCCATCTTAAATTTCTTTAGGAGCTCAGTGACGTACTTGGATTGGTGAATGAATATTCCGTTACTGAGTTGCCTGATTTGGAGTCCGAGAAAGTTTTTCAACTCTCCCATCATGCTCATTTCGAACTCTCCCTTCATAAGATTTAAAAATTCGCGGGACAAAGATTCGTTAGTTGCACCAAAAACAATGTCGTCCACATAAATTTGACAAATAAGCATATCATCTCCTAAATTTTTAATGAATAGGGTATTATCAACATTACCTCTTTTATACCCATTTGAAATAAGAAAAGTGCTTAAACGATCATACCATGCTCTCGGAGCTTGCTTTAATCAATAGAGAGCTTTATGGTGCTTGTACACATGATCTGTATAATCATAATCTTCAAAACCCGGCGGTTGCTTGACATACACTTCCTCCTGGATGATTCCATTTAGGAACGCACTTTTTACATCCATTTGATGGAGTTTGATCTTCTTGTATGCGGCAAAGGCACAGAGAAGACGAATAGCATCAAGATGAGCAACAGGAGCAAATGTTTCTTCATAATCAAATCCTTCTTCTTGATTATAACCTTGGGCGACCAACCTCGATTTATTTTTAATTGGGAGACCATCATCATCTGTTTTAATTTTATGAACCCATTTGGTACCAATGATTGATTTGTCTACCGGTTCCAGAACTAATTCCCAAACATTATTTCTTTCGAATTGGTTTAGCTCTTCTTGCATAGCAATAACCCAATTCTCATCATTTATTGCCTCATCGATATTCTTTGGTTCTGTAAGAGAAATAAACGCAATATTGTTAATACAATCATTTATATTTCTCCTAGTTCGTACACCTTCATAGATTTTTCCGATAATTTGTTCCATCGGATGGTCTTTCACATTTGCCCAATATTTTGGGAGGTTGTAAGTATTCTCCTCCTGCTTGTCCGAGCTTACGTTGAGCTTCTCCAACTCCTTTGATACTTCTGATACTTCTTTATCCGGAACCATACCTGCATCATCATCAAAAACAACCTTTCTCGGGGGTAAAACTGTATCATCGAATTTTACATGAATTAACTCTTCTACTGAGCCTCTTCTACAATTAAATACACGATACGCTTTACTGTTAGTTGAATAACCAACAAATATTCCAATATCTGATTTTGAATCAAATTTACCCAAATTATCCTTACCATTATTATGAATAAATACTTTACAACCAAATGGATGAAAATATGATAAATTGGGCTTTTTACCTTTAAATATCTCATATGGAGTCATCATTTTGTTCCTCCTGAGATGGACATGATTAATAAAATAACAGGTGGTGTTAACGGCTTCGGCCCAGAAATATTTAGGAAGACCATACTCATTGAGAATTGTCCGGCTCATTTCTTCTAGAGAGCGATTCTTCCTCTCGACAACTCCATTTTGTTGAGGTGTCCGAGGTGCCGAAAAGTTGTGCCCAATACCATAATTATCGCACCAATCTTCAAAAATATTAGAAACAAGTTCTCCACCATGATCGATTCGGATAGCGATAATTGGTAATTCTTTTTCCTTCTGGGTAACCTTACACCACTTAACAAACTTGTTAAATGCATCATCTTTATTTGCTAAGAATTTTACCCAAGTAAATCTCGAAAAATCATCTACAAGAATTAAAGTATAAAGTTTACCTGTTAAACTAGCATGTCGAGACGGACCAATTAAATACATATGAATTAATTCAAGAATGCGACTAGTGGAAATTTCCATTTTCGGTTTAAACGAGCCTCTTGCAGGTTTACCTTTAATACAGGCCTCACAAATGTGGTCTTTTCTGAAATTCAATTTTGGTAGACCATGGACAATATCGTTCTTGGCCAATTTTGAAAGAAGTGGTAAAGAGGCATGTCCCAATTTTCGGTGCCAAATAACGGCATTTTCATCATATGAAAGTAGACATTTTTCGTTGAAAGAAGATTCATCTTGGAGATCAACAATGTAAATATTTTCATACCAATAAAAACGATTTGGTCTTTTCTCATTGCAGTGCAATGCGTACTTTCAAAAATTAATTTAAGACCGGTGTCACAGAGTTGGGAAACACTTAGAAGATAATGGCACAGACCATCAACAAATAGAATATTTTCAATGGTAGGTAAAGGTTTCTTACCGATTTTACCTGCCCCTTTTATTTGGCCCTTTTTATTATCGCCAAAGGTAACACAACCACGATCTTCCCTTTTCAGCTCCGTGAAGAGATGTTCATTCTCACTCATGTGATTTGAACATCCACTATCAACTTACTATTTATTTTATAATGCTGTCTTCCTTGCTTGTACCTACAAAAACAATTTTCTTTCATTTTATAGGTACCTAGGGTAATTTGGGTCCTAGGAGTTAGATACAAAAACTTGATTTTTAACAACGGTCCCTTTTGGTACCCAAATTTGTTTGACCGTTATAGTTAGTCTAGAACTTCTACAGTATGTTTTGGTATGTCCTGGTTTTAGACATTTTGGACATGATGGAATTCCCGTTTTTAAAGTGTCCGAATCTTTCGTGGTAATTTCTAAGGACTTTTTCATTGGAAATGAATTATACCCAAGTCCTTGCTTTGAAAGAGAAATTTTTTGACCAAATAATAGTAGCTCGAATTTGTCATTACCACACGAGAATTTTCTAACGTTTCAATTCTTTCTGAGTTTTGTGTAAATCATCTCTCAGAATTTTCTCGGTTTCCAAACAATTTGTATGGTCAATTGATACATCCTTATTTTTCAATAATTTTGAATTTTCACTTTCAAGAGATTTTATTTTCTTTTTCAAATCTTTATTACTTTTGCAAACTTTCTCGTATTCATTGTTTAAAGATTCGAAAGCATCAAGAAGTTCTTCTTGAGAAGAATCACTAACCTCGACTTCTTCGTCGCTATCTTCTAATGCGCGGGCCATTAGTGCAAGATTGGTTTGAACTTGAGGTTCATCATCCTCATCATCATCGCTCCATGTAGCGACATAGACTTCCTTCTTTTTGAACTTTTCGTGAGGTGGTTTAGATGAACTCATTGGAGCAGCAGCACGACAATCTTTGGCAAAATGGCCTGGAACGTCGCACCTTCGACAAGTATTGTCGAACCTTTTATTTTGTGGGAAATGAGTCTTTTTGGATTCATCCCTTGATTCTTGTTTGATGTCCCTCCGGCGCCTTTGTATAAGATTTTTGAATTTCTTTATGTTTTTAGCATAAAAGGCGGTTTCTTCGTCCTCTTCTTCGATAGGTTCATCTTCAAGATCGCTATCTTCTTTTACTTTGAAAGCGATCGTCCTTTCACTCTCTTTGGGCTTCGGTTTCGAACTTCGAGATTTAATGACAATCTCGTAATTGATGAGAGATCTAATGAGAGCGCTGAATTCAATGGTGTTGAGATCTTTCGACTCCATGATAGCTGTAACGGTAGCGTCCCATTCTCTTGGTAGAGATCGAAGGATTTTCTTGCCTTTATCACTGCTTGATATAGGTTTCCCTAAGGAAGCTAACCCATTTTTGATAGCCGAGAAGCGGTCAAGCATAGTAGTAATGCTTTCTTTTTCTTTCATAGTGAAGAGTTCATAATCGTGAAGAAGCATATTGATTTTTGTTTCCTTCACTTGACTCGTACCTTCATGGATAATTTCGAGCATTTTCCAGATCTCCTTAGCCGTCTAGAAAGAAGATATCCCGTTGTGATCCTCAGGGTTGAGAGCACAGTAAAGCAGTTGAGTAGCTTTACTATTGAAGTGATCGTTCTTCCAGTCAGCATCGTCGTATTCTTCAAAGCTTTTGATCGAGCCATCTGGCTTCTTAGGGATGGTAGGTCCAAGAGCAATGACCTTCCATATTTCAATGTCATGATCTCGGATGAAGATGTACATTTTCTTCTTCCATGTCATAAAGTTTGAGCCATCGAAGAAGGGAGGGCGATTGAGAGCGTTGCCTTCAACGGAGGAGTGGATAAAGGCCATTTCTGGATCTTTTCTCTAGCGGGTGTTAATCCGGTGATAAAGAGACCGCTCCAATACCAATTGTTAGATTGGTACCGCAACTAGAAGGGGGGTTGAATAGTGCGGATAAGAGTTTTGAACTCTTTTTGTGCAGAAGCTAGAATATCGGAGTAAGTAAAATGCGGAAAAGAAAGAACACAAGAAATTGTTCGAGAGGTTCGGCTATTAACGAAGCCTACATCCCCTACCTAGTTTCATCGACTAGGACTTTTCTTAGAACTTTAGAATGCACTTTCTAGTTTAGTGCCAACTCTTACAATTTCTTGATTTCCGGGCTCAAGAACAACCTCACTAAAACTCTCTTATTTTTCCGGGTACAAGATAACCTTTACAGTAAAACAAATGCGAGTAGGAACCCGACTTTACACGATATATCGCTCTTTGATACAAGAATATAGATTAGAAATAATAGCACAAATCTTCTCATATCACAATATAGAATAAGTATAACTCTCGAAATATTTGCTTGGAATAGCTTGAGTATGCTTGTAAGCTCAGATAACTTGTGTGATTTCCAAAACCTTGAAGTGAGCTATTTATAGCCTTCTTGAGCTGAATTTCCCGTTGGAATAGTTTCACTGCTTACGTACGTTATGCTCCCTGGATTACATACGTTATCGTTGCTACGTACGTTATATGACTTGTGTAGCGGCCGTAACGAACAAGGAAAAATGGTCCAGAGAAATCTGATAAAATACATTACGTAGGTTACGCAAGGTAGGCTTACGTACGTTAACTTCCAGTCAGAGATCCGTTGAGTGTGACGACTTGTTGTAACGGATAATGACTTTTTGCAATGGTCAGAATGTTCAAACGATACGCACATTATATTGAAAGAGTTACGTACGTTACCTGTACAAAATATCTTACAAAAACTGTGAATGTTCCGTACGTTATAAAAGGTTGGTTTACGTACGGTAACTGAAGGAAAAATATGTGTAAGTAAATTTTGGTTAAATAACGCATCATAAAAATGTATAAAATGATTTAAAAAATATTGTTCCAACAGTTTTAGACTTGTTTTACCCAATTCCATGTTTATTGTCTTTTTCATCGATATTTGGTTCGATTCTCGTAACTGTTGTTCGGGACCGCTGTTTCGGGGTTGCCGTAAATCCGTCTTATGTCATTATGGATGTCGTGAGCTTTTGTTTGGTATTTCGATCGTGTATCGTGTATTTCAGATGTTTTGGGCCGTTTTATAATTTGCTAAAGTTATGGGGTAATCATGTTTGTCGTTGTTTTTCGAACCTTCGGGTAGCCGGGAACATGTTTTCTTTTAATGTTTAACTTTGTCGTCTCAAACTTTTCATAAGCGTGCTTTTGTTTTGTGTTTTTACCATCTCGTGTTTTCGTCACACCCTTACTCGGCAAACTGCCCGTTTGGTGCTGGGGTACCTTACATATGCTATGTGAAGAGAATTATGTACATTAAGGCTTCTGGAGTATTACGAACGTAATGGCTCTTATCATAACGTACGTAATAGTCTATGTTTGGTTGGGCAGATTGTTGTGCCAATCTATTACGTACGTAAGCTTGGAAAGCTTACGTACGTTAAGCGGCTAACGTATGTTAGTTGTCAATGGCTTACGTACGTTATCGGGGCCTGGGTTTAAATACCCAGGAGTTGACCAGTTTCATCCATTTTTCTTCCTTCTTCTTCTCCTCCGCGTTTTGGGCGATTCATAGGCAATTTTGGGCGATTTCGATTGGGCAATCATCTAGTTATCATCTTTCTTGAGTTCCATTAACAATACCAACACTTGTTCTTCGTCTCTGATCCGAAGTAAACTCTTAGAACCCTATTTTTGGCGAAATTTAGGGGTTTTCGATTTATTGTCTAATTCGTTCCGTATTGTTGACTCATCCATGATGTATGTGATTAATCTTAGTGGTATTCATGTTTTCCCAACGAGTTCATGGTAAATTTCGTGGTGTTTGTAAAATCAGGAGGGTTCGGTCGCGACCCGCCCTTGATGTCTTTGTACGAATTTACATAAATCGTAGGTGGTTTTTGTGTATTCCGTTTTCGTACTCGTATAGAATTGGTTGTGATTGTATTCTTTGAATCATTAGGTTCGTGGTCGTCGCTTCCTAGCAAGCGTAGTTGATTTTCCCATTAATTTCGTAGTCAATATTCTCAAGGCAAGTATTCTTGTGAAACCTTTATACTTAACATGAAATGATAATGTATATGTGTGTGATTTGCTCACTCCGTGAGGGTCCGATGGGGCCTCAGAGGAATCTATGATTTCACTACTGATTCACGAGCTTGTTGGCTAGCCCATCCGGGAGGGTCCATAGAGGCCTCGGATGGGACCACTGGTTTAGCCTCGGTCCTAGGCGATGCATGTGCCTGATTTTTATTTTTAACTATGGCCAGTCCGGGAGGGTCCATAGAGCCCTCGGATGGGACCAGTGGTTTATCCCCGGTCCTAGACAAGTTTGAACAGTGTTTATTGATTGTTTCTCTTATGGGAAAAGACATGTCTTGCTTTCGATCGGGCACCCATTTTAGGAAAATTTGTGTTATAAATTTCAAGTTGCGTTCAGCAGGTCGATCGGGCACTGGAGTAGTACGAGGATGCTGGCAAGTGTTGTTGACATGTGTAATTCGGTTCTTTTATTCAAGTTGTCCATTTTAATCGAACTTGTAAACTGATAGATGGTACCCGCGAGTACTTAGGCATTTAAATTTGGAAGAGGGATTGTATACTAAATTTCATGTGTGATTTTCGATGATGTCTGGTTTACCGGTTGTACCGGGTGTTTTATTTTATTTGCATCTTGATGATGTGTGTTTTCTCGCTAACCGAGATGGTTAGACGAGCGGTATAAATTAGTTAGCCTGGTGGGTCCCACATAGGGGTCCATGGCGCTGTAATATACCCTGAATATCTTGGTAGTCTTACAACTAGCTCGATCTTCGAGTATCTAAAAATAAAGCCCACGACGGGGTCAACCACAATACTCAACAATGATATCGATCACATCATCATAAATAATTACATACCAATGTATTAATATAGTAAGAATACTACCAACGTAATCTTACCGTCATAACCTCACCAACTCATAACAATCCATATCAAGTCAATCCTTAGCATAATCCACATTTTGCATTCTCAAATGACGAAATGAACTCAACTACAACAATCTCTACTGTATTCAATCAACACCAAGAATTCTCAAAACATCTTTCATAACTCATAAGTGTGGAATTATCCATCCGTGCCAAATCCCGTCCGTCAAATTGCACAACCAAATACAATCCTGTTAAGGACCAAATATACACAATACATTTGTAGACCAATGACAGCAAAATCCTGAAACATTGACATAAAGTCTAAACGCTCATACGATCAATAACCATGATCAACCAAAACATCAACCGAGAATATTATCAATAAAATAAACTCCAATACGACCAACGAAGAACCAAGGTGACAAATGTTCGGGAGAATAAAATTCTCAAAACGACATACAAATCACATACAATGGATCACAAAGAAACAACCCAACTGTCGAACATACCCCTCGGGTGTATGAACAATCAATCGCAAACCGTCGAACATACCCAATCATACATGGTGTATGAACGATCATTATGGCACAAGATGGACGTCACAGTACGCCCGATCCGGAAATGTATCCGTGCACAAGGCACCCACGGGTATCGATCGAATACACGTGTGGTCTTGTACCTAATCCGTCTCACGAAATATGTCTTCGAGTGCACAACTCAATGTGAAGGTAATGATCCTACACAGGACTATACGTGCCCATCCTGGAAATCCTACACATAACTGATCGGCATGCATATATGACTCCGGATATGTCACGATGCAACATGACAACGAAACTCAAGGAAAACACATATCCAATAAAGATCAAAAGACTCACCAAAGTCAACAACGACATACGGATAATGAAAGATCGACACGACCAACAATAACCAAAACAACCATCCTGGGATCACGATCCCCAAAGAATGATCAACACGATAAACAATCTCAACACAACATTTCTGGAATCATCATCCCTCAACGATCGATCAACACAACCATTAATACCAAACAATGGCCCTGGGATCAACATCCCTCGACGAACAGTCAATACGAATGTCATTATACGAAACCTTAACATACAACATATACAACAATTCATCAGAATAATTATCCTCATAACTGAACAATGCTTAAATTATCTCAAAGCCGAAGACAATATCCTTTCCACGAACTAACATCCCTAAACGAATACACAGTTATTCGAATAATCTCGAATTGAGGTAGAGTCCATTAATATAAATAAACCACCATCCCGACATCAATGTCGACACGATAAACCATCATCGATATCCGACATTCCATATCACAGACCAAAGATAACTCACATCTCCGTCTTCACCAAATACATTTAAATCATATACATTATGATTTATCCCAAACCAAAGCATAATATACAAACCATCATCACGACAACGTATATTTATAATATCATTGTTATTTGAATTATAAATGAAATGAAATCAATACCGTTCATTAAATATTATGAACTCAACAAGTATAACTTGCCTCGATACCGATACACGAATCCGTAACCAATTCCATTGCCTTCGTCTATGAGCTCCTCAGCCCCGACCAACGCAATACACTAGTCCTTCAATCTCAACCACAACACAACGGTTATAATCAGCGGTCAATTATCACAACCTAATGCAATAATCAATTAAAAACACGTTCGATAATAATCAACAACCGATATACCCAACCAACAAACTCAACGGCTCAACAATACCTCAATCATATACAAAACCAAACAATTCAACTCAAACAATTACGAACTCATATCCACAATACAAGCCGCTATTCGATAATCACATCAACAAGCAATTCAACTAATAAAAAGGGCCTTAATATTCTCAATTCCAACTCAATCTCAAATATGAATTAACAAGGTTCCTTCTTGTTCATACTCACTCGTATGTTCATATTAAAATAATAATATCGATTATTATCATCAATATGAACTATCTGAATATTTCAGTATTATGAATAATCATATTACAAGATTAACCACAAACTTTCCGGATTCAAACTCATAGCATAATTCGTATATAATTCAAGAGTTCCTCAAGAACGTGAATTAATCCGTAATCAGATCCACTTAACATCACTTTGTTCATAATCATCAAGATAACATAGTCTAATGTTTTATCTAACCTCTAATCTATCATATTCCACTCATAATCCGATCAATACATACATATCATCATCTTCTTCAACATACACTTCACATATCATCAAGAATCACAACAATACTACCATAACAATCATCACACGAATTAAACAATGACAACAACATCAAGAATCCGAGAATAAAGAAGGGATTATCCAACATACCTCTTAAAGATGAACAATACAATCAAACTCCTCAAGGATCAACAATATTTTCATATCTCAAGCTCCAAATTCATGCCATCAAGCTCATAATCAAGTTAGAAGAGCCAAAATTCCATCTCGGAGGGTTGAAGGGCGAAAAACGAAGTGAAACTCTCCAAAATGACGAAATGACAGAGGTCTCACATATATAGACTTCCAATCGTTACGTACATTAGACAACATACTTAACGACGTAACATCCCCTACGTACGTTACCCCTCCGTGATAGCGTACGCAATACTGATCCAAAGGTCACCACCTCATTCCCATTCCATGATTACGTGCGTAAGGCTAATGCCATAGCGTACGTAATACAGGTGTTAACTTGCAACAATGATACCCATTTAACGTACGTAATGGGCTACCCATAACATACGTAAAGCTCAAGGTTGATCGCCTGTCCATATCTGCGCTGAAAGTTTCCGACACCGGGGCCACTCGTCGATCATAGCTCAGATCTGGCCGATTCTCTTCATAACATACTTTATGTACTCTATAACGTACGTTATACTCTATGTACATAAGCTCATACACTTAACGTACGTAATGGCTTTTATTCTTAGCTATTTACAACTGCTCCTGCCTGTCCTCTCAATATACTGAATACGCATACTCATCCCAATAATATTCTCATATGATATCTGGTATCAAAATTAACACAAACTGATACACAATATCCTCAAATACAATTTTCGACCAACTACGTCAATTATACCAATACAACTGTCTTAGTTCGCAATTTATTTTATCCATGCTGTATAGATACCACGCCATCCAGTATATCTCCGATAAAATAACGCGAAAAAATTATACTGAAAATCTGGATATTAGATACTACCTCCCTTAAAATAAGTTTCATCCTCGAAACTTGCAATCCTGTCACAACCAACAGCTCAACCAAAATTTCCAAACTCATCACGAAAGAAATCAATCATCGCCACAAGCGAATAACCAAAATAATATACTTCAGGTACATGAAGCCGATGATCTCCCATGATACTAGTATATGACTCCCATATGAAGTCTCAACACAATACCAACATACATCAATATCGCAATTATAGCAATTTTTGAAAATATCTTAAAAATTTCGGAACCTCCAAAAATCGGTTTTACTCAAAAGTCAGAAAAATAATTTTTCAAAAGTCACGTCACTACCGTACTCGTAGAGCCACATAACACACATGCCCGATTTTCACAAAATTAAAGTTCTGATAACATCTTCTGTAACACCCCCAAAATCATCCGGGGATATTACAGCGCCGTGGGCCCCGCGCCGGAACTCACACTGCTAAAAATTATTTTCACAATCGTTTCAAACACGCCAAAAATGCCGATGACGGTAATATTTTACGAATAGTTAAATGTTTTCAAAAATATAGTTCTCAAATACCGTCATAAAATTTCATTTGAAAGTACAAGGCAAAAATGCCAAAACTCGACAGCTTCAAAATATCTGTTAAGTCTCCGCTTACACGTACCGATAAGATAGTTTAAGGAAAAAGGTTTCACGGATTAAATCAAATTTACGAAATACCAAAAGGCCATTTTAAAGTATACACTAGTTGGTAAAATACCGGACATCAATTTTAAAATACACACGCAGTGACATAGACATAGTTAAAAATACATTTGCAGCGGAATAAAACGAACAGTAAAATACTCGGTTCCCAAATGCATGTTATATCCACTATCACTTCGGAAGCTCATCCCTTCACGACCGCTACTAGCTTGATCTCCGAGTACCTAAAAATAAAGCCCACGACGGGGTCAACCACAATACTCAACAATGATATCAATCACATCATCATAAATAATTACATACAAATGTAATAACATAGTAAGAATACTACCAACGTAATCTTACCGTCATAACCTCACCAACCCATAGCAATCCATATCAAATCAAACCATACCATAATCTACATTTCGCATTCTCAAATGACGAAATGAACTCAACTACAACCATCTATACAGTATTTAATCAACACCAAGAATTCTCAAAACATCATCATAACTCATTGGTGTGGAATAATCCATCCGTGCCAAATCCTGTTCGTCAAATTGCACAATCAAATACCAATCCTGATAAGGACCAAATATACACAATACACTAGTAGACCAATGACAGCAAAATCCCGAAACATCGACACAAAGTCTGAATGCTCATACGATCAATAACCATGATCAACCAAAACATCAACATGATAAACTCCAATCATACATGGCGTATGAACAACCAATCATTATGGCTCAAGATGGACGTCACAGTACGCCCGATCCGGAAATGTGTCCGTGCACAAGACACCCATATGTATCGATCGAATACAGGTGTGGTCTTGTACCTATTCAGTCTCACAAAGTATGTCTTCGAGTGCACAGCTCAATGTGAAGGTAATGATCCTACACATGACTATACGTGCCCGCCCTAAAAATACTACACATAACCGGTCGGCACGCAGATATGACTCCGGATATGTCACAATGCAACATGACAACGAAACTCAAGGAAAACACATATCCAATAAGGATCAAAAGACTCACCAAAGTCAACAACGACATACGGATAATGAAAGATCGAAACGACCAATAATAACCAAAATAACCATCCTATGATCACGATCCCCAAAGAATGATCAACACGATCAACAATCTCAACACATCAGTTCTAGAATCATTATCCATCAACGATCGATCAACACAACCATCAATACCAAACAATGGCCCTGGTATCAATATCCCTCGACGAACAGTCAATACGAATGTCATTATACAAAATCTTAACTTACAACATATATAACAATTCATCAGAATAATTATCCTCATAACTAGACAATGCTTAAATTATCTCAAAGTCGAAGACAATATCCTTTCCACGAACTAACATACCTGAACGAATGCACAGTTATTTGAATAATCTCGAATGAGGTACAGTCCAATAATATCAATAAACCACCATCCCGACATCAATATCGACACGATAAACCATCATCGATATCCGATATTCCATATTACAGACCAAAGATAACTCACATCTCCATCTTCACCAAACACATTTGAATCATATACATTATGATTTATCTCAAACCAAAGCACAATATACAAACCATTATCCCGACAACGTATATTTATAATATCATAGCTATATGAATTATAAATGAAATGAAATCAATAACATTCATTAAATATTATGAACTGAACAAGTATAACTTGCCTCGATATTGATACACGAAGCCGTAACCAATTCCATTACCTTCGTCTACGATCTCCTCAGTCCCGACCAACATAATCCACGAGTCCTTCAATCCCAACCGCAACACAACAGTTATAATCGATCAATTATCACAACCTGATGTAATAATCAATTAACAAAGCATTCGATAATAATCAACAACTGATATACCTAACCAACAAACTCAACTGCTCAACAATACCTCAATCATATACAAAACCAAACAATTCAACTCAAACAATTACGAACTTATATCCACGATACAAGCCGCTATTCGATAATCACATCAACAATCAACTCAACCAATAACATGTAACACCCCCAGAGCCGACCGGGAATATTACAGCGTCGTGGGCCCCGAGATGGAACCCACAAGGCTAAAAGAAATTTTCGCAAACATTTACAAACGCCCAATAGGCTAACGACGGTATTATATTTAAAAATTCACAAAGACTTATAAAATCCATTTATCAAAAACCGTCGTAAAACTCATTTGAAATCGCAAGGCCAAACAGCCGATACTCAAAAGTTTAGAAAACTATTTCCAAAGTAACCCCAGTTACTAGATACCAAAAGAGCATTTCAAAATACTCACGCAGTGGAAAAAGACCAACCATAAAGATACTCTAGCAGCGGAATACAAGAACCAATCAAGAAACTCAATGCACAAAACATGTCCTAGCCAGTATCCTCCGGGAAGCTCATCTCTTCACGACCGCTACAAGCTTGATACTCCAAGAACCTAAAAAGAAATCCCACGACGGGGTCATCCATAATATCCAACAATGATAACCGTCACATCACATTAATAATTACATACCAATGAGAATACAACATAAGAATACGACCAACGTAATCTCGCCGCCATAACTTTGCTTACTCAAGTAATTCTCATCAGAATAACCATTATCACATTTCACATCCTGTACTCGATTAACCAATAAACTCGAACATAATATCTGTATTGTACCTCAAACAATACTCAAGATTCTCAAACTATCATAACCAACTCACGATACGAAAATATACCATTTCTGACCAATACGATCCATCGAATAATATCATCAAATCCCAAGACGATAACCGATTGTCCATCAAAGACAAATACCAAAGGAAATACGGAACATACCTCGAGATATGAAGTGCCACGACAATCATATCAGTCTAATCCGAGATCAGATCAATGCAATACGGACATGGTCCTAACACAAGACCTACAAATGCATACTCATATGACCACGTCAATATGATCACAACAATAACAATCATGTATACTCAATGGAAATCCGACGATCCAGCGCCCTCAGCATAGATCCCTTTGTTGATCCTATCAGATCAGCATAAGGTGGATAACCAACCATACACATATGAACAATAGCACATGATAAAATCAATGATGCGAATTCACAAGATTCCATCAACACAATACTGGTAATCCAACGATCCAGCGCCCTCAGCATAGATCCCCATGATGATCCCGTCGAACCAACGCATGGTGGAAAACCTGTCCAACGATCCAGCCTCAAAGATAGATCCCCATGATGATCCCGTCGAACCAACGCATGGTGGACATTCGATCCAGCGGCCTCAGCATAGATCCTCATAATCCCATCAGATTATTTACACAACATAAACGACACAATATGCATACACATATGCAAATCAACACGTTCATCAACATGAACAATATAACATGCACGACAACATGACAACTTACTAGGACGACTCCATGTTCAACAACATGAAGGAAAATGTACGAGACCAAAATAAATAACACTAAACCATAATCAATATGGAATACTTGCCCCGAGTCCTTCGGGAGCAACCTCGATGTCCAATCATCACCGATGATTATCCTCAATGCTCAGCGATCCAAACGTACAATGAACTATAGATACTCATATCCTCGTCTTTACCATAATGTAACCTCGATACTCGAACATACCAATAACTGAGATAAAGCATATACATTATGATTTACCTCCCAGAATCGAAAGAACGATATGCGATCCGAATACCCAAAGTTCACAATAATAATCATCGCCATATGCATTATAAACAAAATGAAACTGAAACCATTCATTAAATATTATAACTGAGCAAGTAATAACTTGCCTCGATACCGATACGATGATGATGAAGCCGCTACCAGTCACAATGCCTTCATCTACGGGCTCCTCGGCCCCGACCGAAGCAATTAACGAACATACTCGAACATGACCGCAACATACGGTTATACTCACCGATCAATAATCTCAACCTATTGAAATAATCGATTAACATACAATCCGATAACAATCAATAACCGACATAGCCAACCAATCAAACTCAACGGCTCAACAATACCTCGATCATACACAAAACCAAACAATACAACTCAAACCAATCAAACACGAATTCAAGACAACACTACGATTCCCACATTCAATCTTAAATACTTACAAGTTTCCTCCTTGTATATTCGTAATAAAACCAATTACCGATTATCATCATCAATCCGGACAATCCGATTAATTATAGATAATCATATTCCAAGAGTTCCACAACTTATTCCGAAATCACATTCAAAGTCCCCAAACGGCATAATCCGATGTGTTCTAACATCTAAACAATCCTTATTCACAATTCAAGGTGTATGTAATCATGTTCTTCAACATATATACTTCTCATAACATCATGGATTACAACAAACTATCAAGAACATCGAGATTACTACGATTCCATAATCATAACGACATAATCAAGGTATTTGATCATCAATTCATTATCTTCCCTTAACAAAATTCCCATAATTACCAAGAATAATCACAACTCTATCAATTTCATCACCATTCATACGAAAACGTGTAGAATTTCCCAAGTTCTACTCATTGAGGGGTTTCATCGAACACTTTGAAGGCATAATCCAATTCAATCATTTTAACAAAGAAATACTCGAATTTGTTCCACAAAACTTCAAGGATAATGTATAATCTCAAGAATACAACAAGGTTCCATCAATAATCTGAGTTAAAACGAATCAATTCGGCCAAATCATCAAGAAACTCCAAAACTATCCAAAACCAAGTGTTTAGGTGTTCTTACTTTCGATCCGGATGGAAGATGATGTTAATCCATGATTCCAACTTCCAAAACATGTTGCTACATGATGTTCTTACTCAAATCCATCAACTTTGCTGAAGAAATCGCGAGAGGAACGAAGAAAAATGAAAAATGACAAGGGTGACTCGGTCCAGGCCTTATATAGGCCGAGACCTGCCGGCACGTTACGTACGTTACCGGCGGGTCCTTACGTACGTAGCCGGACGCGGCCTAACCTTCTGTCCATTTCGTTCGGCAGCCTTACGTACGTAACCGGCAGCTGCTTACGCACGTAACGGGCACTTACGGCCGTAACCGGACACAGCCTTACGTACGTTATCAGCCAGTCCTTACGCCCAGCGAGTCACTGCCGACTGTGATCGGCCACCCCTGCGAGTCACTGCCGACCATGCTCGGCCACTGCAGGTCCTCTCGGCCACGACTCGGCCAACCGCCCCGTAACGTACGTAACACTTATTCCGTTGCGTACGTAATACGTACGTTGACTTGCTACAGTATTATGGTCGTGTTACGTACGTAACACAACCTGTATAACGTACGTAACACGTATGTTGACTCACCTGTCAACATCCTCCGCCGAAAGTTTCCGACACCGGGTCCCACCTTCCGACCATGACTCGGTCTTGTCCGATGCCCTCGTTACGTACGTAATACCTTAGCCTTAACGTACGTAACCGTGCCAATCTTACGTACGTTAGCTCACGTTGTTAACGTACATAATAATTTCATACTTAGCCAATTTCAACTGTTACCGCCTGTCTCGACATACCGAAAACACATGCAGACATACTGAATACATATACTGGATCCAATAACATTCTTATACGATATACCCTATATCGAAAGTACGATAATATGATACACGATATCCTCAAATGCAACTGTTGACCAGATACGATAATTATACCGATACTGACATCTCAGTCTTTTATTTATTTTATCCATACTGTACAGATTCCACACTGTACAATATAACTCGGATAAAATAATATCAAACAACAATAGTAGAAATTCCGGATATTACATTCTACACCACTTAAAATAAGTTTCGGCCTCGAAACTTGCAATCCGTCATAAAAACAAACAAACATACGGTTCAACCAAAATATCCCAAAACCATCGTGACAACGATCAATCATCATCATTCTGAATAGCCAAAACCGCATACTTACAAATACGCAGGTCGACGATCTCCGGAGATACTAGCAAGCGATCTCATTGTATAGCCTCAATACGCTTACAATCACAATTCCATGAGTCTCAACAAAATTATATCATCGTCAGATGAAATCATCTATCCGTGACAAATCCTGTTTGCCTGATCGCATGATCAAGTTCCAATTTCGATAAGACAAATAATATCCGATATATCTGTGAAACAACTGTTTAAAATAATGACAACCAATCTCGAAATATCGACACAAAATTCGGACACTTATACGATCATCAACAATGATCAACCAACAAATTAACTGAGAATACCATCGACATGATAAATTCCAATACGACCAATCCAATGTTTAAAACATAACTGAGAATATCATCAACATGATAAACTCTAATATGACCAACCAGAGGTCAAAGCAGAATCGAGAATATCATCATCATGATAAACTCTAATATTAACAACGAAGGAGCGATAATAATTAGGAATACCCTCACATGGTAAATTCCAATACGATACACACAGAACCACAGAAACAGATATACGAAAGAATAACATTCTCAAAACGACAAATCAATCACGTACTGTAGATCTCAATAAACATACCCAACTGGCGAACATTTCCCTCGGCATACGAACAACGAATCACAAATCGACGAACATACCAATTCATATAAGGAGTGGGAACGACCACTCAATATCCAAAACAACTAGCATGGGGTCACCATCCCCAAATTTACACTTACAAAGAAATCATTCAAAGATCGCTATGGTAAGATTGCGCTACTACCGCACCCATGGGCTCGCATAGCACGTATGTTCTGGTTTTACAAAGTCCAAAGTTCCAAAATTATATTATGTGCATGATTCTACAACAAACGACATATTTCTCTTATCCGATAAATCAATCGATCAACCTTGCATAACCAAACGACCATACCAAGGTTCGGATCCCTATTCCTCGTTCCGCATCGATATATTATCCAGTCTGTGAGTCACACTCACAACTTCACCATGATATGTCATATACACTAAATGCGTATGGTTATTAATCACATTTTCAAAACTAGTTTGAAATCACATGGTCTCGTCAAAAGACAAATTTTCGAAAATTCTTTCAAGAGTTTGAAAACTCAAAACATAAATTTTCGTAAAACCAAGAAATCAATTTTAAAAAATTAAATTGGCTCGCTGGTGCCAAGTTCTCGATAAAAACTCTTTTCGAATACACACGATTAAATAAAATGGAATTTATGAAAATGCTTGTGCATATCCATACTCCTGTATACCACTTCGGCTCGTCACCAATATCCACTGATATTCCATCGGAAAACCACACGATAGAGTTCCAAAATCTCAAATATAAACTCCGACTAAAAACTCCTTTCCACATATGACTCGCAACGTCAGTCATTAACCCATCCTGGATCACCTTAAATATGATATGACAAAATATTGAAACGAATCAATACAGCGAAAGACTTCCCGAGAAGTTTCATTTGAACAAGTAAACCAAAGCCTCGAAAGGCGGAAATAACATAAGTAAACGATTGGTAAAGTGTTTTACAAATCTCGGGAGTTTCAAAAAACAATAAAAAAAACCTTTTGAAACATTAGGGTCTCAGCCCGTATCTCGTTCCACATTAGAAGAAGTTTAAAAAGTAGAAAACTCTTTTCGGACTCCAAGTCCTGAGTTACAAAACTATTTCAAAATCTATTGGGTCTCGGCCCAAAAATCATTTTCCGTAAAACATCCGTAAAACATTCATTTTGAAAAGTATTGTTTTCAAATGCTCAAAAGCAGTTCATATATCTCAAAATGAATTAACATGCTACATGTTCTTCTCAACAATCCATAGTCCTTCTCCCTGATACACAATTCCGTTCCAAAATCTAACCAACATATTGATTTCCAAAATCATAACTTCTCAAGATCATCAATCCTGTCCCAACTCTGTCACCTTATACTGTAATGCATAATATCTGTAACGCATATTATCTTTCTGAATCTCAAAACGTATCAACTTAGAACGGAAATAAATCTCAATGAAATTCAAAAATCCAAATACTTACAGATCGTGAAGCCGACGATTCCCCGTGATACTGGCACATGTCTAGACTCAGGAAAATACTCGACACAGATATTTTCAAAACACACATTTGCCAAATCAGTTCGACTCAAGAACACAATACATCTCATTTCAGCGAATCTCATTAACACCATTTGGAAAGGTTTACAACAAACCCAGTACCACACTGGTAAATCACATAACGTACAAGCCTGAGTGAATACAAAAACTCACGGCTCTAGTATTAGTCAATCGGCAACTCGAATGACGCAGCAAAACACGACCCAACTCGACCCAAATGCCTAGGTTTTCTCAACCTAAGCTCCGATACCATATTCTGTAACACCCCAGAGCCGACCGGGAATATTACAGTGCCGTGGGCCCCGAGATGGAACCCACAAGGCTAAAAGAAATTTTCGCAAACATTTACAAACGCCCAAGAGGCTAACGACGGTATTATCTTTAAAAATTCACAAAGACTTATAAAATCCATTTATCAAAAACCGTCGTAAAATTCATTTGAAATCGCAAGGCCAAACAGCCGATACTCAAAAGTTTAGAAAACGATTTCCAAAGTAACCCCAGTTACTAGATACCAAAAGAGCATTTCAACATACTCACGCAGTGGAAAAAGACCAACCATAAAGATACTCTAGCAGCGGAATACAAGAACCAATCAAGAAACTCAATGCACAAAACATGTCCTAGCCAGTATCCTCCGGGAAGCTCATCTCTTCACGACCGCTACAAGCTTGATACTCCAAGAACCTAAAAAGAAATCCCACGACGCGGTCAGCCATAATATCCAACAATGATAACCGTCACATCACATTAATAATTACATACCAATGAGAATACAACATAAGAATACGACCAACGTAATCTCGCCGCCATAACTTTGCTTACTCAAGTAATTCTCATCAGAATAACCATTATCACATTTCACATCCTGTACTCGATTAACCAATAAACTCGAACATAATATCTGTATTGTACCTCAAACAATACTCAAGATTCTTAAACTATCATAACCAACTCACGATACGAAAATATACCATTTCTGACCAATACGATCCATCGAATAATATCATCAAATCCCAAGACGATAACCGATTGTCCATCAAAGACAAATACCAAAGGAAATACGGAACATACCTCGAGATATGAAGTGCCACGACAATCATATCAGTCTAATCCGAGATCAGATCAATGCAATACGGACACGGTCCTAACACAAGACCTACAAATGCATACTCATATGACCACGTCAATATGATCACAACAATAACAATCATGTATACTCAATGGAAATCCGACGATCCAGCGCCCTCAGCATAGATCCCTTTGTTGATCCTATCAGATCAGCATAAAGTGGATAACCAACCATACACATATGAACAATAGCACATGATAAAATCAATGATTCGAATTCACAAGATTCCATCAACACAATACTGGTAATCCAACGATCCAGCGCCCTCAGCATAGATCCCCATGATGATCCCGTCGAACCAACGCATGGTGGACATTCGATCCAGCGCCCTCAGCATAGATCCTCATAATCCCATCGGATTATTTACACAACATAAACGACACAATATGCATACACATATGCAAATCAACACGTTCATCAACATGAACAACATAACATGCACGACAACATGACAACTTACTAGGACGACTCCATGTTCAACAACATGAAGGAAAATGTACGAGACCAAAATAAATAACACTAAACCATAATCAATATGGAATACTTGCCCCGAGTCCTTCGGGAGCAACCTCGATGTCCAATCATCACCGACGATTATCCTCAATGCTCGGCGATCCAAACGTACAATGAAATATAGATACTCATATCCTCGTCTTTACCATAATGTAACCTCGATACTCGAACATACCAATAACTGAGATAAAGCATATACATTATGATTTACCTCCCAGAATCGAAAGAACGATATGCGATCCGAATACCCAAAGTTCACAATAATAATCATCGCCATATGCATTATAAACGAAATGAAACTGAAACCATTCATTAAATATTATAACTGAGCAAGTAATAACTTGCCTCGATACCGATACGATGATGATGAAGCCGCTACCAGTCACAATGCCTTCATCTACGGGCTCCTCGGCCCCGACCGAAGCAATTCACGAACATACTCGAACATGACCGCAACATACGGTTATACTCACCGATCAATAATCTCAACCTATTGAAATAATCGATTAACATACAATCCGATAACAATCAATAACCGACATAGCCAACCAATCAAACTCAACGGCTCAACAATACCTCGATCATACACAAAACTAAACAATACAACTCAAACCAATCAAACACGAATTCAAGACAACACTACGATTCCCACATTCAATCTTAAATACTTACAAGTTTCCTCCTTGTATATTCGTAATAAAACCAATTACCGATTATCATCATCAATCCGGACAATCCGATTAATTATAGATAATCATATTCCAAGAGTTCCACAACTTATTCCGAAATCACATTCAAAGTCCCCAAACGGCATAATCCGATGTGTTCTAACATCTAAACAATCCTTATTCACAATTCAAGGTGTATGTAATCATGTTCTTCAACATATATACTTCTCATAACATCATGGATTACAACAAACTATCAAGAACATCGAGATTACTACGATTCCATAATCATAACGACATAATCAAGGTATTTGATCATCAATTCATTATCTTCCCTTAACAAAATTCCCATAATTACCAAGAATAATCACAACTCTATCAATTTCATCACCATTCATACGAAAACGTGTAGAATTTCCCAAGTTCTACTCATTGAGGCATTTCATCGAACACTTTGAAGGCATAATCCAATTCAATCATTTTAACGAAGAAATACTCGAATTTGTTCCACAAAACTTCAAGGATAATGTATAATCTCAAGAATACAACAAGGTTCCATCAATAATCTGAGTTAAAACGAATCAATTCGGCCAAATCATCAAGAAACTCCAAAACTATCCAAAACCAAGTGTTTAGGTGTTCTTACCTTCGATCCGGATGGAAGATGATGTTAATCCATGATTCCAACTTCCAAAACATGTTGCTACATGATGTTCTTACTCAAATCCATCAACTTTGCTGAAGAAATCGCGAGAGGAACGAAGAAAAATGAAAAATGACAAGGGTGACTCGGTCCAGGCCTTATATAGGCCGAGACCTGCCGGCACGTTACGTACGTAACCGGCGGGTCCTTACGTACGTAGCCGGACGCGGCCTAACCTTCTGTCCATTTCGTTCGGCAGCCTTACGTACGTAACCGGCAGCTGCTTACGTACGTAACGGGCACTTACGGCCGTAACCGGACACAGCCTTACGTACGTTATCAGCCAGTCCTTACGCCCAGCGAGTCACTGCCGACTGTGATCGGCCACCCCTGCGAGTCACTGCCGACCATGCTCGGCCACTGCAGGTCCTCTCGGCCACGACTCGGCCAGCCGCCCCGTAACGTACGTAACACTTATTCTGTTGCGTACGTAATACGTACGTTGACTTGCTACAGTATTATGGTCGTGTTACGTACGTAACACGTCCTGTATAACGTACGTAACACGTACGTTGACTCACCTGTCAACATCCTCCGCCGAAAGTTGCCGACACGGGTCCCACCTGCCGACCATGACTCGGTCTTGTCCGATGCTCTCATTACGTACGTAATACCTTAGCCTTAACGTACGTAACCGTGCCAATCTTACGTACGTTAGCTCACCTTGTTAACGTACGTAATAATTTCATACTTAGCCAATTTCAATCAAGTACCTTTGTCTCGACATACCGAAAACACATACAGACATACTGAATACATATACTGGATCCAATAACATTCTTATATGATATACCTTATATCGAAAGTACGATAATCTGATACACGATATCCTCAAATGCAACTGTCGACCAGATACGACAATTATACCGATACTGACATCTCAGTTTTTTATTTATTTTATCCATACTGTACAGATTCCACGCTGTACAATATAACTCGGATAAAATAATATCAAACAACAATAGTAGAAATTCCGGATATTACATAACAAGGGTCTTAATATTCTCAATTCGAACTTTAATTCAAATACGAATTAACAACGTTCCTTCTTGTCCATACTCGTAAGTTCATATTAAAATAATAATACTGATTATTATCATCAATCCGAACTATCCAAATATTTCAGTATTATGAATAATCATATTCCAAGATTAACCACAATCTTTTCGGATTCAACTTTCATATCGTAATTCGTATATAATTCAATAGTTCCTCAAGAATGTGAATTAATCCGTAATCAGATCCACTTAACATTACTTTGTTCATAATCATCAAGATAACATAGTCCAATGTGTTATCTAACCTCTAATCTATCATATTCCACTCATAGTCCGATCAATACATACATATAATCATCTTCTTCAACATACACTTCACATATCATCAAGAATCACAACAATACTACCATAACCGTCATCATACGAACTAAACAATGACAACAACATCAAGAATCCGAAAATAAAAAGGGGATTATCCAACATACCTCTTGAAGATGAACAACAAAATCAATCTCCTCAAGGATCAACAATATCTTCATATCTCCAGCTCCAAATCCATGCCATCAAGCTCATAATCAAGTTAGAAAAACAGAAAATCCATCTCGGAGGGTTGAAAGGCGAAAAACGAAGTGAAACTCTCCAAAATGATGAAATGACGGAGGTCTCACATATATAGACTTCCAATCGTTACGTACGTTAGACAACATACTTAACGTACGTAACATCCCTTACGTACGTTACCCCTCCGTGATAGCGTACGTAATACTGATCCAGAGGTCACTGCCTCATTCCCATTCCATGGTTATATACGTAAGGCCAATGCCATAGCGTACGTAATACAGGTGTTGACTTGCAACAGTGATACCTATTCAACGTACGTAATGGGCTACCCATAACATACGTAAAGCTCTAAGTTGACTCGCCTGTCCACATCTGCGCCGAAAGTTGCCAACACCGGGCCCACTCGTCTATCATAGCTCAGACATGTCCGATTCTCTTCATAACGTACGTTATGTACTCTACGTAACGTACGTTATGCTTGCATCTTTACGTACGTAAGCTCCTACATTTAACGTATGTAATGGCTTTTATACTTAGTCATTTACAATTGCTCCTGCCTTTCGTCTCAATATACTTAATACGCATACTCATCCCAATAATATTCTCATATGATATCTGGTATCAAAATTAACACAACGTGATATACGATATCCTCAAATACAATTGTCGACCAACTACGTCAATTGTACCAATACAATTGTCTCAGTTCTTAATTTATTTTATCCATATTGTATTGATACCACACCATCCAGTATATCTCAGATAAAATAACGCGAAAAAATTATACTGAAAATCCGGATATTACAAATAGTGACTAGTTGGTGTCGATGAATATTAGCTTATCCATCGACTAGTCATTTGGCATTCATCAATTGCTTTATTATTCATCCGTTGAGAGTATTTCTTTGGCATCCGTTGATACTTCCTTATCTATGGATAGACTGATTATATCTGTTGACATTCACTTCACTTCTGAAAATTTCATAACTTAAAGTACTTGCAATTTGTTATCCTATCTTCCACATCCATTGATAGGTCTTCAGATATATCCATCGAGTCTTGAACTTATTCTTGGCTTGAAGTACATCAGTTGATGCAGAACTATTCAACTGATATACTTGAGATCTCTTGATTTGTTATTTTATCTGTTGATAAAATTATCAATTGATATGATAATGCCTTAGAAATTGTTAAGGACAACGCCATCAATGACTAAGCTGCCCAATCAACAGATACTCCATATGGATGTTATCCATCGAGTGGTTAATTACAAATTTCAACAAGGTGAAATATTATCATCAAGACTAACATATTTCCTAACGATTTACTTATTAAAAATTATAAATATTTGAAAACACAAAAAAAAATTATATAAAAACAGATGGATAGGTGCTATTTATTGAATTTGATATAAAATTATATATATATATAATAAAGTATATAGATTAAATTATATGATGGTTATACTCCACTTCATTCATATTTACACAGATAAATTTATATAATAATTTTTGATGAACAAATTATGTAAAAGTTTATTTTTAAAATTATATTTTATTTTAAAAATGATCGATAGTTAAATTTTGATTTAATTAATAAAACAAATTTAAATAACAATGATATAATACAATGAAAATAAAAAAACATTAAAATTAAATAAAAATGAAATAAGAACAAGATTGTATTGAGGAAACCAAATAGAATTTGAAAAGAAATATGATTTGAGAAGTAAAATAAAATTCAGTACATAGATTATTATTAAAATGGGTTTCATTTATTATAAAAGATTGATTAATTATTATAATGGTGAGATTTTAATTAGTCTACATTTATATAGATAAGTTTGTGTAAATAATTGATAAAAAGACTATACAATAATATATTTTTAGATTATAAATTATTAGGAAAAATGATTAATAGTTAAAATTTTAATCTTATTAAAAAATAGATTTAGAAAATATCGATAAATATAATATAAATAAAATATATATATTAAAATCAAATAAAATTTAATATGAATGGAATTGCAAGATAAAATGATAAATTATTAATAATAAAGAATAGGTTATTTTTTAAATCTCGTTTTTCAAATATCATTAAAAAAAGTTTGAAAATAATAAAATTTTATTTAAAAATTATTTGTGTGTATTATGGAAGGAGGTTCACTTATTAGTAAAAAATATAAATAACAAATAGTAGGTTACTACTAAAATTTGGTACTTCACATACTATTAAAAAGAGTTTGAAATATAATAAAATTTTATTTAAAATTTATTGTGTGTATTATTGAAATGGGTTCACTTATTAATAAAAATACAAATAAAAAATACACATGTGTAATAATTGGACTCTAATTAATATATATTTATACACGTAAATTTATGTGAAAATTTTATAAATAAATTATATAAAAATATATTGTTAAATTCATTCATATTCATACACTTATACAGCTCTTATACGTTCAATTTACTCTCTAAAAAGGCCAGATTAACTTATTCTCACACTAAAGGTGAATCAGGGGATCATCCCTCGCATTCTTCTTCCTGCATGTCCGATCGATGTTGCTCGATGGAAATCTGGTTCTAACACATCCAAAGCTAGTATATCCAAATTGTTGTAAAGGCCAACTTGGCTCTTCATTTGGTAATTTAATACAAGTGGAATCTAAAGTCCACTCAGAATTACAATTGGAAAAGATATGCGAAGAACTGTTGAAAGTCATTTTTGTACGATTTAGACAAGAGTTAAATATCAAGTTGGTCATTGTATAATTAAAAAAATATTTAAGTCTATCATTGACAAATTCAACATCTCAAATTTAACATTTCTAAATCAAAATATACCAACTGATTACTAACATTGAAATATACAAATCTTTGTGTAGCTACAATCAATTTCTTTAATATAAATTTTGATAAAATAAAGTTTAAATATACTAAATACTAGAGTTGATATAAAATAATTAGTGAATAATTGATAAAAGAATCATATTGCAATTGAGAAGTTCAAACTTTCTGACATTAGTGGTCAAATAATACATTTCAAATTAATAGTATTAAATGTAAGACCTCAAATTTATTGGTAATAAATTTGACATTTCGATAATAATATAGTGATCAACTTAATATTTAACACTACTGAGTTGGTGTATTGTCTTAATGAATGTATGAAATCAGAATCAGTTTTCCCTTCCTCACTTTCCATTACTGAAACTGTCAAAGTGATCAGAGCTGCAATTATTGAGCTCGGATTAAGAAAAATGTGAGACATATTAAGATGTCATTAGAAGAAAAAGAAATAAAGACAAAAATCCATTTACAAAGGAATCAGACAAGACATTGTATAAAAAATACCCTTTAATACCTATATTTTTCAAAATCAAACTCTAAATCTAAATTGATTAGCAAGAGATTATATCATTCTATGAATCAATAGTTGTTGGGAGTATGCCCTCGAATGCCACTCAGAGAATGTTGAGTGAGGGCATTGTACTTGTAATTATGTAAATCACTAATATAAGGTAATTGATGTTTCTTTATTTACTGGTAGTTACTGGCATTCCTAACTCGTAAATATACATATAGAAACTAGTCCGTGTATTTGAGAGCAAAACGTCCACTCCTTATTGGATAAGGGGGTCGGCACTGGAAAGGTTTATAGCTCAAATACTTAATTGTTCGCAAGTCGATGAAACTTGACTGGGCGTTAAGTTTATGTGAAGACTTGTATGACGTGTTCTTTGAGATGGAGAGTGCCTGTCGAACACTAATGGTTAGTGGGAGCACACGTTATAGGTATGCTAATTGGATTAGTATACTCGAACCGACTCACCCTCGATTCGTCACATGGATTTCACTCCGGGACAGTCAATGACGGAATCGAAAGGTTGTGATAGATATTCGTGGTCCTTCGACTTGAGGATTTAGTAGGGATGTGCTTGTGACGTCAAGATTTTCATTAGAGTAGTTCGACCCTGCAAACCGGGAGGCGTAGTCAACCTCGACGTGCATCTTGATGGGCAAATAACAGGTCCTACTGAATACCAAGATAGAATTCTTTCTCCTGTTAGTGCACGGGTTATATGTCCTATGCGGTTATTGGCAGATGAGGTCATAAGTCTTTGGCCAAAGCATTGGAGCTAGTTGTATTGGATATACGAGAGCTCGATGATCTCGATTTGCATTAACGCATGCATAGCATCAAGTACAAATAGGGTTTGACTGACCGTGACCCTATAACTTGATCGGGACATGTGAAAGAAGGGTTTATATGTATACTGGTATTCACGACAGAATGGTTCTTGAATGATCCCAATCATTCATTCTCAGTTGGGGTACAGTGTAGGCCACCAGGCTGGCTAGGTGGTGCTACTACTCTTTGGTTCCTCCCATTACTGACTGAGACGGACCTACCGAGTCACGCAATAGGATTGACGACGGAATGAATCGAGCTTATTCTCTCATTATGAATATTAGATATTTGATATCTAATTTATTGGGACATTGGATATCTAAGTTGATTTATTGGATAAATTAATTTATGGCCTAATGAATTAAATAAATTACTTGGTGATTAATTTAATTCATAAATATAATTATTTTTTGGAGAAATTAATTATGTTATTATGTATTTGATATGATTAATTAATTGGATTAATTAATTAATATAAATACATCGAAACGAAATCAGAGTGTATCTGTTTGGACTTTCGGGAGTCCGAAACGAACCGAACTCGTCCGTTTTTCATCATGGCCGCCCCAACCCCTTCCACCCACTTTCCCATTGTCTTGTTGTTTCCTTTTTATATTATGGAACATGGCTTGTGGGGCAATAAATCATATGGTATGATTTGTTGTGCATGTGAGTGGAAATTGAATAAAGAGAGGAAGACTTCTCATCATTCTCACTCTCCATTCATTTTGATTCCTACGTGAGAAAGAGAAAGAGAGAGAAAAGTTTTTTTTCAATGTCTTCTTCTTCATTTCATTTCACGAGGCATGAAGAACTCGTGTATTGCACAAATTGTATCTAATTGTTAATTGCGTAATGTTTGAGTAAATTACTGAGTTGTTACTGTGATGGTTTGTTATGATTCTTTCTTCTTTTTTGGATATAAAAAGAAGCCATGCTTCATAAGGATCTGTGATGATTAATTACTTGTGCTTATGTTCTTTGAATGAATATTCAAATACATTCATTACTAAAGTAAAATAAATAAATTAAATATATAATAGAAACATAACTAATTGAAAAAGTCAAAGTAATAAAAAGGGTCTAACTTTATATGTTGAAAGATGACTGGGGTAAAGTTGCAGGAATTAAAAATTAGGGACTGAAATTGAAGGACTGGAAAAAGGAGTGGGGGTCAATTGTAACAATCAAAAGGTGTCTGGAGTGAAATTGAATGAATCTGGAAATATTAACCTAAAATGCTGGGTATATAAACCCTTCTTCCTCACGGGTCGGCCGACAGAACTCTCGTTTTCTTCCTCTCGCCTCTCTCTATCCTCTTCTCTCTCTCTCTAAAATCTTCTCACTCTCTCTCTCTCTCTCTACAGTTCTGATTCGAAAATTCCCTCAGCCTCCAGATATAGAAACACACACATACACACACTTGAGTCGGCTGACATAAACTCACTCATACTCCGGCTCGCCTAAACTTGGACTATACCGCGACTCCAGGCTATGGCGGCGGCAAAGGCTCGCGAGTGAAGGAGCAGGTCCGGCAGTGATGCGCGACTTGCATCGGCGGCGATCCCAGCGAGTCGTAGGTGAGGCTTCGATTTTGATTCAGTTCGGGATGTTTTCATAGGTTTGAGGCCTGGTTTCTGGTTCCTATTCGAGCTTGGGAAAAATATTTTGGTCAGGTTCTTGTGAATCGAATGTAGGGCTTCGATTATGCTCTCGGCTTTCTAATTAGGGTTTACATGGTCAGTCCAATTCGGGCTAAAACAGTTTTTTAATTGTGCGGTCGGGAAGAAGGTGATTACGAACGGACTGGGTTGTTAAATTTGGGACAATAGGTAATCAAAATACATATTTATATTTGCTCATTAGCCAAACTAAAAGACTAACCACAGATGGTTTGTATTCTTTGGATTGTATTGAATTGAAGGCTCGTTTTGCAAAAGTGTAGACCTTTTGTGTTATGTAATAGTACATTTCTTCCCCATTGGCTAGATTGAATTTGATAGAGGTTGTACAGTACCTTATTTTGTGCACAATTACTCTTGCACAATAAATTTAGGTAGGGGTGGGCACAAAAAATCAAAATCCCGATCCCGTCCCGGTCCCATCCCAAAATTAACCGGGATGGGACGGGATCCAAAATTAAAACACTAGGCCCGTCCCGTCCCATCCCATTAGAGTAACTGCGGGACAGGACACGGGACAAAAAGTTTAAAGCCCGTAAGGCCCGTCCCGTCCCGCTAAGTTTTTAACCCTTTTTAAAACCATATATTTTTATTATTTGTAACCCTTTGTTAATTAATTTTTAATAATAAACTATTTTTATTTTTTACTATCTATATTTTATAATTATACACAAACCTAATCAACCGATATAAAGTTAGTAACTGATATTTTTAAAAAAAAATGGATATGTTGTATTCAATGTTAATAATTGTTATTTTAAAAGTTTAATTTAGGCTATTAAATTAGTTTGTTGGATATTTTTCCCGAATTTAGATGTATAAAATTATAGATTTTCTTACTTTTTTCTAATTTATATTTTGAACTTTTTTATGCGGGACTAAACTCGTCCCGTCCCGTTCCGTCCCGTCCCAATCGGGATAAGGCCCGCACGGGATGAAATTTTGAAATCACCAATCTTGTCCCGTCCCGTCCCGCTTGTTATAACACGGGACGGGACGTGGGATGACCCCAGGCCCGTCCCATCCCGTCCCATGCCCACCCCTAAATTTAGGTACTGAATCTTTACGTGAGAAAGAGAAAGAGAGAGAAAAGTTTTTTTTCAAAGTCTTCTGCTTCATTTCATTTCATGTTCTTGGTTGTTCTTGGAGAAAATGAAGAGATTCATTGAGAGTGTGAGTTATACACTTAGAGTGATATAATCACAATTAAAAGCTTCATCACTTAGCTCTAGCCGTATCCTCGGAGGATAGCAAGGTGATCGTCGTTCCGGTCGTTTCTCCGGCGGGTGGCAAGTAGAGACGCGGTGCTTTCGCCATTCTATCATTCAAGAGCTTGGAGCGGATTGAATTGCAGGGAGATCGCCTAAAGCTTGGGGAATAGCTCAAGAGAAGGAATCTATTTAATCAACAGACTACAAGGGTGAGTTTCTATATCTCTTGTGTTTCATATAATATTCATATATATGTAGCTCGATCGATTCTCGTAGGATTCGGATCGAATTAATTTTCATTTTACTGCTTCCGCTGGGCCTTCGTTTTAGGCACCGAATCCCAACAATAGCATGTCCCTCAAAAGCACTTAGATCTACTAGTTTCAAAAGTAGAAAATCTCAGTAAATTTCTTGCTTCGATACAACTTCATCATTCATTTCTGGTGCACATAGCACCTCCAAGGACTGTATTATAAAGATAGTGAGTTATTATCGGTGGTTTCAAGTTTCCGCACAATAATAATGGCTTAGTAACAATAGATATACTACTTTATCTTCTAATATTTCCAGTTTATGTATGAGAATAAGGAAGTTCATCGCTCTTTATGTAACACTCCAAGATATTTAGGGTATATTACAGCGCTGTGGACCCCTATGGGGGACCCACCAGGCTAACTAATTTATACCGCTCGTCTAACCATCTCGACTAGCGAGAAAACACACATCACCAAGACGCAAATTAAATAAAATGCCCAGTACAACTGGTAAACCAGACATCATCGAAAAGCACACATAAAATTTAGTATACAATCCATCTTACAAATTTAAAACGCCTAAATACTCGCGAGTACTATCTATCAGTTTACAAGTTTGAAAACAAACATTTTAAAATGGACAACTGAAATAAATGAACTGATTTGCACACATCAACAACCCTGGCCAGCATCCTCGTACTACACCAGTGCCCGCTCGACCAGCTGAACACAACCTGAAATTTATAACCCGAATTTCCCCAAGCGAGACCCCAAAGGGGATAGCAATTACGCTAGTATAAGTAATCAAGGCAAACCATTCGCTTACACATCTCATAGTACATGCATCAAATTATTTCAAAATAAAATCAAGACATGTCTTTCCCGGAAAATAAATAGTCAATAATCAATGTTGAAAATCGCATAGGACCGGGGCTAAACCACTGGTCCCATATGAGGCCTCTATGGACCCTCTCAGACTGGCCATAGTTAAAAAGCAGGCACATGACACGCCTAGGACTAGGACTAAACCACTAGTCCCATCCGAGGCCTCTATGGACCCTCCCGGACTGGCTATCTAAACAAGCTCATGAGTCAGGAGCGAAATCACAGATTCCTCTGAGGCCCCATCAGACCCTCCTAGAGTGAGCAAATCACACACATATACATTACCATTCCATGTTAAGCATATATAATGGTTTTACAAGAATACTTGCCTTGAGATTTTGACGACGAAATGAACGGAAAATCAACTACGCTTGCTAGGAACCGACAACCCCAAACCTAACGATTCGAAGAATAAAATCACAACCAATTCTACACAAGTACAAAAATGGAAAACACCCGAAAACCCACCTACGATTCATGTAAATTCGTACAAAAATAACAATGAGGGCGGTTCGCAACCGAACCCCCTTGATTTCACAAATACCACGAAATTTACCATGAACTCATAGGGAAAACATGAATACCACTAAGATTAACCACATATATCATGGATTAAACAACAACACGGAACGAATCGGATATTAAATCGAAAACTCCCAAATTTCCCGAAAATAGGGTTTTAAGATATTACCATGGATTGAAGATGAAGAACACAAGTAAATGTTGTTAATCTATACCAAGGATTCAAGGAAGATGATAGCTGGGATGATTGGAAGAAGAAATTGCCTCAAAATCGCCTCTAGATCGCACAAGCCGCGAGGAAGAAGGATAAAATGAGAAATAGACGCGTCTGAGGTCAACTCTCGACTATTGATAACCAAACAGTTTAGCGTGCGCTAAGGAGTGCCTTAGCGTGCACTAGTCGCTTATTCCAGACTGCAGTGGACTGACTAAAACGTCCTCGTTAGCGCGCACTACTCGAAAATTAACATACATTGTCAGTCCTCGTTAGCGCGCACTATCATCCTACAGCGTGCACTACCTGTTCAATCCATCCTGAAGTCCAGAACCTCAAAAACATTCTGCCCTTACTGGAGTACCGAATTGGCGCGCGCTGCCAACATATCTAGCGTGCGCTAATTTCCACCATTGCGTGCGCTAAGAATGGTCTTAGCGTGCGCTAACGAGCTACAACAGACAACTGGAGGGTCTCTGGAAAGTTCTGTTAGCGTGCGCTAAGGGCATCCCTCGCATGCGTTAACAAGTGCAGATAGCAGGACAGACAACACTCAAAGTTGGAAAACGACGAATTCTACCCCAGATGAAAAACAACGCGCACCCGACACTAAACAACGGAATGAAGAAGACACACGCATGATGAGTTCGAGTCAGAACTAAATCACTAAAAGAAAACACGATTCCGACTACCCAATGTAACACCTCCAAAACCATATGGGAATATTACACGCCATAGACCCCTTTTCACGAGGATCGACCAGGCTAAACCTTACAAAATGATCAAATGTTTCCCGGTCAGGGTCAAACAATATAATAATACAGACCGTTAAGGTCACTTACACGTGAATACACAGACAGATGAGGTCACACAACTCAATCAACAGAACTGAATAAAACAACGTTACCTACACAGGGGTCAAAACACAATACAGTGGAAGACTGGAATCAACTCTGACAACATAACGAAAATCAAAACAACTCTCATCTCTTGATTAGTATCGCAGCTCGTCATCCTCCTGTGCCAATCCTATGACTGCTCCCCTGAACCTGCATGAACCTGGACGCAAAATAGACATCCACCTCCCGATTACTTGGGGTTCGCAAAATTCCACTATTTTGCTAGTGCAAGTATAATACGATACGAAATGCAACAAGTAAATAGCAACCACGAATTTACCACATAAATCAACTATCAAAATGTTCCCGAGAAGTTTTAAAATTTCGAACTCAAGCAAGCAATATTTGAAAAGGAACTTATTAGATCAGGAATTTTTAAAGTAGAAATGCTTTTGGACCTCAAGTCCCGATTTACAAAACCTTTTCGAAAACGTTAGGGCCTCACCCCGATTCTCATTTCAAAACACACTAGTTAAGATATCATTATGAGTCTGTGACCTATGTTATAAAACGTTATCCAAACAATCACTGTCATACGATCACTATTCGTACACATCATGTACCGAACTCCGGAGGCCTCGACAGACCCTACCCGGACCACACACATTGTTCGTACACGTCATGTACCAAACTCCAGAGGCCTCGACGGACCCTACCTGGACAATACATCGTTCATACACCTCATGTACCAAACTGTAGAGGCCTCGACGGACCCTACCTGGAATACACATCTTGTTCGTACATCATGTACCGGACTCCAGAGGCCTCGTCAGACCTTACCTGGAACACACATTATTACGACGCAACTCATATTGATCAACTCAACACATCACAGCAAGTAACACACATGGTTATCAATAAGTCAAACCAATCAACAATACATCGTAATACATATTCAAATATGTAATCAAACCGACATAGATGTCATGATCATCAAGATAATTCAACCATGACCAATCACGCACAACACGAACCAAATGAGAAACATCATCACTACCTTCAATTGTTCACACTTATCAAATTACACGAAGCACGTTCACGAAGGCAAAACAATTCATCACAAACCTAACACGAAGATTCTATCCACAAGACATAAATAATATAGCAAGATACTTGCCTCAATAACCGCTACCGAACACTCCGAAGAACACGGTTCGACCGGGAAGCTCGGACCCCAAAGAAGACAATGAACGGGAGGGTTCTGACTCGAGTTCTTCACAAGGATTACATCCCTAAGTCCTATCAACAATAAATCAACAATCGTACGATGAATAATAATCACATAACGCCGGAATCCCCCTCTAAGACCTTTTATCGGACACCTTCAAGGCGTCGATTAAGAACTCGATCAAAACGACATATCTATAGAATCCAACCATGGAATAACAAGGGAAATGATAGAACACATCTAAATAATCATCAATCCATCACAAATCTAAGTTATTACGGTTAAATCGGACGAAACCGAACAAAACCCCCAAAAAATTTCCCAACCTAGCATTTTCAGGAAATCTGACCCGATTCGCTCGATCAAAGGATGTTATAGGATGACTAATCAATGATATGAACTCCAGGACTTCATGGATTCATTGTCTGACAACATGCCTCCATGCCTACCAAGACTCCAGCCGCGGAAGAGGAAGAACGTAGTGAGAAAAATGGGTGCAAACCCGTCTGCTGGCCTTATATGGCAGCCTGCCGCCCGCCTTATGTACGTAATCGGCCATGGCTTATGGCCGTAACCGGCCATGGACGAACTTTCTGTCCAAAACTGCCTGTTACGTATGTTACCGACCAGGGACTTACGTACGTAACAGGCCTTACGGCCGTAACTGCCGGCCCATTGCGGCCGTGACTCAGCCAGGTCTGCCATTGCCCCAAAACGTACGGCCATGGCTCGGCCGTGGCCAACTCCGATAGTCTGGACCACCCCGAAACCCAGACCTAAATATAAACCGAAGTTACGGTTACGAAGTAATCGCAAAGACGAATCTAAGCGCTAAGAGAACACATGATTCCGACCACCCGAGGGCTCGAAATTCGACAACAGAAGTAATTACCCCAAACTTTGGGAAATTACGAAAACGGCCTAAATCGTCCGAAATACACGATACTCGATCGAAACACGAAGCCAAAGCTCGCAACATGAATAATAACATTAAATGAAGTTATGAGAAACTCGAAACAACAGTTTCGGGCGAGATTCGCAAGAATCACACTCAAGTGCGGAAAAGGCGTTAAGGAACACGAAACTCAGCGAAACGATACCGAAACGAACTCGGATGACAAAAAGTGCAGAATTAATCATTCTCGAAATGACGAAACGGTCACAAAAGAATCGTTAAGATGGACTTCTGCCAAAAAAGAAAATGACCAGAAATCGAAATTGCGGATATTACATACTACCCTCCTTAAAAGAAGTTTCGTCCCGAAACTTAAAACAAGTAGGGAGAAGCAATATCCCGCCCGGAAAACTCAACGAGATACACAAGAAATGCGTAACTTTCTCCCATCGGCGAAATGTTACAAGTAAGACAAAGCAATATACGGCGTGAAAACACGCTCCACGACGACCAACACAACGGCTATGATTCAAAACAATAACGAGCAAATAACAACACATCACATACCACATCACGTGCACACATTTAATCAAAGAAACGCACACGACAACAAGTCGCACCCGACTAAAACGGCTATACGATAGAAACAAATAGAGTATCACGATAGAAATCACTCTGATTCACATCAACAAGAAAATGTCCGGCGCCAAGACACAAACAATCTAAGATAACGGAAAGCGAAAATACCGGATATTACATTCTATCGCACTAAAAATAAGTTTCGTCCCGAAACTTAAAACAAGGTTATCACAGTGATACATAACAACACAACGACACATCAATAAGAAATCGTCCGGCGCCAAGACACAAACAATCCAAGATAACGAAAAGCAAAAATATCGGATATTACACCCAAAGGTTTGGAAAACGACAATGATAGTAATTACCCCATAACGTTGGAAAATTACATAACAGCCCAAAACATCCAAAATACACGATACATGATCGAAACACAAAATAAAAGCTCACAATATCTATAATGACATAAGATGGATTTACGGCAACCCCGAAACGACGATTCCAAATAACGATTACGAGAATCGAACCAAAAAGTGACAGAAATGACAATAAACGCAGAATTGGGTAAAACAAGTCCGAAACAAGCTCGGATGACAGAAAGCCCAGTATTAAATATTCTAGAAATATCCATATGGTTACAAGCGAGTCACTAAAAATGAAAAATATGCCAAAATAAAAAATACCGGAAAAAGGAAAAAAATGCGGATATTACATTCCCCCCTCTAAAAACAAGTTTCGACCCGAAACATATGAAACAAAAAACTCGGTTTCCCAAGTTGCCTCCTCGACACCATGTCTCGACTACTGCACCTTGACCAATGGAATGGTCTTATTCCTCAGTCGCTTCTCACAGTGCTCCAAAATCTTCAAGGGACGCTCGATATCGATCTCACCATAGTCGATGACATGACTAGGATCCGGAACATATTTCCTCAGCTGGGAAACATGGAGAATGCTATGGACATGACTCAAAGCCAGAGGCAATGCGAAACGGTACGCCAACTCGCCGACCCTCTCTAGAATCTCAAATGGCCCAATAAATCTCGGACTCAACTTTCCCTTCTTCCCGAAGAGGAAAACTCCCCTCGTCGGCGACACCTTTAGCAAAACGTGGTCTCCAACCTCGAATTCCAAAGATCGACGACGAACATCAGCATATGATTTTTGTCGATTCTGAGGAGTTAACATCCTCTCCCAAATCAATTCCACCTTCCTCCTCATCTCCAAAGCGATATCCGGTTCGGTCCCGACCAAATTGGATGCCTCCATCCAACAAATCAGCGATCGACATTGCTGCCCATAAAGCGTCTCATATGGTGCCATCCTGATAGACGCATACCAACTTTTGTTGTACATGAACTCGATCAACGGAAGATGCTCCTCCCAATCACTGCTCCAATCGAGAGCACAAGCACGCAACATATCCTCAAATGTCTGGATAGTGCGCTCCGACTGCCCATCCATCTGAGGATGAAAAGAAGTACTCATACGCAAACGAGTACCCAATGCCTTATGTACCGCCTACCAAAAATGCGATACGAAACGGCCGTCACAATCCGAAACAATAGACTTCGGAGTACCATGAAGCCTCACAATCTGCGCAATAAATACACGAGCCAACTTTCCCCGGACCCCAAGTATCATTGATGCCTAGAAAGTGTGCTGACTTAGTCAGACGATCTATAATCACCCAATCCATATTCATACCAGACTTCGACCTTGGCAATCTTGTGACGAAGTCCATCGAAATATCTTCCCATTTTCATTCCGGAATGAGAAGCGACTGCAACAACCCGGCTGGTCGCTGATGTTCGATTTTGACCTGCTGGCAAGTCAAACATCTCGCTACAAATTGTGCGACCTACTCCTTCATATCATTCCACCAAAAGTTCCTCCTTAGGCCCTTGTACATCTTACACGAACTAGGATGAACCAAGTAAGGCGTAGCATGTGACTCGCGTAAAATACTCTGCCTCAATTCCAAGTCGTTCGGTACACAAAGCCGACTCTGGAATCTCAACACACCATCCTCGTGAATCACAAACCCAGGAGAATTCACCTTAATAACATTATCTCGAATTTGAACAATCATCGGATCCTCCAACTGCGTCAGTTTAATTTCAACGATCAACGGCGACGAAATTTCCAATGCACAAAGTTGCCCGACAACTCCTGTAAACAAAATCTCAACACCCAACTCGATCAAATCACGCTGAAACTCAGATTGAGACATAAGTATCTCGAGCGTCCGCAACATAACCAGTTTCCGACTCAAGGCGTCTGCCACGACATTCGCCTTGACCGGATGATAAATGATTTTGTGGTCATAATCCTTAATCAATTCCAACCACCTCCTCTGTCTCATATTCAACTCCCGCTTAGTGAATATGAACTTCAGACTTTTATGATCGGTAAATATCTGACATGCGGAGCCAAAGAGATAATGACGCCAAAACTTGAGTGGAAAAACAATTGCTGCTAACTCCAAATCGTGAGTAGGGTAGTTGAACTCATATGGCCTCAACTGTCTCAACGCATACGCAATAGTCTTGTCGTGCTGCATCAACACGTACCCAAGACCCTGACCTGAAGCATCGCTATAAACAGAAAAACCCTCATTGCCACATGGCAACGCTAGAATTGGGGCTGAAGTCAAACGCCTCTTCAGCTCATCAAAACTCGACTGCCTTTTGTCATTCCAGACGAACTTCTTAGATTTCTGAAGCAACTGTGTAAGTGGCCGAGCCAGTTTCGAAAAACCCTCGACGAACCTACGATAGTAGCCAGCCAAAATCCCTCGACGAACCTACGAACACTGGAAGTACCAAGATGATGGCAGCATGATGACGATGTGCAAAATAAAACACAACTATGTTGGAACATTTTGTTCCATACATGTATTAATAGTGTTTTGATGATTAAAGTTGTTACACAAAACAAAACAACAAAAAGATGAAGCAAAGCATCAAAGAAAATGAAGTGCAAAAAGCTGGATTTATGCAAGCTTAACATACGTAAAATGAACAATATAGCGTACACAATGACAACAAAGAGTCGAAGGCCTTGCTCTTAACCAACAACCATTTTTTGATGGCGCAAATTTCATGAAATGGAAGAAAAAGATGTCAATATTCATTCGAATGTATGGCATCGAGATTTGGAAGATCATTTGTCTTGGCTCAAAAGTTCCAATCAAACCTGACGGATCTCTTAAGAGTTTTGAAGAATATAATGACGAGGATTGGAAGAACGACCATCTAAATTGTAAGGCTACTCAACTTCTATATTGTGCCTTAAGTCCAGAAGAGGTCAATCGTATCTCATCGTGTGAAAGTGCTAAAGAGATATGGAAAATTCTTGAAATCACACACAAAGGGACAACTCAAGTCAAGGAGACGAAGATCAATATGCTTCTCCATGACTACGAGTTATTCATGATGAAAGGTGACGAGTCCATCACCAACATGCTCGACCGATTTTCGGTCATCACCAATGGACTTGCTTCATTCTGAAAACCATTATCAAGTTGTGAGAAAGTCAAGAAAATCTTAAGATCACTACCTGTTGAATGGGACGGCACGGTTATGGCGATTATGGAATCGAAAGATCTCAATAATCTTGATTTTAGTGCCCTCGTTGGTTCACTAATAAATTACGAGATTGTCCTTAAATCTCGAAATGCAAAGCCGAGACCGAAGGAAAGATCGATAGCCATGAAGGCTAAGATGTCAAAAAGAGAAGAAATCCCAGTTAATGAAAGCGACGAAGAATCGTCATATTATGCCAAAAATATTAATAAGTTTCAAACTTTATTAAACTGGAGAAAGAAAGACATCTCGGGCGAATCTAAGAAATTCGACAACAATTTTCGATTATGTGGTACACCAGGCCACTTTACAAAGAATTGCCGAGCTAAACCCGAGAAAGAGGTTCTCGTTGCAACATGGAGCGATGAAGACGAAGATGATGATTTTGTCAATCAAAATAATCTCGCTCTCATGGCCCGAAGTTCATTCGACGATAGCGACGTCGAAAGTCAAGTAAGTACATCCTCTCGTGACGAGCTATTTGAAGCATTTGAATTATTGTATACCGACTTTCAAAATGCTTTATCCGAGATTAAATCCCTTAAATCTAAAAATAAATCATTGGAAATTGAATATTCCAAAATTCTTGAAAAGGGAAAATTTGTCGAAATTGATCACTCAAAATACATTGAAAATGAAAATATTTTAAAGGATGATCTTGTTAAAATGCAAATCGAGCTCAAAAATTTAACGAAGAAATTTTCTCTCGAAAATGAGAAATTTGAAAATATGCTCTCGGTTCAAAAGTTTACTTTAAATAAATAGGGCTTGGGATTCAAACCTCGTCTTAAAAACGAGTCCTTAAATTTAAAAATACCCCATTGCGAAAAATATTTGAAAATCGGGCACCATATTTCAAACTGTAAAAGTCCAAGACGGACGATTAAAGTTAAGAAAATTTGGGTTCCTAAAGGAATAATTATTTCAAATATCGTCTATATTTCCAAACAAAAACCAACTCTAAGTTGGATCCCCAAAATTTAATTTGTATTTTACTCAGGGGGAGTAATAATTTTTCAAAAGGGGATAATATTTTCACGGGGAGTTTATACCCTATTCATGCATATAGTTATATTCATCAATTTGGTATTTATCATTTTATTGTTATTTATTATACTTTTTTGATGAAAAAAAAGGGGGAGAAAGGAGAAAAGAAAAAGAATGGGATTAACCCTGAAAGGGGGGAGAAAATCGAAGAAAAGTCGAAAAGATGAAGTGGAAAAGAAAAATGAGGAGACGTCGAAAAGATGATGAAAATTTGAAAATTCGAAAAGAAAAAGAGAAGGAAGGAAGGAGTCGAAGAAGAAATGAGAGAAGAAAATAACGAAACGGACAAATTCGAAAACTTTGGTCTGTACACATATACATATATTTTTACTTTTGCAGGTAAATCCCATTGACGAAGTGTTGTTTTGTAATCATCAAAAAGGGGGGAAATTGTTGGAACATTTTGTTCCATACATGTATTAATAGTGTTTTGATGATTAAAGTAGTTACACAAAACAAAACAACAAAGAGACGAAGCAACGCATCAAAGAAAACGAAGTGCAAAAAGCTGGATTTATGCAAGCTTAACGTACGTAAAATGAACAATATAGCATACATAATGCGTGGAGATTAACGTAGCTAACGTACGTAATGGAGTGTTCAGAGTTCAAACCGGAATAACGTTGGACGTGTCAAAGTCAAAAAGACAGCAACGAATATATCGTAAATGGTAAATGAGAGAAGGCTAGCTTGTCGGCTAAGAAAGCTTACCTTAGAATTATTCAATTGAAGGTCACTAGCCTGACTGATTTTCCTATCCTAGACTAGCCTGACATCAGCAATGACTTATCCTTAACGTACGTAATCGTTATCGATCAACGTACGCAATGAAGAGAGAAGGATGCTACTGGACAGAAACTGGGTGATGTAAACATATGTAACATGTATATGTTAACATACGTAAAAGAGCTAACGTGCGTAACATGGAGGACTTGGCGTACGTAAGAGAGGTTCAGAGAGCTAACGGCTAGTTTGATGAAGAAGCCTATAAATACCATTTTTATGGTATTGTTTCACCACAACAACTTCAAGCAAACGATACATTCATCAGAGATTGATATACATTCTATTGTTGTTTTGAGCTTATATTGATAGTTTGAGTGTTTATACATTCAACACATACCCGAGAGGTAAAATAAAAGATATGACTAGATTCAGTGTTATTAGGATCCAGGATCCGACATTATTAGAATCACAATCGATATCTAACTGAGGTTTATCTAGTACCAATAGAAAGCTAGAGCGATTGATTCCTTGTCCGATAGAAAAGGAAAACGGTTTAACTTGGACCGATATAAATAAAAGTACGAGTGGTTTATCACGGACCAATTGAAGACGTGATTGTAACGATTATCCCTCGACCGATAGACGAGAGGTGCAGAGGTTTATATCTTCAACCTATAGAAAAAATACCCAGAGAGGACGTAGGCTCTATTATAGCCGAACCTCTATAAATCCGTGTGTCGTTTAATTTCCGCACTTTATATTTACGCTTCCGCAACACGGAGTATTATTCCGATTTTTCTCCAACAAACTAGACCTAATTAACCAACAAGCCTAGGTATCCATAAACCTAGTTCTCTGATAACATTTTCTGTAACACCCTCAAGATATTTAGGGTATATTACAGCACCGTGCACCCATATGTGGACCCATCAGGCTAACTAATTTATACCGCTCGTCTAACCATCTCGGTTAGCGAGAATACACACATCTCCAAGACGCGAATTAAATAAAATGCCCGGTACAACCGGTAAACCAAACATCATCGAAAATCACATATAAAATTTAGTATACAATCAATCTTCCAAATTTAAAACGCCTAAGTTCTCGCGAGTACTATCTATCAGTTTACAAGTTTGAAAACAAACATTTTAAAATGGACAACTGAAATAAAGGGACTGATTTGCACACGTCAACAACCCTGGCCAGCATCCTCGTACTACTCCAGTGGCCGCTCGACCGGCTGAACGCAACCTGAAATTCATAACACGAATTTCCCCAAAGGGTTTAGCAATTACGCTAGTACAAGTAATCAAGGCAAACCATTCGCTTGCACATCTCATAGTACAGGCATCAAATTGTTTCAAAATAAAATCAAGACATGTCTCTTCTGGAAAACAAACAGTCTAATCACAGTTAAAAACGACCAAGGACCGGGGCTAAACCACTGGTCCCATCTGTGGCCTCTATGGAGCCTCCCTAACTGGCCATAGTTAGAAATAACGTACATTACTCGCCTAGGACCGGGGCTAAACCACTGGTCCCATCCGAGGCCTCTATGGACCCTCCCAGACTGGATATCCAAATAAGCTCGTAAATCAGGAGCGAAATCACAGATTCCTCTGAGGCCCCGTCGGACCCTCCCGGAGTGAGCAAATCACACTCATATACATTACCATTCCATGTTAAGCATAAGGGTTTCACAAGAATACTTGCCTTGAGAATTTGACAACGAAATGCACGGAAAATCAACTACGGTTGCTAGGAACCGACAACCCCGAACCTAACGATTCGAAGAATACAATCACAACTAATTCTACACAAGTATGAAAACGGAAAACACCCGAAAACCCACATACGATTCATGTAAATTCGTACAAAAACAACAACGAGGGAGGGTCGCAACCGAACCCCCTTGATTTCACAAATACCACAAAATTTACCATGAACTCGTAGGGAAAACATGAATACCACTAAGATTAATCACATACATCATGGATTAATCAACAACACGGGACGAATCAGACATTAAATCGAAAAACCTCAAATTTCCCAAAAATAGGGTTATGAGAGATTGAATCGAAGATGAAGAACACAAGTAGATGTTGTTAATCTACACCAAGGATTCAAGGAAGATGATAGCCGAGATGATTGGAAGAAGAAATTGCCTCAAAATCGCCTCTAGATCGCACAAGCCGCGTGGAAGAAGGATAAAATGAGAAATAGACGCGTCTGAGGTCAACTCTCGGGAATTTATAACCAAACAGTTTAGCCTGCGCTATGAAGTGCCTTAGCGTGCGCTTATCGCTTATTCCAGAGTTGGGATAACAATCCCTGTATCGAAATTATCAGGATAAACAATCCCTGTATCGAAAGATCATGACAGAATGTTTTGACAATATGCCAATCCAGCATACAACAAGCAGCTGTATCGAAAAGCCGATCAAAGGTATCATCCTGTATTGAAGACTTCTCGTAGCCCCAGCATACAGTGATTCAATCATACAGCAAAGGAGTCTCATAAGACTAAGTATGGAAGCTGTCTCGAATCAACAATACAACTATCATTCCATACAGCATCCAAACAGGACAAGAAGGAATCTTTAAAGTCAAAGTCCCGTTTAAGAAGATATATTTAAATACTAAAGGATAATGTATATAAATATCAAGCCGTCAGAGATCTTCAATCTAGTACAAAATTCGGATCGTGTTTTATTCAAACACATCATCCCATTGGAATGGAATCCTGCTCAACGGATCTATCTCAACGGATATATTCAAGAAGGCTATATATATCTCCAGAGTTTGAAGATCAAACACTTACACACTCTGACACTGATGAAATCTACTACAACGAAGTTATCATCATATACATCTGAGCAAACATATCTCCCAAAGCTTACTCTATTCTGAAAGAAGAGATATACAAGTGCTCAAAACTGTGAACAACACATCATTAGCTAAAAGCTCAGAAAATCAAAGCTGTTGTTCAATTATTGTTCTACCCTTGAACAAAACCCATCAGCCCTGTGTGGACTGAGAAACCTTGCTATTCCTGAACTGTGTGTGATGGACTTTCATTGAAGAGACGAAGCTTCGGAACCGTGTGTGAAGAAGCCAGTCAAGTGATAGCTTAAACCAATCTGTGTGAACGGTTGAAGGCTAAAATCATTATATCAATCTGTGTGAACGATATATTGATTAGGTTTGATTATAAATACGTAGTTGTGTACATTTTAACTCCTGTGTGGAGGACCAGTAGATGTAGAGGGGTTTACCTCGAACCACTTTAATTACCATGTCAGTTACCTTCTACATTTACTGTTTTAATATTCGTCATTATTTTTAAGTATACACTTCATATCTAGTTGTATTTACAGCAACGCACTTTAACAAGACTTCCGCTACGCATGACTGCGCTGTCGTGATGCGCCAAAATTAGTTATTTTTATTTTTTTTCCTTGGCTTACTTCTACTAACTAGTAGTATCGGCAAGTAAGGGTCGATCCCACGGAGAACGGTAAATCAATTAGACTAATTAAGAATTAAATACTTTTAGCAATTAAAATAAAAACGAGAGGGGGGGGGGTTCAGTTTCTAATCTTAACTAAAATAATTTGAGTAAAATAAATTAAAATAAACAAAGGAAGTAAAAATCGAAAATATCAATTAAAGGAATAATCTAGTCCTTAGTTCCGTTTGATGATCCAAATTACTCCTTAAGCTTAAAATTTAGGTGTCGCGCGGCATTTTCTTTATTTAAGCCCAAATCACCTTGGCTTGGTCCGTTTGATGATCCAAATTATTCCTTAAGCTTAAAAACTCCATCAAACACCTAAATTAAACAACAAATTGCCAAGTGAAGTAAATTACATCCAAAATATAAATATATAGAAAATAACCATGTGTGCCAACATAAAATTCATTAAAACCTTATAATTAACAATGATTTTAGCACACTATTTTCGTTCTATCAAATCTCCCCAAACTTAAACCGATGCTTGTCCTCAAGCATAATTCGAGTGAAAGAATTTCAAGAAGCATGTGTTGAAAAATCCAAGATGATAGCCATATTCAAGGGAGAACAAATAATCATGAACAAGTAAGAAGAAAATTAAAGTACCTCAACCAATCTCAACATATTCATTGGCATCAAGTGAGAGAAAATTCGATGGCCTCACAAGGGGTCACTCTCGCTCAAGTAGATATAGGGATTATTAAGCAATCACTCACGTCAAAACATGGTGTGTCATTACCACATACTTGCACAAAAATCAAATCTCCACTACTTAGATGAACTCATGCATATAATCGAAAGGGCTTTTATGGTTGTAGCGGGGCTATAGGTATGGGTAGGATAAAAAGGATAAATAAAGGATTCGTTGGGAAAGACTAATCATGAAATTAAGTGCATAACAAATCCTACAACAATGAAGCACCGTCCTTCCTTTTGCACCCTTTTGGGTACATATATGTAATCGCAAAGCCACAAAGGATCAATTGAGGTTAGTGGCTTTAACAACATTCGAGGGGGGTATTTTTGTAACACCCCGAGATATTCGGAATAATTACAACGCCGTAAACCCTTTAAGTAAGGATTTACAATGCTAATTAAAAGAAATGTAAATATAATCCAACAATACCACATAAATTCAAATTACAAACCCGGTTCCAACCGATCCAACGAGTTAATTAATACAACCATATCGAAATGATATTAATAAGACACCCGTACTCGAGCACTGAAATTGAACCAAGAAGACAAATCATAAACAACAACTAACATCACTGTGCCCCTTCATCGTCATGTTGGTACTGTGGCTGTTTCCCCGCTCCTCGGCTACCTGAACATCAAAACAAATGTCCACCCCCGAAGGGGTTAGCAAAACGATACTAGTACAAGTATCATATTAAACAAATCGAATATGCATCAACAATACATAACAAGATACACCACACGGACTTCCGGTACCGGAATCCGACAATGCGAATCCACACGATTCAATTAACACAGCAAGGGTATTCCAATGATCCAGTGCCCTCAGCATAGATCCCAAGATGATCCCGTCGGACCAACATGAGGTTGAAATAACCCGTCCAATGATCCAGCGCCCTCAGCCTAGATCCCAAGATGATCCCGTCGGACCAACACGAGGTGGACATCCGATCCAGCGCCCTCAGCATAGATCGTACAACATACACAAACACAACTCATGCATACATATATGCCAAATCACTATGTCCATCAACATGAACATACAAACACTAAATAACGAATATCATGACAATTCAACGAAATAAATCCCATGTTCAACAAGATGAATAAACCACATGCATGCTGAAAATACGAATATTAACACATTACGATACTTGCCTCGAAGATGGCAAGAACGAAACACTCCAATGATCTCAACACACTCGAAGGTCGCCTCCTTCGATCAACGTAGCAAGCTCGAACCTTAACAAAAGAAATGATATAGAATTCATCTCAAATCGTACGAATGCCTATCAATCCGGTCATCGGCCAAAAGCTCTAAATATGTAATCTGCCTGAACTACTTAGCGTACGCTACGTACTCTACGTAACGTGCGCTAAGTCTGCCTGTTAACGTACGCAAATGACCAAGTCTAGCGTACGCTAACCATGTACTGACAGTTCTCTCCGATCAGCCGACTGACTCGACTGATCACATAACGTATGTTACGTACCAAACGTAGCGTACATTAACTCATTCCCGATAGCACACGTTAATACACATATCTTAGCGTGCGCTAACCGTGCATGGTAGTTTACTACTGGCAGAAAACTTGATCTAATGATGATGAAACTCACGAAATCTACAGAGTTAATACATGTCCTCTCCATGCATATCATGTTCATACGGTTGGTGAAACATCTTTACGGATTAAACGATTACGAGATACGAGGATATTTATCATCATCACAACACCATAATTCATCTCGATTTTCAAGGAAATATCCTAAGTTCAATCCATTTCATGTCCCAAAACGTATGATTCCATTATGTAAAGACATAAGAACTTTGATAATCTCCATATACTGGTCACAAACGGTTTGAATCTTCAGAATATACTAGGAGTTCAAGCACTAAAAGGTTCAATGGTTTATACGATGAATAAGTCCCGAAACATCGAAAATATCCTTCTAACACATGATGCTCGACTACTACGAATTTAACTGACTAGATAATCCCAAATCATGATTAAAACATCCTTCAGAATACTACTAATATTGGTGAAGAATCACCTACCTCAAAGTAGCGAAGAACACGAAGGAACTTGAAGAAATCCAACACCGAGGGCTTGAACACCAATCTCCAATGATCTACAATATTCAAACTCGTGCTAGGAGGATGATATGAAGGGTTTAGGATGAAGAGAGTGACTCTCCAAGTCCAAGAATTCGGATGTCGGAAGTGAAAAAGGCTGAAAATATGAAAAAGGATGCTGTCCTATTTATAGAAAATGGTTATTAGCGCGCGCTAGTCCATACTCATAGCGTGCGCTAACGGTCATACGAAGCTTACTGACTTCACTGTACTCAGCACTTAGCATGCGCTATCCTCATATCATTAGCGTACGCTACCGCGTTGACTTGGCTTTTCCGAAATCCGTCCAGGTTCATCCCGACATGATCCGACCGAGATCCTCAGCCGATATCACCTACCACCTTATCTTAATCATGCTGACTACGTTTAGCGTGCGCTAAGGTTCATGCGCAGCGTGCGCTACGGATCCAACTTAGCGTACGCTACACATAGTCGATAGCATGCGCTACATGCGCAGAATCACAATTTAGATCATATTCATGAAATCATGTGCTCAACAATACCGGATCATGAAATACGGAGAATTATACTCAAATCAAAATGCAACAATTACAATATCACAAGGTTCAAATATATATCAGAAATCTCGGGTATTACATCCTTCCTCCCTAAAAAGAAGTTTCGTCCCGAAACTTAAGACGAAAACAACTCTGGATATCCAGTCTTCATACTGTCCTCCGTTTCCCAAGTGGCCTCTTTAGCTCCATGTCTTGACCATTGTACTTTAACCAAGTGTATTGGTTTATTCCTAAATTGTTTGATCCGACTCTCAAATATCTTGATTGGTCTCTCTTCGAAGGTGCCGTCATTAGCTAACTCGATCTTATCGAACTCAATGATATGACTGGGATCCGATACATACTTCCACAATTGGGATACGTGAAACACATTGTGAACGTGACTCATCGACGGCGGTAAGGCCAACCTGTATGCTAAATCCCCAACCCTCTCGAGGATCTCAAATGGTCCGATATATCTCGGACTTAGCTTACCTTTCCTCCCAAAATGGAAATTTCCTCATGTAGGGGACACCTTCAATAGTACGTGGTCCCCAATGTCGAACTCTAGAGGGCGACGATGCATATCTGCATAAGACTTCTATCGACTCTGGGCAGTCAACAGTCTTTCCCGAATCAAAGTTATCTTCTCTTGAGTTTGAACTATCAATTCTGGTTTCGTCCCGATCAAGTCCGAAGAATCATCCCAGCACAAGGGTGATCGGCATCTTCTTCCATACAAAGCTTCAAATGGTGCCATGTTAATAGAAGCATGCCAACTATTGTTGTAGGTTAATTCAATCAATGGAAAGTGAACTTCCGAATCAGTTGACCAATCTAAAGCACAAGCTCTAAGCATGTCTTCTACTGTTTGTATAGTCCTTTCGGACTGACCGTCCGTTTGGGGATGATAAGCCGTGCTAAAGTTTAGATCGGTCCCCAAAGCCCTGTGAATTGCCTTCCAGAAGTGCGACACGAAGCGACCATCTCGATCTGAAATAATGGTCTTCGGCGTCCCATGCAATCTGACTATCTCCGCAATAAATACTCGCGCCAATCTCTCGGGTCCCCAAGTATCTTTAATTCCTAGGAAATGAGCCGACTTGGTTAGTCGATCCACTATAACCCAAATCATGTTCACTCCCGTCTTGGTCCTTGGCATATTGGTGATGAAATCCATCGAGATATCCTCCCACTTCCGCTCAGGGATCGGAAGCGGCTTTAACATTCCGGCAGGTCGCTGATGTTCAATCTTAACCTGCCGACAAGTCAAACACTTCGAAACGTACTCTACTACGTCCTTCTTCATATTTCCCCACCATAAGTTTTGTTTTAGATCCTTATACATCTTACTGCTGCCCGGGTGAATAGAATAGGGCACGCTGTGAGCTTCTTTCAGAATTGTCCATCTCAACTCATCATCATCGGGAACGCAAAGACGACTCTGAAATCTCAGAACTCCATCATCTTGTATCACGAATCCTGGGGCCTTTCCTTTCTTTACTTCGTCACATAACCGAAGGATCAGAGAATCGTTCAACTGCTTAGATTTGATTTCCTCGACTAGTGACGAAGTCAGTTCCATCACATATAGTTGCCCTTGGATTCCTGGTGACCATACTTCAATCCATTCGCGGATCAGTTCTCGTTGAATGCTGGTTTGGGACGTAAGTGCTTCCAACACACGAAGAGAAACAGGTTTACGGCTCAATGCATCGGCTACTACGTTTGCTTTACCCGGATGATAGAGAATTTCCAAGTCGTAATCCTTGATCAATTCCAGCCACCTTCTCTGCCTCATGTTTAATTCTTTCTGACTGAAGATGTACTTGTGGCTTTTATGATCTGTAAAGATCTGACAATGAGTAACGTATAAATAATGTCGCCAAAATTTTCAAGGCAAAGACCACAGCTGCTAACTCCAGATCATGAGTCGGGTAATTTACTTCGTACGGTTTCAACTGCCAAGAAGCATAGGCAATCACCTGATCCTTTTGCATCAACACACATCCCAGACCCTGATTCGAAGCATCGCTGTATACCATGAATCCATCAGTTCTATCTGGTAATGCTAATATAGGCGCTGTCGTCAGTCTCTTCTTAAGTTCATCAAAACCAGCCTGGCATTTCTCATCCCAGATGAACTTTTGAGTTTTCTATAACAACTTAGTGAGCGGGCGAGCAATTTTGGAAAATCCTTCTACAAAACGGCGATAATATCTAGCAAGTCCTAAGAAGCTTCGGACTTCTTTCACGTTATTAGGAGCTTCCCATTCCAAGATTGCTTCGACTTTCTTCGGGTCCACCTGAACTCCGTCAGCTGATATCACATGCCCAAGTAAGGTTACTTCCCTAAGCCAGAACTCGCATTTGGAAAGCTTCGCATAAAGCTGTTCATTCCTCAAAGTGCTCAAAACCACACGCAAATGCTCAGCATGCTCCTCTGTGTCTTTCGAATAGATCAAGATGTCATCAATGAAAACGACCACAAACTTATCCAGGTATTCTAAGAATACCCGATTCATCAATTGCATAAATACCACAGGAGCATTGGTAAGTCCGAATGGCATCACCACGAATTCATAGTGCCCGTACCGGGATCTGAAAGCAGATTTCGGTATATCCAATTCCTTAATTCTCAACTGATGATATCCTGATCGCAAGTCAATCTTCGAGAATACCCTTGCCCCTCGCAGTTGATCAAACAAGTCGTCGATCCGAGGTAAAGGATACTTGTTCTTGATCGTCACCTTGTTTAGCTCCCTGTAATCAATACATAACCGGAGGGATCCGTATTTCTTCCGGACAAAGAGAACGGGCGCTCCCCAAGGAGAAACGCTAGGTTGAATATAACCCTTCTGCAATAATTCCTCTAGTTGCTTCTTTAGTTCATACATCTCGGTTGGCGCCATGCGGTATGGTGCTCTGGAAATAGGAGCGGCTCCAGGCTCTAATTCGATAGTGAACTCCACTTCTCTCTGCGGAGGTAACCCAGGTAGTTCGTCAGGGAATACATCTGAAAATTCATTCACAACTGGAATAGATGAGAGTTCTACTCCTTCTTTCTTCATGGCATAGCACCAAAGTCCATGACATCCCTGCTTCAGTAATTTCACAGCTTTCATCGCTTGATCAATTTTCCCGAGCTTCCCGGTCTCCACCCTCTGAATAGGTGTTCAGATCCGTCACCAGCAATGATAGAAATGACTCTCTTTCGGTAATTCAGAATAGCTCCGTAACGGTTGAGCCAATCGTCTCCGAGAATTAAGTCGTCACCATGGATGTCAACTACGATAAGATTCGATGGCCAATCTCTCCCTCCTATTGACACTGGAAAATCTCTAGTTTCTAGGGTTCCCACAATTCTCTCTCCGCTCGGCAAACCCACAACATATGGTTCACAATCAAATAAACATGAGATTTTCAAACGATTTACACAATTCAATGATATGAAAGAATGTGTAGATCCGGAATCGAATAAGACACTAAGTGGTTGCAAAAGGATCTGAATCGTACCTGATGTAACGGCAGTGTTCTGATCGTCAGATTTCCTCATCTCGTACAGGCGCGGAGGAACGGACCCAGCACTGGATGTCTCTCTCTTCCCAATATTATGCTGCTGAAACCTACTTTGCTGCGTCTGGTTCACACTTATTTCCTTCGGAACTGTCGCCGGAGTGCGAGTACCAAACGATCTAGTCGCCACTCCACAGAAAGCTGCACAGTGCCCTTCTTGCCCACAATCGAAACAAGTCACAGAAGATGCGGGGCAATCACGTCTAATATGCCCTGCTCGACCACAATTATAGCACTTCTTTGATATGTCCGAAACTACTGATGTTGTCTGAAACTTCTTTCCACCTCTAGAAGGATGTGGAGGTTTCCGAGATGAGAAAAAGGAAGACTGGCCCTTACGGGGCCCACCACTCTTGTTTTCCGAGAAGTTGCCGGTCACTTTCTGTTTCTTTGCCTCCATCGATTTCTCCACCGCCGCCTCTTTCATGTCGTAGGCCAGTTCTTTGTCTTGATACTGTCGCAACGTAGTACACTCGAATCCGGACATGTACTGCTGAATCTCCGGCTTCATCCGCATATCGAAATGAAAATCTTTTCTGCCTCCGTTCTGACCAAGTGTCGCACACAAGTCAGTTGACGATTAAAAGTTATGATTATGTCTGTCACAGTCGCTTCAGAACTCTGTGGTGAGAAAAACTCTCGAATTTTTGCCTCTCTAACTGGACGAGGACAATACTGTGCTTCCATCATTAGTTTGAATTCCGTCCAATCCGCATTATGATTCTCGGGTCGAATAGCTTCTCACCAGTCAAAAGCCTCCCCAGTCAGAAAATACTGGGCAATGGGAAACTTCCGGTCCTCGGGACAGTTAATACCCGCGAATATATTCTCTAACTCCTTTAGCCAATGATCCCAAGTAAGTGCCTCAGAAGATCCGTCAAATTTTGGCGGGTGCAATTTGACCACCTCAGCAAGCCATCTGTCTCCCCGGTTATCCTGGTGGTGCTGCTGTCGCATCGCCGTTTGCATGCGGTCAACTACTTGAGCGAACTGGTTTATCTGCGCCACCACCTGCTGAAGTACTCCCGGCATGTTAGGATTCGCGTCGTCGTTTGCTGATCCCTGCTACCCTCCAGAATGGGAATCGGTTCGACTAGCCGATAATTCTGGGGTAGTTGCGGAATCCTCATGTCTCATGTTACCACGTCCGCGTCCACGACCACGTCAGCGTCTACGTCCTCCTCTCAATATATTGTAAACACAATTTCTCAATATCCAGGACAAAATTTTCAAGAATACAGCCCGTCAATACTCACAAAACAGAAATTAAGTAAAACGGTAGTATAAGAGATTAGGAGACTTACAACCACGGTCCACATGACGATTTTGGCTGAACAGTGATGTTACGAACGACCCGTAAATCAAATAACGTAAACAGACCCAACTAAAACCCGACTGCCAAGATATCCATGAATCTTAGCTCCGATACCATATTCTGTAACATCCCGAGATATTCGGAATAATTACAGCGCCGTAAACCCTTTAAGTAAGGATTTACAAGGCTAATTAAAAGAAATGTAAATATAATCCAACAATACCATATAAATTCAAATTACAAACCCGGTTCCAACCGATCCAACTAGTTAATTAATACAATCATATCGAAATGATATTAATAAGACACGCATACTCGAGTACTGAAATTGAACCAAGAAGACAAATCATAAACAACAACTAACATCACTGTGCCCCTTCGTCGTCACGTCGGTACTGTGGTTGTTTCGCCGCTCCTCGGCTACCTGAACATCAAAACAAATGTCCACCCCCGAAGGGGTTAGCAAAACGATGCTAGTACAAGTATCATATTAAACAAATCGAATATGCATCAACAATACATAACAAGATACACCACACGGACTTCCGCTACCGGAATCCGACAATGCGAATCCACACGATTCCATTAACACAGCAAGGGTATTCCAATGATCCAGCGCCCTCAGCATAGATCCCAAGATGATCCCGTCGGACCAACACGAGGTGGAAATAACCCGTCCAATGATCCAGCGCCCTCAGCCTAGATCCCAAGATGATCCCGTCGGACCAACACGAGGTGGACATCCGATCCAGCGCCCTCAGCATAGATCGTACAACATACACAAACACAACTCATGCATAGATATATGCCAAATCGCTATGTCCATCAACATGAACATACAAACACTAAATAACGAATATCATGACAATTCAACGAAATAAATCCCATGTTCAACAACATGAATAAACCACATGCATGCTCAAAATACCAATATTAACACATTGCGATACTTGCCTCGAAGATGGCAAGAACGAAACACTACAATTATCTCAACACACTCGAAGGCCGCCTCCTTCGATCAACGTAGCAAGCTCGAACCTTAACAAAAGAAATGATATAGAATTGATCTCAAGTCGTACGAATGCCTAACAATCCGGTCTTCGGCCAAAAGCTCTAAATATGTAATCTGCCTGAACTATTTAGCGTACGCTACGTACTCTACGTAACGTGCGTTAAGTCTGCCTGTTAACGTACGCAAATGACCAAGTCTAGCGTACGCTAACCATGTAGTGACAGTTCTCTCTGATCATCCGACTGACTCGACTGATCACATAACGTACGTTACGTACCAAACTTAGCGTACGTTAACTCATTCCCGATAGCGCATGTTAATACATATATCTTAGCGTGCGCTAACCGTGCATGGTAGTTTACTACTGGCAGAAAAATTGATCTAATGATGATGAAACTCACGAAATCTACAGAGTTAATACATGTCCTCTCCGTGCATATCATGTTCATACAGTTGGTGAAAGATCTTTACGGATTAAACGATTACGAGATACGAGGATATTTATCATCATCACAACACCATAATTCATCTCGATTTTCAAGGAAATATCATAAGTTCAATCCATTTCATATCCCAAAACATATGATTCCATTATGTAAAGACATAAGAACTTTGATAATCTCCATATACTGGTCACAAATGGTTTGAAGCTTCAGAATATACTAGGAGTTCAAGCACTAAAAGGTTCAATGATTTATACGATGAATAAGTCCCGAAACATCGAAAATATCCTTCTAACACATGATGCTCAGCTACTACGAATTAAACTAACTAGATAATCCCAAATCATGATTAAAACATCCTTCAGAATACTACTAATATTGGTAAAGAATCACCTACCTCAACGTAGCGAAGAACATGAAGGAACTTGAAGAAATCCAACACCGAGGGCTTGAACACCAATCTCCAATGATCTACAATCTTAAAACTCATGCTAGGAGGATGATATGAAGGGTTTAGGATGAAGAGAGTGACTCTCCAAGTCCAAGAATTCGGATGTGGGAAGTGAAAAAGGCTGAAAATATGAAAAAGGATGCTGTCCTATTTACAGAAAATGGCTATTAGCGCGCGCTAGTCCATACTCATAGCGTGCGCTAACGGTCATACGAAGCTTAATGACTTCACTGTACTGAGCACTTAGCGTGCGCTATCCTCATATCATTAGCGTGCGCTACCGCGTTGACTTGGCTTTTCCCAAAAGCCGTCCAGGTTCATCCCGACATGATCCGACCGAGATCCTCAGCCGATATCACCTACCACCCTGTCTTAATCATGCTGACTACGTATAGCGTGCGCTAAGGTTCATGCGCAGCGTGCGCTATGGATCCAACTTAGCATACGCTACACATAGTCGATAGCGTGCGCTACATGCGCAGAATCACAATTTAGATCACATTAATGAAATCATGCGCCCAACAATACCGGATAATGAAATACGGAGAATTATACTCAGATCAAAATGCAACAATTACAATATCACAAGGTCCAAATACATATTAGAAATCTCGGGTATTACAATTTTTACGGCCGCCCCCCTATTTTTTTTTTCTTTTTTTCATCTTAATTTCAGCACTTTTTTTCTTCGCTTCTCCACCCACTTTTTAATAATTCTTCGCATTCCGTAGACTTGTTATACACCTAATTCACAACCAAATCTTGACCAAGGATTCAAACGGATGAATTTTCACCAAAAATTAGATAATGGCTAATAAAATGTGGTGGATCAAAGAATAAGGTTTAGGTCCAAATGGGCTTCTAATGATGAATATGTCGAGGTGGGAAAATATAAGCCAAGTGGGTTATTCCTAATTTGCCTTTATCACTTTACTGCATGAGAACACTAACATCGTCTTGACATGAATAATTGATTAAGTTTTAGCATCAACACAACACGCTCGACCCCACAAGAAGAAGTAGTGAGCATGTATATGTATAATTATTTATATATGTGTGTATATATATTTTGCTCTACGGCTCAAAACTCATGAATAAAAAGGGCTTGTGCCATGAATCCCTCACACTATTATCCAAATCCAAAATCAAGACTACTGAACTACCCTTAATTAAAATCAAGCTAGTCAATCATACACATTTCCTATGTCAGGCCACATTTAAATTCCCAATGCACGAACTTGATTCCATCACACAAATTTAGCTAAGGACGCAAAATTAAATTCATCACAATTTCCAAATTCAACCAATCATTTCAAATCCAACTTCCCCAAACATAAAATTACGTACATGCTCCAAATAAAAGAATGAAAAGAGAAAGAAGAATAAAGCATAGTAAAAGAAAGTCTAGAATAGGAATCACCGGGCTAATGAGGAAGAAGGATCTCCAGCTGCTCGGTCAAACGATCCACCTTGGCTTGAAGTGCGCGATGCCCCTCCTCAAGCTTCTCGATCCGATGCCTCAACTCGGCCTCTGCAGCCGACTCTCCTGCTCGGCTTGTGCTCGCACCGGCTGTCTGAACCCTTGCCGCCGGGCTGTCTGAAGGAGTGGAAGGAAGGCTCATGTGCAACATTTTTAAATTTCTCTCCTCCCATGGCGAAGTGTATGTGGTGTTCGGTAGAGCTATAATCTCACTTGCTGATATTCGCCACTTAAAAGTTCTTTCATTTTTTTCTAAAACACCCATTTTCGTAAGAAGAGTTCTGTCCAGTTTTCCACTGCCCCGACCGGGAACCGACTGCTGAAATTAGCCTCGGCGTACCGAGCTACTGCCGTGACCCAGCCCCCCATCACGATTGGATTTTTCGAAACATCATCCCCAATAAACATCATCAATAAATCTTTAACATATTTCACCCTTTTTCTAAAAACCACCGCATACATCATCCGCAGCTCAAAAATCTGCACCCCATTTCGATTTGAGTATCTCCCAGTGACCGTGTATGCCATAAGTCGTTGAACGTAATGGATCACCGGGTTTCGAATGGCGGTGGCCTTCGTTTTTCCCGCAGCAAATGGACCAGCATCATTCGTAATCATTTGCCAAATCTCATTTTTGGGTGGTATGTCATATTCTTCCTCGGGTTTGGCAGTCAGCCCAAGTGCTCGGCCGAACTGCTCGAACCCCCATGTATACCCCTTACCATTCAAACGAAAATAAAAAGTCCCATTCTTTTCAAAATCCCCTTTCCAAATTGAGCTAAAAAATTCATAAGTGAGATCCTCATAAACTTCCCAGTTCCCCGTTGCCAACCTCTCGCACCCCAGCACACTCAACAATGCCATGACATCATCATACAATCCCAATTGTCGCAAAATAATTTCATCAAGATAGACTGAGGGGATTACCTTTCGTTTCGTGAGTTTGCGGTAGCGTGTAACCTGTCCGGGGGATCCGAAGGCGACATTATAACGGTTCGGTAGGCCGAGGAGACTCTTGCGCCTTTCTCTTACTGGAGGTGGAGCTGGGCTCTCGGTTTGTGTGAAACCGTGCTGCTGCTCGATTTCTGCTTCATTTCCTCGTTCGGCAGTCGGTCGTGACTCATTTTTTGAATTGCGTTCGGGTTAGGGTGGATGTTCCAAACCATTCCCTTCGACTGTTTTAGGGTTCGATGTTTTTGCTTCATACCATGTGAGTAGAAATGGGGGCGGCGGTAATAGTTGATAGATTAGCTCAGGAGCCGTATCGTCACTGGTGATTGGTGGTGCGGTCGACGAGGCCGGAGATGGTGCCGGTGTGGGTTTGTCTTTCAAACCACGGCTCGGCGATGTCTGGGTTTGTTTCGCCCCTTTTGAAGTTCGGCCCGGTGGATGACGCCTCGGCTTTTTGGTGAGTGGTTCGTCGGACGCTAGTCGGCCGACCCTTCGTTTTCCAGCGGTGGAGGGTTTAGTCGCAGGTGTCTCGGGCTCGGTGAGGTCATAGTGGGTCGGAGCCCTAGGGTTATGCCTCCAACCGCCGCTTCGAGTGATTCGATTCAGCCGATTGACGTTCCTTGTCCCTTTTCCGGTCATGATGGTCGACGATGGTGGCTGCAGAGAAGAGAGATAGATAGGTCAGTTTGGAAGACCGAGCGGGGGAGGGGGGGTTATTGCGTACTGATATATGTGGGAGAAGGAGATGGGATTATTTTTTAGGAAAAAAAATTAATAACTAATAAGGAGTAATAAAGAAAAAAGAATTTTAAAGAAGGAAATTAGGAGGAATATCTTTTTTTAAAAAAATAGGCAGAAAAAAATGATATTTTACTAAACAAAAAAAAACTGACGAATAAGGAAAAAAATGCGAAAAACAAATTGGGTTGCCTCCCAATAAGCGCCTTTTTTTTACGTCGTTGGCTCGACGAACTCCCTATTTATATTTCGGATGGGTCCTCGAGTTTGTATTCTTCCATATTAGCTGTCGTAAATCCTTCGCGATAGGGTTTTAGGAGATGGCCATTAACCTTGAAAATTTTTCATGTCTTTAGACTTTGAACTTCAATCGCTCCATGAGGAAAAATATTGATAATTATAAATGGACCAATCCAGCGGGATCGCAACTTGCCCGGAAATAACTTGAGTCGAGAGTTGTAGAGTAACACTTTTTCACCTATGACGAAGTCTTTCCTTATTACTTTTGAATCGTGGAACGCCCTTGTCTTTTCTTTGTAAATTGCTACATTTTCGAACGCGTCATTTCGTATCTCTTTCAATTCTTGCAATTGCAACTTCCGGTGGGTGCTTGATTCATCAAAATTCATATTGTACTTCTTGATTGCCCAAAAGGCACAATGCTCGAGCTCAACGGGAAGGAGGCAAGGTTTGCCATAAACCAAGCAATACGGTGACATGCCAATTGGTGTTTTATATGCCGTCCTATAGGCCCAAAGCGCGTCGTCGAGTCGTAAGCTCTAATCCTTCCGATTTGGTTGAACTGTTTTCTCCAAGATTGCTTTTATCTCCTTATTGGATGTTTCGGCTTGCCCATATGATTGCTGGTGATAAGAAGTGGACACCTTGTGCAAGACTCGATATTTCCTTTAGAGTGCCTCAATTATTCGATTTTTGAAATGTTTTCCCCGATCGCTTATTATAGCCCTTGGAATTCCGAATCTGGCGAAGATATTAGATTTAATAAATTTGGCCACCACTTTAGAATCATTGGTCTGTGAGGCGGTCGCCTCCACCCATTTGGATACGTAGTCCACGAAGAGTAAAATATAGATATTCCCATATGAGGAGGGAAAAGGTCCCATGAAGTCCATTCCCCAGATGTCGAAGATTTCACATACCAAGATAGGATTTTGTGGCATTTGATTTCGTCGAGAGATATTACCTGTTCTTTGACAATTATCACACGTCTTGCAAAAATTATAAGCATCTCTAAATAGAGACGACTAGTAAAAACCACTCTCCAAAACCTTATGTGCTGTTCTCTTTGAACTGAAGTGTCCTCCGCACGCATACGAGTGACAAAAAGCAAGAATTGAATGAAATTCAGCCTCTGGTACACATCTTCGAATCATTTGATCTGAACAATGCTTCCATAGATAAGGATCATCCCATACGTAATATTTCGCATCACTTCTGAGTTTATCCTTCCTGGCCCGTGTCATACCAGTAGGAAAAATTTTGGCCATGAGAAAATTCACTAAATCGGCATACCATGGTGCTGTAAAGTCTGACACTGGGTCACCCAGTGTCGAAAAGTACTCCCAGTGTTGCGAGGCAGAAAACAATTGTTCGTTGGGGAAACTGTCACACATAGGTTTCCCATCATTTTCTAAGACTAACCGGCTCAGGTGATCGGCCACGGAATTTTCGGACCCTTTCTTGTCCTTGATCTCCACGTTGAATTCTTGAAGAACTAAGATCCATCGGATAAGTCTCGGCTTTGCTTCCTTTTTGGCTAACAAATATCGTAGGGAAGTGTGATCTGAGAAGATAATGACCTTAGTTCCGAGTAGGTATGAGCGGAATTTTTCTAGTGCAAAGACCACGACCAGAAACTCCTTCTCAGTTGTGGAATAATTTTCGGACCCATTTGCTATCGGATATTGGAAAGATCATCCCTACGTCGAGAAGCTTAAGAATCTCCTTTTTCACTACCTCCATCATTGGTGCATTAAACCTTCGTTGTGCTTCTCGTGTGGGCTTGGCATCCTCCGTTAATATAATTCGATGCATGCATAGGGCTGGACTCATTCCCTTAATGTCGGCTATAGTCCACCCAATGGCTTCCTTATATTCTTTGAGAACTTTTAGCAATGCCTTCTCTTGATTAGGACTCAGCTCGGCCGAGATAATGACGGGTAAGGTTTCGTCGGCTCCCAGATGTGCGTATTTTAAGTGTTGTGGCAAAGGTTTTAGCTCCAGCTCGGGTGCATGTGTAATCGAAGGCTCGATCTTCCGGCATTCCTCATTAAGTCGAATGAAGTTTGCTTCCCTTTTCGTTCTGATCGGTCCCGCCCCTTTCAAGGCCCCTACGACTTCGAGCAACTCTCTTGAGATTCCAAATTCTTCCTCATTGTTGGTTCCTACATCCCTTGTGAGTGCTACCTCGAGTGCATCCCTCAAATTCAAATCAAACACTTCCTCGACAAGAGGGTCAATCACGCTTAATGCAAAAAGGGAGCAATCTTCCTCAGGAAATTTCATAGCATCATAAATATTAAAACGTACAACTTGGTCATCGAATTCCATCGTGAGGGATCCCTCACGAACATCTATTTTGGTATTGGTCGTATTTAAAAATGGCCTTCCTAACAAAATAGGTGTGGAATTTGATGACTCATGTTGCATATCGAGAACATAGAAGTCGGCTGGAAATACGAGCTTATTGACTTGGACAAGAACATCCTCAATTACCCCTTCGGGATACACAAGTCTACGACCAATTGTATAATTATCCTTGTTTCCCGAAGAGGTCCTAGATTTAAGGAGGTGTATATAGAGCGTGGCATAACATTTATTGATGCTCCTAAATCTAGCATAGCTCGTTCAAAACCCGTATTTCCAATTCGACAAGGAATAGCGAACATACCTGGATCTTCCCATTTTGGTGGCAATTTCTTTTGGAATGCAGCGGACACATTTTCTCCCATCACCACCTTCTCGTTCCCTTTTAGCCTCCGTTTGCTGGTGCATAAGTCTTTAAGGAACTTTGCGTATTTCGGAATTTGTTGAACTGCGTCGAGTAAGGGAATGTTGATCTCAACCTTTCGGAATACGTCTAGGATTTGCTTCTCTTTATTCACGATCGCTGCCTTTCTGGCCCTAGATGGAAAAGGTAACTCGTTAGTCTCAAAAGGAGCAGTTTTAGACGAATTTACCTTGTCCGGCAATTCTGCACTGGGTGTCCCAGTGTTGATCTGTTCAGTGGATTTTTCCTCCTCGTTTTTAGCTACCTCCACCTTCTTAGGCTCCTTAAGCTGCTTCCCACTCCTTAGAGTTACAGCACTCACGTTCCTTGGGTTCAGTTCAGGTTGGGATGGCAATTTCCCGCTATTTTGGTTCTCCAAGCGGCTCACCGTGGTGGCTAGTTGACTCACTTGATTTTCAAGAATTTTGATACTCGATTTAGTGTCATGCTGGAATTGCATAGTGTTTGCCACAAGGGTCTTCATCATCTCCTCCAAAGATGGTGTCGGATTTTGGGCGGGCTGCTTGTAGAATTGTCCCCTATTTTGCGGAGGTGTCTCTTGCTGGTTTTTCCATCGAAAGTTAGGGTGATCCCTTCATCCTGGATTGTAGGTGTTTGAGTAATGATCGTTTTTCCTCCCATAAGAATTTTCGGTCCCAATTGCATTGGCGTGCGCCTCAATTTCATCAAGCAAAATCCGACAATTCTCCATTGTATGCTCCGTAAGTTTTCTAACAAAAGTGATTAGCTCATTCAATTTTTCCTCAAGGGACGAGTCATGCATCTCCTTCACCATCCTGATCGGTGCATCACGACAACCGAACTGTTGTGAATTGGCCGCCATGTTGGATATGGGAGCTCTTGCGGCCGTGGGAGTTTTGTCAACTAGGGCTCCTCCACTTGCTGCATCTATCTTGTTCCGCTCCATCGGATTAAGTCCTTCGTAGAAATGCTAAATTAGGAGTTGCTCACTAATTTGATGTTGCTGGCATCGAGATACCAACTGTTTGAATCGTTCCCAATATTCATGCAATGTTTCTCCAGTCATTTGCCTTGCACCACATATTTCTTTCCTTAGGTTGGCCGCTCGAGAAGCTAGAAAATATTTTTGTAGAAATAAGATCTCCATCTCGTTCCACGTGGTGATGATAGCCGACGGTAAATAAAATAATCAATCCTTAGCCGGATCTTTCAATGAGAAAAGAAAGGCCCTAAGCTTGATTTGTTCTTCGGTGACACCGTTTGACTTCATGCTTGAACACACGACATGGAATTCCATGAAATGTTTGTGCGGATCCTCTCCTGACAGACCATGAAATGCAAGTAGCAAGTGAATCAATCCCGACTTCAATTCAAAGGTGTTGTTGTTGTCAATAGCCGGGATCGTGATGCACAACGGTTGTTGAGGTAGCTCCGGGTTGGCTAATTGCTTCAGTGTCTTTTCAGCGTTATTTTCCATGACTCCAATTTCGTCCTCCGACTTACTGGGTGATGTTTCGAGGGAGAATGGTAAGTGCCCGAGTGCTTCTTTGGCTTCTTTTGCTTTCTGCCTGAAAACACGATCTCGCTTGGTGATTTCTGGAAAATATTGTAAATTCTTATCTCCACATGACCTTGTACTCATGCAAAACTAAAACAAACGGATTAGTGCACAACTAACAATTAAAATGAATTTCCAGAACTGGCACTGGGTCAACCAGTGTCGAAATTGCAGAAAGTTTTTAACCCAAAATAAGTAAAATTAATTCAACACCATTCCCCGGCAACGGCGCCAAAATTTTGACCGCGCTATCGTGACGCGCCAAAATTAGTTATTTTTATTTTTTTCCTTGGCTTACTTCTACTAACTAGTAGTATCGGCAAGTAAGGGTTGGTCCCACGGAAAACGATAAATCAATTAGAGTAATTAAGAATTAAATAATTTTAGCAATTAAAATAAAAACGAGAGGGGGGGTTTCAGTTTCTAATCTTAACTAAAATAATTTGCGTAAAATAAATTAAAATAAACAAAGGAAGTAAAAATCGAAAATATCAATTAAAGGAATAATCTAGTCCTTAGTTCCGTTATCCACCATTTCGAATTAATTCAAGTTTCAATGTAGCGTTTATCTCTTCTCTAATCTCATGAACTCCTATTCCGAAGCCAACAACAAGCTCTGTTGACCCCAATTATTTCTTAAGTTTATTCAATTAAAACAAGCTCTTTAATCGAACCTATCTATACGGTGGAGTCAAAACAAGCTCTTCAAATCTCGCTCGCTATATGCATTAAAAACCAAAATAATGGAATAGGCAAGATATTAAGTTCATAAGCTCGACTTAAGGGATCTCGATTTTGTGTTACTCAATTGGTAAAAATCAATTGTTTGCTACTTGTGAAATTAGAATTGCAACAATTTCGGATTACAACTCAATTTCTAGCATAAGACATAAAACTCCTAATCTAGTTGGCCAAACCAAATCAAGAAATTAAATGGCATAGTCGTGAATTCAATAACATAAAAGTAATTCAAGAGAACTCGAGTTGAGAATACGCTACGGGATTAAAACATGAATAATTCAAATACGATTTCAAACATCACTAAGAACTAGAGTAGAAAATTAGCCAGACATGTTGGCTTTAGAAAACAGCAAATTAAAGATAAACATGAAAAGAAAGAAATTCAAACGGTATAGTCTTTTTCTTCGCACGTCGGAATCGGTTCGGTTGCTCCGACGAGAAATGGTTCGTCGCTCCCAAACTCTTTCTGCTCCAGCCATTCCCTTTTTGCTCCAGCCGTGAAAATTGCTGTTCCAAAACTCAATTTATTTCCAGCCCTCCTCTCCTTTTATAATTATTCCTTATCTTTTAGTTTCCTTCTTTAATTGGGACTCCTTCCTTCTTAAGTTTTAATTTCCTTGGAGTCTTTCTTCCCAAATCTATTCCAATTCCCTTATGGACCGATTTATTGCCTTGTGGAACTGATTGGGCGATTTTTGAGTCGTTTCTTGGGCCCCAAGTAAGATTATTTTCGTAATAGGACTGACACTGGGTCAGCGAACTGACACTGGGCCACCCAGTGTCATGCGGCATTTTCTTTATTTAAGCCCAAATCACCTTGGCTTGGTCCGTTTGATGATCCAAATTATTCCTTAAGCTTAAAAACTCCATCAAACACCTAAATTAAACAACAAATTGCCAAGTGAAGTAAATTGCATCCAAAATATAAATATATGGAAAATAACCAAGTGTGCCAACATAATTTTCATTAAAACCTTATAATTAACAATGATTTTAGCACACTATTTTCGTCCTATCAACGCACTCGGATTTGAAAATCGTACAACTTGTTGTTTAAACCACTTTCCAAGATGTATCCTGTATACTTAGTGGCCAACAAGTGGTATCAGAGAGGTTGATTCTAAAAAGAATCAGTCGTATTTTTGATTGAATCAGATCCTTTAATCACTTATTTTTGTAAAACAATCTTTTTCTTCCCTATACTCTCATATGGATTCATCATTGATCAATAATGTTCTTATGTTTTCTATTAACGAATTTGATGATTGGAGAATTAGGATGGAGGCTCATCTTGCAGCAATGCACGAAGAGAAGATTTTTGTCATACAGGATGGCCCCATAAAGATTATGAAGGTAAATCCGGCCCCAAGGAATGAAGGCCAGGCTCATGCAGAGATGCTCGAGAAAGAGCGCGAACAATTGACTTCTGACGAAAGAAAGTGCGCCAACCTCGACAATGTCGCGAAGAATGCGCTATTCGTCACTCTTGACAAAGGCACGTTCTCTAAGGTAAAGAGCTGCAAATCAGCCAAGGATATCTGAATAAACTCAAGTTAATTTGTGAGGGAACTGAGCTCTCAAAAGAAAACAAGATTTCAAAGTTAACTCAACAATTTGAATCTTTTGAAATGAAACCAACTGAAACACTTGAGGAACTTGACCTCAGATTCACTGGCATTGTTGGTGAACTTGAAGCATTAGGCAGGATTTATACCCAAAGGGAGAAAAACCTAAAAAATTTCAGATCACTCCCTGCCCAATGGGACATTAAGACCACAGCTATGCGTGTTGTTGTGCGGCGATTTGTATGCCTCGACGGCGATCGGATCTAGGGCCGAGCGACCGAGTCCACAACCGAAGGAGCTACGGCGAGCTTGCCTAAACAAAGGTAGCAGTCCACCTTCGAGCATCTAGCGATCGACTCCCAAGGCGATCGCCTTCCGGCACCGAGCGATCGACCTTGGTGCCCGACCTAGGACGACCATCCTGTGCCGCGAGCAAGGCCTTCGTCCGTCAAAGTCTACGAAGATTGGATCACAAAACAGCGTCCATGTGCAGATCCGCGAAACGTGTCGCATAACATGGATCGTTGACCACAGCCTGTCACCACCTTCAAACCCGCCGAAAGGTACAAGGTGGGACCGCCCGTGACAGCGACTCAGACGCGTGCAGACTTCTCATTGATCGCACCGCTGCCGCCAAAGAACTCTGCGGACTTTAAGGAGACCAGCCCATGTGAAAAAGACGATTGCCCACTTATTATAATACTGCAGAGGCGATCGACCTTGGTGCCAGACCTAGGACGACCATCCTGTGCCGCGAGCAAGGCCTTCGTCCGTCAAAGTCTACGAAGATTGGATCACAAAACAGCGCCCATGTGCAGATCCACGAAAGGCGCCACATAACATGGATCGTTGACCACAACCTGTCACCACCTTCTCACCTACCGACAAACCCACCGAAAGGTACAAGGTGGGACCGCCCGTGACAGCGACTCAGACGCGAGCAGACTTCTCATTGAACCGCACAGCTGGCTGCCAGCAACTCCTGCGGACTTTAAGGAGACCAGCCCATGTGCAAAAGACGATCGCCCGCTTATTATAATACTGCAGAGGCGATCGCCCGGCATCTCCCAGTCCTATAAATAGAGAACCTCCAGCAACTGGAAAAGGTTCCTCTTCTGATTCCCTCTCAGTGGATAATCATATTCAGAGAAAACGCTCAAATACATACACTCTTGCAGGCTTTCGGCTTCCTCTCTTAAATCTACCTCATGATTTCTCTCTCAGTACCTCTCATCTAGTAGACGGTCGGCAGAGGCAAGAACTCCCTGCAGTACAGATTCGAAGAGACTCGCAAGCCCAGGAGCTCAGACATACAGCTAATACACATCGTGAGAGACTGTCGATTTCTCACGATCGTTACAGCACATCAAAGTTGTTACAAGAACTCACAGAGCATCATATCTCGTTCTTCCGGCAATCTTCATGCTCCATAGATAATATAACTAGGGTTACACTCATTATAATTGTACTCTAACATTAATACTTGTACCCCAGAATATTTGTATTAATAACATCTCGCGGGAGCATTCAATCCCAGGACTAACAACTCGGGTAAATCTTGTGTTATTTACTTTCTCACGGAAGTGCTCTGGCACTTTGTTTGCTATCCATCCATTCCAGCAATATCTATCTCCGGATAATATTTTGGGTAGCAACAATTGGCGCTAGAAGAAGGGGTATCTAAACCTTCATTTTTATTCCTACCGTCCCGAAGAATACTCACTATTCTCGGGGCATATACTTGATGTGACACTCACTACTCTTCAAAGAAAGTCTTCAGAATCATGACGTCCGCCTCTACATTGAAGAGGGCTACTCTTCGAACTGCCGGACATCATATCCCGGCTCGATCCGAGCCCTAGCCGACGGCAGAGGGAAGCCGCGGCAACACGAGACTCTTGATCCCGCACCTGATGGGTGGCCCCAACCTATCACTCGACGAGTTCCAAACCGAGGAACAGATCGAGGAGGCTATGGCCATCCTAAAGGAGCGACGGAGAGCATGCGCAGCGCCCGCTATAACTCCCTCGGCCATCCGCCGCGTGGGCAAACGGAAGTTCAAGGGGCTACTGGGCGAGCGATCGTCAAAAAGCCCCGATTCGCGAGAAAAGGCTCTCGCAAGGCCGGACAGTTCCATAATCAGTCGCTTGGGAAGCGATCCATCATGGCGACCAAGGCATTCTGGCCCCAACCACGAGACGACGGAATCCGAATCCGTCACCAGGAGTTCGGCCTACCGGAATGCGAGGGGGTCAGTACTTGATCGCCTCAGATCCCGCTCCGAACGCTTAGCCGCGAGAAGCCAGGCGGCGGCGATGGCCGCTATGCAACGCCAGCTCGACGAGATGAAAGCACTATTGGATACTGGGGCAAGCACTGGTAGAAAGATCATCAGACCGACCGAGCCACTCGCGGTCCACATCGAGCTTGCCCCCGTGCCACCAAGATCGCTCCTCCCTAAAAACACCTCTGTACGAAGGGAGATCGGACCCCGAAACCCACCTAAGCAAATTCCGGATTTACATGACCGGGTGTGGAGCATCAGATGCGACCAAGTGCCGAATCTTCCCGTTAACATTGGGCGAACTGGCCCATAGGTGGTACGTCTCACTACCACCGTGATCAGTCATATCCTTTGAGAAACTGGCGAATGACTTCACGTCATACTTCGCCGCCAAGATCGCCAGACCGGAAGGCCCCCATCGGATGATGAAAATCAGGCAGGGGGAAGACGAATCCGATGTAGATTACATCAACTGGGTGGATGAAATCGTCCTCACTGGCGAGCCCATCAGCGAGGAGCTCGCTCTCTACTCGGTCCTGGGGGGATTCTACGGTCACTCATCCATGTTTAGACATCTTACGAAGGACATCCCCCCAACCTATGCGATCTTCTGCGGTAAGGCTGCCGAATTTCTAGCCAGGCAAAGGCTACTCACCCTCTGCCTAGGCGAGGGAACGCCGCCTCCTGACCAAAAGACGGCGATCGGTAAAACCAAAAATACGGTCGCCAAGCCATCCGACGATCTCAAGGCCTACGAGGATGTGGAAACCCATCTCCTCCACACGTTCAACCAAACTCCGACCCACATTTTCTACGCCATCAAGGGGCGCGAACCGCTGAACAAGCAAAAGGCAAAAAGGGACCACGGTCATCTAGACCACAATCAATATTGTGCCTACCACAAGAGTCCCGGTCACAACACCAACTAATGCCGCGACCTCCTCAAACAACTCTGGAGATTGTTCGAAGAAGGCATGTTGGACAGCTTATTGGCTTAACCGGAGCCCTCCAATCTCCCAACACGGTCGCCCGAGTCTAATCCAAACAGGACGAAAAGCTCATACGAGCCGACCCCTCGATCAACCTCGGCGACCGTATCTACATGCTTCAATCAAGAGAAGGGAACTTCGGAAGTCTATCCCCGATTTCCCACCTCATTGAACAAAAGGCCACTGCCTGAGCTAGCGCTTCAAAAAAAGAGGATGACTCGCTCGCCCTCTAAAGTTCGTCATCAACATGATGGACCTAGGCAGCGATCGCCTCCCCTACCACAACGTATACCGTCGAGGATCGTCATCTGACATGATGGTCCGAGGTAGAAACGTGCCGCCATGGTCGAGAAAATCGATTAAACCGACGATCCATCCATGCAAGGTACCTTTGGGCTCTGATCGCTCGCCCTTCGTTTAAATACAAGGCGGGCGTAGCCGAAAGACTCTCCAAAGCAAATCATAGGATTACTCGCTCGCCCTCTAAAGTTCGTCATCTACATGAAGAACCTAGGCAAGCGATCTCCTCCCCTTACACAACTTATACCGTCGAGGATCGTCATCTGACTTGATGGTCCGAGGTAGAAGAGTGTCGACATGGTCGTGGAGGACGATGGAACCATTCTCTGTGCCCGTGCAAGGTCCCTTTGGGCCAAGATCGCCCGCCCTTCATTAAAATACAAGGTCGGCGTATTCTGAAGGCCCTCCAAAACAGATATGTGGACACAATCGCCCGCCCTCGAAGGTCCATCACTTAACATGGTGGGTCCTTCACGGACAATGCGATGCATCCCTCCCCCCGTCTCAACGTATACCGTCGAGGGTCGCCATCTTAATGACGGCCCGAGGTAGAAAAGAGCTATCAAGCCGCGGACATGGAGTCGATTAATCCGACGACACCCCGTGCAAGGAATTCTCCAGACCAAGACCGCACGCCCTTCGTTTAAATACGAGGCGAGGCACAGCCTACGGAGAACCCTACCAATTAAGTGAGTCGTGAGAAGCTAGCCATCAGACGGAATGTCGCTCGCGCACAAGACACGGCCGTGGAGATCGGTCCATCGAAATCCGCGATCGTGCACGGTTCCTCAAGACCGAGATGGACAGCCTTCCTCGAAGAATCGGTAAAATTGAAGACCGCTCACTCAACGATTTATTTTCGTCCCTTACTTTCACTAAGTGATAAAAAACAAGGGGGAAGTGCGGAGCTATATATACGACGATCGTCCCTATTCAATTACATATGGAGATCGGCATTTCTCAGATGTTTGTGCAGCGATAGAATTTGTTGTAAAAGTTATCTATATGAGTTTATCAATTCACTTGGAGCCATAAACGCAACAATCTCTCCTCACACATTTGTACAAAGTCATGCAAAGACTGAAAAAAGGAATCATTCAAGTAATAAATCGGAGAAACAAACACTCATTTCATTACTTGAAATATCAGAGTATATACACGGTCGCCCGAAGGCCTAAGTATTACAAATAAAAAGCTACAAAATTACAAGGGAAGAGAAAGCTAAAACAATAAGAATGAAGAGCCTCAGGCCCCTACCTAGCCTTCGCCTTCAACCTCCGGATCGGCCCGCGACCCTTCGCCAGCTTACGGAGCGGCCTCCCCATCCTCTGGAGCATCAGGATGAACAAGGTTCGCCGGAGGTGAATACCAGCTCAGGTCCACGCCGATTTCCGAGAGATCCAAGATCGGCACAGAGAAGGCAGGATGAAGAGGGTGCTCCAACGCATATGCCTTGAAGTTTTCAGTAATAGGGCCGACCTCCAACCCTCCCTTCTTAGCAGCTCGGAGCGAGTCAGCGAACGCCATATAATAGGCAAACTCACTCAGGAACTCGACGTTAAGAAAGGGATCGGCCTCGGTCGCCTCTAGCTTCCCTTTCAGCTCCGTCATCGCCTGTTGCGCACTTTGCAGCTCGGCCCCTTTAGCGACCGTCTCTCCCCTCGACGCCGCCAGCTCGCTAGTAAGCCGAGCGATAGTCACCTTCAGTTGATCGGCCTCCTTCTCAGCGGCCGCCTGCAACCGACGGGCGTCTGTCATCTGGTCCCGAAATCAGTTGACTGTCGCCCGAGCTCGCTCATAATTCTCTCTCATCAGCGCAAGATCATGACTCGCCCTCTTAGCTGCATCCAGGGAGTCCTTCTCCATAGCCACAATCCAGTCGGCGAACTCGACATTCTCTTTCCGAGCGGCCTCGAGGTCTGCCTGCAGACGTGTAGTAGAAGGACGCCCCTCGAACTCCTGTACGGCTTGGGCAGCCAACGTCGCCGCCTGGAGGGAGAGAGCGAAAGCAGTTTGCATTGTATTCCCGGATCGCTGGCAAGCGATCGCATCTAAGTCCATCGTCCAGGCCTTCGGCAAAGCAGAAACGGCCCGGTTGACGTACAGTGGGACATCGCAGGCCGCGCGAGGAGATCGACTCGTTAGGAAATCCAGCACCATCGGCGGGCAAGATGGGTTAGTGCAACGGATCCTGCATCAAACAACAAAAAGTTAGCACATCTCCCACGCGAGTGATGAAATTCAACAAACAAACAAAGTCTACCTCTCGGCTCTCTCGGGGTCGCGACCAAATTATGGTTTCCCGCGAGGGGTCTCAGCCTCGGCGATCGCCATCTCTCACTAGAAGGCCGCAGAGGGCATAGGCTCGTCCACAGGAGGGACCGCGGTTATCGGAGGCGCGGGGATCGGCACCTCACTGGTTGGGGCAGAAACTGGAGGTTCTCCCAACCTCTGCCGTTTGCGGTTCGTCCGGAGCCCCTCCTCCGCTATCATCGGCTCCACGTTGGACCTCACCTCCGGGATGAGAGGTAACGCCATAGGAGGAGCTCGAGATGACTTCTTCTGGCGAAGGCGGCTCAGAACTCCAGGGTTCGACATGGCTATCTCCGATGGAGGCTCCGAGAAGCGAAGAAAGCGGACTTCTGCGATAAAGAACAATCAAACAACGGTCAGACACACTCTCCAAGCAGGACGATCGCCAAGCAATTGGAGATCACAAAAACTCATACCGGGGACCGAAAGATGACGTGGAAAACAGAATAGCCGAGCTGACAACCAATGACTCTCTTTGTTGATCCGGTGATCGTCTAAGTCGTCGTCCAGCAAACTTCGTATCCGCTCCCAGACGACCAAAATGTCGAAAGAAATCTCGTCGATCGTCGAAATATGGAAGCTTGTAAAAGGAAAACCAAATTAGATCAGTTCAGAACATATCCGAACAAAGGGAGAGTCAGAACCCTTACCCGGATTCCTCTCCCAAAAGCTAGTGGGAATATTCAGCTCGTCGGTATGATTGTCGCTCGCTAATGCCTTCTATGAACCGCCGACCCAGAACCACTTCACCGGGTCGCCCCGCACCTTGTTCAGGACTACGAGGATCACCCGACCGGATCGGCCTTGAATATGATAGCCTCCGACCGACCCTTTCTGAGCCGTCAGCTTGAATAGGTGGTTCATCTCCAACGGCAAAGGAAGGCAGTACAATCGGTGACTACCGAACAAGGTGAGAGCACAAATGATCTGGAGCCAGGCATTCGGCGTCAACTGGAGCGGCGCCACGTTCCAAGCCGCCAGCAAATGGGAGACAGAAAAAGACAAAGGAAACCGCAGCCCAGCCTCCATGATTGCTTCGTTCACGGTGACCATGCCCTCCGAAGGCTGATCGTCTCGTTCATTCTCGGCCGGCACAAAAAGATCCACATCTGAAGGGACATGAAACCTCGTCCTCTAGACGGCCAGGTCCTTCCTAGTCGCCGAGCTCCTTATATGGCCAAGGGACCATGGAGATCGCTGCGCAGCCCGAAACAGCGACCGCTTAGCAGGTTGATAAGGATGAGCGATCGAGTACTCCCGGTAATTGAATTTAGGAGATGGACCGGCCAACCTCTCCATGATTTCAGCGAAGGCCAAATAGGTCTGGCCAAAGGCACTATGCTGCTCCCAGTAGGCCTTCACCGCACCAAGTCTCTCTCCATCTACGAGTGTCTTTGCTCAACCGCCGCTTCCCTGGCAACGTCAGCTTCATTGAACAGCGCCTCGACTTCCGTGGGGTCAATACCGGCCCAGATAGCCTCGACGGCCGTCTCCAAATAGAATGTGCGGAGGATCCTCCCCGGGCAGTCGAAGCCCCGGCGGCGGAGGTGGTGCCCATTCCGTGCGAAGATGTTCCAGACATTCTCGAAATAAGAAGAGGAGAAAAGGAGTGTTTTCTTACCAAGAGGTGAATCGATCGACGATCGGCAGTCAAATCTTCAGAAAAATTCTTCGGCGATATTATCCTTCTTCTCCGGAAAAAGCGCGTAAGGGTCTTAACCCTGCAACCCGGCGCCCTTTTTATTGGAGATGGTAGGGACTTCTATGTAATTAAGGAGAATCTCAGGGGTCGGAGTGCAATCGTCGCAATTAATGTCTCCCTTGAAACCCGCGACGCGTCGTTTCAAGGACACGCAAGATGAGGAGTCATAACTAACCGTCGGTCTCCCCCAACAGGAACCCGACACGTACCCTGGAGACTTTTCCATGACCACTATCATTTCCCGCTCATTTCAGCGACCGACCAGTTCATCCAAAGTTCAAAATCAATCCGCTCAACGACGATCGCCAGTTCCGTAAAATGCAGTCACTCGTCATAATCCAGCGATCGCCAACAGAACCACCTCACCCCACGTTTCCAACATCAGAGCGAGCTGGAGGGCAATTGTTGTGCGGCGATTTGTACGCCTTGACGGCGATCGGATCTAGGGCCGAGCGACCGAGTCCACAACCAAAGGAGCTACGGCGAGCTTGCCTAAACAAAGGTAGCAGTCCACCTTCGAGCATCTAGCATTCGACTCCCAAGGCGATCGCCTTCCGGTACCGAGCAATCGACCCTGGTGCCCGACCTAGAACGACCGTCCTGTGCCGCGAGCAAGGCCTTCGTCCGTAAAAGTCTACGAAGATTGGATCACAAAACAGCGTCCATGTGCAGATCCGCGAAAGGTGTCGCATAACATGGATCGTTGACCACAGCCTGTCACCACCTTCAAACCCGCCGAAAGGTACAAGGTGGGACCGCCCGTGACAGCGACTCAGACGCGTGCAGACTTCTCATTGGACCGCACTGCTGGCTGCCAGCAACTCCTGCGGACTTTAAGTAGACCAGCCCATGTGAAAAAGACGATTGCCCACTTATTATAATACTGCAGAGGCGATAGCCCGACATCTCCCAGTCCTATAAATAGAGAACCTCCAGCAACTGGAAAAAGGTTCCTCTTCTGATTCCCTCTCAGTGGACAATCATATTCAGAGAAAACGCTCAAATACATACACTCTTCTAGGCTCTCGACTTCCTCTCTTGAATCTACCTCAGGATTTCTCTCTCAGTACCTCTCATCCAGTAGACGGTCGGCAGAGGCAAGAACTCCCTGCAGTACAGATTCGAAGAGACTCGCAAGCCCAGGAGCTCAGACATACAACTAATACACACTGTGAGAGACTGTTGATTTCTCACGGTCATCACAGCACATCATCATTCTTACAAGAACTCACAGAGCATCATATCTGGTTCTTCCGGCAATCTTCACGCTCCATAGCTAAGATAACTAGGGTCTTTACACTCATTGTAATTGTACTCTAACATTAATATTTGTACTCCCAAGTATTTGTATTAATAATATCTCGCGAGAGCATTCAAGCCCGGGACTAACAACCCGGCAAATCTTGTGTTATTTACTTTCCCCACGGAAGTGCTCTCGCACTTTGTTTGCTATCAATCCATTCCAGCAATATCTATCTGTGAATAATATTTTGGGTAGCAACACGTGTGTCGTGCAATCTTAGTGAAATATCTACTTTTGATCTCTTTTCTGACCTCAAAGCATTTGAGTACGATATAGACAGGAGAGAGAAAGCTGAAGAATCTCCCGCCAGGACTACAGCCTTAGCCACTGTATCCAACCGAAGACACAGCATGCCGGGATCATCAAAGCCCATTTATAAGAATGCTGACAGCGAAGACGACATCCTGTCGCAAGACAAAATGGCACTCCTCATGCATAAGTTCAAAAAGTTTATCAAGCAGTCGGGAAAGACTCCATACAGGCCCAAGCCTGTACACAAGGTAAGTACTGAAACTTCCTCTGGTGATTCTAACCTGTGTTATAATTGCAGGAAACCAGGGCATTATGCAAATAAATGTCCTCATCCCAAAGTTCAACGGTTGCCGGAAGCCGATCAACAAGAAAAGGATGAAAGAAGATGTGCTTGGAAAAACAAGCTCAAGGCCCTGATTGGCGAATTAGAAGCCGCCCCTGCAGCATCAAAATCCGAAGAATGTATTCAGGTAGTCACTGATAGTGATTCATCTAATGATGATTTCAAAGATAAAGCCTATATGTGCTTTATGGCCAAGGACATTCGAAAGATGAAGATAGCGATGATGAGGTAAGCTCAACTTCAACTATTCCCTCCAATGCATCTCATACTTTTGAAAACATGACGAATGAGTTTAAGATCATTCAAATGGCCCATGAGACATTGAAAAATGAAAATATACAGCTCCAACTTTCTAGCTTAGACCTGAAAGAAGAAAACAACTTGCTGAAAGTAAATTACGAAAATATGTCTATTGATTGTGAAAACAGCAAAGTCGAGTATGAAAAACTCATGGAGAGCAATCATCAACTTGCTCATAAACTAAGTGAGACTAAATATCATAGTGAAAGCAATACAAATGATTTTTTTCTGCTTCAATCCAAAGTAAAAAACTCTCGAAAAACGAGAAGGAGAACTTGAGACCATTCTGAAATCTTTCGAGAAATCATCCAAAAGAATGGAAGAAATTCTAAACACTGGGCAACATGCTCATGATAAAAGTGGCTAAGGATACAGCTCATTTTCTAATAAAGGGAAAACTAGTACTGTGTTCTTCAGCGGTGTGGAACTCATTTATGTATCGGAAGAAGTTCCAAATAATGTGAAGGAACCCGTTGCACCGCAAATAACAAAAGCTGCCATTCCGCCACCACACTCATATTCCAGACAGCGGAATCACCAGCCATTCAGTCCTGTAAGGCGTACCCAACAGCATGCTCCCCGAGCATATCAACAGCGCCAACGGCCATTCAGAAAGAAGGCTGTATCCAAATATCAAAGGCCCGCACGTCAGTACTTTCAGTACAGCACGCCTAGATATTGGATACGGGAGCCTCGTCATTCATCGCGATAGCAAGTTTCCGCACAGTATCAACAACAACGTTGGGAATCCAACTGGAGACCCAAAAGGCAAGCTGTTAGGCTGAAGAAAATAGCTCCACCTCCAAGACGGCATTTGTAATGGACAAATAATAACCCTGAATTTTACATGCATAATAATTATCACGGTTATAGCAATTACGTATATGCCCAGCGTAGAAATCGCAATTACGGACCTAAACCATCCTACAGTAGACCTATTGCTGTCAGGAAAATCTGGGTACCTAAAGGCACTAACATTCATGGACCCAACAATCAAAGGGGACCTAAATCTACCTAATTTGTTTGCTACAGGACATTTTGGAGAAGGACATCTGGTACTTCGACAGCGGACGTTCCCGGCACATGACAGGATATAAAAGCAAGTTATCATATTTCGTAGAAGGTCGCGGTCCAAAAGTGTGCTTCGGTGATAAATCTAAAAGAAGAACAAGAGGGAAGGGAACCCTACTTGTAGGAAAATTCAAAGTCACCGATGTAGCTTACATTGAAGGCTTACAGTACAATCTACTTAGTATTAGCCAGTTCTGTGACCAACAGTTCTCGGTGAAGTTCTATATAGATCACTGTAGAGTAAAGAACATCCTAACCAAAGAAATTATGCTCACAGGAAGCAGATCAGGTAATATGTATATTGCTGACTGGATGCTTACGAGCTCCACAATTCCTTGTTTTGTTGCCAAAGGCACTGCAGATCTAAGTTGGCTATGGCACAAGAGGATGTCGCACGTCAACTTCAAGACTATAAACAAACTCTCCATACAGGGAATGGTTAGAGGATTACCAAACATTTCATTCCAAAAAGACAACGTATGTGGACCCTGTCAGAAAGGCAAGCAAATCAAGACCACCTTGAAAAGCAAATCCTACCTTTCCACCCACAGAGTTTTGGAAATGCTACATATGGATCTCTATAGTCCTATAGACCCGGTAAGATTGGGAGGTAAGAAATACTGTCTCGTTATTGTTGATGATTATTCTAGGTATGCTTGGACAATTTTCCTAAGCAAGAAGAAGGAAACAACATCAAAGCTACCCGAGCACCTGAGAAAGCTTCAAAATGAAAAAGGGTCGAGTATCGTGTCCATCCGTTCTGACAGAGGTACAGAATTTACTAATCGCTTTATTGAGCAATACTGTTCGAAAAATGGGATACAGCATGAATACTCAGGTGCCCGTACACCACAACAAAATGGTGTTTCCGAGTGAAAGAACAGGACACTGAAGGAAGCAACAAGGACAATGATTTCTGCAAGCAAATTGCCACAGCTTTTCTGGGGCGAAGCCACCAATACAGCATGCTACACACAAAACCGATGTATCATCAACAAGCATCACAACAGCATACGAGGTATGGAATAACAAAACTCCGTTAGTTTCATACTTTCACATTTTTGGATGTAGGTGTTACGTTTTGAACAACGGTAAGGATCAACTTAGAACCTTCGATGAGAAATCGGATGAAGGGTAGTTGTAGTATATTCCTCTGTTAGCAAAGCTTACAGGAATTTCAATAAATGGAAGCTAACAATTGAGGAATCAGTTTATGTAGTGTTCGATTAATCCCACCATGATCCGACAGGAGCAGAAGACCTTTCTCAGAACATCCAACAACTTTCCATCATAGATTCACCAACTCCTATCGAACCTGTCGTTGACCTAGAAATCAACCCCGCAGCTGTAAGAACTGACATAAATGAAGCCGATGTTATACAAGCTGAAGCCGAAACTACAGCAACTCAAGATACAGTACGGGACCCCGAATTAGAACCCGACAGAAGATGGTTGAGAGATCACCCACAAGAGCTGATCATTGGAAACATTGATGCTCGTGTTTCTACCCATAGGAGAATACAGAGTACACAAGGAAATGTACTATGTGCGCAAGAAGAACCCGAGTCACAGATAGCTGTTAGGAATATGCCCTCGAATGCCACTCAGGGGATGAGAGAGTAAGGGCATTGTACTTGTAATTATGGAATAATTAATAAAAAGGAAATACGATTCATTCACTGTTTATTGTATTTCAATTGCATTCTTGACTTGGTAAACATTGAAGTGAAGTCCATGTAAATAAATCGAACATTCCATTCTCGTTATGGGATAAGAGAAAATGCACTGGAAGTGTTTAAAGTTTATTTACGTAAATTGTTCGCAAGTCAATAAACTTAAAATGGGCATTAAGTTTTAATACGACTTGTATAACTGATGCTAGGACGTGTGCACGTCTTGATAGCATAGTTATAAGTATATTGGTGGGGCCAGTATACTCGAACACGACTCATACTCGATTCAGTCACACGGTATTCACTCTCGGAGAGTTGATGACGAATCGAAAGGTTGTGATAGTATACGTGGACCTTTGACTTGAGGGTTCAGTAGAAGATGTGCCTGTGACGTTTAGTTTGTCATTAGAGTAGTTAGACTCATTTGCTTAATTGCTGAGTCGACCTCGAAGTGCGGACTATGCGGCGGTAGCGATCTTTCCGTACGCCAAGAAAGGATTCTATCTCTCGTTAGTGAGCAGGCGAATGTCCTATACGGTTAATGGCAAATAAGATCATAAGTCTTTGGCCAAAGCATTCTGATATAGTCGTATTAGATACACTATTAATCAGTCGGTCTTGATTTGCATTAACACATGTATACAGTTTAGTCAACAGTAGGGTTTGACTTTACCGTGACCCGAAGACTTGACCGGGACATCTGATGAAGGGTCTATACGTATATAGTATTCACGACATAATGGTTCTGGAATGATCCCTTCATTCGTTCTCAGTCGGGGTTTACAGTGCGGCCCGCTAGGATGGCTAAGTGCTGCCCGCACCCATTGGTTCCTCCCAATGCCGGCTGAGACGGACCTACGGAGTCACGCATTAGGAGCGTTGACAGATAAATGTGAATTTATAATCTCTCTATTAATATTAGATATTGGATATCTAATTATGATTTATTGGATAAATCAAATAGCGGTCTTATGAATTAAAATTAAGTTACCGGGTAATTAATTTAATTCATAAATAATGTTTCGTAGAGAAATATATTTGTGTTTGATATAATTAATTAATTGGATTAATTAGTTTATATAAATACATTCGTAAATAAACGGAGTGTATTTAACGGAGTCGTTTGACGAACGTCCGGTACACGAGCTGAGTGGCTCGGCTCATTTTCTAGGAAACTCCTACATGGGCCCCCCCCCCCCCACATGGCATGATCACCATGCATGTGTTTGTGTTGTGTTGTCATGTTAAATTATTAAGTTGAGATTCTTTCTCAGCTCATAATTACATGAATGAGTTGTTATATATATATATTAATATATAACCAACTCAAAATGTGAGAAATTTGACTTGAAACATACACACACATCATCTTCATCTTCAAGTGCTGTTGGACGTGAGTTTTTGAGGAGGGAGAGAGAGAGAAAATATTTTTTTTTGTTTTTTCTTTAACTATGAGTTGAGAAAAAATTTAAGAAAAAGTGAGATATAAATTCCTAGCCGTGTTCTTGGAGAACGGATTGCTATCAAATTTTTTCCGGGCAACTTCCGACGTGTGTGAAGTAGAGGCTTCGAACTTTCGATGCTTGGAACGAAGGGATTTCGTGTTCGGGACGAGGTTCGTGATCATCATCAATTTTACGAAGAATTATTTCAAAGGCTTCAAGGGTATGATTCTTTATCTTCGTATTTAGTTATATTTTCGTATATACGTTACTTGATCGATCCTGTTTGGGATTCGTATTTATTTCCACTGCCTATTTCGTTTTATTTTCGGAATCCCAACAGTGGTATCGGAGCGAGGTCAATGTTTCCGTATATACGATTTTTTGTGCATTTTGAATGCTTTTGGATGATGATTATGATTTATAATCATGTTTGGAATAATCGTAGATTTTAAATTGTTCGTTGTAGCATCACGTTTTTCGAAACGAACCGAAAAACGAAGAAACGGGGTTGCCCGCAGTGGTGCTGGCAAAGATCGTCGGCCGTCGCCTGTGCTACCGAGCATGCTCGCCATACTCGCCGCACCGCCGAGAGGCAATGCCCGCCGATCGGGACTCGGCCAGCCGCTGAGCATGGCTCGCCAGCACTCGGGTTTTTGGCCCGATTTTGAATCGCCGCTGGCCGGGCCTAAAACCGGATTGTCCAGGACTCCGTTTTAATTTTATATTTCGTTGTAATTATTTCCCAAAATTTAAATTGGATTTTAATTTGACTAAATTAATATTTGGAATATTTTTGTGTTAAGGGAAATAAATTAAACGAGAATATTATTTTGCCGGATTACTTCGAACGAATTAAAATGACGATTATTAGTATTAATTGGATTAATACCATTAAAATTGAATAGATTAATTTTATATTGATTGGATTAATATATTAATTGATTATTTAATTTTAATGCCACTTTATATTAATTGGATTAATATAGTAGAAATTGAATAGATTAATTTATAGATTAATTAGATTAATTTATATTAATACTAATTGTTTAATTTCGTTGCCATTACATATTGTATGGAATCCTTATGTGATGGTGATATAGCACATGGACTTAGTTTTTGATTTGTTCGATTCGATTGAGTTGTAAAGGCCGTTTTGAGCCTATTTATATTTACTAGAAAAACTTGTATAGGATGCAATTTTTCAATGATGTAATTATTATTTTGGGTATGAAGAAGACCGAAGACAACCGACCGAGAAGACGAAGAATCGAAGACTGTTTTTTTATTTATTGGGTCATTCGCTTGGCCCAGTACTTAGGAATTAGGTCCATGAGCTATATGTTGGTAGTAACTAGGTTACTATTTTCTGTTTTTCATTTTGAATGATTGACAAACCAACAAACGCGCGTATAATTGAATTAATGTGCAAAGTGTAACATTAATCACGAAATTCTCCCGACTACAAACAGGCTAAGTTTAAAAAAGGTTACGAGGTTTCCTACCCTCCATCAAACTCGTAGAAAATTGCTACCCGAGCTGGTGTGGTATGCTTCCGAGTTATCGGGGTAGTACATTTGGTAGAGGTTGAAAAATTCTTGAGTGCATTAGATGCCTTCGGTTGGTGATAAATTTCGCCCCTAGAAACCTGATAGGTTGCCGGGTGAGATTCAACAGTCAAACTGATAGACGTTGATGGTCAACAACTTAGATAGTCTGGATTGCCAAGAAACCTGATAGGTTGAGGGCATGAAGACTAGGGGTAAAAGAAGATCAAATCATCCGTTAGACGGGTTGGTGTTAGACACTACATTACAGAAATTAATTGGCAAGAAACCTGATAGGTTGCGTCTGTTAAAATTTGTAAAGAACTTGATCACCATTAAGAAGTCGATCTAACCATGATTTCCGGATTATAAAATGGGAGTGTATAATTCCGATAAAATTAGTGGGAGCCGAGACAAGAATTATACAAGCCCTTAAATTCTATACTCAGTCATAATTAAACAAGTCACTAATTTAATCTTATCTAAATCTTTGCAGAAAACGAAATTGAATCTCTCTAAAATGGCTAAAAACCCACTTGCACTACTACTTGAAAAGAATCTCCTAACTGGCCCCAACTTTGTTGACTGGTTGCGGAATCTGATGATTGTACTCAGTATGGAGTCTCTGGGATACGTCTTGGAGGCGGACATTCCACCGACTCCAATCCGGACTAGTGGTAATCAGGAAGACATTGACGTCCATGAAAAATGGGTCAAGGATGACGTGCTAGTCCGTGGCTTTATGATGGGCTCAATGACTAATGAGCTACAGAGAGCGCACGAGAAAATAACTTCTGCTAGGCAGATTCTCGCACACTTGACCGAACTTTATGGAGAGCACAAGAGATCGCTAGATATGAGATATCGGGCGCTTGTTCATCTAGGATGAAAGAAGGGGAGAAAGTGGGAGACCACGTCCTCAAGATGATCTCTATGATTGAGAGGCTCGAGGTGCTCAACTTTAATATGGATTTATCCCTTCAAATTGATCTCATCCTTCAATCTCTCCCTGACTCTTTCACGCAGTTTGTAATGAATTTCAACTGTAATGAAATTACATGCACATTAGCTGGGCTAATGAATAAACTGGTGACGGCGCAGTCTAACATGAAGACTAAACCGAGAGAGGCTGCTCTTGTGATTTCTTCTGGGCCTAGGAGGTCCAAGAACAAGAAGAAAAAAACCTACGAGTAGTACAAACCCAAGAAAGGGGTGCAAAAAGGAAAGGGCAAGGCCCGAAAGGTTCAAAAGGTAGGCGGTCCAAAACCTGCGGACAAATGCCTTGAATGCGGTGAGCTGGGCCACTGGCGAAGGACTTGTCCCAAGATTAATGGCGCATCAGGTACGAAACTTTTTGTTTTTGAAACTAATTGTTCCGCTACTATATATTCTGCTTCATGGATTCTGGATTCAGGTGCAACTTCTCACATTTGTACTATGAATCAGGATCTGGAACGAAGTAGAAAACTTGAAGCTGGGGAAATAATGATCACTGTTGGAAGCGGACAAAGTGTCGAGGCAACCGATATTGGATCAATCCTTCTGGGTTTAGAATCTGGTTTTATTTTGACATTAGATGAAGAACTTGTTTTGCCCAAGGGGCATAAAAACATTGTATCCATTCCATCTTGGACCGGAAAGGATTTTGTTTCTTCATTGGCAATGGTAGTTGTAAAATTTATTTTCGAAATAAATTGGTTGGAACAGCTACATTGTTGAATGGTTTATATCATCTGAACATGCAAAATAAAACAGCAGTGAACACTATAACTAGGAAACGTGGTAGGCAAGATACTAATCAAGCTCTTAAATGGCACCTTAGACTTGGTCATGTTGGTCAGACCAAGGTTCAGAAAATGGAGAAAGATGGACTTTTAAGTGCATTGGGTGTAGAACCCTATCCAACTTGTGAATCTTGCCTTAGAGGCAAAATGACTAAGTTCCCCTTCACAGGGACTTTTGAAAGGGTCATTGATAAACTTGGATTGGTGCATACCGATGTTTGTGGTGCTTTAGAAGTAGCCCGAGACGGATATCAATATTTCATAACGTTCACGATGATCATACTAGGTATGGGATTGTGTACTTAATGAAACATAAATCCAAGCCTTTGCTAAATTCAAAGAATTTAAGGCCCTAGTTGAAAAACAAACTAGATGTCATATCAAAGCACTTCGGACCGAGGTGGCGAATATATGAGCACCGAGTTTGATGAGTTCCTTAAGGAACATGGAATAGTTTCACAATTCACGCCTCCAGAACCCCACGGTTAAATGGTGTTTCGTAAAGGAGAAATCGGACTTTGTTGGACATGGTTCGCTCCATGTTAAATTACACTGATTTACCTATTTACCTGTGGGGGTATGCCTTACTAACCGCTGCCTATATCCTTAATAGATGTCCTTCCAAATCTGTTCCTATCACTCCGCATGAGATGTGGAAGGGTAAGAAACCAAGCCTTAATCACATAAGGATCTGGGGATGTCCAGCCTATGTCAAAAAGGCTAAGGTGGACAAATTGGAAGCGAGGTCCATAAAAGGACGTTTCATAGGATACCCAGAGGACTCGATGGGTTATCTATTCTACATGCCAGAAGACCATAGGGTCGTTGTGGCATTACAAGCGCACTTCCTTGAGGATGAATTCATTCAGGAAGGTGGCTCGGGTAGAAATATCTCTTTGGAAGAGCATAATGAAAGTCCTAAGGATACATCTGATCAGGGATCAAGAACCGAACGTATTGTAACACAGCCTCCACTTCGAAGGTCTGATAGGGTATCTCACTTACCTGAGAGGTATGGATATACACATGTCAAGGAACTGGGTCTCCACGACACACCTGATAGCAGTGAAAACGACCCTGTCACCTATGACCAAGCGATAGTGGATGTAGACTCCGATAAATGGCAAGAAGCAATGAAAACTGAGATAGACTCGATGCATACCAATCAGGTCTGGACTCTAGTAGATCTTCCAACTGGCATGAGGACTATTGGAAATAAATGGATCTATAAGAGAAAGACTGATGGGGATGGCAAGGTTGATGCCTATAAGGCCAGGCTTGTGGCAAATGGTTATACCCAAAGGGAAGGAATCTATTATCATGATACCTTCTCGCCTGTAGCTAAGATAAAGTCGATTCTCATGATGCTTGCCATTGCTGCCTATTATGATTATGAAATATGGCAAATGGACGTCAAAATGGCTTTTCTAATGGATACCTCGAGGAGGAAATCTATATGGAACAGCCTAAGGGTTTTGTGTCCAAAGCTAATATTCATAAAGTGTGTAAGCTGCAACGAGCCATTTATGGTCTGAAGCAAGCTTCTCGGAGTTGGAACCTTCGATTTGACGAAGCAGTTAAGGACTTTGACTTCGCATTTAAATGAGGAGGAACCGTGTGTTTACAAAAAGGTCAGTGGGAGCAACATTGCGTTCTTAGTACTATATGTAGATGATATTCTACTTATAGGAAATAACATAGCAATGCTCAGCACTGTGAAAGCTTGGCTTTCTAAAACGTTCTCCATGAAATACTTGGGAGAAGCTTCCTATATTCTAGGGATCCGTCTTTACAGAGATAGACTGCGAAGAATGATAGGACTATCCCAAGCCCTCTATATAGATAAAATCCTGAGAAGATTCAAGATAGATGAATCTAAAAGAGGGTTCCTTCCCATGCGACATGGAATTCATCTCACCACGAAAATGTGTTCTCAAAGTGAGGAAGACAAGAGAGAGATGAGTAAGGTAGCCTATGCCTCGGCAGTGGGTAGACTCATGTACGCTATGTTGTGTACGAGACCAGACTTAGCCTACGCTGTGAGTATGGTAAGTCAATTTCAAGCAAACCCGGGAAGGGAACATTGGACTGCCGTAAAGAACATTCTTAAGTACTTAAGAAGAACTAGAGATTTAGTTCTTACTTATGGTGGTGGAGAACTGAAGGTGATTGGATTCACCGATTCTGATTTTCAAGGAGACAATGACAACTCTAAGTCGACATCTGGGTATTTGTTTACTCTCAATGGAGGAGCAGTATCTTGGAGAAGCTCCAAGCAAACTGCTACTGCAGATTCCACCTGCCAAGCAGAGTATCAAGCTGCCTCAGAGGCTAGCAAAGAAGCATTTTAGATGCAGAAGTTTATACAAGAACTTCAAGTGGTCCCTAATGCGGAGTTGCCTATATCACTATTCTATGATAATGATGGAGCTGTCGCTCAAGCTAAGGAGCCGAGGGCTCACCACAACACCAAGCATATAGAGAGATAGTACCACATCGTTCGAGAGATGGTGGAAAAAGGATATGTTTCATTGCAAAGAGTAGACTCAGAAGACAATGTCTCTGACCCGCTGACTAAGCCATTATCTCAGGCCGTCTTAGAATGACATCTGAAGAACATGGGTATTGGATACCATGATGTGTGGCATTGAGTGCAAGTGGGAGATTGTTAGGAATATGCCCTCGAATGCCACTCAGGGGATGAGAGAGTATGGGCATTGTACTTGTAATTATGGAATAATTAATAAAAAGGCAATACGATTCATTCACTGTTTATTGTATTTCAATTGCATTCTTGACTTGGTAAACATTGAAGTGAAGTCCATGTAAATAAATCGAACATTCCATTCTCGTTATGGGATAAGATAAAATGCACTGGAAGTGTTTAAAGTTTATTTACGTAAATTGTTCGCAAGTCAATAAACTTAAAATGGGCATTAAGTTTTAATACGACTTGTATAACTGATGCTAGTACGTGTGCACGTCTTGATAGCATAGTTATAAGTATATTGGTGGGGCCAGTATACTCGAACACGACTCATACTCGATTCAGTCACACGGTATTCACTCTCGGAGAGTCGATGACGAATCGAAAGGTTGTGATAGTATACGTGGACCTTTGACTTGAGGGTTCAGTAGAAGATGTGCCTGTGACGTTTAGTTTGTCATTAGAGTAGTTAGACTCATTTGCTTAATTGCTGAGTCGACCTCGAAGTGCGGACTATACGAGCAGGTAGCAATCCTTACTGTACGCCAAGAGAGGATTCTATCTCCTGTTTGTGAGCAGGCGAATATCCTATACGGTTAATGGCAAATAAGATCATAAGTCTTTGGCCAAAGCATTCTGATATAGTCGTATTAGATACACTATTAATCAGTCGGTCTTGATTTGCATTAACACATGTATAGAGTTTAGTCAACAATAGGGTTTGACTTTACCATGACCCGAAGACTTGACCGGGACATCTGATGAAGGGTCTATACGTATATAGTATTCACGACATAATGGTTCTGGAATGATCCCTTCATTCGTTCTCAGTCGGGGTTTACAGTGCGGCCCGCTAGGCTGGCTAAGTGCTGCCCGCACTCATTGGTTCATCCCAATGCCGGCTGAGACGGACCTACGGAGTCACGCATTAGGAGCGTTGACGGATAAATGTGAATTTATGATCTCTCTATTAATATTAGATATTGGATATCTAATTATGATTTATTGGATAAATCAAATAGCGGTCTTATGAATTAAAATTAAGTTACCGGGTAATTAATTTAATTCATAAATAATATTTCTTAGAGAAATATATTTCTGTTTGATATAATTAATTAATTGGATTAATTAATTTATATAAATACATTGGTAAATAAACGGAGTGTATTTAACGGAGTCATTTGACGAATGTCCGATACACGAGTCGAGTGGCTCGGCTCGTTTTCTAGGAAACTCCTACATGCCCCCCCCCCCCCACATGGCATGATCACCATGCATGTGTTTGTGTTGTGTTGTCATGTTAAATTATTAAGTTGAGATTCTTTCTCAACTCATAATTACATGAATGAGTTGTTATATATATATATATATATATATATATTAATGTATAACCAACTCAAAATGTGAGAAATTTAACTTGAAACATACACACACACATCATCTTCATCTTCAAGTGCTGCTGGACGTGAGGTTTTGAGGAGGGAGAGAGAGAGAAAATATTTTTTTTTTGTTTTTTCTTTAACTATGAGTTGAGAAAAAATTTAAGAAAAAGTGAGATATAAATTCCTATAGTAATTCCTAGCCGTGTTCTTGGAGAACGGATTGCTATCGAATTTTTTCCGGGCAACTTCCGACACGTGTGAAGTAGAGGCTTCGAACTTTCGGTGCTTGGAACGAAGGGATTTCGTGTTCGGGATGAGGTTCGTGATCATCATCAATTTTACGAAGAATTATTTCAAAGGCTTCAAGGGTATGATTTTTTATCTTCGTATTTAGTTATATTTTCGTATATACGTTACTTGATCGATCATGTTTGGGATTCGTATTTATTTCCGCTGCGTATTTCGTTTTATTTTCGGAATCCCAACAATATCTCCATTTCCTGAACGGAAATCTCTATCCGAGATTAGAAGTCTTAATATGTGCACCATTGCTGTATTCTTAGCCCAATCCAAACCTGTTTCTACCAAAGAAGCTCTCAACAACTCTAATTGGATCTCATCTATGGAAGAAGAGCATAACGGTTTCGAAAGAAACAACGTATGGTATCTTGTATCTAGACTATGCATCAATCAGTAATTGGAACCAAATGGGTATTTAGAAACAAGAAGGATAGAAATGGACTCATTATCAGGAATAAATCTCGACTAGTCGCCCAAGACTACAGACAGGAAGAAGGCATAGACTACGATGAGACATTTGCCCCTGTAGCCAGACTAGAAGCTACAAGGATATTTTTAGCCTTTGCCACGCATAAAAGCTTCATTGTATACCAAATGGACGTCAAAAGTGCATTCCTGAATAGAGACCTTGCTGAAGAAGTATATGTTGAACAACTACCAGGGTTTGTCAATGCAGAAGGCGAAGACCTAGTATACATGCTAAGGAAACCACTGTATGGACTTAAGCAAGCCCCTAGAGCATGGTATGAGACTCTGTCCCAGTATCTAACCAATAATGGATTCGAGAAAGGTGCTGTGGAAAAGACCTTGATCAAAATACAGGAAGGTGATGACCTTTTAATGGTTCAAATCTATGTAGATGATATAATATTTGGTTCAACTAACCTTGCTTTATGTCAAAGGTTCTCTCATCTCATGGAAAGTAAATTTGAAATGAGTATGATGGGAGAACTTAGTTAATTCCTAAGTTTGCAGGTAAAGCAGTTGCCTACAGGGATTTTCATCAACCAGTAAAAATACAGCAACGAGCTTTTCAACAAATTTGGAATGAATACTTCCAAAACATCGTCAACCCCCATGAGCACTTCCGTGCAAATTAGTACTAATGAAGCTGGAAAGCCGGTTGATCAATCACTCTACAGGAAGCTCATTGGCTTACTCCTGTACCTAATAGCTAGCAGGCCCGATATCCAGTTTGTTGTGGGAGTGTGTGCGTGATATCAAGTATCACCTAAAGAATCACACTTCGCAACAGCTAAATGAATTCTAAAATACGTCAAAGGAACAGTCGGTGTAGGACTGTGGTATCCTAAGGAAGGCTGATTCGATTTAGTTGGCTACAGCGACTCAGATCTCGGAGGTTGCAAGCTAGATAGAAAGAGTACAAGCGGAACTTGTCACTTTCTTGGACCTGGACTTGTGTCTTGGTTCAGCAAGAAACAATTGGCAAACTCGCTTTCAACAGCTGAATCAGAATACTATGATGCTGGTAGTTGCTGTATGCAGATCCTTTGGATGCAACAATAGCTGTCAGACTATGGAATTGAAGCCAAAGAAATGCCGATTATGTGTGATAGCACGAGTGCAATTGCAATAACGCACAACCCTGTATTGCACTCGCGCAGCAAGCATATTCACATGAAGCATCATTTCATTAGGAATCATGTTGAGAACAAGGATATTTGGCTGGAAAAAGTTCATACAGATATCCAGTTAGCCGACATCTTCACCAAACCTCTCGAAACAGCAAGGTTTTGCATGCTTCGACATGAATTGGGATTGCTACAGCCTAATTCCCTCTAAGTTTTTAATGCTTTTACTCAGTAATTGAGGGGGAATGCTGTAAGACCCAAAAATACAGTATCCACCGTTAGTTATCTGTACACTCAGTCTATGAGAACAGCACTGTAGGAACCAAGCAAAAATAATTATCCTACAGCTGGCGTGTGCAATAATTAAGGGGGAATACAGTACGACTCAAGAATACAGCATTCATCCGAAAGTTGCTGTATCGAATTGAAACCCATATGTACCTTTTAAGGGGGAACGTTGTATTTTCGCGGATACAGCACCTATAATGGGAAATCAATTATCATGTTATTTATTTTAAACAATATTTTATGTCCACATGCCCTGTTATTATTATAAGTCGTTTGCATTAAATGTTTTACACAACATCTGGACATTGGTATCTTCAAAGCCGCGATGTTTCAAATTTTTTATTAATTGTACACCGCCGTTTCAGGCAATAAGGGCAATTTAATAAGTCAGAAGTGGGACCCGCTTTTATTTTAAATTAAATGGATAAGTTGTAACGGTTACAGTCAGTACATCGTGATCGTTCATTTCAAACAACGGTTCCCATCCCTTAAATATGACCGTTTAGTCTCTGAAAACCCTTCTTCGCCGCCCACTATAAAAGGACTGTAAATGCCATTTGAGACTCTTTACGCTTTATGCATATTGTAAGAGTTCTTGAGCATACAGCCTACAAACCTTTTTGTGTTTACTGCATTCTCTTTGAATCCTTTTTAAATTTTCTTCGAGAATCATCAATGGCATCTTCTCAAACCTCTTCCATCTCTCTCAAGAAATCCTCCAACATCATCGACGGACGGATCTTTTCTAGATCTGTCGTGCTTGAACGTGTTCGTTCCGAAGTGGATGACGTCGAATCGATGGAGTACGTCATCACTAGGATTCGTCAACAAGGCCTCTATCGCCTTGGCAGCCACTATGCTGAACGATTTGATGTTCATCTCGTTGAGGAGTTCTACCTCAATGCTGTTGTTCGTTTCCTTTCGCTGGCTCAGGGAGGACATGTTGCTGACATCACAACCATTATTTGCAGAGTAGAGATCCGTGTTGACCAGGAGCTTCTCCAGAATCTCTACAGGCTACCTGCTGATGGCATGTCAATGGAAGATCTTGAGACCTTTGGGTCCCAAGAACTGTTAACCGCTTACTATGGCTTGTTCACCGGTTCAACGTCCGTGGAAACAGTTCACACCTGTTGTCATAAGAAAAACTTTTGTTTACCTTTTTTCTACTTACACGATTTCTGTTGTCGTGTTATTGAGAACAGAACAAGTGCATTCGAGATGTGCACCAATCTTAGGTTCAGGATGATGGTTGCAATTATGACCTGTGAGAAGGTCAACTGGTGTCAAATCATCCTCAAACGGTTGTAGGAAGAAGTTTCTAAGCCTGCTTCGCAGAATAAATCCTTTGGTTTGCTTTTGAATTATATTCTGACCAAATACGGTGTTCTGCAAGATGAAAAAGAAAATAAGATCACTTCTCGCATTTATATAGGAAGCATCAGACCCACCGTCTTCAAGAAAGGACCCCTTATTGCAAACAGCCCTTACGTTCGCAAATTGCCCCTTTCTGCCGACCCAAGGGACATATCTTCGAAGTCTCAGAGCGAAAAGACTTCAAGGAAGAGAAAAAGATCTCACAACAAAACTCCAGTTGCTGTTGAGAAGCCAAAAAGGAATCTAAGGAGACTTTCAAAAGTTAAGGCTACAGAAACCTCTAAGGATGCTCCTTCCGTGGCTCAACCCACTGAACAAATCCCCCAGGGCCCAACCCCTGTGGAAGAGATGGCTACTACTGTCGATACAGTAGATCCCGAGCCTTTGGTGGCTATGACGGATGCTCAGACATCTGCCAACATACAAGACTCTGGCGAGTCGGCTGCCACTTTGGAGCCAAAAGCTACTTCTCCTATACCGGATTCCACACTCGTTAAGGATCCATCTCCCATCAGGGTATTAACCCCTGTAAGGGATCCCTCTCCGATAAATGATTCCACACCTGTAGAGAAACCCATTCCTACAGCGGACTCAGGTGCTGTACGCAGCCCCTCCCCGGACACAATTATTACCAAAACCCTACTTTCTGTGTAAATTGAACAGGCTTACGAACGGTTTGTCCAATGGAAGAACTACATACTTGCTCTGTACGATAACCTGTACATATGGAGCGAATGGAGCAACGAAGAAAGATTTGTTTTGGAAGTGACGGACGCTCAAGATGTAGCTGTCATGATCCAATGGGACAACCTCTGTGTTAAAGAGCTTATTGAGCCATCTGTTTGGAAAGGCCGAAGCAAGAAAGAAAGGAAAAGCTAAGTCCGTGGAATCTGCCGACAGTCTAAAATCAGATCCCGACTCGGACGATGATGACGACTCCTTTCAGGCTGGTCTAAGAATGAGTCGTGAAGAATCTAAATTTCAGATGGGCGCAGAATATTCCAGTCAACATCAATCACCTCCCCATCAACAAGACGCTATTCCCGACAACGAGGATTCAGTCCCTCATGTCGCGGAGGAACAGTCTATTTCGCAACAGGCACCCGAGCCTGTCGCCGCCCAAGCAGAAGAATAATCTGACGCCATCCCGCACGAGGAATCAGTCCCTCTTCCAGAGCAGGCGGAAGCTGAGAGACAGCGGGAGGAATCAGTCCCTCCTGTATCCATGTCTTCAGAACCCATCCCAGCACAGGAGGATGCAGCACCTCCTGTAGCTAAGCCCGAATCTGATAATCCCGCACCCTCAACCGCTTTGGAATCTGATGACGGTATAATACTTGAGGATGTCCAAATCAATTCACATCCCAATGTGAATTTGAGACGTTTGAACGGAGTTGAAGATTTTGCCTAGCCAGATTCTCATAGGACTGCTACAAGGAAAGAGCGATTACATGCTCTTGGCCTCCAAACTGTTTTCATCCAGGACGCCGTCAATGCCCTATATTCTGTGGAAAAAGCTCTTGATTGGCTACACACATATACCGTTGAAGAGATGAGAGGTCTAAGGCACGAAGTCTCCCTAGTGGAAGAAGCCTTCACTATCCTGCCCCACGTCTTCAAGCAGGCCCTGAGCCAATTGCAAGAAAAAACAGGAACAGATCATGAGAGAAGAACAATCAAAGCTACGCGTGTCCGAGGCCAAGACAGCATCTGCTATGATTGAAACCGATTCCCAGCTTCGAGCCCACGACAAGAAAATTCAAGATATGTCGCAGGTGCTCTCCTCCTTTGATGAGAAAATGACAAAGATTGAGACGAAACAGGATGCTGCTTTGCAAATCCTAGAACGCCTTAATGAGAAGGTGTCATACCTTGATGATGCCAAAAAGGGGGAAGAATTGAGGGAAGCTGCTAGGAGAACAATGCTGGAGTAAGAGAAGGAAATGTTAGCTCCTTTTGAAGACTCCATCACTGCTGATATAGCCCATATTTCAATGCCGAACGTTAGGATACAGGGAGATCGACCGGAATTCCAGGATCCTAAGTATCCTTGGAAGAGCCTAGTTCAAAAGCCTCAAGTTATGAACCTCCCGGCCGACCGATAGCCTACTGCAGATGAGATCAAGAACTGGATGAGAAATGAACAACTAAGATATTTTGTTGTTCTTATCAGGGAATCCTCATTATTCAACAGATGCAGGACGGTACAGGAAGCTACATAGGAGTTCAAGAAAAAGTTGGAACAAGGAACGCTCCCGCTACAGCAGCAGATGAAGTCTAAGCATAGAAAAGGTGACTTGGTTACCCATCCAGAAGACTGGATCATAGCTTTCGATAAGTCTTATGAAGGTCAAGCTATATACATCAATCGAAACAAGGACGCACCACAAAACTGGTGGAAGGGTACCAAGAATGACCCTAAAAGGCCGTGGAGGCACTCAGATTACAGGAGTTAAATTTCCTTGTATTATTTTTTTGTAATTCTATTTTCAAAATAGCAAAATATTGTACTATTTGTTTCAATATTAGTAAAATATTTGCCTGTCTTAAAAGATTACAACTCGTAATCTACTGTGTTATTGTATGTTTACAAACACTAAATTTATCCTTGTTGTATACAAGTATACAACATGCTTTTAATACATAAGCTGTAAGAACTTGTCTGCGAACAGTTCATAGTTTAAGTTGTATGTATCTAGAATACAATGTAAGATTGTAGCTGCGCGCCAATCATAAGTTTAATCATGTAACACTCTTTTGATAAAAGTTGAACTAATTTAGTTACTCTTTCAGGAGAAAGTAAAAGACTGTAAATAGAGTCAATCAATTGTCTTCATAACACTGATAGAGGGGCCTTTATATAGGCATTACAATGAGAGTCCTTCCATACATAGGATTCCTAAATAAGGTAAGACATCTAATACGATCCTACTACCTCTAGAAGGATCTATAACCTTCCATCTATGTATCTACAATCAGTATTAGGTAAGACACATCATGGGAATAATAATTCCCGAAACACTCCCCCTGTGTCGAGCATTAATACAACAATGGTGCAGAAGATATTGCCTTCGTAAAAACCTATTCCAAGCCAAAAAAAACCCATGGGAAAAATAAAGGCTTGTTGACTAACATAACATGTCATGTATACTCCCCCTGATGTATACATAACGACTCCCCCTGGTGAGTACCTCAAATCAAAGGAGTCGGATGACAAGTTGCCCTCACAACTATACCAAGGAAAAACCCAGTTGGAAAAATACCTCTTGGTCTAAGTTGAACAGAAGTACAACGCATCATTGTATGGATGTTCTCATAGGTCGCCTCGTTAAAAACCTTACCAAGTGAAAACCCAATGGGAAAAAAACAAACCGTGGTCTAAGGACAAAAAGATCGTGACACATCCAAAGTGCAGAGTCGCTAAAGACTTATCAAGTTTTCCAAAGTCTTGACCTCCATGCACCAAATCAGTCCTAACTTCTTCGATTCAATAGGTATCAATGAAACTGTAAGAACTTATGAAAACTAGACACCCATAGATTTTCATTCACATACAGTACGTAACCTAGATCAACCTGAGCAAATCACAAAGATCTATCGAAGTTGACTCATCAAATTACCGGACATATCCTGTCCTACTTTGCAATAATAGTCATATGTCACTCATCATGATGGATGTGATCAAATGGTTGGTTTCCTTGGAAAGTAGACATAAGCCTTTACAATGGTACCAAGTTCACCATTTTCCAACAAGTGAGCTGCCCTGTAGGTCATATGGGAGATAGACCAACACATTGTGGGCAGAAACCTCGCGCCATGAGGTGAGTTTAGCTCCTTCTCTCACTCGCTTTAACAAAGTATACAGATAGATCTTATCTTTGGAGTGTTAGTACCACTTTAACAAAGGGCTATCACTTTGTTCATACTGGATTCGCATATATTTCCATTTTAGACCAGCACTACAATATTGTAGTTTTTGAACGAAGTATGGTTTGATTAAACTCACATTCCATATCCTCATCAACCAGCTTTATTCATATAGTACTCTTTATGGATTGGCATTCATTGAGGCATCCCCCAATGATGACTATAATTCAGAATAACATGAGACAAATGAGTTCATTTGATCAGATGATCAAGTTTCATGTACCAAACTCTCATACATTCTTAGCGAGAGTATTTATCAAATCAAGTAACATCCCAATACTCTATGAGATCCACGGCCTAGTAACACTATCTACCACAATTTGTGGTGTTACCATATCACCATTTATAGGTGACGAACATCCATGATCGTACACAATCCTTGAAGGCATGTTTGGAGCATGTATTTAATCTCGTCACTTTAGGAAACTTAGTGAGGCACAGTGGGGACAAACTACGACAATTCCAAGTCGTTCTACTCAAACATGATCGTTCGCATCTCCCCCTAACAATGGAAAGACTGGCTCATCAAAGTTACTTACAAGATCGTCTGCCAAGGTATATTTTAAGCGGACTATGAGTGAAAGCGCATGTTATATTCATCAATTATAACCCATCATAATGCATTGTGGTGACTCACTTTGGCACATAAACATGTGGATGATATAGCTTTTTCATTGTTAACATAATCCAGTCAACAAAATTCATACTGTTACACTCATAAATAAGCATTTGAATGATGATAGGTATAGGTGAATATGACATGTTGACCTATGCTACATAACCGTAGCTACTGGTCTTGACAATCCAGCAAAACTGCCACCATGCACCACCGGGATCGAACATAATGAAACGATTAAACTGGTGATAGGCTATTGGTTTTATCCAATCTCTAGTGCTTTCTTGAAGAGTTCACAATCATCACCAGCCCCAATCACCATAGAATTTCGTGAGCATGTATAAACGGGTGTTAGGGTTCCAAAACCTTCAACCTTGTGATTGAAATCCGGTCGAAAAAGACATCGAACTGGTCGTTAGAATGGCTGGTGGTATGTGAAAACTTCATTTAAGTGGTTCACTCCCTTCCAAGTCTCCAAATGGCACCAAAATTTGTGAGAAGGTAGCCTTGGATGTTAGGAAGTACTCGTTAAAATTTCACTTCAACACTTGTTTTAAAAGTGGGTGAACCGACCTTTACAATAACTGGTCCGCAAGTTGAACAACCATAACTCAGGTTTCATCAACTTATCAATCATCAAAGGAACCACATAACATATAAATGTTATCACTTGCGTACGGCCATTTGTGAACACCATCATATCATAATAAGTCACCCAGGATAATACTTATGATCATGCATGCATAAGGACTCGGTGAAAGGGAATACTTAGCACCATGCTTATGCGAGTCGCTATATTATTCTCTTTAGCATAGGAGGGTGTCTTCTCCTAATTATGCCAAAGAATAGGCTTTAATAAATGAACATGGATAAGAAGGATCATTAGGGGGTCTTTGGTGTCACACATGCTTACGAAAACAAGATGCAAATGACATAAATATCATCATCGGCCATGATCCCTGCTCACGACTCCACCAACGTACTTTGGTATCTTTTATCCAGCTAGTTTCTTTGTTCAAAGAAAAAAAATGATGTCCATGGCAATTCCATGGTATATGGATCATCAAACTGTCCAAACTATGGACTAGTAAATCCTAAATGTTTCAATATCTCAATACATCTTCTGGTTACAAAAACCGATGTAAGTCGGACCATATTGACGTATGAACATTCTTTTACATATCCGATTACAAGTGATGCATAAGATTTTATTTCTCACAAATCACAATGAGATGCTATGAGTGATATACTTTGGCATAAATATGATCCAGTCATAACATGGTTTAATTGTTACGAAACATATATGACTAGAACACGCCATTTGTCATTCAACAACTTGAGCATGGTACTACTCATTGATTGTGATGACCTAGTCATCATAGTCACAATGGATTTATAACACGAAATCCAAAAATATTGTGTTCCTTGTAAATAGCTTAATACGCACTCAATTTCACTTGCAAAAATTTTTATATACATTAGCATAACGAACCCTCTAACAACGTAGAGATTTTATACCAAATACAATCAAAATGATCTATCATATTGAGTGCATAACATGGCAAGATATATGTCTAAGGGGAAAACTTACGACACAAGCATGGTGTAAAACTACCATGCACACGCGCGACCTTCTTATAAGGGTGCGTATTTTGGGCTTCCTCAAGGAAACTGTTTTTCAACATTTGAGAGATGACATTTTAGCGTACAATGCATACGTAAAATCGCATCATCTGTGGAAAATTCGGCCAAAAAGAGGTTGAAAAAAGTGTCACAAGACAGCTTGCAAATTTAATATGGGAATCAAGTTGGTTGGGACAAAAGTTAGCAAAATCACTGGAAATAAAATTCCATGCATCTTGACCTTTATTCACGAAAACAGCGATAACTCCATCGTTATTAAGGCTATGGACGAACGGTTATATGTTATGGAGACTAGACTTCTGTATCTTTCTATTCATAGGTCGTGCACCACATGAATCATTAAACTCAGATCATATATCATGTTTTAAGTGCTGCTTTAGTTTTTGCCAAGTTTAGTGAGAAAACATGGTTTAGACCATATCCAATGACATAAGTGTTGATGCAAAAACATGGCAATGACAGCTATAGGTGTGTTTAAACGCTGCAGGATGTTCGATTTCTTATCTCGACTAATGATCCTTTCAATAACTCTATCTTGGTAGACTTGCAGAGGAATGTCGGTACAGCTAAGGCTGCTTAAAAATCACTCATTCCGTTTGAACTTTCAAAGCATAAACAAATACTAAGGAGGATGCGCCTAGTCGTGATCAAAAGTGTAGATAAAATCCACCAAAAATGTATCAAATCAACCAAGTATTTCAATTCTCAATTTGCAAGTATGCGTCATAATAGCCATGTTATGTGGATGCAATGCGGTGCATCATAATTAAGAATTTTGAACCATGAGACATAATGAATATACCATAACCAACTCGTCTTGACCATCCAATAAGATTGAGTAAACATAGTCAAATGTATAAGGCACATGCCCTTACAAATGCTAGGAAAAGTATTCGGACCTATAATCACACAAACTATAATCGAGGTCAACGATTTCATGTACTTACCGCAATATGTCGTTGCTTTACATGTTGAAATTTATGATAATTACTCTTACATTCTTTCATATATTATATTGCAAGGAGACGGTGCATGACTACACCCACATGCAATATTATATTTTAATAAGTTGTAAGATGGAGTTTTTCAGGTATGGGATTGGGTCAAGACCAACGTGGTTGTAACACCCCCATTCTCTAATGGGACATTACACGCCGTAGATCATTCAATAAGGTCTACCAGGCTAGGACATACATACATTTTACAATAATCCCACAATGACAATACTATTGTGTCGAGATTTATACATCTCAACAGGCGATCCGCACAGAGACCGGGCGGCCGAGTCATAGTCAGCTAGACCAAGGTAGATTAGCCGATCTCGGGTCCCAGGGCGAGACCCAGTGCCGAGCAATCGACATCCAAGGCAATCGTCTCTTGGCACTTGGCGATCGCCTCTAGTACCCGCCAGTGATGACCGTCTCATGCCACACAAATCCAGCGATCGTCTAGTCGGCAAAGGCCGAAGCTCGTACAGAGACCCACATGTGCAGATCCAGAAAAGGCGTCGCAGAACATGGATCATTGACCACAGCCTGTCAGCATCTTCTCACCTACCGACAGACCTGCCGAAAGATGCAAGTGGGACCGCCCGGGACAGCGACACAGGACGCGTGCAGGCTCCTCATTGGACCGCACAGCTGGCTGCCAGCAGCAGCCACTGACTTTAAGGCAAACAGCCCATGTGACATAAAGACGATCGCCCCTTATTATATTACATGAAAGGCGATCGCTCGTCAGTGAACAGAGCATCTCAGCTTTTATAAATAGAAGGCTGCCCACACTTGGAAAACTCACGGCTTCACGTCCAGTTCAGGAGCTCAACTCATAACTTGGCTTTCTCACTCTTGGCAACAGCTATCTCTCGGCTTTTCTCTCTCTCAGCACCTCTCAATCCTAAGACGGTCGGCAGAAACGAGAACAAGAACACGCAGAGCTTCGCTCAAGAGCTAGATAAATAGGATCTTTTACACTCATTGTAATTACATTTTTACATTAATATTTGTACTCATACGTATTCTTATTAATAACATCTCGCGAGAGCATTCAAGCCCGAGCCTAACAAACCCGACAAATCTTGTGTTATTTCCATTGCCTCGGACGTGCTCTCGCAATTTGCTGTTGCTCGACCATTCCAGCAATATCTATCTTTGGATAATATTTCGGGCAACAACAATTGGCGCTAGAGGAAGGGGATCTTAACCCTCATTTTTATTCCTACCGTCTCGAAGAACACTCACTGTTCTCCGAGGCATATACTTGAAGAGACACTCACTGCTCTTCAAAGAAAGCTTTTAGAATCATGATTTCTGCCTCCACATCGAAGCAAGCCGCTGGACAATCCACCGGACGCCTCATTCCGTCCCAATCCGAGCCTCGGCCTATGACTGAGGGTGGCCACGGCGACCCGAAACTCTCGATCCCGCCCCCGAGGAACGGCCCGAGCCTCTCGCTTGATCAGTTCCAAACTGCGGAACAGACCGAAGAGGCCTTGGCCATCCTACAGGAGCGACGGAGAGCTTTCGACGCGCCGCCCGCTATAACCCCCTAGGCTATCCGCCGCGTGACCAAACAGAAGTTCAAGGGGCTAATGTCCCAGCGATCTCCAGGAGGCCTCGATTCGCAAGAAGAGGCGCCCGCAAGGCGGGATACCTCCGTCTTCAGCCGCCTGGGAAGTGACCCATCATGGCGACCGGGGCAGTCCGGCCCTATCCACGAGTCGACGGTGCCCGAGTCCGTCACCAGGAGTTTGTCGTACCCAACTCCCAGAAGGACGACCAGCCAACTGGCTCCTCTTCACCGAAGAACCAAGGTCGGTGACCGCGGAGTCAGGAGATCGGTACACGATCGCCTCAGCTCCCGCTCCGGAGGCCAAACCACGAGCAACCAAGCTACAGCGATGGCCGCGATGCAACACCAGCTCGACGACATGAAGGCGCTCCTAGAATCTGGGGCAGGCGCCAATAACAAGATCGCCGGGCCGAGCGAGCCGCTCGCGTTCCACATCGAGCTCGCCCCCGTGCATCGTAGGATCGCTCCTCCGCAAACACCTTTGTATGAGGGGAGGTCGGACCCAGAGACTCACCTGAGCAAGTTTCGAATCTATATGACTGGGTGTGGGGCATCAGACGCAATCAGATGCCGAATGTTCCCACTGACACTAGATGACCTTGCCCACAGGTGGTACACCTCATTACCGCCGCGATGCATCAATTGCTTTGATCAACTGGCGAACAGCTTCACAGCTTACTTCGCCGCCAAGGTCGCTCGGCCGGAAGGTCCCCATCGCATGATGCAGATCAGGCAAGGGGGAGAAGAGTCCGATGCAGACTACATCGACTGTGTAGATGAGATCATCCTCAACGGCGAGCCCATAAGCGACGAGATCGCCCTATACTCGGTCCTCGGAGGATTCTATGGTCTTTCGCCTATGTACAGGCATCTTACGAAGGACCTCCCACCGACCTACGCGATCTTCCGTGCTAAAGCCGCAGACTTTCTGGCCAGGCAAAGGTTACTTCTCAACCTATGAGCAGCGCGATCGGTGACCGAACGACGATCATCAGTCTTCCAACCCGATCGCCAGAATCAAGCAACATCACCAAAACGGAGGACTCGCTCGACCTCTATAGTTCGTCATCTAACATGATGGACTAAGGCACAAGATCGCCTCCCCCACACAACGTACACCGTCGAAGATCGGCATCTAACATGACGGTCCGAGGTAGAAGAGTGCAACCATGGTCCTGGTGGTCGATGGAACCGACTGCTTAGGCCATGAAAGGTTCCTTTGGGCTGAGATCGCTCGCCCTTCGTTTAAATACAAGACGGGCGTAGTCGAAGGACCCTCCAAACAAATCAGTGGACACGATCGCCTGCCCTCGAAGGTCCGTCACTTAACGTGGTGGATCCTTCACGGACAATGCGACGCATCCATACCCCCATCTCAACGTATACCGTCGAGGATTGCCATCTAACATGACGATCCGAGGTAGAAATGAGCTAACTAGCCGTGGACGTGGAGTCGATTAATCCGACGACGCCCCGCGCAAGGACTCCTCCAAACCAAGACCGCACGCCCTTCGTTTAAATACGAGGCGAGGCGCAGCCTAACGGAGGACCCTCACAATAAAATGAGTCACGAGACAGACAATGTCGCTCGCGCATAAGACACGGTAATGGAGTCGGTCCACGAACTCCGCGACTGTGCACGGTTCCTCAACGACGAAACTATCAAGTTTCTACGAGGGATCGGCAAAATTGTTTTTTGCAGGTACAAGACCGAAGATAGCTCGCCAATCGATCAGATCGCCCAAAGTCCGAGACCTAAGTCCGCACCAATGGATTGCCCGTCTTTATCCTCAACGATAGCCATAGCCACCTCACCCCATGTCTTCGACATCGGAGCAAGCTGTGGGGCAATTGTTGTGTCGAGATTTATACATCTCAATAGGCGATCGGCACAGAGACCGGGCGAATGAGTCATTGTCAGCTAGACCAAGGCAGATTAGCCGATCTCGGGTCCCAGGGCGAGACCCAGTGCCGAGCGATCGACATCCAAGGCGATCGTCTCTTGGCACTTGGCAATCGCCTCTGGTACCTACCAGTGATGACCGTCTCATGCCACACAAAGCCAGCGATCGTCTAGTCGGCAAAGGCCGAAGCTCGTACAGAGACCCACATGTGCAGATCCAGAAAAGGCATCACTGAACATGGATCATTGACCACAGCCTGTCAGCATCTTCTCACCTACCGACAGACCTGCCGAAAGGTGCAAGTGGGACCGCCCGGGACAACGACACAAGACGCGTGCAGGCTCCTCATTGGACCGCACAGCTGGCTGCCAGCAGCAGCCGCAGACTTTAAGGCAGACAGCCTATATGACATAAATACAATCGCCCCTTATTATATTACATGAAAGGCGATCGCCCGTAGAGCATCTCAGCTCCTATAAATAGAAGGCTGCCTACACTTGGAAAACTCTCGGCTTCACGTCCAGTTCAGAAGCTCAACTCATAACTTGGCTTTCTCACTCTTGGCAACAGCTATCTCTCGGCTTTTCTCTCTCTCAGCACCTCTCAATCCTGAGACGGTCGGCAGAAACGAGAACAAGAACACGCAGAGCTTCGCTCAAGAGTTAGATAAATAGGATATTTTACACTCATTGTAATTGCATTCTTACATTAATATTTGTACTCATACGTATTCTTATTAATAACATCTCGTGAGAGCATTCAAGCCTGGTCCTAACAAACCCGGCAAATCTTGTGTTATTTCCATTCCCTCGGACGTGCTCTCGCAATTTGCTGTTGCTCGACCATTCCAGCAATATCTATCTTCGGGTAATATTTCGGGCAACAACAAACACTAATAATGAAAATAAGGCCGTTGCCTCGGCCAAAACATTTTGGTTCAATTTAGAAAAAAAACAGAATGTAAAATGAATTCCTTGCCCACGCAGGGGACTTCATCGACATGTTTAGAAACAATAATACGTTTACTCAACTGACTCTGACAAACCACTTAAACATAATAAAATAAATAACATAGCCTTCAGCCTTATCATCATACTTGACCATCATTTGAGAGCGAATCTCGTGCCGGCTCCTCAGCTTGCCCGATACCTAAAGTGCATAAAACGCATTTCCCCTATTTAAGGGGTTAGCATTCGAATAGCTAGTGCAAGTACACATTTACATAATATTATATACGAATACAATTCAACATGATTATCTCATTTCAAATCAATTAAGAAAACAATATTCCGGAATACTACGTTTTCATCAGTGCAAGTACACTTAAACTCTACATAACATAATGTTGTAACACCTCCAAGATATTCAGGGTATATTACAGAGCCATGAACCCCTATGTGGGACCCACCAGGCCAAATAATTAAAACCGCTTGTCTAACCATCTCGGTTAGCGATAAAACACACATCACCAAGACGGGAATTAAATAACATGCCAGGTACAACCGGTAATCCAGACATCACCGAAAATCACAAATGCAATTTAGTATACAATCTATCTTCCAAATTTAAAACGCCTAAGTACTCGCGAGTACTATCTAGCAGTTTACAAGTTTGAAAACAAACGTTTAAAATGGACGACTAAAATAAAGGAACTCATTTGCACACGTCAACAACCCTTGCCAACATCCTCGTACTGCTCCAGTGCCCACTCGACCAGCTGAACACAACCTGAAATTAATGACACGAACTTTCCCAAAAATGGGTCCCTAAAGGGGTTAGCAATTACGCTAGTATAGGTAATCAAGGAAAACCATTCGCTTACACATCTCATAGTACATGCATCAAAATGTTTCAAAATAAAATCAAGACATGTCTTGCCCGGAAAAAAAACAGTCAATAATCACAGTTGAAAACCGCCTAGGACCGGGGCTAAACCACTGATCCTATCCGAGGCCTCTATGGACCCTCTTGAACTGGCCATAGTTAAAAAATCACGCACATGACTCGCCTAGGACCGGGGCTAAACCACTGGTCCCATCTGAAGCCCCGTCGGACCCTCCCGGGCTGGCTATTTAAACAAGCTCATGAATCAGGAGCGAAATCACATATTCCTCCGAGGCCCCGTCGGACCCTCCCAGAGTGAGCAAATCATACACATATACATTACCATTCCATGTTAAGCATAAGGGTTTCACAAGAATATTTACCTTGAAAAATTGACGACGAAATGAACTGAAAAATCAACCACGCTCGCTAGGAACCGACAGCTATGAACCTAACGATTCGAAGAGTACAATCAAAACCAATTATACACGTGTACAAAAATGGAATATATCCGAAACCACATACGATTTATGTAAATTCGTACAAAAACAACAACGAGGGCGGGTCACAACCGAACCCTCTCGATTTCACAAATACCACGAACTTTACCATAAATTTGTAGGGAAACAAAGGATACACAATGATTAATCATATTCAACATGAATTAATCAACAACACGAAGCAAATCGGACAAATACTCGAAAACCCCCAATTTACCCAAAGATAGGGTTCTAAGAGTTTTTCTCGGACCGAAGACGAAGAACAAGTGTTGGTGTTGTTAATATACACTAAGAACTCAATAAAGATGATAGCTTGAAGTTACAAGACTTCGAATTGCCTGGAATTCGCCCAATAATCACTCAAAAATGGAGAAGGGCAAGAGATAGATGAAAATGGCTAAACCAGGTAACGTACGTTTGCATGGCATGGTTAACATACTTTAACAGGTTAACGTACGTAACACCATGCCCGCAGCGTACGTAAGAGATCCCCATAGCTCACTGTCCAAAAACCCTGAAGTGTTAAATGTACGTAATTCACTGGATTAACGTACGTAAAATTCCACCCTAACGTACGTAACAACATGCTCATAGCGTACGTAAGGGCTGGCAGAGTCCTCTGCCTAATTTTCTGAACACCATGATGTATGTAACACATGCAGTTAACGTACGCTAAATATCCCACATAACGTACGTTAATCACCGCTCGTAACGTATGTAATGTTCTTCCAGAACAGGACCGACAAGCTTCTCCAAGTAGGCAAGAATGAACCGGAAATCAAAACGCGACGATTTAACAAAATATAAAGATACAAACACAGAGTTCTAGACGATGAATCTAAGTGCTAAAAGAAAACACATTCCCGATGTAGGTCACAAGTTGTCCAGGAATAAGCCTAGAGGGGGGGTGAATAGACTTATTGAAACTCTTAAACTCTTTTTCTCAAAGAGTAAGTTTCTTCAGCTGATAGATATACAAATGACTTAGAATCGTTTGTTCTCAATACATGCGGAAGTCAACTGATGACGAATACAAAACAACTAATGAAACACTTAACAATGAATGCAGAAGTTAAAGTACGATGCTATAAAACAGTAAAATACGCAGGCAGTTATAGTGTTCTCAGAGGTGGGGTAATCCTCTACTAATCCACTTTTCTCCAAACCAGTTGGAGATGAATTCACTATAATTGTCAACCAGTGATAAATATTACAGTGATTCAACGAAATTACAACAGCTTCCAACCAGTGAAATTTCTTGCCGTTGCAACACCCTTGACTGCCTTCCACGTCTTGATCCACGATCCTTGGATGCCTTTATAGTCTCAAACTTCAACTAGTGAAGTGCCCCAAACTCAGGATTAAAGACACGAGTTTTTGTCTTCTCCAACTAAGAGCTTCTTCAAGTATGAACTTTTGAGAACTACTCTTTTCACGATGCTATAGTTCACTTTTAGATTGCTTTGAATGCTTTGATTGCTTGAGATTATGTTTGCACCGATGTTGTATGTGTGTTCTTTAGTGCTCAGCTTCAAATTTTCGGATATATATATAGGTCACGATCTCTGAGGATTTCCTTCATAGCCGTTGCAAATCTTTTCAACAAATCCGTCCGTTGGAGAGGTAGACTTCATTGTTTTCTTTCTGAACGTTGCAAGGCTGGATTCCCATATTTTAATCCATCTTTTGACCGTTTTGAAGACTTTGCATGTGAGGCGCCGTATCTTTTGAATATAATAAGATTAAAGTCTTCAGTGGTAGGCCTGGATGAATTACTTAATTCATATCCTTGCGGTAATCTCTCCAATTTGTCTCTTCACGTTGCATGTGACTTTCCGTAATATTTGACTTTTCAACGCATGCTGACGTGGACTTGGAGTACTTGGATGATCTCAAGTAGGCTGATATACAGTCAACTTCTCTGCAGTCTGGACTTCTCTGATGGTGACTATTTGGGACTCGCCTGATCAGATGGCTTGTCTGAGGTCACTTGACTGCACTCTGGTCAAACATCTCTGAATAATTTTGTTGACCAGAACTTCTCTGACTTAACTCGGCTGTACCTCTCTGATGAACTCAGCTGTACTTTTGTACTTAGCCGATTTTAGCCTAACTTAGTTTGGCCTATAGAAGACACTCATTTGGTTCTTCTTTACATTTTGCCAAGTATTAAACTTAACCTAATTTGGCCTATGGAAGATACTCATTTGGTTCTTCCTTACATTATTGCCAAGTAATATATATTTAAATTATATTAATGACATCATCAAAATCTAACAAGTATTCCTAACAGATTCCCCCTATTTTTATGATGGCAAAACTTTAAGCAAATATTCAAATGAACCAGTCTGCACTTGAGTGCAAGACACAAACTAAAATCAGTCTAGTTTTGAGAAAACTGGAAATTGTCATTCAAAAGACTGTTTATGAAATTTCTGTATTGATGACAAGTACATGTCTGAAAATATTTACAGAAAATTTTTACAAGTACAAAAATGAATATAAATCATCTGCCTCTGCCTCTTCGGATAGGCTGCTTGGCAGGTCTGAATGGTTTAGCTCCAATTGGTCTTAATTTAACAGGGACAAGACCATACTTTCTTCTTACAAGTAGAGCTGCAAAATCTTGCTCTTCTTGAGAGGAGAACTTGTTTTCAACACACAGTTTCTTTATCTTCTTTTGGAGTGCAAGTTCATTCAGATCATTATTCTCCAAAGTGGGAGGTTCTTTTGCCCTGAAAGGAGGGATCATGGGATATGCATTGCATGCCTCTACATGTTTTAAAAGGATGGCCCAGAGTTGTAGATATGCTTCCTCCATGAAATTGATGAAAATCTCCTGTGGGGAGCAGCTACTATCGTGGAGTATTTCCCAGATATAGTAATCTCGGATGAACCTTTTCCTTGCAGACCCCCACATGATTAAAGCTTCGGTAGGTACAAACTCTTCAACAACCATAACTCTTTGCCTTCCCATTCTAGAGTAGGCTCGAATCCTCCTCTGATCCTCCTTCTTTTTCCTGCAGGCTGATCATCAGCCTGTTCTAATTCTGTAGCTTCTCCCTTCCTCTTAGCTGAAGATGTCCCAGCAGTGATCAGCTGAACATCTTGCCTCTTCTTAGTTCTCATCTCTTGAACTTCCCTTATTTCTCCTTGTTTGCTGCCTCCCCCCTGAATCCTTTCTTCCCCCTTTTTGCCAGCATCAACCAAGGTGGTCAACTGCTGCTCCATTCGATGCATCCAGTCAGACATGCCAAAAGGCATTCTGTTGTTTGTAGGAGAATGAGGTTGAGGGATGTCCCGCTGCAGCAAAGTATCGATTTTTGTATTGATGGATTGGAGATCAGGGGTGACCTGAGAAGCAAGTAGTTCTACAATAGTGTCCTTAACAATTTGTATGATTAGCTCGGTCATCGCAGGTGAAATCTGTGATGTTGGTGGAGAGTACTCGCCTGAGCCCTCTATTCCTGCAGGTAGGCGCGCAAACGACCCACCTGACTGCAGACTCTTGTCTGCAGCTGGCATTCCAGATGGGGTCTGTTCAGGGGTCCCCGATCTGGAATCTTCATCCAGGTCTGCATCTAGGCTGGTATACCGGGCAGGTGCCCCAGCCTTGTCTGCAGCCTCTTTTTCTGGCTCTTTTTCTTCTTCTTTTTCTGACTTCTTCTCTCCTTCTTCCTTCTTTTCTTCCTCTTCAACATTCTCTCTCTTTCTCACTCTCCTTTTCTCATCCATCATCCTTACCATCATCATCATTATCATCATCATCCTTATCATCCTTTTTATCTTTTTCATCATCTTTTTCATCATCCTTATCTTTTTCATCATCCTCCTTTTCTTCTCCATCCTCCTGTTCAACTTCTTCTCCTTCTTCTTCTTCTTCATCTACTAACGCCACCGTTTTTTCAACTTCTTCTCCAGTTTCCTTTTCAACTGAGATATTTTCTTCTTCCCTTTCTTCCTGCCTCTCTTCTTCATCATCAATGACAATAATTTCTTCTTCTATTTCTTCAATTCTTATCTCCTTTTCTTCTTCCCCCTCTTCTTTTTCTTTCCCAAAGGAACCGTCAAAAATACTATACATTATGGAGTGGATAAATTGGTCCATGTTGGTTTTGAAATTAGACATGAACCAATTTTCCTGAAGAATCAAAATTGTGTCTGACACTTTGCAAAAATGTGTCAGCACATCTTCTGTGGCTTGGGGATATCCCCAACCACTGGTTTCAACATAAGCTTCAAGTTCAGTGAAAGAAATAGATTTAAAGGTTTTCCACTCTTTAAAAATATGGATAAAAGAATGTTTTAGATCTTGTGGTTTAACCAACTTAAGTTACTCTAAGGATAAGTTGAAAATATTGTTGTCCAGCAGGTGAAAAGTGTAATTTGCCTCAGGGATAGAAATAATTAAACCTGCTTCCTCCTCTTCTGAAATGAATGCTGGAGTGAGGAGGGGAACGATCTGAGTCTCCTGGCTTCCCGGAGCAGGCTGGTCCTCCAGGTGGATAGGCGACCTGGCTGCAGGACTGGGAAATTGTTCTGGATGCTCCTCTTGGCTGAACTGCAGTCGTTTGTACCTTTTTGGTGATGGTTTTGGTGATAAATGCATGATGGATAGCTCACCAGGGGCTGGTCCCCTTCGCTTGAAACGAACAGCAATGGGCGTGTCGTTTGACTCCGAATCCGACTTGGCTGCAGGTTAGTTGTCGTCTGCAGGCTGGTCCGACTCGTCTGATGAATGGTATTTGTAGGGCTGTGAATCAGACAACTCTTTTAGCATCCGAGCTGCTCTTCTATTGCTTCCTAGCTTCCTCAAAGTTTTTTGATCTAAGTGACCAAGTCTCCTGTTGATGTGGAAGGGTTCAGTGCTTCCCTTTGCCACACCCAACTTCTCAAGGATCCAACTTAGCTGCGTTCCAAACGCCAGCTTGGATCTGAACCTCTTCTCTTCAACAAGCCATTCGGCCTTGTTGACCTCACGAACCAATTGTCTGAAAATGTAGTCTGACCAATCAATCGGTTAGTCCTAAATTAGTGCTTCCAGCACCATGAATTTGGCCGACGACAGTTGGTCGTAACTCCCGGCCATACCCATGACAATTTTGTTGGTGATGTCCAAGACATATCGATACATATTTTTAATTTCGTTCCTCTTGGCGGTGATCTTTAGCTTCTCCGACTGGTCAACCGCCTTATTCTTCAGCCAAGTATCGGTTGCTTTCTGCTTGAGGGCCTCGACCGCTATGCCACGATTCTTCATTCCAAAAAATTTTTGAATCGTCTCCGGCGTTATGTCAACTTGTACTCCGCCAATGGTGCTCCTAATTCCTGCTTCAATCACATGGTCTTCGTGGTAAAATGAGACAACGTCCTCCTTGTACAGATGTTTGGGACTGATATCCAAAAATGGATAGATCCCATTCTTCTTCATTGAGTGGATAAGGAAGAGCACGTCGTTATTTTCCACATGTGATTCCAAGAGACCTTCAAAATCAACGACCAGAGAAAATATGATCTGGTCCTTGACAGCCTTCATGTTTACGCCTTCAAAGTAAGCTTCCATTTCTGCAAATATAGGAGATTTCTTAGTGTATTTAGAGTTCAAAGGATTTTCTGCTATGTAAATTAGGGTTTTTGAAAGACTCGTAAAGGTAAAGTGAAGGGTTTTTCCGTCCTTAAAAAGGAAGTGAAACGACGTTGGAATTAAATAATCTTTTATTTTAAATCGGTGGTCCTCCTTTTGAGATTCCTTTTTAAAATTCAAATTTCAATCGGTGGCCCAGGTTTTGAGTTTAAAATTAGACGGTTGGATTTTAATTAGTCACCGTAGAGATCGATTTAACCTGGGATTGCCACGTGTATTTAAAGCATATAGTATTATGCCACTTGTGATCTAAAATTAATATGATATTTTCATATATATATAGCAGATAGTAATTTAATATTTAGAAGTCGGTCAGGATTAGAAAACTTAGCTGGTTGACCGTTGACTGCTCTGCATTAGGTGAGTTGACTCCTTTGTCTTCTCGCCTGAGATTTGATCAGCTGGGTTTCTTCGTCTGTCCTTCGTCTTCAGGTAGGTTCTGATTCCTTCGATCAGCTAAGTCCGTCCTTTGTCTGATCTGCTTCAGCTGGCTTTTTCTTCTATACTAGATTCCCAATCTAGTAATCCAAGTTCTCTGCTCAGCTTCAAAAACCTTTCTTCTGGCAAAGGTTTGGTGAAGATATCAACAATTTGATAGTCTGTACTGACTCTTTCAACTCTGACTCTCTTGTTAAGCACGTGATCTCTAATGAAATGATGCTTAACATCAATGTGCTTGGTCCTTGAATGCAACACCAGATTGTTGGTTAATGCAATAGCACTGTTGTTGTCACACTAGATAGGGACTTCATTGGCAATGATATTGTATTCCCTTATATGTCGTCTGATCCACAAGATCTGGGCACAGCAACTACCTGCAACTAGGTATTCTGACTCTGTGGTGGAGATAGAGTTAGAAACATGCTTCTTACTAAACCAGGATATCAGTCTGGTTCCTAGGAATTGGCACGTTCCACTAGTGCTGTTCCTATTAATTTTACATCCAGCGAAATCTGCATCTGAATATCCTGATAGCTCGAAGTTATCGTCCTTTCGATACCATAGTCCAACATTGGTTGTAGACTTAAGGTATTTAATTATTCTCTTTGTTGCATCTTGGTGCGACTGCTTAGGCTTGGATTGAAATCACGCACAAACTCCTACGGCATAAGATATGTCTGGGCTGCTTGTAGTGAGGTATAACAATGATCCAATAAGTCCTCTGTATTGGGTTGAATCCACTGATATGCCTCCCTCATCTGCATCTAGGTGATACTTGTGCTCATAGGGATTCTTGCTGGCTTGGCTGATTCCATTACAAATATTTTGATTAGATCTCTGGTATATTTGGGTTGATTGATGAAAATTCCATTTTCCATATGCCTAACTTGTAATCCAAGAAAGAAGTTAAGCTTTCCCATCATACTCATCTAAAACTCTCCTTGCATGAGGTTTGAGAATTTCTCACATAGCTCTGGGTTGGTTGAGCCAAATATAATATCATCCACATATATCTGAACTATCAATATATGGCCTTCGTGCTCTACTCTGAACAAGGTCTTGTCCACCTTCCCTTTGCAGAAACCGTTCTTCTCAAGAAAAACCGATAGGGATTCATACCAAGCTCTTGGTGCTTGCTTAAGTCCATATAGAGTTTTCAGTAGCTTGTAGACTTTGTCTCCTTTGACAAATCCTGGGGGCTGCTCCATATAAACTTCTTCTTCTAGGATGCCATTTAGAAATGCACTCTTTACATCCATCTGGTAGACTTCAAAATCTTTGAATGCAGCATATGCGAGGAATAGTCTGATGGCTTCTAGTCTTGCAACAGGTGCATAGGTTTCATCAAAATCTATTCCTTCACACTGTGCATAACCTTTAGCAACAAGTATGGCTTTATTCCTAACAACAGCTCCATCTTCGCCGCTCTTGTTTTTGTACACCCATTTGGTGCCAATAACCTTCTTGTGATCTGGTCTATCTGTTAGTATCCAAACATTGTTCCTTTCCATCTGTTTCAGCTCCTCTTGCACGGAATTTATCCAAGAATAGTCCTCCAAAGCTTGTTCTGTTGTCTTGGGTTGTATCTGTGACATGAAGCAAGAGAACATTGCCATTCCTGCGGGTAGGGTAGACTGTCTTGTCTTAACTCCATCAGTCATCTTCCCAATGATTTGTTGGATTGGATGGTTTTTCAACCACTTGGGAATATCTTCTTCTTCAGGGTCTGTTCCCCCTGTAGGATTGCTCTGGTGAATTTCCTCTCTGTCTGCATCAGCCTGGATCTGGTCTCCTTGGTCTGCAACTGGATCAGGTACTGTCTTGTCATCTGCAGGTTGGGATTTGTTCTGATCTGCAGATGAGTCTTTATCAGCTACAGCTGGGTCTTCATCAGCGGCAACTGGATCAGGTAGGTTTGGTGTTCCTATCTGATCTGCAGTTGGGTCTTCAGCAGCTACAATTGGGTCATCGGGCTGATCAGCAGCTGAGTCCACCATTCCTGCGTCATGTACAATGACTTCTTCGAGGGTTGCTGATTTGAGCTTATTCTCAATTAGCTCAACTTGTTTCCTGTACTCAATAGTAGATTCATCAAATACAACATGGGGTGTTTCCTCCACAACTAAGGTTCTTTTATTAAAAACTCTATATGCCTTGCTTCTTTGTGAGTATCCCATAAAGAGACCATCATCAGTTTTAGCATCAAAGGCATTTAGTTGTGTTTTACCGTTGTTGTGGATGAAACACTTACAACCAAAAACATGAAAGTAAGCAACCGTAGGAGTTCTGTTATTCCAAACCTCATAGGGAGTTTTGCCATGTATCCCTACTATCATACTCCTATTCTGAGTATGGCAAGCTGTGTTGACAGCTTCAGCCCAGAACCTCTTGAGCAGGTCCGCTTCTGCAATCATGGATCTGGCTGCTTCCTTCAGGGTTCTGTTTCTTCTTTCAGCAATGCCATTCTGCTGGGGGGTCCTGGCTGCAGAGAGCTCATGCTGGATCCCATTCTGATCGCTGTAATCAGTGATCGCCTTGTTGAGAAACTATCCTCCTCTATCTGATCTGATCTTGATGATTGAGAGGGATTTCTCATTCTGAATCCTTCTCAGCAACTCAGGTAGCTTGGTCAAGGTTTCACTCTTCTTATATAAGAAGATAATCCAAGTGTACCTTGAATAATCATCCACTACTACTAGTGCATGTTTTCTGCCACTTAGAGTCCTCGGCTTGATAGGACCAAATAGATCCATATGAAGTAGATCTAAGATCCTTGTTGTGAGGGTTGTAGGCTGGACTGGCTTGAATGATGCTCTGGTCTGCTTTCCTTTCTGACATGTATCACAAATAGTTTCCTTCATGAATGCTTCCTCTGGGAGTCCTCTGACCAGATTCTGAGAACTAATCTTGTTGATGGATTTGAAGTTCAGGTGACATATTCTTTTGTGCCATAGCCATCTGTTCTCAGGTATTGTCTTTGATAGAAAACAGGTGTTAGGAGTTCCTGTGTTCCAATCTATCATGTAGACATCTCTCCTTCTGAATCCTTGTAGCTTCACCTCTCCAGATAGGATATCTATCACCATACACTTCCAAATGGTGAAGACTACTAGATTCTTCTCATCGCAAAACTGGCTTATGCTCAAGAGATTATATTTGAGCCCTTTGACATAGTGAACTTTGGATATGACAATATTTCCTCGGTGCAGCTCTCCAAAGCCCTTTGTTTGTCCTCTAGAGCTATCTCCAAAGGTTACATCAGGACCTCTTTCTTTGGTGTATTTAGTCAGCATCTTCTTGTTCCCGGTCATGTGCCTTGAGCATCCAGAATCTACAAACCATTCTTCACCTCCAAAGTTTGAATTTGTGGAGATGTGGTTGTAGTCCTTCCATCTTTTCTGCAATCAAACAAGCAGAGATTTAGGTACCCAAATCTGTGTGGGTCCTCTAGGGTTAGCTGGTTTCCTAGAGAATTGATTTATCCTTGGATTATGAAAATTGTTATTATTATTACCCTTATAAGGTGTGTAAGGTCTAGGTCTGTATCTTCTGTTGGGATTGTATACCAGATATTCCTCAAAATATTGATAGTGTGGGCCATTTCTAAACCTTGGCTGAGACCGTTTATTAAAGCTTTGAGGTCTCCACACTTGTTCATTTTGGAAATTAGGATAACCTTGAGGCTTCCATCTGCCCCTCCCATTTTGAAATCTGTTTTTGGGGAGTTGTTGATAATAGTGGGCATGTTGTCTGGGCTGTGGCTTATGCCTTGGCCATTATCTAGTTACTTGTCTAGGTGGTTGCCTTGTGAACCCTGGCTGCAGCCTAGACTTGTGACTTGGCTGTTGCCTATTTTTAAATATCAGTTTGTATGTAGGCTCAGCAGTCGAGGCAATTGTTTCTCCCTTGACGAAAGTTGTTTTAGAACTAGAGGGAGTGTGAGGATCATATCCAAGGCCTGATCTGGAATATAGTGTCCTTTTATTAGTACACAATTCGTCCAGAGTTAGAGACGCTTTCAGGGAGGTTATTTCCTGTGCATGAGTCTTATTTACCTGAGTCAACTTAGTAAATTCGGCTTTCACATGAGCAAGTGCAGCTGATTTTTCTCTAATTAAAACAGTTCGTCGATTTATCTCAGCTGTTGTGACGTCAGCCTGGTTTTTCAAGTTAACTACATCCTGGTTTTCAAAATCAGTTTTGACTTTATTTAATTCTAGGCTGAGTTTTTCAAAATCATTTTTCAGCTGCCTATTCTCATCTTGCAGCTGAGTCTTCTCGGCTGATACAGATAGGTGTGCAGATTTTAATGTCTCAAAATCTTTAAGTAGCTGATTTACGGATTCGTGTAGATCCATATCTTGTGACATGGCTGAACTATTATTTGAAACAGAGGGTTTTGAAGTTACCTCTTCATCAGCTAGGTTGGCCATCAGACAATCATACTCTTCATCATCATCTGAGAAGAATCTGCTGCTTGATTGTACACGCTCTTGATCTTCTCCGATGAGGGCCTTCCTTCTGTCTTCTTTTCTGCTCACCTCCTTCTTGCTCTCGTCCTTCTTAAGATCAGGACAGTCGATTTGAATGTGTCTTGTCTTATGACAGTTGTAGCACTCCACCTTCCAGCTTCCGGCTTTTTGGTTCCTTCTGGGATTCTCCTTATAATTCTTTTTGTATCTGGAGTAGTTCTTCCGGAAGTTACTGAACCTCTGCATTATGAACGCCATCTGTTCCTCAAAATCTAATGGATTTGGAGGCTTTACATCAGATAAGCTCTTGGCGGGGGACTCGACTGCAAAGGCTATTCCCTTCTCTGCAGGCTCGGTTGAGGATGAACTTGGGAGTTCGAACTCATAAGCCTTTAGGTCGGAGAACAGCTCTTGGATCTTTATCTTATTAAGATCCTTGGATTCTCTCTTGGCCACTGCCTTCATGCTCCATTCAGGATTGAGAGATCTTAGTACCTTCAGCGCCATTTCCCTGTTGCCATAAGATATACCAAGGGAGTTGATCTCATTGATGATCTCAGTGAACCTTGTGTCCACTTTGTCTATAGATTCGCCATTCTTCATTTTGAAGTTGTCAAATTTTTTAGTAGCAATTGACAACTTGTTTTCTTTAATCAGCTCCGTTCCCTCACATATTAAGGCTAATATGTCCCAGATTTCTTTTGCATTCTTTCAATTCTTGATCTTGACCATGGTGGATTTGTCAAGAGTTTGATACATCACATCTCTGGCCCGGTTGTCAAGGTTGGCCGGCTTTCTTTCTTCGGGAGTCAGCTCTGTCCTCTTCTTTGGGATCTTCTCTGGCTTCCCTGCTGCGATCTCCTCGGGAGTGTTGTCTTTCTCGAAGGTGTAAGGACCGTCCTCTATGATGCACCACATGTCATCATGGATTGAAGATAAGTGTGCCTGCATCCTTATCTTCCAAAGATCATACTCGTCAACTGAAAACACAGGTAGTCTAGAATGCATGTGTTCCATTATATAATGAGAGTAAAAATATATCTCTGATATAGATCTGGTTCGTGAACTAAATGAACCAACCTCTCTGAAACACTTGTAGGTCACAAGTCGTCCAGGAATAAGTCTAGAGGGGGGGTGAATAGACTTATTGAAACTCTTAAACTCTTTTTCTCAAAGAGTAAGTTTCTTCAGCTGATAGATATACAAATGACTTAGAGTCGTTTGTTCTCAATACGTGCGGAAGTCAACTGATGACGAATACAAAACAACTAATGAAACACTTAACAATGAATGCAGCAGTTAAAGTATGATGCTATAAAACAGTAAAATATGAAGGCAGTTATAGTGGTCTCAGAGGTGGGGTAATCCTCTACTAATCCACTTTTCTCCAAACCAGTTGGAGATGAATTCACTATAATTGTCAACCAGTGATAAAGATTACAGTGATTTAACCAAATTACAACAGCTTCCAACTAGTGGAATTCCTTGCCGTTGCAACACCCTTGACTGTCTTGCACCTCTTGATCCGTGATCCTTGGATGCCTTTACAGTCTCGAACTTCAACCAGTGAAGTACCCCGAACTCAGGATTAAAGACATGAGTTTTTGTCTTCTCCAACTAAGAGCTTCTTCAAGTATGAACTTTTGAGAACTGCTCTTTTCACGATGCTATAGTTTGCTTTTAGATTGCTTTGAATGCTTTGATTGCTTGAGATTATGTTCGCACCGATGTTGTATGTGTGTTTTGTAGTGCTCAGCTTCAAATCTTCGGATATATATATATAGGTCACGATCTCTGAGCATTTCCTTCATAGCCGTTGCAAATCTTTACAACAAATCCGTCCGTTGGAGAGGTAGACTTCATTGTTTTCTTTCTGAACGTTGCAAGGCTGGATTCCCGTATTTTAATCCATCTTTCGACCGTTGTGAAGACTTTGCATGTGAGGCACCGTATCTTTTGAATATAATAATATTAAAGTCTTCAGTGGTAGGCCTGGATGAATTACTTAATTCATATCCTTGCGGGAATCTCTCCAATTATTCTCTTCACGTTGCATGTGACTTTCCGTAATATTTGACTTTTCAACGCATGCTGACGTGGACTTTGAGTACTTGGCTGATCTCAAGTAGGCTGATATACAGTCAACTTCTCTGCAGTCTGGACTTCTCTGATGGTGACTGTTTGGGACTCGCCTGATCAGATGGCTTGTCTGAGGTCACTTGACTGCAGTCTGGTCAAACATCTCTGAATAATTTTGTTGACCAGAACTTCTCTGACTTAACTCGGCTGTACCTCTCTGATGAACTCAGCTGTACTTTTGTACTTAGCCGATTTTAGCCTAACTTAATTTGGCATATAGAAGACACTCATTTGGTTCTTCTTTACATTTTGCCAAGTATTGAACTTAACATGAGTTGGCATATGGAAGATACTCATTTGGTTCTTCCTTACATTATTGCCAAGTAATACATATTTAAATTATATTAATGACATCATCAAAATCTAACAAGTATTCCTAACACCCGACTACCCGAAGCTTCGGAAAACAACGGCAGACGTAATTACCCCAAAACTTTGAGAAATTACAAAATGGCCTAAAACATCCGAAATACACGATACACGACCGAAACACCAAATAAAATCCACAACATCCATAACGACATAAGATGGATTTACGACAACCCCGAAACGATGGTTCCGAATAACGATTACGAGAATCGAACCAAATAGCGATGGAAACGATAATAAACGCGGAATTGAGTAAAACAAGTCTGAAACAAGCCCGGATGACAAAAATTCCAGTATTGAATATTCTCGAAATATCAATACGGTTACAAGTGAGTCCCTAAAAACCAAAAAATACACCAAAATGAAAAATATCGGAAAAAGAAAAAAAATACGGATATTATATTCTCCCCCTCTAAAAACAACTTTTGTCCCTAAAGTTAAGAAACAAACAACTCGAGATACCTAGCACGCATGTTGTACTCGGTTTCCCAAGTTGCCTCCTCGACACCATGTCTCGACCACAGCACCTTGACCAACGGAATGGTCTTATACCTCAGTCGCTTCTCATGGTTCTCCAAAAACATCAAGGGACGCTCCTCGAAGGTGATATCCTCAGCGATATCGATCTCACCATAGTCGAAAACATAACTAGGATCCGGAACATATTTCCTCAACCGGGAAACATGGAAAATGCTTTGGACGTGACTCAAATCCATAGGCAACGCCAAACGGAATGCCAACTCACCGACCCTCTCTAGAATATCAAAAGGCCCAATAAATCTCGACTCAACTTTCCCTTCTTCCCAAAGCGGAAAATTCCACTCGGCGGTGACAACTTTAGCAAAACGTAGTCCCCCACCTCGAATTCCAAAGGTCGATGATGAATATCAACATATGATTTATGTTGACTCTGAGCAGTCAACATCCTCTCCCGGATCAATTCCACCTTCCTCCTCGTCTCCAAAACGATATCCCGTTTGGTCCCGACCAAATTGGACACCTCGTTCCAACAAATCATCAATCAACATTACCGCCCATAAAGTGCCTCATACGGTGCCATCCTGATCGACGCATGCCAACTATTGTTATACGTGAACTCGATCAACAGCAAATGTTCCTCCCAATCATTGCTCCAGTCGAGAGCACAACCACGCAACATATCCTCAAATGTATGGATAGTGCAATCCGACTGCCCATCCGTCTGAGGATAAAAAGAAGTACTCAGACGCAAACGAGTACCCAACGTCTTATATACCGCCTGCCAAAAATGCGATACAAAACGTCCATCACGATACGAAACAATAGACTTCGGAGTACCATGAAGTCTCATAATCTGCGTAATAAATACACGAGCCAACTTTTCCAGACCCCAAGTATCCTTCATTCCCATAAAGTGTGATGACTTGGTGAGACGATCCACAATCACCCAAACCATATTCATACCAGACTTCGACGTCGGCAAGCTCTTGACAAAGTCCATCAAAATATCTTCCCATTTCTATTCCGAAACGGGAAGCGACTGCAACAACCCGACTGGTCGCTGATGTTCGAAATTGACCTGCTGACAAGTCAAACATCTCGCTACAAATTGTGCGACATCCTCCTTCATATCATTCCACCAAAAGTTCCTCCTTAGGTCCTTGTACATCTTACTCGAACCAGGTTGAACTGAGTAAGGCATAGCCTGGGCCTCACGCAAAATACTCTGCCTCAATTCCAAGTCTTTCGGTACACAAAGCCGACTCTGGAATCTCAACACCATCCTCGTGAATCACAAATCCAGGAGACTTCGCTTTAAGAACATTCTCTAGAATTTGAGCAATCATCGGATCCTCCAACTGCTTCAGTTTAATTTCATCGATCAGCGACGATGAAATTTCCAAAGCACAAAGTTGCCCGACAACTCCTGGCAACAAAATCTCAACACCCAACTCGATAAAGTCACGCTGAAGCTCAGATTGAGACGTAAGTATCTCATGTGTCCGTAACGTAACCGGTTTTCAACTCAAGGTGTCTACCACGATGTTCGCCTTGCCCGAATGATAAAGGATTTTGAGGTCATAATCCTTAATCAATTCCAACCACCTCCTCTGCCTCATATTCAACTCCCGCTGAGTGAATATGTACTTTATACTTTTATGATCGGTAAAAATCTTACATGCGGAGCCAAAGAGATAATGACGCCAAATCTTGAGCGCAAAAACAACTGCCGCTAACTCCAAGTCGTGAGTAGGGTAATTGATCATACGACCTCAACTGCCTCGATGCATACACGATAGTCTTGTCGTGCTGCATCAACACGCACCCAAGACCCTGACCCGAAGCATCGCTATAAATAGCGAAACCCTCGTTGCCACACGGCAACGCTAGAATCGGGGCTGAAGTCAAACGCCTCTTCAGCTCTTCAAAACTCAACTGCCTTTCGTCATTCCAGACGAACTTCTGAGATTTCTGAAGCAACTGTGTAAGTGGCCGAGCCAGTTTCGAGAACCCCTCGACGAACCTATGATAGTAACCATCCAAACCTAAGAAACTATGGACCTCCTTGACATTATTAGGCGGTGTCATCCAGTACTACCTCAATCTTCTGTGGCTCCACACGGACCCCCTCGGCTGAAATCACGTGACCCATAAACATCACTTCCTTCAGCCAGAACTCACATTTCGAGAACTTTGCATAGAGTCGCCCGGTCTTCAAAATGTCCAACACCACACGCAGATGATGCACATGCTCCTCCTTATTCTTCGAATAGATAAGTATGTCATCAATGAAGACAATGACACACATATCCAAATACTCGATGAAAACCTTGTTCATTATCTGCATGAACACTGCCAGCGTGTTGGTTAGCCCGAAGGGCATAACCACAAACTCATCATGTCCGTATCTCATCTGAAAAGCTATTTTCGGGACCTCTAACTCTTTCACCCAAAGCTGATAGTATCCCGATCTCAAGTCGATCTTCGAGAATACCCCTGCAACTGATCAAACAAGTCATCAATCCTCGGTAAGGGATATTTTTTCTTGATGGTCACTTTGTTTAGCTCGCGATAGTTGATACATAAACGCAGTGAACCATCCTTCTTCACAAACAGGACCGGTGCGTCCCAAGGCAAAGCACTCGGTCGAATATACCCCAACTCAAGAACCTCACTCAACTGCTTCTTCAACTCAGCCATCTCGGAAGGTTCCATGCGATACGGCGCCTTCGAAATTGGAGTCGCACCCAGCTCCAACTCGATAGCAAACTCAACCTCATGGTCCGGTGGTAACCCCGACATCTTGCCAGGAAATACATCTGGGAACTCACTAACGACTGTGATGGATGAAAACTTGACTCCACCATCCTCCGCCTTCAAGGCGTAACACCAATAACCAGTACACCCCTTCCGCAGGAGTCTCATTGCCTTCAAGGCGTTAATACGAACTTTTGGTTTCCCCTCTTTTGTCCCGCGAAAGAGTGCTCGGTGCCGTCCTCGGCTAATATAGTGATGATCCTCATGCAGTAGTTCATGATCGCACCATGCCGCTCGAGCCAATCATCCCCGATAATCAAATCCCCACGCTCAATGTCCACAACAGTAATATTAGAGAACCATGCCCTGTCACAAATAACCACGAAACAATCTCGGATCTCCCGATCACCGACGATCCTATCACCCCTAGGAAGTTTAACGATGAAAGTCTCACAAGACGACAAACAGTCTAGACCCAAACGGCGCACACACTCCAGAGAGATAAACAAATGCGTAGCACCATAATCAAAAAGCACACTGACAGGATGAGAATGGATATGAACGATACCTGTAGCCATGGTAGCCGCTGGATCATCGGCCCTCCTCGTCTAATATACACGGATGAGCGGAGCCGACACTGGAAGCTCCCCCTCTAGTGGGTTGACCCCGACCTCTCCCTCGGCCAACACTCTACGGAGACTGCAGAGCAAATGACCCCTAGTTCACACTCGGCTCCCTAGGCACTGGGAAAGAAGCCTGGGCACCGAGAGTCTGCCCTAAATGATCACAAAAGGAAGACTTGTGGCCCGACTAGCCACATGTATGACAAGTCAACAGCGGACGAGGACACTCCCAGTTCCTATAGCCCGGCTGGCCACAGTTAAAACATCTGACCACGTGAGTGGGGGCACTGGCAATACCTCGGAAGCCCCCAGAAAAATAAGCTGAACCGCCTGCTGGAACGTTAGTAGACTGAGACTTCTGCTGAACTCCGCCCTTGTGACCCGAAAAGTTACCGACAGATTTCTATTTCTTACTTTTTCGAGCCGCCTCACTGGCCGTCAAAGACATATCATAAGCATGAGATATACTCTAATAGTCCTTTAGGGTGGTGCAGGCGAGTCCAGACATGTAATCACGGATCCTCAGTTTCATTTGCCTAGAAAAGTGGCAAATCTTGTCGCTCTCCTCCTTAACCTGGGCCTTCACGAAGCCCAATTCCCAGTTGAAATATGCAATGGCCTGAGAAATCGGAATATCTGGTGGTTGAGCATCATAAAAAGCATGGACCCACGCCTGTCGAACTGGCCACGGATATTATTCAGCTTCCATAAGTTCTCTGAACTCGGCCCACGAAGCATCATGATCCTGAGGCTCAACAGCCTCCCACCAATCAGCAGCGTCCCCAGTGAGAAAATAGTGGGCGATTAGGACCTTGCGATCCTCAGGACAGTTAGTGGCAACAAAGATCTTGGACATCTCTTTGATCCACCTCTCCCAACTAATCGGGTCGGAAGCCCCGAAAAACTGAGAAGGATGCATCTTGGTGATATCATGAAGCCAACGATTCGCTCTGGCCTGAGCAGCATGAGCCGGAATTGGGTTTTGAACTGCCCTGACGACCATCAGTACTGCCGGCTCCAGAAGAGTGACGTGGCCACCCCACTTGCTGCCTCATGTCCCCGGCCGCATCCACGACCACGACCTCTACCTCGACCTCTCCTAGCATCCATACTGAAGATAAGATATAGCGAAAGCATCTCGATGATAAGTACGAGAGAAAAACAATCACAGTTCAAGAAACGGAAGTACGATACGAGAAAACAAAAGAATCGAGTAAGGAAAACTTACAAACACTGGAAGTACCGAGATCATGGCAGCGTGATGATGATGTGCAAAATAAAACACAACTAGACCTAATTAACCAACAAGCCTAGGTATCCATAAACCTAGTTCTCTGATACCATTTTATGTAACACCCCCAAGATATTTAGGGTATATTACAGTACCGTGGACCCCTATGTGGGACTCACCAGGGTAAATAATTGATAATGCTCGTCTAACCATCTCGGTTAGCGAGAAAGCATACATCACCAAGACAAGAATTAAATAAAATGCCTGGTACAACGGTAACCCAAACATCACCGAAAATCACAAATACAATTTAGTATCCATCTTCCAAATTAAAACGCCTAAGTACTCGCGAGTACTATCTATAAGTTTACAAGTTTGAAAACAAATGTTTAAATTGGATGACTAAAATAAAGGAAGTCATTTGCACACGTCAACAACCCTGGCCAGCATCCTCGTACTGCTCCAGTGCCTGCTCGACCGGCTGAATGCAACCTGAAATTCGTGACACGAATTTCCCCAATAATGGGTCCCCAAAGGGGTTAACAATTACGCTAGTATAAGTAATCAAGGCAAACCATTCGCTTACACATCTCATAGTACATGCATCAAAATGTTTCAAAATAAAATCAAGACATATCTTTTCCTGGAAAACAAAAAGTTAATAATCACAGTTAAAAATCGCCTAGGACCGGGGCTAAACCACTGATCCCATCCGAGGCATCTGTGACCCTCCCGAACTGGCTATGGTTAAAAAATCACCCACATGACTCGCGTAGGACCGGGGCTAAACCACTGGACCCATCTGAGGCCTCTATGGACCCTCCCAGACTGGCTATCCAAACAAGCTCGTGAATCAGGAGCGAAATCACACATATATACATTATCATTCCATGTTAAGCAAAAGGGTTTCACAAGAATACTTGCCTTGAGAAATTGACGATGAAATGAACGAAAAAATCAACTCCGTGACACGGTCTTTAGTGTAACTATCGCAAGTGCACGATATCGTATCACGTAGTAAGTGGACTTTTTGAGTCCGGTTTATCGATCCCACGAGGAAGTTTGGTTATAATTTTAATTATACACTATTAGTCTATTTTTATAGATATTAAGATGAGTGAAACACACAATTAAATAGTTTGGTTTAATAATTGCAAAGAAAATGCAATAATAGTTCTAATATTCAAGGAAATGAAAGATTGTACTAATAATAGATTGATTAAAGATAAAATGAAATAGTTGGGATTACAAACTTAGTTCATCATTAGTTATAGAAGATGTATAGGAGATCATAAGATGAATTTACTTATTATGTTGTGTAGATTCGATTTTCCTTAAAAAGACGGTTTCTCTTTCGAACTATAAAACGCCCCTTATATATTGAATCAATCCACTATATTTCTATGTTGATTGGCTTCAATACATAGCATTAGGTTTTATGAAAATAACTCAAAGAATCATCTAAGGTCTAGAGGTATATTTCTATCCCATAAAACAACTTAGAGTGAAGATCATTTGATCTAATCAAAGTTATTTTCTTTCGAAACATATGAAGACCATAAATATCGTCATTTATTGGCCAAATAAATAAAGATTGGTAAAACAATGAAAATCACACACAATAATAAGTAATTCATAATAGATCTTTATACAAAGTTAAATAACATGACTAACCTTGTTTATAATCCCAACTTAAGTAACTTAGCCCATGAAGGGTTAAATAATCATAATACAGGCTTGAGTGGTCATTATTAGTTGAAAAAAAGAAAGAAGCAATAAACTCCCTTACCAACATATGCTATACCACTATTACACAAGTCACTCAAGAACACAAGTGTGTTCTTCACACAAAAAGAAAATATTACAAAAAGTGGAAAAATATATGATGAATGATGAATAATGATGGATCTAAGGGGTCTATTTATACACCTAAAGTCATCTAATAGCTCCAAAACTCCAGCATTATTACATTAGATCGGATCAATGCCAGCCATCCCCTCAATAATAGACCAAAAGTATAAAAAATTAGACAATGATCAAAAATCTGTCAAGAGTTATGGCCGTAACTTTGAGGAGTTACGGCCGTAACTATGAGGACTTACGGCCGTAACATTGAGGAGTTACGGTCGTAACATGGCTACGGCTTTTTGCACATTAGTTGCTTTGTGAGTTACGCCCGTAACTTTTAGATGTTACGCCCGTAAGGAGTTTCAGACTTCATTTTTAGCCCAGAATTTCTGACTTTTGCGTTTTCACCCCAAATCTTCTTCGGATGATAACTTTTGATATATAACTCTGATTTTGAATCCGGAAAGACTGCCGAAATCGTCTCGGAAAGCCCTACAACATGGATACATAAAAATTCAACAAAGAGAATATTTTATAAATATGTTATTTCTTGAGTAAATCAGTAATTCAATCCGATTAAGACTAAATTTACATCTTCATCCGATAAAAAATAAAATTATTAAAAGCTAATTAATTCTAAGCAAAAACGAGTAGACTAGTTCAATTATGGGTGAAATTTATCGATACAAACCATGGATAAGTGTATAAAACTGACACTTATCACACCCCCAAACTTGAATTCTTGCTAGTCCTGAGCAAACTCTTTATTAATCACACTCCAAAAATAAAAATAAAAATAAGACACAAAAATAATAATAACACACATAAATTAAGAAAAATAATCATATAAAAAGAGAAAAGGAGATCAAAATACCATTAATACACAATAACCAGCTTTATACAGTAGAAAGAAATGAATCAAGATTCGCAATAAATCTACTAATGATTTTAAAGTTAAAACATGGCTTTATTTTGTAATTCCAAAATGCAAGGTTTCTCCCCAAAAGGTTGATTATTTCTTTCCCACTCATGATACACACGCCTCCCTTTAATGGTTGCTCTCAATCACTCATTTATTTTTCGACTCAATATGAAGAAGAATTTCATTGGCGTCATCAAATATTGTGATTTTTCGCGAAATTGAGTGTATTGAAATTCAGCCGCTAATTAATTCAGACCTGCTCATAAACTACATCCCTTAGTGATAGCTTTCACACCGTTATTTGCTAACGTGTAGCTCTTTTCACCAACACAATTTCTATCTCTTTTTTTAAGGTGATAGCTTTCACACTGTTATTTGCTAACATGTAGCTCTTTTCACCAACTTTTTTGTGAGACGGCAGCTACGCACCAACAATGGTTAGTCCTTTATTTTTCGCAAAATTTTAGGATCCCCAAAATTAGGCAGCTGTTGCTGCTCAACACTTCTCCTTTTTGTCATTTTTTTAGGTGATAGCTTTCACACCGTTATTTGCTAACGCGTAGATCTTTTCACCAATGACTCCTTTTTTTAGGGAATAGAATTTTTGCAGAAAATTATTTATTAGTTAAGCATGAAAAATCAAAAACTCCACAAATTAAGTAAATTTCAGTTCTATTTTTAATCAACCGACTAATTCTTCTTTTCTCAAGGTAACGAATGACTCTATTTTATATGATAACTACAAGGCTTGGAAAGAGAGATTAAGGCTCAAAAATTTTGGAATATACAATTTTTTTACCGGTTAAAATGATTTTAGAAGCTTGTATATAGCTAACTTATTGGTGTTATGGCCAGATCTAGAAATCTCATAAATCAAAATACTATATATATATATATATATATATATATATATACACACACACACTAAACCTAAAAAATCAATGCCAAATAATAAAAACACACCACACACTACAATAATCCAAACATACCACAAGCATATGATTCAAAGCAAAATAAACATCATAGTTCAAAAACAAACAAAATAAACACACAAGTTCCAAAACACCCCCAAACTTGAAACTAAAACTGTCCCGAGTTTTTTTAGAATTGAAAAGCAAGTGAGCAAACAGAAAACTCCCTGAAATTTTAGCTTTTCGATCCTCCAGGTGTGTCGTCAGGGATGTTTAGAAAATGGAAAAGCTTTTCAAAGCACTTCTCCATTTCTAATTGTCGGTCGATTATTTCATTCCGATTTCTCAAAATTTCTGCCTGGGATGTTTCTAATCCCCGAACTCTTTCAAACAAATTTGCCTCAAAAGGCGTCAAGTCTTCTCCGGCATCCTCCTTGGGCTCATATTCCTCCTCGTGGCTACTTTCCTCTTCCGGTTCCAAACGTGCCCGTTTGCTCCTTAATTGAGTACTTCAAAAAATACTACTCCAGCCGTTTAGTCGATCCCCATGCATCAATATATCACCCCCCGCCGAAATTTTTACTCTCTGGCTCCTGCAAATACCGGTGATAAGGCAGGGGTATGGCATCTTTTGCCTAGTAGGGACCATGCCGGCATAGTGACAAATAGTAGTATAAATGTGAGTACCCACATCCATTTTGACCCCTCGGCGGATAGCAAATAAACCTCGCAGGTGGCCAATGGAAACTGTCGTCAGAGTCGAAGTCGGGTAAATACTCCCGGCTGCCCACATCCATAAGTACCAAGCATCATCGATGAGGTCCGCCTGGTTGTATCGCGATTTGATGATCCCAATACTGTCATGAAGCTCGCTCACTATTGCCCATCGTAAAACCCTATCATCCTGCACATCCTCATTAGGTAAGATTGAAATGTCCACCGCATTGGTGGCACTACCAAAAAAAGGACTTTAGCCGACGACTCGAAAAAAAATGGCCAACGACTTAAAAGTGTCGTCGGCTAAACTTTGCACTTTAGCCGACGACTCGGGTTGCCGTCGGCTAAATAGTTTTTGCTGAGGACTTGATCTAGGTCATCGGCTAAAGTACAACATAGTCGTCGGCTATAGTAAAGATGTTTACCCGACGACCTCGAAAGGCTTTAGCCGACGGAGATTAAAGGTGGAAAACAGATCATCCATCAAGTCTGTAGATGATTACTTGGATCTTACGAGTAATATGCTTCCATAGGGCTATCATATTCCTAATACATATACAAAAATGAGATGAATTTTGAAAGATCTTGGTCTTTCCTACATTAAGATCCACGTCTGCATGTATGATTGTGTTCTATTCCAGGGTCATCCTAATGAAGACCTCACGAGATGTCCCATATGTGATATAGAGAGATATAGGATCACTCCTTCTGGAAAAGAGAAACCGGTGAAGGTACTTTGGTATTTTCCACTGAAGGACAGGTTGGAACGGCTTTTTATGTCTCATCACACGGCAAAAGCAATGAGATGGCATGCCGAGCCGCGCACTAATGACAGGGATACTATGATACACCATTCGGATGGAGAGGCGTGGAAGCATATAGATAGGGAGTATCCAAATTTTACTGTAGATATCCAAAATGTGAGGCTCGGGATTGCATCTGATGGTTTCAACCCTTTTGGTAACATGCGTCTTTCATATACCATATGGCCTGTTGTAGTGATTCCTTACCATCTTCCTCCGTGGATGTGTATGCGGAAGGAGTATAATATGTTGACCTTGTTAGTCCAAGGGCCAGGATATCCAGAAAAGTGTATCGATGTGTATATGAGACCTTTGATAGAGGAGTTGAAATTGGTGTGGGAGGAAGGTCATCCCACGTACAATAGTTATTCGTCCGAGACGTTCTACTTGCACGCCATGTGTATCGGCACTATTAGTGATTTTCCTGCATATGGAATGCTGTCTGGATCTGTTATTAGCGGATATAGAGGTTTTCCAGTGTGTTTGAATACAGATTATGCTAGGTACCACTGTAGGAAAGTTATCCGAATGCATCATCGGATATGGCTTGAGAGGGAACATGAGTGGCATATGGATGCTGCAGCATTTGATGGCACTGTAGAAATGGGCGAGCCACCACGACTGTGGACAGGTGATGAAATACTATTGATTCTTAATGAGTATGATTTTGGTCCTCTTAGAAACCATCCCGATGTGATTGCAGCAACCCCTGAAAGGCCCAACAGGTATAAGTATTGGTCGCACAATAGTATATTCTGGGAATTGCCTTACTGGTCCAAGTTACTGATAAGGAACTTCTTGGATGTCATGCACATTGAAAAGAATTTTTGCGAAAGTGTGGTTGGGACAACCTTAGGTTGGGATGGAAAGACCAAAGAAGGGCCAAAAGCACGCAAAGGTTTGGAAGAAATGAGCATAAGAACACATTTGTGGTTGAAAACTGTCAAGGGAAAACAAAAAATGCCTAAGGCAGCTTACACCATCACTGCCGAGCAGAGAACTGAGATATTTTGCTGGATAAAGACTGTGAGGTATCCTACCGGGCATGCTGGAAATATAGGAAGATGTGTTAATTTCAGGGAGAACAAGTTAACTGGTTTGAAGAGTCATGATTGTCATATCCTACTCCAATGCCTATTTCCGGTATTTATTCGACCGTACTTACCAAAACAGGTGGTCGAGCCATGTGTTTCATTGTCAAGATTTTTCGAGGAATTATGTACGAGAGAAGTGAAGAGATCTGATTTGCGTAAAATGCAAGATGAGATCATCTATATCTTGTGCAAGTTTGAGCGAATATTTCCTCCAAACTTTTTTGACCTCATGCCTCACCTCATGATCCACCTTCCCCGGCAGTTATTGGTCACTGGTCCAGTGCACTACACGTGGATGTACCCGGTTGAAAGGTAGCATAATTTCGTATGATATATATATATATATATATATTGTCAAATTAAGTATGATTTCTAACACAATGACAATATTACAGGCAACTCGGTGATTACAAAGACTCTGTGGCCAATAAGTCTGCACTGGAAGGATGCATTGCAGAATCTTACCTTGCGTCGGAGTGTATTACGCATATCAAGTTGTATTTGGGCACCTTCGAGCCCCCTTCCCGCTCTATTCCATCAGATAAAATACAATTCAATCTTTCTATCATATCCACTGAGGTTGACGTCTATGGGAGGTTGCCAGGAAGACAATTAGACCCGTACGAGTCACGAATTGCACATTGGTGGATATTGCTCAATTGTCCAGAAGTTTAGTACTAGAAAGACATCCACTTGTCATGCGATATGGTGCGAGGTGACACTAGATTCCACAATGACACTTTTGCCGACTATTTTGGAGAATGGGTACGTATACATTTAGTTGCTATTGATTTTGGACTTAAGATATTTTTTTTACATAAAAAGTTTATTTACGACAGATGACACACATACAAGATGACGTACACCCTAACTGGTCGCATGAACTTATGCTTCTTTCTATGAAGCCGGTTATGTCAAGAATTTATTCGATGGCCAAAGTCAACGGTGTCACATTCGTATGCCTTGAGAGAGACCAAAAAAGAAGATGTCAAAATTCTGGGGTTATGATAGATGGTGGATATTATGGTGTTCTTTTGGAAGTGGTAGAACTAATTTACGGGGAAGGCATGACAATTTACTTGTTTAAGTGTCGATGGTATGACACCAGTCTTGGAACCGATATGCAAGACGACTACGGGCTGTTATCTGTTGACACTTCCAATTCATGGTATGAAAGTGATCCTTTTGTATTTGCTACATCAGCAAAGTCGGTGTATTATTTGGACGACTTGGTGAAGAAAGGCACATGGAAGATAGTGAACGTTGTGAAAACGAGGAATATTTTTAGTCCGCTACCTCGGGAGAAACAATGTACCGATCACGATGATGCTTATCAAGAGCCAAATACAACAAATATTCCACCATCAACGACAATTACAATGAATAATGTTCACGAAGGACGAGTCGTCAATTCGCCGTGTTGCTTGCGGGTACGTTGACGTTGATAAAAACGATTTACTTGAAAATTCTGATGACGATATTGTGGACGACTTGAGGCATATATTGACGGATATCTACTCAGATAATGAGACAGACTGTAGTGATGACTCAAACTATGAGCCATAAATTTAGTAGATGTATATTTTCATATGTTAAATATAATTAAAAAAATTAGTAATAATAATAATCATAACATTAATTTAATATCAATAATATTATTAAAAAAAATCGGGGGGTTTAGCCGACGACAGGATCTACGTCGTCGGCTAAAGTTTTTTTTTAAAAAAAATATTATACTTTAGCCGACAACATTCAAAGAGTCGTCGGCTAAACCCCAACAATGGCCCGACCATGTAGTTTAACACGGTTGGGTCAGGCATACAGTATGTTTTCACTTTCTAGGTAGGTGAGACACGGCCCGTGTCTCCTGACACGGTCGGCTAAAGTTTTCAAAAAAAATGTTATACTTTAGCCGACGACTCCATCTTTGTCGTCGGCTAAACCCCCTACCTTTTATACATTTTCTCCTTCCCAACTTGTATTATTTTCTCCTTCCCTCACCCACCCCGATCGCCCGTCACCTAGCCGCCGCCCGCCGATCGTCACCCAGCCCCCAACCACCCGTCACCTAGCCGCCCGTCACCTAGCCCCCGTCCCGCCGATTGTCACCCAGCCCCCAACCCCTGTCGCCTGCCCGGCCGCCGTCCCGCCGCCTGTACGAGCCCCAGCCCCGCCGCCCTCCCGACCACGGTCCCGTCGCCCGCCCGCCCGACGCCCTCCGCCCGTCGCCCGCCAGCCCGGCCGTGGTAACCCTTTTCCTTATTTTTTTTATTTTGTTTGTTGAATTTATTGTATTTGTTTGATGAATTTGTTTAGATTATGTGATGAAATAGATAAATTGTTTCATGAGTTATGATGCAATATTTGATGAATTTAGTATTTTCAATATTTTGTGTTTAATGAGTTGTGAATTTGATGAATTTGTTTGAGGAGGAAGGGATTGTATAGCCGGCGTTAATCGAAAGATTAACGTGGTATGGCATTGATAATTACTGCTGTGTTGAGTTGTGAATTTGATGAATTTGTTTAGATTATTTGATGAATTAGGTAAATTGTGTAATGAGTTTTGAGGAAATATTTGATGAATTTGTTTGAGGAGGAAGGAATTTTATAGCCGGCGTTAATCGAAAGATTAACGTGGTATGGCCTTGATAATTACTGTTGTGTTGAGTTGTGAATTTAATTTGTTTGTTTAGATTATGGATAGAATAAAGAAAGTATTACGGAAGAAGTCGACAAAGTCGACCACTCCCGATTAGGGGGGGGGGAGTTCGGCAGCCTCTAGTAAGGCGGATCCCGCTACACTAAACATATCTCAGAGCAGCATTCGTGCCCGCCAGATACTAGAAGCTAGCGCATGAATGCTGACGATTTTTTTAGGCCGACAGATGAGCCCGCTGCACTAGCACGGCGTTTATCCTTTCAAACACCACGGTCGACCCCCTCGCAGCCGGAGACTCGTATGCCTCCCATCCACCGACCCACGTCTAGCCCTCACACATCAGGAGATGTACGGAGTTCCTCGTCCGCGGTGCCCCACAGTCCTCCGCCGACTCTATTCATGCCTCCGATGGTTCCGACTATTCCAGAGGTCAATGAGATGGGAGTCCGAGTTCCCGTTCGATTGATTAGCCCTGACGAGGCGTACGTCTACGAGTCTTGGCCAGACAACATGTGTTGGCGGAGTTGTAACACCCCCAAGTTATTCAGGGTATATTACAGCGCCGTGAGCCCCGCCGTGGGACACACAAGGCTAAACATACGCGGAACTATACACTTGACCGATAAGGTCTACATACAATAGAAAGAAAGACGATACCAATGGTATTCAAAAACCATAACCAATGAAACCATATACATCACTGCACAAATCAATACCTCGGCAACACAGGCCGGAACATCAAGGAAACTGAAATACAATACTCGAGTATTAAAAATCCATTCCAGTACAACAACACTGAATGGAGGAATCCAAGAAAATAACCGGAGACAAGACACAGTATCACACTTGCCCATCATCTTCATGCCGACCCGCACTCCGCCTCTGTCCGCTCTCCTGGAACATGAAATACATGAAACGTATTTCCCCCATAAAGGGGTTAGCCGTCGAATAGCTAGTGCAAGTATAACAATATGAAACATAATACTCCTCGACAATAAAGTAAATGTAATCCGTCAATTCATCAATTTCCGTCAATTCATCAATTTAAGACTAGTATTCCGGAATAACCAAATCTCATAAGACGTATGTGAATGCCGTAGAAACGGTTCGTTCACCTCATACGCCGTTATGTATGTGAATGCCGTCAAAACGGTTCGTTCACCTCATACGCCGATACATGTAGGAATGCCGTCAAAACGGTTCGTTCATTACATGCCAATCAATATATCTATGAATGCCATAAAAACGGTTCGTTCATGATATGCCATCAATATTTCTTACTTTCAAAGTCGAGAACGTACAATCATAAATGTATACTTGCCTTAATAAACGTTACCGAAGATCCCGAAGAACACGGTTCGACCGGGAAGCTTGAACCACGAAGAAGACAACGAACGGAAGGGTTTCGACTTGAGTTCTTCACAAGGATTTCGTCCCTAAGTCATATCAATGATAAATCAACAATCGTACGATGAATAATAATCGTACAACGCACAAACCCCCCTCTTAGACCTTTTGTCGGACACCTTCAAGGCGTCGACTAATAACTCAACCAAAACGACGAACCAATACAATCCAACCGTGGAATAACGATGGAAATGATAGAATACACCTAAATCATCATCAATCCATCACTAATCTAATTTACTACGGATTAAAAGGATGAAGTCAAACAAAATCCCCAATTTCCAACATAAAATTCGAAGTGTTCTTGAATAATCTTTCAATAATCCGATGAATACTCCAACAAGTCCATAATCATGCGTATATCACTTCATACCCCATGATTTTAGCATCCAAAACATTATTACCCAATACAAAATCGAAATCCAAGATGTTGAAGAAATTACCTCTTGAAGATCCAAGCACTATGATTCGAAGAGCACACGATAGAACGATGATCCGGGCTTCACAATCGAAAAGAGATGAAGAGAAACCATATACTCAAGTGATAGGTGAAGAAACCTTCCTCTCTCAAGCCTTTCCTCTCGTGTGATGGTGAAGAAATGAGGAATATCGGTTGAAACGCGCAGAAAAACGCAGATATAGGGGTAATCTGTCATGTGTGCCGCGGCTTAGTATATGTGTGCCGCGGCACAGGCCCAAAATTCGCTCCCGTGGCTCGCGGTGCCGCGGCTCAGCCAGTGTGCCGCGGCACCGGGTACAGGCGGTTTTGGCCAAATCTGGAAAATGAGAGTCACCCAGCTATTTCGACCATAACTCTCTCGTCTGGACTCCGATTGACTCACCGTTTGAACCATTGGAAAGCTAACTCGATGCTTTATAATATAGCCAAGATTCAGAATTTTTGGAGTTTCCAAGAATTTATGGTGATTTAACAAAGTCGAACTTTTACGTGGAAAAGTCGCTAAAGAGCACGGAATTCAACAGAACGATACCGAAACGAACTCGGATGACAAAAGTGTAGAATTAATCATTCTCAGACGTTTAAACGGTCCCAAGCAAGTCGCCAAAATAGACTTCCGCCAAAAATAGAAAATTTCCGGGAACAAAATTACGGTATTACATTCTACCCTCCTTAAAAGAAGTTTCGTCCAAACTTAAAACAGTAGGAGAAGAAATATTTCGCCAGGAAAAGCTCAACGAGATGCACACGAACCGAAACTTACGCCCAAACGGCGAATCATCAATATAGAACACAACAATACATTACCCGAAGGTAAACCAAACCAATGCCGAAAAAGATACGAATTCGCAATGCCCGAAGGCTCCAACGGAAATACCGATACATCACAATGGCTTGAAAGCCGAACAGCCCAAAGCTGTAAATCATCACAATACAGATCTCAAAGAAGCAAACGTGACTGTCGGGCATACCCCTCGGCGTATGAACAACCAGTCGCAAATCGTCGGACATATCCAATACAACATGGACTACAAACGATCAATCAATAAAGCTCAAGAGGGACATCACAGTACGCCCGATCCGGAAATGTGTCCGTGCACATGTCCACCCCGTATACGGAATCCAGAATATACGTGTGACAATGTGCCTAATTAGCCTCAAGAACTACGTCTCGTGTGCACGGTCCAATGCGGAAATATCCACGCATGACCATCGAGTGCCTGGCTAAAAATCCTGCACATAACCAATCGGCACGCAGACATGATTCCAGATATGCCACGATACAACATGACAACGAAACTCAAGGAATAAAACATCCAATACGGATCATACGACTCACCAAGTGAACGATGACACACGAATAATGAAAGATCGACACGACCAACGATATTCAAAACAACCATCCTGGGATCAGAATTCCCTAAGGACCGATTAATACGAGCAACGATCACAACACAACAGTTCGGGAAAATCCTCAACCTTCAACGATCACAAAATTACCGAGTTTACAAGAATAATAGTGTGCTGCCTTGAATCGGCCAACACGACAATAATAATTCAACGGATGGGAACTATCCTCGACAGTCCCAATTCAATACTTCGATTACCGTAGAATGGCCAATCGATAACAATGATACAACGGATAAGAATATTTTTGACAACGGATGGGAATTATCTTTGATAATCCCAATTCAATATATCGATTACCTTAGAACGGTCAATCGATAATCAATGATACGATAGAATAGATGTCCCGGTGTCTTAAACCGACCACCGAAACGGAGATGACAAAAGGATATATCAAACGTCCCCAATCGTTTAACGTAACATCATAGCTACAGTTCCAATTCGACGACAAAGATTCAACGATGTCTCAGAACGACATTAATCGCGAACAATAATAGTCGATACATCGATACCGCGAACTGGCTAACGACAGCAACTTACCAACAAGTATCGTAATGCCTTGAATCAACCTTTAACAAACAACAATAACATTTGGCATAATCTTCCAACGGGCGTTGTGTCAACCAATCCCTTGATATCAATACAATCATAAAGAGGCCAAGTCCCGAAATGATACACACAATCGTACGCCTACACGATAACATTAGTCTCACTGATTAGTACGAGTATAAAACTTGTCTCGATATCAATACAACGTACTGTTACCAATTCAGTTGATTTCATCTTACGAGTCTCGACCAAGTTAATCTACGATCCCTTCAACCTTAACCGCAACACAAAAGTCATAATCTATGATCAAACATCATATCTTACTGTAAAACGAAGGATTGATAATCAACCGGTTCGATGACGACCAATATCAATACCACCAAACCACGAACTCAATCGTTTCACCATATCTCGACCAATCATAGTCTGAACTGTCCAACTCAAACCCTCACGAATCCATGTCCACAATACGAGCCGAAATCCGATGATCATATCAGCAATCAATTCGGACCAATAATAAGGGTCTAAATATTATCGGTTCCAAACTCAATTCTTAAACACGAATTGACAAGGTTCCATTCTCGTAAATCCGTAGTTAAAATTTTCCGATGATCATCGTTAATTCTAACCATCCAAATAGTTCAGCATTATAGATAATCATATTTTAAGGTTATCAAACACTCCAATCATTCGATTTGAATATTTGCTCCGTACGTATGGGCTTCCAAATTCAGAGATGAATAATAGTCTCATCAAGCTCATAATCACATTCATGTTTTCTATGCGAATATTATTTCCAACACATAGTTTAACTCTAGATATGAATATTCCATACTCATATTCAAAACATCAACGCTTCTTAAAAATTTTCATCACCTCGTATAATTCAAGAGTTCTTCAAGAACATGAAATATCCGAAATCACGTTCAGAACAACATATCCGAGGTATATATCTCCATGTTACCATTTTCTTTATCTTGTCATTCATACAACCTCAAGAATCACAACAGAACCCTTATCGTCATATGAAGAAGATCTCAATAATCATATCAACATCCGAAATCTCTTATTACGGTTCCAATAAATCTCGTATAGCATTATCACATGATATCATATAATACCTCAATACCGAATACCTTTCCGTACACAATCTTCTATGTACGATTACCACAAAACATACCTCTATCCGGACTTCCTTCCGAAATGTATACCATAGACCAAGAATATCCAAAATGACATCAACAATATCCGAATACTACAATCTTCACCCCAAAACCTTACGGGAGTATTACACGCCGTAAACCCTTCTCACAAGGATTTACCAGGCTAAGCACAATTTTCCACGTCATTTCAAAAATGTCAAAAAAGACTGATGACGATAATATTTTTCAAATACTAAAAAAAATCATTTTCCAAAAACCGTCAAAACGATCAAGGCTAAAATGCCAAAAACTCAGTTTAGGGAATCGGTTTTACAAAATAAAAATTTAGTTGGCGAAATACCAAAAGCAATTTCAAAATACTCACGCAGCGGATAAAAGTACAGTCCAATTTATGCATTTACATTGAAATAAGACGAACATCAAAATACACGATTCCCAACATATGTAACACCCCCAGATCCGACCGGGAATATTACAGCGCCGTGGGCCCCGAGATGGAACCCACAAGGCTGAAGGAAATTTTCGCAAACATTTACAAATGCCCAAGAGGATAACGATGGTATTATCTATTAAAAACATTCGAAGATTTATAAAACTCGTTTATCAAACTCGTAAAAACTCATTTGAAACCACAAGGCTCAAAATGCCAAAACTCAACAGTTTAAAAACATACGTTAAGCTATCGCTTACACGTACCGACAGAATAGATTTAGAAAATAATTTCCAAAGTAACCTAAGTTACCGGATACCAAAAAGTCCATTTAAAAATACTCACGCAGCGGATAAAGACAAACAATTAAAATACTCTAGCAGCGGAATACAACAACTGATCAGAGACTCAAAACACAAATACATGCCCTTGCCAGTATCCTTCGGGAAGTTCATCTCTCCACGACCGCTACAATCTTGATAATCCAAGAACCTAAAAAGAAAGCCCACGACGGGTCACCATAATATCCAACAATGATAACCATCACATCTCAATAATTACATATCAATGGAAATACTAAATAAGAATACGACCAATGTAATCTTACCGTCGTAACTTTACGAGAATCCACGATTCGTATCCTTAACAACACATTAAAATAATACCGAAATATCTGTACGGTATCTCAACAATACTCAAAGTTCTCAAAACATTATCATAACTCGCGATACGGAAATTATACCAACTCTGGCCAATTCAATCCATAGGATAACATCGACAATTCCAATACGATAATCGATTGTCCATCAAAGACAAGTACCAAGGAAATACGGAACATACCTCAAGATACGAAATACCATGACAATCACGTCAGTCTAATCCGAGATCAGATCAACATAACATACGGACATGGTCCTAACACAAGACCTACAAATGCATACTCATATGACAACGTCAATATGATCACAACAATAATGACAATGTATACTTATGGCAAACCCATAATATACATATGCACAACAACAATACATGGCAATCCGATGATCCAGCGTTCACTGCCTAGATCCCCCGATGATCCCGTCAGACCAACCCGAGGTGGAAAACACGTCTCTGCTGATCCAGCCGCACGCTAGCATAGATCCCCGATGATCCCGTCGGACCAACCCGAGTGGACATACAACAACAATGCACAAATGCATATAACAATGATACACAATGCATGACAACAACGATACACGCATGTATCACAACATGATCGACATGAAATGACAAAAATGATTAGAGTACTTGCCTCGAGTCCTTCGAGAGCAATCTCGATGTCCAGACCTTCACGAACCATTATTCTAAATATTCGACGATCCGAAATGTCACGGATGGTAAATAATTCACGCCTTTGTCTATACCATGATGTATCCTCGATACCAAGTATGCCAACAAGAATGTAAATCATATACATTATGATTTAATTCCCAAAACTCAAATACAACCTATAATCTCAACTCTCCTGTGATTACGATTTATAAACATTGCTATACGAATTATAAACGAATGAAATCAAACCATTCATTAAATATTATAACCGAGCAAGTAATAACTTGCCTCGATACCAATGAAGCCGTTACCAATTCCTTGCCGTCTACATGTCCCTCGGCCCTGATCAAAGCAATCTATGAACATTCTTGAATACGACCGCAAAGCATGGTTCTAAATATCGATCAATAATCTCAACCTCTTTGAAGGAATGGATTGAATCCCAAGGTTGAATCCGTTTTCAATCACTTCCAAGCTTCAAATGTTGTTAGGAATGATCAACTCAAGTGTTAGGAACCTCAACTTCTCTCTAAGACCTCTCTCTATCGGTTCACATGAAGAAATGGACGGAAATGACGAATAATGGCCAACTGCACTTATATATATACTGTACATTATTATCGTACGCTAACATCTTTAATTAACGTACGTTACAAGCTTAGCGTGCGCTAACTGTCCTTTGTTAGCGTGCGCTATCGCGATCGCAGGCGATCGCTTTTGCTTCGTAAACTAGTTTGCGTACGTAATGCCCATGTATTAACGTACGTAAAACATCCTGTCTAGCGTACGCAAGTCCTTAACCTTAGCGTGCGCTATGCGCAGTTGACTCGTTTGTCTATATGCTCCGAAGACTGGTCCACACGCCGAAAGTGCTGATGAGGATAAGATTCCTTTTTGTCCGATATATCATTAGCGTGCGCTAACCTTTAGGGTTTAGCGTGCGCTAGTACTACATTACAAACATCCGCTGACTTATCAGAACGTGCGCCGAAAGTGGCCTGGTCCACACGTAGATTCCCTCTGATCTGTCTGCACTAGCGCGCGCTATTATTTTACCTTTAGCGTGCGCTATGAATGAGTATTAGCGTGCGCTAATAAGGCTATGTTTAGCCATTATCATCTACTCTTCTCCAATGTCTCGACATGCAGAATACGAACATACGACATACTGAATACATATACATATACCAACAACATTCCCATACGATAAGCCCGACACACAATGTCTTCCAATACAACTGTCAACCAAGTGCGGTAATAATTCTAATACAGGTGTCTTAGTCCTTCATTTATTTTATCCATACTGTACAGATTCCATGTTGTACAACATAACTTGGATAAAATAATATTAAACAACAGTAGTAGAAATTCCGTATATTACATACTACACCACTTAAAATAAGTTTCGTTCTCGAAACTTGCAAGCCGTCATAGAAAAACAAACAAACTATTCAACTGAAATATTCCGACACCATCACGACAACGATCAATACAGAACCCCAGAGATAGATATTCGGACGAATAAAATTCTCAAAACGTTGCACATATCACATACAATGGATCTCAAAGAAACGCACCCGAATGTTGAACATACCCGTCGGCATACGAACAACCAATCACAAACCGACGAACATACCCAATCATACCTGGAGTGGGAACGACCAATCAATATCCAAAACAACCATCCTGGAGTCATCATCCCCAAATCTACACTTAAAATAAAATCATTCAAAAATCACTATGGTAAAATCGCACTACTACCACACCAATAGAGTCACATAGCACATATGCTCCAGTTTCACAAAACTCAAAATTCCAAAATCATATTCTCAGACCGAACCTACATTACGTGGCATATTTCTCTTATCGGCTCAACCAACCGGTCATCTATGGATAACCAAACTACCATACTGAAGTTTGAATCCTATTTATCGTACCATACTGATGTCTTATCCAGTTTGTGAGTCATACTCATAACTTCACCATGATATGCACTATGCACTAAATGCGTATGTATATCAATCAAATTTTCAAAACCTGTTTGAAATCATATAGTCTCGTCAAAAGACAAATTTCCGAAAGTTCTTTCAAAATTTTTTCAAAACTCAAAACATAAATTTTCGTAAGTCCACGAAATCAATTTTCGAAAAAATTAAATCGGCTCGCTGGTGCCAAGTATTCGATAACAGTTTCTTTCGATTCTACACGATTTCGAAGTTTCAAATGAAAACTATGCAAATGCTGGACTACATCCATATTACTGTATACCAATTCGGTTCGCTATTCCATCGGAAAACCACACGATAAAGTTCTGAAATTTTCAATATATAAACTCCGACTAAAAACTCCTTTTCCACATATGACTCCCAACGTCAATCATTTTCCATCCTGGATCACCTCAATTATGTTATGACAATGCATTGAAACAAATCAACACAGCGAAAGACTTCCCTAGAAGTTTCTTTTGAACAAGTAATCCAGAACCCCGAAAGGCAGGAACGACATAGATAAACGATTGATAAAGTGTTTTACAAGTCTCGGGAGTTTTTAAAAAAACAGAAAAGTCTTTTGAAATATTAGGGTCTCAGCCCGTATCTCGTTCCGCATTACAAGAAGTTTAAAAAGTAGGAAACTCTTTTTTTTCGGACCCCAAGTCCTGAGTTATAAAACAATTTCAAAAATCTATTGGGTCTCGGCCCAAAAATCATTTACGGTAAAACATCCGTAAAACATTCTTTTTGAAAAGTATCATTTTCAAATGCTCAAAAACAGTTCATATATCTCAAAATGAACTAACATGACTACATGTTCTCCTGAACAATCCACAATATTTCTCCCAAATGCACAGCTCCGTTCCAAAACTTAATCGACATATTGATTCCCAAAATCATAACTTCTCAAAATCATCAATCCTGTCCCAACTCTGTCATCTTATACTGTAACGCATAATATCTTTCTGAACCTCAGAACATATCAACTTAGAACGACAATAAATCTCAATGCAATTCAAAAATCCAATACTTACAAATCGTGAAGCTGACGATTCCCCGTGATACTGGCACATGTCTCGACTCAAGAAAATACTCGACATAGATATTTTCAAAACACATATTTTGCAAACTCAGTTCAACTCGAGAAAACAACACAGCTCTATCTGAAGAAACATGTTAACACCATTTGAAAAAGTTACAACAATCCCAGTACCACACTGGTAAATCACATAGCGCACAAGCCCGAGTGAACAACAAAAACCCAGAGCTCAAACACTTGTCAACCGACAACTCAAATGACACGACAAAAGCACGACCCAACTCGACCCGACTGCCTAGGTTTTCACAACCTAAGCTCTGATACCATATTCTATAACACCCCCAGATCCGACCGGGAATATTACAGCGCCGTGGGCCCCGAGATGGAACCCACAAGGCTGAAGGAAATTTTCGCAAACATTTACAAATGCCCAAGAGGCTAACGATGGTATTATCTATTAAAAACATTCGAAGATTTATAAAACTCGTTTATCAAACTCGTAAAAACTCATTTGAAACCACAAGGCTCAAAATGCCAAAACTCAACAGTTTAAAAACATACGTTAAGCTATCGCTTACACGTACCGACAGAATAGATTTAGAAAATAATTTCCAAAGTAACCTAAGTTACCGGATACCAAAAAGGCCATTTAAAAATACTCACGCAGCGGATAAAGACAAACAATTAAAATACTCTAGCAGCGGAATACAACAACTGATCAGAGACTCAAAACACAAATACATGCCCTTGCCAGTATCCTTCGGGAAGTTCATCTCTCCACGACCGCTACAATCTTGATAATCCAAGAACCTAAAAAGAAAGCCCACGACGGGGTCAGCCATAATATCCAACAATGATAACCATCACATCTCGTCAATAATTACATATCAATGGAAATACTAAATAAGAATACGACCAATGTAATCTTACCGTCGTAACTTTACGAGAATCCACGATTCGTATCCTTAACAACACATTAAAATAATACCGAAATATCTGTACGGTATCTCAACAATACTCAAAGTTCTCAAAACATTATCATAACTCGCGATACGGAAATTATACCAACTCTGGCCAATTCAATCCATAGGATAACATCGACAATTCCAATACGATAATCGATTGTCCATCAAAGACAAGTACCAAGGAAATACGGAACATACCTCAAGATATGAAATACCATGACAATCACGTCAGTCTAATCCGAGATCAGATCAACATAACATATGGACATGGTCCTAACACAAGACCTACAAATGCATACTCATATGACAACGTCAATATGATCACAACAATAACGACAATGTATACTTATGGCAAACCCATAATATACATATGCACAACAACAATACATGGAAATCCGATGATCCAGCGTTCACTGCCTAGATCCCCCGATGATCCCGTCAGACCAACCCGAGGTGGAAAACCTGTCCGTTGATCCAGCGCACGCTAGCATAGATCCCCCGATGATCCCGTCGGACCAACCCGAGGTGGACATACAACAACAATGCACAAATGCATATAACAATGATACACAATGCATGACAACAACGATACACGCATGTATCACAACATGATCGACATGAAATGACAAAAATGATTAGAGTACTTGCCTCGAGTCCTTCGAGAGCAATCTCGATGTCCAGACCTTCACGAACCATTATTCTAAATATTCGACGATCCGAAATGTCACGGATGGTAAATAATTCACGCCTTTGTCTATACCATGATGTATCCTCGATACCAAGTATGCCAACAAGAATGTAAATCATATACATTATGATTTAATTCCCAAAACTCAAATACAACCTATAATCTCAACTCTCCTGTGATTACGATTTATAAACATTGCTATACGAATTATAAACGAATGAAACTGAAACCATTCATTAAATATTATAAACTGAGCAAGTAATAACTTGCCTCGATACCAATGAATCCGTTACCAATTCCTTGCCGTCGTCTACATGTCCCTCGGCCCTGATCAAAGCAATCTATGAACATTCTTGAATACGACCGCAAAGCATGGTTCTAAATATCGATCAATAATCTCAACCTCTTTGAAGGAATGGATTGAATCCCAAGGTTGAATCCGTTTTCAATCACTTCCAAGCTTCAAATGTTGTTAGGAATGATCAACTCAAGTGTTAGGAACCTCAACTTCTCTCTAAGACCTCTCTCTATCGGTTCACATGAAGAAATGGACGGAAATGACGAATAATGGCCAACTGCACTTATATATATACTGTACATTATTAACGTACGCTAACATCTTTAATTAACGTACGTTACAAGCTTAGCGTGCGCTAACTGTCCTTTGTTAGCGTGCGCTATCGCGATCGCAGGCGATCGCTTTTGCTTCGTAAACTAGTTTGCGACGTAATGACCATGTATTAACGCACGTAAAACATCCTGTCTAGCGACGCAAGTCCTTAACCTTAGCGTGCGCTATGCGCAGCTTGACTCGCTTTGTCTATATGCTCAAGATCCGGTCCACACGCCGAAAGTGCTGATGAGGATAAGATTCTTTTTGTCCGATATATCATTAGCGTGCGCTAACCTTTAGGTTTAGCGTGCGCTAGTACTACATTACAAACATCCCGACTTATCGAACGTGCGCCGAAAGTGGCCTGGTCCACACGTAGATTCCTCTCGATGCATGCACTAGCGCGCGCTATTATTTTACCTTTAGCGTGCGCTATGAATGAGTATTAGCGTGCGCTAATAAGGCTATGTTTAGCCATTATTATCTACTCTTCTCCAATGTCTCGACATGCAGAATACGAACATACGACATACTGAATACATATACATATACCAACAACATTCCCATACGATAAGCCCGACACACAATGTCTTCCAATACAACTGTCAACCAAGTGCGGTAATAATACTAATACAGGTGTCTTAGTCCTTCATTTATTTTATCCATACTGTACAGATTCCACGTTGTACAACATAACTTGGATAAAATAATATTAAACAACAGTAGTAGAAATTCCGTATATTACAACATACTCCCTCCCAAGTAGTAATCCAAAAAGAAAAAAAAATTGAGCCACTATCAAGAGGGGTACGAGGATTACCTTGTATGGACGAACCACGGAGAAAGAATAATTGAACTCCATTCCAAGAATCATTAAATCATCATAGTCATCATATGGCCTCAAGAACATCAAGATCTCTATGATTCCTTAATCATAATCAACATATTCAAAGCATATCATTATCTTCCTTCAACATAAACCTCATAGAATATGGATAACACAAGAAATCACTTCAAGAATCAACAATAGTTCCATAACCAAGCTCTAATTCCATGATTCCAAGCTCACAATCATGTTAAAAGCGTTTAGAACACTCTTAAAAGTAAAGAGGGACGAGTTTTGGAGAGAAATATCTCAAAGGATCGTGAGAGAAATGAAAGGCAACAGTTCAATATATAAATTGTACTCTCATTACGTACGTAAGTGTCCTTTCTTAACGTACGTAACAACTTTAACGTACGTAATCCAATATCCATGACGTACGTAACCAACTTACTGTCTCATTCCGTGCAGTCCATTACGTACGTAACCCATACCATAAAACGTACGTAATATACCAGTTGACTTGCTACGGTACAATGTTTGTGTTACGTACGTAACACGTCCTGTATAACGTACGTAAATCGTACGTTGACCCACCTGTCAACATCCTCCGCCGAAAGTGCCGAAACAGGGTCCCACCTGCCGACCAGGACTCGGTTCTGTCCGATGCCTTCATTACGTACGTAATACCTTAGCCTTAACGTACGTAACCATGCCAATCTTACGTACGTAATCTCACCTTGTTAACGTACGTAATAATTCCACACTTAGCCAATTTCAACAATTCCTGTCCAAAGTCATGACATACCAAATACGAGCATACGGCAAAATCAATACATATACTCAATTCAATAACATTTTAAAACGTTCACAACGTCCTCGAGCATAATTAACCATCCACGATATCCAATATATGAATGAAAAAAATATATTCGAAAAATCGGGGTATTACACTCTACCCCCCCTTAAAAATAAGTTTCGTCCTCGAAACTTACAATCACTCGTACAAACAACATTTCAACGGAAAATCCAAAATCATCAAGATAACCAAGAATTATCGAATAATCCGAACGACATACTTACAGGTCAGTGGAGTCGAAGATCTCCCGTGATACTAGCATGCGACTCCTAAACCAAGTCTCAACATAATACCGTTACACACCAATATCGCAATTAGCAATTTAACAAAATCTCAAGGAAGGGTTCACGTCCGTGACCACGGCCACGATTCTTCCTACTTTCAGCCAACATTCTGAAGGGCACATACATGCGTAAATATAATCCGAATCGCACATTCTCGAAGTGACCAATTTCCAAGAATACCAAGCTATAAACGAAACGGTCAAGAAAATACAAGAAGAGTGAGAGGACTTACAAGTACCGGTCGCACTGTGATGATGGCAGAGTAGTGATACTGTGGGCAAATGCCGACTCAATCGACCCAAAAGACCGACAGCCTAGGTATCCATAAACCTAAGCTCTGATACCATATTCTGTAACACCCCCAAGTTATTCAGGGTATATTACAGCGCCGTGAGCCCCGCCGTGGGACACACAAGGCTAAACATACGCGGAACTATACACTTGACCGATAAGGTCTACATACAATAGAAAGAAAGACGATACAAATGGTATTCAAAAACCATAACCAATGAAACCATATACATCACTGCACAAATCAATACCTCGGCAACACAGGCCGGAACATCAAGGAAACTGAAATACAATACTCGAGTATTAAAAATCCATTCCAGTACAACAACACTGAATGGAGGAATCCAAGAAAATAACCGAGACAAGACACAGATCACACTTGCCCATCATCTTCATGCCGACCTTGCACTGCCGTCTGTCCGCTCTCCCGGAACTCAAATACATGAAACGTATTTCCCCCATAAAGGGGTTAGCCGTCGAATAGCTAGTGCAAGTATAACAATATGAAACATAATACTCCTCGACAATAAAGTAAATGTAATCCGTCAATTCATCAATTTCCGTCAATTCATCAATTTAAGACTAGTATTCCTAATAACCAAATCTCATAAGACGTATGTGAATGCCGTAGAAACGGTTCGCTCACCTCATACGCCGTTACGTATGTGAATGCCGTCAAAACGGTTCGCTCACCTCATACGCCGATACATGTAGGAATGCCACAAACGGTTCGTTCATTACATGCCAATCAATATATCTATGAATGCCGTAAAACGGTTCGCTCATGATATGCCATCAATATTTCTTACTTTCAAAGTCGAACGTACTATCATAAATGTATACTTGCCTTAATAAACGTTATCAAGATCCCAAGAACACGGTTCGACCGGGAAGCTTGAACCACGAAGAAGACAACGAGCGGAAGGGTTTCGACTTGAGTTCTTCACAAGGATTTCGTCCTAAGTCATATCAATGATAAATCAACAATCGTACGATGAATAATAATCGTACAACGCACAAAACCCCCTCTTAGACCTTTTGTCGGACACCTTCAAGGCGTCGACTAATAACTCAACCAAAACGATTTAACCAATACAATCCAACCGTGGAATAACGATGGAAATGATAGAATACACCTAAATCATCATCAATCCATCACTAATCTAATTTACTACGGATTAAAAGGATGAAGTCAAACAAAATCCCCAATTTCCAACATAAAATTCGAAGTGTTCTTGAATAATCTTTCAATAATCCGATGAATACTCCAACAAGTCCATAATCATGCGTATATCACTTCATACCCCATGATTTTAGCATCCAAAACATTATTACCCAATACAAAATCGAAATCCAAGATGTTAAAGAAATTACCTCTTGAAGATCCAAGCACTATGATTCGAAGAGCACACGATAGAACGATGATCCGGGCTTCACAATCGAAAAGAGATGAAGAGAAACCATATACTCAAGTGATAGGTGAAGAAACCTTCCTCTCTCAAGCCTTTCCTCTCGTGTGATGGTGAAGAAATGAGGAATATCGGTTGAAACGCGCAGAAAAACGCAGATATAGGGGTAATCTGTCATGTGTGCCGCGGCTCAGTATATGTGTGCCGCAGCACAGGCTCAAAATTCGCTCCTGTGGCTCGGCGGTGCCGCGGCTCAGCCTGTGTGCCGCGGCACCGGTACAAAGCGGTTTTGGCCAACTGAAAATGAGAGTGACCCAAATTATTTCGACCATAACTCTCTCGTCTGGACTCCGATTGACTCACCGTTTGAACCATTGGAAAGCTAACTCGATGCTTTATAATATAGCCAAGATTCAGAATTTTTGGAGTTTCCAAGAATTTATGGTGATTTAACAAAGTCGAACTTTTACGTGGAAACGTCGCTAAAGAGCACGGAATTCAACAGAACGATACCGAAACGAACTCGGATGACAAAAAGTGTAGAATTAATCATTCTCAGGACGACGAAACGGTCCCAAGCAAGTCGCCAAAATAGACTTCCGCCAAAAATAGAAAATTTCCGGGGAACAAAATTACGGGTATTACAGGAGTTGTCGGGTTTCGAAGTCGAAACTGTACGAGGAGATAGAGAGAGAGAAGGAGAAGGGGAAAAATGTAGTCGAGGAGGAGAAGAAAAAGAAGAAGACTCATGGCCAAGCAAAGGGTCTGGCGCTCGACTCGTACGTAAGTAAGCATGGCCATTATGAGATTCCTCTAGACAGACACGGCCGGCCGGTGATGTCTTCTGACGCTGCGGCGTCATATAGCCGTAATGTTAGCTTTGTCATTCGGGACAGAGTCCCCATTTTGTGGCTCGATTGGGGGGACGTGCCACAATGCGTGAAGGATGCTTTGAACAATGCTATGTCGGTAAGTTAATAAATATTTAATAAGTGTTTTCAATCAACACATAGTTCTTCAAAATGCAATATGTGATGTTTTTAAATTATTGCGTATTTATGCTGTTCATAGGTGTGGTTTGTCATTCCCGACTCTCTACTACGTACTTGGTGTGACGAGGTGCAGTCTACCAAGTAAGTCATTTTAATTTATTTTGTATCTACATTGTTTGCGTATTTTTTTTCTTACGAATAATATATGTTGTGCAACGTGTGTTGTAGGTACAAATCTTGGAAAAATGAGATGCACATGTTCGGATGACTGGGTGATACCCGAGAGGCTACCCCGGAAGAATTCAAGTTCCGGGAGTACGAGTGGAAGTGGTTACGCGCCCATTTTCGCGACCCAGAGTTCATGGTATGACTAAAATACTCTCATTTCATTCTTTCTCTTTCAGTTTTTTTTTTAATTCTAAATATAAACTCAATTTTTTTAAATTAAAGTTTCAGAATTTAAAAAATACTTGAAGTTCCAATTTTTTTTAAATTAGAAAAAATCGGAACTTCGGGTATTTTTTTTAAATTCTGGAATATTATTAATATTAAAAAATCGGAATTTTTAATTCACAAGTGGAAATAAATTGTTATAATAAAAATAAAAACTAGAATATTATTTTCCATAAAAAAAATAAAAATCTGAATATTGTATTTTATTTATTAAAAAAACTGCTAGTATTTAATAAAAAATAATAATATTTCAGTTTTTATTTTTTTTGAATTCTAAATATAAATTCGATTCTAAATAATATTTTTTTGAAAGCGACTAGCTTGACCAACACGACCAATCGTGGCCGGTCCGACCGACCATCACACCGGGTTCCTGCCGTTAGCCAGAGTTGCGCACGAGGCCATTTCTTCTGATTCGTTGGACGCATTTGCCTACGTGACTCAGAAAGCATATCCGAACCGTCCCGAGGAGCATGTAAGTCTTTTTTTATTTTATTTTGGTAATAAAATACATGCCTTTGTATCATACTTTTATTGATATTGAAATATTTATTTTCATATTAACTTAGGAGGAGTCTCAGAGGATGCTTGCTGAGATTGCTCGGGAGCAGTATCCGGACTTAGCGGAGACCGACCTCGATTCTGCCATTGGACAGATCGATCAGGCCGATCCTTATCTTCGCGCTAGGGTGTGGGGTACCGTCTACCCTCCTAGAGGTAGTTGGTACCGCACTAAGATGATGGGAGCCGAGGGTCACCATGTATTGAAAGATACCCCCGGCTTCCAGCGCCCTCGCGGACGGGATGCACAGAATGCCTATCTCGAGGAGCAGTTGAGGGCGGAGAGGGAGCTCCGAGCTGAGAATGAAAGGAGGACTCAGACGCGGTTACATGAGAGCGAGCAGAGGACTGAGTCGCGGTTAGAGAGTTTCCAGATACCGCAGCAGGCCATGATGGACTATATGATGACGCTGACTCAGACCATTACTCAGGCTGGACTGCAGGCACCTGCTCCACCGCCTTCTCTCTTCGGACAGACCCCATCTTCACAGTCTCGTGACGAGGATCTAGGGGATGGTGGTAATCCTTCTACTACTACATTTCGACATTTAGACGATTTTGGCAGTGGATTTTAGTTGTGTTGTTGTAGTACTCTTGTATATTTATATATGTGTTACAATTGTGTAAGCGATTTTGTTGACGCTACTAGTATGTTGATGAAATTAATGTTCTTGAATGTGTTGTGCGTTGTGTTGCATATAATGTTGGGCATATTATTGATGGTATTAGTTGAATGTGTTGCGCCTTGATTGTTGTTGATAATAGGAGCTGGTGTATAAAAATTGCAGGTGCAAAAAATACAGGTTTTGGGTTCCCAAAATTTGAATTAATTTTTTTTTAAAAAAAGGTTTTAGCCGACGACATCTAAAAAGGTCGTCGGCTAAAGTGTATTTTTTTTAAACAGGTTTTAGCCGACGACAAACCCCAAGGTCGTCGGCTAAAGTTTTTTTTATTTTTTTAATAATCAGGTTTTAGCCGACCGACTTGTAAAGGTCGGTCGGCTAAAGTGTTTTTTTTTTTTCGAACAGGTTTAATCCGACAACCTTCTTGTAGTGGTCGGCTGAAGTTTTTTATTTATTTTTTAATAATCAGGTTTTCGCCGACCGACTTTTAAAGGTCGTCGGCTAAAGTTTTTTTTTTCAACAGGTTTTAGCCGATGACCTCGCTGTTGTGGTCGGCTAAAGTTTTTTTTTTAATAATCAGGTTCTAGCCGACCGACTTTTAAAGGTCGTCAGCTAAAGTTTTTTTTTTCTACAGGTTTTAGAAGACGACCTTGTTTAGTGGTCGGCTAAACTTTCAACTTTAGCCGACGACTACCAAAAAAGTCGTCGGCTCAACCTTGGCCGACGAATATCGGCCGACGGTTTTTTAGCCGACGGCTGGCGTGATTAGCCGATGATTTTGGGGTTTAGCCGACCACTTTAAGTCGTCGGCTAAAGTGTGAAACTTGGTAGTGTGGAATCAATCCCCAAATACTTGTTAATCACATCCGGTGAAAAATTTATTACTTTCCCATTCACATTCGTTTGAAGATATGTAGGCGACCCTACCTGCCCAATGGATTTGTTGAAAGTATTGTAAAAGTTTAGGGTCAAGGTAGGGTTACCATTTGGGAGTTCGGACACGAATTTTTCCCACCCGTTGTCTATGAACTTTTGGATGAACGGGCTAGTGATAGTGTCTCTATCCAAATCGCCAATGAAATCATCAAGTTTGAACAATCTCTCCTTAATGCACTTTGTGTTTTGAATTCTTTGCGGTGGTGCCGGTTCTTGAGACGACGAACCGACCTTTTCTTTTCCTTTTGACGATTTCTTCGGTGCCATCCCTGAAATTAAACAAAATCAACTTCCTTTTCATCACACGACTATAATCATCAAGCAAAACCAACAAAAACATCAAAAAAATTCAAAGATTTTCGTTGTGGCATTTCGTCGGACACCTTGAGTTCATAGTTTTTTAACAAGTTATTCATTCAAACTCAAATCCACAAAGTCACCACAAATCAATGAATCAAATAACCACACAAATATCAACAATACTAACAACTAAACATGATTCAAACAACGAATCTTACGAAAATAGGAATCGAAAAACAAATATAAAGCGAGAAACTAAAACTATAAAAATCAAAAATATATAAATTGAAACAAGGATTGAAAGAAAACCTAATGATTTATGTGTTAATGTTGATAGGAGAATGAATTGTATTGAAGAATTTGTGTTTTTGAAAGTAGGGATTTAGAAGGGAAAAAATTCGGAACTGCTCCTCTGTCTCCCGCCGGGTTTATGAATCTGTTTCTTAAAACCGTGTCTTTTTTTTATAAAGCTGTAGAGTTACGGCCGTAACATTCCCAAGTTACGGCCATATGGAGCATTCGTTTTTTTTGGAAAAATTTGAGTTACGGACGTAACATACAAGAGTTACGGCCGTATGTAGCATTCGTTTTTTAGACAGTTTTTTAAGATACGGCCGTAATGTACAAGAGTTACGGCCATAAGGTGATTTCGGAAAAATCATATTGGAACAACATATGGCCGTAAGACTTATAACTTACGGCCGTATTTTTTTTTTTTTTTTTTGGTTTTTTAAAAAAATTATATTTATTATGTGTGTGAGAATAATGAAAGAAAGACTCCTTCGATTTTATGAACGATATGATCCTTGCTCTTGTTGTTGAATCTTTCTGTGTTACCCCCAAACTTATTTTGCAAAATAATAGAGATTGGGTTGCCTCCCAATAAGCGCTTTGTTTAACGTCCTTAGCTTGACTTCTCGTCTGATCAATTATGTATTTCCAGCATTATGATTGACTTTGCTGTCGAGAATTCTCCTCCCAGATATAGCTTTAACCGTTGGCCGTTTACTTTGAAACTCCCATCGGTTGTATTATAAATCTCCACAGCTCCATGAGAAAACACCTCTTTGATTGTGTATGGGCCCGTCCATCGTGATCGCAGCTTACCCGGAAACAGACGCAGTCGTAGATTAAAAAGGAGAACTTGGTCTCCTGGTTTAAAATCTCTTCTTAGAATTCTGTTGTCATGCCATCTTTTTGTTTTTTCTTTGTAGATCTTGGCATTTTCATATGAGTCGAGTCGGATTTCATCCAACTCATTTAACTGGAGCAACCTTTTCTGTCCAGTCAACTGTTCGTCAAAGTTTAATTTTTTTATAGCCTAAAAGGCTCGATGTTCAAGTTCTACTGGCAGGTGACAGGCTTTTCCAAAAATCAAACGAAATGGAGACATGCCTATCGGTGTCTTATAAGCTGTTCTGTAAGCCCAGAGCGCATCATCCAGCTTTTTCGACCAATCTTTCCAAAATGAGTCGACTGTCATCTCAAGTATACGTTTCAGTTCACGATTGGAGACCTCGACTTGTCCACTGGTTTTTGGGTGATAAGAGGTAGCGACACGGTGTTTTACTCCGAATTTGATCAGTAGAGCCTTAACCTGGTGATTGCAGAAATGAGATCCGCCATCACTGATAATAACTCTCGAAGTTCCGAAGCGAGTGAATATAGTTTTCTTTAGAAAATTTACCATGACTCTAGCTTCGTTTGTTGGTAATGCAACAGCCTTCACCCATTTAGATACGTAGTCCACAGCTACAAGGATGTATTCATTAGAGAACGATGATGGAAAGGGTCCCATGAAATCAATTCCCCAAACGTCGAAGATTTCAACTTCAAGGATGAAATTCATTGGCATTTCATTTCTTTTTGACATGTTTCCATGTCTTTGGCACCGGTCACACTTAGAGACAAGTGTATGTGCATCTTTGAACGGAGTGGGCCAATAGAATCCTGCTTCAAGAATTTTTGCTGCTGTTTTTAAAGCCCCAAAATGTCCTCCATAGTGAGAGGAATGACATCTTTCTAATACCTTCTCCATTTCTTCTTCCGGTATGCATCTCCGGATGATTTGATCAGGTCCTCGTCTGAACAATAAAGGATCTTCCCAGTAATAGTATTTCAACTCGGAGAAGAATTATTTCTTTTGATGATGGGAAAAATTTGGATGAATTATTCCACTTACGAGGAAATTAACGATGTCTGCATACCATGGTGCATTTTGTTTTTCCTGCATATTAGAGATTTCGAACAGTTGTTCATCCGGAAATACTTCATTTATTTCCTTCTCTTGAGCATTGTTTTGGTCTAGTCGAGAAAGATGATCCGCCACTTGGTTCTCTGTTTCCTTTCTGTCTCGGATTCTATGTTGAATTCTTGCATAAGTAGGACCCATCGGATTAGCCTTGACTTAGCATATTGCTTTGTCATTAAATATTTCAAAGCTGATTGATCAGTGTAGACAATGACTTTCGATTCCAATAAGTAGGATCAAAATTTATCAAAGGCATAAACCACTGCAAGCATCTCCTTTTCAGTTGTTGTGTAGTTCAGCTGTGCATCATTCATAGTTCGGCTAGCATAATGGATCACATGCATCATTTTGTCCTTCTTCTGGCCCAGCACGGCCCCCACAGCATAATCACTTGCATCGCATATCATAATGAATGGGATAGTCCAATCTGGAGAAATGATGATTGGAGCTGATGTAAGCTTATCCTTCAAAGTTGCAAAGGCCACGTGGCATTCATTTGTGAAAAGGAATGGTGTATCTTTCTCAAGCAAAGAACAGAGAGGTTTTGCTATTTTTGAAAAATCTTTTATGAACCTCCGATAAAATCCTGCATGCCCGAGAAAACTCCTTACTCCTTTCACCGAAATTGGTGGAGGAAGTTTTGCAATCACTTGGATCTTTGCCTTATCGACTTCTATTCCATGTTGTGAGATTCTATGTCCAAGTATGATTCCTTCCTGGACCATGAAGTGACATTTCTCCCAATTGAGAACTAGATTTGTGTCTTCACATCTTTCCAAGACCATGCCCAAGTGATTTAGGCATTTATCAAATGTATCTCTGAAAACCGAGAAATCGTCCATGAAAACTTCAATGCATTTTTCAACCATGTCTGAGAATATTGACATCATGCATCTCTGAAATGTGGCTGGAGCATTACACAATCCGAATGGGGTTCTTCTATAGGCAAATGTTCCATAAGGGCATGTGAATGTTGTTTTCTCTTGGTCTTCTGGGGCTATTACGATTTGGTTGTACCCTGAATAGCCGTCGAGAAAATAGTAGTAAGAATGTCCCGCCAATCTATCGATCATTTGATCAATAAATGGGAGTGGAAAATGATCTTTTCTGGTCGTCTTGTTGAGCTTCCTGTAATCAATGCACATTCTCCATCCTGTGATGGGTCGTGTTGGTATAAGTTCATTGTGCTCGTTCTCTATGATTGTGATTCCACTCTTTTTGGACACCATATGTACAGGGCTCACCCATGGACTATCTGAGATTGGATAAATGATTCCTGCGTTAAGTAATTTAAGAATCTCTGCTTTCACAATTTCCTTCTTGTTTGGATTCAAACGTCGTTGATGCTCAATTGAAGGTTTGCAGTCATCTTCCATCAAAATTTTGTGTGTGCATATAGAGGGTCTTATTCCTATAATGTCCGCAATAGTCCATCCAATTGCTCTTTTGTGATTCCTCAATACCCTTAGTAATTTCCCTTCTTCAAGTTCGGTCAATATGTTAGATATGATGACCGGAAGTGTAGAGGAAATGCCCAAGTAAGCGTATCTCAAATGTGTGGGTAGAGGTTTGAGATCAAGTATTGGAGCTTCTTGTAAAGAAGGGAGGGGTTTAGCGGAGCTTGTACCCAACTCTTCAAAATGTGAATGCCTTCTTAAGGGTGGTAGTGCTTCTAGATAGTTAACTGTTTCGGCCAAGTGATATTCTTCTTCCATGCTGGTTAGAGAATTTGCTATACATGTCTCAATAGGATCTTTAGATAGAATTTTCTCCAAAGACTTGTTTACATGGCTTCAATTGCGTCTATTCTTAGACAATACTCATCTGTGGAGGGATGATTCAAAGTTTTTAGGACATCGAAGATGACATGTTCGTCTTCCACTCTGAGAATTAGCTTTCCTTCATAGACGTCAATAAAAGCAGGTCCGGTTGCGAGAAATGGTCATCCCAAAATAATGGGAATATCCTGATCTTCTTCCATGTCAAGGATGATAAAATCTGTTGGAAATATGAATTTATCAACCTTGACGAGCACATCTTCTATTATCCCACGTGGATATTTGATTGACCGATCAGCTAATTGTAGTGAAACTATTGTTGCTTTTGCTTCTCACAAGTTCAGTTTGTTGAAAATTGACAGGGGCATCAAGTTGATACTTGCCCCTAAATCACAAAGAGCTTTGCCAAAATTCACTTCACCAATTGTACACGGGATTGTGAAAGTTCCCGGATCTTTTAGCTTGGGTGGCAACTTCTTTTGTAGTATTGCGCTACATTCCTCTGTTAGCATGACAGTTTCATATTCTTCAAGCCTTCGTTTGTTGGAAAGAATATCTTTCATAAATTTGGCATAGCTTGGCATTTGTGCTAGAGCATCGGCAAAAGGTATGTTGATGTGTAGCTTTTTAAAAATTTCCAAGAATTTTCCAAATTGAGCATCGAACTTGTGATTCTTCAACCGTTGAGGGAATGGGATAGGTGGAACATAATATTTTGTAGCAACTGGACCATTTTGAGATGAAGGTCCTGATTCAGATTCTTTTTATGATTCTTGATTTTGTTTATTTTTTTGTTTTCCCAGATGATTTTCCATAGAAATTTCGGGCAACTGCACTCCACTTCTTGTTGTGATAGCTTGGACATTTTCCCTTGGATTTACCTCGGTATTACTAGGTAACATGCCATGAGATCTTTCTGAAAGTATTTTGGCCATTTGTCCAACTTGTGTCTCCAGATTTTTAATTGAAGCATCATTGCGTTGTTGATACTTCAGTTGTTGTTCAGCTAGCTTCGTGATTGCTTCTTCCCACCCGGGCTTCTTTTCTTGATGCGTTGGATTCAACACATTGTTGTTGTCTCCATAAGAAAAATTTGGATGTTTTTTGTACCCTGGATTGTATGTTGGCCCATAAGGATTATATGATTGCCTTTGGAAATTCTGAGCATACACCACTTGTTCTGGTGGTGGTGGTGATTGCTCCTGTTGCACTAAGGGACAGATAGTGCTGTTGTGAGTTGCTCCACAAATTTCATATGAAAAAGCTGAAACTTGTGGAGTTTGCACCGTCTTCACAGATTGAGGAGTTGAAAAAGACATGTCCTCAACTTTCTTTGATAAAGCTTCAATTTTTGCCAACATAAGTGAATAAGAATCCACTTCAAAAACACCATTTGGTTTCTTTTGGATATTTCTGTCTGGCCATCTTGCACTTTGTTCACTTATAACCTCAAAAAGATTATAAGCCTCTTTCATAGTTTTGTTGCCAAGTGAGCCATTTGATGATGAATCGACATTGGCTCGGCATGTAGGTAAAATTCCAGAATAGAAGTAATTGACTTGTGCTCCCAAATTGAAACCATGATTAGGACATTTTCGTAGCATATCTTTGTATCTCTCCCATGCTTCGTGAAATGACTCTGAATCTTGTTGACGAAATGTAGAGATTTCATATTTGAGTTTCGCCACTTTTATTGGTGGAAAGTATTTAGTGGTGAATTTTTGGACAAATTCGGGCCAATTTGTTATGCTTCGTGGTGGCAAAGTATCTAGTCACTCTATTGCTCTGTCCTTCAAAGTGTGCACGAAAAGTCTCATTTTGATCGCCTCATCATTTACATTTAGATATTTGAAATTTCCACACATCTCCACAAACGGTTAATATGGAGATATGGATTCTCGTCGGTTCTTCCATAGAATTAGTTGTTGTTGGAGAAGAGATTGATGACATCAGTGAAAATTGTCCACTCCAAATGGTGGATAGATCACACTTGATTGCACGCTCAAAGATGGGGGGTTCATGAATTCCCCAAATAACATGTTGTCTTCATCTATTTCCGGCACAATAGGATGTTGTTGATGTTGAATGTTTTGAGCATTGGGTATTCCCCCTACAAGAGGAATTCTTTAATTATCATTTTCTTGGAGGAGTGGTGGGTTTGGTTCATCCGCCATTGATGTTGAAGAAATAAGACTTGTTTTTTGTTCTTTTTCGCCTTCTAAAAAATGTGGCTTCAATCTCGGGATCTAGTGAAACTAAATCGCGATTGTACATCCTTCGCATAGACAAGAGAATCTACAACAAAGAAAATGTTGTATTTATAACAATAGTTAATAATGTAATATTTCAAATATAACACTTATACTTCCCCGACAACGGCGCCAAAAACTTGACATGGTCTTTAGTGTAACTATCGCACGTGCACGATATCATATCAAGTAGTAAGTGGAGTTTTTGAGTCCGGTTTATCGATCCCACGAGGAAGTTTGGTTATAATTTGAATTATACACTATTAGTCTATTTTTATAGATACTAGGATGAGTGAAACACACAATTACAGAGTTTGGTTTGATAATTGCAAAGAAAATGCAATAATAGTTCTAATATTCAAGGAAATGAAAGATTGTACTAATAATAGATTGATTAAAGATAAAATGAAATAGTTGGGATTACAAACTTAGTTCATCATTAGTTATAGAAGATGTATAGGAGATCATAAGATGAATTTACTTATTATGTTGTGTAGATTTGATTTTCCTTAAAAAGACGGTTTCTCTTTTGAACTATAAAACGCCTCTTATATATTGAATCAATCCACTAGATTTCTATGTTGATTGGCTTCAATACATAGCATTAGGTTTTATGAAAATAACTCAAAGAATCATCTAAGGTCTAGAGGTATATTTCTATCCCATAGAACAACTTAGAGTGAAGATCATTTGATCTAATCAAACATATTTTCTTTCGAAACATATGAAGACCATAAATATCTTCATTTATTGGCCAAATAAATAAAGATTGGTAAAACAATGAAAATCACACACAATAATAAGTAATTCATAATAGATCTTTATACAAACTTAAATAACATGACTAACCTTGTTTATAATCCCAACTTAAGTAACTTAGCCCATGAAGGGTTTAATAAACATAATACAAGCTTGAGTGGTCATTATTAGTTAAAAAAGAGAAAGAATTGATCCTAACTCCCTTAGTAGATAAAGGAGAAAGAAGCAATAAACTCCCTTAACACATATGTTATACCACTATTACACAAGTCACTCAAGAACACAAGTGTGTTCTTCACACAAAAAGAAAATATTACAATAAGTGGAAAAATATATGATGAATGATGAATAATGATGGATCTAAGGGGTCTATTTATACACCTAAAGTCATCTAATAGCTCCAAAACTTCAGCATTATTACATTAGATCGGATCAATGTCAGCCATCCCCTCAATAATAGACCAAAGTATAAAAAATTAGACAATGATCAAAAATCTGTCAAGAGTTACGGCCGTAACTTTGAGGAGTTACGGCCGTAACTATGAGGACTTACGACCGTAACATTGAGGAGTTACGGCCGTAACATGGCTACGGCTTTTTGCACATTAGTTGCTTTGTGAGTTACGCCCGTAACTTTTAGATGTTACGCCCGTAAGGAGTTTCAGACTTCATTTTTAGCCCAGAATTTCTGACTTTTGCGTTTTCACCCCATATCTTCTTCGGATGATAACTTTTGATATATAACTCTGATTTTGAATACGGAAAGACTGCCGAACTCGTCTCGGAAAGCCCTACAACATGGATACATAAAAATTCAACAAAGAGAATATTTTATAAATATGTTATTTCTTGAGTAAATCAGTAATTCAATCCGATTAAGACTAAATTTACATCTTCATCCGATAAAAAATAAAATTATTAAAAGCTAATTAATTCTAAGCAAAAACGAGTAGACTAGTTCAATTATGGGTGAAATTTATCGATACAAACCATGGATAAGTGTATAAAACTGACACTTATCACTCCACTCGCTAGGAACCGATAACCATGAACCTATCGATTCGAATAGTACAATCACAACCAATTCTACACGAGTACGAAAATGGAATACACTCGAAACTACCTATGATTCATGTAAATTTGTACAAAAACAACAACGATGGTGGGTCACAGTCGAACCCTCTCGATTTCACTAATACCACGAACTTTACCATGAAATTGTAGGGAAACAAGGGATACACAAGGATTTATCATATACTACATAAATTAATCGACGACATGAAGCAAATCGGACAAATACTCGAAAACCCCCAATTTACCCAAAGATGAGTTTACCTCGGATCAGGGACGAAGAACAAGTGTTGGTGTTATTAATATACACCAAGAACTCAAGACAGATGATAGCTTGAAGTTACAAGATTTCATATCGCATCGCTCAAAAATGGAGAAGGAGAAGAGATAGATGGAAATGACCGAACTTGGTCAACGCACGGGTACTTATACCCGCAGCAGCTAACGTACGTTAGCATGGCTTGGTTAACGTACGTTAATAGGTTAACATACGTAACACCATGCCCACATCGTACATAAGATCTCCGCACAGCTCACTGCCCAAAAACCCTGAATTATTTAACGTACTTAATCCACAAGATTAACGTATGTAAAATGCCACCCTAACGTACGTAACAACATGGTCGTAGCATACGTAAGGGCCGGCAGAGCCCTCTACCCGATTTTCTGAACACCATGACGTACGTAACACATGCAGTTAACGTACGCTAAATATATCCCACATAACATACGTTAATCACCGCCTGTAACGTACGTAATGTTCTTCCAGAACAGGACCGACAAGCTGCTCCAAGCAGGCAAGAATGAATCGAAAATCAAAACGCGACGATTTAACAAAACCTGAAGATACAAACACATAGAGTTCGAGATGATGAATCTAAGTGCTAAAAGAAAACACGTTCTCGACTACCCGAAGGTTCGGAAAACAACGACAAACGTAATTATCCCAAAACTTTGGGAAATTACAAAACGCCTCAAAACATCAGAAATTCATAATACACGACCGAAACACCAAATAAAAGCTCACAACATCCATATCGACATAATATGGATTTACGGAAACCCCAAAATGGTGGTTCCGAATAACGATCACGAGAATCCAACCAAATAGCAACGGAAACGACAGTAAATGCGGAATTGAGTAAAACAAGTCCGAAAAAAGCTCGGATGACAAAAAGTCCAGTATTGAATATTCTCGGAATATCAATACGATTACAAGCAAGTCACTAAAAATAAAAAATACACCAAAATGAAAATATCGAAAAAAGAGAAAAAATGTGGATATTACAAATGTAACATACGTACTTGCCTTGGTTAATATGACATGAAGAAATGGTAAACGGAGAGGGATTCGATCCAAAATCGCTCCAAACTTTCGTTCCTAACACACAATGATATTCGATCAACTACAACACTACTAGATTAAAATAGATTCTACCCTTAGGAACGATTTGTCAAACATTACGTAGGCATCATCGACTAGACTTGATGAATAACGGAATTATCGGAGTTTATTCCACAAAACCACAAGAAACGAAGGATTACATGTCTACAATCAATATCCAACAACTTACTAGGTTTTAAATCGGATAAGAAAGGCCAAATCACCACAAAACTTCCCAAAACCCCAAAACTAGGGTTATAGAAATCTTACCTCGATTCGGATGGTGGAAGATGATTAAATGGTGTTAAATCTGCACAAGAGACCCAAAGATGTTAATAGATGGTGATATCTGGTTGAAATCAACCCTTTTTTTCTGAATTCTCCGCGGATCGCCGAAGGAACGGGAAGAGGATGAGAAATGAAGAAGTTAACTACTGTTGTCCTATATATATCGACTAATTAGCGTACGCAATGGAACGTATAACGTATATTAAACAACTCATTCCAAAAGTCAGAACTTACTGTCCAGCTTAGTTAGCGCACGTCACACCATGGAGTAGCGTGCGTTAGGGATATCACCATAACGGATGCTAGATACTTTGTTAGCAGCCCAGACCCTCGAGAATCGTGATTCAAGGCCAAGTAACAATCTCAGGAAGTCGTAACGTACCCAAAAATAAAGAAACTCGCAGAAATAATGAAACATCAATATAGAACAATATTTGGAAAATCGAGCCTAAACGCGGAAAAGTTACACAATAAGTGAAATATCACAAAAACGTCTCTGAAACTCATCAGAATGGCCATGAATGCAGAACAAAATAGTTTTAGAATACCAAAACAATTACAAGAGAGTCGTCCGAAATGAAGGTACACTAAAAATAGAAATTAATAAAAATAAAAAGTGCGGATATTACATTCTCTCCCACTAAAAATAAGTTTCGTCCCGAAACTTGCAAAGTAAATAACTCGGGGTATCTCGCCTTCATACTACCCTCCATTTACCATGTTGCTTCCTCTGATCCGTGTCTCGATCATTGCATTTTAACCAAAGGAAGGGTTTTATGCCAAAGTTGCTTAATCATGTAATGCCTCCAAAATTCCATTGGGTTATTACAGTGCCGTGGACCCCACGCGAGGAGATCCACCAGGCGAGCACGACTAACATACATCAATCTGAACAAAAAGAAAAATCACAATCCCTACTATGATATCCGACATAATATTCCGACGTGGAATTTCAATGACAATGATGGACCTACATGGCCAATAATAAAAATACAATAACATCCACGAGCCTTGCTCGGATAACACAAAATGACAACAACTGACAAACTGGAGAACACTCCAAACTGACTGTCCAATATGAACACCGAAACGACTTAGAACTAGTATCGCTCGAATGCCTCGTCGCTATCGTCATGCCCCTGTGTCTCAACTCTCTCCTCGCAAACACCTGAAACATGAGAACATGTTCCGCCCCCACAGGGTCAGTCATCCAGATAATGAATATCAAATACATGTACAACATGATATGCATCCAAAGGCAAAACAAACGGTATAACAATGATAATATAAGATACTCACAAACCAAAGCAAGAACCGAGCATTCGTGAGACACTATGCCCACGGCATACGATCAATACCTGCTCAACAGGTTAGAATACAGGTGCCCAATGTCGAATCATCAGTATAGAACACAACAACGAATTACCCGAAGGTAAACCAAACCAAATCTGAAATAGATACAAACCCCAATGTTCGAAGGCTCCAATGGAAACACCGATACATCGCACATGGCCTAAAATCCCTCAGCCGAAGCTGCAAATCATCACAATGGCCTGAAAGCCCTCAACCGAAACTGTGAATCATCACAATGGCCTGAAAGCCACTCAGCCGAAGTTGTCAATCATCACAATGGCCTGAAAGCCACTCAGCCAAATCTGTCAATCAATAATGAGATGGCGGAAGCCAAACAGTCCGAAGCCGTATCACATGAGGAGCCGAAGCAACACAGCACGAAGCTGTATCACAATGAGGGGCCGAATCCACACATCACGAAGTTGTATCATAATGAAAGGCCAAAGCCACACAGCCGATACTGTATCACAATGAGGGGCCGAAGACACACAGCACGAAGCTGTATCACAGTGAGGGGCCGAAGCCACATAGCACGAAGTTGTATCACAATGAGGTCATCCAATGACCATGACCTGCTGAATTTCAGGTGCTGGGAAACCAACTGTGACAAGTTCAAGCCCCATACTTACCCATAATGAGATCACCAAGTGACCGTGACCTACTAAACTGTAGGTGTTGGGAAACCAACCGTGAAGGTTCAAGCTCTAAGCTTACCAAAAATGAGATCATCAACCTGACTGTGACCTACTGAAATGTAGGTGTTGGGAAACCAACCGCGAAGGTTCAAGCCCCAAGCTTACCCATCGAGCACTAGACGAGACTAGCCTCCAAAACATATTTAATCACAGACAGCAACGATCACAAAATTACCGAATTCACAAGAATGATAGTGTGCTGCCTTGAGTCGGCCAACATGTCAACAATAACTCACGGATGGGCACCGTCCTCGGTGACCCCAATTGAAATACCTCAATTTCCTTGGAATGGCCAATTGATAACAACAACTCAATGGATGGGAACTATCCTCGACAGTCCCAATTCAATACCTCGATTGTCTTAGAATGACCAACCGATAACACCGACTCAACGGATGGGAACTATCCCTGACAGTCCCAATTCAACACCTCGATTGTCTTAGAACGACCAATCGATAACAACGACTCAACGGATGCCTAAGTACTTTAATTGGTAACCGATGACGGAAATGATAATCAAATACGTCAGTGCCTTTAATCGGCCAATACAACATCGATAGCAAAACACCAACATCAATAGCAACACTCATAACGATGTCTTAATCGAACATGAATATCAACAATAACAATCGATACATAGATACCGCGAACCGGCTACCGACAACAAACAATAACAATGAGACGATCAGCAATAACGTTTGGCATAATTACCGAAGGTATTGTATCAAACAATTCCCTGATATCAACGAAAATCATGAAGAGACTACCTTTCGAAATGATACAACACATTCATACACAAACATGATAACATTAATCTCATTGACCAGTACAAGTATAAAACTTGCCTCAAATCAAATGTGATGGAATCCTCCTACGAACGACGAACGACGTCCTCCGACAATCACAAGCACTCGAACAACCTTGAATGAAATACAATTCATTCAATAACACAATAACACTCGTAAACACCAAAAAGCCTAACCTCGATTCAATCGCGAATCGATCAAACCACACAAACGAATATCATAGTCCTTGACTATGAATCCTAACATCCTCCAATCACCTCAGTGATCAATTAACATGATCATAATGTTCTTCACACTTGTGAAAAACAATCCAACAAGGACTATAAAGAACAACACCAAATTAATCATCCCATTATAGTGATATCATCATATATCATCACAATCACCCCAAAAACATCATCAATACCACCAACATGACGTCTACATAATAATCAACCACTAATTTATCATGAATTCAAATTAATCAAAAAGATTATCTTAACCATCTTAAGATTATGATAATTATCTACACAACTCATCCTAATCCTACACCAAAATGATTATAATCTCCCAAGAACACAATCAATAACAATAATCATCTCAAAGCTATGTTAATCATCTAACAATCTTAACATAACTCTTCTTAGACATGATTATATCATCCAAGTGTTCTTAAACATCAAGAATATAATCAACCTCAAGTCATCTACATCATATTCTTCATCACAAGTTCATAGAAACTATGAAGAATCATACTCTCCTCCAACAATCACTAATTACATAAGGTAATCAACAACAACATCATCATAATCTCGAATTAAACACAAGATTAGCCAACATACCTCTTGAAAGTGAACAACAACTTCAAATCTTCAAGAAACACTCCAATCTTCAAGATCCCAAACTCCAATCCAAGTTAGGAAGCTCTAAAACAAGTTGGAAGGGGATGGAAATCACTAAGGAATGCAGGGGAATGATTTCTAGGGAGAGAACGAAAATGGGTCTTGAAGAAATGAAAGACAAAACATGTCTTTATAATCTGCACAATTCATTGCAGCACTATCCTCCACCATTAACGTACGTTAGATCACCTTACGTACGTTATCACCACTACATAGCGTATGCTACGTCCTCCCAGAACTCATCGCCTCAAATCTCATCTTCATTACGTACGTTTCCAGAAAAAGGCATACGTAAACTCACCTGCATTACGTACGTTATAGCATAAGCATTACGTACGTAATGCCCGTTGACTTAGCTGTCTCGAAATGCCAAATATCCGGATCATGCATGGCCATACACACCGAAAATCAGATGCGATCTGATACCCATCGTTACGTACGTAACCTCGCGGTTTAACGTACGTAAGCCTCAACACATAGCGTACGTAATGTTTTACATATATCGTACGCTATGGCTAGTATACTTAGCCAAAAATCCAAACTCACCAAGCAACATACAAACGGCGAATACAATACCGACAACAAGTATAAATATTTCGATTCCGAAATATGCCAATACAATATACATTGTATCAGTCAAATACACTAGGTCTTGTACAATTCCAAAATGAATACGCACAACACTAGTAAAAAAAATTCCCGGATATTACAAATCCGACGCTCCAAAATCTGAATCGGTCTCTCCTCAAATGTGATGTAGGGTCCCAGTTCAATCTCTCCAAAGTCGATAACATGACTACGATCCGGCACATACTTTCTTAGTTGAGAAACGTGGAATACGTTATGCACATGACTCGGGGACAGCGGCAAACACAGCCGATATGCAATATCCCCAACTCGGTCTAAAATCTCGAAAGGTCTAATAGACCTCGGACTAAGTTTACCCTTCCGACCGAAGGGGTAAACTCCATGAGTCGGCAACACCTTCAATAAAAGGTGGTCTCCAACCTCAAATTCTAACGGACGGCGACACGTGTCGGCATAGGAATTCTACTGACTCTGGCCATTAACAGCATATCACGAATCAAGGCAATCTTCTCTCTCGTCTCCACTACTAATCTGGTTCAGTACCAATCAATTCGGATGCATCATCCCAGCACAACGTCGATCTGCACTTCCTTTCATATAAAGCCTCAAATGGTGCCATTCTAATCGAGGCGTGCCAACTATTGTTGTACGTAAACTTGATCAACGGCAGGTGCGACTCCCAATAATCTTTCCAGTCTAAGGAACATGCTCTCAACATGTCCTCGAGTATTTGAATCGTCCGTTCCGACTGTCCGTCTGTCTGGGGATGGTAGGAAGTACTAAGTCTCCATTCAGTCCCCAAAGCCCGATGAACAGCCTGCCAAAAATATGATACGAACCGGACATCTCGAAACAATACTCTTAGGAGTCCCATACAACCTCACGATCTAGGCAATAAACACCCGTGCTAGTCTCTCTGGCCCCCAAGTATCCTTAATGCGCGGAAAATAAGCAGATTTGGCTAGTCGATCGACAATGACCCAAATCACGTTCATCCCAGTCCGAGTCCTAGGCATACTGGTAATGAAATCCATAGAAATATCCTCCCACTTCCACTCCAGAATAGGAAGTGGTTGCAATAACCCCACGGGTCGCTGATGCTCGATCTTAACTTGCTGACAGGTCAAACACTTCGACACAAACTTGCTAATGTCCGTCTTCAAGTTGCTCCACCAGAAGTTACTCCTTACAACCTTGTACATTTTGCTTGTACCATGATGTAGGAATAAGGCGTAGTATGAGTTTCTATCAAAATTTTATGTCTCAACTCAATATCAAACGACACACAATCTGCCTCGAAATCTCAAAACTTCATCATCCTGAACCACAAACCCAGGAGCTTTCCCTTTCTTCACGTCCTCCCTCAACTGAACTAAAAATGGGTTATCATACTGTCTCGCCCTGATATCATCAATCAAAGACGAAGTGATTTCTAATGCACATAACTGACCCTGAACTTTCTGAACCCAAACTTCGATATTCTGACGAATTAAATCCCGTTGGATCCTGCTCTGAGGCGTAAGTACCTCTAACATCTGTAGAGCCATTGTCTTACGACTCAATGCATCCGCCACTACATTGGCCTTGCTCGGATGATAAAGAATCTCAAGATCGTAATCCTTAATTAGTTCCAGCCACATACGTTGCCTCAAGTTCAATTCCTTCTAGCTGAAGATATGCCTCAGACTCTTGTGGTCTGTGTAAATCTTACACGACGACCCATAAAGATAGTGCCACCATATTTTCAAAGCGAAAACGACGGCAGCTAACTATAAATCATGTGTAGGGTAATTTGCTTAATATGTTTCAACTGACGAGATGCATAAGCAATAACCCTATCTCTCTGTATCAAAACACATCCAAGTTTGAGGCCCGAAGCATCACTATAAACCACAAATCTTCATTCCCCTGAGGTAAAGCCAGAACTGGTGCGGTAGTCAACCGCCCCTTCAACTCCTTGAAACTATTCTGCCTATACGCGCTCCACTCGAATTTCTGAGTTTTCTGAAGCAACTGCGTAAGTGGTCGTGTAACACCCCCAATCCACTCAGGGATATTACACGCAGTAGACCCTTTCCTCTAGGATCTACTAGGCTAATAACTAAAATCAAACATCTCAACATCGCCTTTAAGGATAAAGTGACCCAGTAGACCGATTTGGTCTTTCAATTAATACATACAACTCAATCTCAATACATACCCACGCAGGGGTCAAAATACAACACGCTCCCGTACAACGGGGAAAAAGTATTGTAGTGGAAATAACTACAACTAAACCAATACAACATTGTACGGGTCCTCATGTGATTAGTATCGATCATATTTCATCATTATTCGTGCCAACCTTGTGTTATCCCCAAAACCTGAATGCAAAACAGACATCCACCCCCCGATTACTCGGAGGTTAGCAAAATTCCACTATTTTGCTAGTGGCAGTACAAAGTGCAAATAAGAGTCATACAAATTATATTCCAAGAATAATAATAACCAAGAATCCTCAAAGATTCAAACATAACGAAAAATACTTCCCGAGGCAAGAGTTTGAGTAAAACTTTCCAAATTCGAAAGATCACAATTCAAGGGAACAATTTATAAAGTGTTTTTAAATGAAAGCCCTTGGGAGTTTTAATGAAAAACCATTTAGGATTAACGAATCCTTCTATTTTCAAAGAAACTGAAAGGGGTCACAGCACAAGATTTACTTTCTCAAATAAACACCAGCAACAACTCACAGGGTTCATATCCCACGTCACGTGTCCTCTGCAGCAATAAAACCAACAAAACATAACCACCCAAGATACAAAATCTCGGTAACACATCCAAGGTACCCGACCAGGCAAAACATATCCAAAATCATATACATAACACCGTGATCACATGCCACGTCATCTCACGGTTGGATCATTCACTTGTTGTCTCCTGACCACATGATCGCAAGCCATGTATCACCGTGGGTATTCTTAGGCGCTCACGGTTGGAATAATCACTTGTTGCATCAAGACCACATGATCACAAGCCATGTCTCACCGTACTTTTTATTAGGCTCTCACGGTTGGATGAATCACTTGTTGCATCCTGACCACATGATCACAAGCCATGTGTCACCGTAGACCCCGCCCATATCCGCACATTCACACACATAGCATAGTATACCAAGGATATGCAAACAATTCACCCAGAGGCAACAAACACTTAGCACGACGCAAACGTCAAACCACAATGCACCGAAACGAGGTGATATATGTACGCATACATTATCAAGCGCAACATCAACACCAAACAAATCCATAGGATTCACTTAATCATTTACGAAACACACCAATCACAAAATACATACGAGTTTTGAAAGAGAGCTTTTAATGAGGCTAAACCAAATCCTTTGAAAGTTCATTTCAAGCAACCAAACAAACACACCAAGACGATCACCAATCATCATATCCACAAAACAAGAAATGTATGAACAAGGTACTTGCCTCAAGTAATGATAACCATGGAGAATTATCCGAGGTGAGGTGACACGAACCGACTACGAACTCGCCGACTCCTCCGAACGACAACCTGTGATAATAAACTACGAACGACAATAACAACAATGAAAATGAATTCCATAGCATGACCCAAAACCGATGAATTAAAGGATCAACGACGAAAGTTCAAAGGTTTCCCCAAATGGCCAAGAACACGAATCGAGCCGACAAAAACACGAAAATGAAATTTCATACCTTGGGTTAAGATCAACAAGACTAGATAACAACAATAGAACCAACAATTTCGGACTAGAATTATGAAATCAAGAAAAATCCCCAACTATTCCCGAAATAGGGTTCTAGGGTGATTACCTTGATTCAAAGGGAAAATAATGATTTGATGTTGTTAATCCACACCAAGACCTTGATGATAACGTTGTATGATGAAAGATTGATGAATTTCCGTGAAGAATCGCCCTAGAATCGCCTCAAGACTCTGCCCGTCGCCAAGAAGAAGAAAAGGCCGAAGTGTGACCAAAACAGAAAAGGCTTCTGCACTTGTACAAACCCTAGTTATGGCCATAACATACGACCATTACGCCCGTAACTCATTGAACTTACGGCCATAACAAGCGGACATTACGGCCATAACATTATGCAGGTTACGGTCGTAACCTGCCTTCTGGCAGCCGAAAAAATCCATTCTGCTCTTTGGTTAGTCCCGAACGACCTCGATATGCGACGACTCAGAAAACATGACATAACGCCAATTAGGTATTCTCAACAACGAACGAAAGCGCTAAAAAAACGCATGATTCCAACAACTCGGAGGTAGATAAAAACGAGTATAAAAACAAGTACCCAAAACTTTGGGAAATTACAAAACGGCCCAAACGTCCGAAAAATCACGATATGGCAATGGATAACCTAACCGAAGCTCACAACACGTATAACAATGTTAAATGAACTTACGGGAAACACGAAACGACAATTTTGAACGAGATTCGCAAGAATCGAACTTAAGTGCGGAAAAGTCATTACGAAGCACAGAACTCAACAAGGCGACACCGAAACGAACTCGGATGTCAAAAAGTACAGAATTAATCATTCTCATAATGACGAAATGGTCACAAGCGAGCTATTAAAACGAACTCCTGCCAAAAAAGAAATTTACCAAAAATGGAAATCGCGGATATTACATACTACCCTCCTTAATAGAAGTTTCGTCCCGAAACTTAAAATAAATAGGAACGAGCAACAGACCACCAGGAACATCTCAATGAGATACATAAGAACCGAATAACTCACACCCATCGGCCAAACGCTACAAGCAATGCAAGAAACATATGGCGTTAAATCATTCTGAACGACAACCATCACAATGTCACAAACAGAGACATAATAAAACCAATAAGTGTCAAGTATCACCAAACACATAGTACAATCAAGTCAGTTATCTTAATAATCACAAAATAAAAGGTTCCCATTACAAGAAAACACGCACAATCAAAAAATAGAAATTAAACACACAACGATCTGCAAAGGTAACCACGAAGAACTCCGACCACGCCGAAATTCTCGAAAACCACACTAAGCATCTCCGTGTCCTTTCTGAGCAGAGACATAAACTCGATCCCCAAACCTCTCAGATACCGTCTCGCAATGCACGGATCGGTGACCCACTTGGCCACACTCGAAATAGCAGACTAACGGTGAACGACAATTCTTTGCAGTATGGCCCACTCGACTACAGTTATAACACGTCTTCGAGCTGCTCACATTACTCAGTGCAGGGGTAATACTCTTCCTCTGTTCATGCAATCGAGTAACCTTCTTAGGCTGACGAAACAAAGTCCCAGCCCTAGGGGGCCACCACCCTGATTTCCTGAAGAGTTCTCAAAAGTTTTCTGTTTGTTCGATTCAGACATATGCTCAGTCGATGATACAAATAGCTCATAGGCTAACGCCCTATTCTGATACTCTCTCAATGAAGTACAAGTGAGACCCGCCATGTACTGAAGAATCTCCAGCTTGATTCGCCTACTAAAATGACAGATCTTATCTTCCTCCGTCCTTACCTGATCCTGCACGTAGCTGAGCTATTTGCTATAATCAATAATAGATTGAGAAAGCGGTACATCTGGCGGTTTCGCCGAAAAGAATTCATTAATCCTCTGTTTTCTGATCGGTTATGGACAAAACTCATCTCTCATGAATATTTGAAACTCTGCCCACGTGACAGCACGATCTCGAGGCTTAACAACCTCCCACCAATTAGCGACATCTTTGTCAAGAAGATAATGAGCGACAGGCACCTTACGCTCTTCTAGACAATCAACTACCTCGAATATCTTTTCCAACTGGAAAATCCAACCATCTTAGCACAATGCATCTGCGGCACCAGCGAAACGAGAGGGATTTATACGAACCACTTCTTGAAGCCACTAATTTGCGCCAATGTTCTCGGTCACATCTGTATTACGTTGAACTACTTCAGTCAACTGAATCATCTGTGTAGCCACCTGCTACAAAATAATAGCAACACCGATACCAACACCATCACCGGCAGCATGATCCTGATCACGCGTATGGTCGCCACGACCATGACCTCTACCCCTCGACATACTGAATAAGTAACCACTCAGCACAATAGTAAATCATAATACATAACACATACAACGATTACCATCGTAAGGCAACACACATACAAAAATCACAGCAACGACGACATCGTTCGGAGATTTCAACGGCTCGAACGATGACCAGCACAAAATTACAAATCATCACGAAAAAATCATATATGTACACAATCATACAAACCCAAACTCTAACAGCTCGCGCAGGTGTGATAATACGCAAATCACCACAAAACGACAAACATTTAATACTAACATCAGACCTCTCATAGAGGTCTAACATAATGAATGTGTGGTGAACGACTCAACGCTCACACCACCAATTCAATCACAACTCGGAGGGCTAACACCCTAAAAACAATGCTAACATCATACACACATTCTCTGACCACAAGCAGGAAATGATAGGTTTTAAAAACGAAAACCACCTTTTTGAAAATAATTTTGGAAACACGAGTTGATCTTAAGTATCACATTTCGAAAAAGTAATACAAACATTGTTATCGAGACTTTGAAAAAATCATTTTGCATTTGGTAAAAATGAGGACATCTTTCTATTTGTTAAAAACTTTCAGAATTATTCGACCTTCGGGCCTAAACAAATGCATTTCTAAATTACTGAAAATATCCCAAAATATTTTGTCCCTCAAAGTGGAAATTTTTTTGAAACACACCGTTGTACTACTAGGCACTTTGAAAATACCACCAGGAAATAATCTATTTTAAAAGTACGTCTCGAAATTTATTCTCTAAAATACTCAAGATTTCCAAAAGTCCAATAGGCCAGAATGCCCAAAACTCACATATATAAACGTTCGCTTACACGTCTCATAGTACATGCATCAAATTGTTTCAAAATACATACATGTCCTTTACGGAAAACAACAGTCAATTATCACAGTTCAAACTTGCCTAAGACCAGGGCTAAACTACTAGTCCCATCTGAGGTCTCTATGGACCCTCCCGGACTGGCCATAGTCAAAAATCAAAATCATGCAGATGCATCGCCTAAGACTGGGGCTAAACCACTGGTCCCATCCGAGGCCTCTATGGACCCTCCCGGACTGGCTAGCCAACAAGCTCGTGAATCCGGGGCTAAACCACTGGATTCCTGCGAGGCCCCATCGGACCCTCCCCGAGAGAGCAAAGCACACACATATTATACATCACTATTTCATGTTAAGCATAAAGGTTTCACAAAAATACTTGCAATACGAGCAAATCATTTTGAAAATCATTAGCAGCGGACAAAATCAACAGTCAAAAATACATTATCAGCGACACCACTCCTCATATAAACAAAATATGAGAGTCAAATAAACACATATTACGAAATCAAAATCTACATAAAGATTCCTTCACTTAACAAATAATCATACAAGTAGCTCGTGTCACACGAGACACAACACAAAGAAGGGAGGCTTACATCCACCAATCGTACGAAGATGATGATCGCCCCACGATACTAATCACGACCAACAAACACAGACGACGCGTCGTGACACAACTCAGTCAGACAAAATCAGACGAGACAAGACTCAACAGACATAACTTGACCCGACAACCGAGGTTTCCACAACGTGGCTCCGATAAAATTTATGTAATACCCCCAATCCACTCAGGGATATTACACACCATAGACCCGTTCCTCAAGGATCTACTAGACTAATAACTGAAACCAAACATCTCAATGTCGCCTTTAAGGCTAAAGTGACCTAGTAGACCGATTTGGTCTTACAATTAATACATACAACTCAATCTCAATACATACCCATGCAGGGGTCAAAAAACAACACGCTCCCATACAACGGGGAAAAAAGTACTGCATCGGAAATAACTACATCTAAACCAATACAACATCGTACGGGTCCTAATGTGATTAGTATCGATTATCTTTGATCATCCTTCGTGCCAACCCTATGTTATACTCCCAAAAACCTGAATGCAAAACAGACATCCACCCCCCGATTACTCGGGGGTTAGCAAAATTCCACTATTTTGCTATTGCAAGTACAAAGTGCAAATACGAGTCATACAAATCATATTCCAAGAATAATAATAACTAGGAATCCTCAAAGATTCAAACATAACGAAAAATACTTCCCGAGGCAAGAGTATGAGTAAAACTTTCCAAATTCGAAAGATCATAATTCAAGGGAACAATTATAAAATGTTTTTAAATGAAAGGCCTCCGGAGTTTTAACGGGAAACCATTTAAGATTAACGAATCCTTCTCTTTTCAAAGAAACCGAAAGGGGTCACAGCCAAAGATTTACTTTCTCAAATAAAAACCAACAACAATTCACAGGTTCATATCCCACATCACGTGTCCTCAACAAACATAAAACCAACAAAACATAACCACCCAAGATACGAAATCTCGGTAACACATCCAAGGTACCCGACCTGGCAAAACACATCCAAAATCATATACATAACACCGTGATCAAATGCCACGTCATCTCACGGTTGGATGAATCACTTGTTGTCTCCTGACCACATGATCGCAAGACATGTGTCACCGTATGTATTCTTAGGCGCTCACGGTTAGATCAACCACTTGTTGCATCCAAACCACATGATCACAAGCCATGTGTCACCGTAGTTTTTCTTAGGCTCTCACAATTAGATCAATCACTTGTTGCATCCTGACCACATGATCACAAGCCATGTGTCACCGTAGACCCCGTCTATGTCCACACATTCACACACATAACATAGTACACTAAGGATATCCAAACAATTCACCCAGAGGCAACACACTTAGCACGACGCAAACGTCAAACCACAACGCACTGAAATGAGGTAATATATGTACACATACATTATCAAGCGCAACATCAACACCAAACATATCCATAGGATTCACTTAATCATTTACGAAACACACCAATCACAAAATACACACGAGTTTTGAAAGAGAGCCTTTAACGAGGCTAAACTGAATCCTTTGAAAGTTCATTTCAAACAACAAAACAAACACACCAAGACGATCACCAATCATCATATCCACAAAACAAGAAATGTATGAATATGGTATGTGCCTCAAGTAATGATAACCGTGGAGAATTGGCTGAGGTGAGGCGACACGAACCGACTACGAACCTGCCGATTCTGCCGAACGACAACCCGCAACATTAAAAATATGAATGATAATAACAACAATGAAAATGAATTCCATAGCACGACCCAAAACCGCTGAATTAAAGGATCAACGACGAAAGTTCAAGGGTTTCCCTCAAAATGGCCAAGAACACGAATCGACCCGAAAAAAGATGAAAACGGAATTTCATACCATGGGTTAAGATCAACAAGACTATATAACAACAATAAAACCAATAATTTCGGACTAGAATTATGAAATCAAGAAAAATCCCCATCTATTCCCGAAATAGGGTTCTAGGGTGATTACCTTGATTCAAAGGGAAAATAATGATTTGATGTTGTTAATCCACACCAAGACCTTGATGATAACATTGTGGTAAGAAATATTGATGAATTACCGTGAAGAATCACCCTGGAATCACCTGAAGACTCTGCTCGTGGCCAAGAGGAAGAAAAGGTCGAAGTCTGACCAAAATAGAAAAGGCTTCTGTACTTGTAGAGACCCTAGTTACGGTCGTAACATTATAACATTACGGACGTAACATACGACCATTATGCCTATAACTCACGGCATTTATGGCCATAACAAGCGGCCATTATGATCATAACATTATGTAGGTTACGGCCGTAACCTGCCTTCTGGCAGCCGAAAAAATCCATTCTTCTCTCTGGTCAGTCCCGAACGACCTCGATATGCGACGACTCAGAAAACATGACATAACGCTAATGAAGGATTCTCAACATTGAACGAAAGCACTAAACAAATGCGTGATTCCAAAAATTCGGAGGTAGGTAAAAACGAGTATGAAAACAAGTACCCAAAACTTTGGAAAATTACAAAACGGCTCAAACGTCCGAAAAACCACGATACGGCAATGGATAACCCAACTGAAGCTCACAACATATATAACAACGTTAAATGAACTTACGGGAAACACGAAACAACAGTTTCGAACGAGATTCGCAAGAATCGAATTTAAGTGCGGAAAAGTCGTTAAGAAGCACGAAACTCAACAAAGAAACGCGGAAACGAACTCAGATGTCAACAAATGCAGAATTAATCATTCTCAGAATGACGAAACGGTCACAAATGAGCCATTAAAACGGACCCCTGCAAAAAAGAAATTTATCAAAAATCAAAATCGCGGATATTACAGGTCGAGCGATCCTGGAAAATCCTTCGACGAACCTATGGTAATACCCCGTAAGTCCTAGGAAACTCCTCACTTCTTTCACATTCTTAAGTGGTTTCCATGCCAATACCGCCTCTATCTTATGTGGATAAACCCGAACTCCTTCCGCTGATATTACATGCCCGAGGAATGTTACTTCCTTGAGCCAAAACTCAGACTTAGAAAACTTCGCATACAACAGCTCAGCCCTCAAAATGTCTAAAACAATACAAAGATGTACAGCATGCTCCTCGTGACCTCAGGAATAGATAAGAATGACATCGATAAAAACGACTAGAATTTGTCCAGATACTCGGTAAAAACTTTGTTCATCAACTGCATGAATACTGTTGGGGCATTGGTTAGCCCGAAAGGCATAACCACAAACTTGTAATGGCCATATCTCGTCCAAAATGCAGCTTTTGGTATGTCACTATCCCTAATCCTCAACTAATAATAACCCGATCATAAATCAATCTTCTAGAAGACTGTCTCTCCTTAAAGCTGATCAAACAAGTCGTCAATCTGGGGCAAAGGGTATTTGTTTTGATGGTCAACTTGTTTAATTCTCGATAGTCGATGCATAAACGAAGCGATACATCTTTCTTCTTAACAAAAAGCACAGGCGCACCCCAAGGCGATGCGCTCGGTCGAATATATCCTTTCTCTAGCAATTCCCCCAACTGTATCTTTAACTCTCACATATCTGACGGTGCGATACGGTACGATGCTCGTGAAACAGGAGGCACATTCGGCTCTAGATTAATAGGAAACTCAACTTCCCGCTGTGGTGGTAATCCCAGCAAGTCATCCAGAAATACATCAGGATAGTTTACGATGGAAATCGACGACATGTCAACCCCATCATTATCTGCCTTCAAAGTTTAACACCAATAGCCTACGCAATCCTGGTTTAGAAGTTTCACCGCCTTTAAGGCGCTGATCACACTCCCTAATCTGCCCGGCTTACAGCCTACCAGTGTATGTTCTGTGCCATCATCAGCCACTATCGAGATAGTACGAGTCCGATAGTCTATAATAGCACTGCGACGATCCATCCAATCATCCCCGAGGATCAAGTCCTCACCTTTAAAGTCTATAACAATGAGGTTCGAGGGCAAATCTCAGTTCCCGATCCTCACTGGGCAGTCTCTAACCTCCCAGTGCCCAACCATACGATCCCCACTAGGCATACCCACTATAAACGGCTCACACTCAAATAAAAAATGAATACCAATACGACATACACAATCCCATGCAATAAAAGAGTATCACCCGAGTCAAAAAGCACCAAAACTGGATGAGAAAACATCTGAGTGGTACCAGATGCCACTGGAGTATCTGTCTCCTCTATGCATCTCATCTGATATAAATGGGGGTATACAGATCCCGAACTCGATGCTGCACGGTGGTCCGGCGGACCCCGATCTCTACCTCGACCGGAACTCTGAGGACCCTGTGAAACTGGAGCCTTTTAGACGACAGTAGGTTCTCCCTGCGCTGCAGTTATCATCGGAGCTCTGACCGCCCTAGAGACTGCCTCGCAATGAGCCGCACGATGATCACTCCATCCGCATGAAAAATATGTAACTAATGGAAACGGACAATCCTTCACCAAATTCTCACTCTTACTACAGTTAAAACACACTCTCTTACCAGGGATAGAGGACTAAACCGAATGGTTGCTTTGGGAGCCTCCAGCCTGATGAACCGACCTCTTTCCCAATACGGGAGCAGACAATGACCTAGGAAATCTATTCCCCTTTCCGATTGAGAATTTCCCCGAAGTCTTCTATTTCTTAGCCTCAGATCTAGACTCTGACTCCGGAACTGCCAGTTCAATAGCTAGGGCGCGGTCCTGGTATTCTTTCGAGGTGTCACACATGAGTGGTGCCACACTCTGTCTTATATGTGGATTCATGCACATATTGAAGTAGCGAATCTTATCGGCCTCTGTTCTCACTTGATCCTTCATGTATCCCAACTGCTGGTTATAGGTGATAATAGCCTGGGATATCGGTACATCTTCAAGCGTAGCTGTAAAGAACTCAACAATCCGATGCTCCCGAACCGGCGGTGGACAGTACTCCACCTCCATAGCGACCTTGAACTCATCCCAAGTGGCTACACGATCTCTCGGCGCCACTGCCTACCACCACTCCGCAGCTTCCTTATCCAGGAGGTATTGGGCAATAGGTACCCTCCTGTCGTCAGGACAAGCCACGGCATTGAAAGTCCTTCCCAACTGGAGAAGCTAATTCTCCTAACCTATGGAGTCAGTGGAACCAGCAAAACGAGGGGGGTGCATCTTTGTCACCTTCTGAAGCAACTTTCTAGCTTCGTCTTCCACAGTCGGGGGCAGATTCTGGCGCCCGCCTTGAGATATCTAAGCTAACTGAACTACTAACTGCTGAAGTATTGCAGTAGCTCCTGCGTCGGCGTTATTACCCGACAGTTGGCCCAGGATGACCGATAAGTCCTGTTGTCCGTCAAAGGTGCATTTAAACGCTGCACGGTGTTCGATTTCATATCTCGACTAATGATCCTTTCACTAACTCCAACTTGGTAGACTTGCAGGTAAAGTAGGAATGTCGGTACAGCTAAGGCTGTTTAAAAACCACTGATTCCGTTTGAACTTTCAAAGCATAAACAAATACCAAGGAGGATGTGCCTAGTCATGATCAAAAGTGTAGACAAAATCCACCAAAATGCATCAAATCAACCAAGTATTTTAATTCTCAATTTGCAAGTATACGTCATAATAGCCATGTTATGTGGATGCAAGGTGGTGCATCATAATTAAGCATTTTGAACCATGGGACATAATGAATATACCATAACCAACTCGTCTTGACCATCCAATGAGATCGACTAAACATAGTCAAATGATAAGGCCCATGCCCTTACAAATTGGAAAAATATTTGGACCTATAGTCACACGAACTATAATCGACGTCAACGAATTCATGTACTTACCGCAATATGTCGTTGCTTTACATGTTGAAATTTATGAGAATTACTCTTACATCCTTTCATATATTATATTGCAACGAGACGGTGCATGACTACACACACATGCAATATTATATTTTAATAAGATGAAAGATGGAGTGCCAAGTATGGGATTGGGTCAAGACCAACGTGGTTGTAACACCCCCTTTTCTCAAATGGGACATTACACGCCGTAGATCTTTCAACAAGGTCTACCAGGCTAGGACATACACACATTCTAAAATAATCCCATAATGAAAACACTAATAATGAAAATAAGGTTGTGGCCTCGTCCAAAACATTTTGGTTCAATTTAGAAAAAAAACAGAATGTAAATGAACTCCTTGCCCATGCAGGGGACTTTATCGACATCTTTAGAAATAATAATATGTTTACTCAACTGACTCCGACAAACCACTTAAACATAATAAAATAAATAACATAGACTCGAGCCTTATCATCATACATGACCATCCTTAGCATGCGAGTCCCGTGCCGGCTCCTTAGCTCACCCGATTCCTGAAATGCATAAAACATATTTCACCCATTTAAGGGGTTAGTGACACGGTCTTTTGTGTAACTATCGCAAGTGCACGATATCGTATCAAGTAGTAAGTGGACTTTTTGAGTCCGGTTTATCGATCCCATGAGGAAGTTAGGTTATATATTAAACTATACACTATTTAATTATTTGTTATAGAGATTTAGATGATTGAAACACACAATTTAAGAGTTTGGTTTGACAATTACAAAGAAAATGCAATAATAGTTCTAATAATCAAGGAAATGAAAGATTGCACTAATAATAGATTTATAATAGATAAAATGAAATAGTTGGGATTATAAACTTAGCTCATCATTAGTTATAGAAGATGTATAGGAGATCATAAGATGAATTTACTTATTATGTTGTGTAGATTCGATTTTCCTTAAAAAGACGGTTCCTCTTTCGAATGTCAAAACGCCCCTTATATATTAAATCAATCCACTATATTTCTATGTTGATTGGCTTCAATACATAGCATTAGGTTTTATAAAAATAACTCAAAGAATCATCTAAGGTATAGAGGTATATTTCTATCGCCTAGAACAACTTAGAGTGAAGATCATTTGATCTAATCAAACATATTTTCTTTCGAAACATATTGTTATGTCGAGATTTACACACCTCAACAGGCGATCGACACCAATACCGGGCGACCGAGACAGAGTCAAATAGACCAAGGTAGACCCGCCGATCGAAAGGACCCATCGCCGAGCGATCGACTGCCAAGGCGGTCGTCTCCCGGTAGCTAACGATCGTCCCATGTGCCCGATCATGGATGACCGCCTCATGCCACGTGAAGCCAGCATACGCCAAGTCTGCGAAGGCCGAAACTCGGGATAGAGACCAATCTGCAGACCCATGAATGGCGCCGCAAAACATGGATCGTTGACCACAGCCTGTCACCATCTTCTCACCTACCGACAGACCCGCCGAAAGGTACAAGGTGGGACCTCCCGGGACAGCGACTCAGGACGTGTGCAGACTTCTCATTGGTCCGCACAGCTGGCAGCCAGCAGCAGCCGCGGACTTTAAGGCAACCAGCCCATGTGCTAAAAGAGGGTCGCCCCTTTATTATATTACAAGAAAGGCGACCACCCATCAGGAAAAGGCATTCCAGCTCCTATAAATAGAAGACTTCCTGCACTTGGAACCCTCTCTCGGCTCTTTCTCAGGACTCAGTTGGCTTCTCTCTATTGGATACGCTATACACTTCGGACATCTTCCTATCTCTCACTCTCGAAACCTTTTAACTCATAAGACGGTCGGCAGAAATGAGAACAAGAACTCCCTGCAGTTCAAGAACTCACAGAGCAGCACTCAAGAGCTAGATAACTAGGGTCTTTTACACTCATTGTAATCGCACTCTCACATTAATATTTGTACTCCAACGTATTCGTATTAATAACATCTCGCGAGAGCATTCAAGCCCGGGACTAACAACCCCGACAAATCTTGTGTTATTTACTTTCCCCACGGACGTGCTCTCGCACTTTGTTTGCTACTCATCCATTCTAGCAATATCGATCTACGGATAATATTTTGGGTAGCAACAATTGGCGCTAGAAGGAGGGCGAAATCTTAACCTTCATTTTTATTCCGACCATCTCGAAGAACACTCACTGTTCTCCGGGGCATATACTTGAAGAAGCACTGACTGTTCTTCAAAGAAAAGCCTTCAGAATCATGACGTCTACCACCACGTCGAAGAGAGCCGCTCTCCGATCCGCCAGACCCTTTATTCCAGCTCAATCCGAGCCCCAACCTACAGCGGAGGGTAGCCACGGCGGCGCGAGACTCTTGATCCCGCACCTGAGGGATGGCCCCAGCCTTTCACTTGACCAGTTCCAAACCGCGGAATATATGGAGGAGGCTATGGCCATCCTAAGGGAGTGACGGAGAGCATTTGATGTGCCCGTAGTTACCCCATCAGCCATCCGCCGCGTGGGTAAACGGAAGCTCAAGGGGTTTCTTGACGAGCGATCATCGGGGAGCCCCGATTCACGAGCAGAAGCATTCGCGAGGCGGGATGGTTCCGTTTTCAGCTGCCTAGGAAGCGACCCATCATGGCGACTGGGGCATTCTGGCCCCAGCCATGAGACGACGGAGCTTGAATCCGTCACCAGGAGTTCAGCTTACCCAACTCCCAGAAGGCAGACCAGCCATCTGGCTCCTCCTCGCCGAAGAACCAAGATCGGCGACGACGACCTCATCGCCTACCGTGGAGCCAGGAGATCGGTACACGATTGCCTCGGCTCCCGCTCCGAGAGCCGAACCACGAGAGACCAAGCTACGGCGATGGCCGCCATGCAACGCGAGCTCGATGGCATGAAGGTGCTTCTAGAAACTGGGGCAAGCACTAAGAGAAAGATCGTCGAGCCGAGCGAGCCACTCGCTGTCAAGATCGAGATGGCCCCCGTTCAAACAAAGATCTCTCCTCCTCGGACACCTTTGTATGAGGGGAGATCCGACCCCGAAACTCACCTGAGCAAGTTCCGGATTTACATGACCGGATGCGGGGCATCAGACGCGACCAGGTGCCGAATGTTCCCATTAACATTGGGCGACCTGGCCCATAGGTGGTACACCTCATTGCCACCACGTTCCATCAGTTCCTTTGAACAACTGGCGAGTGACTTCACATCGTACTTCGCCGCCAAGGTCGCTTGACCAGAAGGTCCCCACCGCATGATGAACATCAGGCAGAGGGAAGACGAGTCCGACGAAGACTACATCGACTGGGTGGATGAGATAATCCTCAACAGCGAGCCCATAAGTGACGAGATCGCCCTCTACTCGGTCCTAGGGGGATTCAATGGCCTTTCGCCCATGTTCAGGCACCTTACGAAGGACATCCCCCCGACCTACGCGATCTTCCGTGCCAGGGCCGCAGACTTTTTGGCCAGCGGAGGATGCTCGCCCTTCGCCAAGACGAAGGGACGGAGACGGTGATCGCCAATTCCAACAAGGCGGTCGCCAAGCCACCCAGAGATTGCAGGACCTTCGAGGATATGGAAGCCCATCTCTACCACAACCTCAATCTATCTCTGGTTCATATTTTCTAATCCATCCATGGGCGCGAGCGACTAAGCAAGGCGAAGGCGGTAAGGAACCACGGTCATCTGGACCGCAACAAATTTTGTGCTTACCACAAGAGTCCCGACCACAACATCGATCAATGCCGCGACCTCCTCAGATAACTCTGGAGATTATTCGAGGAGGGAAAGCTGGACAGTCTAATAACTTAGCCGGAGCCCCAGGCCGAAAGAACCAAATGCCGCGATCGGCGTCAGAACGACGATCACCAGTCTTCCAACCCAATCGTCGGAATCAATCAACATCTCTAAAAATAGAGGTCTCGCTCGCCATCTACAGTTCATCATCTAACATGATGGACCAGGGCATGAGATCGCCTCCCTCAGCACAACTTATACCGTCGAGGATCGCCATATAACATGACGATCCGATGTAGAAGAGTGTAGCCATGGTCCTGGAAGTCGATGGAACTGACTGCTTCGTCCATGGAAGGTTACTTTGGGCTGCGATCGCTCGCCCTTCGTTTAAATACGAGGCGGGCGTAGCCGAAGGACCCTCCAAACAAATATGTGGACAAGCTCGCCAGCCCTCAAAGGTTCATCATCTAACATGGTGGATCCGGGCAATGCGACGCATCCCTACCCCCGTCACAACATATAGCGTCGAGGATTGCAATCTAACATGACGATCCAAGGTAGAAAAGTGCTAACAAGCCGCAGAGGTGGAGTCGATTAAAATGACGACGCCTCGCGCAAGGACTCCTCCAGACCAAGACCGCATGTCCTTCGTTTAAATATAAGGCGGGCGCAGCTTAACGGAGGACCCTCACAATAAAGTGAGTCGCGAGACAAACCTACAGGTGGAATGTCCCTCGCGCACAAGACACGGTCATGGAGATCAGTCCATCGAACTCCGCGACTGTGCACGGTTCCTCAAAGACGAAACAATCAGCTTTCCACAATGGATCTGCAAAATTAAAGAAAACAGGAACAAGACCGAAGATAGCTCGCCAAACGATAGGGTCTCCCGTCATTATCCTAAACGATCGCCAGTGGAACCACCTCACCCCATGTCTTCAACATCGGAGCAAGCTGGGGGGAAATTGTTGTGTCGAGATTTACGCACCTCAACAGGCGATCGGCACCAATACCGGGCGACCGAGCCAGAGTCAAATAGACCAAGGCAGACCCGCTGATCGAAAGGACCCAACGCCGAGCGATCGATTGCCAAGGCGATCATATCCCGGCAGCTAACGATCGTCTCAAGTGCCCGATCATGGATGACCGCCTCATGCCACGCGAAGCTAGCATCCGCCAAGTCTGCAAAGGCCGAAACTCGGGATAGAGACCCATGTGCAGACCTGCGAATGGTGCCGCAGAACATGGATCGTTGACCACAGCCTGTCACCATCTTCTCACCTACCGACAGACCCGCCGAAAGGTACAAGGTGGGACCTCCCGAGACAGCGACTCATGACGTGTGCAGACTTCTCATTGGTCCGCACAGCTGGCTGCCAGTAGCTGCCATGGACTTTAAGGCAACCAGCACATATGCTAAAAGACGGTCGCCCCCTTATTATATTACAAGAAAGGCAATCGCCCGTCAGGAAAAGGCATCCCAGCTCCTATAAATAGAAGGCTTCATGCACTTGGAACCCTCTCTCGGCTCTTTCTCCGGACTCAGTTAGCTTCTCTCTCTTGGATACGCTATACAATTCGGACATTTTCCTATCTCTCACTCTCGAAACCTCTTAACTCATAAGACGGTCAGTAGAAACGAGAACAAGAACTCCCTGCAGTTCAAGAACTCACAGAGCAGCACTCAAGAGCTAGATAACTAGGGTCTTTTACACTCATTGTAATCGCACTCTCACATTAATATTTGTACTCCAACGTATTCGTATTAATAACATCTCGCGAGAGCATTCAAGCCCGGGATTAACAACCCCGACAAATCTTGTGTTATTTACTTTCCCGACGGACGTGCTCTCGCACTTTGTTTGCTACTCATCCATTCCAGCAATATCTATCTCTGGATAATATTTTGGGTAGCAACACATATGAAGACCATAAATATCGTCATTTATTGGCCAAATAAATAAAGATTGGTAAAACAATGAAAATCACACACAATAATAAGTAATTCATAATAGATCTTTATACAAACTTAAATAACATGACTAACCTTGTTTATAATCCCAACTTAAGTAACTTAGCCCATTAAGGGTTTATTCCACATATTACAAGCTTTAGTGGTCATTAATAGTTGAAAAAGGGAAAGAATTGATCCTAACTCCCTTAGTAGATAAAGGAGCCAAACTTACACAAATCACTCAAGAACACAAGTGTGTTCTTCACACAAAAAGAAAAAGTGTTACAAAGTGAGAAAATATAAGATGAATGATGAATAATGATGGATCTAAGGGGTCTATTTATACACCTAAAGTCATCTAATAGTTCCAAAACTCCAGCATTATTACAATAGATCGGATCAATGCCAGCCATTCCCTCAATAATAGACCAAAAGTATAAAAAAATTAGACAATGATCACATTCTGACAAGAGTTACAGCCGTAACATTGAGGAGTTACGACCGTAACATGGCTTCGTAAATTTGCATTTTTGTGAGTTACGCCCGTACACGCCCGTATGGAGTTTCAGACTTCCTTTTCAGCCCAGAATTTCCTAGACTTTGCGTTTTTGCCCCAAATCTTCTTCGGATGATAACTTTTGATATGTAACTCTGATTTTGAATTCGGAAAGACTGCCGAACTGGTCTCGGAAAGCCCTACAAAATGAATACATAAAAATTCAACAAAGAGAATATTTTATAAACATGTTATTTCTTGAGTAAATCAGTAATTCAATCCGATTAAGACTAAATTTACATCTTCATCTGATAAATAATAAAATTATTAAAAGCTAGTTAATTAACTAAGCAAAAACGAGTAGACTAGATCTATTATGGGTGAAATATATCGATACAAACCATGGATAAGTGTATAAAACTGACACTTATCACACCCTCAAACTTGAATTCTTGCTAGTCCCGAGCAAGACTCTTTATTATTCACGCTCAAAATAAAATGAAATAAGACACAAAATAAGAAAAATAATACACACACAAATTAAGAAAAATAATTAGATCAAAAAGCCATTAATACACAATAACCAGCTTTATACAGTAGATAGAAATGAATCAAGATTCAAAATAAATCTACTAATGATTTCCAAGTTAAAACACGGTTTTATTTTGTAATTCCAAAATGCAAGGTTTTCCCCCCAAAAGGTTGATTATTTCTTTCTCACTCGTGATACACATGACTCCCTTTAATAGTTGCTCTCGATCAGTCGTTTATTTTTCGACTCAATATGAAGAAGAATTTCACCGGCGTCGTCAAATATTGTGAGTGTTCACGAAATTGAGTGTATTGAAATTCAGCCGCTAATTAATTCAAATCTGCTCATAAACTACAACCCTTTTAGTGATAGCTTTCACACCGTTATTTGCTAACGTGTAGCTCTTTTCACCAACACAATTTCTATTTTTTTAAAAGTGATAGCTTTCACACCGCTATTTGCTAATGTGTAGCTCTTTTCACCAATGACTCCTTTTTTTAGGGAATAGAATTTTTGTAGAAAATCATTTATTAGTTAAGTATGAAAAATAAAAAACTCCACAAATTAAGTAAATTTCAGTTCTATTTTTCATCAACCGACTGATTCTTCTTTTCTCAAGGAAACGAATGACTCGATTTTAAATGATAACTACAAGGCTTGGAAAGAGAGATTAAGGCTCAAAAATTTTGGAATGTACAAATTTTTAACTGGTTAAAACGATTTTAGAAACTTGTATATAGCTAACTTATTGGTGTTATGGCCAGATCTAGAAATCTCATAAATCAAAATACTATATATATATATATACTAACTAAAAAATTTAAGGCAAATAACCAAAATAATCAAAACACACCAAAATACCAACACACCAAAATAATTAAAACATACCACCCCCAAACATGAAAATAAAATTGTCCTCAGTTTTAAAAAAAATAAAAAAAATAAAATAAAATAAAAAGCAATGGAGAAAAGCAGAATACTCCCTGTTATGAAATTTGATGCTTGAGCTAACGCCTTTTAGAATCTAAAAGAGAATAAATATACGAGGCAAACAACAAAAGAAAATAAAATATACTCGGAAGTATAACATAATTTTTAAGATGCGATTCAAGAAAGTCCGAAGAGTCGCCTTACGCTGCCATCAATGCTTATATAAAAAAAACAAACAATAAATATAACAGCAATAAAATAACAATACATAAATCGCGAATAGATGCGCGTCAAGAGATCAGGAAGAAACTCCTTAAGCTGCCATCATTTAGCACGATTTTTTACACACGACAGAAAGTAAAAATACAAGAGGTCCGACATGGGTTATCAAAGGGAGAGGAATGAATCCACTTTTCGTTTTCTCACGGTAAAATCTTCCATCCAGACAATTTTAGCTAGAGCTGGATCTGGTTGAGGAACAAATTCAATGAGTTTTTTAATTAGTTCTTCTGGTATTGTTGCAATGACTATGGTTCGTTTAGCATGCTCGAAAATAAAACCCTTTTCAGCAGAGTAGTTGATGAAAGATAGTAAACTATCAAAGAAACCATTGACATTAAGCAGACCTATTGGTTTTTTATGAACATTTAGCTGGGCTCTGGTAACCACATGAAAAAGTTCCTCAAGAGTGCCAAAGCCACCGGGAAGGGTGATAAAGGCACCAGAATTATTTATCATGTGAGTTATGCGATCTTGCATATTTGCAACTCTAAACTCATCTCCAATAGTTGCCCCGGTGATTTTACTTTTAGCCAGAGGTTTTGGAATTATTGCCAACACTCTTACTCCTTCCATATAGGCAGAAGCAGCAGCTCGTCCCATTAATCCTAGACTTACTCCTCCGTAAACTACATGAATGTATTTTTCTCCTAAGGTACGACCCAAGTTGTGGGCTGCTTCAGTAAAGCATGCCTCTTTTCCATAACTAGCTCGACCAAAAATGCAGACTGTGCTAAATTTTTTTTGTGGAAGATGATAACTCCATTTTTTAAAAGAAATTTATTTGAGAGAAAAAGAGAAAAGTACAAGTTTGAGGGATGAATAAAAGAAACAAACACAATATTTATTTATAGAAGAAAAATGAGGTAAAATTGTTTAACAAGTTTGTGATTGCATTGATTGCGCTTCAACTACTCAATAGAATAATGAATGCATTTATTGCGTATCACCCCTTTTTTATTCAGAAAATCTCACCATACGACAAAAATTAAAGATGCTCACATGTATGTACAGTAGTTGTGATTGTGTCTCACATCTTCCTCTGATTTTACGTTCAGAAATGACCTAAATGCCTTCTATGAGTCGGGGAGAAGCTTCCCATCCAATTTTCTTACAAATTGGCAAACAGGGTCTTTTAACGTCAGATTCCCAAGACGTTGTTCATATTCTGGTTTGAATTTATTCCACAAACATCGAATTCCGTAATGTACGAGTCTACTAGGATGCGCATCAAGAGAAATTTCGATATTATCTAAATTCTCTTTATTCAGACCATCCTTCATAAATTGAATTTTATCTTCTCTGTTTGTGGATGGAATTCCTAAAGATCGACATTTTAAATTACAGTTCCATCTAGCACATTTATAGCAAACGGCTATTATCTTTGCTCGCCGTTTCTTGGCATATGAACTTTTTCCTAGCCCTGGTAAAAATCTAGTAGGTATTTCTGTGAATTCACCTGCTATTCTCACTTTGGCTTCAATTATGAATCTAATGTCTAAAGGTATGATTTTATTCATAAGCAACCTCATCCTTTCAAGTCTTGTCTTCTAAATTTTTAAAATGACATTTTTGCGCAGAAAGGGAAATCTTTTTTCAATTTTATTCAAAGTTTCTTCCATTATAAAAAACAAATAAAATGAAAATAAATGGAGAAAATATCTACAAATATCAGTTATTGTGGGAAATTGAAAATTCCGACTTTAATAGTCATGGAGTACCGTTATCCGCCACTTGACCGGACAAACACAATTGAGTACTATGTTACAACGTCGAGAAATTGTATCTATAAAAATAGTTTACAATGCAAGATTTCAAAAATAACATTTATACTTCCCCGGCAATAGCGCCAAAAACTTGACACAGTCTTTTGTGTAACTATCGCAAGTGCACGATATCGTATCAAGTAGTAAGTGGACTTTTTGAGTCCGGTTTATCGATCCCACGAGGAAGTTAAGTTATATATTGAATTATACACTATTTAACTATTTGTTATAGAGATTTATATGATTGAAACACACAATTTAAGAGTATGGTTTGACAATTACAAAGAAAATGCAATAATAGTTCTAATATTCAAGGAAATGAAAGATTGCACTAATAATAGATTTATAAAAGATAAACTGAAATAGTTGGGATTACAAACTTAGCTCATCATTAGTTATAGAAGATATATAGGAGATCATAAGATGAATTAACTTATTATGTTGTGTAGATTCGATTTTCCTTAAAAAGACGGTTCCTCTTTCGAATGTCAAAACGTCCCTTATATATTGAATCAATCCACTATATTTCTATGTTGATTGGCTTCAATACATAGCATTAGGTTTTATGAAAATAACTGAAAGAATCATCTAAGGTCTAGAGGTATATTTCTATCACCTAGAACAACTTAGAGTGAAGATCATTTGATCTAATCAAACATATTTTCTTTCGAAACATATGAAGACCATAAAGATCGTCATTTATTGGCCAAATAAAAAAAGATTGGTAAAACAATGAAAATCACACACAATAATAAGTAATTCATAATAGATCTTTATACAAACTTAAATAACATGACTAACCTTGTTTATAATCCCAACTTAAGTAACTTAGCCCATTAAGGGTTTATTCAACATATTACAAGCTTTAGTGGTCATTAATAGTTGAAAAAGGGAAAGAATTGATCCTAACTCCCTTAGTAGATAAAGGAGAAAGAAGCAATAAACTCCCTCAACAAGATAAGCTAAACCACACTTACACAAATCACTCAAGAACACAAGTGTGTTCTTCACACAAAAAGAAAAAGTATTACAAAGTGAGAAAATATAAGATGAATGATGAATAATGATGGATCTAAGGGGTCTATTTATATACCTAAAGTCATCTAATAGTTCCAAAACTCCAGAATTATTACAATAGATCGGATCAATTCCATCCATACCCTCAATAATAGACCAAAAGTATAAAAAATTAGACAATAATTACATTCTGACAAGAGTTACGGCCGTAACATTGAGGAGTTACGGCCGTAACTATGATGACTTACGGCCATAACATTCAGGAGTTACGGCCATAACATGGCTTCATAAATTTGCATTTTTGTGAGTTACGCCCGTACACGCCTGTATGGAGTTTCAGACTTCATTTTTAGCCCATAATTTCTTAGACTCTTCGTTTTTGCCCCAAATCTTCTTCGGATGATAACTTTTGATATATAACTCTGATTTTGAATCCGGAAAGACTGCCGAACTCGTCTCAGAAAGCCCTACAACATGAATACATAAAAAATTCAACAAAGAGAATATTTTATACACATGTTATTTCTTTAGTAAATCCGTAATTCAATCCGATTAAGACTAAATTTACATCATCATCTGATAAATAATAAAATTATTAAAAGCTAGTTAATTCTAAGCAAAAACGAGTAGACTAGCTCTATTATGGGTGAAATATATCGATACTAACTATGGATAAGTGTATAACACTGACACTTATCGGTTAGTATTCGAATAGCTAGTGCAAGTACACATTTACATAATATTATATACGAATATAATTCAGCATGACTATCTCATTTGAAAGAAATTAAGAAAACAATATTCCGGAATACTATGTTTTCATCAAGACATGAACATCAAGAAAATCACACATCACATTTAATTATCACAAAATTCACACATGGTAACCTGTGGCTGTTGTAACACCCCCAAGATATTCAGGGTATATTATAGCGCCGTGAGCCCCGCCGTGGGACCCACAAGGCTATTCTTGTGCGGAATTATAAAATTTGACCGATAAGGTCCAATACAATGAAATGGAAGACAATAAAAATGGTATTCAAAACCATTTTCAATACATCCGAAAACAATACATCACAAATCAATACCGCGGCAACACAGGCCGGAACATCAAGGAAACCGAAAACCGTACACGTGTACTCAAAAACCATTCCATTACAACAACACTGAATGGAGGAAATAAAAAATATAACCGGAGACGAGACAAGTTTCACGTTTGCCCATATTCTTCATGCCGAACCGATACATGCCTATCCGTTCTCCTGGAACCTGAAATACATGAAAAGTATTTCCCCCATAAAGAGGTTAGCCGTCGAATAGCTAGTACAAGTATATCGAATATGAAACACAATACTCCTCGGCAATAAAGTAAAGGTAACCGTCAAATCATCAATTCAAGACTAGTATTCCGGAATAACTAAATCTCATTTCAAAATATACATGATTAACCATGGAACCGCACCAGCAATAATGGAACCCTCTGAGGCTCCGCCGAACCCTCCCAGAGTGGTTAACCCCAAAATATTCGTGGAACCGTATCAGCAGCAACGGAACCCTCTGAGGCCCCGTCAGACCCTACCAGAGTTAATATAAATAATCATGCCAATCATATATCTTACTTTCAAAGTCTAGAAGGTACAATCATAAACACATACTTGCCTTTGAGACATCGAGAATCGGAAGGAAAGGAACACAAGTTCAGTAGGTCCAAGAATGCACTTCCGGCACCTAAACGATTCGCAAGAAATACGATAATCACTAATCCATACTCAAATTACATGAAGAAACTCCTGAAACCCGACTACGATTCACGAAACTACAAGGGTAAACATCTAGAGGTTGGAAAATCATCCAAACCCTCTCACGTCCGAACAAGGTACAAAACATCCCATACAATCGTAGGAGAAACATGGATACGACGTAGATACATCATAATCTCAAGGTTCTCAAGTTCCAAAACGGATAAATCGGACGAATCTAAGAAAATCCCCGAAATTCCCAAAAACTAGGGTTCTAAGGAATTTACCTTGATTTGGAGGATACAATTGGATTAGATATTGTGTAATCTTTGTTGTCCAGCTCAAAATGATGATTGATGAATAAGGATTGCCTCGAATCGCCCCTAATCGCTACTCCCGAGCTCCCCCGATCGGAATAAGTGGAAATGAAGAAGAAATGACAAGTGCAAGGTCAACTGTCCCTTATATACTGCTGTCGTCTAGCGCGCGCTAAGCTTCAAGATTAACGTGCGCTAACGCGGTCACCTGGTAGTCCAGTGGCTACTGACCTGCGGCGTTAGCGCGCGCTACCAAGACTTAGCATGCGCTAACTAGTGTCCTACCGAAAGTCCAGATCATTGCCCAACTCCGATAGCCTGCGCAACAACTAGGCAATAGCGCGCACTATGCAACACCTTTAGCGTGCGCTAGCTGCTGCCTAGCGTGCGTTACCTGTTAGTCCAGAAAGTAGAAATGCCTCACTGCCTCTGCCGAGCCAGCATGTTAGCATGAGAAACGGACAATGTTAGCGCGCGCTACTGACCACGAATAGCATGCGCTAGCGAACTCCTAGTGTGCGCTATCTGCCTGCCCCAGAATACTACCAAAAGGTCCAATTAACACGATCGTGATCCAACAAGGTACGAAAATTCCAAATCAACAACATCAATATCTCAAGGTGTTTACAGAATGACAAAAATAGAGAGAACGGCATGGTCAAACATTCAATATAAGGTACGGATATTACATTCTTGCCCTCTAAAAAGAAGTTTCGTCCCGAAACTTAAGAAATAAAAAGTCCGGGGTATTCCGATCATGTCTTCTCTTCCGTCTCCCAAGTCGCTTCCTCGACTTCATGTCTCGACCATTGCACCTTTAACCAACGGGATGGTTTTGTGCCGAAGCTGCTTCTCACGACGTTCAAGGATCTTCACCGGCCTCTCTGGAAAGGTAATATCCTCAGTTATGTCAATCTCACTATAGTCAATAACATGACTTGGATCAGGCACATACTTTCTCAACTGAGAAACATGAAAACGCTATGGATATAACTCAACGCTGGAGGCAACGACAAACGATAAGCTAAATCTCTAACCCTAGAGTAAAACATGGTCTCCAAAATCGAATTCCAATGGTAGACAACGAGAATCGGTATAAGATTTGATATGTTGAATGGCATTATCAAAATACGAAAAGAACACAACTATAACCGTCTGTACTGTTTTCAGATAATACCAAGAATCCCCAAAACATCATCACAACTCATAAGTGTGGAATGAATTATATGTGCCAAATCCTGACCGTCGGATTGCAACGTCAAATCTCAATCTGGGTCAAACCCAATATCACACAAAATATTTGTAGATCAACTATTACCAAACAATGATAACAAGTCCTGAACCATCGACATACAGTCCGCATGCTCATACGGTCAATAACAATGATCAACCAGTAAATCAACCGAGAATATCATCGACATGTCCAACACGATCCACAAAGAGTCAACAACGATCGAGAGTACCTATCAACAAAGTGAACTCCAAACACGATCAATAATAATGGATCTCAAAGAAATAACTCCGACTGTTGAACATACCCCTCGTACGTATTAACAACCAGTCGCAAACTGTCGAACATATCCAATCATACATGGACTATGAATGACCAACTAATATGGCTCAAGAGGGACATCATAGTACGCCCGATCCAAAAATGTGTCTGTGCACATGGCCACCCCGTATACGAAATTCAGAATATATGTGGGACAATGTACCTAATTAGCCTCACGAACTACGTCTCGTGTGCACGGTCCAATGCGGAAACATCCACGCATGACCATCGTGTGCCTAACTAAAAATCCTACACATAACCAATCAGCATGCAGATATGATTCCAGGTATGTCACGATACAACATGACAACAAAACTCAAAGGATAACACATCCAATACGAATTAAAAGACTCACCAAAGTGAAGGATGACTCACGGATAATGAAAGATCGACACGATCAACAATATCCAAAACAACCTTCCCGGGATTACAATCCCTAAGGACCGATTAACATGATGAATAATCACAATACAACAATCCTGGAATTCTCAACCATCAACGATCATAATATACCGAGTTCATAAGAACGATAGTGTGCTGCCTTGAGTCGGCCAACACGACAACAATAACTCATGGATGGGCACCGTCCTCGGTGATCCCAATTCAATACCTCGATTGTGTTAGAACGACCAATTGATAACGACTTAACCGATGGGAACTATCCTCGATAGTCCCAATTCAATACATCGATTATCTTAGAACGACCAATCGATAACAACGACTCAACAGATGTCTCGAAGCCCTTAATCGGTTACCGATAACGAAGGTGATAATCAAATACGTCAATGCCTTCACTCGGCCAATACGATATAAATAACGAAGCACCAATATCAATAACAACATTTTATACATCGATACCGCGAACCGGCTATCGACATCAATATAACCAACAATTATCGTAATGCCCTGAACCGGCCATTTACGAACAATAATAACATTTAGCATAACTTGCGGAAGGATTATCGTATCAAACAATCACCTGATATCAACAAAATATTAAAGAGACCAAGTCTCAAAATGATACACACATTCATACACATACATGATAACATCAATCTCATTGACTGGTACAAGTATAAAACTTGCCTCGATATCAATACAACGAACTGTTACCAATTCAGTTATTTTCATCTACGAGTTCCTCAGCACCGACCAAAGTAATCTACGAACTCTTCAATCTCAACCGCAACACAACCGTCATAATCCACGATCAAACATCACAACTTATTGTAAAAAGGACTAATCAACAAGTTCGATGACGATCAATATCAATACAACTGGACCACAAACTCATCGGTTCCACAATAGCTCGATTATACACAGTCTGAATTATCCAACTCAGACACTTACAAATCCATGTCCACAATACGAGCCGAAATCCGATGATCATATCAGCAACCAATTCGAACTAATAATAAGGGTCTAAATGTTATCGATTCCAAACTCATTTCTTAAATACGAATTGACAAGGTTCCTTCTTGTAAATCTATTGTTAAAATTTACCTATGACCGTTATCAATTGGAACCATCCAATTACTTCAATATAATAGATAATCATATTAAAAGGTTATCAAACAATCCAGTCAATCGACTTGAACATTTGTTCCATACGTATGGGCTTCCAAATTCAGAGATGAATAATAGTCTCATCAAACTCGTAATCATATTCGTATTCCTATACGAATATTATTTCAAAACACATAATTTTGCTCTAGATATGAATAGTCCATATTCATATCCAAAACATCAACACCTCTTATAAATATTCATCACCTCGTATAGTTCAAGAGTTCTTCAAGAACATGAAATATCCGAAATCACGTTCAAAACAACATATCCTAGGTATAAATCTTCATGTTATCATTTTCTTCATCATGCAATTCATATAGCCTCAAGAATCGCAACAAAACCATTATCATCATATGAACAAGATATCAATAACCATATCAACATCCGAAAGGGAGGGGGAGGATTAACCAACTTATCTAAAGAAGACGAACAATACAATTCAAATCACAAGCATCATGATTAACATCTGAAATCTCTTATTACATTTCCAATAAATCTCATATAACATTATCACATGATGATCCAACATGCTTCCTCATAAGTAATAATCCTTTAAAAATGAACCACTATCAAATGGATACGAGATTTACCTTGTATGGACGAACCAAGAAGAAGAACAATTGAACTCCATTCCAAGAATCATCAGAAACTCTAAGAACAATGCTTAAATCCAACCTCTCCATCTTAATCTTGTTTAAGAGGATCATCTCTCAGTGTTTAGGAACTTCAAATACCTCCCAAGGTTCTCTCTATCGACTAAAGGAAGGAGAATGGACAAAATGCCTCTCAGCACTCGTCTGTCCCCTTTATAAAACACATTACTAGTGTAACACCCCCAAATCCCATTGGGTCATTACAGTGCCGTGGACCCCACATCAGGAGATCCACCAGGCTAACACGACCAAAAATACAACTAACTGACCAAAAAGGGGAATCAGAATCCCTACACTGACATCCAACATAATATTCCGATATGGAATTTCAATGACAACAGTGGGCCTACATGGCCTAAATAAAATACAACGACATCCACGAGCCTTGCTCGGATAATACAAAATGAAAATAACTGACAAAACTGGAGTACTCCAAACTGGAGTACTCCAAACTGGAGTACTCCAAACTGTTTGACCGACATGAACACCAAAACATCTCGGACTAGTATCGCTCGAATGCCTAGTCGCCATTGTCATGCCCATGTGTCTCAACTCTCTCCTCGCAAGCACCTAAAACATGAAAACATGTTCCGCCCCCACGGGGTCAGTCATCCAGATAATGAATATCAATTACATGTACAACATGATATGCATCCAAAGGCAGAATGAACAGTACAACAATGGTAGACGAGATGCTCATAAACCAAAGTAAAAATCGAGCATTCGTGAAACACTATGCCCAAGGTATACGCTCAGTACCTGCTCCACAGGTTAGAACACAAGTGCCCAACGGCGAATCAGCAATACAGAACACAACAATGCATCATCCGAAGGTAAACCAAGCCAACACTGAAATAGATACGAATCACAATGCCCGAAGGCTCCAACAGAAGTACCGATACATCACAATGGCCTGAAAGTCCCACAGCCGAAGATGTATATCACAATAGCCTGAAAGTCCCACAGCCAAAGTTGTATATCACAATGGCCTGAAAGTCCCACAGCCGAAGTTGTATATCACAATGGCCTGAAATCCGAACAACCCGAAGCTATATATCATCACAATACCCTGAATGTCACTCAGCCGAAGCTGTCAAGATATTACAAAGGTGTGAAACCACTCAGCCGAAGCTGTCAATCATCACAATGGCCCGAAGCCAAAACAGCCCGAAGTTGTATTAATGAGGGCCGAAGCCATGGCACGAAGTCGTATCACAATGAGGGCCGAAGCCACGGCATGAAGCCGTATCATAATGAGATCATCTAATGACCGTGACCTGCTGAATTGCAGGTGCTGGGAAACCAACTGCGAAGGTTCAAGCCCCAGACTTACCCATAATGAGATCACCCAGTGACCGTGACTTACTGAACTGTAGGTGTTGGGAAACCAACCGCGAAGGTTCAAGCCCCAAGCTTGCCCATAATGAGATCATTAACATGACCGTGACCTACTGAACTGTAGGTGTTGGGAAACCAACCGTGAAGGTTCAAGCCCCAAGCTCACCCATAATGAGATCATTAACATGACCGTGACCTACTGAACTGTAACCGTGAAGGTTCAAGCCCCAAGCTTACCCATCGAGCACTAGACGAGACTAGCCTCCAAAACATAATTAATCACAATAGTAACGATCTCAAGATTACCAAATTCACAAGAATAATAGCGTGCTGCCTTGAGTTGGCCAACACGACAACAATAACTCACGGATGGGCACCATCCACAGCGGTCCCAATTCAAATACCTCGACTGCCTTGGAATGGCCAATCTATCACAACAACTCAACGGATGGAAACTATCCTTGACAGTCCCAATTCAATACATCGATTACCTTAGAACGGTTAATCGATAACCAATGATACAACGGATGGGAATTATCTTTGATAATCCTAATTAAATACATCGATTACCTCAGAACGGTTAATCGACAACCAATGATACAACGGATGGGAATTATCTTCCATAATCCCAATTCAATACGTCGATTACCTTAGAGCGGTCAATCGATAACGATGACACAACGGATGGGAATTATCTTTGATAATCCCAATTAAATACATTGATTACCTTAGAACGGTTAATCGATAACCAATGATACAACGGATGGGAATTATCTTCGATAATCCCAATTAAATACATTGATTACCTTAGAACGGTTAATCGACAACCAATGATACAACAGATGGGAATTATCTTCGATAATCCCAATTAAATACATTTATTACCTTAGAACAGTCAATCGATACACAATGATATGTTTAGAATAGATGTCCTGGCGCCTTAAACCGGCCACCGAAACAGAGATGATAAACGAATATATCAAACGCCTTCAATCGGCCGATACAACATCATAGCAACAGTTCCAATTCGATAATAACGATTCAACGATGCCTCATAACGACATTAATGTCAACAATAATAATCGATACATCGATACCGCGAACCGGCTATCGACAACATCAGTATCAACAAGAATCTCAATGCCTTAAACCGACCGTTAACGAATAACAATAACATCTAGCATAATTGCCGAACGGTATTGCATCAAACAATTCCCGAATATCAACAAATCACGAAGAGACTAAGTCTCGAAATGATACAATACATTCATACACATATATGATAACATTAATCTCATTGACCAGTACAAGTATAAAACTTGCCTCAAACCGAAGGAGAGAAGGTCCTTCCACGATCAATGTCCCGGCACGAAACGACGAACGGTGCCTCCCGACGATCACAAACACTCGAACAACCTTGAATGAAAACGATTCATTCAAAAACACAAAATCAATAGAAAACAACGACAGGGAAAGAGCTCGATTCAACCCTGAATCGGTTAAACTCTACCAACGAATATCATAGTTCTCAACTATGAATTCTAACATCCTCCAACACCTCGATGATCAATTAACATGATTATTACGTTCTTAACACTTGTGAAATCCATTCAACCAGATTCACTTAAGAACAATCATCAAAACGAACATCTCAAAATGATAATATCACCAATATCATCAAATTGATCCTCCTACAATGATAATATTATCAATATTATCATTATCACCCCAAGAACACCATCAACTCAATAATCATGATGTCTGAAACAAAAATCCTTCATCAATACATCATGAATTTGGATTAAACAACAAGATTCACTCAACCATTTTCAAATTATGAAAATCACCTCCTAGCATCATAAATCCTTACTAAAATGGTTAAAATCTTTCAAGAACACCATCAACATCAATAATCATCTCAAGACTATGTTAATCATATAACAATCTTAACATAATCCTTCCTAGACATGATTAAAAAACCTCCAAACAATCTAAAACATCAAGAACATAATCCAACTCAAGCAATACCATCATGTTCTTCATCAAAAGTTTATCAAAACTATGAAGAATCATGATATACTCCATCAATCAAACAATACCCGAAGAAAACAACAACAACAACAACAACAACAACAACAACAACAACAACAACAACAACAAACTTGAAAATCACAAGAGATTGAGGGAACTTACGAAAGGAGAACAAGAAGAACCCTCCAAACACCAAAGGAGCACCAACAAGCTTCCAACTTCAAGCTTCAATCCAAGCTAGGATGATCAAGATCGAGTTGGAAGGGGCTAAACATCAATAACAAGTCCGAACGGACGATTCTAGGGAGAGAAAATGTGTTTTGGTTCGTGAGGAAATGAAATACGAAACCAAGATAAATAGACTGACAAGTCCATTACGTACGTTATACGCCCATGCTAACATACGTAAGGGCCTTTACGTACGCTATGTAAAAACATTAATGTACGTAAAGCCAAATCCAGAACTAACTGAACTAAAATACGAAGGCCTTAACGTACGTAAACAAAAGCTCATTACGTACGTTAACAAGACCTGCATTACGTACGTAGAGCTCACCTCTTAACATACGTAAGGGTCCATTGACTGCAATAATGAGATCCGATCGGAAGATGCTCGGGACCCACCGGCCGAAAGTGACTACGAGGAAGGTTCCTACCACCTACTAAGCATTACGTACGTAACCTTACAGGCATAACGTACGTAATGTCAACAAGCTAGCATACGCAATGCTACATCCGTAGCGTACGTCAAAACTAGTATAATTAGCCAAAAATCCAAACTCTCCAACCAACATTCAAACGACGAAACCAACCCGACGACAAGTATAAATATTTCGACCCCGAAATATTCCAATACAATATACATTGTATCAGTCCAAAACAAAACTTGTACAATTCCAAGTGAATACGTACAACTCAACAGTAACACGAAACAACGAAAAAAAATTACCCCAGGATATTACATACTCCCCCCCTTAAAAAGAGTTTCATCCCCGAAACTAAGGGTACACAGCACGGGGTATGAACTATCCATCAGGATCTGAAAACAGCATCTCCAGGAATACTTCTTACTACGAATCACTTCGCCTGAGTAAACGGTCCAACCCCACGGGTCCCCGCATCTCTTCTGCCCGGGCACGGCGAAAATCATGAGATAAAAACACGAAACCAAGTGCGAGATCAATCGAATCATGACTCCTCCCCCAGAGACCAGCCCAAGACTCGTAACACCGGCGTACACACCCCACGGGTGCCGTCCATCGTACATGTCTACAGTCATCAGTGTAAACTTCCCCGTTCTCGTCGGCATCGGACGTCCATGCAAACACTGACTCACGCCACGCAAAAATAATGACAACACAAACATAGTCCTCGGGACCATATCAATCACACGTCCAAGTCCCCACGACTTGACGTCTCGAAACACAATAAATAATTATCCAGATTATCACAAAAATCTCGGGTACAAGACCAAAAAGGAAAGAAAATCACATCAAATGACTCAAGTCTCAAGATCCTCGGATACAATCGTTACAAGATAGATCAACAACAGATGGTTCGCAACCACAATACTACAATACAGACTGAGTCAAACATCAATCCGAAAAACAAGGAAAATACAAATCAAGGCTACATCTCAAATGTATCCAAAATCAACACCCTACAGGTCATCGAACTCCTCGATCTCATCGACTCGAGGAAGACCCAAATCTGAGCTCGCCGCTCCTCCTAGAGTGTCCATACCTCTGGCTCCCGAAGCCCGATATGACCCCTTGGATGGAGTACGGACTGAAGCAACAAAATCTCTTGAGGCCCGTGAGCTCCCTTGAGATCTACTGGCACTAGAACCCCTGCAGTATTTATGAAGGTGTCCCTTCCTCCCACACAGAAAACAAGCAATAGACTGCATCGAGCACCGAGTATTGCGATGTCCTATTGTATCACAGTTAAATAAAACAACGGTCGAACCCGTCGCCTGAGAAGAAGATGCTTTCCCAGCACGAAGACGACTAGAAGATGACCTCTTGGACGTCGGAGGCTGATGTCCCTCTGAACGTATCGGTATCCTAGTCCTTCCACCCGAAGAAGCTGAAGGGTTCTTCCGAGCAAGCTCCTTGATCAAAAGCTCTGCTCCAAGAGCCTTCTCGATGAATTCACCAAGTGAATTACAATTATGGTTGAACAAATGCATCCTCAACTGCGGGTTCAGCCTCTTGCTAAAATACTTGATCTTATCCGCCTCAGTACGGATAACAAATAAAGCAAACTGGAGAAGTCCGTGAAACTTCTCCGCAATAACAATAACACCCTCATCCTCGACGGATTCGGGGTTCAAAATCTCCAATAGCTTGGCTTCACGAAGTGGAGCCGGATAATACCTCTCTAACATGAGAGCCTTGAACTCGCCCCAAACACAGTCACGATCGGTGGGTTTCACGGAAAGCCACCACGAATAAGCACCCTTACTCAAATAGTAAGCCGCCACTGCCACCTTACTCTCTTCCGGACACTGAACCATGTCGAAGAGTTTATCAAAATGTTCAAGCTAATGAACAATATCAGCTGGTTCTAAAGAACCCTCAAAGGTAGGCGGCCTCTGACGAGTGATGTCGCCAATAATCTGACTCACTTTCCCGATCTGTCCATAAAACGGCACATGGGATCCCTGCTGCGGTGGACCACAAACCACTGAGGTCTGTATGTTCTCCATTATCTGCGTCATTTGAGTCATCTGGGCCATTATGCCCCTCATAAGCAAGTAAGGGTCGATGTGATCACTCTCAGTCTGGCCGACTCCTCGAGTATGACGTTCCGAAGGGGAACCGGTCGCATAAGTCACATCTCCGGCCGAATTTTGATCCATCTCGGCATCCGCACGCGCATAAACATGAGGTTCTGAGTTTCGGCCTGCTCTGCAGCCTTTACCCCCTCTGCCACGTCCTTGGTTTCCTCTTCCCATACTTAAAGAATAACGCTCGATCATGAACAAACCTCAAATATGCCACAACGGCCAATCCACAATGCTAAGTCAATAGCCAAACACGAGTATACATACTCAACAAATAAACAATCACTTCAAAAATGCTAATTATAGCCAATACTGAGCCCACACGCTCTGAATCAAATAATCATGAATGAAACGTAACACAAATGTTACCTACAAATTTCAACAAAACATGCATAATCAATGGCATCCTGAATGTATGAACATACAAGAGAATCGAGTCCTTGCACAGGTCATACGAAGCTTCGAGGTCTTGCGATACTAGTCTTCACTGACGACGACTCGATGAAAGAAAGACTCATACAGTCGTCTAACTATCACGACTCGTAAAACCCGATTGTCCAGATTGTCATAACCTGACAGTTCACTACTACCGCGTTGGTAGAACCACATAACTCACATATCAGGGTATCTCACAACCCAATTCTCTGATACCATCTTCTGTAACACCCCCAAATCCCATTGGGTCATTACAGTGCCGTGGACCCCACATCAGGAGATCCACGAGGCTAACACGACCAAAAATACAACTAACTAACCAAAAAAGGGAATCACAATCCCTACACTGACATCCAACCTAATATTCCGATATGGAATTTCAATGACAAAAGTGGGCCTACATGGCCTAAATAAAATACAACAACATCCACAAGCCTTGCTCGGATAATACAAAATGACAATAACTGACAAAACTGGAGTACTCCAAACTGTCTGACCGACATGAACACCAAAACATCTCGGACTAGTATCGCTCGAATGCCTCGTCGCCATCGTCATGCCCCTGTGTCTCAACTCTCTCCTCGCAAGCACCTAAAACATGAAAACATGTTCCGCCCCCATGGGGTCAGTCATCCAGATAATGAATATCAATTACATGTACAACATGATATGCATCCAAAGGCAGAATGAACAGTACAACAATGGTAGACGAGATGCTCACCAACCAAAGTAAAAATCGAGCATTCGTGAAACATTATGCCCACGGTATACGATCAATACGTGCTCCACATGTTAGAACACAAGTGCCCAACGGCGAATCATCAATACAGAACACAACAATGCATCACCCGAAGGTAAACCAAGCCAACACTAAAATAGATACGAATCACAATGCCCGAAGGCTCTAACGGAAGTACCGATACATCACAATGGCCTGAAAGTCCCACAGCCGAAGCTGTATATCACAATGGCCTGAAAGTCCCACAAACAAAGATGTATATCACAACGGCCTGAAAGTCCCACAGCTAAAGCTATATATCACAATGGCCTGAAATCCGAACAACCCGAAGCTGTATATCATCACAATACCCTGAATGTCACTCAGCCGAAGATGTCAAGATATTACAAAGGTCTGAAACCACTCAGTCGAAGCTGTCAATCATCACAATGGCCCGAAGCCAAAACATCCCGAAGCTGTATTAATGAGGGCCAAAGCCATGGCACGAAGCCGTATCACAATGAGGGCCGATGCCACGGCACGAAGCCGTATCATAATGAGATCATCCAATGACCGTGACCTGCTGAATTGCAGGTGCTGGGAAAACAACCGCGAAGGTTCAAGCCCCAGACTTACCCATAATGAGATCACCCAGTGATCATGACCTACTGAACTGTAGGTGTTGGGAAACCAACCGCGAAGGTTCAAGCCCCGAGCTTACCTATGATGAGATCATTAACATGACCGTGACCTACTGAACTGTAGGTGTTGGGAAACCAACCGCGAAGGTTCAAGCCCCAAGCTTACCCATAATGAGATCATTCACATGACCGTGACCTACTGAACTGTAGGTGTTGGGTAACCAACCGCGTAGGTTCAAGCCCCAAGCTTACCCATCGAGCACTAGCCGAGACTAGCCTCCAAAACATAATTAATCACAACAGTAACGATCTCAAGATTACCAAATTCACAAGAATAATAGCGTGCTGCCTTGAGTCGGCGAACACGACAACAATAACTCACGGATGGGCACCGTCCATGGCGGTCCCAATTCAAATACCTCGACTGCCTTGGAATGGCCAATCGATCACAACAACTCAATCGATAACGATTACATAACGGATGGGAATTATCTTCGATAATCCCAATTAAATACATTGATTACCTTAGAACGGTTAATTGATAACCAATGATACAACGGATGGGAATTATCTTCGATAATCCCAATTAAATACATCGATTACCTTAGAACGGTTAATCGACAACTAATGATACAACGGATGGGAATTATCTTTGATAATCCCAATTAAATACATTGATTATCTTAGAACGGTCAATCGATACACAATGATACGTTTAGAAGAGATGTCCCGACGCCTTAAACCGGCCACCGAAACAGAGATGATAAACGAATATATCAAACGCCTTCAATCGGCCGATACAACATCATAACAACAGTTCCAATTCGATAATAACGATTCAACGATGCCTCAGAACGACAATAACGTCAACAATAATAATCGATACATCGATACCGCGAACCGGCTATCGACAACATCAGTATCAACAAGAATCTCAATGCCTTAAACCGGCCGTTAACGAATAACAATAACATCTAGCATAATTTCCGAACGGTATTGCATCAAACAATTCCCGAATATCAACAAATCACGAAGAGACTAAGTCTCGAAATGATACAATACATTCATACACATATATGATAACATTAATCTCATTGACGAGTACAAGTATAAAACTTGCCTCAAACCGAAGGAGAGAAGGTCCTTCCACGATCAATATCCCGGCATGAAACGACGAATGGTGCCTCCCGACGATCACAAACACTCGAACAAACTTGAATGAAAATGATTCATTCAAAAACACAAAATCAATAGAAAACAACGACAGGGACAAAGCCCGATTCAACCCTGAATCGGTTAAACTCTACCAACGAATATCATAGTTCTCAACTATGAATTCTAACATCCTCCAACACCTCGATGATCAATTAACATGATTATTAGGTTCTTAACACTTGTGAAATCCATTCAACAAGATTCACTTAAGAACAATCATCAAAACGAACATCTCAAAATGATAATATCACCAATATCATCAAATTGATCCTCCTACAATGATAATATTATCAATATTATCATTATCACCCCAAGTACACCATCAACTCAATAATCATGATGTCTGAAACAAAAATCCTTCATCAACACATCATGAATTTGGATTAAACAACAAGATTCACTCAACCATTTTCAAATTATGATAATCACCTCCTAAATCATTATAAATCCTTACTAAAATGGTTAAAATCTTTCAAGAACACCACCAACATCAATAATCATCTCAAGACTATGTTAATCATATAACAATCTTAACATAATCCTTCCTAGACATGATTAAAAAACCTCCAAACAATCTAAAACATCAAGAACATAATCCAACTCAAGCAATACCATCATGTTCTTCATCAAAAGTTTATCAAAACTATGAAGAATCATGATATACTCCATCAATCAAACAATACCCGAAGAAAACAACAACAACAACAAACTTGAAAATCTCTTAGCTCGGATGATCAAGATCGAGTTGGAAGGGGCTAAACATCAATAACAAGTCCGAACGGACGATTCTAGGGAGAGAAAATGTGTTTTGGTTCGTGAGGAAATGAAATACGAAACTAAGATAAATAGACTGACAAGTCCATTACGTACGTTATAGGCCCATGCTAACATACGTAAGGGCCTTTACGTACGCTATGTAAAAACATTAACGTACGTAAAGCCAAATCCAGAACTAACTGAACTAAAATATGAAGGCCTTAACATACGTAAACAAAAGCTCATTACGTACGTTAACAAGACCTGCATTACGTATGTAGAGCTCACCTCTAAACGTACGTAAGGGTCCGTTGACTGCAATAGTGAGATCCGATCGGAAGATGCTCGGGACCCACCGGCCGAAAGTGACTACGAGGAAGGTTCCTACCACCTACCAAGCATTACGTATGTAACCTTACAGGCATGACGTACGTAATGTCAACAAGCTAGCGTACGCAATGCTACATCCGTAGCGTACATTAAAGCTAGTATAATTAGCCAAAAATCCAAACTCTCCAACCAACATTCAAACGACGAAACCAACCCGACGACAAGTATAAATATTTTGACCCCGAAATATTCCAATACAATATACATTGTATCAGTCCAAAACAAAACTTGTACAATTCCAAGTGAATACATACAACTCAACAGTAACACGAAACAAAGAAAAAAAAATTACCCTAGGATATTACAACTAGCACGCGCTAGACCTTATATTTAGCGTGCGCTACAGTCCTAGCGTGTGCTATCCTTCCCTGATAGTGTGCGCAATCGAGCAGTCCAGAAGCTACTGTATTGCTTCGGACATCATCTAATGTACGTAATGCCCATGCATTAACGTACGCAAATAGGCGTTAGTTGCTACAGCAAAATGCTCAGTAGCGTGCGCTATTCCTCGACCTTAGCACACTCTAATCGTCGTTGACCCGACAATATGTACCTTCCCAAAAGATACCCGGGTCCTACACGCCGAAAGCAACCAATAAAGCCAAGATTACATGTTGACCGATCTGAAATTAGCGTGCGCTACCAACATACATTAGCATGCGATAACCGCCGATAATAAACAGCCTGGGCCTACTTGTCGGCCACCTTCTGGACCTTATCCAGAATGCCTTACGTACGTTAAAGGTCCTCCTTAGCGTACGTAACTCAAACCTCTTAGCGTGCGCCTAAGTATGAATCTTAGCGTGCGCTAGGCATACATTGTAGCGTGCGCTAATGTGGCTATACTTAGCCATTTTCAGCTATCCTCATCCAGCAACTCGACATACAGAACGAACATGCGGCATACTGAAAACATATATACAATCCGATAATATTCTCATATGATATACCCAATATCAAAAGTACGATAATCTGATACACGATATCTTCAAATGTAATTGTCGACCAACTACGACAATTATACCAATATAGATGCCTCAGTCTTCCAATTATTTTATCCATACTGTATAGACACTAAGCTATCCAGTATATCTCAGATAAAATAACCCAAAAATTTTATACTGGAAATCCGGATATTACATACTAAAAGTCGGGATATTACACTCTACCCCCCTTAAAATAAGTTTCGTCCTCGAAACTTGCAATCCCATCACAACAAACCAATCAACCAAAATTTCCAAACTCATCACAAAAAAAAAACAATCAATCGTTGCTACAAGCGAATAACCAAAACGATATACTTACAGGTACGTGAAGCCGATGATCTCCCGTGATACTAGCATGCGACTCCCAAACAAAGTCTCAACACAATACCGATACGCACCAATATCGTAATTAGCAATTTGATAAAATCTCAAGGAAGAGTTCGCATCCGTGACCACGGCCACGACTCTGTCTCCTGTCAGTAAACAGTCTGAAGGAAACACACGTACTTAAGTACATTCCACATCGCACATCATTGAAATGACCGAATCCCAAAAATACCAAATCAGAAGCAAAGCGATTAAGGAAACACCAGAAGAGTAAGAGGTCTTACAAGTACCGGTCACACTGTGATGATGGCAAAGTAGTGATACTGTAGACAAACAATGACTCAATCGACCCAAAAGACCGACAGCCTAGGTATCCATAAACCTAAGCTCTGATACCATATTCTGTAACACCCCCAAGTTATTCAGGGTATATTACGGCGCCGTGAGCCCCGCCGTGGGACCCACAAGGCTACTCTTGCACGGGATTATAAAATTTGACCGATAAGGTCCAGTACAATGAAATGGAAGACAATAAAAATGGTATTCAAAACCATTTTCAATACATCCGAAAACAATACATCACAAATCAATACCGCGGCAACACAGGCCGGAACATCAAGGAAATCGAAAACCGTACACGTGTACTCAAAAACCATTCTAGTACAATAACACTTAATGGAGGAAATACAAAATATAACCAGAGACGAGACACAGTATCACGTTTGCCCATCATCTTCATGCCGACCCGATACATGCCTATCCGCTCTCCTGGAACCTGAAATACATGAAAAGTATTTCCTCCATAAAGGGGTTAGCCGTCGAATAGCTAGTACAAGCATATCAAATATGAAACACAATACTCCTCAACAATAAAGTAAAGGTAACCGTCAAATCATCAATTCAAGACTAGTATTCCAGAATAACTAAATCTCATTTCAAAATATACACGATTAACCATGGAACCGCACCAGCAGCAACGGAACCCTCTGAGGCTCCGTCGAACCCTCCCAGAGTGGTTAACCCCAAAATATTCGTGGAACCATACCAGCAGCAATGGAACCCTCCCAGAGTGAGTATAAATAATCATGCCAATCATATATCTTACTTTCAAAGTCGAGAAGGTACAATCATAAACATATACTTGCCTTTGAGACATCGAGAATTGGAAGGAAAGGAACACAAGTTCAATAGGTCCAAGAACGCACTTCCGGCACCAAAACAATTCGCAAGAAATACGATAATCACTAATACATACTCAAATTACATGAAGAAACTCCCGAAACCCGACTACAATTCACGAAACTACAAGGGTAAACATCTAGAGGTTGGAAAATCACCCAAGCCCTCTCACGTCCGAACAAGGTACAAAACATCCCATATAATCATAGGAGAAACATGGATACGGCGTAGATACATCATAATCTCAAGGTTCTCAAGTTACAAAATGGATAAATCGGACGAATCTAAGAAAATCCTCGAAATTCCCAAAAACTAGGGTTCTAAGGAATTTACCTTGATTTGGAGGATACAATTGGATTAGAAGTTGTGCAATCTTTGTTATCTAACTCAAAATGATGAATGATGAAGAAGGATTGCCTCGAATCGCCCTGAATCGCTACTCCCGAGCTCCCCTGATCGGAATAAGTGAAAATGAAGAAGAAATGACAAGTGTAAGGTCAACTGTCCCTTATATACTGCTGTCGTCTAGCGTGCGCTAAGCTTCAAGATTAGCGTGCGCTAACGCGGTCACCTGGTAGTCCAGTGGCTACTGACCTGCGGCGTTAGCGCGCTCTACCAAGACTTAGCATGCGCTAACTGGTGTCCTACCGAAAGTCCAGATCATTGCCCAACTCCGATAGCGTGCGCTACAACTAGGCAATAGCGCGCGCTATGCAATACCTTTACTGTGCGCTAACTGCTACCTAGTGTGCGTTACCTGTTAGTCCAGAAAGTAGAAATGCCTCACTGCCTTTGCCGAACCAGCACGTTAGCATGCGCTACGGATGATGTTAGCGCGCGCTACTGACCACGAATAGCGTGCGCTATCTTCCTGCCCCAGAATACTACCAAAAGGTCCAATTAACACGATCGTGATCCAACAAGGTACGAAAATTCCAAATCAACAACATCAATATCTCAAGGTGTTTACAGAGTGACAAAAATAGAGAGAACGGCATGGTCAAACATTCAATATAAGGTACGGATATTACAGCCGTACCCCTTATTATCAACCCCATAGGCCCCATCGGACCGTACCCTTGTAGGAAACCACTTCCACATCCTTACCCCTTAGAAACGGCCCCCAGAGGTCCCGTCGAACCATTCCTAGGTGGAAGAACATCAACACACAAACGTTTTATCACGAATTAATATTTATGCTGAATTTACACTCTACATAACATAATGTAACATATGTACTTCCCTTGGTTAATATGTCGTGAAGAAACGATGAACGGAGAGGGCTTCGATCCAAACTCACTCCAAACTTTCGTTCCTAACACACAATGATATTCGATCAACTACAACACTACTAGATTAAAAAGGATCATCCTGGATTCTACCCTTAGGGACAATTTGTTAAACATTATGTAGGCATCATCCACTATACTTGATGAATAACGCATCATCCACTAGGGTTCTAAGGAATTTACCTTGATTTGAAGGATACAATTGGATTAGATATTGTTTAATCTTTGTTATCCAACTCAAAATGATGAATGATGAAGAAGGATTGCCTCGAATCGCCCTGAATCGCTACTCCCGAGCTCCCCCGATCGGAATAAGTGAAAATGAAGAAGAAATGACAAGTGTAAGGTCAACTATCCCTTATATACTGCTGTCGTTTAGCGTGCGCTAAGCTTCAAGATTAGCGTGCGCTAACGCGGTCACCTGGTAGTCCAGTGGCTACTGACCTGCGGCGTTAGCGCGCTCTACCAAGACTTAGCATGCGCTAACTGGTGTCCTACCGAAAGTCCAGATCATTGCCCAACTCCGATAGCGTGCGCTACAACTAGGCAATAGCGCGCGCTATGCAATACCTTTAGTGTGCGCTAACTGCTACCTAGTGTGCGTTACCTATTAGTCCAGAAAGTAGAAATGCCTCACTGCCTCTGCCGAACCAGCACGTTAGCGTGCGCTACGGACGATGTTAGCGCGCGCTACTGACCACGAATAGCGTGCGCTATCTGCCTACCCCAGAATACTACCAAAATGTCCAATTAACACGATCGTGATCCAACAAGGTACGAAAATTCCAAATCAACAACATCAATATCTCAAGGTGTTTACAGAGTGACAAAAATAGAGAGAACGGCCATGGTCAAACATTCAATATAAGGTACGGATATTACAGCCGTACCCCTTATTATCAACCCCAGAGGCCCCATCGGACCGTACCCTTGTAGGAAACCACTTCCACATCCTTACCCCTTAGAAACGGCCCCCAGAGGTCCCGTTGAACCATTCCTAGGTGGAAGAACATCAACACACAAACGTTTTATCACGAATTAATATTTATGCCGAATTTACACTCTACATAACATAATGTAACATATGTACTTGCCTTGGTTAATATGACGTGAAGAAACGATGAACGGAGAGGGCTTCGATCCAAACTCACTCCAAACTTTCGTTCCTAACACACAATGATATTCGATCAACTACAACACTACTAGATTAAAAAGGATCATCCTAGATTCTACCCTCAGGGACAATTTGTCAAACATTATGTAGGCATCATCCACTATACTTGATGAATAACGCAATTATCGGAGTTTATTCCACAAAACCTCAAGAAAACCAAAGGATTATGGGTCTACAACCGAAATCCAACAACGTTCTAGGTTAAATCGGATTAGAAAGGCCAAATCACCACAAAACCCCCAAAATCCCAAAAACTAGGGTTCTAGGAATCTTACCGCGATTTGGATGGTGGAAGATGATTAGATGGTGTTAAATCCACAGAAGAAACCCAGAGGTATTAATAGATGGTGATATCTGGTTGAAATCAACCCTTCTTGTCTGAATTCGCCGCGGATCGCCTAAGGAACGGGAAGAGGATGAGAAATGACGAAGTCAACTACTGTTGTTGTATATATATCAGACGGACTTAGCACGCGCTATACTTATGATTAACGTGTGCTAACTGGATGTAGTTGCAGTCCAGAGGTTTATGTCCGATCCCGTTAGCATGCGCTAATGCTTGAGCTAGCGTGCACTACATGTTCTGGTCCAAAATTCATGAACTTTCTGTCTAATTTCAGAATATTCTACCTGTACGCATTAGCATACGCAAAAATATGATAACGTACGTTAATCGACTAACTAGTGTACACAATGGAATGTATAACATACGCTCAACAACTAATTCTAGAAGTCAGAACTTCCTGTCCAGCTTAGTTAGCGCACATCACACCATGGAGTAGCGTGCGTTAGGGATACCGCCATAGCATATGCTAGATAATTCGTTAGCGTGCGCTAACTGTTATGAACCACTAGTGCAGTGGTGAATTCCGGTCAGGATACACACGTATCGGAAGACATAAAACTTGATAGCTACCAACGACTAATGAAGCATTGATAAAAAACAACATGCAAACTCACTCTCTCGTCTGAACATATGATTCCAACCGTCCTTGGAACGGACAACAATTCCCAAATGATACCCAAACTATGAAAAATTACAAAACAGCCCAGACCCTCGAGAATCGTGATTCGAGGACATGTATCAATCTCAGTAAGTCGTAACGTACCCGAAAATATTAAAGGAACTCGCAGAAATAACGAAACGTCAATATAGAACGATATTTATGAGAATCGAGCCTAGACGCGAAAAAGTTACACAATAAGTGAAATATCGTAAAAACATCACCGAAACTCGCCCGGATAGCCATGAATGCAGAACAAAATAGTTTCAAAATACAAAAACAATTACAAGCGAGTCATCCAAAATGAAAGTACACTAAAAATAGAAATTACTAAAATAAAAAGTGCAGATATTACAGTGGTGGTCCCTCAATTCAACGTGACAAATTCATCATAAATCGATTTTAACCACGACATATCCATCGCAATCGATGTTTGTCCTATTTGTACGTCACAAATTCGTGACTAATCATGATCAAGTCATAACTTTACCATTACCGACAATTTTCATTTTTTTTCAATTGTTCGTTTAAAATCGACAAAACGGCGACGTCAAATCGCACCCAAAATGTGGTGTACGCAACAACCAAAAATATCGACTTCCAACTATTATCCGTGACTACCCCAGGACCATCATAGTCTCATCCACCATAAAGTAGCATGGGAGATAAAGAACCTAATTACCCAATTTCCCAAAAACATTTTCTCAAAAGAAAGGAATTGAAAAATGGAAACTTTTATAGAATCTTATGTGGGTACTCGGTTTTATGTTTTCTTTAATCGTTGAAAAGGATGCTACATATGGCTTTTCTCCGTAGCATGCATGTTGTTATGAGCAACATATGTTCCTATATGCACGTAAAACATAAACATGGTAAGATCCATAAGTGTACAAATCAATGAACAAATGAATCATTAATTAGAAAAAGATGGAGAGTTTAGAAACGCCCGGAAAATGGGCTACTGGGCTCTATAATAGGCCGGAAAAGGACTTGGCGCAGCAGTACAGCAGCTCAGTGTTGGATGAGGTCGGATCCCCAAATTTCCTTGTAAAAATCTACTTCTGTTTGGTGACATATTCCGTAACCAATATTACCCAGAATCTGATCTCCACCATTGGATTTATAGATATTTATATTGGGAAGTTTTTATAAAAATTTCACGCCGATCCGATGGTTAACGAATCGGGAAACATGATTTTAGTACAACTACATTGTGCAGAAAATTTATGCACGGAAATCCTCGTCTCTCGTTTTGATTTTCCCTTTTTTCGGCTCGGACTAGTGCAGATCGTGATATGGTTAGGGCCGACGGCGGCTGAAGTTGAGCAGACGAGCAGCAGCTTAGGCTGGTAAAGAAGACGACCGGCCGATCTGGTGTGTATCGACCGCAGGAAGGTGAGAGTATTGTTTTTGGCCGCGAGAAGGCGGCGGGGAAATCTGCGCATTGAATTCCGGCGAAGATGGCAGACTGGAGGTCCTGAGGAAGAAGATGAGTTGGACATGACTTCTCGTCGTGAGATCGGACGCAGCAGCCGGCGGAGATGGCTGAGCGCGACGGCAGTGGAGGGCTAGGGTTTTCAAAGCCCATTTTTTTTCTAAATCTGCTTCTGTTTGTATACAGTTTCGCCGAGAAATTACTGTTCTGAATTAGATCTCCACCGTTGAATTTTAGTTCAGTATAACATTAACATGTTATCAAAATTTCTGGCTGATCCGACAGTCAACGAAGCGGAAAATACAATTTCCGCACGGTCTCGCAATGCAGAAAATTGACGCGCGGAAATTGCGATTTTTTTTGGAACTTCGAAAAGTTCAGGGAGGAAGACAAAATTCTACTGTTAGAGCAACGTGCTGTGTTTCCGGAAAAGTAGTAAAAAAACAGTAGAAAGCAAAAGATGCAAAAGCATTGTATTGATAACATTGATAGAGGGGCCATTATATAGGCATTACAATAAGACTCCTTCCATACATAGGTTTCCTTACAAGGAAAGATATCAAGTAGAATCCTACTACCTCTAGAAGGATCTAGAATTCCTACCATCTATGATACATATCTAACCAGTATTAGGTAAGACAAATCACGGAATAATAATTCCCGGAACAATTACATATTTTTTTACCATTGTACATTAAATATTTACATAATAACATAATAGATTGTATTTTATATCATTTTTTAGCACAATAACAATGGTGTGACTGTAGAAAGGGTGTTGAATACAATCTAAAATTTCTTTTTCTTTTTCTCAAGAAACTGCTTCAAAAACTTGCAAACGCGACAAACTAAAATGAAACTAAGATGAAAATACAAAGATATCAATTTAAAATTTCAGGTGGTTCGTTGGGCCACCTGAAAGTTTATATTAATACTTTGAAAATAATCTGGGACAGCTGTTTAGTTTCAGTGTAGTTTGCTTTACATAATTTTGTCTATCGGCTAAGCAAATTCACTTGTGTTTCTTAAGTTTGAACTACCCTGCTACATTTGGTTATATACCCCAATTTTATAATTTATTACTAGAAACAAAATGAATATATTGAATTACTAATTCTAGTAAGAATAGCTCCCATGCCCATCCCACATGTGGTACTCTATTTTTGACAAGAATTGTCTTTGACAGATTGCTTGTTAGATTCTCCCAAAAGTACTTGTGTAGAAATGGTATGTTTGGCATTCATCAAGGTATTGACTCAAGATAGATCAAATCAGTCTTGGCTTTCAAGTTCGTCTGTGATCTCTGCACATGCATGTGACTTGTCAGAATTGTCTTATTTGATAGTGACTAGTTGCTGTCAATGAATATTAGCTTATCCATCGACTAGTCATTTGACATTCATCAATTGCTTTATTATTCATCCATTGATAGTATTTCTTTGGCATCCGTTGATACTTCCTTATCTATTGATAGAATGATTATATCTGTTGACATTCACTTCACTTGTGAAAATTTCATAACTTGTATTTACAATTTGTTATATTATCTTCCACATCCGTTAATAGGCTCCCTGCACTTGGATTCTTCTGGAACTTCCTTCGGATTTCACGCAATACAGAAGCAAAATACCCAGCACTTGGCTATCTCCAACTCTTGGCAACAGCTATCATTCGGTTCTTCTTCTCTCGGCCTCTCTCATCAAGAAGACGATCGGCGGGGACGAAGAACACCGAGCTTCGCTCAAGAGCCGGATTAACAGAGTCTTTTTACACTCATTGTATCTAGATTTCTCACATTAATACTTGTATCCACGAATATTTGTATTAATATCATCTAGCGAGAGCATTCAAGCCCGGGCCTAACAAACCCGACAAATCTTGTATTATTTATCTTCTCTCGGAAGTGCTCCCGCAAATTGTTGTTTGTTGTCCGTCTTCCAGCAGTCTTAATCTTCGGATAAATATTTTGGGCAATAACAATTGGCGCTAGAAGAAGGGGATCCAACCCTCAAATTTTTATACCTACCATCCCGAAGAACACTCACTGTTCTCGGGGCAGATACTTGAAGTGACACTCACTGCACTTCAAAGAAATCTTTCAGAAATCATGTCTTCCGCCTCCGCGTCGAAGAAAGCCGCTGACCAGCCGGCCAGACCCCCCGTTTCGTCCCAGTCCGAGCGGCAGCCGATGGTGGAAGGCAGCCGCAGCGGTCAGAGACGCTCGATCCCATCCCTGGACGGCGGCCCAAGCCTCTCGCTCGATCAGCTCCGAACCAAGGAACATATCGACGAGGTCATGGCCGTCCTACAGGAGTGATGGAGTGCTCTCGACGCGCCCCCTGCTATCACCCCCTCGGTCGCCCGCCGGAAGTCCAAGCGGAAGATCAAGGCGTTACTGGCCGAGCGATCGCCAGGAGGCTCTCGTCCGCAAGAGGAAACGCTCGGCAGCCAGGGCACCTCTGTCTTCGATCGCCTGGGCAGTGACCCGACCTGGCAACCGGGGCAGTCCGGCCCCAGCTACGAGACGACGGAGTTCGAGTCTGTCACCAGGAGCTCGGCCTACCCGGCTCCCAAAAGGCAGCCCAGCCGTCTGGCTCCCCCTGGCCAAATTGCAGAGGTCGGCAGCAGCGGAGTCCGGAGATCGGTACACGATCGCCTCGGCTCCCGCTCCCAAAGCCGCTCAGCGAGCAACCGAGCCGCGGCGATTGCCGCATTGCAACGTCAGCTCGACGACGTGAAAGCGCTCCTGGAATCCAGGGCAGGCGCCATGAAGACGATCGCCGAGCCAAGTGAGCCGCTCGCGATCGACATCGAGCTCGCCCCCGTGCAGCACAGGATCGCTCCCCCGCAAACACCCATGTACGAGGGTCGATCGGACCCCCAGACGCACCTGAGGAAGTTCAACATCTACATGACCGGGTGTGGGGCATCTGACGCGAACAGGTGCCGAATGTTCCCTATGACGCTGGACAACCTCGCCCACCGGTGGTACACCTCATTGCCACCTCGGTCCATTGGCTCCTTTAACGAGCTGGCGCACGTCTTCACGGAGTACTTCGCCACCAGAGTCGTCCGGCCTGAGGGTCGCCTTCGCATGATGCAAATCAAGCAGGGAGAAGAAGAGTCCGACTCGGACTACATCGACTGGGTAGACGGGATCATCCTCAACGGCGAGCCCGTAAGCGATGAGACCGCCCTATACGCGGTCCTAGGAGGATTTCAGGGTTTTTCGCCTATGTTCAGGCATCTCACGAAGACCCAACCTACGACCTACGCAGCCTTCCGGGCTAGAGCCGCAGATTTCCTGGCCAGGCAAAGGCTTCTTCTTAGCCTAGGAGTAGGGCGATCGGCGCCCGAGCGACGACCTCCAGTCTCCCAGCCCGTTCGCTACTATCCAGCAGAGCCGGAGGACTCGCTCACCGCCTACAGTCCACCATTTTAAATGAGGGACTAAGGCTCGCGATCGCCTCCGCCGCACATCATAAAGCCATGGTCCTGGAAGTCGATGGAACCGGCTGCTTCGGCCATGCAAGGTCCCTTTCGGCCGAGATCGCCCGCCCTTCGTTTAAATACGAGGCCGGCATAGTCTGAGGGCTCTCCAAATTTAATCAGTGGACACGTGCCACTACCCCCGTCTCAACGTACACCGTCGAGGTCGGCCATCTCCATGGCAGGCCGAGGTGGAAGCAGAGCCAAACAAAGCCGCGGGCGTGGAGTTGATTCATCCGACCCTGCCCCGCGCAAGGACTCCTCTAGACCGAGACCGCACGCCCTTCGTTTAAATACGAGGCGAGGCGCAGCCTAACAGAGGACACTCATAATAAAGTGAGTCACGAGACACTCAATGTCTTCGCGCACCAAGACACGGTCATGGAGTCGGTCCATCGATCTCCGCGACTGTGCACGATTCCTCAAACAAGCGAAACCACCAAGTTTCCGAGGGGGATCGGCCAATGTTGTTTTTGCAGGTACAAGACCAAAAGATAGCTAGCCAATCGACCATGATAGCCCAAGTCCGAATCCTAAGTCAGCTCAGCAAGATCGCCCGTCCTCATCTTACACGATCGCCAGCAAGAACCACCTCGCCCCATGTCTTCAACATAGGAGCAAGCTGGGGGGCAATTGTTGTGTCAAGAATTAACACTCTCCGACCGGCGATCGCCTCGGAGATCGGGCGACCTAGCCACTGCCGAGCAGCCGAGCAGAACTGCCGACCAGCGATCAGGCGACTGAGCCTTAGCCCATCGGACAAGCTAAATCGGCCAACCGAAGGTCCCAGGACAAAGTCCCGGTGCCGAGCGATCGATCTCAGATACGATCGTCACTCGGTACTCGGCGACCGACTCCTGGCGACCGACAAGCGGGCGATCCTCTCTCGGCACCTGCCGACCGACCCTTGATGACCGACCAATGCCGACCCTCAGCAACTGGCCGATGACGACCTCTGATGACCAGCTAGAGACGACCGCCTCATGTCGATCAGGGCCGATGGCCATCCAGTCGGCAAAGGCCGAGCCTCAAGACTGGCACCACGTGCAAGGGCCGAAACAAGATCCGCGAATCACGGATCATTGACCACAGCCTGGCAGAATCTTTCCACCAACCGAGAAGCCGCCGAAAGTTGTCAGTAGGGCCGCATGTGACTGACTCCGGACGCGTGCTGGCCCCTCATTGGACCGCCCAGCTGGCTGCCTGCTGGAGCTTTGGACTTTAGGCAGACTGCCAGCCTCTTCCTTGGAATTTAGCCCGACAGCCCGGGTGATCGCCCCATTATAATATTGGCCGACAGACGATCGCCCCATTATTATAATGGCCGGAAGGCGATCGCCCGCCAGAGGACAAGACCCGGCTGGCACTATATATACAAGGCTCCCTGCACTTGGATTCTTCTGGAACTTCCTTCGGATTTCACGCAATACAGAAGCAAAATACCCAGCACTTGGCTATCTCCAACTCTTGGCAACAGCTATCATTCGGTACTTCTTCTCTCGGCCTCTCTCATCAAGAAGACGATCGGCGGGGACGAAGAACACCGAGCTTCGCTCAAGAGCCGGATTAACAGAGTCTTTTTACACTCATTGTATCTAGATTTCTCACATTAATACTTGTATCCACGAATATTTGTATTAATATCATCCCGCGAGAGCATTCAATCCCGGGCCTAACAAACCCGGCAAATCTTGTATTATTTATCTTCTCTCGGAAGTGCTCCCGCAAATTGTTGTTTGTTGTCCGTCTTCCAGCAGTATTAATCTTCGGATAAATATTTTGGGCAACAACAACAACCAACTCAAAAAGTCGATACAACACTACCCAAACTCATTGGGGCAATCCAACAAACATGTTGTAAACAATCTCAAATTGTTTACAACTAAAACTCAATTATACCTAAAACCAACTTCCAATTAATGATTAAATCCAACAAAACCTCATTAATACCATTAATAATCCAATAGGAATACTTCATTCGAGATTACGACAACATCTAGTCGAAAACCCCCAAAATTCCAAAGTCAACACCCAAGGAGTTCTTGAACAATTCCAAATATTCACAAATTCCAAAAATTACATCAATGAATCCATAAAAATACAAGTATCCAAGGTATATAATCCATTATCAACATATTCCATCATGATAGCAAGCTAACTCAAAGAGATCGGGAAGAAAACCTTCAAATCCCGAAATTCAAGATTCAATGAAAAATTACCTTGATTTGGAGTGATGGAGTGGATTAAATGATGATTAATCTGAACTAGGAGCTTGAAGATGATGTTAGATGATTGCAGCTCAAAAAGACCTTCGGGAATCGCCCAAGATCGTCCGAAATGGTTGAGAAATGAAGAAATGACGAAGTGAAGAGTGAAATGTCCTATTTATACAAAACCCATATTAGCGCGCGCTAGCTCCTGTGCTTATCGTGCGCTAGCGGGTTCACCGGGTAGTCCGGTACCCACTGCCTGCATCGTTAGCATGCACTACGAACTTGGTAGCGTGCGCTAATGCTTCCTCTTAGCATATGCTAACCGGACGTTCAGCGTGTGCTACCTGATAGTTGATGCCCAGTATATTGGAGTCCAGAACACACTGTCCTCTGCCTTGCCGCGATAGCGTGCGCTACTATTACGCCTTAGCGTGCGTTACCAGCATAGTTAGCGTATGCTACTTACCACTCGTAGCGTGCGCTACGAATTTCCCAAATCAGCCTAGTACCTTCTGGACTGTCTACCACACTTGTGCTAGCGTGCGCTAATACTGAGCTATAGTGTGCGCTATCTGAACTCCATTAGCGCGCACTAACAAGAGTACGTACGTGCGCTACCTCACACACCGAATACCAAAATATTATGATGATGAAAATAATCTCGTCTGGATCTCAAACAGTGATGAATGATGAATAACAAGTGATACATGATTATAAAGTACGCCAAACGGTGAGCACAATTGAATGAATATGAATGGTGAATGATTATTACTGAGTGAAAAATTTTTGAGTGACAATTACTGAATGATAATCAATGAATTCACAACCGGGCACAATGACTGCATGCTTTCCTTGAAATTTCGTCGTAGTGCATATGATTCATGCCTTTATTTCAAGAATGATACTAATGTTCCTACTTTCATGCTTATTTATGTGGATGATATGCTATTGAGTAGTTCTTGCATTAAATCTATTGATCATGTTTAAAGTTGCCTAAATAAACACATTGACATGAATTATTTAGGAGATGCAAAAAGGATTTTAGGCATGAATATTATTAGGGACAGACCTAATGGCACTTTATTTCTCAATCAGTCTTCATACATTGATAAAATTCTTGAGAAATTTTCTATGACTAATGCCAAAATTGCTAGTGTGCCATTGACTCCTCATTTCTTATTATCAAAAACTCAGTCACCAAAAAGAGACTCCGAAATTAGTGAAATGAGGTGTGTCCCTTATGCTAATTCTATAGGATCGGTTATGTACCTTATGATCAGTACTAGGCCTGACATTGCTTATGCAGTGAGTTGTTTGAGTAGATATATGGCTAATCCAGGTAAACCTCACTAGGAGACCCTTATGTGGTTACTCCGTTACTTAAAAAACTCAGTATCTGATGGTCTGGTTTTCTCTAGATCTGAAGATGGGATAAAACTTAAGGGTTATGTTGACTCCAATTATGCTAATGACAGATATGAATGTAAATCCACAACATCTTATGTTTTTACCTTGTGTGGTTCTTGCATTTCATGGAAATCGCAACTTCAGCATATAGTTGTAATGTTCATACCTTCTAATTCCCGGTTTATTTGTTATTGATCGATTGTGGTTATTTACATCGGACCATTCCAATTTATTGGATATTATTTTTTGTTGTATTGACGATTTCTCAGACCGTTGGGTCGGTATGTCATGTTACAGTTTTATCATTTTTACTCAGTGTTGATTGTGTCGTTGAGTAGCCAAGAGCTTTCTGGCCATACCTGTGCAAAACGGCGATGAAAACGGCCAAGGACTTGTGCCGTGTTCTGCGCCGTTTGTGGAACGGCGCTGCCGAGTCTTGCACCGAGTGTTCGCGCATTTAGCGAACGGCCGAGACACCCGCGCGAGTGCCTGCTGCGGGTGATGCGCCATTTGTCGCAACACGGCACTAAACCTGTGACACTTTGCGCCATGTCCATGCGCCCTGTCGTCCAGGCATGCTCACTGTCCCCCAACACGGTGCTAAACACGGTGATGTTTGGACCGTTTGTTGTGCCATATTCTGTCTAGTATATATAGGACAGACGGGTGTTTTGACCCCATTTTTTCACCTTTCCTCTCGGCCTTTCACTCCTCCTTGGCGATTTCGAGCGATCTCACCCACATATTACAGTCCATAATCTTATAACTCGGAATTGGATATTCTAACACAGATCAACCATCTTCCTTCCACAATTTCATCGTTGAATTCAGGTATTTTGGCATTATACCTAACGTTATGGTTCTTGGCTATAATTCATTTTCCTTTATGTTTTTGCTTCGATTGATGGTGGATTATAGTTATGTAATCGTGGTTGTAATCCTTACTTGAGGTTTTGTGGATTAATTCCGAGTTTTTCCCTTTGCTAATCAAGTTTAACCCTTAGGCCTTCATGGTGTTCGGTGTATTGTCCCTAAGGGTAGAACGTCGTATGATTCATGGTTTTTCAGTGGGATTGTAGTTGATTGAGTCTCTATTGTTGTTAGGATCGGGCATTGGAGATAATTCGGACCGAAGCCTTTTTCGTTCGTCGTCCACTTCGTATTTTAGGAACCAAGGCAAGTACTTTATTGCTTTATATTATGGCATGCATTTCGGTAATGAAATTGTGATGTTGGAGTGTTGTAAGGATGTTCTCGGGGTACTCTCACCTGGGTTGCTCGACGGGGCACACAGGGACTTGGCCATGTGGTCTTGCGCGAGGGTTACCTTCGAGGGGGTATTCTCACCTGGGGATTGGCTCGAAGGTGCCCACAAGGACTTGGCGGAGTGGTCTTGCACGAGAATTACCTTAAGTGATGTTTTTGATTGATGAATGATGATGGATATTCCGGAATATCATGACTATGAAATGTTTTATAAATGATTTTTTTGGAAATGCCTCTGTATTAAAATACTGTAATATTGTACTTGCACTAGCTGTTGTTGCTAACCCCTCGTTGGGGTGGAATGTTTATGCATTTCAGGTGGTATCGAGAATCAGGAGCCTACACGTGGTCCACAGGGAGTTGACGGGCAGCCAAGATGTTAAAGAGCTCGAGTTAGTGTTTTTGAATGTGTCTGTTCTCGTTTCATTTTTAATAATGTACTGTAATACAATGTTGTTGGTCGAGTGATGTCCTTGGATTATATTTTAAATTGTACTGAACTTGCACATTTTGGACGAGGCCACGGCCCCACTTTATTTTTGTTTATGTTTTCGTATTATTGAGTTATTGTATGTGTTTGTGATTTCGGCCTGGTAGGCCCTGGTGGGTCCTACGGCGTGTAATTACCCATAAGAGAATTGGGGTGTTACAGTAGTTACTTTGTCTACTACTAAATCTGAATATATTGCTACCACTGAAGCCTTTAAGGAGGCTATCTGGTTGAAAGGTTTACTGCGTGAAATCGATATTCTTCGTGATAATGTTGTGATATTTTCTAACAGTCAATCTAGTATCCATTTTTGTATAAATCCTGTTTTCCATTATCGTATTAAACACATTGACGTCAGGCGCAACTTCATCGGTGATATCGTGGAAAAGGGCATAATTGAGTTGAAGAAGATCCCGTCTCATTCTAATCCTGCAGATATGGGCACTAAGTGCCTATCAGTCGAGAAAATCTTATCCTACAAGTCGATACTGAATATCGACTCCCATAATTGAAGACCTTCCAGTTTCTTGAGTTGCTATCTTTGTGATAGCTTCTCTAGTTTTCTTTGTGATTTCTGGTCTTCTTTCTTAGTGATTGATTTATGCCTTTATACTTGTACTAACTTTGTGTATTGTGCAGGTGGTGTGACGTTCGGCGATGATGACCTCCCTACTCCTGGTGTACCCCGATTGCTCATTTTGTCCGGGTGGAGAAATCTTATAATAAGGCCCAAATGAATGTTATATTACTTGGCCCATATTGGACATTTTTAAAGTAAGTGCAGCCCAGCCCAGCAATTAATCCCTCTAACACCCCCAAATCCCATTGGGTTATTACAGTGTCGTGGACCCCACACCAGAGATCCACCAGGCGAAACATGACTAAAATAAATTAAATTAACCAATAAGGGAGATCACAGTCCCTACCATGATATCCGACACAATATTCCGATAAGGAATTTCAACGACAAAGATGGGCCTACATGGCCAAAATAAAAATACGACAACATCCAAGAGCATCTGCTCGGGTAATACATAATGACAAAGACTGACAACTTGGAGAACACTCCAATGACTGACCAACATGAACAACTCGGACTAGTATCGCTTGAATGCCTCGTCGCCAATGTCATGCCCCTATGTCTCAACTCTCTCCTCGCAAGCACCTAAAACATGAAAACATGTTCCGCCCCCACGGGGTCAGTCATCCAGATAATGAACTTCAAATACATGTATAGCATGATATGCATCCAAAGACAGAATGAAACAGTACAATGATAATAATATGAGATGCTCACAGACCAAGGTAAGAACCTAGCATTCGTGAAACACTATGCCCACGGCATACTATTAATACTTGTTCAACAGGTAGAACATAAATGCTGAACAGCGAGTCATAATTATAGAACTCTACAATGAATTACACGAACATGAACCAAACCATAACTGAATTAAATATGAATCACAATGCCCGAAGGCTCCAACGAAAATACAAAGACATCACAAAGGCCTGAAAGCCACTTAGCCGCTGTCAAATATCACAATCACCTGAAACCAAAACAGCCTGAAGCTGTATCAATCAGGGCCAAAGCCACGGCATGAAGCCGTATCACAATGAGGGCCGAAGCCACGACACGAAGCCATATCACAATAAGGGCCGAATCCACGGCATGAAGCCATATCACCATGAGACCATCCAATGGTCGTGACCTACTGAATTGTAGGTGTTGGAAACCCAACCGCGAAGGTTCAAGCCCCAAACTTACCCATAATGAGCACTATCCGAGACTAGCCCCCAAAACATAATTAATCACAAACGGCAACGATCCAAAGATTACCGAATTCACAAGAATAATAGTGTGCTGCCTTGAGTCGGCCAACACGACAATAATGATTCATGGATGTGCACCATTCTCGGCGGTCCCAATTCAATACCTCGATAGCCTTATAATGGCCAACCGATAACAATGATGCAGCAGATGATTCAATACCTCGATTGCCTTAGAACGGCCAATCGATTACAATGATACAACGAATGATTGAACACCTCGATTGTCTTAGAATGGCCAATCGATTACAATGATACAATGAATGATTGAGCACCATTATTGCCTTAGAACGGCCAATCGATAACAGTGATACAATGAATGATTGAACACCTCGATTGCCTTAGAACGGCCAATTGATAACAATGATACATTGAATGATTGATACCGCAAACCGGCTATCGATAATAACATTAACAACGAGTATCCCAGTGCCTTGAACCGTCCATTAATGAACAATAATAAATATTTGGCATAATTGCCGAAGAGTATCGGTTCGAATGATCCCCTAATATCAATGAACTCAGGAAGAGACTAAGTCTCAGAATGATACAACACATTCATACACATATATGATAACATTAATCTCATTGACTAGTACAAGTATAAAACTTGCCTCAAACCGAAGGGGAGAAAGTCCTTCCACGATCAACGTCCTTGAAGAATTATCGGTTGCTCGAACAACCTTGAATGACACAAGTACCAACAATTCGCTTAATATACGAATCAAGCATGATCACAACCAACTCAAAAAGTCGATACAACACTACCCAAACTCATTGGGGCAATCTAACAAACACGTTGTAAACAATCTCCAATTGTTAACAACCAAAACTCAATTATACCGAAAACCAACTTCCAATGAATGATTAAATCTAACAAAACCTCATTAATACCATTAATAATCCAATAGTAATACTTCATTCGAGATTACCACATCATCTAGTCGAAAACCCCCAAATTTCCAAAGTCAACACCCAAGGTGTTCTTGAACAATTCCAAATATTCACAAATTCCGAAAATTACATCAATGAATTCGTAAGAATACAAGTATCCAAGGTAGATAATCCATAAGCAACATTCCATCATGATGGCAAGCTAACTCGAAGAGATCACGAAGAAAACCTTCAAATCCCGAAATTCAAGATTCAATGAAAAAATTACCTTGATTTGGAGTGATGGAGTGGATTAAATGATGATTAATCTGAACTATGAGCTTGAAGATGATGATAGATGATTGTAGCTCGAAAAGACCTTCGCGAATCGCCCAAGATTGTCCGAAATGATTGAGATATGAGGAAATGACGAAGTGAAGAGTGAAATGTCCTATTTATACAAAACCCAGATTAGCGCGCGCTAGCTCCTGTGCGCTAGCGGGTTCACCGGGTAGTCCAGTACCCACTGCCTGCATGGTTAGCGTGTGCTACGAACTTGGTAGCGTGCTCTAATGCTTCCTCTTAGCATACGCTAACCGGATGTTTAGCGTGCGCTACCTGATAGTTGATGCCCAGTATATTGAAGTCCAGAACCCACTGCCCTCTGCCTTGCCGCGATAGCGTGAGCTACTCTTATGCCTTAGCGTGCGTCACTAGCATAGTTAGCGTATGCTACTTACCACTGGTAGCGTGCGCCACGAATTTTCCAAATCAGCCCACTACCTTCTGGACTGCCTGCCACACTTGCGCTAGCGTGCGCTAATACTGAGTTATAGCGTGCGCTACCTGAACTCCATTAGCGCGCGCTAACAAGAGTACGTAGCGTGCGCTATCTCAGAAAACGAATACCAAAATATGATGATGATGATGATGATGATGATGACAATAATCTCGTCTCAATCTCAAACAGTGATGAATGATGAATAACCCTATCTCACTTCTCCCGTATCTTTTCTCTCTCTCCACCTCTTGTCTTCTCCGCCTCCTTCGATGGGGATCTGTTTTCCATCCCGTTGCGACCTGCATATCGGTTCCGATTTGAACGGGAATCAAAACCCTTATCAGATTAATGATAAGTTGGCTTTGATTCCCCGAGAAATGCGAGGCTTCTGTTTTCTTTCTTTTCTATTTATACCCCCTGAGTGCAGAATTGAAAGACACGAAAAATCTTTCTGTGAGAACAAAAAACATAAATATCTTTGTGAGTTTCTAAGTGAAAATATTTCCGATTTTGTGTCATAAGAAATTTCTGAGTGAAATTTTGGTTCTCTTTGTTTTTTTTCATGTTCGGTTGATTTTGAAACCGTTGGGTATCTTGGGATTACGGCTGGACTCCTGGTTGCTGACTTTCAGTGAGCACTGGACGAGGGTACTGAGCATTGGAGGACTGAGCCGAGGCCGATTTCCGGTTGATTCTCACCACTGTCACTCCTCGTCTTTCAGATCCTTTGAGATCTGCTCGGTTTGAATATTTGACCTAATTTATTCTCGTTTATTGCATTAGAAACTGGTTTTTTCTTACTTTGTGTAATTTATTTTCGAATTTGTTCTGTAAACCCTAATCCCCTTAATCCTGATATCATAGGTCCTTTAGTTGTAATTCATTTACTGCTTTGTTGTGTAATCTTATGTATTCCGGATAGATACCCTAGATCTTCAAATATATCCATCTAGTCTTGAACTTATTCTTGGCTTGAAGTTCATCCGTTGAAGCAGAACTATTCAACTGATACTTGAGATCACTTGATTTGTTACGGTTTTTATCTGTTGATATAATTATCAATTGATATGATAATGCCTTAGAAATTATTTAGGACAATGCCATCAATGGCTAAGCTGCCCAATCAACAGATACTCCATATGGATGCTATCCATCGAGTGGTTATTAAAAAACATTACAAATTTCAACAAGGTGAAATATTATCATCAAGAATAACATATTTCCTAACGATTTATATTTTAAAAATTATAATATTTGAAAACAGAAAAAAGAATATTATATATAAACAGATGGATGAGTGCTATTTATTGAATTTGATATAAAATTGTATATAAGAAAGTTATAGATTAAATTATACGATGGTTATATTCCACTTCATTCATATTTACACAGATAAATTTATATAAAACTTTTTGATGAACAAATTATGTAAAAGTTTATTTCTAAAATTATAATTTATTTTAGAAATGACTGATAGTTAAATTTTGATTTAATTAATAAAACAAATTTAAATAACAATGATACAATATAATGAAAATAAGAAAAATGTTAAAATTAAATAAAAATGAAATAAGAATAAGATTGTATTGACGAAACCAAATTGAATTTAAAAAGAAAAATGATTTGAGAAGTAAAATAAAATTTAGTACATAGATTATTATTAGAATGGGTCTTATTTATTATAAAAGATTGATTAAGGATTATAATGGTGAGATTTAATTAGTCTACATTTATATAGATAAGTTTGTGGAAAAAAATTGATAAGAAAAAATATATAGTAATATATTTTTAGATTATAAATTATTAGAAAAAATGATTAATAGTTAAATTTTTATCTTATTAAAAAATAGATTTAGAAAATATCGATAAACATAATATAAATAGAAAATAATTATTAAAAATAAAAAAAATTTATATATGAATGGAATTGCAAGATTAAATGATAAATTATTAATAATAAAAAATAGGTTATTATTAAAATCTGGTATTTCACATATCACTAAAAAAAGTTTGAAAATAATAAAATTTTATTTAAAAATTATTTGTGCGTGTTATTGAAGGAGGTTCACTTGTTAGTAAAAATTATAAAGAACAAAGAGTAGGTTACTACTAAAATTTGGTACTTCACATATGTTAAAAAGAGTCTGAAATATAATAAAATTTTATTAAAAGTTTATTGTGTGTATTATTGAAATGGGTTCACTAATTAATTAAAAATACAAATAAAAAATACACATGTGTAATAATTGGACTCTAATTAATACATATTTATACACGTAAATTTATGTGAAAATTTTATGAATAAATTATATAAAAATATATTTGTTAAATTCATTCATATTCATACACTTATACAGTTCTTATACATTTAATTTACTCTCTAAAAATATCAGATTAACTTTTTCTCACACCAGAGGTGAATTGGGGGGGATCATCCCTCGCATTCTTCTTCTTGCAGGTCCGACCGACGCTGCTCGTCGGAAATCTGGTTCTAACACATCCAAAGTTAGTATATCCAAATTGTTGTAAAGGGCCAACTTGGATGTTCATTTGGTAATTTAATACAATTAGAAAATAAAAGCGAAGAACTGCTTAAAGTCATTTTTGTATGATAGGCACGAGTTAAATATCAAGTTGGTCATTATATAATTATATAATTAAAAAAATATTTAAGTCTATCATTGACAAATTCAACATCTCAAATTTAACATTTTTAAATCAAAATATACCAACTGATTATTGACATTGAAATATACAAATCTTTGTGTAGCTACAATCAATTTTTTGAATATAAATTTTGATAAAATAAGGTTTAAATATACTAAATACTAGAGTTGATATAAAATAATTAGTGGAATAATTGATAAAAGAATCATATTGCAATCGAGAAGTTAAAAATTTCTCACATTAGTGGTCAAATAAGACATTTCAAATTAATAGTATTAAATGTAAGACCCCACATTTATTGGTGATAAATTTGAGATTTCAGTAATAATATAGTGATCAACTTAATATTTAACCCTCTTGAAATTTATTCTTTTTTTTAATACCGAATGGATTAAGGTATCTGAGTGGATTAATCATGCGATTTGAAAAAATATCCTGTTGTTTCTTTCTTTTCTGAATGAACTATCTGAATGACAGAAATGACCATTTTACCCCTCAATATGAATTAAGTCATTTTTGATAAAGGACGGATTGAACAAAATATAGCTGATCGATTAAGTTGATTAAGCATTAAGCTGATTAAGTAAAAAGTAAACAGGCCCTGAGTTGGTGTATTGTCTTAATAAATGTATGAAAATTAGAATCAGTTTTTCCTTCCTCACTTTTCCATTACTGAAGCTGTCAAAGTGATGAGAGCTGCAATTATTGAGCTCGGATTTAGAAAAATGTGAGACAGATTAAGATGTCATTCGAAGAAAAAAAAGTCAAAAATCCATTTACAAAGGAAGTAGACAAGACATTGTATAAAAAAATACCTTTTAATACCTATATTTTTCAAAACCAAACTCTAAACCATCTAAATTGGTTAGCAAGAGATTATATCATTCTATGAATCAATAGCATGTCCCTCAAAACCACTTAGATCTACTAGTTTCAAAAGTGAAAAATCTCTGTAAAGTTCTTGCTTCGATACAACTTCATCTTCCGTTTCTGGTGTCCATAGCACCTCCAAGGACTGTATTATAAACATAGTGAGTTATTATCGGTGGTTTCAAGTTTCCGCACAACAATAATGGCTTAGTAACAATAGATATACTACTTTATCTTCTAATATTTCCGGTTTATGTATGAGAATAAGGAAGTTCATCGATATTTATATAGTTAGTTACCTCTATTTTACTCTTATGGATTGTATTGAACTCTTGCAAGGTGGTCTTTACGTGTTTAGTATTGCATATCAAGAAGGAATCGAGTACATACCACTAGCAAGCACCAATATAGTCACCTGGATAATCATAATCAGATAAACATAAACACACACTTAGTAACATGTTTTGACTTTTGCACAAGTATGTTTATATAAATTATGAATGTACCATACTATGATTTCCAAAGAAAACTTGGAGATACTTGAACTAAAGTTTCATCTATAAAATTATGTAATATGTTGAAGACACTTGCAATAAGTATACTATGTAAAATTCAAAACGAGATTACTACTAAATAGTCATTGTCAACCGTGTTATTTTCTTTACCAGCATCCTTCTTTACATATATTATGCCATCAACATTTGCAGATGTCTTCTTATCTTTATCATATCTTAGAAGCCCGCTGCTTAAAACTTATCTGAACAGTTGCTTGGAGCACTTTTCATTATAATTTATCTGCATCTAGATTGTAGAGTAAGATTGTCCTGAGTTTGTATTACCATACTGTAATATTCGTACTTTCTATTTTTAATAGTTTCTATTTTGGCACGTGTCTATTTTCAGCGGCTCGCTTGTAATCGTTTCGGCGTTTTGAAACTATTTTGTTCTTGGTATTTTTCCAATTGGACGAGTTTTAGAGGTGTTTTTACGTAATTCGCTTTATGATATGATTTTCGCCGCATGTACGTTCGATTCTCTTAAAACTCGTTCGAATATATTGTTTCCTTGTTCCTACAAGTCCGTAAGGTAAACTTATTCATGTTGTGAGCTCCGGTTCAGAACTTCGATGGCGTATCGTGATTTTCAGACATTTGGGCCATTTTGTAATTTCCTAGAAGTTTAGGAAAATTACTTCCGTTGTCGTATTCCGAGCCTACGGGTGGTCAGAAACGTGTTTTATTTTAGCACTTAGATTCGTCATCGCAACTACTTTGTATACATGTCTTCGGATCCCATCTTTTGTTGCGTTTCGATTTCGTGCTTTCTTCGGTAGTGGACTACACTCAGCAGTACCGAACTGTTGCCTGAATAACGCACTTTATTGATGTTATCTTACGTACGTTATCTGAGTACTGTTAATGTACGTTAACTCTTAGAAATAGCGTACGCTAGTATCTTCAGCGTTTTGGGAAGGGGGTTCTTTCGAGTCTTTATGTACGTTAAGTAAGGGTGTTACGTACGTAAACGCCCTAACGTACGTTAACTCCACCATGTTAACGTACGTAGACTGCTTTCAGGTATTTAAAAACCTGAGTTGACCTTAGACGCGTTATTTCTTTCTTCTTTCTCCCTTTGTCCGTGATCTGAGTTCCCTTGAGCGTTTTGGAGCGATTCTTGAAGATATATCCATGGAGTTCCATAATAGATCGATTGTTGTACTCCAAGCAAAGTTTATCATTATCTTAATCCATCTTTCTCCACCCAAATCCAAGGTAATTGACTAGAACCCTAACCATTGTAATTTTTGGGGGGTTTTCAGGATTTGTCCAATTACGTACGAATCGTCCGTCGACGTTGTAATATTCTACTTCGATTAATGGTTATGGGTGATTCCCAATTCATTTCTATCTAGATCAACCCATGTGTGGTTGTGAATTGTAGTTGTGGTTGTGGGTGTTTCCCATTCGATTATTGGTGTCGTTTATGACTGATTCATGTTAACCTTTCATCTAGGAGCGGACGTTGTCACTCCGGGTCATTCCTAGTCGTCGTAGATTTTCCATTTGGACCATAATATCTCAAAGACACGTATTTTACATTTGTTTGCGTATTCCAGCATTTTTTTATGGCTTTGCATGTATATGTGGATGTGAATGCGTATGTTCACCCAGGGATTGGTCTGACGGGGCCTCTGGGAATACGTAGTGCCGTGTGTATGCGTATCATGAACAGGGGTTAACCACCCAGGGATGGTCCGACGGGGCCTCTGTGAGGTGCGGTGGCCGTGAGTCTCGAACCAACGGTTAACTTTAGAAATGTTTTGTTGGAGAACTATGTTTTGTGCATGTGCACCTTAATATTCCAGAATATACATGTTTTAGAAAATGTTTTTGGCGCATGTTTCATGTGTATAGAATGGTAGTTTAATAGTATTGTGCTTGCACTAGCAATTGGTGCTAACCCCTTAAATAGGGGAAATACTTTTGTATTTCAGGTACAGGTCCAAGGGACGAGTGAGCATGTGGTTAGTATGAGGATGATGGGCAAGAGTGACACAGTTCAATTGGACGATTGAGTCATGTCCTGTCGTTTGAGTTTTATTAATTGTATCATTTGCTTCAGTACTCGAGTACTTTCTTCATTTTATTTGTATTGTTTTTGGACCCAGTTTGGGAAGGCGTTTGATTGTTGAGTTAATGTTTTTTGGGATAGTCTGTTTAGTATCGTTTTTATTTATTAAGTAACGGTGTATTAATTGCATAGTGTTTGTCGTTGGTCTCGGGTGGTCAAAATATGTGTTAGCCTTGTGGACTCAAAGGGGTGGGTCAACGGTGCTGTAATATGCCCTGAACGTCCTGGGGGTGTTACAGAACATGGTATCGGAGCCCAAGGTTTTATGGATACCTAAGCTATCGGTTATTTGGGTCTAGTCGAGTGTCATTTCTGAATGATATCACTGCTACGCCATCATCTCAGTACGTTGGTGCTCGTAAATATTTCCTAACTTGACTCGTTGCGTTATCCTGTGTTGTTCATTCTTAGTACCGTGATGTGTTTTGCATTTGAACTATACTCACTAGTTACTTCTTCAGAGTGCCTGTTGGTGGAGGACGCGGGCGCGGATGCGGTAGGGGACATGGCGCAGCCGGCGGGGCGGCCATGTCCAATAGCTCTGTGGATGGTTTGGCAACACCGTCTTTGTCGAGCAGTGTTCATCCTAGTGCCAAAAGTTATCAGCACCAGTCTGCTAGCTTCAGTAATGCTAATGATAACATCGGGGTCGCTAATATTCTGCAGCAAGTAGTGAATCAGATGGCGTTACTAACTCAGGCAGTCCTAGTTAATCAAGTTAACGCTACTCCAGTTCCGCCTACTGATCCTGGTACCAGCAAGTTCCTTCAGGATGTGATCCGTATGCGTCCTCCGGAGTTCGATGGTACTTCCGGCCCTTCTGGTTGGGAGAGTTGGCTATTTGAGATGAATAAGGTATTCGAGGCAGCAAACTGCTCCGAGGCGAGAAAAGTACCAATTGCTCAATACTTTCTCGCCAAGGAGGCGGTGACTTGGTGGCAGGCAGTGAAACCGCGTGACCGGGCAGCTACGTGGGATGAGTTCTAGGAACTGATGGAGGCCGAGTATTGCCCGTGGCTGGTGAAAGAGGGAAGGATTTTGTAACACCCCCGAGATATTCAAGGTATATTACAGTACCGTGGACCCCTTCATGGGACCCACCAGGCTAGACACAAATTACCACAGTAAAAACACACATCATTCAGATGAAAATCAAATAACCCACCCGGTATAACCGGCGGAATAGTCAAAACTGACAAACGTAAATAACTTCAACGAATACAAACCACAATCCGAAGGGAAAACCTAAGTTCTCGCGAGTACAATCTATAAGTTTATAAAGTAGACAACAACCAAATCGAAGGGAACAACGAAAATAAACGGACTCAAATGCATATGTCAACGACCCTGCCCAGCATCCTCATACTGTCCCAGCGCCCGCTCGTCTGGATGAACATAACCTGAAATCTATAACAAGAATTTCCCCAAAACGGGTCCGTAAAGGGGTTAACAATTAGGCTAGTACAAGTAATCAAGGTAAACCAATTGCTTACACATTTCATAGTACATGCACCAAAACATTTCAAAACCAAAACCAGACATGTCTTTTCCGGAAACAAACAGTCAATACATTTCGCCTTGGGAATAGGGCTATACCATTGATCCCACTCGAGGCCTCTAAGGACCCTCCCGAGCTGGCCATATCATAAAACAAATCACGCACGTGCATCGCCTTGGGAACAGGACTATACCATTGATCCCGCTCGAGGCCTCTAAGGACCCTCCCGAGCTGGCTAGCAAAACAAACTCGTGAATCCAGGGCTATACCATTGGATTCCCTCGAGGCCCCGTCGGACCCTCCCGAGGTGAGCAAAGCACACACAATATAAATCACCATTTCATGTTAAGCATAAAGGTTTCCAAAAATGCTTGCCTTGAATAATTGACGATGCAATGAACGGAAAGGAAAATTACCGACGAACGCTAGGTGTCACGCCCCCAACACTGGGAAGGTCGAGGGCGCGACACATCGGTCGATCAATCAATCAAAATGCAACAATAAATAGCGGAAGTAAAATAATAATTGGATAATATTTTCAAAATAACAATCTTAACTCGATGTTCTAAGATTCATTGTGACAAAAACTGATAATCAAAATTACACTGTTCATAAGTTTGCAGCGGAAAAATACCAAACCAGTTAAGTACGAAGCATAGTTAAATATTACAAGTTGGGATAACAACAGAAATTCTAAGTCTTGATGGCAGTCTTATATTCAGTCTCTTCCTCGAAAACTTCTTCATCTTCGACTGGTGGCTCATGCTCTGGTTTTAAAAGGGAAAACGGTGGGGTGAGACAAAGGGTCTCAGTGAGTGTGTGATCGTGTGCGAGTGTGGCTCTTTTCTTTGAAATTTTTTAAGTGATGCATGATTTTATCAATTATGAGAAAGTGGAATCAGTTACAATTACATCGGAATTTTATAAAAACAATAATCATTCTGTAGTTGTAATATTATAATCTTGTCCCCGTGGATGGATGTCAAGTCAAGCAGTCAGTCGATCAGTCAATCCAATTTTAAATCCTGCCGATGTGGACTTTGGATTCTAGACTCTTCTTATTACTCCTAGCAATATATGGCATCGCCCCAAGATTTGGATTGTCGCCCCAATAGCTGAGCCTTCGCTCTCACACTTAGCGTGTGCTTTCTTATCTCTTATCTGAGCTCGGTATGTCCTTAGCTGTGGGTCAATACCCGGATCACACCATTATCGCGATTATACCCCAAGTCTGCGACTCAGGTCCCTCGGAACACTCCGTTCCTCGGTTATGGGAATAGGAAACAACAGTAGCCTTGTTCATGAACCGCAACCGCGCTGCTCGATCCAAGACTCGGTCTAACCGTCCCAACTCGATATGGAACTCTAGAGGTGGCTCCTACAACTCAAGAGGTGTCCCCCGTATTGTAGGTCGGCTCTCTGATTCGTATGGGCTCAAGAGGTGGCCCTCGTCCGTCGACGTGGCACTTTGTCCCGATAGAGTTAGAGGTGGACCCATCCGTGGCACTTTATTTGTATAGCACTTAGTTTCCAAAGAGTCACATTTATCAATTTGACGCATTTCACAAGTATCACGTAAAGATTCGGTCAGTGAGGTTAATAGCGTCTTTTGATTAGGTATGGAATATGGTTAATTATATTTGTGGCACGCTAATACGGAATAGGACTTGTATATAAATTCGAAAATATCCTCAATAATTTATTAACGGTCTTATGGGTTCAGGTCAAATATATTAGATGGATAGGTTCGATGAAACGAACACGAGGTTTACCTGGAATAAGTTGAAATGACGTTTTTACCCTTAGGTTCAAGCCTAAGCGTTTGGAGTATGAAACGAAATCGGATGCTTATGAAAATTTATGAGGAAGCCAAAAATACTTCCTCGCCTCCATATTTAAGAAAAAGTTCGGAAATTTCCAGAAATTACGGTATCGCCCCAAAACTTAAGAAAATTGTTCCGAGGCTAATTGAGCTATGAATTTAGCTCGGAATTTAACGAAATTTTATGAGATGACTCGTGATGAACCTGGAATTCCAGATTTGTAAGAATTCCAGAAAAATTCGGACTTGGTCCAGACCTTTGGTTTTCTTGCATTTTGACCCCAAAATTATTTTAAAATTGCAATTTGGACTAATAAGTTTAGATATCGAACTCCGAATCGCTTGAAACTTTATGTACAGCCCATACATGATATAATATGTACTGTCCAAGGTTCAGAATATTTTATTTTCGTAAATTTCAGTTTAGTACCTAATCTTTAAGAAATTACGAATTATGCCCAAAAGTTCTATTTACTCTTTTCAAGTCCTGGTTTGGCCACAAATAACTTATCCACATACCATATATTAGTCAATATAACACAAGTTCCAGATTTTGGGATAGAGTTTACAAGAAATTACGAAGAAGTCATGAAATTTCAATTTTTCACATAATCGAACTTGATCTACCAAATCGGTGGTAACTTGAACACGTAAAATATGATGCATATTTACATAGTCATATATATAAATCTCAAAGGCATGCATTTACATAAAATTTCAGATTCATACATGCTTTGCAAAAATCATAATTCTTGAAACTTAAAATTCAAGAAAGACAAGAGATATAATCTCAAATACAAAAACATGGTATATATATATATATATATGTAAACATGCATGTCTCAACATGTTACTCAACAACATATTTGTGAAATTTTCATAATTAAACATTCATCACAAAACCATAAATTTAATTTGCTTTTAGGATTTTTTTGAAGAGAATTTTTACCCACCTCGATTTCTTGCCAGAAGTAAACGGTTCTAGGTCTCGGAAGTTGAAAGATGATTTCTCTCCTACACCTATACTTGGTTCCACCGAAAAATCATATACTAAAGATGTGTATTTTATTTGCATGTTAAGGTTTTAGTTAGCTAAGGAAGATTATAATCATAAATTATGGAAGAAGGTGTAGGGGTTGAATTACCTATTTTCTTGTTGAACTTCTTCTTCCTCCTCTCACTTCTTGAGCTCGGTCCTCTCTCTCTCTCTCTTCCTCTCAATGCAGATTTTATTTTGTTGTTGAAAGTGTAAAGGGTGGCTATTGCTAAGTGTAGGTATTTATATGATGTTTTTAGGGCTTGGGGAGGTGTTATTGAAGGGAAGACTAATGGCATGTGTCTAAGGTGTTTTATGAGTGTGTCTTGCATGGGGGACATGAGGGCTCTAGAAACCACACATCATTCTTCCTCTTTTTCTTCCCTTGGCTGCCCATATGTGTGTATGTGTGTATCATCTTTTTTTTTTTGTTAATTTAAGAGTATAATTATAATTGTAATAGTTGGTAATTTATATAGTCGGGTTGAGCTAGTTAGTTAGTTGTCAAGTATGTTGGGTTGAGCCCAATCTATTAAGTTTATGTTTTAGGTCTTGGCCCATTGTTTATTTCAGTATGTTATTTAATTAATATGTGTGCTAAATATTTAGTAAAATTTAAATTTGGGCGATTAACAATTAATCGATCGAAACATCAAGGGATTCGTAACAAAATTTATTCATAACAATGAGATGATATCTTACAACTATATATACTAAGTCTAACACTTGCATGATTTTTTTTGTGGGGTTTTACATCCTCCCCTCCTTCAAAGAATTTGGTCCCCAAATTCCTTCTCAAATAGTTCGGGATAGGATTTCATCATCTCTTGTTCAATCTCCCACGTAGCATCTTCCTCCCTGTTGTGATTCGACTAGACGACCTTAACCAAAGAAATTTGCTTCTTCCTCAATTCGCGTACTTGTCGGTCGAGGATCTTGATCGGCTTCTCTTCATAAGACAAGTTATCTTTGATCGGCGGAATGTCAAAAGTAAGAATGTGCGTCGGATCGGGATGATACTTCTTTAACCTCGAGATATGAAAAACGTCGTGCATTCTAGCTAGATGGGATGGTAACTCCAGTCGGTACGCCAATAGTCCGATTCTTTCTGTGATTTTGAATGGTCCGACGTATCGGGGACTCAGCTTCCCTCCTTTCCTTCACGCTATTAAACTTGTCCGCAGGGTTAGCCTCAGGAAGACTTGATCTCCTACTTCAAATTCCAGATCCTTCCGATGTTGCTCGGCGTAACTCTTCTATTTGCTCTGTGCTGTGCGGATTCTATCCTTGATTAGTCGTACTTTATCTACGGCTTCCTTCACCAAATCTGTACTCATTATTGAAGGTTCTGTTCGTTGAGTCATCAGCGTCCAATGGTCGTCAATTTCCCAATGGAGCGAGGATCGACACTTCCTCCCATACAGAGCTTCATAAGGTGCCATTCCGATTGTCGCTTGGTAGCTGTTGTTATATGAAAACTCGGCCAATGGTAGATGATAATCCCAATTTCCTTGAAAGTCTAGTACGCGGGCGCGTAGCATATCTTCAAGGGTCTGGATGGTTCGCTCAGATTGTTCGTCGGTTTGGGGATGCGCACTTGTGTTGAAGCTTAAGGAAGTTCCTAATTCCTTATGAAAGACTTTCCAAAAATGAGATATGAATCTAGGATCTCTGTCCGATACTATGTCTGCGGACACTCCATGAATACGAATGATTTCTCTAATAAATCTTAGCCATCTTTTGCAGACTGTCATCCTTTTTAACCGACACGAAATGTGATGATTTTGTCAATCTGTCGACGATCACCCAAATGGTGTTATAGCCTCCCCTTGTGGTAGGAAAATCCATGATAAAATCCATGGTTACCATTTCCCATTTCCATTCAGGGACTTCTAGTGGTTGTAGTAGTTCTGAGGTTCGCTGATATTCAGCTTTGACTCTCTGACATGTGAGGCATCGCGCCACGAATTCTGCCACTTGGTTCTTCATGTTCACCCACCAAAAGTGTTTCTTCAAGTCTCGGTACATCTTGTCATCTCCTGGGTGTATTGTTTATCTTGAGCAATGAGCTTCCTCGAGATTTTGTCTTTTGAGCTCCCCGTCGTGAGGTATGCATAATCGTCCCTTAAACCTTACAATCCCATCCTTGGTAATTGTAAACTCGGGTTTCTCACCCTTAGCGATCTTGTCCTTAAACTCTTGAAGTTTGGGATCTCTCTATTGGGCTAATCGAATATCATCTAATAGATTCGATTTAAATGTGAGGTTGGCGCAATTTAAATGAGCACCTTCATGAATGGGTTTCAGGTAGCTCAGTTCCTCAAGAGCTTGCCATTCACGAACCATGAGTCAGGCCACTCTAGCCTTTCTTCTTATGGCATCAGCCATGACATTCACTTTCCCTATGTGGTGTTGAATTTCACAATGGTAATCTTCTAAAAGTTCTACCTATCTACTCTGTCGGATATTAAGTTCCTTTTGAGAAAATAGGTACTTGAGACCTTTATGATCCGTAAACACGGTGAACTCAACGCCATATAAATGATGTCGCCATTTCTTTAAGGTGAATACTATTGCAGCAAGTTCGAGGTCGTGCGTTGGATAATTCTACTCGTGCATCTTGAGTTTCCTGGAAGCATATACGATAAATTTACCATTCTGCATCAGTACGGTACCGAGGCCATCCTTTGAGGCATCACTATATACGACAAATCCTTGGGTACCTTCTGGAAGTGTCGGTATTGGTGCGGTGGTAAGTCTCTTCTTAAGTTCCTGGAAACTTGACTCGCATTTATCCGTCCATTCAAATTTTACTTGTTTCTAAGTTAGCCGTGTGAGGGGTCCTGCTAACTTTGAGAAGTCCTTGATGAATTTGTGGTAGTAGCCCCCAAGTCCAAGAAAGCTTCTGACCTCAGTGACATTTTACAGCCTCTTCCAGTCCATAATAGTTTCTATTTTAGATGGATCTACTAACTGGAATTCAGTGCCTAAAATGAAGGCCCAGCAGAAGCAGTAAAACGAAAATTAATTCGATCTGAATCCATACGAGGATCAATCGAGCTACGTATATACGAATATACAAACGAAATCACAAGAGATATTAGAAACTCACCCTTGTAGTCCGTTGATTAAATGGATTTCTTCTCTTGATCTATTCCCCAAGCTTTAGTTGTTCTCCATGAATCCAATCCGCTCCAAGCTCTTGGATGATCCAACGCCGAAAGACCGCGTCTCTACTTGCCATGCGCCGGAGAAATGACCGGAACGACTAAACCTCGTTATCCTCCAAGGATACGGCTAGAACAAGGTTATAGAAGCTATGCAACTCAAGATTACAACACTCTAAGTATTTAATCTAGTATCTCTCTATCTCACAAAAAAATTTTCTACAAGAAAAACTTATGAATGTTATGAAGATGATGATGAATAGTATGAAGCATTGGAAAAAACTTTTTCCTCTCTCCTTATCCTAACAAAAACGTGAGTTCAAGTGTCTTGCAAGGAGATGTGGTCTTCTCATTTTATTCTCCATCAAATCCCCTCAAATCAATCACCTTTTTGTTATAAAAACACCATGAAAGTGACATTTCAATTACCCTTTTGTTTTTATATAGTGTGAATGACTATTATGCCCCTGATATAATTATGTAATTATGATTGTGCCATCTGAAGTTTCCTATAAATGGGGATTCAGTTATTAATGAAAAACATACGTGAGAATCATTCTCTCTAATTTCTCTCTCTAATTTCTCTCTCTATTATTTCAATTTTATAACACGTTATCAGTACGACTCTAACCATTTGAGTAATATCACAAGAGTATGCTCTACAGTTGCATCTTATAGATGACCGTCTATATCAGAAATTGGATTATTACATATTACAATCATCCCTCTCTCTCCTACTCCAATTCAGCCTCTCTCTTCTCTCTCTCTCTCTCTCCCCCTACAAGCTGTTCCAACTTCCCACCCCCAGAGAGCAGCTAATTTCGATTTGTGTGTTTCCCTCAATCCCCACTTGTGTTTGGTCGTTGATCAGACTTTTGGAATTCACGTCAATTGGAAAAATTCAGTTTGTAACTGGGAATAAAGATGGATATTACTTACACGCCATACATTGATCCAAATTTAGAAGTACTTATTGAAAGAATCCATCCGACCAGGGTTTGTACTGATAATGATACCTACCCAGATTGCACTCTTGTGAAGGTTGATAGTGCTAATAAGCACGGGATGCTTCTCGAGATGGTCCAAGTTCTTACTGATCTTGACCTCGTGATCTCCAAAATCATACATCTCATCCGACGGTGGTTGGTTGATGGATGTCTTCCACGTGACTGATCAGCTGGGGAACAAATTTGCCGACGAAAGCCTCATGAATTACATAGAAGAGAGCAGCTTACCGGTCGCCCTCATCTCACTATTATCCGTCATCATCCTCCGTAAACAGAGCCTATAGACATGCAGGTGCGCTCGACGATAATCTTAACAGTGGATGGTGGCAGATCTAGCGACAGCAGCATCGTCGACCGGCGGAAAGAGGGAACTGGTTGAATCTATCTAAGGAATCTGTCGCTTAGCTTAGATCTTCGGACGAGAACCTAATATAATACACCAGGATCGGATATCTGGAAGGATTGCATACCGGAGTGCTTTACAAGGCGGTTGCGGGGCCGAAATCGGCAGAGTTTTCAGGCGGGATGATGACAATTTTGGCCAAAGTGGTTTTTACCTTGATCCTGGAAATTTGGAAACCGATCTGCAAGCTGGAAACAAAACACCCCAAGATGAAAAACAAGATGGAAAACTCAACGAGGAGAACAAGATCTCAACGAGGAGAACAAGATGAGAAACTCCCCACTGTAAGTATGTGAATTGTGTATGTATATGTATACAAAATGGAAATAATAGAAACCCACTGACTCATTGAAAAAAAAGGGGGGGGGGGGGGGGGAGAGGACAACCGAAAGCAGGCTGTCCGCAAAAGAAAATTAAAAAAAGAAAGAAAGAAGAAGTCACAGGATGAAAAATAAAAGTAAAAAAAAATCACAACTTCACGTTTGAAGTAAGTGGAAAGTGAGAAGAAGATTAATAAAATAATAAAAGAATAAAATATTCTTTTTATTTATTGAATCATACATTCGTTTTTCTTACATATAAGATACATATGATATCAGAATTGATATTTCTTGATACCACCGTGACCCATTTCACGAGAACTTCAATTTGACACTAATATTGATATGGGTATTAACTCTTTTCGTATATGTCATTGTTAAATTTATTAAAATATGTGAATTAATATCCAACTCCGGAAATCGCAAAGAGTTATACATATCATTACACTTGCTATTAACGGCAGTCGATATTTCGACCTATACCTTGACGATAACTATTTTTAGGAATTGATTGGACGATCCTGCTCTGGTAGAAGCAGTTAATTATTTTGCAGTTTAAATTATGTCTCTTACTTATCTCAAAGTGGTGGTTTAAAACCACATATTTATTGCGTTTATTTTATATAATTATAATACCTCCCATGTGATGAGTTCAATTATCACAAGACGAATGGTTTTACAAGTACGCAATTTATATATTATATATCACCATCATGGTTGGTTATACCACATGAATGGTTCATAAATCCTGCTCTCGAAGAAGAAGCAGTTGATAAAAATAAATCCTACTCTGGAGAAGTAGTTGATCGATTATCTAAATCCTGCTCTGAAGAAGCAGTTGAAAGAAATAAATCCTACTCTGAAGAAGTAGTTGATCAATGATTCAAATCATGCTCTCGAAGAAGAAGCAGTTGATGGAAATAATATCCGATCTACATAATTATTAAATACAAATGGAGAAAATTGAGCAAGTGATACTATAGGCTATCACCGATTAATTAAAGAAAATCCCATGCAAACTGCATGATGGGATCATTTGACAAGTGATATGGAAAACTATCACTGAAAAATAATTGCTCAATAAATCCCATGTTGATTATATCACATGGTGGGATCACTGAAATCATATTGATTGACAATATTCATGGGAAAACATATATCACATATTTGTGAAAATATTATATTTGCATAAAAGCAAAAGATGGTCTTATTATTGCTGAAGAAGCACACAACAGTCGAAGTGAAAATATCAAAACTAGCTGAAAGGCAGTAAACACTCGACAATATGAAACGCGAAAAAGAAAATACATATGAAACCCATAAAAAGAAAAGGGCTGCGTCTCGAGAGTATAAAACTCCGTAACTCTGCCATCCCCATGGCATAAGGGTTTATAATGAAAGATCTAAAGGATCTAAACTTCTTTTTCGTTTGGCGCCAATAGTCTGTGGTTGATGAGATTTGACTTCCAAATTCTTAACTAAAATATATGCCTCAAACTTTATAAGTAGATCAGCAACAGTATCAGCACATATTATTATATCTCGTGATGGCTGAGATATAAACTTGTGATCTACTCCTTGATCCAGAAAGGCAAGCAAATCGCTGAAGAAATTATTAATATTCAACAAACCTATAGGTTTGGTATGGAAGTCCCGCTCAGCCCATGACGTGATGTTGAATATCTCATTGAGTGTGCCATAGCCACCTGGAAGAACAATAAAGGCATCACTATTATTCACCACACACATCAAACTATCATGCACGGACTGTGTTTGAAGCATCAACCCAGTTGAACCCCCTATACTACTGGTTCTAACTATGGGATAGTGTAAGGCACTTGTTACTCTTATTCTCCCATTTTGTGCAGCCTCTAAAAGATAACCCAAAAATCTATAATTACTCCCACCATACAATATATCGATTTTGTGTTTTCCTAATTCTTTTACGAATTGATATGACATATATATATGCTGGATATGACCTATCAATTTGGATCCACCTAAAATATATATAGTTTTATTTGGATGAGATCTATATGAGGATTCTGAGAACTCCATCTTTCTACACTAGACTTTCAAAATACTTTTATGAGAGATACATTTTCTGATTTGTGGATCACTATTTTCATTGAAAAAGGAGCGGTAGATAAGTCATTACTTTTGATAAAATTGCAAAAGAAAACGAAAGATATGATATTATAGTTTTCAATGAAAATGACGTTACCGATCGGCAGCTGAGAAATTTAAATATTAGAAAATAATATTCATCAACATGCATTATTACCTTATACCAACTTTGACATAACAGACTTACAAACAGGATCTCTTGAGACTAATTTTTCATGACTATAACGTTCCCGTTCATCCTTAAATTGTATCCACAAAGCCATTAGTTCACGATGAACGTGCATCAAGAATCTGTTGAATATCATGATCTATAGATTCCTTACTCAATCCATCCTTGATAAATGCTATTTTATCTTCTCGATTTTTGGATACAAACCCCACAGATTTGCATCGTGTGTCACATGTCCATCGAGCACATTTATAGCACCCACCTAATCTTTTTGCTCTCCGTTTCTTTGCAAAACTACTCTTACCTGTACCTAGCATGTACTTAAATAAATTTGAAAATTCGCCAGGTAGTTGAACTTGTGCTTCGATCAACCATCGAATATCTTCTGGGATGCCATTTCTCATTAGCACCCTTAATCTTTCGAGTCGAGTTCGATAAATTCTTTTTATGATATTCACTGGAAGAGATGGATAATATTTATGAAGATTCAAAAGCATTGAATCCATTATGATATTCAGACCCTCGGTATGGGTGAATTTTGTGAATACAATGATAATCTATTTATAGAATGGAATTACGCGTATGAGATTTGACTCCGCGTTCGAATAGTTCACATCCAGAAGCTTATGAACTACAGTTCTATTTGAATGATGAACATAATATGACATGTGGGAGCAGCGACTCCATGTTGATAATGATGTGCAATAATGGCACCAAAAGATGATGTGATATGCCGGTAAATATCTATATGGTGATACAGACGCATCATGTCTTCAGATATTTGTTCTCGATTAAAATCACTACTAGCCAATATTGGGAATGAATCCCTAATAAATTTAGAATATATTAAGGGGGAGTATGGGTCCACTTCCTCTATATGTGACCTATTAGATATTATGGATCCACTAGATAGTCACATGTTTCTATAACTCGTAATCAGAAATTTACGAGATAATTTGCTCACGGTTTGAGCATATATTCCAGATCAGATTAAGATAGTAATATATCCCAAATAAACTTGAATAGATCCCAGAATGGATCAAGATATGCGCATACAAGTGGGATATCAATTGGCATACTATTTGAAGTTCTCCAGCCAATATCGAGAACATAATATACAAACTCCCATGACTGAAGATGAATACTGAGATACTGGCATACAAGTTTGTTGCTCAAGAAATCTCTTAGCATGAGCGGGAGTATTGATAGTTGGAAATATGTGAAATGCATCACAATATATCCTCACAACTCAAATATGAACTTGAAGTTCAAAGATGTATGACAGATTATTAATCTTTGGTACCAACTACAATTGCTTTGATAAATACATAATAATTCCCCAAATATGAATCAAAGCAAATGATAAAAGGAGGCATATACTTTTGATAAGTATATTGACATAACCACAAAGTGTAATCCCAATGGATGATTGATAATGAGATATATCGGCAAGTTATGTTGCCATGGGGAAGTAAAAGTGTCGACACAATATAGCGCTATGAATGAAATGAGGATATCAATGATTGGAAAGAGGGTATCGATAAATGATATAAGGATATCCATGACCGTGAAATATGGATATTGGAAATGAGGATAATAAAATCCATGATTTGTGAAAATAAGGATATTGAAATCCATCGAAATTGAAATATATGCCCTTATAATAAAATGAAATATATGAGCTTACTGAAAGTGACTCGTAAGGAGATTTTGAACATATTATCAGTGCGTGCAGTCACTCAAAATAAAACGTTGTGAACGAAAATTATCTGTTGTACTCTTTTCCTTGACTGAGGTTTTATTCCACTGGGTTTTCCCAGCAAGGTTTTTAACGAGGCAGCTTAATCACAACTAATATGAAATTTCCAAAAGAAATTTAGAATATATCGCAAAGAATATGAGTTCGATCTTACAAACTGCACTGAGGATGATACTCATACTAATACCTGGAGGATTATTGAAATGCCTGGGGCATATTTATAAAATACGCGTTGCACTCTTTTTCCCTTGACTGAGGTTTTGTCCCATTGGGTTTTCCTAGCAAGGTTTTTAACGTGGTAACTAGAATGGCGTATTAGTATGAATAATGTACTCTTTTTCCTTCATTAGGATTTTTCCCATTGGGTTTTTCCTAATAAGGTTTTAATGAGGCATAGTCATGGCATAATGAGGAACACTACAAAGATCAAGATTACTCCTCAAAGCTTGAAAATAAGAGTTCTTGTACTCCTTTTCCTTCGATCAAGTTTTTCCCACTAGGTTTTCTTGACAAGGTTTTAATGAGGCAACACGTGGATACTCCAACAACGAATGGTATACATGACAGATTCACTCAGTTTTTATCACACGAGGTTTTTATGAAAAACATACCTGAGAATCATTCTCTCTAATTTCTCTCTCTATTATTTCAATTTTATAACACTTTTGACAAAATCACCCAAGGTGATATTTTGTCCCCTTGACAAAACATAAGTCTTCCACCAACATGTGGAGACTATGACCAAGGAAAGGGAAAGAAAGAGGGGTGGCCATCTAGAAGGAGCCGGGCGAGTTCGGTCCGTTTCGGACTCCCGTGAGTCTAAACAGATAAACTCCAATTCCGTTCCAATGTATTTATATCGACTAATTAATCCAATTATTTAATCATATCAAATACATAATAACATAATTAATTTCTCCAAGAAATAATTATATTCATGAATTAAATTAATCACTCAGTAATATATTTAATTCACTTGGCCGTAAATTAATGTATCCAATAAATTAATTTAGACATCCAATGTCCCAAATTTAATTAGACATCCAATGTCCAATAAATTAGATATCCAATATCTAATATTCATAATGAGATAATAAGCTTAATTCATTCCGTCGTTAATCCTATTGCACGACTCGGTAGGTCCGTCTCAGTCAGTAATGGGAGGAACCAAAGAGTAGTAGCACCACCTAGCCAGCCTGGCAGCCTACACTGTATCCCAACTGAGAACGAATGATTTGGGATCATTCAAAAACCATTCTATCGTGAATACTAGTATACGTATAAACCATTCTTTCAAATGTCCCGATCAAGATATAGGGTCACGGTCAGTCAAACCCTATATGTTCTTGACGCTATGTATGCGTTAATGCAAATCGAGATCATCGAGCTCTCGTGTATCCAATACAACTAGCTCCAATGCTTTGGCCAAATACTTATGATCTCATCAGCCAATAACCGCATAGGACATATAACTCGCTCACTAACAGGAGAAGGAATTCTATCTTGGTATTCAGTAGGATCTCCTACTTGCCCGTCAAGATGCACGTCGAGGTTGACCCCCACCTTTCAGTTTATAGGGTCGAACTACTCTAATGAAAATCTTGACGTCACAGGCACATACCGATTAAATCCTCAAGTCGAAGGTTCACGAATACCTATCACAACCTTTCAATTCCGTCATTGACTGTCCCGGAGTGAAATCCGTGTGACGAATCGAGGGTGAGTCGATTCGAGCATACTAATCCAATTATCATACCTATAACGTGTTCTCTCACTAACCATTAGTGTTCGATAGGCACTCTCCTTGTCAAAGAACTCGTCATACAAGTCTTCACATAAACTTAACGCCCAATCAAGTTTCTTCGACTTGCGAACGATTAAGTATTTGATCTATAAACTTTTCCAGTGCCGACCCCCTTATCCAATAAGGAGTGGAACGTTTTGCTCTCAAATACACGGACTAGTTTCTATATATATATTTACGAGTTAGGAATGCCAGTAACTACCAGTAAATAAAGAAACATCCATTTGCCTCATGATAAAGAATTACATAATTACAAGTACAATGCCCTCACTCAACATCCTCTGAGTGGCATTAGAGGGCATACTCCTAACAATCTCCCACTTGCACTCAATGCCACACACTATGGTATCTAATATCCATGTTCTCCAGATGACGCTCCAAGCTAGTCTGATAAAGTGGCTTGGTCAGTGGATCAGCGACGTTGTCGGCTGAATCTACTCTATGCAGCACAATGTATACCTTGCGAACAAATTTCCTTACGAGATGATACTTCCTCTCAATGTGCTTGGTACTGTTGTGAAACCTCGGCTCCTTGGCCTGTGCTACATCTCCGTCGTTGTCGCAGCAAAGCAGAACAGGTAGCTCAGCACATGGTATCACTTGAAGTTCTCCCAAAAACTTCTTAATCCAGAATCCTTCATTGGAAGCCTCCGAGGCTGCTTGATACTCAGCCTGACAGGTGGAATTAGCAGTCGTGCTTTGATTGGAGCTACACCAAGATACTGATCCTCCATTAAGAGTAAATATGTATCAAGAAGTAGACATCGAGTCGTACTTCAGTCCTTGGAAGTCCGAATCAGTGAATTCCACCATATCCTATTCTTCACCGCCATACATCAGAACCATATCTCTAGTCCTTCTTAAGTACTTGAGAATGTTCTTTACGACAGTCCAATGTTCCCTACCTGGGTTTGCCTGAAACCTACTCACCACACTTAGAGCATGCGCAATGTCAGGTCTCGTACACAACATAGCATACATAAGGCTAACCACGGTCGAAGCATATGGTTTATTACTCATTTACTTTCGTTGTTCCTCACTTTGAGGACACATCTTCAATGAGAGTTTTATTCCATGTCACATCGGTAGGAACCCTCTTTTAGAATCATCCATCTTAAATTGTTTTAAGATTTTATCTATATAGAGGGCTTGGGAAAGACCTATTGTTCTCTTCGCTCTATCCCGGTAGAGTCGAATTCCAAGAATATAGGTTGCTTCTCCCAAGTCTTTCATGGAGAAATTACTCGAAAGCCAAGCTTTCACAGAACTGAGCATTCCCATATCATTTCCTATTAGTAAAATGTTATCCACATATAGTACTAAGAATGCGATCTTGCTCCCACTAACCCTCTTGTATACACAATGTTCCTTCTCATTTTGCACGAAGTCAAACTCTTTGACCGCCTCGTCAAAACGAAGGTTCCAACTACACGACGCTTGCTTGAGTCCATAAATGGAACGCTGAAGCTTGCACACTTTATGAATATCGACTTCGGACACAAAGCCTTTAGGCTGCTCCATATAGATTTCCTCCTCGAGGAATCCATTAAGAAAAGTTGTCTTTACGTCCATTTGCCATATCTCATAATCGTGGTAGGCAGCTATAGCAAGCATCATGCGAATAGACTTGATCATAGCTATGGGCGAGAAGGTATCGTGGTAGTCGATCCTTCTTTCTGGGTATAACCCTTTGCCACAAGCATGGACTTATAGGCGTCAACCTTGCCATCACCATCCGTCTTTCTCTTATAGATCCACTTGTTCCCAATAGGCACTATGCCCTTGGGGCGGTCTACTAGAGTCCAGACCTGATTGATATGCATCGAGTCTATCTTATCTTCCATAGCTTCACGCCATTTCGCGGAGTCTACATCAACCATCGCTTGGTCATAGGTCGTTGGGTCGGTCTCTTGGCTATCACTTGGAACCTCATGTAGACCTAGTTCCTCCAAGTGCACAAGCCCATACCTCTCAGGAAAATGAGACACCCTAGTAGACCTACGAGGTGGTTGTACTTGTGTTTCAGAAGTTTCTTGCACAAGTGTCTCCCGAAGAGTTTCATTGTATTCTTCTAAAGAAATACTTCTACGTGCTCCGCCTTCCTGAATGAAATCATCTTCCAGGAAGTGTGCTTGTAAAGCAACAATGATCTTTCAATCTTAGGGCATGTAGAATAGATACCCCATCGTCCCAGACAGGAATCCAATGAAACATCCCTTCGCGGACCTCGCTTCCAACTTTTCCAGCTTAGTCTTCTTGAAGTAGGCGGGACATCCCCAAATCCTTATATGATTAAGACTTGGTTTCCTGCCATCCCACATCTCATGTGGAGTTTTAGGAATGGATTTGGAAGGACATCTGTTCAACAAGGTTCGGTTCCTTTTTTCTGACACACCATTTAACTGGGGAGTACCTGGAGGTGTTAGTTGTGAAACTATTCCATATTCCTTAAGGAACTCGTCAAACTCCGTACTCATATACTCGACACTTCAGTCCGACCAAAGTGCTTTGATATGATTACCAGTTTGTTTCTTGACTAGGGCCTTGAATTCCTGGAATTTCTCAAAGGCCTAGGATTTATGTTTCATTAAGTATACATAACCATACCTAGTATGATCATCTGTAAACGTAATGAAATATTGATATCCGTCACGTGCTACTTCCAAAGCACCACATACGTCGGTATGGATTAATCCCAGTTTATCAGCGGCTCTTTCAAAAGTCCCTGTGAAGGGGGACTTAGTCATTTTGTAAAGGGATCCGATCCCAGTGGACCCATAAGTCCATTTTTTTCCATCTTGTAAACCTTGGTCTGACCAACATGACCAAGTCTAAGATGCCATTTCAAAACTTGATTGGTTTTATCCCTACCACGTTTTCTAGTCATAGTATTCACAACTACTTTATTGTAGAGATTTAGATGATACAATCCATTTAATAATGTAGCAGTACCCACTAGTTTATTTCTGAAATAAATTTTGCAGGAACCATCACCAATGAAAAATGAAAAGCCTTTTCGGTCCATGACTGGAATGGATACAATGTTTTTGTGCCACTTGGACAAAACAAGTACATCTTCTAAAGTCAAAACAAAGCCAGATTCTAAACCCAAAAGAAGTGATCCTATGTCAGTCGCCTCGACACTATGCCCGCTTCCGAATGTGATCATAACTTCTCCATCTCTAAGCTTCCTACTTTGTTCCAGATCCTGATTCACGGTACAAATATGAGAACTAGCACCAGAATCCAGTATCCAGGAAGTAGAAAATACAGTAGCAGAACAATTTGTTTCCAAAACTAAAAGTTCTGTACCTGAAGTTCCATGAAGAATCAGACAGTTTCTAGCCCAGTGGCCCAGATCACCGCACTTGAGACAATCATCCTTCTTCTTCTTGTTCTTCGGAACCGTTGGGGCCTTGCCCTTGCCTTTGAAGTCCTTGACATGTGGTCCAGTCTGCTTCTTGGTCTTTTTCTTCTTGTTCTTAGACCTCCGAGGTCCAGAAGAAATTACAAGAGCAGACTCCTTCATCCGCGGAGTCTTCATCTGAGACTGAGAGGTCACAAGTTTGTTCATTAGCCCAGCTAAATTACATGCAATCTCATTGCAGTTGAAGTTCATAACAAATTGTGAGAAGGAATCAGGGAGAGACTGTAGGATAAGGTCGGTTTGGAGAGAAGTATCCATTTTAAAATCAAGAGCCTCCAATCTCTCGATAATGGATATCATTTTGAGGACGTGATCCCCAACCTTCTCACCTTCCTTCATCCTTGCACCGAACAGTTGCTTGGATATCTCATATCTAGCAGTTCTGCTGTGCTCACCATAAAGTTCGGTTAAGTGAGATAGAACCTGCCTAGCAGAAGTTATTTTCTCATGAGCTCTCTGAAGCTCATTAGACATAGAAGCCATCATGTATGCACGGACTTTTACGTCATCCTTAACCCACTTTTCATGGTTTTCAATCACTTTCTGATTGGCTGTGGTCCACACAGGAGGCGCCGAAATGTCCGTCTCCAAGACGTATCCCAGTGCCTTTATACTGAGGACAATCATCAGATTACGGAGCCAGTCCACAAAGTTAGGTCCAAACAGGGTGTTTTTCTTGAGTAGAATTGCGAGTGGATTCATTGTCATATTGAGAGTTATGTCTGCATTAAGTACGACAGATTAATTAGTGACTTGTTTAATTATGATCTGAGTATAGAATTAAGGTCTTCTCTATTCTTGTTACCTAGCTTCCACTATTTTTATCGGAATAACACACTCCCATGTGAAATCCGGAAGGATCGTCACTCTACTTCATAGTGGTGATCGAGTTCTTTATAAATCTTAATAGACGACAACCGAACAAGTTTCTAGTCTATTAATTTTCATAAAGTGGTGTCCAACACCAACCCTATCTAATGGATGATTCGATCTTCTTTTTCCCCTTGTTCACTCCCCTCAACCTATATGGTTTCTATGGTTCATGAACAAGTTAAGTTTATACCATCGACGCAAATCAGTTTCACAATTGAATCTTATCCAGCAACCTATCAGGTTTCTAGGGATAAAATTTGCTCCAACCGAAGGCATCCAATGCACTCCCGGTAATTTATCCGTCCTCCCCGAATGACTATCCCGATAACTTCGAACCATAGCACATCCGGTTTGGATTTCAATTTCCCGAAAGCTCGATGGAGGGAAGGAAAACCTTGAAACCTTATAAATTTAATAATTTGTTGTGGGAGAATTATTGCGATTAATGTTACACTTTGCACATTAATTCATTTAAGCACGTTTGTAGCATTCATACAATATGAACAACCATTCACAACCTAGTTGCTACCAACATGTGGTTTATGGACCGTTCCTAGAAAACAAAAAACTCCGTAATCTAATTACAAGTCTTCGTCTTGAATCTTCGTCTTCTCGGAACGGATCTTCCTCCGGTCTTCGTGATTATATATAAATTTTACATTGAAAATCATCCTAGATACAAATATTTCTAGTAAAATAAATAGGCTCAAAACGGCCTTTACAACCCAATCGAATAAAACGAATGACTCATAAACTAAGTCCATGAACCACATCCTCATTCAAAAGCATTCATCCAATAAATACTATATAAATGGAAAGCGTAGAGATACATTGATCCAATCAAAAATACGAACCGATCCAATCGATTCATTCAAAACGAATCAATCCAATTAATTCAAACAACCATCAATTTTAACTTGTTCCGGACGATAAAATATTTCATTAAATTAGTTCCCCTAAGATTAAAATTACCATAATTAAATCTTAGTCAAATTAAATCTAATTTAATTTGTGGGAAATTAATTATCGAAAAACACTGAGAACCTTTGCCAAAGCGGCCAAGTGCCGATCGAGCGGAAGTGACCGGTAGTGACCGAGACCATGTCCGGCACAGGCTGCCGAGCACTGCCGGCACAAACTGTCGAGCCTAGCCGATCACAGGCCCAGATCGCGATCCGGTGCCTGGGACCGTGAGGCAGCGCTCGGGCAGCCCCAGGCTGCCGGGTCCTGTTACATTTTCGGCCCGTTTTTCGCCATGATTCCAAAAATAATATTTTTCTAATCTTTATATTACACTTTAAATCAGTTTTTCAAAAGAAAAATAGATTTACATTGTAACATAAAATCATGAAAAAAATATTTTTGGATGAACAATAGAAAATCAACGATTAATACGATTATGATTCCAAATCATACACCATTTAATCAAGCATTCCAAATGCCAATATAGTATATACGATCGCAAGACCTACGATCCGATACCACTGTTGGAATTCGGTGCCTAAAACAAAGGCCCAACGGAAGTGGTAAAACGAAAATTAATTCGATCTGAATCCCTACGAGGATCGATCGAGCTACGTATATACGAATATACAAACGAAATCACGAGAGATATTAGAAACTCACCCTTGTAGTCCGTTGATTAAATGGACTCCTTCTCTTGATCTATTCCCCAAGATTTAGTTGTTCTCCACGAATCCAATCCGCTCCAAGCTCTTGGATGATCCAACGCCGAAAGACCGCGTCTCTACTTGCCACGCGCTGGAGAAACGACCGCAATGACTAAACCTCGTCATCCTCCAAGGATACTGGTAGAATAAGGTTATAGAAGCTATGCAACTCAAGATTACAACACTCTAAGTGTTTAATCTAGTATCTCTCTATCTCACAAATATTTTTCCCCAAGAAAAACTTATGAATGTTATGAAGATGATGATGATGAATAGTATGAAGCCTTGGCAACAACTTTTTCCTCTCTCCTTATCCTAACAAAAATGTGAGTTCAAGTGTCTTGTAAGGAGATGTGGTCTTCTCATTTTATTCTCCATCAAATCCCCTTAAATCAACCACCTTTTGACAAAATCACCCAAGGTGATATTTTGTCCACTTAACAAAACATAAGTCTTCCACCAACTTGTGGAGACTATGACCAAGGAAAAGGGAAAGAAAGAGGGGCGGTCATCTAGAAGGAGCCGGGCCAGTTCGGTCCGGTTCGGACTCCCGTGAGTCCAAACAGATAAACTCCGATTCCGTTCCAATGTATTTATATCGATTAATTAATCCAATTAATTAATCATATAAAATACATAATAACATAATTAATTTCTCCAAGAAATAATTATATTCATGAATTAAGTTAATCACCCAGTAATATATTTAATTCACTTGGCCGTAAGTTAATTTATCCAATAAATTAATTTAGACATCCAATGTCCCAAATTTAATTAGACATCCAATGTCCAATAAATTAGATATCCAATATCTATTATTCATATTGAGATAATAAGCTTAATTCATTCCGTCGTCAATCCTATTGCGCGACTCGGTAGGTCCGTCTAAGTCAGCAATGGGAGGAACCAAATAGTAGTAGCACCACCTAGCCAGCCTGGCGGTCTACACTGTATCCCAACTGAGAACGAATGATTTGGAATAATTCAAGAACCATTCTGTCGTAAATACTAGTATACGTATAAACTATTCTTTCAAATGTCCCGATCAAGATATAGGGTCACGGTCAGTCAAACCCTATCTGTTCTTGACGCTATGCATGCATTAATGCAAATCGAGATCATCGAGCTCTCATGTATCTAATACAACTAGCTCCAATGCTTTGGACATATAACCCGCTCACTAACGGGAGAAAGAATTCTATCTTGGTATTCAGTAGGACCTGCTACTTGCCCGTCAAGATGCACGTCAAGGTTGACCCCCACCTTTCGGTTTACAGGGTCGAACTACTCTAATGAAAATCTTGACGTCACAAGCACATCCCTACTAAATCCTCAAGTAGAAGGTTCACGAATACCTTCACAACCTTTCGATTCCGTCATTGACTATCCCGGAGTGAAATCCGTGTGACGAATCGAGGGTGTGTCGATTCGAGTATACTAATCCAATTAGCATACCTATAACGTGTTCTCCCACTAACCATTAGTGTTCGACAGGCACTCTCCTTGTCAAAGAACACGTTATACAAGTCTTCACATAAACTTAACGCCCAGTCAAGTTTCATCGACTTGCAAACGATAAAGTATTTGAGCTATAAACTTTTCCAGTGCCGACCCCCTTATCCAATAAGGAGTTGAACGTTTTGCTCTCAAATACACGGACTAGTTTCTATATATATTTACGAGTTAGCAATGCCAGTAACTACCAGTAAATAAACAAACATCCATTTGCCTCATGATAAAGAATTACATAATTACAAGTACAATGCCCTCACTCAACATCATCTGAGTGGCATTCGAGGGCATACTCCTAACATCTACTGCAATCCCTTCTCCAGAAATAATGTGGCCCAGAAATGCCACTTCCCTCAACCAAAATTCAAACTTGTTGTACTTGGCGTACAACCTGTGCTGCCTTAGTGTATCCAACACTAGTCTAAGATGTCTCTCGTGATCTTTTTCCGACTTAGAGTACACGAGTATGTCATCGATGAAAATTACTACGAATTGGTCAAGATAGGGTTGAAATACTCTGTGCATTAAATACATAAATGCCACAGGAGCATTCATGAGTCCAAAAGGCATCACTACAAACTCATAGTGGCCGTATCTCATTTGGAATGCGGTTTTAGGAACATCTTCATTCTTAATCCTTAACTTGTAGTATCCTTGTTGAAGATCGAACTTGGAATACACCATAGCTCCTTGGAGTTGTTCAAACAACTCATCTATCCTCGGGAGAGGATACCTATTCTTAATCGTAACACTGTTTAGTTTGCGGTAATCTATGTAAAGTCTTAATGTTCCATCCTTCTTCTTAACGAATAATACCGGAGCTCCCCATGGTGATACACTGGGTTGTATGAAACCCACATCGAATAACTTCTGCAGTTGGTGTTAGGAGTATGCCATCGAATGCCACTCAGAGGTTGTTGAGTGAGGGCATTGTACTTGTAATTATGTAAACCATTTATATAAGGCAAATGAATGTTTCTTTATTTACTGGTAGTTACTGGCATTCCTAACTCGTAAATAAACATATAAAAACTAGTCCGTGTATTTGAGAGCAAAACGTTCCACTCCTTATTGGATAAGGGGGTCGGCACTGGAAAGGTTTATAGCTCAAATACTTAATCGTTCGCAAGTCGATGAAACTTGGTAGGCGTTAAGTTTATGTGAAGACTTGTATGACGTGTTCTTTGACATGGAGAGTGCCTGTCGAACACTAATGGTTAGTGGGAGCACACGTTATAGGTATGCTAATTAGATTAGTATACTCGAACCGACTCACCCTCGATTCGTCACACGGATTTCACTCCGACAACAATGACGGAATCGAAAGGTTGTGATAGGTATTCGTGAACCTTCGACTTGAGGATTTAGTAGGGATGTGCTTGTGATGTCAAGATTTTCATTAGAGTAGTTCGACCCTGTAAACCGGAAGGCGGGGGTCAACCTCGACGTGAATCTTGACGGGCAAGTAGCAGGTCCTACTGAATACCAAGATAGAATTCTTTCTCCTGTTAGTGAACGGGTCATATGTCCTATGCGGTTATTGGCAGATGAGATCATAAGTCTTTGGCCAAAGCATTGGATCTAGCTGTATTAGATACACGAGAGCTCGATGATCTCGATTTGCATTAACACATGCATAGCGTCAAGTACAGATTGGGTTTGACTGACCGTGACCTTATAACTTGATCGGGATATTTGAAAGAAGGGTTTATATGTATACTGGTATTCACGACAGAATGGTTCTTGAATGATCCCAATCATTCGTTCTCAGTCGGGGTATAGTGTAGGCCACCAGGTTGGCTAGGTGGTGCTACTACTCTTTGGTTCCTCCCATTGCTGACTGAGACGGACCTACCGAGTCGCGCATTAGGATTGACGACGGAATGAATCAAGCTAATTCTCTCATTATGAATATTGGATATTGGATATCTAAATTTGGGACATTGGATGTTTAAATCGATTTTTCGGATAAATTGATTTACGGCTTAATGGATTAAATATATCACTCGGTGATTAATTTAATTCATGAATATAATTATTTCTTGGAGAAATTAATTATGTTATTTTGTGTTTGATATGTTTAATTAATTGGATTAATTAATCGACACAAATACATCGGAACAGAATCGGAGTTTATCTGTTTGGACTCACGGGAGTCCGAAACGAACCGAACTCATTCGTTTTTCATGATAGCCGCCCCATTATGCTTCCACCCACTTTCCCATTGTCTTTTCTTCCATTTATTAAATGATGATAATGACTTGGTGGGACAAGACTTCATGTTACATGGGTTGTACACATGATGGTGGAAATAATATAAGATGATGTCTTTGACAAACTCTCCCACTTACTTGATTCCATTTCCAACGTGAGGTTGAAGAGGAGAGAGAGATAGAAGTCTTCTTCATTATATTCTTTATTCATCTTCTTCATTCATCTTCTTCACAACTTCCTAGAGAAATTTTGTGAGGAAATATTGAGAGAGATAGATATTCATACACTTAGAGTGATATTAATATCTATAACAAGCTTCATCACCTAGCTCTAGCCGTATCCTCGGAGGATAGAAAGGTGTTGTCATTCCGTTCGTTTTTTTCGGCGCGTGGCAAGTAGAGGCGTGGTGCTTTCGGCGTTGGATCGTTCAAGGGCTTGGAGCGGATTGAACTCGTAGAGATCAAACTAAAGCTTGGGGAATAGCTCAAGAGAAGGTTACCATTTAATCAACGGACTTCGAGGGTTAGTTTCTTACGACTCTTGCTTTTCGTTTATATATTCGTATATACGTAGCTCGATGGATCCTCGTAGGGATTCAGATCGAATTAATTTTCATTTTACCGCTTCCGCTGGGCCTTCATTTTAGGCACCGAATCCCAACAGTGGTATCGGAGCGTAGGTCTTGCGATCGTATATACGATATTGGCATTTGGAATGCTCGATTAGATGGTGAATGATTTGGAATTATTTTAGTCATAATCGTGGTATATGTTTTTCGTTCGTAATAATTGTATTTTTCGTAAGTTTATGTCTAAATATAAATCTTAAATTTCTGGGAAATATGATTTATATTGAAGATATGAAAGTCGGAAAATATTGATATTGGATATCCGGTCGAAAATCTAGCCCCGAATCGTCGTCGGAAGACTTTTTGGACAAAAAGGGTAATCTGGCCGAGAGTGACTCGACCGTGTCCTGGGTGACACGGTCGTGTCCTCGATCTGGCCAAGTCACTTCCAGCGACGGCCGTGTCACTGGGTGACTCGGTCGTGTCCTGGCCGGCATCTTCCGGCGTGACTCGGCCGTGCAGCACATGCCGGTAAGTGCCGAGGTGACTCGGCCATGCAGCCGATTTTCACCCGACTCGATTTTTCCGTGTATTCTTAAAAATTAATCTCCCGCACATTAAATTGGATTTAATATGATTAAAATGATTTATGGTATTTCATTTTATAAGGGAAATTTGATTAATTGGAATATTTATAGTCGACCGAATTATTTTGAACGTTATCAAATTACCGATTGTGTGAATCGATTGGATCGGTTCGTATTGTTGATTGGATCAATGTATCTCTACGCTTTCCATTTATATAGTATTTATTGTATGAATGCTTTTTGAATGGGGATGTGGTTCGTGGACTTAGATTTGAATCGTTCGTTTTATTCGATTGGGTGGTAAAGGCCGTTTTGAGCCTATTTATTTTACTAGAAATGTTTGTATCTAGGATGCAATTTTCGATGTAAACTTTATATGTAATGACGAAGACCGGAGGAAGATCCATTTCGAGAAGACGAAGATTCAAGACGAAGACTTGTAATTAGATTACGAAGTTTTTGTTTTCTAAGAACGGTCCATGAACCACATGTTGGTAGCAACTAGGTTGTGAATGGTTGTTTCATATTGTATGAATGCCACAAACGCGCTAATATGATTAATGTGCAAAGTGTAACGTTAATCGCAAAAATTCTCCCACAATAAATAATTGAGTTTATAAGGTTTCAAGGTTTTCCTTCCCTCCATCGAGTTTTTGGGAAATTGAAATCCAAACCGGATGTGCTATGCTTCCGAGTTATCGGGGTAGTCGTTCGGGGAGGACGGATAAATTACCGGGAGCGCATTGGATGCCTTCGGTTGGAGCAAATTTTATCCCTAGAAACCTAATAGGTTGCCGGATAAGATTCAATTGTGAAACTGATTTGCGTCGATGGTATAAACTTAACTTGTTCACGAACCATAGAAATCGTATAGGTTGAGGGGAGTGAACAAGGGGAAAAAGAAGATCGAATCATCCATTAGATGGGTTGGTGTTGAACACCACTTTATGAAAATTAATAGACTAGAAACCTGTTCGGTTGCCCTCTATTAAGATTTATAAAGAACTCGATCACCACTATGAAGTAGAGCGACGATACTTCCGGATATCACATGGGAGTGTGTTATTCCGATAAAAATAGTGGGAGCTGGGTAACAAGAATACAAAAGACCTTAAATTCTATACCCAGAACATAATTGAATGAGTCACTAATTAATCTGTTATACTTAATGCAGACAAATCTCAATATGACAATAAATCCACTCGCAATTCTACTCGAAAAGAACACCTTAATGGGACCTAACTTTGTGGATTGGCTCCGCAATCTGATGATTGTCCTTAGTGTAGAGGCACTGGGATACGTCTTGGAGACGGACATTCCGGCGCCTCCTATGCGGACTCGAGCCAATCAGGAAGAGATTGAAAACCACGAAAAGTGGGTTAAGGATGACGTGAAAGTTCGTGCTTATATGATGGCTTCCATGTCTAATGAGCTTCAGAGAGCTCATGAGAAAATGACTTCTGCTAGGCAGATTCTATCTCACTTAACCGAGCTTTATGGTGAGCACACAGAATCGCTAGATATGAGATATCCAAGCAATCGTTCGGTGCAAGGATGAAGGAAGGTGAGAAAGTTGGGGAACACGTCCTCAAAATGATATCCATGATCGAGAGATTGGAGGCTCTTGATTTTAAAATGGATACTTCTCTCCAAACCGACCTTATCCTACAGTCTCTCCCTGATTGCTTCTCACAGTTTGTTATGAACTTCAACTGTAATGAGATTGCATGTAACTTAGCTGGGCTAATGAACAAACTGGTGACCGCTCAGTCTCAGATGAAGACCCCGCGGATGAAGGAGTGCACTTGTGATTTCTTCGGACTTCGGAAGTCTAAGAATAAGAAGAAAAAGACCAATAAGCGGATGGACCACAAGCTAAGGACCTTAAGGGAAAGGGCAAGGCCCGATGGTTCCAAAGAACAAGAAGAAGAAGGATGCTTGTCTCAAGTGCGGTGAGCCGGGCCACCGGGCTAGAGACTGTCCGATTCTTCATGGCACTTCAGTCTGAGAACTTTTAGTTTTGGAAACAAATTGTTCGCTCTGTATTTTCTACTTCTGGATCTTGGATTACGGTGCTAGTTCTCATATTTGTACCGTGAATCGGGATGCGGAACAAAGTAGGAAGCTTGGAGTGGAGAAGTTATGATCACGGTCGGAGCGGGCATAGTGTCGAGGCGACCGACATAGGATCACTTCTTTTGGGTTTAGAATCCGGCTTTGTTTTGACTTTAGAAGATGTACTTGTTTTGCCCAAGGGGCACAAAAACATTGTATCCATTCCGGTCATGGACCGAAAAGGCTTTTCATTTTTCATTGGTGATGGTTCCTGCAAAATTTATTTTAGAAATAAACTAGTGGGTACTGCTACATTGTTGAATGGATTGTATCATCTAAATCTCAGCAACAAAGTAGTTGTGAATACTATAACTAGAAAATACGGAAAGGATGAAACTAGTCAAATTTTGAAATGGCATCTTAGACTTGGTCATGTTGGTCAGACCAAGGTTTACAAGATGGAAAAAGATGGACTTATGGGTCCATTGGGATCGGATCCCTTTCCTACTTGTGAATCTTGCCTTAAAGGCAAAATGACTAAGTCCCCCTTCACAGGGACTTTTGAAAGAGCCACTGATAAACTGGGATTAATCCATACCGACGTATGTGGTGCTTTGGAAGCAGCACGTGACGGATATCAATATTTCATTACGTTTACAGATGATCATACTAGGTATGGTTATGTATACTTAATGAAACATAAATCCGAGGCCTTTGAGAAATTCCAGGAATTCAAGGCCCTAGTCGAGAAACAAACTGGTAATCATATCAAAGCACTTCGGTCGGACTGAGGTGGCGAGTATATGAGTACAGAGTTTGACGAGTTCCTTAAGGAACATGGAATAGTTTCACAACTAACACCTCCAGGTACTCCTCAGTTAAATGGTGTGTCATAAAGAAGGAACCGGACCCTGTTGAACATGGTCCGTTCCATGCTGGGCTATACTGACTTGCCGATTTACCTATGGGGGTATGCACTCCTGACTGCCGCGTATATCTTGAACAGATGTCCTTCCAAATCCGTTCCTAAAACTCCACATGAGATGTGGGAAGGAAGGAAACCAAGTATTAATCATATTAGGATTTGGGGATGTCCCGCTTATGTCAAGAAAACTAAGGTGGAAAAGTTGGAAGCTAGGTCTGCGAAGGGACGTTTCATTGGATTCCCGTCTGGGACGATGGGATATCTATTCTACATGCCCGAAGATCGAAGGATCATTGTTGCTTTACAAGCACACTTCCTGGAAGATGAGTTCATTCAGGAAGGCGGAGCAGGTAGAAGTATTTCTTTAGAAGAATACAATGAAACTCCTCGAGAGACACCTGTGCAAGAAACTGGAACCGAACTTTCTGAAACACAAGTATAACCACCTCGTAGGTCTAGTAGGGTGTCTCATTTACCTGAGAGGTATGGGCTTGTGCACTTGGAGGAGCTGGGTCTCCATGAGGTCCAAGTGATAGCCAGGAGACCTGTAATACCCGGTTGTAATTCATTCATTTTCATTCAGTAATTATCAGTCTGTAATTGTCACTCAGTATTTCTCACTCGTTAATAATCACTCATCACTCTTGATTCATTCATTTGTGTTCACTGTTGGCTTGTTGTAATCGTATATCAGTTACCGATCGGCATGTCATCTCCGTTTAGAGACCGACGGGAGTATTGTTGTTTTCATCGTGATTGGTAGTCGTATACTGGGGGCTTCATCGGTGGCTTGTTTTAGACTTGTTCATTTTCACATTCGTATGTTATGTCGGATCATTCATCAGTCGTAGCGAGGAATCAGAGTTATCGGAATTTTCAACTTGGCCAGCATCGAGTTACGGCCGTAAGAACTTTGGGTTACGGCCGTAACAAGGGTTCGTGTTTTCAGGCCATTTGGACGAAAGGGACTTACGGCCGTAAGGTCTTGTGGTACGGCCGTAAGTCGGCAGTGCGGCCGTAAGGCTGGCGGTTCTGGCCGTCTGGCGTCGGCAGCTTACCGAGACATTTTGGCGAAGGTGAGTTACGGCCGTAAGGAAGGTGAGATACGGCCGTAAGTGGTGTTCGTGAATTTTGGGTGTTGTCGACCAAGGGTGACTTATGGCCGTAAGGGTTGCGGCATACGGCCGTAAGTCGAGGAAGGTACGGCCGTAAGGCTTGGCGATTCTGGCCGTCTGTGGCAGTACACAGTTGTTTTCGGCGAAGAGGGCTTACGCCGTAAGTTTGGCCGGATACGGCCGTATCATCGAGTTACGGCCGTAAGGTGTGCGGTTACTGGCCGTAAGGGTGTCGACGGATGTTTTTGACGAAGGCGGGTTACGCCGTAACTTCGGGATCGGTTACGGCCGTAAGTAGCCGGCGAGCTTTCGGACGAAGCGAGTTACGGCCCATACGAGTTGGCGATTCGGCCGTAGGGCCGTTGACTTGGAAAGTTACGGCCGTAAGAGGGCCGAGTTACGGCCGTAACTTCCGGCAGTATTTAATGACTTGGCCGGGTCATTTCTCCTCACTTCTTCTTTTTTCCTTCTTCATCCGAGAGAGAGGGTTGAGAGAGAGATATTATCATCATCAATCACTTGAGTGTGTAATCTTCATCATCTTCATTCCTTTGAGAAGCTTGGATACTCGTTTTAACTCGTGTTCTTCGGATCGTAGTGGTTGGATCTTCTAGAGGTAATTTCTTCAACACCTTGGATTTCGATTTTGTGTTGAGTTATGATGTTTTGGACGTTATAATCATGTTATATGAAGGGATATGTATATGATTATGAGTTTGTATAAGGATTCATTGGATTATTGAGAGATTTATTCAAGAACACTTTGAATATCGAGTTGGATTTGGGGATTTCCGATTAATTGTTGTTATAATCACGTTTTTGGATATTCATAACGGATTATTGATCGTATTGGAGATGTTTTGTTGTTTTGAAACACTTCTTGGGGATTTGAAGTTGGTATTATTGAGGTTTAGTGGTAATCAATCAAAGTTGGCCTCAAAGTGTTCGATATAATGCCCCAATGAACTTGGTTTAATCGTATCGACGTCTTGAGCTCGTTATATTCGTGTTTAATTCGTTATTGATCGGATTGTTGGCAATTGTATTGAATTAAGGTTGTTCGAGCGGTATCTTGGTTAGGGCGTTGTTCGTGGGACATTCTTCATCGTTGTTGTGTAAGTTAATTCTTACTCGGTTAAAAGGATATTCATACCTTTTGTTGTTGATTATTCATAATCATAACTCATTCATCATTGTATTAATCATATTAAAACTTGTTATTGTCAATTAATCACTTCAGTCATAAGGAACGACGGTTCCAATCTTTTCGTTGAGCTATCATTCATTTCATTATTACTCTCATCTCGGTGAGTCATTCTTGACTTTGTCAGATTATTACTTATTCATTGATATTCATTACGGTCATTCTCGTTCATATGACCTTATGGGTTCATATTGCGTGGCTGGGTGTGGCTGTGTGGAATTTTTAGTCGGGCACACGAGGGTTATTGTATTGGGTTCACCGATACATTAGACCGTGCACACGGGAAAGCGTTACACCGTGAGACTAATTAGGTACACGGACGGGTGTTGTACACTCACACAGAACATTACGGGCGTACTATGATACTCCTCTCCAGCGTAATTCATAGCTAAGAATATTTCATAACTTGAGTTAATCATAATTGTGTATTTTCAACCCTTGAGGATTGTTGTTCAGTATAATCGACCCCGTTTGGGGATATTGTTTTTCAGGTCATGGCAAGGCTAAGGCGCAGGAGAACATGTTGACGGGAGTCAGTGATACTAGAAGGGGGCCCCAGTCCTTTCAGTCATTTATTCAGTCATTCATGTTTTCTTTATTTATTCCGCTGCAGACATTCCGTTCGAATACTCATTTCATTCAGTGTCGTGTATTTTATCGTCACATAAGATATACATGTATTCTATTATCCTGGGTGTGTTGTATGAAACTCCTACTCGGAGTAATTGATGTTATAATGTGGTTCGGTACTACATTTACCCTGTGTAATTCATCCTTTTCCATTCGCCTGGTGGGTCCCAGTCGGGGGTCCAAGACACTGTAATATCCGCCTAGTTTGGGGTGTTACAGAGTTGGTATCGGAGCGTGGTTTTGAATACTACCCTCCAAGTCATGTCTCGTTTGAAACCATCGTCATCGGACTAGTATCATTGGACTTTCGCGTCACGTGTGACCTGTGCAAATGCCGAGCCAATCAGACCAAGAACTGTAAGATTTCTAATGCCATGGTATAATTTCTGGCATTAATCATTCATTCATAATTCATCAGTTAACAATCCTCAATCATCATTGTCACTTTGATCAGGACGGTCAGGTTAACTCATTAATCACTCAATTCATTTCATTATTCAGTTGCTGATTAGAAAGATCAAATCATTAATCTTGTTAACTCATTCAAGATAATCATTTCAGTAACTTCATCAGATAATCATGTCACGTCAATTAATCATTCATGTAATCGCTGTATTGGAGCGTGTATACTCATTTTCATCATTTCATAATATAATCATAACGTGATATTCATGCGGGAAATATAATCATCATGTGACTTTCCTACTTGATATGGAAAGAGTGGCGAAGGACGAGGAGGACGAGGCCGTGGAGCGGGCCGAATCCAGAACTCGTGCGAACACACGTGCAAATGCCGGGAATAATGCTAACTCATCGGCGGTGGCGCGCCACTCATTCACACGGACGCGATCATTCACTATCGGGAGTCGTGCAGGACACGGCTCAGTCAGAGGGTGTCCGGGTTGACCCACTCGCATTTATGCAGGGCATGATGGCCCAAATGACCCAGATGGCTCAGTTGATGGAGACGATGCATAACTCCACTACTCAGAATCAACAGGCTCCCCCGCCGCCACCTCAGAGGCAAGAGAGGAATGTGAGCAATATCATCGGCGACATCTCTCGCCAGAGGCCACCGACTTTCGAGGGCTCGTCTGAGCCGGCAGATATTATTCATTGGCTCGAACATTTCGAGAAGTTTTTTGCTATGGTGGAGTGTCCGGAAGGACACAAAGTTTCTGTTGCGGCTTACTACCTGGGTAAGAGCGCTCATTCTTGGTGGTTGTCGTTGAATCCCACCGAAGGATCTTGTACATGGGATCAGTTCAAAACTCTCATGATGGAGAGGTATTATCTGGACCCACTCAGAGAGGCCAAGCTTTCAGAGTTACTCACTCCCGACCCCTCATCAGACGAGGATGTTCTCGCCATTGCCGAGAAATTTCAGGAACTTCTTCCGTTCGCCTCATCTATCATTCATTCCGAGGCGGATAAGATTAAGTATTTCAGCAAGAGGCTGAAACCGCGTATGAGACTTCAGTTGCTCAATCATAATTGCACCACGTTGGCTGAATTCATTGAGAAAGCTCTCACCTATGAGCTTACTGCTAAAGAGATCGCTAAGCAGCAACCTTCGTCTGCTAGCAAGAAATCGAAGAATCGTAACCAGTCTGAAGGCGGTCAGACAACCTTCAAGAAACCCCGTGCGGGCTCTGCTTTTTCTGAGCGACCTCCTGTGTCGTCTAGACCTGCGGAATCTCAGTCTCGAGCGGCCAGTTCGGCCATCACCTGTTTTAACTGTGGGGAGCTTGGTCACCTTAGTACCAAGTGTCCTCGACAGACTATAACGTGTCATAATTGTGGGATTGCTGGGCATAAGGCCCGTTTTTGCCGTAGGGACTCCAAACCTACTCAGACGTCATCTCAGGCACCTAAGCAGTCAGCCGTTCAGAGTCAGCCCGCTCAATCAGCGTCGTTTAAAGCAGCGGGAGCGACTACAGTGGAGCCTATAGCCGGCAGACGGAGCGTACGGTGCGGGACTAGCAAGCCCGGATTTATGAGATGAAGAAGACAGTGATCCCGAGGCCGAATGATCTCGTGTACACTCGATATTCTATCTCAACCTGTGTGTACCCTTTTTGATACCGTGCATCGCATTCATTCATTTCCGGGTCATGTTTGAGTAGACTACGTGCAGGTAGTGCTACTAGTTGTGAGCCTTATGTCATCGGCCTACCCGATGGTAGACGAGTTATCGTGTCGTGAGATTCGAATTGTCCGATTGGTTTCATGGTCGTGAATGGCGTGAGACCTAATCGTGGTAGATTTGCCGAGGGACGACGTCATCTTGGGTATTGATTGGATGGATCGTCATGATGCCATCATTAGTGTCCGTAAGCGTATGGTCACTATCATTTGAGACGATGGGGTTGAATGTGTGTTTCAGGGAGGTAATCCCGGCTGTTCTGGTAAAGTCATTAATTTGATGAAAGCAGTAAGGTTACTCAATCGGGGATGTGTCGGTTATTGGTGCTTTATGGCCAAAACCGAGAAGTCATCAATGCTGTTAACGGATATTCCGGTGGTGAGGGAATATGCCGATGTTTTCCGCACGAGTTACTGGTTTGCCTCACGAGAGGGATGTGGAATTCACGATTGAGTTGGAGCACGATGCGTCCCCGATATCGAAGGCACCGTGCGGATGGCCCCGACCGAAATGCGGGAATTAAAGAACCAACTTGAGGAATTGTTCGAGAAGGGTTATATCCGACCGAGTGCGTCTCCGTGGGGAGCACCCGTGTTGTTTGTCAAGAAGAAGGATGGTTCATTTCGTTTGTGTATCGATTATCGGGAGTTGAACAGAGTGACAATCAAGAATAAATATCCCTTACCCCGTATTGATGATCTTTTAGATCAACTTCGGGAGCTTGATATTTTCAAGATCAACTTAAGATCTGGATATCACCGATTCGCGGATTCGAGAGTCGGATATCGCGAGGACGGCATTTCGAACACGCTATGGTCATTATGAGTTCGTAGTTATGCCGTTCGGGCTAACTAATGCACTGCGGTATTCATGGAATTGATGAATCGGGTTTTCATTGACTTTTGGATCAGTTTGTTGTTGTCTTCATCGACGATATTTTGATTTATTCTCGTAGCGAGAGGATCACGAGGTTCATCTTCATCGAGGTTCTCGACGTGTTGAGACGAGAGCAACTTTTTGGAAAGTTTTCCAAGTGCGAGTTACGGATGTCCGAAGTGACTTTTCTCGGACATGTAATTTTATCGACGGAGTTCGTGTCGACCCTCGAGACGGAGGCTATTCGAGATTGGTTACCTCAGAAGAATGTTAAGGAAATCCGGAGTTTCCTCGGATTAGCGGGTTATTATCGGCGATTTGTGGAAGGATTTTCCAAAATTGCTCAACCATTGACGAACCTTTTGCGAAAGGATAAGAAATACACGTGGTCCGACGCGTGTCGTGAGTTTTGAGGAACTAAATACCCGGTTAATGACATCAAAAGTACTTTCATTGCCGCAGGGGACGGAGGGATTTGTGGTTTATAGTGATGCGTCCGGGCAGGGTCTCGGATGTGTGCTCATGCAGAACGGAAAGGTTATTGCTTATGCTTCACGGCAATTGAGACATTACGAGGTTAATTATCCGACCCACGACCTGGAGCTAGCAGCCGTGGTGTTCGCTTTGAAAATATGGCGTCATTATCTTTATGGCGTTACCTGTCAGGTATTCACCGATCATAAGAGTTTAAAATATATATTTACTCAGAAGGAGTTAAATATGCGACAGAGACGGTGGTTAGAATTAATCAAAGATTACGATATCGAGATCCTTTACCACCCGGGCAAGGCGAACATTGTCGCCGACGCCTTGAGTCGCAAGTCCGTTCAGGAGCAGATGCTTGCTCGTCTAACAGTTCAGAAGGAACTTCAGCAGGAATTCCTTAGACCCGAGATCGAGGTCCGCTCAGCGAGTTCGAGACTGACTTTGTATGTTAGAGATTTCATCGTCACTCGAGGAGGTAATCAGAGAGAATCGAGTTCGACCCTTCATTGTTGCGCATCCGTGAGGATGTGGCTCGAGGAAAGCCCACGGATTCGTGGTCCACGAGGATGGACTTTTGAGATTTAAGAATCGGTTGTGCGTCTGGGCGAATGACGAGTTGAAAAACTCGATTTTGAGAGAAGCTCATGCTACCCCTTATTCTGTTCATCCGGGGTCCCGACAAGATGTACAAGGACTTGAAACGTAATTCTTGGTGGAGTAATATGAAGCGAAGTCGCGAGAATTTGTTTCGAGATGCTTAACTCACAACAAGTTAAGATTGAACATCGGCGGCCGTGGTATGCTGAAACCTCTCCCTATTCCGGAGTGGAAGTGGGAAGACATTTCTATGGACTTCATCACGAGTTTGCCGACGAGTCGTCGTGGCATGAATACGATCTGGGTGATTGTGGAATGCTTAACTAAATCAGCTCATTTCCTTGAGATCAAGGATACGTGGGGTCCTGAGAGACTGGCTCAGTTGTTCATCAAAGAGATAGTCAGACTTCATGGTACTCCTAAGAGTATCGTTTCCGATCGTGACGGACGATTTGTGTCTCATTTTTGGAAATCAGTTCATCGTGCTATGGGAACTCAGCTCAATCTCAGTACCGCTTTTCATCCTCAGTCCGACGGGCAATCAGAGAGGACTATTCAGACATTAGAGGACATGTTGAGGGCATGCGTCCTCGATTGGAAGGACGATTGGGAAGCCCAACTACCATTGATCGAGTTCACGTATAATTATAGCTGGCATGCTTCCATTAAGATGGCTCCTTACGAGGCCTTGTACGGTCGTCGTTGTCGGTCTCCTTTGTGTTGGGATGACTTGTCAGAATCAATCGGCACCGAGCCCGATATGCTTATAGCCGCCCGAGAGAAGGTAGCTTTAATCAGAGTCGTATGTTGATTTCAGTCGCAATCCTATGCGAGATAATCGTCGCCGACCACTAGAGTTCGAGACGGGTGACCACGTTTTGGTCAAGGTATCCCAGTCGAGGTATTTTCCGTTTTGGGAAGAGGGAAAGTTGAGTCCGAGATTCATTTGACCGTTTTAGATTTTGTTTCGAGTGGGCTAGTTAGCTTATCGATTGGCTTTACCTCGGCGTTGAGCCGAATTCATAACGTGTTTCATGTCTCTCGATTACGGAAGTATATTGCCGACCGAGTCACATACTCGATTGACGAAATCGAGATCGCGACGATCATTCATATGAGGAACGTCCTATTCGAGTTTTAGAGCGGCGAATCAAACGGTTGAGGAATAAGACTATTCCTTTGGTTAAAATTCGATGGTCTAGACACGGAGTCGAAGAAGCTACGGGAAACCGAGGATAGTATGCGGGGAGTTATCCCGAGTTGTTTGACCCTTAGTTTGGGACGAAACTCTTTTTAAGGGGGAGTATGTAATACCGGTTGTAATTCATTCATTTTCATTCGGTAATTATCGATCTGTAATTGTCACTCGGTATTTCTCACTCGTTAATAATCACTCATCACTCTTGATTCATTCATTTGTGTTCATTTGGCTTGTTGTAATCGTATATCGATTCCGATCGGCATGTCATCTCCGTTTAGAGACCGACGGGAGTATTGTTGTTTTCATCGTGATTGGTAGTCGTATCTTGGGGGCTTCATCGGTGGCTTGTTTTAGACTTGTTCATTTTCACATTCGTATGTTATGTCGGATCATTCATCGATCGTAGCGAGGAATCGGAGTTATCGGAATTTTCAATTTGGCGGCCTTCGAGTTACGGTCGTAAGGACTTTGGAGTTACGGCCGTAACAAGGGTTCGTGTTTTCGAGGCCATTTGGACGAAAGGACTTACGGCCGTAAGGTCTTGTGGTACGTCCGTAAGTCGGCGATCGGCCGTAAAGTGGCGGGCACGGCCGTCTGGCGTCAGCGAGCTCTGAGACATTTTTGGCGAAGGTGAGTTACGGCCGTAAGGAAGGTGAGATACGGCCGTAAGTGGTGTTCGTGAATTTTGGGTGTTGTCGACCAGGGGTGACTAAAGCCCGAAAGGGTTGCGGCATACGGCCGTAAGTCGAGGAAGGTACGGCCGTAAGGCTTGGCGATTCTGGCCGTCTGGCAGCAGTGCACAGTCGTTTTCGATGAAGAGGGCTTACCCGTAAGTTTGGCGGATACGGCCGTATCATCCGAGTTACGGCCGTAAGGTGTGCGGTTACGGCCGTAAGGGTGTCGACGGATGTTTTTGACGAAGGCGGGTTACGCCGTAACTCGAGATCGATTACGGCCGTAAGTGCTGTCGGCGAGCTTTGACGGCCGAAGTTACGGCCGTCTGAGTTGGCGATTACGGCCGTAGAGCCGTTGACTTGGAAAGTTACGGCCGTAATAGGGCCGAGTTACGGCCGTAACCGGCGATGTTAATGACTTGGCGGGTCATTTCTCCTCACTTCTTCTTTTTCCTTCTTCATCCGAGAGAGGGTTGAGAGAGAGTTATTATCATCATCAATCACTTGAGTGTGTAATCTTCATCATCTTCATTCCTTTGAGAAGCTTGGATACTCGTTTTAACTCGTGTTCTTCGGATCGTAGTGGTTGGATCTTCTAGAGGTAATTTCTTCAACACCTTGGATTTCGATTTTGTGTTGAGTTATGATGTTTTGGACGTTATAATCATGTTATATGAAGGGATATGTATATGATTATGAGTTTGTATAAGGATTCATTGGATTATTGAGAGATTTATTCAAGAACACTTTGAATATCGAGTTGGATTTGGGGATTTCCGATTAATTGTTGTTATAATCACGTTTTGGATATTCATAACGGATTATTGATCGTATTGGAGATGTTTTGTTGTTTTGAAACACTTCTTGGGGATTTGAAGTTGGTATTATTGAGGTTTAGTGGTAATCAATCAAAGTTGGCCTCAAAGTGTTCGATATAATGCCCCAATGAACTTGGTTTAATCGTATCGACGTCTTGAGTTCGTTATATTCGTGTTTAATTCGTTATTGATCGGATTGTTGGCAATTGTATTGAATTAAGGTTGTTCGAGCGACCGGTATCTTGGTTAGGGCGTTGTTCGTGGACGGACATTCTTCATCGTTGTTGTGTAAGTTAATTCTTACTCGGTTAAAAGGATATTCATACCTTTTGTTGTTGATTATTCATAATCATAACTCATTCATCATTGTATTAATCATATTAAAACTTGTTATTGTCAATTAATCACTTGACCATAAGGAGCAGCGGTTCCAATCTTTTCGTTGAGCTATCATTCATTTCATTATTACTCTCATCTCGGTGAGTCATTCTTGACTTTGTCAGATTATTACTTATTCATTGATATTCATTACGGTCAAACTCGTTCATAAGACCTTCTGGGTTCATAATTCGTGGCCTGGTCAGGCTGTGTCGAATTTTTAGTCGCGCACACGAGGGTTATTGTATTTGGATCACCGATACAGTAGACCTTGCACACGGGAAAGAGATACACAGTGAGACTAATTAGGTACACGGACGGGTGTTGTACACTCACACGTAACATTACGGGCGTTCTATTATACTCCTCTGCATCGTAATTCATAGCTAAGAATATTTCATAACTTGATTAATCATAATTGTGTATTTTCAACCCTTGAGGATTGTTGTTCTCAGATAACGACCCGTTTGGGGATATTGTTTTTCGTGTCATGGCAAGGCTAAGGCGCAGGAGAACACGTTGACGGCGGGAGTCAGTAATACTAGAAGTGGGCCCCAGTCCTTTCATTCATTTATTCAGTCATTCATGTTTTCTTTATTTATTCCGCTGCAGACATTCCGTTCGAATACTCATTTCATTCAGTGTCGTGTATTTTATCGTCACATAAGATATACATGTATTCTATTATCCTGGGTGTGTTGTATGAAACTCCTACTCGGAGTAATTGATGTTATAATGTGGTTCGGTACTACATTTACCCTGTGTAATTCATCCTTTTCCATTCGCCTGGTGGGTCCCAGTCGGGGGTCCACGGCACTGTAATATCCGCCTAGTTTGGGGTGTTACAAGACCGACCCAACAACCTATGACCAAGCGATGGTGGATGTAGACTCCGCGAAATGGCGTGAAGCTATGGAAGCTGAGATAGACTCGATGCATGTCAATCAGTTCTGGACTCTAGTAGACCGCCCCAAGGGCATAGTGCCTATTGGGAACAAGTGGATCTACAAGAGAAAGACTGATGGTGATGGCAAGGTTGACGCCTATAAGGCCAGGCTTGTGGCAAAGGGTTATACCCAGAAGGAAGGGATCGATTACCATGATACCTTCTCGCCCGTATCCATGATCAAGTCTATTCGCATGATGCTTGCTATAGATGCCTACCACGATTATGAGATATGGCAAATAGACGTAAAGACGGCTTTCCTTAATGGATTCCTCGAGGAGGAAATCTATATGGAGCAGCCTAAAGGCTTTGTGTCTGAAGTCGATATTCAGAAAGTGTGTAAGCTTCAGCGTCCCATTTATGGACTGAAGCAAGCGTCGCGTAGTTGGAACCTTCATTTTGACGAGGCAATCAAAGAGTTTGATTTCGTGCAAAATGAAGAGGAACCTTGTGTATACAAGAGGGTTAGTGGGATCAAGATCGCATTCTTAGTACTATATGTAGATGACATTCTACTAATAGGAAATGATGTGGGAATGCTTAGTTCTGTGAAAGCTTGGCTTTCGAGTAATTTCTCCATGAAAGACTTGGGAGAAGCAACCTATATTCTTGGTATTCGACTCTACCGGGATAGAGCGAAGAGAACAATAGGCCTTTCCCAAGTCCTCTATATAGATAGATCTTAAAGAGATTTAAGATGGATGATTCTAAAAGAGGGTTCCTACCGATGCAACATGGAATAAAACTCACCTTGAAGATGTGTCCTCAAAGTGAGGAACAACGCAAGGAAATGAGTAATATACCATATGCTTCGGCCGTGGGTAGCCTCATGTATGCTATGTTGTGTACAAGACCTGACATCGCGCAATGCTGTAAGCGTGGTGAGTAGGTTTCAGGCAAACCCAGGTAGGGAACATTGGACTGCTGTAAAGAACGTTCTCAAGTACTTGAGAAGAACGAGAGCTATGGTTTTTATGTATGGCGGTGGAGATTTGGATGTGGTGGGATTCATTGATTCGGACTTCCAAGGACTGAAGGACGACTCGATGTCCACTTCTGGCTACATATTTACTCTTAATGGAGGAGCAGTATCTTGGCGTAGTGCCAAGCAAAGCGCGACTGCTGATTCCACCTGTCAGGCTGAGTATCAAGCAGCCTCGGAGGCTTCCAAGGAAGGGTTCTGGATTAAGAAGTTTCTAGGAAAACTTCAAATGATACCATGTGCTGAGCTGCATGTTCCGCTGTACTGCGACAACGACGGAGTTGTAGCACAGGCCAAGGAGCCGAGGTTTCACAACAGCACCAAACATATTGAGAGGAAGTATCATCTCGTAAGAGAATTTGTTCGCAAAGGATACATTGTGCTGCATAGAGTAGACTCGGCCGACAACGTCGCCGATCCACTGACCAAGCCACTATCTCAGACTAGCTTGGAGCGTCATCTGGAGAACAGGGGTATTAGATACCATAGTGTGTGGCATTGAGTGCAAGTGGGAGATTGTTAGGAGTATGCCCTCGAATGCCACTCAGAGGTTGTTGAGTGAGGGCATTGTACTTGTAATTATGTAAACCGTTTATATAAGGCAAATGAATGTTTCTTTATTTACTGGTAGTTACTGGCATTCCTAACTCGTAAATAAACATATAGAAACTAATTCGTGTATTTGAGAGCAAAACGTTCCACTCCTTATTGGATAAGGGGGTCGGCACTGGAAAGGTTTATAGCTCAAATACTTAATCGTTCGCAAGTCGATGAAACTTGACTGGGCGTTAAGTTTATGTGAAGACTTGTATGACGTGTTCTTTGACATGGAGAGTGCCTGTCGAACACTAATGGTTAGTGGGAGCACACGTTATAGGTATGCTAATTAGATTAGTATACTCGAACCGACTCACCCTCGATTCGTCACACGGATTTCACTCCGGGACAGTCAATGACGGAATCGAAAGGTTGTGATAGGTATTCGTGAACCTTCGACTTGAGGATTTAGTAGGGATGTGCTTTTGACGTCAAGATTTTCATTAGAGTAGTTCGACCCTGTAAACCGGAAGGCGGGGGTCAACCTCGACGTGCATCTTGACGGGCAAGTAGAAGGTCCTACTGAATACCAAGATAGAATTCTTTCTCCTGTTAGTGAACGGGTTATATGTCCTATGCGGTTATTGGCAGATGAGATCATAAGTCTTTGGCCAAAGCATTGGAGCTAGCTGTATTAGATACACGAGAGCTCGATGATCTCGATTTGCATTAACGCATGCATAGCGTCAAGTACAGATAGGGTTTGACTGAACGTGACTCTATAACTTGATCGGGATATTTGGAAGAAGGGTTTATCATTATCGGTATTCACGTGAGAATGGTTCTTGAATGATCCCAATCATTCGTTCTCGATCGAGTGCAGTGTAGGCCACCAGGCTGGCTAGGTGGTGCTACTACTCTTTGGTTCCTCCCATTGCTGACTGAGACGGACCTACCGAGTCGCGCATTAGGATTGACGACGGAATGAATCAAGCTAATTCTCTCATTATGAATATTGGATATTGGATATCTAAATTTGGGACATTAGATGTTTAAATCGATTTTTCGAATAAATTGATTTACGGCTTTATGGATTAAATATATCACTCGGTGATTAATTTAATTCATGAATATAATTATTTCTTGGAGAAATTAATTATGTTATTTTGTGTTTGATATGTTTAATTAATTGGATTAATTAATCGACACAAATACATCGGAACAGAATCGGAGTTTATCTGTTTGGACTCACGGGAGTCCGAAACGAACCGAACTCATTCGTTTTTCATGATAGCCGCCCCATTATGCTTCCACCCACTTTCCCGTTGTCTTTTCTTCCATTTACTAAATGATGATAATGACTTGGTGGGACAAGACTTCATGTTACATGGGTTGTACACATGAGGGTGGAAATAATATAAGATGATGTCTTTGACAAACTCTCTCACTTACTTGATTCCATTTCCAACGTGAGGTTGAAGAGGAGAGAGAGATAGAAGTCTTCTTCATCATCTTCTTTATTCATCTTCTTCATTCATCTTCTTCACAACTTCTTAGAGAAATTTTGTGAGGAAATATTGAGAGAGAGAGATATTCATACACTTAGAGTGATATTAATATCTATAACAAGCTTCATCACCTAGCTCTTGCCGTATCCTCGGAGGATAGCAAGGTGTTGTCATTCCGTTCATTTTTTTCGGTGCGTGGCAAGTAGAGACGTGGTGCTTTCGGCGTTGGATCGTTCAAGGGCTTGGAGCGGATTAAACTCGTAGAGATCAAACTAAAGCTTGGGGAATAGCTCAAGAGAAGGTTACCATTTAATCAACGGACTTCGAGGGTTAGTTTCTTGCGACTCTTGCTTTTCGTTTATATATTCGTATATACGTAGCTCGATCGATCCTCGTAGGGATTCGGATCGAATTAATTTTCGTTTTACCGCTTCCGCTGGGCCTTCGTTTTAGGCACCGAATCCCAACAGTTGGACCTTCAACTCTTGCAGCTCCATTGGTGCCATTCGGTATGGTGCCTTTGCAATGGGTGGCTTCCCGGGCATGATTTCCACATTGATTTCAACCTCTCTGTCAGGTGGTAGGGCGGTTAATTCTTCGGAAAATACGTCAGGGTATTCGGACACTACACGTATGGTTTCTATGCTCGACTTACTCTTGGGATTGTTAATGATGAAGGCTAAAAATCCGGTTGCCCCTTTGGCAACTGTCTTCCTAGCCTTGATAGCTGATATTATAGGTGCTAGGTTGACTCTAGCGTCTCTAATTAATTCCATAATTGGCTTGTTAGGTTCGCAAAACCTAACTATCCTAGAATGACAATCCAATTATGCGTAGTGTTTGGACAGCCAATCCAGTCCTCGGATGACGTCAGACTCCAATATTGGAAGCACTGCTAAATCGGCAGAGTAACAGTTACCACTGATGATCACATCACACGCATAATGGACTTTATCTGCTGGCTGACTAACTCCTATCGGGGTAGATACTTCTAGGCATAATGGTAAGGATTCTAACGGTCTATCAAGTTTCATAGAAAAATGCGGTGCAACAAATGATTGGGACGATCCTGGATCAATAAGTGTTCGTGCAAGTTGATTAGATACCAGGAGTGTACCTTCCACCACATCGTTGTCTTCATGTGCCTCCTGGCCAGTTAGAGCAAATAATCGTGCTGGGGCTTTCCCTCGGTTGTTTCCTGGCTTAGTTGCAATAGCTGGTTTGACCGTCGGAGGGTCCATATCTGGGCATTTTTCGAGCTTCGTCCAACACAAATATGACTTATGTCCTTTCATACCACAGTGGGTGCATGGTGCTATTGGTTTGGTGAGAACTAGCGCTTTTGCTCCTCTTGGGCTCTCCTGAGCTCCCGTCCTCTTAAACTTCTGTGGTGGCTTTGATGTTGGTCGGGTAGCAGGCCTCTTGGCGTTGTTGGAGAATCGACTCTGCTATTGAGCTAACCTCGCAGTTCCGCTCTCGATCCGGGTGGCGGCTTCCACTGCTTGGGTAAGTGTCGTCAGCTGAACAGTTAAAACGCTCTGTTGAAGCGACTGCCTTAGTCCTCTGGTGAACTTATAGAGGATCAGGAAGCTCCCCCTCTAGCGGGCTGACCCCGGCCTCTTCGTCGGCTAGCACTCGGTGGAGACTGCGGAGCAAACGAACCTTGATTCATATAAGGTTCCCTAGGCACTGGAAGGGAAGCCTGGGCACCAAGAATTTTCTCCCTCTCAGCACAGAAAGCAATCTTGTGGCCCGACTGGCCATAGGGGTGTCGAACGGTTCGGTTCCGATTAACCGGACCGAAATTTTCGGTTAATCGAAACCACAATTGCCCAAAAATGAGAACCGAAAACCGAACCATATAAAATTTCGGTTAACCGGAACTGAACCGATTATTTCAGTTCCGGTTCGGTTAAACCGACAGAACCGTTTTTTTTTACACGAGTTTAATTGTAAATCATAAATTATAAAATATAATATTAATATTTAATACATATAATATATTATTATAAATTTTTAACAAAATATAATATTTATTTAATAATATTAGGGTTTTAAATTTTTAATTTATAAAAATTAAAATAATAAAATATATAAGTATAAAATATAAAAATAATATTTAATAAATATATTATAAAATCGGTTTTCGGTTCGGAACCATTCGGTTGCGGTTCCGAACCGAAAACCGAAAAATTATGTAATAAGGAACCGAAAACCGAACTGAAAACCGATTATACGGTTCCGGTTAACCGGAACCGGCTTGGTTCCGGTTCGGTTCCGATTCTAACCGAGAATCGAGAACCATTTAGACACCCCTAGGTGGCCACACCGATTACATGTCAACAAAGGGCTCAGACAAGTTCGACTGATGTGGCCCGGTCGGCCACAGTAAAAACACTTCGCATCACGGGAAGGAGTACTGGTAGTTCCACGGAAGCCCCCAGTATACCGAGTTGGACAACCACCGGCGGAAAACTTAGCAGACTTGGATTTCTGCTGACCCCCACCCTTGTTGCCCGAAAAACTACCGGCGGACTTCTGCTTCTTGCTCTCGCGAGCCACCTCACTAGCTGTCACAGACATATCGTAAGCAAGGGCTCTACTCTGATAATCCTTCAAAGTAGTGCAGACAAGCACAGACATGTACTCACGAATCGACAATTTCATCCGCCTGGAGAAGTGGAAAATATTGTCGTTCTCTTCTCTAACATGGGCCTTCACGAAGCCCAACTCCTGGTTGAAATCAGCGATAGCCTGTGAAACAGGAATATCCCGAGGCTGAGCATCAAAGAAGGCATGGACTCGAGCCTATTTGACCAACCACGGACAGTATTCGGTCTCCATCAAGTCCTTAAACTCATCCCACGTAGCAGCGCGGTCTCTGGGCTCAACGGCCTCCCACCAGTCAGTAGCATCGCCAGTGAGAAAATACTGGGCACTAGGGACCTTGCGGTCCTTGGGACAGTTGGTGGCGATGAAGACCTTGGATATCTCCTTGATCCACCCCTCCCAGTCGATCGGGTCTGAAGCTCCCGAAAACTGAGGAGGATGCATCTTAATGACATCCTGTAGCCAACGATCTTCTCCGACCCGAGCAACATGGGCCGGTTTCGGGTTCTGAACCGCCTGAGCTATTTTCGCCATCTGGTTCACCATTTGTTGCATAACAGCTGTAACACCATCTTGAGTAGAAGCATGGCTATGACGGTCACCAGTACTGCCGGCTCCAGAAGAATGCGACGTGGCCGCCTTACCGGCTGCCCCACGTCCCCGGCCGCGTCCGCGACCACGACCACAACCACAACCACGGCCGCTTCCAGCATCCATACTGATGTTAAATAAGTAGACAAAAGCCATACGATGGTAACTACAAAAGGAAAAACACCCACAATCAAGAATCGAAGGTGCGATACAAGAAAACAAAGAACAGAGTAAGGAAAAACTTATGGGCACTGGAAGCAACGGAATCATGGCAGCGTATGATGATGTGCAAAACGAAACACAACAAGACTCCAAAACACATTTATAAAATGCACCACAATTAACCGTCGATCCACGTCTCTGTGGACCCTACCGAGACCCCGTCGGATCTAACCCGGAGTGGTTAAAAGCAAGCTCGTCGATCCACACCTCCGTGGACCCCTACTGAGACCCCGTCGGATCTAACCCGTAGTGAGCATACACACACACACGTTACTCATGCAATACTACCATGTTAAGATTGTAAGTTCATAAGGGTACTTGCCTCGATCAAAACACGGTGACACGAACGGAAAGGAAGAATTAAACACGACCGATAGGAACCGGCAAAACCGAACCTAATGATTCAAAAAATACAATCAAAACCATTTCTAAACAAATACGGAAATGGAATACACCCGAAAACCCAAATACGATTCACGTATATTCGTACAAGAACAACAACGAGGGTGGACCACAACCAAACCCTCTCGATTAAGCAAATATCACGAAATTTACCATGAATCCGTAGGGAAACCAAGAATACCAACAAGATAAATCATATTCATCATGAATTAATCAACAACACGAAACGAATCGGACCAAAACGGGAAAACCCCCAAATCTCCCCAAAAATAGAATTCTAGAAGATTTACCTTGATTCAAGAGGTAGAAGATGATTAGATGATGATAAATCGGTGTTAGAGACTCAAGATCTTGAATGGATGATGATAATAGCCCCACTCCAAGTTCCTAATCGCCCAAATCGCCCAACTCTCAGAGGAGAAAAGAAAAGGAGAAGAAATGAGCTATCTGGACAACTCTCTGGTTTTTATAACCAGAGGGTTAATAGCGTGCGCTAACATTCCAAGTTAGCGTGCACTATCGGCTGATACCCCGGTCCATAAAGTTAACACCCCAGTCCAGAACCTATAGTTCTAGAACAGCCTATCGGTAGTGCGTGCTATCGGGCCATAGCGTGCGCTACCTAGACACCAACCCAAGTCCAAAAGTAAATTGCCCAGTACAGGACTATCGCATTAGCACGCGTTACTGGATACCTAGCGCGTGCTAGTCCTCAACAACAACGTGCGCTAGACAAAACATAGCATGTGCTAATATGTTAGTCCAGAGGACAGAGACCAGAAACAGGCTCACTGCCACTGCCGGGCTCGACTCGCTAGCGCGCGCTACCAACAAGTGTAGCGTGCGCTACAGAAGTATGCTTAGCATGCGCTACAGTACGAACTTAGCGCACGCTAGGCACACGATAACAACAGTCCCAGAACACCGAAACATGAACGAAACATCAAACGGAACCTCACAATACGCATAATAAGATACAATAGATTTACGGCAAACCTGAAATGGTGGTTCCGAACAACAATTACGAGAATCGGATCAATAAGCGACGGAAAAGCCAACAATTGCGGAATTGAGTAAAAAGTAAATCCAAAAAGAAGTATTTCCGAAATACACAAAACGGTTACACACGAGCCACCAAAATAGGAAAAACACCAAATCGAGAAAGTACCGAGAAAAGAAAAAATGCGGATATTACAATGCTGGAATGAGCCGTCCGATTTAGTTGGCATTGAGCCAGATCTTGTGCTGGAGATAAAAAAGAAAGTCGAGTTAATTCGAAAAAGATTGTTGAGTGCCCAGAGTCGACAGAAGTCCTATGCGGATGTTAGGCGTCGACCCTTAGAATTCGAGGTAGGAGATCACGTTTTGTTGAAGGTATCTCCGTCGAAGGGAGTTTTACGTTTTGGGAAAAAAGGGAAGCTCAGTCCAAGATATATTGGACCTTTTGAGATATTATAAAGAGTTGGCGAGTTTTCTTACCGTTTGGTGTTACCCGCGTCGTTGAGCCACGTTCATAGCGTATTTCATATTTCTCAGTTGAGAAAGTACGTTTCGGACCCTAGTCACATTATCGATTTTGGTGAAGTGGAAATCGAGAAGGATATCACATTTGAGGAGAGGCCAGTGAGGATTTTAGAACATCGGGTTAAACAGTTAAGGCACAAAACCATCCATTTGGTTAAGGTGTAATGGTCGAGAGATGGAGTGGAGGAAGCGACATGGAAATTGGAGGAGAATATGCATGCGAGATCCTTAAATTTCGGGACGAAACCTCTTTTTAGAAGGGGAGAATGTAATATCCATACTTTCTATTTTTAACAGTTTCAATTTCTGGCGCATGTCTATTTTTAGCGGCTCTCTTGTAACCATTTAGACATTTTGAAACTATTTTGTTCTTGGTGTTTTTCCAATTGGACGAGTTTTGGAGGTGTTTTTACGTAATTCACTTTATGTTATGATTTTCATCGCATGTACATTCGATTCTCATAAAACTCGTTCGAATATGTTGTTTCCTTGTTCCTACAAGTCCGTAAGGTAGAATTCTTCATGTTGTGAGCTCCGGTTCAGCATTCGATGGTGTATCGTGATTTTCGGACGTTTGGGCTGTTTTGTAATTTCCTAAAAATTTAGAAAAATTACTTCCATTCTCGTATTTCGATCCTACGAGTGGTCGAAAATGTGTTTTCTTTTAGCACTTAGATTAGTCGTCGCGAATACTTTGTATATATGTCTTTGGATCCCATCTTTTGTTGTGTTTCAGTTTCGTGCTTTCTTGGGCAGTGGACTACACTCAACATTACCATAATGCTGCATGAATAACGCACGTTATTCATGTTCTCTTACGTACGCTATCTGAGTACTGTTAACGGATGTTAACTTTTAGAAATAGCATACGCTAGCGTCTTCAGTATTTTGGGCAGGGGGTTCTGCCGAGTCTTTATGTACGTTAGGTAAGGGTGTTATGTACGTAAACGCCCTAACATATGTTAACTCCACCATGTTAACGTACGTAAACTGCTGTCAAGTACTTAAAAACCTGAGTTGACCTCAGACGCGTTATTTCTTTCTTCTTTCTCCCAACGTCCGCGATTTGAGTTCCCTTGAGCTTTATGGAAAGGTTCTTGAAGACATATCCATGGAGTTCCATAATAGATCGATTGTTGTACTCCAAATGAAGTTTATCATCATCTTAATCCCTCTCTCTCCGCCCAAATCTAAGGTAATTGGCTAGAACCCTAACCTTTGTAATTTTTGGGTGTTTTTCGAGATTTGTCCAATTCTGTACAAATCATCCGTTGATGTTGTAATATTCTACTTCGATTAATGTTTATAGGTGATTCCCAATTTGTTTCCATCAAGATGAACCCTTGTGTATGGTTGTGAATTGTAGTTGGGGTTGTAAGTGTTTCCCATTCGATTATTGGTGTCGTTAGGACTGATTCGTGTTAACCGGATGTTGTCACTCCGGGTCATTCCTAGGCATTGTAGATTTTCCGTTTCGACCACAATGTCTCAAAGGCAAGTACTTTACATTTTTTTGCATATTCTAGCATTGAATTATGGCTTTGCGTGTTTGTGTGGATGTGAATGCGTATGTTCACTCAGGGATTGATCTGGCGGGTCTTCTGGGGATACGTAGCCCCGTGTGTATGCACATCATGAACTGGGGTAACCTAGGGATGGTCCGACGAGGCCTCTGCGGGGTGCAGTGGTCGTGAGGCTCGTACCAACAGTTAACCTTTGAAATATTTTGTTGGAGAACTATGTTTTGTGCATGTGCACCTTAATATTCCGGAATATACATGTTTTAGAAAATGTTTTTGGCGCATATTTCATGTGTATATAATGGTAGTTCAAATGTTTGAAACTTCAAATGTTTAATACAATTACGTATAGAACATTCTCGAAGTACATGAATTAAGTATTTTTCATGACTGAAAACAATTGAAAATGTTATACACTTGATCAAATGAGAGCTGATAATGATTGTTGTTGACCAATTTTCAAGCCTTTACTCTTGCCGTTATAAGGCCATTGATCTGAGGCAAGCACCTTTTTATCTAAATCGTCACTGATATAGGAACGAGCACAAGCCTACCTGCGGACGTCATTCTAATTATATCAAAACCCAAGGGTTATTCGGACTGCTACGATCTTGACTTCGACTCCGACCCCCGAAGTCAGCAGATTGTAACCATTCATCAAGCTGAAATTTAAGAAAAACATCATCCTACATTGTGCAGTAGGAAAATCTTATATTGGTCAAGATTGTGTACATATATCATACATATGTGCAAGGTTAAGAAGTATATGTATGCACATGCAAAACCACTCCCTCAATTAAAAATATATTGGTGTTTTTCTCTAGCCAAAATCTATTTTCAACAATTTTCTACAAGAGTTAGATTGCATAATTAATCCTATGAGCTTTTAATAGAAAAACGTCATTTGCTTTTTTCCATGCCCTTTACCAATTTATTGGCCTCGTCCACCTTACCATCTCTACACAAATATTTAGTAAGCAAATTACAAATTTCATCTAGATATATCCGTCTTATTATCATATGCGAAACTTAATTCTAAGCCCTAGTTCTATTTGTTCCACGAAGGACTGAGTATCACCCTGTAGGTGCTCACCTCAAGAGCTGAGGAATACATGTCACAAAATTTACTCATTGCAGACAAGATTGTTATATAGCTCACAATTTAGGTTAAGCAGTCAAAATCATTAAATACAAGGATCCAAATGACAAATCTAGCTTCCCATTTTATAGAGGGTTGATATCAATAGACCGAATGCACAAGTATTAAAAAATATTCCCTTCTCCAGAATATGCTTTAAGAATTCAATCACCATGTCTATTTTCTCATTTGGAAATAGTGAACTTATCAAAAGTAAGTCATTCCCACGCTCACATCAAAACCATATGTCAACATTGCCTTCACCAAATTCTATACAATACAACATTTTCCCTTATTAATAATGCTCATAGCTAATGTTGTATGATACCACCGGTCACCCTTCAGTAGTCCCCGACCTAATTTAAAAATCTCTTCCAATCAATTTTCGGCACATTCCCGTGGTGGGTACATTACATGTATATACTTTATTGAAGACTTCTCACCAACAACACATCCAATACCACATGGCTTTGTTAATCCCAACCTCAAGAATTGTTGCTTCTATAAAAATTATGTATACAACAAGAGGCTTACAATTGTCTTCCAAATATTTATCCATCTTACTCCAAATGCAGAATCTTATCTTCCTAACTCCAAAGCAATTCTACACTGTTTGCAGTCCTCAAACTATACATAGGGTGCTAACGAGAGGAAGAGCTCAGTATCAAGAAGTGTCAAGTGGTTTCTCCGTACATTTACAATAAGATCTAAGTATAAGCATATTTAAGTATTTAATACAACTCCACACCTACATATTAATATTTAAATAAATTATTGGTAATAAAGATATGCTAACAAGTTGAAAGTTTGTTTTAATGTCGTACAAAGCTCAACCTGTCCAAGTGAGATGTATCTGCAATTTGACTATATGAGCTATTTTGCTAAGCTTCTCCTATGATTCTTGTGACTATAGCAACGAACCTTGCAAAGTCAAATAGTTAAAAAGTAAAGTGAATAAAACATATTTACGTATCAACACTATTTTGTAATACCCTAACACTAACTTTACATACTAGAATTAAATCAAATCCAAAGTATAAGAACACTCTTTTATTTATTGTTGTTACAAAGTTATGATGATATTTAATGCCATTTACCAGCACTACAATAAGAGGTAGTATGGGAAGAGGTAGTATAACGAAACAACTGATCCCATGTAACCACTGCATGAGTATATTATGGCAATTGCCAGATTCTTAGAAACTATAGTAGACAACATACTGCTGCAATTTCAATCGGTAGAAAAAAGACTTGCCTATGAGTTTGCTAATAATACTGGACAAATAAAGATATCCCTGAATGGATTAGGGGTATTACACATTCGTCGCATTCTTCTTCCTGTAGGTCCGACCGACGCTGCTTGCCGGAAATTTGGTTCTAACACATCCAAAGCTAGTTTATCCAAATTGTTGTAAAGGGCCAACTTGACTGTTCATTTGGTAATTTAATACAAGTGGAATCCAAAGTCCACTGAGGAATACAATTGGAAAATATATGCAAAGAACAACTAAAAGTCATTTTTGTACAATTTAGCCACGAGTTAAATATCAAGTTGGACATTATATAATTAAAAAAATATTTAAGTTTATCATTGACAAATTCAACATCTCAAATTTAACATTTTTAAATCAAAATATACCAACTGATTACTAACATTGAAATATACAAATCTTTGTGTAGCTACAATCAATTTTTTGAATATAAATTTTGATAAAATAAGGTTTAAATATACTAAATACTATAGTCCATATAAAATAATTAGTGAAATAATTGATAAAAGAATCATATTGCAATCGAGAAGTTCAAAATTTCTGACATTAGTGGTCAAATAATACATTTCAAATTAATAGTATTAAATGTAAGACCCCAAATTTATTGGTGATAAATTTGAGATTTCAATAATAATATAGTGATCAACTTAATATTTAGCCCTAGAGTTGGTGTATTCTCTTAATGATTGTATGAAATCAGAATTAGTTTTCTCTTCCTCACTTTGCTATTACTGAAACTGTCAAAGTGATCAGAGATGGAATTATTCAGCTCGGATTAAGAAAAATGTGAGACAGATTAAGATGTCATTAAAAGAAAAAAAAGACAAAAATCCATTTACAAAGGAATTAGACAAGACACTGTATAAAAAATTACCTTTTAATACCTATATTTTTCAAAACTAAACTCTAAACCATCTAAATTGATTAGAAAGAGATTATATCATTCTATGAATCAATAGCATGTCCCTCAAAACCACTTAAATCTACTAGTTTCAAATGTGGAAAATCTATGTAAAGTTCTTGCTTCGATACAACTTCATCTTCCATTTCTGGTGTCCAAGCACATCCAAGGACTGTATTATAAACATAATGAGCTATTATCGGTGGTTTAAAGTTTCCGCACAACAATAATGGCTTAGTAACAATAGATATTACTACTTTATCTTCTAATATTTCTGGTTTATGTATGAGAATAAAGAAGTTCATCGCTATTTATATAGTTGGTTACCTCTATTTTACTTTTATGGATTGTATTGAACTCTTGCAAGGCGGTCTTTATGTGTTCAGTATTGCACATCGAAAAAGGAATCGAGTACATGCCACTAGCAAGCACCAATATAGTCGCCTGGATAATCATAATTAGATAAACATAAACACACTTAGGGGCTGTATACCAACCCTGTCATTAAGATCTGAGTGGAATAAGTTATCTGTTTGGATTATGTTGTCTGTCTGGATTAAGATGAAATGTTATTTACTGCATTCTTTGAATCAATCATCGAATGGCGAAATGACCATTTTACTCCCTCGATATATATAAAAATATATTAAATATTTGTATCCAAAATAGTTCAACACCATACAATTATAAATTGCACAACATCATAATAATATAACACAATATCTAGTTATAATAGTCATTTGGTTCCATTAAGATGATAGCTTACCGAATAAGGAGCTGGGGGATCACTGTCCCATTAAGCTGCTATCTTATTGATTAAGCTCCTGGTAAACACATTATCAACTGTCCGAAAAAGCTATAAGAAACCAATAAGCTTCATTAAGCTGCTAGTAAACAGGCCCTTAGTAACATATTTGGACTTTTGCATCAGGATATTTATATAAATTATGAATGTACCATACTATGATTTAAAAAGGAAACTTGGAGATACTGAAACTAAAGTTCTATCTATAAATTTATGTAATATGTTGAATACACTTGCAAGAAGTATACTATGTAAAATTAAGAACGAGATTACCACTAAATAGTCATTGTCAACCGTGTTATTTTCTTTACCAACATCCTTCTTTTCATATATTATGCCATCAACATTTGCAGATGTCTCCTCGTCTTTGTCATATCTTAGAAGCCCGCTGCTTAAAACTTCTCTGAACAGTTGCTTGGAGCACTTGTTATAATTTATCCGCATTTAGATTATAGAGTAAGATTGTCATGTAGTTTGTATTACCATAAGTCACCTAACTACTATTGTGTGTGGAAAATATTAACATTAAGAAAAAGATAGATCCATCAAACTAATTATTTGAGTAATAGTTGACTGCTGGGAAAATGGCACAAATGGTACGAAGGTTATATGGTCTTGGCACGCGCAGTACACTGTTTATTGGTCATGGCAATATTAGTTCAATTGTTTATCAAATATGGCAAATATGGTCTTTTTGTCACTTGAATGTGCCTCGTCAGCATACCACGTCATTTAAAAATAAAATAAAATATATTTATGCCAAATGGCATTGCCACATGTGTCCTGCCAAATTCAAGAAACCGACGCCAATAAAATAAACATAAAAATATAAAAAAAATCAAGAACAAATTTAAACAATAAATAAGTTCAAGAACATCGAAGCAACAAAATAATAATTTAGTGTTGGATGACAATGGATTATGTCATGTCTTGTATAGAGAATTTCAGGAAAAATATAGAGAAAATTCCAATTCAATACTGTAATATCCGTATTTTTCCCTTCTCTTATTATTCTCATTTTGGTGTATTTTCGTTTTTAGCAACTCGCTTGTAACCGTATTGACATTTTGAGGATATTTAATATTGAACTTTTGTCGTTCGAGCTTGTTTCGGACTCGTTTTACTCGAGTCGGTGTTTCATGTTGTTTTCGTCGCTATTTGGTGTGTTATCATAATCGTCGTTCGGAACCGCCGTTTCGGGGTTGCCGAAGATCGATCTCATGTTATTGTGGGCGTTGTGAGCTTTTGTTGGTGTTTCGACCATGTTTCGTACATTTCACATGTTTGGACCGTTTTGTAAATTTCCCAAACTTTTGGGAAATTTACGTTTGATGTTGTTTTTCTGAACCTTTGAATAGTCGGGAATATGTTTTCCTTCGGCACTTAAGTTCGTCGTTTCAGGCCCCTTACGTCCGTACCATCGTGAATTGTTCACCGTTGTATTTTGATTCTTTTTCGGTACCTCCCTCTTTCATTTCTGGCCTGTACCCCACAGAAAGGAATGTTACGTACGTAACACCCTTTTGGTAACATACGTAACGTCCTAGTGTAATTCGGTACAGGCACTTCTGCCTTTTTGGTTACGTACGTAACACCCTTTTTGGTTACGTACGTAACGCCCTAGTGTATATCAGTTCAGGCGATTCTGCCTTTTTGGTTACGTATGTAAGGCCCTTATGGCTTACGTACGTAATACGGCTTACGTACGTTAGCATGTGGTGGCTAACGTACGTAACGAGGCCTGGGTTTATAAACCCACGGGTTGACCGATTTCGGCCATTTTCACTCCTTCTCCTCCCCATCCGACTCCTAGGCAATCTTCTTGGTATTTCCGGCGATTTGAAGCTTGGTAACTCCGAGCCATCATCTTCTTCGAGTTTTTGGAGCATATTATCAACCTCTAATCGTGTTCTTCGTCACTATTCAAGGTAAACTCCTAAAACCTTGTTTTGGGTAAATTGAAGGGGATTTTCATGTTTCGTCCGATTCGTTCTGTATGTTAGATTAATTCATGCTGTACATGATTAATCTTGTTGATTTCGTTGGTTTCCCTACGGATTCATGGTATATTTCGTAGTAATTTTGTAATCGAGAGGGTTTGGTTGTGGTCCGCCCTCGTCGTTGTTCCTATACGAATATACATGAATCGTAGGCGGGTTTTCGGGTGTATTCCAATTCCGTATTCATTTAGGATTGGTTGTGATTGTGTTCTTCGTATCGTTAGGTTCGTGATTATTGGCTCCTATCGGTCACCGGTGTTTTCCTTCCGTTCCTTGCGTCGCTTATTATTCAAGGCAAGTATTTTTGGAAACCTTTATGCTTAACGTGGAATGGTAATGTATTTTGTTTGTGATTTGCTCACCTCGTGTTGGTCCGAAGGGATCAAGGAGGGAATCCAAAGGTTTTCGTCCCGGATTCATGAGTTTGTTTAGCTAGCCAGTGCGGGAGGGTCCTTAGAGGCCTCGTGCGGGAATTTATGATATGACTCTGTTCCCAAGGCGATGCATGTGCGTGTTTTGCTTTATAATATAGCCAGTGCGGGAGGGTCCTTAGAGGCCTCGTGCGGGAATTTATGATATGACTCTGTTCCCAAGGCAAATTGTTTGACTGTTTATTTCCGGAAAAGACATGTCTGGTTTTGACTTTTGAAATTGATAGTGGTGCATATACTATGAAATGTGTAAGCGATTGGTTTGCCTTGATTACTTGTACTAGCGTAATTGCTAACCCCTTTGGGGACCCGTTTTGGGGAAATTCTTCTTATGGATTTCAGGTTATGATTATCCGGACGAGCGAGCAAGGACGATGCGAGGATGTTGGCCAGGGTCGTTGACATGTGCATTTGGGTCTACTTATTTCTTTTGTCCAATTCGATATGGTTGTTCCCACAGTTTTAAACTTATAGATCGTACTCACGAGTACTTAGGCTTTTCGTTTCAAACTCCGTATTGTATTGCTTTAAATTGTCGCGTTGTTGGTTGATGCTTATTTCGCCGGTTGCTCCGGGCGTATCTTTATATGTCATATTATTTAAATGTGTATTCCTCGCTAACCAAGATGGTTAGTCGAGTGGAGTTTTCCTATTGTAGCCTGGTGGGTCCCATGTAGGGGTCTACGGCGCTGTAACATATTCCGAATATCTCGGGGTGTTACAGAAAATGGTATCGGAGCTCTAGGTTTATGGATACCTGGTCTTGTTGGTTATTTGGGTCTAGTCGTGTTTTGTTTTGCACATTGTCACACCGCTGCCAGCATCCCAGTACTTCAAGTGCTCGTAAGTTTTCTTATTCGGCTCTTTTGTTTCTTGCATTGTATTTTCACTTTTGAATCGTAGTTGCTTTTCCTACCTTACTCATCATCGATGTACTTCTGTTATCTCTCAACATCAGTATGGATGCCGGAGGAAACCGTGGTCGTGGTCGTGGACGCGGCCGAGGACGTGGGGCAGCCGGTGGGGCGCCACGTCACACTCTTCAGGAGCCGGCAGTACCGGCGACCGTCACAGTCATGCTTCTTCCCAGGAGCGCGCCGATCTTGGTATTGCGGCTGTTATGCAGCAAATGGTTAACCAGATGGCGGCTATAGCTCAGGTGGTCCAGAACCCCGATCAGGCCCATGCTAATCGGGGCGGAGCGGATCGGCGGCAGGATGTCATCAAGATGCATCCTCCTCGGTTCAGAGCTTCGGACCTAATCGGCTGGGAAGGGTGGATCAAGGAGATATCCAAAGTCTTCACTGCTACCAACTGCCCCGAGGACCGTAAGGTCCCTATTGCTCAATACTTTCTCACGGGAGATGCTACGGATTGGTGGGAGGCCGTTGGTCCCAAAGATCATGTTGCTTCGTGGGCCGAATTTCAAGAATTGATGGAGACCGAATATTGTCCGTGGCCGGTCAGACAGGCTCGAGTGCATGCTTTCTATGATGCTCAACCACGGGATATTCCCGTATCCCAAGCTATTGCCGAATTTAACAAGGAGTTGGGTTATGTGAAGACCCAAGTTGTCGCTGAGAGCGACAAAATTTTCCATTTTTCCAGGAGGATGAAACTGTCCATTCAGGACAACATGTCTGGACTCGTCTGCACTACCTTGAAGGATTATCAGAGTAGGGCCCTCGCTTATGATATGTCAGTGACGGCTAGTGATTTGGCTCGTGAAAGCAAGAAGCAGAAGTCGGTCGGAAATTTTTCTGGTCCCAAGAGTGGAGGCCAGCATAAATCACAGGCTGCAAATATTTCTACGGGCGGTTCGGCTCGTTTCTCTGGGAGCTTTCGGGGTGCCGCTGGAACCTCCGCTCGTGAACCCACATGCTTTAACTGTGGTGTGCAGGGCCATAAGAGTCGGCAGTGTTCTCGTCCAAAGTTTACTTGTCATACTTGTGGACAGTTGGGCCACAAGGCCCCCTTTTGTGAACAGATCAGGCAGCTTCGCGGCGCCCGTTCTTCTCAACCAGTACCTTTAGATCAGAGTGTGAACCAGGGCTCGTTTGCTCCGCCGCCTCCGCCGAGTGCCGGTCGCGGTAGGGGTCGGGGTCAACCTACTAGAGGAGGAGCTTCCAGTGTCGGCTCTGCCCAGCCGCGTATATACGAGATGAGGAGGGCCGATGACCCAGCAGCTACTGTGGCGACAGGTACCGTTCATATCCATTCTCATCCTGTCGGTGTGCTTTTTGATTCGGGTGCTACGCATTCATTCATTTCTCTAGAGTGTGTATGCCGTTTGAGTCTCGACTGCTCGTCACCTTGCGAGCCTTTCATCGTTAAACTTCCTAGCGGTGATAGAATTATCGGTGATCGAGAAGTCCGGGACTGTTCTGTGTTTATTTGTGAGAGGGCTTGGCTCTCTAATCTTATTGTCGTGGGTATCGAGGGTGAGGATCTGATTCTCGGGAATGATTGGCTCGAGCGGCATGGTGCAATCATGAACTACCGCACGAGGATCATTACCATGTTAGCCGAGGACGGCACTGAGCACTCCTTCGCGGGGCGAAAGAGAAACCAGAAGTTTGTTATTAACGCCCTGAAGGCGATGAAACTCCTGCGAAAGGGGTGTACTGGTTATTGGTGCTACGCCTTGAAGGCGGAGAATGGGGGAGTCGAGCTTTCGTCGATTCTAGTCATTAGTGAGTTTCCTGATGTATTTCCTGACGAGTTGCCGGGATTGCCACCGGATCGTGAGGTTGAGTTTGCTATAGAGTTAGAGCCGGGTGCGGCTCCGATTTCGAAGGCGCCGTATCGCATGGCACCTTCCGAGATGTCTGAGTTGAAGAAACAGTTGAGTGAACTTCTTGAGTCGGGGTATGTTCGACCGAGCGCCTCGCCATGGGGCGCACCGGTCCTGTTTGTGCGTAAGAAGGATGGTTCACTGCGTTTGTGTATCGACTATCATGAACTGAACAAGGTGACCATCAAGAACAGGTATCCTTTGCCGAGGATTGACGACTTGTTCGATCAGTTACAGGGAGCGGCGGTATTCTCAAAGATTGATTTGAAATCAGGATACTATCAGCTCCGGGTGAGGGAGTCCGACGTGCCGAAAACAGCTTTTCGGACGAGATACGGACATTACGAGTTTGTAGTTATGCCCTTTGGGTTAACTAATGCGCCGGCGGTGTTCATGCAATTGATGAACAAAGTCTTTATCGAGTATCTGGATAAGTGTGTCGTCGTCTTCATTGACGACATTCTTATCTATTCGAGGAATGAGGAAGAGCATGCCTATCATTTGCGGATAGTGTTAGACATTTTGAGGGCCGAGCAACTCTATGCGAAGTTCTCGAAATGTGAGTTCTGGCTGAAGGAAGTGATGTTTTTGGGTCACGTGATTTCAGCCGAGGGAGTTCGAGTGGATCCGCAGAAGATTGAGGCAGTATTGGATTGGGCACCGCTCACCAGTGTGAAGGAGGTCCGTAGTTTCTTGGGTCTGGCTGGCTACTACCGTAGGTTCGTCGAGGGTTTCTCAAAACTAGCTCGGCCACTTACGCAGTTGCTCCAGAAATCCGAGAAGTTCGTCTGGAATGTCGAGAGACAGTCGAGTTTTGAGGAACTGAAGAAGCGTTTAACTTCAGCCCCGGTTTTGGCGTTGCCATGTGGCATCGAGGGATTCGCCGTTTATAGTGATGCTTCGGGTCAGGGTCTTGGGTGCGTATTGATGCAGCACGGCAAGACCATTGCCTTTGCGTCGAGACAATTGAGGCCGTATGAGCTTAACTACCCTACTCATGATTTGGAGTTAGCGGCAGTCGTTTTTGCGCTCAAGATTTGGCGTCACTATCTTTTCGGCTCTGCATGTCAGATTTTTACCGATCATGAAAGTCTGAAATACATATTTACTCAGCGGGAGTTGAATATGAGGCAGAGGAGGTGGTTAGAACTGATTAAGGATTATGACCTCGAAATCCTTTATCATCCGGGCAAGGCGAACGTCGTGGCCGACGCCTTGAGTCAGAAACCGATCGTATTGTGAACACTTGAGATCCTTACGCCTCAGTCTGAGCTTCGGCGGGCTTTGATCGAGTTAGATGTTGAGGTTTTGTTGCCTGGAGCTGTCGGGCAACTTTGTGCTTTAGAGATTTCGTCGTCTTTGATCGATGAAATTAAGCTGAAGCAATTAGAGGATCCGATGATTACTCAAATCCGAGAGAATGTTCTTAAGGGAAAGTCTCCTGGGTTTGTGATTCACGAGGATGGTGTTTTGAGACTCCAGAGTCGGCTTTGTGTACCGAACGATCCAGAGTTGCGACAGGGTATTTTGTGTGAGGCCCATTCTACACCCTATTCCGTTCATCCTGGTTCGAGTAAGATGTACAAGGACCTGAGGAGAATCTTCTGGTGGAATGATATGAAGGAGGAGGTCGCGCAATTTGTAGCAAAATGTTTGACTTGTCAGCAGGTCAAAATTGAGCATAGCGACCGGCTGGGTTATTGCAGCCACTTCCCGTTCCGGAATGGAAATGGGAAGATATATCGATGGATTTCGTTACGAGTTTGCCGAGATCGAGATCGGGCATGAATATGGTTTGGGTGGTTGTTGACCGTCTGACCAAGTCGGCACATTTTCTGGGCATCAAGGACACTTGGGGCCCGGAGAAGTTGGCTCGTGTGTTTATCGCGTAGATTGTGAGACTTCACGGTACTCCGAAGTCTATTGTTTCGGATCGTGATGGCCGTTTTGTATCGCACTTTTGGCAGGCGGTGCATAAGGCGTTGGGTACCCGTTTGCATTTGAGTACCTCTTTTCATCCCCAGTCAGATGGACAGTCGGAACGCACTATCCAGACATTCGAGGACATGTTGCGTGCTTGTGCTCTTGACTGGAGTAGTGACTGGGAGGAGCATTTTCCATTGATCGAATTCACGTACAACAATAGCTAGCACGCATCGATTCGGATGGCACCGTATGAGGCACTTTATGGGCGGCGTTGTCGATCGCCGATTTGTTGGAATGAGGCGTCCGATTTGGTCGGGACCGAACCGGATATCGTGTTAGAGACGAGGCGGATGATAGAATTAATTCGGGAACGGATATTGACGGACCAGAGTCGACAGAAGTCATATGCCGATGTCCGTCGTCGACCTTTAGAATTCGAGGTGGGAGACCATGTTTTGCTGAAGGTGTCGCCGACGAGAGGAGTTTTCCGTTTCGGGAAGAAGGGAAAGTTGAGTCCTAGATTTATTGGGCCCTTCGAGATTCTCGAGCGAGTCGGTGGGTTAGCATACCGTTTGGCGTTACCTCCGGCCTTGAGTCATGTTCATCGCGTTTTTCATGTTTCCCAGCTGAGGAAATATGTCCCGGATCCTAGGCACGTCATCGATTATGGTGAGATTGATATTGCCGAAGATTTTGCCTCCGAGGAGCATCCCTTAAAGATTTTGGAGCACCGTGAGAAGCGACTGAGGCATAAGACCATTCCTTTTGTCAAAGTGCAGTGGTCGAGACATGGTGTCGAGGAGGCGACTTGGGAAACCGAGGATAGCATGCATGCTAAGTATCCCGAGTTGTTTATTTCTTAAGTTTCGGGACGAAACTTGTTTTTAGAGGGGTAGAATGTAATATCCGCATTTTTCCCTTCTCTTATTATTCTCATTTTGGTGTATTTTCGTTTTTATCAACTAGCTTGTAACCGTATTGACATTTTGAGGATATTTAATATTGAACTTTTGTCGTTCGAGCTTGTTTCGGACTCATTTTACTCGAGTCGGTGTTTCATGTTGTTTTCGTCGCTATTTGGTGTGTTATCATAATCGTCATTTGGAACCGCCGTTTCGGGGTTGCCGAAGATCTATCTCATGTTATTGTGGGCGTTGTGAGCTTTTGTTGGTGTTTCGACCATGTTTCGTACATTTCATATGTTTGGACCGTTTTGTAAATTTCCCAAACTTTTGGGAAATTTACGTTTGATGTTGTTTTTCTGAACCTTTGAAGAGTCGGGAATATGTTTTCCTTCGGAACTTAAGTTCGTCGTTTCAGGCCCCTTACGTCCGTACCATCGTGAATTGTTCACCGTTGTAGTTCGATTCTTTTTCGGTACCTCCCTCTTTCATTTCTGGCCTGTACCCAACAGAAAGGAATGTTATGTACATAACACCCTTTTGGTTACGTACGTAACGTCCTAGTGTAATTCGGTACAGGCACTTCTGCCTTTTTGGTTACGTACGTAACACCCTTTTTGCTTACGTACGTAACGCCCTAGTGTATATCAGTTCAGGCGATTCTGCCTTTTTGGTTACGTACGTAAGGCCCTTATGGCTTACGTACGTAATACGGCTTACGTACGTTAGCATGTGGTGGCTAACGTACGTAACGAGGCCTGGGTTTATAAACCCAGGGGTTGACCGATTTCGGCCATTTTCACTCCTTCTCCTCCCCATCCGACTCCTAGGCGTTCTTCTTGGTATTTCCGGCGATTTGAAGCTTGGTAACTCCAAGACATCATCTTCTTCGAGTTTTTGGAGCATATTATCAACCTCTAATCGTGTTCTTCGTCACTATTCAAGGTAAACTCCTAAAACCTTGTTTTGGGTAAATTGAAGGGGATTTTCATGTTTCGTCCGATTCGTTCTGTATGTTAGATTAATTCATGTTGTACATGATTAATCTTGTTGATTTCGTTGGTTTCCCTACGGATTCATGGTATTTTTCGTAGTAATTTTGTAATCGAGAGGGTTTGGTTGTGGTCCGCCCTCGTCGTTGTTCCTATACGAATATACATGAATCGTAGGCGGGTTTCAGTGTATTCCAATTCCGTATTCATTTAGGATTGGTTGTGATTGTGTTCTTCGTATCGTTAGGTTCGTGATTATCGGCTCCTATCGGTCACCGGTGTTTTCCTTCCGTTCCTTGCGTCGCTTATTATTCAAGGCAAGTATTTTTGGAAACCTTTATGCTTAACGTGGAATGGTAATGTATTTTGTGTGTGATTTGCTCACCTCGTGTTGGTCCGACGGGATCAAGGAGGGAATCCAAAGGTTTTCGTCCCGGATTCTTGAGTTTGTTTAGCTAGCCAGTGCGGGAGGGTCCTTAGAGGCCTTGTGCGGGAATTTATGATATAACTCTGTTCCCAAGGCGATGCATGTGCGTGTTTTGCTTTATAATATAGCCAGTGCGGGAGGGTCCTTAGAGGCCTCGTGCGGGATGTAATATCCGGGGATAATTTTTTTTTTCCTTTCGTGTTACTGTTGAGTTGTACATATTCATTTGGAATTGTACAAAGTGTTGTTGTTTTGGACTGATACAATGTATATTGTATTGGAATATTTCGGGATCGAAATATTATACTTGTCGTCGGGTTAGTTTCGTCGTTTGAATGTTGGTTGGAGAATTTGGATTTTTGGCTAAGTACACTAGCCTTAACGTACGCTACATGGGTAGACTTACGTACGTTATGGGTTGAGTATTACGACGTTATGCTCGTAAGGTTACGCACGTAATGCTTGGTAGGTGGCAAGAACCTTCCTCGTAGTCGCTTTGGCCGGTGGGCCCCGAGCATCTTCCGATCGGATCTCACTATTGCGATCGGCGGACCCTTACGTACGTTAAGAGGTGAGCTCTACGTACGTAATGTAGGTCTTGTTAACGTACGTAATAAGTTCTTGTTTACGTACGTTAAGGCCTTCATATTTTAGTCCAGTAAGTTCTGGATTTTTCATTATGTACGTTAATGTCTTAGCATAGCGTACGTAATGCCTCTTACGTACGTTAACCTTAGTGTATAACGTACGTAATGAATTGGTCAGTCTATTTAACTTGGTTTCGTCTTTCATTTCCTCACGAACCAAAACACATTTTCTCTCCCTAGAATCGTCCGTTTGGACTTGTTATTGATGTTTAGCCTCTTCCAACTCGATCTTGATCATCCTAGCTTGGATTGAAGCTTGAAGTTGGAAGCTTGTTGATGCTCCTTTGGTGTTTCGAAGCTTCTTCTTGTTCTTCTTTGGTAAGTCCCCTCAATCTCTTGTTCTTCAAGTGATTTTCATGTTTTTGTTGTTGTTTTCTTCGGGTATTGTTTTATTAATGGAGTATATCATGATTCTTCATAGTTTGGATGAACTTTTGATGAAGAACATGTTGGTATAGCTTGAGGATGATTATGTTCTTGATGTTTTAGATTGTTTGGAGGTTTTAATCATGTCTAGGAAAGATTATGTTAAGATTGTTATATGATTAACATAGTCTTGAGATGATTATTATTGTTGGTGGTGTTCTTGTAAGATTTTAACCATTTTAGTAAGGATTTATGATGATCCAGGAGGTGATTATCATAATTTGAAAATGGTTGAGTGAATCTTGTTGTTTAATCCGAATTCATGATGCATTGATGAAGGATTTTTGTTTCAGACATCATGATTATTGAGTGGATGATGTTCTTGGGGTGATAATGATAATATTGATAATATTATCATTGTAGGAGGATCAATTTGATGATATTGGTGATATTATCATCTTGATATGATTGTCTTGATGATTGTTCTTAAGTGAATCTTGTTGAATGGATTTCACAAGTGTTAAGAACATAATGATCATGTTAATTGATTATCGAGGTGTTGGAGGACGTTAGAATTCATTGTTGAGAACTATGATACTCGTTCGTGCGGTGTGATCGATTCGTGTTTGAATCGGACTTTTTCCTTGTCGTTATTTTCTATTGATTTTGTGTTTTTGAATGAATCGTTTTCATTCAAGGTTGTTCGAGTGTTTGTGTTCGTCGGGAGGCGCCGTTCGCCATTTCGTGCCAGGACGTTGATCGTGGAAGGACTTTCTCGCCTTCGGTTTGAGGCAAGTTTTATACTTGTACTGGTCAATGAGATTAATGTTATCATATATGTGTATGAATGTATTGTATCATTTCGAGACTTAGTCTCTTCGTGATTTGTTGATATTCGGGAATTGTTTGATGCAATACCCTTCGGTGATTATGCCAGACGTGATTGTTATTCGTTAACGGCCGGATTAAGGCATTGAGATTCTTGTTGTCGATAGCCGGTTCGCGGCATCGATGTATCGATTATTATTGTTGAAGTTAATGACGTTCTGAGGCATCGTTGAATCGTTATTATCGAATTGGAACTGTTGCTATGATATTGCATTGGCCGATTGAAGGCGTTTGATATATTCGTTTATCATATCTGTTTCGGTGGTCGGTTTAAGACGCCGGGACATCTATTCTACTGTATCATTGGTTATCGATTAACCATTCTAAGGTAATCGATGTATTGAATTGGGATTATCGAAGATAATTCCCATCCGTTGTATCATTGGTTATCGATTAACCGTTCTAAGGTAATCGATGTATTGAATTGGGGTTATCGAAGATAATTCCCATCCGTTGCATCATTGGTTATCGATTAACCATTCTAAGGTAATCGATGTATTGAATTGGGATTATGAAATATAACTCCCATCTGTTGTATCGTTGGTTATCGATTGACCGTTCTAAGGTAATCGAGGTATTTAATTGGGATTATCGAAGATAATTCCCATCCGTTGTATCATTGTGTATCGATTGACCGTTCTAAGGTAATCGATGTATTTAATTGGGATTATCGAAGAAAATTCTCATCCGATGTATCATTGTGTATCGATTGACCGTTCTAAGGTAATCGATGTATTTAATTGGGATTATCGAAGCTAATTCCCATCCGTTGTGTCATCGTTATCGATTAACCGTTCTAAGGTAATCGATGTATTGAATTGGGACCGTCGTGGACGGTGCCCATCCATGAGTTATTGTCGTCGTGTTGGCCGACTCAAGACAGCATGCTATTATTCTTGTGAGTTTGGTAATCTTGGGATTGTTACTGTTGTGATTAATTATGTTTTGGAGACTAGTCTCGGCTAGTGCTCGATGGGTAAGCTTGGGGCTTGAACCTTCGCGGTTGGTTTCCCAACACCTACAGTTCAGTAGGTCACGGTCACTGGGTGATCTCATTATGGGTAAGTCTGGGGCTTGAACCTTCGCGGTTGGTTTCCCAGCACCTGCAATTCAGCAGGTCACGGTCATTGGATGACCTCATTGTGATACGGCTTCGTGCCGTGGCTTCGGCCCTCATTGTGATACGGCTTCGTGCCGTGGATTTGGCCCTCATTGTGATACGGCTTCGTGCCGTGGCTTCAGCCCTCATTGTGATACGGCTTCGTGTCGTGGCTTCGGCCCTCATTGTGATACGGCTTCGTGCCGTGGCTTCGGCCCTCATTGTGATACGGCTTCGTGTCGTGGCTTCGGCCCTCATTGTGATACGGCTTCGTGCCGTGGCTTTGGCCCTCATTGTGATACGGCTTCATGCGTGGCCCGACCCTCATTGATCTGACTTAAGTGTTTGGCTTCGGGCCATTGTGGTGATTAGCGGCTTGGTGAGTGACATTGAGGGTATTATGATGATAAACGGCTTGGTGTATTGCATTAGGCCATTGTGATGTATCGGTATTCTGGTGGAGCCTTCGGGCATTGTGATTCGTATCTATTTCGGTGTTTGGCTTGGGTTACCTTCGGGTGATGTATTGTTGTGTTACGTATTGATGATTCGCCGTTGGGCACTTGTGTTCTAACTGTTGGCAGGTATTGCTTGTATCTTGTGGGCATAGTATTCCACGAATGCTCGATTCTTACTTTGGTTTGTGAGCATCTCGTATTACCATTACTATACTATTTCATTACGCCCTTTGGATGCATATCATGTTGTACATGTATTTGATAATCATTATCTGGATGGTGACCCAGTGGGGCGGAACATGTTTTCATGTTTTAGGTGTTTGCGAGAGAGAGTTGAGACACGGGGGCATGACGGTGGCGGCGAGGCATTCAAGCGATACTAGTCCGAGATGTTTTGGTGTTCATGTCGGTCGGGCGGTTGGAGTACTCGATTTTGTTCGATCTTTGTCTTTATGTATTATCCGAGCAAGGCTCGTGGATGTTGTTGTATTTTATTTTGGCCATGTAGGCCCACTGTTGTCATTGAAATTCCATATCGGAATATTGTGTTGGGTGTCAGTGTAGGGATTGTGATTCCCCTTTCGGTCGGTATTGTATTTTAGTCATGTTACTTTGGTGGATCTCTGGTGTGGGGTCCACGGCCTTGTAATAACTTGATGGGATTTGGGGTGTTACGGAAGATGGTATCGGAGAGTTGGGTTGTGAGATACCCCGATATGTGAGTTATGCGATTCTACCGACGCGGTAGTAGTGAATCGAGTTATGACAATGCAGACGATCTGGTTTTGTGAGTCGTGGTAATTGGACGACTGTATGAGTCATTCTTTCATCGAGTCGTCATCGGTGAAGACTAGTATCGCAAGACCTCGAAGCTTCGTATGACCTGTGTAAGGACTCGATTCTCTTGTATGTTCATACATTCATTATGCCATTGATTATACATGTTTTGTTGAAATCTTTATGTAACATTGTTTTACGACCCATTCATGATTAATTGCTTTGGAGTGTGTCGGATCAGTATTAGCTATAATTAACATGTTTGAAATGATTGTTTATTTGTTGAGTATATATACTCGTGTTTGGCTATTGACATAGCATTGGGGATTAGCCGTTGAGGCATATTTGAGCTTTCTTCATGATCGAGCGTTATTCTTTCAGTATGGAAAGAAGAAACCGAGGATGTGGCAGAAGGGGGTAAAGTCTGCGGAGCAGGCCGAAACCCAGAACCTCGTGATTATGCGCGTGCGGATGCCGAGAGGGATCAGAATTCAGCCGGAGATGTGACTTATGCGACCGGTTCCCCTTCGGAACGTCATACTCGAGGAGTCGACCAGACTGAGAGTGATCACATCGACCCTTACTTGCTTATGAGGGGCATGATGACCCAGATGACTCAGATGACGCAGATAATGGAAACCATATACAGACCTCAGTGGTACGTGGTCCACCGCAGCAGGGATCCCATGTGCCGTTTTATGGACAGTCCAGGAGAGTGAGTCAGATTATCGGCGACATCTCTCGTCAGAGGCCGCCTATTTTTGAGGGTTCGTCGGAACCAGCTGATATTGTTCATTGGCTTGAACATTTTGATAAACTCTTCGACATGGTTCAGTGTCCGGAAGAGAGTAAGGTGGCAGTAGCGGCTTACTATTTGAGTAAAGGCGCTTATTCTTGGTGGCTTTCTGTGAAACCCACCGATCGTGATTGTGCTTGGAGCGAGTTTAAGACTCTCATGTTAGAGAGGTATTATCCGGCTCCACTTCGTGAAGCCAAGTCGAGAGGTTTTGAACCACGAATCAGTCGAGACGAGGGTGTTATTGTTATTGCGGAGAAGTTTCGGGGACTCCTTGATTTGCTTCATCATTATCCGTCTTGAGGCGGATAAGATCAAGTATTTTAGCAAGAGGTTGAACCCGCGATTGAGGATGCGGTTGTTCAACCATAATTGCAATTCACTTGGTGAATTCATCGAGAAGGCTCTTGGAGGCGAGCTTTTGATCAAGGAGCTTGCTCGGAAGAACCCTTGATTTCTTAGGTGAGAGGACTAGGATACCGGTTCGTTCGAGGAAGGACATCGGGCTCCGGCGTCCAAGAGGTCATCTTCTAGTCGTCTTCGTCTTTGAAATCATCTTCTTCTCGTGACGAGTTATTTATTGTTTGCTTTAATTGTGATTCGGCGGGGCACGTTAGGACCCGTTATCCGTGCGCTATTGTTTGTTTTATGTGTGGGAAGCCGGGACACCTTCGAAATCTGCAGGAGTTCTAGTGCGGTAGATCTCAAGGAAGCTCACGGGCCTCGAGAGATTTTGTTGCTTGATCCGTACTCCATCCAAGGGGTCATATCGGGCTTCGGGAGCCAGAGGTATGGACACTCGAGGAGGAGCGGCGAGCTCAGATTTGGGTCTTCCTCGAGTCAATGAGATCGATGAGTTCGATGACCCGGAGGGTGTTGATTTCGGATATATTTGAGATGTAGTTTTGATTTGTATTTTCCTTTTTTGATATTTGACTCAGTCTGTATTGTAATGTTGTGGTTGTGAACCATTTATTACTGATCTATCTTGTTATGATAGCTTCTGAGAATCTTGAGATTTGAGGTCGTGTGATGTGTTTTTCCTTCCTCTTTGGTGTTATACCCGAGATTTTGTAATAATCTGGGTAATTGTTCATTTCAATCCGAGACGCCGAGCCTTGAGGACTTGGGTGTGCAGTTGATATGGTCCCGAGGACCACATATGCGTTGTTATTTTCCTTTTTGTGGCATGAGTCAGTGTTTTCTTGAGCGTTTAATGCTGATGAGAACGGGGGAGTGTACACCGATGATTATAGACATGTACAATGGGCGGCACCCGCGGGGTGTGTACGCCGGTGTTACTAGTCATGCAATTGGTACGACTTCCTGGCTGATCTCTAGCGGGAGAGTTATGTTTCGGCTGATCTCGCAGTTGGTTGAGTGTTTTTATCCCTTGTTTTTCGCCGTGTTCGGGCAGAGGAGACGCGGGAACCCGTGGGGTTGGCCCGATTACTCAGGCGAAGCGGTTCGCAGTGAGGAGTATTCCTGGAGATGTTGTTTCTTATCCTGATGGATAGTTCGTGCCCCGTGTTTTTGCACCCTGAGTTTCGGGGACGAAACTCTTTTTAAGGGGAGTATGTAATATCAGGGGATAATTTTTTTCCTTTCGTTATTCTTGTTGAGTTGTACATATTCATTTGGAATTGAACAAAGTGTTGTTGTTTTGGACTGATACAATGTATATTGTATTGGAATATTTCGGGATCGAAATATTATACTTGTCGTCGGGTTAGTTTCGTCGTTTGAATGTTGGTTGGAGAATTTGGATTTTTAGCTAAGTACACTAGCCTTAACGTACGCTACATGGGTAGACTTACGTACGTTATGGGTTGAGTATTACGTACGTTATGCCTGTAAGGTTACGTACGTAATGCTTGGTAGGTGGCAGGAACCTTCCTCGTAGTCGCTTTCGGCCGGTGGGTCCCGAGCATCTTCCGATCGGATCTCACTATTGCAGTCAACGGACCCTTACGTACGTTAAGAGGCGAGCTCTACATACGTAATGTAGGTCTTGTTAACGTACGTAATAAGTTCTTGTTTACGTACGTTAAGGCCTTCGTATTTTAGTCCAGTCAGTTCTGGATTTTTCATTACGTACGTTAATGTCTTAGCATAGCGTACGTAATGCCTCTTATGTACGTTAACCTTAGTGTATAACGTACGTAATGAATTGGTCAGTCTATTTAACTTGGTTTCGTCTTTCATTTCCTCACGAACCAAAACACATTTTCTCTCCCTAGAATCGTCCGTTTGGACTTGTTATTGATGTTTAGCCTTTTCCAACTCGATCTTGATCATCCTAGCTTGGATTGAAGCTTGAAGTTGGAAGCTTGTTGATGCTCCTTTGGTGTTTCGAGGCTTCTACTTGTTCTTCTTTGGTAAGTCCCCTCAATCTCTTGTTCTTCAAGTGATTTTCATGTTTTTTTTGTTGTTTTCTTCGGGTATTGTTTTATTAATGGAGTATATCATGATTCTTCATAGTTTGGATGAACTTTTGATGAAGAACATGTTGGTATAGCTTGAGGATGATTATGTTCTTGATGTTTTAGATTGTTTGGAGGTTTTAATCATGTCTAGGAAAGATTATGTTAAGATTGTTATATGATTAACATAGTCTTGAGATGATTATTATTGTTGGTGGTGTTCTTGTAAGATTTTAACCATTTTAGTAAGGATTTATGATGATCCAGGTGATTATCATAATTTGAAAATGGTTGAGTGAATCTTGTTGTTTAATCCGAATTCATGATGCATTGATGAAGGATTTTTGTTTGAACATCATGATTATTGAGTGGATGATGTTCTTGGGGTGATAATGATAATATTGATAATATTATCATTGTATGAGATCAATTTGATGATATTGGTGATATTATCATCTTGAGATGATTGTCTTGATGATTGTTCTTAAGTGAATCTTGTTGAATGGATTTCACAAGTGTTAAGAACGTAATGATCATGTTAATTGATCATCGAGGTGTTGGAGGGCGTTAGAATTCATAGTTGAGAACTATGATACTCGTTAAATGCGGTGTGATCGATTCGTGTTTGAATCGGACTTTGTCCTTGTCGTTATTTTCTATTGATTTTGTGTTTTTGAATGAATCGTTTTCATTCAAGGTTGTTCGAGTGTTTGTGTTCGTCGGGAGGCGCCGTTCGTCGTTTCGTGCCAGGACGTTGATCGTGGAAGGACTTTCTCGCCTTCGGTTTGAGGCAAGTTTTATACTTGTACTGGTCAATGAGATTAATGTTATCATATATGTGTATGAATGTATTGTATCATTTCGAGACTTAGTCTCTTCGTGATTTGTTGATATTCGGGAATTGTTTGATGCAATACCCTTCGGTGATTATGCCAGATGTGATTGTTATTCGTTAACGGTCGGATTAAGGCATTGAGATTCTTGTTGTCGATAGCCGGTTCGCGGCATCGATGTATCGATTATTATTGTTGACGTTAATGACGTTCTGAGGCATCGTTGAATCGTTATTATCGAATTGGAACTGTTGCTATGATATTGCATTGGCCGATTGAAGGCGTTTGATATATTCGTTTATCATATCTGTTTTGGTGGTCGGTTTAAGACGCCGGTGTAATACCCGGTTGTAATTCAGTCATTATCATTCAGTAATTTCATTCGGTGATTGTCACTCAGTGGATTTTCACTCAATTATAATCATTCATCAATCATGTTCATTCACCGTGTTCACCGTTCGGAAACTTCGAGTTGTGTATCGTTATTGTTCATTGTTTCAACTTTCCTCATATGAGTTCGACTTTGTTAGATCACCATTAATTTTTGGTAACTCCAAAAATTCTAAATCTTTGCAATATTATAGAGCATCGAGTTAGCTTTCCAATGGTTCAAACGGTGAGTCAATCGGAGTGCGGGCGAGAGAGTTATGGTCGTTTAGCTCAACCGCTCATTTTTCGGTATTGGCGATCAACGCCGAGCGAACTTCGGCCGTATCGTCCGACACGGCCCGTGCCGTACTCGTCCGGAAAATGCCGAAGTCTACGCCTCGAGGACCCGGCCGTGTAAATGCAGCGCGGCAGTCGGACTCTTCGGATAAGCGAACCGTGCCCGGCATGCCCGGCCGTGTCGTGCAGCGCGTCGAGTCATGCCGAGTCATTGTCGGACGGAGTCATCGTCGGAAGGCCCTCGCGCGCGACCGTGTCAAGCGAGGACACGGTCGAGTCCTGTCGGCGGTATGCGACACGGCCGTGCCGATCGGCACGGGCCGTGTCGGCAGGTAGTCAACCCTATAAATTCATTTTTGAGCATTTCGGCTCATTCCTTCGATTTTTCCACCTTTTACGAGAGAGAAGCTTGAGGGAGAGTTTTCTTCATCAATTATCATTTGAGTGTGTATTTTCATCACCTTCAATCATTTGGGAAGCTTGGATACTCGATTAAACGCGTGTTCTTCGGATTAAAGTACTTGGATCTTCAAGAGGTAATTCCTTCAACACCTTGGACTTCGATTTTGTGTTGATATATGATGTTTTGACGTTATAATCATGTTATATGAAGGGATATGTATATGATTATGAGTTTGTATAAGGATTCATTGGATTATTGAGGAATTATTCAAGAACACCTTGAATATCGAGTTGGAATTGGGGATTTTCGACTAATTGTTGTTATAATCACGTTTTGGATATTCATATCGGATTATTGATCGTATTGGAAATGTTTTATTGGTTTGAAACAACGCTTGGGGATTTGATATTGGTATATTGAAGTTTGATTGTAAACAATCGGAGTTTGGGCCAACGTGTTTGTTTTAATGCCTCAATGGACTTAGTTTTATCGTATCGACGTTTTGAGTTCGTTATATTCGTGTTTGATTCGTATATTGATCGGATTGTCGGTAATTGTATTGAATTAAGGTTGTTCGTGCGACCGACACTTCATTTAGGACATTTGTTCGTGGAAGGACTTTCTTCATCGGTATTTTGTAAGTTAATTCTTACTCGGTTAAAAGGATATTCATACCTTTTGTTGTTGATCATTCATAATCATAACTCATTCATCATTGTATTAATCATATTAAAACTTGTTATTGTCAATTAATCACTTGATCATAAGGAGCAGCGGTTCCAATCTTTTCGTTGAGCTATCATTCATTTCATTATTACTCTCATCTCGGTGAGTCATTCTTGACTTTGTCGATTATTATTTATTCATTGATATTCATTACGGTCATTCTCGTTCATATGACCTTGCAGGTTCATATTGCGTGGCGGGTGTGGGTTGTGTGGAATTTTTAGTCGGGCACACGATGGTTATTGTATTGGGTTCACCGACACATTAGACCGTGCACACGGAAAGCGTTACACCGTGAGACTAATTAGGTACACGGACGGGTGTTGTACACTTACACGAACATTACGGGTGTACTATGATACTCCTCTTGGCGTAATTCATAACTAAGAATATTTCATAACTTGATTAATCATAATTGTGTATTTTCAACCCTTGAGGATTGTTGTTCTTTATGCTCGACCCGTTTGGGGATTTTGTTTTTCAGGTCATGGCATGGAAAACGCACGGGAATAGCATGTTGATGTCGAGGATTCCTAGTGATACTAGTAGGGGGCCCCGATCTTTCAGTTATTCATGTTATTGTCCTTTATTTTCCGCTGCAGACTTTCATTTGAATACTCCGTTTCATTCAGTGTTGTGTATTTTACCTTCATATAAAATACACTAGTATTCGGTATTGTCCTGGTGTGTTGTAACTAAACTCCTCATCGGAGTAATTATTGTTGTAATGTAGATCGGTACTACATTTATCTTGTGTAATTCATTCATTTTCATTTGCCTGGTGGGTCCCAGTTGGGGATCTACGGCACTGTAATATCCGCCTAGTTTGGGGTGTTACAGAGTTGGTATCGGAGCGTGGTTTTGAATACTACGTTCCGAGTCATGTCTCATTTGAAATCATCGTCATCAGACTAGTATCATTAGACTTTCGCGTCACGTGTGACCTGTGCAAATGCCGAGCCAATCAGACCGAAAGAACTGTAAGATTTCTAACGCCATGGTATAATTTCTGGCAATAGTCATTCATTCATCATTCATCAATTAACAATCCTCAAACATCATCATTCATTGTGATTAGGACGATCATGTTAACTCATTAATCACTTAATTCATTTCAATACTCAGTTAATAATCAGGACGATCATGTTAACTCATTAATTACTCAATTCATTTCATTACTCAGTTGTCAATCTGGATGATCATATTATCAATCTTGTTAAGTTATTCAAGATAATCATTTTAAGAATTTCATCAGATAATCATGTAACTTCAGTAAATCATTCATATAATCACTAAGTTAGAGCATGTATACTCATTTTTATCATCTCATGACATAATCATAACGTGCTAATCATGCGGGAAATATAATCATTATGCGACCTTCCTACTTCCGTATGGAGAGAGCTGTCAGGGGATGCACGAGAAAAGGCCGCGGTGCGGACCGAAATCCGAAAAATAATCACTCGCTGCCGGGAAATCGTGCCCAGGACTCGGCTCGATCAGAAGATGTTCGGGTTGATCCACTCACTTTTTATGCAGGCCATGATGACCCATGTGCAGTTGCACAATCATCATTGCGCCACTTTGGCCGGATTAATCGAGAGAACTCTCCCGTATGAGCCAGCTGCTAAGGAAAGTACTGAGCAACAACCTTCATCTGTCAGCAAGAAATCAACGAAGCGTAATCAATCCGAAGGCGGTCAGTCAACCTTCTAGAAGCCTCATGTGAGTCCTATCGTTTCTGAGCGACCTCCTACGGCACATAATCGTGCGGGATCTCATTCCCGAGCGGCGATTAAATCCATCACTGTTTTAATTGTGGGCAGCGAGTCATTTCAGCCGAGTGTAAACCGTCTATCACGTGCTATAATTGTGGGAATTTTGGGCATAAGGCCCGTTTTTGCGAAAGGACTCCAAGTCGGCTCGGTGTCATCTCAGCCCGAAGCAACGGCGTTTGAGAATCGTTGCTTTATCATCGTCGTTTAAGACAATGGAAGCAAATAGAGTTCGAGCTCGTATTTATCAGACGGGAGCGTCCGGTTCGGGGGCCGGCAAGTCCCAGATTCATATGATGAGGAGGATCGACGATCCGGTGGCCCGAATGATTTCAGGTATACTCGTAATTTTATTTCAACTTGTGTGTACCTTTTGATGCTGGTACACCACATTCATTCATTTTCGAATCATGCTTGAATAGACTTATTTCGGGATAGTCCTACTGGTTGTGGACCTCATACCATCGGTCTACCTGACGATGGAAGAATTTTCGGAATCATACCGAATTAAGCTTAACAACCGCGATTGATTGATGGATCTAATCGTGGTGAATTTATCTTAGGACGACTTAATTTTTGGTATTAGTTGGCTTAACCGTCTTGATACTATCCTCAGTGCTTGTTAGCGTTTGGTCGCTATCTTTCCGTCGTTGGTTGTCGAATGTGTGCTTCAGGGAAGTAATCCCCGTTGTTCCAGTAGAAATTTTATTATGGCGGAAGCAGAGAAATTCCGCAATCGAGTTATTCAATCATTCATTGTATCATTCTCATCGATTGGCCTTTCTAGGGCAATCGAGTTATTCAATCATTCATTGTATCATTCTCATCGATTGGCCTTTCTAAGGCAATCGAGTTATTCAATCATTCTTTGTATCATTTTCATCGATTGGCCTTTCAAAGTCAATCGAGTTATTCAAACATTCCTTGTATCATCTTCATCGATTGGCCTTTCTAAGGCAATCGAGTTGTTCAATCATTATTGGTATCTCTTTTTATCGATTGACCATTCCAGGGCAATCGAAATGTTCAATCATTCATGGTATCATTGTCATCGATTGACGATGTATTTCCAGGCGAGTTATCTAGTTACCTTCACATACAGTAGGGGAATTCAGGAATGAGTGGGAGCCGGTACGTCCCATTTATCGAAGGCACCGTATCGGATGGCCCCGACCAGAATGCAGGAGTTGAAGATTCAACTTGAGGAGTAGTTCGAGAAAGGTTATCTCCGACCGATTGCGTCCCCGTGAGGAGCACCAGTGTGATCTGTCAAGGAGAAGGATGGCTCGTCTCGTGTGTGTATTAATTACCAGGAGTTGAACAGGGTGATGATCAAGAGTAGTATCCCTTACCCCGTATTAATGATCTTTTAGAGCAACTTCAGGGAGCCTCAGTATTTTCCAGGATCGACTTAAGATCTGGATATCACCAATTGCGGATTCGAGAGTCGGATATCGCGAGGACAGCGTTTTGTACACGCTATGGTCATTATGAGTTCGTAGTTATGCCGTTCGGGCTAACTATTTCACCAGCGGTATTCATGGAGTTAATGAATCGGGTTTTCATCGACTTTTTGGATCAGTTTGTTGTTGTCTTCATCGGCGACAGTTTGATTTATTCTCGTAGCCAGGAGGAACATGAGGTTCATCTTCATCAGGTTCTCGACGTGTTGAGACGAGAGCAACTTTATGGAAAGTTTTCCAAATGTGAGTTCTGGAGGTCCAAGTGATTTTATCGGGCATGTAATTTCATCTGACAGAGTTTGTGTCGACCCTCAGAAGACGGAGACTATCCGAGATTGGCAACCTCCGAAAGATATTAAGTAAATCCGAAGTTTCCTCAGATTAGTTGGTCAATTATCCAACCCACGACCTGGAGCTAGCAGCCGTGGTTTTCGCGTTGGGGATTTGGCGTCGTTACCTTTATGGCGTCACCTTTCAGTTATTCACCAATCACAAGAGTTGAAGGATATATTTACTCACAAGGAGTTAAATATGCGACAGAGGCGGTGGTTGGAACTAATCAAAGATTTTGATATCGAGACCCTTTACCAGCTGGGCAAGGCGAACGTTGTCGCCGACGCCTTGAGTCGTAAGTCCGTTCAGGAGCAGATGCTTGCTCATTTAACGATTCGAAGGAGCTTGGCGAATTCCTTAGACCCGAGATCAAGGTCTGGCTTCAGCGAGTTCAGGGACATCTTTGTATGTTAGAGATTTTATCGTCACTTGAGGAGGTAATCAGATAGAATCAGAGTTCAGACCCCTCATTGTTGCGCATCCGTGAAGATGTGGCTCAGGGGAAAGCCCCTGGATTCGTGGTCTACGAGGATGGACTTTTGAGGTTTAAGAACCGGTTGTGTACCGGCGAATGACGAGTTGAAAAACTCTATTTTGAGAGAAGCTCATGCTACCCCTTATTCTGTTCATCCGGGTCGGCCAAGATGTACAAGGACTTGAAACAAAATTACTGGTGGAGTAATATGAAGCGAGAAGTCGCGGAATTTGTTTCGAGATGCTTAACTTGCCAACAAGTCAAGATTGAACATCAGCGACCGGCGGGTATGCTGAAACCTCTCCCTATTCCAGAGTGGAAGTGGGAAGACATTTCTATGGATTTCATCACGAGTTTGCCGACGAGTCGTCGTGGCATGAATACAATCTGGGTGATTGTGGACCGCTTAACTAAATCAACTCATTTTCTTGAGATTAAGGATACTTGGGTCCCGAGAGACTTGCCCAGTTATTCATCAAAGAGATAGTGAGACTGCACGGTACTCCTAAAAGTATCGTTTCCGATCGTTACGGACGGTTTGTGTCACATTTTTGGAAATCAGTTCATCGTGCTATGGGAACTCAGCTTAATCTCAGTACTGCCTTTCATCCTCAGTCCGACGGACAATCAGAGAGAACTATTCAGACATTAGAGGACATGTTGAGGGCATGCGTCCTCGATTGGAAGGACGATTGGGAAGCACAACTACCACTGATCGAGTTCACGTATAATAATAGTTGGCATGCCTCCATTAAGATGGCACCTTACGAGGCCTTGCACGGTCGTCGTTGTCGATCTCCTTTGTGTTGGGATGACTTATCAGGATCAATCGGCACCGAGCCCGATATGCTTATTAGCCGCCCGGGAGAAGGTAGCTTTGATCAAGAGTAGTATGTTGACAGCTCAGAGTCGACAGAAATCATATGTAGATAATCGTCTTCGACCACTAGAGTTCGAGACGGGTGACCATGTTTTGGTCAAGGTATCCCCGAGTCGAGGTATTTTCCGTTTCGGAAAACGGGGGAAGTTGAGTCCGAGATTCATTGGACCGTTTGAAATTTTGGATCGAGTAGGCGAGTTAGCTTATCGATTGACTTTACCTCTGGCTTTGAGCCGAATTCATAATGTGTTTCATGTCTCTCAGTTACGGAAGTATGTTACCGACCCGAGTCACATACTTCAGTTCGACGAAATTGAGATCGCGGATGATCATTCGTACGAGGAGCGTCCTGTATGAGTGTTGGAGCGGCGAATCAAACAGTTGAGAAATAAGACGATCCCTTTGGTCAAGATTCAGTGGTATAGACACGGAGTCGAAGAGGCCACTGGGGAAACCGAGGAGAATATGCGGGAGAGTTATCCCGAGTTGTTTGACCCTTAGTTTCGGGGACGAAACTCTTTTTAAGGGGGGGAGTATGTAATACCCGGTTGTAATTCAGTCATTATCATTCAGTAGTTTCATTCGGTGATTGTCACTCGGTGGATTTTCACTCAATTATAATCATTCATCAATCATGTTCATTCACCGTGCTCACCGTTCGGAAACTTCGAGTTGTGTATCGTTATTGTTCATTGTTTCAACTTTCCTCATATGAGTTCGACTTTGTTAGATCACCATTAATTTTTGGTAACTCCAAAAATTCTGAATCTTTGCAATATTATAGAGCATCGAGTTAGCTTTCCAATGGTTCAAACGGTGAGTCAATCGGAGTCCGAACGAGAGAGTTATGGTCGTTTTAGCTCAACCGCTCATTTTTCAGTATTGGCCGATCACTGCCGAACGAACTCGGCCGTGTCGTCCGACACGGCCCGTGCCGTACTCTTCCGGAAAATGCCGAAGTCTCTGCCTCAGGACCCGACCGTGTCATCTGGCATGGCCGAGTCGGACTCTTCCGGATAAGCGTAACCGATCGCCAAAGACGCCCGACTGCGGCCGTCGCACGGTCGAGTCATGCCGAAGTCGCATCGGACGGGTCATCGCTTGTCGGAAGGCCCTCCGCGCGCGACCGTGTCAAGGCAGACACGGTCGAGTCCTGTCGCCACCGGTTGGTTGGCGACACGACCGTGCCGATCGGCACGGGCCGTGTCCGGCAGGGTAGTCAACCCCTATAAATTCATTTTTTGAGCATTTCAGCTCATTCCTTCCAGTTTTTTCCACCTTTTACGAGAGAGAGAAGCTTGAGGGAGAGTTTTCTTCATCAATTATCATTTGAGTGTGTATTTTTCATCACCTTCAATCATTTGGGAAGCTTGGATACTCGATTAAACGCGTGTTCTTCGGATTAAAGTACTTGGATCTTCAAGAGGTAATTCCTTCAACACCTTGGACTTCGATTTTGTGTTGATATATGATGTTTTGGACGTTATAATCATGTTATATGAAGGGATATGTATATGATTATGAGTTTGTATAAGGATTCATTGGATTATTGAGGAATTATTCAAGAACACCTTGAATATCGAGTTGGAATTGGGGATTTTCGACTAATTGTTGTTATAATCACGTTTTTGGATATTCATATCGGATTATTGATCGTATTGGAAATGTTTTATTGGTTTGAAACACTGCTTGGGGGATTTGATATTGGTATATTGAAGTTTGATTGTAAACAATCGGAGTTTGGACGCAACGTGTTTGTTTTAATGCCTCAATGGACTTAGTTTTATCGTATCGACGTTTTGAGTTCGTTATATTCGTGTTTGATTCGTATATTGATCGGATTGTCGGTAATTGTATTGAATTAAGGTTGTTCGTATGACACACTTCATTTAGGACATTTGTTCGTGGAAGGACTTTCTTCATCGGTATTTTGTAAGTTAATTCTTACTCGGTTAAAAGGATATTCATACCTTTTGTTGTTGATCATTCATAATCATAACTCATTCATCATTGTATTAATCATATTAAAACTTGTTATTGTCAATTAATCACTTGATCATAAGGAGCAGCGGTTCCAATCTTTTCGTTGAGCTATCATTCATTTCATTATTACTCTCATCTCGGTGAGTCATTCTTGACTTTGTCGATTATTATTTATTCATTGATATTCATTACGGTCATTCTCGTTCATATGACCTTCAGGGTTCATATTGCGTGGCCGGGTGTGGTGTGTGGAATTTTTAGTCGGGCACGCGATGGTTATTGTATTGGGTTCACCGATACATTAGACCGTGCACACGGGAAGCGTTACACCGTGAGACTAATTAGGTACGGACGGGTGTTGTACACTTACAGAACATTACGGGCGTACTACGATACTCCTCTTCGCCGTAATTCATAACTAAGAATATTTCATAACTTGATTAATCATAATTGTGTATTTTCAACCCTTGAGGATTGTTGTTCTTTGTAATCGACCCCGTTTGGGGATTTTGTTTTTCGTGTCATGGCAAGGCAAACGCACGGGAATAGCATGTTCATGTCGAGGAGTCCTAGTGATACTAGTAGGGGGCCCCGATCTTTCAGTTATTCATGTTATTGTCCTTTATTTTCCGCTGCAGACTTTCATTTGAATACTCCGTTTCATTCAGTGTTGTGTATTTTATCTTCATATAAAATACACTAGTATTCGGTATTGTCCTGGTGTGTTGTAACTAAACTCCTCATCGGAGTAATTATTGTTGTAATGTAGTTCGGTACTACATTTATCTTGTGTAATTCATTCATTTTCATTTGCCTGGTGGGTCCCAGTTGGGGATCTACGGCACTGTAATATCCGCCTAGTTTGGGGTGTTACAGCCGGGACATCTATTCTACCGTATCATTGGTTATCGATTAACCATTCTAAGGTAATCGATGTATTGAATTGGGATTATCGAAGATAATTCCCATCCGTTGTATCATTGGTTATCGATTAACCGTTCTAAGGTAATCGATGTATTGAATTGGGGTTATCGAAGATAATTTCCATCCGTTGCATCATTGGTTATCGTTTAACCATTCTAAGGTAATCGATGTATTGAATTGGGATTATCAAAGATAACTCCCATCTGTTGTATCGTTGGTTATCGATTGACCGTTCTAAGGTAATCGAGGTATTTAATTGGGATTATCGAAGATAATTCCCATCCGTTGTATCATTGTGTATCGATTGACCGTTCTAAGGTAATCGATGTATTTAATTGGGATTATCGAAGAAAATTCTCATCTAATGTATCATTGTGTATCGATTGACCGTTCTAAGGTAATCGATGTATTTAATTGGGATTATCGAAGCTAATTCCCATCCGTTGTGTCATCGTTATCGATTAACCGTTCTAAGGTAATCGACATATTGAATTGGGACCGCCGTGGACGGTGCCCATCCATGAGTTATTGTCGTCGTGTTGGCCGACTCAAGACAGCATGCTATTATTCTTGTGAGTTTGGTAATCTTGGGATTGTTACTGTTGTGATTAATTATGTTTTGGAGACTAGTCTCGGCTAGTGCTCGATGGGTAAGCTTGGGGCTTGAACCTTCGCGGTTGGTTTCCCAACACCTACAGTTCAGTAGGTCACGGTCACTGGGTGATCTCATTATGGGTAAGTCTGGGGCTTGAACCTTCGCGGTTGGTTTCCCAGCACCTGCAATTCAGCAGGTCACGGTCATTGGATGACCTCATTGTGATACGGCTTCATGCCGTGGCTTCGGCCCTCATTGTGATACGGCTTCGTGCCGTGGCTTCGGCCCTCATTGTGATACGGCTTCGTGCCGTGGCTTCGGCCCTCATTGTGATACGGCCGTGCTTCGACCTCATTGTGATACGGCCGTGCGCGTGGCCGGCCCTCATTGTGATACGGCCGTGCCGTGGCTTCGCCCTCATTGTGATACGGCCGTGCCGTGGCTTCGCCCTCATTGTGATACGGCTTCATGCCGTGGCTTCGCCCTCATTGATACTGACTTGCTGTTTTGGCTTCGGGCCATTGTGGTGATTGGCGGCCGGGTGAGTGACATTCAGGTATTATGATGATAAACGGCTTGGTCATGGGTACATAGGCCATTGTGATGTCGGTATTCCTGGTGGAGCCTTCGGGCATTGTGATTCGTATCTATTTCAGTGTTTGGCTTGGGTTACCTTCGGGTGATGTATTGTTGTGTTCTGTATTGATGATTCGCCGTTGGGCACTTGTGTTCTAACCTGTTGAGCAGGTATAGCTTGTATGCCGTGCGCATAGTATTCCACGAATGCTCGATTCTTACTTTGGTTTGTGAGCATCTCGTATTACCATTACTATACTATTTCATTCTGCCCTTTGGATGCATATCATGTTGTACATGTATTTGATAATCATTATCTGGATGACTGACCCCGTGGGGGCGGAACATGTTTTCATGTTTTAGGTGTTTGCGAGGAGAGAGTTGAGACACAGGGGCATGACGGTGGCGACGAGGCATTCAAGCGATACTAGTCCGAGATGTTTTGGTGTTCATGTCAGTCAGGCAGTTGGAGTACTCCAGTTTTGTTCAGTCTTTGTCATTATGTATTATCCGAGCAAGGCTCGTGGATGTTGTTGTATTTTATCTTGGCCATGTAGGCCCACTGTTGTCATTGAAATTCCATATCGGAATATTGTGTTGGGTGTCAGTGTAGGGATTGTGATTCCCCTTTCGGTCGGTTTGTTGTATTTTAGTCATGTTCGCCTGGTGGATCTCCTGGTGTGGGGTCCACGGCACTGTAATAACCCAATGGGATTTGGGGGTGTTACACGGGAATTTATGATATGACTCTGTTCCCAAGGCAAATTGTTTGACTGTTTATTTCCGGAAAAGACATGTCTGGTTTTGACTTTTGAAATTGATATTGGTGCATATACTATGAAATGTGTAAGCGATTGGTTTGCCTTGATTACTTGTACTAGCATAATTGCTAACCCCTTTGGGGACCCGTTTTGGGGAAATTCTTGTTATGGATTTCAGGTTATGATTATCTGGACGAGCGAGCACCGGGACAGTACGAGGATGTTGGCCAGGGTCGTTGACATGTGCATTTGGGTCTACTTATTTCTTTTGTCCAATTCGATATGGTTGTTCCCACAGTTTTAAACTTATAGATCGTACTCGCGAGTACTTAGGCTTTTCATTTCAAACTCCGTATTGTATTGCTTTAAATTGTCGCGTTGTTGGTTGATGCTTATTTCGCCAGTTGCTCCGGGCGTATCTTTATATGTCATATTATTTAAATGTGTATTCCTCGCTAACCAAGATGGTTAGTCGAATGGAGTTTTCCTATTGTAGCCTGGTGGGTCCCATGTAGGGGTCTACGGCGCTGTAACATATTCCGAATATCTCGGGGTGTTACAAATACCAATCCCAAATAATTGTCTTACAAGCATATATATACCCTATGGAAGTTAGGGTTAAAATCGAAATTAAATAACAAGCACACAAACTTTTGAAAATTTGCAATTAGGTTCATGAGAACATAAAAACGCCATGAGGGCCTAAACAACGCTTTTTGACCAAAAATCATCGGGCTTCACTGTTTCTTTTCAAATGTTGCTCAGTTAATTGATTCCGATAAGAAACAACTGATATCATCCCAATAATCGCCAATAAATATTTTTTCCTAAACCGTTTCTTTCCCTTTTTCCTTCATCTGAGTTGCTGCAACATTTTCCCATCCTTAAGATTGGATAAATGAACAAACTTTTTCCCACCCTTCGTGAATGTGATACTATCGCCTATCTCAGGATGAAGTTGTTTGTAGACAGATGGCCCATCTTTAAACTTTTTAGGAGCAGTAATATCTAAAATCTGAAATCCAAAGATAGATCAATAAATATATATTTGAGCAGGACAAGGTTAAGTGATTGTAGTACTTACATTTGTTGAGCATGGTTCATTTATTGATATCCCTTTTGATTTCACAATCTTCGTTACTCTAGCTTTCTTTGGAACCTCTTGAGTTTCATCTACCTCATGGTTTGATGACTTCTTGAGTGGCTTTGGCTTAAACTTTCTTTTCTGCAAGTCAATAAAATTCATCATAAAGCAGTGAGAAAATTACATAAAATCAACAATACAAGGTTAATAAACTTATGAATTACTTACAGCACTTGAACATGCAATATGAGCATCAAAAGTAAGCTGACTCAATGGATCATCCAGAACGTCTCCAAACAACTTGCTGTAATTGTCTTCCTCACCATTTTGACCCTCAAACTGTTCATTTTCCACATTTTCAGGATGTTCAGATTCCAGATTTTGATGTTGTCCATTTTGCTCATCATCATCTTCAGACAAAGTAGTTCTCTTATTCCGCAGACCTGGCCTGTTAATTGGGCATCTTCTCTTATTATGTCCAACTGCTCCACAAGTCCCACAATGAGCACTACCCTTGCCCTTAGGAAATGTGTAAGGGTTTCCTTTTTTCCTGCCCCCCTTGCCCTTTTTTGTCTTCAAGACCTTCTCTTCGTCACCTTTTCTCCTATTCTTTTCTGTCCTTCCTAGTTTCTTATCTTTTCTGAAGTTTGGAGGTAATGGTGGAATGTACAGTGTCTCACCCCACAAATCAGCACCATTTATCCCATATATAGCACCCTCATAGACGGCCTTGCATGTGTTCACAGCATAACATTCATTGACATACAAATACGGATCTTCTTTAGCCTTGGCCATGGCACACACTGCATGGTGGCAGGGGACTGATAAGTGTCAGTTTTGTATACTTATCCATGGTTTGTATCGAGAAAATTCAACCATAATTGAGCTAGTCTACTCGTTTTTTTCTTTTAATTTATTAGTTTTAATAATTTTATTTTTATCGGATGATGATCGGATTAAATAACTGAATTACTCAAGAAACAACATGTTTAATAAATATTCTCTATATTGAATTTTGATATAATCATGTTGTAGGGCTTTCCGAAACGAATTCGGCAGTCTTTCCGGATTCAAAATCAGAGTTATATATCAAAAGTTATCATCCGAAGAAGATCTGGGGAAAAAACGCAAAGTCTGAGAAATTCTGGGCCGAAAACGTAACTATCCAAGCTTCAAATGAGCAAATTTACGAATCCGAGTTACGGCCGTAACATTCAGGGGTTACGGCCGTAAGTCACCCTTGTTACGGCCGTAACTCATCAATGTTACGGCCGTAACTCTTGACAGATTACTATGATTTGTCTAATTTTTTATACTTTTTGTGTATTATTGAGGGGATGGCTGGCATTGATCCGATCTAATGTAATAATGCTGGAGTTTTAGAGCTATTAGATGACTTTAGGTGTATAAATAGACCCCTTAGATCCTTCATCATTCATCATTCAACTTATAATTTTCCATTTTTTTGTAAACTTTTCTTTTTGTGTGAAGAACACACTTGTGTTCTTGAGTGATCTTTGAGTGTGGTATAACATATATTGTTCAGAGAGTTTATTGTTTCTATCTCCTTTATCTACTAAGGGAGTTAGGATCAATTCTTTCTCTTGATTCAACTAATAATGACCACACAAGCTTGTAATATGTGTAATAAACCCTTAATGGGCTAAGTTCCTTAAGTTGGGATTATAAACAAGGTTAGTCATGTTATTTATGTTTGTATAAAAGATCTATTGTGAATTACTTATTATTGTGTGTGATTTTCATTGTTTTAACAATCTTTATTTATTTGGCCAATTAATGAAGATATTTATGGTCTTCATATGTTTCGAAAGAAAATATGTTTGATTAGATCAAATGATCTTCACTCTAAGTTGTTCTAGGGGATAGAAATATACCCCTAGTCCTTAGATGATTCTTTGAGTTATTTTCATAAATCCTAATGCTATGTATTGAAGCCAATCAACATAGAAATATAGTGGATTGATTCAATATGTAAGGGACGTTTTATAGTTCGAAAGAGAAACCGTCTTTTTAAGGAAAATCGAATCTACACAACATAATAAGTAAATTCATCTTATGATCTCCAATACATCTTTTATAACTAATGACGAACTAAGTTTGTAATCCCAACTATTTCATTTTACCGATAATCAATCTATTATTATTGCTATCTTTTTATTTCCTTGTAATATTAGAACTATTATTGCAATTTCTTTGAAATTATTAAACCAAACTTTTTAATTGTGTGTTTCACTCATCTTAAGAATCTATAAAAATAGACTAATAGTGTATAATTCAAATTATAACAAAACTTCCTTGTGGGATCGATAAACCGGACTCAAAAAGTCCACCTTACTACTTGATACGATATCGTGCACTTGCGATAGTTACATTAAAAGCGTGTCAAGTTTTTGGCGCCGTTGCCGGGGAAGTATAAGTTATATTTGAAATCTTACATTGTAAACTATTTTTATAGGTACAAATTTCTCAACGTTATAACTTAGTACTCAATTGTGTTTGTCCGGTCAAGTGGCGGATAACGGTACTCCGTGACTATTAAAGTCGGATTTTTTAGTTTCCCACAACAACTGATATTTGTAGATATTTTATTCAATTATTTTCATTGTCTTTTTATTTTTGTTTTTTTTTATCATGGACGAAACATTGTTTAAAATTGAAAAAAGATTTCCCTTTCTAAGCAAAAATGCAATTTTAAAAATTTACAAGACAAGGCTTGAAAGGATGAGGTTGCTTACGAATAAAAGCATACCTTTTGCCATAAGATTCATTATCGAAGCCAAAGTAAGAATAAAAGGTGAATTCACAGAAACACCAACTAGATTTTTACCAGGGCTTGGAAAAAGTTCATATGCCAAGAAACGACGAGCAAAGATTCTAGCCGTTTGCTATAAATGTGCTAGATGGAACTGTAATGCAAAATGTCGATCTTTAGGAATTCCATCTACAAACAGAGAAGATAAAATTCAGTTCATTAATGATGGTCTGAATAAGGAGAATTTAGATAATATCGAAATTTCTCTTGACACGCATCCTAGTGGACTTGTGTATTACGGAATTCAATGTTTGTGGAATAAATTCAAACCGGAATATGAACAACGTCTTGGGAATCTGACGTTAAAAGACCCTGTTTGCCAATTTGTAAGAAAATTAGATGGGAAGCTTCTCCCCGACTCATAGAAGGCGTTTAGGCCGCTTTCGAACGTAAAATCGAGAGGAAGATGTGAGCCACAATCACAACTCGTATATACGCGTAAGTATCTTTTATTTTTGTCGTGTGGTGAGATTTTCTGAATAAAAAAATGTGATACGCGATAAAAGCTTTCATTATTCTATTGAGTAGTTGAAGCACAATCAAACGCAATCACAAACTTGTTAAACAATTTTTACCTTCTTTTTCCTCTATAAATAAACTTTCTATTGGTCTCTTTCATTCATCCCTCAAACTTGCACTTTTCTCTGTTTCTCTCTAAAATTTTTTTTTTCTTTTCAAAAATGGAGTCATCACCTTCAACAAAAAAATTTTACACACCGCATTTTTGGTGGATCTAGTTCGGAAAAGAGGCATGTTTCATCAAGACCCACAACTTGGGTCGTACCTTAGGAGAAAATGCATTCATGTAGTTTACGGAGGAGGAAGTCTAGGATTAATGGGACGAGTCAATGCCTATATGGAAGGAGTAAGAGTGTTGGGAGTAATCCCAAAACCTCCGGGCCGAAAGTAAAATCACCGGGTCAACTATTGGAGATGAGTTTAGATCTGTGAATATGCAAGATCGCATAACTCACATGATAAATAATTCTGGCGCCTTTATCGCCCTTCCCGGTGGTTTTGACACCCTTGAGGAACTTTTTCATGTGGTTACCAGAGCCCAGCTAAATGTTCATCAAAAACCAATAGGAGTGCCTAATGTCAATGGTTTCTTTGATGGTTTACTGTCTTTCATCGACTACTCTGCTGAAAAGGGCTTTATTTCCGAGCGTGCAAAACGAATCATAGTCGTTGCAACAACACCAGAAGAACTAATAAAAAAACTCAATGAATTTGTTCCTCAACCAGATCCAGCTCTAGCTAAAATTGTCTGGGTAGAAGATTTTACCGTGAGAAAACAAAAAGTAGATTCATTCCTCTCCCTTTGATAACCCATGTCGGACCTCTTGTATTTTTACTTTCTGTCGTGTGTAATAATCGTGCTAAATGATGGCAGCTTAAGGAGTTTCTTCTTGATCTCTTGACGCGCATCTATTCGCGATTTATGTATTTTTATTTCATTACTGTAATGTTTATTTCGTGTTTTGCTTTTATAAAAACTTTGATGGCAGCGTAAGGCGACTCTTCGAACTTTCTTGATGCGCATCTTAAAAATTGTGTTATACTTACGAGTATATTTTATTTTCTTTTGTTGTGTGCCTAGCATATTTATTCTCTTGCAGATTCTAAAAGGCGTTAGCTCAGACATCAACTTTCTTAACAGAGAGTATTCTGCTTTTTTGCATTGATTTTTATTTTTAAACTTAGGACAGTTTTATTTTCAAGTTTGGGGGTGGTTTGTTTAATTATTTTGGTTTGTTTTGATTGATTTGGTTATTTGCCTTAATTTTTATATATATATATATATATATTTAGTATTTTGATTTTTGAGATTTCTAGATCTGGCCATAAACACCAATAAATTAGCTATATACAACCTTTTAAAATCGTTTTAACCGGTAAAAAAATTATATATTCCAAAAATTTTTGAGCCTTAATCTCTCTTTCCAAGCCTTGTAATTATCATATAAAATCGAGTCATTCGTTACCTTGAGAAAAGAAGAATCAATTGGTTGATGAAAAATAAAACTGAAATTTACTTAATTTGTGGAGTTTTTGATTTTTCATGCTTAACTAAAAAATGATTTTCTGCAAAAATTCTATTCCCTAAAAAAAAAAAAGGAGTCATTGGTGAAAAGAGCTACACGTTAGCAAATAACGGTGTGAAAGCTATCACCTAAAAAAATAAATGACGAAAAGGAGAAGTGTTGAGCAGCAACAGCTGCCTAATTTTGGAAGTCTTAAATTTTGCGAAAAATAAAGGACTAACCGTTGTTGGTGCGTAGCTGCCGTCTCAGAAAAATTGGTGAAAAGAGCTACACGTTAGCAAATAACGGTGTGAAAGCTATCACCTTTTTACGAAAGAAAAATAATGAGATAGAAATTGTGTTAGTGAAAAGAGCTACACGTTAGCAAATAACGGTGTGAAAGCTATCACTAAAAGGGATGTAGTTTATGAGCAGATTTGAATTAATTAGCAGCTAAATTTCAATACACTCAATTTTGTAAAAATCACAATATTTGATGACGCCAATGAAATTCTTCTTCATATTGAGTCGAAAAATAAACGAGTGATCGAGAGCAACAATTAAAGGGAGTCGTGTGTATCACGAGTGGGAAAGAAATAATCAACCTTTTGGGGGGAAAACCTTACATTTTGGAATTACAAAATAAACCGTGTTTTAACTTCAAAAACATTAGTAGATTTATTTTGAATCTTGATTCATTTCTATCTACTGTATAAAGATGGTTGTTGTTTATTAATGGCATTTTGATCTCCTTTTCTCTTTTTATATTTTAATTTATGTGTGTATTAATTTTCTTATTTTTTTTATTATTTATTTTTATTTTTATTTTTGGAGTGTGAATAATAAAGAGTCTTGCTCGGGACTAGCAAGAATTCAAGTTTGGGGGTGTAATAAGTGTCAGTTTTGTACACTTATCCATGGTTTGTATCGAGAAAATTCAACCATAATTGAGCTAGTCTACTCGTTTTTTGCTTTTAATTTATTAGTTTTAATAATTTTATTTTTATCGGATGATGATCGGATTAAATAACTGAATTACTCAAGAAACAACATGTTTAATAAATATTCTCTTTATTTAATTTTGATATAATCATGTTTTAGGGCTTTCCGATACGAATTCGGCAGTCTTTCCGGATTCAAAATCAGAGTTATATATCAAAAGTTATCATCCGAAGAAGATCTGGGGCAAAAACACAAAGTCTGAGAAATTCTGGGCCGAAAACGTAACTATCCAAGCTTCAAATGAGCAAATTTACGAAGCCGAGTTACGGCCGTAACATTCAGGGGTTACGGCCGTAAGTCACCCTTGTTACGGCCGTAACTCCTGAATATTACGGCCATAACTCTTGACAGATTACTATGATTTGTCTAATTTTTTATACTTTTTGTGTATTATTGAGGGGATGGCTGGCATTGATCCTCTAATGTAATAATGCTGGAGTTTTGGAACTATTAGATGACTTTAGGTGTATAAATAGACCCCTTAGATCCTTCATCATTCATCATTCTGTAATACCCGGTTGTAATTCAGTCATTATCATTCAGTAATTTCATTCGGTGATTGTCACCCAGTGTATATTCACTCGATTATAATCATTCACCAATCATATTCATTCACCGTGTTCACCGTTCGAAAAAACTTCGAGTGGTGTATCGTTATTGTTCATTGTTTCAACTTTCCTCATATGAGTTCGACTTTGTTAGATCACCATTAATTTTTGGTAACTCCAAAAATTCTAAATCTTTGCAATATTATAGAGCATCGAGTTAGCTTTCCAATGGTTCAAACGGTGAGTCAATCGGAGTCCGGACGAGAGAGTTATGGTCGTTTTAGCTCAACCGCTCATTGGCGATCATCGTCGAACGAACTCGGCCGTGTCGTCCGACACGGCCCGTGCTGCATTTCGTCCGGAAAGTGCCGGTACCGCCTCGGGACCCGACCGTGTCGCTCGCACGGCCGAGTCGCAGCCTTCCGGATAAGCGAACCGATCGCCAAAGACGCCGACCGTGTCGCCTCGCACGGCCGAGTCATGCCGAGTCGCCGGACGGGTCATCGGGAGGCCCTCCGCACCGCGACCGTGTCGGCGAGGACACGGTCGAGTCACTGTCGGCCAATCGGCCCGGTATGCGACACGACCGTGCCGATCGGCACGGGCCGTGTCCGGCAGCATCAACTCCCTATAAATTCATTTTTTCAGCATTTCAGCCCATTTTTCTTCCTTTTCTTCACCTTCAACCGAGAGATAAGGCTTGAGGGAGGGTTTTTCCTTCACAAATCATTTGGGTGTTTGATTTTTTTCATCTCCTTTCGACCGTGAAGCCCGGATAATCAATCTAACGCGTGTTCTTCGGATTAAAGCACTTGGATCATCAAGAGGTAATTCCTTCAACACTTTGGACTTCGATTTTGTGTTGAAATAGGATGTTTTGGACGTTATAATCATGATATATGAAGGGATATGTATATGATTATGAGTTTGTATAAGGATTCATTGGATTATTGAGGGTTTATTCAAGAACACTTTGAATATCGAGTTGGAATTGGGGATTTTCGACTAATTGTTGTTATAATCACATTTTTGGATATTCATAACGGATTATTGATCGTATTGGAGATGTTTTGTTGGTTTGAAACACTTCTTGGGGATTTTGATATTGGGATATCGAGGTTTGATTGTTAACAATCGGAGTTTGGATACAACGTATTCGATATAATGCCCCAATGAACTTAGTTTAATCGTATCGACGTTTTGAGTTCGTTATATTCGTGTTTAATTCGTATATTGATCGGATTGTCGGTAATTGTATTGAATTAAGGTTGTTCGTGCGACCGACACTTCATTTAGGACGTTGTTCGTGGACGGACATTCTTCATCGGTGTTGTGTAAGTTAATTCTTACTCGGTTAAAAGGATATTCATCCCTCTTGTTGTTGTTCATTCATAATCATAACTCATTCATAATTATATTAACCGTATCAAAACTTGTTGTTATCAATTAATCATTTCAGTCATAAGGAACGACGGTTCCAACCTTTTCATTGAGCTGTCATTTATTTCATTACCATTCCACCTCGGTGAGTCATTATTCATTTTCGATGTCACTTTTGTTATCGTGGCATTCCGGGTCATCCAGGCGTGCCGGTTGGTATGTGTAGGGTTTTCATGTCGGGCACATTATAGTCGTGTGTTGGTTGATGGCCTCACATTGGACTGTGCACACGAGATTGATTGTTTCGTGAGACTGATTAGGTACAAGACCACATGTGTATTCGATCGATACTCGTTGGTGGCTTGTGCACGGACACATTTCCATCCCGGGCGTAGGGTGGCGCCACCCTTTGAGCCGTACTGTTAGTTGATTCATATAGCATGTTTGATTGCGTATGTTTCGACAGGATATTTCATAACTTCAGATATAATCATGATTGTGTATTTTCAACCCTTGAGGATTGTTGTTCGTATAATCGACCCCGTTTGGGGATTTTGTTTTTCAGGTCTTGGCAAGGCAAAGGCACGGGGAGAACATGCCGACGTCGAGGAGTCAGTGATACTAGAAAGGGGCCCCGATGCATTGATCACTTATTCATCATTTATGTTTCCCTTATTTATTCCATTGCAGACATTCCGTTTGAATACTCGTTTCATTCGGTGTTGTGTATTTTATCGTCACATAAGATACACATGTATTCTATTTTATCCTGGTGTGTTGTATGAAACTCCTAATCGGAGTAATTGATGTTGTAATGTGGTTCGGTACTACATTTACCTGTGTAAATCATCCTTTTCATTCGCTGGTGGGTCCCGATCGGGGTCCACAGACCGTAATATCCGCCTAGTTTGGGGTGTTACGAGTTGGTATCGGAGCGTGGTTTTGAATACTACCTTCCGAGTCATGTCTCATTTGAAATCATCGTCATCGACTAGTATCATTGGACTTTCGCGTCACGTGTGACTGTGCAAATGCCGAGCCAATCGACCTAAGAACTGTAAGATTTCTAACGCCATGGTATAATTTCGGCAATAGTCATTCATTCATCATTCATCAATTAACAATCCTCAAACATCATCATTCATTGTGATTAGAACGATCATGTTAACTCATTAATCACTTAATTCATTTCATTACTCGATTAATAATCGGGACGATCATGTTAACTCATTAATTACTCAATTCATTTCATTATCCATTGTCAACTGGATGATCATATTATCAATCTTGTTAAGTTATTCAAGATAATCATTTCAAGAATTTCATCCGATAATCATGTAACTTCATGAAATCATTCATATAATCACTAAGTTAGAGCATGTATACTCATTTTCATCATCTCATGACATAATCATAACGTGCTAATCATGCGGAAATATAATCATTATGCGACCTTCCTACTCCAAAGATGGAGAGAATCACAAGGGATGCATGGGGAGAGGCAGCAGTGCGAACCGAAACCCGAGAAATAATCACTCACGGGAAATCGTGCCTGGACTCGGTTCGATCAGAAGATGTACGGGTTGATCCACTCACTTTTATGCAGCCATGATGACCCATGTGCGATTGCTCAATCATCATTGCGCCACTGGCGGATTAATCGAGCGAACTCTCCGCACAAGCCGATTGCTAAGGAAATTGCCGGCAAAGAACTTTGCATATGTCAACAGGAAATCAACGGCGTAATCTATCCGGCGGCGGGCCAACAACCTTCAAGAAGCCTCGTGTGAGTCTTATCGTTTCGAGCGATCTCCTACGGCGCCTAATCCTACGGATCTCGGTCAGCGGCCGATTCGGCCATCATCTGTTTCAAGCGTAGGCGCGGCCATTTCGATACTAGGTGTACGCCGTCTATCACATGTCATAATTGTGGGAATTCTGGGCATAAGGCCCGTTTTTGCCGAAAGGACTCCAAGTCGGCTCCGGCGGCATCTCAGGCCCCGAAGCAACCAGCGTTTCAGAATCAGACTGCCTTGTCATTGCCATTTAAGACAATGGAAGCAAATAGAGTTGGAGCTCGTATTTATCAGACGGGAGCGTACGGTTCGGGGACCAGCAAGTCCCAGATTCATAGGATGAGGAGGATCGACGATCCGGTGGTCCGAACGATTTCAGGTATACTCGTAATTTTATTTCAACTTGTGTGTACCTTTTGATGCTGGTACACCGCATTCATTCATTTTCGAATCATGCTTGAATAGACTTATTTCGGTATAGTCCTACTTAATGACCGCGATTGGTTGATGGATCTAATCGTGGTGAATTTATCTTAGGACGATGTAATTTTCGGTATTAGTTGGTTTGATCGTCTCGATACTATCCTCAGTGTTTGTTAGCGTTTAGTCGCTATCTTTCCGTCGTTGGTTGTCGAATGTGTGCTTCAGGAAGTAATCCCCGTTGTTCCAAAGAGAATTTTTATTATGGCGGAAGCAGAGAAATTCCGCAATCGAACTATTCAATCATTCATTATATCATTTTCATCGATTGGCCTTTCTAAGGCAATCGAGTTATTCAGTCATTCCTTATATCATTTCCATCGATTGGCTTTTCTAAGACAATCGAGTCATTCAATCATTCATTGTATCATTTTCATCGATTGGCCTTTCTAAGGCAATCGAGTTATTCAATCATTCATTGTATTATTTTCGTCGATTGTCCTTTCAAAGGCAATCGAGTTATTCAAACATTCATTGTATCATCTTCATCGATTGGCCTTTCTAATGCAATCGAGTTGTTCAATCATTATTGGTATCTCTTTTTATCAATTGACCATTCTAAGGCAATCGAAATGTTCAATCATTCGTGGTATCATTGTCATCGATTGACGATGTATTTCCAGACGAGTTATCTAGTTGCCTTCACATAGAGTAAGGGAATTCAGGAGTGAGTTGGAGCCGGTACGTCCCCTTTATCGAAGGCACCGTATCGGATGGCCCCGACCAGAATGCAGGAGTTGAAGATTCAACTTGAGGAGTAGTTCGAGAAAGGTCATCTCCGACCGATTGCGTCCCCGTGAGGAGCACCAGTGTGATCTGTCAAGGAGAAGGATGGCTCGTCTCGTGTGTGTATTAATTACCAAGAGTTGAACAGGGCGATGATCAAGAGTAGTACCCTTTACCTCGTATTGATGATCTTTTAGATCAACTTGTGGAGCTTCGGATTTTCCAAGATCGACTTAAGATCTGGATATCACAAGTTGCGGATTCGAGAGTCGGATATCGCGAGGACAGCGTTTCATACACGCTATGGTCATTGTGAGCTCGTAGTTATGCCGTTCGGGCTAACTATTGCACCTGTGGTATTCATGGAGTTAATGAATCGGGTTTTTATCGACTTTTAGATCGGTTGTTGTTGTCTTCATCGACGACATTTTGATTTATTCTCTTAGCCGAGAGGAACACGAGGTTCATTTTCTTCAAGTTCTCGGCGTGTTGAGACGAGAGCAACTTTATGGAAAGTTTTCCAAATGTGAGTTACGAGGTCCGAAATGACTTTCTCGGGCATGTAATTTCATCTGCCAGAGTTCTTGTCGACCCTCAGAAGACGGAGGCTATCCGAGATTTGCAACCTTCGTAAGATATTAAGTAAATCCGATGTTTCCTCGGATTAGCTGGTTAATTATCCAACCCACGGCCGGAGCTAGTAACCGTGGTTTTCGCGTTGGAATTTTGGCGTCGTTACCTTTATGGAATCACTTTTCAGATATTCACCAATCACAAGAGTTGAACTATATATTTACTCACAAGGAGTTAAATATGCGACAGGGACGGTGGTTGGAACTAATCAAAGATTTTGATATCGAGATCCTTTACCACCCGGGCAAGGCGAACGTTGTCGCCGACGCCTTGAGTCGTAAGTCCGTTCAGGAGCAGATGCTTGCTCGTTTAACAGTTCAGAAGGAGCTTCAACAGGAATTCCTTAGACCCGAGATCGAGGTCTGGCTTCAGCGAGTTCAGGGACAGCTTTGTATGTTAGAGATTTCATCATCACGGAGTAAGCAATCAGGGAGAATCAGTGTTCAGACCCAGCAATCTTGAGCATTCGTGAAGATGTGGCTCGGGGAAAGCCCTGGATTCGTAGTCCACTAGGATGGACTTTTGAGGTTTAAGAACCGGTTGTGAGTACTGGTGAATGACGATTTGAAAAATTATATTTTGTTAGAAGCTCATGCTTGAACTTATTCTGTTCATCCGGTCCAAAGAAGATTTACAAAGACTTGAAACAAAATTCTGGTGGAGTAATATGAAGAAGTCGCGAGAATTTGTTTCGAGATGCTTAACTCACAACAAGTCAAGATGGAACCTCGCGACCGGCGAGTATCTTGATACCGCTCCCTATTAGGAATGGAAGTGGGAAGACATTTCTATGGATTTCATCACGAGTTTGCCGACGAGTCGTCGTGGCATGAATGCGATCCGGTGATTGTGGACCGCTCAACTAAATCAGCTCATTTCCTTGAGATCAAGGATACGTGGGGTCCCGAGAGACTGGATCAGTTGTTCATCAAGGAGATAGTGAGACTGCACGGTACTCCTAAGAGTATCGTTTCCGATCGTGACGGACGAATTGTTTCCCATTTTTGGAAATCAGTTCATCGTGCTATGGGAACTCAGCTTAATCTCAGTACTGCCTTTCATCCTCAGTCCGACGGACAATCAGAGAGGACTATTCAGACATTAGAGGACATGTTGAGGGCATGCGTCCTCGATTAGTAGACGATGGGGAAGCCCAATTACTGTTGTTTAAGTCCACGTACAGTATAGTTGGCATGCCTCCATTAAGATGGCACCTTACGAGGCCTTGTGCGGTCGTCTTTGTCGATCTCCTTTGTGTTGGGATGACTTGTTAGAATCATTCGGCACCGAGCCCGATATGCTTATAGCCGTCCGGGAGAAGGTAGCTTTGATCAAGAGTCGTATGTTGACAGCTCAGAGTCGACAGAAATCGTATGCGGATAATCGTCGTCGACCACTAGAGTTCGAGACGGGTGACCATGTTTTGGTCAAGATATCCCCGAGTCGAGGTATTTTTCCGTTTCGGAAAACGGGGGAAGTTGAGCCCAAGATTCATTGGACCGTTTGAAATTTTGGATCGAGTAGGCGAGTTAGCTTATCGATTGGCGTTACCTCCGGCTTTGATCAGGATTCATAATGTGTTTCACGTCTCTCAGTTGCGGAAGTATGTTGCCGACCCGAGTCACATACTTCAGTTCGACGAAATCGAGATCGCGGATGATCATTCGTACGAGGAGCGTGCTGTACGAGTTTTAGAGCGGCGAATCATATTGTTGTGGACCAATACGATCCCTTTGGTATAGATTCTGTGGTATAGAAACGGAGTCGAAGAGGCCACTTGGGAAACCGAGGAGAATTTGCGGGAGTGTTATCCCGAGTTGTTTGACCCTTAGTTTCGGGGACGAAACTCTTTTAAGGGGGGGTGTATGTAATACCCGGTTGTAATTCAGTCATTATCATTCAGTAATTTCATTCGGTGATTGTCACCCAGTGTATATTCACTCGATTATAATCATTCACCAATCATATTCATTCACCGTGTTCACCGTTCGAAAAAAATTAGAGTGGTGTATCGTTATTGTTCATTGTTTCAACTTTCCTCATATGAGTTCGACTTTGTTAGATCACCATTAATTTTTGGTAACTCCAAAAATTCTAAATCTTTGCAATATTATAGAGCATCGAGTTAGCTTTCCAATGGTTCAAACGGTGAGTCAATCGGAGTCCGGACGAGAGAGTTATGGTCGTTTTAGCTCAACCGCTCATTGGCCGATCACCGCCGAACGAACTCGGCCGTCTCGTCCGACACGGCCCGTGCCGTACTCGTCCGGAAAGTGCCGAAGTGCCGCCTCGGGACCCGACCGTGTCGTCGCACGGCCGAGTCGCACCCTTCCGGATAAGCTGTAACCGATCGCCAAGACGCCCGACCGTGTCGCCTGGCACGGTCGAGTCATGCCGAGTCGCTGTCGGCCGGGTCACTGTCGGGAGGCCCTCCGGCCGCGTCCGGGTCGAGCAGGACACGGTCGAGTCACTGTCGGCCAACTGTCGGCCAGCTGTGCGACACGACCGTTCCTATCGGCACGGGCCGTGTCCGGCAGGCAGTCAACTCCCTATAAATTCATTTTTTCAGCATTTCAGCCCATTTTTCTTCCTTTTCTTCACCTTCAACCGAGAGATAAGGCTTGAGGGAGGGTTTTTCCTTCACAAATCATTTGGGTGTTTGATTTTTTTCATCTCCTTTCGACCGTGAAGCCCGGATAATCAATCTAACGCGTGTTCTTCGGATTAAAGCACTTGGATCATCAAGAGGTAATTCCTTCAACACTTTGGACTTCGATTTTGTGTTGAAATAGGATGTTTTGGACGTTATAATCATGATATATGAAGGGATATGTATATGATTATGAGTTTGTATAAGGATTCATTGGATTATTGAGGGTTTATTCAAGAACACTTTGAATATCGAGTTGGAATTGGGGATTTTCGACTAATTGTTGTTATAATCACATTTTTGGATATTCATAACGGATTATTGATCGTATTGGAGATGTTTTGTTGGTTTGAAACACTTCTTGGGGATTTTGATATTGGGATATCGAGGTTTGATTGTTAACAATCGGAGTTTGGATACAACGTATTCGATATAATGCCCCAATGAACTTAGTTTAATCGTATCGACGTTTTGAGTTCGTTATATTCGTCTTTAATTCGTATATTGATCAGATTGTCGGTAATTGTATTGAATTAAGGTTGTTCGTGCGACCGACACTTCATTTAGGACGTTGTTCGTGGACGGACATTCTTCATCGGTGTTGTGTAAGTTAATTCTTACTCGGTTAAAAGGATATTCATCCCTCTTGTTGTTGTTCATTCATAATCATAACTCATTCATAATTATATTAACCGTATCAAAACTTGTTGTTATCAATTAATCATTTCAGTCATAAGGAGCAGCGGTTCCAACCTTTTCATTGAGTGTCATTTATTTCATTACCATTCCACCTCGGTGAGTCATTATTCATTTTCGATGTCACTTTTGTTATCGTGGCATTCTCGGGTCATCTTGGCGTGCGGTTGGTATGTGTAGGGTTTTCATGTCGGGCACATTATAGTCGTGTGTTGGTTGATGGCCTCACATTGGACTGTGCACACGAGATTGATTGTTTCGTGAGACTGATTAGGTACAAGACCACACGTGTATTCGATCGATACTCGTTGGTGGCTTGTGCACGGACACATTTCCATCCCGGGCGTATTGTGGCGCCACCCTTTGAGCCGTACTGTTAGTTGATTCATATAGCATGTTTGATTGCGTATGTTTCGACAGGATATTTCATAATTTCCGATATAATCATGATTGTGTATTTTCAACTCTTGAGGATTGTTGTTCTGTATAACTGACCCCGTTTGGGGATTTTGTTTTTCAGGTCTTGGCAAGGCAAAGGCACGGGGAGAACATGCTGACGTCGAGGAGTCCCAGTGATACTAGAAAGGGGCCCGATCTGTTCGATCACTTATTGATCATTTATGTTTCCCTTATTTATTCCGCTGCAGACATTCCGTTTGAATACTCGTTTCATTCAGTGTTGTGTATTTTATCGTCACATAAGATACACATGTATTCTATTTTATCCTGGGTGTGTTGTATGAAACTCCTAATCGGAGTAATTGATGTTGTAATGTGGTTCGGTACTACATTTACCCTGTGTAAATCATCCTTTTTCATTCGCCTGGTGGATCCCAGTCGGGGGTCCACGGCACTGTAATATCCGCCTAGTTTGGGGTGTTACACATTCAACTTATAATTTTCCATTTTTTTGTAAACTTTTCTTTTTGTGTGAAGAACACACTTGTGTTCTTGAGTGATCTTTGAGTGTGATATAACATATGTTGTTCAGAGAGTTTATTGTTTCTATCTCCTTTATCTACTAAGGGAGTTAGGATCAATTCTTTCTCTTGATTCAACTAATAATGACCACACAAGCTTGTAATATGTGTAATAAACCCTTAATGGGCTAAGTTCCTTAAGTTGGGATTATAAACAAGGTTAGTCATGTTATTTATGTTTGTATAAAAGATCTATTGTGAATTACTTATTATTGTGTGTGATTTTCATTGTTTTAACAATCTTTATTTATTTGGCCAATTAATGAAGATATTTATGGTCTTCATATGTTTCGAAAGAAAATATGTTGGATTAGATCAAATGATCTTCACTCTAAGTTGTTCTAGGGGATAGAAATATACCCCTAGTCCTTAGATGATTCTTTGAGTTATTTTCATAAATCCTAATGCTATATATTGAAGCCAATCAACATAGAAATATAGTGGATTGATTCAATATGTAAGGGACGTTTTATAGTTCGAAAGAGAAACCATCTTTTTAAGGAAAATCGAATCTACACAACATAATAAGTAAATTCATCTTATGATCTCCAATACATCTTTTATAACTAATGACGAACTAAGTTTGTAATCCCAACTATTTCATTTTATCGATAATCAATCTATTATTATTGCTATCTTTTTATTTCCTTATAATATTAGAACTATTATTGCAATTTCTTTGAAATTATTAAACCAAACTTTTTAATTGTGTGTTTCACTCATCTTAAGTATCTATAAAAATAGACTAATAGAGTATAATTCAAATTATAACAAAACTTCCTTGTGGGATCGATAAACCGGACTCAAAAAGCCCACTTTACTACTTGATACGATATCGTGCACTTGCGATAGTTACATTAAAAGCGTGTCAGGGACCCCCGTCAATTGCCAGTTCCTACAAGTACAGCTCGTGTCTTGGAACTCAACATTATACATAGCATTCGTTTTCCTAACTGTAACCTACATAAGATAAAATATACGTTTAGAATTTCAAGAAAATATAGAGAAAATCTCAATTCATTGATCGTCCGAAATAAAGACCTTACACGCATATATATACCCTAGGGAAGCTAGGGTTAAACCTACGAAATTTAATAACAAGTACAAAAACTTTTAGAAAATTGCAATTAAGTCCTTAAAAACAGAAAAATGTAAAATCGAAGGCCTAAACGTCGTTTTTTGGCCAAAAAGCGACGGACCTCACTGCATAACAGTGACTCTTGTTCAGTGGGTCGATTCTGATAAGAAAAGGCTGACCTCATCCCAAAATTCAACAACAACTATTTTCCACATATTTCAAAAATGCCCATTTTCCAAATAACTAATGACAATCTCATCCACAACATCATTTATGAAATAAAAGAAGGATTACCTGATAGTTTGTGTCATTTGATTTCCTTGGAATCAGGTTTTTCAGCTGCCTTGTATGATCTTGTAAGATCAGATTTACAGTTGGGACAAGTCTCTTGTTCCACTTATTTCTGGCTCTATCCCTATTCTTCTGCAGCCTAGTCATCATATACTCTCTAATCCATTCTAACATTGTGATGATTGGTTTGTCTCTAGCTTCAAGAACCATCTTATTGAAAGCCTCACAACCATTGTTTAATGTCATATCACATGTGGGATTAGTCTGAAAGAAAGCTTTAGACCAGTTTTTGGGTTCCTTGTTGCTCAACCATTCAACAGCCTTTGGATCCAACTTATTTAACTCCTCAATGGCCTTCCGAAATTCACCTTCAGTATTAGCATTTGAAGATTTTAACAACGCATCTCTGAAAGCATCACCATTGAATCCAGCCTTGTAAAAGTTCTTCCACATGTGCCTTATGCAAAATTTGTGCTCTGCCCCATGCAACTTGTTATCCAATGCTCGGATTAGTCCCTTTTGTTTGTCACTGATGAATGTGAAATCAGTTGCAGGTATGAGATTCAGATCATCCCTCAAAACACTGAAGAACCAGTCCCAAGCAGCCTGGTTTTCCCTTTCAACAACGGCCCAAGCTATGGGAAATGATTTGTTATTTGGATCGACACCAACTGCAGTAATCAAGACTCCCTTACCAGGATAATTAAGTTGTGCCCCATCTACCCCAATTAGAGGCCTACACCTCTTAAAACCTTCTTTTACTGCATTGAAACACACATAGAAATGCTTGAATCCACCACTCTCATGGGACTCTACTAGCACAGTACTTCCAGGATTACTCCTCTGCAACTCTGCAGCATAGTGCCATAACTTAGCATACTGAGCATCAGGATCACCCCTTAACATCTTGATAGCCTTCTCTCTTTCCCTTCTAGCTTGATCAAATGTCACAGCAACCCCTAATTCAGCCATACAATGCAGTCTAAAAGCTTTAATACTCCTCTCAGGATCAATGATGAATTCATCTATAAACCTCTTTGCAAGAAAGGTCGAAGTACAAGATTTAAAATCATATGAAGTATGACATGTATGATTCCAGTTGTAAACACGGATTTCATAACCTTTGGTATTAACTACAGATGCATGTATTCTCCAAGGACAATCAGGTGAATCCTCATATCTAAAATACAACAGTTTTCCATCATTTCTTCTCACCTTAAGATTGTGCATAGTCTTTACAGCATGTGCAGCAACAGCTTCTTTCATCACATCTCTATTTGGAAAGCACTGTCTTAGTGCAAATTTTGGGTCATAATCATCATTTGGCTTGAAAGACACCCTTTTAAGTCTGTGTGCTGGTCTTTCTAAGTCACTACCATCTGACTCAAGTGCACTATCGAAATCACCATTTTCACCAAGAACAGTGGGATCACTTTCAACACTAGAATTGCTGTCATCATAAAGTAGGGCTCTTGCCCTTTTTCTGTAATCAAAACACCACTTCTGGCCTTACTTGTCCCAGCCCCCACCTTACTTGCTTCCTTACTTGTTCCACCTTCAGTACTTGGCTTGCTACCCAATATACTTGAGCCAACGGTGTTAGTTTCAACTCCGTTTGAATTCAATTTTTTCTTTCCTTTGTAAACTACCTTCTTGTCAGACATGTTATGCTCTATATCAACATAGTCATCACCTCTGTCATTTTCCTCCCCAACTACATTCTCAGATGCATCACCAACACCCTCAGCTCCATCACCCTCATTCTCATAACTGTCACTATCAGCTGGAATCAAATTACCCTCAACATGTAAATGAAACTCCATTTCCTTTACATATTCCTTACAAGCACATTTTAGGTCTTTATTAGTAGAAATATACTTCCACCCGTGTGGAATCCTAACAAATATTTTCCTACCTTCGTGTACACTTAACTCATCACAATATGCATTCATTAATCCAATACTCAAGTTATAAATCTAGAAATAGTCCCACTTTCTCACCTTACCACCTTCATAAAAAGTATCCATCTTCCCTTGTTCAAACTTGCCTCCATAATGAATACACAATGTGAAGGCATTTTTACACGTTCTGCAATTAAACAAGAAAAAAGAAATACGAAAGAAACAAACTCAGTTAAATTAAATATACCGATATTCAATACAAAACCAACCAACCAAGTTACTGAATATACAAACAAAAAGGAGAAAAAATCACCAGCCCTAGGTAAAAAAAATACTTACTGTGTGGTAGAGGTGGAATCGAATTCATAAAATCCGGTCATTCTATGATGAAGCCTGTCAACAGAGTCGAAACCTTGCTCATCTCCACTCCACACAAGCAGCTTGTGGTCCAAGAACGAAGAGAACGCCAGAGAATCGGCAAGGGTCGAGAGTTTTACGTGCGAGAGAGTTTTCTAGGGAACCCTACAAAGAACGATGGTTTTGGCAAAGGAGAACGATGGTTTGGAGGGAACCCTAGGAAACCTTGCGAGAGAGCTTCACATTCCTATTTGCCCCTGTTTTCTTTTATTTTTATTTAGATTAGTAAATGTTAATGAATTTTATGTTTTTTTTGTATTTTTTTAAACCTAATTACGTGGCATGCCACGTCAAAAAAAAAAATTGATGACAATGCAAAGTCAACTACAAATAAACCAAAATTGCCAATTTTTACTATATTATTGTGCATACTGACCAGTGCCAACAAACAGTATACTGCGCGTGCCAAGACCATATAACTTACGTACCATTTGTGCCATTTTCCCGTTGACTGCTAGACTTTGTAATAGTCTTCAGGGCCCCATGGATGGTCTCCACAAGTGTGTTTAAAAAGCACTTCAACCTAATATAAACCTCAAACTGAAGAGGATCAAGGCCAAAAATAGAGTCTGCATCGTCATTGTCATGCTCAAATTCCATCTCCTCATTATATGTAGTTATATTTATATAAGCAAAATGACAAGAATCACAACGTTCAACAAGAGCTTTCACCACTCCTGCAACAAGAATAACAAAATTTCAAGTTTTTAATTATCAGAAACCAGCCAGTAAAGTAATAATGTTTGAAACTTCAAATGTTTAATGCAATTACGTATAGAACATTCTCGAAGTGCATGAATTAAGTATTTTCATGACTGAAAACAATTGAAATGTTAATACACTTTATCAAATTAGAGCTGATAATGATTGTTGTGGACCAATGTTCAGCCAGATTGTAACCATTCAGCAAGCTGAGATTTAAGAAAAACATTGTCCTACATTGTGTAGTAGGGAAAACCTTATATTAATCAAAATTGTATACATATATCATACATATGTGCAAGGTTAAAAAGTATATGTATGCACATGCAAAACCACTGCCTCAATTAAAAAGATATAGGTGTTTTTCTCTGACCAAAATCTATTTTCAACAATTCTCTACAACAGTTAATTGCATAATTAATCCTATGAGCTTTGAACAGAAAAACGTCATTTGCTTTTTTCCATGTCCTTTACCAATTTAATGGCCTCGTCCACCCTACCATCTCTGCACAAATATTTAGTAAGCGAATTACAGATTTTATCTAGATATATCCTTTTCATTATCATATGCGAAAGTTAATTCTAAACCATTCTATCTGTTCCACAAACGACTGAGTATCACGCTGCAAGTGCTCACCTCGGGAGCTGAGGACATCATGTCACAAAATTTACACATGCAGACAAGAATGTTACATAGCTCACTATTTAGGTCAAGCAGCCAAAATCATTAAATACAAGGATCCAAATGACAGATCTAGCTTCCCTTTTTATAGAGGGCTGATATCAATGAATTTAATGCACAAGTATACAAAAATAATCCCTTCTCCAGCATATGCTTTAATAATTCAATCACCACATCTATTTTCTCATCTGGACATAGTGAACTTATCAAAAGTAAGTCATTCCCATGCTCAGATTGAAACCATATGTCAACATTGCCTTCACCATATTCTATCCAATACAACATTTTCCCTTATTAATAATGCTCATAGCTAATGTTGTACGATACCACCGGTCAGCCTTCAGTAGTCCCCGACCTAATTTAACAATATCGTCCAATCAATTTTCGGCACATTCCCTTGTGGGTACATTACATGTATATACTTGGTTCAAGACTTCCCAGCAACAACACATCCAATACCTCATGGCTTTATTAATCCCAACCTCAAGAATTGTTGCTTTTATAAAAATTATGTATACAACAAGAATCTTACAATTGTCTTCCAAATATTTATCCATCTTAATCCATATGCAGAATCTTATCTTCCTAACTCCAAAGCAATTCTTCTCTGTTTGCAGTCCTCAAACTATACATAGGGTGCTAGAGAGAGGAAGAGCTCGGTATCAAGAAGTGTCGAGTGGCTTCTCCGTACATTTACAATAAGATCTAAGTATAAGCATATTTAAGTATTTAATACAACTCCACACCTACACATTAATATTTAAATAAATTATTGGTAATAAAGATATGCTAACAAGTGTCGTACAAAGCTCAACCTGTCTAAGTGAGATGTATCTGCAATTTGACTATCTGAGCTATTTTGTTAAGCTTCTCCTATGATTCTTGTGACTAGAGCAACGAACCTTACGAAGTCAAATAGTTAAAAAGTAAAGTGAATAAAATATATTTACGTATCAACACTATTTTGTAATACCCTAACACTAACTTTACAAACTAGAATTAAATCAAATCCAAAGTATATGAACACTCTTTTCTTTATTGTTGTTATAAAGTTATAATGATATTTAATGTAATTTACCAGCACTGCAATAAGAGGTAGCATGGGAAGAGGCAGTATAACGAAACAACTTATCCCATATAACCACGGCATCAATATATTATAGCAGTTGCCAGATTCTTAGAAACTATAGTAGACAGCATACTGCTGCAATTTCAATCGGTAGAAAAAAGAAATGCCTATGAATTTGCTAATAATACTAGACAAATAAAGATATGCCTACACCCATCTAAAGCAATAGGATGATATATGTTAAGACGGTAGTGAGGAAGATGAAGATGTTGGCCTAGACAACAAAGACGGCCTTGAAGATAAAGACAACAACTTTACAAAAGAGGATTTCGATGACAATGAAGTGTTTGAAGTAAAGGATTTGGAAGACGACTACGCCTATGAAGAGGACGAATATGAGGAAGATGCACCACACATTCTACAATATGAAGCTGTCAAAGCAGAGCCTTGAAATGTAAGGGTAGTCATGAAAGCCAGAAAACTAAACATCAAACATGAAGCAAACGCCCTTTTCCGCAATCTAATCTCGGTGAATCCTCCTCTGAAGGTTGATTGTAAACTATTTCACTCAAACAACATCTTCTTCACTAGTAGCAACAGTATGAATCCATGTGCAAGGAAATTGCATTCAGTTTACCTACCTTATTATCTCAACAAACAACTCATTGAAAAAAACTGAAAATATCTACTTCTTCATTAGAAAAAGTCCTTATCTTTTTTTTTCTTACATAATTTTCTCCTGACCATAATTACTCTAATTAGCTAAACTCTTCAAAGTCAGACAAAACTTGACAAGAAATTAAACTCATATCATCAAAAGTAACAAATATTCACCATCACTAAACTGATTGAGCCAAGTACAAAACACAGTAACCATCTTTTAACAACTTGAACACGTCGATTTTAATTTGTACTCCTACCTCATGCAAATCTAGCTAGTGATAATCACAGGAAAAGGATGACATTGCAGCTTAGTTATTGAAAGCGGATGGATGACGTTGGAAAGAACTCAGTATCTAGTAGGCCTAAACATTATGTTGTGCGGCGATTTATATGCCTCGACAGCCATCGGTATAAGGGCCGAGCGACCGAGTTCACGACCAAATGAGCTACAGCAAACTTGTCAAAACGAAGATGACAGTCCACCTTCGAGTATCTAGTGATCCACTCCCAAGGCGATTACCTTTTTGTCACCTAGCGACCGACTCTGGTGCCCGACCAAGGACAACCGTCCTGTGCCATGAGCAAGGCCATCGTCCGTCAAAGTCTACGAAGACTGGATCATGAAGCAAGCACCCATGTGCAGATCCGCGAAAGGCGCTGCAGAACATGGATCGTGGACTCCAACCCATTAGCAGCTACCAGTGATAAGGACGGCCTCACCTACCGACAGACCCGCCGAAAAGTCCAAAGTAGTGTAATATCTGGAATTTCTATTACTATTGTTTAATGCTATTTTATCCGAGTTATGTTGTACAGCGTGGAATCTGTACAGTATGGGTAAAATAATTGAAGGACCAAGACATCTGTATTGGTATAATTTTCGTACTTGGTCGACAATTGGATGTAAGAAGTTTATGTATTCAGTATGCCGTATGTTCGTATTCTGTATGTTGAGACATTGGACAAGAATAGCTGAAAATGGCTAAGTGTAACATTATTAGCGCACGCTAATAATCATGAGTAGCGCACGCTATCATGCAGGTTTAGCACACGCTATGGACATAACTTAGCATACGCTAGTGAATAACAGCTCAGAGGGAATCTACGTGTGGACCAGGCCACTTTCGGCGCACGTTCTGATAAGTCAACGGATGTTGTAATGTAGTGTTAGCCCATGCTAATACATATTGATTAGCGCACGCTAACTGTATATCGGACAAAAAGGAATCTTATCCTCGTCAGCACATTCCGCGTGTGGAGCAGTCTTCGGAGCATACAGACAAACGAGTCAACTGATATTAGCGTACGCTAAATGCAAGGACTTGCGTACGCTAAGACAGTGTAAGTTACGTACGCTAATGCATGGGCATTACATACGTAAGCTCATGTACGAAGCCAGACATTAGTCTCTGGACTGCGATAGCGTACGCTAACAAAGGTCAGTTAGCGCACGCTAAGGCTGTTAAGGCTGTTGCGCACGCTAAATATGAGATGTTAGCGCACGCTAGTAATGCAGTCTATATAAAGGACAGGCGGGTATTATGAAGCATTTCGTCCATTCTTTCACCTTCAGTCGATAGAGAGAGATTTGGGAGGTTCTTGAGGTTCCCAAACATGGTGAGGTGGTGATCTTTAATAAGATTAAGATAGAAATCATGGATTAAAGCTTTGTTCTTGAAATCATTGGTGATTCTTGGAAATGGATTCAACCTTGGAAATCAATCCATTCCTTCATAAAGGTAATCACTCTTCATCTTTAGACTTCGTTTTGGATTGAATGTTGATGTTCTTGAGTTGATGATTATTACATAAGCAAGTTGACAAGCATGATTATGAGATGGATTACCGGAGTATGATGATAATAATATGATTCGTGTGGCTTGAATTATGTAGTTCGTTTTCTTGAGATAAGTTGATGAATCTTTCTTCTCCTTTGCGGATATTGATGATTAATCTCCATAATGTTAGATTAGGGTAGTGTTGTTAAGGTTTTTGGTGTTCATGATGTTGATATTTGAGGAAGAAGATGATACTTGAATAGACTTGAATTAAGGGTTGGATGATTACTTATATGTTAAAGGATATCGGATTTCGTTGTTTTGATAGCTTTGAACATGATTCAGTATCACTTAGTGTTCTTGAAATCGCCATATGTTGATAGGTATCTGAAAAACATGCGTCAGTACAGCATTAGCGCACGCTAAGCTTACTGGCTAGCGTGCGCTAACGGGAACAACGTAGCGCACGCTACGTTAGGTGATGAACATGCGCTAAGAAGGCAGAAAGTGCAGTATTTTTGTGTTGTGGTTGTAAATTCGTGCTGGTTTGTGTAGGATTGATCCGACTAGTGTTTAATCGAGATATTCTCAAGCCGTTGGGTTTGTGGAATGGTTTTATCGATTGTTGATTGTTGTCGAACTTGTTGTCTATCGATTATTGTAATAGGTTGAGATTATTGATTGGAGATTAGAACCATGCTTTGCGGTCGTGTTCGAGAATGTTCGTGAATTGCATTGATCAGGGCCAAGGGACTTGTAAATGACGGCAACAGAATTGGTAACGGCTTCATCGGTATCGAGGCAAGTTATTACTTGCTCAGTTTATAATATTTAATGAATGGTTTCCGTTTCATTCGTTTATAATTCCTATAGCAATGTTTATAATCGTAATCACAGGATATTTGGGATTATAAGTTGTATTCGAGTTTTGGGAATTAAATCATAATGTATATGATTTACATTTCATTATTGGTATACTTGGTATCGCGGATATATCGTGGTATAGACGAAGACATGTACTATCTACCGTCCGTGATACTTTGGACCATCGAGTATTGAGGATAATGGTTCGTGATGGTTTAGACATTGAGATCGTTCTCGAAGGACTCGGGGCAAGTACTCTAATCATTTTTGTCATTTTGTGTCGATCATGTTGTGATACATTGTGTATTATTGTTGTCATGCATTTGTGAATTGTTATTAATATGCATTCGCGCATTGTTGTCGTATGTCCACCTCGCGTTGATCTGACGGGATCATCTTGGGATCTATGCTAGCATGCGCTGGATCATTGGACGGGTTTTCCACCTCGTGTTGGTCCGACGGGATCATCTTGGAATCTAGGCAGTGAACACTGGATCATCGGATTACCCATGTGTTGTTGTTGTGCATATGTATATTATGGGCTTGCCATAAGTATACATTGTCGTTATTGTTGTGATCATATTAACGTTGTCATATGAGTATGTATTTGTAGGTCTTGTGTTAGGACCATATTCGTATATTGCGTTGATCTGATCTCGGATTAGACTGACGTGATGGTAATGGTATTTCGTATCTTGAGGTATGTTTCGTGTTTCCTTGATACTTGTCTTTGATGGACAATCGATTATCATATTGGAATTGTCGACGTTATCCGATGGATTGAATTGGCCAGAGTTGGTATAATTTCCGTATCGCGAGTTATGATAATGTTTTGAGAACCTTGGGTATTGTTGAGATACCGTACAGATATTTCGGTATTATCTTAATGTGTTGTTAAGGATACGAATCGTGGATTTTCGTAAAGTTACGACGGTAAGATTACATTGGTCGTATTCTTACTTAGTATTTCCATTGAAATTTAATTATTGACGTGATGTGATGGTTATCATTGTTGGATATTATGGATGACCCCGTCGTGGGCTTTCTTTTTAGGTTCTTGGATTATCAAGCTTGTAGCGGTCGTGGAGAGATGAACTTCCCGGAGGATACTGGCTAGGACATGTATTTGTGTATTGAGTTTCTTATCAGTTGTTGTAATCCGCTGCTAGAGTATTTTAATTATTTTTCTTTTTCCATTGCGTGAGTATTTTTAAATGGCCTTTTGGTATCTGGTAACTTAGGTCACTTTGGCAATCGTTTTCTAAATCTATTCTTTCGGTACGTATAAGCGATAGCTTAACATATGTTTTTAAACTGTTGAGTCTTGGCATTTCGGGCCTTGTGGTTTCAAATGAGTTTTTACGACGGTTTGATAAATGAGTTTTATAAATCTTCATATGTTTTTAATAGATAATACCGTCGTTAGCCTCTTGGGCGTTTGTAAATGTTTTTGAATTTTCTTTCAGCCTTGTGGGTTCCATCTCCACGGTGCTGTAATATTCCCGATTAAATCTGGGGGTGTTGTCGCGTCATTCGAGTTGTCGATTGACGAATATTAGAGTCATGAGTTTTTGTTGTTCACCCGGACTTGTGCGTGATGTGATTTACCAGTGTATTACTGAAGTTGTTATAAACTTTTCCAAATGGTGTTAACATGTTTCTTCGAATGGAGATGTGTTGCGTTCTCGAGTTGAATTGAGTTCGCAAAATGTGTGTTTTGAAAATATCTGTGTCGAGTATTTTCTAGAGTCGAGACATGTGCCAGTATCACGGGGAATCGTCGGCTTCACGATCTGTAAGTATTTGGATTTTTGGCATTGAGATTTATTGCCGAGCTAAATTGATATGCTTTGGGATTCAGTAGAATATTATGTGTTACAGTATGAGGTGACAAAATTGGGACAAGATTGATGATCTTGAGAAGTTATGATTTTGGAAATCAATATGTCGATTAAGTTTTGGAACGGAGTTGTGCATTTGGGAGAAATATTGTGGATTGTTCAGGAGAACATGTAGTCATGTTAGTTCATCTTGAGATATATGAACTGTTTTTGAGCATTTGAAAATGATACTTTTCAAAATGAATGTTTTACGGATGTTTTACGGAAAATGATTTTTGGGCTGAGACCCAATCGATTTTGAAATAGTTTTTTAACTTGGGACTTGAGGTCCGAAAAAGAGTTTCCTACTTTTTAAACTTCTTGTAATGCGGAATGAGATACGGGCTGAGACCCTAATGTTTCAAAAAAAACTTTTCTGTTTTCTAAAACTCCCGAGAATTTTAAAACACTTTATCAATCTTTATCTATTTCGTTTCTTCCTTTCGTGGTTTTAGTATTACTTGTTCAAATGAAAACTCTCGGGAAGTCTTTCACTGTATTGATTTATTTCAATGCATTGCCATAGCATAATTGAGGTGATCCATGATGGAAAATGGTGGACGTCGCGAGTCATATGTGGAAAAGAAGTTTTTAGTCGGAATTTATATATTGAAATTTCGGAACTCTATCGTGTGGTTTTCCGATGGGATGTCAGTGGAATTGGTGACGAACCGAATTGGTATATGGGAGTATGGTTGTAGTCGAGCATTTGCATAATTTCATTTCATTTTCGTGTCTATTCGAAAAGAATTATCATCGAGAACTTGACACCAACTAGTCGATTTAATTTTTCGAGAATTGATTTTGTGGTCTTACCAAAAATTTTGTTTTGAGTTTTGAAATTTTTGAAAGAGCTTTCAAAAATATGTCTTCTTAACGAGACTGTATGATTTCAAACTGGTTTTGAAAATATGATTGATATACATGTGCATTTAGTGCATAGTGCATATCATAGCAAAGTTCTGAGCGAGAGTCACGAACTGGATAGTACATCAGTTTGGTACGATGAAAGAGGTTCGAACGTTAGTATGGTAGTTTGGTTATCCAGGGATGATCGGTTGATTTATCGGATAAGAGAAAAATACTGTGTGTTGCAGGTTCGGGTACATCATGTAATTTTGGAACTATGGGTTTTATGAAACTGGGACATATGTGCTATGTGATTCCATTGGTACTGTAGTAGCATGATTTTACCATAGTGATCTTTGAATGATTTCTTTGTAAGTGTAGAATTGGGGATGGTGACCCCATGCTGGTTGTTTTGGAGATTGAGTGGTCGTTCCCACTCCATGTATGATTGGATATGTTCATCGGGTTGTGATTGGTGTGTCATTTTGAAAATGTTATTCTTTCGTATATTTGTTTCTGTGGTTCTGTGTTGACCACGTTGGGGCTTATCGTGTGAAGGTATTCTCGATTATCATTGATCGTTCGTTGGTTATATTGGAGTTTATCATGTTGATGGTATTCTCGGTTGCGTTTTGACCTTTGGATTGGTCGTGTCAGAGTTTATCATGTCGATGATATTCTCGGTTAATTTATTGGTTGATCATTGTTCGTGATCATATGAGCGTTCAGATTTTGTGTCGATATTTCGGGATTCGTTGCCATTGTGTTGGACAGTTGTTTCACAGATGTATCGTGTATTATTGATTTGTATCAGGATTTGGACATGATTGTGTAATCAGGCAGACAGGATTTGAAACGGATAAATTATCCTTCCAAAGATGTTATATTTTTGTTGAAACTCATGAAATTGTGATCGTAAGCGTGTTGAAGCTTTACAGTGAAGTCACTTGCTAGTATCTCAGGAGATCGTCGACTTGGCGCATATGTAAGTATGCTATTTTGGTTATTCGGTAATAATGATGATTGATCGTTGTCGTGATGGTTTCGGGATATTTTGGTAGAACGGTTTGTTTGTTTTTATGACGGATTGCAAGTTTCGAGGACGAAACTTATTTTAAGTGGTGTAGTATGTAATATCCGAAATTTCTATTACTATTGCTTAATGTTATTTTATCCGAGTTATGTTGTACAGCGTGGAATCTGTACAGTACGGGTAAAATAATTGAAGGACCGAGACATCTGTATTGGTATAATTGTCGTACTTGGTCGACAATTGGATGTAAGAAGTATATGTATTCAGTATGCCGTATGTTCATATTCTGTATGTTGAGACGTTGGACAAGAATAGCTGAAAATGGCTAAGTGTAACATTATTAGCGCACGCTAATAATCATGAGTAGCGCACGCTATCGTCCAGGTTTAGCGCACGCTACGGACATAACTTAGCGTATGATAGTGAATAACAGCTCAGAGGGAATCTACGTATGGACCAAGCCACTTTCAGCGCACGTTCTGATAAGTCAGAGGATGTTGTAATGTAGTGTTAGCGCACGCTAATACATGTTGATTAGCGCACGCTAACTGTATATCAGACAAAAAGGAATCTTATCCTCGTCAGCACTTTCGGCATGTGGACCAGTCTTCGGAGCATACAGACAAACGAGTCAACTAATATTAGCGCACGCTAAATGCAAGGACTTGCGTACGCTAAGACAGTGTAAGTTACGTACGCTAATGCATGGGCATTACGTACGTAAGCTCATGTACGAAGCCAGACATTAGTCTCTAAACTGCGATAGCGCACGCTAACAAAGGTCAGTTAGCGCACGCTAAGGCTGTTGCGCATGCTAAATATGAGATGTTAGCGCACGCTAGTAATGCAGTCTATATAAGGGACAAACGGGTATTATGAAGCATTTCGTCCATTCTTTCACCTTCAGTCGATAGAGAGAGCTTTGGGAGGTTCTTGAGGTTCCCAGACACGGTGAGGTGGTGATCTTTAACAAGATTAAGATAGAAATCATGGATTAAAGCTTTGTTCTTGAAATCATTGGTGATTCTTGGAAATGGATCCAACCGTGGAAATCAATCCATTCCTTCATAAAGGTAATCACTCTTCATCTTTAGACTTCATTTTGGATTGAATGTTGATGTTCTTGAGTTTATGATTATTACATAAGCAAGTTGACAAGCATGATTATGAGATGGATTAGCGGAGTATGATGATATTAATATGATTCATGTGGCTTGAATTATGTAGTTCGTTTTCTTGAGATAAGTTGATGACTCTTTTTGCTCCTTTGCAGATATTGATGATTAATCTCCATAATGTTAGATTAGGGGAGTGTTGTTAAGGTTTTTGGTGTTCATGATGTTGATATTTGAGGAAGAAGATGATATTTGAATAGGATTGAATTAAGGGTTGGATGATTACTTATATGTTAAAGGATATCGGATTTCGTTGTTTTGATAGCTTTGAACATGCTTCAGAATCATTTAGTGTTCTTGAAATCGCCATATGTTGATCGGTATCTGAAAAACATGCGTCAGTACAGCATTAGCGCACGCTAAGCTTACTGGCTAGCGCGCGCTAACGAGAACAACTTAGCGCACGCTACGTTAGGTGATTAACGTGCGCTAAGAAGGCAGAAAGTGCAGTATTTTCGTATTGTGGTTGTAAATTCGTGATGGTTTGAGTAGGATTGATCCGACTAGTGTTTAATCGAGATATTGTCAAGCCATTGGGTTTGTGGAATGGTTTTATCGATTGTTGATTGTTGTCGAACTTGTTGTCTATCGATTATTGTAATAGGTTGAGATAATTGATTGGAGATTAGAACCATGCTTTGCGGTCGTGTTCGAGAATGTTCGTGAATTGCATTGATCAGGGCCAAGGGACTTGTAGATGATGGCAACGGAATTGGTAATGGCTTCATCTGTATCCAGGCAAGTTATTACTTGCTCAGTTTATAATATTTAATGAATGGTTTCCGTTTCATTCGTTTATAATTCGTATAGCAATGTTTATAATCGTAATCACAGGATATTTGGGATTATAAGTTGTATTCGAGTTTTGGGAATTAAATCATAATGTATATGATTTACATTTCATTATTGGTATACTTGGTATCGCGGATATATCGTGGTATAGACGAAGACATGTACTATCTACCGTCCGTGATACTTTGGACCATCGAGTATTGAGGATAATGGTTCGTGATGGTTTAGACATTGAGATCGTTCTCGAAGGACTCGGGGCAAGTACTCTAATCATTTTTGTCATTTTGTGTCGATCATGTTGTGATACATTGTGTATTATTGTTGTCATGCATTTGTGTATTGTTGTTAATATACATTCGCGCATTGTTGTCGTATGTCCACCTCGCGTTGATCTGACGGGATCATCTTGGGATCTATGCTAGCGTGCGCTGGATCATTGGACGGGTTTTCCACCTCGTGTTGGTCCAACGGGATCATCTTGGGATCTAGGCAGTGAACGCTGGATCATCGGATTAGCCATGTGTTGTTGTTGTGCATATGTATATTATGGGCTTGCCATAAGTATACATTGTCGTTATTGTTGTGATCATATTGACGTTGTCATATGAGTATGCATTTGTAGGTCTTGTGTTAGGACCATGTTCGTATGTTGCGTTGATCTGATCTCGGATTAGACTGACGTGATGGTAATGGTATTTCGTATCTTGAGGTATGTTCCGTGTTTCCTTGATACTTGTCTTTGATGGACAATCGATTATCGTATAGGAATTGTCGACGTTATCCGATGGATTGAATTGGCCAGAGTTGGTATAATTTCCGTATCGCGAGTTATGATAATGTTTTGAGAACCTTGGGTATTGTTGAGATACCGTACAGATATTTCGGTATTATCTTAATATGTTGTTAAGGATACAAATCGTGGATTTTTGTAAAGTTATGATGGTAAGATTACATTGGTCGTATTCTTACTTAGTATTTCCATTGATATATAATTATTGACGTGATGTGATGGCTATCATTGTTGGATATTATGGCTGACCCCGTCGTGGGATTTCTTTTTAGGTTCTTGGATTATCAAGCTTGTAGCGGTCGTGGAGAGATGAACTTCCCGGAGGATACTGGCTAGGACATGTATTTGTGTATTGAGTTTCTTATCATTTGTTGTATTCCGCTGCTAGAGTATTTTAATTGTTTTTCTTTTTCCGCTGCGTGAGTATTTTTAAATGGCCTTTTGGTATCTGGTAACTTAGGTCACTTTGGCAATCGTTTTCTAAATCTATTCTTTCGGTACGTGTAATTGATAGCTTAACGTATGTTTTTAAACTGTTGAGTCTTGGCATTTCGGGCATTGTGGTTTCAAATGAGTTTTTACGACAGTTTGATAAACGAGTTTTATAAATCTTCGTATGTTTTTAATAGATAATACCGTCGTTAGCCTCTTGGGTGTTTGTAAATGTTTTTGGAAATTTCTTTCAGCCTTGTGGGTTCCATCTCGGGGCCCACGGCGCTGTAATATTCCCGGTTAAATCTGGGGGTGTTACAAGTAGGGCCTCCCAAGACAGCGACACAGACGCGTGTTGGCCTCTCATTGGCTCGCACTTCTGGCAGCCAGTAATTTCTGCGGACATCAAGAAGACCAACCCATGTGCTAAAGAAGATCACCCGCTTATTATAATACAGCAGAGGCGATCGCCCAGCAACTCCCAGTCCTATAAATAGAGAACCTCCAGGAACTGGAGAAAGGTTCGCAACTACGTTCAGAAAAACGTTCACAAAGGTTCCTCTCCAAAAATACACACATACGTACACACTTTCAGACTCTCGGCTTCCTCTCTTGAATCTATCTCAGGATTTCTCTCTCAGCACCTCTCAGGAACTCCATACAGTATAGATTCGAAGAGACTCGCAAGCCCAGGAGCTCAGACTTCTAGCTAATACACACTGTGAGAGACCGTCGATTTCTCACAGTCGTCACTGCACCCCATCGTTGTTACAAGAACTCACAGAGCATCATATCTGGTTCTTACGGCAATCTTCACGCTCAATAGCTAAGATAACTAGGGTCTTTACAGTCATTGTAATTGTACTCTAACATTAATACTTGTACTCCCAAGTATTTGTATTAATAATATCTCACGAGAGCATTCAAGTCCGGGACTAACAACCCCAGCAAATCTTGTGTTATTTACTTTCCCCACGGACATGCTCTCGCATTTGTTTGTTACTCGACCATTCCAGCAATATCATCTCCGGATAATATTTTGGGTAACAACAATTAGCGCTAGAAGGAGGGCATCTTAACCTTCATTTTTATTCCTACCATCCCGAAGAACACTCACTGTTCTCGGGGCATATACCTGAAGAGACACTCACTGATCTTCAAAGAAAAGCCTTCAGAATAATGATGTCTACCACCACATCAAATAGAGCCGCTCTCCGAACTGCTAGACATAATATCCCGGCTCAATCCGAGCCCCAGCCGACGGCAGAGGGTAGCCGCGGCGACGCGAGACTCTCGATCCCGCACTTGAGGGACGGCCTCAGCCTTTCGCTCGACCAGTTCCAAACCGCGGAATAAATCGAGGAGTCTATGGCCATCCTAAAGGAGCGACGGAGAGCATGCGCGGCGCCAGCTATAACCCCCTCGGCCATCCGCCTCGTGGGCAAACGGAAGTTCAAGCGGTTACTGGGCGAGCGATCGTCATAAAGCCCCGATTCATGAGAAAAGGCTCTCACCAGGCAGGACGGCTCCGTATTCAGTCGCTTGGGGAGCGATCAATCATGGCGACAGGGGCATTCTGGCCCCATCCACGAGAAGACGGAATCCGAGTCCGTCACCAGGACTTCGGCCTACCCAACTCCGAACCAAATACAAGTCAGCCATATGGCCCGCATCCGCCAAAGAGTCGAGCCACGCGGCAAGGACATCATCGACAGCGGAGCCAGGGGGTCAGTACTTGATCGCCTCGGTTCCCACTCCGAGCGCCTAGCCGCGAGCAGCCAGGCCACGGCGACGGCCGCTATGCAACGCCAGGTCGACGAGATGAAAGCACTCTTGGAAACTGGGGCAAGCGCCAGTAGAAAGATCATCGGACCGACTGAGCCACTCGCGGTCCACATCGAGCTTGCCCCCGTGCAAGGAAGGATCGCTCCTCCCAAAACACCTCTATATGAAGGGAGATCGGACCCCGAGACCCATCTAAGCAAGTTTCGGATTTACATGACCGGGTGTGGGGCATCAAACGCGACCAAGTGCCGAATCTTCCCGTTAACCCTGGGCGAGCTGGCCCATAGGTGGTATGTCTCACTACCATTGCGATCGATCATCTCCTTTGAGAAACTGGCGAGTGACTTCACGTCATACTTCGCCACCAAGGTCGCCAGACCAGAAGGCCCTCACCGCATGATAAAACTCAGGCAGGGAAGAAAAATCCGACGCGGATTACATCGACCGGGTGGATGAAATAGTCTTCACCGGAGAACCCATCAGCGACGAGCTCGCTCTCTATTCGGTCCTAAGGGGATTCTATGGCCATTCGCCCATGTTTAGACATCTCACAAAGGACATCCCCCCAACCTATGCGATCTTCTGCGCTAAGGCTGCCGACTTTCTGGCCAGGAAGAAGCTGCTCACCCTCCACCTAGGCGAGGGAACGCCGCCTCCTGTGTGAAAGGCAGCGATGGACAAAACCAAAAAGGCGGTCGCCAAGCCACCCGGCGATCTCAAGGCCTTCGAGGATGTGGAAGCCTATTTCCTCCACAAGTTCAACCGAACTCCGGCCCATATTTTTTACGCCATCAAGGGGCGCGAACCGCTAAACAAGCCGAAGGCAAAAGGGACCACGGTCATCTGGACCACAATTAATATTGTGCTTACCACAAGAGTCCCGGCCACAGCACCAACCAATGCCGCGACCTCCTTGGACAACTTTGGAGATTGTTCGAGGAGGGCAAGTTGGACATCTTATTGGCTTAGCCAGAGCCCCATCAATCTCCCGATACGGTAGCCAGAGTCGAACGCGAACAGGCCAGAAAGCTCATACGACCCGACCCCTCGATTGGCGACCGAATCTATATGCTTCAATCAAGAGGAGGAAACTTCGGAAGTCTCTCCCCGATTCCTGCCTCGTCAAACCAAAGGCTACTCGCTCGCCCTCTAAAGTTCGTCATAAACATGATGGACCTAGGCAGCGATCGCCTCCCTTAGCACAACGTATACCATCGAGGACCGTCATCTGACATGATGGTCCGAGGTACAAAAGTGCCGCCATTGTCGCGAAAATCGATGAAACCGACGATCCGTCCATGCAAGGTTCCTTTGGGATTCGATCGCTCGCCCTTCGTTTAAATATGAGGCGGGCGTAGCCGAAGGACCCTCCAAAAGCAAATCAGAAGATGACTCGCTCGCCCTCTAAAGTTCGTCATCAACATGAAGAACCTAGGCAAGCGATCGCCTTCCCTTACACAACGTATACCGTCGAGTATTGTCATCTGACATGATGGTCCGAGGTAGAAGAGTGTCGACATGGCTGTGGAGGACGATGGAACTGTTCTCTGTGCCCGTGCAAGGTCCCTTTGGGCCACGATCGCTCGCCCTTCGTTTAAATACGAGGCGGGCGTAGCCTGAGGGCCCTCCAAAACAGATCTGTGGACACGTTCGCCCGCCCTCAAAGGTCCATCACTTAACATGGTGGATCCTTCCCGGACAATGCGACGCGTCCCTCCTCCCGTCACAACGTATACCGTTGTGAAACTATTCCATGTTTTTTAAGGAACTTGTCAAACTCCATACTCATATACTCGCCCCTGGAATTTCTCAAAGACCTCAGATTTATGTTACATTAAGTATACATAACCATACCTAGTATGATCGTCTGTAAACATAATGAAATATTGATATCTATCATGTGCTCCTTCCAAAGCACCACATACGTCGGTATGGATTAATCCCAGTTTATCAGCGGCTCTTTCAAAAGTCCCTGTGAATGGGGAATTAGTCATTTTGCCTTTAGGGCAAGATTCACAAGTAGGAAAATGATGCGATCCCAAAGGACCCATAAGTCCATCTTTTTCCCTCTTGTAAACCTTGGTCTGACAACATGACCAAGTCTAAGATGCCATTTCAAAACTTTATTGGTTTCATCCCTACCACGTTTTCTATTCATAGTATTCACAACTACTTTGTTGATGAGATTTAGATGATACAATCCATTTAACAATGTAGCAGTATCCACTAGTTTATTTCTAAAATAAATTTTGCAGGAACCATCACCAATGAAAAATGAAAAGCCTTTTCGGTCCATGACCGGAATGAATACAATGTTTTGTGCCCCTTGGGCAAAACAAGTGCATCTTCTAAATTCAAAACGAAAACCGGATTCTAAACCCAAAAGAAATGATCCTATATCAGTTGTCTCGACACTATGACCGTGTTGTTACCCAAAATATTATCCGGAGATGATATGCTGGAATGGACGAGTAACAAACAAATGCGAGAGCACATCCGTGGGGAAAGTAAATAACACAAGATTTTCCGGGGTTGTTAGTCCCGGGCTTGAATGCTCTCATGAGATATTATTAATACAAATACTTGGGAGTACAAATATTAATGTTAGAGTATAATTACAAAGAGTGTAAAGACCCTAGTTATCTTTGCTAACGAGTGCTGAAGATTGCCGGAAGAACTAGAGTAGATGTTCTGTGAGTTCTTGTAACAACGATGGAGTGCTGTATTAACTGTGAGAAATCGACGGTCTCTCACTGTGTGAATTAGCTGAGTATCTGAGCTTGTGAATCTCTTCGAATCTGAACTGTAGGGATTTCTTGCCTCTGCTGACCGTCTTTTGGTTAAGAGGTAATGATAGAGAAATCCTAGAATAGATTCAAGAGAGAAAGCTGAGAGGAGAAAATTTTCTGAACCTTTCTCCAGCTGCTGGAGGTTCTCTATTTATAGGACTGGGAGTTGCTAGGCGATTGCCTTCGCTGCATTATAATAAGTGGGCGATCGTCTTTAGCACATGGGTTGGTCTCCTTAGTGTCCGCAGTAGCTGCTGGCAGTCAGAGGTGCGAACCAATGAGAAACCAACACGCGTCTATGTCACTGTCTTGGGAGGCCCCACTTAGGACCTTTCGGCGGGTCTGTCGGTAGGTGAGGCCGTCCTTGTCACTGAAAGCTGATGGGATGGAGTCAACGATCCATGTTCTGCAGCTCCATTTGCCGATCTACACATGGGTCCTTGCTTCGTGATCCAGTCTTTGTAGACTTGACGGACGATGGCCTTGTTCGCGGCATAGGACGGTCGTCCATGGTCGGGCACCAGAGTCGATCGCTAGGTGCCAAACGGCGATCGCCCCGAATGTCGATCGCTTGGTACCTGATTTCAGTCTGGACTCTTTGCTCTGGCAAGTCTGCCTTGGATTTATTTGATGCTGTCTTTGGTCGCTCGGCCCTCATACCGATCGTCGTCGAGGCATATAAATCTCCGCACAACAATTGCCCCACAGCTCGCTCCGATGTTGGAGACGTGGGGTGAGGTGGTTCTACTGGTGATCGCTTAACTTAGACGAGTGACTCCGCATTTTACGGAACAGGTGATCGTATTTGAGTGGACTGATTTTAAATTTGGACGACCTGGTCGATCGCTGGAATGAGCGGGAAATGACAGCGGTTGTGGAAACGTCACCAGGGCACGTGTCGGGTTCCCGTTGGGGGAGTCTAACGGTTTTGTAGGGATGTACTTTGGCGTGCCTTCGAAACGACGCGAATCACGAGACTCGAGGACAATATTAAACGCTGCCTTTCTGACGGTTGCACTTCGACCCTCGAGGTTTTCCTTAATTGCACGGAAGCCCCCGCCTTCCCCTATAAAAAGGGCTGGGGTTACAAGGTTAAAAACCTTATGCGTTTCTGCCCGAGGAGAAGACATAGTTGATTTCTCTTGAAGCTCTTCGTGACGATCGTTGTTCGAATCGGACCTTAGGTAAGAACAAAAAATTCCTTCCCCCCTTTCTTTGAATATGTCTGGAGGAAGATCCGATGAGTACGAGTCGGGTAGCACTTCCGCGGCCGGGGCTTTGACCGCCCGGAATGAACCTTTTGCGAAATTTTACATTGACACCGCCGTCGAAGCCATCCGGGCCAGGATTGAGCCCGCGGAGATCGAGGAACTCTTTAATGAGGCCGACGCGGCCAAGATGGCGGAGGCCGATCGGATCCGTTCACTGAAACGAGACGGCGCGATCGGCAAAGCTTTTGCAGATTTCGCCGAATTCATGGAGAGATTGGCCGGCCCTCTTCTCAAATTTAACTTCAATGATTAATCGATCGCCCATCCTTATGAACCTGTAAGGAGGACGTTGTTCCGGGTTGCCCGCCGCTCTCCGTGGACCCTTGGCCAGATCGGGAGCTCGGCGACCAGGAAGGATCTGGACCGTTGGAGGGCGAGGTTCCATGTTCCTTCTGATGTCAGCCTCCACGTGCCTGCTGAGAACGAGCGAGCCGATCAACCTCCAGAGGGCATGGTCGCCGTCAACGAGGCGATAATGGAGGCCGGGCTGCGATTCCCGCTGCCGTTTGCTGTCTCCTATCTGTTGACTACCTGGAATGTGGCGCCCCTACAGTTGACGCCGAATGCCTGGCTGCAAATCATTTGCACCTTCACTCTGTTTGGCGGCCACCGGTTATATCGTCTTCCTTAGCCGCTGGAGATGAACCATCTTTTTAAGTTGACGGCTCAAAAGGGCACGGTTGGTGGCTATCATATCCAAGGTCACTCGGGCCGGGTGATTCTTGGTGTTCTGAATAAAGTGAGGGGCGACCCGACAAAATGGTTCTGGGTCGGCGGTGCTTGGAGATTGGCGACGAGCGAAAATCCGGCCGACGAGTTGGATATTCCTATTGGCTTTCGGTAGAGGAGTCTGAGTAAGGATTTAGACTCTCCCTTTGTTCGGACGTTTTCTGAACTGATCTGATTTTGGTATTCTTTTTGCAGGTGTCATTGTTCCGGCAGCGGGTGACCTTGCTTTCGATTTTCGATCGTCTGGGAGAAGATACAGAGTCTTCCTGATGACCCTTTAGACGCCTACTAAATTAACAACGAAGCCTGCTGGTTGGCAGCTCGGCTGTTCCGCCATCCTCGGCATTTCAAGGTTCCAGGTACGAAGTTTCACGATCTGCTTTGATATGCCGATCGACTCGATTGAGGAAGATTTACTAATTTCGTCGTTGGTTTCCTTTTGCAGAAGTTTGTTTCCCTTGCTTCCCAGAGCCTCCTGATGCGATTGCTATGTCTAATCTGGGGGTTATGAACCGTCTTCGCCAAGGGAAGAAGGTGAGCCGAGCTCCTTCTATTCCGTCGCGAACGACCCCGGAGGTTCGACCTCTCCAGGAGCCTGTCGTCGAAGGGCGGGAGCCTCGGGAGGAGGAGCAACATCGGCTTATCCGAAAGAAATGGAGGACTATGGAGGCCTCGGCCCCTTTAACTGCAGGCGAGCCGCCGATCTCTGTGCCACCGATTTCCGTGATTCCTCTGGTGGAGGGGTCCATGCCCTCCTCGGCTTTTCTCCAGTCCATGGCGACTGCTGAGGCGGAGACTTCGCGTGGCAAGCCGTTCTGTGGTCGCGGCCCAGAGAAGCTCGAGAGGTAAGCCTGGCCCCATTGCCAAGTTATAAAACCTGTGTAGGAAACACACTTAGCTCTTTTGGCATTTGTACAGGATCCGCCATTCCTACCCGAGCTGCTTGCCGATGGTGCTGGACTTTTTGTCGAGTAAAGCTCCTCGCGAGATCAGTGATATCCCATCTTATGTTTCTCGGGCTACCGCTTCCCTCGCGAAGGCCTGGATGACCGACCTAGATACGATCGCGCGCCGGCGATCTGCTGATGCGATGTAGGCTACCTTTGCGCTGGCCCTCCAGACGGCGACGATGGCAGCCCAGGCCATGCGGGACTATGAGGGGCGGCCGTCCACTGCCCGTATCCATGCCGATCTAGAAGCCGCACAGAGACAAGTCATTGAATATGGCGATCGGCTCGCGGCCATGAAGAAGAGATCCGCAGAGGTGGAAAAGCAGGCGAAGCAAGATGTGGACCGGGCGCGGGCGGCGACAGACCGGATGCGGGACCAAATGACAGAAGCCCATAGGTCGCACGCGGCCGCGCAGATGGAGGCCGACCAGCTGAAGGTGACCGTTGCTCGTCTGACCAGCGAGCTTGCATCCTCGAGGGAAGGGGAGGCCGCTAAAATTGCCGAGCTTGAGGGCGCCAACTAGACGGTCGCGTATTTGAAGGGAAAGATGAAGGCGATTGAGGCCAATCCTTTCGTTAATGTGGAGTACGTCAGCAAAATCGCCTATTACATGGCTTATGCTGACGCCATCCGCGCCGCTAAGAAGGGAGGGCTTGAGGTCGGCCCTTTGGCTGAGAACTTCAAAGCCTATGCGCTGGAGCATCCTTTGCAGCCCGACTTCACTGTGTCGATCCTTGACCTTTCTGTGGATCTCGGGATCGACTTGAGCTGGTACCCGCTGTCGGAAAATCTCGTTCATCCGGGTGCCTCAGAGGATGGGGGTTTAGAGCCTACAGCTGGCGATGTAACGGGCGCCGATCCTTGAGTTTTTCTGCTTTTTTACTTGTAACTTTTGTAGCTTTGTTGTACTTTGGCCTTCGGGTGACCGTGTTTGTACTTTGATATTCCAAGTAATGAAATGAATATTTGCTTCTCTGATGTATTGCTTGAATGATTGTCTTTCTGAGTCTATTGCATGACTTTATACAAGTGTGTGAGGAAAGATTGTTGCGTGTACAGCTCCAAGTGAATTGATAAACTCATATTGATAACTTTTACAACAAAATCGATCGTTGTACATACATCTAAAAAATGCCGATCTCTGTATGTAGTTGGATAGGGACGATCGTGGTATATATAGCTCCGCCCTTCCCCCTTGTTTTTGTTTACTTAGTGAAAGTAAGGGGACGAAAATAAATTATTGAGTGAGCGGTCTTCAACTTTGCAGATTCATCGAGGAAGGCCGACCATCCCGGCCTAGAGGAACCATGCACGATCGCGGAGTTCAATGGAACCGACCTCCACGACCATGTCTTGTGCGCGAGCGACATTTCGTATGATGGCCAAGTTCTCGCGACTCACTTAATTGTGAGGATCCTCCGTAGGCTGCGCCCGCCTCGTATTTAAACTAAGGGCGTGCGGTCTTGGTCTGGAGGAGTCCTTGCGCGGGGCGTCGTCAGATTAATCGACTCCACGACCGCGGATTGTTAGCACTTTTCTACCTCGGACCGTCATATAAGATGGCGATCCTGTTGGTATACGTTGTGATGGGGGTAGGGATGCATCGCATTGTCCGGATCCACCATGTTAGGTGATGGACCTTTGAGGGCGGGCGAACGTGTCCACAGATGTGTTTTGGAGGGCCCTTTGGCTACGCCCGCCTCGTATTTAAACGAAGGGCGAGCTATCGTGGCCCAAAGGTACCTTGCACAGGCACAGAGAACGGTTCCATCGTTATCCACAGCCATGTCGACACTCTTCTACCTCGGACCATCATGTCAGATGACGATCCTTGACGGTATACATTGTGTAAGGGGAGGCGATCGCTTGCCTAGGTTCTTCATGTTGATGACGAACTTTAGAGGGCGAGCAAGTCATCCTCTGATTTGTTTTTGGAGGGTCCTTCGGCTATGCCCGCCTCGTATTTAAATGAAGGGCGAGCGATCGTTGCCCAAAGGAACCTTGCATGGACGGATCGTCGGTTTCATCGACCTTCGCGACCATGGCGGCACTTTTCTACCTCGGACCGTCACGTTAGTTGGCAATCCTCGACGGTATACGTTGTGCTGGGGGAGGCGATCGCTGCCTAGGTCCATCATGTTAAATGACGAACTTTTAGAGGGCGAGCGAGTCATCCTCTTTTTCGAAGCGTTTGCTCAGGCGGTAGCCTTTGGTTTGACGAGGCGGGAATTGGGGAGAGACTTCCGAAGTTTTCTCCTTTTGATTGAAGCATATGGATCCGGTCGCCGAGGTTGATCAAGGGGTCAACTCGTACGAGTCTTCCAGCCTATTCGCATTCGAATCTGGCGACCGTATCGTGAGATCGATGGGGCTCCGGCTAATCCAATAAACTGTCCAACTTGCCCTCCTCGAACAATCTCCAGAGTTGTCTGAGGAGGCCGCTGCATTGGTTGATGCTGTGACCGGGACTCTCGTGGTAAGCACAATATTTATTGTGGTCCAAATGGCCGTTGTCCCTTATCGCCTTTGGCTTGTTCAGCGGTTCTCGCCCCTTGATGGCATAAAAAATGTGGGCTGGAGTTCGGTTGAACTTGTGGAGGAGATGGGCTTCCACATCCTCGAAGGCCTTGAAATCACCGAGTGGCTTGGCGACCGCCTTGTTGGTTTTGATGATCTCCATATTTCGGACAGGAGGCGGCGTCCCCTCGCCTAGGCGGAGGGTGAGCAGCCTATGCCTGGCCAGAAAGTCGGCAGCCTTAGCGCGGAAGATCGCGTAGGTTGGGGTGATGTCCTTTGTGAGGTTCTTAAACATGGGCGAATGACCATAGAATCCCCCCAGGACCGAGTAGAGAGCGAGCTCGTCGCTGATGGGCTCGCCGGTGAGGACCATTTCATCCACCCGGTCGATGTAATCTGCGTCGGATTCGTCTTCCCCCTGCCTGATTTTCATCATGCGGTGGGGGCCTTCTGGTCTGGCGACCTTGGCGGCGAAGTATGACGTGAAGTCACTCGCCAGTTTCTCAAAGGAAATGATTGATCGCGGTGGTAGTGAGACGTACCACCTATGGGCCAGCTCGCCTAATGTTACCGGGAATATTCGGCACTTGGTCGCGTCTGATGCCCCACACCTAGTCATGTAAATCCGAAACTTGCTTAGGTGAGTCTCGGAGTCCGATCTCCCTTCATACAAAGGTGTTTTGGGAGGAGCGATCCTTGCTTGCATGGGGGCAAGCTCGATGTGGACCGCGAGTGGCTCAGTCGGTCCGATGATCTTTCTACTGGCGCTTGCCCCACTTTCCAAGAGCGTTTTCATCTCGTCGAGCTGGCGTTGCATAGCGGCCATCATCGCGGTCTGGCTGCTCGCGGCTAGGCGCTCGGAGCTGGAACCGAGGCGATCAAGTACTGATCCCTTGGCTCCGGTGTCGATGATGTCCTTGCCGCATGGCTCGACTCTTTGGCGGATGGGGGCCAGACGGCTGACCTATATTTGGTTCGGAATTGGGTAGGCTGAACTCCTGGTGATGGGCTCGGATTCCGTCGTCTCGTGGTTGGGGCCAGAATGCCCCGGTCGCCATGATGGATCACTTCCTAAGCGGCTGAATACGGAACCGTCCCGCCTCGCGAGAGCCTTTTCTCGCGAATCGGGGCTTTCTGACGATCGCTCGACCAGTAACCCCTTGAACTTCCATTTGCCCGCACGGCGGATGGCCGAGGAGGTTATAGCGGGTGATGCGCACGCTCTCCGTCGCTCCCTTAGGATGGCCATATCCTCCCCGGTCTATTCCGCGGTTTGTAATTGGTTGAGCGAATGGCTGGGGCCGTCCCTCGGGTGCGGGATCGAGAGTCTCGCATCGCCGTGGCTACCCTCTGCCGTAGGATGGGGCTCGGATTGAGCCGGAATAAGGCGTCCGGCAGATTGGAGAGTGGCTCTCTTCGATGTGGTGGCAGATAACATGATTCTGAAGGTTTTTCTTTGAAGTACAGTGAGTGTTTCTTCAAGTATATGCACCGTAGAACAGTGATTGTTCTTCGAAGCGGTCAGGAATAAAATGAAGGTAGATGCACTCCTTCTATCGCCAATTGTTGTTACCCAATATATTATCCAGAGATGATATGCTGGAATGGACGAGTAACAAACAAATGCGAGAGCACGTCCATGGGGAAAGTAAATAACACAAGATTTGTCGGGGTTGTTAGTCCCGGGCTTGAATGCTCTCGCGAGATATTATTAATACAAATACTTGGGAATACAAATATTAATGTTAGAGTACAATTACAAAGAGTGTAAAGACCCTAGTTATCTTAGCTAACGAGTGCTAAAGATTGCCGGAAGAACCAGAGTAGATGTTCTGTGAGTTCTTGTAACAACGATGGAGTGCTGTACTGACTGTGAGAAATCGACTGTAACTCACTGTGTGAATTAGCTGAGTATATGAGCTTGTGAATCTCTTCGAATCTGAACTGTAGGGAGTTCTTGCCTCTGCCGACCGTCTTTTAGTTTAGGGGTATTGAGAGAGAAATCCTAGAATAGATTCAAGAGAGAAAGCCGAGAGGAGAAAATTTTCTGAACCTTTCTCCAGTTGCTGGAGATTCTCTATTTATAGGACTGGGAGTTGCTAGGCGATCGCCTCCGCTGCATTATAATAAGTGGGCAATCGTCTTTAGCACATGGGTTGGTCTCCTTAGAGTCCGCAGTAGCTACTGGCAGACAGAGGTGTGAACCAATGAGAAACCAACACGCGTCTATGTCGCTGTCTTGGGAGGCCTCACTTAGGACCTTTCGGCGGGTCTCTCGGTAGGTGAGGCCGTCCTTGTCACTGACAGCTGCTGATGGGCTGGAGTCAACGATCCATGTTTTGCGGCGCCATTCGCGGATCTGCACATGGGTCCTTGCTTCGTGATCCAGTCTTTGTAGACTTGACGGACGATGGCCTTGTTCGCAGATTAGGACCGTCGTCCAAGGTCGGGCACCAGAGTCGATCGCTAGGTGCCAAAAGGCGATCGCCCCAGACGTCGATCACTCGATACCTGATTTCGGTCTGGACTCTTTGCTCTGGCAAGTCTGCCTTGGATATATTTGATGCTGTCTTTGGTCGCTCGGTCGTCATACCGATCGCCGTTGAGGCGTATAAATCGCCACACAACAGCCCGCTTCCGACAGTAATCATAACTTCTCCAGCTCCAAGCTTCCTACTTTGTTCCAGATCCTGATTCACGGTACAAGTATGAGAACTAGCACCAGAATCTAGTATCCAGGAAGTAGAAAATACAGTAGCAAAACAATTTGTTTCCAAAACTAAAAGTTCTGTACCTGAAGTGCCATGAAGAATTGGACAATCTCTAGCCCAGTAGCCTAGATCACCGTATTTGAGACAAGCGTCCTTCTCCTTACTCTTTGGAACCATCGGGGCCTTGCCCTTGCCCTTGAAGTCCTTGACATGTGGTCCAATCTTCTTCTTGGTCTTTTGCTTCTTGTTATTAGACCTCCGTGGTCCAGAAGAAATCACAAGAGCAGACTCCTTCATCCGCGGAGTCTTCATCTGAGACTGAGCTTTCACAAGTTTGTTCATTAGCCCAGCTAAATTACATTCAATCTCATTGCAGTTGAAGTTCATAACAAACTGTGAGAAGGAATTAGGGAGAGACTGTAGGATAAGGTCGGTTTGGAGAGAAGCATCCATTTTAAAATCAACAGCCTCCAATCTCTCCATCATGGATATCATTTTGAGGACGTGTTCCCCAACCTTATCACCTTCCTTCATCCTTGCACCGAACAGTTGCTTGGATATCTCATATCTAGCAGTTCTGCTGTGCTCACCATAAAGTTCGATTAAGTGAGATAGAATCTGCCTAGCAGAAGGCATTTTCTCATGAGGTCTTTGAAGCTCATTTGATATAGAAGCCATCATGTAAGCACGGACTTTTATGTCATCCTTAACCTACTTTTAGTGGTTTTCGATCTCCTCCTGATTGGCTCTGGTCCGCACAGGAGGCGTTGAAATGTCCGTCTCTAAGACGTATTCCAGTGCCTCTATACTGAGGACAATCATCAGATTGCGGAGGCAGTCCACAAAGTTTGGTTCAATCAGGGTGTTCTTTTCAAGTAGAATTGTGAGTGGATTCATTGTCATATTGAGAGTTTCGTCTGCATTAAGTACGACAGATTAATTAGTGACTTGTTATATTATGATCTGAGTATAGAATTAAGGTCTTTTCTATTCTTGTTACCCAGCTCCCACTACTTTTATCGGAATAACACACTCCCATGTGAAATCCGAAAGTTTACTCGCTACCCAGCTCCCACTACTTTTATCGGAATAACACACTCTAATGTAAAATCCGAAAGTATAGTCGCTCTACTTCATAGTGGTGATCGAGTTCTTTATAAATCTTAATAGAGGGCAACCGAACAGGTTTCTAGTCCATTAATTTTCATAAAGTGGTGTCCAACACCAACCCATCTAATGGATGATTCGATCTTCTTTTTCCACTTGTTCACTCCCCTCAACCTATATGGTTTCTATGGTTCGTGAACAAGTTAAGTTTATACCATCGACGCAAATCAGTTTCACAATTCAATCTTATTCGGCAACATATCAAGTTTCTAGGGATAAAATTTACTCCAACCGAAGGCATCCAATGCGCTCTCGGTAATTTATCCGTCCTCCCCGAACGACTACCCTGATAACTTAGAAGCATAGCACATCCGGTTTGGATGTCAATTTCCCGAAAGCTCGATGGAGGGAAGGAAAACCTTGAAACCTTATAAACTTGATTATTTGTCGTGGGAGAATTTTCGCGATTAATGTTACACTTTGCACATTAATTCATTTAAGCGCGTTTGTGGCATTCATACAATATGAAACAACCGTTCACAACCTAGTTGCTACCAACATGTGGTTCATGAACCGTTCCTAGAAAACAAAAACTCCATTATCTAATTACAAGTCTTCGTCTTGAATCTTCGTCTTCTCAAAACGGATCTTCCTCCGGTCTTTGTCATTACATATAAATTTTACATTGAAAATTGCATCCTAGATACAAATATTTCTAGTAAAATAAGTAGGCCCAAAACGGCCTTTACAACCCAATCGAATAAAACGAACGATTCAAAAACTAAGTCTACGAACCACATCACCATTCAAAAGCATTCATCCAATAAATACTATATAAATGGAAAGCATAGAGGTACATTGATCCAATCAACAATACGAAGCGATCCAATCGATTCATTCAAAATGAATTAATCCAATTAATTCAAACAACCATCAATTTTAACTTGTTCCGGACGATAAATATTTCATTAACTTAATTCCCCTAAGATTAAAATTACCATAATTAAATCTTAGTCAAATTAAATCCAATTTAATTTGTGGGAAATTAATTATCGAACGAAATATAAAAAATGGAGTAGAAAAACACGGCCGGAGCACTGCCCAGCAGGCTGCCGAGCAGGGCCGGTAGTGACCGGCAGGGACCGAGACCATTGCCAGTGGCCCGGCATGCATCGCCGAGCTCGGCCGATCATGGGTCCAATCGCGTCCGCCTCGAACCGCGAGGCGCCGGGCCAAATTTCAGTGCCGGGTCCGATTTTGTTTTCGGCTCATTTTTCGCCCCGATTCCAAAAATAATATTTTTCTAATCTTTATATTACATTTTAAATCAGTTTTTCAGAAGCAAAATAGATTTAGATTGTAACATAAAATCATGAAAAAATAATTTTTGGATGAGCAATAGAAGATCAACGAGTAATACGATTATGATTCCAAATCATATGCCATCTAATCAAGCATTCCAAATGCTAATATCGTATATACGATCGCAAGACCTACGCTCTGATACCACTGTTGGGATTCGGTGCCTAAAACGAAGGCCCAGCAGAAACGATAAAATGAAAATTAATTCGATCTGAATCCCTACGAGGATCGATCGAGCTACGTATATACGATTATAGAAACGAAATCACAAGAAATATAAAAACTCACCCTTGTAGTCCGTTGATTAGATGGATTCCTTCTCTTGAGCTATTCCCCAAGCTTTGCTTGATCTCTACGAATCCAATCCGCTCCATGCTCTTGGATGATCCAACACTGAAAGTACTGCGTCTCTACTTGCCACGCGCGGAGAAACGATCGGAACAACTAAACCTTATTATCCTCCAAGGATACAGCTAGAACAAGGTTGTAGAAGCTTTTCTTGTGATTATAACACTCTAAGTGTATTGATCACACACTCTCTTATATTTCTTAATTTTCTTCCAAGAAAAATCCAGAACTTGAAGAAAAGGAAGAAGAATTTAGAGAATATTTTCTCTCTCTCTCTCTCTTGCTCTCTCACTCAACCGTATGACCTCTCCAAGGATCAAAAGGTGAGTTGTGAGATTTGTCTTCCATCCTTTATTCAACTCCCACCACATGAAACAACACATGCATATGTGTAATAGACCCACCATGACAATTATCATTCATTAAAGAATGGAAACAAGAGTCCAAAAGGAAGGTGGGTGAAAATAGGGGGGCGGCCCATGTAGAAATCGGACGAGTTCGGTTCATTTCGGACTCCCGTGAGTCCAAACAGATAAATTCCAATTCCAATTCCAATGTATTTATATCATTTAATTAATCTAATTAATTAAACATATTAAATATAAAATAATATAATTAATTTCTCCAAGTAATAATTATATTCATGAATTAAATTAATCACCCATTAATTTATTTAATTCATTATGCCGAAATCAATTTATCCAATAAATCAATTTAGACATCCAATGTCCAAATAAATTAGATATCTAATATCTAATATTCATAATGAGAGAATAAGCTCGATTCATTCTGTCGTCAATCCTATTGCACGACTCGGTAGGTCCGTCTCAGTAAGCAATGGGAGGAACCAAAGAGTAGTAGCACCACCTAGCCAGCCTGGCGGCCTACACTGTACCCCAACTAAGAACGAGTGACGGGATCATTCAAGAACCATTATGTCATGAATACCAGTATACGTATAAACCCTTCTTTCAAATGTCCCGATCAAGTTATAGGGTCACGGTCAGTCGAACCCTATCTGTACTTGACGCTATGCATGCGTTAATGAAAATCGAGATCATCGAGCTCTCGTGTATCTAATACAACTAGCTCAAATGCTTTGGCCAAAGACTTATGATCTCATCTGCCAATAACCACATAGGACATATAACCTGCTCATTAACGGGAGAAATAATTCTATCTTGGTATTCAGTAGGACCTGTGTAATACCCCTAAAATCTCCCGAGGTATTACAGTGCCATGAATCCCATGTTGGACCCACAAGGCTAGTTTAGAAAATAGATATTTTAAAGGAATTACAATAAAACAATAAGTTCACGGTTACATAACATGATCCGAAAGGTTTAAAGGACAAACATAGTTCAAAGTTCGATTATTACATAACAGATATTTAAAAGACCAAATTTAATTTAAGCAGCGGTAAGAGTTTATTCCAACACCGTTCAAGTCTGACTGGACCCCTCAGGAATGTCCTGCACATAATCAACAAATTTACCTGGCACGACAATTCTTGCCAGGTAACCAGGGTCAGAGAATGCATACCAATAACGATTCATTACCAACGATATACACAATTTTACCGACCACAATGCCATATAACCAACAGAAAATATTTCACCACGCGACCGACGTTGTCTTTTTCTTTTTTTCTCATAAACCCCAAGGTCGCAACCAAGGGTCATGAAAGTATCCACATGGGAATACCCCGGAACATAGGTGCCCAATTCGGGTCTTATCCCCCAGCACATTTCCATACGGGTACCATTCAAGTTTATCCCCAACACATCGGCCCATTTATAACACATTTTAGGGAAAGACAACCGTCGGCATTCATCAACAATGGCACATTCATAAATACGAACATTACAATAATATTAGCATTTCTCGAGCAAGATCACTTGCCTGTGATCCGAAGGTAAGTGCTTTATGATAACCGGGATTTCCATGCCCATTCGAGCTTAACCTAGTCACGTAATATCCGATTAACACCTCGTACGGATCATGATGAATAAAACTAGTCTCCCTTCCCTAACCGGATTCCTAGCGTAGTCTTAATTACCAACATTAGTATCGTTTTTTTAAGTTCATAAGCATTACATACCATTATACCGTTCAATTCTACGGTTAACGTTAGATACATCGATTTGCTCAACAAGATTATCCCTACCATCATTCGGTTGGAAACAAACGGCCATAGCATAATCAAATCCCATACTCCTAATTCAATTCTCTATTACGAGTACTTCAATCGGTAGACTATCATTTTACACAATGATTTCGGCATTCGATTCTCAATGATATTAATACTATCGAATTAATTCCCCTATTAATGTTAACTTTGATCATCATATTGCAAGAGTAAGTTACGACTAGTTTATCAACGGTGATGAATTCCTACGAAATCCTTATATAATTGATTCGTCGATAATATATGATCCAAATGTAAATTGAGATGGAAGTTCTCGCATGTGATTGTTACAACGAGTTGTACGAAAATGAAATATACGAACAATGATAACTCCGATTACTACAATTTCGTCCGTTTAGATCGTCTACGAGATTTTAGCAAAATCTACCCAAGTACCCGTAATCTAACGAGTAATAATCAACAACATTGAAGAGATTACTCCAAGGATTGATAGACTTACCTTAGAAGATAAAGAACAATGAGGAGAGATGATAAATCAACAAGAGCCACGAGGAGAAACGAGGAATGGGTTGAATGACTTGGATAATCTTCACCGGAGCTTGCGAAATCACCTTCTTTATGTTAATTCAAGTGTATGGGGGCCAAGAATTGAGTATAAGGCTGTGGAAAAGCTTCAAGAGTTCTTCACCTCAAGTTTTGGGACGGGAGAAATGAAGGTGGGAGTGTTATTTTATAATACTCGATTTCATTAACATACGTTAATGTTCCAGGATTTACGCGTAATAAGTTTTACGTACGCTATGTATAATTGTTAACGTACGTAAAGGCCGTCCAGAGGCCACTAACTGAAATGTGCCCATGTGTTACATATGTAAGTCATATTTACATACGTAAGGCTCCAGTCCGTAGCATACGATAAGCTTGGAGGATAACGTACGCTATGAAGAGTTGACTCGTTTGTCCTCTAGCTCGCCGAAAGTAGCTTCATCCGCGTTAAAAGGAAGATTCTGGTCGGGAGACAAACTCACCCGTTATGTACGTAAGCTAGCTACCTTAACATACGTAATACTCAAATTTTAGCGTACGTTAGGAATATACTATAATGTGCGTTAGACATTCAATCCTTTAGCCACATAACACATTCTAACCATCTCGGTGTGACCATCCATTCCACTCGTCAACAATTGTCGTGGAACAAGACGTTGGCCACCGTCATATTCGCACCGACGATCGTCCAAAGGCGTTAAGGCATATCGCCTCCGTTTTGAACAGTTTCATAGCATTTAATGAAATAATAAATAAGGAAAAACAACATCACATTACAAGAAATCACACAGTACAAGTAATTAAGCATGAAATACCGGTGGTATTACATATCGCCCCCTGTAAAAATAGTTTCGTCCCGAAACTAAGAAAATAATTCGGGATGACTCTCCTTCATGCTCGACTCAGTCTACCAGGTCGCTTCTTCCATGCCTTATTGCGACCACTGAACCTTGACGAGGGGTATGGCTTTATTTCACAATATCTTCAAACGTCGATCCAAGATGGCGATCGGTACCTCTCTAAAGGTAGCATCATCGGAAATTTCCACTTCTTCGAAATTGAGTTTGTGACTCGGATAATAGACATACTTCCTTAACTGGGAGACGTGAAAGATGTTATGCACTCCATCCAGATGCGGCAGTAGAGCTAATCGATACGCGAGCTTCCCTACCCGGTCCAATATCTCAAATGGGCCTATAAACCTCGATCTTAACTTGCCTTTTTAGCCGAAACGCCGGATGCCCCGCATAGGTGATACTTTGACCCAAACATGATCCCCGACCACAAATTCTAACGATCGCTATTGGTTTTCGGCATAAGATTTCTGCCAGCTCTGTGCGGCTAGCATGTGCTTCCGAACGATAGAGATCTTCTTAATGGACTCCTGGATCAGATCTAACTCGGTAACCGCGGTGTCAGAAGCAACATCACAGCATAACAGCGACTTACATCTTCGCCCATACAGGGCCTCAAACGGTGCCATGCCTATGCTTGCATGCCAGCTGTTGTTGTACGAGAACTCCACTAATCCCAGATGTCTAGCCCAATCCTTACCCCAATCGAGCACACATGCCCTCAACATATCTTCCAAGGTTTGAATCATACGTTCGGTCTGTCAATCGTCTGAGGGTGATAAGCCGTGCTGAAATGTATTTGGGTCCCCATAGATTTATGGACAACTTTCCAAAAACGAGACACGTATCTGGTGTCCCTATCCAAAATGATGGACGAGGGAACGCCGTATAGCCTCACAATCTCCCTGATGAAAATGGCGGCCAATTGCTCTGTCACGGTTGTCTCTTGAATAGGAATGAAATGTGCCGATTTCGTCAGCCGATCAAAATGACCCAAATTGTATCCTTTCCTCGCACCGCTGTTGGTAGCTTAGTGACAAAATCCATCGATATGCTCTCCCATTTCCACTCCGAGATGGGTAGGGGTTGCATAATTCCGGCTGGTCTGCAGTGTTCAATCTTCACTTGTTGGCACGTCATACATCGGTCGACAAATATAGCAACTTCCCATTTCATATTTTTCCACCAAAAACTCTGTCGCAAATCTTTGTACATCTTGCTTGCTCCTGGGTGAATAGAATAGGGGGTGGAGTGCGCCTCCTTTAGTATAGTCTGCTTCAGCCCGTCATTCGGCGGAATTCAGATCCTGTTCCTGAACCTCACCAAATCACCCTGGATCTTATAGTCGAAAACATCTCCTCCCTCGATTCTTGCACCAATCGCACGTAATTCAAGTGTTGGGATTCGGTGCCTAAAACGAAGGCCCAGCGGAAGCGGTAAAACGAAAATTAATTCGATCTGAATCCCTATGAGGATCGATCGAGCTACGTATGTACGAATATTAAACGAAACACAAGAGATACAATAAACATACCCTTGTAGTACGTTGATTTAAATGGTGTCCTTCTCTTGAGCTATTCCCCAAGCTTTAGTTGAATTTCCTACGATCCAAATCACTCCAAGCTCTTGGATGATCCAACGCCGAAAGGACCGTGTCTCTACTTGCCACGTGCCGGAGAAACGACCAGAATGACTAAACCTCATTATCCTCCAAGGATACCGCTAGAACAAGGTTGTAGAAGCTTGCAAATAAAGATTATAACACTCTAAGTTTATAATCTATGATCTCACTATATCACTCTCCTTTTTCTCCAAGAAAAACTTGTTATGATATATGAAGATGATGAAGAATATTATGAAGCCTTGGAAAACTATTTTCCTCTCTCCTATTTCCTCTCAAAACCGTGAGATTAAGTGTTAGCTATAGAGATTTGGTCTTCACATATATTCTCATCATATCTCTCCATTTCACCTACCTTTTGACAAAATCACCCAAGGTGATATTTTGTCCCCTTGATTGGTCACAAGGCTTGAACCCCACCAAGTGAAGACCAAGACCAATTGAGGGGTATGTGACTTGGGCGGCCATCTAGAAGGTGCCAGACGAGTTCGGTCCGTTTTGGACTCCCGTGAGTCCAAATAGATAAATTCTGATTCCGTTCCGATATATTTATATCGATTAATTAATAATATCAAATACATAATAACATAATTAATTTCTCCAAGAAATAATTATATTTATGAATTAAATTAATCACCCAGTAATTTATTTAATTCATTAGGCCATAAATTAATTTATCCAATAAATTACTTTAGACATCCAATGTCCCAAAATCAATTAGACATCCAATGTCCAATAAATTAGATATCCAATATCTAATATTAATAATGAGAGAATAAGCTCGATTCATTCCGTCGTCAATCCTATTGCGCGACTCGGTAGGTCTGTCTCGGCCAAAGAATGGAGGAACCAAAGAGTAGTAGCACCACCTAGCCATCTGGCGGCCTACACTGCACTTAACCGAGAACGAATGATTGGGATCATTCAAGAACCATTCTGTCGTGAATACCAGCATACGTATAAACCCTTCTTTCAAATGTCCCGATCAAGTTATAGGGTCACAGTCAGTCAAACCCTATCTGTACTTGACACTATGCATGCGTTAATGCAAATCGAGATCGTCGAGCTCTCGTGTATCCAATACAACTAGCTCCAATGGTTTGGCCAAAGACTTATGATCTCATCTGCCAATAACCGCAGAGGAAATATAACCCGCTCACTAACGAGAGAAAGAATTTTATCTTGGTATTCAGTGGGACCTGCTACTTGCCCGTCAAGATGCACATCGAGGTTGACCCCCACCTCTCGGTTTATAGGGTCGAACTACTCTAATGAAAATCTTGATGTCACAAGCACATCCCTACTAAATCCTCAAGTCGAAGGTTCACGAATACCTATCACAACCTTTCGATTCCGTCATTGACTGTCCCGGAGTGAAATCCGTGTGACGAATCGAGGGTGAGTCGGTTCGAGTATACTAATCCAATTAGCATACCTATAACGTGTGCTCCTACTAACTATTAGTGTTCAACAGGCACTCTCCATGTCAAAGAACACGTCATACAAGTCTTTAGATAAACTTAACGCCCAGTCAAGTTTCATCGACTTGCGAACGATTAAGTATTTGAGCTATAAACCTTTCCAGTGCTGACCCCCTTATCCAATAAGGAGTGGAACGTTATGCTCTCAAATACACGAACTAGTTTCTATATGTATATTTACGAGTTAGGAATTCCAGTAACTACCATTAAATAAAGAAACATCCATTGCCTTATATTAATGATTTACATAACAACAAGTACAATGCCCTCACTCAACATCCTCTGAGTGGCATTCGAGGGAATACTCCCAACATTAGGATCCTCCATCTGTGCTAGACGTATCTCGTCTAGTAAAGACGAATGTATATTGATTGAGCACAATTGTCCTTGCCTTCGTTGTATCCATACTTCGGTACTGCTTCTCCTGATGTCTTACTGCAGTTCGGGCTGAACTGTTATGCTGGATACCATCACTTCTTGTGTAGTTTTCTGACTAAGAGCATCAGCTACAACATTGGCTTTCTCGAGATGATAGGATATTTCCACATCGTAGTCTTTGATTATCTCCAACCAGTACCTCTGTCTCATGTTTAATTCTCTCTGAGTGAAGATGTACTTCAAGCTCTTATGATCCGTGAAAATCTTGCAAGTAACTCCGTAAAGATAGTGCCTTCAATTATTGAGGGCATGCACCACTGCGGCTAGTTCCAAGTCGTGCGTTGGGTGATTCACTTCGTACGGACTTAGTTGTCGAGATGTGTACGCTATGACTCTGTCATTCTGCATGAAGACACACCCCAGTCCATGCTTAGATGCATCCGTGTATATAATGAATCCTTCTGTTCCATGCGGTAACACTAGCACTGGAGCAGTAGTTAGCCTACTCTTGAGCTCATCGAAGCTCTTCTGGCAGTCTGCCGTCCATACAAATTTGGTCCTCTTTCTCAGTAGGTTCATTAACGGTCGAGCGATACATGAAAAAGCCTCGATGAATCTTCGATAGTAACCCGCCAATCCTAGGAAACTCCTTACCTCCTTGACGTTCTTCGGCGGTTCCCAACTCATATTGTCTTGATCTTTTGTGGATCGACCTTAACGCATTCTGTCGAGACAATATGTCTGAGAAAAATTACCTCCGGCATCCAGAATTCGCACTTGAAAAGTTTTGCATAGGGTTGTAAACAAATCAAATAATTTTGATCCAATTCGTGATTCGATTCGAAATTTGGTGATTCGAAATCGAAATTTTATGATTCAAATTCAAATACAAATAGTTTTTCTGATTCGATTAATAATCAAATACTTATAAATATTTACAATATTCGATTCGATATTCAAAAAGATCCGATTAAATATTTAAATATATAATATAACTAAAAATATATTTTGTATATAGTATATTTTCTTAATACAATTTGGAATTATACTCTAAAACATTTAAATACATATCAAATGTGTTGACTTTTGGCTCATATTGAAGTCGACTTGAAATTAAGGTGACATTGTTTATCATAAATATATATATTGCAATAACTTTAATCTCAACGAGTCATTCTTCATCTCCTTTACCTATAGATTCGAGTATTCGATTCGAATTCGTGAAATTGTTCAAGTATTCAAATTCAAATCAAAATTAATATTAAAAAACGATTCGTATTCGTATTCGAATTCGTAAATAAATTTATTGATTCGATTCGATTACAACAATATTCGCTTCGATTCGATTTGTTTACAACCCTAGTTTTGCATAAAGTTGGTGTTTCCTTAACACGCTCAGCACTTGCCTCAAATGTTCCTCGTGTTCCTGTCGGCTTCGGGAATAGATCAGGATGTCGTCAATAAAAACAACCACGCACTTATCGAGGAAGTCAATCAAAACTATTTTCATCAGTTCCATAAAAACGACTGGGGCATTAGTCAACCCGAATGATACCACGATATACTCGTAATGTCCATATCTCGATCAAAATGCAGTCTTGGGTATATCTTCCTCCCGAATCCTCAATTGGTGATATCCGGACCATAGATCGATTTTTGAAAACACAACTGCCCCTTGTAATTGATCCAAGAGGTCATCGATTCTTGGAAGTGGATAACGATTCTTGATAGCAACCTTATTTAGTTACCTATAGTCAATGCACAAGCGTAGAGAGTTATATTTCTTCTTACCAAAAAGTACCGGCGCGCCCCACAGTGAGGTGCTCGGACGGATCAACCCTTTTCCCAACAGATCTTCGAGCTGTATCTTTAATTCCTTCATCTCAGCCGGCGCCATCCTCTAAGGAGCTTTGGAAATAGGTCTCGTCCCCGGCTCGAGTTCAATGGAGAGGTCAACTTCTCGGTGCGGTGGCAACCCTGGTAGTTCATCAGGAAAGACGTCTGGAAATTCATTCACCACCGGAATGTTTGGGATCATAAGTTGTGGAATATCCTCCTGAAGAACATAACACCAATAGTACTTCCTTCGAGAGTCGCAGGAGACTTCCGATGGGAGGAGGCTGAGAGACCCTTCCGTACTGAAGTGTTCTCGTCCTCTGATGACATGTGTGGTACCGTCATGAGCCGTAATGGAAATAGTTAAGTGGTAGGTATCCAAGATCGTCTTGTGCAATGGCCTCGAGTCCATACCTAATATGATATCTTCATTCTGAAGTGGGAAGACCATGAGATTAGCGATCCAACTATGATCATCGATGCAGATCTGACAGTCTCGAACCTTTAGATCGCCGCCTATTCCACTACCATCGGGTAGTTTGACAGTAAAGGACTCACAAGGTACACAAGCAAGATTTAAACGTTCAACACATTCCACAGATATAAACGAATGTGTGGCTCCAGTATCGAATAGTACATGCACTGGCTGAGAGTTAACAAGAAGAGTACCTGAGATAGCCGGCGCGGACTGACCATCCGTAGCCCTCAGCTCAAATACATCGGACGGCACTGACTCCGAAAAGGATGAAGTACCACTGCCGCGCCCATGGCCTCGTCCGGCACCATGTGGCGGTGGTTGACGCTATCTATCAAAGACTTATGATCTCATCTGCCAATAACCGCATAGGACCCGCTCACTAACGGGAAAAAGAATTATATCTTGGTATTCAGTAGGACCTGCTACATGCCCGTCAAGATGCACGTCGAGGTTGACCCCCACCTCCCGGTTTATAGGGTCAAACTACTCTAATGAAAATCCTGATGTCACAAGCACATCCCTACTAAATCCTCAAGTCGAAGGTTCACGAATACCTATCACAACCTTTCGATTCTGTTATTGACTGTCCCTGAGTGAAATCCGTGTGACGAATCGAGGGTGAGTCGATTCGAGTATACTAATCCAATTAGCATACCTATAACGTGTTCTCCCACTAACCATTAGTGTTCGACAGGCACTCTCCATGTCAAAGAACACGTCATACAAGTCTTCACATAAACTCAACGCCCAGTCAAGTTTCATCGACTTGCGAACGATTAAGTATTTGAGCTATAAACCTTTCCAGTGCCGACCCACTTATCTAATAAGGAGTGGAACGTTATGCTCTCAAATACACGGACTAGTTTCTATATGTATATTTACGAGTTAGGAATGCCAGTAACTACCAGTAAATAATGATTTACATAATTACAAGTACAATGCCCTCACTCAACAACTCTGAGTGGCATTCGAGGGCATACTCCTAACAATAACATCCATTACGATAGCACAACTAAGTTTTGTGTCATCGTAGTCGGTTCTAGTGCGTTCATGAGAAACCTCGTGCCATGAGGTGAGTTTAACTCCTTCTCTCACTCGCTTAACAAAGTATACAGATAGATCTTATCTTTGGAGTGCTGATATGTAACACCCCCAAAATCATACGGGAATATTACAGCGCTGTGGGCCCCATATTGGAACCCACAAGGCTAAAATCATTTTCGCAAAGGTTTAAAAATGCCAAAAGGCCAATGACGGTAATATTTTAATTACTCAAATAATTTTTAAAACGTTGTTCCCATTTACCGTCAGAAAATATCATTTGAAAGCACAAGGCAATGATGCCAAAAGGGCATTTAGAGAGTAAACATGAGTTGGAAAAATACTGAAGCCATTATAAAATTTCACACGCAGCGAATAGAGACATAATTAAATACATTTGCAGCGGAATTATAAAAACCAGAAAGAACACTCGAATCTCAACAACCACGCCATAGCCAGTATCACCGGAAAGCTCATCTCTTCACGACCGCTACTAGCTCGAACTCCGAGTACCTAAAAGATAAAGCCCAAGACGGGGTCAGCCATAATATTCAACAATGGTAACGATCACATCACATAAACAATTACATATCAATGTAATTACAAGGTAAGAATATTTCCAATGTAATCTTACCGAAATAACCATACTCACTTATCACAATCCATATCAAATCATTCCTTACCATAATCCACATCTCACGTTCTTAAGTGACGAACGAATTCAAAGTAACCTTCTGTACTATATCCGAAACGATACCAAGATTCTCAAACATAAACATATCCCCAATATAGAATAATCTGGCCAAGTCCGATTCTATCCGCTGGATCGCATAATCAGATCCCAATCCTGATAAAACTGATACCACACGGCAAATCAGTAAACCAACAGTCACGAGACAAAGGTAAGTCCCATATATCCATACAAATCATAAATGCTCACACAATCAATAATGATAAACAATCAATGCATCAAAATGGGAATATCAATGACATGATAACTCCACACAAGTGTAATACCCGATATTTCTGATATGTATTTGGAACTTGTGATATTGTAATCGTTGTACGTGATCTGAGTATTATTCTCCGTATTTCATAATCCGATGTTGTCGAGCGTATGATTTCATGTATGTGATTTAAAAATTGTAATTCTGCGCATGTAGCGCACGCTATCGGCTATGTGTAGCGCACGCTAACATGGATTCATAGCGCACGCTACAAAGAAACATTAGCGCACGCTATGCGTGGTCAATTTGATTGAGACGTGCGGTAGGTGAGATCTGGCCGGGGACCCCTGTCGGATTGTGTCGGGATGAACCTGGACGGCTTTCGGGAAAAGCCAAGTCAACGCCATAGCGCACGCTACAGGCATGTGCATAGCGCGCGCTAAGCGTTGAGTACAGTTAAGTCAGTGAGCCGTTAACGCACGCTACGAGCAGGGACTAGCGCGCGCTAATAGCCATTTCTTATAAATAGAACAGCATCCTATTCGTGATTTCAGTTCTTTCTTCTCCCATACCCGAGTTCTTACACTTAGAACATAACTTCCTTCATCCTAAACACTTCATATCAACATCCTAGCTCGTGATTGAAGATCGTATATCGTTGGAGATTGGTGTTCAAGCCTTCGGTGTTGGATTGCTTCGATTTCCTCCGTGTTCTTCACTACTTTGAGGTAGGTGATTCTTCACCGATATTAGTAATGTTCTTAAGGACGTTTGATCATGTTTTGATAGCCAGTTATTTCGTTTATAATCGGTCATCACATGTTAGAAGGATACTTTTGACGTATCGGCACTATATATCGTATGAACCCTTGAACCTTTTTAGTAATTGGACTCTAGCATTTTCAAACCGATTTGTGATCGTAGATGGAGATTTTCAAGTTCTTATGCGTTTATATAGAAGGATCGACGTTTTGAGACTTATATCGGATTGAACTCGTAATATACCTTGAAGATCTAAGATGAACTATGGTGTTGTGATGATTATACGTATCTTTGCATCGCATGGTCATTTAGTACGTATAGAACTTTCACAAACCTTATTAGCATGATATGCTCGAGGATGACCGGGTTTTATCACCATAGAATTTATGAGTTCATCACCATTCAATCTAGCTTTTCTCATTCGTAGTAACTGCCATGCAAGGTTAGCGACGCTAACATACGTAAGTTAACGTGCGCTATCGGGATAAGTTAACCCACGATACGCACGTAACGCACGTTATGATGTCACCGAGTCAAACTGTCCCATGGCTAGCGACGCTAGCTTATACGATAGCGCATACTAATAAAGGTGCTTAGCGCACGTTACGTAGAGTACGTAGCGCACGCTAAGCAGTCCAGGCAGATTGTTTATTTTGAGCTTTTGGGCCGTAGACCGAATTGTTAGGCCATCGTTCGACTTGAGATGATTTGTATATCATTCCTTTTGTTAAGGTTCGAGCTTGCTACGTTGATCGAAGGAGGCGGCCTTCGAGTGTGTTGAGATCATTGAAGTATTTCGTTCTTGCCATCTTCGAGGCAAGTATCGTAATATATTAATATTGGTATTTTTAGCATGCGTGTGATTTATCATGTGGTTGAACATGAGATTTATTTCGTTGAATTGTCATGATATTCGTTATCTAGTGTTTGTATGTTCATGTTGATGGACATAATAATTTGGCATATGTGTATGCATGAGTTGTGTTTGTGTACGTTGTACGATCTATGCTGAGGGCGCTGGATCGGTTGTCCACCTCGTGTTGGTCCGACGGGATCATCTTAGGATCTAGGCTGAGGGCGCTGGATCATTGGACGGGTTATTTCCACCTCGTGTTGGTCCAACGGGATCATCTTGGGATCTATGCTGAGGGCGCTGGATCATTGGAATACCCATGATGTGTTAATGGAATCTTGTGGATTCGCATTGTCGGATTCCGGTAGCGGAAGTCCGTGTGGTGTATCTTGTTATGTATTGTTGATGCATATTCGAATTATTTAATATGATACTTGTACTAGCATCGTTTTGCTAACCCCTTCGGGGGTGGACATTTGTTTTGATATTCAGGTAGCCGAGGAGCAGGGAAACAGCCACAGTACCGACGTGACGACAAAGGGGTTCAGTGATGTTTGTTGTTGTTGGTGAATTGTTTTCTTGTTTTGATTTCAGTACTCGAGTACGCGTGTCGTATTAAAATTATTTCGATATGGTTGTATAAATTACTCGTTGAACCAGTTGTTCGGTTTTGCAAACTTGAATTTCCGATGATGATGATGTCTTATATTTACCTTTCTTTTAAATTAGCCTTGTAAATCCTTACTTAAAGGGTTTACGGCGCTGTAATTATTCCGAATATCTCGGGGTGTTACAGAATATGGTATCGGAGCTAAGATTTATGGATATCTTGGCAGTCGGGTTTTAAGTTGGGTCTGTTTACGTTATTGATTTACGAGTCGTTCGTAACATCACTGTTCAGCCAAAAGTCGTCATGTGGACCGTGGTTGTAAGTCTCCTAATCTCTTATACTACCGTTTTACTTAATTACTGTTTTGTGAGTATTGACGGACTTTATTTCGAAAACTTTGTCCTGGATATTGAGGAATTGTGTTTACAGTATGTTGAGAGGAGGACGTGGACGCGGACGCGGTCGTGGACGCGGACGGGGTAACATGAGACAGGAGGATTCCGCAACTACCCCGGAATTATCAGCTAGTCGAACCGATTCCCATTCTGGAGGGCAGCAAGGATCAGCGAATGACGACGCAAATCCTAACATGCCGGGAGTGCTTCAACAGGTGGTGGCGCAGATAAACCAGTTCGCCCAGGTAGTCGACCGCATGCAGACGGCGATGGGACAGCAGCACCACGAGGATAACCGGGGAGACAGATGGCTTGCTGAGGTGGTCAAATTGCACCCGCCAAAATTTGACGGAGCTGCGGAGGAAATTACTTGGGATCATTGGCTCAAGGAGTTAGAGAACATTTTCGCGGGTCTTAACTGTCCCGAGGACCGGAAGGTTCCCATTGCCCAGTATTTTCTGACTAGGGAGGCCTTTGCTTGGTGGGAAGCTATCCGACCCGAGAATCATAATGCGGACTGGACGGAATTCAAATTAATGATGGAAGCACAGTATTGTCCTCGTCCAGTTAGAGAGGCAAAGATCCGAGAGTTTTTCTCACCACGGAGTTCGGAAGCATCTGTGACAGATGTAATCAAAACTTTTAATCATCAGTTGACTTGTGTGCGACACTTGGTCAGAACGGAGGCGGAAAAGATTTTTCATTTCGATATGCGGATGAAGCCGGAGATTCAGCAGTACATGTCCGAATTCGAGTGTACTACGTTGCGACAATATCAAGACAAAGCACTGGCCTACGACATGAAAGAGGCGGCGGTGGAGAAATCAGTGGAGGCAAAGAAGCAGAAGGTGACCGGCGACTTTTCAGAAAACAAGAGTGGTGGGCCCCGCAAGGGCCAGTCTTCCTTTTATTCGGCTAGGAAACCTCCACATCCTTCCAGAGGTGGGAAGATGCTCCGGACTACATCAGCAGTTCCGGACGCATCAAAGAAATGCTACAACTGTGGTCGAGCAGGGCATATTCGACGTGATTGCCCCGCGTCTTCTGTGACTTGTTACGATTGTGGACAAGAAGGGCACCGTGCGGCCTTCTGTGGAGTTGCTACTAGATCTTTTGGTACTCGCACTCCAGCGCCAGTTTTGAAGGAGACAAGTGTGAACCAGACGCAGCAGAGTGAATTTCAGCAGCAGAACGTCGGGAAGAGAGAGACATCCAGTGCTGGGTCCGTTCCTCCGCGCCTGTACGAGATGAGGACATCTGACGATCAGAACACTGCTGTTGCATCAGGTATGATTCAGATCCTTTTGCAACCAGTTAGTGTTTTATTCGATTCCGGAGCTACACATTCTTTTGTATCATTGAACTGTGTAAATCGTTTAAAAATCTCGTGCTTATCTGATTGTGAACCATATGTTGTGGGTTTGCCGAGTGGAGAGAGAATTGTGAGAACCCTAGAGGCTAGAGATTTTCCAGTGTCTATAGGAGGGAGAGATTGGCCATCGAATCTTATTGTAGTTGACATCTACGGTGACGATTTAATTCTCGGAGACGATTGGCTCAACCGTTATGGAGCTATTCTGAATTACCGAGAGAGAGTCATTTCTATCATTGCTGATGACGGATCTGAACACTTATTCCGAGGATGGAGACCAGGAAGCTCGGGAAAATTGATCAAAGCAATGAAAGCCGTGAAATTACTGAGGCAGGGATGTCACGGACTTTGGTGCTATGCCATGAGGAAAGAGGAAGGAGTAGATCTCTCGTCTATTTCAGTTGTGAATGAGTTCTCAGATGTATTTCCTGACGAACTACCTGGGTTACCTCCGCAGAGAGAAGTAGAATTCACTATTGAATTAGATCCCGGAGCAGCTCCTATTTCCAGAGCACCATACCGCATGGCGCCAACCGAGATGTATGAACTCAAGAAGCAACTGGAGGAATTGTTACAGAAGGGCTATATTCAACCTAGCGTTTCTCCTTGGGGAGCGCCCGTTCTCTTTGTCCGGAAGAAAGACGGATCCCTCCGACTGTGTATTGATTACAGGGAGCTCAATAAGATGACGATCAAGAATAAGTATCCTCTACCTCGGATCGACGACTTGTTTGATCAACTGCAAGGGGCAAGGGTATTCTCGAAGATTGACTTGCGATCAGGATACCACCAGTTGAGAATTAAGGAATCAGATATACCAAAGTCTCGCTGTGTCCCTAAGACGCATTATGAATTCGTAGTGATGCCGTTTGGACTTACCAATGCTCCTGCGGTGTTCATGCAATTGATGAATCGGGTATTCTTGGAATACTTGGATAAATTTGTGGTCGTCTTCATTGATGACATCATGATATATTCGAGGGACGTAGAGGAGCATGCCGAACATTTGCGTGTTGTTTTGAGCACTTTGAGGAAGGAACAACTGTATGCAAAGCTTTCTAAATGCGAGTTCTGGCTCAGGGAGGTAACTTTCCTCGGGCATGTGATATCAGCTGACGGAGTTCAGGTGGACCCGAAGAAAGTCGAAGCAATCTTGGAATGGGAGGCTCCTATTAACGTGAAAGAAGTCCGGAGTTTCTTAGGACTTGCTGGATATTATCGCCGCTTTGTAGAAGGATTTTCCAAGATTTCTCGTCCGCTCACTCAGCTGTTACAGAAAACTCAAAAGTTTAAGTGCGACGAGAAATGCCAGACTGGTTTTGATGAGCTTAAGAAGAGACTAACGACAGCACCTATATTAGCATTACCCGATGGAACTGATGGGTTCATGGTGTACAGCGATGCTTCAAATCAGGGTCTGGGATGTGTGTTGATGCAAAGAGATAAGGTGATTGCCTATGCTTCTCGGCAGTTGAAACCATACGAGGTTAACTACCCGACTCATGATCTGGAGTTAGCAGTTGTGGTCTTTGCATTGAAAATTTGGAGACATTATTTGTACGGCACTCATTGTCAGATCTTTACCGATCATAAGAGCCTCAAGTACATTTTCAGTCATAAAGAATTAAACATGAGGCAGAGAAGGTGGCTGGAATTGATCAAGGATTACGACTTGGAGATTCTCTATCATCCGGGGAAAGCAAACGTAGTAGCCGATGCATTGAGCCGTAAACCTGTTTCTCTTCGAGTGTTGGAAGCACTTACATCCCAAACCAGTATTCAACGAGAACTGATCCGCGAGGGGATTGAAGTATGGGCACCAGGAATCCAAGGGCAACTTTATGTGATGGAACTGACTTCATCACTAGTCGAGGAGATCAAGTCTAAGCAGTTGAACGATTCTCTGATCCTTCGATTATGTGACAAAGTAAAGAAAGGAAAAGCCCCAGGATTCGTGTTACAAGACGATGGAGTTCTGAGATTTCAGAGTCGACTTTGCGTTCCCGATGATGATGATCTGAGACGGACTATTCTGAAGGAAGCTCACAGCGCGCCCTATTCTATTCACCCGGACAGCAGTAAGATGTATAAGGATTTAAAACAAAACTTCTGGTGGGGTAATATGAAGAAGGACGTAGCAGAGTATGTTTCGAGGTGCTTGACTTGTCAGCAAGTTAAGATTGAACATCAGCGACCTACCGGAATGTTAAAGCCGCTTCCAATCCCTGAATGGAAGTGGGAGGACATCTCGATGGATTTCATCACCAGTATGCCAAGGACTAGAATGGGAATGAACATGATTTGGGTTGTAGTTGATCGACTAACCAAGTCGGCTCATTTCCTAGGAATTAAAGATACATGGGGACCCGAGAGATTGGCGCGAGTATTTATTGCGGAGATAGTCAGATTGCATGGGACGCCGAAGACCATTATTTCGGATCGAGATGGTCGCTTCGTGTCGCACTTCTGGAAAGAAATTCACAGGGCTTTGGGGACTGAGCTCAACTTTAGTATGGCTTATCATCCCCAAATGGACGGTCAGTCCGAAAGGACTATACAAACAATAGAAGACATGCTTAGAGCTTGTGCATTAGATTGGTCAACTGATTGGGAAGTTCACTTGCCCTTGATCGAGTTCACCTATAATAATAGTTGGCATGCTTCTATTAAGATGGCACCATTTGAAGCTTTGTACGGGAGAAGATGCCGATCACCCCTGTGTTGGGATGATTCTTCGGATTTGATCGGAACGGAACCAAAATTGATAATTCAGACTCAAGAGAAGATAGCTTTGATTCGAGAAAGATTGTTGACTGCCCAGAGTCGACAAAAGTCTTACGCAGACGTACGTCGTCGTCCTCTAGAGTTCGACGTTGGGGAACATGTGCTATTGAAGGTGTTTCCTTCACGAGAGATTTTCCGTTTTGGGAGGAGAGGCAAGCTTAGTCCAAGATATATCGGACCATTCTAGATCCTCGAGAGGGTTGGAGATTTAGCATACAGGTTGGCCTTACCGCCATCGCTGAGTCACGTTCACAATGTGTTTCACGTATCCCAACTGCGGAAGTATGTACCGGACCCCAGTCACGTCATTGATTTCGATGAGATCGAGATAGCTAATGATGGCACCTTCGAAGAGAGGCCAATCAAGATACTTGAGAGTCGGATCAAACAATTGAGGAATAAACCAATACACTTGGTTAAAGTACAATGGTCACGACACGGAGTCGAAGAGGCCACTTGGGAAACGGAGGACAGTATGAAGGCTAGATATCCAGAGTTGTTTTCATCTTAAGTTTCGGGACGAAACTTCTTTTTAGGGAGGAAGGATGTAATACCCGAGATTTCTGATATGTATTTGGAACTTGTGATATTGTAATCGTTGTACTTGATCTGAGTATTATTCTCCGTATTTCATAATCCGATGTTGTCGAGCGTATGATTTCATGTATGTGATTTAAAAATTGTAATTCTGCGCATGTAGCGCACGCTATCGGCTATGTGTAGCGCACGCTAACATGGATTCATAGCGCACGCTACAAAGAAACATTAGCGCACGCTATGCGTGGTCAATTTGATTGAGACGTGCGGTAGGTGAGATCTGGCCGGGGACCCCTGTCGGATTATGTCGGGATGAACCTGGACGGCTTTCGAAAAGCTGTCAACGCCTTAGCGCACGCTACAGGCATGTGCATAGCGCGCGCTAAGCGTTGAGTACAGTTAAGTCAGTGAGCCGTTAGCGCACGCTACGAGCAGGGACTAGCGCGCGCTAATAGCCATTTCTTATAAATAGGACAGCATCCTATTCGTGATTTCAGTTCTTTCTTCTCCCATACCCGAATTCTTACACTTAGAACATAACTTCCTTCATCCTAAACACTTCATATCAACATCCTAGCTCGTGATTGAAGATCGTATATCGTTGGAGATTGGTGTTCAAGCCTTCGGTGTTGGATTGCTTCGATTTCCTCCGTGTTCTTCACTATTTTGAGGTAGGTGATTCTTCACCGATATTAGTAATGTTCTTAAGGACGTTTGATCATGTTTTGATAGCCAGTTATTTCGTTTATAATCGGTCATCACATGTTTGAAGGATACTTTTGACGTATCGGCACTATATATCGTATGAACCCTTGAACCTTTTTAGTAATTGGACTCCTAGCATTTTCAAACCGATTTGTGATCAGTAGATGGAGATTTTCAAGTTCTTATGCGTTTATATAGAAGGATCGTACGTTTTGAGACTTATATCGGATTGAACTCAGAATATACCTTGAAGATCTAAGATGAACTATGGTGTTGTGATGATTATACGTATCTTTGCATCGCATGGTCATTTAGTACGTATAGAACTTTCACAAACCTTATTAGCATGATATGCTCGAGGATGACTGGTTTTATCACCATAGAATTTATGAGTTCATCACCATTCAATCCAGTTTTCTGTCTGTAGTAATCTGCCATGCAAGGTTAGCGCACGCTAACATACGTAAGTTAACTTGCGCTATCGGGGATAAGTTAACGCACGATACGTACGTAACGTACGTTATGATGTCAGTCGAGTCAAACTGTCAGTCCGTGGCTAGCGTACGCTAGGCTTATACGATAGCGTACACTAACAGGCAGGCTTAGCGCACGTTACGTAGAGTACGTAGCGCACGCTAAGCAGTCCAGGCAGATTGTTTATTTTGAGCTTTTGGGCCATAGACCGAATTGTTAGGCCATCGTTCGACTTGAGATGATTTGTATATCATTCCTTTTGTTAAGGTTCGAGCTTGCTACGTTGATCGAAGGAGGCGGCCTTCGAGTGTGTTGAGATCATTGAAGTATTTCGTTCTTGCCATCTTCTAGGCAAGTATCGTAATATATTAATATTGGTATTTTTAGCATGCGTGTGATTTTTCATGTTGTTGAACATGAGATTTATTTCGTTGAATTGTCATGATATTCGTTATCTAGTGTTTGTATGTTCATGTTGATGGACATAATGATTTGGCATATGTGTATGCATGAGTTGTGTTTGTGTACGTTGTACGATCTATGCTGAGGGCGCTGGATCGGATGTCCACCTCGTGTTGGTCCGACGGGATCATCTTGGGATCTAGCCGAGGGCGCGGATCATTGGACGGGTTATTTCCACCTCGTGTTGGTCCGACGGGATCATCTTGGGATCTATGCTGAGGGCGCTGGATCATTGGAATACCCATGCTGTGTTAATGGAATCTTGTGGATTCGCATTGTCGGATTCCGGTAGCGGAAGTCCGTGTGGTGTATCTTGTTATATATTGTTGATGCATATTCGAATTGTTTAATATGATACTTGTACTAGCATCGTTTTGCTAACTCCTTCGGGGGTGGACATTTGTTTTGATGTTCAGGTAGCCGAGGAGCAGGGAAATGACCACAAGATGACGTGACGAAGGGGTTCAGTGATGTTTGTTGTTGTTGGTGAATTGTTTTCTTGTTTTGATTTCAGTACTCGAGTACGCGTGTCGTATTAAAATTATTTCGATATGGTTGTATAAATTACTCGTTGAACCAGTTGTTCGGTTTTGCAAACTTGAATTTCCGATGATGATGTCTTATATTTACCTTTCTTTTAAATTAGCCTTGTAAATCCTTACTTAAAGGGTTTACGGCGCTGTAATTATTCCGAATATCTCGGGGTGTTACAACAAGATCGACAAAGGATCAACCACGAACGAGAATACCATGATGTGGTAACTCCAACAAGATCAATGAAGGATCAACAACCGGGAATACCAACAATACGGTAAACCCCAACAAGATCAAAAAGGGTCAACAATCAAGAATACCAACGACACAGTAAACTCCAAAAAGATCGATAAAGGATCAACGACCGAGAATATCAATGACACGGTAAACTCCAATAAGATCAATAAAGAGACTATAGCCGACAATGCCGACAAAACGATAGACTCCAATAAGGTCAATATAGGGACAATAACCGATAATACCGACGACACGGTAAACCCTAATAAGATTAATAAAGGAACAATAGCCGAGAATACCGACGACACGGTAAACTCCAACAAGAATCAATCAAGGATCAACAACCGAGAATACCAACGGTAAGGCAACTCCCAATAGAACCAATAAGAATCAATAACGAATGAGATTACCAACGATAGGGAAAACTCCAAACGAGATTAATAAAGGGTCGATGACAGACGAGTTGGCCATCGATATGGTAACTCCAAACGAGATCAGAAAAGGGTCAACGGGGACAGATACACGAGAGAATAAAATCGTCAACCATATACAAATCATATATGCGGGATTTCAACGACAACCCGACTATCGAACGGATCCAGTTATACATGGACTGTGAACGACCAATCAACAAGACTCAAGATGGACGTCACGATACGCCCGATCCGGACATGTGTCCGTGTACAAGCCAACCACAGGTATTGATCAATACTCGTCTGGTCTCGTACCTAATCAGCCTCACGAAGTATGTCTCGTGTGCACGGTTCAATATGAGGTCGAAACCAACATATGCTACATGTACCCGCCCCGAAAATCCTACACATGAACAATCAGAGCGTATTTGACTCCAGATATGCCACGATACAACATGACAACAAATCTCGAAGAAACGCATATCCAACAAGGATCAGAAGACTTCCCAAGAGGGCAACAATAACTCGATCATGAAGGACCGACACGACCACAATGTCGTATTCCGTCAGACAACAGTTCACAGCATGCTCAACAATACATATAATAATAACACATAAACTCCCAAGGTAGCAGCCAAGGGTCACGGAAGCATCTACTCAGGAATACTCCGGACAATATCACATAAACTCCCAAGACAGCAGCCAAGGGTCACGGAAGCATCTACTCAGGAATACTCCAGACATAGGTGCCATTTAGGTCTTATCCCCTAACACATCAGCCCAACAGATTACAGCTCAAGAAAGAGCACATCACAAAATGTAACAAACGATGGTGCACACTCACCACATGAAATATCAACACACACATGCAATAATGCAACATGATGATTATCATAATCTAGCAATATTAATTTACCTCGAGCTGGAGATGCTAACCTTTCCACGATCAACATCCCTGAATGAATACACGGTTATCCGAATAATCCAAAATGAAGTACAGTCCATAACTAATACCAAACCACCACGTCGAGTTCAATGTCGACCTGATAACTAACCTTGATATCTCATCTCTCCGTTTCCACTATACGTCTTTAAAATCATATGCATTATGATTTACCTTAGTCCAAGCATAATATACATACCATCATCCCGACAATTCATATTCCATGATACCATTGCTATATGAATCATAAATGAAATGAAAACGAAATCATTTATTAAACATTATGAACTGAGCAAGCATAACTTGCCTTGATACCGATACAATGAAGTTGTGACCAATCCCGTCGTGTTCATCCACAAGCTCCGCAACCTCGACCAAGGTGATTCATGCGTCCTCCAATTCCAATCGCATCACAATGGTTAATCATCAAAGATCACTTAACGCAACCTAGCGCAATGATCAATTAATAATACGTTCGATAACAATCAAGACAATCGATATAACCAACTAATCAAACTCAACGGTTCAACGACATTTCGATCATACGAAACCAAACCATATCAACTCTTAACAATATGAATACAAGCCAAAATTAGATAATCAATAATTCTAACAATGTCTTCAATATTCTTGGTTTCGACTTCAATCTTAATTATGGATTAACACGACTTATCTTTGTAAATTCATTGGAATAAATTTACCGATTATCATCACGAATAATCATAGGCCAAAATTAACTGCAATCCTTCCTAATTCCATAAAATCACGACATGTATAATTCAATTGTTCTTCAAGGATATGAATCAAATCCATAATCATGTTCATAGCCAACAAAACGACGTGATTCGATGGGTTCTGTAATCTAAACCATCATTTAGTTCATAATCTAAGGTATATACCATCATATTCCTTAACATACGATTCATACAACCTCAAGAATCACAACAACAACACTGTAACCATCATCATTCGAGGAAGACATCAACAACAACATCAAAATTCGAAGTAAAAGAGAGGGATTATCCAACAAACCTCTTGAAGATGAATAATACCATCAAACACTTGAAGAATCATCAATATCTGTTCTTCTCAAGCTCCAATCCCATGTTCCCAAGCTCAAAATCGACTTAGAAGAATCAAGAATCCATTTTTGAGGGTTGGAGGTGAAAAATGAAGTGAACTTCCGGAGAGAAATGAAATGATGAGCGTCCACTTATAAAACATTTCTATTCGTTACGTACGTAACATGTCCATATTAACGTACGTAACAACCTATTACGTGCGCTATCTTTCCTTGGTAGCATACGTAATGACAGTCCAGAGTTAACTGACTCATTTCGTGTACTTCCTTATGTACGTAACCATTGCCACATAACGTACGTAATACGTACGTTGACTTGCTACAGTAACATACCTTCTTAACGTACATAATGATACATCCTTAACATACGTAAGGCTCGAAGTTGACTTGCTCGCGCCGAAAGCTACCGACATCGGGCCCACCTGCCGACCACGACTCGATCCTGTCTGATTCCCTTCTTAACGTACGTTATGTACCAAACTTAACGTACGTTAAGCTTGCTTATTTACGTACGTAAGCTTCATCACTTGACGTACGTAATGGCTTTCATACTTAGACATTTTTGCTCTTGTCTGTCGTCTCAATATACTGAATACGTACACGCGACATACTGAATACATATGATCATTCCGATAACATTCCCACACGATACATCTGATGCATGATATCCTTAAAAACAACTATCGACCAAGTACGGCAATTGTACAAATACTCATACAGCATATCTGACATCAAAAAACACATCAAGCATGTAATATCCTATAATTAGATATAATCTCGATAGATATATTGACATGACTGTCACAGTTCCCAAAATTATTTATCCATACTGTATCCATCCCACTCTGTACAGTACAACTCAGATAAAATAATGCGGAAAATTCATAGTGAAATTCTAGGATATTGCATATCTCCCGTGAAGTCGATGATTAACCCATTTCTTCAAAAAGGTAATTACTCTTCACTTCGTGATTTCATCTTGGATTTAATATTGATGTTCCTGAGTTGATAATCATCTAATGTACGAATTGATATGTATGATTATGAGATAGATTACCGTATTATGATGATGTTGTTGTTGATATATGGATATTGATATAATTCTTGTGGTTTTGAATTGTGTTGTTTTTCGTTAAGAGATGTATTGGGTGATCTCTCATTCCATTTTCGGATTCTTGATGTTGTGTTGTGGTTTAGTTCATATGATGATAAATACAGAAGTGATGTTATGATTCTTGGTGTGCTTGGTATATATCACATCAAAGAGGAATACGTGATAGAATATAAATGGTTTTGAATATACACAGAGATTTAAGGATTAGAACTAATATTGTGTTGATTATAGTGGTTGAATTCATATGTTCTTGATAAGACATGGATCAAGATGATGAGATTGAATTTGAAAAGGTTATGATTGATCTTGGAGTATGATTTCCTTTACAATTGTATTCGTAATCGCAAGGTGTTTATCGGTACCTATAATACATGCCACTGCATGATGTTAGCGCACGCTAGCTGACTGTCTAACACAGGCCAAATTGGAATATTTAGTGCATGTAAATATTCAGGAATTACGTACGTAAATTATGTTCGTTAGCGCACGCTATGTAATGTAACTAGCGTATGCTAAGTCAACAGACATCATACGTATATTGTAGTTTGGTTATGAGTTTGTAAGTGTTTTGTTTAGATGGTGTTTAACCGAGATATTATAGAACCATTGGGTTTGTTGATTGGTTATGTCGGTTGTTGATTATCGGATTATTGTGTATCGATTATTACAATAGGTTGTGATGTTTGATCGTGGATTACGATCGTTGTGTTGCGGTTGAGGTTGAAGAGTTCGTAGATTGCTTTGGCCAGGGCCGAGGAGCTTATAGACAAAGGCAAGGAATTGGTGACAAATTCATCATCATTGTGTCAGTATCGAGGCAATTTATTACTTGCTCAGTTTATATATTTAATGAATGGTTTTAGTTTCATTATGTTTATAATGCATATAGCAATGATTATTATCGTGGACTCTCGAGATTGGGGTTGTGCGTTGTTTTCTGATTTTGGGAATTAAATTATAAGATATATGATTTACATTCGTTATTGGTATACTTGGGTATCGAGGGTACATTATGAGGATATGAGTTATTTATGGTCCATGGTATTTTGAATCATCGAACATTGAGGATAATCGTCGGTGATGGTTTTGACATCGAGATTGCTCTCGAAGGACTTGTAAAATGCCTTAGAATCGAATGGAATCGACCAAGAACTCCACTTCTTGTCTCTCCCATCCGACAGCCGCCACAAAGGATGGAAAACGAGTGCAAATGAGGTCTGGCCCCTCGCCAGGCCTATATATGGCCGACAGTGTTAAGGCCATAACCGGCATCCCCTTACGGCCTCGGTCAACCCCTGTAACGTACGTAACGAACGAAGCCGTACGTGTGTAACAAGCACCCCTTACGGCCTTACTCGGCATAGCCGTACGGCCCTAACCAAGTCCTCAGGGCTACTGTCCGAAATCTGCCGACGCGTTACGGCCGTAACCGGCGGCGGCCGTAACGAAGCCTTATGGCCGTAACAGGATGACCCTTATGGTGGTAATTGAGTTCTGCCAGGCCAGGGTATGCGGGTGTCTTACGACCGTAATCGGCCAGGCCTTACGGCCGTAACTTGACCCAGCCAGCCCTCCGACTGCCCGGCTAGAGACTCGACGACGTCTCGATCATGCAAACGCACCGACTATGATCCAAAACAATACCGAACATGCTACGAAACTCAATGTACCACAGTGCAAGCACACGATTCCAAGGACGCGGACGACAATAGTCCGTTCGACCGAAGAAAAATTCAACGAAACCAAAACGAAGATCTCGGGTATTACAAATAATAACTGCTAGCTGCTCCTACACCCTTGTCATAAAATCAGTTATTCCAAGAGGAATTCTGGAATTCGTGGGTGGTGGTGAGGGTTCCTTCTTATTGATCAGAGCATCCATCTTCTGATTGAGAGACTGGAGATCTGGCTTCACTTCAGTTGCTATCACTATGGCAACTGTCTCCTCGACAAGCCGTCTGATCAGGTCAATCAGCTCAGATGAGATAGGCATTGCAGGTGCCATCTGAGGGGAATTCTCACCTGCATCTTTAATTGTGGCAGGTCTCTTGGCAGTTGACCTGTCTGATTGCAGACTCCTATCTGTGGGTGGCTGATCAGATGGGGTTTTGTCTGGGGTCCCTGATCTGTCATCTTCATCTGGCTGATGTGAGCTGGAATATTGATCAGGTGCTCCATGCTCATCTTTCTTCTCATCTCGTTCTTTTGCTTCTTCTTCTCTCTTCTTCTTTTTCTTCTTCTTTCTCATCTTGTTTTTCTTTTCTTGTTCTTTCTCATATGCCTTTTCAACTTCTCCTTCTTCTTCCTTTTCAGCCTCTTTTTCAACATGTTCAACATTTTCAACTCCGCCTTGTTCAACTGCAGTTTCTATCTCAACATTTTCAACTACTTCAACTGCAGCTCCCTTTTCAATATTTTCAACTTCTTCAACTGTAGCTCCCTTTTCGACCCCTCCAGCTATATATTCAACTTCAACTTTCACAGCTTCCTCCTTTCTCCCATCAGCCTCCTAGTTAAACAATCCACACTCCATACCTTCCTTCATTATTTGTAGGATGAATTGGTCCATGTTCTGCTTGAAGTGAAGCATGAACCAATCCTCCTTAAGTAAAACCTGCACATTAGTCTCGTGGCAAAATAACATGATAAGTTGTTCTACTGCTATAGGATGTTCCGAGGAGGTCTTATCAACGAGAGTTCTAAGTTGGGAAAAAGTGTACAGCCTAAACTCCGTCCATTCCTTTTACATGTTGATAAAGGAATATTTGAACACTTCTTTCCTTACCAGCTTCAGCTGGGCTGCTGAGAGTCCTTGGGGGTCGTTGGTCTTCAGGTTGAATGAATAATTGGCAGCAGAAATCTCAATTATCTCCTCTGCTTCTTCTTCCTCTGTAATGCTTGGAAGAGTGAGAAGAGGAATGTTGTCTGTCATCAGCTCATGACATTCGGGCTGGTCTTCATCTAGGGAAGGTGCAGGTGAGGTAACTATCTGCATATGAGCAGACGGGTCTTCGATTGGTGCAGGTGGGCTGTCATGCTGCACATCTTCTTCTTCTGTATCAGGGGAGTAGTTCACCAGGCCTCTCTGCCTCTTCTCTGGTGAAGCTTGAATGTGAACCTTCTCTGGTTCAGGTGACTTCCTTTTGAACCGCGTGGCCAGAGGAGTATTGTCATCGTCGGAGTCATCTGCATAAGGCTTCTCATCTGCAGGTGACCTTGGAGCAATCTCAACTGCAGTTCCCTCAGACTTGTCTGATTCTGTATCCGAGGGGCCTCTGTAGTCAAGTGGACCAGAGGACATTTCCTTGATTATTCTTGCAGCTTCTTCCTTCTTCTCTCTAATGGTCTTCATGGTTTCATGGTCCAGATAACCAAGTCTATTGCTGATTTGGAAAGGGTCCGCCTTTCCTTTGTCTTTTCCGAGATGTTCTAGTATCCAGCTGATTTGCGTTCTGAAAGCAAGCTTTTGTTTGAGTTTCTTCTCATCTTCATCCCAACTCACTTTATCTACTTCCCAAACCAACTACCTGTAGATGTAATCAGGCCATTTGATTCGTTTTGACTTAATGAGAGCACCAAACACCACGTATTTGGCTGAAGACAACTGATCATAGCTTCCAGACATGCCCATCACTATCTTGTTAGTGATGTCCAGGAATTATCTATATTCCTTCTTCAGGTCATTCTTTTTCGCCATGAATTTGACCTTCGAAGGCTCCTTGGGCAGCTTAATCTCATACCATGTCTCAATCGAGCTTTGCTTGAGAGCCTCGACTGAGATGCCTCGGTTTTCCAGGTTGAAGGCATCTGCGATTTTCTGGGGAGTTATGTCGACTTCCTCTCCAAGAATAGTGCTTGAAATGAAGTGCTCCGTTACATGGGCCTCCATGTAAAAGCAAATAACAACTTCTTTGTACAGCTGTTTGGGGGCAATGTTGAGAAAACTATAGATTCTGTTTTTCTTCATCATCCTAATAATGGTCGTCATTTCGCCTGTTGGGTTTGTCGCCAGCAATCCTTCAAAGTCAACCACGATACTGAAAATGATCTGGTCCTTCACGAGCTTTAGGTTAACTCCTTCGAAATAGGATTCCATTTCTGCTAAGAAGGTTTTTCGCTGAGTGTATTGAAGGTTCAGAAAGTTTTTCTACTTCTGAAAATTAGGGTTCTTAAATCTTTGAATACAGTAAAGGTTGTGAAATGATTTTCGCCACCTTAAATAGCGAGTTGAAAAGACGCTTTGAATTTTTAGTAATAAAAAAATTAACCAGTGGTACGATTTATGTCGGTTTAAGGTATGACGGTTGAATTTGATTGGACATCGTGTAGGTAGTATGAGCGTGTGTTTGTCCACGTGTATAAAGAAAATAATATAATAATTGAGTTGGTCTAGAAACTTAGCTGATTGACTGTTTGACGTCTTGTCTGTTCTTTCATCAGGTAGCTTGTGTTACCTGAGGTCAGCTAGGCTTTTTTGTCTGCTCTGGTCAGATGGGTTCCTTGTCTACTCTGATCAGATAGCTCTTCCTTGCTTGTCTGATCTGATCATGAGGTAGATTTTTCGTCTGTACTAGATTCCCAATCTAATAGACCAAGTTCCCTACTTAGCTACAAAAAACTTTCTTCTGGCAAAGTTTTAGTGAATATGTTAGCGATTTGGTATTTTGTGCCGACTCTTTCTATTCTGACTCTCTTGTTAAGCACATTATCTCTAATGAAATGATGTTTAACATAAATGTGCTTTGTCCTTGAGTGCAATACTGGATTGTTGGTTATTGCGATTGCACTATTGTTGTCACACCATATTGGGACTTCATTTGCAATGATGTTGTAGTCCCTTAGCTATTGTCTGATCCATAAAATCTGTGCACAACATCTACCTGCGACTAGGTATTCTGACTCTGTGGTTGATATAGAGTTAGATAACCGCTTCTTGCTAAACCAGGATATTAATCTGGTTCCTAGAAATTGGCATGTTCCGCTGGTGCTTTTCCTATTGATCTTGCATCCTGCAAAGTCTGCATCTGAGTATCCTGATAGCTCAAAGTTGTCATATTTAGGATATCATAGTCTAATATTGATTGTAGACTTAAGGTATCTGATAATCCTCTTAGCTGCTTCCTGGTGAGACTGCTTTGGCTTGGATTGAAATCTTGCATATACTCCTACGGCATAAGATATATCTAGCCTGCTTGCAGTGAGGTATAGCAATGATCCAATAAGTCCTCTGTAGTGGGTTGAATCCACTGATATGCCTCCTTCATCTGCATCTAGGTGTAGGCTTGTGCTCATTGGTATTCTTGCTGGTTTGGCTGGATCCATTCCAAATCTTAAGTCTCTTGTCTATTTGGATTGAATGATGAAAATTCCATTATTCATCTGCTTGACTTGTAAACCGAGAAAGAAATTTAACTTGCCCATCATACTCATCTCAAATTCTCCTTGCATGATATTTGAGAACTTCTCACATAGCTCCGGGTTGGTTGAGCCAAATATGATGTCATCCACATATATTTGAACTAATAATATGTGGTCTTCATGTTCCACTCTGAACAGGGTTTTGTCTATCTTGCCTTTGCTGAATCCGTTCTTCTCTAGAAACACAGATAGTGTCTCATACCATGCTCTTGGTGCCTGCTTGAGTCCATATAGAGATTTTAAAAGCTTGTAGACTTTGTCTCCTTTGACAAATCTAGGGGGTTGCTCCACATAGACTTCTTCTTCTAGAATTCCATTGAGAAAGGCACTTTTCACGTCCATTTGGTAGACTTCAAAATCTTTGAATGCTGCATATGCAAGGAATAGTCTGATGGCTTCCAATCTTGCAACAGGTGCATAAGTTTCATTAAAATATATTCCTTCACATTATGCATATCCTTTATCAACTAATCTGGCTTTATTCCTAACAACAGCTCCATATTCATCACACTTGTTTTTATACACCCATTTGGTGCTTATATCTATCTTGTGATCTGGTCTATCTGTTAGTTCCGAGACATTATTTCTGTAATACCCGTGATTTCCTTTTTCGGTAATTTTTCGTTTTTGGCATTTTTCTAGTTTCCAGAACTCGCTTGCGACCGTTTTGACATTTTGACAATGTTTTGTTCTTCGTGTTTGGTCATCCGAGTTCGTTTCGGTATCGTTTTGTCGAGTTCCGTGCTTTTTGGCGACTTTTCCGCACTTGAGTTCGATTCTTGCGAATCTCGTCAAAGCTGTTGTTTCGACTTTCTCGTAAGTTCAGTTAATGTTATTATTCATGTTGCGAGCTTTGTCTTGGTGTTTCGATCACGTATCGTGATTTTCGGGCGTTTTGGGCCATTTTCGTAATTTCCCAAAGTTTGGGGTAATTACTTTCCGTTGTCGAATTTCGAGCCTTCGGGTGGTCGGAATCGTGTGTTCTATTAGTGCTCGGATTCGTCTTTGCGAGTACTTCGTAACCGTATCTTCGATTCGTACTCGGAGTTCGGGTTTCGTGGTCGTTCGGGCCGTCGGAGTTGGTCGGCGAGTCATGGCGGGCATGCTCGGGCCGGGCGGCCCGAGTAACGTGCGGTAGTGACCGGCGATTACGTACGTAAGGCGATTACGTCGTATGGCCACGGCGTAACGCACGTAACGCCTCCGTCATTTCGAGTGATGCGTTCGGCCATGGCGATTCGTACGTAACTCGGCCGGTGATCGGCTATTTAAGGCCTGGCAGCGTTTTTCTTCAGCCATTTCTCATTCTTTTTCTTCCCGTACGCGGCTGTGGGTGCGTGAATCATATAGAGATGTTGTTGGGCAATGAATCCATGAAGTGTTGAGGTTCATATCATCAATAATCCGTCCTATAACATCCTCCGATCTACTGACCAGTCGATTTCCTAGAAATCTAGTTTTGGGGAATTTGGGTATTTTGGTTGTTTTCGTCCGATTAATCCGATTTAACTTAGGATTATGATGGATTGATGAATATTTAGATGTATTATATCATTTCCTTTATTATTCCATGGTTGGATCGTATCGATTCGTTGTTTTGGTCGAGTTCTTGGTCGACGCCTTGAAGGTGTCCTAGTATGTCATAGAGGGGTTTCGGGCGTTCTACGAATATCCTTCCTCGTATGATTGTAGAATTATGGATTATATATTGATAGGTTCGAATACTTGTGAAGAACTCGATTCAGAAACCTCACGTTCGTAGTCTTCTTCTGTGTCAGAGCTTACCGGTAGAATCGTGTTCTTCGGAGAGATCGGTAGCGGTCATTAAGTCGAGCTGTCCCGTTGCTGCTCGTGCTTTGGACTTGAGGCGAGTATCTCGTCTATATTCTTTATACTTTGAGAATGTGATGTGTCGTGAATTTAACGTGGACTCGTTAGTGACGGTATATTTAACCGTAACTTACTTTAAATGAAGATGTGATTTTATGAAGGTAATTACCAACGTAAACTTTAGTTTCAAGAATAATGATAACTACCTCTTCATGTTATTTTGTGATTAAAATAAATACTAGAAATGAGTAGTTAATCAAGAATTGTGGAATCGCGTAATACTTGTATTATTTGCTCGTTGGCCTTTTTCCTGAATGATGGTTTCTTGTGGATGTTGTGCCCTTATTGAAGTTATGATGCGTTAACCTATGTGTTACGTGGTTGCGGTTGTGGTGAATATTATACCTTTGTTATTGTGTATAGTAGAGAGTTGAGATGTTATCCGGGTAGGGGTCCGTCGAGGCCTCGGAGGCGCGTGCTTGCGAGTATGGCCAGACGTATGTTGTGACCATAAGGTTATCAATTCGGGTAGGTGCGGGAGGGCTCGAGAATCGACACTTGCGAGTGCGATGTCATGATAACTTATGGGCGTATTTGAATGATGTTATCCGGTAGGGTCCGTCGAGGCCTCCTGAGGCGCGTGCTTGCGAGTACGACCGGATGTTACGATTTGACCATAAGGTTATCTAATCGGGTAGGTCCGGAGAGGGCTCCGAGAATCGTCACTTGCGAGTGCGATGTCAAGATAACTTATGGGTGTGTTCGAGTTTATTCTTGATGGCTAATCCGGGTGGGACCCTTCGGGGCCACCGAGACGTTTTATTTGTTGATTTGATATCTACGAATTGTTTATGTTTTGAATCTTGAATCCCGATTATATTGGTGAATATGGTTTTGGTCTTGAGGTTTGAGTTGAGAATAAAATCATTTGTATGATTTTGAAAGAAAACCTTTTGAAAAGGAAAACATTCATATTTCAGATTTTACACCGAGACCCACGAAGTCTCTAAATAATCTCTTACAATGATTTCGGAGTAATCCCCATGGTTTGTTTTAAAGGAATAAATTTTCAAAAGACTTTAGACTCGGGATCGTGTTACTACCTTGTCGAAATGTTATTTTCATAACGGTTGTATTCTTGATGTATAATTGTATAGCTTGGTTACTTGCTAGCGATTCCATCGCTAACCCCTCGTTGGGGATTTTGTTATTTATTCCAGTGTTCTCGATCGGAGAGTGAGCAACCACGGGATTGGCTCGGAGGATGATGCAATGCGGCGATACTAGTCACGCTTGTAGTCCTGTCATCGGTGATATGTCAGTTTGAGTTCTTGTCATCCTTGAGGGGATGGACATTTTATGTACTATGTGATCGAGTTGTAATTTAGTTTCATCAGATGTTCGGTTATGCTATGTTTTGAGAGACCTAATCGGTCTACGGTATTATGTTTTGGTCAAGTTGACCGCATGTGGGTTTTGATTTGTAGTCTCCCGCCTGGTAGCTCCTTGTGGAAAGGGGTCTACGGCGTGTAATATCCCTGAGTGGATTGGGGGTGTTACATAAATGGTATCGGAGCTTAGGTTTGCGAAAACCTAGGCAGTTGGGTCTAGTTGGGTCTTGTCGAGTCGTGTCTTGTCGGAGTCGTGTCTAGTCGTGTCACCCGGGTGAGCAGTTGTGAACAAGCGAGATCATTGCGATCCGTTGTGATCAATTGTGGTTCATTATGATTAGTATCGTGTTGCAGCCATTATCTCTGTGCGGCCTGTGGACGTAAGTCTCCTCCTTTATGTGAGGTACCTGTATTTCATGTTTTTACGTGTGCGAATTAAATGTGATGTGTGTCCTTATTTACACGGTGTTGTGTAAGGGAGTTGTATTCGATGCTTGTGACGCACGGTATACGGATATGACTGGACGTATTGATGTTTTGACTTTGAACCGCCGTGTGGGGTGGTATGTTGTGAAATTTGTGAACCTTGATGGGTTTCGAAAGTGTGCCGACAGTTGATTCGGTGAAAATCTCAAATGATAGTCTGGATATATGTTTTAACTTGATGCGCCCGAAATGTGTTTGGTTGAATTTGTGATTTTGTTTGTCGTTTGAGCAGGTGGTTTTTAGTTCGATCAGTTTGTTTGGACTATCGTAATTATTCCGCTGCGGGTAGATTTGAGAATATATTTTTGAGGGGCCATAAGGGTCGGAACATTTTTGTGAAAGTTGATTTTGAAAATATTTTTATGGTTCAATTAAACCAAAGGCCGTATGAATTTTGAAATCGGTCGAGTTTTGACAGAGTTAATCTGTATTTTCAAATGACACCATCAAAGGTGTGAGGAAAAATGTATATTAATATATTTCAGTAATCGCAAAATATTACCGTCACCTTGATTGAGACCAAAAGAATTTTAAAAATTTATGTTATATGTTTGTTATGTTGTTTTGCCGTCGGAAAATTTTTACAAGACCTTTGTTACAATTCTATAGGTGATCATTTTCATTGCTCAATCTCTATCGACCTAATCATATGGTCCGTCAGTGACGATCGTGAACCCTAATCGCGATATCGATTGCACTTAGTTGCTTCACTGTGTGGATATTATTGATGTATTATATATTGTCACAATTCTTGTTAGCAAGTTATGGGTGTACGCCTGATACGATGATTTCATAGTTCGGTTTAATTGTGTTGTTTCTTTGACGTTATCCGGATGTGGTAATTCATAATGTCTTGTACATGGTTTTCAAAACGATACAGAGATGATAATAGATTCGTAGTTTTGATCAAACTTTTCTTTTCTAAAATTCGCTTGACAAATTTTTCAAATTCAGAATTTTAAAATGCTATCATTTGGACAAGCACCTTGAAAAAAATTGTTTATAAAATATTACCCATATTCGACCCGATGATATGTTTGTGGTTTTGACCGTGATAAACTTGGTAAAGGTAAACGTTATGTTAACATGGCTAAGTGAATGATTTATGAATTTGAATTCTGCGTTGCGGTGATAGTTCATGTATTCGTGTTACAACTCGGAATGAGTATTTTATTGTGTTATTGTTGGTTGCTCTATATTGATTATGTGGTGGTTGTTTTGTTGTTACGATCGGTTGCCCATTCGGTATGCCGAGAGGTCGAGGTCGTGGTAACCCTCCGCGCGACCGGGATCGTACTACCGGTAATGGAATTAGTCGGTGTTGCTACCGTGCTCCAACGGTGGCGGACTGCATGACACATTTAGCTCGTGTGGTTCGGCGTAACCATACTACGAATGAGGATGTTGGATCGACTCGGTGGCTTAGAGAAGTGGTTCGTATGCGTCCCCCTCGCTGCGGGAGCGGGTGATACTTTGGGCCGGGACGGTTGGCTTATCCAATGGAGAAGATTTTCAAGGCGATTGGTTGTCCCGAGGAGCGGAGGATTCCTATCGCTCGCTTCCTTCTCGTTGATGACGCCGCTAACCGGTGGGAGGCCGTTGAGCCTCAAGATCATGTTACTTGGGAAGAGTTCAAGAAGTTGATGGAAGCGGAATTTTGCCCGAGGCCGATTCGAGAGCAGAGAATCCGAGATTTTTACCTAGCCGAGCCACATGATGTACCGTGTCACGTGCTATTGTCGATTATAGTCGATGACTCGCCTTTGTGAAGAATCGGTGAGGACCGAGGAGGACAAGATCCGTCATTTTGATATGCGGATGAGACGGAGATTCGACAAGACATGTCGGGTTTCACTTGTGCTACTTTGAGAGAGTATCGGAATCGAGCCATGGCGTACGAGATGGCATCGTTATCACCGGGCCTTCGCATGAGTCGAAGAGACAGAGGACGTCTGGAGATTTTTCGGACGGTGCAAGAGACGGAAATTCTTCTCATCGAGTTTCGCGTAGTCGTACGGCGAAACCTTCAATTTCTTCGTTCGGTGGAACCAAGAGTTACAAGTTGTCTTCTTTGACTCCTAGTCAGACTGGGAGGTGCTTTAACTGCAATGTTGTCGGTCATGTGCAAGCTAATTGTCCTTCGCAACGGATTACTTGTTATAATTGTGGACTCGAGGGCCACGAGTTGATATTGTTAATTATTCCATGAAGTTTCCCAGAATCGTGTTTCGGCATCGGTATCGGGATCGGTTCGTCGGGACCGTTGAGATTTTTTCGGCCGTGCTTTGTTGTTTGTGACTTCAATTTTTTTTAGTTTAAGTTTCGGGACGAAACTTTTTTTTTAGAGGGGTAGAATGTAATACCCGTGATTTTCTTTTTCGGTAATTTTTCGTTTTTGGCATTTTTCTAGTTTCCAAAACTCGCTTGACCGCTTTTGACATTTTGACAATGTTTTGTTCTTCGTGTTTGGTCATCCGAGTTCGTTGGTATCGCTTTTGTCGAGTTCCGTGCTTTTGGCGACTTTTCCGCACTTGAGTTCGATTCTTGCGAATCTCGCCCGAAACTGTTGTTTCGACTTTCTCGTAAGTTCATTTAATGTTATTATTCATGTTGCGAGCTTTGTCTTGGTGTTTCGATCACGTATCGTGATTTTCGGGCGTTTTGGGTCATTTTCGTAATTTCCCAAAGTTTGGGGTAATTACTTTCCGTTGTCGAATTTTGAGCCTTCGGGTGGTCGGAATCGTGTGTTCTCTTAGTGCTCGGATTCGTCTTTGCGAGTACTTCGTAACCGTATCTTCGATTCGTACTCAGGTTCGGGTTTCGTGGTCGTTCGGGCCGTCGGAGTTGGTCCCGGCCGAGTCATGGCCGGGCATGCTCGGGCCAGGCCACCGCCGAGTAACGTGCGGTAGTGACCGGCGATTACGTCGTAAGGCCGGTTACGCACGTAAGGCCACGGCCGTAACGCACGTAACGCTTCCGGCATTTCGAGCGATGCGTTCGGCCATGGCGATTACGCACGTAAGCCATGGCGATTACGTACGTAACCCGGCGGCAATGGCCTATTTAAGGCACGGCGGCGTTTTCTTGACCATTTCTCATTCTTTTTCTTCCCGTACGCGGCTGTGGGTGCGTGAATCATATAGAGATGTTGTTGGGCAATGAATCCATGAAGTGTTGAGGTTCATATCATCAATAATCCGTCTATAACATTCTCCGATCTACTGACCAGTCGATTTCCTAGAAATCTAGTTTTGGGAATTTGGGTATTTTGGTTGTTTTCGTCCGATTAATCCGATTTAACTTAGGATTATGATGGATTGATGAATATTTAGATGTATTATATCATTTCCTTTATTATTCCATGGTTGGATCGTATCGATTCGTTGTTTTGGTCGAGTTCTTGGTCGACGCCTTGAAGGTGTCCTAGTATGTCATAGAGGGGTTTTCGGGCGTTCTATGAATATCCTTCCTCGTATGATTGTTGATTTATGGATTATATATTGTTAGGTCGAATTCTTGTGAAGAACTCGAGTCGGAACCCTCCCGCTCGTTGTCTTCTTGGGTCCGAGCTTCCGGTTGAATCGTGTTCTTGGAGTGTTCGGTAGCGGTCATTAAGTCGAGCTTTCCCGTTGCTCGCGTGCGTTGGACTTGAGGCGAGTATCTCGTCTATATTCTTTATACTTTGAGAATGTGATGTGTCGTGAATTTAACGTGGACTCGTTAGTGACGGTATATTTAACCGTAACTTACTTTAAATGAAGATGTGATTTTATGAAGGTAATTACCAACGTAAACTTTAGTTTCAAGAATAATGATAACTACCTCTTCATGTTATTTTGTGATTAAAATAAATACTAGAAATGAGTAGTTAACTGAAGAATTGTGGAATCGCGTAATACTTGTATTATTTGCTCGTTGGCCTTTTTCTGAATGATGGTTTCTTTGTGGATGTTGTGCCCTTGTTGAAGTTATGATGCGTTAACCTATGTGTTACGTGGTTGCGGTTGTGGTGAATATTATACCTTTGTTATTGTGTATAGTAGAGAGTTGAGATGTTATCCGGGTAGGGGTCCCGTCGAGGCCTCCGGAGGCGCGTGCTTGCGAGTACGGCCAGACGTATGTTGTGACCATAAGGTTATCAATTCGGATAGGTCTGGGGAGGGCTCCGAGAATCGACACTTGCGAGTGCGATGTCATGATAACTTATGGGCGTATTTGAATGATGTTATCCGGGTAGGGTCCGTCGAGGCCTCCGGAGGCGTGTGCTTGCGAGTACGGCCAGATGTTACGATTTGACCATAAGGTTATCTAATCGGGTAGGTCTGGAGAGGGCTCCGAGAATAGTCACTTGCGAGTGCGATGTCAAGATAACTTATGGGTGTGTTCGAGTTTATTCTTGATGGCTAATCCGGGTGGGACCCTTCGGGGCCACGGAGACGTTTTGACTGTTGATTTGATATCTATGAATTGTTTATGTTTTGAATCTTGAATCCCGATTATATTGGTGAATATGGTTTTGGTCTTGAGGTTTGAGTTGAGAATAAAATCATTTGTATGATTTTGAAAGAAAACCTTTTGAAAAGGAAAAACATTCATATTTCAGGATTTTACACTGAGACCCCCGAAGTCTCTAAATAATCTCTTACAATGATTTCTGGAGTAATCCCCATGGTTTGTTTTAAAGGAATAAATTTTCAAAAGACTTTAGACTCGGGGATCGTGTTACTACCTTGTCGAAATGTTATTTTCATAACGGTTGTATTCTTGATGTATAATTGTATAGCTTGGTTACTTGCTAGCGATTCCATCGCTAACCCCTCGTTGGGGATTGTTTTATTTATTCCGTGTGTTACATGGAGAGTGAGCAACCACAGGATTGGCTCGGAGGATGATGCAATGCAGCGATACTAGTCACAGTTGTAGTCTGTCGTCTGTCAGTGATATGTCAGTTTGAGTTCTTGTCATCCTTGAGGGGATGGACATTTTATGTACTATGTGATCGAGTTGTAATTTAGTTTCATCAGATGTTCGGTTATGCTATGTTTTGAGAGACCTAATCGGTCTATGGTATTATGTTTTGGTCAAGTTGACCGCATGTGGGTTTTGATTTGTAGTCTCCCGCCTGGTAGCTCCTTGTGGAAAGGGGTCTACGGCGTGTAATATCCCTGAGTGGATTGGGGGTGTTACAATTTCTCTCCATCTGGTTGAGCTCTTCTTGAATTGCATTGATCCTTAGTAGTCCTCCAGTGCTTTCTCTGTTGTCTTGGGTTCCATTTGAGACATGAAACATGAGAACATTGTCATTCCTGCTGGTACTGTGGATTGTCTGGTTCTGACTCCATCAGTTAGGTTTCTAATGATCTGTTGAATGGGATGATTTCTAAGCCATTTGGGGATATCTTCTTCTTCAGGGTTAGTTCCCCCTATAGAGTTGCTTTGGTGAACTTCTTCTCTCTTTGCATCAGCTTGGTTCTGACCTCCTTGGTCTGCAACTGGATCAGATACGGTCTTGTCATCTGCAGGTGGGGATCCTGTCTGATCTGCATATGGCTCTTCATCAGCTACAGATGGGTCTTCATCAGCTGCATCTGTATCCGGTAGGTTTTGGGGTCCTATTTGATCTTCAGATGGGTCTTCATGCTGATCTGCAGGGGAGTCCATCATTCCTGTGTCATGAATGATGACTTCTTCTAAGGTGGCAGATTTGAGCTTAGTCTCAATTAATTCCACCTGTTTCCTGTACTCAACAGTAGATTCGTCAAATACAACATGAGGTGTTTCTTCCATAACTGAGGTTCTTTTGTTAAATACTCTGTATGCCTTACTTATTTGTGAGTATCCCATAAAGAGACCATCATCAGTTTTAGCATCAAAGCCATTCAATTAGGTTTTATCATTGTTATGGATGAAACACTTACAACCAAAAATATGAAAATATGCAACAGTTGGTGTTCTGCCATTCCAAAACTCATAGGCAGTTTTGCCATACCTCCCTACAATCATACTCCTGTTTTGAGTGTGACATGATGTGTTGACAGCTTCAGCCCAGAACCTCTTTGGCAGGTCAGCTTCAGCAATCATGGACCTGGCAGCTTCCTTCAAGGTTATGTTCCTTCTTTCAGCAACACCATTATGTTGTGGGGTTCTGGCTGTAGAGACTTCGTCTGGATCCCATTCTGGTCATTATACTCAGTGATTGCCTTGTTGAGAAATTCTCCTCCTCTATCTAATATGATCTTGATGATTGAGAGGGATTTCTCATTTTGGATCTTCCTTAGCAGTTCAGGTAACTTTGTTAGTGTTTCACTCTTTTTATAGAGAAAAGCAATACATGTATACCTTGAGTAGTCATCAACTATTACTAGAGCATGCTTCCTTCCACTCAATGTCCTTGGCTTGATGGGGCCGAAGAGATCCATGTGAAGTAGATCTAGAACTCTTGTGGTGAGAGTGGTAGGTTGAACTGGTTTTAATGATTCTCTGGTTTGCTTCCCTTTCTGACATGCATCACAGAGAGCTTCCTTCTTGAAAACTTCTTCAGGAAGTCCTCTGACCAGCTTTTGAGAGCTAATCTTGTTGATGGCTTTGAAGTTCAGGTGACATAGTCTTTTGTGCGACAACCATCCATTTTCAGCAATTGTATTGGATAGAAAACAGGTGTTGGGAGTGCCTGTATTCCAATATATCATGTAGACATCTCTCCTTCTAAATCCTTGTAGCTTCACTTCTCCTAAAAGGATATCTATCACCATGCATTTCCAAATGGTGAAGACTACTAGGTTCTTCTCATCACAGAACTGGCTTTTGCTCAAAAGGTTGTATTTGAGCCCTTTGACATAATAGACTTTGGATATTGTTATATTTCCTCTATGCAGTTATCCAAATCCTTTTGTCTGACTTCTAGAGCTATCTCCAAAGGTTACATCCGGGCCTCTTTCTTTGGTATAATTTGTTAGCACCTTCTTATTCCCAGTCATGTGCCTTGAGCATCCAGAATCTACAAACCATTCTTCTCCTCCCATGTTTGAGTTTGAGGAGATGTGGTAGTAGTCCTTCCACCTTTTCTGAAATCAAACAAGCAGAGATTTAGGTACCCAAATCTATGTGTGTCCTCAGGGGTTAGTAGGTTTCCTGGAGAACTGATTTCTCTTGGATTATGAAAGTTATGTTGATTGCCGCTAAAAGGTATGTGTGATCTAGGCCTATATCCCTGAGTAGGATTATATACTGGATATGCCTCATAAAACCTGTGGTGTAGGCCATTTCTAAATCTTGGCTGAGACCATTTATTAAATCGTTGGGGTCTCCACACCTGTTCATTTTGAAAACTTGGATAACCTTAAGGTTTCCATTTGCCTCTCCCATTTTGAAATCTGTTTTTAGGGAGCCTCTGATAATAATTGGCATAATGTCTCGGCTGCTGCTTATGCCTTGGCCATTGCCTAGTCTCTGGTCTAGGTGGCTGCCTTGTATACCTTGGTTGCTGCCTAGATCTTTGACTTGGTTGTTGCCTATTTTGAAATACGAGTTTATAGATAGGCTCAGCAGTTGGGACAAGTGTTTCTCCCTTGATGAAACTAGTTTTTGAACTAGAGGGATTGTTGGGGTCATATCCAAGACCTGATCAAGAATAAAGTGGCCTTTTGTTCATACACAGTTCATCCAGGTTTACAGATGCCTTTAGAGATGTTATCTCTTTTGCCTCTGTGTAATTTAACTATCTTACTTTGGCTAGCTCAGCTTTGACATGAGCAAGTGCAGCTGACTTTTCACTATTTAAAACAGTCATCTTATGCATCTCAGCTGCAGTATTTTCAGCTGAGTTTTTCGAAGAATTTTCAGATTGTTTTTCGAGCTCAGCTATAACATTTTTAAATTTTGATGACTCTTGACTGAGCTTGTCAAAATCATTTTTCAGCTGGAGTCTCTCATATTTCAGCTGTTCATTCTCAGTTGTGACAGTCTGGTGAGCTGATTTTAAGGTTTCAAAATCTTTCAGCAAATGATTAACAGATTTATGAAGATCCATGTCTTCAGACACATTAGAGCTGAAACCTTCAGTATTTTGAGGTTTAGAAGTTACCTCTTCATCAGCTAGGTTGGCCATCAGACAGCTATATTCATCATCATCATCAGAGAAGAATCCACTGCATGATTCTACTCTTTATTCGCTTTGATCTTCAATGATAAGGGCATTCCTCTTTTCCTCTTTTCTGCTCACAATCTTCTTTTCTTCATCCTTCTTAAGATCAGGAAAATCAAATTGGATATGTCCTGTCTTATGACAGTTATGACATTCAACCTTCCAGTTTCTAGCCTTTTGATTCCTCTTTAGATTGTATTTGTAGTTCTTCTTATACTTGGAGTAGTTTTTCCTGAAGTTGCTGAATCTTTGCATTATGAATGCCATCTCTTTCTCAAAATATAGAGGGTTTGGAGGTTTGACTTCAGATAGGGTCTTGGCATGGGACTCTGCTGCAAATGTTATTCCCTTCTCTGCAGGCTCAGTTGATGATGAACATGGAATCTCGAACTCATAAGCCTTTAGATCAGAGAACAAGTCTTGGATCTTTATCTTGTTGAGATCCTTGGATTCTCTCATGGCCACAGCCTTCATGCTCCATTCTGGGTTGAGAGATCTTAGAACTTTAAGGGCCATCTCCCTGGTGCCATATGTCTTCCCGAGGGAGTTGATCTCATTAATGATCTCAGTGAATCTTGTGTCCACTTGATCAATTGATTCGCCAATCTTAATTTTGAAGTTGTCAAATTTCTGAGTAGAAATTGATAACTTATTTTCCTTTATCGGCTCGGTTCCCTCACATATTACAGCTAATGGGTCCCAAATCTATTTGGCATTTTTACAATTTTTGATTATGACCATTGTTGATTTGTCAAGAGTCTAGTATAGCACATCTCTGGTCTGGCAGTCAAGATTGTCCAGCTTTCTTTCTTCAGGGGTCAGCTCCGTCCTTTTCTTGGGAATCTTCTCTAGCTTCCCAGCTGCAATTTCTTCAGAAGAATTGTCCTTCTCAAAGATGAAAGGACTGTCTTCTATGATGCACCACATGTCGTCATGAATGGATGATAAGTGTGCCTACATTTTATCTTCCAAAGGTAATATTCATCAACAGAAAATACAGGTAACCTAGAGTGCATGTGTTGCATGTGTTCCATTCTAAATGAGAGATTAAAATGTATATATCCTCTGATATATGGATCTGGTTCTGCAAAAATTGAACCAACCTCTCTAATACCACTTGTAGGTCACAAGTCGTCAGGAATAAGTCTAGAAGGGGGGATGAATAGACTTATTGAAACTCTTTTCCTGAAGTCAGGTGAATTTCTCAATCGATAGGTATAGATGACTTAAAGTCGTCTGCAGACAAGTATGCGGAAGACAACTGATAACGATAATAGATAACTAAATGCTCTCTGCAGATAATTTAATCAATGGCACAGTTTAATATGTATGCAGTGGGTAGATATGATGTTTAATGTAGTAAAAACACGCAGGCACTTATCGTGGTCTCAAAGGTCGGGTAATCCTCTACTAATCCACTTATCTCCAAACCAGTTGGAGATAAATTCACTATAACTGTCAACCAGTGAAAAAATGTTGCAATGAATTTTCCCTTGTTACAACAGCTTCCAACCAGTGGAAACCCATGGCCGGTGCAACTCCTTTGACTACCTAGCACCTCCTGATTGAAAACCCGTAGATGCCTGAACAGCTTCTGGACCTGTCTATTACCTTCCAATCAAGAATCCGTGGATGCCTTATCAGTCACGAAACTTTTGAAAACCTCATTCACAGAAGTACCTCGCACTCAAACTTAAAAGACAAGAGTTTTTGTCTTCTCCAACTAAAGAGCTTCTTCGAATATGATTGCTTAAACTTTGCTCTTCACGATGCTATAGATTGCCTTTAGCTTTGATTGCTTTGATTGCTTTGTTCGCTTGAGAATATTGTTCGCATCGTACTTTGCTCAGTTCATATCTTCGGATATATATAGTACGATCCTAGAGCTTCCTTCATAGCCATTGCAATCCTATAACAAATTCGTCCATTGGAGAGTGGATTTCTTTGTTTATCTTATCAATCCATTGCAAGGCTTGATTCCCTTTTCAATTCTGACCGTTTGAAAGACTTTCTCGTTTGAGCGCCATTATTCTTGATAAGAATAAGTATAAAGTCTTCAGAATGCGGATCTTGATGAATATTTAATTCCTCGCTTTCCGAGAATCTCTCCAGTTTGTCTCCTACATCTGCATGTGGCTTTCCGTTATTGTTGACTTTCAACGTTTTGCTGACGTGGACCGAGTATCTTGGCTGAACTGAGAAACTGTCTGAAATAATTTGGTCAAAGCTGCCTGGAGTGCAGTCAACTTTATCTGATGTAAAGTTCTCTAATGTGAAGTCCTCTGAAGTTCTCTGCTCTGAATTTCTCTGAGATGATCTTCTCTGATCTGAAGTGAAGTTCTCTGACTCGAAGTTCTCTGACTTGAAGTTCTCTGGGATAAAATCTTCTGATCTGGAATGAACTTCTCTGATCTTACAAAGTTATCTGTTCTATACTTAGTCGATTTTAAAACTGATCACTAAGCCTAAAAACTTAAGGCCTATAGAAGATACTCATTTGGTTCTTCTTTGCATTTTGCCAAGTATTTTTAAACATACATTTGAATAATGAATTAATACAGGGATGACATCATCAAAATCTAATAGGTATTCCTAACAGTACTATGGTTGTTGTAAACTTTTCCAAATGGTATTAACGTGTTTCTTCGGATAAAGATGTGTTGTGTTCTCGAGTTGAACTGATTTTCCAAAATGTGTGTTTTGAGAATATCTGTGTCGTGTATTTTCTAGAGTTGAGACATGTGCCAGTATCACGGGGAATCGTCGGCTTCACGATCTGTAAGTATTTGGATTTTGAATTGCATTGAGGTTATTTGAAGTTATAATATTGATGTGCATTGAGATTCAAAAGTATATTATGTGTTACGTTATGAGATAGCAGAACACAATAGTTGGGACAGAACCAATGATCTTGAGAAACTGAGATTTTGGAAAATCGATGTGTCGGGTAAACTTGGAAAAAGGAATTGTGTATTTGGGAAAGATGTGGTGGATTGTTGAGAGGAACATGTAGTCATGTTAGTTTATTTTGAGACATATGAAATTGTTTTTGAGCATTTGAAAATGATACTTTTCAACATGATACATTTTGAGTAATTTACTTTGCTCGTTGTCATGAAAATGTATTTCCGTAAAATTATTTTGAGAGACACTCTTATTGTCTTTAAAAACATGTTTCTTCATGGCATAGTTGCAGTATTGCAGAATGGAATAATGATCGATGTTGCGAGTCATTTGTGGAAAATATGATTTTAACTAAGTTTATACAATAAGATTTTGGATTCTATCGTGTGATTTTTCCGACCGAATGTCAGTGGAATTGGTGACGAGCCGAATTGGTATACAGGAGTATGGATGTGGTCAATCATTTGCATAGTTTTCATTTTAAAACTTTAAAATCGTGTGGATTCAAAGAAAATTGTTATCGAATACTTGGCATAAGTGAGCCGGTTTAATTTTTTGAAAATTCATTTTGTGGTCTCACAAAAATATATGTTTTGAGTTTTGAAATTTTGGAAAGAATTTTCGAAAATGGATTTTTATTGACAAGATTATATGATTTCAAGATGTTTTAAAAATGTGATTAGTATACGTATAAGCATATTGCATAATGCATATCCTGTTGGAGTTCTAAATGAGACTCACGAACTGGATAACATATCGATGGTACGATGAAAAGAGATTTGAATATCAGTATGGTGGTTTGGTTATCCAGGGATGACCGGTTGGTTGAGCCGATAAGCAGAATATGATACGTGATGTAGATTCATGTGCAGAATATGATTTTAGGACTCTGGATTTTGTAGAATTGGGGCACATGTGCTTGTTAGGAGTATGCCCTTGAATGCCACTCAGGGGATGTTTGACTGAGGGCATTGTACTTGTCATTATGTAAATTATTATCATAAGGCAAATGGATGTTTCTTTATTTACTGGTAGTTACTGGCATTCCTAACTCGTATATATATATAGAAACTAGTCCGTGTATTTGAGAGCAAAACATTCCATTCCTTATTGGATAAGGGGGTCGGCACTGGAAAGGTTATAGCTCAAATACTTAATCGTTCGCAAGTCGATGAAACTTGACTGGGCGTTAAGTTTATGTGAAGACTTGTATGACGTGTTCTTTGACATGGAGAGTGCCTGTCGAACACTAATGGTTAGTGGGAGCACACGTTATAGCTATGCTAATTGGATTATACTCGAACCGACTCACCCTCGATTCTTCACACGAATTTCACTCTGGGACAGTCAATGACGAAACCGAAAGGTTGTGATAGGTATTCGTGAACCTTCGACTTGAGGATTTAGTACGGATGTGCTTGTGACGTCGAAATTTTCATTAGAGTAGTTCGACCCTATAAACCGGGAGGCGCGGGTCAACCTCGACGTGCGTCTTGACGGGCAAGTAGCAGGTCCTACTGAATACCAAGATAGAATTCTTTCTCCTGTTAGTGAACGGGTTATATATCCTATGCGGTTATTGGCAGATGAGATCATAAGTCTTTGGCCAAAGCATTAGAGCTAGTTGTATTGGATACACAAGAGCTCAATGATCTCGATTTGCAATAACTCATGCATAGCGTCAAGTACAGATAGGTTTTGACTGACCGTGACCCTATAACTTGATCGGGACATTTGAAAGAAGGGTTTATACGTATACTGGTATTCATGACAGAATGGTTCTTGAATGATCCCAATCATTCGTTCTCAGTTGGGCTACAGTGTAGGCTGTCATGCTTACTAGGTGGTGCTACTACTCTTTGGTTCCTCCCATTGCGGACTGAGAAGGACCTAACGAGACGCGCAATAGGATTGACGACGGAATGAATCGAGTTTATTCTCTCAGAATGAATATTAGATATTGTATATCTAATTTGGGAGATTGGATGTCTAAATCGATTTATTGGATAAACTGATTTACGGCCTAATGAATTGAATAAATTAATGGGTGATTAATTTAATTCATAAATATAATTATTTCATGGAGAAATTAATTATATTATTATGTATTTGATATGATTAATTAATTAGATTAATTAATTAATATAAATACATCGGAACGAAATTGGAGTTTATCTGTTTGGACTCACGGGAGTCCGAAACGAACCGAACTCGTCCGATTCCTTCATGATGCCCCCCTCCCCTTTCCACCAACCTTCCCCTTGCCTTTTGTTTCCATTCTTAAATGGAATAACATGGCTTGTGGGGTAATCTCATGTGGATGAGTTGTTTTGGTGGCTGATGGTGTATAAAGAAAGAAGAAAAGACTTGACTCTTCACCCCATTCATTGGCTACCATCTGTGAATTAGTGGGAGAGAGAGAGGGGGGGGGGGAGGAAAAGAATTTTCTCAAATAGTCTCCATCTTCTTCTTCATCTCTTCTTGATTATTCTTGGAGAAGATCAAGAGTTTGATTGAGAGTTTGTGAGTTATACACTTACAGTGTCAAAATCACATAGAAAGCTTCCATCACTTGATTCTAGCCGTAACCATTAATCGGGTGATCATCGTTCCTTTCATTTCTCAGGCGCGTGGCAAGTAGAGACGTGGTATTTTCGGCATTGGATCATCCAAGAGCTTGGAGCGGTTTGGATCGTAGGGAAATCATCTAAAGCTTAGGGCTCAAGAGAAGGACACCATTTAAATCAACGGACTACAAGGGTATATTTCTTGTATCTCTTGTGTTTCATATTATATTCATATATACGTAGCTCGATTGATCCTCGTAAGGATTCGGATCAAATTAATTTTTATTTTACCAATTCCGCTGGGCCTTCATTTTAGGCACCGAATCCCAACAGTGTTATGTGGCTCTATTAGTGTGGTAGCGTGATTTTGCTGTAGTTATTTTTTACTTTTGAGCCATATTGATTGGAGTACGCCGAGGGGTACGTTCAACAGTCAGTTGTGTTTCGTTGTTATCCATTGTATGTGATATGTGTAACGTTTTGAGAATTTTATTCTCTCGTATATCTGCCTCTGTGGTTCTGTGTTGATCGTGTAGGAGCTTACCGTGTGAGGGTATTCTCAGTTATTGTTGATCGTTCATTGGTAATATTGAGTTTATCATGTGGATGATATTCTCGATTGTGTTTTGACCTTTGGTTGGTCGTATTAGAGTTTATCATGTCGATGATATTTTCGGTTAATTTATTGGTTGATCATTGTTGGTGATCGTATGAGCGTTCGAACTTCGTGTTGATGTTTCGAGATTTGTTACTACTGTTTTGGGCAGTTGTTTCACAGACGTATCGTGTATTATTGGTTTTTATCAATATTGGGACTTGATTGTGTAATCATGCAGACAAGCTTTGACACAGACGGACTATTCCATAATTGAGTTATAACGATGTATTTTGTTGAAATGTGTGAAATTGTGATTGTAAGCGTATTAAGGCTTGGATATGAGGTCATTTGCTAGTATCACAGAAGATCATCGACTTCATGTAATAACATAGAATTTTGCTATGATTTTTTGCATTATTTTATCTGAGTTGTACTGAATAGAGTGGTTATTGGCAGATGAGATCATAAGTCTTTGGCCAAAGCATTCGAGCTAGTTGTATTGGATACAAGAGAGCTCAATGATCTCGATTTGCATTAACTCGTGCATAGCGTCAAGTACAGATTGGTTTTGACTGACCGTGACCCTATAACTTGATCGGGACATTTTAAAAAAGGGCTTATACGTATACCGGTATTCACGACAGAATGGTTCTTGAATGATCCCAAACATTCGTTCTCAGTTGGGGTACGGTGTAGGCCGCCAGGCTGGCTAGGTGGTGCTACTACTCTTTGATTCCTCCCATTGCTGACTGCGACGGACCTACCGAGTTGCGCAATAGGATTGACGATAGAATGAATCGAGTTTATTCTCTCAGAATGAATATTAGATATTGTATATCTAATTTAGGACATTGGATGTCTAAATCGATTTATTGGATAAATTGATTTACGGCCTAATGAATTGAATAAATTACTGGATGATTAATTTAATTCATAAATATAATTATTTCTTGTAGAAATTAATTATATTATTATGTATTTGACATGTTTAATTAATTGGATTAATTAATTGATATAAATATATCGGAACGAAATTGGAGTTTATCTGTTTGGACTCACGGGAGTCCGAAACGAACCAAACTTGTCCGATTTCTTCATGATGCCCCCCTCCCCTTCCACCAACCTTCCCCTTGCCTTTTGTTTCCATTCTTAAATGGAATAACATGGCTTGTGGGGTAATCTCATGTGGATGAGTTGTTTTGGTGGTTGATGGTGTATAAAGAAAGAAGAAAAGACTTGACTCTTCACCCCATTCATTGGCTACCATCTGTGAATTAGTGAGAGAGAGAGAGAGAGGAAAATCATTTTCTCCAATAATCTTCATCCTCTGTTAGGAATACTTGTTAGATTTTGATGATGTCATTAATTTAAAATCAAATGTTTATTACTTGGCAAAATGTAAGGAAGAACCAAATGAGTATCTTCCATAGGCCAAATATGTTAAGTATAAAACTTGGCAAAATGTAAAGAAGAACCAAATGAGTATCTTCTGTAGGCCAAAATTAGTTAGGCTGAAAAACGGCTAAGTACTGAGTACAGCTAAGTCCATCAGAGAGGAACAGCCGAGTCCAGTCAAAGTAGCTCTGGTCAACAAAATTTATCAGAGAAGTTTGACCAGACTGCAGCCAAGGTACCTCAGGGAAGTCACCTGATCAGATAAGTCACAAACAGTGAACAGCCGAGAGGACCTGTCTGCAGAGATGTTAGCTGCATATCAGCCTACTCGAAGGCAGCCAAGTACTCCAAGTCCACGTCAGCATGTATTGAAAAGTCAAGTATTACGGAAAGCTCACATGCAACGTGAAGAGACAAATTGGAGTGATTCCCGCAATAGATATGATTTAAATAAATCATCTAGACCCACCTTGAAGACTTTAAACGTTTTATATTCAAAAGATTCGGCGCTCACATGCAGAAGTCTTCACAACGGTCGGAAGATAAAATAAAATAATGGGAATCCAGCCTTGCAACGTTCAGAAAGAATAAACAATGAAGTCTCCCTCCAACGGACGGATTTGTTCAAAATATTTGCAACGGCTACAAGGAAAAAGCTCAGAGATCGTGACCTATATATATCCGAAGATTTGAAACTGAGCAACTACCAGTGCGAACATACATTCAAGCGATCAAAGCAATCAAGCAATCTAAAGCAATCAATAGCATCGTGAAAAGAGCAGCTCTAAAAGTTCATACTTAAGGAAGCTCTTAAGTTGGAGAAGACAAAAACTCTTGTCTATAATCCTGAGTACGGGGTACTTCACTGGTTGAAGTAAGAGGCGTAAAGGCATCCAAGGATCGAGGATCAAGAGGTGCAAGCGATCAAGTGTGTACAACGGCACGGATTTCCACCGGTTGGAAGCTGTTGTAGTGTGGTTTGAATCACTGTAATATTTATCCTGGTTGAAAATTATAGTGAATTCATCTCCAACTAGTTTGGAGAAAAGTGGATTAGTAGAGGATTACCCCACCTCCGAGACCACTATAATTGCTGCGTTATTCTTGTTTTTCTTGCATCATACTTTAAGCTATTGCATTCATTGTTAAGTGTTTCATTAAGTTGATCTCTATTCGTCATCAGCTGACTTCCGCATATATCTAAGAACAAACGACTCCTACTCATTTGTTTAACTATCAGCTGAAGAAACTCACTCTTCGTGAAAAAGAGTTCAAGATTTTCTACAAGTCTATTCACCCCCCCCCCTCTAGACTTGTACCTGGACGACTTGTGACCTACAAGTGGTATCAGAGAGGTTGGTTCATTTATTTCACGAACCAGATCTATATCAGATATATATATATATATCTTTACTCTCACTTTATAATGGAACACATGCACTCTAGACTCCCTGTGTTTTCAGTTGACGAGTATGATCTGTGGAAGATAAGGATGCCGGCACACTTATCTTCGATTCATGACGACATGTGGTGCATCATTGAAGACGGTCCATTCATCTTTGAGAAGGACAACACAGCAGAGGAAATCGCAGCAGGGAGGCCAGAGAAGATTCCTAAGAAGAGGACGGAGTTGACTCCCGAAGAAAGAAAGCTGGCCAATCTTGATAACCGGGCCATAGATGTGTTATATCAAACTCTTGACAAATCCACCATGGTCAAGATCAAGAACTGTAAGAATGCCAAAGAAATTTGGGATACATTAGCCCTAATGTGTGAAGGAACGGAGCTGATCAAGGAAAACAAGCTGTCAATTGCTATCCAAAAATTTGACAACTTTAAAATGAAGAATGGTGAATCCATAGATCAAGTGGACACAAGGTTCACTGAAATTATCAATGAGATCAACTCCCTGGGCAAAACCTATGGCAACAGGGAAATGGCACTAAAGGTCCTCAGATCTCTCAACCCCGAATGGAGCATGAAGGTCGTAGCCATGAGAGAGTCCAAGGACCTGAATAAGATAAAGATTTAGGAGCTGTTCTCTGATCTGAAGGCTTATGAGTTCGAGCTTCCAAGTTCATCCTCAACTGAGCCTGCAGAGAAGGGAATCGCATTTGCAGCCGAGTCCCCTGCCAAGAGCCTATCTGATTTGAAACCTCCAAATCCACTAGATTTTGAGGAAGAAATGGCTTTCATAATGCAAAGGTTCAGCAATTTTAGAAAGAACTACCCCAAGTACAAGAAAAATTACAAGGAGAATCCAAGAAGGAACCAGAAGGCTGGAAACTGGAAAGTAGAATGCTATAATTGTCACAAGATCGGACACATTCAAATGGATTGTCCCGAGCTCAAGAAGGACGAAACCAAGAAGGAGGTGGGCAGAAAAGAAGATAGAAGAAAGGCCCTCATCGGAGAAGACCAGGAGCATGTCGAATCAAGCATCGGATTCTTTTCTGATGAAGACGAGGAGTATGACTGCCTGATGGCAAACCTTGCAGATGAAGAGGTAACTTCTAAATCCACCGGTTCAAATAATAGCTCAGCCATGTCACAAGATATGGATCTACATGAATCGGTAAATCAGTTATTTAAAGATTTTGAAACACTCAAATCTGCACACCAAGCTGTATCAGCAGAGAAGACTCAGCTGCAAGATGAGAATAGGCAGCTGAAAAATGATTTCGAAAAACTCAGCCTAGATTTGAATAAGGTTGAGACAACTACAGCTGACTTTAAAAACCAGGCAAATGTCAATACAGCTGAGATAGATCGACTAACCATTTTACTTAAAGAAAAAATCAGCTGCACTTGCTCATGCCAAAGCTGAGTTTACTAAGCTAGCTCAGATAAATAAAACTCAGGTGCAGGAAATAACCTCCCTGAAGGCGTCTTCAACTCTGGGAGAATTGTGTACTTATAAAAGGTCACTATACACCAAATCAGGCCTTGGATATGATTCTCACACTCCCTCTAGTTCTGAAACCAAGTTTATCAAGGTAGAAACAATAGTCTCGACTGCTGAGATTGTATATAAACCGATATTCAAAAACAGGCAACAGCCAAGTCAAATGTCTGAGTGCGGTCGGGTTACACTGCATGACCACCTAGACAGGCGACTAGGCAGTGGCCCAGGAAAAAGCAGCAGCCCAGACAACATGCCCACTATTACCAACAACTCCCCAAAAATAGATTTCATAATGGGAGGGGCAGATGGAAACCTCAAGGTTATCCTAATTACCAAAATGAACAAGTGTGGAGACCACAAAGATTCAATAAATGGTCTCAGCCTAGATTTAGAAATGGCCCACACTATCAAAATTTTGAGGAATATCCGGTATACAATTCAACTAGGAGATTCAGACCTCGACCACAGACACCTTATAAGGGTTATAATAATAATAATAACAATTTCTATAATCCAAGGAGAAATCAATTCTCCAGGAAACCAGCTAACCCCAAAGGACCCACACAAATTTGGGTACCTAAATCTCTGCTTGTTTAATTGCAGAAAAGATGGAAGGACTACAACCACATCTCCACAAGCACAAATTTTGGAGGTGAAGAATGGTTTGTAGACTCTGGATGCTCGAGGCATATGACCGGGAACAAGAAGATGCTGACCAAATACATCAAAGAAAGAGGTCCCGATGTAACCTTTGGAGATAGCTCTAGAGGACAGACAAAAGGCTTTGGAGAGCTGCACCGAGGAAACATTGTGATATCCAAAGTCCATTATGTCAAAGGGCTCAAGTACAACCTCCTGAGCATAAGCCAGTTCTGTGACGAGAAGAATCTAGTAGTCTTCACCATCTTGAAGTGTATGGTGATAGACATCTTATCTGGAGAAATAAAGCTACAAGGTTTCAGAAAAAGAGATGTCTACATGATTGATTGGAACACAAGAACACCTAACTCCTGTTTTCTATCCAAGACAGTAGCTGAGAATGGATAGTTGTGGCACAAAAGACTATGTCACCTGAACTTCAAAGCCATCAACAAGATTAGCTCTAAGAAGCTGGTCAGAGGACTTCCAAATGAAGCATTCAAGAAGGAAGCACTCTGTGATGCATGTCAGAAGGGAAAGCAGACCAAGGCATCGTTCAATCCAGTTCAGCCTACAACGCTCACAACAAGGATCTTAGATCTACTCCACATGGATCTATTTGGTCCTATCAAGCCAAGGACTTTGAGCGGCCGAAAGCATGCACTTGTAATAGTAGATGATTATTCAAGGTACACTTGGATTATCTTCCTATACAAGAAAAGTGAAACCCTGACCAAGTTACCTGAGCTGCTGAGAAGGATCCAGAATGAGAAATCCCTCTCCATAATCAAGATCAGATCAGATAGAGGAGGAGAGTTTCTCAACAAGGCGATAACTGATTACAGCGATCACAATGGGAACCAGCATGAGCTCTCTGCAGCCAGGACGCCCCAGCAGAATGGTGTTGCTGAAAGAAGGAACAGAACCCTGAAGGAAGCAGCAAGGTCCATGATTGCAGAATCGGACCTACCCAAAAGGTTCTGGGCTGAAGCTATCAACACAGCCTGTCACACCCAGAACAGGAGTATGATAGTAGGGAGACATGGCAAAACTCCCTATGAGGTTTGGAATAATAGAACTCCTACTGTTGCTTACTTTCATGTCTTTGGTTGTAAGTGTTTCATCCACAACAACGGTAAAACACAGCTAAATGCCTTTGATGCTAAAACTGATGACGGTCTCTTTATGGGATATTCCCAAAGAAGCAAGGCATATAGAGCTTTTAATAAAAGAACCTTAGTTGTGGAGGAAACACCCCATGTTGTTTTTGATGAATCTACCGTTGAGTACAGGAAACAAGTTGAGCTAATTGAGAACAAGCTCAAGTCAGGAACCCTTGAAGAAGTCATTGTTCATGACACTGGAATGGCGGACTCACCTGCAGCTGCTGAAGACTCAACTGCAGATCAGACAGGATCACCAAACCTATCTGATCCAGTTGCTGCTGAAGAAGACCCAGCCGGAGCTGACAAAGACTCATCTGCAGATCAGAACCAACCTGCAGATGACAAGGCGTGGCCGATCGATTGCGGGCAGAACCCAGCTGATGCAGATAACCACCAGGGCAATCCAACAGGGGGAACAAACCCAGAAGAGGACGATATCCCCAAATGGCTCAAGGATCACCCAATTCAGCAAATTATCGGAAAGTTGACTGATGGAGTTAAGACGAGACAGTCAACCCTACCAGCAGGAATGGCGATGTTCTCATGTTTTATGTCGCAAATTGAACCCAAGACTACAGAACAAGCCTTGGAAGATTATTCATGGATTAATGCCATGCAAGAGGAATTGGAGCAGATGGAAAGAAACAAAGTTTGGGAACTAACAGACAGACCTGATCACAAGAAAGTTATTGGCACCAAATGGGTGTATAAAAACAAGAGTGATGAAGACGGAGCTGTTGTTAGGAATAAAGCCAGACTTGTAGCAAAAGGTTATGCACAGTGTGAGGGAATAGATTTTGATGAAACATATGCACCTGTTGCAAGATTAGAGGCCATCAGATTATTCCTCGCATATGCTGCATTTAAGGACTTTGAAGTATATCAGATGGATGTAAAGAGTGCTTTTCTGAACGGAATCCTAGAAAAAGAAGTCTATGTAGAGCAACCCCCAGGTTTGTCAAAGGAGACAAAGTCTATAAGCTGTTGAAGGCTCTGTATGGACTCAATCAAGCACCAAGAGCGTGGTATGAAACACTGTCTGTGTTTCTTGAGAAAAATGGATTTTGCAAAGGGAAAGTGGACAAGACCCTGTTCAGAGTAGAGCACGAAGGCCACATATTAATAGTCCAGATTTATGTGGATGACATCATATTCGGATCAACCAATCCTGAGCTATGCGAGAAATTCTCCAACCTCATGCAAGGAGAATTTGAGATGAGTATGATGGGAAAGCTTAACTTCTTTCTCGGATTACAAGTTAAGCAGATGGAAAAATGAATTTTCATCAACCAAGCAAAGTATACCAGAGATCTTATCAAGAGATATGGAATGGAATCAGCCAAGCCCGCAAGAATTCCAATGAGCACAAGTACTCACCTGGATGCAGACGAGGCAGGCATATCAGTGTACTCAACCCACTACAGAGGACTCATTGGATCTCTTCTGTACCTCACTGCAAGCGGAACTTGAGACCATTCTGAAATCTTTCGAGAAATCATCGAAAAGAATGGAAGAAATTCTAAGCACTGGACAACATGCTCACGATAAAAGTGGCTTAGGATACAGCTCATTTTCCAACAACGGGAAAACTAGTACTGTGTTCGTCAAAAGTGTGGAACACATTCCTGTATCGGAAGATACCCCTAATCCCGTGAAGGAACTTGCTGCACTGCGAAAACCGAAGGCTGCCATTCCGCCCCCGCAATCATATTCCAGACAGCGGAATCACCAGCCATTCAGACCTAAAGGACGCACTCAACAGCATGCTCCCCGAGCATATCAACAGCACCAACATCCATTCAGAAAGAAGGTTGTATCCAAATACCAAAGGCCCGCACGGCAGTACTTTCAGTACATCACGCCTAGGTATTGGATACAGGAGCCACATTATCCATCGAGATAGCAAGTGTCAGCACAGTATCAACAACAGCTCTGGGAATCCAACTGGAGATCCAGAAGGCAAGCTGTAAGGCCAAAGAAAATGGCTCCACCTCCGAGACAGCATATGTACTGGATTAATAATAATAACCCTGATTTTTACATGCATAATGATTATCATGGATACAGTAGCTACGTACATGCCCCACGTAGATACCGCAAGTCTGCACCAAATGTTACCTACAGTAAACCAATTGTTGTCCGGAAAGTTTGGGTACCTAAAGGCACTAACATTCATTGACCCAACAATCAAAGGGGACCTAAATCTACATAATTTATGTGCTACATGACATTTTGGATAAGGAAATATGGTACTTCGACAGCGGATGCTCCCAGCACATGACAGGAGATAGAAGCAAGCTATCAGATTTCGTAGAAAGTCGCGGTCCAAAAGTGCGCTTCGGTGATAAATCTAATGGAAGAACAAGAGGAAAAGGAAACCTTCTTGTCGGAAAATTCAAAGTCACCGATGTAGCTTATGTTGAAGGCTTACAGTACAATCTACTTAGTATTAGCCAGTTCTGTGACAAATAGTTCTCGGTGAAATTCTATATAGATCACTGTAGAATCAAGAACATCCTGACCAAAGAAGTTGTGCTCACATGAAGCAGATCAGGTAACATGTATATTGCTGACTGGATGCCTACGATCTCTACAATTCCTTGTTTCGTTGCCAAAGGCACTGCAGATCTAAGCTGGCTATGGCACAAGAGGATGTCATATGTCAACTTCAAGACGATCAACAAGCTCTCAAGATAGGGACTGGTTAGAGGATTACCGAATGTATCATTCCAAAAAGACAGTGTCTGTGGACCATGTCAAAAAGGCAAGCAAATCAAGTCCACCCTGAAGAGAAAATCCTACCTTTCAACCCACAGAGTGTTGGAGATGCTACACATGGATCTTTACGGTCCTGTAGACCCGGTAAGTTTGGGAGGTAAGAAATACTATCTTGTTGTTGTTGATGATTACTCCAGGTATGCTTGGACAATTTTTTTTAAGCAAGAAGAAGGAAACAACATAAAAGCTGCCCGAGCTCCTGAGAAAGCTTCAAAATGAAAAGGGATTAAGTATTGTGTCCATTCGTTCCGACAGAGGTACAGAATTTACTAACCGCTTTATAGAGCAGTATTGTTCGGAGAATGGGATACAGCACGAATACTCAGCTGCCCGTACACCTCAACGAAATGGTGTTGCCAAGCGAAAGAATAGGACGCTGAAAGAAGCAACAAGGACAATGATTGCCGCAAGCAAGTTGCCACAACGTTTCTGGGGTGAAGCAACCAATACAGCATGCTACACTCAAAACCGCTATATCGCCAACAAACACCACAACAAAACAGCATACGAGGTATGGAACAACAAAACTCCGTTAGTTTCGTATTTTCACATTTTTGGATGAAGGTGCTATGTGTTGAATAATGGGAAGGATCAACTTAAAACCTTTGATGAGAAGTGAGATGAAGGAATATTTGTAGGATACTCTTCCGTCAGCAAAGCTTACAGGATCTTTAATAAAAGGAAGCTGACGATCGAGGAATCAGTTCATGTAGTGTTCGACGAACCTCACCATGACCATACAGGAGTAGAAAACTGTTAATCAGAGCATCCAACAACTTTCCATCTTAGATCTACCAACTCCCATAGAACCTGTTGTTGACCTAGAAATCAACCCCGCAGCTGTAAGAATCGACGTAGATGAAGTCGATGATGTACAACCTGAAGCTGAAACTACAGCAACTCAAGATACAGTTCGGGACCCCGAATTAGAACCCGGCCGAAGATGGTTGAGAGATCACCCGCAAGAGCTGATCATTGGAAACATTAATGCTGGTGTTTCTACCCGAAGGAGAATACAGAGTACACAAGGAAATGTACTGTGTGCACAAGAAGAACTAGATACTGAGATATCACCATTTCCTGAATGGAAATCTCAATCCGAGCTTAGAAGACTCAATATGTGCACTATTGTTGTATTCTTAGCCCAGTCCGAACCTGTTTCTACCATAGAAGCTCTTAATAATTCTCATTGGATAACATCTATGGAAGAAGAGCTTAACAGTTTCGAAAGAAACAATGTATGGTATCTTGTACCTAGACCTACGTATCACTCGATTATTGGAACCAAATGGATATTTAGGAACAAGAAGGATCGAAACGGACTAATTATAAGGAATAAATCAAGGCTAGTCGCACAAGGCTATAGACAGGAATAAGGCATAGACTACGATGAAACGTTTGCCCCTGTAGCCAGACTAGAAGCCATTAGGATATTTTGAGTCTTTGCCGCCCATAAGAGCTTAATTGTATACCAAATGGACGTCAAAAGTGCATTCCTAAATGGAGACTTTGCCGAAGAAATTTATGTTGAACAACCACCAGGGTTTGCCAACACAGACGGCATCGATCTAGTATACAGGCTGAGGAAAGCACTATATGGACTTAAGCAAGCCCCTAGAGCATGGTATGAGACCCTGTCCCAGTATCTAACCGATAATGGATTTGAGAAAGGTGTTGTGGATAAAACCTTGTTCAAAATACAGGAAGGGGATGACCTTCTAATAGTTCAAATCTTTGTAGATGATATTATATTTGGTTCAACTAACCTTGCTTTATGTCAAAGGTTCTCTCATCTCATGCAAAGTAAATTTGAAATGAGTATGATGGGAGAACTTAGTTATTTCCTAGGTTTGCAGGTAAAGCAGTTGCCTACAGGGATCTTCATCAACCAGGGAAAATACAGCAAGGAGATTCTCAACAAATTTGGAATGAACACTTCCAAATCATCATCAACTCCTATGAGCACTTCCGTGCAAATTAGTGCTGACGAAGCCAGAAAATCGGTTGACCAATCACTCTACAGGAAGCTTATTGGCTCTCTCCTGTACCTAACGGCTAGCAGGCCCAATATCTAGTTTGTTGTAGGAGTGTGTGCGAGATATCAAGTAGCACCCAAAGAATCACATTTCAATACAGCTAAATGAATCCTGAAGTATATTAAAGGAACAGTCGATGTAGGACTATGGTATCCTAAAGAAGGCGGATTCGATTTAGTTGGATACAACGACTCGGATCTCGGAGGCTGCAAGCTAGATAGGAAGAGTACAAGTGGAACTTGTCACTTTCTTGGACCTAGACTTGTTTCTGGGTTCAGTAAGAAGCAATTGGCAAACTCACTCTCCACGCATGAATCAGAATACTATGCTGCTGGTAGTTGCTGTATGCAGATCCTTTGGATGCAGCAACAGTTGTCAGATTATGGGATTGAAGACAAGGAAACACCAATCATGTGTGATAGCACGAGTGCAATTGCAATAACGCACAACCCTGTATTGCACTCGTGCACTAAGCACATCAACATGAAGCATCATTTCATAAGGAATCATGTCGAGAACAAGGATGTTCGGCTGAAAAAAGTTCATACAGATATTCAGTTGGCCGACATCTTAACCAAACCTCTCGATACAACAAGATTCAACATGCTTCGACAAGAATTGGGATTGCTACAGCCTGACTCCCTGTAAGTATTTACTGTTTTTACTCAATAATTGAGGGGGAATGTTGTAAGACCCAAGAATACAGTATCCACCATTAATTATATGTACACTCAGAACCTTCAATACAGCACTTTAGGGAACAAAGTGATATGAATCATCCTACAGCTGACGTGTGCAATAAGTAAGGGGGAATACAGTATGACCCATGAATACAGCATTAATCCAAATGTTGTTGTATGGAGTTGAAATACCTTTTAAGGGGGAACGCTGTATTGTCACGGATACAGCACATACTATGGAATTTTGATTCATTATATATATTATAATATTTCATTTTTAAAAAAAAATTTGTCCACGTGCCCTGTTTTCATATCAAACGTCGTTTACATTAAATGCCTTACACGACATCTGGACAATCGAATCTCAAAAGCCGCGATGTTTTCAAATTGTTTAATATTTAAAACTGCCGTTTCAGGCATTAAGGGTAACAACAAATATCAGAAGTGGGACCCGCTCCTATTTTAAAATTCCATGGATAAGTGTAGCAGTTACACTCAGTCCATCGTGACCTTTCATTTCAAACACTGGTTCCTATCCCTTAAATCTGACCATTCGTTCTCTGAAAACCCTTCTTCGCCGCCTACTATAAAAGGACTGCAAATGCCATTTGAGACTCTTTACGCCTTCTGCATATTTTAAGAGCACTCAAGCAATTAAGCCTACAAGTTTTTCTGTGTTTACTGCATATTCCTCTTAAATCTTTCTCATCTTTTCTTGAGAATCATCAATGGCGGCTACTCAGACATCTTCCGCCGCTCTCAAGAAGTCTCTGAACTTCATCGATGGACGGATTTTCTGCAGATTTGTCATGATGGAACGCATTCATGCTGAAACTGATGACGTCGATACGATGGAGGTTGTCATCACTAGAATCCATCAACAAGGCCTCTACCGCCTTGGGAGCCACACCGCCGAGAAATATGACGTTCAACTTGTTTAGGAGTTCTACCTCAACGCCGTGGTTCGTTTTCTACCTCTGGCCCTAGGAGGACATGTTGCTGATATCACAGCAGTCATTCGCGGAGTGGAGATCCGCGTTGACCTAGAGCTTCTCAAAAACATTTTCAGGCTACCCTCTAATGGCCTGACCATGGAAGAACTTGAGACCTTTGGGTCTCAAGAGTTGCTGACTCAATATTTTGGCTTGTTCACCGGTTTGGCAACGGGGGAAGTGGTTCACACCACATGCCATAAGAAAAATTTTTGCTTACCATTTGTTTATTTGCATGATTTTTGCTGTCACATCATTGAGAATCGTACATGTGCATTTGAGTTGTCCACAAGTCTTAGGTTTAGGATGATGGTAGCAATTATGACCTGTGAAAAAGTCAATTGGTGTCAGATTATTCTGAAGCGCTTGCAGGAAGAGGTGTCCAAACCTGCTACTCAGAAGAAATCGGTTGGTTTATTCTTAAACCATATTTTGACGAAGTGCGGACTTCCACAATCCGCAGATGCAAAGAAGATAAGTTCGCGGATATTCTTGGGAGGAGTCAAACCCACCGCCTTCAATCAAAGCATTCTGATCGCAAACAGGCCTTTTATCTGGAACTTGCCGCTATATGAAGATCTAAGGGACGTTTCTTCTAAGTCCCAGAGTGTTGAATCTTCATAGAAAAGAAAGAGATCTCACAGCAAGACACCAGTTGCTGCTGAGAAGCCGAAAAGGAATCTAAGGAGGCTTACGAAAGCTAAATCTACAGAACCCTCCGAGGATGCTCCTATCGTGGCGCAACCCACTGATCAAGTACCCCAGGGCCCAACCCCTGTGGAAGAGATGCCCATTACTGTATCGACAGTAGATCCCGAGCCTTTGGCGGGAACGACGGATACGAGGACATCTGCCAACTCAAAAGACGCTGGTGAGTCGGCTGCCTGTTTGGAGCCAACAGCTACCTCTCCTATGCGCGATTCCACACCTGTTCAGGATCCAACTTCCTTCGGGGTACCATCCCCTGTAAGGAATCCCTCTCTAATACAGGATCCCACACCTGTAGAGGAACCCCTTCCTACAGCAAACCCAGACGCTGTATGGAGTTTCTCCCCTAACACAATAATTTCCAAGACTCTGCTTTCCGTGCAGATTGAGCAGTCATTCGAGCGATTTCTCCAATGGAAGAATTTTAGACTTGCACTGTACGAAACCTTGTACAACTGGAGTGAGTGGAGTAACGAAGAGAAGTTTGTTTTGGAAGTGACGGACACCCAAGAAATTGCTGTCCTGATCTAATGGGACAACTTATTCGTTAAAGAGCTAATTGAAAGTAATCTGCTTGATCAGGATGAGGCCAATAGTAAAGGAAAAGCTTTGTCAATGGAAGCTCCAAACAGTCCAAAATCTGATCCTGATTCCGACGACGATGACGACGCACTCCAAACTGGTTTGCAGATGAGTCGAGAGTAAGCCCAAACCAAGAAGGATGAAGGGACATCCACCCATCAATCGTCCCCTTCGCCACAAGAAGAAAATGTTTCGCAATAGGCACCAAAGCCTGTCGTCTCCGCCGCCGAAGAAGAAGAATCACGCGCCTTCCAGCAAGAGGAATCAGTCCCTCTGCCGGAACAGGCGGACGCTGAGAGACACCAGGAGGATTTGGTCCCTCCTGTATCCATGTCTACAGAAACCTCTTCGAAACAGGAGGATGTCACACCTCCTGCCGCCGAAACCGAAACAGATGCTCCCGCCCCACCAACCGTCTTGGAATCCGACGACGGTACTATACCTGAGGATGTCCAACTCACTTTACGCCCTAACGTGAACTTGAGAAGGTTGAATGGAGTAGAAGACTTTGCCCAGCCAGATTCTCCCCGCACTGAAACTAGGAAAGAGCGATTACGTGCTCTTGGCCTCTAAACTGTATTCATTCAGGACGCAGTGAATGCTCTACACTCAGTAGAAAAGGCTCTGGATTGGCTTCACACATCTGCCGTTGAAGAAATGACTGGATTAAAGCATGAAGTCTCTCGAGTAGTCGAAGCCTTCACTGTCTTTCCAGAAGTCTTCAAGCAAGCCCTGAGTAGTCTGCAAGAGAAGCAAGAATCGATCCTGAGGGAAGAGCAATCGAAACTACTCGTATCTGAGGCCAAGACCGCATCTGCTCTAATCAAAACCGGTTCCCAACTGCAAACTGATGACAAGAACATCAAGGATATGTCACAGGTGTTCGCCTCCTTTGTTGAGAGAATGTCAAATATGGAGACGAAACAGGATGTCGCTCTGGAGATCCTGGAACGTCTTGATGTAAAGGTATCATACCTTGATGATGCCAAAAAGGGGGAAGAAGCACGGGAAGCCGCCAGGAGAACGCGGTTGGAACAAGAGAAAGAGAACTTAGCTCCATTTGAAGACTCAATCACTGCTGATATAGCCCGTATCTAAACACCAATCGTGAGGATATAGGGAGATAGACTAGAATTCCAGGATCCTAAGTATCCTTGGGAAAGCTTCGTTCAAAAGCCTCATTCTATGAACCTCTCGACTGACCGACAACCGACTGCTGCAGAGATCAAAAATTGGAGGAGAAATGAACTGCTAAGATACTTTGTTGTACTTATCAAAGATTCCATCTTATTCAATAGATGCAGAACGGTACAGGAAGCCGCCGAGGAATTCAATAAGAAGCTAGAAGAAGGAACGCTCCCGCTATAGCAGCAGATGAAGTCAAAGCATCGAAATGGTGACTTGGTGACCCATCCAGAGGACTGGATCCTAGTCTTTGATAAATCTTATGAAGGACATGCAATTTATCAGAATCGAGACAAGGACGCTCATCAGAACTAGTGGCGAAACACCAAGAATGATCCAAAGAGACCATGGAAACACTCTGACTTTAGGAGCTGAATACCTTAGTGTATTATTCGATTGTAATTTTACTTTCAAAACATCAATCTTTGTACTCTATTTCAGTATCAATAAAAATTTTGCCTGTCTTGAAAGATTACAACTCGTAATCTACTGTGTTCATTTTTGTTTACAGTCACTTTTCTTACTGTATTCATTTTATGAAATCTATCTCATACACAAGCTGTTAGAACTTGTCTGCGAACAATTCATAGTTTAAGTTGTATGCATCTAGAAAACAATGTAAGATTGTGCCTGCGCGCCAATCGTAAGTTTTCAATGTAACTTTCTTTTGATAAAAGATGAACTTGCCTGCGAGCAGTTCTTAGTGTTAAAGCCAAAAACCGAAGGCCAGAACATTCGAAAGAAGACCAAGAAGTCTACCCTACTTTAAAACCGCTAAGTGTCAAAGTTTTGGCATCATCAAAGATGTTTGGATTAACATCATAAGGTTTTAAAAGGAAGACTCAGAAGGACTTGGCAAATTATCAAAAAGGGGGAAATTGTTGGGATAGCAAATCCCTGTATCGATGATGCTTGGATAACAGTCCCTGTATCGATTGTATTGTCAGAATGTTTTGACAATATGCCAAATCCTGAATACCGCCTCTATCTGTATCGAAAAGCTGATCAAATATCAAACCACGTATCGAAGACCTCTCATAGTCTCATCCATACAGTGTATTGATCATACAGCAAAGAGTCCAGCAAAGCCAAAGTATGGAAGCTGTCTCGAATATCAATACGGTGATCCTTCCATACAGCTCTCAACAGGACAAAGAAGGAATCTTCAGTATTCGCTTGAAGTCAAGTCCCGTTGATAAAGAAGTATTTAAATACTAAAGGATAAAGTATTTAAATACTGTAAGTCAAAAGATCTTCAAATCCCGCAAAATTTGGATCTCGGTCAAATATCTGTTGTCACAGAATCTTGCTCAACGGATAGATTTCAAATGGATATATTTCATAAGGCTATATATATCTCCATAGTTTGAAGATCATCAACTACTGAACAACTGAAATACTGATCTACTGAACGACTTACAATCGATTAAGCTTACAAAGAAATACTCAGAGCAAAACATATCTCCCCAAGCTTTCTGCTATTCAGATATAAGAGATATACAATGCTCAAAACCTTGAACAACACATCATCAGCTTATAGCCCAGAAAGTCATAGCTGTTGTTCAACTCTATTCTATCTTTGAACAAACTCATATCAGCCCTGTGTGGACTAAGGAATCTTTGCTTCTATGGAACTATGTGTGAAGGACTTGCATTGAAGAAGACGAAGCTTCAGAACTGTGTGTGAAGAATCCAGTCAAGTGTTAGCTCAAACCAATCTGTGTGAACGGTTGAAAGCTAAGATCTTTATATCAATCTGTGTGAACGATATATTGATTAAGTGTTGTTATAATTACGTAGTTGTGTACGCAGTAATTATAATAAACTTTTTACTCCTGTGTGGAGGACCAGTAGACGTAGAGGGGTTTACCTCGAACCACTTTAAATAATGTGTTATTTACCTTTTGCCTTTATTGTTTTATTAAACTGTGATTATTTAAGTATACACTGCACATCGAGTTGCTGTATCCACAGCAACTTACTATTTAAGACTTCCGCTACGCACTCAGTTTTAAAATAGTACAGCTTGTTGTTTAAAACACTTTCCAAGCTGTATCCAGTATACTTAGTGGCCAACAATATTAATTAATTAAAAGCTGTCAGTAGCTTAAATTAATTAATGGACATGGAATATCTTAAACACGGGAAATAATTCATTCAAAAAGGAGTCCAATTTCGTAATTTGGGATTTTGGTAGGAAGTGCAATATTAACTTATTAGTGGACTAAGTTGATATTAATAGAGTCTTAATATTAGGAAGAGTCCTAATATTGGAAAGAAGACATCTATTGGGAGTCCTTACCATATCCTCCTTAAGGTCCCTAGAGTAGCCCAAAACACCTATAAATAAGACATTGGTGTTGGCCGATTTTACTACTTCCAATTGCCCAAGAAAATCGATTTTTCCCTTGTGTGTTTAATTGTGGATCTTGACTTGTGTCTTGGATTCCACAATTTGGTTAACCCGATATTTTTCTAAAATAATCAAAATATTCAAGAAAAATAGAGAGAACAAAAATCGTAAGTTTCTTAAGAAGAGATTTCGGCCGAACTCCAGTTGTCCAAGTTTAGTCCGGTAGATTGTTGCCCACACGACATCCGGACGTAGGCGGGATATACTCTAGAAGATCTTGAGGTAGAAATACAAGAAGATCGGAGAGGAACACGAAGAGGACATAAATTGATCAAAAAGGGATTTTCTACCACTTCGCGTCAAAGATAAAAATTACTGACTCCCATGCATAAATATGTTTATTTAATTGTTTATTAATCTGTTTAGTTAATTAGTTGACAAGCCTAAATAGATCCGGTTTTTCTGTTGGTTAGTTTATAAAAACCTTTTATTAAATTATTCCCACCAACTTGCTTCCGCTGCGTTTTATATTCCAACAATTGGTATCAGAGACGGTCTTTAGGTTCTGTTCAATTTAATTAATTTGGTGATTAATATGCTAGCAATTAAATATTCGTATAGTATGATTTTTTGGAATATTTTGCTAGAATTTGTCTTGCAGGAAAATATGATCCACTTATCATGGCTATGTGATGTTTTTATTTATTTACGCATTTTGGTAATTTGCACCGTTTTTGTGGCATGTATAAGTTTTTCTGTGAGAAAATCCACGGGTAGAATAGGATTTATTTTTCTTCTAATTTGATGTAAATTCGATGTATTTTATTTTGAATAAAATTGTAATCGAATTGGAAAACTCAAAGTACGAAAGAGAAAGAAGTCCAGCGCGAAGAGGAGTTCCGATCGGACGAACCGATCGAGACCAGTAAGGAGCCGATTAGCGCTCGGCGGCCTTTGCTGGCCGGCCTGCTGCACTCGGTCGGTGGCTCGGGCGATCGGGCGGCCAGGCGTGAGTCAGCGATCGGGCGTGAGTCGGCGATTCGGGTAGCGGGCTGTAATATCCGACCGTAACTTTTCATTTTTACCTGTCATTGTATTATTCGGATAATCTGATTATCGTGAATCGTTGCATTTAGTATTATGTCATGGTATTATAGATCTGAATATCATATCGTTGTTAGTTCATTTCAAATGTGATGATTCGATGATAATTAGAGAGTTGTATTTTCGGATTTTTCTGTTGATGTAGTGCACGTTACACAGTAAGATTAGCGTACGCTAATCCTGTGCATTAGCGTGCGTAAGGTTTCCTCGGTTGCGTACGCTAAGAGGGAATCTGGCAGCAGTTGACTTCAGCACGTGAACCCTTTTAACCGTTAGCATGCATGCGATCTAAGTCTGAGCTGTCATGTCGGTGAGAATCTACTTTTATTAGCGTGCGTAACCCATTCATCATTAGCGTGCGCTAACGGCCTGCGATTATTCAAGACAGTAGCCACTGTAAGCCGCTTACGTACGTAATATCGACCGGATAGCGTACGTAAGGGCATTAGCGTACGCTAAACTGTCCGGATAGCGTGCGCTAAGTCTGCACAGTCTATTTATAGGACCAGCCTGTTTTTCATTTCTTCACGACCCAAACCGAATTTCTCTCTTCACATATCATCCCTCTGCACTCTAAAAACGATATAAACCTTCACCAACTTGTTTCTAAGCCTTAAATCTCGGAGTGGAGCTCATTTTCTTGGAGATTTGGAGTTGTTTTTAAGCTTGGAATATATTCTCTCATAGCATTGAAGTTATTCTTCATTTCTGGAGGTTGGTGTGTTTTCTTCTTTGCATTATTTTCTTATGTTGATTATTAATGACGAATTATACTTCACCTAGAGTAGATTAAGCAAGTAAAACATGGTTATAATTAAACTCTTTAAGCACTTTTGATGAATATGTTAAATAAGGGTTTGAAATAGAGGTGTTCTTGATGATATAGTGATTTTAATCATGTTGTAATTGTCATCACTCACCTTCTGGACGAATTTAGCTCAGTAGGACTTTGATGGATCGGTTAGCTTCTTCATAACTGGATTTAATCAAGAACTTAATATCATAAAGTGATTTAAACACCATTTTAGGTATTTATTTACCTTGAGAAGAACTTGATGATGTTAAATATGAGATTAGATGATCTAGTTCAGAAACCTTAGAAGCTTTAACAAAGCATATCTATTCAGTTGCATCAAGTCCTTGAAGATTGATAAGAGTCTTGATAATTACAACAATAACTTTTCATGAATCTAAGGTGTTGAGAACTTTGAATGTTTGATCATCATACTAGATAAATGGTAAATTCACCATCATGTTAATGAATCCTCCAGCCTTGTAAACATAGACTTTGATAACCTTCATAAGTATGGTGTAATATCAGAACTTATGAACTTGTTGTTAGTTTTAAGTCAATTTAAATGAGAGGAGAATAATCATAATGTGCAGATTTTACCTTTCAACCTTTTAATGTTTTGGAAAGTTTAATCATCATAAGATGATCTTAACATCATAATTGGTTATTCAACATACCCTTGTTAGAACTCTTGCTTTTGATGAACCATGCGAACATTCGGTCAATACTGTAAACCGATCCTTATGATTGTAATGATGATTAGAAGGACTCCTGGCATAAGGCTTCAATAATTGGTAGTAACAAACTATTTTAAAGGATTGTAGGTTGACGTCTTACTAATCCTATATTGATAATTATACGAATATGTTTTGAGTAAAATGTATTTCGTTTAAGGTTGTTTGTTCGAGTAAAACTTGTTGAGGACCGTTCGTTCGTTCCGATAAGAAGAAGACTATTCTCGTCTCCGTATTAAGGCAAGTTATCTTGCTTGGTTATAATGATGATTAGATTCTTCTGATGGTTATATCTTTCATATGTATGAATTGTTCATGAAATGTTTGTCGTGATCTGATATTGTCCTTGACGTTATTCCGTTTTCTTCATGGGTTGCATTCCCAAGTACGTCGTTTTGAAACATTGATCTCGTTGGCCTTATTTTCACTACGGTGAGTTTTTCTTGATCCTTAATCGGATATGTGATTTGTTGAGTTTTCGTTGTCATGTTGTATCGTGACATATCCGGAATCATATCTGCGTTCCGATTGGTTATTGTGTAGGATTTTTAGCCAGGCACATATAGTCATCGGCGGATATTATTCCGCGTTGGACTGTGCACACGGGACGTAGTTTCGTGAGGCTAATTAGGTACATTGTCCTACGTATATTCTGGATTCCATATACGGGGCGGACATGTGCACGGACACATTTCCGGATCGGGCGTACTGTGATGTCCATCTTTGAGCCATACCGTAAATCGTCCATAGTATTGGATGCTTGTGACTGTTCGTTTCATACGCCCGAGGGGTATGATTGATAGTCGGAATGATTTCTTTGAAATCTATATATGTGAATTTTATATGTCAGAAGAATTGATTATCATGTATATCTGACCCTGTGTTGGGAGAAATACTTGTATTGTATTTTAGGTCGAGGCAAGGGCAAGGCACGGGAAGAGCATGTCGACGGCGAAGGATTCGGAGGATACTAGTTCAGGGGGGCCCTCATCTTTGTTGTCCGGTTATGTTAAACCGTGTTGTGTTATTTCCTGTTCCTTTTAAATTGCTATTTGGTTGTATTTGACATTTGAAGTATTTTCCATCTCCATATGGTTTATACTTGTTTTTGGATCCTGTGTATTGTAAGGCCGTTGGCCATATTTTGATAAACTCCTAAACGGAGTAATGACTATTCATTGTGGTTCGGTATCACAAATATTATTTATTTAAATTGTTTTGGATATCGCCTGGTGAGTCCCGGTGTGGGATTCACGGCACTGTAATAGCCGCTTTGGGGTGTTACACGGGCAACGGGTCGGGCAGCGGTCAGCGGGTCAAGTTGTCCAGTTCGGGTCGTTCGATTCATTTTTCCGCGAGATGCTTGAAGCAGTGAGAGCAAACGAGCCGAAGATTTTCTCGTTATTCAAAACGAGGAATAAAAACCATGATAATTGGATTTAATTATCTAATTTTTATTATTTGTTGGTTTTTATTGTTTTGATGTATGGCATGTATGGATGTATGCGTGATATGTTTCCTTGCATGTTAGGACGAGAAAATTAAAAACCTTAATTTTTCAAAATAGCTAAGTGATTTTAAATTGATTTTTCAAAATCAAATTGGCCTTCATAACTGGTTTAAATTGTGTAATGATTAGCATGCGCGTTGACAGTAGAGTCTTCCTCCACATCGGATGTGCTAATTATTGGCTCACTGGTTTTAAACTTCAAATTTGATAACAAAAAGGTGAATATTGTTTTTTATGACAGGACCTCTCCATATGTAGGACTATTATCATTAAATAATATTCTAAGGTTTGTTAAATTATGGTGTTCATTTAGGTGTATTAATTAATAAGCTCCCATCGGAGTCTATGTTAATTAAATACATGGCCAAGAGAAACCAACTATTAATTTTACTTGTCAAAATGTGTCTTGGCTAGATAGTAAAATTAAAGACGTTAAAATCTACTTGAAAATGTATATGTAAACGTCCACACTATCGTGGGTTGCATGTGCGGTTTTTCAAGGTGTTGGTTGATTGCATATATATTGTTTTAAGGTTTTTCAATATATTATGCGTCGAATTATGTGATGAATGGTGTTTTTTAATTTTATTCTCAGATGTCTTTCAATCCACTAGCTATTATTCTCAAAGAAAACAAACTTGATGGCACTAACTTTGCCGACTGGAAAAGAAATCTTGATATTTTCTTGACTGCCGAGGGGCATAAATTTGTTTTAACTGAGGAGAGCCCTTTGGAACCAGAACCGGATGCCACTCCTGAAGAGTTGGCTGAATTCCGGAAATGGAAAAAGTTTTATGAGATGGCTCGCTGTTACATTTTGGCTTCATTGACAAATGTATTGCAGCATCAGCATCAGACGATGGGCTCGGCCGCGGAAATGATGAAAAATCTCACTGAGATGTTTGGTCATTAGAACCGGGCGGCTAGACAAAATGCGATGAGGGTTTTGATGACAACCCAAATGTCTAAGGGACCCCAGTGAAAGATCACGTTCTTAAAATGATGTCTCATTTGAACGAACTAAACATACTGGGGGCCACTATCGATGCGGAGTCGCAGGTCGATATTATCTTAGGCAGTTTATCAAGAAGCTTTGAGCAGTTCCGCCTCAACTACAATATGAATTGTAGGACTTACACATTGGTGAAACTTCCGACAGAGCTTCAGTCTGCCAAAGGTCTCTTTAAACAAGGTTATCATCAAATTCTTGCGGCAACCGGTGCTGCTTCTTCAAAATCCAAACGGGGAAAGAAGAAAAAGCAGGTTGTCCAGAAGCAAGTGGCAACCTTCAAAGCTAAAGGCAAGGATCCTCAGTCAAAGGCTCCTCAGCCAGAAGCGAACAAAAATCCGAAGGGCAAGTGCTTCAATTGCGGTCTGAAAGGGCATTTCAAGAGTGACTGCCCTAAGAAAGGTACGTCTCATGCACTAGTAGTCAAAACATGTTTGGCTGCCTGTTCCATCACTTCGTGGATAGTGGATTCGGGCTCCACTGATCATGTTTGTTATGACTCGCAGGGCTTCCAAGTAACCAAGGTACTCAGTGCGGATGAGATTACAATAAGCTGGGGTGACTATTCTAGGCTGAAGACTATTGCAGTGGGAGTCGTGCAGCAAAAAGTTGATGATAGGATTTTAGTTTTTAATAATGTATTATTGGTACCCGATTTTAGAATGAATTTGATTTCAGTTTCTAAATTGCATCGTGATGGATATTCAGTTTCTTTTGAAGATAATGCAGTTATTAAAAGAAACGGTGAATATGTTTGCACGAGTACTTATAGTGAAGAACTTTATATCATTAATGCTGCACCAACTCCCTTGCATACTTATAAATCACTTAATTCTTTGACTAATCCTAATAAAAGAAAAGAGCCTTCGAGCATAAATCCAACATATTTATGGCATTTACGATTGTGTTATATTAACCTTAGAAGAATTCAATGATTGGCGAGCGAAGGCCCATTGGATTCGCTCTAATTTGAGTCATTTCCAACCAGCGAATCCTGTCTAGAAGGTAAAATGACTAAAAGGGATTTTCAAAGCAAAGGAAATCGTGCACAAAATGTGTTGGAATTGGTTCATACCGATGTATGTGGTCCAATGAATATCCAAGCTAAGGGTGGTTTCGAATACTTCATCACGTTTATAGATGATTATTCGAGATATGGATACATCTATTTGATGCGACGCAAGTCTGAATCTTTTGATAAGTTCAAAGAATTCAAGGCTGAAACGGAGAAGCGTCATGGGCAGAGTATCAAGTCACTATGATATGATCGTGGTGGCGAATACCTCAGTGGAGAGTTTTTGGATTTCTTGGCACATGAGGGGATTACTTCCCAGCTCACAGCGCCTGGTACACCACAACAAAATGGTGTTGCTGAACGAAGGAATCGTACTTTATTAGAGATGGTTAGGTCAATGATGTGTTATTCTGATTTGCCTATTTCGTTTTGGGGATATGCCTTGGAAATAGCGGCGTACATTCTAAACTTGGTGCCTTCAAAATCAGTTCCAAAAACACCCACAGAACTGTGGAATGGGCATAAGCCCAGTCCAGGACATGTTCGGATTTGGGGTTCACCAGCACACGTGCTGAATAAAGAAGCTGATAAGTTGGCATCTCGTACAGAAGTACGAGTGTTTGTAGGATATCCGAAGGGAACGAATGGTGGCTTATTCTACAGTCCTAAAGACCAGAAGGTCATTGTTAGCACCAATGCCCGGTTCTTAGAGGAGGACTATGTGATAAGCCACAAGCCTAGGAGTGAAGTCATTCTAGAAGAACTTAGGGGAGAGATTTCGACAATACCAATTGTGCAAACACCTAGTATACCACGTATCGACACTATTGTGGATATGCAAACTAAGGACATGCCTCGTCGTAGTGGAAGGGTTGTTCGTCAACCTAAACATTTCATCGACGTGGGAGCATCTTCAGACCACTCCCCTCACCAGGATGAAACGGATCCATGTACGTACAAACAGGCAGTTCAAGACAAGGATGCTGAATCTTGGAAAACATCAATGGAATCCGAAATGGGATCTATGGATTCTAATCAAGTGTGGGAGCTAGTAGAGCTACCCAATGGGGTAAAACCCATTGGAAGTAAGTGGGTCTACAAGCGTAAGAGAGGATCGAAAGGGAAGGTTGAAACCTTCAAAGCAAGGCTTGTTGCGAAAGGTTACACTCAGAAGGAGGGCATCGACTACAATGAGATCTTCTCGCCAGTAGCCATGCTTAAATCGATCCGGATTCTCTTAGCTATAGCTGTGCATTTGGATATAGAGATTTGGTAGATAGATGTCAAGACTGCGTTCTTGAACGGGAGTCTTGATAAGGAAATCTACATGCGCCAACCTGAAGGATTCATTGCTGAAGGAGATGAGCACTTAGTGTGCAAACTCAAGAGAGCCATTTATGGTCTCAAGCAAGCATCAAGGTCTTGGAACATGCGATTTGATGAGGTCATTCAATCGTATGGTTTTGAACAGTGTCCTAGTGAGGTTTGTGTATACAAAAAGTGCGATGGAAACATGCTGGTGTTTCTTGTACTGTACGTAGATGATATACTTCTAATTGGAAACAATGTAAAGGTATTATCAGACGTAAGGGTATGGCTTTCTGAGCAGTTCGATATGAAAGATTTGGGAGAAGCTGGGCACATCCTTAGTATTAAGATCTTTCTAGATCGCAAGAAAAGGATGTTGTGCTTATCTCAGGCATCCTATATCGATACGGTGCTAAAGCGGTTCAGCATGGAAAATTCCAAGAAAGGTTTCTTACCTTACAGACATGGAATTCAGCTATCTAAAGCTATGTGTCCTAAGACACAGAAGGAGATAGATGACATGAAGCTGGTCCCTTATGCTTCGGCAGTGGGAAGCCTCATATATGCTATGCTTTACACTAGGCCTGGTATTTGTCATGCTGTTGGCATGGTGGGGAGATATCAGTCGAACCCAGGACTGGGACATTGGATTGCTGTCAAGCATATACTCAAGTACCTGAGAAGGACAAGGGAGCATATGCTTGTATATCAATCAGATACACTTTGTGCTTTGGGTCACACTGACTCGGATTTCAGTGCGGACAAAGAAAAGTCGAAATCAACTTCCGATATGTTTTCACTTTGGGAGGTGGAGCCATCAGTTGGAGGAGTGAAGCAGAAATGCATAGCGGACTCTACCATGGAAGCCGAGTATGTAGCAGCCTCAGAGGCAGCTAAAGATGCGGTATGGCTCAAATACTTCCTAAAGGATTTGGGTGTGATTCCTGATTTGCCCAGGAGTATTACACTTTATTGTGATAATATCGGTGTTGTTGCAAATTCGAAGGAACCACGGGCCCACAAAGCAAGCAAACATATCAAGCGCAAATATCATATCATTCGAGATTTTGTGAAGACAAGGAAGATTATTGTCTCCAAGATAGCATCTGAAGACAACCTAGCTAATCCTTATACGAAAGGGTTGCCCTCGAAGTCATTTGAAGGGCATGTGGAAGGAATGGGGTTGAGATGTATGGCAGCATTGCTTTGAGTATAAGTGGGAGATAGATAGACATAGTCCAGATAGTATACTTCAAAAGTATGCTTTGAGTATAAGTGGGAGATTGTTAGGGTTGTATACGTCAAAGCATACTTTATGCTTGTATTAACTAATTTCCCGGTCTTTATCTATGAGAATATTTAATTCATTTATCACATGTTTTGCATATTTATTCACGCTATGGTTATGCAAATGTAGTCTAAATTACTTTATATTATAGATAATGTGGTGTGCCGTGTCACATAGAAGATCACATTATCGGTTCCTTATATAGTAATATTTAGTTCACAACCTATATAACATTAGACAATTATGTGAGAGGTTGTAGTATATGCTTGAGATTGGTTGGTCTTGACCATTAGCATATATTAGCGTATTCGTTATACGTTGAACATGATCGAGGTGAGATAGATTCTTCTGTACTAACTATAAGAAGAACGTACATCTCGGATAATTATTATTTCTTAATTCTAGTGATTAATATTTAATATTTATTGCTTTGATTTATCATAGGTGAGAGCCACAATGATTGACTCAATATGCTCGATATTTTGGGCAATATTATTATTTATATGATAATCAATATTATAGCTAGAAATCGTGTCCCGACCAGTCGGGTTGATCATGTTCCTTGAGGCACTTGAAAAGATTATTATATTAAACCCTGCAGGTGGAATTAATTTTCTGATAGAATAATAAAGGTCGAGTGGTATACTCATGTATAATATATTAATTAATTAAAAGCTGTCACTAGTTTAAATTAATTAGTGGGCATGGAATATCATAAACACGAGAAATAATTAATTCAAAAAGGAGCCCAATTTCGTAATTTGGGATTTTGGTAGGAAGTGCAATATTAACTTATTAGTGGACTAAGTTGATATTAATAGAGTCTTAATATTAGAAAGAGTCCTAATATTGGAAAGAAGACATCTATTGGGAGTCCTTACCATATCCTCCTTAAGGTCCCTAGAGTAGCCTAAAACACCTATAAATAAGACATTGGTGTTGGCTGATTTTACTACTTCCAATTGCCCAAGAAAATCGATTTTTCCCTTTTGTGTTTAATTGTGGATCTTGACTTGTGTCTTGGATTCCACAATTTGGTTAACACAATATTTTTCTAAAATACTCAAATTATTCAAGAAAAATAGAGAGAACAAAAATCATAAGTTTCTTGAGAAAAGATTTCGGCTGAACTCCAGTTGTCCAAGTTTAGTCTGGTAGATTGTTGCCCACACGACATCCGGAATTAGGCGGGATATACTCTAGAAGATCTTGAGGTAGAAATACAAGAAGATAGGAGAGGAACACGAAGAGGACATAAATCGATCAAAAGGGGATTTTCTACCAAAAACCAAACTAAGCCAAACATACCCAGTATATCCCGCTCAGAGCAGGGTCTGGGGAGGGTAAGATGTACGCAGACCATGCCCCTACTTATTACGGTAGGGAGGTTGTTTCCGTGAAGACCCTCAGCTTAGTGCACAACAACATATTGAGTGAAAAACACAAAGGGAAGCATATGATACGAAAAAACTCAATACCATACCTGAGCCCATGGCTTAATCCACATGGGACTTACCTAAGAGGAATTTGGCTACTTCACTCCCGATGAACACTGCTCAAACAGAAGAGAGGTTGACTCCGCGCACAGCTCCCTGTCAAAAATACACCACACGCAAAAGGCAAAAGGATAAAATATACAATAAATGTAAAAATGCAATGCTCTAGGTCAAAGCTAACCTAGACAATCCATCCCTGAGGCTCTCAACTACAGCACCACTCCCAACTAAAGAATCCACAATTCTGATCTGGCATCTCCAAGCGCACCTATCAACAGTCATGGTCTCGGAAAGGTTTAAGGCCTTCAAATCTAATCTCAGCTGCTCCTCCCACGTTCTCCTCGGTCTGCCTCTCCTCCTCTCCCCGACAACTACTAAACTCTCAACCCTCCTCACAGGAGCATAAGCCTGCCTCCTGCGGACGTGGCCAAACCATCTCAATCTCCCTTCCCTAACTTTTGCTGAAATGGGCGCCACTTCTAGCGCATTCCTGAAGAGCCCGTTCGAGATTCTATCTAACATTGTGCAACCACACGACCAGCGTAACATTCTCATTTCAGCCGCTTCCAACTTGCTCTCAAGCGACTTCTTCATCGCCCAACATTCAGAGCCATACAACATTCCAAGTCGGATTGCCGCTCTATAGAATTTACCCTTCAACTTTAGAGGGACTTTCTTGTCGCACAGGACCCCTGTCGCTGCTCTCCACCTTAGCCACCCCGCCTTGATGCGATGAGTGACATCATCTTCACACTCACCTTCCTTCTGAATGATCGAACCCAAATACTTGAACTTATCCGTACGGGGAACGATCTGATCCGCAATCATTATCTCTACATCTTCCTTGTTGGCCTCACCACTAAAGTTACACCAGAGATACTTTGTCTTAGATCGTCTCACATGCAAGCCCTGGGATTCTAACTTAGACCTCCATAGCTCCAACTTCGAGTTCACCTCCCTCCTCGACTCCGCCACTAACACAATGTCGTCAGCAAAAAGCATGCACCACGGGACGCCATCTTGTATCCCCCGTGAAATGACGTCAAGGATCAGAGCGGAGAGAAGAGGGCTTAGCGCCGACCCCTGGTGTAGCCCTATCTCAACCGGAAAATACTGGGTGTCACCAGATGGGGTCCTAACGCACGTCCTATCTTGGGAATACATGTCTTGGATCGCCCTAACAAACGGCAACGACACCCTCCTCTCTACTAGGCTCCTCCAAATAACATCGCGCGGAATGCTATCATAAGCTTTCTCTAGATCTATGAACACCATATGGAGGTCCTTACGCCGCTCTCTAAACTTCTCCATAAGGCATCTGACGAGATGAATGGCCTCAGTCGTGGACCTCCCCGGCATGAAGCCAAATTGGTTCTCAGAGATCTCAACTTCTCTTCTAACCCTGCATTCCACTACTCTTTCCCAAAGTTTCATAGTATGACTGAGGAGTTTAATACCCCTGTAGTTACTACAACTCTGAGCATCGCCTTTTTTTTTTTGAGAAACGGCACGACAATACTATGCCTCCACTCCGTCGGCATCTTAGAACCTCTGAGGGGATGTTGAACAGCTCTGCTAGCCACTGAACTCCGACTTCCCCCAGACAAAGCCAAACTTCAATAGGGATCTGATCTGGGCCTACCGCCTTAGCTCTACCCATTTTCATTAGAGCACCTTTTACTTCCTCCTTCGTGTCAAAGGTAAAAATTACCAACTCCCATGCGTAAATATGTTTATTTAATTGTTTATTAATTTGTTTAGTTAATTAGTTGATGTAATACTCGAGATTTCTGATGTGTATTTGAACCTTATGATATTGTATTTGTTGCATTTTGATCTGAGTATTATTCTCCATATTTCATGATCCGGTGTAGTTGAGCGTATGATTTCATGAATAAGTTCAATTATGATTTTTGCACTTGTAGCGCACGCTATCGACTAAGTGTAGCGTACGCTAATTTGGGTTTCGTAGCGCATGCTATGTATGAACCTTCGCGCGGGCTATACGTAGTCAGCATGATTGAGACATGTTAGTAGGTGAGATCAGGCCGCAGATTTCGTTGGAATTATGTCGGGATGAACCTGGACGGCTTTCTGGGAAAGTCGAGTCAATGGTACTTAGCACACGCTAAAGGTACGAGGCTAGCGCACGCTAAGTCTAGTACAGTGAGGTCAGTGAACTTTCATTCAGTCGTTAGCGCACGCTACAAGTAGTTGTTAACGTACACTAATCGTTGATTTTAGCGCACGTAAGGCTGTTTATCGTACGCTATACCGAGTCACGTCAGAGACAGTAGGCTGATAGCCCGTTAGCACATGCTAACCACAAGGAGTAGCGCGCGCTAATAACTTTTTTTTATAAATAGGACAGCAACCATCTTCATTTTTCAGTTTTCACCACTTTGCATACTCGATTTTTGGGACTTTGAGAGTCATTCCCTCCACCCAAACACTACATACCAGCCTCCTAACATCACCATTGAAGACAAAGGAGCTTTGAGGATTGGTGTTCTAGCTCTTGGATGAGGAATTCATCAAGATAATTCAACCTTTCTTTCCGAATAAGGTATGTTATGGTTTACCAAGCCGAAATTTACATTCTCAGTTATATTTTGAGCTTGGTTCGGAAATCCTTAGGCTAGCTAACAATCTTTTGAATCCAGCAACATGTTTTTGAAGATTGAAACCCAATTATACCTTGTTTTTCTTCTATTACTTAGAGTATTGATTTAGCCTCGGTGGATGAAAACCTTAGCATGTAGTATCCTTAATTCGTTGGAATAATGAGCATGATTTCAGTTAGATTCTATGAACTCCTTCGATGTTCCACTGATGAAATTCATGTATGTTAGAGGAATTTGTTTTGACAATATTCTTCATGTTCATGTGGATGATGAATCGGCCATGTTATTGAATTTAACCCGGATCATCGTAGTATCGTTTTCCTTGCGTAATGCTTGGGCATGCTTGTCATCTTGAGTAACATTTTGTGGTAAATCATCATAGCCGAACATATGAGAATTTGGAATTGAATCCCATATTTAAACCCGAAAACTTTAATGTCTTGTAAACCCTTGAACTCATAAGCATCGGAACTTCACCTCCGAAATGATCGTTCAACTCTCATGAAGTGTATTATCATTTCCGGTTCAGCCCTCATCTAGTGTACTAACCATGAACCGGCCTTACGTCACTACTTTACGATTCTAATATAAGTATTCGGTGATCGTACGTTAGTATCCAGTAGTATGTTAAGTTCCTTGTATCTCTTTTTGAACAAGGTCCGAGCCTTGCATAGGGTTCGATCGAGGGGCGGTGGCATATGGACGCGTGACATTTGTTGGAGTATTTCATTCTTGCCATTTTCGAGGCAAGTATCATATGTTGAGTTTAGTTTATATTGGAACTTTGATCATGCATATGGTTTTGTTCATGTTGTCGAGTATGAGATTAATTTCTTTGATTTCTCGTGGTATTCGTTATTAATTGTTCGTATTGATGAACATATTGAAATGCATATATGTATGCATGATTGCATGGTTTATATTGTAAATGATCCGAGGGGGTCATGAGGATCTATGCTGAGGGCGCTGGATCGAATGTCCACCATGCGTTGGTCCGACGGGATCATCATGGGGATCTATGCTGAGGACGCTGGATCGTTGGACGGGTTTTCCACCATGCGTTGGTCCGACGGGATCATCATGGGGATCTATACCGAGGGTGCTGGATCATTGGATTACCCTGTATTGTGTTGATGGAATCGTGAGGATTCACATCGTTGGATTCCGATGACGGAAGTCCGTTTTGTATGTATTTTGATGCATCGTTGATTTATGTATTGTGATACTTGTACTAGCATTATTTTGCTAACCCCTTCGGGGGTAGACATTTGTTTTGATGTTCAGGTAGCCGAGGAGCGGGAAAGCAACCACAGTACCGACATGATGATGAAGTGGCTCAGTGATGTGGACTATGTTATTTTGGTTTTATGGTTATTTTCCAGTACTCGAGTACGCTTATGTTATTGATGTTTTGGAGATGTTTTGTAATAATGGACTCATTGATTTTTCGATCGGGTGTGAACTTCTTTTACTGTGATAACACTTTAGTATTTATCTCGTATTTCTCAAATTAGTCTTGTAAGTTCTTATACAAAGGATTTACGGTGCTGTAATTATTCCGAATATATCGGGGTGTTACAGTTGACAAGCCTAAATAGATCCGGTTTTTCTGTTGGTTAGTTTATAAAACCTTTTATTAAATTATTCCCACCAACTTGCTTCCGCTGTGTTTTATATTCCAACAGATTATTCGTGATGATAATCGGTAATTTTATTCCAATGAATTTACAAAGATAAGCCGTGTTAATCCGAAATTAGGATTGAAGTCGGAATCAAGAATGTCGAGACACTTGTTAGAATTTATTTATTATTGAATTGCGGCTTATATTCGTATTGTTTGAATTGTAATAGTTTGGTTTCGTATATGATCGAGATATCGTTGAACCGTTGAGTTCGTTGGTCGGTTATATCGGTTGTTGATTGTTATCGAATGTATTGTTAATTGATTATTGCATTAGGTTACATTAAGTGATCGTTGATGATTAACCCTTGTGTGGCGATTGAGATTGGAGAATGCATGGATCGCCTTGGTTGGTGATGAGGAGCTTGTAAATGAAGACGACGGGATTGGTAACAACTTCATCATATCGGTATCGAGGCAAGTTATGCTTGCTCAGTTCATAATGTTTAATAAATGATTTCGATTTCACTTCATTTATGATTCAGATAGCAATGGTATTATGGAATATGAATTGTCGGGATAATGGTATGTATATTGTGCTTGGACTGAGATAAATCATAATGTGTATGATTTTAAAGATGTCTAGTTGAAACGGAGACGTGAATTATATTTGGTCTATTGTATGAGAGGTTAGATATCAAGCCTAGTTATCATGCCGACATTGAACTCGAGATGGTGGTTTGGTATTAGTAATGGACTGTACTTCATTTTGGATTATTCGGATAACTGTGTATTCGTTCAGGGATGTTGTTCGTGGAAAGGATAGCGTCCCCAGCTTGAGGTAATTAATATTGCTAAATTATGACAATCATCCTGTTGCATTATTACATGTGTGTGTGTTGATGCTTTATGTGGTGAATGTGCATCATTGTTTGTTACATTTTATGATGTGCTCTTTCTTTGAGCTGTAATCTATTGGGCCGATGTGTTGGGGGATAAGACCTAAATGGCACCCATGTTCTGGGGTATTCCTGTGTGGATACTTTCGTGACCCTTGGTTGCGACCTTGGGGTATTTTGTGATTGCATGAATTGTGTTGCGGGATAAAACCTAAATGGTACCCACGTTCGGAGTATTCATGAGTAGATGCTTCCGTGACCCTTGGCTACGGCCTTGGGAGTTTATGCGCTAATATTATATGCATTGTTGAGCATGCTGTGAACTGTTGTCTAACGGAAATACGACATTGTGGTCGTGTCGGTCTTTCATGATCGAGTTATCGTTGCTCACTTGGAAATTCTTCTGATCCTTGTTGGATATGTGTTTCTTCGAGATTCGTTGCCATGTTGTATTATGACATATCTGGAGTCAGATACGTTCTGATCGGTCATGTGTAGGATTTTCAGGGCGGGTACGTGTAGCATGTGTTGGTTTCGACCTCATATTGAACCGTGCACATGAGACGTACTTCATGAGGCTAATTAGGTACGAGACCATACATGTATCTGATCAATACTCATGGTTAGCTTATACACGGACATAAGTCCGGATCGGGCGTATCGTGACGTCCATATTGAGTCTTATTGATTGGTCGTTCACAGTCCATGTATAATCGGATCTGTTCGATAGTCGGATTTGTCTTCGAGATCCCGTATATGTGATTTGTATATGATTGACGATTGTATTCTCTCGTGTATCTGTCCCCGTTGACCCTTTATTGATCTTGTTTGGAGTTACCATATCGTTGGCAATCTCGTTTGTTATTAGTTCCCTACTGATCTCGTTTGGAGTTATCATATCGATGGTCAACTTGTTTGTTATTGATCCTTTATTAATCTCGTTTGGAGTTCACCCAATCGTTGGTAATCTCGTTCGTTATTGATCCTTATTGATTCTATTTGGAGTTTGCCTTACCGTTGGTATTCTCGGTCGTTGTAGATCCTTTATTGATCTTGTTGGGATTTACTGTATTGTTGGTATTCTCGGTTGTTGATCCTTTATTGATCTTATTGAAGTTTACTGTATTGTTGGTATTCTCGTTTGTTGATCCTTTATTGATCTTGTTGGAGTTACTACATCATGGTATTCTCGTTCGTGGTTGATCATTTGTCGATCTTATGTGGAGTTATCATGTCGTTGATATTCTCGTTCTGATGCATTGGTTGGTTATCATTATTGATTGTGTGAGCATTCATAGTTTGTATTGATATCCGGGACTTGCCATTGTTTCGGGACAGTTGATCTCCAGATGTATTGTGTGATATTGGTTTTATCATAATTGGGATCCGATTGTGCGATCCAGCGGACAGAATCGGACATGGCCAGATTATTCCATATTGGAGATATGTTTATGGTTGGGAATCTTGGTATCGCTTCGGATACAATCCAGATAGTTATTTTCGAAATCATTCGTCACTTGAGAATGCGAGGCGAATTGAGGTAAGGGTTGAATTGATTTGGGATTACACGGAATGGTAAGGTTACTACGGTAAGGTTACACTGTAAATATTCTTACCTTGTAAATACATTGATATGTAATTGTACATGATGATGTGATCGTTATCATTATTAAGTATTATGGCTGACCCCATCGTGGGCTTTATCTTTTAGGTACTTGGAGATCGAGCTAGTAGTGGTCGTGAAGGGATGATCTTTCCGGTGATACTATGGCATGGTTATGGGATATGAGTATTCTTTTCTGGTTGTTATGATTCCGCTGCAAATGTATTTAATCGTGTCTCTATCCGCTGTGTGTGTAATTTTATAATGGCTTTCAGTATTTTTCCAACTCGTGTATACTTTCTAAATGCCCTTTTGGCGTCTTCGCCTTGTGCTTTCAAATGGTATTTTATGACAGTATTTGGGAACTATGTTTTGTAAAACATTTGGGTATTTAAAACATTACCGTCTTTTCCTCGTTGGCATGTTTGAAACTTTTGCGAAAATGATTTTAGCCTTGTGGGTTCCAATGTAGGGCCCACGGCGCTGTAATATTCCCAGTTGGCTTTGGGGGTGTTACACTTCATGCATTTGTAAGTATACTGTTTTGGTTATTTGTTATGACGATGATTGATCGGTTTCGGGATGGTTCTGGATATTGTGGTTGAACTTTTGATTGTGACCGGATTGCAAGTTTCGAGAATAAAACTTATTTTAAGTGGGGTAGAATGTAATATCCTGAAATTCTACTATGATTATTTAATATTATTTTATCCGAATTATATTGTACAGTGTGGAATATGTACAGTATGGATAAAATGATTGAAGGACTGAGACATCTTTATTGTTAATATTGTCGTACTTGGTCGACAATTTCATTTGAAGATATTGTGTGTCTGGCGTATTGTATGAGAGTATTATTGGAAGGAGTATGTTTATTCAACATGTCATGTATACGTATCTAGTATGCCGAGAAGATGGATGGGGACAATTGGAATTGGCTAAGTACAACCTTATTAACGTACGCTAGCACAATGGCTTAGCGCACGCTAATGCAGAGAGCTTAGTGCACGCTAAAGATATAGATTAGCGCACGCTAATAGTAGATCGGTTAAAGGGAATCTTGGCTTTATTGGTTACTTTCGGCATGTAGGATCCAGGCACATTCGGAAATGTGCAGATTATCGGATCAACGAAGATTAGCGCACGCTAAGGTTGAAGATTAGCGCACGCGAATGGTGTATTACTGTAGCAAGTCAACGTCTCTATAATGTATGCTATGTTCTTGATGTTACGTATGTAAACCATTGTGTGAAGCAAGGTAGTAGCCTCTGGACCTCTATAGTGCACGCTAACAAGGTAAGTTAGCGCACGCTAAAGCATGTAATGTACGCTAAATAAAGATGTTAGTGCACGCTAATAATGTACAATATATATTGTGCAATTGGGCATTATTCTTCATTTTCGTCCATTTCTTCCTTTGAACCGATAGAGAGAGTTCTTAGAGAGAGGTTTGAGGTTCCAAACACTTGATATAGTGGAGTTGATCATCCTTAACAACATTGGAGCTCGGAATCGATTGGAAATGGATTCAACCTTTAGAATCAACCCATTTCTTCAAAAACGTAATTACTCTTCACTTCAGGATTTCATCTTGGATTGAATATTGATGTTTCTTAGTTGATAATCATCGCATGTACGAATTGATATGTATGATTATGAGATGGATTACCGGATTATGATGATGTTGTTGTTGATATATGGATATTGATATGATTCTTGTGGTTTTGAATTGTGTTGTTTATCGTTAAGAGATGTATTGGGTGATCTCTAGTTCCTTTTTTGGATTCTTGATGTTGTGTTGTGGTTTAGTTCATATGATGATAAATACAGAAGTGATGTTATGATTCTTGGTGTTCTTGGTATATATCACATCAAAGAGGATTATGTGATGGAATATAAATGGTTTTGGATATATACAAAGATTTGAGGATTAGAACCAATATTGTGTTGATTATAGTGGTCGAATTCGTATGTTCTTGATAAGACATGGATCATCATGATGAAATTGAATTTGGAAAGGTTATGATTGATCTTGGAGTATGATTTCCTTTACAATTGTATTCGTAATCGCAAGGTGTTTATCGGTACCTATAATACATGCCACTGCATGATGTTAGTGCACGCTAGCTGACTGGCTAACAAACGCGAAATTGGAATATTTAACGCACGTAAATATTGAGGAATTACGTACGTAAACTATGTTCGTTAGTGCACGCTATGTAACGTGACTATCGTCGCTAAGTCAACAGACAGCATACGTATATCGTAGTTTGGCTATGAGTTCGTAAGTGTTTTGTTCAGACTGTGTTTAACCGAGATATTATAGAACTGTTGGGTTTGTTAATTGGTTATATCGGTTGTTGATTGTTATCGGATTATTGTGTATCGAGTATTACAATAGGTTGTGATGTTTGATCGTAGATTACGATCGTTGTGTTGCGGTTGAGGTTGAAGAGTTCGTAGATTGCTTTGGCCGGGGCCGAGGAGCTTGTAGACGAAGGCAAGGAATTGGTAATGGCTTCATCATCGTTGTGTCGGTATCAAGGCAAGTTATTACTTACTCAGTTTATATATTTAATGAATGGTTTCAGTTTCATTTTGTTTATAATGCATATAGCAATGGTTATTATCGTGGACTCTGGAGATTGGGGCTGTACGTTGTTTTCTGATTTTGGGAATTAAATCATCATCTATATGATTTACATTCGTTAATGGTATACTTGGGTATCGAGGGTACATTATGAGGATATGAGTTATCTATGGTCCGTGGTATTTTGAATCATAGAACATTGAGGATAATCGTCGGTGATGGTTTTGACATCGAGATTGCTCTCGAAGGACTCGGGACAAGTGTCTTACTTTGATTTTGGTTTAATGTTGATGATTTTAATCATGCATATTGTCATTCATGTTATCGAACATGAGGTCGTCCAAGTTGATTTGTCATAATGTCGTTCATGTTATGGATTCATATGTTGTTTATGTTGATGAACATATTAATTTGCATATGTGTATGCATAGTTGTATTGTATATGTTGTATTAATCCGATGGGATCGCGTGATCTATGTTGAGGGCGCTGGATCGGTTGTTCACCTCGTGTTGGTCCGACGGGATCTATGCTGAGGGCACTGGATCATTGGACGGGTTTTCCACCTCGTGTTGGTCCGACGAGATCTTCCTGGGATCTATGCTGAGGGCGCTGGATCATGGATTACCCATGTGTTGTTGTTAGGCATATTTATATTGTTGGTTATCCACCTCGTGTTGATCTAACAGGATCATCTTGGGATCTATGTTGTGTGCGCTGGATCATCGGATTCCCACTGAGTATACATTGTTATTATTGTTGTGAGCATATTGACGTTGTCATATGAGTATTCATTTGTAGGTCTTGTTAGGACCATGTCCACATGTGTATTAATCTGATCTCGGATTAGACTGGCATGATTTATCGTGGCAGTGCGTATCTTGAGGTATGTTCCGTATTTCCTTCTTGGTACTTGTCTTTTGATGGACAATTGATTTTCGTGTTGAGATTTGAGGATGTTATCTGATGGACTGGATTGGTCAAAGTTGGTATATTTCGTATCAATGAGTAATGATGATGTTTTGAGAATCTTGGATATTGTCTGATATACAGTACAAATGTTTGTGTACGATTCAGTGTGTTTTTGAGAAATACGATATGTGGAATATGGTGTGGTTGTTTTGATGAGGATTATCACGAATTATAAAGTTATGACGGTAAGATTACATTGGTAGTATTCTTACTTAGTATTTTCATTGGTATGCAATTATTGACGTGATGTGATCGTTATCATTGTTGAGTATTATGGTTGACCCCGTCGTGGGCTTTGTTTTTAGGTTCTTGGGATATCGAGCTTGTAGCGGTTGTGAAGAGATGAGCTTCCCGAAGGATACTGGCTATAGCATGTGTTTGGAAATCGAGTACTTTGATTAGTTGTTGTATTCTGCTGCTAGAGTATTTTTAACTGTTTATCTTTTCCGCTGCGTGAGTATTTATAAATGGCCTTTTGGTATCTGGCAACTTAAGTTACTTTGGAAAATTGTTTTCTAAACTATTTTGTCAGTACTTGCAAGTGATGGCTTAAAGTACACTTTTGAAACTGTTGAACTTTGGCGTTTTAGCCTTGTACTTTCAAATGAGCTTTTTCGACGGTATTGATAAATGGACTTTTCTTAAAGCCTTTACATATTTTGAAAAGATGTTACCGTCATCGCCGCTTAGGCATGCTTGAAATGTTTGTAAAAATATCTTTTAGCCTTGTGGGTTCCGTCTCGGGGCTCACGGCGCTGTAATATTCCCGGATGGCTCTGGGGGTGTTACAAGTGTTTCATCCACAATACTGGCAAAACCCAACTGAATGCTTTTGATGCTAAAATCAATGATGATCTATTTACGGGATACTCTCAAATAAACAAAGTATACAGAGTTTTTAACAAAATAACATTAGTTCGGAAGAAACACCTCCTATTGTCTTTGATGAATTTACTGCTGAATACATGTATCAGGTTGAACAAATAGAGAAAAAGCTCAAAGTAACCACCTTAGAAGAAATCATTGTAAAATACACAAGAATAATACACTCAGGTGATGAAGACACAGCTGTAGATCAACCAAGATCTCCAAACTCAATTGTTGAGATTTCAGACATAGCTGGACCAGACGCAGCTACTGAACAGGAAGACCCAGCTAACATACATCCAGGTCTATCAGACTCACCTGAAGCAAAGAGTTGATACAACAAATACTCAGGGCAACTCATCAGTGGGAACAAGAAATGTTGATCAACAACCAAAAAGAGAATATCAAGATGCGATTCCTAAATGGCTGGAGGATCATCCCATCTAACAAATCATTGGGAACCTAATCGATGGAGTCAAGATGAGGAAATCAATAGACCCAATCATAATGGCTATGTTCTCATGCTTTATGTTTGAGATGGAACCCAAGACAACTTAACAAGCCTTGAATGACTACACTTGGGTACTGCCATGCAAGAAGAACTGAATCAGATGGAAAGAAATAGTGTATGAGAGCTAGTAGATAGACCATACCACAAGAAATCATAGGCACCAAGTGGGTATACAAGAACAACTGTGATGAGGATGGAATTTTTGTTAGGAATAAAGCAAGACTGGTAGCAAAAGCATATGCTCAATGTGATTGAATAGATTTATTGGGTTGATACATCACTAGAAAGGGGTTTAATAGGAGATGAAGCGTATTGAACTCTTTTTGTACGGAAGCAGATATAATGAGAGGAACTAAAAGAAAGATGAGAAAATTAAATGACACAAGAAATTGTTCCAGAAGTTTGGCTATCCAAACTCTACGTCCCCTAACTAGAGTTATCGACTAGGCCTTTTTCTCAAAATGAACGTATATTTTAGTTCTATGTCAACTCTTTACAATAGCAATTTCAAGATTAGTGCCGAACTTCAATTTCTTGATTTTCGGGTTCAAGAACAACCACAACTCAAAACACTCTACTTTTTCGGATAAAAGATAACCTCACAAGATTACAAAGAGTTTGCGACTACATTTACTCTACTTATAGAATAATCACTCAGAGTGATACAAGAATGTATATAGAAGATTTCTTGAACAATTCTTCTTGTATCAGTTATAATATGTAATATTATCGCTCAAGATATATGATAAGTAAGCTCAGAATAGTCATATGATAGCTATGTGATTGTACTAAATTCTTGTACTTTAACTCCACCAAGAGCATCTATTTATAGCCTTTAGAAGCCAAGTGACCGTTAACATAGTTCTCCTCCTTAACATACATTAGCCACAACCTCTTGCATACGTTAAAGATATAGCAGCCGTAATCTTTTCATTTTAGCGGCCATAATCTTAGTCCAGTAAACATCTAGTAGCTCTAATCTTGTATGTTGCATACGTTACCATAATGACGTTGCATACATTAAATGTATCATTAGTTTAGCCATTGGATGATTGACCTTCTAGATACTATCAATGTTCCAATTTTGAATTCAATTTGAGAAGCGTAGCGGTCGTTAGCATATGTCCATCGCGTATGTATTGTTCAAGTGACAGTTCGATGTGTTGACCTTCTGGAAGCAGTTCCATGGATGGATTTTGAAACTTACTTAATGTAGCTTCTTGCTACCTGTGCATTTTAACACTTTTCCAGACAGCAACTGAGTGATATGTAGCATACGTTATGAATACATGTTAGCGTATGTTACATATGTTAAAAATGGGTTTGAAATGTTTTCATAAGTTTAAGCCTGAAATGACTATTTTGTCTCTATGAACATCATCAAAATATCTGTGATAAAAAAATTGTTCCAACAATCTCTCCCTTTTTGATGATGACAAAATAATTATGAAAACTATTTATTTGAACTAAAAAAATGAGGATTAAATAAATCATTTGAGAAACCTCCCCTGAGTTTTGTATTAAGTTCAAATAAGTTCAAAACACATTTCTTCCCCTTTTGTCATTAACAAAAAGAACCCAGACAGGGTAGATTTAGTAAAGAGACTTATGATCTTTTAGCTTAAATAAGTGCCTAAAAATTAGTATTAAAGCTAGAAGTTATAATTTGATTTTTAGAATGCAGTTTCAATTTGTAATAGATTTTGAAATCTTGTTTTTACAAGATTGCAAGCTATTGAAGTGAAAGTGCTTAATCAAATAAGCTGAAGCTATAATCTGCAAAAAATACTTTCAAAAACAAAGTTAGTCAAACATATTCATATAATCATATTCATTAACCAATAACCATGATCCAAAATATCAAAAACACACTAAAATATCCAATGCGAACAAAAGCAAAGCTAATAAAAAACGAAGTTCTAAAACATAACAAATGCATGAGAAAATAAAATGTTTGTCAGATAGATCGTTCAGAAAATCATCATGATGAAGGAAACATCTAATTAAGATCAGGGTCGGCATCTGATGGCTGAGGTGGGATAACTATACCGAAAAGAGTACAAAGGTTTTTCGTCATTTTCTCTATCCTCCCAAACCTTACTTTTTCCTCATCAAGTCGCCCTATACGATCATCAATCTGAGATGAAGATGAACCACATTTACTACCTCGAGATGAGTTGGGCTGAGATATAGGAGCACGAGTATGTGGACTATCACTCTGAGGACCTCTTGCCATAACCCTGTCCTTAACACGAGGTAAGGTACCTCCATCAACCAATATATCACCACTCCTCAGATAACGAAAATCGACCCAACCACGGTTTGACGTACGAACATAGTGCATGGTCCTAATGGTCCCTTCGTGGATCATATGCCTTCTTGGCATAGGAGTTCCTCTTAAGCTAGTAAAATCAACTCCATATTTCTCAAATATTCTTGTTAAAATAGAATCATACGGCATCCCAAATTTTCATTGATGCACATGACCACCATATCCTTTCTTATGAAAAACGCTTCCTTTTTCTGAAAACCATTTCATCACAAGTCGAGCAAAATAGACTTTTCCATCATTCATAACATGGTACAAGATTTCCACATCGATATTCACGAGCTTCTATTGAGCATTTACTTTAGGCATAATGCTTCGAGTAATCGCATCATGCAAAAGCCGAATTTCAATCCCAAAGTCATTGTTTTCAAAATTTTCACTAGTAACTTCAATGACCGTTTTGGTACAAAGGAAATCTTTAACAATCAATTCATTCAATACAACAACATCTAAGCATTAGTCCCAAAATGATTTGGGGTCGGCTAACATGAATCAAACTAGAATTAATCAATCAATTCATTCAATACATCATTTTATTCATCCTCCTCATCACTACACCAGAATCACGAATTTGTGACTGCTAAAAACAGTCACAAATGGCAAAAACAGTCACAAATAAGTGTCACAGAATCAACTGTCACAGAAATCTTTGTGATCATTAATATGATCATAAAGCATCACAAAACTCGGTTTATGACTTTCCAAAGCCACTTTATATGGCGATCACAAACACACTTTCGATCATATAAATACAAAGCGCTCTATTTGTGACAGTTTAAAGAAGTCACATAATTTACCTTTGTGACTGTCCATGACAGTCACATAGATGAAAAGTTACGACTGCTTTAAACAGTCACATCATTAAATTTTATGACTTCTTAAAACTGTCAAAAATTGAGTTTTTATAGTCACAATATTAAAGTTAGAAAATTACGATTATGACTGTCATGGACGGTCAAATAGAGTTTTCATAATATTAGAGTTGTTACTGTCTTAGACAGTCATAAATTTAAAAAAAAAATTAAAAAAAACAAAAATAAAATGTGCAAACCAAAAAAAAAATCACCTAATCTTTTTCACAATATTCCACAAAAGCCAAAATACTACAAATCCTTATAAACCCAAAGTATTACGGAGTCCACAAATTACTACGAGTTCAAAAATAAATTCAAAGTACCACCAAGTCCACAAATTACAAGTTCATAAACAAACCTAAAATACTTCCAAGTTCACAAAATATTACAAGTCCACAAATTCAAGTTAAATTATATTTCTTCGAGGAAACATTTAGGCCACACCACGAACCCACCAACAACTTCCCCGATCGGAGTGGCACAACCTTGGCTACCTAAATATAATTGAGTGTCATTCTCGTCATTCTCCACACTTATAACACTAATCTTGCTTTCATGGTCTTGAATATTGCGCCCGTGTACTTTTTCGCCTTTCAAAGTTGGAACTACATCTCCTTGAGCAATGACCTTGGTTGAAATGACATCTTTAATAAGAACATGGGCTGTTTGTGGCGTACCTGTTGCACTTGGATTTGTTAAGTGAAATGTTGATCCAGCAGAAATTTGTGAGGGCGTAGAAGTTTGTGGCGAAAATAACTTTTGAGAATGGTTGAATCTCGCTATAAAACTAGTAAGTTGATCTTGCATGTTGTAAACAACCTTCTCCAAGTGCTGATTACTATTAAGGACCATGTCAATGTTTGACTTAATAGGTTGAATAGCCTTCACGGTGCCCTTAGAGACTCGACCAACACCACGTGTCCTTCCTCTAGAATCCTTTCCGAAAATGGGTAAGTGCATCATCCTCTAAAGAAGCCCGGCTTGATGAGTCTTGGCTACTATGGAATTCTATAACTTTATCCGCAAAATAAGATTGCATAAGCCTATTTTGATGATTATAAGACTCAGTTTCACTTTTGCACTATTCATCTACCGCATTCAATCATACTTTTACTACTAATATAAAAACAAATATTATTATGTAAGATGTTGAATTTGTCTCAATATGCAACTTCTGCACTATTCATATACTGACATACGTTTTTCTACAAAGTATTTTATATTTTGTGCCGTAACCGTGTTTTGTTACTCTTATATATATACAAAGGAGGGATATTACTTCATCCTCTCTGTCAATCCCTTGTGTCTGTTAGGAAGAGAGCATCCCAGTTGATACACAGTTCATTGTTTCTTCGTCTATAATGTTGACTTAGAAATTTATATTTCAAAACTTACACATGCTTCAGCAACTTTTGGGTGTAGTTCCCGCTTTTTGTTGTTTCGTGACTCTAAGTACACCTCAGAACGAGTAGGCGACCGCCGATTTGGATCCTTCGCTTTCTACACATAAAAAAATATATATCAACCAATGCATCGAAAATCTAAGCTGGAAAATAAATAAAAAATTAAACTCCACTTTACATGTATAATTCGAGGAAGCATAGAAATATAAGTTGAAACCTAAACTCCACTTTACATGTATAAGCGGAAAAAGAAGACTTGTTGATTACATTAATTATATCTATTAAAATTTCATGTATATACCATTTTGATAGCTTTCTCGGCGTAGGATGTCCTGCCAAGACAATGCACATCGTTCTTAATAGCCCTGTTTGCTTTTAGAACCTCTCTTTGTTGAAGCTTTTTGGCCGTTGCTTCATGTTCAATAAATGCATTCCATTGGCTGGTACGAATGTTCTCTTTCGGGGGTACGTGGTCCTTCAAAGCCAGTATTCCAGTAGCATCCAGATTCTTTAAATACTTTTGTCGCATGTACCATCTCCAAGTTTTTAGTTGCCCGCCCATCTCTTTTAAAACATCTTCCTTTCTAACAAGCGGGACATTAAATTCCCGATAGAGAGTCGTCCACATATCGTCCTTTATGGCTTGATCAACTTGCCTCCAGTCATCGTACTCCAACCCTACTTGTATTTTTAGTAGGACTAAACATCGAGCCTTGAACTTATCCTTATTTCCAACTATTTGTCCTGTGCTATTAAAGGTAACGATAAATTGCTTTATCTATAATCGGTGCCCCTCATTAGCGATGCTTGGGAGTTCGTTGGAGTATTCGGTTCACCTTCTTGCCGACTTGATGAAGTCACATTATCTCTTATTTATAAAAAAAAAAAAGCCTCATCAAATCATATATTGGAGCAGCTAAAATCTGGAATCAGTTAATCTATATATATATATATATATATACACACACATGAGAGCAGTTAACTGGACATCAAATACACAATTCAAATTGAACATCAAATACACATACGAGCAGTTATATATACGTAATTCAAATACACCCCAAAATTTGAACATCTCTTGAATCGACATCTGCTCTTCCACAATTCAAATAAAATGGACTAAATCGCACTTTTCCAAAATTATATTTTAGCCCATGGACTTAAATGAAAATAGGAAATACCTAGGATAGAATTTCTCTTATGTATCAAAATACACCCCAAAATACACATTACAATGAATTTGAACAACAAGTCATCTGCTATTCCAGAATTCAAATAAAATGGGACTAGAATGCACTTTTCCAAAATTATATTTGAGCCCATGGACTTAAATGAAAATAGGAAATACTTGTTTTTAACTAGGCTAGAATTTCTCTTATGTATCAAAATACACCCCAAAATATACATTACAATGAATTTTAACAACAAGTCTGCTCTTCCAGAATTCAAATAAAATGGACTAAACTGCACTTTTCCAAAATTATATTTGAGTCCATGGACAATGAACAACTCTTTCGTGGACAAATAACATTATGTTTTACAGACGACAATGAGCCCTTTCCTTGGCCCTCTCTTTTCGCTTATGAAAGCGCCCCGAGCGTCGATCTTCGAATTGCGTACAAAAGATCTGAAATACACACCAAAATACACATTACAATGAATTTAACAAGTCATCTGCTATTCCAGAATTCAAATAAAATGGGACTAGAATGCACTTTTCCAAAATTATATTTGAGCCCATGGACTTAAATGAAAATAGGAAATACTTGTTTTTAACTAGGCTAGAATTTCTCTTATGTATCAAAATACACCCCCAAAATATACATTACAATGAATTTTAACAAGTCTGCTCTTCCAGAATTCAAATAAAATGGACTAAACTGCACTTTTCCAAAATTATATTTGAGTCCATGGACGTGTAATGACTCTTTCGTGGGACGAACATTATGTTTTACCCGGACAATGAAAGCCCTTTCCTTGGCCCTCTCTTTTCGCTTATGAAAGCGCCCAGCGTCGATCTTCGAATTGCGTACAAAAGATCTGAAATACACACCAAAATACACATTACAATGAATTTGAACAACAAGTCATTTGCTCTTCCAATTCAAATAAAATGGGACTAGAATGCACTTTTCCAAAATTATATTTGAGCCCATGGACTTAAATGAAAATAGGAAATACTTATTTTTAACTAGGCTAGAATTTCTCTTATGTATCAAAATACACCCCAAAATACACATTACAATGAATTTTAACAAGTCTGCTCTTCCAGAATTCAAATAAAATGGACTAAACGCACTTTTCCAAAATTATATTTGAGTCCATGGACAATAATGACTCTTTCGTGGACAGAACATTATGTTTTACCCGGACAAATGAGCCCTTTCCTTGGCCCTCTCTTTTCACTTATGAAAGCGCCCGAGCGTCGATCTTCGAATTGCGTACAAAAGATCTCAAATACACACCAAAATACACATTACAATGAATTTGAACAACAAGTCATTTGCTCTTCCGAATTCAAATACATTGCAATGCACTTTTCAAGAGTAGAACAAAATTATTCGTGTTTTACATTTTCGGAGTAGAACAAAATTATTCAAATTTCTACATTACAATGCACTTTTCCAAAATTATATTTGAGCCCATGGACTTAAATGAAAATAGGAAATACTTATTTTTAACTAGGCTAGAATTTCTCTTATGTATCAAAATACACCCCAAAATACACATTACAATGAATTTTAACAAGTCTGCTCTTCGAATTCAAATAAAATGGACTAAACGCACTTTTCCAAAATTATATTTGAGTCCATGGACAATAATGACTCTTTCGTGGACAAATGAACATTATGTTTTACACAGACAATGAGCACCTTTCCTTGGCCCTCTCTTTTCACTTATGAAAGCGCCCGAGCGTCGATCTTCGAATTGCGTACAAAAGATCCAAATACACACCAAAATACACATTACAATGAATTTGAACAACAAGTCATTTGCTCTTCCGTAATTCAAATACATTGCAATGCACTTTTCAATAGTAGAACAAAATTATTCAGGTTTTACATTTTCGGTAGTAGAACAAAATTATTCAGCTTCTACATTACAATGCACTTTTCCAAAATTATATTTGAGCCCATGGACTTAAATGAAAATAGGAAATACTCATTTTTAACTAGGCTAGAATTTCTCTTATGTATCAAAATACACCCCAAAATACACATTATAATGAATTTTAACAAGAAGTTGTCTGCTCTTCCGTAATTCAAATAAAATGGACTAAATCGCACTTTTCCAAAATTATATTTGAGTCCATGGACAAAGGAATGCTCTTTCTGGACAAATGAACATTATGTTTTACCCGACAATGAGCGGCCTCTTTCCTTGGCCCTCTCTTTTCGCTTATGAAAGCGCCCGAGGTCGATCTTCGAATGCGTACAAAGATCCAAATACACACCAAAATACAAACTACAATGCACCCAAATTTACTGATTCATATATAACCCTCAAATCATATATTCGACAAATTTATGCATATAATACATATACTTGTCAAAATAATCTTTTCACATCATAATTGGAATGAATTTGAACAATTATAGTCATCTGCTCTTTCAAATTCAAATAAAATAGGACTAGATTGCACTTTCCAAAATTACATTTGAGACCATGGACTTAAAATGAAAATAGGGAACAGGATTACAATGACAGTGTTTATAGTACGAATATAACAAAAATTCATAAACATTTATTCATCTAGATAATCAAGAAATTTCTTCAATTCAGGTTGTCATCTAAAGCAGATTGATATTGAGAAGGTGCCTCCAAGTCATCTGAGATGTAGTCAAACGCTTGGGGAGTATAGAACAACAGACCACGGCCCATCCTTGGGCTCTTTGCATAGAATACTTGCTTCAAATTGGAATGCACAAATAAATGGTTCATCATTTATATTGTCTTTGCTCTTCATCTTATTCAAATTTACCATGACCAAGTTAGTGTCCTGGTCGACCATACAAGTTGCCTTATCTTCTACTTTTACCCAATCACAAGAAATGTCGTTACCTTCTCGATTATAGTCTAATACAAGAATTTGTCTTATAATACCATAATACGTAATCTCGGCCTCAACCAACTTTTTATCTTTCGAACTAGCCCTAAAGTGGGTTAGAGCATTAATTGAAACACCACTATTTTGTTTAGCCACAAGATGTGAATCATGTGCACTAGTTGAGAACATAAAGCCATTAAGACGATATCTCCCATATTCCTTAGCCACAAAGTTGGGGCTGTGGCATAGCGTGCAAGCTTCGACGAGACATCTTTACTTTTCAACAACCGAAATTAAAAAGGGCATGCATGCATTAATAATTAGTCAAGCTCATTTACTAACATCATCTATAAAGTGAACTTTATGCTAGCATACCTCTTTTGCTACCCAATGCCCGAATTCGATGTTTATATTCCTGTTCTTTTTCTTTTTCTTCCTGTGTCGATCGGTCAAATTTCCTATATGATAAATAAGCGAATTATGACGCCCGAGAAATAATAAATTTAGTAATTAATTTTATATAAGCTTATGAATTCTCACTCTTTCCAAAGAGTCTATATCTTCGTATGCTTTCAAAAATATATCGGCTTGCTTGTTCATATTGGACACTTGTTAGTGTCACCGATTTTCCGTTCCCCAAAGCCTCATCATCAAGAAACCATCCGATTCATCAACAAAACATTCTCGTGTCTCATTATTTGGATTGGGAATGTACTCCTTCGCATATATGGAAGCTTCTTCTATGATATATTCCTCTCGCAATAGAACCTTCAACATATCGTGCATTTTTAACATAATCTTTGAAGGTTTTCATCAACCGCTCAAAAGGATACATCCAACGATACCTAACCGCCCACATTGCAGCGCCTCATCACATAAATGCACTAGTAAATGGATGCTAATGTCGAAAAACGCGGAGGGAAGTACTTCTCAAGACACATGTAGCCTCGGCTACACTAGTCTTTGCCGCAATTACGTGCTTCCTATTGACAACTTTTGAGCACGATGGTAAAGGACAAACTTATTTGCATAATGACCTTAGGAGATCCTTGTGCTTTGTAAAACAGTGTCCAAACAAAAGTGGGACTAATTGCATAATTACATGCCAATCGTGAGACTTACACTGCTTTCAAATCATTGGTTGCATGATGGACAACCCTACGCAAATTAGAAGAGAAATTCGAGGGGACCTTCAACTCATACAATGTATTTAGTAATGACTTCCTTTCATTCGTAGACAAAGAAAATGCTCCAACAGGCATTATAGTTTTCTCAGTTTTAGGATCTTCCTTTAGCCATAACGATCTTTTGTTTTCAACGTACGAAGATCTTTTCGAGCGTTTACCCCATCTTTCGAGTGACCCCCATCAATACATGTTCCCACTATGTGCTCAATTATATTTTTCTCGGATGCATTATATCTAGCACGTGTCGATCAATGTTCTTTCCAAGATGGCAAATCAAACAATATTGACCTCCTAGACCAAGCTGTTTTCATAGATTCATCTTTTAATTTACGTTTCTCACCCAAAATTTTGGGGTGTTTACCCTAAGAGCCCGACAAGCCAAGGATGACTTTTGTTCAACTTCCGCTCCGAGAGAGCTTTCTAGGAGCGGCCTAGGTTCTGCCCATCCGGGAGAAAATTACTTTCTCCGATCTAAACTTGTGGTTAGGTGGTAAAAATCTCCTATGGGAATGATAAAATACTTTGTGACTATTTTTAAATATGTGGCTTCCGTTTCCTCTGCACAAATCGGACCCAAGTAACCATGCACATTACAACGGAAAAAGTGCCATATCTTTGGAAAATCGTGAATGGCCCATAACAACATAGCCCTCAAAGTGAACGTCTCTTGTTTGAATGAATCAAACGCCTGCACACCTTCAACCCACAAATCTTTCAATTCTTCAACTAGTGGTGCCAAAAATACATCTATGTCATCGCTTGGAGCTTTAGGCCCCGGTATAATCAACGACAATATAGAAAACTCTTTTTTCATGCATAGAGATGGTGGGAGATTATATGGAACTACAAAGACGGGCCAAATACTGTGGGTTGTGCTTAAATTACCAAAAGGATTAAACCCGTCAGTTGATATTCCAAGGCGGACATTGCGACTTTCTTGTGCAAACTCTGGGTGCCTCAAATTTGCAGCCTTCCACATTGAAGAATCAATCGGATGACGCATAAGATTTTCACCCACCTGTGCCCGAGCATGCCAGGTCATTGCCTCTCCTATCCAAGGTACAGTGTAAAGTCTCGACAATCTTGGTCCTAGAGGAAAATACCTAAGTACCTTATGTGGTACTTTTGTATCTCTTTTTATGTTACAATTTAGGTTTACTTTTTGGACATATCTATATTCATTGCAAACTGGACATTTCAATTTATGCTTATGCTCTTTTCGATATAGAATGCAATCGAACTTGCACACATGAATAGATTTATATTTCATCCCTAAACCCTTTAAGCTGCTCTTCATGTCCTGGATAGGTATCGGAAGTGTATTATCCTTTGAAGCAAGTCTTTTGCCCACTTTAGGATTTCACACACTATTTCTGATAAACCGAAACGACTCTTCAAGTTGTGCAAACCAACGGAGCATACAATGTTGTGTGCTCTGGGTTGCAATTATGATATAAAGGTCTTGCCGCCATAGCTTTTAACTTGACATAATCCTTATCTTGACTAAGATGTTCTACTTCACAACTTTTATCATGCAATGAACTCTCATTATTAGGTTGATTCATGTGAAGTCCATAAGCATCATTAAGAAGGTCGTTCAACCTACTATGTCGTAGTACCTCACCCTCTTCATGAAATGCTTCATTCATCGTATTTGATCAGAATAAAAGGATAGTTTCGCTCCCCATGATAATTCGAATAAATAATCTTCTTGCATTCCCCACTTGATCAAATGTACCTCAACGTTCTCCCAATTCACATTTTTACCATTTTTACAATGCGTGCATGGACATGAGATAAGATCATCTCCTAGATTTCTTCTCGCATACTTAACAAATTCTCTAACACCAGTGACATACACATCTCCCATTCTATTACTATTTTCGCCCATCCACTCTTTATAAGGTGGATACACCATCACTAGCTTCTACAAATATAAAAACAATATGCACCACATTAGATTGTTATTTTATTTATTTAAAAGGTATTCGTATAATAAAGAGTTTGTAGTTGAAGATCTTCATGATTATAATAATACTTTGAACTTCCGTCCAAAGATAAGGGCTAATTACAAAAAAATCACCAAGTTTAACCTAAAAAAAAACTATCTAATAATGAAAAGAGAGGGCCAAGGAAAGAGAGGGCGAAAAGAGTAAATTCACCAAGTTTTACCTGGACAGCGAGCAGCTCTTTACTTGCCAATACCCTTTTAATGAAACACAATATTATCAATCAAATCCACTACTTAAACAATTGGCACTTGATCTGACATTTATTGAACAAAAAACTTTAATAAAAAAAATTAAACATCTAAGTCAGTCATTAACCGAAATAAATAAAGATAAAAACACATTTCTGTGCAGTATTACATTATTAATTTAAATAGTTGCAGCATCGAGCAAATTCAAGTAAATAAAGTTCATTATTATGCATTTTAGTATTTCCAACTTGAAAGAGGAAAACAGAAGAAAAAAAATGTATGACAAGGAAAATAAGAAAAGCATTACCAAAGATTAGCAGAATAAGAAAAGCATTACCAAAGATCTAAGTTCAATGAACATCAAACATCCAACAAAGATTAGCTCATAACTAATCATACTTACAAAGTCATATGCAATAAAATTCATTCCTCACACGGTATCACACAAAATGAAACACAAAATTATCCAACAAAGTCCAACTAAGGATATGAAATTTCACCTGTTTAAAAGTCGAAACAAAATAGCCGCAGATGATCCGCTCAACCAAGTCATCTACGTGGTAAGTTTCATATCTATGAATTCATCAAAAAGCTCCTTTGTAAAAACATTGTAGTTGAAGATCTTCATGATTATAATAATACTTTGAACTTCCGTCCAAAGATAAGGGCTAATTACAAAAATTCACCAAGTTTAAGCTAAAAAAAAACTATCTATCTTCACCAAAACTTTTAATACCTTCTCAAGTTTGTATTTGTTTTGCAAATACTCCGTTAATAGGTGCAATTTGTTTAATAGAAACGTGTAAAGGGCAAATGTGATTCGAGAGATAACATATTTTTTCTTTTTTGTAATTAGGCTAAACCTTAAGAGTAGGAATCACAAAATCATTATATTACCGCAATAAGATGACAAAACGCAAGTGAGAGGAGACCAAAAATGTAATTATAATCTCAAACATGTCGAGCATGACAGCCTCGCCAAGCAAGCTGTGCAGATGAATAATGTAACTATTAATATTGAGACATCGAGCATGACAAGTCCCACCATGCAACAAGATGATATATCAAGACATTCATATCCTTTGAGGCAAATGCCTCTACCGACCGCAAAACATACTAGAAACACAAACACACTAACGATACATTTTTAATTCTCCAAAGAAAAACTAATCACAAAATTCATCCCAACTGCAATTAAAATGAAAAGGACCGAATAACTCAAGCAACAAAAAATAGAAACAATACAAAAGCACTTACAGCTCTGAAATCCGAAAGAAACCAGGGAGTGCTAAGAAGCAAGGCCGGTTGAATCCAATAAAAAGTAGCTCAAGAGAGCTAAGCTGCTATGTTGTTTACTTTTCTACTGAGTTTGAGTTGAGGATTAAACATAAAAAAAAAAAGTTAATTCCACTCAAAATAATTAAAACCAGCATTCAAGATTACAATAAAATGTAAGAACATAAGAGAACAAGTGGCATAAAATTACCTCGATCCCAATCTTCAGATGGAGTGGATTCTGGTCTCCGCGAAGGCTTTCGTCCTCATTCCCCTTTCCTGAGATGACTTTCGTCTGCACCGGGACGAGGAAGAAAGGATTTCCAAGTGAAATACTATGAGAGTGAAGTCAGATCGATGAGAGGAGGAGGAAGAACGGATTTCCCCAGAGAGTGAAATATTATGAGTGAATAGAGTCAGGTCGAAATGAAACCCTAGAGATTCTGTGAGTCCAGTGGAGTCAGATCGATCGACATATTGAAAGTGAGAGAAGTGTCATCAAAGTCTTCTTAATGTATGTGTCGTTTAGCACAAACTAATGACTGCTACTAGCAGTCATATACGAAAGTTTTTTTTTTTTTCATTTATGACAGTCAACGACAGTCAGCAATATATGTTACTACCGTAAGCTGTCACAAATAATTAAGTGTATCACTATGATATGATCATATTGATAAATATAAATTATGATCACAATGACAGTCACAAAATTGGGGAGATTAAAAGTCAGAAATTGGTGTTTTTGGTGTAGTGCATGGTTATTTCTCAACAAGTTCCCAAGAAAAATCATACCTTCATTAGGTATTCCAAACCAGGAACTTAACTTTGCCGCATTAAACGAGACAATTTTTTCATTTAATTTTGATTGACCAGAAACTTCACTGGCATCATTGTACGAAGGAGTAAATTAGAATAAAATTCTTTCACAAGTCCTTCATAAATTGGTAGAGATAATCCCACAAATTCCGAACTTCCAAAGAAACAAGAAATTCTTCAATATTTGTACCAACATCTACTAGAGATGCAAAACTGAAATGATGGCTATCTTTAATCACCTTATTAGAGAGAATCTCATAAAGTACCTTTTCACATTGAGGGTTGAAGAAACTTGGCTCGATTGAAGAGGATGCATCATCTCTGGCCCCTTTTCCTCTAGTAACTCATTGAGTTCCTTGTCCATAAAGCATTGGAGTTGCGAATTTGGAGTGAATAGAGGTTTTATGTGATTAATAGAGCAATTTTAGAGATTAGGGTTCATGATTTGAAGAACATAGGGTGAGAGAATGAAAAGAATCAGCGAAAAAAATAGGTTTTAATTACTTGTGAAGAGGTCTACGTACATAACATTCCATCCATAGCGGCTCTAATGATATTTCCAATAGCCACTGTCCTCGGCACAAAATTCATGTAACGTACGTAGAAATAACGGTTTAGCATCCGTTAAAAGGTGTAACATACGTTACTCTTAGGGGCCAGCGTATGGTAGTATACTTGAAGGTTACAAAATAAATTATAGCGGCCATAAACAAGTATTGATAGCGACTGTTAGGCGTACTGGAATTTCAAGTATTTAAGTAATGACTAGCGGTTGTAACAAGATGGCTCTAGCGGCCATTAGGGTGACCAAATGAACAGTAAGTTCCATTTCTGTCTATTATTCATGACTATTTTGTTGTATATCTAGATATTCATCATCACCCATCCCTAAATTTATTCTTATAAAATTAAATGATTCTTCGGGCAATGGTTTTATAGAAACGTCTGTGAATTATTCATTTGTACCCAAAAATTGGAGACGAACATTCGCGCTTTAGACATGATCACGATTAAAGATGACACATTTCGATGTGCTTTATCCTATTATGCAAAATTGGATTCTTACTCAAATTTTTGGTACTAGTATTGTCACAAAAAATAGATGTATTTTTAAGAGTAACGCCGTAATCCAGTAATTGATTTTTGATCCGCAATACTTATGCAGGTGCACTTCCAACAACCACATATTAGACTTCAGCATTGTAAGTAGCATCACTAGTCCATTTCTTACTTTTCCAATATATCAAGCATGAACCCATGAAATGACAAGTCCCCTGGTCCTTTCTCTATCAATTTTACATCCACCAAAATCAGCGTCACTATATGCAACTAATTCAAAATCAGTGCTTGATGGATACCACAATCCTAAATTAGTAGTACCTTTCAAATATTGAGAAATTCTTTTACAATCAAGTAAATGAGATTCTTTACAATTTGCTTAAAATCTAGCACATAAATATGTTGTAAACACAATACCGGATCTAGAGGCCGTTAGATAAAGTAGAGATCCAATCATACCTCGATATTGCTTTTGATCGATGGATTTATACAACAACAACAACAACAACAACAACAACAACAACAACAACATCTAAGCCTTAGTCCCAAAATGATTTGGGGTCGGCTAACATGAATCAAACTTTGAAACCGTCAATAATCGTTACATAAATAACATAAAAGAAAAAAAGAGGGAAAAAGTAGAGAAAAAAGCAAATAAAAAAAAATGAAAAATAAATTAAAAGATAACATGAAATAAAAGAAAATAGGAATTAAAAAAAAAAAGAATCAGACTCCATCCACCATCCGTATTCTTTTTCGCCACATTTGCCTCTCCATCGCCATACTTTCTCCAATTCCAAGAAACCGCATATCCTTTTCAATCGATGAGTTTATCTTTCTCATATTTATTAAGTTTCAAAACGGATGACATAGGTGTATATATTTCTTTGCTCCTTCCATCTTGAATTTCTTAAACATCTTGTTGACGTACTTGGTTTGATGAATAAATATTCCATCTTCGAGTTGCTTTATTTGAAGCTGGGAACAAAATTTAGTTCCCCTATCATGCTCACTTCGAATTTTTCTTTCATAAGATTTGCAAATTCTTGGGACAGAGAATCAGTAGTAGCACCAGAAATAATATCATCGACATATATTTGGCAAATAAGCATATCATTATCAAAACTTTGATAAATAGAGTATTATCTACATTTCTCAATTATATCCGTTAGAAATAAGAAAAGTACTTAGCCTTTCATATCATGCTCTCGGCGCTTGTTTTAATTCATAGAGAGCTTTATGGAGCTTGTACAAATAGTCCGGATGATCATAATCTTCAAATACAGGTGGTTGCTTGACATCGACTTCTTCTTGAATAACTCCATTCATAAAGCCGCTTTTCACATATATTTGATGAAATTTGATCTTTTTATATGAATCAAATGCACATAGAAAGGCAAATAGCCTCAAGACGAGCAAAAGTTGCAAAAGTCTCTTCGTAATATAGTCTTTCCTCCTGGTTGTACCCTTGAGAAAATGCACATAGAAGGCGAATAGCCTCAAGATGTGCAAATGGTGCAAAAGTCTCTTTGTAATCTAGTCCTTCCTCTTGGTTGTAGCATTATCATCTGTCTTCGTTATATGAACCCATTTAGTTCCAATGATTATTTTGTCTCTGGGTGCTGGAACCAATTCCCATACTTTATTTCTTTCGAATTGATTAAGATCTTCTCGCATAGGAATGACCCGACTTTCGTCGTTTATTGCTCAGTCAAGATTCGTCGGTTCCATGAGAGAAATAAATGGATAATTATTTGAAAAATCATTTATATTTCTCCTTGTTCCCCGGCATGTCTTCAACTTCAGAAATTATTCACTCTTGAAGAACAGAGAGTAAAGATACGATCTTCGGTTATCATGTCCTTCCTTTTCACAGAGAGAGATGAAGTTTGAGAAGAAGACATCATCACAGAGACAAAGCGAGAGTAGATTATCTGAACATTATGTAGGTTGTATGTTGTAGGCTCGTCAAGTAGGCAGAAAGCGTAAAGAGTATGTGGATCAGCATACTGGCCCTTTTATAGTGTACAGGAAAGCTATTTGCAGTGAACGGTCAGATTTAAGGGATCGGGACCGTCTTTGTATGAACGTACATGATGAATTCAGATGCAACTTGTACATCTAATCCGTGAGTTTTTGAAATTAATTCCCGGTCCCACCTCTACACAGTTCGACATCTACTATTGCACGATACTACGGTTTGAATTTTGAAATTATGGGTTTTAAGGCATTAAAGTCCAGGTGTCGTTTTAGTATCAAAAGATAAATCATTTTAAATTCAGACAATGCACGTGGACTAGAAACAGTTTTGAAAGGTTTAAGTGTATGAATTTAGATACATTTAAAATATTAATTGATATCCTACAGTGTATGTGTTGTATCTGCAAAAATACAACGTTTCCCCTTAAAAGGTACATATAGAATTCAATGCTTACAACAATTTTGGATTAACACTGTACTCCTGGGTCATACTGTATTCCCCTTTAATTAATGCACATGTCATCTGTAGGAAGGTAATAATGCCTTTTTCTTCCTACTGTAAGGATATAACTTGTAGTTCTGAGTGTACGATTAATTAAAGTGGACACTGTATTCATGGGTCTTTCAGCATTTCCCCTCAATTGATGAGTAGAATTTAAGAACTTACATGGAGTCGAGATGTAGCATTCCCAATTCTTGGCGGAGCATACATAACCTGGTGGTGCTAAGAGGTTTTGTAAAGATGTCAGCTAACTGAACGTCAATATGAATCTTATCAATTCGAACATCTTTATTCTCCACATGATTCCGAATGAAATGATGCTTCATATCAATGTGCTTAGTTCTCGAGTGAAATACAGGATTATGCGTGATTAAGTTTGCACTTGTGCTGTCGCACATGATTGGAGTTTCTCTTGCATGGATTCCATAGTCCTGTAACTGATGTTGCATCCAGAGAATCTGCATACAGCAACTTCTAGCCGCATAGTATTTTGATTCAGCTGTAGAAAGCGAGTTGGCCAATTGTTTCTTACTGAACCATGACACAAATCTTGGTCCAATGAAGTGACAAGTCCCGCGCGTAGTCTTTCTATCCAACTTACAGCCTCCGAGATTCGAGTTGTTGTAGCCCACCAAATCAAATCCTCCTTCCGTAGGATACCATAATCCTACATTGATTGTCCATTTTATGTACTTAAGAATTCGTTTGGTCGTGGTGAAGTGTGAATTTTTAGGTGCTACCTGATATCGATCACACACTCCTACAACAAATTGGATATTGGGCCTGGTGGCTGCTAGGTACATAAGTGAGCCTATAAGCTTCCTATAGAGGGATTGATCAATCGGCTTTCCAGCTTTGTCAGTACTTATCTGTGTGGAAGTGCTCATGGGGGTAGATGATGACTTGTAAGTATTCATCCCGAACTTGTTGAGGAGATCCTTGCTGTAGTTATCCCGATTGATAAATATTCCTTAGGAAGTTGTTTCACCTGCAAACCTAAGAAATAGCTAAGTTCTTCCATAATACACATTTCAAATTTTCTTTGCATGAGATGAGAGAACTTCTGACATAAAGCAAGGTCAATTTAACCAAAAATAATATCGTCTGCGTATATTTATACCATGAGAAGATCGTCACCTTCCTGGATTTTGAAGAGGGTTTTGTTAACTGCACCTTTCTCAAGTACATTATTGATGAGATACATTGACAGGGTTTTGTACCATGCCCTAGGTGCTTGCTTGAGCCCGTACAGCACTTTCGTTAGCCTGTACACAAGGTCTCCACCTTCTGTGTTGGCAAACCCTGGAGGTTGTTTAACATAAGCTTCTTCAGCAAGATCTCCATTCAGGAATGTGCTCATAACATCCATTTGGTATGCGATAAAGTTCTTAAGAGCGACAAATGCTAAAAATATCTGAGACCGATCTATCCAGACTTGACATCGTTGACCCTTGGAGTTCGAAGAGGGAGACCATGTTCTGCTCAAGGTGTCTCCGATTAAGGTAGTTTTCCATTTCGGGAAGAAAGGAAAACTTAGTCCGAGGTATATCGGATCGTTTGAGATTTTAGAGAGGGTTGGGGAATTGGCTTATCATTTGATGTTACCTCCAGCTTTGAGTCACGTCCATAACATTTTTCATATTTCTCAGTTAAGAAAGTATATACCGTATCCGAGTCATATTTCCAACTATGGTGAGATTGATGTAGCCGAGGATACTACCTTTAAAAAGAGGCCGGTGAAAATCCTTGAGCGTCATGAAAAACATCTCCGGCACAAAATTATTCTGTTGATTGAAGCAAATGGTCGAGACATGGAGTCGAGGAAGTGACTTGGGAGATGAAGGAGAAGATGCGTGCGAGTTACCTCGAACTTTTTGTTTCTTGAGTTTTGGGACGAATCTTCCTTTTAGTGGGGGAAAATATAATATCCGTATTTTCTGTTTTCATATTTCTTGACTTTTCTGACCGCTTAAACTTTGTACCATGTATATTAAATCCTATTACGTTTATTTTTGCATTTAAATTATTTTGTTCGTGTGGAATTCTAGATGTAGTATTGATTCGTGTCCTTCTTTTATTTTCGCAGATTATCATTCGATTTCATTTCGTATACATCGGGTTGATGTTTTCGGAGACTTTTTAGTGCTTGAATATATTCTTTGACGATCAGACTGGATTTTCTGTCGTGCGATGTGCAGTCATGTATTATGGTATTTCATCGATCAGACGGAGCAGTGTTGCTGTTTTCATGGTTACGTAAGCTACATACCTAGTATTACGTACGTAACTTATGCAGTTAGCGTACGCTAAAGTTATACATAGCGTACGCCAAGATACCTGAGAGGTTCGAGGCAGTAGCCTCTATCAACCTCCTAACACACGTTAACATCAGTCAATAGCGTACGTTAAATGTTTTGCGTACGTTAGGACAAGGTTGCAACGTACGTCGGTTTACCTGTTGGCTTGAGGTAGTAACTTCTGGAAATATATTTACGTACGTTAACTCGGGTGCATAGCATATGCTATCAGCTCTTAACGTATGCTAAGTACTCCATGCAACATTCGTAACTTCCCTAATGGTTCGCGACAGTAGCCTCTATTATGGTCGTAGTGTACGTAATTGTCGGATGTTAGCGTACGTTAATGGCCTTACGTACGTAAGTGTTGAGATATTACCTACATAACGTGGTTACGGATATATAATGCGGACAGCAGTTAACTCTCGCCATTTTCACTCAGCCTTATCCTTCTCGAGCGAGAGTGGCGACTTTAGTATAGAAACAGCTAAATCGGCCCTTGTGTCATCATCTATCATTGCTTTTGAGCTTCTCGCACAGATTAGACATCACGTGATATTCGTTAATTGTTTAGATCGGGGCAAAATTTTACAACCCTAGTTGGGTATTTTTAGGGGAGAGTTTTTGTAAGATTCGTCCATTTAATCCGTTTTGATCATAAAAACCCTGAGATTACGATTAATCTCACTTGTATATGCATTACTCCTATGATTTCATGTTCTATTTTTGTTCGTGTTGCGGATTCGAGGGGATTTGAGCATTGATTTTATATTATCGTATTCTGTACGAATTGTTCAGGGCTGGAGGCGCGTTCTTGGACCAACCGAATTTTTACACCATTTCCCCTTCGACTCGGATATGTCTCAAAGACAAGTATACATTTATGATTGTATTTTTTTATCTTGAAAGTGAAGTTTATTTTATGTGAATGAGTATATGTTCACTCCGGGATGGGCCGACAGGTCCTTCGAGGGTTCGTTGCTTTTGGTGCGGACTACGAATATTTTTGGGTTAACCACTTCGGGATGGTCCGACAGGACCTCTGTGGGGTCGTTGCTTCTGGTGCGATCCAAAGTTAATCACATATATTTCTGAAATGTGATATGATATGAGATTTAGTTATTCCGAAATACTAGTCTCGAGTTTTATGAAATGATGGTACGCTTACTTTCTCGTTCAAGAAATATCATTTTTAATAATTATTATACTTACACTAGCTATTCCACAACTAACCCCATTCTGGTTGATGAATTTGCTTCAAAAGGTGTTAGAATGATAGCTATTTTCAAGTAGAGAGTTGATTTTATTTGCAATACAAATAAAGTAGTTCGAATTTTTGTGCTTCAATTTGTAAGAACAAGGCCTCCGAAATGGTTAGGACGCCCTGATTATTTTGAAATGTGAATCTTATGTTATTTAAGCAAGGATACTAGAAGAAAATGATGCGTGTAACATTGTCTGTATTCCTAGATTAACTTAATAGTCCATGTGATGCAATATTGTCTTTTTCATTTTCAAAGGAAACCATCCCTTTAATAGTTTCATACATTATGACTGTTAATAAAACTCAAAAACAATAACCAACTGGCTTAGCTCAGTTGGCCACCACATGATTCGGGGGAGGACTTCATGTTCTTTTTATCTGGGAGGATCTGGTTGTACGTCAGCAGAACCCGATAAGATACTGATCAGTTCGTGCACATCCCGCGATTTAACTTGGTGGCAGTAATAAGAAAGCGGAGCTGTTACCCTCAGATATAATTAGATGTAAACCTAGAAACTGAGTTATCAAAAAAAAAGTCTTTGTGCATGAACAATTATAGGTGATAGCTTATGAAGTAAAACTAATAGGGATGGATTAAATTTGTTATTTGTTGAGGACGAAATTTTATTAATAAATTATTAGGGAGATCTTTCATAAATATTCATCGTACATGCCCATTTATAGTGTGCGTGTATAATATATATATATATATATATATATACACACGCAAAATCCTTCCTTTTTTCAATCCACTAATACTAATGTTATTATTTTATTTCTTATGCGTTAAAATATTGAAGCAGTCTTTGTGCATGAACAATTATAGGTAATAGTTGATGAAGTAAAATTAATAGGGATGGATTAAAATTATTATTTTGTGAGGATGAAATTTTAGTAATAAAATAATTAAAGTAGTTTTTAGGGAGATCTTTTAAATTTATAAATATTCACCATACATGCCCATTTATAGTGTGTGAATATAATATATATTGAATGGAATTTTCTTTTCTTTTTCAATCCACTAATACTATTGTTATTATTGTGCGATTACTAGCATATATTTTTATATAGTTAAAATAAGATTTGACATACATATCTTTACACAAATCTATATATTCATAACGAATTCGCTGCTTAACATGTCCTACACGAGTATCTCCATTATTTGGACATCCCTTCCATCAAAATAATCCACGCGAATAGCTTGATTTTCACGTTTTTTATTCATTCCCAGCATGTACAAACAAACAAAAAAAAAAAAAAAAAAAAAAACCACGATTCTATCTTTTTCTATACACAATGTGTGCTTCTTTACTTCTCACCAATCTCATCTGCTTCCCTGCAAAATCTTCATGATTATACATGTTCTACCATCAACACATCAACTATCTATCTTTGCTAGAACTTGTACTGTTCGTAATTATCCTTGGCTTGCTGGATAGCCTCCTGCAGCTCAGCAAACATCGTCACAGACGACTCAGCAAAACTGTTCAACTTGCCTAGGAAACCGGTCAAGCTCGTCTGAAGACGGTCCAAGACAGGTACCCAATCCTCGGAAGCTTCTACCCTCAACATACCAACACCATCATCACCATTATGAGAATTATGCCCGCTTTTTGCCTGATTCTTCTCTTGACGTGGCAGTAAATAAGCAACTTCATCTGCTAAGTCCTTGATAGAGTCAATAACTCCATTGGCAGGCAATTTATCGATCATCTCCAACCAGGCACCGCATATCATGTATATTGGTGGGCCCAGGTCTCTCAGCGGCGGAGGTTTCATCCTTTTGTTTCGCTTGGAGGTGTTCTGTTGAAGGGAGACGCATTTGAAAAGCCACTTCTCGATGGATTCGACGTAGAGTTTCTGTGCAGCGATCCATTTTGTGAAGGTGGATGACAAAGAGCTCAGTTCGTTTCCGAGGAGAACGGTAACCTGTCTTCGTGAATCGGACTGTATGGTGATCTTTGCGCCTCCAGGCGTAAGTGATATGGATATGATGTGAAATTGAAGCTTGTGGCAATCCAGCATTTGTTTCCACATATTCCTTAATCTGTCATCATCCACAAGACTCCGCTATGGTATTTCACATCTTACTATAGCAAAATCTAGGTTTAATTGATTACCAAAAGTTGCAGACTTTTCACATTTGCACAACTTTTTAGTTCAAAAAATAAACATTTGCAATTTTGTACTCTTAACTTTCTCCTTAAAAAAAACTATACGACTTATCTTAGTCAAAATTGGGTAACGTGCCGTGCGAGAAAAGCCGATTGGAGACATTTAAAGGAGACTAAAAAAATGGATTATTGATTTGCAAATGTTGACATGACCTACAATCGTGAAAGTTCGAGTATTTTTTGCTAATTAAATCCAAAATCTGAGATTCTAGAAAAAGCAACAGACTCCTTTTTGTTCAAAAGAACAAATATATATAACATTTTGTATCTATTATATTGCCAACTATAATCAGTTACGCTGATAAAGATTTTTGGGTATCCACTGAGATGAGGAAAGAGCAATACACGCATACCCTTCGATTAACTCCTCGAGTTGTGGCTGAAGCTCTTTATCCCTAATTTCTTCTATCTTCTTGGAGATGGAGTCGATTCTGTGAATAGCAACCCTGATCCTTGAGTGCAGGTCCTTGACCCCAGCACGTGTCTTGTCAGTATTTTCTCCTCGTGATTCTTGCTGTCGGAGGAGTTTGCACTTCTGATCGAAATGACCCCTAAGTACTTCTCCGGCCTGAAATAGAAGGGATACTCCAGTATCTAACCAAGTAGTTGTAACAGATACTTATCACAGGCATCTACAAACTTAAAGACATAAGAAAATTACTAAACTATTGTTCGGCGTCTACGTGGCTACCCGGAATTGCCCTCAATTCAAATATCAACGAAATCATTTCTGGTTTTCCTTTCAAAAAATATAGATAAGATGTTGCGAATCCTGTGCTCTGGAGTAGCATAATTAATTTAACAGGTCAATCGTCAAACTATACAACATTGGTTTTGCTTTGAGTAAAGCACCTGATTGGATGTATTTTTAGCTACTGTTATTGAGTTTCACAAAAGAAATGTAACTATAGAGACGCATTTATTTCACACTCAGAAAGAAAAATATACGAGTTAATGCATTAGCAAAAATAGAGGCAACAATCAAAAGCAACATAAGGAACCAGAAAAGGCTCAAAAAAAAAAACATCGGTGATAATTGTGATAGGGTCCAATTTTCTGCCCATTTGTACAAGGGTAGAATCGATTGCATAAGTTAGTATTAGCAAGCCCCTTCGAAGAATTCTCTCAGTCCCATGAGCTAGAAATCGGAAAAACACAATGAAAATATCAATTGTTTACTTGCACAAATCAATGGTCGTGTACCTGCGTAAAACATACACGCAGACAGACGTATCCTAAAATGGGAACCCCACACTTAAAATACCGATTGGCACAACGGAATATTTTTACCACAAGCATTATAGCTCAAGTGGTACCACTCACCCTCCGGACTAGTGTTTGATACAGGCCATGTACCACAGTTTATTTGGTTGTTATAATCCCCTCCACTCCACCATAACTACATATTTACAACAACATTACCCCACTGCCTCAACGGCTCCCGTAAAAAGCGGGGTAAGGGGGATCGGATGTACGCAGCCTTACCCCTGTCTTAACACAGAGAGGCTATTTCTGGATGATCCAAAATAAAAATTGCATCGAGAATTGCATGAAATGGCTAGTAGTTCATGAGAAAAAGAAGTGCAGCCAGTTTAGTGAGTCATTTTGTTTTATTCCATTATAATCCAGAACCAAAGAATAAGGAGTCTTTGGCTCCATTGGAAACAATGGAAAAACCATAACTACATATTTAAAAAAACAAAAAATGAATAGTTTGCAACAGCCCATTATTTCTCTATCAGGTACCTATAATCTAATTTTTAACCCAATACGTAAACAAAACCAAATCCACAAAGGATGAGTCATGGTTTTCACGGCAGCCTGTCAAGTCGTGGCGCCATCAGGCCGCCTGGACGCCTAAGCGACTAGGCGCCAGCCTAGGCGATGTCCAAGCGACCAGTTATATATAACATATAGTATTTTATAATATATAATATATGAATTATTCTTTACACATGATAAGTTAGATAATAAATAATATTTATCCAACTCGACAAAAGTTACAAATCACGCCATAAATCATATAATAATCAGGCCAATACGGGTCGAATCATCCGTTTGTCGACACAAGCATCGACTATTATGCCTCGGCTACGCCTGGGTGCTCCTCGGCGATGCCTGAGCGACCCTCGGCGACGCTTGCGCGCCCCTCGGCGATGCCTGGGCGCCGCCGACATTGAGGCGACCAGGAAAGGCGGTCCCCTGAAAACCGCCTGAACGCCTAAGCGGCGACGCCTTAACAACAATGGGATGAGTGCCAAAATGCTATAGAAGATAACGGAAGATTCTGAAGTGCAAGTAACAAAGCTTGCCAGGTCTCAAGTTTATTCCTCATTACTCAGCAAAGAACCAAAAAAAAACAGAACACACGTAACAACGATAATAACGATAAAGATGAACATTGCAAGTACATGCAAACTCTTAACATACCTTCACTTCATCGTAAAGCTTCTTCTCCCATGCGTAAAGCCTATCTAATGTTGAGGCATGACTTCCAGAAACCATACATGAATTGTCAAAGAGATTGTTTCCAAGATCATCGGCATCATCAGTGGAGTTTGCACCTAGTAGATTTCGAGATGAACCAACCCGAAACGATGTCGTCCTATGCCAAGTTAAGTACTTGACACAGTTTTGCTGTGGCTCTAGAATTATGATAAAATAGAATTAGTAATTCCATAATTGTACTACAATAACTAGGTTAATCGAACCATGAGATGAAGTTAAGATTTATATAACGTGAACAGAGAGGAGCATTTTTTTAGGGACCAATGCTTGGAAACTGAAAGTTTTGGACGCTACGTGCTGGAAGGTGGAAAAGGGACAACATGTTCCTGTATATTAATTTTATGCTAAAAGTAAATGAGAGCACTTTAGGAAAATACAAATATATATATATATATATATATATATACATACAAACAAAATGATAGTCAAGATTAATAAACATGGGCATGTCTTCTTGCAAAACATTGCCAAAATGAAGTGATTTCACAAAATTCACATTCTCCAAATATAGAAAATATTTCAAGATTATCAAAACCAAGCTATCAGCAACTGATTCTTATCAAGTTAAACTTGAGCTATTATAAAGTCATTCCCTTAAAAAAGATCCGCGACCGTTTGTCAGTTGCGAGGCCCTTCTGATTTCCAGAGTACCATTAGTTACACATATGGATGTAACATTAGTAACTTTTCATTTAAACAAGCAAAAACTGGTAGGGAGATGTTCTGAGTTTTTTCTTCCCAAAAGTATCCTTTCAATTAAATTTATGATGCAACACCATTTGACGAAATAAAAGTGTAACAGTACACAAACTCACACTTTCCCAATGATTATCTAAAGCTATTTTGCAATCTCAAACGAATGTTTTCGATTGCAGGACGTAATCAACCACAAAACAGATTAATAATTACCTTATTGTACGCGATACCTACTTTCAATTTTATAGTATTGAAAACTTTACTAACTTAATGATCCGACACCACTAGATTTATAATGACCCAATAAATGACAGAAGATCAACAATTTGAGTAAATTCAAACTTATTTTCCCAAGAAAAACATGTTTATTAAAAAGAAAAAAAATACAATCGAAAATGCATTTTCATTCACAAACCGAAAGTACCAACCGGGTATTTTTCTATACCATTGCTGATGTATTCTTTAGAGACTTCCGATCCCTAACGTTTCTAGTATAACCGTTAAAAAAATACAATAAGATACATGGAATAATATATATATATATAATATGAATATATGGTGAAGCTATGCACATATTAAGTAAGATATCAAAACTGGAAATGGTATAAGACAATAAAATGTGGAGGGAGTAATTTTAACATCACTTTATCCAATTCTTTACGATGACATCATATGATCCTTTTTGGTAGTCGCAGTACTATAAGTATCCCTCATGCTATCCCTCATTCGCTTGGATTGTCCTAAACTTGCTCTTACCATTTCAAATAAAACAGGCCTATTTCTATTCAAAGCAAAGAAAGAAAGTACATAAGCTACATACTTTAAGTGATTTAAAAACAAGTGTATTGGCGTTGACATTTATAAAGCCTAGAGAATCACTGCTAACTAGTTGGTTTTCCTTTCAAGTATGAGCTAGCAGTTCTCCTATTTCTTATTCATGATTTTCTAACTAGTTCGTTTTTTTTATATCAATCACACTACGAATTTTATAAGTGATGGCCTTGGATGACTTAGAATCACATCTTACAGCAAAAAAATAGCCCAAATGCAGCTCATGACTAATTATATATTTTCAGTGAGTTTTTCAACAAAGGGACTAGAATGGAACCTATCATGCATAGGCCACCCAAAGCAGTTGTAGGCATACACTTTTCGTGTAAAGTAGAAAGTGCCCATTTTTTATAGCTCACAAGCAATGGCGGATTCAAAAAAATTGACAGTGGGGGGCACACACAGGGAAAAGAGATTTACAAATGAGGCACATATGAGTAAATTAGAAATATATAGATTTTTTAAGGTAAAATATATCGTTTTTTCAACTCAATAGGGGCACTCCCCCCCCCCCCCCCCCTCTCCTTTCAACATGGATCCGTCAATGCTCACAAGTACAAGTTCATGCTATGCTGTTTTCACCTTACAGGTTCAAGCCTCGAGCCATGGAGCCAAGAATAGCTACAAATAAATGAATATAAAAAAAATTGTCTAGCACATATACATACACACACACAACACACATATAGAGAAAAAAGAAAAAAGAAAAACAGCAAAATCTTCTTTAGGTCACATTAACAATGACATCAGTCAATAAACTGACAACTGTAAGCGGGAATGAAAAGTGAGTCGACATAGCAGTGAACACTATCGGTGCCCAACAAACATAAACCGTGGATATGAGTTTGTCGGTTCATTCACTGATATCTTTCCATTAAGAGAAGCTTAAGGTTTGGCTTCTACAGACTGAGGTCCAAGGTTCCTGATCACCTGCTTGAAATATAGCAAGATGGACAGACCTACCTTGTCGAGCCTCACTTGGGTCCTCTCCACAGGAGAAACAAGATTTTAGCAATGATGAGGTAGTTGATCCACCTGCCAAAAGAAGGATCCTTCAGTATATTTCATCCTTCTAAATTAGAGACATCGGACTTCAGAAAACAGAAAATTAACAAAGAATATGATTCTCAGAAAATTTAACCATGTTAAGGTCTTCCCACATTTATTTCTGAAACCATACAAATAAAACATATTAACTCAAAATGCCTTCCTTTTTTGCCACAACTTCCATAATGGCTCACACATTCAGTCATAACCAAATCATTGAGCATGATTAAGAAGTAAGGCCTCTCTATAATGCAACAAGTGAGTGCAGAATCATCCGAGTTCGAAAATTTTCTTGAAGCTTCATTTTCAATCTGCCCTGAAAAAATCTGTTAACTTACACCACACATAAATAAAGATGTACATGACTTGTAAGTGATTCATGTCAGGGGAGAGAGAGAGGGAGAGAGAGAGAGAGAGAGAGCATACGTTCTCCACGGAAAACTGGACGAAAATGGAACATGTTTGCTTCAAGCATCCGGGGAACTTCTTTCCCTGATTCAGATGCTTTAACAAAAAGCTGCTCAATATCTTTCATGCTCGAAATGAAGTCCTTAGGCGCAACCTCATCCTCAACTTGACTGTTTTCCATCACATCATTCAAATGCACAAATCTTGAAGACGCTGCTCGTAGTGGTGATAAATCAGGAGAGTTATTTTTCATCCCATTCACAAACTTAGTTTCCAATGGTATATTTTCCGAGGACCCAGTGGGTAAATCTCCATCGGCCAGATTTTTACTCACTTCCTTCACATTTTTGAAACTTGACAACTTTGTATCGGATAATAAAGTAGATGAATCACCATCTGCAACATATTCAATCGCGCTGTTGACATTCTTAAAACTCCGAACAAGTGTAGCCGACGAAGGTTCATCAAACTCGTCTTCTGATAGCTGAGATTCTTCTATTCTATCTGCCGATAATTTCTCCTCTACATCGTCAAATTCCGGAACATCATCCTCTACACTATGTTTTCTCGGGTCATCCAAATTCTCCAAACCCTGGTCAAACCCCCTCCCTTCTTCCGAAGAAAAATGATCGTTAACAGGATTAAAAAGACCAAAATAATCCCACGGTGCATTTTCCTTCCCGTTCGGAGTTTCAAACGGTGACGGCTCAGGTGCGTCAATAGACCGTGGAGTGGTGCACGGAGGAGTATTTGACGAAACCGAAACCGTGAAAGGCTCGGGAGGCTTTTCTTCGACTTTTCTCGAAAATGTACCTCTAAATCTCATATAATGAGAATGGTACTTGCTCGAGAGAGGGGTTGAAGGGGATGGTGAAATATTTGAAGTTGTGTCTACATTGTGCGAAAAAGACTGAGAGGAAGACGATAATTGGGAGACTGACTTCTCGGTCAAAGCATGTGGGCCAGGAGTTGGGCTCGTCGAGGAGTATGCATGAGGTTCAACTTGAGAATTGATTTCTATAAATCTTCTTAAAGCATTTCCGATAATTTTAAGTTCTTCTATGTATGCGATATGAGCTGCTGCAAGAGAACACCTGCCATTAAGTGCTTGTTTGATAAATTTCTTCCTTGCGCGACAAAGCTGCAGGCCCTTGTCCTCTTCTAGTCTTGAATTTGAAGATCCCATTTTACTCACGCCAGATGTTTCTCTTTCAGCATGCAGGCTTTCTTCTTTGATTTATGTCCTGAAAAATACATAATTAAAATGACACGAGTCACTCAAAACGAAAGCCATATCATAGATGAGGTAAAATTTTCAGGTTAAATATAACGGAAGTATCACTTTTAACGGCATTGGAGTAGTAATTACGATCTGATTGACAAAGCAAACCATTTCCTATGCTATCAGAACATTATGATCCAGAACAAGTGCATTTTATGGTTGCACCCCACGGATGATATTGGAATTTAGAATCTAAATATGATGCTGAATAGCAAAGAGACTAATTATCTAAAATGATCTAGTTTACGAAGAATGGAGAATGAAAACAAACAACACCGGACACATTGGTCAAAAATCAGCTCAGGAGAAGGGGACAAGATAAATCATAAATAAAAAATCCTCCAAATTGTCTGCCTAGAATTCGATAAGATGTCGATAAAAAAGATTGGCAGAAAACAGATTCCAACGAATGTAATTAGCTGAAAATGGAGAGCCATCCATGACGATAGGATCTTTTCCTATTCTTTCTACATCGCACATTAAAGCTATTTCATGAATAAAATGTGACCAGTTAGCCAAAAAATAAAAGTATTTGCTTCTGATTACATCTTGTTGCATTGATTCAAATTCATGTTGAGTTATAAGGCTAATCACTGGAATTGATAAAAAGAAAATCACAGAAGTTACTTTGACAAAAAAAAAAGGAAGCAACTCATGAGGATTATCAGAAATATCAAAATTTGGTTAAATAAATGGGAAGAAGAAAAGACCTATATCTTGTATTGTTTAACCAAAAGCTTCTGAAAGCAGAAAAGGTAATCCAATTAGAAATATATGCAATCCATCAAAGAATGAGAAGAAGAAAAGGACAGAACACCGTAAATTAAATGAACAACCAACAAATCAGACCCCAAAACCAATCAAAATCCCGTAATAATTCAAACCCCGAAACCATCCAACACCGATCAGAACTCACACAAAGTCATCAACAATCGATTCCTTATAAATTAATAGATTCCAACTTCAATCAACGCCAAAGCCGATCAAGATTCAAATACAACATGAAAACCATATCCAGATTGCGAACCCCTTATTAAAGATTGAATACGTTACCAAATAGACACCACATCAATAAAACTCAAGAACTACCCAAAATCAAGATAGAACTGAAAAAATCCTGGGCAATCATGATTTCCCTTTTTTTTTTCTCTTTTTACCTGAAAGAAACTGAAGTAAAACTAGCGATGAATGAAGTCCTAGATTTCGGTGCAAATTAGGGAACTCTGTTCGAGTCAAGTGTGTCAGTCCAGAATCAGTGGATGAGGGATTGGGGGGCCAGGGGGTTGGGTTGGGGTTTTTTTTACCAAGTTTGCATGCAAGTGTAATGAAAAGGAATATTTTGCGTAGGAGGCAGACGAGAAAATTGCCTGGAAATGGGGCCCCCGCTGACTTGGCAGGAGGAAGTAGTGGAATTTGTTCTGCTTCGTCCAAGTACTAAAAAACAATAGTAAATAATTGTCAAAGTAAAAGAAGTTACTCTCTTGATTCCTCGCTTTGCTTGATTTTGTTCTGTGCAGTAGTTTTCTTTACGCGAAAAAGACAATTGGGAAAAGGCGTCTCTTTTTCACAGTGGCGGTGTGCCGACTCCCGGGACCGTTCTTCACCTGCAAGTAATATGTGAAATTAGAACAAAGCATCTTAAACGCGTTACAACTCGGTAAAGCCTCCTCTCAATGGTGGAATTGTTGGGAAAATAGTGATTTTCTATGGGGGCCATTCAAATATTTCCTCTTGTCTTAAAAAAATTGTTCATTTTGTTATAAAAACACCACATTTCAATTACCCTTTTGTTTTTATATAGTGTGAATGACTATTATGCCCCTGATGTAATTATGTAATTACGATTGTGCCATCTGAAGTTTTCCTATAAATAGGGCTTCAATTATTAATAAAAAAACAAACCTGAGAATCATTCTCTCTAATTTCTCTCTCTATTATTTCAATTTTATAACACGTTATCAGCACGACTCTAACCATTTGAGTAATATCACAAGAGTATGCTCTACAGTTGCATCTTATAAATGACCGTTTGTATCAGAAATTGGATTATTACATATTACAATCATCCCTCTCTCTCCCACTCCGATTCGGCCTCTCTCTTCTCTCTCTCTCTCCCCTACAGGTTGTTCCAACTTCCCACCCCCAGAGAGCAGCTAATTTCGATTTGTGTGTTTCCCTCAATCCCCACTTGTGTTTGGTCGTTGATCAGACTTTTGGAATTCACGTCAATTGGAAAAATTCAGTTTGTAACTGGGAATAAAGATGGAAATTACTTACACGCCATACATTGATCCAAATTTAGAAGTACTTATTGAAAGAATCCATCCGCCCAAGGTTTGTATTGACAATGATACCTACCCATATTGCATTCTTGTGAAGGTTGATAGTGCTAATAAGCACGGGATGCTTCTCGAGATGGTCCAAGTTCTTACTGATCTTGACCTTGTGATCTCCAAAATCATACATCTCATCCGACGGTGGTTGGTTGATGGATGTCTTCCACGTGACTGATCAGTTGGGGAACAAATTTAACTATGAAAGCCTCATGAATTACATCGAAGAGAGCAGCTGCCTGGTCGCCGTCATCTCACTATTATCCGTCATCTTCCTCCGTAAATAGAGCCTATCGACATGCAGGTGCACTCGACGGTAATCTTAACAGTGGATGGTGGCAGATCTAGCGACAGCAGCAGCGTCGACCGGCGGAAAGAGGGAAATAATAAGTGTCAGTTTTGTACACTTATCCATGGTTTGTATCGATAAAATTCACCCATAATTGAGCTAGTCTACTCGTTTTTTGCTTTTAATTTATTAGTTTTAATAATTTTATTTTTATCGGATGATGATCGGATTAAATAACTGAATTACTCAAGAAACAACATGTTTAATAAATATTCTCTTTATTGAATTTTGATATATTCATGTTGTAGGGCTTTTCGAGACGAATTCGGCAGTCTTTCCGTATTCAAAATCAGAGTTATATATCAAAAGTTATCATCCGAAGAAGATCTGGGGCAAAAACGCAAAGTCTGAGAAATTCTGGGCTAAAAACGTAACTATCAAAGCTTCAAATGAGCAAATTTACGGTTAATGCTACGGCCGTAACATCTGTGGGTTACGGCCGTAAGTCACTAGTTACTACGTAACTCCCGAATGTTACGACCGTAACTCTTGTGATTGCTATGATTTGTCTAATTTTTTATACTTTTGTGTATTATTGAGGGGATGGCTGGCATTGATCCGATCTAATGTAATAATGCTGGAGTTTTGGAGCTATTAGATGACTTTAGGTGTATAAATAGACCCCTTAGATCCTTCATCATTTACCATTCATCTTATAATTTTCCATTTTTTGTAAACTTTTCATTTTGTGTGAAGAACACACTTGTGTTCTTGAGTGATCTTTGTAAGTGTGGTATAGTATATGTTATTCAGAGAGTTTATTGCTTCTATCTCCTTTATCTACTAAGGGAGTTAGGATCAATTCTTTCTCTTGATTCAACTAAACATGACCACCAAAGCTTGTAATATGTGTAATAAACCCTTTACGGGCTAAGTTCCTTAAGTTGGGATTATAAACAAGGTTAGTCATGTTATTTATGTTTGTATAAAAGATCTATTGTGAATTACTTATTATTGTGTGTGATTTTCATTGTTTTAACAATCTTTATTTATTTGGCCAATTAATGAAGATATATATGGTCTTCATATGTTTCGAAAGAAAATATGTTTGATTAGATCAAATGATCTTCACTCTAAGTTGTTCTAGGGGATAGAAATATACCCCTAGTCCTTAGATGATTCTTTGAGTTATTTTCATAAATCCTAATGCTATGTATTGAAGCCAATCAACATAGAAATATAGTGGATTGATTCAATATGTAAGGGACGTTTTATAGTTCGAAAGAGAAACCGTCTTTATAAGGAAAATCGAATCTACACAACATAATAAGTAAATTCATCTTATGATCTCACATACATCTTTTATAACTAATGACGAACTAAGTTTGTAATCCCAACTATTTCATTTTATCAATAATCAATCTATTACTATTGCTATCTTTTTATTTCCTTATAATATTAGAACTATTATTGCAATTTCTTTGCAATTATTAAACCAAACTTTTTAATTGTGTGTTTCACTCATCTTAAGTATCTATAAAAATAGACTAATAGTGTATAATTCAAATTATAACAAAACTTCCTTGTGGGATCGATAAACCGGACTCAAAAAGTCCACTTTACTACTTGATACGATATCGTACACTTGCGATAGTTACACTAAAAGCGTGTCAAGTTTTTGGCGCCGTTGCCGGGGAAGTATAAGTTATATTTGAAATCTTACATTGTAAACTATTTTTATAGGTACAAATTTCTCGACGTTGTAACTTAGTACTCAATTGTGTTTGTCCGGTTAAGTGGCGGATAACGGTACTCCGTGACTATTAAAGTCGGATTTTTCAGTTTCCCACAACAACTGATATTTGTAGATATTTTCTTCAATTATTTTTATTGTCTTTTTATTTTTTTTATCATGGAAGAAACATTGTATAAAATTGAAAAAAGATTCCCCTTTCTAAGCAAAAATGCAATTTTAAAAATTTACAAGACGAGGCTTGAAAGGATGAGGTTGCTAACGAATAAAAGCATACCTTTTGACATAAGATTCATTATCGAAGCCAAAGTAAGAATAGAAGGTGAATTCACAGAAACACCGACTAGATTTTTACCAGGGCTTGGAAAAAGTTCATATGCCAAGAAACGACGAGCAAAGATGCTATGTTGCTATAAATGTGCTAGATGGAACTGTAATGTAAAATGTCGATCTTTAGGAATTCCATCTACAAACAGAGAAGATAAAATTGATTCATTAATGATGGTCCAATAAGGAGAATTTAGATAATATCGAAATTTCTCTTGACACGCATCCTAGTGGACTTGTATATTACTAATTCAATGTTTGTGGAATAAATTCAAACTGAATATGAACAACGTCTTGGGAATCTGACGTTAAAAGACCCTGTTTGCCAATTTGTAAGAAAATTGGATGGGAAGCTTCTCCCCGACTCATAGAAGGCGTTTAGGCCGTTTCTGAACGTAAAATCAGAGAAAGATGTGAGCCACAATCACAACTACTGTACATACGCGTAAGTATCTTTTATTTTTGTCGTGTGGTGAGATTTTCTGAATAAAAAAATGTGATACGCGATAAAAGCTTTCATTATTCTATTGAGTAGTTAAAGCACAATCAAACGCAATCACAAGCTTGTTAAACAATTTTTACCTTCTTTTTCTTCTATAAATAAACTTTCTACTGGTTTCTTTCATTCATCCCTTAAACTTGCACTTTTCTCTGTTTCTCTCAAAAAAAAAAAAATTTCTTTTCAAAAATGGAGTCATCATCTTCAACAAAAAAAATTAACACGGTATGCATTTTTGGTGGAGCTAGTTCTGGAAAAGAGGCATGCTTTACTGAAGCAGCCCACAACTTGGGTCGTACCTTAGGATAAAAATGCATTCATGTAGTTTACGGAGGAGGAAGTCTAGGATTAATGGGACGAGTCACTCGCCTATATGGAAGGAGTAAGAGTGTTGGGAATAATCCCAAAACCTCTGGGCCGAAAGTAAAATCACCGGGTCAACTATTGAGATGAGTTTAGATCTGTGAATATGCAAGATCGCATAACTCACATGATAAATAATCGCGCCTTTATCACCCTTCCGGTGGTTTTGGCACCCTTGAGGAACTTTTTCATGTGGTTACCAGAGCCTAAATGTTCATCAAAACCAATAGGGGTGCTTAATGTCAATGGTTTCTTTGATGGTTTACTTGTCTTTCATCGACTACTCATTGAAAAGGGCTTTATTTCCGAGCGTGCAAAACGAATCATAGTCGTTGCAACAACACCGTAAGAACTAATCAAAAACTCAATGAATTTGTTCCTCAACCAGATCCAAATTTCTAGCTAAAATTGTCTGGGTAGAAGATTTTACCGTGAGAAAACGAAAAGTGGATTCATTCCTCTCCCTTTGATAACCCATGTCGGACCGCTTGTATTTTTACTTTCTGTCGTGTGTAATAATCGTGCTAAATGATGGCAGCTTAAGAAGTTTCTTCTTGATCTCTTGACGCGCATCTATTCGCGATTTATGTATTTTTATTTCATTACTATAATGTTTATTTCGTGTTTTGCTTTTATAAAAACTTTGATGGCAGCGTAAGGCGACTCTTCGGACTTTCTTGATGCGCATCTTAAAAATTGTGTTATACTTACGAGTATATTTTATTTTCTTTTGTTGTGTGCCTCGTATATTTAATCTCTTGCAGATTCTAAAAGGCGTTAGCTCAGACATCAACTTTCTTAACAGGGAGTATTCAGCTTTTCTGCATTGATTTTTATTTTTTTTATTTTTAAACTGAGGACAGTTTTATTTTCAAGTTTGGGGGTGGTTTGTTTTAGAATTTTGGTGTGTTTTGATTGATTTGGTTATTTGCCTTAATTTTTTTATTATATATATATATATATATATATATATATATATTTATAGTATTTTGATTTTTGAGATTTCTAGATCTGGCCATAAACACCAATAATTAGCTATATACAAGCTTCTAAAATCGTTTTAACCGGTAAAAAAATTGTATATTCCAAAAATTTTTGAGCCTTAATCTCTCTTTCCAAGCCTTGTAATTATTATATAAAATCAAGTCATTCGTTACCTTGAGAAAAGAAGAATCAATTGGTTAATGAAAAATAAAACTGAAATTTACTTAATTTGTGGAGTTTTTGATTTTTCATGCTTAACTAAAAAAATGATTTTCTGCAAAAATTCTATTCCCTAAAAAAAAAAGGAGTCATTGGTGAAAAGAGCTACACGTTAGCAAATAACGGTGTGAAAGCTATCACCTAAAAAATGACGAAAAGGAGAAGTGTTGAGCAAAGAATAAATGCCTAATTTTGGAAGTCTTAAATTTTGCGAAAAATAAAGGACTAACCATTGTTGGTGCGTAGTCGCTGTCTCGTAAAAATTGGTGAAAAGAGCTACACGTTAGCAAATAACGGTGTGAAAGCTATCACCTTTTTACGAAAAAAAAATAATGAGATAGAAATTGTGTTAGTGAAAAGAGCTACACGTTAGCAAATAACGGTGTGAAAGCTATCACTAAAAGGGATGTAGTTTATGAGCAGATTTGAATTAATTAGCGGCTAAATTTCAATACACTCAATTTCGTGAATAATCACAATATTTGATGACGCCAATGAAATTCTTCTTCATATTGAGTCGAAAAATAAACGAGTGATCGAGAGCAACCATTAAAGGGAGTCGTGTGTATCACGAGTGGGAAAGAAATAATCAACCTTTTGGGGGGGAATACCTTCATTTTGGAATTACATAATAAAAACTGTGTTTTAACTTCAAAAATATTTGTAGATTTATTTTGAATCTTGATTCATTTCTATCTACTGTATAAAGCTGGTTGTTGTTTATTAATGGCATTTTGATCTCCTTTTCTCTTTTTATATTTTAATTTATGTGTGTATTAATTTTCTTATTTTTGTTTTATTTTATTTTATTTTATTTTTGGAGTGTGAATAATAAAGAGTCTTGCTCGGGACTAGCAAGAATTCAAGTTTGGGGGTGTGATAAGTGTCAGTTTTGTACACTTATCCATGGTTTGTATCGATAAAATTCACCCATAATTGAGCTAGTCTACTCGTTTTTTGCTTTTAATTTATTAGTTTTAATAATTTTATTTTTATCGGATGATGATCGGATTAAATAACTGAATTACTCAAGAAACAACATGTTTAATAAATATTCTCTTTATTGAATTTTGATATATTCATGTTGTAGGGCTTTTCGAGACGAATTCGGCAGTCTTTCCGGATTCAAAATCAGAGTTATATATCAAAAGTTATCATCCGAAGAAGATCTGGGGCAAAAACGCAAAGTCTGAGAAATTCTGGGCTAAAAACGTAACTATCAAAGCTTCAAATGAGAAAATTTACGAAGCCACGTTACGGCCATAACATTCAGGGGTTACGGCCGTAAGTCACCCTAGTTACGGCCGTAACTCCTGAATGTTACGGCCGTAACTCTTGACAGATTGCTATGATTTGTCTAATTTTTTATACTTTTTGTGTATTATTGAGGGGATGGCTGGCATTGATCCGATCTAATGTAATAATGCTGGAGTTTTGGAGCTATTAGATGACTTTAGGTGTATAAATAGACCCCTTAGATCCTTCATCATTTACCATTCATCTTATAATTTTCCATTTTTTGTAAACTTTTCATTTTGTGTGAAGAACACACTTGTGTTCTTGAGTGATCTTTGTAAGTGTGGTATAGTATATGTTGTTCAGAGAGTTTATTGCTTCTATCTCCTTTATCTACTAAGGAAGTTAGGATCAATTCTTTCTCTTGATTCAACTAAACATGACCACCAAAGCTTGTAATATGTGTAATAAACCCTTTATGGGCTAAGTTCCTTAAGTTGGGATTATAAACAAGATTAGTCATGTTATTTATGTTTGTATAAAAGATCTATTGTGAATTACTTATTATTGTGTGTGATTTTCATTGTTTTAACAATCTTTATTTATTTGGCCAATTAATGAAGATATATATGGTCTTCATATGTTTCGAAAGAAAATATGTTTGATTAGATCAAATGATCTTCACTCTAAGTTGTTCTAGGGGATAGAAATATACCCCTAGTCCTTAGATGATTCTTTGAGTTATTTTCATAAATCCTAATGCTATGTATTGAAGCCAATCAACATAGAAATATAGTGGATTGATTCAATATGTAAGGGACGTTTTATAGTTCGAAAGAGAAACCGTCTTTATAAGGAAAATCGAATCTACACAACATAATAAGTAAATTCATCTTATGATCTCCAATACATCTTTTATAACTAATGACGAACTAAGTTTGTAATCCCAACTATTTCATTTTATCAATAATCAATCTATTATTATTGCTATCTTTTTATTTCCTTATAATATTAGAACTATTATTGCAATTTCTTTGCAATTATTAAACCAAACTTTTTAATTGTGTGTTTCACTCATCTCAAGTATCTATAAAAATAGACTAATAGTGTATAATTCAAATTATAACAAAACTTCCTTGTGTGATCGATAAACCGGACTCAAAAAGTCCACTTTACTACTTGATACGATATCGTGCACTTGCGATAGTTACACTAAAAGCGTGTCAGGAACTGGTTGAATCTATCTAAGGAATCTGTCGCTCAGCGCAGATCTTCGGACGAGAACCTAATATACTACACCAGGATCGGATATCTGGCAGGATTGCATACCGGAGCGCTTTACAAGGCGGTTGCGGGGCCGAAATCGGCGGAGTTTTCAGGCGGGATGATGACAATTTTGGCCAAAGTGGTTTTTACCTTGATCCTGGAAATTTAGAAACCGATCTGCAAGCTGGAAACAAAATACCCCAAGATGGAAAACTCAACGAGGAGAACAAGATCTCAACGAGAAGAACAAGATGAGAAACTCCCCACTGTAAGTATGTGAATTGTGTATGTATATATGTACAAAATGGAAATAATGGAAACCCACTGACTCATTGAAGAAAAAACAAGGGGGAGAGGACAAACAAAGTGTGCTCTCCGCAAAAGAAAACAACAACAACATCTAAGCCTTAGTCCCAAAATGATTTGGGGTCGGCTAACATGAATCAAACTTTGAAACCGTCAATAATCGTTACATAAATAACATAAAAGGAAAAAAGAGGGAAAAAGTAGAGAAAAAAGCAAATAAAAAAAGAGAATGAATGAAAAAAAAAAAAAAAAAAAAAAAAAAAAATAGAAAAAAAAGAAAAAAAGATAACATGAAATAAAAGAAAATAGGAATTTTTTTAAAAAAAAAAAAAAAAAAAAAAAAATCAACCTCCAAACTTCAATAGGTATACCATCTGGTCCTTCTGCTTTCTTTGACCCCATCTTCTTCAATGCAATTGTCACTTCACCCTTTTGGATTCTTCTCTTAAACTCTCGGTTAACCATACTTGAGGGGATGTTTAAATTCCCAATATCTTGTTCTTGATGGCCATTGAATAGGGTATCAAAGTATGACCTCCATCTCTCTTTTATCTCTTTATCTTGAACCAAAACTTTTTGATCAGTATCTTTTACACATTTAACTTTTTCAATATCTCGCGTCTTCTTCTCTCTCATTCGAGCAAGTTTATAGATATCTTTCTCCCCTTCTTTAGTATCTAATCTTGCATATAATTCTTGATTGACCTTTGATCGGGCATTTCGACCGCCTTTTAGCTTCATTCGAGCTTTCTTGTACTTCTCATAATTCTCATCGCTCGAGCATTTACCCGAGACCTTATAACATTCACGTTTGGTCTTTATCGCTTGCTTAACTTCATCATTCCACCAAGATGTGTCCTTACTTGATGGTCTGTTTCCTTTAGATTCTCCTAGGACTTCTTTTGCAACTTCCTTTATGTTGTGTTCCAACAAGTTCCACATCGAATCTATATCCATCTCCGTGCAATCAGACCAAATATCAATATCAGCAATCTTAGCACCAAAAGTTTTTAGACTCTCCACTTGGAGCTTACACAAATTAATTATAGGGTCAACTTGTGGTCTTCTCTTTCTTAAGTGCCTCTTACCTCGAAAGTCAAGCACCACAACCCTATCCGTGTTGCGGACTCTCACCGGGTATTACCTTGCAATTAGTAAAACTTTTCCTCCAAACATTCCTTACTAAAAAGAAATCAATCTGACTTGCATTACCTCCGTTTCTATATGTCACCAAATGAGAGTCTCTTTTCTCGAACCAAGTGTTCATAATACCCAAGTCATGAGCTAATGCGAAATCCAATATATCATTTCCTGCTTCATTCCTGTCCCCAAAACCAAAGCCACCATGAATGCTCTCAAAGCCATCTCTGCTAACACCGACATGCCCATTGAGGTCACCACCAATGATCAATTTCTCACCCATAGGAATTCGTTCGACAACCTCTTCCAAATCTTCCCAAAAAAAAAAGAAGAAGTCACATGATGAAAAATAAAAGTAAAAAAAAAATCACAACTTCACGGTTGAAGTAAGCGGAAAGTGAGAAGAAGATTAATAAAATAATAAAAGAATAAAATATTCTTTTAATTTATTGAATTATACATTCGTTTTTCTTACATATAAGATACATATGATATCAGAATTGATTTTTCTTGATACCACCGTGACCCATTTCACGAGAACTTCAATTTGACACTAATATTGATATGGGTATTAACTCTTTTCATATATGTCATTGTTAAATTTATTAAAATATGCGAATTAATATCCAACTCCGAAAATCGCAAAGAGATATACATATCATTACACTTGCTATTAACGGCAATCGATATTTCGACCTATACCTTGACGATAACTATTTTGAGGAATTGATTGGACGATCCTGCTCTGGTAGAAGCAGTTAATTATTTTGTAGTTTAAATTATATCTCTTACTTATCTCAAAGTGGTGGTTTAAAACCACATATTTATTGCATTTATTTTATATAATTATAATGTTAGGAGTATGCCCTCGAATGCCACTCAGAGGTTGTTGAGTGAGGGCATTGTACTTGTAATTATGTAAACCATTTATATAAGGCAAATAAATGTTTCTTTATTTACTGGTAGTTACTGGCATTCCTAACTCGTAAATAAACATAGGGAAACTAGTCCGTATATTTGAGAGCAAAACGTTTCACTCCTTATTGGATAAGGGGGTCGGCACTGAAAAGGTTATAGCTCAAATACTTAATCGTTCGCAAGTCGATGAAACTTGACTGGGCGTTAAGTTTATGTGAAGACTTGTATGACGTGTTCTTTGACATGGAGAGTGCTTGTCGAACACTAATGGTTAGTGGGAGCACACGTTATAGGTATGCTAATTGGATTAGTATACTCGAACTGACTCACCCTCGATTCATCACACGGATTTCACTCTGGGACAGTCAATGATGGAATCGAAAGGTTGTGATAGGTATTCGTGAACCTTCGACTTGAAGATTTAGTAGGGATGTGCTTGTGATGTCAAGATTTTCATTAGAGTATTTCGACCCTATAAACCGGAAGGCGGGGGTCAACCTCGACGTGCATCTTGATGGGCAAGTAGCAGGTCCTACTGAATACCAAGATAGAATTATTTCTCCCGTTAGTGAGCGGGTTATATGTCCTGTGCGGTTATTGGCAGATGAGATCATAAGTGTTTGGCCAAAGCATTGGAGCTAGTTGTATTAGATACACGACAGCTCGATGATCTCGATTTGCATTAACGCATGCATAGCGTCAAGTACATATAGGGTTTGACTGACTGTGACCCTATAACTTGATCGGGACATTTGAAAGAAGGGTTTATACGTATACTGGTATTCACGACAGAATGGTTCTTGAATGATCCCAATCATTCGTTCTCAGTTGGGGTACAGTGTAGGCCGCCAGGCTGGCTAGGTGGTGCTACTACTCTTTGGTTCCTCCCATTGCTGACTGAGACAGACCTACCGAGTCGCGCATTAGGATTGACGACGGAATGAATCAAGCTAATTATCTCATTATGTGTATTAGATATTGGATATCTAAATTTGAGACATTAGATGTCTAAATCGATTTATTGGATAAATTGATTTACGGCCTAATGAATTAAATAAATTACTGGATGATTAATTTAATTCATGAATATAATTATTTCTTGGAGAAATTAATTATGTTATTATGTGTTTGATATGATTAATTAATTGGATTAATTAATTGATATAAATACATTGGAACGGAATCGGAGTTTATCTGTTTGGACTCGCGAGAGTCCGAAACGAACCGAACTTATCCGATTTCTTCTTGATAGCCGCCCCCTTCCACCAACCTTCCCTTTGGTCTTTGGTTTCCATTTTATAATGGATGTGAGATGAGCTGTTGGTGGTTATAAAGTGTATAAAGAATGAGAAGAAGACTAACTCTCAAATTTATTTTTTTGGAGCATTTCATACGTGAGATATAAGGAAGAGAGAGAGAGAGAGAGAGAGAGAAAAAAAACCTCTCCAAGTCTTCTTCATCTTCATCACTAGTTCTTGATTTTTTCTTGGAGAAAAATTGAGAGATAAATTGAGAGATAGTGAGTTATACACTTAGAGTGTTATAATCACAATCAAAAGCTTCATCACTTAGCTCTAGCCGTATCCTTAGAGGATAGCAAGGTGATCGTCGTTCCGATCGTTTCTCCGGCGCGTGACAAGTATAGACGCGGTGTTTTCGGCGTTGGATCATCCGAGAGCTTGGAGCGGATTGGATCATAAGGAAAGAAATCTAAAGCTTGGGGAATAGCTCAAGAGAAGGAATCCATTTAATCAACGGACTACAAGGGTGCGTTTCTATATTTCTTGTGTTTCGTATAATATTCGTATATACGTAGCTCGATCGATCCTCGTAGGGATTCGGATCGAATTAATTTTCGTTTTACCGCTTCCGCTGGGCCTTCGTTTTAGGCACCGAATCCCAACAGTGGTATCGGAGAGTAGGTCTTGCGATCGTATATACGATATTAGCATTTGGAATGCTTGATTAGATGGTGAATGATTTAGAATCATTTTAGTCATAATCGTGGTATATGTTTTTCGTTCGTAATAATTGTATTTTTCGTAAGTTTATGTCTAAATATAAATCTTGAATTTCTGGGAAATATGATTTATATTGAAGATGTGAAAGTCTAAAAATATAGATATTGGATATCCGGTCAAAAATCTAGCTCCGAATCGTCGTCGGACGACTTTTCGGACAAAGGCGTGAAGCCGCCAGGTGACTCGGCCGTGTCCGTGACACGGGCCGTGTCCGGCGATCCCAGTGCCACCGCCAGCAGACCCGACCGTGTCGAGACACGGCCGTGCCCGGCCGGCACTGCCGAGCGTGACTCGCCATGCCTTTGTCACGGAAAGTCGCCGAGGTGACTCGGCCAGCGACCCTTTTTCGCCCCGGCTCGATTTTTTCGTGTATTCTTGAAAATTAATCTCCCGCATGTTAAATTGAATTTAATATGATTAAAATGATTTGTGGTATTTCATTTTATAAGGGAAATTTGATTAATTGGAATATTTATGGTCGACCGAATTATTTTGAATGTTATCATATTACCGATTGTGTGAATCGATTTGATCGGTTCGTATTGTTGATTGGATCAATGTATCTCTACGCTTTCCATTTATTTAGTATTTATTGGATGAATGCTTTTGAATGGGGATGTGGTTCGTGGACTTAGTTTTTGAATCGTTCGTTTTATTCGATTGGGTTGTAAAGGCCGTTTTGAGCCTATTTATTTTACTAGAAATGTTTGTATCTAGGATGCAATTTTTGATGTAAAATTTATATGTAATGACGAAGACCGGAGGAAGATCCATTTCGAGAAGACGAAGATTCAAGACGAAGACTTGTAATTAGATTACGGAGTTTTTGTTTTCTAGGAACGGTCCATGAACCACATGTTGGTAGCAACTAGGTTGTGAATGGTTGTTTCATATTGTATGAATGCCACAAACGCGCTTAAACTATTAATGTGCAAAGTGTAACGTTAATCGCGATAATTCTCCCACAACAAATAATTAAGTTTATAAGGTTTCAAGGTTTTCCTTCCCTCCATCGAGTTTTCGGGAAATTGAAATCCAAACCGGATGTGCTATGCTTCCGATTTATCGGGGTAGTCGTTCGGGGAGGACGGATAAATTACCGGGAGCGCATTGGATGCCTTCGGTTGGAGCAAATTTTATCCCTAGAAACCTGATAGGTTGCCGGATAAGATTCAATTGTGAAACTGATTTGTGTCGATGATATAAACTTAACTTGTTCACGAACCATAGAAACCGTATAGGTTGAGGGGAGTGAACAAGGGGAAAAATAAGATCGAATCATCCATTAGATGGGTTGGTGTTGGACACCACTTTATGAAAATTAATAGACTAGAAACCTGTTCGGTTGCCCTCTCGATCACCACTATGAAGTAGAGCGACGATACTTCCGGATATCACATGGGAGTGTGTTATTCCGATAAAAATAGTGGGAGCTGGGTAACAAGAATAGAAAAGACCTTAATTCTATACTCAGATCATAATATAACAAGTCACTAATTAATCTGTTATACTTAATGCAGACAAATCTCAATGTGACAATGAATCCATTCGCAATTCTAATCGAAAAGAACACATTAATGGGACCTAACTTTGTGGATTGGCTCCGCAATATGATGATTGTCCTCAGTATAGAGGCACTGGGATACGTCTTGGAGACGGACATTCCGGCGCCTCCTGTGCGGACCCGAGCCAATCAGGAAGAGATTGAAAACCGCAAAAAGTGGGTTACGGATGATGTTAAAGTCCGTGCTTATATGATGGCTTCCATGTCTAATGAGCTTCAGAGAGCTCATGAGAAAATGACTTCTGCTAGGCAGATTCTATCTCACTTAACCGAGCTTTATGGTGAGCACAGCAGAACTGCTAGATATGAGATATCCAAGCAACTGTTCGGTGCAAGGATGAAGGAAGGTGAGAAGGTTGGGGAACACGTCCTCAAAATGATATCCATGATCGAGAGATTGGAGGCTCTTGATTTTAAAATGGATACTTCTCTCCAAACCGACCTTATCCTACAATCTCTCCCTGATTCCTTCTCACAGTTTGTTATGAACTTCAACTGCAATGAGATTGCATGTAATTTAGCTGGGATAATGTACAAACTTGTGACCGCTCAGTCACAGATGAAGACTCCGCGGATGAAGGAGTCTGCTCTTGTGATTTCTTCTGGACCTCGGAGGTCTAAGAACAAGAAGAAAAAGACCAAGAAGCAAACTGGACCACAAGTTAAGGACCTTAAGGGTAAGGGCAAGGCCCCAATGGTTCCAAAGAACAAGAAGAAGAAGGATGCTTGTCTAAAGTGCGGTGAGCTGGGCCACTGGGCTAGAGACTGTCCGATTCTTCATGGCACTTCGTCTGTAACTTTTAGTTTTGGAAACAAATTGTTACATCGTATTTTCCACTTCCTGGATACTGGATTCTGGTGCTAGTTCTCATATTTGTACCGTGAATCAGGATCTGGAACAAAGTAGGAAGCTTGGAGCTGGAGAAGTTATGATCACAGTCGGAAGCGGGCATAGTGTCGAGGCGACCGACATAGGATCACTTCTTTTGGGTTTAGAATCCGACTTTGTTTTGACTTTAGAAGATGTACTTGTTTGCCCAAGGGGCATAAAAACATTGTATCCATTCCGGTCATGGACCGAAAAGGTTTTTCATTTTTCATTGGTGATGGTTCCTGCAAAATTTATTTTATAAATAAACTAGTGGGTACTGCTACATTGTTAAATGGATTGTATCATCTAAATCTAAGCAACAAAGTAGTTGTGAATACTATGACTAGAAAATGTGGTAGGGATGAAACCAATCAAGTTTTGAAATGGCATCTTAGACTTGGTCATGTTGGTCAGACCAAGGTTTACAAGATGGAAAAATATGGACTTATGGGTCCATTAGGATCAGATCCCTTTCCTACTTGTGAATCTTGTCTTAAAGGCAAAATGACTAAGTCCCCCTTTACAGGGACTTTGGAAAGAGCCGCTGATAAACTGGGATTAATTCATACTGACGTTTGTGGTGCTTTGGGAGCAGCACGTGATGGATATCAATATTTCATTACGTTTACAGATAATCATACTAGGTATGGTTATGTATACTTAATGAAACATAAATCCGAGGCCTTTAAGAAATTCCAGGAATTCAAGGCCCTAGTCGAGACACAAACTGGTAATCATATCAAAGCGCTTCGGTCGGACCTAGGTGGCGAGTATATGAGTACGGAGTTTGACGAGTTCCTTAAGGAACATGGAATAGCTTCACAACTAACACCTCTGTACTCCTCGCTTAATCGGTGTGTCGAAAGAAGGAACCGGACCACGTTGAACATGGTCCGTTCCATGCTAGGCTATCTTGACTTGCCAATTTACCCGTGGGGTATACACTGATCGCGCGTATATCTTGAACAGATGTCCTTCCAAATCCATTCCTAAAACTCCACATGAGATGTGGGAAGGAAGGAAACCAAGTCTTAATCATATTAGGATTTGGGGATGTCCCGCCTATGTCAAGAAGACTAAGGTGGAAAAGTTGGAAGCTAGGTCTGCGAAGGGACGTTTCATTGGATTCCCGTCTGGGATGATGGGATATCTATTCTACATGCCCGAAGATCGAAGGATCGTTGTTGCTTTACAAGCACACTTCCTGGAAGATGAGTTCATTCAGGAAGGCAGAGCAGGTAGAAGTATTTCTTTGGAAGAATACAATGAAACTCCTAAGGAGACACCTGTGCAAGAAATTGGAACCGAACCTTCTGAAACACAAGTACAACCACCTCGTAGGTCTAGTAGGGTTTCTCAATTACCTGAGAGGTATAGTTTTATGCACTTGGAGGAACTGGGTTTCCTAGAGGTTCCAAGTGATAAACAAGAGACCGACCCACGACCAATGACCTAGCAATGGTGGATGTAGACTCCATGAAATGGACTGTAGCAGTCTTCATGTAGTTGGGACCTTCATTTTGATGAGACGGTCAAAGAGTTTGACTTCGTGCAAAATGAAGAGGAATATTGTGTATACAAGAGGGTTAGTGGGAGCAAGATCACATTCTAAGTACTATATGTAGATGACATTCTACTAATAGGAAATGATGTGGGAATGCTCAGTTCTGGGAAAGCTTGGCTTTCGAGTAATTTCTCCATGAAAGACTTGGGAGAAGCTACCTATATTCTTGGTATTCGACTCTACCGGGATAGAGCTAAGAGAACAATAGGTCTTTCCCAAGCCCTCTATATAGATAAGATCTTAAAGCGATTTAAGATGGATGATTCTAAAAGAGGGTTCCTATCGATGCGACATGGAATAAAACTCACCTTGAAGATGTGTCCTCAAAGTGAGGAACAATGAAAGGAAATGATTTATATACCATATGACTCGGCAGTGGGTAGCCTTACATATGCTTTATTGTGTACGAGACCTGACATTGCGCATGCTGGGAGCGTGGTAAGTAGGTTTCGGGCTAACCCAGTTCAGGAACATTAGACCGCCATAAAGAACGTTCTCAAGTACTTTAGAAGGAATAGAGATCTGGTTCTTATATATGGTGGTGGAGACCTGAATGTGATGGGATTCGCTGTATTGGACTTCCAAGGACAGAAAGACGATTCTATGTCTACTTCTGGCTACATTTACTCTTAATGGAGGAGCAGTATCTTGGTATAGTGCCAAGAATAGCGCGACTGCTAATTCCACCTATTAGGCTGAGTATAAAGCGGCCTCGGAGGCCTCCAAAGGAAGAATTTAGAAGTTACTGGGTAAACTTCACGTGACACCTAGTGCTGCGCTGCTGGAGCAGTCGCACAGGCCTAGGAGCCAAGGTTTCATAATAGTATCAAACATATTGAGAGAGAGTATCATCTCGTAAGAGCATTCGTTCGCAAAGAGATGCATTGAGCTGCGAGTCAGCCAACTACGTCGCTGATCCACTGACCTAGCCATTTTCTCAGATTAGCTTAGAGCGTCATCTGGAGAACATATGGTATTAGATACCGTAGTGTGTGGCATTGAGTGCAAGTGGGAGATTGTTAGGAGTATGCCCTCGAATGCCACTCAGAGGTTGTTGAGTGAGGGCATTGTACTTGTAATTATGTAAACCATTTATATAAGGCAAATAAATGTTTCTTTATTTACTGGTAGTTACTGGCATTCCTAAATCGTAATAAACATAGGAAAACTAGTCCGTGTATTTGAGAGCAAAACGTTCCACTCCTTATTGGATAAGGGGGTCGGCACTGGAAAGGTTATAGCTCAAATACTTAATCGTTCGCAAGTCGATGAAACTTGACTGGGCATTAAGTTTATGTGAAGACTTGTATGACGTGTTCTTTGACATGGAGAGTGCTTGTCGAACACTAATGGTTAGTGGGAGCACACGTTATAGGTATGCTAATTGGATTAGTATACTCGAACTGACTCACCCTCGATTCATCACACGGATTTCACTCCGGGACAGTCAATGATGGAATCGAAAGGTTGTGATAGGTATTCGTGAACCTTCGACTTGAGGATTTAGTAGGGATGTGCTTGTGACGTCAAGATTTTCATTAGAGTAGTTCGACCCTACAAACCGGAAGGCGGGGGTCAACCTCGACGTGCATCTTGATGGGCAAGTAGCAGGTCCTACTGAATACCAAGATAGAATTCTTTCTCCCGTTAGTGAGCGGGTTATATGTACTATGCGGTTATTGGCAGATGAGATCATAAGTCTTTGGCCAAAGCATTGGAGCTAGTTGTATTAGATACACGCCAGCTCGATGATCTCGATTTGCATTAACGCATGCATAGCGTCAAGTACAGATAGGGTTTGACTGACCGTGACCCTATAACTTGATCGGGACATTTGAAAGAAGGGTTTATACGTATACTGGTATTCACGACAGAATGGTTCTTGAATGATTCCAATCATTCGTTCTCAGTTGGGGTACCGTGTAGGCCGTCAGACTGGCTAGGTGGTGCTACTACTCTTTGGTTCCTCTCATTGCTGACTGAGACGGACCTACCGAGTCGCGTATTAGGATTGACGACGGAATGAATCAATCTAATTATCTCATTATGTGTATTAGATATTGGATATCTAAATTTGGGACATTAGATGTCTAAATCGATTTATTGGATAAATTGATTTACGGCCTAATGAATTAAATAAATTACTGGGTGATTAATTTAATTCATGAATATAATTATTTCTTGGAGAAATTAATTATGTTATTATGTGTTTGATATGATTAATTAATTGGATTAATTAATTGATATAAATACATTGGAACGGAATTGGAGTTTATCTGTTTGGACTCGCGAGAGTCCGAAACGAACCGAACTTGTCCGATTTCTTCTTGATAGCCGCCCCCTTCCACCAACCTTCCCTTTGGTCTTTGGTTTCCATTTTATAATGGGTGATAATGACTTGTGGGGAAGACATCTCATGTGAGATGAGTTGTTGGTGGTTATAAAGTGTATAAAGAATGAGAAGAAGACTAACTCTCAAATGTATTTTTTTGGAGCATTTCATACGTGAGATATAAGGAAGAGAGAGAGAGAGATAAAAACCTCTCCAAGTCTTCTTCATCTTCATCACTAGTTCTTGATTTTTTCTTGGAGAAAAATTGAGAGATAAATTGAGAGATAGTGAGTTATACACTTAGAGTGTTATAATCACAATCAAAAGCTTCATCACTTAGCTCTAGCCGTATCCTTAGAGGATAGCAAGGTGATCGTCGTTCCGATCGTTTCTCCGGCGCATGACAAGTAGAGACGCGGTGTTTTCGTCGTTGGATCATCCGAGAGCTTGGAGCGGATTGGATCATAAGGAAAGAAATCTAAAGCTTGGGGAATAGCTCAAGAGAAGGAATCCATTTAATCAACGGACTACAAGGGTGCGTTTCTATATTTCTTGTGTTTCGTATAATATTAGTATATACGTAGCTCGATCGATCCTCGTGGGGATTCAGATCGAATTAATTTTCGTTTTACCGCTTCCGTTGGGCCTTCGTTTTAGGCACCGAATCCCAACATATAATACCTCCCATGTGATGAGTTTAATTATCACAAGACGGATGGTTTTACATGTACGCAATTTATATATTATATATCACCATCATGGTTGGTTATACCACATGAATGGTTCATAAATCCTGCTCTCGAAGAAGAAGCAGTTGATAAAAATAAATCCTACTCTGGAGAAGTAGTTGATCGATTATCTAAATCCTGCTCAGAAGAAGCAGTTGAAAAAAATAAATCCTACTCTGAAGAAGTAGTTGATCAATGATTCAAATCCTGCTCTCGAAGAAGAAGCAGTTGATGGAAATAATATCCGATCTCCATAATTATTAAATACGAACAGAGAAAATTGAGCAAGTGATACCATAAGCTATCACCGATTAATTAAAGAAAATCCCATGCAAACTGCATGATGGGATCATTTGACAAGTGATATGGAAAACTATCACTGGAAAATAATTGCTCAATAAATCTCATGTTGATTATATCACATGGTGAGATCATTGAAATCATATTGATTGACAATATTCATGGGGAAACATATATCACATATTTGTGAAAATATTGTATTTGCATAAAAGCAAAAGATGGTCTTATTATTGCTGAAGAAGCACACAACAGTCGAAGTGAAAATATCAAAACTAGCTGGAAGGCAGTAAACACTCGACAATATGAAACGCGAAAAAGAAAATACATATGAAACCCATAAAAAGAAAAAGGGTGCGTCTCGAGAGTATAAAACTCCGTAACTCTGCCACCCACATGGCATAAGGGTTTATAATGAAAGATCTAAAGGAACTAAACTTCTTTTTCGTTTGGCACCAATAGTCTGTGGCTGATGAGATTTGACTTCCAAATTCTTAACTGAAATATATGCCTCAAACTTTATAAGTAGATCAACAACAGTATCAGCACAGATTATTATATCTCGTGATGGCTGAGATATAAACTTGTGATCTACTCCTTGATCCAGAAAGGCAAGCAAATCGCTGAAGAAATTATTAATATTCAACAAACCTATATGTTTGGTATGGAAGTCCCGCTCAGCCCATAACATGATAATATCTCATTAAGTGTGCCATAGCCACCTGGAAGAACAATAAAGGCATCACTATTATTCACCACATACATCAAACTATCATGCACAGACTGTGTTTGAAGCATCAACCCAGTTGGACCCCCTATACTACTGGTTCTAACTGTGGGATAGTTTAAGGCACTTGTTACTCTTATTCTCCCATTTTGTGCAGCCTCTAAAAGATAACCCAAAAATATATAATTACTCCCACCATACAATATATCGATTTTGTGTTCTCCTAATTCTTTTACGAATTGATATGCCATATCTATATGCTGGATATGACTTATCAATTTGGATCCACCTAAAATACATATAGTTTTAATTGGATGAGATCTATATAAGAATTCTGAGAACTCCATCTTTCTACACTAGACTTTCAAAATACTTTTATGAAAGATACATTTTCTGATTTGTGGATCCCAAATTTAAAGAACAAACTTCTTACTAAACGACAAATGACTTCACTATTTTCATTAAAAAAGGAGTGGTAGATAAGTCATTACTTTTGACAAAATTGCAAAAGAAAACGAAAGATATGATATTATATTTTTCAATGAAAATGACGTTACCGATCGGCAGCTGAGAAATTTAAATATTAGAAAATAATATTCATCAACTTGCATTATTACCTTATACCAACTTTGACATAACGGACTTACAAACAGGATCTCTTGAGACTAATTTTTCATGACTATAACGTTCCCGTTCATCCTTAAATTGTATCCACAAAGCCATTAGTTCACAATGAACGTATCCACTCGGATGTTCATCAAGAATCTGTTGAATATCATGATCCATAGATTCCTTACTCAATCCATCCTTGATAAATGCTTTTATCTTCTCGATTTTTGGATACAAACCCCACAGATTTGCATCATGTGTCACATGTCCATCGAGCACATTTATAACACCCACCTAATCTTTTTGCTCTTCGTTTCTTTGCAAAACTACTCTTACCTGTACCTGGCATGTACTTAAATAAATTTGAAAATTCGCCAGATAGTCGAACTTGTGCTTCGATCAACCATCGAATATCTTCTGGTATGCCATTTCTTATTAGCACCCTTAATCTTTCGAGTCGAGCTCGATAAATTCTTTTTATGATATTCACTGGAAGAGATGGATAATATTTATGAAGATTCAAAAGCATTGAATCCATTATGATATTCAGACCCTCGGTATGGGTGAATTTTGTGAATACAATGATAATCTATTTATAGAATGGAATTACGCGTATGAGATTTGACTCTGCGTTCGAATAGTTCATATCCAGAAGCTTATGAACTATAGTTCTATTTGAATAATGAACATAATATGACATGTGGGAGCAGCGACTCCATGTTGATAATGATGTGCAATAATGGCACCGAAAGATGATGTGATATGCCGGTAAATATCTATATGGTGATACAGACGCATCATGTCTTCAGATATTTGTTCTCGATTAAAATCACTACTAGCTAATATTGGGAATGAATCCCTAATAAATTTAGAATATATTAATGGGGAGTATGGGCCCACTTCCTCTACATGTGAACTACTAGATATTATGGATCCACTAGATAGTCACATGTTTCTATGACTCGTAATCAGAAATTTACGAGATAATTTGCTCACGGTTTGAGCATATATTCTAGATCAGATTAAGCTAGTAATATATCCCAAATAAACTTGAATAGATCCCAGAAAGGATCAAGATATGCGCATACAAGTGGGATATCAATTTACATACTATTTGAAGTCCTCCAGCCAATATCGAGAACATAATATATAAACTCCCATGACTGAAGATGAATACTGAGATACTGGCATGCGAGTTTGGTGCTCAAGAAATCTCTTAGCATGAGGGGGAGTATTGGTAGTTGGAAATATGTGAAATGCATCACAATATATCCTCACAACTCAAATATGAACTTGAAGTTCAAAGATGCATGACAGATTATTAATCTTTGGTACCAACTACAATTGCTTTGATAAATACATAATAATTCCCCGAATATGAATCAAAGCAAATGATAAAAGGAGGCATATACTTTTGAGAAGTATATAGACATAACCACAATGTGTAATCCCAATGGATGATTGATAATGAGATATCTCGGCAAGTTATGTTGCCATGGGGAAGTAAAAGTGTCGACACAATATAGCGCTATGAATGAAATGAGGATATCAATGATTGGAAAGAGGATATCGATAAATGATATAAGGATATCCATGACCGTGAAATATGGATATTGGAAATGAGGATATTAAAATCCATGATTTGTGAAAATAAGGATATTGAAATCCATCGAAATTGAAATATATGCGCTTATAATAAAATGAAATATATGGGCTTACTGAAAGTGACTCGTAAGGAGATTTTGAACATATTATCAGTGCGTGCAGTCACTCAAAATAAAACGTTGTGAACGAAAATTATTTGCTGTACTCTTTTCCTTGACTGAGGTTTTATCCCACTGGGTTTTCCCAGCAAGGTTTTTAACGAGGCAGCTTAATCACAACTAATATGAAATTTCCAAAAGAAATTTGGAATATATCGCAAAGAATATGAGTTCGATATTACAAACTGCATTGAAGATGGTACTCATACTAATCCCTGGAGGATTATTGAAATGCCTGGGACATATTTATAAAATACGCGTTGCACTCTTTTTTCCTTGACTGAGGTTTTTTCCCGTTGGGTTTTCCTAGCAAGGTTTTTAATGAGGTAACTGGAATGGCGTATTAGTATGAATAATGTACTCTTTTTCCTTCATTAGGATTTTTCCATTGGGTTTTTCCTAATAAGGTTTTAATGAGGCATATTCATGGCATAACGAGGAACACTACAAAGACCAAGATTATTCTTCAAAGCTTGAAAATAGGAGTTGTTGTACTCTTTTTCCTTCGATCAAGTTTTCCCCACTGGGTTTTCTTGACAAGGTTTTAATGAGGCAACACGTGGATATTCCAACAACGAATGGTATACATGACAGATTCACTCAGTTTTTATCCCACGAGGTTTTACTGAGACGGCACAAGAATATTCATACAAGAACTATCGAGATAAGGGGGAGCAAATTTATGAGATCACTAATTGCTGAAGTTTTATCCCACAGGGATTTCCTAGCAACATTATGATGCAACATGATATGATTGACATAAGCTCCAGTACAAACAGTTTGAAAGTTTTTCTCCCATTGGGTTTTTCTTCAAACTAGTTCAGCAAATATATTTGTAAATAGTCATTCAAGGGGGAGTGTTATAAAAACACCATGAAAGTGACATTTCAATTACCCTTTTGTTTTTATATAGTGTGAATGACTATTATGTCCCTGATGTAATTATGTAATTACGATTGTGCCATCTGAAGTTTTCCTATAAATAGGGCTTCAGTTATTAATGAAAAACATACCTGAGAACCATTCTCTCTAATTTCTCTCTCTATTATTTCAATTTGATAACACATTTTGATTATTTTTAAATTTGTCAAAACTAGTCATGTTGAACCATATGGAATAATAAGGTAAAATAGAAATGGGTGCTGCTAAACATCCAGATTCTGGATATTCAGAATTTGAAATTTTGTATTAAAATTATTAATATATCCTTGGTAGTTTTTGGCTCCATGGTTTTAGGGAATTGGCGCCGGTTTTTCCCTCCATTGTTTCCCTCCTCCGACTCCCTCCAATTTTATAGACATGATCATCATTAATTACACATTTCAATAAATATTAATTAATAATTAATCAACGTTTCCAATATTTTTTTACCGTTAGTTTTCCCCTTAATTAACGCAACCCTTAATCATATCCCAAAGATTAATCAATTTTTTTTACCGTTATCATATCCCAATTAATTAATCAATTTATCCCAATAAATACTAAACACTATTTTACCGTTAATAACTCATTTTTACTCTTAAGTAACCCCAATTTTCTGTATCCTAAACACTCACTTAATTACGAAAATCAAACAGAAAAATCAAGCATGCCACACCCTCTCTTTTTCGTGAATTATTTGGTGAAGACAATGAATCATACGTTCCAGGTACTCCTACCACTGATAATGAATCATATACGTTTCATATATCTTTAATTTTTCATATGTTAATTTTTTATTTACTAATGCACTATTAATGCTAGTTAATTTTATGTTAGTGGAGCATGATGGAGGGTAATCTAGAAGAAGGGATATTGCATTTTTGAACGATTAAAACAATGTAAGTTTACAAGATTCTCTCCATGAAATGATCATCCACCTAATTAACTTAGCGTTAATGAAATTTCCATCTTATTTGATAAAATATTCTCAAGTTTGAAGTTGATTGATAATAGTATTAGTCATTTTAGAGAATAGTATTAGTCATTTGATGTTTTCAAGTTTGGCTGACTTTTTGCTGAGTTTGTCCAAGTTATTTTTTAGCTGTGTTTGCTCATTTTTTAGCTCTGTACTCTCAACTATCATAGTCAGGTGTGCAGTTTTTAATGTTTCAAAATCTTTCAACAACTGATTTAAAGATTTGTGTAAATCAATATCTTCAGACATGTCTGAGCTGTTACATTCTGAAGTTTGAGGTTTAGATGTTACCTCTTCATCAGCTAGGTTTGGCCATCAAGCAGTTGTAATTATCATCATCAGCAAAGACGAATCCGCTGCTTGATTCCAAAACCTCTTGTATCTGATCTTCTTCAATCAGTTTACTCTTGTCTTCTTTTCTGCACATGTCCTTCTTTTCTTCATCCTTCTTAAGATCAGGGCAAGCAAACTAGATGTGTCCCGTCTTATGACAATTATATCATTCTACTTTCCAGTTCACAGTTTTTTGATTTCTCCTGGGAATCTCCTTGTAGTTCCTTTTGTTCTTCAAGTAATTCTTCTTGAAATTACTTAATCTTTGAATAATGAATACCATTTCTTCCTCAAAGTATAGAGGAGTTGGAGGATTGACTTCAGCTAGGTTCTTTATAGGGGACTCGGTTGTAAATGAAATTCCTTTTTCTGCTGAATAGGGGACCTCAAAGGCCTTGAGGTCTGAGAATAGCTCTTGGATCTTTCTTTTGTTGAGATCCTTTGATTCCCTCGTGGCTACTGCCTCCATGCTCCTTTCTGGGGTGAGGGACCTTAGAACTTTAAGTGCCATCTCTCGGTTGCCATAGGTTTTACTAAGAGAGTTGATTCATTGATGATCTCAGTGAATTTGGCATCCACTTTATCTATGGTCTCTCTATTCTTCATCTTGAAATTGTCAAACTTTTGTGTAGCTATTGACAATTTATTTTCCTTGATTAGCTCACTTCCTTCACACATTACAACTAATGTGTCCCACATCTCCTTGGCATTCTTGTATTTTTTGATCTTCACATAGTGTCTCTATCAAGAGTTTGATATAGAATATCTCTGGACCGGTTGTCAAGGTTGATGTTCTTTAAGTAAGTAGCGGTGTCAGTTTCTGCAAATTTTTTAGTTTCTTAGTATAGTGAAATTCTAGATTTTTGTTTTTCGGATAAACTGGGGTTTTTGATTGAAAATTTTTGGGAAGATAAGTTTTTCTGAAATAATTCCAAACGTCTTAAGTAGCCCCACCAGGTTTTAAAAAATAATTAAATAAAAAAGTGGTGGTTCGTGTGACTGATTGGACAACGTGAGGTAGACGTGGAGTTATTGGGAGAGTGCATTTTAACCATGTGTAATCTTAAATAAATGGATATTTTCAAAGGAATTAGAAATTTAGCTAGTTGACTGTTTGACTTCTGATACAGCTGCATTTTTTATTCCTTGCTTTGCTTTATATTAGATAAGTAATCTTAGCTATGATTTGATCAGCTAACTTTCTACATCATGGCTGTAATTCTGATCAGGTGACTTTCCGCGTTTGTGATTCTGATCAGGTGACTTTCCGCGTATGTGATTCTGATCAGGTGACTTTTTCGGATCCTGACCGAGTTTTACATCAGCTAACTTTTCTAACCATGGCTGAGTTTTCTTCAGCTAACTTTCTTCATCTTTAGATTTTCAGCCAACTTTCCTCATCTTCAGATTTTCAGCTAAGCGCTTGATTACCAGTCTAGAAGTCCAAGTTCCCTGCTTATTTCAAGAAACCTTTCCTCTGGTAATGGCTTTGTGAATATATTAGCAATCTGGTACTCTGTGCTGACTCTTTACACCATTACTCTTTTGTTGAGCACATGGTCTCCGATGAAATGATGCTTGACATCTATGTACTTTGTTCTCGAATGTAAGACTAGATTGTTTGTTATAGCAATCACGCTATTGTTGTCACACCATATTGGAACTTCATTTGCAATAATGTTGTAGTCCCTTAGCTATTGTCTGATCTATAGAATTTGGGCACAACAGCTACCTGCAGCTAGTTATTCTAACTTAGTTATGGATATTGAGTTGGACACTTGCTGTTTACTGAACCATGATATTAGTCTGGTTTCATGGAATTGTTACGTTACATTAGTATTTTCACTGTTGATTTTGCATCCTGCAAAGTCAACATCAGAATATCCTGATAATTCAAAGTTGTCATATTTTGGATACCATACTCCAACATTGATTGTGGATTTTGTGTATTTGATTATCCTTTTTGCTGCTTCCTGGTGGGACTGCTTTGGCTTGGACTGAAACCTTGCACACACTCCTACTGCATATACAATGTTAGGTCTGCTTGTATAGTAATGATCCAATTAGTCCTCTGTAGTGTGTTGGATCCACTAGAATGCCTCCATGATTTGCATCAATGTGTAGAGATGTGCTCATTGGTACTTTCAAGGTCTTAGCTGACTCCATGCCAAATCCTATGATCAGCTCCCTTGTTTATTTTGCTTGGTTGATGAACATTCCAGTTTCAACTTGTTTAACTTGTAAACCAAGAAAGAAGTTCACCTTACCCATCATGCTTATCTCAAATTCTCCTTGCATGAGGTTTGAGAATTTTTCACACAGCTCAGGGTTGGTTGAGCCAAATATAATATCATCCACATATACTTGAACTAGTAGTATCTGGTCTTCATGTTCAATTTTGAATAAAGTTTTGTCCACCTTTTCTCTTGAAAAATCCATTCTTCTCAAGAAATATAGATAGAGTCTCGTAACAGGCTATTGGTGCCTGTTTGAGTCCATATAAAACTTTAAACAGTTTGTAAACTTAGTATCATTTGACAAATCCAGGGGGTTGCTCAACATAAACTTCTTCTTCTAGTACTCCAATGAGGAAGGCACTCTTCACATCTATTTGATATACTTCAAAATTCTTGAAGGCTGCATAGGCATGTAATAGTCTGATTGCTTCTAGTCTTGCTAGTGGTGCATATGTTTCATCAAAATCTACTCCTTCACATTGAGCATATCCCTTTGCAACCAGTCTGGCTTTATACCTAACAACATCTCCATGTTCATCACACTTTTTTTTAAACCCATTTGGTGCTGATGGCCTTCTTGTAATGGTCTGTCTATTAGCTACCATACATTGTTCCTCTCCATTTGATTCAACTCTTCTTGCATTGCAATCACTGTAACACCCGTATTTTTCTTTTCTCGGTATTTTCACTTTTCGGTGTATTTCTTGTTTTAGCGACACTTGTGTAACCGTATTAGTTTTGAGAATAATTGTTTCGAGACTTTTTGTCATCCAGTTATACGTTATTGGTTCTTCCGTCGCTTATCGATCTGATTCCCGTAACTATTGTTCGGAACCGCTGTTTCGGGGTTGCCGTGGGTCCATTCTATGTTATTATGCATTTTGAGATGTTCCGTTTGATGCTTCGTTCGTGTTTCGGTGTTTCGGACCGTTGTTACCCTGTGCCTAACGCACGCTAATGTTATTGTATAGCGCACGCTAAACATCCTTCAGTGGCGCACGCTACGCTTGTTTTGTAGCGCGCGCTAGCGAGTCTGTCTAGTACTGGACAATTTGCTACTGGACTCGGTCAGGTGCCCAGGTAGCGCATGCTATGGCCGATAGCGCGTGCTACCGATACGCTTTTAGAGCACGCTACGTTTGGCCGATAGCGCGCGTTAATAGGGCCAGGTGAGTACTGGCAGTTCACTTCTGGACTCAGCTGATGTCCAGGTAGCGCACGCTATGACTGATAGCGCGCGCTACCGAGAGGCTATTAGCGCACGCTACGTTCCGGGTAGCGCACGCTAGCGGCCCGTTAATCTAGTTACTGGACTAGGACGTTAACTTCTGGACTAGAGCTTTGTCCCGTTAGCGCATGCTAACTTCTGAAGATTAGCGCACGCTAACACTCCTTGGCTATATAAACCAGGGAGTTGACCGAGAGGAACGTCTTTTTTTTCATTTCTTCTCCCTCTCCGCGGCTTAGGCGATTTGGGCGATTTTCTTGGCGATTTCTTCCTTCAATCATCCCAACCACCATCTTTCTTGAGTTCTTGGTGTATAATAACAACATCAACACGAATCTTTCATCCAAATCCAATGTAAATCTCTTAGAACCCTACTTTTGGATAATTTGGGGGTTTTGGGATTTTAAATGCGATTATCTGCTGCTTTTGTTGGTTAATCCATGATGAATATGATTAATCTTGTTGATATCATTAGTTTTCCTATGGATTCATTGTATATTTTCATGGTTTTGCAGAATCGAGAGGGTTTGGTTGTGGTCCGCCCTCGTTGTTGTTTATATACGAATATACATGAATCGTAGGCGGGTTTTCGGGTGTATTCCATTCCCGTATTTGTTTAGAAATGGTTGTGATTGTATTCTTCGAATCGTTAGGTTCGGTTTCTTTAGTTCCTAGCATTCGTCGGTGACTTTCCTTTCCATTCGTTGCGTCGTCAATTATTCAAGGCAAGTATCTTTGGAAACCTTTATGCTTAATGTGAAATGGTAATGTATATTGTGTGTGCTTTACTCACCTCGGGAGGGTCCGACGGGGCCTCGAGGGAATCTATGGCTTCATCCTGGATTCATGAGTTTGTTTCGCGTCCATATCGGGAGGGTCCTTAGAGGCCTCGAGTGGGATTCGTGGCTTCGTCCCGGTCCTAGGTGACGTATGTGCTTGATTTGTTTTATGAAAGTGGCCAGCCCGGGAGAGTCCTTAGAGGCCTCGGGTGGGATTCGTGGCTTCGTCCCGGTCCTAGGCAAATTGTTTGAGTGTTTGTTTCCGGAAAAGACATATCTGGTTTTTGGTTTTCGAAATGACTTTGGTGCATGTACTATGAAATGTGTAAGCGATTGGTTTGCCTTGATTACTTGTACTAGCGTAATTGCTAACCCCTTTGGGGACCCGTCGTGGGGAAATTCTTGTTATGGATTTCAGGTTATGATCATCCGAATGAGCGAGCGCTGGGACAATACGAGGATGCTGGCCAGGGTCGTTGACATGTGCATTGAGTCTTTTATTTCCGTTGTTTCCATTCGATATGGTTGTTGTCTACTTTTGAAACTTATAGATTGTACTCGCGAGTACTTAGGTTTTTCTCTTCGGATTATGTTTGTATTCATGGAAATTATTTGTGTTTGTCATTGTTGATTATGCCGCCGGTTGTACCGGGCGTGTTATTTGATTTCCAACTGGACAATGTGTGTTTCTACTGTGGTAAGTTGTGTCTAGCCTGGTGGGTCCCATGTAGGGATCCACGGCACTGTAATACACATTGAATATCTCGGGGGTGTTACAGAAAATGGTATCAGAGCGCTAGGTTTATGGATACCTAGGCTTGTCGGTTATTTGGGTCTAGTTGTGTCTTGTTCTGCACATTGTCAGACCACTGCCAGCATCTCAGTACTTCCAGTGTTCGTAAGTTTTCTTACTCGATTATTTGTTTTCTCGTATCGTATTTCCATTTCTTGAACTGTGGTTCCCTCTTTTACTTATCATCGAGTTGCTTTTTTTTTGCCACCTCTCAACACCAGCATGGATTCTGAAAGGGGTCGTGGTCGTGTTCGTGGCCGTGGACGCGGCCGGGGACGTGAGGCAGCCAGTAGGGCGGCCACGTCGCATTCTTCGGGAGCCGACAGTACTGGTGACCGTCACAGTCATGCTTCTTCTCAGGAGCGCGCCGACCTTGGTATTGCGGCCGTTATGGCGGCCGTAAACCAAATGGCGGCGATAGCTCAGGCAGTTCAGAACCCGTATCCGGCCCATGCTAATCGGGGCGGAGCAGACCGTTGGCTCCAAGATGTCATCAAGATGCATCCTCCTCAGTTTTTGGGAGCATCAAACCCGATCGGCTGGGAGGGGTGGATCAAGGAGATATCCAAGGTCTTCGTTGCCACCAACTGTCCCGAGGACTGAAAGGTCCCTATTGCCCAGTACTTTCTCACTGGGGACGATACGAATTTGTGGGAGGCCGTTGGTCCCAAAGACCATGTTGCTTCATGGGCCGAATTTCAGGAATTGATGGAGACTGAATATTGCCCGTGGCCTGTTAGACAGGCTCGAGTCCATGCTTTCTATGATGCTCAACCACGGGATATTCCCGTATCCAAAGCTATTGCCGATTTTAACAAGGAGTTGGGCTATGTGAAGACTCAAGTTGTCGAAGAGAGCAACAAAATTTTCCATTTTTCCAGGCGGATGAAATTGTCAATTCGAGACTACATGTCTGGGCTCGTTTGTACTACTTTGAAGGACTATCAGAGTCGAGCCCTTGCCTATGATATGTCGTTGACAGCCAGTGCGGCGGTCCGAGAGAGTAAGAAGCAGAAATCCGCTGGGAATTTCTCGGGTTACAAGGGTGGAAGTCAGCAGAGATCTCAATCTGCACATATTTCTACGGGCGGTTCGGCTCGTTTCTCTGGGAGTTTTCGAGGTGCCGTCGGAACCTCCATCCGTGATCCCTCATGCTTTAACTGTGGCCAGCCGGGCCATAGGAACCGGGAGTGTCCTCGTCCGCCTTTGACTTGTCATACTTGTGGTCAGTTGAGCCACAAGGCTTCTTTTTGTGAACAGATCAGACTGATTCGCGGCACCCGTTCTTCTCACCCAGCACCTATGGAGCCGAGTGTGAACCAGTGCTCGTTTGCTCCGCAGCCTCCACTGAGTGCTGGTCGAGGTATAGGTCAGGGTCAGCCCGCTAGAGGAGGAGCTTCCAGTGTCGGCTCTACCCAGCCGCGTATCTACGAGATGAGGAGGGTCGATGATCCAGCGGCCACTGTGGCGACAGGTACCGTTCATATCCATTCTCATCCTGTCAGTGTGCTTTTCGATTCTGGTGCTACACATTCATTCATATCGCTGGGGTGTGTGCGCCGTTTGAGTCTTGACTGCTTATCACCTTGCGAGCTTTTCATCGTTAAACTTCCTAGTGGTGATAGAATTGTCGGTGATCGAGAGGTCCGGGACTATTCTGTGTTTATTTGTAAGAGAGCTTGGCTCTCTAATCTTATTGTCGTTAATATTGAGGGTGACGATTTGATTCTCGGGGATGATTGGCTAGAGCGGCATGGCGCAATCATAAACTACCGCACGAGAATCATCACTATTCTAGCCGAGGACGGCACTGAGCACTCTTTCACGGGGCGAAAGAAGGGAAACCAGAAGTTCGTTATTAACGCCTTGAAGGCGATGAGGCTCCTGCGAAAGGGGTGTACTGGTTATTGGTGCTATGCCTTGAAGACGGAGGATGGTGAAGTCGAGTTTTCATCGATTCCAGTCATTAGTGAGTTTCCTGATGTATTTCCTGACGAGTGACCGGGATTGCCACCGGATCGTGAGGTCGAATTTGCTATAGAGTTAGAGCCGGGCGCGGCTCCGATTTCGAAAGCGCCGTATCACATGGCACCTTCAGAGATGGCCGAGTTGAAGAAGCAGTTGAGTGAGCTTCTTAAGTCGGGGTATGTTCGATCGAGCACCTCGCCTTGGGGCGCACCGGTCCTGTTCGTACGGAAGAAGGATGGTTCGCTGCGTTTATGTACGATTATCGCGAGATAAACAAAGTGACCATCAAGAACAAGTATCCTCTGCCAAGTATTGATGACTTGTTCGACCAGTTGCAGGGAGCTGCGATATTCTCGAAAATCGACTTGAGATCGGGGTACTATCAGCTTCGGGTGGTGAAGGAGTCCGACGTTCTGAGAACAGCTTTTCGGACGAGATACGGACACTATGAGTTTGTAGTTATGCCTTTCGGGCTAACTAATGCACCGGACGTGTTCATGCAGTTGATGAACAAGGTCTTTATCGAGTATTTGGATAAGTGTGTCATCGTCTTCATTGACGATATCCTTATTTATTCGAGGAACGAGGAGGATCACGCGTATCATTTGCGAGTAGTGTTGGACATTTTGAGGACCGAGCGACTCTATGCAAAGTTCTCGAAATATGAGTTCTGGCTGAAGGAAGTGATGTTTCTAGGTCACGTGATTTCATCCGAGGGTGTTCGTGTGGATCCACAGAAAATTGAGGCAGTGTTGGATTGGGCACCGCCTAAAAACGTGAAGGAAGTTCGTAGTTTCTTGGGTTTAGCTGGCTACTACCGTAGGTTCGTCGAGGGTTTCTCGAAACTGGCTCGGCCACTTACACAGTTGCTCCAGAAGTCCGAGAAGTTCGTCTGGAATGACGAAAGGCAGTCGAGTTTTGAGGAGCTGAAGAGGCGTTTGACTTCGGCTCCGATTTTGGCGTTTCCGTGTGGCAACGGGGGTTTTGCTATTTATAGTGATGCTTCGGGTCAGGGTCTTGGGTGCGTGTTGATGAAGCACGGCAAGACCATTGCATATGCGTCGAGACAGTTGAGGCCGTATGAGCTTAACTACCCTACTCATGATTTGGAGTTAGCGGCAATTGTTTTTGCGCTCAAGATTTGGCGTCACTATCTTTTCGGCTCTGCATGTCAGATTTTTACCGATCATAAAAGTCTGAAATATATATTTACTCAGAAGGAGTTGAATATGAGGCAGAGGAGGTGGTTAGAGTTGATTAAGGATTATGACCTCGAAATCCTTTATCATCCGGGCAAGGCGAACGTCGTGGCCGATGCCTTGAGTCGGAAACTGGTTGCTTTGTGAACGCTTGAGATCCTTACGTCTCAGTCTGAGCTTCGGCGGGTTTTGATTGAGTTTGATGTTGAGGTTTTGTTGCCTGGAGGTGTCGGGCAACTTTGTGCTTTAGAGATTTCGTCGTCTTTGATCGATGAAATTAAGTTGAAGCAATTAGAGGATCCAATGATTACTCATGTAACGCCCTGGATTTCTTAATTAAAAAGAATGTTACACGGCTCAATTTTTCCTTAAAAATTTTATATAAATCCGGAGTATTTGCGGAAGCATTTTAGTAAGTAAATCTTCAATAAAAGTCGTTTAACCAAACATCAGTACAGTTTTACAAAAACATGGGAAATCAAATATTCAGACATAGTCCGTTGAAATTATATTCGTTGAAGAACATCAAGTGTTTCGTAAAAATAATAACAATTACGGCGACAACATCTTTTATTCTTTAGAACTTCATCGTGTTGGGAGTATGTATTCATCTTCTGCTTGTCCCGTTCGTCGATTCCTTAGCCTGAAAAACATAATCGATGAGGTTTGAGTACGCGAGCATACTCAGTGAGATTAAACCCTTATATATCGTCAAAATCATGTTGTGTAATGCACATAAAACATTCTTATCTGTGTGAGACTCGTCTCGGATTTCTTTCATTCTTTCGACCCCTCGCGGGTCGTCATGTTACACGACACAACGATGACCGTAACATATTAAAACAGTATAACCTCACCTCGTTTGCTGAAATCTTGAAATATCTTCGTTTGAATTTGGCTCAGTTGTCCTTCTTGGATCCTGGATACGCTTCTCCTAGCACTTGAAAATAGTTTTTCATATTTCCGGTCATAAATTCTTGGTGTAAAATCTGAAATCTCTTTGAGGACTTTTATCAAACACCTTTGAAAAGCTATCGATTTGAGCTATCTGTTTGATCGGGATTTTTGTGGCTTTTATAATTTTGGAAGGAAAATATGTTTGGGCGTTTTAAAGTAGAGGTTCACGGCTTCAAAATGATATATGATATGTACAAAACCACGTCCGGAACATGTATAAATAAGGGCTCAAAGTCGGTTGAAAATCAACCTTACCGAGACAGTGGAACCCTTATCCGGACGGTGGCGAGAAGCTTGTCGGTCGTGACCGACCTTATCCGGACAATGGGCGACCTTATCTGGGACGGTGGCGAAGCTTCTGTCGGTCGTGATCGACCTTATCCGGACATTTGACGACCTTATCCGGATAGTGGTCGAGAAGCTTCACGGCCATGACCGATTGTCGATCGGCGTGTCCGGCGGTGGCCGCAAATGTCCGTCAACTTGGCTCGGCCGGTTCGACCCCTTCCGATGTCCAAATTTGATTTTCCGACTGTTCCGGACTCTTGAGTTAAATCTTCGATATGCTGGAACCAATTTTCGATAATATTAAAATAATAATTTAATATTATTTTGCGATATAAGTGTTACGAAATGAAAATTTTATCGTATCAATTAAATCGAAAATTTTAAATTACTTTCATAAATTCTAAAATAATCCTTATAATTTATTTTGAAATCTTTACTTTTTAAATCTTTCATTTTATGTTGGAAACATATCGATCCAAGTATTGGACAACTTTTAATTATTGAAATCCATGACCATTAGCAAAATAAATAGCACTTAATTAAGTCTTTGAATTTTCTAGGGTATTACAATTATTATTTTATAATCATTTATCACATCGATCTCCTTCTTGGCCAGAGCTCCTCACTGCAACAAAACATCTCGCAATGACCTTTTATCATGTTAGAGGAGATAATTAACATGTCGTATAAAACATAATGCAAAGGGACATAGCAGTTATTCATGCTCATGAAATGTCTACTTGTATGCCATGCTTTCATAATGCATATTATATAAATGCATTTAGGTATTAAATGGTTATTGGCTTAGGGGATAACCGGGCATTACAGTCCTCCCCTCCTTATAAAATTTCGTCCTCGAAATTGACATACCGAACAGTGCTGGATATTTGCTTTGCATTTCCTCCTCTCTTTCCCATGTAGCCTCTTCAATGGCATGATTCCTCCACAAAATCTTTACCAAATGAATTTCCTTGTTCCTTAGTTTTTTTATTTTCTTATCAAGAACCTGTACCGGCTTCTCTTCATAGGACAAGTCTGGGTATAATTCCAACGGCTCATAATTTAACACATGTGAGGGGTTGGAAATGTACCTCTTTAACATGGACACATGGAAGACGTTGTGTACACCAGATAGCGAATGAGGTAAGGCTATTCTATAAGCTCTGTCACCAACTCTCTCAAGGATTTCAAATGGGCCAACAAATCTCGGGCTAAGTTTTCCTTTCTTCCCAAATCTCATTATGGTTTTCATCGGGGATACCCTCAAGAAGACATAGTCTCCAACTGCAAATTCCAAATCTCTTCTTCGATTATCTGCATAACTCTTCTGTCTACTTTGTGCAATTTTCATTCGTTCTCTTATCTTTTCTACCGCCATAGCAGTCTGTTGTATCATTTCTGGGCCCAGTAGACTTCTTTCTCCAACTTCATCCCAGTGTACGGGAGATCTACATTTTCTCCCATATAGTGCTTCATAAGGTGCCATCCCAATTGTAGATTGGTAACTGTTGTTGTAGGTGAACTCTACCAATGGAAGCTTTGTATCCCAATTGCCCTTGAAATCTAGTATGCATGCTCTCAACATATCTTCGAGTATTTGAATAACTCTTTCTGACTGCCCATCACTTTGTGGATGAAATGCGGTGCTGAAAGCAAGCTTTGTACCCATTGCATTATGTAAACTTTTCCAAAATGCAGATGTGAATTTAGGGTCCCTGTCAGATACTATAGATATTGGCACCCCATGTAGCCGGACTATCTCTTTAATATATTCCTGAGCGTATCGATCCATATTATATGTGGATTTTACTGGCCTGAAATGAGCAGACTTGGTCAATCTATCAACAATCACCCATATGGAATTATAACCACTTTGAGTCCTTGGTAGCCCAAGCACAAAATCCATTGTAATGTGTTCCCATTTCCATTCCGGAATTAGTAAAGGCTTCAATAATCCTGCTGGTCTCTGATGTTCAGTTTTGATCTGCTGACAAGTTAGACATTCTGCGACGAATTTTGCGATATCTTTCTTCATGTTAGGCCACCAATAATGTTGTTGCAAGTCTTTATACATTTTTGTGCTACCTGGATGTAATGAATAAGGACTGGAATGAGCTTCCTTCAGAATTTCCCCTATGATGGTTGTGTCAGCTGGCACACACAGTCTCCCTTTATATCGTAATATTTTGTCACCAGAGACTGCGAAGTTTGGTAATTTGCCTTCATCAACTTTTTCCCTTAATTTGCCAATGTACCGATCCACCTTTTGGGTTTCTTTGATTATATCTTGAAGTGCAGGTTTCAATATGAGTGCTGATAATGAACAAATCTTTCTTTTGGGCATAATTTCCAGTTCTAACTTTTGCAATTCTAATAATAATGGCTTCTGTGTGATTAGAAAGGAAGACATAGACTTTCTACTTAATGCATCTGCAACCACATTTGCCTTACCAGGATGATAATTGATCTCACAATCATAGTCTTTCACCAATTCTAACCACCTCCGCTGTCGCATATTCAGCTCCTTCTGTGTGAAAAAGTACTTCAAACTCTTATGGTCTGTATAGATTTCGCACTTTTCACCATATAGGTAATGCCTCCAAATTTTTAGTGCAAAGACAACAGTAGCCAGTTCTAGATCATGTGTTGGATAATTCTTCTCATACTCTTTTAATTGCCTAGAGGCATAGGATATTACCTTTCCATGTTGCATTAATACAGCACCCAAACCATTCTTAGAAGCATCAGTGTAAACTACAAAGCCACCTGTTCCCATAGGAGTGGCAAGGCAGAGCCGTAGTTAATCTACGCTTCAATTCTGAAACTCCTCGCAAGTATCACCCAAATAAACTTTGTATTCTTCCTTGTTAACAATGTTAATGGGGTTGCAATCTTCGAGAATCCTTGTACGAATCGTCGGTAGTAGCGGCTAGTCCTAAGAAACTTGAACCTCGATACATTCGTTGGTGTTAGCCGATTACTCACCGCTTCTATCTTGTTTGGATCAATGAAATGCCATCCTTGGATACTACATGCCCTAAAAATACCACTTGTTCTATCCGAATTCACATTTCTTGAATTTAGCATATAACCGTTTTTCTTTGAGAATTTGAAGCACAATCGAGGTGTTCTTTATGCTCATCTCTATCATGTGAATAGATAAGGATGTCATCAATAAACACCACCACAAATTTATCAAGGAACTCTTTGAATATCCGGTTCATCGAGATCCATAAATCTTCTTTGGAGCATTTGTCAAACCAAAAGGCATCACTAAAAATTCATAGTGACCATATCGCGTTCTAAATGTCTTTTGGATATCTTCTTCTTTGACCTTGATTGATGATATCCGAACGTAAATCAATCTTTGAGAATACCGATGCTCCTTGCAACTGATCAAATAAATCATCTATCCTTGGAAGAGGATATTTGTTCTTGATGGTCACCTTATTCAGTTCCCTATAGTCAATGCATAATCGCAATGAGCCATCTTTCTTTTTCACAAATAAGACAGGGGCTCCCCAAGGTGAACAACTAGGACGAATGAATCCCTTATCAAGTAATTCTTGTAGCTGGGTTTTTAATTCTTTCAATTCTGTTGGTGCCATTCTGTATGGGGCTTTAGAAATAGGGGTAGTCCCTGGCATTACATCGATTGCAAACTCAATTTCCCGATCTGGGGGCAACCCTGGTAGATCATCTGGAAACACCTCAGGAAATTCTCTAACCACCTCTACATCTTAAGGCTTCAATTTCATTTCAAGGGAGGTGTCCAAAACATTAGCCAAATAGCCATTATACCCCTTATTTAACATCTTCCTAGCTTTCAGTGCAGTTATAATTGGCAAAGAGCACGAATATGAATTACCTTTAAAAATGAACCCTCCTCCATTTACTGGTTGAAAGGCCACAATCTTCTTATTACAATCAACATTTGCACAATATTTAGCTAGCCAGTCCATACCAAGGATAACATCAAAATTAGATATTGGTAGGACAACAAGGTCGGCGTAGAGTATCCTCCCGCCAATTCGAACTGTACAGGCCCTCAACATTTGGTCAGAATCCATATTTTCTCCAAACGGAGCAGCCACATTATAACCAACTTTCAAGAGTTCTGGTTTAATGCCCGATTTTCTCATAAATGCATATGATGCAAATGAATGTGTAGATCCTGGGTCTATCAATGTAAGTGCAGGAATTCCTGAGATCAGAATGGTACCTGAGACTACGGAAGCATATGCATCGACTTCTTCTCGAGTCATTCCAAAGACCCTTCCCAGAACTTTATTCTATGTGTTTGGGCTATGTGTCGCCATATGTCAAGCTTCTTGCATACAAACAATTATTGGACCCAACAAAACATTCCCAAAGTGATTTTTCCCACATTTAGTACACTTGGGCTTCTCGGTTGTATTTGGAGCATCTCTCGCTGTAGGATGCTTCGATTGGCTTTACTGGTTTTTGCTCCGATTTCTTCCAATGTCTGAATTTTTGAAGCAAATGCTTGCCTCTTCTGTGATAAGACCTTTGTATCTCCTTTTCGTGGCCTGCGAGCAACGCTTTGTCAACTATTTCTCCGAACTCGGTTGATGTAGACATCCTCACATCTCTTCTAATTTCAGGTCGGAGGCCTCTTAGGAAATGATCCACCTTCTCGGCATTATCCCTAGCAATATAGGGAACATACCTCTGACCTTCTTCAAATTTCCGAATATATTCACAAACAGACATATCCCCTTGTTTCAGCTCCAAAAACTCTTTTACCTTGAGAGACCGTGCATCCCTGGTGAAGTATTTATCATAGAATATTACTTTAAATCTCTCCCACGTCAACCCTTCCAAGTTGACTGCAAGTTTGGCTCCTTCCCACCAAGTTCTGGCATCCTTTTTGAGTTGAAAGATCGCACAAAGTATCTTCTCAGCATCGTCGATGTGCATGTAGTCAAAGATAACATCAAGTGATTTGACCCATTCTTCCGCAACCATATAATCAGCCCCACCATGAAAATCAGGAGGTTCCATCTTCCTAAATTTTTCATACACTGCTGGTCCATTATTATTTCTTGGTGGAGGTTGTCGGTTTTGTTCTTCATTCCTTTGTTGCATGTTCAACAATTGTTTCATTTGTTCACCATACATCCTTGTCTGTTGTTGCATCAGCTCAGCCAGATTCTCAAGAAGGTTATGGTTTGGATTTGGGTCATCTCTTGCCTTTCTTTTGGGTGCCATCACATTCGTTGTACTGCCCAATCTTACCCATTCATAAGCCAATAACGATAACATAACGATGATGATGACAACTAATATATTGTAATTTATTAAACATAATACTTAATAGATAAAAGTTGACCATATCCTTCAGTCGAGAATGCCCATATGCCATCTTCTGTCTGCAGGAAAGATTTAAACCTTCGCTCCGATACCATTCTGTAACGCCCTGGCTTTCTTAATTAAAAAGAATGTTACACGGCTCAATTTTTCCTTAAAAATTTTATATAAATCCGGAGTATTTGCGGAAGCATTTTAGTAAGTAAATCTTCAATAAAAGTCGTTTAATCAAACATCAGTACAGTTTTACAAAAACATGGGAAATCAAATATTCAGACATAGTCCATTGAAATTATATTCGTTGAAGAACATCAAGTGTTTCGTAAAAATAATAACAATTACGGCGACAACATCTTTTATTCTTTAGAACTTCATCGTGTTGGGAGTATGTATTCATCTTCTGCTTGTCCCGTTCGTCGATTCCTTAGCCTGAAAAACATAATCGATGAGGTGTGAGTACGCGAGCATACTCAGTGAGATTAAACCCTTATAAATCGTCAAAATCATGTTGTGTAATGCACATAAAACATTCTTATCTGTGTGAGGCTCGCCTCGGATTTCTTTCATTCTTTCGACCCCTCGCGGGTCGTCATGTTACACGACACAACGATGACCGTAACATATTAAAACAGTATAACCTCACCTCGTTTGCTGAAATCTTGAAATATCTTCGTTTGAATTTGGCTCGGTTGTCCTTCTTGGATCCTGGATACGCTTCTCCTAGCACTTGAAAATAGTTTTTCATATTTCCGGTCATAAATTCTTGGTGTAAAATCTGAAATCTCTTTGAGGACTTTTATCAAACACCTTCGAAAAACTGTCAGATTTGAGCTATCTGTTTGATCGGGATTTTTGTGGCTTTTATAATTTTTGGAAGGAAAATATGTTTCGGGCGTTTTAAATTAGAGGTTCACAGCTTCAAAATGATATATGATATGTACAAAACCACGTCCGGGAACATGTATAAATAAGGGCTCAAAGTCGGTTGAAAATCAACCTTACCCGGACAGCTGGAACCCTTATCCGGACGGTGGCGAGAAGCTTCGTCGGTCGTGACCGACCTTATCCGAACCGGATGACCTTATCCGGACGGTGGCGAGAAGCTTCGTCGGTCGTGACCAACCTTATCCGGACTTTGGACAACCTTATCCGGATAGTGGTCGAAGCTTCGCCGCCATGGCCGTGATTGTCGATCGGCGTGTCCGTGGTGGCCGGCAAATGTCCGTCAACTTGGCTCGGCCAGTTCGACCCCTTCCGATGTCCAAATTCAATTTTCCGACTGTTCGGACACAAATGCGAGTTAAATCTTCGATATGCTCGGAACCAAATTACGATAATATTAAAAGAATAATTCAATATTATTTTTGCGATATAAGTGTTACGAAATGAAAATTTTATCGTATCAATTAAATGAAAATTTTGAAATTACTTTCATAAATTCTAAAATAATCCTTATAATTTATTTTGAAATCTTTACTTTTAAATCTTTCATTTTATGTTGGAAACATATCGATCCAAGTATTGGACAACTTGTAATTATTGAAATCCATGACCATTAGCAAAATAAATAGCACTTAATTAAGTCTTTGAATTTTCTAGGGTATTACAATTATTATTTTATAATCATTTAGAACAGCGATCTCCTTCTTGAAAGCCCAGGCTCCTCACTGCAACAAAACATCTCACAATGACCTTTTATCATGTTAGAGGAGATAATTAACATGTCGTATAAAACGTAATGCAAAGGGACATAGCAGTTATTCATGCTCATGAAATGTCTACTTGTATGCCATGCTTTCATAATGCATATTATATAAATGCATTTAGGTATTAAATGGTTATTGGCTTAGGGGATAACCGGGCATTACAACTCAAATCCGAGAGAACGTTCTTAAGGGAAAGTCTCCTGGGTTTGTGATTCACGAGGATGGTGTTTTGAGATTCCAGAGTCGGCTTTGTGTACCGAACGACTCAGAGTTGAGACAGAGTATTTTGCGTGAGGCCCATGCTACACCTTACTCCGTTTATCCTGGTTCGAGTAAGATGTACAAGGACCTGAGAAGGAATTTCTGGTGGAATAATATGAAGGAGGGGGTCGCACAATTTGTAGGGAGATGTTTAACTTGTCAGGAGGTCAAAATGGAGCATCAGCGACCGACCGGGTTATTGCAGTCACTTCCCATTCCGGAATGGAAATGGGAAGATATATCGATGGATTTTATTACGAGTTTGCCGAGTTCAAGGTCGGGCATGAATATGGTCTGGGTGATTATTGATCATCTGACCAAGTCGGCACATTTTCTGGGCATCAAAGACACTTGGAGCCCGGAGAAGTTGGCTCGTGTGTTTATCGCGCAGATCGTGAGGCTTCACGGTACTCCGAAGTCTATTGTTTCGGATCGTGATGGCCGTTTTGTATCGCACTTTTGGCAGGCGGTGCATAAGGCGCTGGGTACTCGTTTGCGTTTGAGTACCTCTTTTCATCCTCAGTCAGATGGACAGTCGGAACGCACTATCCAGACATTCGAGGATATGTTGCGTGCTTGTGCTCTCGATTGGAGCAGTGACTGGGAGGAGCATTTGCCATTGATTGAATTCACGTACAACAATAGTTGGCACGCATCGATTCGGATGTCACCGTATGAGGCGTCTTACGGGCGGCGTTGTCGATCGCCGATTTGTTGGAATGAAGCGTCTGATTTGGTCGGGACCGAATCGGATATTATTTTGGAGACGAGGCGGAAGGTGGATTTGATTCGAGAACGGATGTTGACCGCCCAAAGTCGATAGAAGTCATATGCCGACGTCCGTCGTCGACCTTTGGAATTCGAGGTGGGAGACCACGTTTTGCTAAAGGTGTCGCCGACGAGGGGAGTTTTTCGTTTCGGGAAGAAGGGGAAGTTGAGTCCGAGATTTATTGGACCCTTTGAGATTCTCGAGCGAGTCGGTGAGTTGGCATACCGTTTGGCACTACCTCCGGCCTTGAGTCACATTCATAGCGTTTTCCATGTTTCCCAGCTGAGGAAAAATTTTCCGGATCCTAGTCATATCATCGATTATGGTGAGATCGACATTGCCGAGGACATTACTTTCGAGGAGCGTCCCTTGAGGATTTTGGAGCATCGTGAGAAGCGACTGAGGCATAAGACCATTCCTTTGGTCAAAGTGCAGTGGTCGAGACATGGTGTCAAAGAAGCAACTTGGGAGACCGAGGATAGCATGCGTGCTAAGTACCCCAAGTTGTTTATTTCTTAAGTTTCGGGACGAAACTTGTTTTTAGAGGGGTAGAATGTAACACCCGTATTTTTCTTTTCCCGGTATTTTCACTTTTCTGTGTATTTCTCATTTTAGCGACACTCGTGTAACCGTATTAGTTTTGAGAATAATCGTTTCGAGACTTTTTGTCATCCAGTTATACGTTATTGGTTCTTCCGTCGCTTATAGATCTGATTCCCGTAATTGTTGTTCGGAACCTCCGTTTCGGGGTTGCCGTGGGTCCATTCTATGTTATTATGCATTTTGAGATGTTCCGTTTGATGCTTCGTTCGTGTTTCGGTGTTTCGGACCGTTGTTACCCTGTGCCTAATGCGCGCTAATGTTATTGTATAGCACACGCTAAACATCATTCAATAGCACACGCTACGCTTGTTTTGTAGTGAACGCTAGTGAATCTGTCCAGTACTGGACAGTTTGCTACTGGACTCGGTCAGGTGCCCAGGTAGCGCACGCTATGACCGATAGCGCGCCCTACAGATACACTTTTAGCGCACGCTACGTTTGGCCGATAGCGCGTGCTAACGGGGTCAGTTGAGTACTGGGTAGTTCACTTCTGGACTCAACTGATGTCCAGGTAGCGCACGCTATGACCGATAGCGCGCGCTACCGAGAGGCTATTAGCGCACGCTACGTTCCGGGTAGCGCATGCTAGCGGCCCATTAATCTAGTTACTGGACAGGGACGTTAACTTCTGGACTGGAGTTTTGTCCCGTTAGCGCACGCTAACTTCTGAAGATTAGCGCGTGCTAACACTCATTAGCTATATATACCAGGGAGTTGACCGAGAGGAACGTCTTTTTTTTATTACTTCTCCCTCTCCGTGTCTTAGGCGATTTGGGCGATTTTCTTGGCGATTTTTTCCTTCAATCATCCCAACCACCATCTCCCTTGAGTTCTTGGTGTATAATAACAACATCAACACGAATCTTTCATCTAAATCCAAGGTAAATCTCTTAGAACCCTACTTTTGGATAATTTGGGGGTTTTGGGATTTTCGTCCGATTCGTTCCGTTTTGTTAGTTAATCCATGATGAATATGATTAATCTTTTTGATATCATTAGTTTTCCTATGGATTCATTGTATATTTTCATGGTTTTGCGGAATCGAGAGGGTTTGGTTGTGGTCCGCCCTCGTTGTTTATATACGAATATACATGAATCGTAGGCGGGTTTTCGGGTGTATTGCATTCCCGTATTCGTTTAGAAATGGTTGTGATTGTATTCTTAGAATCATTAGGTTCGGTTTCGTTGGTTCCTAGCGTTCGTCGGTGACTTTCCTTTCCGTTCGTTGCGTCGTCAATTATTCAAGGCAAGTATCTTTGGAAACCTTTATGCTTAATGTGAAATGGTAATGTATATTGTGTGTGCTTTACTCACCTCGGGAGGGTCCGATGGGGCCTCGAGGGAATCTATGGCTTCGTCCTGGATTCATGAGTTTGTTTCGCGGCCAGCTCGGGAGGGTCCTTAGAGGCCTCGAGTGGGATTCGTGGCTTCGTCCCGGTCCTAGGTGACGTGTGTGCTTGATTTGTTTTATGAATGTGGCCAGCCCGGGAGAGTCCTTAGAGGCCTCGGGTGGGATTCGTGGCTTCGTCCCGATCCTAGGCAAATTGTTTGACTGTTTGTTTCCGGAAAAGACATGTCTGGTTTTTGGTTTTCGAAATGACTTTGGTGCATGTACTATGAAATGTGTAAGCGATTAGTTTACCTTGATTACTTGTACTAGCGTAATTGCTAACCCCTTTGGGGACCCGTCGCGGGGAAATTAGGCTGCTATTGATACCTGAGCGAGCCCGAACCTCTTGTTATGGATTTCAGGTTGTGATCATCCGGATGAGCGAGCGCTGGGACAATACGAGGATGTTGGCCAGGGTCGTTGACATGTGCATTGAGTCTTTTATTTCCGTTGTTTCCATTCGATATGGTTGTTGTCTACTTTTGAAACTTATAGATTGTACTCGCGAGTACTTAGATTTTTCTCTTCGGATTATGTTTGTATTCGTGGAAATTATTTGTGTTTGTCATCGTTGATTATGCCGCCGGTTGTACCGGGCGTGTTATTTGATTTCCAACTGGACAATATGTGTTTCTACTGTGGTAAGTTGTGTCTAGCCTGGTGGGTCCCATGTAGGGGTCCATGGCGCTGTAATACACCTTGAATATCTCGGGGGTGTTACAATCACCCATGTGTAGTCATACAGCGCTTGTTCTGTTGTTTTGGGCTCCATTTGGGACATGAAGCAATAGAGGATTGTCATTCTTGTTTGTTCTCTGGATTTTCTGGTTTTGACTCCATCGGTTAGGTTTCCAATTATTTGTTGAATGGGGTGATCCTTTAGCCATTTAAGAGTATCATCTTCATCTTCTGCTTTTGGTTGTTGATCATCATTGCTTGTTCCTTCGGGAGTGGGCTGAGGATTTATTGAGACTGTTTGTCCTTCAACTAGGTTTTGTTGGTTTGCAACTATGTTTAGTTCAGCTGTGATTGGATCAACTTCAGTTGTGGTGGGATCAGCTATGGTAGGAGAACCTAGCTGATCTGCAGTTGGGTATTCATCAGCATGACCTATCAACCTTGTGTCATTGATTATGATTTCTTCTAAATAGGTGGCTTTGAGCTTTTTCTCAATTTGTTCCACCTGTTTTCTGTACTCAATAGTAGATTCATCAAAGACAACATGAGGTGTTTCTTCCACAACCAATGTTATTTTATTAAATACTTTATATGCCTTGCTTGTCTGTGAGTATCCCATAAAGAGACCATCATCAGTTTTTGCATCAAAGGCATTCAGTTGGGTTTTGCCATTGTTGTGAATGAAACACTTGCAACCAAAAATATGAAAATATGAAACAGTTGGTATTCTGCCATTCCAAACCTCATAGGGAGTTTTACTGTGTCTCCCTACTATCATACTTCTGTTCTGAGTATGATATGCTATGTTGACAGCTTTAGCCCAGAACCTTTTAGGAAGACTAGTCTCAGCAATCATTGTCCTGGCTGCTTCTTTGAGGGTTTTGTTCCTTCTTTCAGCTACACCATTTTATTGTGGTGTTTTTTTCAGATGATACGTCAAGCTGAATCCTATTATAATCATAATATTCAGTTATGGATTTGTTGAGAAATTCTCCACCTTTGTCTAATCACAACTGTGTTAGTCTTTGGTTCAGTGACACATAGCTTCTCTTGTTCATGTCTCAGGATTTGCTCTTATTGCTACATCATTTGATTCAGGGCTTGCCATAATGCTGCGAACATGAGGCGGAAAGCCTCTTCCACATCTGTGATGGTCCTCTGCATCTTTAGGAGCTTGTATTGAGTGGCTTCCCTCATCCAGTCGAGTTCTTTATCGATGTCGTACAGGGCCTTGACGGCATCTTGCAAGAACACGGTTTGGGGACCGATGGCTTCGAGTTGCTCGATACGTACCTATGTGCTTGGAGAGTGTGGGTGAACTATCTTGGAGTCAGATGTTTCTCTAAGCTATTTAATAACCATATTATGACAAGGCTTGCGTGGCTCGTCATCAGCAAGGAATTCGTCATCTGATCCAGGCGGGGATACTATAGAGATAGGAATATCAACCTGTTCGGAAGCGGGTGCTTCTGTAGGTTTTGCTGCATGTTCTGTCTGGGAGATAGAAGGGACTGATTCCTCCTACCTCTGTTGGGTCTCGGTTGTCATAAGTAGAGGAGGGACTGATTTGTCTTGCTAACTCTCAGCGACCGTCTACTCCTGGGGAGGGACTGATTCCTCTTTTCGGACGGCGCAGGTGGCATCTTTGTGAGTCGGATGGACAAATTCCTACTGGACCGGAGATGATTCCTGTTGGGTGGAAGTAGCAACTTCTTCATTAGGGATAGGAGGGACTGATTCCTCCTGTTTGTGTTCTTCTTGACTGATGTTTGTCAATGGATGTCCCATATCTCTATTGAGCATGAATCTTAGCAAATTCTCCTTCCCGAGCCCCTTCATGGTTCATCCGAAGTCCGGCTTGTAGGGACTCATTGTCGTCGTCCGAGTCAGGGTCACAGTGATGACTTGGGGTCAGATCTTTGTCATTGGACTGTGATTTTCCTTTCAATCAGGCTTTTTCTTTTGCCGTAAAGTAAGAAGATATGAGCTCTTGGCAAAAGTGATCTTCCCATTTGATCAAGACCTCAACACTCTGGGTATCCATGACCTCCATAACAAACAGTTCTTCTTCTCCCATTCTTCCCAGTTATATAGGGTGTCGTAAGGAGTGACCCTGTATGACTTCCATATTTTGAAGCGTTCGGAGGCTTCATAAATTTATAGTTGGATGACTGTTTGGTTTATTACGTCTGTTGGGGAGGGACTCCGAACAACAGATGTCTCTACTGTCCGGTGGAGATCCTCAACAGGTATGGGATCCTGTTGGGGAGAGGGATCCCTGACAGGGTGGGATGCCTTGTCGGGAGATGGATTCCTTACAGAGATGGGTACCCTATTTAGAGTTGTGGCTCTCGGCTCCTAAGGGGCATCCGATTCACCAGAACCTTCAACTTTGGCAAATCGTTCTTCCTTCATAGCAGCCATAGGCTCATGAGCTGTTGTAGGAGCAGCAATTATTTGTTCCATAGGGTTTGCGCCCTGTGTGATTGCTGTTGCGAAATATACAACTTGTGGGACTGTCTCGGTGGCTGCCGTGGCCACTGGGGTTGTTGGAGGGACATCTTACGGCTTCACAGATTTCATGATTTCCCACTTCTTTCTTATCGACCGATGTAGTCGAGCTGTTGTCGGGAACACTTCTTTTCTTGCTGACAGCTTTCTTCTTGCCGTCAACTGATTTGGATTTTGAGGGTAGGTTAGTAGCATATCTAGGATTTTTTGATGTTGGGAGGGAGAAGGGACGGGCCTGTTGGCGAAAAGCGAGTCCTTGTTAAACACTGATGGCTTCGAGCCACTAAGGAACTTCCCGGCAAAAATCTTCTTGGCATTGGCTGACTGCTGTATTGCACAACTAGTCAGGATATAGTTCAATATAAGGCCAAAAGATTTTCTGGTAGACTCAGGCTTTGATGCTTCCTCATGAAGCCTCTTTAAGATGATCTGACACCAGTTCACATTTTCTCCAGACATTATGGCCACCATAATCCTGAAACGAAGACTTGTGCACATCTCAAATCCACCTGTTCTGTTTTCAACCACCTTGCAGCAAAAGTCATGCAAATAAAGATATGGCAGGGTGAAGTTATTCTTATGACATGACATGTGGACTTGAGAGGGTTGAGAGTTCCCAGTGAACATTCCCCAGTAAGCCTCTAAAAGATCTTCAGATCCAAAAGACTCCAGTTCCTCCAATGATAACCCATAAGAGGGAAGTCTATATGTTGGTCACAGAGTATACAGTAAACAACTTAGAAAAAAAGGGTTGAATAAGCTGTATCTTTTGCAAAGTTATTTGCATAGTAGAAGACTGATATTGAGTTGCTGTTAATACAGCAACTAGGTAATCTCCTGTTTGTTGACGCGTACAGGGTTTTCACAATAGGTATACTTTAAATCACATGTTGATATGAAAACAGTAAGGACAGAAGGTAAAATACACCTAGATATAAATGATTCGAGGTAAACCCCCTCTACGTCTACTGGTCCTCCACATAGGAGTGAAATGTTTATTAAAATCACTACATACACAACTACATTACTTTAACTAATGTCACTGTATCGTTCACACAGATTGACTGTGATAACAGCTTGGGCCGTTCACACATATTGGCTTTGGCTTTTTCGACTTGCTTTTCTCACACAGATTGAAGCTTCATCTTCAATACTATTCTTCCGACACAGGTCGGAACTAGCAAGGACTTAGTACACACATGGCTAAGGTTATCTCAACGTAAGGATTGGGAAGAACAAGTTCAAACAACAGCTGTATGATTTGATGATCGCTCGTTGTATGATGTGCTGTTTGCGTTGAGGACTGTATAATTCTTTCCTGATGATGCTGTATGCTCAAGAAATATACTGCTCTCCATTAGCTTGATATTCTGATTGTCAGAGCTAATTGTCAGATGTATTGCGTGAGATAATGTCACTGGTATATGATGTCCTCTTGCTTGGGGCTATTTATAATCTTGGAAATAGATAAATGTATCCATTTGCCGGTTTGTGAGATTGAGACAGCTCTGATTGGCGGCTGCAGAATGTTTGAATTAAAGGCGATTCACATTTAATGCTTCAGATATTCTCTTTGTCTTAGCATTAAATGCTCTTCAGCGTGTTCAGACTGTAGTCTCTTTCGGCCGCATTAAATGTTGTCCTATCAGCATTAAATGCTACTTTAACCGTGAATACTTTATAAATAAACAATGTTTATTTCACAAAGGTTAAAGATATTCTTCAGTCCTGTGGGATATGTGTTTTACTTTTCTAAAGTAAAATACCTACAACAAGATTGTTGTATCCTACTTTCTTCATCTCTGCTGTATAATAATGTAAGCATTGTAGGAACAGACTATGTAGGAAGATCTCTTGCTGTATGGACAGGCTGTATGAAGTTTCCTAACAGCTTCCATACCTAGAGCAAAATGCTGACTTTGAAGACCTTATGCTATATGGTGGCAATTATCAAAACAAGGCTGTATTTTTCCCAAAACTATACAAGCGTTCGAGAAGTTCCCGGTTCATGGCTAGTTTCTTATCATGGATGGTGCTGACAATGGCAGTGAACTCAGAACCCTCATTGTTCGACACATAGGGGAACTCAACATCAATAAAGAATTCTTCAACATTTTGTTCATCATAGCTCTCCAGGTGAAAGCTACCCAAACGGTAGAGACAGGTTGGCTTCACACGGGATATCACAAGGTTCATACAGGCAACATCTTCATCCTCAGAAGAGATACGCTCTAGTAGAACTCAACGTGCAAAGATTCTTCCGTCGATGATTAGGTCCTTCTTATTAGTTGAGAAAGATGAAGTTTGGGAAGACATTTTCCAGAAATAGATCGATACAATAGAAATTAGAGAGAAAGAAAGTATGTAGGATGTATGTTGTAGGCTCGATAATATGCAGAAAGCATAAAGAGCCTGCAAGTCAGCGTACTTGCCCTTTTATAGGCTGCAGGGAAGACTAGGTATACAGTGAACAGTCTGATTTAAGGGATGGGAACCGCCTTTAAATAAACGTATGATGGACTCAGTTGTAACTTGTACGTCTAATCGGTCAGTTTTGAAATTAATGAGCGGTCCCACTTCTGACACAGTTCGTCTTCCACTATTGCACAAAATGACGGTTTGAATTTTGAAATCGTGATTTTTAAGGCAATAAAGTCCAGTTGTCTTTATAGTATTTAAAGATAAATCATTTTAAATTGAGACAGTTCATGTGGACTTAAAACAGTTTGCTGTGTATCAAAATATGAATTTGGATACGATTAAAATATTAATTGATATCCTACAGTGTATGTGCTGTATCCGCCAAAAATACAGTGTTTCCCCTTAAAAGGTACATACAGGATTCAATTCTTATAGCAATATAATATTGTATTTTTGGGTCATACTGTATTCCCCCTTAATTAATGGCATGTCATATGTAGGAAGGTTATATGACTTCTTCTTCCTATAGTAAAGATATGACTTGAAGTTCCGAGTGTACAATTAATTAAAGTGGATACTGTATTCATGGGTCTCACAGCATTCCCCCTCTATTGATGAATAAAATATAAAAACTGAGTCTGGCTGTAGCATTCCCAATTCCTGGTGAAGCATGCAGATTCTGGTGGTACTGAGAGGTTTTGTAAAGATGTCGGCTAACTAGATGTCTATATGAATCTTCTCGATATGAACATCTTTATTATCAACATGATTCGTGATGAAATGATGCTTCATTACAATATGCTTAGTTCGCGAAAGTAATACAGGGGTGTGCGTGATTGCAATTGCACTCATGCTATCGCACATGATTGGTGTCTCTCTGGCATGAATTCCATAATCTTGTAACTGTTGTTGCATCCAGAGAATCTGCATACAACAACTTCCAACTGCATCATATTCGGACTCAGCTATCAAAAGCGAGTTGGCCAATTGCTTCTTTCTGAACCAAGACATAAGTCTATGTCCAAGGACGTGACAAGTGCCGCTTGTACTCTTTTTATCCGACTTACATCCTCCGAGATATGGGTCGTTGTAGCCTACTAAATCGAATCCTCCTTCCTTAGGATACCACAATCCTACGTCGACTGTTCCTTTTATGTACTTAAGGATTCGTTTGGCTGTGGTGAAGTGTGACTCCTTAGATGCTACTTGATACCGAGCACACGCAGCAAACTGGATATTGGGCCTGCTGGTTTTTAGGTACAGGAGTGACCCTATAAGCTTTGTATAGAGTGATTGATCAACCGGCTTTCCAACTTCTTCAGCACTTATCTACGTGGAAGTGCTCATGGGGTGGATGAGGATTTGGAGTTGTTCATCCCAAATTTATTGAGCAGCTCCTTATTGTACTTTTCCCGGTTGATAAAACTACCTATAGGGAGTTGTTTCACCTGCAATCCCAGAATATAACTAAGTTCTCCCACCATACTCATTTCAAATTTACTTTGCATGAGATGAGAGAACCTTTGACATAGAGCAAGGTTAGTTGAACCAAATATAATATCTTCGACATATATTTGTACCATAAGTAGGTCGTCGCCTTCCTATATTTTAAATAGAGCTTGTCAACTGCACCTTTGTCAAATCCATTATTGATTGGATACAGTGACAAGGTTTCATACCAGGCTCTAGGTGCTTGCTTAAGTCCATAAAGTACTTTCCTTAGCCTGGCACAAGGTCTCCGCCTTCAGTGTTGACAAACCCTGGTAGTTGTTCATCATAGACTTCTTCGCCGAGGTCTCCATTCATGAATGTGTTCTTAATGTCCATTTGATAGACTATAAAGTTCTTGTGAGCCACAAAAGTTAGGAATATCCTGATGGCTTCTAGTTTGGCTATATGGGCAAAAGTTTTATCGTAGTCTATGCCTTCTTCCTGTCTGTAACCTTAAGCGACTAGTCGGGATTTGTTTCTTATGACAAGTCTATTTTCATCCTTTTTGTTTCTCTATACCCATTTGGTTCCAATTACAGCTTGATGGATTGGTCTGGTTAATAGATACCATACATTGTTTCTTTCGAAACTATTGAGCTCCGCTTCCATCGAAGTGATCAAGCGAGAATTATTCAGAGATTAATTAGTCGAAGCAGGTTCTGACTGGGCTAAGAATACAGCTAGGGTGCAATAGCTAGTCTCCTAAGTTCGACCTGAGATTTCCATATAGGAAATTAAGACTTCTCAGAATTTGTTTCTTCTTGTGCACAAAGTACAGTGCGTATTTTCCTATGAGTGGTTACTCCAGCATCGATATCTCCTATTATCAACTCCTGGGGGTGATCTCTTAGCCACCTCCTGTCAGGTTCTAGCTCGGCATCCCGTGATATATCTTGTGGTACTGTAGCCTCAGCTTCAGCTTGTACAACATTAGCTTCGACTGCTTCTGTTCTTATAGTGGCGGGATTAATTTCTAGGTCTATGACAGGTTCCATTGGAGTTTGGGGATCATCAGTAGAGAGTGTTTGGATAAATTGGGTTATGTCTTCTACTCCTGTAGGATCACAATGGGGTTCATTGAATACTACATGAACGGATTTCTCTATTGTCAACTTCCTTTTATTAAATATCCTAAAATCTTTGTTGTCAGATGAGTATCTAACGAAGATACCTTCATCCAACTTTTCGTGAAGGTCTTCAGTTGATCTTTCCCATTGTTTAGCACGTAACACCTGCATCTAAAAATGTGAAAGTATACAACCATTGGAGTTTTATTATTCCATACCTCATATGCTGTTTTGTTCTGATGCTTGTTGATGATACATCGGTTTTGTATATAACATGCTGTATTTGTTGCTTCTCCTCAGAAACGCTGCGGAAATTTGCTTGTGGCTAACATCGTCCTTGTTGCTTCCTTGAGCGTTCTATTCTTGCGCTTGGCAACGCCATCTTATTGAGGAGTTCAGGCTGCTGTGTATTCGTGCTGTATTCCGTTGTCCGCACAATATTACTCTATGAAACAATTTGTGAATTCTGTGCCCCTTCCGGAATGAATTGATACAATACTCAGCCCTTTCTCATTCTGTAGCTTCTTTAAGTGCTCTGGAAACTTTGTGATGGTATACTTCTTCTTGCTCAGAAAGATTGCCCAAGCATAACTAGAAAAATCATCAATAATAACAAGACAGTACTTCTTACCTCCCAAACTTACAGGGTCTACGATGCCATCGAGGTCCATGTGTAGCAAATCTAATACCCTGTGGGTAGATAGATATGACTTTCTTTTCAGCGAGGTCTTAACTTGCTTGCCTTTCTGACAGGGTCCATAGACACTGTTTTTATGAAATGACACATCGGGCAAGCCTCTGACCATTCCCTGTCGAACGGACGTGTTGATAGTCTTGAAATTGATGTGCAACATCATTTTGTGCCATAGCCAGCTTTGATCTGCAGTGCCTTTGGCAACCAGACATGGAATAATAGATCTTGTGGGCTTCTAGTCAGCAATATACATATTATCTGACCGGATCCCTGTAAGGACGACTTGCTTGGTCTTGATGTCTTTCACCATACAGTGATCTACATAGAATTTAACCGAGAACTATTTGTCATAGAACTGGCTAATATTAAGTAAATTATACTATAATCCTTCAACATAGGCTACGTCAGTGACTTTAAGCTTTCCTACAAGCAGGGTTCCTTTCCCTCTTGTTCTTCCTTTAGATTTGTCATCGAATCACACCTTTGGACATCAACCTTCTACATAATCTGACAGCTTGCTAATATCTACTGTCATGTGCCGAGAACATCTACTGTCGAAGTACCAGATGTCCTTCTCCTTGATGTCTTGTAATCAAAGAAATTAGGTAGATTTAGGTCCCATTTGATTTTTGGGTCTATGGATATTAGTGCCTTTTGGTACCCAAATTTGCCTGGCAGCAATTAGTTTGCTGTAGGTTACTTTTAGTCCAGGTTTGCGATATTTACGCGGGGCAAGCACATATTTGCTATAATCCTGATTAGTATGCATGAAAATTCTAGAGTTTTGGTTCCAGTACGATTGCCGTCTCGGAGGGGGAACTATTTTTTCGGCCTTACAACTTATCTTCTAGGTTTCGAATTGGATTCCAGACCTGTTGGTGGTACTGCACGGCAGCCTGCTTCCTGGATGGATATCTAGGTTCTTGTTTCTAGTATCCACGTACACTGTGCTGTTGGTAGTACTTTGGTGCGTGCCTTGGATACTTAGATACATCCTTCTTTCTAAATGGCTGCTGACATTGTTGTTATTGTAGTATCCGCAATTTTGATTTTCGGTAAGTTTATTTTTTTGGTAGGAGTCCATTTTAACGGCTCGCTTGTAACCCTATTAATATTTCGGGAATATTTAATACTAGACTTTTTATCATTTGAGCTTGTTTCGGACTTATTTTACTCAATTCCGCGTTTGATGTTATTTTTGTCGCTTTTGGGTTCAATTCTCGTAATCATTGCTCGGAACTGCCGTTTTGGGGTTCCACAAATCCATTTCATGTAATTATGGAGGTTGTGAACTTTTATTGGTGTTTCGATCGAGTATCGTGTTGGGTCATTCCGTAGTATTCCAAAGTTTTGGGTTATATTACGCTTATTCTCTTTCCGGGTCGTTTGATGTTACTGTCGTGTTAGGACCAACTATTTTGACGTGAAGTCACTAAACAAGGATTCGTGGTCGTTCATCCAAGCATTTGAATGGTCGGGACTATACGTCGTTCTAGTGTATCATGTTGGTGGGTTGTTTTTCGACACTTTTTGGCAAAAACAGTGTGTGCCGCGGCACAAGGGAATGTGTGCCGCGGCACAAGGGAATGTGTGCCGCGGCGCACCCCTTCCAAGAGTCAAGCTGGGCGCACTGTACCATGCGCCGCGGCATGCTATGTTCTGCGCCGCGGCATGGCTTGAAGGCCTGATCGTAGATTTTAGCCGCGGGCCGCAGCACACTCAGTCTGCGCCGCGGCACGCGAGTCAGCAAGTCCTTTTATCAGCGGGATTTGGAGAGGATTTCATTTTCCTCTCCTTTCTTCTTCTTTCTCTCCGTGGGCTATTGTTTGGGCGATTTTGGGCGATCTTCATCCTCAAGCGTCATCATGGGATGGATTTGTGTGTTTTACCATCATTTAATCTATTGCACTTCGCTGGATCGAGGTATTTTTCTTGATTCCCTAGAGTTGTCTTTTTGGGAGTTTTGTTCTTGATTCCGAATCCAATCCGATTTAGATTAATCGATTGGTGTTAGATGTTGTTATTAAACATGTTTTATGTATTGTATATCCATACCTTCGGTTCGTTTCAACCTGAAGGGTGATTTCAGTGTTCTTGAGGTGTGGTGAACATTTAATGTTCGATTAAATGTTCGAATGAGTTTTCCTTCGATAGTTTGATGTGATGTCCATTGTTTTTGGTCTTAATCCTCGTCGTAATCATGTTTTTGTTGTTTCTTCCGGAGGATTATAGGTGCTCGAGGATTCTGAGTTGATCTCCGTTTTGTGTCGGTAATTCATGTGGTGTTATTCTCGTAGTGTTCGCGGTGCTATTGTATTCTTGATTATGTTCAGGAGTTCGAGGCTGTCCGACCGCATCCCGTTCATCATCTCGTTTCGATCGTGGTTTCGAGGCAAGTATTTTTCTTATACGATTTGTGTCTTACAAATAGAGTCTACATTTTGGATTTACGATGGTTGGTTTACCCTCGTGAATATGATTCGTGTGAATTGATTATGATTTGATTATTTTGAACGTTGAGGGCTTTAATGGCATCCCAGCTTGTTTAATGTTGTGGAATCGTATATTTCGTGTTAATTGTGTTGTTGTGTTGTGATTGATTGTTCTTTATGGTGGTATTGTGATGAGCATGATAATTGTGTCGGGTAAGTGGCCATTTCTATCAAGTATTCTTAATGAACTTATATTCTTAGCATATTAGTATTGCATGGGTGATGTGTGTGTGTAAGCTCACTATAGGTTAGATCCGACAGCGTCTCGGTAGGGGTCCACAGAGGCGTGGATCCAAGAGCTTGGCTTTTAACCACTACGGGTTAGATCTGACGGGTTCTCAGTAGGGGTCCATAGAGGCGTGGATCCGCGGTTAATTATGGTGCATTTTATAAATGTGTTTTGGCTTATGGCGTTTCCAGAAACGAGTGTTTTTGAACGGTGATTTCATGATTGCATGCATTGACTAAATGTGTAAGAGGTAAGTTGTTCATTTGGCCTACTTGGCTAGGATGGCACTAGAGTATTTCGTCGTATGTGTTTAGTCCTTTAGTTGTGGGGTTTTGATGTTGGAAAATAGACCTTGCTATTGTTCTCGTGTACTGTGAGTTGATGAATATTGGGTTGAGATCCCAACAGTTTTGTAAAGGTCGTTTTACGGAAAGTGATTTTGGGCCGAAACCCATTCGTCTTGAAATGGTTATTTTTCAGCTCAGGACTTGAGGTCGAATGAGGTTTCTACTTTTAAAATCCCCGAGATGAGGAATTTATTTTCAAACACTTCATTAATTGCTTTCTGATTAATAAAGCCTCTCGGGAAGGCTTTGGTAGTATATTGTCGTACCCGATTCATGATTTCTATTTGTTTGTTACATTTCGTATGATTATGTACTTGCGCTAGCAAAATAGTAGAATTTTGCTAACCCGAGTAATCGGGGGTGGATGTCTGTGTAGGTCACAAGTCGTCCAGAAATAAGTCTAGAGGGGGGGTGAATAGACTTATTGAAACTCTTTGCCACAAAGGATGAGTTTCTGAGCTGATAGTAGATGACTTAGAGTCGTCTATGGAATTGCGGAAATCAGCTGATGACGAATACAGAAATAGTCAATGGAATAGTTGAGTATGTATGTTTAATATCCGCAATTTCGAATTTCGGTAATTTTTCTTTTTCCAGAGGAAGTTCGTTTTGACAACTCTATCATGACCGTTTCGTCATTCCGAGAATGATTAATTCTACACTTTTTGTCATCCGAGTTCGTTTCAGTGTAGTTTTGTTGAGTTCCGTGTCCTTAATCGACTTTTTCGCGTGGGAGTTCGACTTTGTAAAGTCACCATTAATTTTTGGTAACTCCAAAAATTCTGAATCTTTGCAATATTATAGATCATAGAGTTAGCTTTCTTATGGTTCAAACGGTGAGTCAATCGGAGTCCGGAAGAGAGAGTTATGGTCGTTTTAGCTCACCCGCTCGTTATTGGCCGATCACTGCCGGCCGAACTCGGCCGTGTCGTCCGACACGGCCCGTGCCGTACTTGTCCGGATAAGCCGGAAGTCTCTGCCTCAGGACCCGACCGTGTCGTCTGGCACGGCCGAGCCGAACTCTTCCGAGGATAAGCGGCGGCCAGAGGCCGGCCGTGTTCGGGACACGGCCGAGTCAATGCCTAGCGTCGCGGACGAGTCACTATCGGTAGGCCCCTCGGCGGCGCGGCCGTGTCTAGCAGGACACGGTCGAGTCCTACCGGCAGTGCCGACACGGCCGTGTCGGGCGGACACTGGCCGAGTCTGTCGGCTATTTAAGGCCAATGATCGGGTTTTTCTTCATTTTTCTCACTCGTTTCTTCCTCTTCCGCGGCTGGAGATTTGATGATCATGGAGGGATGTTGTTAGGGGTTAAATCCATGAAGTTTTGAAGTTCATAACATCGATTAATCCTTCCATAACTTGCTCCGATCGACCGAATCAAGGCAAGTTTTCCTAAAATATAGTTTTGGGGATTTTGTTCGATTTGTCCGTTTAATTCGTTTTAACTCAGAATATTGATGGATTGATGATTGTTAAGATATATTATATCTAATTCCTTGTTATTCCACGGTTGGATCGCCACGGATTTGTCGTTTTATTGAGTTTATCGACGCCTTGAAGGTGTTCGATAAAATGTCTTAGAGGGGTTTTTGGGCGTTCTACGATTATCCTTCCTCGTATGATCGATGATTTATTGATTATATTGTTGTTAGGGTCGAGTTTCTTGTGAAGAAACCGTGTTGAACCCTTCCGTTCGTTGTCGTCTTCCTTTTCGTTAACATCGGGCGTTCCGAAGCTTTCCGGTTGAGCCGTATCCGTTCGTGGTTCCGTGCTCGTGGTATCGAGGCAAGTACCTTGTCCATACCATTCTTGTTTTGTGGATATGATAATTGGTGATCATCTTGGTGTGTTTGTTTATTTGTTTGAAATGAGTTTTCAAAGGATTCGGCTAGCCTCGTTAAGGCTCACTTTCAAAACGTGTGTGTTTTGTAAATTGTGTGGGTTGTAGGTGATTACATGAATCCTTTGGATATAATTGATGTTGATGTTGCGCTTGATAATGCGTGTGTACGTGTATTGCTTATTTCCGTCGCGTTATGGTTGACATGCGTGTTGTTATTTATCCGTGTGGTCGTGGACTGACGGATGAATTATGTGAATTGGTGTATCGACTTGATAATTGTTACAACGATTGACTGTGTGCTTGATGTTTGTGATAATGTGGATACTTGTTGTGAGAAACGTCGTATCCGGGAACCTCTGAGGGCGGGGCGTGCACTCCACTGGTGTATCTTGCAATGTGCGGCTCCATATGGGTGGTGAACGCCGGTGTTACCTAATGCGCGCGCAAGGCGGCTCTTGCGGGAGTGACGCGGTGCGGTGACATGTTCAATGAGCGGCCAACATGATGGAAGTGAACGCCGGTACAGTGCGCAAGGAGGCGCTGGCTTATTGGTTACGGGTATTTGAGTGATAGCTAAGACCCTGTTATCGAACGATGTTCGTATCTCAAATTCTTTCAACTCACTTTTAAATGTTTGTCTTGATATAGACCGCGATTCGTGTTTTTGAAAGCTTGTTTCAACTTGTTTTTAAAGCGTTGGTATCGGGGTTAATTAACCAAGGAGGTTTGTGAAATCTCAGGGTTAATGTCGGGGTCTTGAGCAGGACTTGTCGAATGAGAGATTGTACCTTTGATGGTATTGTGGTGTTATTCTGTGTTTTGGGTCGAGGACCTGTGGAATGTTGAGATGATTGATCTCGTGTTGATATTATTTGGGTTTGGGTCGAGAACCCCGTGTGATGTTGAGATGTTTGATCTCGTGCCGATATTATTTGATTTTGGGTCGAGAATCCCGTGGAAATATTTGTGAAGACTCGTTTGTGTTGATTGAGTGGCTTTCTTGCAAATTGTTTTCTATTAAAACTCTCGATGGCATCTTTAAAACTGTTTTATAAATGGTTTCCCTTTATCGGTGATCTTTCGGTTTTGAGAAATGTTTATCAAACTCATGCCTCGGGAAGTACTTTTCGTTACGTTTGGATTTTTGAGGATTCCTGGTTATTGTTATTCGTGAAATGTGAATGGTATGGCTCGTATTTGCACTTTGTTCTTGCACTAGCAAAACAGTGGAGTTTTGCTAACCCCCGAGTATTCGGGGGGTGGATGTCTGTTTTTGCATTCAGGTTTGGGAGCATAACACAGGGTCGGCACGGAGGATGATGAAAGATGAACGATACTAATCACACGAGGATCCGTATGAGGTTATTGGTATAGTTATAGTTTATTATCCGCTGTGGTATTCTTTCCCGTTGTACGGGAGTGTGTTGTACTCGACCCCTGCGTGGGCATGTAATGAGTTTGAGTTGTATGTATTTATTGAAAGACCAAATCGGTCTACTTAGTCATTTTAGCCTTAAAGGCATTGTCGAGTTGTTCTATGTTGTTACCAGCCTGGTAGATCCTTGAGGAAAGGTTCTACGGCGTGTAATATCCACGAGCGGATTGGGGTGTTACATTTATGGTATCGAGCTTTTAGGTTGTGGAAACCTCAGTGTCGGGTCGATGGTGTCTATTGAGTTTTGTCTCGTCGGATTTTATCGGTGAGTCGTGTCATGACGCGTCGTCCGAGTTTGTTGGTCGTGATTAGTATCGTGGCGATCATCATCTTCGTGCGACACAGTGAACGTAAGTCTCCCTTCTTTGTGTTGTGCCTCGTGTGACACGAGCTATTTTTATGATTATTTGTTAAGTGACGGAATCCTTTTATGGATTTTGATTTCGTGATATGTGGTTATTTGACTCTCATATTTCGTTCATATGAGGAGTAGTGTTGTTGGATTATGCATGTTGAACAGTATTTCTTTTATCCACTGTGTGAGTTCTTTTGTAATGACTTTCGGTATTTTACCGACCGAGTTTTATTTCGAAAACCGATTCCCTTAACCGAGTTTTTGGCATTATGGCCTTGACCACTTTGACGAAATTCTTATGACGGTATTTAGTATTTGTTAAATGACTTTCGTGAGTTTTTGAAATATTACCGTCATCGGCCTTTTTGGCATTTTTGTAAATGGTTTTTAGTCTGGTGGGTTCCGGCGTGGGACCACGGCGCTATAATGTTCTGTGAAATTACCTGAAATTTTTGGGCATTCTAGCCCATTGAATTATTTTTGAAAGCCTTGAGTATCTTAGAAAATTAAAATTCGAGACGTACTTTTAAAACGAATTATTTTCTTGCGGTGTTTTCAAGGTGTTTTCTAATGCCGCAATACATTTCAAAAATTCTCCGGTTGAGGACCAAAAACATTTTGGAGATATTTTCAAATGCAGTTGCTTAGACCCAAGGGTCGAATATTTTTGAAAGTTTTTCACTACGTGAAGGTGTCCTCATTTTTGTTCAAACGCAAGATGATTTTCAAAGTCTCGAAAATGATGTTTGTTCAACTTTTTGTAAAATGATACTCAAGATCAACTGGTGTTTCCAAACTGTCTTCAAAGGTGGTTTTCGTTTTTAAAACCTATCATTCCTGTTTGCGAACCGGAAATGCGTGTATGGTTTTCGAACTTTCGTTACGGTGTCAACCCCGAATTGTGATTGAATCGGTGGCGTGAGCGTCGAGTCGTTCGCCACGCATATGTTTTGTTGACTCTCTATGAGAGGTGTGAACTGGTGTTTACTGTTTATCGCCTCGTGGTGATTTGCGTGTTGTCGCACTAGTGTGAGTTGTTAAAGCCTGGATTTTTGTGCGTTATACACATGGGTGATTGTTTCATGATGTTTGTGATTGTGTGCTGACTGTCGTTCGGGATGTTGTAATCGTCGAATGATGCCGTTGTTGTTGTGATTTTTGTATGCGTTGATATGTTATGCTGAGTTGGCAACTCCGGTATGTTGTTTTGCAGTGTTTTGATCCATTGTATCGAGCATTTGTATTTTCGGTATGCCGAGCCGAGACGTTTCAACCGTAATGTGCCGGGGCATGCACGTGTATATTGTCCTTCTCGTCGGTAACACATTTCAAGTGTGGACTCGAGGGACACCGAATTCAATTTTGCGAATTGGCTACCGAGACTTTTGGAGTTCGCGCTTCAGCACAGTCATCGGAATCGGCCTTGAGAGGCCTTTGAAGGATGTTTCTGTCGGTTGCTTGTTGTGTCGTCACCTTGATTTCTCTGTTGTGAGTTGCGGGGGCGACCTTCTTTTATAAGAGGTCGAATGTAGTACCCGTGTTGTTTTTAGACTCCTGCATTTTCTCTGTCTCGAGTCTATCGACTCGCTCGTGTTCGTTGATACTTTACGAACTTGTTCGTATTTCGGTTTAAATCGTTCGAGCGAGTGTGATCTTGTTTTGAGTCAATCTAGTTATCATTGCGACTTTTCGAGTTCGGCTCGATTCTTGTGAACCTTGTTCGGAAGTGACATCATCTCGGTTTTACTAGTTCCCTTATTGAAGTGGATCGGATTTGGAACTTCAGTATATTCTACTTTGTTGACTCATTTATGTTCGTTGACATTTACGAGCTTGTCCTGCCCCTTGTTTTTGTTTATCAAACGAGTGTGGCATCATTTCGGAATAACTCGTTTGTCGTTGTGACTTTTCAATTGTTATTCCCTTTCTGTGGATCTTATGCGAGTGTGCATCTTGTTGTTTTCACCGGATCTTGTTTTGTCTCGAGTCGAGATGTGAACCTCGGAGTTGTCGGTTGAATCTTATTGTTCTTCGTGATCCGAACATGATCGTTCGATTTTTGTTGTCTCGATCGTTTGTTTGTTCGGTTTTGTTCTCGTTTCGTGATTGTTGAGCGTTCAGGCTCCTTCCTAATTCCCTTAAGTTCGGGAAATTAGTCTCGTTTCCGATCTTCCAACCCTTGAGCGGTGGAATTCCGTATTTGTTCAGCGATTGGCTCGCGTTTTGATTGATGTACCGTTGGGTTGGCCAATCATACTGACTTTCGTTCGTTGTGTTTTGTGATTGTTGGATAATTGACTTGGCTATATTATCCGTTTGATGACGCTTGTCATTTGTTGGTTTTATTGTATCCCTAACGGCGACGTTGTGTTGGTCGTCGTGGAGCGTGTTTTCACGCCGTATGTCTCTTTGCGTTTCTTGCAGCGTTTCGCCGTTGGGCGCGAGTTTTCTATTTTTGTGTATCTCGTCGAGTTTTCCTGGCGGGTATATTGCTCCCCCTACTTGATTTAAGTTTCGGGACGAAACTTCTTTTAAGGAGGGTAGAATGTAATATCCGCAATTTGAATTCGGTAATTTTCTTTTTCAGAGGAAGTTCGTTTTGACAACTCTATCATGACCGTTTAGTCATTCCGAGAATGATTAATTCTTCACTTTTTGTCATCATAGTTATTTTAGGTGTAGTTTTGTTGAGTTCCGTGTCATTAATCGACTTTTCGCGTGGGAGTTCGACTTTATAAAGTCACCATTAATTTTTGGTAACTCCAAAAATTCTGAATCTTGCAATCTTATAGAGCATAGAGTTAGCTTTCTTATGGTTCAAACGGTGAGTCAATCGGTCAGGACGAGAGAGTTATGGTCGTTTTAGCTCACCCGCTCGTTATTGGCGATCACGCCGGCCGAACTTCGGCCGTGTCGTCCGACACGGCCCGTGCCGTACTTGTCCGGATAAGCGGAAGTCTCGCCTCGGGACCCGGCCGTGTCGTGCAGCGCGGCAGGCGAACTCTTCCGGATAAGCGAGGCGGCGCCAGAGGCCGGCCGTGTTCCAGGACACGGTCGAGTCAATGCCTAGCGTCGCGGACAGGTCACTATCGGTAGGCCCCTCGGCGGCGCGACCGTGTCTAGCAGGACACGGTCGAGTCCCTGCCGGCTAGCTGCGCGACACGACCGTGTCAGGCGGACACGGTCGAGTCTGTCAGCCTATTTAAGGCCCAATGATCGGGTTTTCTTCATTTTCTCACTCGTTTCTTCCTCTTCCGCTTTGGAGCTTTGATGATCATGGAGGGATGTTGTTAGGGTTAAATCCATGAAGTTTTGAAGTTCATAACATCGATTAATCCTTCCATAACTTGCTCCGATCGACCGAATCAAGGCAAGTTTTCCTAAAATATAGTTTTGGGGATTTTGTTCGATTTGTCCGTTTAATTCGTTTTAACTCGAATATTGATGGATTGATGATTGTTAAGATATATTATATCTAATTCCTTGTTATTCCACGGTTGGATCGCCACGGATTTGTCGTTTTATTGAGTATTTTATCGACGCCTTGAAGGTGTTCGATAAAATGTCTTAGAAGGAGTTTTTGGGCGTTCTACGATTATCCTACCTCTAATGATAGATGATTTATTTATTATATTGTTTTTAGGGTCGAGTTTATTGTGAATAAACCGTTTTGAACACTTAAGTTCGTTGTCGTCTTCCTTTTCGTTAACATCGGGCGTTCCGAAGCTTTCCGGTTGAGCCGTATCCGTTCGTGGTTCCGTGCTCGTGGTATCGAGGCAAGTACCTTGTCCATACCATTCTTGTTTTGTGGATATTATAATTGGTGATCATCTTGGTGTGTTTGTTTATTTGTTTGAAATGAGTTTTCAAAGGATTCGGCTAGCCTCGTTAAGGCTCACTTTCAAAACGTGTGTGTTTTGTAAATTGTGTGGGTTGTAGGTGATTACATGAATCCTTTGGATATAATTGATGTTGATGTTGCGCTTGATAATGCGTGTGTACGTGTATTGCTTATTTCCGTCGCGTTATGGTTGACATGCGTGTTGTTATTTATCCGTGTGGTCGTGGACTGACGGATGAATTATGTGAATTGGTGTATCGACTTGATAATTGTTACAACGATTGACTGTGTGCTTGATGTTTGTGATAATGTGGATACTTGTTGTGAGAAACGTCGTATCCGGGAACCTCTGAGGGCGGGGCGTGCACTCCGGCCTGGTGTATGCTGCAATGTGCGGCTCCATATGGGTGGTGAACGCCGGTGTTACCTAATGCGCGCGCAAGGGGCGGCTCTTGCGGGAGTGACGCCGGTGCGGTGACATGTTCAATGAGCGGCCAACATGATGGAAGTGAACGCCGGTACACAGGTGCGCAAGGGAGGCGCTGTGGGCTTATTGGTTACGGGTATTTGAGTGATAGCTAAGACCCTGTTATCGAACGATGTTCGTATCTCAAATTCTTTCAACTCACTTTTAAATGTTTGTCTTGATATAGACCGCGATTCGTGTTTTTGAAAGCTTGTTTCAACTTGTTTTTAAAGCGTTGGTATCGGGGTTAATTAACCAAGGAGGTTTGACGAAATCTCAGGGTTAATTAATCGGGGTCTTGAGCAGACTTGTCGAATGAGAGATTGTACCTTTGATGGTATTGTGGTGTTATTCGTGTTTTGGGTCGAGGACCTGTGGAATGTTGAGATGATTGATCTCGTGTTGATATTATTTGGGTTTGGGTCGAGAACCCCGTGTGATGTTGAGATGTTTGATCTCGTGCCGATATTATTTGATTTTGGGTCGAGAATCCCGTGGAAATATTTGTGAAGACTCGTTTGTGTTGATTGAGTGGCTTTCTTGCAAATTGTTTTCTATTAAAACTCTCGATGGCATCTTTAAAACTGTTTTATAAATGGTTTCCCTTTATCGGTGATCTTTCGGTTTTGAGAAATGTTTATCAAACTCATGCCTCGGGAAGTACTTTTCGTTACGTTTGGATTTTTGAGGATTCTGGTTATTGTTATTCGTGAAATGTGAATGGTATGGCTCGTATTTGCACTTTGTTCTTGCACTAGCAAAACGGTGGAGTTTGCTAACCCCAGTATTCGGGGTGGATGTCTGTTTTTGCATTCGGGTTTGGGAGCATAACACGTGGTCGGCACGGAGGATGATGAAAGATGAACGATACTAATCACACGAGGATCCGTATGAGGTTATTGGTATAGTTATAGTTTATTATCCATTGTGGTATTCTTTCCGTTGTGCGGGAGTGTGTTGTACTCGACCTGCGTGGGCATGTAATGAGTTTGAGTTGTATGTATTTATTGAAAGACCAAATCGGTCTACTTAGTCATTTTAGCCTTAAAGGCATTGTCGAGTTGTTCTATGTTGTTACCGGCTGGTAGATCCTTGAGGAAAGGTTCTACGGCGTGTAATATCCCCGAGCGGATTGGGGTGTTACATTTATGGTATCGAGCTTTTAGGTTGTGGAAACCTAGCCGTCGGTCGAGTGGTGTCTATTGAGTTTTTGTCTCGTCGGATTTTATCCGATCGAGTCGTGTCGCGACGTCCGCCCGAGTTTGTTGGTCGTGATTAGTATCGTGGGCGATCATCATCTTCGTGCGACTGTGAACGTAAGTCTCCCTTCTTTGTGTTGTGCCTCGTGTGACACGAGCTATTTTTATGATTATTTGTTAAGTGACGGAATCCTTTTATGGATTTTGATTTCGTGATATGTGGTTATTTGACTCTCATATTTCGTTCATATGAGGAGTAGTGTTGTTGGATTATGCATGTTGAGCAGTATTTCTTTTATCCACTGTGTGAGTTCTTTTGTAATGACTTTCGGTATTTTACCGACCGAGTTTTATTTCGAAAACCGATTCCCTTAACCGAGTTTTTGGCATTATGGCCTTGACCACTTTGTGAAATTCTTATGACGGTATTTAGTATTTGTTAAATGACTTTCGTGAGTTTTGAAATATTACCGTCATCGGCCTTTTTGGCATTTTTGTAAATGGTTTTTAGTCTGGTGGGTTCGGCGTGGGACCACGGCGCTATAATGTTCTGTGAAATTACTCAAATTTTTGGGCATTCTAGCCCATTGAATTATTTTTGAAAGCCTTGAGTATCTTAGAAAATTAAAATTCGAGACGTACTTTTAAAACGAATTATTTTCTTGCGGTGTTTTCAAGGTGTTTTCTAATGCCGCAATACATTTCAAAAATTCTCGGTTGAGGACCAAAAACATTTTGGAGATATTTTCAAATGCAGTTGCTTAGACCCAAGGGTCGAATATTTTTGAAAGTTTTTCACTACGTGAAGGTGTCCTCATTTTTGTTCAAACGCAAGATGATTTTCAAAGTCTCGAAAATGATGTTTGTTCAACTTTTTGTAAAATGATACTCAAGATCAACTGGTGTTTCCAAACTGTCTTCAAAGGTGGTTTTCGTTTTTAAAACCTATCATTCCTGTTTGCGAACCGGAAATGCGTGTATGGTTTTCGAACTTTCGTTACGGTGTCAACCCCGAATTGTGATTGAATCGGTGGCGTGAGCGTCGAGTCGTTCGCCACGCATATGTTTTGTTGACTCTCTATGAGAGGTGTGAACTGGTGTTTACTGTTTATCGCCTCGTGGTGATTTGCGTGTTGTCGCACTAGTGTGAGTTGTTAAAGCCTGGATTTTTGTGCGTTATACACATGGGTGATTGTTTCATGATGTTTGTGATTGTGTGCTGACTGTCGTTCGGGATGTTGTAATCGTCGAATGATGCCGTTGTTGTTGTGATTTTTGTATGCGTTGATATTTTATGCTGAGTTGGCAACTCCGGTATGTTGTTTTGCGGTGTTTTGATCCATTGTATCGAGCATTTGTATTTTCGGTATGCCGAGCCGAGACGTTTCAACCGTAATGTGCCGGGGCATGCACGTGTATATTGTCCTTCTCGTCGGTAACACATTTCAAGTGTGGACTCGAGGGACACCGAATTCAATTTTGCGGGTGGCTACCGAGACTTTTGGAGTTCGCGCTCAAAGACAAGCCATCGGAATCGGCCTTGAGAGGCCTTTGAAGGATGTTTCTGTCGGTTGCTTGTTGTGTCGTCACCTTGATTTCTCTGTTGTGAGTTGCGGGGGCGACCTTCTTTTATAAGAGGTCGAATGTAGTACCCGTGTTGTTTTTAGACTCCTGCATTTTCTCTGTCTCGAGTCTATCGACTCGCTCGTGTTCGTTGATACTTTCTGAACTTGTTCTGTATTTCGGTTTCGTCGTTCGAACGAGCTGTGATCTTGTTTTGAGTCAATCTAGTTATCGCTGCGACTTTTGAGTTCGGCTCGATTCTTGTGAACCTTGTTCGGAAGTGACATCATCTGGTTTTACTAGTTCCCTTATTCGAAGTGGATCGGATTTGGAACTTCTGTATATTCTACTTTGTTGACTCATTTATGTTCGTTGACATTTCTGAGCTTGTCCTGCCCCTTGTTTTTGTTTATCAAACGAGTGTGGCATCATTTCGGAATAACTCGTTTGTCGTTGTGACTTTTCAATTGTTATTCCCTTTCCTGTGGATCTTATGCGAGTGTGCATCTTGTTGTTTTCACCGGATCTTGTTTTGTCTCGAGTCGAGATGTGAACCTCGGAGTTGTCGGTTGAATCTTATTGTTCTTCGTGATCCGAACATGATCGTTCGATTTTTGTTGTCTCGATCGTTTGTTTGTTCGGTTTTGTTCTCGTTTCGTGATTGTTGAGCGTTCAGGCTCCTTCCTAATTCCCTTAAGTTCGGGAAATTAGTCTCATTTCCGATCTTCCAACCCTTGAGCGGTGGAATTCCGTATTTGTTCAGCGATTGGCTCGCGTTTTGATTGATGTACCGTTGGGTTGGCCAATCATACTGACTTTCGTTCGTTGTGTTTTGTGATTGTTGGATAATTGACTTGGCTATATTATCCGTTTGATGACGCTTGTCATTTGTTGGTTTTATTGTATCCCTAACGGCGACGTTGTGTTGGTCGTCGTGGAGCGTGTTTTCACGCCGTATGTCTCTTTGCAGTTCTTGCAGCGTTTCGCCGTTGGGCGCGAGTTTTCTATTTTTGTGTATCTCGTCGAGTTTTCCTGGCGGGTATATTGCTCCCCCCTACTTGTTTTAAGTTTCGGGACGAAACTTCTTTTAAGGAGGGTAGAATGTAATATCCGCAATTTCGAATTTCGGTAATTTTTCTTTTTCCAGAGGAAGTTCGTTTTGACAACTCTATCATGACCGTTTCGTCATTCCGAGAATGATTAATTCTACACTTTTTGTCATCCGAGTTCGTTTCAGTGTAGTTTTGTTGAGTTCCGTGTCCTTAATCGACTTTTTCGCGTGGGAGTTCGACTTTATAAAGTCACCATTAATTTTTGGTAACTCCAAAAATTCTGAATCTTTGCAATCTTATAGAGCATAGAGTTAGCTTTCTTATGGTTCAAACGGTGAGTCAATCGGAGTCCGGACGAGAGAGTTATGGTCGTTTTAGCTCACCCGCTCGTTATTGGCCGATCACTGCCGGCCGAACTCGGCCGTGTCGTCCGACACGGCCCGTGCATTTGTCCGGATAAGCCGGAAGTCTCGCCTCAGGACCCGACCGTCGTCGCACGGCCGAGCCGAACTCTTCGGATAAGCGGAAGCGATCGCCAGAGAGGCCCGACCGTGTTCTGGGACACGGTCGAGTCAATGCCGAGCGTCGCGGACGAGTCACTATCGGTAGGCCCCTCGGCGGCGCGACCGTGTCTAGCGGGACACGGTCGAGTCCTCGCTGCACCATGCGACACGACCGTGTCGGCGGACACGGTCGAGTCTGCACCTATTTAAGGCCCAATGATCGGGTTTTTCTTCATTTTCTCACTCGTTTCTTCCTCTTCCGCTTTTGGAGCTTTGATGATCATGGAGGGATGTTGTTAGGGGTTAAATCCATGAAGTTTTGAAGTTCATAACATCGATTAATCCTTCCATAACTTGCTCCGATCGACCGAATCAAGGCAAGTTTTCCTAAAATATAGTTTTGGGGATTTTGTTCGATTTGTCCGTTTAATTCGCTTTTAACTCGAATATTGATGGATTGATGATTGTTAAGATATATTATATCTAATTCCTTGTTATTCCACGGTTGGATCGCCACGATTTGTCGTTTTATTGAGTATTTTATCGACGCCTTGAAGGTGTTCGATAAAATGTCTTAGAGGGGTTTTTGGGCGTTCTACGATTATCCTTCCTCGTATGATCGATGATTTATTGATTATATTGTTGTTAGGTCGAGTTTCTTGTGAAGAAACCGTGTTGAACCCTTCCGTTCGTTGTCGTCTTCCTTTTCGTTAACATCGTGCGTTAGAAGCTTCCGCTGAGCCGTATCCGTTCGTGGTTCCGTGCTCGTGGTATCGAGGCAAGTACCTTGTCCATACCATTCTTGTTTTGTGGATATGATAATTGGTGATCATCTTGGTGTGTTTGTTTATTTGTTTGAAATGAGTTTTCAAAGGATTCGGCTAGCCTCGTTAAGGCTCACTTTCAAAACGTGTGTGTTTTGTAAATTGTGTGGGTTGTAAGTGATTACATGAATCCTTTGGATATAATTGATGTTGATGTTGCGCTTGATAATGCGTGTGTACGTGTATTGCTTATTTCCGTCGCGTTATGGTTGACGTGCGTGTTGTTATTTATCCGTGTGGTCGTGGACTGACGGATGAATTATGTGAATTGGTGTATCGACTTGATAATTGTTACAACGATTGACTGTGTGCTTGATGTTTGTGATAATGTGGATACTTGTTGTGAGAAACGTCGTATCAAGGGAACCTCGAGGGCGGGCGTGCACTCCGGCACGGTGTATCTTGCAATGTGCGGCTCCATATGGGTGGTGAACGCCGGTGTTACCTAATGCGCGCGCAAGGGGCGGCTCTTGCGGGAGTGACGCGGTGCGGTGACATGTTCAATGAGCGGCCAACATGATGGAAGTGAACGCCGGTACACAGTGCGCAAGGGAGGCGCTGGCAGCTTATTGGTTACGGGTATTTGAGTGATAGCTAAGACCGTGCTACGAACGATGTTCGTATCTCAAATTCTTTCAACTCACTTTTAAATGTTTGTCTTGATATAGACCGCGATTCGTGTTTTTGAAAGCTTGTTTCAACTTGTTTTTAAAGCGTTGGTATCGGGGTTAATTAACCAAGGAGGTTTGTGAAATCTCAGGGTTAATTAATCGGGGTCTTGAGCAGACTTGTCGAATGAGAGATTGTACCTTTGATGGTATTGTGGTGCTATTCTCGTGTTTTGGGTCGAGGACCTGTGGAATGTTGAGATGATTGATCTCGTGTTGATATTATTTGGGTTTGGGTCGAGAACCCGTGTGATGTTGAGATGTTTGATCTCGTGCCGATATTATTTGATTTTGGGTCGAGAATCCCGTGGAAATATTTGTGAAGACTCGTTTGTGTTGATTGAGTGGCTTTCTTGCAAATTGTTTTCTATTAAAACTCTCGATGGCATCTTTAAAGCTGCTTTTATAAATGGTTTCCCTTTATCGGTGATCTTTCGGTTTTTGAGAAATGTTTATCAAACTCATGCCTCGGGAAGTACTTTTCGTTACGTTTGGATTTTTGAGGATTCCTGGTTATTGTTATTCGTGAAATGTGAATGGTATGGCTCGTATTTGCACTTTTTTCTTGCACTAGCAAAACAGTGGAGTTTTGCTAACCCCCGAGTATTCGGGGGGTGGATGTCTGTTTTTGCATTCAGGTTTGGGAGCATAACACAGGGTCGGCACGGAGGATGATGAAAGATGAACGATACTAATCACACGAGGATCCGTATGAGGTCATTGGTATAGTTATAGTTTATTATCCGCTGTGGTATTCTTTCCCGTTGTACGGGAGTGTGTTGTACTCGACCCCTGCGTGGGCATGTAATGAGTTTGAGTTGTATGTATTTATTGAAAGACCAAATCGGTCTACTTAGTCATTTTAGCCTTAAAGGCATTGTCGAGTTGTTCTATGTTGTTACCAGCCTGGTAGATCCTTGAGGAAAGGTTCTACGACGTGTAATATCCCTGAGCGGATTGGGGGTGTTACAGTATGCAGCAGGTAAGTATGATAATGAAAGCAGTAAAACATGCAGGCAAATATAGTGGTCTCAGAGGTGGGTTAATCCTCTACTAATCCACTTTTCTCCAAACCAGTTGGTGATGAATTCATATAATTCTCAACCAGTGATAAATATTACAGTTATTCAACTAATTACAATAGCTTCCAACCAGTGGAATTCCTTGCCGTTGCAACTCCCTTTGACTGCCTTGCACCTCTTTATCTACGATCCTTGGATGCCTTTACAGTCTCTCGACTTCAACCAGTGAAGTACCTCGAACTCAGGTTTTAAAGACAAAAGTGATTGTCTTCTCCAACTAAGAGCTTCTTCAAATAAGAACTTTAGAACTCTTGCTCTTTCACGATGCTATTGTTCGCTTGATTGCTTTGTTTGCTTTGATTGCTTGTAAGTATTGTTCGCATCGTACTGCTCAACTTCAAATCTTCAAATATATATAGGTGTCGATTCTTTGAGCATTTCTTCATAGCCATTGCAGATCTGTAACAAATCCGTCCGTTGGAGAAATATACTTATTTGTTTTTCTTTCTGAACGTTGCAAGGCTGGATTCCCATATTTTAATTCAGTTTCCGACCGTTGTGAAGACTTCCTTGTGATAGCGCCGAATCTTTTGAATATAATAAGATTAAAGTTTCCAATGGTGGGTCTAGATGAATTACTAAATTCATATCCTTTCCGGGAATCTCTCCAATCTGTCTTTAATCGCCCGCATGTGACTTTCCGTAAATCTTGACTATTCAACGCATGCTGACGTTGACTGGAGTACTTGGCTGATTACTTGGCTGACCTCTATGTGGTCAACTAGTCTGATGTGCAGTCAACCTTCTCTGCTGTCGACTTCTCTGATGTGCCGACTTGTCTGTAGTCTTCTGTCCTGATTTGAACTTGACTGGTCTGATGGTCAGACCACAGATGACTTGACTTCCCTTCTTGACTGCAGTCTGGTCCAACTTCGCTGATAAAACTATTTGACCAGAACTTCTCTGATAGGTTGCCTGATATGACTTGTCTGTGGTCAACCTTATCTGAACAGGTGAGTTGACCAAGACTCGGCTGATATAAACTTAGCCGATTTTTAAGTCTAACTTATGTGGCCTATAGAAGATACTCATTTGGTTCTTCTTTACATTTTGCCAAGTATCTAACTTATCATAATTTGGCCTATGGAAGATACTCATCTGGTTCTTCCTTACATTTTGCCAAGTAATTTAAAAACATATATTTGAATATATAAAGATGACATCATCAAAATCTAAGAAGTATTCCTAACAAATTCCCCCTATTTTGATGATGGCAAAACTTAAGCAGTTATTCAAATGAACAGGTCTGCACATAGGTGCAAGACTCAAACTGAAACCAGTCTTGTTTTTGAGACAACTAGAGGTTGTCGTTCAAATGACTGTTTATATTAAATTTCTGTTTTGTTTACAAGTACATCAGCTTTGAATCAAACAAATACAGAAAATTTATAATTTTTTCACGAACAAAAATTACAAAACAATAGAAGTACAAATAAGTGCTACCTGCCTCTGCCTCTGCCTCTGCCTCTGCAGACAGTTTGCTTGGTAGGTCTAAAGGGCTTATCTCCGATTGGCCTTTTCTTGATGGGGGCTAGGCCGTATTTCCTCCTGACAATGAGTGCAGCAAAATCTTGTTCTTCCTGGGAAGAGAACTTATGCTCGTCACACAGCTTCTTTATCTTCCTTTGCAGCGCTAACTCATCCAATTCATTATTTGGTAAAGTGGGAGGATCTTTAGGCCTGAAGGGAGGAGTCATGGGGTATGCATTCCATCACTTTGCATGTTTTAGTAGGAAGGCCCAGAGCTTTGGATGTGTTGATTCCATAAAATTAATGAAAGTCTGCTGTGGGGACCAATTTTTATCCTGGAGTAACTCCCAGATATAAAAATCTTTAATGAACTTTTTCTTTGTAGATCCCCAAATTGGTGCAGCTTTGACAGGAAGGAAATCTTCAACATACCACAACTCTCTGCCTTCCCATTCTAGTGTAGGCTCGTCCCCACCTCTGGTCCTCCTTTTCTTGGCTGTAGGCTGATCATCAGTCTGCTCTTGGTCAGCTTCTTCCTTCCTCTTTGCAGATGATGTCCCAGCTGTAATTAATTGGACATCTTGATTCTTCTTTGTCCTCAGCTCCTGAACTTCTCTTACTTCCCCCTGCCTCCTTCCTTCCCCCTGTAACCTTTTTTCCCCCTTTTTGCCAGCATGAACTAGGATGGTCAGTTGCTGCTCCACTCTATGCATCCAGTCAGACATGCCAAGAGGCATTCTGGAATTGTTGAGAGGAGGAGGTTGAGGAGCATTCATCTGCAGAAGGGTGTCAATCTTTTTATTAATTGACTGCAGGTCAAGTGTGACTCTGGCGGCAAGCAGCTCTTCAAGGAATTCTCTGACAATGTTCCTGATCAGCTCAGTTATCACAGCGGAGATTGGTGATGACTGAGGTGAGTGCTCACCAAGGCTCTCAGTGCCTGTAGGTAGGTTTGCAATGGACCTATTTGTCTGCAGACTCCTATCTGCAGGCAGTTGATCAGGTGGGGTCTGCTCAGGGGTCCCCGACCTGTCATCTTCCTCAGCTAGGCTGGCATCAAGGCTAGTGAAGCGAGCAGGAGCCCCAGCCTTATCTTCATTTTGGCCTTCATTCTCTTCAGCCTCTTTCTCCTTTTCTTCTTTTTCTCCTTCCTTCTCTTCATCCTTCTCATTTTCCTTCTCTTCATCGTCTCTCTTTTCTCTCTCATCACCTTTTTTATCATCATCATCAGCATCATCATCATCCTTCTCATTATCATCATCATCATCATTATTATCTTTTTCTTCATCATCATCTTCTTTTTCTTCTTCTTCATCCTTATCAACTTCCTTTCCTTCTTCATCTCCTTCATCCACCAACTCCTCTGTTTTTTCTATCTCTTCTTCTTCAGACTATTTTTCAACTAGAATGTTTTCTTCTTCTTTTTGTTTTTCTTCTTCCTCCTGTCCCTCCTCTTCATCTTCTATCACAATAATTTCTTCTTTTTCAATTTCCTCTTCATCTTCCTCCACTACTTCTTCGATTCTTATTTCTTTTTCAACTATCCCCCCTTCTCCATTCAGGGTACCATCAAAAACACTTGCCATTATAAGATCGATGAGCTAGTCCATGTTTGTTTTAAAATTGGACGTGAACCAGCCTTCCTGAAGGAGTAAAAACAGATCTGTCTCATTGCAAAAATGTGTGAGCAGATCCTCTGTATCCTGGGAATATTCCCTGCTACTCCCTTCAATGAAAGCTTGAAGTTGAGTGAATGGAGTAGTTTTAAGGGTTTTTCATTCCTCAAAAACTTAAATGAAAGAATGTTTTAAAGCATGAGTTTTTACAATTAAGAGTTTCTCTACAAACAGGTTGAAAGAATTATGTTCAAGCAGATTAAATGAGTAATTTGCTTTTGGAATCAAGATAATCAGACCTGCTTCTTGTTCCTCAGATGTAAAGTGAGGGGTTAGAACAGGAACCATTTGGGTCTCCAAGCTGGAGGGAGCAGGCTGATCCTCCATGTGAATGGGCTCAGGGATAGTAAACTGATCTGGCTACTCCTCCTCATCAAGTAAGCGCCTGGGTCTTTTGGGAGAAGGTTCTGTCGAGGAGTGGATTACGGAAGGCTCACCAGGGGCTGGTCCCCTTCTTTTAAAATGGACGGTGATTGGGGTGTTGTCTGACTCTGTCTTAGACTGGTCTGCAGCTGCAGCTTGGTCGGACTCGTCTGAGCTCAAGGGATATCTGTAGGGAGTTCGCTCTTCAGACATCTCCTTTAGAATATGAGTTGCTCTCCTCTCACCTCCTAGCCTCCTCAGGGTTTCTTGTTCTAAATGACCAAGTCTCTTGTTGATGTGGAAGGGGTCAGTGTTTCCCTTTGCCACACCAAGCTTTTCCAACATCTAACTTAGCTGCGTTCCGAACGCCAGCTTGGATTTGAATCTCTTTTCTTCAACAAGCCACTCGGCTTTGTTCACATCATGCACCAATTGCCTGTAGATGTAATCAGCCCAGTCAATTCGTTCATCTTGAATAAGTGCTCCCAGCACCATGAACTTGGCTGACGATAATTGGTCGTAGCTGCCCGCCATCCCCATCACTATTTTGTTGATTATATCCAATGCATAGCGGTATTCCTTCTTCAATTCTCGCCTTTTGGCAGTGAGCTTCAATTTTTTCGGCTGGTCGCAGCCTTGATTTTCAGCCATGTGTCGGCTACGTTCTGCTTCAGGGCTTCGACAGCCATGCCGTGGGATTTCATCCCGAAGATTTTCCTGACCTATTCTGGGGTAATATCCACTTGGATTCCACAGATAGAAGTCCTTATCCCAGATTCGAGCACTCGGGCCTCTCGGTAAAAGTCGATAACTGCCTCCTTGAATAAATGTTTGGGGCTGATGTCCAAAAATGGGTAGATCCCATTCGTCTTCATTGCTCTGATGAGATGGCACACTTCCTTGTTGTCCAAGTTTGCCTCGAGAAGTCATTCGAAATCAACGACCAGTGAAAAGATGATCTGGTCCTTCACTGCCTTAAGGTTGAGTCAATTGAAGTATGCTTCCATTTCTGCGCAAGAAAGATTTCTTCCGAGTGTATGAAAATTCAAAAGGGTTTTTGCTCTACGGAAAATTAGGATTCGTAGGCGTGAAGAAGATAAAGTGAAATGCCTTTTCGTATTTAAATAAAAATTGAAGCGACGTTTAGAATATTAAATTATTTTAATTTGAGTCGGTTCAAATTTTGAATTAGTGGGGTCGTGTGAACGTGTAAGCGTGTTAGCTTGTCATCATTTAATCGTGAACGTGGGATTGCCATGTGTAAATAAATAATAATAAATTATTCAGTAGTCGGTCAAAATTAAAAAACTTAGCTGGTTGACCGTTGACTGTTTGACTGCTCTGCATCAGGTAACTCTACTTGTCTGCTCCAGGTAGGTTCTGATGCCTGTGGTTAGCTTAGTCCGTCCTTCGTCTTTTCATCTGGTTTGATCAGGTAACTTCCTTTACTCGTCTGATCTGGTCTTCAGGTAGCTTTCTCATCTGTACTAGATTCCCAATCTAGTAGTCCAAGTTCCCTACTCAGCTCCAAAAACCTTTCTTCTGGTAAAGGTTTGGTGAAAATGTAATATTCTGTGCTGACTCTTTCAACTCTGACTCTCTTATTAAGCACGTGATCTCTAATAAAGTGATGCTTAACATCAATGTGCTTCGTCCTTGAGTGCAATACCGGATTGTTGGTGATTGCAATTTCACTATTGTTGTCGCACCAAATTGGGACTTCATTTGCAATTATATTGTAATCCCTTAGCTGTTGTCTGATCCACAAAATCTGTGCACAACAGCTACCTGCAGCTAGATACTCTAACTCTGTTGTTAAGATAGAGTTAGATATATGCTTCTTGCTAAACCAGGATATCAGTCTGGTTCCTAGGAATTAGCACGTTCCACTAGTGCTTTTCCTATTGATCTTGCATCCTGCGAAATCTGTATCTGAATATCCTGATAGCTCAAAGTTGTCATCTTTGGGATACCATAAACCGACATTAATGGTAGACTTGAGATATTTGATGATTCTCTTAGCTGCTTCTAGGTGTGACTCCTTAGGTTTAGACTGGAATCTTGCACATACTCCTACAGCATATGAAATGTCTGGCCTGCTTGCAGTCAGATAAAGAAGTGATCTAATGAGTCCTCTGTAGTGGGTTGAGTCCACTGATATGCCTTATTCATCTGCTTCAAGATGTGTGCTTGTGCTCATAGGAATTTTTGCTGACTTGGCTGGTTCCATTCCAAATCTCTTGATTAGATCTCTAGTGTATTTGGCCTGGTTGATGAAAATTCCATTTTCCATCTGCTTAACTTGCAGTCCTAGAAAGAAATTAAGATTGCCCATCATACTTATCTCAAATTATCCTTGCATGAGATTTGAGAACTTCTCACATAGCTCTGGATTGGTTGAGCCAAATATGATATCATCCACATATATTTGGACTAATAATATGTGGTCTTCATGCTCCACTCTGAATAGGGTTTTGTCCACCTTGCCTTTGCTGAATCTATTCTTCTCAAGAAATACGGATAATGTCTCTTACCATGCTCTTGGGGCTTGCTTAAGTCCATATAGAGCCTTTAGAAGCTTGTAGACTTTGTCTCCTTTGACAAACCCAGGGGGTTGCTCCACATAGACTTCTTCTAGAATTCCATTGATAAAGGCACTCTTTACATCCATCTGGTAGACTATGAAATATTTGAATGCTGCATATGCAAGGAATAGTCTGATGGCTTCTAATCTTGCAACAGGTGCATAAATTTCATCAAAATCTATCCCTTCGCATTGTGCACAGCCTTTAGCAACAAGTCTGGCTTTATTCCTAACAACAGCTCCATCTTCATCGCATTTGTTCTTGTACACCCATTTGGTGTCAATAACCTTTTTATGATTTGGTCTGTCTCTTAGTTCCCAAACATTGTTTTTCTCCATCTGATTGAGCTCTTCTTGCATTGCATTGATCCAAGAGTAGTCTTCCAGGGCTTTCTCTGTTGTCTTGGGTTCTATTTGAGACATAAAGCATGAAAACATTGCCATTCCTACGGGTAGAGTAGACTGTCTTGTCTTGACTCCATCAGTTAGCTTCCCAATGATCTGTTGGATAGGATGATCTTTGAGCCACTTAGGAATGTCTTCTTCTTCAGGGTCTGTCCCCCCTGTAGATTTGCTTTGGTGGATTTCCTCTCTCTCTCTGCATCATCTCAGATCTGATCTCCTTAGTCTGCAAATCGGGCCGCCACTGCCTTGTCATCCGCAGTTGGGATGCAGTGCAGGTCTACAGATGAGTCTCTATCAGCTACGGATTGGTCTTTATCAGCAGCAACTGGATCAGGTAGGTTTGGTGGTCCTGTCTGATCTGCAGTTGGGTCTTTATCAGCTACAGATGGGTCTTCAGGCTGATCTGCAGGTGAATCCACCAATCTTGTGTCATGGACAATGACTTCTTCTAGGGATGCAGATTTGAGATTATTCTCTATCAGCTCCACCTTTTTCCCGTACTCAGCAGTAGTTTCATCAAATACAACATGAGGTGTTTCTTCCACAACTAAGGTTCTTTTATCAAAAACTCTACATGCCTTGCTTCTTTGTGAATATCCCATAAAGAGACCATCATCAGTTTTAGCATCAAAGGCATTTAGTTGGGTTTTACCATTGTTGTGGATGAAACACTTACAACCAAAAATATGAAAATATGCAACAGTTGGTGTTCTGCCATTCCAAACCTCATAGGGAGTTTTGCCATGTCTCCTTACTATCATACTCTTGTTCTGAGTGTGACATGCTGCGTTGACAGCTTCAGCCCAGAACCTCTTGGGCAGGTCTGCTTCTGTAATCATGGACCTGACAGCTTCCTTCAAGGTTTTGTTCCTTCTTTCAGCAACACCATTCTGCCGAGGGGTCCTGGCTGCAGAGACTTCATGCTGGATCCCATTCTGATCGCTGTAATCAGTGATTGCCTTGTTGAGAAATTCTCCTCCTCTATCTGGTCTGAACTTGATGATTGAGAGGGATTTCTCATTCTGGATCCTCCTTAGCAGCTCAGGTAACTTGGTTAATGTTTCACTCTTTTTATAGAGAAAAACAACCCATGTGTATCTTGAGTAGTCATGTATAACTACTAGAGTGTGCTTTCTGCCACTTAAGGTCCTTGACTTGATGGGACCAAATAGATTCATGTGTAAAAGATCTAGGATCCTTGTTGTAAGAGTGGTAGGTTGAACTGGTTTGAATGATGCTCTTGTTTGCTTCCCTTTCTGACATGCATCACAAAGAGCTTCCTTCTTGAATACTTCTTGTGGAAGTCCTCTGATCAGCTTCTGAGAACTAATTTTGTTGATGGCTTTGAAATTCAGATGACATAGTCTCTTGTGCCACAGCTATCCATTCTTAGCTATTGTCTTAGATAGAAAATAGGTATTAGGCGTTCTTGTGTTCCAATCTATCATATAGACATCCCTTCTTCTGAATCCTTGTAGCTTCACTTCTCCAGATAGAATATCTATCACCATGCATTTCCAAATGGTGAAGACTACTAGATTCTTCTCATCACAAAACTGGCTTATGCTCAAAAGATTATATTTGAGTCCTTTGACATAGTGAACTTTGGATATGGTGATGTTTCCTCTGTGCAGCTCTCCAAAACCTTTGGTCTGTACTCTAGAGCTATCTCCAAATGTTACATCTGGACCTTTTTCTTTGGTATAATTCATCAACACCTTCTTGTTCCAGGTCATGTGCCTTGAGCATCCGGAATCTACAAACCATTCTTCACCTCCAATGTTTAAATTTGTGGAGATGTGGTAGTAGTCCTTCCACCTTTTCTACAATCAGACAAGCAGAGATTTAGGTACCCAAATCTGTGTGGGTCCTCGGGGGTTAGTTGGTTTCCTAGAGAACTGGTTTCTCCTGGGGTTGTGAAAGTTGCTGTTATTACCTCTATAAGGTGTGTAAGGTCTGGGCCTATATCCTCTGTTGGGATTGTGTACTGGATATGCCTCATAAAACTGATGGTGTGAGCCATGCCTAAATCTTGGCTGAGACCATTTATTAAATCTTTGAGGTATCCACACCTGTTCGTTTTGAAAATTAGGATAACCTTGAGGTTTCCATTTGCCCCTCCCATTTTGAAATCTATTTTTGGGGAGTCTTTGATAATAGTGGGCATGTTGTCTGGGCTGCTGCTTCTGCCTTGGCCATTGCCTAGTCTCATGTCTAGGTGGATGCCTTGTATACCTTGGCTGCAGCCTAGACCTGTGACTTGGCTGTTGCCTATATTGAAATACGGGTTTGTATATTGGCTCAGCAGTCGAGACAATTGTTTCTCCCTTGATGAAAGTGGTTTTAGAACTAGAGGGAGTGTGTGGGTCATATCCAAGGCCTGATCTGGAATATCATGGCCTTTTATTTGTACACAATTCGTTCAGGGTTAGAGATGCTTTCAGGGAGGTTATTTCCTTCGCCTGATTTTTACTTAGCTGAGTCAGTTTTGCAAACTCAGCATTGACATGAGCAAGTGCAGCTGATTTTTCACTATTTAAAACAGCTAATCGTTTTATCTCAGCTGTGGTATTATCAGCCTGGTTTGTAGAGTTATCTGCAGCCTATTTTTCAAGATCAGCTTTGGTTTTATTAAATTCTAGGCTGCGTTTTTCAAAGTCATTTTTCAGCTGCCTATTCTCATCTTGCAGCTGTGTCTTCTCAGTTGATACAGTTTGGTGTGCAGTTTTTAGTCTCTCAAAATCTTTGAGAAGCTGATTTATAGACTCGTGTAAGTCCATGTCTTGTAACATGTTTGAGTTGTTATTATTTGGAACTGAGGGTTTAGATGTTACCTCTTCATAAGCTAGGTTGGCCATCAGACAATCATATTCTTCATCATCATCAGAGAAGAATCCTCTGCTTGATTATACTTGCTCTTGGTCTTCTCCGATGAGGGCCTTCCTTCGGTCTTCTTTTCTGCTCACCTCCTTCTTGCTCTCGTCCTTCTTGAGATCAGGATAGTCAATTTGGATGTGTCCTATCTTGTGGCAATTGTAACACTCCACCTTCCAGCTTCCAGCCTTTTGATTTCTCCTGGGGTTCTCCTTTTAATTCTTTTTATATTTAGAGTAATTCTTTCTGAAGTTGCTGAACCTTTGCATTATGAACGCCATTTCTTCCTCAAAATCAAGTGGATTTGGAGGTTTTACATCAGATAGGCTCTTGGTGGGGGACTCGGCTGCAAAGGCTATTCCCTTCTCTGCAGGATCGGTTGATGATTAACTTGGAAGCTCAAACTCATAAGCCTTTAGATCAGAGAACAGCTCTTGGATCTTTATTTTGTTAAGATCCTTAGATTCTCTCATGGCCACTGCCTTCATACTCCATTCAGGATTGAGAGATCTTAAGACCTTCAACGCCATTTCCCTGTTCCCATATTATTTTCCTAGGGAGTTAATCTCATTGATGATTTCAGTGAACCTTGTGTCCACTTGGTCTATGGATTCGTCATTCTTCATTTTGAAGTTGTCAAATTTTTGGGTAGCAATGGACAAATTATTTTCTTTTATCAGCTCCGTTCCCTCACACATTAAGGCTAATGTGTCCCAAATTTCTTTGGCGTTTTTGCAGTTCTTGATCTTGACCATTCTTGATTTGTCAAGAGTTTGGTACAGCACGTCTCTGGCCCGGTTGTCAAGGTTGTCCAACTTTCTTTCTTCAATGGTCAGCTCCGTCCTCTTCTTTGGGATCTTCTCTGGCTTTCCGGCTGCAATCTCCTCAGGAGTGTTGTCCTTCTCGAAGGTGAAGGGACCGTCTTCTATGATGCACCACATGTCGTCATGGATTGAAGATAGGTGTGCCTGCATCCTTATCTCCAAAGATCATACTCGTCAACTGAGAAACCAGGTAATCTAGAATTCATGTGTTCCATTTCTAAAATGAGCTTAAAATATACCTCGATATATGGATCTGGTTCTTGAAATATTGAACCGACCTAGCTCCGATACCACTTGTAGGTCACAAGTCGTCCATGAATAAGTCTTGGGGGGGTGAAAAGACTTTTTGAAACTCTTTGACACAAAGGATGAGTTTCTCAGCTGATAGTATATGACTTAGAGTCATCTATGTAATTGCGGAAATCAGCTGATGACGAATACATAAATAGTCAATGGAACAGTTGAGTATGTATGCAGCAGGTAAGTATGATAATGAAAACAGTAAAACACGCAGGCAATTATAGTGGTCTCAGAGGTGGGTTAATCCTATTCTAATCCACTTTCTCCAAATCAGTTGGAGATGAATTCACTATAATTCTCAACCAGTGATATATATATATATATTACAGTGATTCAACTAATTACAACAGCTTCCAACCAGTGAATTCCTTGCCATTGCAACTCCCTTTGACTCCCTTGCACCTCTTGATCTACGATCCTTAGATGCCTTCACAGTCTCTCGACTTCAACCAGTGAAGTACCCCGAACTCAGGTTTTAAAGACAAGAGTGATTGTCTTCTCCAACTAAGAGCTTCTTCAAACAAGAACTTTAGAACTCTTGCTCTTTCACGATGCTATTGTTCGCTTGATTAATTTGTTTGCTTTGATTGCTTGTAAGTATTGTTGGCATTGTACTGCTCAACTTCAAATCTTCAAATATATATAGGTGTCGATCCTTTGAGCATTTCTTCATAGCCATTGCAGATCTGTAACAAATCCGTCCGTTGGAGAAATAGACTTATTTGTTTTTCTTTCTGATCGTCGCAAGGCTGGATTCCCATATTTTAATTCAATTTCCTACCGTTGTGAAGGCTTCCATGAGATAGCGCCGAATATTTTGAATATAATATGATTAAAGTCTCCAATGGTGGGTCTGGATGAATTACTTAATTCATATCCTTTCCGGGAATCTCTCCAATCTGTCTTTAATCGCCCGCATGTGACTTTCCGTAAATCATGACTATTCAATGCATGCTGACGTGGACTGGAGTACTTGGCTGATTACTTGGTTGACCTCTGTGTGGTCAACTAGTCTGATGTGCAATCAACCTTGTATGATGTCGACTTCTCTGATGTGCTGACTTGTCTGTAGTCTTCTGTCCTGATTTGAACTTGACTGATCTGATGGTCAGACCGCAGATGACTTGACTTCCCTTCTTGACTGCAGTCTGGTCCAACTTCGCTGGTAAAACTGTTTGACCAGAACTTATCTGATAGTTTGCCTGATATGACTTGTCTGTGGTCAACCTTATCTGAATAGGTGAGTTGAACAAGACTCGGCTGATATGAACTTAGCCGATTTTTTAAGCCTAACTTATGTGGCCTATAGAAGATACTCATTTGGTTCTTCTTTACATTTTGCCAAGTATCTAACTTATCATAATTTGGCCAATGGAAGATACTCATCTGGTTCTTCCTTACATTTTGCCAAGTAATTTAAAAACATATATTTGAATATATAAAGATGACATCATCAAAATCTAAAAAGTATTCCTAACAGTCTGTTTTGCATTTAGGTTTTGGGGAGCATAAAACAGGGTTGGCACGAAGGATGATGAATGATGATCGATACTAATCACGGGAGGATCCGTACGATGTTGTTTCGGTCGAGTTATAGTTTTATTTTCCGCTGCAGTGTCTTTTCGTTGCACAGGAGTATTTTATTTTGACCCCTGCGTGGGCACGTATTGGGATTATTTGTATGTATTGATTGGAAAGACCAAATCGCTCTACTGAGTCTTTTTATCCTTAAAGGCGATGTTGAGATGTTTAATTGTGTTACCAACCTGGTAGATCCTTGAGAGAAGGGTTTACGGCGTGTAATATCCCTGAGTGGATTTGTAATACCCGTAATTTCGATTTCGGGTAATTTCTTTTTTTCGGCAAAAGTCCGTTTTGATGGCTCGATCATGACCGTTTCGTCATTCCTAGAATGATTAATTCTGCACTTTTTGTCATCCGAGTTCTTTTCGGTGTCATTTTGTTGAGTCCCGTGCTTTTTGACGACTTTTCCGCACTCGAGTTCGATTATTGTGAATCTCGTTCGAAACTGCTGTTTTGATTTTCCCGTAAGTTCGTTTAACTTTGTTATACGTGCTGTGAACTTCGGTTTGGTTATTCGATCATGTATCGTGATTTTCGGGGGGTTTGGGCCATTTTGTAATTTACCCAAAGTCGTGAGTATCCGCATTCGTAATTGTTGTCTTGACCCTTTTCATGGTTGCATGTGAGTTTGGTTAGAGCTCAAACTCTTAGTATGATCTTATTCTAGACCTTTCCGTGCGTATCTTGAACTTGGTGTTCCGATCGGAGGAATTTGTTGTTGTAATCAGCTTTGAGAGCACTGTTGCTGTCCTTCTGAGTTGTTAGCGCACGCTATACTTATTGGTTAGCGCGCGCTATGGTGCGGTTGTTAGCGCACGCTACATGTGTGGTAGCGCACGCTAACGAGTGGTGCAGAATCAGTCCAGAGGCTACTGGACTGGGTTCAGACGTTAATTAGCGCACGCTATGTAGTATCATAACGCGCGCTAGAGTGCATTAGTAGCGCACGCTAGGGTGAGGATAGCGCGCGCTACTCGGTAGTTCAGGGCAGTCCAGGGGATACTGGACTGGGTCTGAAGGTCCCGTTAGCGCACGCTAACAATTGTGGTTAGCGCACGCTAACAGCGTGCCCCGATAGCGCACACTAATCCTGAAGATTAGCGCACGCTAAGTTGTCCAGTGTATATAAACTGGACAGCAGTCGTGGAACGTCATTTCCACTTCATTTCTTCTCCTATCCGCGGGTTTGAGACGAAGGTGACTGGGGTCCGAACTTCTTGTCGATTTTGTTCCATCCAAAGGTGTTTTGGGGGCCTTTGGGTGATCCTAACATCATCTAATCCATTGTTCTTCGTCGAATCAAGGTATATTTCTTGATTTTCTTCGAGTTGACTTTTTGGGGGATTTGTTCTTGATTTCGTTTTCCATCCGTTTTTGATGAACCGATTGTTGTTAAATGATGTTGTTAAACATATCCTATGGATTGAACATTCATATTTTCGGTAGGGAATTTCATTTCCATGTTTTGTCGGGTCGATTCGTGTTCTTGGCCGTTTTGGGGGAAACCCTTGAACTTTCGTCGTTTGTTCTTTGAATGCAGCGGCCTTGGGTCGTGCTATAGAATTCATTTTCATTGTTGTTATTGTTGTTCGAAGTTTATTGTTGCCGGTTGTCGTTCGGTGGAGTCGGCGGGTCGTAGTCGGTTCGTGCCAACCTACTTCGGTCGATTCTCCGTGTTGTTCTTATTCGAGGCAAGTACCTTGTCCATACATTTCTTGTTTCGTGGATATGATGATTGGTGATCGTCTTGGTTTGTTTGTTTGTTTGAAATGAGTTTTCAAAAGATTCGGTTTAGCCTCGTTAAAGGCTTGCTTTCAAAACGCGTGTGTTTTGTGAATGGTGTAGTTTGTAAATGACTATATGATTTCTATGGATATGTTTGGTGTTGATGTTGCACTTGGTATGGCTTGTGGACGTATATTATTTCATTTCGGTGCGTTGTGGTTTGACGTGGTGTTTTGCTAAGTGTTTGATGCCTCTGAGTGAATTGTTTGGATATCTTTGTTGCATTGTGCTATGTGTGTGATTGTGTGGATATGGGCGGGGTCTACGGTGGCACGTGGCATGTGATCATGTGGCCAGGATGCAACAAGCGATTGATCCAACCGTGAGAGCCTAAGAAAAACTACGGTGACACATGGCATGTGGTCAGGATGCAACAAGTGATTGATCCAACTGTGAGCGCCAAAGATGTTATGATTTGTTTAGCTAGCCAGCTCGGGAGGGTCCTTCGAGGCCTCAGGCGGGATCAATGGTATTACCCTGTTCCCAAGGCGATGCATGTGTGTGATTTGTTTCGCTAGCCAGCTCGGGAGGGTCCTTCGAGGCCTCGAGTGGGATTTGTGGCTTTGTCCCGGTCCTAGGCGATGCGCATGCGCGATTATGTTTTGTTGATTTTTATGTCTGTCGAGGACACGTGATGTTGGGCTCTGGCCCTGTGAATTGTTGTCGGTTTTCTATTTGTGAAAACAAAATCTTTGGGTTGTGACCCCTGTTGATTTTTGGAAAGGATAAGGATTGATAATCCTAAGTTGTTTTCTATTAAAACTCCAGAGGGTATTTTAAACCATTTTGCAAACTGTTCTCGTTATTTGTGATCTTTCGTATTTGAAAAGTTTTACTCAAACTCTTGCCTCGGGAAGTATTCGTTTTGTTGTATTTGAATCTTTGAGGATTCCTGGTTATTATTGTTCTTGGAACTTGTATTGTATGGCTCGTATTTTTGCACTTGTACTTACACTAGCAAAACAGTGGAGTTTTGCTAACCCCCGAGTATTCGGGGGGTGGATGTCTGTATTGCATTCAGGTTTGGGAGCATAACACAGGGTCGGCACGAAGGATGATGAAAGATGAATGATACTAATCACACGAGGATCCGTATGAGGTCATTGGTTTAGTTGTATTTTATTTCCGCTGCAGTATTCTTTCCCCATTGTAGGGGAGTGTGTTGTATTCGACCCCTGCGTGGGCATGTATTGTAATTGAGTTGTATGTATTTATTGAAAGACCAAATTGGTCTACTGCGTCATTTTAGCCTTAAAAGCGTTGTTGAGTTGTTCGGTTTTGTTACCAGCCTGGTAGAACCTTGAGGAAAGGTTCTACGGCGTGTAATATCCCTGAGTGGATTGGGGGTGTTACATAAATGGTATCAGAGATTAGGTTGAGGAAACCTAGGCTGTCGGGTCAAGTCGTGTTGTTTGAGTCTTGTTTCGTCGGATTTTATCTGAGTGGGTTGTGTTGCGACGCGTCGTCTGAGTTTGTTGGTCGTGATTAGTATCGTGGGCGATCATCATCTTCGTGCGACCTGTGGATGTAAGTCTCATTTCTTTGTGTTGTGCCTCGTGTGACACGAGCTATTTTTATGATTATTTGTTAAGTGACGGAATCCTCTTATGGATTTTGATTTCGTGATATGTGGTTATTTGACTCTCATATTTCGTTCATATGAGGAGTAGTGTTGCTGGATTGTGCATGTTGAACTGTATTTCTTTTATCCGCCGCGTGAGTTCTTTTGTAATGACTTTCGGTATTTTACCGACTGAGTTTTATTTTGAAAACTGATTCCCTTAACCGAGTTTTTGGCATTATGGCCTTGATCGTTTTGGCGAAATTCTTATGACGGTATTTAGTACTTTGTAAATGGCTTTTGTAAGTTTTTAAAATATTACCGTCATCAGCCTTTTTGGCGTTTTTGTAAATGGTTTTATCCTGGTGGGTTCCGGCGCGGGACACACGACGCTATATTGTTCCGTGTAATTACCTGAAATTTTTGGGCATTCTAGCCCATTGAATTATTTTCGAAAACCTTGAGTATCTTAGAAAATAAATTTCGAGACGTACTTTTAAAATGAATTATTTTCTCGTGGTACATCCAAGGTGCCACAATATGTTTCAAAATTCTTCTACCTCGGGGACCCAAAATGTTTTGAGATATTTTCAATGTTTTATAAATACTTTCACCTAGACGCGAGGGTCGAATATTCTGAAAGTTTTTCACTAAGAGAAAGTGTCCTCATTTTTATCAAATGCGAAATGGTTCTCCAAAGTCTCGATAACAATGTTTCACGTTTGTACTTTTTTGAAAGGTGATACTCAAGATCAACCGGTGTTTTTCTAAATTATTTTCAAAAAGGAGGTTTTCGTTTTTAAAACCTATCCATTCCCGTTTGAGGGCTGGGTATGTATGTATGATGTTCGCGTTGTCATTATGATGTTTGCTCCCGAGTATGATCGAATTGGTGGCATGAACGTAGAGACGTTGCCACACATTTATTGTACTAGCCCTCTGTGAGAGGAGTGAACTGGTGTTTACTGTTTATCGCCTCGTGGTGATTTGCGTGTTGTCGCACGAGTGGAGTTGTTAAAGCTTGGATTTTTGTGCGTTGATGCACATGGGTGATTGTTTCATGATGTTTGTGATTGTGTGCTGGCTATCGTTCGAGCCGTTGTAATCGGCGAACGATGTCGTTGCTGTTATGATTCTTTGTTGTGCTGAGTTGGCATCTCCGCTATGTTGTTTTGCGATGTTATGCCCCATTGTATCTAGCATTTGTATTTTTGGTATGCCGAGCCGAGGCGTTCCAACCGTGATGTGCCGGGGCATGCACGTGTAAATTGTCCTACTCGTCAGTAACGCGTTTCAAGTGCGGACTCGAGGGACACCGAATTCAGTTTTGCGAATTGGCTACCGAGACTTTCGGAGTTCGCGCTTCAGCACAGTTATCAGAATCGGCTTTGAGAGGCCTTCGAAGGATGTTTCTGTCGGTTGCTTTTTGTGTTGTTACCTTGTTTCTGTTGTTGTGAGTTGCAGGGGCGACATTTCTTTTATAAGAGGTCGGATGTAATACCCGTACTATTTTTGACTTCTGCAGTTTCTCCTTCTAAATTCTATCGACTCGCTCGTGTTCGTTGATACTTTCTGAACTTGTTCTGTACCTTGGTTTCGTCGTTCGAACGAGCTGTGATCTTGTTTTGGGTCGATCTGGTTATCATTGTGACTTTTCTGAGTTCGGTTCGATTCTTGTGAACCTTGTTCGGAAGTAACATCTTTTGGTTCTACTAGTTCTTTTATTCGAAGTGGATCGGAATTTGAACTTCTGTATTTTCGACTCTGTCGACTCGTTTATGTTCGTTGACATTTTCTGAGCTTGTCCTGCCCCTTGCTTTTGTTGATCGAACGAGTGTGGTATTGTTTCGAAATAACTCGTTTGTTGTTGTGACTTTTCAATTGCTATTCCCTTTCCTGTGGATCTTATGTGAGTGCGCATCTTGTTGTTTTCACCGGATCATATTTTGTCTCGAGTCGAGATGTGAACCTCGGAGTTGTCGGTTGAACCTTATTGTTCTTCGTGATCCGAACATGATTATTCGATTTTTATTGTCTCGGTCGTTGTGGTTCGATCGTTTGATTGTTCGGTTTTTGTTGATCTCGTTTCGCGATTGTTGAACGTTCAGACTCCTTCGTAATTCCCTTAAGTTCGGGAAATTAGTCTCGTTTCGATCTTCCAACCCTTGGGCGGTGGAATTCCGTATTTGTTCAGCGATTGGTTCGCGTCTTGATTGATGTACCGTTGGGGTGGTCAATCATATTGATTTTTCGTTCGTTGTGTTTTGTGATTGTTCGGATAATCGACTCGACTGTATTATCTGTTTGATGACGCTTGTCACTTGTTGATTTTATCATGTCTCTATCAGCGACATTGTGTTGGTCGTCGTGGAGCGTGTTTTCACGCCATATATTCCTTTGCGTTGCTTGCAACGTTTCGCCGATGGGCGTAAGTTACGCATTTCTTGTGTACCTCGTTGAGTCTTCCTGGCGGGATATCGCTTCTCCCTGCTTGTTTTAAGTTTCGGGACGAAACTTCTTTTAAGGAGGGTATTGTGTAATACTCGTAATTTCGATTTCTGGTAATTTCTTTTTTTTCGGCGAAAGTCCGTTTTGACAGCTCGCTCATGACCGTTACGTCATTCCGAGAATGATTAATTCTGCACTTTTTGTCATCCGAGTTCGTTTTGGTGTCGTTTTGTTGAGTTCCGTGCTTTTTGACGACTTTTCCGCACTCGAGTTCGATTCTTGTGAATCTCGTTCGAAACTGCTGTTTCGAGTTTCCCATAACTTCGTTTAACTTTGTTATATGTGCTGTGAACTTTGGTTTGGTTATTCGATCATGTATCGTGATTTTCGGGCGTTTTGGGCCATTTTGTAATTTACCCAAAGTCGTGGGTATCCGCATTCGTAATTGTTGTCTTGACCCTTTTCATGGTCGCATGTGAGTTTGGTTAGAGCTCAAGCTCTTAGTATGATCTTAATCTAGAGCTTTCCGTGCGTATCTTGAACTTGGTGTTCCGATCGAAGGAATTTGTTGTTGTAATCAGCTTTGAGAGCACTGTTGCTGTCCTTCTGAGTTGTTAGCGCACGCTATACTTATTGGTTAGCGCGCGCTATGGTGCGGTTGTTAGCGCACACTACATGTGTGGTAGCGCACGCTAACGAGTGATGCAGAATCAGTCCAGAGGCTACTGGACTGGGTTCAGACGTTGATCAGCGCACGCTATGTAGTATCATAGCGCGCGCTAGAGTGCATTAGTAGCGCACGCTAGGGTGAGGATAGCGCGCGCTACTCGGTAGTTCAGGGCAGTCCAGGGGATAGTGGACTGGGTCTGAAGGTCCCGTTAGCGCACGCTAACAATTGTGGTTAGCGCACGCTAACAGCGTGCCCCGATAGCGCACGCTAACAACGTGCCCCGATAGCGCACGCTAATCCTGAAGATTAGCGCACGCTAAGCTGTCCAGTGTATATAAACTGGATAGCAGTCGTGGAACGTCATTTCCACTTCATTTCTTCTCCTCTCCGCGGGTTTGAGACGAAGGCGACTGGGGTCCAAACTTCTTGTCGATTTTGTTCCATCCAAAGGTGTTTTGGGGGCCTTTAGGTGATCCTAACATCATCTAATCCATTGTTCTTCGTCGAATCAAGGTATATTTCTTTATTTCCTTCGAGTTGACTTTTTGGGGGATTTGTTCTTGATTTCGTTTTCCATCCATTTTTGATGAACCGATTGTTGTCAAATGATGTTGTTAAACATATCATATGGATTGAACATCCATATTTTCGGTTGGGAATTCCGTTTCCATGTTTTGTCGGGTCGATTCGTGTTCTTGGCCATTTTGGGGGAAACCCTTGAACTTTCGTCGTTTGTTCTTTGAATTCGGCGGCCTTGGGTCGTGCTATAGAATTCATTTTCATTGTTGTTATTGTTGTTCGTAGTTTATTGTTGCGGGTTGTCGTTCGGTGGAGTCGGCGGTCATAGTCGGTTCGTGCCAACCTACTTCGGCCGATTCTCCGTGTTGTTCTTATTCGAGGTAAGTACCTTGTCCATACATTTCTTGTTTCATGGATATGATGATTGGTGATCGTCTTGGTATGTTTGTTTGTTTGTTTGAAATGAGTTTTCAAAAGATTCGGTTTAGCCTCGTTAAAGGCTTGCTTTCAAAACGCGTGTGTTTTGTGAATGGTGTAGTTTGTAAATGACTATGTGATTTATATGGATATGTTTGGTTTTGATGTTGCACTTGGTATTGCGTGTGGACGTATATTATTTCATTTAAGTGCGTTGTGGTTTGACGTGGTGTTTTGCTAAGTGTTTTATGCCTCTGAGTGAATTGTTTGGATATCTTTGTTGCATTGTGCTATGTGTGTGATTGTGTGGATGTGGGCGGGGTCTACGGTGGCACGTGGCATGTGATCATGTGGCCAGGATGCAACAAGCTATTGATCCAACCGTGAGAGCCTAAGAAAAACTACGGTGACACATGGCATGTGATCATGTGGTCAGGATGCAACAAGTGATTGATCCAACCGTGAGCGCCAAAGATGTTGTGATTTGTTTAGCTAGCCAGCTCGGGAGGGTCCTTTGAGGCCTCGGGCGGGATCAATGGTATTACCCTGTTCCCAAGGCGATGCATGTGTGTGATTTGTTTCGCTAGCCAGCTCGGGAGGGTCCTTCGAGGCCTCGAGTGGGATTTGTGGCTTCGTCCCGGTCCTAGGCGATGCGCGTGCGCGATTATGTTTTGTTGATTTTTATGTCCTTGTTGTCGGTTTTCTATTTGTGAAATCAAAACCTTTGGGCTGTGACCCCTGTTGATTTTTGGAAAGGATAAGGATTGATAATCCTAAGTTGTTTTCTATTAAAACTCCCGAGGGTATTTTAAACCATTTTGCAAACCGTTCTCGTTATTTGTGATCTTTCGGATTTGGAAAGTTTTACTCAAACTCTTGCCTCGGGAAGTATTCGTTTTGTTGTATTTGAATCTTTGAGGATTCCTGGTTATAATTGTTCTTGGAACTTGCATTGTATGGCTCGTATTTTTGCACTTGTACTTGCACTAGCAAAACAGTGGAGTTTTGCTAACCCCCGAGTATTCGGGGGGTAGATGTCTGTATTGCATTCAGGTTTGGGAGCATAACACAGGGTCGGCACGAAGGATGATGAAAGATTAATAATACTAATCACACGAGGATCCGTATGAGGTCATTGGTTTAGTTGTATTTTATTTCCGCTGCAGTATTCTTTCCCCGTTGTACGGGAGTGTGTTGTATTCGACCCCTGCGTGGGCATGTATTGTAATTGAGTTGTATGTATTTATTGAAAGACCAAATTGGTCTACTGCGTCATTTTAGCCTTAAAAGCGTTGTTGAGTTGTTCGGTTTTGTTACCAGCCTGGTAGAACCTTGAGGAAAGGTTCTACGGCGTGTAATATCCCTGAGTGGATTGGGGGTGTTACATAAATGGTATCAGAGATTAGGTTGAGGAAACCTAGGCTGTCGGGTCAAGTCGTGTTGTTTGAGTCTTGTTTCGTCGGATTTTATCTGACTGGGTTGTGTCGCGACGCGTCGTCTGAGTTTGTTGGTCGTGATTAGTATCGTGGGCGATCATCATCTTCGTGCGACCTGTGGATGTAAGTCTCCTTTCTTTGTGTTGTGCCTCGTGTGACACGAGCTATTTTTATGATTCTTTGTTAAGTGACGGAATCCTCTTATGGATTTTGATTTCGTGATATGTGGTTATTTGACTCTCATATTTCGTTCATATGAGGAGTAGTGTTGCTGGATTGTGCTTGTTGAACTGTATTTCTTTTATCCGCCGCGTGAGTTCTTTTGTAATGACTTTCGGTATTTTACCGACTGAGTTTTATTTCGAAAACTGATTCCCTTAACCGAGTTTTTGGCATTATGGCCTTGATCGTTTTGGCGAAATTCTTATGACGGTATTTAGTACTTTGTAAATGGCTTTTGTAAGTTTTTGAAATATTACCGTCATCAGCCTTTTTGGCGTTTTTGTAAATGGTTTTATCCTGGTGGGTTCCGGCGCGGGACACACGGCGCTATATTGTTCCGTGTAATTACCTGAAATTTTTGGGCATTCTAGCCCATTGAATTATTTTCGAAAACCTTGAGTATCTTAGAAAATAAATTTCGAGACGTACTTTTAAAATGAATTATTTTCTCGTGGTACATCCAAGGTGCCACAATATGTTTCAAAATTCTTCTACCTCGGGGACCCAAAATGTTTTGAGATATTTTCAATGTTTTATAAATACTTTTACTTAGACGCGAGGGTCGAATATTCTGAAAGTTTTTCACTAAGAGAAAGTGTCCTCATTTTTATCAAATGCGAAATGGTTCTCCAAAGTCTCGATAACAATGTTTCACGTTTGTACTTTTTTGAAAGGTGATACTCAAGATCAACCGGTGTTTTTCTAAATTATTTTCAAAAAGGAGGTTTTTGTTTTTAAAACCTATCCATTCCCATTTGAGGGCTGGGTATGTATGTATGATGTTCGCGTTGTCATTATGATGTTTGCTCCCGAGTATGATCGAATTGGTGGCATGAACGTAGAGACGTTGCCACACATTTATTGTACTAGCCCTCTGTGAGAGGAGTGAACTGGTGTTTACTGTTTATCGCCTCGTGGTGATTTGCGTGCTGTCGCACGAGTGGAGTTGTTAAAGCTTGGATTTTTGTGCGTTGAAGCACATGGGTGATTGTTTCATGATGTTTGTGATTGTGTGCTGGCTATCGTTCGGGCCGTTGTAATCGGCGAACGATGTCGTTGCTGTTATGATTCTTTGTTGTGCTGAGTTGGCATCTCCGCTATGTTGTTTTGCGACGTTATGCCCCATTATATCTAGCATTTGTATTTTTGGTATGCCGAGCCGAGGCGTTCCAACCGTGATGTGCCGGGGCATGCATGTGTAAATTGTCCTTCTCGTCAGTAACGCGTTTCAAGTGCGGACTCGAGGGACACCGAATTCAGTTTTGTGAATTGGCTACCGAGACTTTCGGAGTTCGCGCTTCAGCACAGTTATCAGAATCGGCTTTGAGAGGCCTTCGAAGGATGTTTCTGTCGGTTGCTTTTTGTGTTGTTACCTTGTTTCCGTTGTTGTGAGTTGCAGGGACGACGTTTCTTTTATAAGAGGTCGGATGTAATACCCGTACTATTTTTGACTTCTGCAGTTTCTCCTTCTAAATTCTATCGACTCGCTCGTGTTCGTTGATACTTTCTGAACTTGTTCTGTACCTTGGTTTCGTCGTTCGAACGAGCTGTGATCTTGTTTTGGGTCGATCTGGTTATCATTGTGACTTTTCTGAGTTCGGTTCGATTCTTGTGAACCTTGTTCGGAAGTAACATCTTTTGGTTCTACTAGTTCTTTTATTCGAAGTGGATCGGATTTTGAACTTCTGTATTTTCGACTCTGTCGACTCGTTTATGTTCGTTGACATTTTCTGAGCTTGTCCTGCCCCTTGCTTTTGTTGATCGAACGAGTGTGGTATTGTTTCGAAATAACTCGTTTGTTGTTGTGACTTTTCAATTGCTATTCCCTTTCCTGTGGATCTTATGTGAGTGCGCATCTTGTTGTTTTCACCGGATCATATTTTGTCTCGAGTCGAGATGTGAACCTCGGAGTTGTCGGTTGAACCTTATTGTTCTTCGTGATCCGAACATGATTATTCGATTTTTGTTGTCTCGGTCGTTGTGGTTCGATCGTTTGATTGTTCGGTTTTTGTTGATCTCGTTTCGTGATTGTTGAACGTTCAGACTCCTTCGTAATTCCCTTAAGTTCGGGAAATTAGTCTCGTTTCGATCTTCCAGCCCTTGGGCGGTGGAATTCCGTATTTGTTCAGCGATTGGTTCGCGTCTTGATTGATGTACCGTTGGGGTGGTCAATCATATTGATTTTTCCTTCGTTGTGTTTTGTGATTGTTCGGATAATCGACTCGACTGTATTATCTGTTTGATGACGCTTGTCACTTGTTGATTTTATCATGTCTCTATCGGCGACATTGTGTTGGTCGTCGTGGAGCGTGTTTTCACGCCATATATTCATTTGCGTTGCTTGCAACGTTTCGCCGATGGGCGTATGTTACGCATTTCTTGTGTACCTCGTTGAGTCTTCCTAGCGGGATATCGCTTCTCCCTGCTTGTTTTAAGTTTCGGGACGAAACTTCTTTTAAGGAGGGTATTGTGTAATACTCGTAATTTCGATTTCTGGTAATTTCTTTTTTTTCGGCGAAAGTCCGTTTTGACAGCTCGCTCATGACCGTTTCGTCATTCCGAGAATGATTAATTCTGCACTTTTTGTCATTCGAGTTCGTTTTGGTGTCGTTTTGTTGAGTTCCGTGCTTTTTGACGACTTTTCCGCACTCGAGTTCGATTCTTGTGAATCTCGTTCGAAACTGCTGTTTCGAGTTTCCCGTAAGTTCGTTTAACTTTGTTATATGTGCTGTGAACTTTGGTTTGGTTATTCGATCATGTATCGTGATTTTCGGGCGTTTTGGGCCATTTTGTAATTTACCCAAAGTCGTGGGTATCCGCATTCGTAATTGTTGTCTTGACCCTTTTTCATGGTCGCATGTGAGTTTGGTTAGAGCTCAAGCTCTTAGTATGATCTTAATCTAGAGCTTTCCGTGCGTATCTTGAACTTGGTGTTACGATCGAAGGAATTTGTTGTTCTAATCAGCTTTGAGCACTGTTGCTGTCCTTCTGAGTTGTCAGCGCACGCAATACTTATTGGTTAGCGCTCGCTATGGTGCGGTTGTTAGCGCACACTACATGTGTGGTAGCGCACGCTAACGAGTGATGCAGAATCAGTCCAGAGGCTACTGGACTGGGTTCAGACGTTGATCAGCGCACGCTATGTAGTATCATCGCGCGCGCTAGAGTGCATTAGTAGCGCACGCTATGGTGAGGATAGCGCGCGCTACTCGGTAGTTCAGGGCAGTCCAGGGGATAGTGGACTGGGTCTGAAGGTCCCGTTAGCGCACGCTAACAATTGTGGTTAGCGCACGCTAACAGCGTGCCCCGATAGCGCACGCTAATCCTGAAGATTAGCGCACGCTAAGCTGTCCAGTGTATATAAACTGGATAGCAGTCGTGGACTCGTGGAACGTCATTTCCACTTCATTTCTTCTCCTCTCCGCGGGTTTGAGACGAAGGCGACTGGGGTCCAAACTTCTTGTCGATTTTGTTCCATCCAAAGGTGTTTTGGGGGCCTTTAGGTGATCCTAACATCATCTAATCCATTGTTCTTCGTCGAATCAAGGTATATTTCTTGATTTCCTTCGAGTTGACTTTTTGGGGGATTTGTTCTTTATTTCGTTTTCCATCCATTTTTGATGAACCGATTGTTGTCAAATGATGTTGTTAAACATATCCTATGGATTGAACATCCATATTTTCGGTTGGGAATTCCGTTTCCATGTTTTGTCGGGTCGATTCGTGTTCTTGGCCGTTTTGGGGGAAACCCTTGAACTTTCGTCGTTTGTTCTTTGAATTCAGCGGCCTTGGGTCGTGCTATAGAATTCATTTTCATTGTTGTTATTGTTGTTCGTAGTTTATTGTTGCGGGTTGTCGTTCGGTGGAGTCGGCGGGTTCATAGTCGGTTCGTGCCAACCTACTTCGGCCGATTCTCCGTGTTGTTCTTATTCGAGGTAAGTACCTTGTCCATACATTTCTTGTTTCATGGATATGATGATTGGTGATCGTCTTGGTATGTTTGTTTGTTTGTTTGAAATGAGTTTTCAAAAGATTCGGTTTAGCCTCGTTAAAGGCTTGCTTTCAAAACGCGTGTGTTTTGTGAATGGTGTAGTTTGTAAATGACTATGTGATTTATATGGATATGTTTGGTTTTGATGTTGCACTTGGTATGGCGTGTGGACGTATATTATTTCATTTCAGTGCGTTGTGGTTTGACGTGGTGTTTTGCTAAGTGTTTGATGCCTCTGAGTGAATTGTTTGGATATCTTTGTTGCATTGTGCTATGTGTGTGATTGTGTGGATGTGGGCGGGGTCTACGGTGGCACGTGGCATGTGATCATGTGGCCAGGATGCAACAAGCGATTGATCCAACCGTGAGAGCCTAAGAAAAACTACGGTGACACATGACATGTGATCATGTGGTCAGGATGCAACAAGTGATTGATCCAACCGTAAGCGCCAAAGATGTTGTGATTTGTTTAGCTAGCGAGCTCGGGAGGGTCCTTTGAGGCCTCGGGCGGGATCAATGGTATTACCCTGTTCCCAAGGCGATGCATGTGTGTGATTTGTTTCGCTAGCCAGCTCGGGAGGGTCCTTCGAGGCCTCGAGTGGGATTTGTGGCTTCGTCCCGGTCCTAGGCGATGCGCGTGCGCGATTATGTTTTGTTGATTTTTATGTCCTTGTTGTCGGTTTTCTATTTGTGAAATCAAAACCTTTGGGCTGTGACCCCTGTTGATTTTTGGAAAGGATAAGGATTTATAATCCTAAGTTGTTTTCTATTAAAACTCCCGAGGGTATTTTAAACCATTTTGCAAACCGTTCTCGTTATTTGTGATCTTTCGGATTTGGAAAGTTTTACTCAAACTCTTGCCTCGGGAAGTATTCGTTTTGTTGTATTTGAATCTTTGAGGATTCCTGGTTATTATTGTTCTTGGAACTTGTATTGTATGGCTCGTATTTTTGCACTTGTACTTGCACTAGCAAAACAGTGGAGTTTTGCTAACCCCCGAGTATTCGGGGGGTGGATGTCTGTATTGCATTTAGGTTTGGGAGCATAACATAGGGTCGACACGAAGGATGATGAAACATGAACGATACTAACCACACGAGGATCCGTATGAGGTCATTGGTTTAGTTGTATTTTATTTCCGCTGCAGTATTCTTTCCCCGTTGTACGGGGGTGTGTTGTATTCGACCCCTGCGTGGGCATGTATTGTAATTGAGTTGTATGTATTTATTGAAAGACCAAATTGGTCTACTGAGTCATTTTAGCCTTAAAGGCGTTGTTGAGTTGTTCGGTTTTGTTACCAGCCTGGTAGAACCTTGAGTCTTTCAATAAATACATACAACTCATGCCCACACAGGGGTCAAAATACAACCACATCCGTACAATGGGAAAAATATAGCAGCGGAAAATAAAGTATGACTGAACCAATAAACAATGTACGGTTCCTCATGTGATTAGTATCGGTCATCTTTCGTCATCCTTCGTGCCGACCCCGTGTTATGCTCCAAAACCTGAATGCAAAAATAGACATCCACCTCCCGAATACTCGGTGGTTAGCAAAACACCACTGTTTTGCTAGTGCAAGAACAAAGTACAAATACGAGCCATACAATTCACATTCCACGAATAACGATAACCAAGAAATCCTCAAAGATTCAAACGTAACGAAAAGTACTTCCCGAGGCATGAGTTTGGGTAAAACACTTCAAAACCGAAAGATCACAAATCAAGAGAAAACAATTTAAAAAACCGTTTAAAATGCCATCAAGAGTTTTAATAGAAAACAATTTAGGATTATCAAATCCTCCTCATTCCAAAATCAACAGAGTCCCTGACCAATAGGCGGAAAGCAATTCGCAAGAAAACCATTCAATCAACACAAGCGAGTCTTCACAAATATTTCCCATGGGGTTCTCGACCCAATCCAAAGAATATCAACACGAGATCAAACATCTCAACATCACACGGGGTCCTCGACCCAAAACACAAAATGTCAACACAGTATAATCAAGGACACAGCCTTCCGTCCGCCCAAAAACTGCTCAAGACCCCTGATTAATTAACCCTCGGAGATCTCGTCAAATGTCCTTGGTTAATTAACCCTGATACCAACATTTTAAAACAAGTTGAAACACACTTTCAGAAAACATGGATCACGGTCTATATCGAGACCAGCATTTGAAAAGAGTTGAAAGAATTTGAAATACGGTAATCGTTCGGTAATGGGGTCTTAGCTAAACACTCAAATATCCGTTACCAATAAGCCTGCCAGCGCCCCATCAAACGCCTGTGCACCGGCGTTCACTCCACATGTCAGCCGCACATTGTCCGTGTCACCGCGCCGGCGTCACTCCCATAAGAGTCGCCCCTTGCACGCGCATCAGGTAAACACCGGCGTTCACCAACCATATGGAGCCGCACATTGCGGCGACACCAGGCCGGAGATCGCATGCCCCGCCCTCAGAGGCTCCCGGATATGACGTCTCTCACAACAAGTATTCACATTGTCACAAACATCAAGTACACAGTCATCGTCGTAACAACTATCAAATCAATACACCAATTCACATAATTCATCCGTCAGTCCACGACCACACGAATAAATAACAACACGCACGTCAACCATAACGCAACGGAAAAAAGCAATATACGTACACATGCATTATCAAGCGCAACATCAACACCAAATATATCCAAAGGATTTACGTAGTCACTTACAACCCACACAATTTACAAAAAAACACACGCGTTTTAAAAGTGAGCCTTTAACGAGGCTAGCCGAATCTTTTGAAAACTCATTTCAAACAAATAAACAAACACACCAAGATGATCACCAATTATCATATCCACAAAACAAGAATAGTATGGACAAGGTACTTGCCTTGAACAACCACAACGCGGAGAATCGACCGAAGTATGTTGGCACGAACCGACTACGAACCCGCCGACTCCACCAAACGCCAACTCGCGATAATAAACTACGGATGACAATAACAACAATGAAAATAAATTCCATAACATGACTCAAAGCCGCTGAATTCAAAGAACGAACGACGAATGTTCAAGTGTTTTCCCCAAAATGGCCAAGAACATGATTCGTCCCGACAAAACACGAAAACGGAATTCCAAGTTGAAATATGAATATAAAATCCATAGAATATTTTTAACAACATCATTTGACCACAATCTATCCAACAAAAATGGATGGAAAACGAGATCGAGAACAAATCCCCTAAAAAGTCGATTCGAAGGAAATCAAGAAATATACTTCGATTCGACGAAGAACAATGGATTAAATGATGTTAAAAACAATAATACTACCAAGATTAATCATACCCATCATGAATTAATCAACAACACGGAACGAATCGGACAAAAATGCAAAACCCCCCAAATTCACGAAATTAGGGTTCTAAGGAAGATTACCTTGATTCGCTGGATCAAAGGATGATAACGGATGATTGATTGATGATATAACCTCAATAACTTCGAGGATTTGTTGTTCAACAACATGGCTCCATGATAAGCACACCCTCAGCCGGGGAAGAGAAGGAGAAGAAGGAGAAAAATGGCCAAAAACCCGACTGCAGGGCCTTAAATAGGCTGACTGCACAGTGTGCTACGGCCCAGCCGAAGTGTGCCACGGGCCAAATCTGCCCACAGTGATCGGCAGTGTTCCGCGGCCCTGCCGGCATGTGCCGCGGCACAAGGTACAGAGTGCTCGGCCAAAAACTGGAAATGAGAGTGACTTAGCTATTTCGACCATAACTCTATCGTCCGGACTCCGATTGACTCACCGTTTGAACCATTGGAAAGCTAACTCGATGATTTATAATATTGCAAAGACTCAGAATTTTTGGAGTTTCCAAAAATTAATGGCGATCTAACAAAGTCGAACTCATACGTGGAAAAGTCGCTAAAGAACACGGAATTCAACAGAACGACACCGAAACGAACTCGGATGACAAAAAGTGTAGAATTAATCATTCTCAGAATGACGAAACGGTCATGAGTGAGTCATCAAAATGGACTTCCGCCGAAAAAATAAATTACCGGAAATCGAAATTACGGGTATTACAGCGGATTGGGGGTGTTATAGGATTGGGGGTGTTACATAAATGGTATCGGAGCAGGTTGCGGAAACCTATGCTGTAGGGTCGAGTTGTGCATTGTCTTGTCTTGTCTTGTCTTGTTAGATTTTATTTGATTGAGTCGTGCCGCGATGCGTTGTCTGAGTCCGTTGGTCGTGATTAGTATCGTGGGGCGATCATCATCTTCGTGCGACCTGTGGATGTAAGTATCCCTTCTTTGTGTTGTGCCTCGTGTGACACGAGCTACTTGTATGATTATTTGTTAAGTGATGAAATCCTTATGTAGATTTCGATTTCATGATATGTGTTTATATGACTCTCATATTTTGTTTATATGAGGAGTGGTGTCGTTGTTAATATATTCTTGACTGTTGATTTTGTCCGCTGTTAATGATTTTCAAAATGATTTACTCGCTTTGCAAGTATTCTTGTTAAACCTTTGTGCATAATATGGAATGGGAATGTATATGTGTATGATTTGCTCACTCCGGGAGGGTCCGATGAGGCCTCGGGGGATTCCGTGACTTCACTCCGGATTCACGAGATTGTTCGCTAGCCAGTTCGGGAGGGTCCTTAGAGGCCTCAAATGGGATCAGTGGTTTTGCCCCGATCCTAGGCGGTTGTCAACTATGATATCTGACTGTTTGTTTTCTGGGAAAGACACGTCTTATTTTGAATTTGAACGATTTGATGCGTGTACTATGAGATGTATAAGCGAATGTCGATACATGTGAGTTTTGGTCATTCTGGAAAATGGATTTTTTTTCAAGTCTTAAGTATCTTAGAGAATAAACTTCGAGGCGTATTTTTAAAAATGGATTATATTTTCAAGGCGCCTGGCGTACTCCTCCTCCAAACTTCTTCTACCTTGAGGACCAAAATATTTTGAGATATTCTCAGTAATTTAGAAACACATTTGCTTAGACCCGAAGGCCGAATATTTCTAAAAGTTTTTAACCAAAAGAAAGATGTCCTCATTTTTGCCAAATGCAAGACGGTTTTTCAAAGTCTCGATGACGCTATTTGTATTACTTTTTCTAAATGTGATACTTAAGATCAATTGGTGTTCCAAAATATTTTCAATAAGGTGGTTTTCATTTTTAAAACCTATCATTTCTTGCTTGTGGTCAGAGAAGGTGTGTATGATGTTAGCATTGTCGTTAGGGTGTTACCCCCCCGAGTTGTGATTGAATTGGTGGTGTGAGTGTTGGTGTAATATCGGTATTTGCGCCATTTGTGTGGAAGCGTAAATTAAATGCGGAAATTAAATGACACACGGATTTATTGAGGTTCGGCCTAACATGCCTACGTCCTCTCTCGACGTATCTTTTTCAATAGGCTAAAGATCAAAACCTCTGCACCTCTCTTCTATCAGTCGAGGGATAACCGTTACAAGCTCATCTTCTTTCGGTCCGAGTAAAACTGTTTTTCCTTTTCTATTGGATAAGGAATCAACCACTCTAGCTTTCAATTGGTACTAGATAAACCTCACTAAGATAGCGATTGTGATTCTAACAATGCCAGATCCTTGATCCTAATAACACCGAATCTAATCGTATCTTTTCTTTTTCTCACTCGTGTATGATTTCGTGTATAACACTCAATCACTCTAATTTAAGCTCAAGAACAACAACTATAATGTTTACAGTAATATCTCAAGTGTATATGAATTGCTCAATATTGTTGTGTGGAATGATACCAACTCGTTTGGTATTTATAGCCTTCTTCCACAAACTAGCCATTACTGCCAGTTGATATTAGCGTGCGCTAGGCTGACTTCCTTAGCGTGCGCTATCGCATGTTTTTGCCTTAGCTTACGTTATGTACTGTTACGTACGTTAACGTCTTTCCAGTTACAGTCCAGTGGCTTCTGTCCTTCACAGTTAGCGTGCGCTAACTCTTTCTTGTAGCGTGCGCTAATCATGCATTATTGCATGCGTCATATATCCGTTAATGCTTTTTGACTTGTAGCAGATTCTCCCCAACGAATTGATGACTTGATTCAAACTTGATATTTAGCGTGCGCTAAATATCATCTCTTGCGTGCGTTAAGCTTACTTCAGTGCATACGTTATTTTGTGTTTGAATCTCTTCACAACGGTAACAGGTCTTCGATAACGTGCGTTAGTCATCACGTGTAGCGTGCGCTATCCTCATCAGGTGACTTCACTTCAGGTTACTTCGAACTCGTCTGATCTGCAGCTGGGACCCGTTAGCGTGCACTAACTTATATTTCTAGCGTGTGCTAGCTTTGTATTTTGTTCAGCTTTTTGCGTCTTCGATTCCTTCGTTGTTTTGCTTCGCCTTTGTTGTTTTGTTTTGTTTAGCAACTTAATCATCAAAACACTATTTATGACTATGTGGAATAAATGTTCCAACAATCTCCCCCTTTTTTGATGATTACAAAACAACTCATGAATTGGATAAAACCTGCAAAATAAAATTATATGTATATGTACGTTTCAAAGTTTTTCGGCTTTGATCGTTTTGTTAGTTTCTCCAATCCTTTTTATTTTTCTTCTCCTTTTCGACTTCTTCGTTTTTCATTTTTCAACTACTTCGTTTCTCCCCCTTTTTGTGTACTTTCTTTTCCTTTTCACTTTTTATTTTTCTCGTCATATCTTTCATGACGCTTTTATATCCGATTCAACTTCTTCTCTCCCTTTTTGTGTTCAGCAAAAGTGTTTCAAAGATAGAGGATACCAATATGAATATAAATAAAGAAAATATGCATGAATAAAAATATGCAATAATAGGATGGAGTTATACCCGTTTAAAAATAATACTCCCCCTGAGTATAATACCAATTGTTAAAAATTAATTTTGGGTATCCAACCGAAAGTCGGTTTTTGTTTCGAGACGTAGACGATGTTTGAAACAATTGTTCTTTTAGGAACCCAAATTTTCTTTCCGTCTTGGGCTCTTACAGTTTGAAATATGGTGCTCAATTTTCAAACATTTTTCACACCGGGGTATTTTGAAATTTACGGATTCCTTTTTAAAACATGGTTTGAATCCTAACCCCTCTTTATTCAACGTGTACTTTTGAACCGAGAGCATATTTTCAAATTTCTCGTTTTCGAGAGAAAATTTCTTCGTTAAATTTTAGAGCTCGATTTGAATTTTAACAAGATCATTCTTTAAAATATTCTCGTTTTCAAGGCATTTTGAATGATTGATCTCGATAAATTTTTCCTTTTCAATAATGTTGGAATTTTCAATTTCCAACGATTTATTTTTAGTTTGAAGGATTTAATTTCTTTTAAAGCATTTTGATAATCGGTATGTAATAACTCGAATGCTTCAAAAAGTTCATCGTAAGAATTACTTACTTGGCTTTCGACGTCGCTTTCGTCGAATGAACTCCGGGCCATGAGCGCGAGATTATTTTGATCGATGATATCATCATCAGGATCTTCGTTGCTCTATGTGGCAATTAAGACCTCTTTTTGTTTTACCCGACAATTCTTGGCAAAGTGGTCTGATTTACCACATAATCGACAAGTGTTGTTGAATTTCTTAGATTCACCCGCTTGAATGTCCTTCTTTCTCCGGTTTAATAAGTGTTGGAACTTATTAATATTCTTGGCATAATATGCCGATTCTTCGTCGCTTTCGTCCACCAGGATTTCTTCTTTCTTTCTCGACATTTTAGCCTTCATGGCTATCGATCTTTCCTTCGATTTCGGTTTGGCATTCCGAGATTTTAGAACTATCTCGTAGTTGATAAGAGAACCAACAAGAGTACTAAAATCAAGAATATTTAAATCCTTTGATTCCATTATGGCCGTAACCGTACCGTCCCATTCTCGAGGTAGTGATCGGAGAATTTTCTTTACTTTCTCACTACTCGAAAGTGGTTTCCCAAAACATGCTAACCCATTTGTGATTACCGAAAAACGGTCAAGCATTATCATGATGGATTCATCGTCCTTCATTTGAAATAGTTCGTATTCGTGAAGGAGCATGTTTATTTTCGTCTCCTTAACTTGAGACGTACCTTCGTGTGTTACCTCAAGCATTTTTCAAATTTTTTTGGCACTATCACACGATGATATCCGGTTGTGTTCTTCCGGATTTAAGGCACAATAAAGAAGTTGAGTTGCCTTACAATTGTAGTGGTCATTTTTCCAATCGGAATCGTCATATTCTTCAAAAGTTTTAAGCGTACCGTTGGAATTCGTCGACATTTTCGGACCAAGACAAATCACCTTCCAAAGCTCGATGTCATATGCTCGGATGAATATTGACATCTTTTTCTTCCACATCATGAAGTTTGAGCCATCAAAAAATAGTGGTCGGTTGAGAGCAAGGCCTTCGACGGGAGTAAGTTGAAATGCCATTGGATCTTTTCTCCTTGGATGTAAAGCCGCTTATAGGAGTACCGCTCCGATACCAATTGTTGGTGTAATATCGGTATTTGCGCCGTTTGTGCGGAAGCATAAATCATTACACCATATATGGCCTATTGCAAGCCCAAAAAAGCGTATTGTTAGACCCCATATATGTTACATTAGAGTTTTATGTAACATTTTAGCCAAAATTCGGCGTTGCATTTGCGGCCGTTGCCTATGACCCATATAGCAACGTTTTACGTACTTATTGCAACATTTTTGAAGTATTACAATAGCGCCTTTATTGCAACAATTTTGTCTGTTTCAGTAACACTTTTAAGATGTTGCAATAGACTAATGCAATACTTGTTTGCAACATTTATTGAGTTAAAATGTTTCAAAGTCAATTTATTGCAACATTTTGATGCTTGTTGCAATGCTTTTTGGTTTTTTAGCAACATTTATCTGCAACATTTTTATCCCTATTGTAATATTTTTAGACTTTATTAGCAACACTTATTTGCAGCACTTTTTATTAATCCAAATTTCAAGGTCCTGTTTGAAATTTCAATATACCATGCCCAAAAGCATACCAAACCAGAAATCATATTTCAAATTTCCCAAATGGCAAATCCAACAATATATGTCAATAAAGCCCAAACATAGTCAGCTTTTATCACAATATCATCTTACATCTAGTACTTAAGTCTAAAGTCGAAACGTGCATGTCAACTTACACCACAATTCTACATTAAACATAGTCTTTCATGTCAAAATGCCAACATACTACCAAATGTATGCACATAGAAAATATAAGTAGTTAAGTACTGATCATCAACATCACTTTCGTCATCCTGGTGATCATTGTCATTCTCGCGAATCGTCATCCTCACGATCATCGTCATCCTCGCGATCATCGTCCTCTTGATCACTATCCTCACTTTCGTCACCAGTAGTAGTACCAGCACACAACTCTTCAACCTCAAGGTATTTGAAATCTAGATTATGGAATTGTACCTTTCTTATAACTTATTGCAACAATACTGCGTGGAAGAGCAGAAGAAGAGAAGACCTACAGAAAGTTTCATGCGTTTCGCCATTGCACTGCCACTACCATTTTCCATCCTGAATGAATCTTAAACAAATATATCAGAAAACAACCAATCACAGGAGAATCATTTTGGTGTTCAGATGTTTGTGCATTCTATGATAGCATACAACTTAAAATGCAGGTTTTGAAGGGCTAACATGAGGCTACTAATTTACCCCTTTACACTTTTCTTTGTCCGTGTTCGGCAATAATAAAGCAACTAATAAGAAAAGGAAAGACTCTTTTTTAACTTAGAAAGAAATTGGAGAAATAAACAAGGTTACATTTCTTTTGCTAAATAAACTACATTGTTACAAAAGATTTAATGAAAAGGGAACGGGAGCTAGAACAACACACTGAGCATATGTCTACTCAATACACTTTGCTTGTTGATTTAGAGGTGTATCGAAATCTGCTGACTGTTCGTAAGACGGAAACATAAACTTATTTATATACCGATATCCAGGTGACAGAAATTTTGAAAGCAATAATCATACAACGTCATAAAAGCATTTTCCACGAAAAGAAGCTGTCAAAACTGAATACAGGACTCTGCCTACCAATCACCTTGCACTCAGCATTTCGTCACACATGACTAACAATCCATGAAGATTATAACAATCACAAATATTGAGAGGAGAAAAGTCAATGTACAAATTACAAAATCACACGATCCAGAGGAAAATTCACTAAATACTGATAAACTGAAGACCAGCAAATTATTGTAAAAATTGATTAAAAAAAATTGGAGAATCGAATTAAACAAGCTTTATTTATCACCTTCGTCTGATGCAACTCCGCAGATACTAAACCACAAAATCAAATCCGAAGTTCAGTTCTCCTCGTCTCGCGAACTGCATAGAAGTTCATGCAGTTCAGTAAGTGAGAAATGTAATCAGGGAATATCACAGTTCACTGAATTCAGCCTAGCACAAACTCATTTGCGTGATCGAGTTGATTACAAAACATGAGAAGTGCTCAGAAATTACCAGAGTAATCAGCGGCACTGCGTGATGAAATGTGTGCATGTCTGAAATTGTTATTTACAGATCAGTAAAGTTTGTCGAGGGGAGTATATGCAAACACTAAGAGAAAAGTGATTTCTCAACTTTTAGGAGAAATTTGAGTGTATTTCTACTCTAAAAGCCAAGAATAACCTTTTTCTAGTGATAGAAACACACCCCGGAGTCCATCCAATTAATACATGATATAAGATGTTCGAGGAGTAGGAATCAGAAATGGGTTAAATTAAATAAAAAGAATACACCGGAACTTACCAACATTAATTTCATTCATAGCCCTCTTCACATGCTCGTGTGGCTCTATGTCGACAATTAGAGTTTGAACGATCTCATACCCGTAGGCAGGCATTGCCTACAAAACAACCAGAGAAAAATAAAATCGACATAAAATACTTACAGAATTCGATTCGATTCACTTCAAAAGTGGATTTACCTTTTCAAGTTCACACTACTAAAAAAAATCCCTTATAGTGACACTTTTTTTAGTGACGCTTCTAAATAAGTGTCACATTATTTAAATATAGTGACACTTCCATTGTTTAGTTACATATTGTGACTAATGATAATATTAAATCCTTTCAAACCCGAGTTCAATTCCCAAACAGCACAGAAATACTTTTAAAATATCTATAGTGTCGCTTAAAAAATTGATTTGATACATTCGTGAAAAATTCCAAAGCCGATAGATAATTATTTTAATTAGGGCTGTAAAACGAGTCGAGTCGAGTCGAATATTGTTGAGTTCGAGTCGAGTTTTGGATTAATTTGGTCGAGTCGGGTTTCTGACGGGTCGGGTCGAGCATGTGAAGTGCTGGCCGAATTCGTCTCGGGTCAAATCCCTTGGATCCCGGCGAGATACCCGGATTCGAACAGAAATAATAAGTTTGAGGATAATTTCTCGAATCCTACTTGGATCAAGAATAAAAAGGGCCAAATATATAATCATCAAAACCCATTACCTAAACCTAATTTTTCTTCCCTCTTTCTCAAACGCCGCTCTCTCTCCCTTCGAAACCTAAGGCAGCCCCGTTCTTCTCTTTTCTTCTCTTCTTCTCATTTCTTCTCTTCATCTCTCATGTTCTTCCCTCTTTTCTTAATTTTCCAGTCCACCACCAAGTAAATTCTATTGTGGGAGAGGGAAGTTTATTTTCTCTAGAACCGCCAATTCAAAGAACACGCATATTCCCTTCTTTTTGTGAGCCCTAATATCCACATCACGCCAATTTATCTTCATCAGCGCGGGAGACCTCTATCAAATTCACATTCTTATTGAGCCCTAATTTGTTCTATCAATGTTCTTATTGTGAGCCCTAATCTCGATCGATCGTGGGCTTCCCAGAAAGCAACGTTTTATCAATTGGGTACCTCAATTTCTGAAGCAGCTCTAGGTAGCGATCTTTGAAGCAGCGATTTCTGAAGCAGTTCGTCACATGGATTGGGAAATGTGTTTAGCTTAGTTTTGGATTTCGAGGTGTTGCTCAAGCTGTTTTTCTGCATTTCAGTGTTGTCAGTTTACATGTAATTTGCATGTGATGCTGTGGTTAGATCTTTATGTCATTTGTAGTGGATTTAACTTTCTTGCTGGTGTTAACTTTTGTAAATTCCAATATGCGTGTGTGTATATATATTTATAGTACAGTGGTGCATAATATGAGAAGATTCTGAACCTATGGTTGATCTGATTAAGACTCTGTATTGATCACTATAAAGTCTTGTCCACAATGCAGCCGAAGCCAGTGAAAAATCTGAATGGCCGAATATGCCAGATTTGTAGTGATACTGTTGGAGTATCCTCCAATGATGACATCTTTGTTGCTTGCAATGAATGCGCCTTTCCAGCTTGCCGTGCTTGTTATGAATACGAACGGAAAGATGGAAAGCAGTCATGCCCACAGTGTAAGACTAGGTACAAGGGACACAAAGGTTAGTCTATTTATCATGATTCACTTGAGAATCTAGTGAATTTATTATTATTATTTATTATTAAATTTGGAGGCATGCATATGTAGGGAGTCCAAGAGTTGACGGTGATGATGATGAAGAGGATATGATTTGGAGAATGAGTTTATTTATTCTCGGGGGAAAAATAAAGCTAGATCGCAATGGGATGGTGATGATGGTGAGCTGTCTGCATCTCCGAGACGTGAATCTCAGCACCAATCCCGCTTCTTACCAACGGACAGCCGGTAAGTCAAGTAAACATGTTCTTGGGTAATATGCTTATTTATTTATTTATTATGATACATATGATGTGCAAAAGTTGAAATATCCCAATGTCTTCTTGAAATTAGATTCTAATTTCTGAACATGTGTTATAGTTGTTGGGAATGTCCTAGATGTATGCAGCTCTGTGAATATCACCACGAATTGGATGTTTTATATAATTTGTCTGGCAATCCAGTGGGTGGCTTATTATATTATTGTCCTATCATTGTCTTTCCTTATATTTCTTCCTATTGATGCATTTTTGGATACGTATATTGATGAGAAATCACTTGACATATTTTCTCAAACAAAAAAAAAATGTCGAACATGTTTGGAAATTGATCGGGGAAGAGTTGCAGAAGTTCTTATCACTTTGTTCTTTACTGTTCGGTAGACTGATGTTTCAGTCATATCTTTTACTCGATCATAAATAGTATAACGTTCTATATTTTGACAAAAAATGTCTTCTTTACTATGTTTTCCTGCTTTATTTCAATTGCCCGTTCGTTTGTATTTTATTTCCTATTACAATCAACCTCTATAGTTACAAATGAGGATCTTGTCTTGTCATGTATTAGTTCTTTGTAGGAATTTGTCCCTATAATGTAATTTTTGGGACTTTTGTGGGGCTGTTGATGGATGTACACGTGTTTTCATTCTGTTGACTAGCTGTAAAATAAATAAAAAATGTTATCTCATTTTATTGTGTAATAATGCACATCTTTATTTGTAGACGCAAAAAATATAACATATTTAAGTTGTATAGGTCTCTGGTGAGGTTCCTCCTATGCAAGACACTCATTCGGTCAGAAGTACATCAGGACCCTTGGGTCCTGGAGATCGTGTTCATTCCCTTCCTTATGTCGATCCACGGCAGCTGGGTAGAATTATTATCTTATATTCATTTTTTTTCTTTTTTCTTTTAGTAGCAAATAATTGATGACACTATTAATTTTTGCAGTCCCTGTAAGAATAGTTGACCCTTCAAAAGACCTGAATTCTTATAGACTTGGAAATGTTGACTGGAAGGAGAGGGTGGAAGGATGGAAACTAAAACAGGATAAAAATATAGTGCAAGTGAACAACAAATACAGTGAAGGGAAAGGAGACACTGAAGGCACTGGCTCAAATGGTGAAGAACTACAAATGTAAGCTTATTTTTTAGGATTAATAATTAGTAAAATATGTATTAATGCATCTATAACATTTGCTCAAGATATGTAAAAGAGTCAAAAACTCCTTTTTCCCTGACTAAGCTATTACCATTTACCCGGTTTTCTGCATATCTGATTTTATTGATCGTCAATGAGAATTTTCCCTCGATTTTGTTTTAAATTTTATCCGGACCTTAAAAATTGTCTCTAATTGAGGTCAGAAGTTCACTCTTCTTGGATTCATTATCTTAGAGTATATATCACTAGTGTAATGTGCTGTTGTATAAACATGCCTAAGTTTTTATATTTGCATTGGTTATTCTGTCAGACATATCTCCCTAAAATTTCTCCGCCCAAAAACAAATTAGAGATTGATATATCTGGTGAGTTTGTTTTTTGCAGAAGAGATAAGCATTCCAATATCTACTTTAAATGTGATGGATCAAAAAAAGGTATAATCAACATGACTATAGATCATAATATTTTGGAAAGTCCAATATGGTTCTCAAATGGTACTTTGACTCTTTTCACTTTTTCTTTTCTTTTCAATTGTTTCAAATAATGATCCTTGTTGCCAATAGTTTACAATTTCTGAACTGCAGGTCATGATGAAAATGAAATGATGACTCATTGTGTTGCATTGCTTGGCAAACTAATTGTTGTTTGTTAACTTAATACATTATGTATCGGTGGTAAGTCGTTAGATTATCATGTTTGTCTTTAACCTATTTTTGTTGCTCATTTAAAATACTTGTTCTCTTATATATGGTACTTCAACTTTTCGTAAATCATATATCTACTTCAAATTCGTCTGTGTCTTTTCGACATAAGTACTTCAATCTTCAAATTTAGTGTGGTACTGATCATATATGCTATTGTCACTACCTGATTGCATGGACTTGTATACGATGATGTAGAAGAATATGACTCAAATGCTAATGCTGACAGGCGTGCAGAATATTATGAAGAAGCTCAGATCATTACTTCCCCGAAGGATCCTGATGTTAGCTTGACTATAATAGTTCTGTGATCTCCTAGGCTTCAAATGCTAGGCATTATAGTTATTATGTGCTAGGTATAAACAGCTCTAGTTGTCTCCACCCCTTTAGGTGCAGTGTGCCATCAACCATGTGTATCAATCACTTTATTATGTAACATTCAGAACTACCTATTAAAGTAAGAGAAATTGATAAGAAAATTGTTTTTCTTGTATATACTACTAAAAATCTTTGTTTCATATTTTGCTAGTGCTATATACTATTATGTCGCCAAAAAGTGTCACCATAGCCTATTATGGTGACTCCAGAAAGTGTCACCATAGCATACTATAGCGACGCTAGAAAGTATCGCCATAGCAATACTATTGAGACACCAGAAAGTGTCGTCATAGCATACTATTGCGACGCCAGAAAGTGTCACCGTAGTATACTATTACCACGCCAGAAAGTGTCACCACAACATACTATTGTGACGCCAGAGAGTGTCACCAAAATGCGAAGAGCGCCACTAAAGCTAACTGATGTGATGCAAAAGAAGTGTCACAATATATATAAAAGTGTCACAATAGGTATCTGTTGTGACGCCTTGAAACTGTTACAATAATGGGCTATTGAAACGCCAAATCAGGTGACGCTTTTGAAAAGCGTCACTATAGCAAAAGCGTCACAATTGACTACATATTGTGATGCTTTTGAGTGTCACTATAGCCATTTTTTCTAGCAGTTTTAGCAATGTTGTTTTTCTGCTCAAAACTATCATCAAGATTCAGCTTCGGGACGCTGACCCTTATCACCGTACATAACGGAAAACCCGACATTAAACTCAATGAACTCAGCCTGCTCATAATAAAATAAAAAATCCAGGGCCGAAACCATCAATTTTTTCAGGTGTAGGAAGAGAAATATACCATCAAAGACATAAGCCTGAATCTGACCTCTTGTATTGCTGAGTTTGTAAAAAGCATTGCTCGCCTTACTGGCAAGGGCACGGTACTGAATTGATGCAACAACATTGACGAACACATCGTCCTGAACTGCCAAAGATATTTAAATTGGGAATATTAGTATCCGTACATGAATTATCCGCCACAAAAACAAACAACTCTTTTACAGTAACTTAATTTATCCCGAAAAGAATGCAGACTTTAAATAGAATATTAATTAAGTATTTATGCAAAAATACATGAAATAAACCCTGATCTTGGTCTCGCACTGGACATCTAATTATTGTAGCCGGAGAGTGAGATAAACATGTCATTGAGCAATAAACATGTTCTTAATTCATATACTGTATATCATATTGAAAAGTTCAAAATCTAAGCTAGTAATAATAATATATCTTCAACACCAAAAAATCTTAACACAACCGCAGGCACAATGGTAGAGAAATAGTAACACAATGATCCACTCCAACTCCATCGAAGAACCAAACAATCAACAGACCATGATACAAATCAACAAAACGTTCCAAGCTTCATACTCACTCAACATGAATTCAGGTAAAACATTCTCACAAACTGACAAATAACCATGAATTCTTGATGACTCTCACATGAATATCAAAGCAATAAGTTAACACTATGAAACAAGTCTTGCACAAGGAACCACAACGAATTTAAAACACTAAAAAACGTCAAACCAAATGCAATATCAATGAGAAAAAATAAATCAAAACTGCCTCAGCAGAAGGAATATCATCTAACCCTTGGAAAACTCCTTCAAAGCTCCTTGCGAAGCAGCTTTAAACACAAGGTAAGCACTTTTATGAGACATGAGTTACATGAAGACGAAATTTCAATATAAGTTGGACTGACATTCCCTGTTCTAGACTTTTATGGTCATATAAGCTTCTTTCTAGTGGAGGAGTGCTCTTTTTCCCTATTGGTGTTTTTTCTCTTGGGTTTCCGGCAGACCTCCCCCTTCATCATGGACACCGGCAGCAGCCTCCTATGGTTCCCATGCATGCGCCGCTACTCCAGCAACTTCCCCTACATGATCCCGGCCAACATCACCACCTTCATCCCCAAATCCTCCACCTGTGCCAAAATCATCAGCTGCAGAAACCCTATATGCAAAAAGGTATCCCACGCCCGCTGCAGAGAATGCCACAAAAATTCGACCCGATGCAACCGGATAAAACAGACACCTGTAAAATAAATTCACTCAGTTTCTTAGGACTCACACAACATGTTCTTAACTGAACCGTGTCAGGTTGTTCTTATGCGCAATGGCATAGAAACTGTAACACGGGCCATGTAAGTTGGTCAAGCTGATTTCACGTGTCACAAGATTGTAGAAAATGCAAGCCCGGGCCTCACGAAAACCCAAGGCCAAAATATCTGGGTATTTAACCCAACCAATTGGCTCGAGGACTTGCCCTATTCCACAGGCAAGCTGCAGAAGCCTGCACTTGTGAGCTCCCAAGTCAATGTCAGGCAGCACCTTCGACCACTCTCCACTCCGTGACTCCATTCCCCACCTCCCACGAAAAATCTAGGTTCCCAACCAACAAAAAATGGGTGCTTGAACACAATCGATTCAGAATAAAGTACACCGATTTTAAATGCATATCTACACATAAACAAATGACTGGTGGGCAGCAGAGAACTATTACCATTTGTTTCATGAGTCGGAAGACGGCGGAACTTCGGTCGACCCCGACTATCGTAGAGGAGCTTCTGGAGACGCCATAATAGCAATTCAATCTCTTCTCTCCCTCCCAAGTCCTCGAATTGCTGCAGAATAGAGAGATTTTGGAGAGATAGGGAGACGGTAAGAGGGGGATAGAAGCAGCGGTAGGGCAGCTTAATAACCTATGAGGGACTGAACCTACGGCTGAGATTTCACTTTTTGCTTGGATGACGGCTGCTAAGGGAATACCAAGAGCAATCGATTTCGTGTTGGTGGGGCTGGGACCATAGTCTCCGGTCAACTAATTGGAAATAGTAGGGTGTGTTTGGCATTTTTATGAGTGATAAGTTAGTTTGTTAAGATATGTGTATATATGAAAATAATAAGTTAATTTATACTTTCGGCAATAAGTTAATATATCCATACACATATATTACACACAAAAATTACTAAGAAAATTAGGATAGAAAGAAGAAGAGAATAAAAAGCAGCAGGATTTCGGCAAAAGAGACGAACATAAATGTCGAGATGCTTTGTTATGCTTCTTGTAAGCTTAAACACGGTATCATTCACCGAACTGAAGAGAGACGAGGGATGTTGGTCGGAAGGGAGGGGAAAACTCGGTCCTGTGCGTTCGGCCGGGAAGAACGAGGGATTCTGCACTTGGTCGCCTTGGCCTGGGAAAAATAGAGAGACTCCCGTTTCGTTAAGCAATGATTAGGGTTTTAATTTAGAGATTTTCAGATTTGTCCCCAGAAAGATCAACTTTTGCAAATTTGGCTCAAGTTGACCAAAATTGTTACGTGTATTGTAACACTTTTGTAATGTATTGCAATAGTTCTAAAATTTTCAAAATGATTCTTAGGCTTGCAACACTTTCCCATTTCATACAACACTTTTCGAAAATATTGCAATAGATTAGCAAATTTCTTATCTATAGCAACACTTTATGCAACACAAACATGTAATGGGCTTGCAATAGGTCATATATGGTGTAGTGAATTAAATGCGGAAATTAAATGACACGTGGATTTATAGAGGTTCGGCCAAACGTGCCAACGTCCTCTCTCGATGTATCTTTTTCAATAGGCTAAAGATCAAAACCTCTGCACCTCTCTTCTATCGGTCGAGGGATAACCGTTACAAGCTCGTCTTCTATCGGTCCGAGTAAAACATTTTTCCTTTTCTATTGGATAACGAATCAACCACTCTAGCTTTCTATTGGTACTAGATAAACCTCACTAAGATGGCGATTATGATTCTAACAATGTCAGATCCTTGATCATAATAACACCGAATCCAATCGTATCTTTTCTCTTTCTCACTCGTGTGTGATTTCGTGTATAACACTCAATCACTCTAATTTAAGCTCAAGAACAACAACTATAATGTTTACAATAATATCTCAAGTGTATATGAATTGCTCAATATTGTTGTGTGGAATGATACCAACTCATTTGGTATTTATAGCCTTCTTCCACAAACTAGCCATTACTGCCAGTTGATATTAGCGTGCGCTATCGCATGTTTTTGCCTTAGCGTATGTTATGTACTGTTACGTACGTTAGCGTCTTTCCAGTTTCAGTCCAGTGGCTTCTGTCCTTCACAGTTAGCGTGCGCGAACTCTTTCTTGTAATGTGCACTAATCATGCATCATTGCATGCGTCATATATCCGTTAATGCTTTTTGACTTGTAGCAGATTCTCCCCAGTGGATTGATTGACTTGATTCAAACTTGATATTTAGCGTGCGCTAAATATCATCTCTTGCGTGCGTTAAGCTTACTTCAGTGCATACGTCATTCTGTGTTTGAATCTCTTCACAACGGTAATAGGTCTTCGATAGCGTGCATTAGTCATCACGTGTAGCGTGCGCTATCCTCATCAGGTGACTTCACTTCAGGTTACTTCGAACTTGTCTGATCTGCAGCTGAGACCCGTTAGCGTGCGCTAACTTATATTTCTAGCGTGCGCTAGCTTTATATTTTGTCCAGCTTTTTGCGTCTTCGATTCCTTCGTCGTTTTGCTTCACCTTTGTTGTTTTGTTTTCTTTAGCAACTTAATCATCAAAACACTATTTATGACTATGTGGAATAAATGTTCCAACAGTGAGTATTGAGTCGTTCGCCACGCATTCGTTGTGTTATAGCCCTCTGTGAGAGGTGTGATGTTGGTACTAAATGATGTCGCTTCGTGGTGATTTGCGTGTTATCACACCTGTGCGAGCTGTTGGAGCTTGGGTTTGTATGATTGTGTACATCTGTGATTGTTTCATGATGTTTTGTAATTGTGTGCTGGTTATCATTTGGGCCGTTGAAATCGCCGAATGTATGGCGTCGATGCTGTGATTTTGTGTATGTGGGTTGCCTTACGTTGATATGTTGTGCTGAGTCGGCATCTCCGGTATGTTGTTTTGCGATGTTATGTTCCATTGTACCTAGCAGTTGTATATTCGGTATGCCGAGGTGCTACAACTGTAATGTGCAAGGGCATGTATGTGCAAATTGTCCTTCCCAGCCAGTAGCGTGTTACAAGTGTGGACTCGAGGGACATAGAATCCAGTTTTGCGAGTTCGTTACCGAGCCTTCCGGGGTACGAACTTCAGCACAGATGTCAGGATCGGTTTTGAGAGGCCCCTGATGGATGTTTCTGTCGGTTACTTGTTGTGTTGTTACCTTGCTTACGTTGTTGTGTGTTTCGGGGACGACACTTGTTTTAAAAGAGGTCAAATGTAATACCCGTATTATTTATGACTTATGCATTTTCTCTTTCTCAATTCTATCGACTCGCTCGTGTTCGTTGATACTTTCTGAACTTGTTTGGTATCTCGGTTGCCATCATCCGAACGTGTTCTGACCTTGTTTCGGATCAATCTGTTTATCATTATGACTTTTTCGAGTTCAGTTCGATTCTTGTGAACCTTGTTCGAAATTAATGTCTTTCAGATCTACAAGTTCTTTTAATGTCTTGAGTTGAAGTGTGAACTTCGGAGTTGTTGTTCGACCGTTCTCATTCGATCATTGTTGTTCGATCGTTGTTGTTCGATCATTGTTGTTCGATCATTGTTGTTCAATCGTGGTTGTCCGATTGTTGTTGCCTGATCTCGTACTGCGAAGAATTTTCGTTCACCGTTAGTCAGCTGTTTCGATTGCGGTCAATTGGGACACCGAGCCATGTATTGCGAGACGGTAGCTGAGAGGTTTGGGGATCGAGTTATGGTCTCTGCTCCGGAAGGACACAGAGATTCCTAGTGTGGTTTTCGAGAATTTCGGCGTGGTCGGAGTTCTTCATGGTTACCCTCGCGGATCTTTGTGTGTTTATTTTCTATTTTTCGTCTATGCTTGTTTTCTTGTAATAGGTGACTTTTGTTTTGTGATTGTTCGGACAATTGACTTGATTGCGTTATCTGTTTGGTGATGCTTGGCACTTGATGATTGTGTTATGCCCCTGCTTGTGGCATTGTGATGGTTGTCGTTGAGCGTGTTTCCACGCCGTATGTTCCTTTGCATTCTTGTAACGTCTCGCCGATAGGCGTAAGATATGCGGTTCTTGTGTACCTCATTGAGATGTTCCTGGTGGGATATTGTTCCTCCCTACTTATTTTTAAGTTTCGGGACGAAATTTCTTTTAAAGAGGGTAGTATGTAATATCCGCAATTTCGATTTTCGGTAAATTTATTTTTTGGCAGGAGTCTGTTTTAATGGATCGCTTGTAACCGTATTAATATTTCGGGAATATTTAATACTAGACTTTTTATTCGATCTCGTTACGGACTTGTTTTTCTCAATTCCGCGTTTGATGCCATTTTTGTCGCTTTTGGGTTCAATTCTCCTAATCATTGCTCGAAATCGCCGTTTTGGGGTTCCCACAAATCCATTTCATGTTATTATGGAGGTTGTGAATTTTTATTGGTGTTTCAATCGAGTATCGTGTTGGGTCATTCCGTAATATTCCAAAGTTTTGGGTTCTATTATGTTTATTCTCTTTTCGGGTTGTTTGATGTTACCGTCGTGTTAGGACCAACTGTTTTGACGCGAAGTCACTAAATGAGGATTCATGGTCGTTCATCCAGACCTTTGAATGGTCGGGACTATACGTTGTTCTAGTGTATCATGTTCGTGGGTTGTTTTTCGACACTTTTTGGCACAAACAGTGTGTGCCGCGGCACAAGGGAATGCGTGTCGTGGCGGACCCCTTTCAAGAGTCGAGCTGGGCGCGCTGTACCGTGCGCCGCGGAAGGCTATGTTCTGCGCCGCGGCACGGCCTGGAGGCCTGATCGTGGATTTTAGCCGTGGTCCGCGACACAACCAGTCTGCGTCGCGGCAAGCGAGTCAGCAGGTCCTTTTATCAGCGAGATTTGGAGAGGATTTCATTTTCTTCTCCTTTCTCCTTCTTTCTCTCCGTGGGCGATTGTTTGGGCGATTTTCAGGCGATTTTGGGCGATCTTCATCATCAAGCGTCATCTTAGGATGGATTTGTGTGTTAACATCATTTAATCCATTGCTCTTCGCCGGATCGAGGTATTTTTCTTGTTTCCCTAGAGTTGACTTTTTGGGAGTTTTGTTCTTGATTCCGAATCCAATCCGGTTTAGATGAATCGATTGGTGTTATATGTTGTTGTTGAACACGTTTTATGGATTGTATATTCATACCTTCGGTTCGTTTCAACCCGAAGGGTGATTTCGGTGTTCTTGAGGTGTAGTGAACATTTAGTATTCGAATGAGTTTTCCTTCAATAGTATGATGTGGTCTCCGTTGTTTTTTATCTTGATCCTCGTCTTAATCATGTTTTTGTTGTTTCTTCCGGAGGATTATAGGTGCTCGAGGATTCCAAATTGATCTCCGTTTTGTGTCGGTAATTCGTGTGGTGTTATTCTCGTAGTGTTCGCGGTGCTATTGTATTCTTGATTATGTTCAGGAGTTCGGGGCTGCCCGACCGCATCCCGTTCGTCGTCTTCGATCGTGGTTTCGAGGCAAATATTTTTCTTATACGATTTGTGTCCTGCAAATAGAATTTACATGTTGGATTTACGATGGTTGGATTACCCTCGTGAATATGATCCGTGTGAATTGATTATGATTTGATTATTTTGAACGTCGAGGGCTTTAATGATATCACTGCTTGTTTAATGTTGTGGAATCGTGTATTCCGTGTTAATTGTGTTGTTGTTTTGTGATTGATTGTTCTTGATGGTGGTATTGTGATGAGTACGATAATTGTATCGGGTAAGTGGCCATTTCTAGCAAGTATTCTTAATGAACTTACATTCTTAGCATATTAGTATTGCATGGGTGATGGATGTGTGTATGCTCACTACGGTTTAGATCCGATGGGGTCTCGGTAGGGGTCCACAGAGGCGGTAGCCGTACTGGAAGGTGCGGCTGGATCCAGGAGCCACTACTGGTTAGATCTGACGGGGTCTCGGTAGGGGTCCACAGAGGCGTGGATCCACGGTTAATTGTGGTGCATTTTATAAATGTGTTTTGGGTTATGGCGTTTCCGGAAACGAGTGTTTTTGAATGGTGATTTCATGATTGCATGCATTGACTAAATGTGTAAGAGGTAAGTTGTTCATTTCGCCTACTTGGCTAGGATGGCACTAGAGTATTTCGTCGTATGTGTTTAGTCCTTTAGTTGTGGGGTTTTGATGTTGGAAAATGGACCTTGCTATTATTCTCGTGTACTGTGATTTGATGAGAATTGGGTTGAGATCCCAACGGTTTTGTAAAGGTCGTTTTATGAAAAGTGATTTTGAGCCGAGACCCATTCCTCTTGAAATGGTTATTTTTCAACTAAGGACTTGAGGTCCAACAAGGTTTCTACTTTTAAAATCCCCGAGATGAGGAATTTATTTTCAAACACTTCATTGATTGCTTTCTGATTAATAAAACCTCTCGGGAAGGCTTTGGTAGTATATTGTCATACCTGATTCGTGATTTCTATTTCTAATATGTTACATTTCGTATGATTATGTACTTGCACTAGCAAAATAGTGGAATTTTGCTAACCCCCGAGTAATCGGGGCGTGGATGTCTGTTTTGCATTCAGGTTTTGGGGAGCATAACACAGGATTGGCACGAAGGATGATGAATGATGATCGATACGAATCACGGGAGGATCCGTACGATGTTGTTTCGGTCTAGCTGTAGTTTTATTTCCGCTGCAGTATCTTCCCTTTGCACGGGAATATTTTATTTTGACCCCTGCGTGGGCACGTATTGGGATTTATTTGTATGTATTGATTGGAAAGACCAAATCGGTCTACTGAGTCTTTTTAGCCTTAAAGGCAATGTTGAGATGTTTAATTGTGTTACCAGCCTGGTAGATCCTTGAGATAAGGGTTTACGGCGTGTAATATCCCTGAGTGGATTGGGGGTGTTACAGTTATGCTCGGGCAGTATACTGTTGATGAGCATTGTGTCTTATAGGTCTGGTAGGCTGAGGTTTCCATTGCTTATGATAAGAACTTGGGGGCGAAATCACAACCTTTGTTGTTCGAGGTGGGGTAGCTGTAACCTTTGTGGGACTTGGGGCCTCTTCGGGTTCCCGAATAGGTTCCACTCCCCTGACGAACACCATACTAGACTTTCCTAAGCCACGTTTATCGTGGGCATGCCGCCCAATGCTTATAATTTCTTCTATCCTTCTTGATTTTTTTAAATGATTTCAGGATGGTCTCGAATTCTTCTTCTCGTTTCTCGAGAGTTTGTACTTTAGCTTCCACTAAAGCATAATCACTTGTCTTGCACTCACTATGAGACTTTGCCTCATTTAGTTCTTTTGCAAGTTGATTATTGCTTTCCATGAGTTTATCATGAGTGACTTTGTTATTTTCGCAATCTAAAGACATGTTTTCATAGTTGTTTTTGAGCAAGTCATTTTCGTCTTTCAGCTCTAGGTTTAAAATGGCGAGCTGTATATTTTCTTATTTGAGCATCTCATGGTTTTTTTTGAATGTTTTTAAATTCATTCATCATATTTTCAAACGTATGCGATGCATTAATATGAATAGTTGAGGTTGAGCTTACTTTTCATCGCTTTCATCATCATCCTTTATTTCTTTGGCGATAAAGCACACATGTGCTTTATCCTCAATTTCATCGTCGGAGGAGTCACTGTCAGTGATCGCCTATAGCCACTCCTCGGTCTTGTTTGATGCGGGCGAGGCTTCTGATTCACCAATCAGGGATGTGAGCTTGTTTCTGCAGGCACACCTCCGGCCACTAGCTCCAGATCGTGGGTTGGATAATTGACCTCGTAAGGCCAAAGTTGCCGCGAAGCATAGGCAATCACCTTCCCGTTCTGCATTAATACATATCCGAGACCGTGTCCGGACACGTCACTATAAACCACGAATCCTTTCATCCCTTATGGTAAAGAAAGGACAGGCGCTGAAATTAAACGGCTCTTGAGCTCCTAAAAACTCTGCTGACACGCATCAGACCACGTGTATTTCTTATCCTTCCGCAAAAGGCGCTGAAACCTGTGGAGTCCCAGTCCCGAGTGGCCAGTTCGGCCATCACCTGTTTCAACTATGGAGGGCAGGGTCATTTCAGCACTAGGTGTTCGATGCCGTCTATCACGTGTTATAACTGTGGGGTTGCCGGGCATAAGGCCCGTTTCTGCCGAAGAGATTCCAGACCTACTCCGGCAGCATCTCAGGCCCCGAAGCAGTCAGCGGTTCAGAATCAGGCCATTCAGTCCGCGTCGTTCAAGACGACGGGAGCGAACAAATGCGGAGCCAAGCTATCAGACGGGAGCATCCAATTCCATGGCTGGAAAGCTCCGAATCTATGAGATGAAGAGGATCGACGATCCGGAGGCCCGAATGATCTTAGGTACACTCGAAATTCTATCTCAACCTGTGTGTACTCTTTTGATACTGGTGCATCGCATTCATTCATTTCCATGTCATGCTTGAGTAGACTTCATCTGGATAGTTCTACTAGTTGTGAACCTTATGTCATTGGTCTACAGACGGTAGAAGAATTATCGGAGATTGTGAGATTAAGAATTGTCCGATTCAGCTTAATGGCCGTATATGGCTAGCAGACCTAATCATGGTAGATTTACCTAGAGACGACGTTATTTTGGGTATCGATTGGTTGGATTGTCACGATACCATCATTAGTGTCCGTAAGCATATGGTCACTATCATTTCAGACGATGGAGTCGAGTTTGTTTTTCAAGGGGGTAATCCCAGCTGTTCCGGAAGAATCATTAATATGATGAAAGCAGTGAAATTACTCAATCAGGGGTGTGTTGGTTATTGGTGATATATGGCCAAGACCGAGAAATCATCAGTGATATTGGCGGGTATTCCTGTAGTGAGAGAATATGCCGATGTTTTTACAGACGAGTTACCTGGTTTGCCTCCACAGAGAGATGTGGAATTCACGATAGATTTGGAGCCTGATACGTCCCTATTATCGAAGGCACCATATCGGATGTCCCCGACCGACATGCAAGAACTGAAGAATCAATTGGAGGATTTGACCGAGAAGGGTTATATCCGACCGAGTGCTTCCCCGTGGGGAGCACCAGTGTTATTTGTCAAGAAGAAGGACACTTCATTTCGCTTGTGTATTGATTATCGAGAGTTGAACAGGGTGATGATTAAGAATAAATATCCTCTACCCCGTATTGTTGATCTCTTAGATCAACTTCAGGGAGCTTCAGTATTTTCCAAGACCGATTTAAGATCTGGGTATCATCAGTTGCGAATTCGAGTCGGATATCACAAGGACGGCGTTTCGAACACGCTATAGACACTACGAGTTTGTAGTAATATCGTTTGGGTTAACTAATGCACCTGCGATATTCATGGAATTAATGAATCGAGTTTTCATCCACTATTTGGATCAGTTCGTGGTTGTTTTCATAGACGATATTTTGATTTATTCTTGTGACCGGGAGGAGCACGAGGTTCATCTTCATCAGGTTCTCGACTTGTTGAGACGAGAGCAACTCTATTGAAAATTTTCCAATTGTGAGTTCTGGATGTCCGAAGTGACGTTTCTCGGACATGTAATTTCATCAGACGGTGTACGTGTCGACCCTCAGAAGACGGAGGCTATTCGGGATTGGCAACCTCCGAAGAATGTTAAGGAAATCCAAAGCTTTCTCGGATTAACAGGATATTACAGGCGATTTGTGGAAGGATTTTCTAAAATCGCTCAACCCATGATGAAATTTTTGCGGAAGGATAAGAAATACACATGGTCTAATGCGTGTCAACAGAGTTTTGAAGAACTCAAGAGCCGTTTGATTTCAGCACCTGTCCTTTCCTTGCCACAATGGATGGAAGAATTCGTGGTTTATAGTGACGCGTCCGGACACGGTATTGGATGTGTATTAATGCAGAACAGGAAAGTTATTGCATATGCTTCACGGCAATTGAGACCTTATGAGGTCAATTATCCGACCCACGACCTGGAGCTATCAGCCGTGGTATTCGCGTTGAAGATTTGGCGTCATTATATTTGTGGCGCCACCTGTCAGATTTTCACCGATCATAAGAGTTTGAAGTATATATTTACTCAGAAGGAGTTAAATATGCGACAGAGGCGGTGGTTGGAACTAATTAAAGATTATAATATTGAGATCTTGTACCACCCGGGCAAGGCTAACGTTGTCGCCGACGCCTTGAGTCGTAAGTCCATTCAGGAGCAAATGCTTGCTCGTTTGACTGCTCAGAGGGAACTTCAATAGGAATTCCTAAGACCCGAGATCAAGGTCTGGTTACAGCGAGTGCAAGGGCAGCTTTGCATGTTAGAGATTTCATCGCCACTTGGGGAGGGAATCAGAGTGAATCATGGTTCAGACCAGTTTTTGTTGTGCATCTGAGAGGATGTGACTCAGGGGAAAGCCCCTGGATTTGTGGTTCACGAGGATGGACTTTTGCTATTTAAGAACCGGTTATGCGTATTGGCGGATGACGAGTTGAAAAACCCGATTTTGAGAGAAGCTCATGCTACCCTTTATTCCATTCATCCGGTGTCTAGCAAGATGTATAAAGACTTGAAACAAAATTACTGGTGGAGTAATATGAAGCGAGAAGTCACAAAATTTGTTTCGAGATGTTTAACCTGTCAGCAAGTCAAGATAGAACGCCAGCGACCGGTGGGTATGCTAAAACCGATCCCTATTCCAAAGTGGAAGTGGGAGGATATTTCAATGGACTTCATCACGAGTTTGCCAATGAGTCGTCGTGTCATGAATACAATTTGGGTAATTGTTGACCGCTTAACTAAATCAGCTCATTTCCTTGAGATTAAGGATAAGTGGGGTCCCGAGAGACTTGCCCAGTTGTTCATCAAGGAGATAGTGAGATTGCACGGTACTCCTAAGAGTATCGTTTCTGATCGTGACGGGCGATTCGTGTCACATTTTTGGAAATCAGTTCAGCGTGCCATGGGAACTTAGCTTAATCTCAGCACAACTTTTCATCCTCAGTCCGAAGAACAATCAGAGCGAACTATTCAGACATTGGAGGACATATTGAGAGCATGTGTTCTCGATTGGAAAGACGATTGGGAAGCCCAATTACCGTTGATTTAGTTCACGTACAATAACAGTTGGCATGCTTTGATTAAGATGGCACCTTACGAGGCCTTGTGCGGTCGTCGTTGTCGATCTTCTTTATGTTGGGATGACTTATCTGAATTAATCGGCACTGAGCCCGATATGCTTATAGCCGCCCGCGAGAAGGTAGCTCTGATTAGGAGTCGTTTGTTGACCGCTCAGAGTCGATAAAAATCTTATGCAGATAATCGTCATCGACCATTAGAGTTCGAGGCAGGTGACCACGTTTTGGTCAAGGTATCCCCGAGTCGATATATCTTCTGTTTCGGGAAGCGGGGAAAGTTGAGTCCGAGATTCATTGGATCGTTTGAGATTTTGGATCGAGTAGGCAGTCTGGCTTATCGATTGGCTTTACGCCCGGCATTGAGCCGAATTTATAATGTGTTTCACGTCTCTCAGTTACAGAAGTATGTTTCCGACCCGAGTCACAAACTTCAGTTCGATGAAATCAAGATCGTGGATGATCATTCGTATGAGGAGCGTCCTGTACGAGTCCTAGAGCGGCAAATCAAACAGTTGAGGAACAAGACAATTCCTTTGGTTAAGATTCAGTGGTCTAGACACGGAGTCGAAGAGGGTACTTGGGAAACCGAGGATAGTATGCGGGAGAGTTATCCCGAGTTGTTTGACCCTTAGTTTCGGGGACGAAACTCTTTTTAAGAGGGGAGTATGTAATACCCGGTTGTAAATTCATTCATTATCATTTAGTAATTATCATTCAGTATTTATCATTCAGTAATTATCATTCAGTAATTGTCACTCAGTAATTTTTCACTCATTAATGATCATTCATCATTCACGTTCATTCATTTGTATTCATCGTTGGCGTACTTGGAGCCGTGTATCAGTTACCGATCGTTATTCAACTCTGTTTGAGTATCGAGATGAGAGTATTTTCATAATCATCGTGATGGGTAGTCTTATGTTGGAAGTGTCACCTATTGCATGTTATTTGACTCAATTACATTCATACAAGTATCATATGTCGGATCATTCATCATTGGTAACGAGAAGACGGAGTTGTCAGATTTTTGTCATTTCCAGTAGTGAGTTACGGCCGTAACTGATCATCATTACGGCTATAACATGCGTTCGTGGAATTGGTGTCTTTCTGGACGAAGACAACTTACAGCCGTAAGTTATTCTAGTTACGGCTGTATGTTTAGGGAGACTACGGTCGTAGCATGCATTCATTTGTGCAGGAAGGTGTTGTCAACGAAGACAACTTATGGCCGTAAGTTCGGTAGGATACGGCCGTAAGTGTTGTGTTATGGACGTAATGTAGCTTTGGTACGGCCGTAACCCGGTCAGTGCAGGCATTATTGCTTTTTCGACGAATCATTGTTACGGCCCTATGAAATGGATATTAAGGCCGTAAGGCCATTGACTTGGGATGTTACGGCCGTAAGATGGCAGAGTTACGGCCGTAACTCTGCACAGTATTTAAAGGCTTGAACGGGACTTTTGTGCTCATTTCATCACTTCTTCATTTTGGTTCCGAGAGAGAGTTTTTGTGGGAGAGATTTCTCATCATCAAACACTTGTGTGTTCGAGTTTAATCATCTTTATCCATTTGGGGAGCTTGGGAAGTCGATTAACACTAGTTTTGACGGATCGAAGAGGTTGGATCTTCAAAGGTAATTTTCTCAAAACCTTAGATTTCGATTATAAGATGGAATATGATGTTTTGGATGTTATGATCATGATATATGAAGAGATATACACATGATTATGAGTTTGTATGAATATTCATTGGATTATTGAAGGATTATTTCAAGAACACCTTGAATGTGGATTTGGATTTGGGGGCTTCGATTTAATGTTGTGGGAATCTCGAAACTATGTATTCATATTGGATTATTGATTGTTTTGAAGATATTTTGTTGGATTGTGTCACTCCTTGGAGGTTTGGTATCAATATAATTGAGGTTGGTTGTAAACAATCAAAGATTGGTGTTAGGCGTATTTTTATACGCTTATTTATCATTATTTTGTATTATTTTGGCGAGTAAATTTGCATAAATGAGCTTTTAACGCCTTATTCTTGTATGTCTGACAGGAGATTGGAGTTCGGAAGCTAAAACGAGGCAAAACGGGCGAAAACGGCGATTTTTGGCCTGGGGCCGCGGTACAAGGCAAGTGGGCCGCGGCACAGGAAGGCACCCAGCGACCCCCGTAGTAATCTGTACTCTGAGCCGCGGCCCAGATGAAAAAATGGCGCCCAGGTCTTAATCTGCGCCCCGTGAGCCGCGGCACAGATTAAGTGAGCCGCGGCACACATGGCGGTTTTGGTGTGCTCCGCACAGGTTTGGGCCGTTTTGAAGCCAGTTCTCGACCTACTCACACAGACGCGATTTGGAGGCTGTTGGGAGCTATAAATAAGGGTTTAAGACCCTAATTAATCATCTTTGAGGAGGGGAAATCTGGAAGGAAGATAAGGAGAAGACACAAGGGCAGAGGGCGGAAGCCAGAAGAACGGAGGAATCCGAGCTCTTCATCTGCGTTTGATTTTCATGCTTTTATTTATTAATTCTGTATTTTCATTATTTAGCATGTCAGGCTAAAACCCTTGTTCTAGGATTTTGATGAAACCTAAGTTTTGACGGATTTTCTTTAGATTATCTATATAATTCCCTTTTCTATTGAGTTTTCCCAATTGATTTTAATGCTTTCAATTGTCTGGCCAATAATTGGATTGTTTTAATTAACTTACTAGAATCGGGAGAGGAGAGGTTGGTGAGAACTATTAGTGAGGACCGTTTTATCTTGTGAGATAGGAATATACTCATAGGAACTACGTGGCCTTTTGAAGATTTTATGCTTTTTGCCTATTGACGAATTAATTCACCTAGGGATAGAGTGCGTTATTCGCCTTTAGAAAAATCTATTGACCTCGGGAGAGGCGGTAGAGTATTTTAGCAATCTTCGCCTTCAATAAATTGGGAAAATCATTAATTTCAGATAATCGAGAGTAAATTCGGATAAACTGAGGTGGATTCATAATCCTAGAATTATTCATCATTTGATTTTCCTTCTTTGATCGATAGTTTATACTGTTTAGTCTTTTATTAATTCTTTTAGTAAGTAATTGTAACCCAAAGTTCGATTGTTCAAATAAAACTAGAATACATAAAAATCGGTAGTTAGTGATTCAGTCCTCGTGGGAACGATACTCACTCATCACTTTATTACTTGTCAACGATAACGTGCACTTGCGTTAAAGAAAAATCCGCAACAAGTTTTTGGCGCCGTTGTCGGGGACTGATTTTTACTAATATCGATTTCAGTATTTCTAGTCTTAGTTTGGATTTTTTTATTTACTTATTTTCGTGTATTTTATTTTATTTTATTTGTTATTCCTTTCAGGATCTTTCGCGTAGTGCATGAGAAAATTTGGTAACGAAGGCCTACTACCTTTGGATACCGAACTCGAGCGCACTCTTCGAAGAAACAAGAAGGAGAAACGACAGTTACCAGCGAAAGTCAACATGGCCGATAATATCGAAAATCACGGAGGAAATAATATTGTGCAGCAAGCTCAACCGGCAATGGCACTTCGAGATTATGCTATGCCGCAAATTAACGCAAACTTTTCGGGGATTCGGTGTCCCACCATCCAGGCAAACAACTTCGAAATCAAGCCTGCGATTATTCAGATGGTGCAGGCTAGCCAGTTTTGTGGATTGCCGAACGATGACCCCAACGCACATATTGCTTCGTTTCTCGAGATTTGTGACACGTTCAAGAACAATGGTGTCACCGATGATGCTATCCGATTACGGCTTTTCCCTTTCTCTTTGAGGGACAAAGCCAAATTCTGGTTGAATTCTTTACCGCCGGGCTCGATCACGACATGGGCGGAATTAGCGCAAGCCTTCCTTGCTAAATTCTTCCCACCTTAAAAGACGGCGAGGTTACGGAACGAAATTACCACCTTTGGTCAATATGATATGGAGTCGCTCCACGAGGCGTGGGAGTGATACAAAGATTTGCTAAGGAGATGCCCGCATCACGGCTTACCGGATTGGCTTCAGATTCAGACGTTCTATAATGGTTTGAGTGCTTCTACACGCACTCTCGTGGATGCAGCAGCCGGAGGAGCCTTAATGGGAAAAACTATGGCTGAAGCACATTCTTTGTTGGAAGCTATGGCCGCAAATGCATATCAATGGCCATCTGAAAGAGTAACTTCGAAGCGAGTCATGGAAATTTCAAATAATGATCCAATCTCTACATTGTCATCCCAAGTCGCAGCACTAACGCAGCAGCTTCCAGCATTTTCGCATGCTCTTTCCCCCGTTACCATTGAGTCTTGCAATTGGTGTAACGGATCTCATCCTAGCGCGGAGTGCCAAGTCGGAAACCCGTTCGAGCAACATCCGATGGAGCAATCTCAATTCGTGGGAAACGGAAATCGACAAAATAATTCTTACCCCAGCACTTATAATCAAGGTTGGCGAAATCAGCAAAATTTTTCATGGAGGAACGAGCAAACTTTAAAACCTCCACAAGCTCAATTTGCGCAGCCCACACAGCAGCCCCCTCAATCACCAAAGATATCCTTGGAAGATGCTCTTGCTCAATCGGCGGCTAACACGAGCCAATTCATGACCCGCACCGAGACTACCCTCCAAAATCATTCTACCTCCATCCGAAACTTAGAAACACAAATGGGGCAGATTGCTAATCTATTGTCCTCACGGTCTCAAGTTGCATTGCCCAGCGCTACCAAAATGAACTCCAAAGAAGACGTGCAGGCAATCGAACTACGAAGTGGAAAGGAGTTGAAGGAGCAGCCTGTCAATAACAAGAACAAGATAGAGCAAAGTGAGACAGAAAAGGACGAGGCACCTAAGCCAAAGGAAGTATCGACTACTCACCCCACTCCTCAAATTCCATTCCCACAGCGTTTCCAAAAGCAAAAACTAGACAAGCAATTTTCAAAGTTCCTCGACGTCTTCAAGAAATTGCACATAAACATTCCATTTGCCGACGCGTTGGAACAAATGCCGAGTTATGTAAAATTCATGAAATAAGTCTTGCCAAACAAAAGAAAGCTCGAGGAATATGAGACAGTCACATTGACAGAGGAGTGCAGTGCTATTTTACAAAAGAAGCTCCCACCTAAATTGAGAGATCCGGGAAGTTTTACCATCCCTTGCATCATTGAAAATTCGTCTTTTGAAAGAGCCCTATGCGATCTCGGAGCCAGCATAAACCTTATGCCCCTTTCTATTTTTAAGAAGCTGGATATTAGGGAAGCCAAGCCGACGACGGTGTCCTTACAATTGGCTGATAGATCCATCAAATATCCGAGGGGAGTAATAGAGGACGTGTTAGTAAAGGTTGACAAATTTATCTTTCCAGCCGATTTTATTGTGCTCGACATGGAGGAAGATCAAGATATCCCAATTATCTTGGGAAGACCATTTTTGGCAACCGGCCGAACTTTGATCGATGTGGAAAAGGGGAAGCTGACTCTATGTGTTCAAGAGGAGCAAGTAACATTCAATATCTTTCGATCCGTAAAATATCCGAGTGATGCTGAGAATTGTTTCCAAGTTGACGTCATTGACTCGTGCGTGAGTAGAGCCTTTCGAGAGAATTATCCACCCGATCCATTGGAGTCCGTTTTGATTGGGGCTGTTTCCGAACTAAATGCAGAGCATGCAGCCTACGTACGCCACATGGATGCTTCCCCACCAATTTTCATTCGTCAACCATTTGAGGAGCTCGGAAGTTCACCAACTCGACCAGTCCCATCAATCGAAAAACCTCCAAAGTTGGAACTCAAGAAGCTGCCGCCTCATTTAAAATATGCATTTTTGAGGCCCGACGACTCCCTTCCAGTTATTCTTTCGGCCACTTTAGCGGGGGATCAAGAGGCGAAATTATTGAGAGTTTTGAGGGAGTACAAATCTGCTCTTGGATGGTCTATTGCGGATATTAAGGGGATCGGCCCGTCAATTTGCATGCACAAGATTTTGATGGAGGAAGACTACAAACCATCCGTGGAGCATCAACGCCGGTTGAATCCAAACATGAAGGAGGTGGTAAAAGTCGAGGTTTTAAAACTCCTCAACGCAGGTATGATCTTTCCGATTTCTGATAGCAAGTGGGTAAGTCCGGTCCAATTTGTGTCGAAGAAGGGTGGGATAATGGTTGTTCAAAATGATAATAATGAATTAATTCCCACTAGGATTGTCACGGGGTGGCGTATGTGCATAGATTATAGGAAATTAAATAAGGCCACTAGAAAAGATCATTTCTCCTTACCTTTTATTGATCAGATGTTAGATAGATTAGCCGGACACAATTTCTATTGCTTTCTCGATGGTTATTTGGGGTATAATCAGATTTATATAGCCCCCGAAGACCAAGAGAAAACGACGTTTACATGTCCTTACGACATTTTTGCTTATAGGCGCATGCCTTTTGGATTATGTAATGCGCTGGCTACTTTTCAACGGTGTATGATGGCTATTTTTTCTGACATGGTAGAGCAGTGTATTGAGATTTTTATGGATGATTTTTCTGTTTTTGGAGATTCGTTTGACATTTGTTTGAAAAATTTGCAGAAAGTCTTGAAAAGATGCGAAGAGACAAATTTGGTCTTGAACTGGGAGAAGTGTCATTTTATGGTGCAGGAGGGCATCGTACTTGGCCATCTAATATCCTCACATGGAATTGAAGTCGACCGGGCGAAATTCGAAACAATTGAGAAGATGCCTCCGCCTACTTCGGTCAAAGGGATTAGAAGTTTTTTGGGACATGCCGGTTTCTATCGCCGATTTATTAAGGATTTTTCGAAGATCACGAAGCCGTTGTGCAATCTACTCATGAAGGATGTTCCATTTACTTTTGACAAGTCGTGTAAAGAAAGTTTCGATTTATTGAAGAAAGCTCTAAGCACGGCACCGGTGATAGTCGCTCCAGACTGGGACCTTCCGTTCGAATTAATGTCTGATGCAAGCGACTTTGCCATTGGGGCTGTTTTGGGGCAGAGACGAGGGAAGGTGTTCCATGTCGTATACTATGCGAGCCGAACACTCGATGACGCCCAAAGAAATTATGCCACAACGGAGAAGGAATTGTTGGCGGTGATCTTTGCGTTTGATAAATTCCGGGCGTATCTACTGGGAACGAAAGTGATAGTGTGGACCGACCATTCAACAATAAAAATACCTTTTGGAGAAGAAGGATGCTAAACCTAGGTTGATTAGGTGTGTGCTTATCCTTCAAGAATTCAACTTGTAGATTCGGGACAAGAAAGGGACTGAAAATGTTATAGCCGATCACCTTTCACGATTAGAGAGTCCCCTTGAGAAGGGAGAAAGTCAGCCACAAATCATGGAAACCTTCCCCGACGAGCATCTCTACAAGTTGGGTTCAAAACACGCGCCTTGGTATGCTGACCTAGTGAACTACTTGGCAAGTAAAACAATTCCAAACGACCTCTCACGCCATCAAAAGAAGAAGCTAATCTCAGACGCTAAGTATTATTTGTGAGACGATCCTTTTCTATTCAAGAGATGCCCCGATCAAATCATTCGTAGATGTATTCCGGATGAGGAAATCCACAGTGTGCTAAACCATTGTCATGCATCACCCTACGGTGGACATTTTAGTGGAAATAGAACAGCGGCGAAGGTCTTACAATCGGGGTTCTATTGGCCGTCATTATTCAAGGATGCTCACTCCTTTGTGTCCGCATGTGATCGGTGTCAATGGACGGGAAACATCTCAAGACGACACGAAATGCCGCTGAACACCATACTTGAAGTTGAATTGTTCGATGTATGGGGGATCGACTTCATGGGTCCATTTCCTCCATCAAATAAGAATCTCTATATTTTGGTAGCCGTAGACTATGTCTCAAAATGGGTTGAAGCGGTGGCACTACCTACGAATGGGTCCAATGTCGTAATCAAGTTTATAAAACAATATATATTCACACGTTTTGGGACTCCACGTGCTATTATCAGTGATGGTGGGTCACACTTCGACAACAAATTTCTTGACGCGGTTTTGAGAAAATACGGAGTTACTCATCGTGTTGCTACAGCATACCATCCTCAGACGAGCGGTCAAGTCGAGATATCAAATCGAGAGCTGAAGTGGATCCTAGAAAAAACGGTCAGCTCGTCTCGAAAAGATTGGTCGTTTAAACTCGATGATGCACTTTGGGCGTACCGTACTGCGTATAAAACACCTATCGGGATGTCGCCCTACATATTGGTTTATGGGAAAGGTTGCCATTCACCCGTAGAGATGGAACATCATGCTTACTGGGCGATAAAGAAACTAAACTTTGATCTGAAATCTACTGGTGAAAAGCGTTGTTTGCAGCTGGACGAGTTGGAAGAAATTCGCCACGACGCATACAAAAATGCGAAACTTTATAAGGAGTGGACAAAGATTTGGCATGATAAGCACATCACGCAGAGAGAGTTTGTCCCGGGACAAGAGGTGTTGCTATTTAATTCTCGCTTAAAGTTATTTCCCGGGAAATTGCGCTCACGATGGTCGGGACCATTCACCGTAGTTCAAGTGTTCCCACATGGTGCAGTAGAAGTACAAAAAGATGACCGCAAATTCAAAGTTAATGGACAACGGTTGAAGGCATACTTGGGGAATCCAATAGACACGCAGAAAACGAGTGTCGTCTTATCCACCGCCGGATGAATGCGAGAAAAGTCCGGCTGAAGACTATAAACTTAGCGCTTCTCAGGAGGCAACCCGAGTATTAGTTGTAAAATTTTTATTTTTAGTGTTTTCTTGCATTTTTAGAGTCTTTATTTGTCGTCATTTTTCTTTGATCCGTCTATCCCTCTCGTCTTGATGTTTTCATTTAAAAATTCTGTGCAGGAATCACCCCAGGGGAGGAAACCAGTGATGGGCCGCGGCACAATAATAGTGAGCCGCGGCACGCACCAGTTAATGGAACAAGGCCAAACAAACTGTACTATGTGCCGCGGCACGACCTTACTGAGCCGCGGCACACCAGGTCACTGAGCCGCGATACATATTCTCTGAGCCGCGGCACACCAAAGGTTCAAGAAATGCCCAGGAGACTGTACTCTGTGCCACGGCACGGACCAAATGAGCCGCGACACACTAACACGATGAGCCGCGGCACGCCTAAACTGAGCCGCGGCACCCGACGGTATTACAAAAAAGTCCCAGGCCGACTGTACTCTGGGCCGCGGCTCACTTATGTTGTGCTGCGGCCCCCGTTGCAATATGAGAATGCCCAGGTATACTTCATACATTCGATCGGCCAGCACAAGGTCCCTTCTTTCCTTCCTTCGCACAATGAGGTCAGTCGATACCCTTCTCTTAGTCTTCTTCTCAAATTCTTCAGGTAAATCTCGATCTCCTAAGCATAATTGATACATGATTTGAAAAGTGAATTGAAGTTATATGTTGCTAGTTGTTCTTCAATGTTTTCTAAAAAATGGAGTTGGAATATGGTGATTATGGTATTTGATTGTGATGGGATTGGTGATTATGAACGAATTGATGATGTTAGTTGCCGTGTTTCATGGATATTATCTGTGTTATTATTTTTGGGATTTGGAGTTAACCATTAAAATTCTTGTTCTTCATTTTAACTTGTGCATACCAAGTGTTTGATAAATTGCAGCAATGAAAAAGTGGTAAGCCAAGCATTTTCAAATTATATGCAACGAATCAGTCTATCAAATTACATTGTCCCCAACCCTTACATCATGTTAAACTTGAGAGCTCGTACTTAACTTCCTCTTTGATGATGCAAGCTCATTTATTCACGCTCCGCATGATGTAGTCGAGAAGCGTGCAAGCTCGCCAGACGATGCCGGCACCAGCTCGTGAGAGGACTGGAGGGGAGTACTTGACCTTTCACTTTTATTGCATATTATATTTTGTCCATTGAGTTCAATGTACGTCCTAAGTTTGGGGGGGTCTATTTATGTTGCTACATTTACCAGTGTACTTATTTCGTTTGCACTTTTTGTTATATTTAGTTATCTTTTTGTTGCTAGCCTTGCTTGTCATGATTTTACTCTTATTCGTGAATTTTTCGTGCTTCTATTTATGTAATACTGATGTTACGACACTGTTTTTCTCTCTGAAGAAACGGTCGAGTTTTAGTCGAGTTGTAGTCAATGATTTTTGTTTCTGCTAAGTCTTCATTTAGGTCCAAATTTTTTTCATTTTTTGTAGAGACCTTAGCGGATAAGAGAGGAGACATACATGTTTTCAAATCGTCGTTTATACGTTTGGTTTCATTTTTCGGTTAGCTAGTCGTCCAGTAACATAAGTCGTGTTGGCACTTGCTTTGAGTTTAGAGTCGGACAGTTTTCCCCAAAAGTCGAGATAATATTTGTTCTATGATGAGAAGTCTAGTAACCGGGGGTATTCACGTGACCCGTTGTTTACTCTCGCGTAAAACGACGACCCTGATTAGACTAGTGGTTTAGAGATTTCGCATGTACCGAAGACGGGAAGCCTAGTAACCGGGGGTATTCATGTGACCCGTTGTTTACTCTCGCGTAAAACAGCGACCTTGAATCGGACATGCGGGAATAGCTGTTCGAGTTGTTTCTCCGCTGTGGAGGGGAACTTAGTAACTAGAAGCATCCATGTGCCCCATGAGTGTCTTTTACGTCAAACGGTTTCCCAACACATGAGAATGGAAGTTCCACCCTAGGATTATCCCGATGAAACATCCCGAGATCCGAACCTAGTGGTCAACTCGAATCAATTTCTTGAGCATATATATAAGGGAATACTGTCCGAGGGTTATTTTTGATGAAACTCGTTAAAATTTTGCCATTAGACTGTGGAACGGGGCGAATTAGCTTGTTTATTTTAATCTTTCATATTGACGGTCGATTAAATTCACGTTTGTTAATCTTTGAGATGGATTTGCTTCATGAACGAGTGATTAGAACTGAACTTGGTTACTTTGCGGAATCAGTGTTCTGAGTGTAGCTCGCTATTACGATACTCGTATTATTCAGAGAGAATTTCAGGGTAGTATTGATTAGGCTGAGCACTATGAGTTGCACGATTATTCACGATATTCTTTTGTTGAAATTAATTCTTTTTGCTTGAGGACAATCAAAGGCTCAAGTTTGGGGGTATTTATTAGGCGTATTTTTATACGCTTATTTATCATTATTTTGTATTATTTCGGCGAGTAAATTTGCATAAATGAGCTTTTAACGCCTTATTCTTGTATGTATGACAGGAGATTGGAGTTCGAAAGCTAAAACGAGGCAAAACGAGCGAAAACAGCGATTTTTGGCATGGGGCCGCGGCACAAGGCAAGTGGGCCGCGGCACAGGAAGACACCCAGCGACCCCCGGAGTAATCTCTACTCTGAGCCGCGGCCCAGATGAAAAAATGGCGCCCAGGTCTTAATCTGCGCCCCGTGAGCCGCGACACAGATTAAGTGAGCCGCGGCACAGGGCAGTTTTGGTGTGCTTCGCGCAGGTTTGGGCCGTTTTGAAGCCAGTTCTCGACCTACTCACACAGACGCGATTTGGAGGCTGTTGGGAGCTATAAATAAGGGTTTAAGACCCTAATTAATCATCTTTGAGGAGGGGAAATCTGGAATGAAGATAAGGAGAAGACACAAGGGCAGAGGGCGGAAGCCAGAAGAACGGAGGAATCCGAGCTCTTCATCTGCGTTTGATTTTCATGCTTTTATTTATTAATTCTGTATTTTCATTATTTAGCATGTCAGGCTAAAAACTTTGTTCTAGGATTTTGATGAAACCTAAGTTTTGACGGATTTGCTTTAGATTATCTATATAATTCCCTTTTCTATTGAGTTTTCCCAATTGATTTTAATGCTTTCAATTGTCTGGCCAATAATTGGATTGTTTTAATTACCTTACTCGAATCGGGAGAGGAGAGTTGGTGAGGAACTATTGGTGAGGACCGTTTTATCTTGTGAGATAGGAATATACTCATAGGAACTACATGGCCTTTTGAAGATTTTATGCTTTTTGCCTATTGACGAATTAATTCACCGAGGGATAGAGTGCGTTATTCGCCTTTAGAAAAATCTATTGACCTCGGGAGAGGCGGTAGAGTATTTTAGAAATCTTCGCCTTCAATAAATTGGGAAAATCATTAATTTCAGATAATCGAGAGTAAATTCGGATAAACTGAGGTGGATTCATAATCCTAGAATTATTCATCATTTGATTTTCCTTCTTTGATCGATAGTTTATACTGTTTAGTCTTTTATTAATTCTTTTAGTAAGTAATTGTAACCCAAAGTTCAATTGTTCAAATAAAACTAGAATAGATAAAAATTGGTAGTTAGTGATTCAGTCCTCGTGGGAACGATACTCACTCATCACTTTATTACTTGTCAACGATAACGTGCACTTGCGTTAAAGAAAAATCCGCAACAATTGGTTACAATGTGTTTGTTATAATGCCCCAATGAGTTTGTTTTTTTTTGTATCGACATTTTGAGTTGGTTGTGATCATATTTGAATCGTATATTAAGCGGATTGTTGGTAATTGTGTTATTCAAGGTTGTTCAAGTGACCGACATCTCATTTTAGGACGTTTGTTCGAGGAAGGACATTCTTCACCGGTGTTGTGTAAGTTAATTCTTACTCAGTTAAAAGGATACTCATTCATTTCGTTGTTGTTCATTCATAAATCATATTTATTCATAGTGTAATAATCATGTTGAGACTTGTAATTATCAAATTAATCATTCAATTCACGAGGAACGACAGTTCTAATCATTTCAGTGAGCTATAATTCATTTCATTATTATTTCATCTCGGTGAGTCATTCTTGACCCTTGTCGGAATGTTATTCATTAATATTCATCATGGTCCATCTTGTTCATGTGACCTTCTGGGTTCATATTGCATGGACGGGTGGTTATGTGTGGAATTTTTAGTCGGGCACACGATAGTCATGTGGCGGGTTCACCGACACAATGTACTGTGCACACGGTAACGTGCCTCCGTGAGACTAATTAGGTACAAGTGAGGGAGTGTCCGGACACTCGTCTTGTGCACTTGCACGTCCCATTACGGGCGTACCATGATACCCCTCTTCAGCTTGATTTCATAATTAAGATATATCACAATTGTGTTTATTCAACTCTTGAGGAATGTTGTTCTGTATAACTGACCCCATTGGGGATGTTATTTTCAGGTCATGGCAAGGCAAAGGCACGGGAAGAGAATGTTGACGGCGAGGAGTCCCAGTGATACTAGTAGGGGGTCCCAGTCCTTTTCAGTCATTCATGTTTCTTCATTTTTATTTCCACTGCAAGCTTCCGTTTTGGATATTCATTTTATTCAGTGTTGTATATTTTATCTTCATATAAAATATACAGATATTCTGTATTTCCTGGGTGTATTGTACTTAAAACTCCTCATCGGATTAATTGATAATATAATGTGGTTCGATACTACAGTTATATAATTTAATTTATTAATTTTCATTCGCCTGTTGGGTCCCAGTCGGGGGTCCATGACACTGTAATAGCCGCCTATTTTGGGGTGTTACACACTTAACCCGGCACATACTCACAACCAATATTATACAGCATCACATACTCATTAGTAAACACACATATCCACACACACACACACACCTCTTGCCAAAAAGACATAATCTTTAGGTCCACTAACGATGAAATCACACACAACGGCACCATCCGCAAACAAGGCACTCCAATGCACAACACTAATACACATTCTCGAAACAACACATTCATTCACAAACACACAAGTAGATCTTGTGAAGGCTTTTATCGAGAATATACCAATTATTTTATAAATTCATTAAAAACATTCTGATCGCACACATAGTCATTTACCAACTATTACAGCTACGAAACATGAAGTGTACAGGCAAGATACTTGCCTCCATAATTGATACGGGGCACTCCGACGAACACGGCTCAACCGGGAACCTCGAACACCCATAATTCTTCAGGCAGAAAACAACGATAACACGATCGATCGGGAAACGACGAACGGAAGAGTTCCGACTCGGGTACAAGGAACCTGACTCTAACATCATGATATCAAAATCAACGATCGTGCAAGGAAGAATAATTGTAGAACGCCTGAATACCATTTGTGACATTTTACCGGACACCTTCAAGGCGTCGATTAAGAACTCAACAAGACGATTGATATTTCGCAATCGAACCATGGAACGACAATGAAATGGGTATAATACAACTTAATAATCAATAATCCATCACTAATCAAAGTTAACACGGATCAAACGGACGAAAGCAAACAAAATCCCCAATTTTCCCAAAACTAGGATTTTAGGAAAACTAACCTTGATTCGCTAGATCTAAGGATGTTATGGGATGATCAATCGATGATATATGCTCAGGAACATCATGGATTAATTGTTAAACATCATGCCTTCAAGTTCCCCAAGGCTCCAGCCGCGGAAGGGAGAAAGAGAAATGGGAAAAAATGACTGAAACTGGACTGCTCGATCATATATATATACTGGTGCAGACTAGCGTGCGCTAAGCTTCTGAGCTAGCGTGCGCTAACGGGCGTTCATGGTCGAGAACGTTCGGCCAGGGTCCACCATCATGTGCTAGACATGTGCGCTGTTGGCCTGAGCCGCAATCTAGAGACTCCTTGTCCGACCTCGGTAGCGTGCACTGCGCGGGTGCTTGCGCACGCTAGTCGACCCGTCCAGAACCTCCTGGACTAAACTGCTCGGCCAGGTAGCGTGCGCTGGGCGGCCAATGGCGTACACTACATCTGCCGATTAGCACAAGCAACGACCTTCGGTAACATGTGCTACCTGCCGATCCTTCCCGATCCCAAAACCTCAGAACCTCACTGCCCAGCCCGATAGCGTGCGTTGGTCGACCGGTTAGCGTGCGCTTCCTACCGAGTTAGCGCAGCCTTCCGACAGTAGCGTGGGCTATGCCGGTTCCTGCCGCACCTGTCCGGCCAGCGTCCACACCCGTCCGTCCAGCGTCCACACCTGTACGGCCAGTATCCTCACCCGTCCGGCCAGTGCCCGCACGCCATGACTCGATGACTTGATTATCCGAAAATGCCCAGAACGAACACAACAGAACGCCAATGGACAACAATATCGATCCGAAATGAAAACGATGGATAACAAGTCACCACATACAGTCACAAACACAAAATTAGTCATCCAGAAAATAATATCGGCGCTCGGTAACCGGGAAATATCCGAAGAAAAATCTAAAATAACTTGAATGAGAATCGCGGGCATTACACCTCCCTCTTCCCAAAGCAGTCCCCAAAGGCCGCCATGTGTCTAAGGGACACTCTCCCTCTGATAAGTGTCTGGACCCATTTCCAGACATCCTCCAGTTGTCGCCTGATGAATGGCCCACATCTATATATATAGAAAGAATGTATAGAAAGAAAGGACTTTTGGAAATTTGTCAGAAAATAGATAATAAAAAGAGAGAGAGAGAGAGAGAGAGAGAGAGAGAGAGAAGAAGAAGAAGACTTGTAAAGAACAAGCAATTCGTTCACTGGAATCCTGAACGAATTGTTCTATTGCAACTATGTCTCGAGGAAGTACTAAACATAATCAGCCCGCCACGGAGGAGGAAAACTTGCTCAAGATGGCGGAGTGCTTTAAACACCCCGCGTTCATCCAGGAGATGACTGCCCTCATGGCGCGGGTTACCTAGAGTGGAAATCCCCTGAGGCCCAAGGAACAGAATGAGGCCCAATCTCGATCGACTCATCCGACTGCCCCTAGGCGTAACCAGAAGAGAACCGTCTCCCGTCTTGATGAGGAAGAGGCGGAAATCCATGGCGAAAGCCCTCACCCTTCACGAAAAGGTCGGACCTCTCACCCCATATCGGTTTTTGATCGGCTCGGGACATGAAAAGACTACAAAAATGGCACCGGCTCGGACCACTCAGAGTCGGGACCGCAAAGAAACGTAGGCTCCCCGCCAATCCTGAGTCCCGACACAGCCATTACCGCAAAATCGAGTTCCTTAAAAAGCGCCTCACGGAGCTTGAAAATAAACAACTCCAATCACCCGAAAATTATGAGTGGCTCAATAGCCAGGAGAGTCCTCTTGCTCCCTGTATTTTGACGGAACCTATCCCGGATAAGCTGAAGGTCCCCCAAATTCCACCATATAATGGGGAGACCGACCCCAATGCCCATCTCGGGCACTACAACTCGTGGATGGACATGTACGGGTCCCAAGATGTTTTCCGATGCCGGATGTTCTCCCTGACTTTAGGGGAAAGTGTTGGGATTCGGTGCCTAAAACGAAGGCCCAGCGGAAGCGGTAAAACGAAAATTAATTCGATCCGAATCCCTACGAGGATCGATCGAGCTACGTATATACGAATATCAAAAACGAAAAGCAAGAGTCGTAAGAAACTAACCCTCGAAGTCCGTTGATTAAATGGTAACCTTCTCTTGAGCTATTCCCCAAGCTTTAGTTTGATCTCTACGAGTTCAATCCGCTCCAAGCCCTTGAACGATCCAACGCCGAAAGCACCGCGTCTCTACTTGCCACGCGCCGGAAAAACGAACGGAATGACAACACCTTTCTATCCTCCGAGGATACGGCTAGAGCTAGGTGATGAAGCTTGTTATAGATATTAATATCACTCTAAGTGTATGAATATCTATCTCTCTCAATATTTCCTCACAAAATATCTCTAAGAAGTTGTGAAGAAGATGAATGAAGAAGATGAATAATGAAGATGATGAAGAAGACTTCTATCTCTCTCTCCTCTTCAACCTCACGTTGGAAATGGAATCAAGTAAGTGGGAGAGTTTGTCAAAGACATCATCTTATATTATTTCCACCCTCATGTTTACAACTCATGTAACATGAAGTCTTGTCCCACCAAGTCATTATCATCACTTAATAAATGGAATAAAGGACAATGGGAAAGTGGGTGGAAGCATAATGGGGCGGCTATCATGAAAAACGAATGAGTTCGGTTCGTTTCGGACTCCCGTGAGTCCAAACAGATAAACTCCGATTCTGTTCCGATGTATTTGTGTCGATTAATTAATCCAATTAATTAAACATATCAAACACAAAATAACATAATTAATTTCTCCAAGAAATAATTATATTCATGAATTAAATTAATCACCCAGTGATATATTTAATCCATTAAGCCGTAAATCAATTTATCCGATAAATCGATTTAAACATCCAATGTCCCAAATTTAGATATCCAATATCCAATATTCATAATGAGAGAATTAGCTCAATTCATTCCGTCGTCAATCCTAATGCGCGACTCGGTAGGTCCGTCTCAGTCAGCAATGGGAGGAACCAAAGAGTAGTAGCACCACCTAGCCGGCTGGTGGCTGCTACCCCGACTAAGAACGAATGATTGGGATCATTCAAGAACCATTCTGTCGTGAATACTAGTATACGTATAAACCCTTCTTTCAAATGTCCCGATCAAGTTATAGGGTCACGGTCAGTCAAACCCTATCTGTACTTGACGCTATGCATGCGTTAATGCAAATCGAGATCATCGACATGACGTTTATCTAATACAACTAGATCCAATGCTTTGGCCAAAGACTTATGATCTCATCGCGATAACCGCATAGGACATATAACCCGCTCACTAACGGGAGAAAGAATTCTATCTTGGTATTCAGTAGGACCTGCTACTTGCCCATTAAGATACACGTCGAGGTTGACCCCCGCCTTCCGGTTTACAGGGTCGAACTACTCTAATGAAAATCTTGACGTCACAAGCACATCCCTACTAAATCCTCAAGTCGAAGGTTCACGAATACCTATCACAACCTTTCGATTCCGTCATTGACTGTCCCGGAGTGAAATCCATGTGACGAATCGAGGGTGAGTCGGTTCGAGTACACTAATCCAATTAGCATACCTATAACGTGTGCTCCCACTAACCATTAGTGTTCGACAGGCACTCTCCATGTCAAAGAACACGTCATACAAGTCTTCACATAAACTTAATGCCCAGTCAAGTTTCATCGAATTGCGAACGATTAAGTATTTGAGCTATAACCTTTCCAGTGCCGACCCTCTTATCCAATAAGGAGTGGAACGTTTTGCTCTCAAATACACGAACTAGTTTCTATATGTTTATTTACGAGTTAGGAATGCCAGTAACTACCAGTAAATAAAGAAACATTCATTTGCCTTATATAAATGGTTTACATAATTACAAGTACAATGCCCTCTCTCAACAACCTCTGAGTGACATTCGAGGGCATACTCCTAACAATCTCCCACTTGCACTCAATGCCACACACTATGGTATCTAATACTCATGTTCTCTAGATGACGCTCCAAGCTAGTCTGAGAAAGTGGCTTGGTCTGTGGATCGGCGACGTTGTCGGCCGAGTCTACTCTGTGCAGTACAATGTATCCCTTGCGAACAAATTCTCTTACGAGATGATACTTCCTCTCAATATGTTTGGTGCTGTTGTGAAACCTCGGCTCCTTGGCCTGCGCTACAGCTCCGTCGTTGTCGCAGTACAGCGGAATAGGCAGCTCAGCACATGGTATCATTTGAAGTTCTCCCAGAAACTTCTTAATCCAGAACCCTTCCTTGGAAGCCTCCGAGGCTGCTTGATACTCAGCCTGACAGGTGGAATCAGCAGTCGCGCTTTGCTTGGCACTACGCCAAGATACTGCTCCTCCATTAAGAGTAAATATGTAGCCAGAAGTGGACATCGAGTCGTCCTTCAGTCCTTGGAAGTCCGAATCAGTGAATCCCACCACATCCAAATCTCCACCGCCATACATAAGAACCATATCTCTCGTTCTTCTCAAGTACTTGATAACGTTCTTTCTGACGATCCAATGTTCCCTACACAGGTTTGCACGAAACCTACTCACCACGCTTCTGACATGCACGATGTCAGTCTTGTACACAACATAGCATACATAAGGCTACCCACGGCGAAGCATATGGTATATTACTCATTTCCTTGCGTTGTTCCTCACTTTGAGGACACATCTTCAAGGTGAGTTTTATTCCATGTTGCATCGGTAGGAACCCTCTTTTAGAATCATCCATCTTAAATCGCTTTAAGATCTTATCTATATAGAGGGCTTGGGAAAGGCCTATTGTTCTCTTCGCTCTATCCGGTAGCCGAATACCAAGAATATAGGTTGCTTCTCCCAAGTCTTTCATGGAGAAATTACTCAAAGCCAAGCTTTCACGTAATCGAGCATTCCCACATCATTTCCTATTAGTAGAATGTCATCTACATATAGTAATAAGAATGCGATCTTGCTCCCACTAACCTTCTTGTATACACAAGGTTCCTCTTCATTTTGCACGAAGTCAAACTCTTTGACCGCCTCGTCAAAACGAAGGTTCCAACTCTGCGACGCTTGCTTGATCCATAAATGGAGCATTGAAGCTTGCACACTTTCGAATATCGACTTGGACACAAAGCCTTTAGGCTGCTCCATATAAATTTCCTCCTCGAGGAATCCATTAAGGAAAGCCGTCTTTACGTCCATTTGCCATATCTCATAATCGTGGTAGGCAGCTATAGCAAGCATCATGCGAATAGACTTGATCATGGCTACGGGCGAGAAGGTATCGTGGTAATCGATCCCTTCCTTCTGGGTATAACCCTTTGCCACAAGTCTGGCCTTATAGGCGTCAACCTTGCCATCACCATAAGTCTTTCTCTTGTAGATCCACTTGTTCCCAATAGGCACTATGCCCTTGGGGCGGTCTACTAGAGTCCAGACCTGATTGACATGCATCGAGTCTATCTCAGCTTCCATAGATTCACGCCATTTCGCGGAGTCTACATCCACCATCGCTTGGTCATAGGTTGTTGGGTCGGTCTCTTGGCTATCACTTGGAACCTCATGGAGACCCAGCTCCTCCAAGTGCACAAGCCCATACCTCTCAGGTAAATGAGACACCCTACTAGACCTACGAGGTGGTTGTACTTGTGTTTCAGAAAGTTCGGTTCCAGTTTCTTGCACAGGTGTCTCTCGAGGAGTTTCATTGTATTCTTCTAAAGAAATACTTCTACCTGCTCCGCCTTCCTGAATGAACTCATCTTCCAGGAAGTGTGCTTGTAAAGCAACAACGATCCTTCGATCTTCGGGCATGTAGAATAGATATCCCATCGTCCCAGACGGGAATCCTATGAAACGTCCCTTCGCAGACCTAGCTTCCAACTTTTCCACCTTAGTCTTCTTGACATAGGCGGGACATCCCCAAATCCTAATGTGATTAAGACTTGGTTTCCTTCCTTCCCACATCTCATGTGGAGTTTTAGGAACGGATTTGGAAGGACATCTGTTCAAGATATACGCGGCGATCAGTGCATACCCCACGGGTAAATCGGCAAGTCGGTATAGCCCGGCATGGAACGGACCATGTTCACGAGTCCGGTTCCTTCTTTCGACACACCATTTAAGCGAGGAGTACTGGAGGTGTTAGTTGTGAAACTATTCCATGTTCCTTAAGGAACTCGTCAAACTCCGTACTCATATACTCGCCACCTCGGTCCGACGAAGTGCTTTGATATGATTACCGGTTTGTTTCTCGACTGTGGCCTTGAATTCTGGAATTTCTCAAAGGCCTCGGATTTATGTTTCATTAAGTATACATAACCATACCTAGTATGATCATCTGTAAACGTAATGAAATATTTATATCCGTCACGTGCTGCTTCTAAAGCACCACATACGTCGGTATGGATTAATCCCAGTTTAATAGCGGCTCTTTCAAAAGTCCATGTGAAGGGGGACTTAGTCATTTTGCCTTTAAGGCAAGATTCACAAGTAGGAAAGGGATCCGATCCCAATGGACCCATAAGTCCATATTTTTCCATCTTGTAAACCTTGGTCTGACCAATATGACCAAGTCTAAGATGCCATTTCAAAACTTGATTGGTTTCATCCCTACCACGTTTTCTAGTCATAGTATTCACAACTACTTTGTTGTTGAGATTTAGATGATACAATCCATTCAACAATGTAGCAGTACCCACTAGTTTATTTCTAAAATAAATTTTGCAGGAACCATCACCAATGAAAAATGAAAAGCCTTTTCGGTCCATGACCGGAATGGATACAATGTTTTTGTGCCCCTTGGGCAAAACAAGTACATCTTCTAAAGTCAAAACAAAGCCGGATTCTAAACCCAAAAGAAGTGATCCTATGTCGGTCGCCTCGACACTATGCCCGCTTCCGATTGTGATCATAACTTCTCCGGCTCCAAGCTTCCTACTTTGTTCAGATCACGATTCACGGTACAAATATGAGAACTAGCACGAGAATCCGGTATCCGGGAAGTAGAAAATACGATAGCGAGAACAATTTGTTTCCAAAACTAAAAGTTACATGCACGAAGTGCCATGAAGAATCGGACAGTCTCTAGCCCGGTGGCCCGGCTCACCGCACTTGAGACAAGCATCCTTCTTCTTCTTGTTCTTTGGAACCATCGGGGCCTTGGCCTTTCCCTTAAGGTCCTTAGCTTGTGGTCCATCCGCTTCTTGGTCTTTTTCTTCTTATTCTTAGACTTAGAAGTCGAGAAGAAATCACAAGTGCGAGACTCCTTCATCCGCGGGGTCTTCATCGAGGCGGCGGTCACCGGTTGTTCATTAGCCCGGCTAAATTACATGCAATCTCATTGCGTTGAAGTTCATAACAAAGCTGTGAGAAGGAATCGGGGAGAGGCGTAGGATAAGGTCGGTTTGGAGAGAAGTATCCATTTTAAAATCAAGAGCCTCCAATCTCTCGATCATGGATATCATTTTGAGGACGTGTTCCCCAACTTTCTCACCTTCCTTCATCCTTGCACCGAACAGTTGCTTGGATATCTCATATCTAGCGATTCTGCTGTGCTCACCATAAAGCTCGGTTAAGTGAGATAGAATCTGCCTAGCAGAAGTCATCTTCTCATGAGCTCTCTGAAGCTCATTAGACATGGAAGCCATCCTATAAGCACGGACTTTCACGTCATCCTTAACCCACTTTTCGTGGTTTTCAATCTCTTCCTGATTGGCTCGAGTCCGCATAGGAGGCGCCGGAATGTCCGTCTCCAAGACGTATCCCAGTGCCTCTATACTGAGGACAATCATCGACATGGAGCCAATCCACAAAGTTAGGTCCCATTAAGGTGTTCTTTTCGAGTAGAATTGCGAGTGGATTCATTGTCATATTGAGATTTGTCTGCATTAAGTATAACAGATTAATTAGTGACTTATTCAATTATGTTCTGAGTATAGAATTTAAGGTCTTTTCTATTCTTGTTACCCAGCTCCCACTATTTTTATCGGAATAACACACTCCCATGTGATATCCGGAAGTATCGTCGCTCTACTTCATAGTGGTGATCGAGTTCTTTATAAATCTTAATAGAGGGCAACCGAACAGGTTTCTAGTCTATTAATTTTCATAAAGTGGTGTCCAACACCAACCCATCTAATGGATGATTCGATCTTCTTTTTCCCCTTGTTCACTCCCCTCAACCTATACGATTTCTATGGTTCGTGAACAAGTTAAGTTTATACCATCGACGGAAATCAGTTTCACAATTGAATCTTATCCGGCAACCTATCAGGTTTCTAGGGATGAAATTTGCTCCAACCGAAGGCATCCAATGCGCTCTCGGTAATTTATCCGTCCTCCCCGAACGACTACCCCGATAACTCGGAAGCATAGCACATCCGGTTTGGATTTCAATTTCCCAAAAACTCGATGGAGGGAAGGAAAACCTTGAAACCTTATAAACTTAATTATTTATAGTGAGAGAATTTTCGCGATTAACGTTACACTTTGCACATTAATCATATTAGCGCGTTTGAGGCATTCATACAATATGAAAAAACCATTCACAACCTAGTTGCTACCAACATGTGGTTCATGGACCGTTCCTAGAAAACAAAAACTTCGTAATCTAATTACAAGTCTTCGTCTTGAATCTTCGTCTTCTCGAAATGGATCTTCCTCCGGTCTTCGTCATTACATATAAATTTTACATCGAAAATTGCATCCTAGATACAAACATTTCTAGTAAAATAAATAGGCTCAAAACGGCCTTTACAACCCAATCGAATAAAGCGAGCGATTCAAATCTAAGTCCACGAACCACATCCCCATTCAAAAGCATTCATCCAATAAATACTATATAAATGGAAAGCGTAGATATACATTGATCCAATCAACAATATGAACCGATCCAATCGATTCACACAATCGGTAATTTGATAACGTTCAAAATAATTGATCGACCATAAATATTCCAATTATTCAAATTTCCTTATAAAATGAAATACCATAAATCATTTTAATCATATTAAATCCAATTAAACATGCGGGAGATTAATTTTCAAGAATACACGAAAAAATCGAGCCAGGTGAAAACGGCCAAGATGGCCGAGTCACCTCGGCGACTCTACGATCACGCACAGCTTAGCCGAGTCACGCTCGGAAGAATCCGGCCAGACACGACCGAGTCCTAGGACACGGTCGGTCGCCCGGCGATGACTTGGTAGATCGCGGACACGGCCGTGTCATCCAGACACGGTCGAGTCACTTCGGCGGACACGCCCATGTCTCGACACGGTCGGGTCTCGTGCAGCTCGCCACATCTGCGGACACGACCGTGTCACCCAGACACGGTCGAGTCATTCTCGCCAAAATACCCTTTTGTCCAAAAAGTCGTCCGACGACGATTCGGGGCTAGATTTTCACCGGATATCCAATATCAATATTTTACGACTTTCATATCTTCAATATAAATCATATTTCCCGAAATTTAAGATTTATATTTAGACATAAACTTACGAAAAATACAATTATTACGAACGAAAAACATATACCACGATTATGACTAAAATGATTCCAAATCATTCACCATCTAATCGAGCATTCCAAATGCCAATATCGTAAATACGATCGCAAGACCTACGCTCCGATACCCTTTGTTGGGATTCGGTGCCTAAAACGAAGGCCCAGTGAAGCGGTAAAGCGAAAATTAATTCGATCCGAATCCCTACGAGGATCGATCGAGCTACGTATATACGAATATCAAAAACGAAAAGCAAGAGTCGTAAGAAACTAACCCTCGAAGTCCGTTTATTAAATGGTAACCTTCTCTTGAGCTATTCCCCAAGCTTTAGTTTGATCTCTACGAGTTCAATCCGCTCCAAGCCCTTGAACGATCCAACGCCGAAAGCACCGCGTCTCTACTTGCCACGCGCCGAAAAGCGAACGGAATGAAAACACCTTGCTATCCTCCGAGGATACGGCTAGAGCTAGGTGATGAAGCTTGTTATAGATATTAATATCACTCTAAGTGTATGAATATCTATCTCTCTCAATATTTCCTCACAAAATATCTCTAAGAAGTTGTGAAGAAGATGAATGAAGAAGATGAATAATGAAGATGATGAAGAAGACTTCTATCTCTCTCTCCTCTTCAACCTCACGTTGGAAATGGAATCAAGTAAGTGGGAGAGTTTGTCAAAGACATCATCTTATATTATTTCCACCCTCATGTTTACAACTCATGTAACATGAAGTCTTGTCCCACCAAGTCATTATCATCACTTAATAAATGGAATAAAGGACAATAGGAAAGTGGGTGGAAGCATAATGGGGCGGCTATCATGAAAAACGAATGAGTTCGGTTCGTTTCGGACTCCCGTGAGTCCAAACAGATAAACTCCGATTCTGTTCCGATGTATTTGTGTCGATTAATTAATCCAATTAATTAAACATATCAAACACAAAATAACATAATTAATTTCTCCAAGAAATAATTATATTCATGAATTAAATTAATCACCCAGTGATATATTTAATCCATTAAGCCGTAAATCAATTTATCCGATAAATCGATTTAAACATCCAATGTCCCAAATTTAGATATCCAATATCCAATATTCATAATGAGAGAATTAGCTCAATTCATTCCGTCAATCCTAATGCGCGACTCGGTAGGTCCGTCTCGATCGGCAATGGGAGGAACCAAAGAGTAGTAGCACCACCTAGCCACTGGTGGCCTACACTGTACCCGACTAAGAACGAATGATTGGGATCATTCAAGAACCATTCTCGTGAATACCAAGATACGTATAAACCCTTCTTTCAAATGTCCCGATCAAGTTATAGGGTCACGGTCGACCAAACCCTATCTGTACTTGACGCTATGCATGCGTTAATGCAAATCGAGATCATCGAGTATCGCGTGTATCTAATACAACTAGCTCCAATGCTTTGGCCAAAGACTTATGATCTCATCCGCCAATAACCGCATAGGACATATAACCCGCTCACTAACGGAGAAAGAATTCTATCTTGGTATTCGGTAGGACTGCTACTTGCCGTTAAGATGTACGTCGAGGTTGACCCCCGCCTTAGGTTTACGTGGTCGAACTACTCTAATGAAAATCTTGACGTCACAAGCACATCCCTACTAAATCCTCAAGTCGAAGGTTCACGAATACCTATCACAACCTTTCGATTCCGTCATTGACTGTCCCGGAGTGAAATCCATGTGACGAATCGAGAGTGAGTCGGTTCGAGTACACTAATCCAATTAGCATACCTATAACGTGTGCTCCCACTAACCATTAGTGTTCGAAAGGCACTCTCCATGTCAAAGAACACGTCATACAAGTCTTCACATAAACTTAACGCCCATTCAAGTTTCATCGACTTGCGAACGATTAAGTATTTGAGCTATAACCTTTCCAGTGCCGACCCCCTTATCCAATAAGGAGTGGAACGTTTTGCTCTCAAATACACGGACTAGTTTCTATATGTTTATCTACGAGTTAGGAATGCCAGTAACTACCAGTAAATAAAGAAACATTCATTTGCCTTATATAAATGGTTTACATAATTACAAGTACAATGCCCTCTCTCAACAACCTCTGAGTGGCATTCGAGGGCATACTCCTAACAGAAAGGGCTCAGATGTGGTACCACTCGCTACCCCACCATTCTATCCAGACCTGGGCCCACCTCATCGCGGCATTCCGATCCCATTTTATGGGATCTTTAGTACGCATCGCCCCGCAGTCCTCCATTGCCTCCATCGTGCAGGGGGCGAATGAATCCCTCAAGGATTACATAACCCGTCTCAACAAGCAAATATTAGAAACAGAACCCATTTCCGACAATGCGCTGGCCATAATAGCTCAGGCCGGCCTCTTGAAAAATTCATTCTTCTGTTGGACGGTATGCCAGAACACCTCCCGTACATACTGAAACACCCCAAACTAGGTGGGTATTACAGTGTTGTGGACCCCCAACTGGGACCCACCAGGCGAATGAAAATTAATGAATTAAATAATATAACTATAGTACCGACCACATTATATTACCAATTACTCCGATGAGGAGTTTCAAGTACAATACACCCAAGAGTACAGAATATATATATATATTTCATATGAAGATGAAATATACAACACTGAATAAAATGAAAGTCCAAACGAAAACTGCAACGAAAAATACATATCAAGAAACAAGAATAAATGGAAAGACTGGGCCCCCTACTAGTATCACTAGGACTTCTCGCCGTCAACATTCTCTTCCCGTGCCTTTGCCTTGCCATGACCTAAAAACAACATCCCCAACGGGGTCAGTTACACAGAACAACAATCCTCAAGAGTTGAACCAATACAATAATCACATAAATTAGTTATGAAATCAAGTTGAATGAAAGGCATTATAGTACGCCACGAATGGGATGTGCAAGTGCACAAGCATGCCGAGTGCCCGGCGTCCCGGATGAACACCTGCAACACTTAGCCCAATTAGACTCACGGAGGCACGTTACCGTGTGCACAGTCCAATGTGTCCGGATCCCCGCATAGACATAATGACCTAAATGTGCCCGACTAAAAGTTCCACACATATACCACCCGGAATGCAATACAATCCCGTAAGGTCACAAGAACAAAAGCGATCATGATGAAGAACAATGAATAAAAATCCGACAAGAAATTACCTTGAATTAGGATGAAGAACCCAAGAAGATGTTGTTAATCCATACCAAGAACTCGAGAAGGATGAAATCTCTGAGATTGAAGATGCCAATTAGCCCAAAAATTTTCCCGGAAGTCGCCCACAGAGAGGAGGAATGAGAAAGGGGATGAAATGAACTTCTCTCCTCAAAAATCCGCTAAAAAAGGGGTGACTGGACCGCGTGCCGCGGCGCGGACTGAGTGTGCCGCGGAACGCGGCTGAAATCAGCTCCCAGCTTAGCACCATGGCACGGCCAGCAGAGGGCCTCAGCGCGCGGTACTGCCGCTGCCAAGTTCAACTGCACAAGGTGTGTGCCACGGCGCGCAACCCCTTGTGCCGCGGCGCACGCTATTCGGGCCCAAAAAATGACGAAATATGACCCAGGAAGAGAATAAACGTAGTAGAACTCAAAACTTGGGAACAATAACACAAAATGGAATTGCGGGAACCCCAAAACGGCGGTTCCGAGCAATGATTATGAGAGTTGGTCCAAAAATAGCACGATCAGAACAAGGAGTAAATTTGAAATGATATGAACTCCAATATCAACATCAACTTACTAAGCAATTACAATGATCAAGGTAATATTCTCATCTTGATTTTCAAACAGGGTTGAACAATGAAAAATATCGATACACGACTCAAAGTTACGCCGAACGGTGAACACGAATGAATGAATATGAATGATGAATGATTATTAATGAGTGGGGATTACATAGTGACAATAAATGAATGAAAAATAAATGAGTTCATAACCGGGTATTACATACTACCCTCCTTAAAAAGGGTTTCGTCCTCGAAACTAGGGGTCAAACAATTTAGGATAACCCTCCCACATACTATCCTCAGTTTCCCAAGTAGCCTCTTCGACTCCGTGTCTCGACTACTGAATCTTAATCAAAGGAATCGCCTTGCTCCTCAACTGTTTGATTCGTCACTCTAAGACTCGTACAAGATGCTCCTCGTACGTATGATCATCCGCTATCTCGATTTCATCAAACTGAATTATGTGACTAGGGTCGGCAACATACTTCCACAATTGAGAGACGTTAAACACGTTATGAATTTGGCTTAAGGCCGGAGGTAAAGCCAATCGATAAGCCAGATCGCCTACTCGATCTAAAATCTCAAATGGTGCAATAAATCTCGGACTCAACTTTCCCCGCTTCCCGAAACGGAAGATACCTCGACTCGGGGATACCTTGACCAAAACGTGGTCACTTGCCTCGAACTCTAATGGTCGACGACGATTATATGCATATAATTTTTGTCGACTCTGAGAGGTCAACAAACGAATCCAGATCAACGCTACCTTCTCACGAGCGACTAATAGCATATCGGGTTCAGTGCCGATTGATTATGATAAGTCATCCCAACACCAATAACCAACACACTCCTGATTGAGTAATTTCACTGCTTTCATCATATTAATGACTCTTCCGGAACATTTGGGATTATTTCCCTGAAATACACACTCGACTCCATCGTCTGATACAATAGTGACCAAACGCTTACAGACACTAAGGATGGCATCGTGACGATCCATCCAATCAATACCCAAAATAACATCATCTCTAGGTAAATATACCACGATCAGGTCCGCCAACCAATCACGGCCATTAAGCTGAATCGGACAATTTTAATCTCTCGATATCCGATAATTCTTCTACCGTCAGGTAGCCCAATGATATATGGTTCACAACTAGTAGCACTATCCAGGTGAAGTCTACTCAAGCATGACTCGGAAATGAATGAATGTGATGCGCCGGAAGATGTTGTTTGATGCTTAGCAATTTCCTTCGCAGTAAGCTCATAAGTAAGAGCTTTCTCGATGAATTCGGCCAGGGTGGTGCAATGATGATTAAGCAATTGTAGCTGCATACGAGGTTTCAACCTCTTACTGAAATACTTGATCTTATCCGCCTCGGAATGGATAATAGATGAGGCAAATGGAAGTAGCTCCTGAAACTTCTTATCGATGGCGAGAATATCTTCTTCCGCGGAGTGGTAGGGGCTGAGTAACTCCGTTAACTTGGCCTCCCTGAGTGGGGCCGGATAATACCTTTCCATCATGAGAGTCTTGAACTGGTCCCAAGTACAAGACCCGTCGGTGGGCTTCAAAGATAGCCACCAAGAGTGAGTGCTCTTACCCAGATAGTAAGCCGCAACTGAAACTTTGTGCCCTTTGGGACACTCCACCATAGCAAATAGCTTCTCAAAATGTTCAAGCCAGTGAATAATATCCGCCGGCTCAGATGAGCCCTCAAAACTAGGTGGCCTATGGTGAAAGATGTCGCCGATAATACTGCTAACACTCCTCTCTTGCCTCTGAGGTGGCGGCGGAGGGGCCTGTTGAGCCTGAGTGGCTGAGTTCTACATCATCTCCATCAGACGTGCCATCTGAGTCATTTGGGCCATCATGCCCTGCATAAAAGTGAGTGGATCAACCCGAACACCTTCCGATTGAGCTGTATCTCGGGTACGACTTCCTGACAGTGAATGATTATCTCCAGGTGAATGAGTGGCAGAGTCGCTACTTGTTGATTTGATATTATTCCTCGCGTTCGCGTGGGTATTCACACGAGCTCCCGGGTTTCGGCCCGCACTGCGGCCTCTTCCACTGCGTCCTATGATAGCTCTCTCCATACTGAAGTAGGAAAGTCGCATGATAATTATAGATCTCGCATTATGATTACATTATGAAATGATAATAATGAGCATACACGCTCTAACATAATGGACGCATTAATAATGCAGTAAAATGATCATCGACATTACATCGGAATATGATAAGATTGCATGAAAGATCAACTGAGGTGACATGATTATCTGATGAAATTCCTGAAATAATTATCTTGAACAAGTTAACAAGATTAATAATACGATCCACAAGATCAACAACTGAGCAATGAGATTGACTGAGTGATTAATGAGTCGACATGATCGACAAGATCCAAGAAAATGATGACTGAGGATTGTTGGCTGATGAGTGACGAAAGAGTGATTCTTATTGCTAGAAATTATACAATTTCGTCAGAAATAATACCGTTTCTTTGGTCCGAGGGGCTTGGCGCTTGCACAGGTCACGCGTGATGTGAAAGTCCAATGATACTAGTCTGATGAACGATGATTTCAAATGAGACATGACTCGGAAGGGTAGTATTCAAAACCACGCTCCGATACCAACTCTGTAACACCCAAACTTGGCGGCTATTACAGTGCCGTGGACCCCCAACTGGGACCCACCAGGCGAATGAAAATTAATGAATTAAATAATAGAATTGTAGTACCGAACCACATTATATTACCAATTACTCCGATAAGGAGTTTCAAGTACAATACACCCAGGAATACATAATGCATATATATATTTCATATGAAGATGAAATATACAACACTGAATAAAATGAAAGTCCAAATGGAAACTGCAGTGGAAAATACACATCAAGAAACATGAATAAATGGAAAGACTGGGGGCCCCTACTAGTATCAATGGGACTCCTCGCCATCAACATTCTCTTCCCATGCCTTTGCCTTGCCATGACCTAAAAACAACATCCCCAACGGGGTCAGTTATACAGAACAACAATCCTCAAGAGTTGAACCAATACAATAATCACATGAATTAGTTACGAAATCAAGTTGAATGAGGGCATCATAGTACGCCACGAATGGGATGTGCAAGTGCACAAGCATGCCGAGTGCCCAGCGTCCCGTATAAACACCCGCAACACTTGGCCTAATTAGTCTTATGGAGGCACGTTACCGTGTGCACAGTCCAATGTGTCCGGATCCCCGCATAAACACAATGACCTTAATGTGCCCGACTAAAAATTCCACATATATACCACCCGGAACGCTACAATCCCGGAAGGTCATAAGAACAAAAGCGACCATGATGAAGAACAATGAATAGAAATCCGACAAGGGTCAAGAATGACTCACCGAGGTGAAATAATGATGCAATGAGTGATAGCTTCAAATGAAATGATTGGAACCGTTGTTCCTCATAAATTGAATTATTAGTTTGATAATTACAAGTCCCAACATGATTAATATACTAAGTATGAATTATACGTATGAATGAACAACAATGAAAGGAATGATTATCCTTTTAACTGAGCAATGATCAACTTGCCTCAAATACCAGTGAAGAATGTCCTTCTTCGAACAAACGTCCTTAATGGAATTATCGGTCGCTCGAACAACCCTGAATAACACAATTACCAGTAATTCACTTAATATTTGCATCAATTATGATCATAACCAATTCAAGAAGTCGATACAACAAACCCAAACTCATTGGGGTATTCTAACAAACACGTTGTAAACAACCCCCAATCATTTACGACCAATCTCAAATATATCGAATACCAACCTCCAAACAAGTGATTCAATCCAAGAAAACATCATCAATACAATCAATAATCCAATAGGAATACAAAACTCGAGATTAAGACAACATCCAAATGAAATCCCCAATTCCAAATCAACATTCAAAGTGTTCTTGAATAATCCTCCAACAATCCGATGATAACTCATAAAAACTCCTAATCATACATATATCCTTCACAAATCATGATTATATGATCCAAAACATCATGCTCCAACTCAAAATCGAATCTAGTGTTGAAGAAGTTACCTTGAATTAGGATGAAGAACCCAAGAAGATGTTGTTAATCCATACCAATAACTCAAGAAGGATGAAATCTCTGAGATTGAAGATGCCAAATCGCCCAAAAATTCGGCCGAAAGTCACCCACGGAGAGGGGGAATGAGAAAGGGGATGAAATAAACTTCTCTCCTCAAAAATCCGTTGAAAAAGGGATGACTGGCTCGCATACCGCGGCGCGGACTAAGTGTGCCACGTCCCGCGGCTGAAATCAGCTCCCATCTCCCAGGTTAGTGTCGTGGCACGGCCAGCAGAGGGCCGCAGTGCACGGTACAGCTGCTGCCCGGTTCAACTGCACAAGGTGTGTGCCGCGGCGCGCAACCCCTTGTGCTGCGGCGCACACTATTCGGGCCCAAAAAATGATGAAAAATGACCCGGGAAGAGAATAAACGTAATAGAAATAAAAAACTTGGGAAAAAATAACATGAAATGGAATTGCGGGAACCCCAAAAAGGCGGTTCTGAGCAATGATTATGAGAGTTGGTCCAAAAATAGCACGATCCGAACAAGGAGTAAATTCAAAATGATATGAACCCTAATATCAACATCAACTTACTAAGCAATTACAACGATCAAGATAATATTCTCATCTCGTTTTTCAAACAGGGTTGAATAATGAACAATATCGATACACGACTCAAAGTTACGCCGAATGGTGAACACGAATGAATGAATATGAATGATGAATGATTATTAATGAGTGAGAATTACAGAGTGACAAATACTGAATGAAAATAAATGAGTTCACAACCGGGTATTACATACTCCCCCTTAAAAAGGGTTTCGTCCTCGAAACTAGGGGTCAAATAATTCGGGATAACCCTCCCGCATACTATTATTGGTTTCCCAAGTAGCCTCTTCGACTCCGTGTCTCGACCACTGAATCTTAACCAATGGAATTGCCTTGTTCCTCAACTATTTGATTCGTCGCTCTAAGACTCGTACAGGATGCTCCTCGTATGTATTATCATCCGCTATCTTGATTTCATCGAACTGAAGTATGTGACTAGGTCGGCAACATACTTCCGCAACTGAGAGACATGAAACACATTATGAATTCGGCTTAAAGTCGGAGGTAAAGACAATCGATAAGCCAGATCGCCTACTCGATCCAAAATCTCAAATGGTCCAATGAATCTCGGACTCAACTTCCCCGCTTCCCGAAATGGAAGATACCTTGACTCGGGGATACCTTGACCAAACGTGGTCACCTGCCTCGAACTCTAATGGTCGACGACGATTATCTGCATATGATTTTTGTCGACTCTGAGAGGTCAACAACGACTCCGGATCAACGCTACCTTCTCGAGCGACTAATAGCATATCGGGTTCAGTGCAGATTGATTCTGATAAGTCATCCCAGCATAAGGGAGACCGAAAACAACGACCGTATAAGGCCTCGTAAGGTGCCATCTTAATCAAAGCATGCCAACTGTTATTGTTCGTGAACTCGATCAATGGTAGTTGGGCTTCCCAATCATCTCTACAATCAATAACACATGTCCTCCAATGTCTGAATAGTTCGCTCTAATTATCCGTCGGACTGAGGGTGAAAAGCTGTGCCGAAATTTAGCTGAGTTCCCATGGCACGATGAACGGATTTCAAAAAATGTGACATGAATCGCCCGTTACGATAAAAAACGATACTCTTAAGGGTACAGTGTAATCTCACGATCTCTTTAATGAATAACTAGGAAAGTCTCTCAGGACCCCACATATCCTTAATCTCAAGGAAATGAGCTAACTTAGTTAAACAGTCCACAATTACCCAAAATTACATTTATGCCACAACGACTCGTCGGCAAAATCGTGATGAAGTCCATTGAAATATCCTCCCACTTCCATTCTGGGATAAGAAGCGGTTTCAGCATACCCGCCGGTAGCTGATGTTCTATCTTGACATGCTGACAGGTCAAACATCTCGAAAAAAATTCTACGACTTCTCACTTCATATTACTCCACCAGTAATTTTGCTTCAAGTCCTTGTACATCTTGCTAGACCCCGGGTGGATAGAATAAGGGGTAGCATGGGCCTCTCTCAAAATCGAGTTTTTCAACTCGTCATTCGGCGGAATGCATAGTCGGTTCTTAAATCGCAAAAGTCCATCCTCGTGGACCACAAATCCAGGGGCTTTCCCCCGAGCCACATCATCTCGAATGCGCAACAAAAATGGGACTGAACCCTGATTCACTCGGATCACCTCCTCAAGTGGCGATGAAATCTCTAACATACAAAGTTTCCCTTTCACTCGCTGTAACCAGACCTCGATCTCAGGCCTTAGGAATTCCTGTTGAAGTTCCTTCTGAATAGTTAATCGAGCAAGCATTTGCTCCTGAACAGACATACGGCTCAAGGCGTCAGCAAAAACATTCACCTTTCCCGGGTGGTATTGTATCTCAATATCATAATCTTTAATCAGTTCCAACCACCGTCTATGCCGCATGTTCAACTCCTTCTGAGTAAATATATACTTCAAACTCTTATGATCGGTGAAAATCTGACAGGTGACGCCATAAAGATAATGACGCCAAATCTCCAATGCGAATACCACGGCCACTAGCTATAGATCGTGGGTTGGATAATTGACCTCGTAAGGCCTCAGTTGCCACGAAGCATAGGCAATCACCTTCCCGTTCTGCATTAATACATATCCGAGACCGTGTCCGGACACGTCACTATAAACCACGAATCCTTTCATCCCTTATGGTAAAGAAAGGACATGCGCTGAAATTAAACGGCTCTTGAGCTCCTAAAAAATCTGCTGACACGCATCAGACCACGTGTATTTCTTATCCTTCCGCAAAAGGTTCATCATAGGTTGAGCGATTTTAGAAAATCCTTCCACAAATCGCCGGTAATAGCCTGCTAATCTGAGAAAGCTTCGAATTTCCTTAATATTCTTCGGAGGTTGCCAATCTCGGATAGCCTCCATCTGCTAAGGGTCGACACTTACTCCGTCTAATGAAATCACATGCTCGAAAAATTTCACCTCGGACATTCAGAACTCACATTTGGAAAACTTTGCATAGAGTTGCTCTCATCTCAACACGTCGAGAACCTGATGAAGGTGAAGCTCGTGCTCCTCTCGGTCACGAGAATAAATCAAAATATCATCTATCAAAACAACCACAAACTGATCTAAATAATCGATGAAGACTCGGTTCATCAAGTCCATGAATAACGCTGGTGCATTAGTTAATAAAAACGGCACCACCACAAACTCGTAATGCCCATAGTGTGATCAAAACGCCGTTCTTCGATATCCGACTCTCAAATTCGCAATTGATGATACCCAAATCTTAAATCGATCTTGGAAAATACTGAAGCTCCCTGAAGTTGATCCAAGAGGTCATCAATGCGGGGTAAGGAATATTTATTCTTGATCGTCACCTTGTTCAGCTCTCGATAATCAATGCACAAGCAAAAGGAACCATCCTTCTTCTTGACAAATAATACTGGTACCCCCCACGGGGATGCACTCGGTTGGATATAACCCTTCTCGGTCAATTCCTCCAGTTGATTCTTCAGTTCCTGCATTTCGTTCGGGGCCATATGATATGGTGCTTTCTATATTGGGGATGTACCAGGCTCCAACTTTATTGCGAATTCCACATCTCTCTATGGAGGCAAACTAGGTAACTCGTCTGGAAATACGTCGGTGTATTCTCTCACTACCGGGATATCCGCCAACGTCACTGATGGTTCCTCGGTCTTGGTCATATAGCACCAATAACCAACACACCCCTGATTGAGTAATTTCACTACTTTCATCATATTAATGACTCTTCCGGAACATATGGGATTACTTCCCTAAAATACACACTCGACTCCATCGTCTGATACAATAGTAACCAAACACTTATGGACACTAAGGATGGCATCGTGACGATACATCCAATCAATACCCAAAATAACATCATCTCTAGGTAAATCTACCACGATGAGGTCCACCAACCAATCACGGCCATTAAGCTGAATCGGACAATTTTTAATCTCACGATCTCCGATAATTCTTCTACCGTTCGGTAGCCCAATGATATATGGTTCACAACTAGTAGCACTATCCAGGTGAAGTCTATTCAAGCATGACTCGAAAATGAATGAATGTGATGCGCCAGTATAAAAAAGGGTACACATAGGTTGAGATAAAATTTTGAGTGTTCCTGAGATCATTCGTGCCTCCGGATCATCGGTCCTCTTTATCTCATAAGTTCGGGGCTTGCCAGTCCCTGAACCGGATGCTCCTGCCTGATAACTATGGGCTCCGCCTTTAGATGCTCCCGTCGTCTTAAATGATGCGGAGGGAGTGGCCTGATTCTGAATAGCTGACTGCTTCGGGGTCTGAGATACCGTCGGAGTAGGTTTGGGGTCTGTTGTGTCGAGATTTATTCAACTCGATAGGCGATCGACTACAAGGCCGAGCGACCGAACCCACAACCAACCGAGCTATGGCGAACTCGCCTAAATGAAGATAACAGTCTACCTTCGAGTATCTAGCGATTGACTCTCAAGGCGATCGCCTATTGGCACCTAGCGATCAACTCTGGTGCCCAACTTAGGACAACCGTCCTGTACCGCGAACAGAGACCTTCGTCCGTCAAAGTCTACGAAGACTGGATCTCAAAGCAGCGCCCATGTGCAGATCCGCGACAGGCGCTGCATTTCATGGGTCGTTGACCACATCCTGTCACTACCTTATCACCTACCGACAGACCCGCCGAAAGGTACAAGGTGGGACTGCCCGTGATAGCGACTCAGACGCGTGCAGACTTCCCATTAGACCGCACAGCTGGCTGCCAGCAACTCCTGCGGACTTTAAGGGGACCAGCCCATGTGCTAAAGACGATCGCCCGCTTATTATAATACAGCAGAGGCGATCGCCCAGCATCTCCTAGTGCTATAAATAGAGAACCCCCAGCAACTGGAAAAAGGTTCTCCATTCTGTTCAGAGAAAATGCTAAGTTGGCAACTACGTTGGCAATTACATACAAACATACATACTTTCAAGCTCTCGGCTTCATCTCTCGGATCTACCTCAGGATTTTTCTCTGAGCACCTCTCAACCAGAAGACGGTCGGCAGAGGGAAGAAGTCTCCACAGCGCAGATTCGAAGAGACTCACAAGCCTAGGAGCTCAAACATACAGCTAAAACACACCGTGAGGGACTGTCGATTTCTCTCGGTCGTCACAGCTCATCATCGTTGTTACAAGAATTCACAGAGCTTCATATCTGGTTCTTCCGGCAATCTTCACGCTCAATAGCTAAGATAACTAGGGTCTTTACACTCATTATAATTGTACTCTAACATTAATACTTGTATCCTAGAATATTTGTATTAATAATATCTCGCGAGAGAATTTAAGCCCGGGACTAACAACCCCGGCAAATCTTGTGTTATTTACTTTCCCACGGAAGTGTTCTCGCACTTTGTTTGCTATCCACCCATTCCAGCAATATCTATCTCCGGATAATATTTTGGGTAGCAACAATTGGCGCTAGAGGAAGGGCATCTTAACCTTCATTTTTATTCCTACCGTCCCGAAGAACACTCACTATTCTCGGGGCATATACTTGAAGTGACACTCACTGCTCCTCAAAAAAATCCTTCAGAATCATGACGTCCGCCACCACATCGAAGAGAGCCGTTCTCCGAACCGCCGGACACCATATCCTGGCTTAATCCGAGCCCCAGCCGACGGCAGGGGGAAGCTGCGGCAACGCGAGACTCTCGATCCCGCACCTAAGGGGTGGCCCCAGCCTCTCACTCGACCAGTTCCAAACCGAGGAACAGATCGAGGAGGCTATGTCCATCCTAAAGGAGCGACGGAGAGCATGCGCGGCGCCCACAATAACTCCCTCGGCCATCCGCCGCGTAGGCAAACGGAAAATCAAAGGGCTACTGGGCGAGCGATCGTCAGAAAGCCCCGATTCGCGAGAAAAGGCTCTTGCACGGCCGGACGGTTCTGTATTCAGTCGCTTAGGAAGTGACTCATCATGGCGACCGGGGCATTCTGGCCCCAACCACGAGATGACGAAATCCGAGTTTGTCACTAGGAGTTCGGCCTACACGACTCCCAGCCGAACACAGGTCAGCCGTCTGACTCCCGCTCTGAACGCCAGGGGGTCAGTACTTGATCACCTTAGCTCCCGCTCCGAGCGCCTAGCCGCGAGCATCCTGGCCACGACAATGGCCTCTATGCAACGCCAGCTCGACGAGATGAAAGCACTCTTGGATACTGGGGAAAGCACCAGTAGAAAGGTCATCGGACCAACCGAGCCACTCGCGGTCCACATCGAGCTTGCCCCCATGCAACCAAGGAGCGGCTCCTCCAAAAACACCTCTATATGAAGGGAGATCGGACCCCGAAACCCACCTAAGTAAGTTCCGGATTTACATGACCGGGTGTGGGGCATCAGATACAACCAAATGCCGAATCTTCCCGTTAACTTTGGGCGAGCTGGCCCATAGGTGGTACGTCTCGCTCCCACCATGATCGATCATCTCATTTGAGAAACTGGCGAATGACTTCACGTCATACTTCGCCGCCAAGGTCAACAGACCCGAAGGCCCCCACCACATGATGAAAATTAGGCAGGGGGAAGACGAATCCGACGCAGATTATATCGACCGAGTAGACGAAATCATCCTCACCGGCGAGCCCATCAGCGACGAGCTCGCTCTCTACTCGGTCCTGGGGGGATTCTACGGTCATTCACCCATGTTTAGACATCTCACGAAGGACATACCCCCAACCTACGCGATCTTCCGCGCTAAAGCTGTCGACTTTCTGGCCATGCAAAGGCTACTCACCCTCCGCCTAGGCGAGGGAACGCCTCCTCCTGTCCGGAAGACGACGATCGCCAATACACAACTCAAAGTTACTCCAAACGGTGAACATGAATGAATGAATATGAATGATGAATGAATATTAATGATTGAGAATTACAGAGTGACAATTAATGAATGGAAAATAAACGAGTTCACAACCGGGTGTTACATACTCCCCCCTTAAAAAGGGTTTCGTCCTCGAAACTAGGGGTCAAACAATTCGGGATAACCCTCCCGCATACTATCCTCAGTTTCCCAAGTAGCCTATTCGACTCCGTGTCTCGACCACTGAATCTTAACCAAAGAAATCGTCTTGTTCCTCAACTGTTTGATTCGTCGCTCTAAGACTCGTACAGGACGCTCCTCGTACGTATGATCATCCGCTATCTCGATTTCAGCTAACTGAAGTATGTGACTGTAACACCCCCAGATCCAACCGGGAATATTACACGCCGTGGGCCCCGCGCCGGAACCCACCAGGCTAAAAACCATTTACAAAAACGACAAGAAGGCCGATGACGGTAGTATTTTCCAAAACTCACAAAATCATTTGAAAACACCAACCACCGTCAAGATAATCAAGGCCAAAACTCGGTTAAGGGAATCGGTTTTCGAAATCAAACTCAGTTGGCATAAAGCCGAAAGCCATTTGAAAGAACTCACGCAGCGGATAAAAATACAGTCCAAGATACATATACATCAATAGTTAATACACAGACAAGATACACGATTCCCCAACAATATGCCATAGCCAGTATCGTCCGGAATCCTCGCTTCACGACCGCTACCATCAAAGTTCTCAATACCTGAAAAACAAGTCCCACAACGGGGTCAGCAATAATGCCCGACAAATAACCGCAAGTACATAAACATAAATATTCACATGCCATGCATCATGAGAATAATAACCTCAACGATAACCTTACCACTTCCGGTAATCCAACGATTCTCGTCAAAATCCCAATATCACGATAATACTATAAAAATCCCAGTATCACAACAATACCGTATAATACCTCAATACCGAATACTTTCTCGTACATAATCCTCTAGGTACGATTACCATAAAACATACCTCTATCCGGACTTCCTTCCGGAATGCATACACAAACCAAGAATATCCAAAACGACATCAACAATATCCGAATACTACAATCTTCCCAAGATTGTCCAAGTATCTCAACAATCATCAACTGTGCATTCTAATCCTTTTAGAACATCACTGAACATTCGTCAATATGCAATACATCATAAAATACTTATGAAATGTAAATGGAATTACTCATCAAAACATTACAACCGAACAAGTAAACACTTGCCTGGATACCAACATGACAAAACCAACACCGAACTCATCGCCCTCGTCTACGAGCTCTTCAGCCCTGACTGGAACGAATCTACGGTCTTCCAACGAAGCACAACGGTTATACCTATTGATTAATCACCCTAGAACAATAATCATGTCAATAATCGGACCAACTTGGTCACAAGGATCATAACATGCTCAATCTGGAATTCAACCTCGTATTATGATCTAGAAATCCATCTCAAAACGGTTTAAACGAATCATCATCCTTAATAATATGAAGAAACATTCGAAGTTCTTAACAAAATCCATAAAATCCCATATAACATCGTTATATGATTATCCAACATGTTCCTCACATGTAATCATCCAAGAAAAACGAACCATTAACAAAGGAATACGAAGATTACCCGGTTTAGACGAACCAAAAAGAAGAACACTAGAACTCCATCCAAAGAATCATGAACCACTTGAAGAACAAGGCTTGAATCCAAGCTCTCAATCTTAATCTTGTTAAAGATTATCATTATACAGTGTTTGTGAACCTCGAATAACTCTCAACTCTCTCTCTCCCGAGTGAAGGAAGAAGAATGGACGAAATGCCTTACAATACCCGTCTGTCCCCTTTTATAATAAACATTATTAGCGTGCGCTAACATCTCATGTTTAGCGTGCGCTACAGCCTTAGCGTGCGCTAACTGACTTTGTTAGCGTGCGCTATCGCAGTCCAGAGGCTACTGCCTTGCTTCGTAAACTAACTTACGTACGTAATGCCCATGCATTAACGTACGTAAAACATCATGCCTAGCGTACGCAAGTCCTTGACCTTAGCGTGCGCTATCTGAAGTTGACTTGCTACAGTGTTCACCTACCACTCGTGCCCCCACATGCCGACAGCATCTGACAAGGACAAGATTCCCTCTGCCCGATCTGGAATTAGCGTGCGCTAATCATACGGTTTTAGCGTGCGCTAGCTCTACATGACAAACACTCGTTGACCTTATCTGGACACGCGCCGAACATGGCCGGGTCCACCCGCCGAAAGCTAAGATTCCATTATTGGCGATCTGATGTTAGCGTGCGCTAACCAACATGCGTTAGCGTGCGCTAACCGAATATAAAAATCAACCTGGGCCTACCTGTCGGCCACCTTCCGAAACTAACCCAGCAAGTCGTTACGTACGTTAGGGGTCCTCCTTAGCGTACGTAACCGAACCTCTTAGCGTACGCTATCAATACTTCGTAGCGTGCGCTACCTGTACCCAGTAGCGTGCGCTAATGAACACTTATAGCGTGCGCTATCGTTGCTGTGCCTAGCCATATTCACTTATCCTCAACCAATATCTCGACATACCAATCAAACATACGGCACAATGAATACATATACGCATTCAATAACATTATCAAACGTTCAGAACGTTCTCAAGCACAAATATCCATCAACGATATCCAACAGACAAACGAAAAATATATCCGAAAAATCGGGGTATTACACTCTACCCCCCTTAAAAATAAGTTTCGTCCTCGAAACTTGCAATCTCTGTACAAACATCTCAACAGAAAATCCAAATCACCAAGGCAACCAAATAAATACCGAATAATATACTTACAGTGCGTGAAGACGAAGATCTCCGTGATACTAGCATATGGCACCATTTCAAAATCTCGACACAACAAGAATGCCAAAACAGAATAATCACAATTTGAAAACGATTGGTCTCCGCCAAGACCACAAGAAGTTTAGAGCACTGCCGAGTTCTCAGGATCCGTGACGCCGTGTCTCCTCACCTAAAGCGCATGAGCCGCTCCTTGTCACATGCACGTATCACCGGGCCCACTCCACATCGAAAGCCGCACATTGCACGTGCCTCGCACCGGCGTTCACTTCCCGATTGGAGCCGCACATTGCACATGACCACGGCACCGGGCGTTCACTCCTGCCTCGTCGGTCTCGGGAACACCAACAATCCCCAAACCCACACATCACCACGACAAGTACTCAAAAATCACACGTAACCAAAACAATACACCCAAAATAGCCAGAAATCCAGATACACAAAAATCACGCAACTACCACACTGGTAGAGCCACATAACACACATGCCCGGTTATCACAAAACCATGGGCTCCGATACCATATTTGTAACACCCCCAGATCCAACCGGGAATATTACACGCCGTGGGCCCCGCCGAACCCACCAGGCTAAAAACCATTTACAAAAACGACAAGAAGGCCGATGACGGTAGTATTTTCCAAAACTCACAAAATCATTTGAAAACACCAACCACCGTCAAGATAATCAAGGCCAAAACTCGGTTAAGGGAATCGGTTTTCGAAATCAAACTCAGTTGGCATAAAGCCGAAAGCCATTTGAAAGAACTCACGCAATGGATAAAAATACACCCAAGATACATATACATCAATAGTTAATACAGACAAGATACACGATTCCCCAACAATATGCCATAGCCGATCGTCCGAATCCTCGCTTCACGACCGCTACCATCAAAGTTCTCAATACACGAAAACAAGTCCCACAACGGGTCAGCAATAATGCCCGACAAATAACCGCAAGTACATAAACATAAATATTCACATGCCATGCATCATGAGAATAATAACCTCAACGATAACCTTACCACTTCCGGTAATCCAACGATTCTCGTCAAAATCCCAATATCACGATAATACTATAAAAATCCCAGTATCACAACAATACCGTATAATACCTCAATACCGAATACTTTCTCGTACATAATCCTCTAGGTACGATTACCATAAAACATACCTCTATCCGGACTTCCTTCCGGAATGCATACACAAACCAAGAATATCCAAAACGACATCAACAATATCCGAATACTACAATCTTCCCAAGATTGTCCAAGTATCTCAACAATCATCAACTGTGCATTCTAATCCTTTTAGAACATCACTGAACATTCATCAATATGCAATACATCATAAAATACTTATGAAATGTAAATGGAATTACTCATCAAAACATTACAACCGAACAAGTAAACACTTGCCTGGATACCAACATGACAAAACCAACACCGAACTCATCGCCCTCGTCTACGAGCTCTTCACTCGATCGAACGAATCTACGGTCTTCCAACGAAGCACAACGGTTATACCTATTGATTAATCACCCTAGAACAATAATCATGTCAATAATCGGACCAACTTGGTCACAAGGATCATAACATGCTCAACTGAATTCAACCTCGTATTATGATCTAGAAATCCATCTCAAAACGGTTTAAACGAATCATCATCTTTAATAATATGAAGAAACATTCAAGTTCTTAACAAAATCCATAAAATCCCATATAACATCGTTATATGATTATCCAACATGTTCCTCACATGTAATCATCCAAGAAAACGAACCATTAACAAAGGAATACGAAGATTACCCGGTTTAGACGAACCAAAAAGAAGAACACTAGAACTCCATCCAAAGAATCATGAACCACTTGAAGAACAAGGCTTGAATCCAAGCTCTCAATCTTAATCTTGTTAAAGATTATCATTATACTGATGTTTGTGAACCTCGAATAACTCTCAACTCTCTCTCTCCCGAGTGAAGGAAGAAGAATGGACGAAATGCCTTACAATACCCGTCTGTCCCCTTTTATAATAAACATTATTAGCGTGCGCTAACATCTCATGTTTAGCGTGCGCTACACTTTTAGCGTGCGCTTAATCGACTTTGTTAGCGTGCGTTATCGCGATCCGCAGGCTACCGCCTTGCTTCAGAACTTAACTTACGACGTAATGCCCATGCATTAACGCACGTAAAACATCATGCCTAGCGACGCAAGTCCTTGACCTTAGCGTGCGCTATCCGAAGTTGACTTGCTACGGTGTTCACCTACCACTCGTGCCCCACATGCCGACAAAGATTCGACAAGGACAAGATTCCCTCTGCCCGATCTGGAATTAGCGTGCGCTAATCATACGGTTTTAGCGTGCGCTAGCTCTACATGACAAACACTCGTTGACCTTATCTGGACACGCGCCGAACATGGCCGGGTCCACCCGCCGAAAGCTAAGATTCCATTATTGGCGATCTGATGTTAGCGTGCGCTAACCAACATGCGTTAGCGTGCGCTAACCGAATATAAAAATCAACCTGGGCCTACCTGTCGGCCACCTTCCGAAACTAACCCAGCAAGTCGTTACGTACGTTAGGGGTCCTCCTTAGCGTACGTAACCGAACCTCTTAGCGTACGCTATCAATACTTCGTAGCGTGCGCTACCTGTACCCAGTAGCGTGCGCTAATGAACACTTATAGCGTGCGCTATCGTTGCTGTGCCTAGCCATATTCACTTATCCTCAACCAATATCTCGACATACCAATCAAACATACGGCACAATGAATACATATACGCATTCAATAACATTATCAAACGTTCAGAACGTTCTCAAGCACAAATATCCATCAACGATATCCAACAGACAAACGAAAAATATATCCGAAAAATCGGGGTATTACAGTGACTAGGGTCGGCAACATACTTCCGCAACTGAGAGACGTGAAACACATTATGAATTCGGCTTAAAGCCAGAGGTAAAGCCAATCGATAAGCCAGATCGCCTACTCGATCCAAAATCTCAAACGGTGCAATGAATCGCGGACTCAACTTTCCCCGCTTCCCGAAATGGAAGATACCCCGACTCGGGGATACCTTGACCAAAACGTGGTCACCTACCTCGAACTCTAATGGTCGACGATGATTATCTGCATATGATTTTTGTCGACTCTGAGCGGTCAACAAACGACTCCGGATCAACGCTACCTTCTCGCGAGCGACTAATAGCATATCGGGTTCAATGCCGATCGATTTTGATAAGTCATCCCAGCATAAGGGAGACCGAAAACGATGACCGTATAAGGCCTCGTAAGGTGCCATCTTAATCGAAGCATGCCAACTGTTATTGTACGTGAACTCGATCAATGGTAGTTGGGCTTCCCAATCATCTTTACAATAGAGAACACATGCCCTCAACATGTCCTCCAACGTCGGAATAGTTCGCTCTGATTGTCCGTCGGACTTAGGGTGAAAAGCTGTGCTGAAAATTTAGCTGAGTTCCCATGGCACGATGAACGGATTTCCAAAAATGTGACACAAATCACCCGTCACGATCATAAACGATACTCTTAGGGGTACCGTGCAATCTCATGATCTCTTTAATGAATAACTGGGCAAGTCTCTCAGGACCCCACATATCCTTAATCTCAAGAAAATGAGCTAACTTAGTTAAACGGTCCACAATTACCCAAATTGCATTCATACCCAAATTGCATTCATGACACGATGACTCGTAGGCAAAATCGTGATGAAGTACATTGAAATATCCTGCCACTTCCATTCTGGGATAGGAAGCGGTTTCAGCATACCCGCCGGTAGCTGATGTTCTATGTTGACTTGCTGACAGGTCAAACATCTCGAAACAAATTCTACGACTTCTCGCTTCATATTACTCCACCAGTAATTTTGCTTCAATTCCTTGTACATCTTGCTAGACCCCGGGTGGATAGAATAAGGGGTAGCATGGGCCTCTCTCAAAATCGAGTTTTTCAACTCGTCATCCGCCAGAACGCATAATCGGTTCTTAAATCGCAAAAGTCCATCCTCGTGGACCATAAATCCAGGGGCTTTCCCCCGAGCCACATCATCTCGAATGCACAACAAAAATGGGTCTGAACCCTGATTCACTCGGATCACCTCCTCAAGTGGCGATGAAATATCTAACATACAAAGCTGCCCTTGCACTCGATGTAACCAGACTTCGATCTCAGGCCTTAGGAATTCCTGTTGAAGTTCCTTCTGAACAGTTAAACGAGCAAGCATTTGCTCCTGAATAGACTTACGGCTCAAGGCATCGGCGACAACATTCGCCTTACCCGGGTGGTATTTAATCTTAATATGATAATCTTTAATAAGTTCCAACCACCGTCTTTGCCGCATGTTCAACTCCTTCTGAGTAAATATATACTTCAAACTCTTATGACCGGTGAAAATCTGACAGGTGACGCTATAAAGATAATGATGCTAAATCTTCAACGCGAATACCACGGCCACCAGCTCCAGGTCGTGGGTCGGATAATTGACCTCGTAAGGCCTCAGTTACCACAAAGCATAGGCAATCACCTTCCTATTCTGCATTAATACACATCCAAGACCGTGCCCGGACACGTCACTATAAACCATGAATCCTTCTGTCCCTTGTGGTAAAGAAAGGACAGGCACTGAAATTAAACGGCTCTTGAGCTCCTCAAAACTCTGCTGACACGCATCAGACCACGACTATTTCTTATCCTTCTACAAAAGGTTCATAATAGGTTGAGCTATTTTAGAAAACCCTTCCACAAATCGCCGGTAATAGCCTGCTAATCCGAGAAAGCTTCGGATTTCCTTAACATTCTTCGGAGGTTTCCAATCTCGGATAGCCTCCGTCTTCTGAGGGTCGACACTTACTCCATCTGATGAAATCAAATGCCCGAAAAACATCACCTCGGACATCCAGAACTCACATTTGGAAAACTTTCCACAGAGTTGCTCTCGTCTCAACACGTCGAGAACCTGCTGAAGGTGAAGCTCGTGCTCCTCTTGGTCACGAGAATAAATCAAAATGTCATCTATGAAAACAACCACGAACTGATCTAAATAATCAATGAAGACTCAGTTCATCAACTCCATGAATACTGGTTCCCCCCACGGGGATGCACTCAGTCGGATATAACCCTTCCCGGTCAATTCCTCCAGTTGATTCTTCCGTTCCTGCATTTCGTTCAGGGCCATACGATATGGTGCTTTCTATATTGGGGACATACCAGGCTCCAACTCTATCATAAATTTCACATCTAACTGTGGAGGCAAACCAGGTAACTCGTCTCGAAGTACGTCGGTGTATTCTCTCACTACCGATATATCCGCCAACATCACTGATGGTTCCTTGGTCTTGGTCATATCGCACCAATAACCAACACACCCCTAATTAAGTAATTTCACTGCTTTCATCATATTAATGACTCTTCCGGAACATCTGGGATTACTTCCCTGAAATACACACTCGACTCCGTCATTTGATATAATAGTGACCAAACGCTTACGGACACTAAGGATGTCATCATGACGATCCATCCAATCAATACCCAAAATAACATCATCTCTAGGTAAATCTACCACGATCAGGTCCGCCAACCAATCACGACCATTAAGCTGAATCAGACAATTTTTAATTTCACGATCTCCAATAATTCTTCTACCGTCAGGTAGCCCAATAATATATAATTCACAACTAGTAGCACTATCCAGGTGAATTCTACTCAAGCATGACTCGGAAATGAATGAATGTGATGCGCCAGTATCAAAAAGGGTACACACAGTTTGATATAAAATTTCGAGTGTACCTGAGATCATTCGTGCCTCCGGATCGTCGGTCCTCTTCATCTCATAAATTCAGGGCTTGCCAGTCCCTAAACCGGATGCTCCTGCCTGATAGCTATAGGCTCCGCATTTAGATGCTCCTGTCGTCTTAAACGACGCGGACAGAGTGGCCTGATTCTGAACAGTCGACTGCTTCGGGGTCTGAGATACCGTCGGAGTAGGTTTGGGGTCTTTTCGGCAGAAACGGGACTTATGCCTGGTAATCCCACAGTCATTACACGTGATAGTCTGCCTCGGACACCTAGTGCTGAAATGACCCTGATCTCCACAATTGAAACATGTGATGGCCGAAATGGCCGCTCGGGACTGAGATTCCACAGGTTTAGGCGCTGTAGGAGTTTACTCAGAAAAAGTAGGGCACGCACAAGGCTTCTTGAAGGTTGCCTGACTGCCTTCAGACTGATTAGGATTCTTCGATTTCTTGCCAGAAGATGAAGTTTGATGCTTAGTAATTTCCTTCGCAGTAAGCTCATAAGTAAGAGCTTTCTCGATGAATTCGGACAGGGTGGTGCAATGATGACTAAGCAATTGTATCCGCATACGATCTTTCAACCTCTTACTAAAATACTTGATCTTATCCGCCTCGGAATGAATAATAGATGAGGCAAATGGAAGTAGCTCCTGAACCTTCTCGGCGATGGCGAGAACATCTTCTTCCGCAGAGTAACTCCGATAACTTGGCCTCCCTAAGTGGGTCTGGATAATACATTTCCATCATGAGAGTCTTGAACTGGTCCCAAGTACAAGACCCGTCGGTGGGCTTCAAAGATAGCCACCCAGAGTGAGCGCTCTTACCCAGATAGTAAGCCGCAACTGAAACTCTGTGCCCTTCAGGACACTCCACCATAGCAAATATCTTCTCAAAATGTTCAAGCCAGTGAATAATATCCGCAGGCTCAGATGAGCCCTCAAAAGTAGGTGGCCTCTGGCGAGAGATGTCGCCGATAATACTGCTCACACTCCTTTCTTGCCTCTGAGGTGGCGGCCGAGGGGCCTGTTGAGCTTGAGTGGCTGAGTTATGCATCATCTCCGTCAGACGTGCCATCTGAGTCATTTGGGCCATCATGCCCTGCATAAAAGTGAGTGGATCAACCCGAACACCTTCCGATTGATCTGTATCTCGGGTACGACTTCCTAACAGTGAATGATTATATCCAGGTGAATGAGTGGAAGCGTCGCTACTTGTTGAATTGATATTATTCCTCGCGTTCGTGAGGGTATTCACACGAGCTCCCGGGTTTCGGCCCGTACCGCGGCCTCTTCCACTGCATCCTCTGACAGCTCTCTCCATGCTGAAGTAGGAAAGTCGCATGATAATTATAGATCTCCCATTATGATTACATTATGAAATGATAATAATGAGCATACACGCTCTAACACAATGGATGCATTAATAATGCAGTAAAATGATCGTCGACATTACGTCGGAATATGATAAGATTGCATGAAAGATCAACTGAGGTGACATGATTATCTGATGAAATTCCTGAAATGATTATCTTGAACAAGTTAACAAGATTAATAATACGATCCACAAGATCAACAACTGAGCAATGAGATTGACTGAGTGATTAATGAGTCGACATGATCGACAAGATCCAAGAAAATGATGATTGGGGATTGTTGACTGATGAATGATGAGTGATTCTTATTGCGATAAATTAAACCATGTCGTCAGAAATCATACCATTTATTTGGTGTGAGGGGCTTGGCACTTGCACAGGTCACACGTGACGCGAAAGTCCAATGATACTAGTCTGATGAATGATGATTTCAAATGAGACATGACTCGAAAGGGTAGTATTCAAAACCACGCTCTGATACCAACTCTGTAACACCCCAAACTAGGCGGCTATTAAAGTGTCGTGGAGTTCCAACCGGGACCCACCAGGCGAATGAAAATTAATGAATTAAATAATATAACTATAGTGTAATATCTGGATTTATTAATGTGTATTTTACCTGTATTCGAACCCTGTATTATTCAGAATTGTGATCTTGATGATTGGGGTATGATATTTCTTACATTGGTATCTTTGTACATAAGTATATCAACATGCAAAATTTCTCATGCAAACTCGTAATAGCGCACGCTAAGAATGTAGCTTAATGCGCGCTATCGGCTACTACTAGCGCACGCTACGTATGTAGGAGTTGCGTGCGCTAGGCACTCAATTATTGAGCTGGGCGGCTAGCACATGCGCCAGCGGGGACATGGGTCCGGATAAAATTCCCGCGGACGAACCTGGATAGTTTCGAAGTCAACTCTTATTAGCGCGCGCGCTAAGGAATGCTTAGTAGCGTGCGCTAATCTGCTTTTGTACATAAAGTTTATATATGGGCCAACACTCCATTTTATTCTCATTTCCTTCATTCACCTTTCGTTTTTGAGAGACCAGAGAGCATATCATCTTCCTTAGACACACTTATAACACATCCACTTGATCATTGGACATTGAATACTTCTTGTGATTGATCATTGAAGAGAAGTAGCACCTTGGAGTGGCATATAACCAACCGGAGTCAGATTCTACTTTTGGAGTTCAGTGATTTCGTCATATTAAGGTATGTTGATTCTATCACCAACTCTAGATTCGTGTTATGGAGAATGAGATGATCATGCTAGCAAAATATTGAGTTTCTTGAGTGAATTATCCAACCACTTCATGTTTGGAATATTGAAATGATTATGCCTTAAGTACCTTGATTATGAACATCATGATTCGAATCTTATTACAATGAATAAGTAGAGGAAGATTCTATCATTGGTAATCCGAATCTAGTAGGTGTATTCATAGCAATCTTGGACTTGACTTTAACATCATTATTGTTAGACGAATCTAAAGGATTGATCATGGAAGGATTTATCTTGTAAAGATGGAATGTTAATCAAACTACAGAATGATAGTTTTTGATTGGGATAAGGGTGTTGATATCGACCGATAAGCTTTCCGAATTATCGCATGAAGAATGGTAATCGAAATGGAATATGGTTTTATAATAGTATACATATCCTTTAATCCGAAGTTGTTGTTATATGTAGGATCATTCATAACCGTATAAACATGATATTCATGGAGGTAACATGAATTAACACTGAAGATTTCATTGGTTTGATCATGTTGAGATTAGTCTACTGCCCTGTAGTAAACTGCCATGCACAGTTAGCGCACGCTAAGTTATGTAGATTAACGTGCGCTATCGAGCATGAGTTAACGTATGCTATGTTTGGTACGTAACATACGTTAGGCCATCATACGAATCAGTCGGCTGATCAGTGAAGTACTGACTATGCACAGTTAGCGTACGCTAGGCTTTGTTGTTTGCGTGCTCTATCGAGCAGACTTAATGCACGCTACACAGAGTACTTAGCGTGCGCTAAGCAGTTCAGGCAGATTACATTTTATAAGCTTTTGGCCGTAAATCGAATTGTTAGACATTCGTACGACGTGAGATAAGTTCTATATTATTTCTTTTGTTAATGTTCGAGCTTGTTACGTGATTAATTGAGGGGGGGCGACCTTCGAGTGTTCGTTTTCTTGGAAGTATTGTTCTTGTCTTCGAATCGAGGCAAGTACCTTATTTGTTTTATGTATTGATGTTATACATATTGTCGTGCATGTATGTCGTTGTTGTATGTCCACCTCGTGTTGGTCCGAGGGGATCATCGGGGGATCTATGCTAGCGTGCGCTGGATCATCGGATGGGTTTTTCCACCACGGGTTGGTCTGACGGGATCATCATGGGTTCTAGGCAGTGAACGCTGGATCGTCGGAATTTCCATGTGTATGTTGTGATATCATGTTGTGATTATCAGTTATGTATGTCATTTATGAGTTTCTCGTAGGAGAAGACTTGTTGGTATTTTTGTCATTTACATTATTATTCTTCGTGAAATATGAATAATATGTTGTGGTACTTGTACTAGCACCGTTGTGCTAACCCCTTCGGGGGTGAACATTTTGTTTATGTTCAGGATCCAGGAGAGTGGGAAAACAACCACTGGAGCTGCATGACGACGAGGGTGCAGAGTGATGTTCCGGCCGGGTTTATTTGTCTGTTGTTTATTGGTTATTTCAATCTCGAGTACGAAGTTGTTTATGATGAATTTGAATTTGGCGATGTATTAATAAGTTTCTGTTGAACATTTGTATTTTTAATATTTGGTCAGAACTGTTGTATCTTAATTCCGTTATTTCCATTCGTTAGTACCTCTTAATGTCTGTTCAATTCTTCAGCCTTGTAAATCCTTATGTAAAGGATTTACGGCGATGTAATATTCCTGAATATATCGGGGGTGTTACAGAATATGGTATCAGAGTTAAGATTATGGATATCTTGGCCATTGGGTTAAAATAGGGGTCATTGATGTCTTTTGAGGTAACCAGCCGCGAATAAAATCACTGTTCTGCCTATGTCTTCGTGCGGGCGGTGGTTGTAAGTTCCTAAACTCTATCTCATATTTTACATGTTATATTCCTTTGTACTTGAGCATTTGAATGGTATTGTTTTCGGTATATTGAGTATTTATGCTTACAGTATGTTGAGAGGCGGACGTGGACGTGGTTGCGGTCGCGGTCGCGGACGCGGACGAAGGAATACAGAAAGGGAAGCATCGCCTTCAAATCAAGCAGTCATAGCTCAGGCGAGCCACAACGATCTATCAATAACGAACCGGAACCTGCTGTACCAGAGATCCTTCGTCAAGTGGTGAACCAGATGACTCAGTTCGCCCAAGTCGTGGACCGAATGCAAGTGGCGGTGGGACTACAGCAGGGAGAGAGACAGCAAGGGATCCCAGACATGGGAAATCGAGGTGATCGGTGGCTGCAAGAGGTGGCGAAGATGCAACCACCCAAATTCGACGGTATTTCTAAGACCCCCACCTGGGACCATTGGTTGAAGGAACTAGAGAAAATCTTTGCCGGAATTAGCTGCCCAGACGACCGGAGAGCCTCTATCGCTCAATACTTTCTGATAGGGGAAGCGTCCGAATGGTGGGAAGCTATCCAGACTGTAGACCATGATGCTGATTGGACAGAGTTTAAATTAATGATGGAGGCTCAGTACTGCCCTCGTCCTGTGAGGGAAGCCAAGGTTCGGGAGTTTTTCTCCGCTCAGCCTTCAGATGTGCCAGTATCTCAGGCAATTAAGACGTTTAACCAGCAGCTGGCATTTGTTCGACATCTGGTCAGAACAGATGTAGAAATGATGATCCATTTTGATATGAGGATGAAACCAGAAATCCAGAGGAACATGTCCGGTTTTGAATGTACCACACTCCGTCAATACCAGGATAAGGCGTTGGCGTATGAGATCAAGGAAGTAGCTATGGAGAAATTTACGGAATCCAAGAAGCAGAAAATCTCTGGTACTTATACAGAGCACAAGAGCAGCGGGCCCCGCAAGGCCCAGTCATCTTTTCATTCTTTCAAAAACCTCCGCACCCAGTTAGGAGCGGAAAGAACTTCGGAGCAACATCAACCATGACTGATGTTACCAGGAAATGCTTTAACTGCACCCAGAAGGGGCACTATCGACGGAATTGCCCCCTACCTGCCGTGACTTGTTTTGATTATGGTCGAGAGAGACATCGTGCGGTGTTCTGTGAAGAGGCTACAAAGTCTTTTATAGCCCGTACACCACAGCCAGTCCAGAAGGAAGCCAGTATCCAACAGACACAGCAAAGTGTTCAGATGCCTTAGAATTTTGGCCGCGGGTGAGGCAGAGGACAGTGGGACCGAAAGGGTACATCGAGTGCCGGATCTATTCCCCCACATCTGTACGAGATGAGGAGAACAGACGATCAGGATGCTGCTGTCGCATCAGGTACTGTCCAGATCCTTTCCCAGCCAGTTAGCGTTTTATTCGATACAGGAGCTACGCATTCTTTTATATCCTTGTCTTGTGTAAATCGTTTGAATATTTCTGGTTTTCATACTTGTGAACCTTATGTTGTTGGTTTACCGAGTGGAGAGAGGATTGTCGGGAACTTAGAAACCAGAAATTTCCCTGTATCATTTGGAGGTAGAGAGTGGCTCTCAAATTTGATTGTTATAGAAATGCAAGGAGACGACCTGATACTCGGAGACGATTGGCTTAATCGATATGGAGAAATTGTAAACTACCGAAGGAGGAATATCTCGCTAATCGCTGACGATGGTTCCGAAATACTGTTTGAGGGATGGAAACCGGGAAGCTCAGGAAAGTTGATCAAAGCGATGAAAGCTGTCAAATTGTTGAAACAGGGCTGCACCGGATACTGGTGCTATGCAATGAGAAAAGAAGACGAAATTGTGGAACTTTCATCCATTCCTGTTGTGAACGAATTTCCAGATGTATTTCCTGATGAGTTACCTGGACTACCTCCACGAAGGGATGTAGAATTTACCATTGAGCTGGAACCCGGAGCTACACCAATTTCTAAGGCGCCGTATCATATGGCACCTACTGAGATGCACGAACTGAAGAAGCATCTAGAGGAGTTATTGGACAAAGGCTATATCCAGCCAAGCATTTCGCCTTACGGAGCGCCAGTTCTTTTTGTTCGGAAGAAGGATGGATCGCTGCGACTGTGTATTGACTATCGATAACTGAATAAAATGACCATTAAGAACAAGTATCCATTACCACAGATTGATGATCTGTTTGACCAGTTTCAAGGAGCAACAGTATTTTCTAAAATCGATCTGAGATCAGGATATCATCAGCTGAGGATTAAGGAATCTGATGTTCCGAAATCAGCGTTCAGAACTCGTTACGGACACTATGAGTTTGTAGTGATGCCGTTTGGTCTCACCAATGCACCTGATGTATTCATGCAATTGATGAACCGAGTGTTCATCGAATATTTGGATAAATTTGTGGTCGTGTTCATTGATGACATTCTAGTGTATTCTAAGAACCCGGAAGAGCATGCACAACATTTGCGGATTGTATTAGAACTTTTAAGAAGCGAGCAACTGTACGCCAAACTCTCTAAGTGTGAATTCTGGCTAAAGGAAGTAATGTTCCTCGGTCATGTGGTATCAGCTGAAGGGGTCCGAGTAGATCCTCAGAAGATTGAAGCGGTTTTGGATTGGAAGCCTCCAAAGAACGTGAAAGAAGTCCGAAGTTTCTTAGGACTTGCTGGGTATTATCGTCGGTTCGTGGAAGGGTTTTCCAAAATTTCCCGCCCACTTACTCGACTCCTGCAGAAAACTCAAAAGTTTGAGTGGAACGAGTTGTGTCAGATTAGCTTTGATGAATTTAAGAAGAGACTGACGACGGCGCCGATTCTATCACTTCCATAGGGAACTGGAGGATTTATAGTTTACAGTGATGCTTCGAACCAAGGGCTCGGATGCGTATTGATGCAGAATGATAAGGTGATCGCTTATGCATCGCGACAGCTGAAACCTTATGAAGTGAATTACCCAACGCACGATTTGGAGCTGGAAGCAGTGATTTTTGCTTTGAAAATCTGGAGGCATTATCTGTACGGGACTCACTGTAAGATCTTTACGGATCACAAGAGTCTCAAATACATCTTCAGTCCGAAAGAGTTGAACATGCGGCAAAGAAGATGGTTAGAACTGATTAAGGACTATGACTTGGAGATTTTGTATCATCCAGGCAAAGCGAATGTAGTGGCCGATGCACTCAGCTGCAAGCCTGTTTCTATTCAGATGCTGGAGACTCTGACCTCCGAATTTAGCCTTCAGCGAGAGATGATTTGAGAAGGAATTGAAGTGTGGTTACAAAGAGTCCAAGGAAAACTGTGCGTGATGGAAATAACTTCATCATTAACCAATGAAATCAAATCTAGACAGACAGATGATCCTCTGATGATTCGGTTACGTGATGAAGTGATCAAGGGAAAGGCCCCCGGATTCCTAATTCATGATGATGGAGTTTTGAGATTTCAGAACCGACTCTGCATTCCTAATATCGATGTTCTGAAACAGACGATTATGAAGGAAGCTCACAGCACGCCCTATTCTATCCATCCGGGCACCAGTAAGATGTATAAGGACCTGAAACAGAACTTTTGGTGGGGCAACATGAAGAAAGAGGTAGCGGAGTATGTCTCAAAATGCTTGACTTGTCAGCAGGTTAAGATCGAGCATCAACGACCTGCCGGGATGTTGAAGCCGCTCTCGATTCCTGAATGGAAGTGGGAGGACATATCGATGGACTTTATTACTAGTATGCCGAGAACCAAGACAGGAATGAACATGATTTGGGTGATAGTTGATCATTTAACCAAATCAGCTCATTTTCTAGGCATTAAGGATACGTGGGGACCAGAGAGGTTGGCACGAGTATTTATTTCGGAGATAGTTCGATTGCATGGTACGCCGAAGACCATTGTTTCTGATCGAGACGGCCGTTTTGTGTCTCACTTTTGGAAAGCAGTTCATAGGGCCTTGGGAACTGAATTGAACTTCAGGACAGCTTATCACCCGGAGACTGATGGGCAATCTGAGAGGACTATTCAAACAGTAGAAGATATGCTGAGGGCTTGTGCCTTAGATTGGTCAACTGATTGGGAAGTTCATCTACCGTTTATTGAATTTACCTATAACAATAGTTGGCATGCTTCCATTAAGATGACACCGTTTGAGGCATTATATGGAAGGAGATGTAGATCGCCCCTATGTTGGGATGATTCATCAGACTTGATTGGGACAGAACTAGAGTTGATCGTACAGACTAGAGAGAAGATAGCCTTGATTCGTGAAAGGCTGTTGACCGCCCAGAGTCGGCAGAAATCTTATGCAGACGTACGCCGTTGCCCTTTGGAGTTCAGTACTGGAGACCACGTACTTTTAAAGGTTTCTCCTACTCGGGGGATCTTCCGTTTTGGAAGGAAAGGAAAACTGAGTCCGAGATATATCGGACCATTCGAGATCCTTGAGAGAGTTGGAGAGTTGGCATACAGGTTGGCATTACCGCCGTCATTGAGCCATGTTCATAACGTGTTCCACGTATCCCAGTTACGAAGATACATAACAGATCCTAGTCATGTCATTGATTTCGGCGAGATCGAAGTCGCTCAAGATGGGACGTTTGAAGAAAGACCGGTCAAGATACTCGAGAGTCGAGTTAAGCAATTGAGGAACAAACCCATCGTTTTGGTCAAAGTTCAATGGTCACGTTACGGAGTGGAAGAAGCCACATGGGAAACAGAAGATGGCATGAAGTCCACATATCCCGAGTTATTTTTGTCTTGAGTTTCGGGATGAAACTCCTTTTTAGTAGGAGAGTATGTAATATCCGGATTTATTACTATGTATTTTACCTGTATTTGAACCCTGTATTATTCGGAAGTGTGATCTTGATGATTGGAGTATGATATTTCTTACATTGGTATATTTGTACATAAGTATATCAACATGCAAAATTTCTCATGCAAACTCGTAATAGCGCACGCTAAGAATGTAGCTTAACGCGCGCTATCGGCTACTACTAGCGCACGCTACGTATGTAGGAGTTGCGTGCGCTAGGCACTCAATTATTGAGCTGGGCGGCTAGCACATGCGCCAGCCGGGACATGGGTCCGGATAAGATTCCCGCGGACGAACCTGGACAGTTTTGAAGTCAACTCTTATTAGCGCGCGCTAAGGAATGCTTAGTAGCGTGCGCTAATCTGCTTTTGTACAGAAAGTTTATATATGGGCCAGCACTCCATTTTATTCTCATTTCCTTCATTCACCTTTCGTTTTTGAGAGACCAGAGAGCATATCATCTTCCTTAGACACACTTATAACATATCCACTTGATCATTGGACATTGAATACTTCTTGTGATTGATGATTCAAGAGAAGTAGCACCTAAGAGTGGCATATAACCAACCGGAGTCAGATTCTACCTTTGGAGTTCAGTGATTTCGTCATATTAAGGTATGTTGATTCTATCACCAACTTTAGATTCGTGTTATGGAGAATGAGATGATCATGCTAGCAAAATATTGAGTTTCTTGAGTGAATTATCCAACCACTTCATATTTGGAATATTGAAATGATTATGCCTTAAGTACCTTGATTATGAACATCATGATTCGAATCTTATTACAATGAATAAGTAGAGGAAGCTTCTATCATTGGTAATCCGAATCTAGTAGGTGTATTCATAGCAATCTTGGACTTGAATTTAACATCATTATTGTTAGACGAATCTAAAGGATTGATCATGGAAGGATTTATCTTGTAAAGATGGAATGTTAATCAAACTACAGAATGATAGTTTTTGATTGGGATAAGGGTGTTGATATCGACTGATAAGCATTCCGAATTATCGCATGAAAAATGGTAATCGAAATGGAATATGGTTTTATAATAGTATACATATCCTTGAATCCGAAGTTGTTGTTATCTGTAGGATCATTCATAACCGTATAAACATGATATTCATGGAGGTAACATGAATTAACACTGAAGATTTCATTGGTTTGATCATGTTGAGATCAGTCTACTTGATGAGTCGATTTTTGATCGTCTCATTCTGTTCTATCGAGTCGCACTTTCATTTGTTTTCGAGTGTTTTTGCCCTTTTTACGCGTGGTATGTTGTGTTTATGTTTTGTAGGTATCCGGACGAAGATTGTGGTGAAATATGCGCTTTCATTGCTAATATTGGAGTTTATGACAATCAAAAGCTAAAACGGGGCCTAAAACGATGAAAGATTTAAGCAGTATCGGCCGAATCTCCTAAATACCAGAATCTCCACTCCGAATTGAGATGTATTCTCCTTTGATATAAATTCCTCGTGAAATTAGCTTCGAAACGGTATATCATATGCTAAAATCCGAGGTGAATTGATACAAGAACGAAGGATCATGCCGAAGAAGACTAAAAACCGGACTAGGCTGCACCAGGCAACCGGACTAGGCTGCACTGTGCAACTCAATTAGGTGCGACAGCGCTCGGCAGCATCAGGTAACTCGGCCGTGCCATGGGACACGACCGGGTCTCATTCAGCCGAATCGCACTTTCCGGATGAGAAGGACTCGACCGTGCCTTTTGGGACACGGCCGAGTCACTTTCGCCATTTCGCCTTTCCCGCATAGTGCCGCACGACCGTGTCACGGACACGGCCGAGCCTCTCGGCTGAACTACTTTTCGATTATTCAGCGCAGATGCGACACGGCCGTGTCCTAGGACACGGCCGTGCCACTTTTGTTTCATGTCACTTTCCTTGACATCTTTGCATATTTTAAGCCTTTGTCTTGATTTTTGGCTAAAAACAAAGTGGAGTGACCCTGAGAGGTGTGCTTGTCTTGTGAAGAAGATATTTTGTGGAAAAACACAAGATTAGGGAGGAAAAACACCAAAAGAGTGGGAAAGAGAGAGATTTTCATCATCTTCCTTGTGTGTTCTTGGAGTGAGAAAAATACTTTAGTGAGATATAATAATTCCTTGTATAAATTTGTTGTGAGTTCTTGTAAGAAGATCATCAAACCTTCATCGGGAATTCGATTTCGGCATTTACAAGGGAAGTTTTTACCATGTTTTGTTCTTCAATTTCCATTATTGTTGTTGAATTAATCATGTGTGGCTAAACACTTCATATGGGTTTTTAGATATAGCCACACACACGTTTTTGATTGTTAGTTCCTTTTGATTTTCCGGATAAAGTTTGGGATTGTTCCTGTTGTTCGTTCTTCGTTTAAGAACTTTTGAATTAGATCATCAAACCTTTTTCATTGTTGTTATTATTATTCGAATCTAGGGTTTTTATCGGTGTTCGCCATCAAACGACCCGAAAGAAACGATTGTGAATGTTCTCGAGCTTTTTCGCGCGATCTTTTAACGATTTACCTCATCAAAAGTAGTCGGTTAATTGATTGTTAGCTAGGGTTTCGTCCCCATCAAAAGAGTATCCCTTAATTTTCGTTGAGAACAATCGTGATTTTTAGAATTTCCGCCATCAAACGGATTTCTTTTAATCGTGAGCAATCGATAATTCCTAACCTTATTTATTTGAGTATCGGAACTAACAATTGATTATGTGTGTGTCGGTGACTCTAAATTCCCATATTAATCTCATTATTGTTATCTCTCATTTATCCGACTATCAAATTGGTGTTGTTATCACTTAGTTCAATTTAAATTTTGTGCATTAGTAATTGTAATCATAATCAACCAATGATGTATTTTAATTTAATTTACTTTTGTTCATTCGACTATTTGCCGAACATTATCGAATTTTAAACCGTTTCCAATTCCTCGAGAGATCGACCTCGGAGTTACTTGCCGCTTACTACAAGAGCGATTCGTACACTTGCGAGTATTTAATTTGAATCCATCAAGTTTTTGGCGCCGTTGCCGGGGAATTGGTGTTTAATTTTTAATCTTGTTTTAATGATAGTTGAATTGCTATTCTTGATCAATACTATTTCGATAAAATTCGCTCTTACTTCCTTTGTTTATGCTTGGTAGGAGATCGTTGGGTAACCCGATTCTTCCACCGATAGACGAAGTTCAAAGAATTAGAGCACCAAAAATAATGGCCACAACATCAATGGCAAACGACGAGGTGAATCCGGACTTTGAAGAGCGACTTTTGATCCAAGAAGAAAACACTCGTCAACCAAGGGTTGAGAATGTTGCACAAAATATAGATGAGGAAGAAATTCACAACCAAGGTTTCCGAGATATGATAATGTTGGGCAATCAAGGGATACCGAAGCTCAACAAGGGAGGTACTTTTATCCGAGACAACCACCCGTCGGAATGCAATATGGAGCGAATTATTATCCGGACCTCAATATGGGATGGAGGCGAACTATAACATGCCGCAACAACCTCCGGTCGAACATCTTATGAGGGACTATGCAAAGCCCGTAGTGAACACCGCCATTTCATGCATCCAATTAGCACCCGCAAGGAACTACCACATAAGCGGATTTCACATCGAGCAATTGCCCTCATTTCACGGATTAGCACGAGAGGATCCGTTATCATTCATCCGAGATTTCTATGTGGCGATTGATAACTTCCCATTGAATGGGTTGAGCGAGGATCAACTACGAATGAAGTGTTTCCCTTATACACTCAAGGACGGGGCGAAACAATGGTTGATGACTTTGGCGCCCGGATCACTAAGAACATGGGATGAAGTTTACGATAAATTCATTACCAAGTACTTCTCCCATTCAAAAACGCAATTGAGAACTCAAATCTCAACTTTCGGACAACAAGACGGAGAGGCATTTCACGAAGCGTGGGACCGATTCAAAATGCTACTCATTCAATGCCCACACCATCACTATCCGCTTCAACTACTAAATCAATTCTTCTATGACGGATTGACTCAATATTGCCAAGGAGCGGTAGATAATGCAGCCGGTGGTTCGTTTTGGGGTTTGACGGAGAGACAAGCATATGACGTGTATGAAACATTGGGAGCAAATTCTCAACAAAAAAGTGTACGTGTTCGTAGGGGAGCCGTGCACCAAGTGAGCGAGAAGGACGAGATGCAATCTAAAATCGATGAGTTGACAAATGAAATAAGACAACTCAAGACTCAAAATAAACCTTCTAGCTCACGAGTTTGCGAAATTTGTTGGGGACCCGGACATCATGCTAATTCTTGCCCTTATATTTTTCCGGGAGAACAAACCGAACAAGTTAATTGGGCTATGGGACAAAGCACGGGAAGGCCCGAGTGGGAGGAGAGGAGGAATAATTATGGCGGAAACGCAAGAAATGCACCTCTCCCAAATACTTATCACCTGATGGCATACGACGCAAATGTCCAAACTCAATACAATGGAGGAAACCGAGCCCAACAACCAACGCGAAGTGAACCACCTCCACAACAAAGGAACTCTCTTGAGGAGAGTATTGCGGCATTCATTAAGGAGGGCAAGGAAAACCGAGTGGAGAGCAATAAAAGGTTTGAATCTTTAGAAGTTTCGATGAAGAAAATGGAGATTCAAATTGGGCAACTTGCTACCGAGGCATGCAAACAAGAAACGGGTAAACTACCAAGTCAACCCGAGCAAGTTCAAGCTATTACCACCATCCGAAGTGGTAAAGTGATAAATAAAGAAACAATTACCGCGAAAGAGAGGGCGGTGAGAAAGAAGAATTGCCGAGTCAATCGGAGAAATCTATGGTGATTGAAGAGGATGAGTCGAACGATGAAGAAATCCGAGTAATCGCTACCCAATCTTGCGAGACTCGAATTCCTTGGGACAAATCTAAAGATCAAATCGAGAAGCCAATTGAAGAGAATAAGAGCGAACTACCAACTCAATGCATCAAAAGGAGGACCTAGAAAGCTTTGATATGGAAGTTCTTTTCGTGGAGAAAGAAGTTCCTGCTGAACTTAGGAGCGAGTATTAATTTAACGCAAAAATCAATATACTCGCCACTAGATTTGGGGGAGGTGATAGCCTCGATGGATTTCGTGATACCAAACATAGAAGAAACATCACCAACAAAAATCACGTCACTTATTCTTCAAGGAAGACATTTCATGGTAACGATGATACTGAAAATTGAAATGGTGACAAAAGCGCTCACAATGGAAATCCATGGAACCACTCTCCACATCCTTACAAAGGAAAACGAGCGAAAAATGACGAGCTATATGGTTGGACCTAGCACATTTCCATTTAATCCGGATAGAAGAATCCGAAGAAGTCGAGCTAAAGACTATAAAAAAGCGCTGCTTGGGAGGCAACCCAAGGGAGTTTTAATTTTTATCGCTTTTATTATTATTATTATTGCATTAATTTTGTTTTTGTCTGTGGCGTGTGTAGGTAATCTAATAAAGGAAGTATTCATCTGAGGAAGAAACCTAGCCTATTGAAAGTAGAGACCCGAGCACAAAATCATGGTGCCCCGCGATCGAAAACCACACATCTTAATCCGGTATTTTTATTTTCTTTCTTTTTAATTTGCGTTTTTGTATTTTTCCTGACTTAATCTTTTTGCTTGGGGATAAGCAAAGGTTTAGGTTTGGGGGGGGTGCAACTTCTTCGATTTTTATTTATTTTTTGTTTGCGTGATGTTTGTTTCCTTTCTTTATTTTTTTTTCTTGCGTAATGTCGTAGTTGGATTGCAATAACCTTGTTAACTGTTGGGTATATGGATGATTAATCGTGTTTGTGTTTGGCTCGTAGAGTTTAATAAATCTAATTGATTGCTTGACCTTGCGAGTGAATGTATAGTTTTTGGTTACTTGATTTGACATGTAAGGAATGAGTATAGTAGTCCAAAAGCCGTGAGTCCTTGTGCCTAATTAAACCGTTCACTTTTAGCGGTGAAATTCTTTCATGAGTGATTTCTCTTCTTATGGATTGTATTCTTTAGAACTTGCATGATTCTGTCGGATGACGTGTTGATATTTACATACACGAGGAATGATTAGGGCTGCCCATTTTTTGTCTTGAACCTACTTATCTAAAAATATCCACCAATTCATATCAATATCCTTTGCTAGCCTCGTTGAGCCTTTAGCCGTAATTTTGTTCGAAAAACCCGCATCTTATTGCTCCATATCCAAAAGCCATAACTTACCCAAGTATTGGTCCACGTAAGAGCATGAGAGGGTATATTTGAAAAACGAAGGTGTGCAAAGTTTGTGGTGTATAGAGGCAAAAATCTTCTCTCCTGCCTCGAAAATAATAAGCCCCATCCTAATAATAATAGTGGGATAGAAAAAATAGGGAGGAGAGGAGTGAGCCTAAGAAAACAAAAGGGAAGTCGTTGGGTTGTGAGAAATAGGCCAATATCATAAGAATTACACTTAACAAGGCCTAGAAAAAAAGAGGGAGATATATATACGGGAGAATTGAAGTAGAATGATCGATCTTGCTTTGAGTTTTTATTTCATATATATGAGGATCGTATATGCTCTACTTGACCGAACTTGTAACTACTAGCCAAATTTTCCCAACCCGAGCCACACTGTTACAACCAAAAGTAAGACCCTATGACTCATGTTTTGTGAATATTGATGCGTTTGATGAAGAGAAGAAGTGCAAGCATATAGTAGAACTTTCCATTTGAATCGAGTTGAGCGTATTGACCTATCTAAACACTTGGGAGATGAGTGAATCGATATAATTCAGTGAGGGATTATTAAGACTTGTTTTCTTGCATGTTCGATCTAGTGCCATTGCTTTCTACTCATTTGTGAGTTTAGGCTTCCATGATGAATTACGAGACTTTACGATACTTTTACATCCCCGGTTGATTGTATGTATACCCGATGATTAACTTGATTATTCAATCCTTCTCGTTTTCTTTGTCGTGTGTTTTATTTATTTTTGCTTGGGGACAAGCAAAGTTTGGGTTTGGGGGGATTTGATGAGTCGATTTTTGATCGTCTCATTCTGTTCTATCGAGTCGCACTTTCATTTGTTTTCGAGTGTTTTTGCCCTTTTTACGCGTGGTATGTTGTGTTTATGTTTTGTAGGTATCCGGACGAAGATTGTGGTGAAATATGCGCTTTCATTGCTAATATTGGAGTTTATGACAATCAAAAGCTAAAACGGGGCCTAAAACGATGAAAGATTTAAGCAGTATCGGCCGAATCTCCTAAATACCAGAATCTCCACTCCGAATTGAGATGTATTCTCCTTTGATATAAATTCCTCGTGAAATTAGCTTCGAAACGGTATATCATATGCTAAAATCCGAGGTGAATTGATACAAGAACGAAGGATCATGCCGAAGAAGACTAAAAACCGGACTAGGCTGCACCAGGCAACCGGACTAGGCTGCACCAGGCAACTCAATTAGGGTGCGACAGGCGCTCGGCAGCATCAGGTAACTCGGCCGTGCCATGGGACACGGCCGGGTCTCATTCCAGCGCGAACTGCACTTTCCGGATGAGAAGGACTCGACCGTGCCTTTTGGGACACGGCCGAGTCACTTTCGGCCATTTCGCCTTTCCCGCATAGTGCTGCACGGCCGTGTCACGGGACACGGCCGAGCCTCTCGACAGACTACTTTTCGATTATTCAGCGCAGTGCGACACGGCCGTGTCCTAGGACACGGGCCGTGCCACTTTTTGTTTCATGTCACTTTCCTTGACATCTTTGCATATTTTAAGCCTTTGTCTTGATTTTTTGGCTAAAAAACAAAGTGGAGTGACCCCTTGAGAGGTGTGCTTGTCTTGTGAAGAAGATATTTTGTGGAAAAACACAATATTAGGGAGGAAAAACACCAAAAGAGTGGGAAAGAGAGAGATTTTCATCATCTTCCTTGTGTGTTCTTGGAGTGAGGAAATACTTTAGTGAGATATAATAATTCCTTGTATAAATTTGTTGTGAGTTCTTGTAAGAAGATCATCAAACCTTCATCGGGAATTCGATTTCGGCATTTACAAGGGAAGTTTTTACCATGTTTTGTTCTTCAATTTCCATTATTGTTGTTGAATTAATCATGTGTGGCTAAACACTTCATATGGGTTTTTAGATATAGCCACACACACGTTTTTGATTGTTAGTTCCTTTTGATTTTCCGGATAAAGTTTGGGATTGTTCCTCTTGTTCGTTCTTCGTTTAAGAACTTTTGAATTAGATCATCAAACCTTTTTCATTGTTGTTATTATTATTCGAATCGAGGGTTTTTATCGGTGTTCGCCATCAAACGACTGAAAGAAACGATTGTGAATGTTCTCGAGCTTTTTCGCGATCTTTTAACGATTTACCTCATCAAAAGTAGTCGGTTAATTGATTGTTAGCTAGGGTTTCGTCCCCATCAAAAGAGTATCCCTTAATTTTCGTTGAGAACAATCGTGATTTTTAGAATTTCCGCCATCAAACGGATTTCTTTTAATCGTGAGCAATCGATAATTCCTAACCTTATTTATTTGAGTATCGGAACTAACAATTGATTATGTGTGTGTCGGTGACTCTAAATTCCCATATTAATCTCATTATTGTTATCTCTCATTTATCCGACTATCAAATTGGTGTTGTTATCACTTAGTTCAATTTAAATTTTGTGCATTAGTAATTGTAATCATAATCAACCAATGATGTATTTTAATTTAATTTACTTTTGTTCATTCGACTATTTGCCGAACATTATCGAATTTTAAACCGTTTACAATTCCTCGAGAGATCGACCTCGGAGTTACTTGCTGCTTACTACAAGAGCGATTCGTACACTTGCGAGTATTTAATTTGAATCCATCACTACTGCCCTGTAGTAAACTGCCATGCACAGTTAGCGCACGCTAAGGTATGTAGATTAACGTGCGCTATCGAGCATGAGTTAACGTACGCTACGTTTGGTACGTAACGTACGTTAGGCCATCAGACGAGTCAGTCTGCTGATCAGTGAAGTACTGACCATGCACAGTTAGCGTACGCTAGGCTTTGTTGTTTGCGTGTGCTATCGAGCAGACTTAACGCACGCTACACAGAGTACTTAGCGTGTGCTAAGCAGTTCAGGCAGATTACATTTTATAAGCTTTTGGCCGTAAATCGAATTGTTAGACATTCGTACGACGTGAGATAAATTCTATATTATTTATTTTGTTAAGGTTCGAGCTTGTTACGTGATTGATTGAGGGGGGCGACCTTCGAGTGTTCGTTTTCGTGGAAGTATTGTTCTTGTCTTCGAATCGAGGCAAGTACCTTATTTGTTTTATGTATTGATGTTATACATATTGTTGTGCATGTATGTCGTTGTTGTATGTCCACCTCGTGTTGGTCCGACGGGATCATCAGGGGATCTATGCTAGCGTGCGCTGGATCATCGGACTGGTTTTTCCACCATGGGTTGGTCTGACGGGATCATCGTGGGTTCTAGGCAGTGAACGCTGGATCGTCGGAATTGCCATGTGTATGTTGTGATATCATGTTGTGATTATCAGTTATGTATGTCATTTATGAGTTTCTCGTAGGAGAAGACTTGTTGGTATTTTTGTCGTTTATGTTATTATTCTTCGTGAAATATGAATAATATGTTGTGGTACTTGTACTAGCATCGTTGTGCTAACCCCTTCGGGGGTGAACATTTTGTTTATGTTCAGGATCCAGGAGAGCGGGAAAACAACCACTGGAGCTGCATGACAACGAGGGTGCAGAATGATGTTCCGGCCGGGTTTATTTGTCTGTTGTGTATTGGTTATTTCAATAAGTACTCGAGTACGAAGTCGTTTACGATGAATTTGAATTTGGCGATGTATTAATAAGTTTCTGTTGAACATTTGTATTTTCAGTATTTGGTCAGAACTGTTGTATCTTAATTCCGTTATTTCCATTCGTTAGTACCTCTTAATGTATGTTCAATTCTTCAGCCTTGTAAATCCTTATGTAAAGGATTTACGGCGCTGTAATATTCCTGAATATATCGGGGGTGTTACATATAGTACCGAACCACATTATATTACCAATTACTCCGATGAGGAGTTTCAAGTATAATACACCCAGGAATACAAAATACATATATATTTCATATGAAGATAAAATGTACAACACTGAATAAAATGAAAGTCCAAACAGAAACTGCAGCGAAAATACACATCAAGAAACATGAATAAATGGAAAGACTGGGGGGCCCTACTAGTACACTGGGACTCCTCGCCGTCAATATTCTCTTCCCGTGCCTTTGCCTTGCCATGACCTTAAAACAACATCCCCAACGAGATCAGTTACACAGAACAACATTCCTCAAGAGTTGAACCAATACAATAATCACATGAATTAGTTATGAAAATCAAGTAGAATAAGGGGCATCATAGTACGCCACGAATGGGATGTACAAGTGCACAAGCATGCCGAGTGCCCGGCATCCCGCATAAACACCCGCAACACTTGGCCTAATTAGTCTCATGGAGGCACGTTACCGTGTGCACAGTCCAGTGTGTCCGGAACCCCGCATAAACACAATGACCTTAATGTGCCCGACTAAAAGTTCCACGCATATACCACCCAGAACGCAATACAATCTCGGAAGGTCACAAGAACAAAAGCGACCATGATGAAGAACAATGAATATAAATCCGACAAGGGTCAAGAATGACTCACCGAGGTGAAATAATGACGCAATGAATGATAGCTTCAAATGAAATGATTGGAACCGTTGTTCCTCATGAATTGAATGATTAGTTTGATAATTACAAGTGCTAACATGATTAATATACTAAGCATGAATTATACGTATGAATGAACAACAACGAAAGGAATGATTATCCTTTTAAGTGAGCAATGATCAACTTGCCTCAAATACCGGTGAAGAATGTCCTTCCTCGAACAAACATCCTTAATGGAATTATCGGTCGCTCGAACAACCTTGAATAACATAATTACCAACAATTCGCTTAATTTACGTATCAATTATGATCATAACCAATTCAAGAAGTCGATACAACAAACCCAAACTCAGTTGGGCATTCTAACAAACACGTTGTAAACAACCCCCAATCGTTTATGACCAATCTCAAATATATCGAATACCAACCTCCAAACAAGTGATTCAATCCAATAAAACATCATCAATACAATCAATAATCCAATAGGAATACACAACTCAAGATTAAGACAACATACAAACAAAATCCCCTATTCCAAATCAACATTCAAAGTGTTCTTGAGTAATCCTCCAACAATCCGATGATAACTCATAAAAACTCATAATCATACGTATATCCTTCACAAATCATGATTATATCTCCCAAAACATCATGCTCCAACTCAAAATAAAATCTAGGGTTGAAGAAGTTACCTTGAATTAGGATGAAGAACCCAAGAAGATGTTGTTAATCCACACCAAGAACTCGAGGAGGATGAAATCTCTGAGATTGAAGATGCCAAATCGCCTAAAAATTCGCCCCGAAGTCGCCCACGGAGAGGAGGAATGAGAAAGGGGATGAAATGAACTTCTCTCCTCAAAAATCCGGTGAAAAAGGGGTGACTGACTCACGTGCCGCGACGCGGACTAAGTGTGCCGCGGCCCGCGGCTGAAATCAGCTCCAAAACTTGTGAACAATATCACGAAATGGAATTGCGAGAACCCCAAAACGGCGGTTCCGAGCAATGATTACGAAAGTTGGTCCAAAAATAGCACGATCCGAACAAGGAGTAAATTCGAAATGATATGAACTCCAATATCAACATCAACTTACTTAGCAATTACAACGATGAAGATAATATTCTCGTCTCGATTTTCAAACAAGGTTGAACAATGAACAATATCGATACACGACTCAAAGCTATGACGAACGGTGAACACGAATGAATGAATATGAATGATGAATGATTATTAATGAGTGAGAATTACAGAGTGACAATTACTGAATGAAAAATAAATGAGTTCACAACCGGGTGTTACACATACCAAGAATTCTTGGAGCGCGCTAGCTCCCACATTTCGGCTGAGGAAGCTATGCCGGACCGAGTCCTAGTCATGTCCACCGATCCAAAAGGATCTTATAAGAAAGAACACAAGCATGACCTCAAAGAGGCCCGTTGGGAGAACAAGGCCACTGCCTCCTCTTCGACCACCCCGATAACCCGAAATTACAGGGAGCAAAGGCCCGAGCTCATGGCCAGCTTCGCCGAGATATATTTTGTAGGGACTGCGGCCATATTTGAGCAGATAAAGAACAAGAATTTGCTCCCGGTCCCTCGTCCAATTTACAAGGACCAGAAAGACATGGACCAGACCCACTTATGCAAATAACATGAAACAGCGGGTCACAACACCGAGCAGTGCCGAGACCTTGCCTTGATTGAAGTCTGCGACGATACCGGGTTGAGGCGATTTACCCAGAATCCACCCAGGGATCACCAGGATCGGGCCGACCAGGCAAAATCAAAAAACAATTGGTGCTTCCAACCCCTAAATCTCCCCGGGAAATCCTTACGGTCATGGGGACGGCCGAAGTCAAGGACCATCGGTCTAAGTGGCAGAAGAAAGCCAATATTCGAGAGGCCACTACATCCTATCAGCGGAGTGAGCGCCGACCCAAAGGATTTCTGTCAGTGGCCGAAGAAACCCCCAGAAACCCCCAGCTGGCCGTCACTTTCGAGGAATCAGATGCTGATGGTTTGGATCATCCCCACTCCGATGCCCTCGTCATCACCCTGCCCATAATGGAAATCTTTGTACACAGGGTATTTGTGGATTTAGGGGCCTATGCCAGCATCATCTACCTTCATACCCTTCGCAGGATGAAAGTGGATCAATCCTATGTCCGGCCCTACCAGGAGGACATCAGAGGGTTTGCCAACTACCGCGCCACACCGTTTGGAGAAATCAACCTTGCCCTGGAGTTCGGTCAGGGGCCAATCAATAGAACGATGATCACCACATTTAAGACCATCGACGTGCACAGTGACTATAATGCCATCATAGGCCGACATGTTATGTCAAGGCTGAGGGCCACTCAATCCACTTATTATATGTGCATGAAATTCCCCACCCCAGACAACATCGGGGTACATAGGGGAGATCAACATGCCGCCCGAAAATGCAAACTTAGCATCCGGGCTCGTGAAATAAATGCCGCAGAGGGCACACCGGGAAGTATGTCGGAAGAAATGGGAGCAATCGGAACCGAACAACTGGGATAAGGTGCCCGGCTTGAACAAGACGCCAGTGGTTCTGGGGCCGCTCAAGCCCTAGAAATAGAAATTAACTAGGACGTAGACCGAGGCCGTAGGCTAGGAAAAGAGCCGATCCTGGAGGAAGATCCCGTCGACCCACGATTCCAGAAACTGAAGAGAAAGATTCGCCACGCTGAGCCGACAGAAGAACTGGATCAAGTCGACATGGACATATCTAATCCCGTCCGATAGGTTAGGATCGGCCACAACCTCTAAGAACCGATCCGTTCCGAGCTAATCTCCCACCTGAGACAAAATTTGTATGTCTTCGCGTGGACCTATTCAGACATGTCTGGGATTGACCCGGAATTTGCGTGCCACCATTTGTTTGGTTGCTTGAAATGAACTTTCAAAAGATTCGGTTTAGCCTCGTTAAAGGCTCTCTTTCAAAATGCGTGTGTATTTTATGAATGATTTGTTTTGTGAATGATTAAGTGAATCCTATAGATAGGTTTGATGTTGTTGTTGTGATTTGATAATATACATATACATATATTATCTCATTTCGGTGCGTTGTGATTCGACAATTGTGTCGTGCTAAGTGTTTGTTGCCTTTGGATGCATTATTGTGATATTCTTGGTGTATTGTGTTGTGTGATGTGAATGCATGGTCATAGTCCAACCGTGATGTTTGGACGAGGTCTATGGTGACACATGGCTTGTGATCATGGTGGTCAGGACACGGCGAGTGATCGGTCCAACCATGAGAGCCTAATGTCACGGGGTTGGGTTTGAGCACTCGAAAGATCTTCGGACCCGTGCGGCACTAGACTGGAATTGCCTCGATCTAGCTAGTAAGCCTTAACTCACTCGGTTGCTAAGTATGAAAGAAGGGGTTTACACTTGGGAGTTGAGAGAAAACTTCACTATTTCACAAACACTTACAAGTACACAAGAATGTTGAGTCTTTGAGGGTTGGGTTGCAAATGAGCCACTCCTTATCTATTTATACTACTCCTAAGAACCTAGAACCTTATACTCCACCTCCTCATTTGGAGGGTTCTAGACCTATCTACATCATACCAATTCTAGAACCTATCTCTAGAATCATCCACACAAGTCTACATACACAAGGCTTACAAACACATTCTAGAGTATTCTACCAAGTACAATCTAGAATGCTCCACAATTTTCAAGTACTATATCCTTCTAGGAGGGTCCTAGAAGATTCTTCCATCCACCGGGCGCCCCGGCCCGTCTCTGTCCGTCCCGACCCACATTGGCCCGTCCCGGACCGCACCGGCCCGTCTCGGCCCAACCATCTGGGCCCGTCTCTACAATGCTCCATACTCTTCCCGAACCTCCAGGACCAAGCCGGTCCGCTTCTAGCTGCTTCCGGTCGAGTCTTCCCTGCTGAGTGACTCCTCAGCTTTTCAATGTCTACTGCCCCCACAAGGCTTTTTCCGTCTAAGCCTATTATAGGGGGGGAGGGTCTCCCTCACACCTCGCGCGTGCGCGCCCGCGCACGCCGGCCGCGGCCGGCATCCCACGCCCGCGTCCGGCCACCCAGCTCGAGTCTTGTTCCCCGACTCGGCCTTGTCCCGTCGTGCCTTGTCCCACACGACTGCTGCTCGTCCGGCCTTGCTCAAGGCCAGATCACGGACACCCCGAACATGTCCAGTCCGAAATGCCCCTTGGGCGATCCGCTTCCCACAGCTGCGTCCGTGCTCCCACGGCTTACTCGCGTGATTCTCTGTCCGATCACGCCGTCCTGAAGGCTGACTCTTCACTTGCAGCCCGATGCCATCCTTGGCGTCCTGCTCATGCCGGTCCCTCGGCACCGTGCGGCGACCGCTTCACGCACACTGTCTCGCTGCCGATCGTCGCCGTGACATTCTCCCCCGCCCATTTCATCGACGTGCTCGGCGACGTGGCGGCCCCTCTATGAACCGAACTGCTCCAAGGTGGTAACTCGGCTCCTCCACAAGCTTCCTCACGTACTTGAGTGCCGACATAGCTTGTCTCGAAGGCTATGTGGTCAAGTGTATTTCCTGTAGCTTGGCTTGATCACACACGTACAACGCCCTCTTATGCGGAACAACGCCAACATTATTCTTCCTCAGGAAGTCCATGCCCAGTATAATGTCCCGATCATCCATGCTCGTCACCTTGAAGTGCACGCGCGGTTCCCATGTGCCAATCTTTAGTCGCACCCCATTGGCGACCCCTATAACCCGAACGGGTGGTGCATTATTCGACTTCATCCAGACCCGTCCCTCGATGACCTGCAGCCCCAACCTCTGTGCTTCAGCCTCGTCAATGTAGTTGTAATCGGCCCCTGTGTCGACCAACGCCTTGATGGGTTTCCCATTGATCAGCCCCGTCGCATACATCAAGTTTCCCTCAAGCGGTGCTCCGTCCCGCGATGCCATCCCTATGGCTGAGTTCAACACCTGAAGCGTCAACGATGTCCCATCACCCTCGGCATTGTCCCGTGCCTTGGTGTACTCGATGGTGGCTACCCTCGGAAACTTCGAGCATTGCCTCGTCGAATGCTCCGTGCTCCAGCAAATCTCACATTTCTTTTTCTTCGGGCACGCTGCTACGAGATGGTCTGCACTCCCGCACCCATGGCAAGTCCGAGCCCATCCTGACTGCTTGCCGTCCTTGGGCCTGGCCATCCTCGCGCCCCTATCCACATTACCCTGGTACGACTTGTCCTGCGTACCGATGCCGTCCTCGTCCCTCCTGGACTTCCGTCTCTCCCCGGCTGGTTTCAACTCGATCAGCCGTTCCACTATCGCAATTGCCTCGGACACGTTCTGTGCCTTGGCCCTCTGCACTTCCAACTTTGCCCACGATTTTAGCCCATCTATGAATGCGAACAAAGCTTCCTGCTCACTAAGGCTAGGCAACTCCAGCACGATCTCCTGGAACTCCTTCACATAGTCCTTGATCGTCTTGTCAAGGCCAACTCCTTCAACCTAGCCCAGACCTCAAACTCAACATTCTCCGGGTAAAACTGCCGCTTGAATTCGGCCTTGAAATCCTCCCATGTCTCCATCCGACATGTACCACGCGCGATCTCTGTTTCGCGCCTTCTCCACCATAGCAGCGCCACATCTGCTAAGAAGAATGGAGCCGTCTGCAACTTGGTCGCATCATCTGCTATCCCCGATGCACCAAAGTAACGCTCCATGTTCCACAGGAAGTCGTCCACTTACCTACCATTCCGCGATCCTTGGAACGAACATGGTCGGGGGATGTCGATTCGATGGGGTGTCGCACCCCGCTGGTCCCTGCCGTGGGCCATCGCCCGCTCGTACAGTGCTCTCCTTCCTTCGATGGTCTCGATCCTCCCTATGATCTCCTCTCGAAAGGCCGCGATCATCGACCGAACCTCCTTCCTGACAGCTTCAAGGATCTCTTCACACAACTCACGTCGCAACGCGTTAAGGGTGCCCGTCACCCGATTCTCAAGCTCCTCCAATGACTCGCTCATCTCCGTCACCTGATCGGCCACATTGCTCCATACCTCAAGAGCATCTGCGTGCTTGCCCATGGTTTCCTCCAGCCGAGCCACTCGGGCTTCCATGGCAATACCTCTTTCCACGGACTTGTCCCTAGACCCTTTCCTAGACTTGTCCTTCTCCTAGCCGGGTTGAACTTTGGTGACGCTAGACATAGTCTCCATCGGTCCTCCTTGCACAAAACCTCTCAGCAATGTCTCACTGCGGAAGCTCCTTGAACCACTAGCGTGGCTCCGATACCACTTGTAACGGGGTTGGGTTTGAGCACTCAAAAGCTCTTCCGACCCGTGCGGCACTAGACTAGAATTACCTCGATCTAGATAGTAAGCCTTAACTCACTCGGTTGCTAAGTATGAAAGAAGGGGTTTACACTTGGGAGTTGAGAGAAAACTTCACTATTTCACAAACACTTACAAGTACACAAGAATGTTGAGTCTTTGAGGGTTGGGTTGCAAATGAGCCACTCCTCATCTATTTATACTACTCCTAAGAACCTAGAACCTTCTACTCCACCTCCTCATTTGGAGGGTTCTAGAACTATCTACATCATACCAATTCTAGAACCTATCTCTAGAATCATCCACACAAGTCTACATACACAAGGCTTACAAACACATTCTAGAGTATTCTACTAAGTACAATCTAGAATGCTCCACAATCTTCAAGTACTACATCCTTCTAGGAGGGTCCTAGAAGGTTCTTCCATCATCCGGGCGCCCCGGACCGTCTCTGTCCGTCCCGGCCCGCATTGGCCTGTCCCGGCCCGCACCGGCCCGTCTCGGCTTGACCATCTGGGCCCGTCTCTACAATGTTCCGGACTCTTCCCGAACCTCCTGGACCAAGCCGGTCCGCTTCTAGCTGCTTCCGGTCGAGTCTTCCCTGCTGAGTGACTCCTCAGCTTTTCAATGTCTACTGCCCCCACAAGGCTTTTTCCGTCTAAGCCTATTATGGGGGGGAGGGTCTCCCTCGCACCTCGCACGCACGCGCCCGCGCACGCCGGCCGCGCCCGGCATCCCACGCCCGCATCCGGCCGCCCAGCTCGAGTCTTGTTCCCCGACTCGGCCTTGTCCCGTCGTGCCTTGTCCCACACGACTACTGCTCGTCCGGCCTTGCCCGCACACCCTGCGCTGCCGGACAGTCCCGAACATGTCCAGTCCAGAATGCCCCTTGGGCGATCCGCTTCCCACAGCGGCGTCCGTGCTCCCACGGCTTACTCGCGTGATTCTCCATCCGATCACGCCGTCCTGAAGGCTGACTCTTCACTTGCAGCCCGATGCCATCCTTGGCGTCCTGCTCGTGCCGGTCCCTCGGCACCCCGTGCGACCGTCTGTGCACACCTGTCTCGTCGTAGACTGTCGGCCGTGACATTCTCCCCCGCCCATTTCATCGACGTCCTCGGCGACGTGGCGGCCCCTCGATGAACCGAACTGCTCCAAGGTGGTAACTCGGCTCCTCCACAAGCTTCCTCACGTACTTGAGTGCCGACATAGCATGTCTCGAAGGCTCTGTGGTCAAGTGTATTTCCTGTAGCTTGGCTTGATCACACACGTACAACGCCCTCTTATGCGGAACAACGCCAACATTATTCTTCCTCAGGAAGTCCATGCCCAGTATAATGTCCCGATCATCCATGCTCGTCACCTTGAAGTGCACGCGTGGTTCCCATGTGCCAATCTTTAGTCGCACCCCATTGGCGACCCCTATAACCCGAACGGGTGGTGCATTATTCGACTTCATCCAGCCCCGTCCCTCGATGACCTGAAGCCCCAACCTCTGTGCTTCAGCCTCGTCAATGTAGTTGTAATCGGCCCCTGTGTCGACCAACGCCTTAATGGGTTTCCCATTGATCAGCCCCGTCGCATACATCAAGTTTCCCTCAAGCGGTGCTCCGTCCCGCGATGCCATCCCTATGGCTGAGTTCAACACCTGAAGCGTCAACGATGTCCCATCACCCTCGGCATTGTCCCGTGACTTGGTGTACTCAATGGTGGCTACCCTCGGAAACTTCGAGCATTGCCTCGTCGAATGCTCCGTGCTCCAGCAAATCTCACATTTCTTTTTCTTCGGGCACGCTGCTACGAGATGGTCTGCACTCCCGCACCCATGGTAAGTCCGAGCCCATCCTGACTGCTTGCCGTCCTTGGGCCTGGCCATCCTCGCGCCCCTATCCACATTACCCTGGTACGACTTGTCCTGCGTACCGATGCCGTCCTCGTCCCTCCTGGACTTCCGTCTCTCCCCGGCTGGTTTCAACTCGATCAGCCGTTCCACTATCGCAATCGCCTCGGACACGTTCTATGCCTTGGCCCTCTGCACTTCCAACTTTGCCCACGGTTTTAGCCCATCTACGAATGCGAACAAAGCTTCCTGCTCACTAAGGCTAGGCAACTCCAGCACGATCTCCTGGAACTCCTTCACATAGTCCTTGATCGTCTTGCTGTGCGTCAACTCCTTCAACCTAGCCCGGACCTCAAACTCAACATTCTCCGAGTAAAACTGCCGCTTGAATTCGGCCTTGAAATCCTCCCATGTCTCCATCCGACATGTACCACGTGCGATCTCTGTTTCGCGCCTTCTCCACCATAGCAACGCCACATCTGCTAAGAAGAATGGAGCCGTCTGCAACTTGGTCGCATCATCTGCTATCCCCGATGCACCAAAGTAACGCTCCATGTTCCACAGGAAGTCGTCCACTTCCCTACCATTCCGCGATCCTTGGAACGAACACGGTCGGGGGATGTCGATTCGATGGGGTGTCGCACCCCGCTGGTCCCTGCCGTGGGCCATCGCCCGCTCGTACAATGATCTCCTTCCTTCGATGGTCTCGATCCTCCCTATGATCTCCTCTCGAAAGGCCGCGATCATCGACCGAACCTCCTTCCTGACAGCTTCAAGGATCTCTTCACACAACTCACGTCGCAACGCGTTAAGGGTGCCCGTCACCCGATTCTCAAGCTCCTCCAATGACTCGCTCATCTCCGTCACCTGATCGGCCACATTGCTCCATACCTCAAGAGCATCTGCGTGCTTGCCCATGGTTTCCTCCAGCCGAGCCACTCGGGCTTCCATGGCAACACCTCTTTCCACGGACTTGTCCCTAGACCCTTTCCTAGACTTGTCCTTCTCCTAGCCGGGTTGAACTTTGGTGACGCTAGACATAGTCTCCATCGGTCCTCCTTGCACAACACTTCTCAGCAATGTCTCACTGCGGAAGCTCCTTGAACCACTAGCGTGGCTCCGATACAACTTGTAACGGGGTTGGGTTTGAGCACTCAAAAGCTCTTCGGACCCGTGCGGCACTAGACTAAAATTACCTCGATCTAGATAGTAAGCCTTAACTCACTCGGTTGCTAAGTATGAAAGAAGGGGTTTACACTTGGGAGTTGAGAGAAAACTTCACTATTTCACAAACACTTACAAGTACACAAGAATGTTGAGTCTTTGAGGGTTGGGTTGCAAATGAGCCACTCCTCATCTATTTATACTACTCCTAAGAACCTAGAACCGTGTACTCCACCTCCTCATTTGGAGGGTTCTAGAACTATCTACATCATACCAATTCTAGAACCTATCTCTAGAATCATCCACACAAGTCTACATACACAAGGCTTACAAACACATTCTAGAGTATTCTACTAAGTACAATCTAGAATGCTCCACAATCTTCAAGTACTACATCCTTCTAGGAGGGTCCTAGAAGGTTCTTCCATCATCCGGGCGCCCCGGACCGTCTCTGTCCGTCCCGGCCCGCATTGGCCCGTCCCGGCCCGCACCGGCCCGTCTCGGCCCGACCATCTGTGCCCGTCTCTACAATGTTCCAGACTCTTCCCGAACCTCCTGGACCAAGCCGGTCCGCTTCTAGCTGCTTCCGGTCGAGTCTTCCCTGCTGAGTGACTCCTCAGCTTTTCAATGTCTACTGCCCCCACAAGGCTTTTTCCGTCTAAGCCTATTATAGGGGGGGAGGGTCTCCCTCGCACCTCGCACGCACGCGCCCGCGCACGCCGGCCGCGCCCGGCATCCCACGCCCGCGTCCGGCCGCCCAGCTCGAGTCTTGTTCCCCGACTCGGCCTTGTCCCGTCGTGCCTTGTCCCACACGACTACTGCTCGTCCGGCCTTGCCCGCACACCCTGCGCTGCCGGACAGTCCCGAATATGTCCAGTCCAGAATGCCCCTTGGGCGATCCGCTTCCCACAGCGGCGTCCGTGCTCCCACGGCTTACTCGCGTGATTCTCCATCCGATCACGCCGTCCTGAAGGCTGACTCTTCACTTGCAGCCCGATGCCATCCTTGGCGTCCTGCTCGTGCCGGTCCCTCGGCACCCCGTGCGATCGTCTGTGCACACCTGTCTCGTCGTCGACTGTCGGCCATGACATTCTCCCCCGCCCATTTCATCGACGTCCTCGGCGACGTGGCAGCCCCTCGATGAACCAAACTGCTCCAAGGTGGTAACTCGGCTCCTCCACAAGCTTCCTCACGTACTTGAGTGCCGTTATAGCTTGTCTCGAAGGCTCTGTGGTCAAGTGTATTTCCTGTAGCTTGGCTTGATCACTCACGTACAACGCCCTCTTATGCGGAACAACGCCAACATTATTCTTCCTCAGGAAGTCCATGCCCAGTATAATGTCCCGATCATCCATGCTCGTCACATTGAAGTGCACGCGCGGTTCCCACGTGCCAATCTTTAGTCGCACCCCATTGGCGACCCCTATAACCCGAACGGGTGGTGCATTATTCGACTTCATCCAGCCCCGTCCCTCGATGACCTGAAGCCCCAACCTCTGTGCTTCAGCCTCGTCAATGTAGTTGTAATCGGCCCCTGTGTCGACCAACGCCTTGACGGATTTCCCATTGATCAGCCCCGTCGCATACATCAAGTTTCCCTCAAGCGGTGCTCCGTCCCGCGATGCCATCCCTATGGCTGAGTTCAACACTTGAAGCGCCAACGATGTCCCATCACCCTTGGCATTGTCCCGTGCCTTGGTGTACTCCATGGTGGCTACCCTCGGAAACTTCGAGCATTGCCTCGTCGAATGCTCCGTGCTCTAGAAAATCTCACATTTCTTTTTCTTCGGGCACGCTGCTATGAGATGGTCTGCACTCCCGCACCTATGGCAAGTCCGAGCCCATCCTGACTGCTTGCCGTCCTTGGGCCTGGCCATCCTCGCGCCCCTATCCACATTACCCTGGTACGACTTGTCCTGCGTACCGATGCCGTCCTCGTCCCTCCTGGACTTCCGTCTCTCCCCGGCTGGTTTCAACTCGATCAGCCGTTCCACTATCGCAATCGCCTCGGACACGTTCTGTGCCTTGGCCCTCTGCACTTCCAACTTTGCCCACGGTTTTAGCCCATCTACGAACGCGAACAAAGCTTCCTGCTCACTAAGGCTAGGCAACTCCAGCACGATCTCCTGGAACTCCTTCACATAGTCCTTGATCGTCTTGTCAAGGCCAACTCCTTCAACCTAGCCCGGACCTCAAACTCAACATTCTCCGGGTAAAACTGCCGCTTGAATTCGGCCTTGAAATCCTCCCATGTCTCCATCCGACATGTACCACGCGCGATCTCTGTTTTGCGCCTTCTCCACCATAGCAGCGCCACATCTGCTAAGAAGAATGGAGCCGTCTGCAACTTGGTCGCATCATCTGCTATCCCGGATGCACCAAAGTAACGCTCCATGTTCCACAGGAAGTCGTCCACTTCCCTACCATTCCGCGATCCTTGGAACGAACACAGTCGGGGGATGTAGATTCGATGGGGTGTCGCACCCCGCTGGTCCCTGCCGTGGGCCATCGCCCGCTCGTACAGTGCTTTCCTTCCTTCGATGGTCTTTATCCTCCCTATGATCTCCTCTCGAAAGGCCGCGATCATTGACCGAACCTCCTTCCTGCAGCTTCAAGGATCTCTTCACACAACTCAAGTCGCAACGCATTAAGGGTGCCCGTCACCCGATTCTCAAGCTCCTCCAATGACTCGCTCATCTCCGTCACCTGATCGGCCACATTGCTCCATACCTCAAGAGCATCTGCGTGCTTGCCCATGGTTTCCTCCAGCCGAGTCACTCGGGCTTCCATGGCAACACCTCTTTCCACGGACTTGTCCCTAGACCCTTTCCTGGACTTGTCCTTCTCCTGGCCGGGTTGAACTTTGGTGACGCTAGACGTAGTCTCCATCGGTCCTCCTTGCACAAAACCTCTCAACAACGTCTCAATGCGGAAGCTCCTTGAACCACTAGCGTGGCTCCGATACCACTTGTCACGGGGTTGGGTTTGAGCACTCAAAAGCTCTTCGGACCCGTGCGGCACTAGACTAGAATTGCCTCGATCTTGCTAGTAAGCCTTAACTCACTCGGTTGCTAAGTATGAAAGAAGGGGTTTACACTTGGGAATTGAGAGAAAACTTCACTATTTCACAAACACTTACAAGTACACAAGAATGTTGAGTCTTTGAGGGTTGGGTTGCAAATGAGCCACTCCTCATCTATTTATACTACTCCTAAGAACCTAGAACCTTCTACTCCACCTCTTCATTTGGAGGGTTCTAGACCTATCTACATCATACCAATTCTAGAACCTATCTCTAGAATCATCCACACAAGTCTACATACACAAGGCTTACAAACACATTCTAGAGTATTCTACTAAGTACAATCTAGAATGCTCCACAATCTTCAAGTACTACAACCTTCTAGGAGGGTCCTAGAAGGTTCTTCCATCATCCGGGCGCCCCGGCCCGTCTCTGTCCGTCCCGGCCCGCATTGGCCCGTCCCGGACCGCACCGGCCCATCTCGGCCCGACCATCTGGGCCCGTCTCTACAATGTTCCAGACTCTTCCCGAACCTCCTGGACCAAGTCGGTCCGCTTCTAGCTGCTTCCGGTCGAGTCTTTCCTGCTGAGTGACTCCTCAGCTTTTCAATGTCTACTGCCCCCACAAGGCTTTTTCCGTCTAAGCCTATTATAGGGGGGGAGGGTCTCCCTCGCACCTCGCACGCGTGCGCCCGTGCACGCCGGCCGTGCCCGGCATCCCACGCCCGCGTCCGGCCGCCCAACTCGAGTCTTGTTCCCCGACTCGGCCTTGTTTCGTCGTGCCTTGTCCCACACGACTGCTGCTCGTCCGGCCTTGCCCGCAACCCCTGCGCTGCCAGACAGTCCCGAACATGTCCAGTCCGGAATGCCCCTTGGGCGATCCGCTTCCCACAACGGCGTCCGTGCTCCCACGGCTTACTCGCGTGATTCTCCGTGCGATCACGCCGTCCTGAAGGCTGACTCTTCACTTGCAGCCCAATGCCATCCTTGGCATCCTGCTCGTGCCGGTCCCTCAGCACCCCGTGCGACCGTCTGCGCACACCTATCTCGTCGTCGACTGTTGGCCGTGACACTAAGTAGACTTACGGTGTTACGTTGCAAGCGATCACGGTATCATGGATATGATTACAGAGGTGTTTTGTTGCTTGATATTGTGATGTGTACTGTAGTGTACTGATTTGTGAATGTGAAGTATTTTTCATAGTCCAGCTGTGATGTTGGACGAGGTCTACGAAGACATATGGCTTGTGATCATGATGGTCAGGATACGGCGAATGATCGGTCCAACCGTGAGAGATTAAGAAGACTTATGGTGATACCTGGCAAGCGATCACAGTATCATGGATATGACTGTGGATGTGTGTTGCCAGGGTCGAGTACCTTGGATGTGTTACCAAGATTTCGTATCTTGGGTGGTTATGTTTTGTTGATTTCATGTCCGTCGAGGACACGTGGTGTGGGTTATGTACCCCGTGAATTATTGTTGGTTTTTATTTGAGAAAGCAAATCTTTGGGATGTGACCCCTTTTATTTTTTGAAAAGAGAAGGATTCGATAATCCTAAATGGTTTTCCATTAAAACTCCCGAGGGCATTTTAAAACATTTTATAAATTATTCTCTTGATTTGTGATCTTTCGAATTTGGAAAGTTTTACTCAAACTCTTTACCTCGGGAAGTATTTTTTTTCGTTATGTTGAATCTTTGAGGATTCCTGATTATTATTATTCTTGGAATATGATTTGTATGACTTGTATTTACACTTTGTACTTGCACTAGCAACATAGTGGAATTTTGCTAACCCCCAAGTAATCAGGGGTGGAAGTCTATTTTGCATCCAGGTACATTCAGGTTTTTGGGAGCATAACACAGGTTTGGCACGAAAGATGATGAATGATGATCGATACTAATCACATGAGGACCCCTACGATGTTGTATTGGTTTAGTTATAATTACTTCCGCTGTAGTATTTTCCCCGTTGTAAGGGAGCGTGTTGTATTTTGACCCCTGCGTGGGTATGTATTGAGATTGAGTTGTATGTACTAAATGAAAGACCTAATCGGTCTACTGGGTCGTCATTTAGCCTTAAAGGCGATATTTTGATGTTTGATTTTAGTTACCAGCCTGGTAGATCCTTGAAGAAAGGGTCTACGACGTGTAATATCCCTGTGTGGATTGGGGGTGTTACAAAAGGCAAAACTACAGATGTTCCATCCTGGGCAAAAGTTGTTGTACCGCCAACAAGGTTATATCTAAGCAGCGAAGAGCACAACTTTACAGACCACCAAGACCCACGAAGAAAAGAAGTAGTGCCAAACAAAGTCAGTATACTTCACCGGCATAACCATAACACTGCAGACAACATTAGATGAATATTATGTCTCGTTGGCATAATTAATCAAGGCGTACAACACCTCAATAATGGGCACAGCACCCCAGGCGATCCACACGCAAACATGTTGAACTAATATAGTTTTGATGATGATTTCAAAAACACTTAGTATAATATAACGCACGATATATCATTTATTAGCGCACGTTAAATACCTTGAACAGAGGACTGGAAAGAATGTTGATGGCAAGATTAACGCACGCAACTGCTATGATTAACGCACGCTACCGATAATACGAGCGCACATTATAGTTTCATGTAACACACGCTAACAGACCAGGACAGTAAGCTCAACATTATCATCAGGAAATGACTAACGCACGGTAATGTGTCCATAGGGCATGTTAAAGCCTCATGATAGTGGGTTCTGGAATTCACGTATGAAAGAAGGAAACACACACTAAAGATGAAACAACGTACGCTAAGTGAAGCTATTAACGGACACCAAGTATAAAGCTAACACACGCTATTAAGTTACTACAGAGTAGTCCAAAAAGCAAAACTGAAAACAGTAATGCCTACATGCAGGAATAATGCACATTATTGAGCATCTCCAGAGAAGTCCAGAAAACAAGTCTGAAGACATTAACGCACGCTATGGTGAAGGTTAACGTGCGCTACGTTCAAAATATGAACATTAACCTCTATGAACGTTGGAATTATGACCGTTCACTATAAGAATAAACATCAAAGACTTCGGATAAAATCTGAAGTAAAAACGTTATAATTACCGAAGTCTATGTTCGTGTAGTAAAAGGTATACTTTAGACTTTGCTTTTATGCGAAGTCTAATATCCTAATAACCGAAGTCTATCTCGTTTTTTTTCTAATTATGATCCAACTGTGGGTGGTAAGTGAAGTGAAAGAATGCCTTTAACTTCGATTCTTTTATAATTGGCGTAGTAAATAAAGAACTTTTTACTTCAGTTATTGTATAATATATATTAGTATTTTCTGCAGTAATATATATTAATATTTCATATTTTAATTTAAAATTCATTGCCAAAATGTACATTCAACTATAACTAACCATCAACCACAAGAGCTCAATAATATAAGAACCAACAATTTCATATCATCCCATCTTAAAAAAAATAACATGCGTTCCAACCAATTCAAAACCAGATACGTATCATAACAACGACAAAGAATATGTAATAAGATTCTATCTATTTCATCATGAACACTACAAATAGGAAAAAAAGGATTAAAAAAAATCATATACTTCGAAACGACAAAGTCTCTCTTCAGCACATCATTGCTTTGACGATCATACTTCTTGTTCATGGAATCATCTTCTCATCAACTTTTTTCTTCAAATCTTCAACATCGGCACGTGAAGCAAACAAATCCACATAATCACTTTTTTTGCTGGTTTAACAAATCTTCTTCTCAATAAAGAAATTACAAGGTTTTGCCTAAATGCCAAAATTATATTACCAACTAAAACATATTAGCATAATGTGTCGTAACACACATACTACAACATTACCAAACAGTCAAAAATAACTTCTACAAAGTGTGATTAACAATAGAAATATTATGATCGACACAATCCAAAATTTCGGCAGCAAGTTGATCGACTAAAGTGCGAAACTTCTGATTTTTCTAATATGTAAACATATCACCACAGAATAATTAGTGATACATAAAAAAAACATAATGCTAGCCATCTTTTGGTCAATGCAAATATTGTTCTGATTACACAAAAATGAAAAAATCTGGGTCATTTCACAATCTCATGATAGGTGGATATTAACCCCCATTTAATTAAATGAAAAACCACACAAAACTTTTTGTGTGAATCAAAACCAATCTGATAACCCCATAGGGTAAGCACTGCAAACCAGATAAACATATGAAACTGAATGAACATAAATTCACCTTCGCGTCGTTATGACAGTGACGGCAACTGAATATTTCGTTGCAACAGGGAGCCCTAACACGGCATCTTCGATGGTAGTGGGAACATCTGTCAATCAAGAAACAAATATTAGCACCAAATCATCAAATGTACCATCAACTACGATAAATTTATAAAATCATACCCATACTCGAGGTATCCTTTATCTAGTGTTTCGCCGCCAGTGACCTTTTTTTCTGAAATTTTCTCTTTATGGGAAGGGCATTGTAATAACCGGATTTATTACTGTGTATTTCATCTGTACTTTGAACCTGTAGTATTTTGGGAATGATGATATTGATAATGGAGTATGATCATTATCGTATTTGTATCCTTATTCATGGGTGTGGCAACATATAAATTTTCCTCCATGCATATACGTGATAACGTACGTTAAGAGTGTAACTTAACGTACGTAATCTGTTAATGTTAACGTACGCTACGGATGAAGCGTAGCGTACGTAATGCGGTCAATTATTGGATGGGCCAGCTAGCACATGGAGTACATGGTGGTGGGCTCGACCAAGATACCCACCAGATTCGCACGGCATGAATCTGGACACCTTTTTAAGTCAACGGCTTAACGTACGTTATGAACATTATGTAGCGTACGCAAACTATATGGGTTACGTACGTAACGCGTTTAGTATAGCGTACGTAATGAAGTTCAGAAATCAGACAGTGAACTATTTTGGGCGATAACGTACGTTATGAAGTAGCCCTAGCGTACGTAACACTCAGAAAGTTATAAAAGGAGCAGCACCCCAATTCATTTGAACTCGTCCTTTTGCTCCTAAACTTCATCATATTCGTCCCTAGAAGATTTCCAGCCTCTTTTAACACCTTTATATCAATTGTTACTGAATCATTGAGCTTGTATGACACTACTTGATCATTGAAGACAACTTATATTGGACTTTGGAGTAGAAATCATCGCGAGTCGGCGTTGAAGCAACCGGAGTTGGATTTTACTTAGAGTCTCAGTATTATCTTCCTCTTAAGGTATGTTATACTACTTCCAATCTTGAAGTTATGTTGATTAAAGATGATATGATCGCATTACCAAGAACAGTAGATCACTTTGACGACATATGCGACCTAGTATCATATTTAAACTATAATGATCGAACTATTATGGTGTAGAACACCGTAGTTGAACCTGGTTATGCCATAGATGAGGGTAGTGAATTATTAACCGTATCAAATGTTATCGTCATGTTGATTGTAAACTGAGTGTCAATTTCCACTTTTATCAATGGATTTTGGAAAGAATCATCATAGTTGTAATCTTGCTTGCATAGATGAATAAGTAGTTCGCCATCTGTATAAGCCTGGATTTAATGACGATATTAGATCAATTACATCAACCTTAGACCAACCGAACCTTGTATGAGTATTTCGATCAAGATTGAAAATAGTATTACGATGATATCCGTATCCTTGAAATTGAAGATATTAATCCGAAGATCATTCATGAGTATGATATATATATTTGAAGGTATACTAGATTACTCACTAAGAATTTCGTAATACTTCGTCACTAATCGAGCCAGTCATCCGTCCAGTGAGAAACTGACATGCATGATTAACGTACGTTAAGTTTGGTTACTAACGTACGTTATATGACGTTGTTAACGTACGCTACGTTCGGTACGTAACGCACGTTACACTATCAGACGACTGATCAGAGAGGAACTGTTGGTATATGTTTAGCGTACGCTATACTTCATAGTTTACGTACGCTAACGAATAAGTTTAACGTACGTTACAGAGGACATGTAACGTACGTTATTCAAGTCAGACAGTTTCGTTTTATAGACTCTCAACCGTAATTCGGATTGTTAGATGTTCGTTCGACCTAAGGTGAATTCCATGTTATTTCTCTTATTTAAGGTTCGAACTTTGCTACGTGATTGATCGGGAGGGGCAACCTTCGAGCGTTTCGTTCTCGTGGAAGTATTATTCTTGTCTTCGAACCGAGGCAAGTATTCTAATTAGAAATGTTTATATTATGACAATGTGATTGTATCATGTAAATATGTAGTGATTATATGTCCACCATGTGTTGATCCGACGGGAATCATCATGGGAATCTATAGCTGTGTGCGATGGATCGTTGGACAGGTAGTTCCACCATGTGTTGGTCCGACGGGATCATCATGGGAATCTATAGCTGTGTGCGCTGGATCGTTGGAATACCATCAGTATGTTGAAACTGTTATGATATGATATGTGTTGTGGATATTCTCGTTGGAGAAACTTGTATGATATAATTGTTGATTATATCACTGTTGTATGATTATTGTACTTGTACTAGCATCGTTGTGCTAACCCCTTCGGGGGTGAACATTTTGTTTGTTCAGATCCAGAGAGCGGGAAACAACCACCGGAAATGCATGACGAGGGTGCAAAGTGATGTTCGCCGGTTTATCGTCTGCTATTTGTTGGATATTTCAATAAGTACTCGAGTACGTCGTCCGTTTATAATGTTGGGATTTTAATGATGTAATAAATTTTCATTGGATATTTGTATTTCGATTTTTGAACCAGACGGTTGTATTTTACTTCAGTAATTTCATAAAGCGGTACCTGTTATTGTCTTTTCTTTTGATCAGCCTTGTAAATCCTTATGTAAAGGATTTACGGCGCTGTAATATTCCTGAATACTTCGGGGGTGTTACAGAATATGGTATCGGAGCTAAGATTATGGATATCTTGGCCGTTGGGTTAAAGTAGGGGTCATTTATGTCTTTTGAGGTAACCGGCCGTGAATGACATCACCGCACTGCCTACGTCTTCATGCGAACGGTGGTTGTAAGTTCCTAAAACTCTATCTCATTCTTTACATGTTATGTCTCTTTATACTTGAACATTAGAACAATGTTGTTTCCTGTATATTAAGTACTTGTACTTACATTATGTTGAGAGGCGGACGTGGACGTGGTCGCGGTCGTGGACGCGGATGGAGGAATGCTGAAAGGGAGGCGTCGCCTTCTAATCAGGCTAGTCATAGCTCAGGCGAGCCGCAGCAATCCATCAATAACGAACCGGAACCTGGTGTACCAGAAATCCTTCGTCAAGTCGTGAACTGAGATGACTCGGTTCGCATGTGTCGTGGACCGAATGCAAGTGGCGGCAGGAATTCGCAGGAGATGGACAACAAAGGATTCAGAAATGGGAAATCGAGGTGACCGATGGTTACAAGAGGTGGCAAAGATGCAACCACCCAAATTTGACGGCTTTTCCGAGACTCCCACTTGGGACCATTGGTTGAAGGAACTGGAGAAAATTTTCTTTGGAATTAATTGCCCAAATGACAGGAGAGCTCCTATTGCCCAGTACTTTCTGACAGGAGAAGCGTCCGAGTGGTGGGAAGCTATCCGACCCGTAGATCATGATGCCGATTGGGCGGAATTTAAAATGATGATGGAGGCTCAGTATTGCACTCGTCCTGTGAGGGAAGCCAAAATTCGAGAATTTTTCTGCTCGGCCATCGATGAACCCGTATCCTGCATTTATCAAGACGTATAACCAGCAATTAGCATTTGTTCGACATCTGGTCAGAACAGATGCAGAGATGATGATTCATTTTGAAATGAGAATGAAACCAGAAATCCAGAGGTACATGTCCGGTTTTGAATGTACCACTCTCCGCCAATACCAGGATAAGGCGTTGGCGTATGAAATTAAAGAAGCAGCAATGGAGAAGTTTATGGAGTCGAAGAAACAGAAAGTCTCTGGTACTTTTAAAGAGCACAAAAGCAGTGGGCCCCGCAAGGCCCAAACTTCTTTTTCTTTCAAGAAACCTCCGCACCCATCCAAGAATCGAAAGAATTACGGATCAGTGTCAGCCACGACGGATACAGCTAGGAAGTGTTTTAATTGTGGTCGCCCAGGCCACCTTTGGCGCGATTGTTTGCGCACCCCAGTTACATGCTTTGACTGCGGACAGGAAGGGCACCGTGCGACGTTCTGCAAGGACGCCACCAAATACAAAGGAACCCGTTCGTCACAGCCAGTTCAGAAGGAAGGTAGTATTCAACAGACGCAACAAAGTGTTCACATGCCTCAAAATTTTGGCCGTGGACGAGGCAGAGGACAATGGGACCAAAAGGGGACATCGAGTGCCGGATCTGTTCCCCCACGCCTGTATGAGATGAGACGGACAGACGACCAGGATGCTGCTGTCGCATCAGGTACTGTCCAGATTCTTTCCCAACCAGTTAGCGTTTTATTCGATACAGGAGCTACGCATTCTTTTATCTCTTTGTCTTGTGTAAATCGTTTGAATATTTCTGGTTTTCATACTTGTGAACCTTATGTTGTTGGTTTACCGAGTGGAGAGAGGATTGTTGGGAACTTAGAGACTAGAGATTTTCCTGTATAATTTGGGGGTAAGAAATGGCTCTCAAACCTAATTGTGATAGAAATGCAAGGAGATGACCTAATACTCGGAGACGATTGGCTTAATCGATATGGAGCAATTGTGAATTACCGAAGGAGGAATATTTCGCTAATCGCTGATGATGGCTCCGAAGTACTGTTTGAAGGATGGAAACCAGGAAGCTCAGGAAAGTTGATCAAAGCAATGAAAGCTGTCAAATTGTTGAAACAGGGCTGTATCGGGTACTGGTGTTATGCAATGAAGAAAGAAGATGAAATTGTGGAACTTCCATCCATTCCTATTGTGAACGAATTTCCAGATGTATTTCCTGACGAGTTGCCTGGACTACCTCCACGATGGGAAGTAGAATTCACGATTGAGCTAGAACCCGGAGCTACACCAATTTCTAAGGCACCGTATCGCATGGCACCTACGGAGATGTACGAACTGAAGAAACAACTCGAAGAATTACTGGACAAAGGCTATATTCAGCCAAGCGTTTCACCCTGGGGAGCACCAGTTCTTTTTGTTCGAAAGAAGGATGGATCGCTTCGACTGTGTATTGATTACCGAGAGCTGAACAAGATGACGATTAAGAACAAGTATCCGTTGCCACGAATTGATGATCTGTTTGACTAGTTGCAAGGAGCAACAGTGTTTTCAAAAATCGATCTAAGATCAGGATACCATCAGCTGAGGATTAAGGAATCTGATGTTCCAAAGTCAGCATTTAGAACTCGCTACGGACATTATGAGTTTATAGTGATGCCATTTGGACTCACTAATGCGCCTGCTGTATTCATGCAGTTGATGAACCGAGTGTTCATTGAATATTTGGATAAATTTGTGGTCGTGTTCATTGATGATATTCTGGTATATTCTAAGAATCCGGAAGAACATGCGCAACATTTGCGGATTGTATTGGAACTTTTGAGAAGCGAGCAATTGTACGCCAAACTTTCCAAGTGTGAATTCTGGCTAAAAGAAGTAATGTTCCTCGGCCATGTGGTGTCAGCTGAAGGAGTCCGAGTAGATCCTCAGAAGATCGAAGCAATTATGGATTGGAAGCCTCCAAAGAATGTAAAAGAAGTCCGAAGTTTCTTAGGACTCGCTGGGTATTATCGTCGGTTCGTGGAAGGGTTTTCCAAAATTTCCCGCCCACTTACTCGACTCCTTCAGAAAACTCAAAAGTTTGAATGGAATGAGTTGTGTCAGATTAGCTTTGATGAATTGAAGAAGAGACTGACGACGGCACCGATTCTATCACTTCCGCAGGGAACTGGAGGATTTATAGTTTACAGTGATGCTTCGAACCAAGGACTTGGGTGCGTATTGATGCAGAATGATAAGGTGATCGCTTATGCGTCGCGACAGCTGAAACCTTATGAAGTAAATTACCCAACACATGATTTGGAGCTAGCAGCAGTGGTTTTTGCTTTGAAGATCTGGAGACATTATCTGTACGGGACTCAGTGTCAGATCTTTACGGATCATAAGAGTCTCAAGTACATATTCAGTCAGAAGGAGTTGAACATGCGACAAAGAAGATGGTTAGAGCTGATCAAGGACTATGACTTGGAGATTTTATATCATCCAGGCAAAGCGAATGTAGTGGCCGATGCACTTAGCCGCAAGCCTGTATCTATTCAGATGCTGGAGACACTGACCTCCCAACTTAGCCTTCAACGAGAGAGGATTCGTGTAGGAATCGAAGTGTGGTTACAAAGAGTCCAAGGACAACTGTGCGTGATGGAGATAACTTCATCATTAACCGAAGAAATCAAATCCAGACAGGCGGATGATCCTCTAATGATTCGGGTACGTGATGAAGTAATCAAGGGAAAGGCCCCCGGATTCCTAATTCATGATGATGGAATTTTGAAATTTCAGAACCGACTCTGCGTTCCTGATATCGATATTCTGAAACAAACGATTATGAAGGAAGCTCACAGTTCACCCTATTCTATCCACCTGTGCACCATAAAATGTATAAGGACTTGAAGCAAAATTTCCGGTGGGGCAACATGAAGAAAGATGTAGCGGACTATGTTTCAAATGCTTGACTTGTCGTGAGTTAAGATCGAGCATCAACGGCTGCCGGAATGTTGAAGCCACTCCCGATTCCTGAATGGAAGTGGGAGGACATATCGATGGACTTTATCACTAATATGCCGAGAACCAGGACAGGAATGAACATGATTTGGGTGATAGTTGATCGTTTAACCAAATCAGCTCATTTTCTAGGCATTAAGGATACATGGGGACCAGAGAAGTTGGCACGAGTATTTATTTCAGAGATAGTTCGATTACATGGTACGCCAAAGACCATTGTTTCTGATCGAGACGGCCGTTTTGTGTCTCACTTTTGGAAAGCGATTCATAAGGCCTTGGGGACCGAATTGAACTTGATCTGACTTATCACCCGAGGTGACGGACAATCCGAAAGAACTATACAAACGGTGGAAGACATGCTAAGGGCTGCGCCTTAGATTGGTCAATCGATTGGGAAATTCATCTACCGTTGATTGAATTTAACTACAACAATAGTTGGCATGCTAACATTAAGATGGCACCGTTTGAGGCATTATACGGTAGGAGATGCAGATCGCCCCTATCTTTGGGGACGATTCATCGGACTTGATCGAGCAGAACGAGTTGATCGTACAGACTCGAGAGAAGATAGCCTTGATTCGTGAAAGGCTGTTGACCGCCCAGAGTCGCCAGAAATCTTACGCAGACGTACGTCGTCGCCCTTTGGAGTTCAGTATTGGAGACCACGTACTTTTAAAGGTTTCACCTACTCGGGGGATATTCCGTTTCGGAAGGAAAGGAAAGCTAAGTCCGAGATATATCGGACCATTTGAGATCCTTGAGAGAGTTGGAGAGTTGGCATATAGATTAGCATTGCCACCGTCATTGTGCCATGTACATAACGTGTTCCACGTATCCCAATTACGGAGGTATATACCAGATCCCAGTCATATCATTGATTTCGGCGATATCGAAGTCGCGCAGGATGGGACGTTTGAAGAAAGACCGGTCAAGATACTCGAGAGTCGAGTTAAGCAGTTGAGAAACAAACCCATCTTTTTAGTCAAAGTTCAATGGTCACGCCATGGAGTGGAAGAAGCCACATGGGAAACGGAAGGTGGCATGAAGTCCAGATATCCCGAGTTATTTTCGTCTTGAGTTTCGGGACGAAACTCGTTTTTAGTAGGAGAGTATGTAATAACCGGATTTATTACTATGTATTTCATCTGTACTTTGAACCCTGTAGTATTTTGGGAATGATGATATTGATAATGGAGTATGATCATTATCGTATTTGTATCCTTATTCATGGGTGTGGCAACATATAAATTTTCCTCCATGCATATACGTGATAACGTACGTTAAGAGTGTAACTTAACGTACGTAATCTGTTAATGTTAACGTACGCTACGGATGAAGCGTGGCGTTTAAATGCGGTCAATTATTGGATGGGCCGGCTAGCACATGGAGTACATGGTGGTGGGCTCGACCAAGATACCCACCGGTCGCACGGCATGAATCGACACCTTTAAGTCAACGGCTTAACGTGCGTTATGAACATTGTGTAGCGTCGCAAACTATATGGGTTACGACGTAACGCGTTTAGTATAGCGTCGTAATGAAGTTCGAGAAATCGATAAGTGAACTATTTTGGGCGATAACGTACGTTATGAAGTAGCCCTAGCGTACGTAACACTCAGAAAGTTATAAAAGGAGCAGCACCCCAATTCATTTCAACTCGTCCTTTTGCTCCTAAACTTCATCATATTCGTCCCCAGAAGATTTCCAGCCTCTTTTAACACCTTTATATCAATTGTTACTGAATCATTGATCTTGTATGACACTACTTGATCATTGAAGACAACTTATATTGGACTTTGGAGTAGAAATCATCGCGAGTCGGCGTTGAAGCAACCGGAGTTGGATTTTACTTAGAGTCCCAGTATTATCTTCCTCTTAAGGTATGTTATACTACTTCCAATCTTGAAGTTATGTTGATTAAAGATGATATGATCGCATTACCAAGAACAGTAGATCACTTTGACGACATATGCGACCTAGTATCATATTTAAACTATAATGATCGAACTATTATGGTGTAGCAGACCGTAGTTGAACCTGGTTATGCCATAGATGAGGGTAGTGAATTATTAACCGTATCAAATGTTATCGTCATGTTGATTGTAAACTGAGTGTCAATTTCCACTTTTATCAATGGATTTTGGAAAGAATCATCATAGTTGTAATCTTGCTTGCATAGATGAATAAGTAGTTCGCCATCGGTATAAGCCTGGATTTAATGACGATATTAGATCAATTACATCAACCTTAGACCAACCGAACCTTGTATGAGTATTTCGATCAAGATTGAAAATAGTATTACGATGATATCCGTATCCTTGAAATTGAAGATATTAATCCGAAGATCATTCATGAGTATGATATATATATTTGAAGGTATACTAGATTACTCACTAAGAATTTCGTAATACTTCGTCACTAATCGAGCCAGTCATCCGTCCAGTGAGAAACTGACATGCATGATTAACGTACGTTAAGTTGGGTTACTAACGTACGTTATATGACGTTGTTAACGTACGCTACGCTGATGCACGTAACGCACGCGTTACACTATCGAACGATCGAGAAGGAACTGTTGGTATATGTTTTGCGTACGCTATACTTCATAGTTTACGTACGCTAACGAATAAGTTTAACGTACGTTACAGAGGACATGTAACGTACGTTATTCAAGTCAGACAGTTTCGTTTTATAGACTCTCAACCGTAATTCGGATTGTTAGATGTTCGTTCGACCATAGGTGAATTCCATGTTATTTCTCTTATTTAAGGTTCGAACTTTGCTACGTGATTGATCGGGAGGGGAAACCTTCGAGCGTTTCGTTCTTGTGGAAGTATTATTCTTGTCTTCGAACCGAGGCAAGTATTCTAATTAGAAATGTTTATATTATGACAATGTGATTGTATCATGTAAATATGTAGTGATTATATGTCCACCATGTGTTGATCCGACGGGAATCATCATGGGAATCTATAGCCGTGTGTCTTGGATCGTTGGATGTAGTTCCACCATGTGTTGGTCCGCGGGATCATCATGGGAATCTATATTTGTGTCTTATTTGGATCGTTGGAATACCATCGGTATGTTGAAAGCTGTTATGATATGATATGTGTTGTGGATATTCTCGTTGGAGAAACTTGTATGATATAATTGTTGATTATATCACCGTTGTATGATTATTGTACTTGTACTAGCATCGTTGTGCTAACCCCTTCGGGGTGAACATTTTGTTTGTTCAGGATCCGGGAGAGCGGGAAACAACCACCGGAAATGCATGACGAGGGTGCAAAGTGATGTTCCGGCCGGGTTTACTGTCTGTTATTTGTTGGATATTTCAATAAGTACTCGAGTACGTCGTCCGTTTATAATGTTGGGATTTTAATGATGTAATAAATTTTCATTGGATATTTGTATTTCGATTTTTGAACCAGACGGTTGTATTTTACTTCAGTAATTTCATAAAGCGGTACCTGTTATTGTCTTTTCTTTTAATCAGCCTTGTAAATCCTTATGTAAAGGATTTACGGCGCTGTAATATTCCTGAATACATCGGGGGTGTTACAGGCATAAGTCCGACTCACCACTCTTTATCCAGTTTTTGCTCTCATTCTCTTCAACTACTGTAGTTTGTGGGATTTCCGGTTGAAAGCTGTTGACTCAAAAGTATTTTGATGATAATTTCAAAACATTTAATAAAATCAATCTAAGCACGTTGTTATATTGAAGGAGCAAAACAGACTTAGCGCACGCTACTTATAACAGAGTAGCGCACGCTATCGAGGAATATATATACAGCCTAGTCAGTTAGCTGCAGTCCAGTGAAGTTACCTGATGAATAGCGCACGCAAGATCTTCAACATTTGCGCATGCTAAATTACTATATTTAGCACACGCTAATCAACAATATTAACGCACGCTATCGCATCTCCAGTCAGAGGACAGTAAGGTCTGGAAACAAAAAGGCAAAGGACTTGTGCACGCTACGGACAATTATTTACGTACGCTAAAACAAGGACTTAGCGCACGTTATTCTTCATTACTTGCGCACGCTACCGGATATCATGGTCAGTAGTCCAGTAGCTACTGGACTCACAATGAAAAGTGCTTTACGTATGCTACACAGGGTAACGTACGTTACAGAAGAAAACATTTAGCGCACGCTACGATATATACATTAGCGCACGCTAAATCAGTCAACAGCCTACCATTGGATTTTCTACCGTTGGAAAAGCAGGAGTCAATGAAGATCCGTGAAATCTGGAAAAGCTAGAATTAATTAATACTAGCGCACAATATGCATGATTGCTAGCGCACGCTAAGTTCAAATTTAGCCGTTGGACAAAGAGACGTTGGGGAGACAAACGAATAATTTCAAGGTCAAAATTGAAGACATGTTGACCAACCGATAACGCACGCTACGAGTACATGACGAGCGCACGCTAGCTATATTATTTTACCATTGGAACAGTTTTGTGACCGTTTAGAAATGTCAAGTCAGAGACGATTGCGCACGCTAGAAGGCATTATTAGCGCACGCTAATAATACGATTTTCAGTATTTGAAGAATGGCTTTCACCTATAAATACCCATAGGACTTAGGTATCATTCACACAACTTCAAGCATACAAGAATACAAGCATACAAGCAATCAAAGCATACTTGAGCTCAGTTTCATATCTTTTATTGGATTTCAAGTTGTAAGAAGAGAGATACAAAGAGTGATATACCTTGTAATATTTATTATACTTTGTATTCTTTCGTTTGATTGTAAGTGTTGCATCACTTAAACTTGAGCGTAAGAGAAATAAATCAAGAGTCATTAATCCGGTGTTATTAGGATCTTTGATCCGGCATTGTTAGGATTATACTCCCATATTCGTATAGTGAGGATTATCTAGTTCCTATAGAACACTAGATATACAAAAGTTTATATTGAGAGAGGTTGAGCTTGGACCGATAGAAGACAAGTGGTTGTAACGGTTGTGTACTCGGACCGATCGAAGACGAGTCAAGATTGTGGTTGTTCTTGAGCCAACAGAAAAGGAAGTCGTAAAGAGGACGTAGGCAAGTTTCCGAACCTCTATAAATCTTTGAGTCTTTATTTTCCACACTATTTTTCATTTATTCGCAAGAAATTTCGATATTCCGCATTACCACTATTCAACCCCCCTTCTAGTGGTAAATTTATCTCTTCAGTTGGTATCAGAGCGGGTCTCTTTTTAAAGGTTTAACCACCTAAGGGAAAAAGATCCGCAAATGGCACTTCTTGGCCAAATCGAAGGAAATGCTCTCAACCGTCCTCCCTTCTTCGACAGTTCCAATTTCATGACATGGAAAAAGAAAATGGCTATCTTCGTTCAAGCCTATGATATTGAAATTTGGAAAGTTATTGCTCTCGGTCCGAAGCTTGCAAAGAAGGAGGATGGATCGTTGAAAAAGTTCGACGAATTCAATGATGAGGATTGGAGAAACACTCACATCAACTCTCATGCTACCCAACTTCTCTATTGCGCCCTTAATCTCGAAGAACTCAATAGGATATCGTCCTACGAAAGCGCAAAGGAAATTTGGGAAATTCTCGAAGTCACTCATGCGGGAACCACCCAAGTCAAGGAGACCAAAATCAACATGCTACTTCATGACTACGAACTCTTCTCCATGAAAGACGAGGAAACAATCACAAATATGTTGGATCAATTTTCGGCTATAACTAATGGCCTTGCATCTTTCGGAAAGCCTATATCGAGCAGCGACAAAGCAAAGAAAATTCTTCGCTCGTTGCCATGAGAATGGGATGCCACGGTCACCGCAATCATGGAGTCCAAAGATCTCAACAAACTCGAATTTAGTGCCCTCATCGGGTCACTCATCAATTATGAGATCGTTCTCAAGTCTAGAGGCACCAAACCAAAGCCTCGGGAAAGAGTAGTCGCATTCAATGTTGATAGCGACGTTGAAGAAGATGTTCCCGAAGATGAAGACGACGAGGAACTTGCTCTCTACGCTAAGAACTTTAGAAGGTATAAAAGTCTAATTCAAAAGAGGCGAAGTTTTCTTGGTCGGGATGGCAAGCCAGAGCAAAAGAAGAGTAGCTATACTCCTATAAAGAAGTTCGACAATAATTTTCGGAAATGCGGTCAAGCCGGTTACTACGCCAAAGAATGCCGAGGATCCTCTTCAAAGCCTCAAATGGAAAGATTCAAAAAGAAGGAGGTCTTAATCGCTTCTTGGAGTGATGACGAGGAGGAGATTGAAAGATCTCTAGACGCAAATCTCGCATTCATGGCACTCGACTCGGAAAGCAATATCGAGGTAAGCTCTAAACTCAATGATGACGAATATGATTCTTTTGATTTTTGTGATTCACAAGAAGTTCATCATGACGATGAGTTATTAAGTGCGTTTGAAACCTTGAACACGGAGTATGAAGAGATGGTGAAATTAAATATATATCTAAAGAGAAAAATAAAATCTCTAGAACTCGAAAATTCCTCTCTTTAAAACAAAGGCAAAACTATTGAGATCGACCATAACTTATGCCTTGAAAAGGAAAATGTTTTGAAAATCGAGTTGACGAAAACTTAAAAGGAGCTATAATATATTTTGAACAAATTTACTCTCGGAAACGAGAAATTCAAAAGGCTTCTATCTATTCAAAAATCGCCCTTGCTAAAACACGGTCTTGGTTTCGATCCGTTTAAAAGGGAACAATCTCTTATCAACCTTGACAAAATAAAGAAAACCGAAACCGAGAACTCAAGAGATCCTTTCAAACGAGTTCATGATGTTAATGTCCGTTCAAAGTTGAGAACCATCAAGGTTAAACAAATATGGGTTCCTAAAGGGACAATTGTTCCGAATGCTATAAGCATAGTTAACTTTGGAGGACCCAAATGGGCTTGGGTACCGAAACAACCGAGAAATTCTATTTTTGTAGGTACCGGCACCAAGGAAAAGCAAGTGGTACATTGATAGCAGATGCTCAAGGCACATGTGCGGCTCCGAGGACTTATTTGAAGACCTCTAATATCAAGAACAAGGACATGTGACCTTTGGGGACAATCAAAAGGGAAAAATCAAAGGCATCAGCAAAATCGGTAAGGAACCTTCTCCCTCTATCAACAAAGTATTGTTTTTTGAAGGTTTGCATCATAATCTTCTTAGCGTTTCGCAACTTTGCGACGAAGGTTTTAAAATTCTCTTTGAGCAAATGCATTGCACGGCATTTAGAAATAATAAAATTGCATTCATCGGTTTGAGATGTGGAAACATCTACATTGTTGATCTTAATGATAAAAGTTCATTCAATGAAAAATGTCTTATTACTTTGGATGATAATGCATATTTATGGCATCGAAAATTGGGGCATACATCTTTAACTATCATTTCTATTTTATCTAGACACGACCTTGTTCGTGGATTGCCCAAACTCAAGTTTGATAGAAAGCATTTGTGTGAATCATGCATAAAAGGGAAACACACTCGAGAATCTTTTAAACCAAAATTCGAGGTTTCCACTAGTCGCATTCTTGAACTTGTGCATATGGATTTGATTAGACCATCTAGACATGTTAGTTTAAATGGCAAGCTCTACACTTTGGTTATTGTTGATGATTTCTCTCGATTTACTTGGGTTAGATTTTTAGCGCATAAGGATGATGCATTTTCCGAGTTTTCTAAATGGTGTCGTTTGGTATCAAATGAGAAAAATCTCTCCATAATTTCTATTCGCACCGATCACGGAGGTGAATTTGATTGCACTCCATTTGAACTTTTATGTGACAAATACGGGATTAATCATAATTTTTCGGCTCCTAGAATGCCTCAACAAAATGGAGTTGTTGAAAGGAAAAACCGATCTTTGGAAGAAATGTCGAGGACTATGCTTAATGAATACTCTCTTCCACGATACTTTTGGGCCGAAGCAATCTTTACGGCATGCTATGTGATTAACCGGGTTCATGTTCGTAGAACTCATCTTAAAACTCCGTATGAATTATGGAAGGGTAAAAAGCCCAATATAGCTTATTTTCATCCTTTTGGTTGCAACGTATTTATTTTAAACAATGGTAAGGATAACTTGGGCAAGTTTGATGCTAAATCCGACTCCGGAATATTTCTTGGTTATTGTACAAATAGCAAAGCATATCGCTTTTATAACATTAGAACTAATAAAGTTGAAGAATCCATACATGTTAAATTCAATGATATGATCTCACCCCCGAGAAAGGTAGAATACTTTGATGATGCAGGTACTTTTTCGGATCCCTCACCCGAAGTGAAGAAAATTTTGGAAATCGAAACGAACACAATCATTGATTTACCGAAAGATTGGAGGCACATGAAATACCATCCAAAGGATCTCGTGATTGGAAATATTGAATACGGTGTTCAAACCCGAAGGAGAACCACCAAATTTATGGCTCATTGTGCTTTTGTATCCGAAATAGTTCCCAAGAATATATCCGAAGCTCTTGATGATGAAAGTTGGGTGATGGCAATGCAAGAGGAGCTTGTGCAATTCATGCACAATAATGTATGGAATTTAGTTCCCACTCCTAAAGATAAAACAATTAACGGAACTAAATGGGTGCATAAAATTAAGAGTGACGAAGACGGTTATCCAATTCGAAATAAATCTCGTTTGGTCGTTCAAGGGTATAATCAAGAGGAAGGTCTTGATTACGAAGAAAGTTTCGCTCCCGTGGCTCGACTCGAAGCCATTCGCTTGTTATGTGCATTTGCCGCCCACAAAAAGATCAAACTATTTCAAATGGATGTGAAAAGTGCATTCTTGAATGGCTATATTCAAGAAGAAGTTTATGTCAAGCAACCTCCCGGTTTTGAAGATCATCAATTTCCCGTTCATGTCTACAAGCTCAACAAGGCACTCTACGGGTTGAAACAAGCACCCCGAGCATGGTATGATCGTTTAAGTCAATTTTTAATTGCAAATGACTATAAAAGAGGCAAAATCGATAATACCTTGTTTGTTAAAATATTGAATGATGATATACATGTTTGCCAAATCTACGTTGATGACATTGTATTTGGAGCTACTAATGAATCTTTGTGTCAAGGTTTCTCTAATCTTATGAAAGGAGAGTTTGAGATGAGTATGATGGGAGAATTAACATTCTTCCTCGGGCTTCAAATCAAGCAATGCGAAGATGGAATCTTTATCCATCAAACGAAGTACTCAAATGACCTCCTCAAGAAATTCAAAATGGAAAGTAGCAAGGTGATATCTACGCCAATGTCTTCATCATTAAAACTTGAAAAAGATGAAAATGGAAAATCCGTAGATCAAAAATTATATCGAGGTATGATCGGATCTTTGTTATATTTGACTGCATCTAGGCCAGACATAATTTTTGCTACATGTTTATGTGCTCGATTCCAAGCTAATCCCAAGGAATCACATTTAATTGCTTGTAAACGCATTTTTCGCTACTTAAAAGGGACTATCGGACTAGGCCTATGGTATCCTTCTTGCTTGGATTTTAATTTAATTGCATATAGTGACGCCGATTTCGGCAGATGTAAAATTGACAAAAAGAGTACTAGTGGTACATGTCATTTTATTGGATCATGCTTAATATCTTAGGGAAGTAAAAAGCAAACCAGTGTAGCATTGGCTACAGCTGAGGTCGAATATGTTGCTGCAGGGAGCGCCTGTGCTTAGGTGTTATGGATTAAAAATCAACTCTGCGACTACGGCATATATTTTGAAAATACCCCGATTCTATGTGATAACACTAGTGCGATTAATCTGAGTAAAAATCCTGTGCTGCATAGTAGAACTAAGCATATAGACATTAGACATCACTTTCTACGCGATCATGCGCAGAAGAAAGATATCTATTTAATTTTTGTCGGGACGAAGGACCAACTTGTGGATATTTTTACAAAACCTCTTCCCGAAGAATCGTTTAATTCTATTCGTTTACAACTTGGTATGGGACATATAGACAATTTTTAAAATAAGTTTTCTACTCAAGAAATCAATATCCTTGATTCGCTTCATTCGCTAGCGCTAGCTAGCTTCACTTTTCTTAACGCGCGCTAAATATTGCTTTCGATAGCATACGCTAACCATCTCTGCCTTGTGTACGCTAATTAAAACCTTTCGTATTCCAAATCAGCTACTGGACAGTCCAGTGAGCTTCCTATTTTTTACCTAACGTACGCTAACCTTATGTTTCTAGCGTACGCTAATTAAAACTCAGTTGACTATATAAACTCCGTACGACCCAGAAACACTTTCATCCTTTCTTAACGTACGCAATCGCAAGAAAACCTCTTTCAGCAAAAAACCCTAGCCGTAAAATCCGAACCCTCATCTTCCGATTTCTCCCTCAAATCTTCAATTTCTCTCAGATTCATGTCAAGCAAGGGACGAAAAGCCATGGAAAAATACTACAAAAACCTAAAACGCCCTTTCAACGCAGAATACGATGCGACTCGATTCATCTCATCCACCGCATCGAAGGTATTTTTTAAAATCCTCCCACAAGAGCATATTACGGATTGCTATTTCTTCAACTTTCCGAGTCTAGAATGGGTAAATGTTGTAATTACTGATTTCTTTTCTTCCATTGGAATTGCCCGATTCGTTGAATGTAAAGATCCTATTTTTCCTGAACTTGTCCGCGAATTTTACACCAATCTTCATATGGCTGAAAGTGAAGGGTCATCATCCCTAGTCTTAGGAAGTTTAGTTGGAGGAACGCGAGTGAAAGTTTCCTCGAAAATTTTAACGCAAATTTTTGGTTTACCATCCGACGGGTTTCTATGTACTGGAAAAATGATTGCAGAAGATACTGGAGTAAGGAAAATTGATGTCAAAGAGTTCCTCAGTTCAAAAGCGGTAATTGATATAACCGACGAATTCTTCGAGAACAATGACTTTGGGATCAACATCCGACTACTTTTAGTAGCTCTCACAAAGTGTATAATGCAGAAGCTGAACACTCAACACAAGTTAGTGGGAGTCGACAAACACGTTGTGTATCATGTGCTCAATGATGATAAAGTGAATTTTTCCGATTTCGTCACTAGTTGGATGAAAGTGAAGGGCGACCTTTTTCGGTCGAAGAACTATGCGTCTCGCTCCCGCAAGGCTGGAATGCCTTATGGTTCCATTCTCACGGCAATATTCAGATTTCATCACGTGGATTTGTCGAAAGACAAGGCTACCCCGTCTCTCTCGGCCATGAGATTTCGGACTATTCGTTAAAAGCCATGCATTATGTCCGGACGACCAACCGAGGTTGGATCCTATTCCCATATCTTCGCGACGGCGACCAAGTGGAAAAAGGGTAACGCATGCCTACACCGGAGGAGAGAATCACTCGTCGAGGACCACATACCCTTCAGGAGATGCAAACCGGGGAGTTCGTGAGGAAGCCCACTTCCAAAGGCAAGCGCCCGATGAAAGACTCCATCAGGGAAGAAGAGAATGATCTTATTGCTCGGGTGTGGAGCATCGAGACCTCTCAAATGGAAATTTGAGAGGATGTTCGGTCTCTTCGCTCAGAAGTTGGGTCTCTTCATTCGGAAGTCCAGGATGTTCGCGGGATGATCTCTGATTTCATTCGATACACACATCCGTCGTTCCCATTCCCATCCTCCTCTTCTGATCCAGCACCTTAGAGTCTAGGAATTTGATGTTTGAATGTAGAAACTTATCATTCGAATGGTTTTTATGTTTCATGTCTTGAAATTTTATGTATTGCTTGAACTCTATTTTAATGGAATCTGCATTTCTCTTCATTTGGTTGGTTGAAGTTTGGCATTTGCTGTTTACGTGTATTGATGTTTACGTAATTTCGTTTTGGTTCATGACATTTTGTTGGTATTATTTGTTAAACATGCAACAATTCAAGGGGAGTTCCTTTTTGTTTATGTCAAAAAGGGGGAGAATGCTCCAAAAACCAAAATATACTAATATATCGAACAAGTTACCTTGATTCGAATCTTTTAAAAAAACGTTTTTGCAGGTATAAATTAAATGTTTTGACATCATCAAAAAGGGGGAGATTGTTGACTCAAAAAGTATTTTGATGATAATTTCAAAACATTTAATAAAATCAATCTCAGCACGTTGTTATATTGAAGGAGAAAAATGGACTTAGCGCACGCTACTTATAACAGAGTAGCGCACGCTATCGAGGAATATATATACAGCCTAGTCAGTTAGCTGCAGTCCAGTGAAGTTACCTGATGAATAGCGCACGCAAGATCTTCAACATTTGCGCATGCTAAATTACTATATTTATCGCACGCTAATTAACAATATTAATGCACGCTATCGCATCTCCAGTCAGAGGATAGTAAGGTCTGAAAAGAAAAAGGCAAAGGACTTGCGCACGCTACGGACAATTATTTACGTACGCTAAAACAAGGACTTAGCGCACATTATTCTTCATTACTTGCGCACGCTACCGGATATCATGGTCAGTAGTCCAGTAGCTACTGGACTCAAAATGAGAAGGGCTTTACGTACACTACACAGGGTAACATACGTTACTGAAGAAAACATTTAGCGCACGCTACGATATATACATTAGCGCATGCTAAATCAGTCAACAGCCTACCGTTGGATTTTCTACCGTTGGAAAAGCAGGAGTCAATGAAGATCCGTGAAATCTGGAAAAGCTGGAATTAATTAATACTAGCACATGCTATGCATGATTGCTAGGGCACGCTATGTTCAAATTTAGTCGTTGGACAAAGAGACGTTGGGGAGACAAACCAACAATTTCAAAGTCAAAATTGAAGACTTGTTTACCAACCGATAACGCACGCTACCAGTACATGACTAGCGCACGCTAGCTATATTATTTTACCGTTGGAATAGGTTTGTGACCGTTCAGAAAGGTCAAGTCAGAGACGATTGCGCATGCTAGAAGGCATTATTAGCGCACGCTAATAATACGATTTTCGGTATTTGAAGAATGACTTTCACCTATAAATACCCATAGGACTTGGGTATCATTCACACAACTTCAAGCATACAAACATACAAGCATACAAGCAATCAAAGCATACTTGAGCTCAGTTTCATATCTTTTATTGGATTTCAAGTTGTAAGAAGAGAGATACAAAGAGTGATACCTTGTAATATTGATTATACTTTGTATTCTTTCATTTGATTGTAAGTGTTGCATCACTTACACTTGAGCGTAAGAAAAACGAATCAAGAGTCATTAATCCGGTGTTATTAGGATCTTTTATCCGGTATTGTTAGGATTATACTCCCATATTCGTATAGTGAGGATTATCTAGTTTCTATAGAACACTAGATATACAAAAGTTTATATTGAGAGAGGTTGAGCTTGGACCGATAGAAGACAAGCGGTTGTAACGGTTGTGTACTCGGACCGATCGAAGATGAGTCAAGATTGTGGTTGTTCTTGAGACAATAGAAAAGGAAGTCAGAAAGAGGACGTAGGCAAGTTGCCGAACCTCCATAAATCTTTGAGTCTTTATTTTCCGCACTATTTTTCATTTATTCGCAAGAAATTTCGATATTCCGCATTACCACTATTCAACCCCCCTTCTAGTGGTAAATTTATCTCTTCAAAAGCATGGAGTGCTAGGGAGTTTGACAGCCGCGGATGGCATTATGAAGTGAGCAAGAACAAAGAACTAGCAACTTTGCACTGGACAAACTACCTGCATTCATAAACAAATTTAAGAAGAGCCTAAGCCTAGCCGTGCATTCTAATCTAGTCGCCCTCCAGATGGGCGAACACCTCAAGATCATGTAGCTTTTGTTGCACATTTCCTCCAGACGAACAGAATCACCAAGAATAAAATCCAACTAAGTTGAACAGCTCCAATCACAAAACTCCAAGGAGAGTTCCGGAAACAAAGTTCAATCTACCAGAATATCATGTAGCTTTCAGGAGCTTCAAATCTTCAAGCTGCAGACGGTGACCATTTATGGGATACTGAATACTTTGCTGTGAATTACCATTACACAATGGTTACCACATGAAACCAAAGAACATAATTATCATTTTTATTTAAAAATATGCGGCACCATATTGATTCTATCCAAATCCAAATTCAAATTAGCAAATGTGAATAATTTCCTCAAATATTATATTTGCACTGAACACAGCATTTAAGCATATTAGACCAAATGATTTACATTGAAACACTTGCCAAAAGATTCACCATTCCTAACAACTAACGAGGGTGCTAATAGAAAGAGCTGCCCAGGCTGGACAATATACATATTCTGAGAATAACTCGTCCTAACAGGCATTTCTAAGGTAACCAAGAGCAACTCTGGTAGGGAGCAATATTAAAAGACCCAACACAACAGAAGACACATGATGTAACTTGACACAGAACGTGTCACGCATGAGTATTAGGCGCCATCGAAGAATTAGAGAGCACAGAAATGAGGCTAACAGTTTTCCCTAACATATCCCTAACATTTCCCTAAAGGTTAATCTAATAAAGAAACAGATCGAAAAAATCAAAAATCAAGGACACGATGGCCTATATCACCATCAAATCATCAAGAACCCATACTTTCAAATTCAGAAAACTACGATGCATCCAAAACCACACATACATAAATCCAATCCACAGACATAAATTTTAAGCATCTTAACACATTCTTTTATATGATTGATTAGAAAGTGCAGACAAAGCACCAAAGCTTATGCAAAATGCATCCTACTGTCAACGATCTCCATGCGCACAGAATCAAGGATTTCCAATTTGGGAATATGCAAAAGAAAATCTCATAAAATTAAAAAAAAAAGGAAAGATATAAAACACCACCTTATTCCTCATCATTTCTTCGAACAATATGGGCTTTAACTTCTTCTAACCACCGGCCAAATCCCATAATCAACTTCCAACCACCAGTAAGTCCGAATCAAAACCAGAGTTTCACATCCAATCATGACCACCACCATCGCCGTCGTAACCCTCTCCGCCGCACCGCGGGCCGGATGACCTTGACCGAAACCATTATGTTTCCCGCAATTCTAATCGCTCGCTGCTCCTACAATGTCACATTTGCTGCTCAAATCGTGTGCGTGTGTTTACAGGCAGAGCCCAGTGTGTGTGATTATGTGAGTTTTGAGAGAAAGAAAATAAAGAATAAGAAGAAAGGGAGAGGGAGATCGGGAGGGGAAGGACATAGAGACAGGGCAGAAAAGAAAAAAAATGAGAAGATTGAGGGGGTCGGTTACCAAGAAGTAGGGTTTAGGTAAAATCCCGATTTAGATACGTTGTTACTTCACTAATGGGGAGAATTTTATTCAAAAAAATTCATTGCACTTTTTACTTCAGCAATTACCAAATTACTGAAGTATATTCAAATTAAATTTTTTGACATATTCCGTGTTTTTTTTTCCGGTGAAGTCTAATATATTGTGTTACTGCACCAAATGTTAAAGTGAAATTGTTTATAGTATTTTACTTCTAATATAAGTTTTGCCGAAGTAAATAGTAGCGAAGTCTATCAAACAAATTCTACTAGTGGTTATGTCAAAGAACATGTATATCCGGATTTTCAGGGTTGACTATCAGCTATCACACGCTATTAATATGTGTAACGCACGCTAATGAAGACTTGTGACCATTATAGCTGAAAAGAAGACTGTTTCTTTTCTGATTGGTCAAAAGTCACCTTTTCGATAACGCACGCTAGTACCTATATTTGTGCACGCTAATTAAGGCATATCAGGCAGTTTAGATAAAGGCTATAAATACCTACTCATTGAGGACTTCAAAGACACACAAATCCTAGCAAAAATACTTACTATTGAGCTCTGATTATTTGATACATATTCATCATCTAGTTATGCCAAGAAAAGATACAAGTGTTGTTCATATTATATTACTCATTATCCTTTGTACCTTATTTAATTGTTGTGAGAGTTGCATCACTCCATCACGAGTTTGAGAGAAAAGATTCAAAGAACTTTAATCTGGTGTTATTAGGATCATTGATCCGGCATTATTAGGATTAAACTCTCACGATTGTAAGTGAGGATTCTCTAGTTCTTATCGAACACTAGAACAAAAAAAATTTGTGAGTGATTGGTTATGCTTGGACCAACAATGTTGGAACATTTTATTCCACGCATTCATTTTAGAGGTTTTGATAATTGCTAAACAAAGAAAAACAACAATGAATCAAGAAGAAGTCGAAAACTCATGAGCTAGATAGAAGAACATTAAATTGAAGCACAAACACATCTAATGTGCGCTATGCAACATAGCTAACATACGCAACAAAGTCCCAGCTGAAGACAGCCGAGTACGGTATGGATAACGCACGTAATGGATGGAGATCAACGTGCGCTATGATCAAGAGGTTAATGTATGTAAGGCCAATGCATTAACGTACGCTATGGGAAGATGAAGTTCGAATTCAAATAAATCAATACATTGGATTGATTCTAGAAAGTAAAAAACATGCAATGGATATGTAAAGTTAACATACACTAGGAGGAGCTGTTAACCTACGCTAAAGCATGTGACGTCATGGAGTAGGTCATCATATCAACGGATATCTGAGGTTGATATAAGTCAACAATTTCCGTAGCATGATCATATTTGACAACAAGAACACATAATCGAGATTGGTGAATCGCCACATACCTTACACGGAAGGAAAAGACGAAATCACTTGATGAACTCCACGCCAAACGCTAGAACACCAATCCTCAAGGCTCTTTGCCTTCAATGATTATGTTTAAAGGATGATACGAAGGTCTAAGATGGGGAGGGTAAGTCTCTAAGTCTCGGAAATTGAGTGTGGGGCGAAGTGGAAACTGAAAAATGAAATGAGGTGTTGTCTTATTTATAGAAAATGATTATTAGCGCGCGCTACTGCTCCTTTTTAGAGTGCGCTAACAGGCTCCCAGCCCACAGTATCTAACTTTCCTCGGTCTTGCGTATGCTAAATAGCCTTTACGTGCGCTAAAAGCAACAGTTAGCGTATGCTAACACCCATCATAGCGTGTGCTATCGGCTTTACGAAAGCTCACTGACCTCACTATACTATATTTAGCATGATCTAGCATATCTCACGTAGCGTGCTCTAAGAACCGTTGACTCGCCTTTTCCAAAATCTATTCAGGTTCATCCCGAAAAAACATTATCCAAGATCCGCGATCCGATCTCACCTACCTCCTGTCTCAGTCATGCTGACCACGTATAGCGCGCGCTACACATAAACGTTAGCGTGCGCTAAATGTACATAAGTACATGCATGAAACAACAACTACGAAATCATACACTCGTCGATACAGGATCATGAAATACGGAGGATTATACTCAGATCAAAATACAACATATGCAATGCCCCAAGGTTCAAATACAGATAAAATACACATCAGATATTTAGGTATTACACAACCTGGGTTCGAAAACCTTTAACTTCACTTTATTTTCTTAAAATTTTAGATACATGTATAACGACAATAGGTGCACATTAAAGAACAACATGGCAGTGTAGCGGAGTTGGGTCAGCAATGGGTTCGAACCTGCCTAGCCTGGGATCAAATACCAGTTCCAGCAAAAAGAATTGATTTAAATACGCGGATCTAGGCCCGACCGAACCGACCCAACCTGATCCGACCCACCGCACAGTACTGTCCCAGAATAGTTCTGAACAGAATATTCCAAAAAATAGTCTAGAAATTTGAATTTTGACGATCCGATTTAATCAAATTAAATTAAAAAAATATTTAAAAAATCTCTATTTCATAAATATGTGTAGGTCATAAGTCGTGCAGGAAGAAGTCTAGGGGGGGTGAATAGACTTATTGAAACTTTTAATCTCTTTTTCACGAAGAGTGAGTTTCTCAGCTGATAGATATGTGGAAATCGGCTAATGACGAAATCAAGACTAAGCAATGGAACAGTAATGAATGAATGCAACAGTTAAGTATGATGCTGAAAAACAGTAAAACACGCAGGCAATTTATAGTGGTCTCAGAGGTGGGGTAATCCTCTACTAATCCACGTTCTCAAAACCAGTTGGAGATGAATCCACTATAATTCTCAACTAGTGATAAAGATTACAGTGATTCTACAACTTAGCTACAACAACTTCCAACCAGTGGAAATCACGTCATTGCAACTCCTCTTTGACTGCCTAGCACCACTTGATTCTTCAAATCCTTGGATGCCTATCAGTCTCACAACTTCAACCAGTGAAGTACCCCGAACTCAGGTTTTAAGACAAGAGTGTTTGTCTTCTCCAAGTAAGAGCTTTCTTCAAGATAAGAACTTTGAGTACTGCTCTTTTCGCGATGCTATGTGTTTGCTTTGATTGCTTTGATAACTTTGATCACTTGAGTGTTTTGTTCGCATCGTACTGCTCATCTTCAAATCTTAGGATATAAATAAGTGTCGATCCTTGAGCATTCTTCATAGCCGTTTCAAATCTTGTAACAAATCCGTCCGTTGGAGAAATAGACTTCTTTGTTTATTTTTCTGAATGTTGCAAGGCTGGATTCCCATATTTTAATCCATCTTTCGACCGTTGTGAAGACTTTGCATGTGAGGCGCCGAATCTTTTGAATACAATAAGATTAAAGTCTTCAGTGGTAGGTCTGGATGAATTATTTAATTCATATCCTTGCGGGAATCTCTCCAATTTGTCTCCACGCTTGCATGTGACTTTCCGTAATATTTGACTATTCAACGCATGCTGGCGTGGACTTGGAGTACTTGGCTGATCTCTCATAAATCAAGTTGGCTGATGTACAACCATCTTCTCTGCAGTTTGGACTTCTCTGATGGTGACTGTTTGAGACTCGCCTGGTCAGATGACTTGTCTGAAGTCACTTGACTGCAGTCTGGTCAAACATCTCTAATGAATTTATGTTGACCAGAACTTTTCTGACTTGACTCGGCTGTACTTCTCTGATGTACTTATCTGTACTTTTGTACTTAGCCGATTTGAGCCTAATTTATTTGTCCTAAAGAAGATACTCATTTGGTTCTTCTTTACATTTTGCCAAGTATTTAACTTAACATAATTTGGCCTAAAGATACTCATTTGGTTCTTCCTTACATTTTTGCCAAGTAATAAACATTTCAATTACAATAATGGCATAATCAAAATCTAACAAATATTTCTAGTAAATTCCCCCTGTTTTGATGATGGCAAAACTTAAGCAAATTATTCAAATGAACAGGTTTGCACTTAAGCGCAAGACACAAACTAAAATCAGTCTAGTTTTGAGACAACTGGGAATTGTCATTCAAAAGACTGTTAAATTAATTTTTCTGTATTGTTTTACAAGTAAATGGCTTTCAATGATCAAAATAATTACAGGAAAATTACAAGTACAAAATTTTCATAAAAAATGAATACAGACAAATCATCTGCCCCTGCCTCTGCCTCTGCGGATAGGATGCTTGGCAGGTCTGATAACCTTAGCTCCAATTAACCTTCTCTTAATGGGGGATAGACCATATTTTCTTCTGACAACGAGGGCAGCAAAGTCTTGTTCTTCTTGTGAGGATAACTTATGCTCATCACATAGCTTTTTTATTTTCCTTTGTAGTGCTAATTCATTTAGTTAACCATTTTCCAAGGTGGAAGGATCATTAGGCCTGAAGGGAGGAATCATGGGGTATGCATTACATCCCTTTGCATGTTTTAGTAGCACAGCACAGAGGTTTGGATGTGCTTCTTCCATGAAGTTAATAAAAGTCTGCTGTGGGGAGTAATTTTTATCCTGGAGTAATTCCTAGATATAAAAATCTCTGATGAACGTTTTCTTTGCAGTTCCCCACATAGGTGCAGCTTCGATAGGAAGGAAATCTTCAACATACCACAACTCTTTGCCTTCCCATTCTAGTGTAGGCTCGTCCCCAATTCTGATCCTCCTTCTTTTGGCTGCAGGCTGATCATTAGTCTCAGCTTCTTCCTTCCTCTTTGCCGATGATGTCCCAGCTGTGATCAATTGGACATCTTGCTTCTTCTTGTTCCCCATCTCTTGAATTCCTTTTATTTCCCCCTACTTGCTACCTTCCCCCTGTAACCTCTCTTCTCCCTTTTTGCCAGCATCAACCAGGGTGGTCAATTGCTGCTCCATTCTAAGCATCCAGTCAGACATGCCAAGGGGCATTATGTTGTTTATAGGAAGAGGTGGTTGAGGGATGTTCCGCTGCAGCAAGGTGTCAATTTTGGCATTGATTGACTGCAGGTCAGGAGTGACTTGAGAAGCAAGTAGCTCTCCAACAGTGTCTTTTACAATCTGTCGGATCAGCTCAGTCATCACAGGTGTAATTTGTGATGTCTGTGGAGAGTACTCGCCTGAGCCTTCGACGCCTGCAGGTGGGTGTGCGGATGACCCACCCGTCTGCAGACTCCTGTCTGCAGCTGGCTTACCAGATGGGGTCTGCTGTGGGGTCCCCGATCTGGAGTCTTCAGCCAGGTCTGCATCTAGGCTGGTATAGCGGGCAGGTGCCCCAGCCTTGTCTGATGCAGCTTTCTTTTCTGCCTCCTTTTCTTTCTCCTTCTCTTTTTCTCCTTCTTCCTTTTCCAACTCCTTCTCTCCTTCTTTCATTTCCTTTTCCTTTTCTCGTTCTTCTTCATCCTCCTTTTCTTTTTCTCTCTCAGCCTCCTTTTCACCTTCATCTCCTTTATCATCATCATCATCATCATCATTCTCATCATCATCATCATCATCATCACCTTTTTCTTCATCATTATTTTTATCATCTTTATCTTCTTCATCATTTTCTTTTTCTTCTTCTGCTTCTTCTTGATCAACCTCCTCTCCTTTTTCTTCTCCTTCATCTTCTAGTTCTTCTGTTTTTTCAACTATAATATTTTCTTCATCTTTTTCTTTTTCTATTTCCTCCTTTTTTTCATCTTCTATTATAATAACTTCTTCTTTCTCTTCTTCTTCCACCACTTCTTCTATTCTTACTTCTTTCTCTTCAACTTCTTCTTCTTTATCAACAGAACCATCAAAAATACTATACATAATAGTATGGATAAATTGGTCCATGTGGGTTTTAAAATTGGACATGAACCAATTTTCCTGAAGTAACAAAATTGTGTCTGACTCGTTGCAAAAATGCATCAGCGCTTCTTCAGTAGCCTGGGGATACTCCCAGCTACTCACTTTAATGAAAGATTGTAGTTGAGTGAAAGAATATGATTTTAAGTTTTCCATTCCTCATAAATGTGAATGAAGGAATGTTTTAGACCAAAGGGTTTTACTAATTTGAGCTGCTCTATGGATAGGTTGAAGATATTGTTGTCAAGCAGGTTGAAGCTGTAGTTCGCCTCAGGTATGATAATAATCAAACCTGCTTCCTATTCCTCTGATATGTACTGGGGAGTCAGAAGAGGGACAATCTGGGTATCCAGGCTGGTAGGAGCAGGCTGGTCCTCCAAATGAGTAGGTGACTTAGCTGCAGGGCTGAAATATTGCTCTGGCTGCTCCTCTTCACCAAACTTCAAACGCCTGGGCTTCTTCGGAGATGGTTCTGGTGAGGAATGAATTATGGAGGGATCACCAGGGGCTAGTCCCCTTCTCTTAAAGTGAACAGAAATACGAGTGTTGTCTGATTCTGTATCAGACTGGGCTACAGGTGAGTTGCGGGCTGCAGCCTGGTTGGACTCGTCTGATGATTCAGGGTATCTGTAGGTAGGTCCCTAATCAGACAACTCTTTTAAGATTTGGGCTGCTCTTCTTCCGCTTTCTAGCCTCCTCAATGTTTCTTGGTCTAGATGGCCAAGTCTTTTATTGATGTGGAAGGGGTCAGTGTTTCCCTTTGCCACCAAGTTTCTCCAGAATCCAACTGAGCTGCGTTCCGAATGCCAGCTTAGATTTAAATTTCTTCTCCTCAACAAGCCATTCGGCCTTGTTGACCTCGCGCACCAACTGCCTGTATATGTAATCCGTCCAGTCAATTGGCTCGTCCTGGATTAGTGTACCCAGCACCATAAATTTAGCTGACCGCAGTTGGTCATAGCTACCGGCCATGCCCATCACTATCTTGTTGGTTATGTCCAACATATAACGATACTACCTTTTTATTTCACTGCCTGTGGGTGTCTTCTTGACATCCATTGCCGTTCCCAAGCCCGGATAAAAGAGGAGGGTTGTGGTAGGTTAGTGGCAGCCAGCGTAAAACTTGTCAAATTCCATGGACATGAATCAAACATTGAAAATCATTGGCGCGTCTCCTCAGAAGCGACGCACTGCATTTCATAGGCCCGGGTGCAGTGATAAGTATGCGAGGGTTGCTAGGTCGTCGCCCAGAAGCGGCGCGCCACCTTTACATCTGAGGGTGGTGTCAAATGAGCAAGGATGCGCTACACTTCATAGGCCCGAGTGTAGTGGAAAATATGCAAGGGTTGCTAGGTCGTCGCTCGGAAGCAGCGCGCCACCTCGAAGTATGGGTGTGGTGTCAAATGTGCAAGAATCCTTGCAGCGTGGATGGGGACAGACAGAGAAGTTAGTTCTTGTCGCTAGTAAGGGTAGTAAGGTGCAGTTTGGAACTTGGAACATTGGCTCTTTGACGGGGAGATCAGCAGAAGTGGGGGAGGTTATGAAAAGGAGGAGAATTCACATAATGTGTCTACAAGAGACTAAGTGGGTTGGCGAGAAGGCAAGAGTGTTAGCTCCTTGTGGTTACAAGCTTCGGTACTCTGGAAAGGATAGAAGTAGAAATGGAGTGGGTATCGTCATTGATAAAGAATTCATTGATGATGTGGTGGAAGTGTCAAGAAAGAGCGATAGAATAATGAGTATTAAGCTTGTGATAGGGGATGAGTTTCTAACTATCATAAGTGCTTATGCACCACAAGTAGGATTGGATGCATCGATCAAACAAGAATTTTGGGAAGATTTGGAAGAGGTTGTCGAACGAATTCCTATGGGTGAGAAATTGATCATTGGTGGTGACCTCAATGGGCATGTCGGTGTTAGCAGAGATGGCTCTGAGAGCATTCATTGTGGCTTTGGTTTTGGGGACAGGAATGAAGCAGGAAATGGTATATTAGATTTCGCATTAGCTCATGACTTGGGTATTATGAACACTTTGTTCGAGAAAAGGGACTCTCATTTGGTGACATATAGAAACGGAGGTAATGCAAGTCAGATTGATTTCTTTTTAGTAAGGAATGTTTGGAGGAAAAGTTTTACTAATTGCAAGGTGATACCCGGTGAGAGTGCTGCAACACAGCATAGGGTTGTGGTGCTTGACTTTCGAGGTAAGAGGCACTTAAGAAAGAGAAGACCACAAGTTGACCCTCGAATTAAGTGGTGGAAGCTCCAAGGGGAGAGTCGACATACTTTTGTGGCTAAGATTGTTGATAGTGGTATTTGGTCTGATTGCACGGAGATGGATATAGATTCGATGTGGAACTTGTTGGGGCATAACATAAAGGAAGTTGCAAAAGAAGTCCTAGGAGAATCTAAAGGAAACAGACCATCAAGTAAGGACACATCTTGGTGGAATGATGAAGTTAAGCAAGTGATAAAGACCAAACGTGAATGTTATAAGGTACTGGGTAAATGCTCGAGCGATGAGAATTATGAGAAGTACAAGAAAGCTCGAACAGAAGCTAAAAAGGCAGTGCGAAATGCCCGATCAAAGGTCAATCAAGAATTATATGCAAGATTAGATACTAAAGAAGGGGAAAAAATATCTATAAACTTGCTCGAATGAGAGAGAAGAAGACACGAGATATTGGAAAAGTTAAATGTGTAAAAGATACTGACCAAAAAGTTTTAGTTCAAGATAAAGAGATAAAAGAGAGATGTAGGTCATACTTTGATACCATATTCAATGGCCATCAAGAAGAAGATATTGGGAATTTAAACATCCCCTCAAGTATGGTTAACCGAGAGTTTAAGAGAAGAATTCAAAAGGGTGAAGTGACAATTGCATTGAAGAAGATGGGGTCAAAGAAAGCAGAAGGACCAGATGGTATACCTATTGAAGTTTGGAGGTGTTTGGGGGAGAGAGGGATCGAATGGGTAACTATAATTTTCAATAAGATTTGGAGAAGCAATAAGATGCCATCAGCATGGAGGAAAAGTATTCTCGTCCATTTGTATAAGAACAAAGGTGATGTTCAAGATTGTTCTAATTATCGCGGAATTAAACTAATGAGTCATACCATGAAGTTGTGGGAACGAGTGATTGAACAAAGGATCAGGAAAGGTGTGAAGATAACAGAAAATCAGTTTGGATTTATGCCTAGAAGATCGACCATGGAAGCAATTTATCTTATCCGGGAGTTGATGGAACATTATCGAGATAAAAAGAAAGATCTGCATATGGTTTTTATTGATTTAGAGAAGGAATATGATAAAGTACCAAGAGAAGTACTTTGGTGGGCCTTAGCAAATAAGGGTGTATCGCGGAAATATATTGACATTATAAAGGACATATATGAGGGAGCTAGTACAAGTGTACGTACTAATGTTGGGAGGACAGAAGAATTCCCTATTACGATTGGGGTGCATCAAGGATATGCTCTTAGTCCTTTTCTCTTTGCCATAGTCATGGACGAATTGACAAGAGAAATTCAAAATGACGTTCCGTGGTGTATGATGTTCGCAGATGATATTGTGTTGATTGATGAAACGAAGGTTGGAGTGCAACAGAAATTGGAACTTTGGAGGGATACTTTGGAATCTCGAGGCTTTAGGCTGAGCAGAAGTAAGACTGAATATATGGAGTGTAGGTTTAGCGAAAACAGTGATAGAGAGGCGAGGATGATCACATTTGATGGGAAAGTTGTTCATGGATCCACTTTCTTTCGGTATCTTGGATCAATTATCCAAAAGGATGGAGAGCTAGATGGCGATGTGGCTCACAGAATAAAGGCAGGGTGGTTGAAGTGGAAGAGTGCCACAGGGGTTTTATGTGATCCTGGCATGCCTCATAGATTAAAGGGTAAATTTTACCGCACGGCAATTAGGCCTGCGCTGTTATATGGCAACGAGTGTTGGGCTGTAAAACAGTGTCATGTTCAAAAGATGAATGTGGCAAAGATGCGTATGCTACGATGGATGTGTGGTCATACAAAAAATGATCGGCTCATAAATGAGGTTATCAGAGAGAAGGTAAGAGTTGCGTCTATAGAAGGCAAGATGATGGAGAATCGATTACGATGGTTTGGTCATGTGAGAAGAAGACCTATTGATGCCCCAGTGAGGAGGCTAGAAAGTTGGGGAACAAGTAATGTTGTGAAAGGTAGAGGAAGACCCAAGAAAACTTGGATAAAGATGATTGAAAATGATATGCGGTTTCTTGGAATTGGAGAAAGTATGGCGATGGAGAGGCAAATGTGGCGGGAAAGAATACGGATGATGGATGGAGTCTGATTCCTTTTTTTTTTAATTCCTATTTTCTTTTATTTCATGTTATCTTTTCATTTATTTTTCAGGATTTTTTTTTTAACATTCATTCTCTTTTTTTCTTTGCTTTTTCTCTACTTTTTCCCTCTTTTTTCCTTTTATGTTAATTATGTAACGATTATTGACGGTTTCGAAGTTTGATTCATGTTAGCCGATCCCAAATCATTTTGGGACTAAGGCTTAGATGTTGTTGTTGTTGTTATCTTAGCGGTAAGCTTCAGTTTCTCCGGTTGGTCGACTGCCTTAATCTTCAGTCAGGTATCGGCTGCGCTCTGCTTAAATGCCTCGACTGCCACGCCGCAATTTTTCATTCCAAATGTTTTTTCGATTATCTCCGGCAAGATGTTCACTTGGATTCCACCGACTGTGCTTCGAATCCCCAATTCAATCACTTGGGCCTCTTGGAAGAATGCAATAACGACTTCCTTAAACAAGTGCTTGGGACTGATATCCAAAAATGGGTAGATCCCATTCATCTTCATCGCGCGAATGAGGTTGCGCACCTCGTTGTTCTGCAGATTCGTTTCCAGGAGTCCCTCAAAATCAACGACCAGGGAGAAAATGATCTGGTCCTTGACTGCCTTCAGATTCACGCCTTCAAAGTAGGATTCCATTTCTGTAAAACAAGCGATTTCTTAGTGTATTGAGAGTTCGAAAGGATTTCTGCTTTGAAAATTAGGGTTTCGAAAGTTTGGTGAAAGTAAAGTGAAAGGGCTTTCCCGTCCTAAAAAGGAAAATGAAATGACACTTGTAATTAAATAATCATTTATTTTAATCGGTGGTCCACCTTTTGAGGATTTTTTTTTAAAATTCAAATTTAGTAAACGGTGGTCCAGGTTTTGAGTTTGAAAATGGATGGTTGGATTTTAATTGGTCACAGTGGGGGTCGATTGAACTTGTGATGGCCACGTGTATTTTAAGCATATAGTATTATGCCACTTGTGATCCAAAAAATAATATGATATTATTATATAGATAACAGATAATAATATAATACTCAGAAGTCAGTTAGGTTTAGAAAACTTAGCTGGTTGACCGTTGACTGCTCTGCATCATGTGAGTTGATTCCTTTGACTTCTCGCATGTGGCTTTAACAGCTAGGTTTCTTCGTATGTCCTTCGTTCTTGTCTGCATCAGGTAGGGTCTGATTCCTATGATCAGCTTACTCCGTCCTTCATCTTATCTGCTTCAGCTAGCTTTTTCTTCTGTACTGGATTCCCAATCTAGTAATCCAAGTTCTCTGCTCAGCTCCAAAAATCTTTCTTTTGGCAAAGGTTTGGTGAAGATATCAGCAATTTGGTAGTCTGTACTGACTCTTTCAACTCTTACTCTCTTGTTAAGCACGTGATGTCTAATGAAGTGATGCTTAACATCAATGTGCTTGGTCCTTGAATGCAATACCGGGTTGTTGGTTATTGCAATAGCACTGTTGTTGTCACACCACATAGGAACTTCATTGGAAATGATGTTGTAGTCCCTTAGCTGTTGTCTGATCCATAAGATCTGGGCACAACAACTACCTGCAGCTAGGTACTCTGACTTTGTGGTGGAGATAGAGTTAGAAACCTGTTTCTTGCTAAACCAGGATATCAGTCTAGTTCCTAGGAATTGGCACATTCCACTAGTGCTTTTCCTATTTATTTTGCATTCTACGAAATCTGCATCTGAATATCCCGATAGCTCGAAGTTATCGTCCTTATGATACCATAGTCCAACATTGACTGTAGACTTAAGGTATTTAATTATTCTCTTGGCTGCATCTTGGTGAGACTGCTTTGGCTTGGATTGAAATCGTGCGCATACTCCTAAAGCATAAGATATATCTGGTCTGCTTGTAGTGAGGTATAGCAATGATCCAATAAGTCCTCTGTAGTGGGTTGAATCCACTGATATGCCTCCCTCATCTGCATCTAGGTGAGTACTTGTGCTCATAGGAATTCTTGCTGATTTGGCTGATTCCATTCCAAATCTCTTGATGAGATCTCGGGTATATTTGGCTTGATTGATGAAAATTCCATTTTCTATCTGCTTGACTTGTAATCCAAGAAAGAAGTTAAGCTTTTCCATCATACTCATCTCAAATTCTCCTTGCATGAGATTTGAGAATTTCTCACAAAGCGCTGGGTTGGTTGAGCCAAATATAATGTCATCCACATATATCTGAACTATTAATATGTGGCCTTTGTGCTCCACTGTGAATAAGATCTTGTCCACTTTCCCTTTGCAGAAATCATTCTTCTCAAGAAATACAGATAGGGTTTCATACCAAGCTCTTGGTGCCTGCTTATGTCCACATAGAGCTTTCAACAGCTTGTAGACTTTGTCTCCTTTGACAAATCCTGGGGTTTGGTCCACATAGACTTCTTCTTCTAGGATTCCATTAAGAAATGCACTTTTTATATCCATATGATAGACTTCAAAATCTTTGAATGCAGCATATGCGGGAATAGTCTGATGGCTTCTAATCTTGCAACAGGTGCATAGGTCTCATCAAAATCTATTCCTTCACACTGTGCATATCCTTTAGCAACAAGTCTGGATTTATTCCTAACGACAGCTCGATCTTTGTTGCTTTTGTTTCTATACACCCATTTTGTGCCAATAACCTTCTTATGATCTGGTCTGTCTGTTAGTTCCCAAACATTGTTCATTTCCATTTGTTCAAGCTCCTCTTGTATGGCATTGATCCAAGAATAGTATTCCAAGGCTTGCTCTGTTGTCTTGGGTTCTATTTGGGACATGAAGCAAGAGAACATTGCCATTCCTACGGGTAGAGTATACTGTCTTGTCTTGACTCCATCAGTCAGCTTCCCAATGATTTGTTGGATTGGATGGTCTTTGAGCCACTTGGGAATGTCTTCTTCTTCAGGGCCTGTTCCCCCTGTATATTTGCTTTGGTGGATTTCCTCTCTGTCTGCATCAGCTTGGATATGGTCTCCTTGGTCTGCAACTGGATCAGCTACCGTCTTGTCATATGCAGGTTGGGATCTGGTCTGGTCTGCAGATGTGTCTTTATCAGCTACAGTTTGATCTTCATCAGCAGCAACTGGATCAGGTAGGTTTGGTGTTCGTGTCTGATCTACAGTTGGGTCTTCAACAGCTATAGTTGGGTCTTCAGGCTGATCTGCAGATGAGACCACCATCCCTGTGTCATGTACAATGACTTCTTCGAGGGTTGCGGATTTGAGCTTATTCTCAATTAGCTCTACTTGTTTCCTGTACTCAACAGTAGATTAATCAAATACAACATGGGGTGTTTCCTCCACAACTAAGGTTCTTTTGTTAAAGACTCTATATGCCTTGCTTCTTTGTGAATATCCCATAAATATACCATCATCAGTTTTAAATTCAAAGGCATTTAGTTGTCCGTTGTTGTGGATGAAACACTTACAACCAAAAATATGAAAGTAAGCAACAGTAGGTGTTTTGTTATTCCAAACCTCATAGGGAGTTTTGCCATGTCTCCCTACTATCATACTCCTGTTCTGAGTATGACAAGCTGTGTTGACAGCTTCAGCCCAGAACCTCTTGGGCAGGTCTGCTTCTGCAATCATGGACCAGGCTACTTCCTTTAAGGTTCTGTTTCTTCTTTCGGCAACACCATTCTACTGGGGGGTCCTGGCTGCAGAGAGCTCATGCTGGATTCCATTCTGATCGCTGTAATCAGTGATCGCCTTGTTGAGAAATTCGCCTCCTCTATTTGATCTGATCTTGATGATTGAGAGGGATTTCTCATTTTGGATCCTTCTCAGCAGCTCAGATAGTTTGGTCAAGGTTTCACTCTTTTTGTACAGGAAGATAATCCATGTGTACCTTGAGTAGTCATCCACTATTACTAGATCATGCTTTCTGCCACTTAGAGTCCTCGGCTTGATAGGGCCAAACAGATCCATATGGAGTAGATCTAAGATCCTCGATGTCAGAGTTGTAGGCTGGACTGGCTTGAATGATGCTCTGGTCTGCTTTCTTTTCTGACACGCATCACAGAGAGCTTCCTTGTTGAATGCTTCCTCTGGAAGTCCTCTGACCAGCTTATGAGAACTAATCTTGTTGATGGCTTTGATGTTCAGATGACATAATCTTTTGTGCCACAGCCACCCATTCTCAGCTATTTTCTTGGATAGAAAACAGGTATTGGGGGTTCCTGTGTTCCAATCTATCATGTAGACATCTCTCCTTCTGAATCCTTGTAGCTTCACCTCTCCAGATATGATATCTATCACCATACATTTCCAAATGGTGAACTACTAGATTCTTTTCATCACAAAACTGGCTTATGCTCAGGAGATTATACTTGAGCCCTTTGACATAGTGAACTTTGGATATAATGATATTTCCTCGGTGCAGCTCTCCAAAGCCCTTTGTTTGTCCTCTAGATCTATCTCCAAAGGTTACGTCTGGACCTCTTTCTTTGGTATATTTTGTCAGCATCTTCTTGTTCTCGGTCATGTGCCTCGAGCATCCGGAATCTACAAACCATTCTTCACCTCCAAAGTTTGAATTTTTGGAGATGTGGTAGTAGTTCTTCCACTTTTTCTGCAATCAGACAAGCAGAGATTTAGGTACCCAAATCTGTGTGGGTCCTCTAGGGTTAGATGGTTTCCTAGAGAATTGATTTCTCCTTGGATTGTGAAAATTGTTGTTATTACCCCTATAAGGTGTGTAAGGTCTAGATCTATATCCTCTGTTAGGATTGTATACCGGATATGCCTCATAATATTGGTAGTGTGGGCCATTTCTAAGCCTTGGCTGAGACCATTTGTTAAATCTTTGAGGTCTCCACAGTTGTTCATTTTGAAAGTTAGGATAACCTTGAGGTTTCTATTTGCCCCTCCAATTTTGAAATCTGTTTTTGGGGAGTTTTTGATAATAGTGGGCATGTTGTCTGGGTTGCTGCTTATGCCTTGGTCGTTGCCTAGTCGCTTGTCTAGGTGGCTGCCTTGTATACCTTGGCTATAGCCTAGACTTGTGACTTGGCTGTTGCCTATTTTTAAATACATGTTTGTATATAGGCTCAACAGACGAGACAATTGTTTCTCCCTTGATGAAAGTGGTTTTAGAACTAGAGGGAGTGTGAGGATTATATCTAAGGCCTGATCTGGAATATAGTGGCCTTTTATTAGTACACAGTTCATCCAGAGTTAGAGACGCCTTCAGGGAGGTTATTTCCTGCGCCTCAATCTTACTTACCTGAGTCAGTTTAGTAAATTCGGCTTTGACATGAGGAAGTGCAGCTGATTTTTCACTATTCAAAACAGTTAACCATTTTATCTCAGCTATAGTGACATCAGCCTGGTTTTTCAAGTTAACTGTAGCCTGGTTTTCAAGATCAGTTTTTACTTTATTCAATTCTAGGCTGAGTTTTCAAAATCATTTTTCAGCTGCCTATTCTCATCTTGCAGCTGAGTCTTCTCGGCTGATACAGATAGGTGTGCAGATTTTAGTGTCAAAATCTTTAAGTAGCTGATTTACAGATTCGTGCAAGTCCATATCTTGTGACATGGCTGAACTATTATTTGAAACAGAGGGTTTTCATGTTACCTCTTCATCATCTAGGTTGGCCATCAGGCAATCATATTCTTCATGATCATCAGAGAAGAATCCGATGCTTGACTCTACATGTCTTTATCTTCTCCGATGAGGGCCTTCCTTCGGTCTTCTTTTGTGCTCACCTCCTTCTTGATCTCGTCCTTCTTAAGATCAGGACAGTCAATTTGATTGTGTACTGTCTTATGGCACTTATAGCACTCCACCTTCTAGCTTCCGTATTTTTCTCCTTATAATTCTTTTTATATTTGGAGTAATTTTTCCTGAAGTTGCTGAACCTTTGCATGATGAACGCCATCTCTTCCTCGAAATCGAGTGGATTTGGAGGTTTAACTTCAGATAAGCTTTTGACGGGAGACTCTGATGCAAACGCTATTCCCTTCTCTGCAGGCTCCTTTGATGATGAACTTGGGAGTTCAAATTCATAAGCCTTCATGTCAGAGAATAGTTCTTGAATCTTGATTTTATTGAGGTCTTTGGATTCCCTCATGGCTACCGCCTTCATATTCCACTTTGGGTTGAGTGATCTCAGAACCTTCAGGGCCATCTCCCTGTTGCCATAGGATTTTCCTAGAGAATTGATTTAGTTGATGATCTCTATGAACCTTGTGTCCACCTGGTCTATGGATTCTACGGTCTTCATCTTGAAGTTGTCAAACTTCTGGGTAGCGATTGACAACTTGTTTTCTTTTATTAGCTCGGTACCTTCGCTCATCACAGCAAGGGTATCCCAAATCTCTTTGGCATTTTTGCAATTTTTAATCTTGACCATTGTTGATTTGTCAAGGGATTGGTATAGCACATCTCTGGCACGGTTGTCTAGGTTGGCCAGCTTTCTTTATTCTGGGGTCAGCTCCGTCCACTTCTTTGGGATCTTTTCAAGCATCCCAGCTGCAATCTCCTCAGGAGTGTTGTCCTTCTCGAATATAAACGGGATGTACTCTATAATACACCACATGTCATCATGGATTGAAGATAAGTGTGCCTACATCCTTATCTTCCAAAGATCATACTCATCAACTGAAAACACAGGTAATCTAGAATGCATGTGTTCCATTTTACAATGAGGGTTTAAAAAAAAAATATATCCTCGATATATGGATCTGGTTCGTGAAATGAATGAACTAACCTCTCTGATACCACTTGTAGGTCACAAGTCGTCCAGGAATAAGTCTAGAGGGGGTGAATAGACATATTGAAACTCTTAAACTCTTTTTTACGAAGAGTGAGTTTCTCAGCTGATAGATATGCAGAAATCAGTTGATGACGAAATCAAGACTAAGCAATGGAACAGTAATGAATGAATGCAACAGTTAAGTATGATGCTGAAAAACAGTAAAACACGCAGGTAATTTATAGTGGTCTCAGAGGTGGGGCAATCCTCTACTAATCCACTTTCTCGAAACCAGTTGGAGATGAATCTACTATAATTCTCAACCAGTGATAAAGATTACAGTGATTCTACAACTTAGCTACAACAACTTCCAACCAGTGGAAATCACGTCGTTGCAACTCCTCTTTGACTGCCTAGCACCACTTGATTCTTCAAATCCTCGGATGCCTATCAGTCTCGCAACTTCAACCAGTGAAGTACCCCGAACTCAGGTTTTAAGACAAGAGTGTTTGTCTTTTCCAACTAAGAGCTTTCTTCAAGATAAGAACTTTGAGTACTGCTCTTTTCACGATGCTATGTGTTTGCTTTGATTGATTTGATAACTTTGATCACTTGAGAGTTTTGTTCGCATCGTACTGCTCATCTTAAAATCTTAGGATATATATATAAGTGTCGATCCTTGAGCATTCTTCATAGCCGTTGCAAATCTTGTAACAAATCCGTCCGTTGGAGAAATAGACTTCTTTGTTTATTTTTCTGAACGTTGCAAGGCTGGATTCCCATATTTTAATCCATCTTTCGACCATTGTGAAGACTTTGCATGTGAGGCGCCGAATCTTTTGAATACAATAAGATTAAAGTCTTCAGTGGTAGGTCTGGATGAATTATTTAATTCATGTCCTTGCGGGAATCTCTACAATTTGTCTCTTCACGCTTGCATGTGACTTTCCGTAATATTTGACTATTCAACACATGCTGACGTGGACTTGGAGTACTTGGCTAATCTCTCATAAATCAAGTTGGCTGATGTACAGTCATCTTCTCTGCAGTTTGGACTTCTCTGATGGTGATTGTTTGAGACTCGCTTGATCAGATAACTTTTCTGAAGTCACTTGACTGCAGTCTGGTCAAACATCTCTGATGAATTTATGTTGACCAGAACTTTTCTGACTTGACTCGTCTGTACTTCTCTGATGTACTTATCTGTACTTTTCTACTTAGCCGATTTGAGCCTAATTTATTTGGCCTATAGAAGATATTCATTTGGTTCTTCTTTACATTTTCCCAAGTATTTAACTTAACATAATTTGGCCTATAGAAGATACTCATTTGGTTATTCCTTACATTATTGCCAAGTAATAAACATTTGAATTACAATAATGACATCATCAAAATCTAACAAGTATTCCTAACAATATGATCAAGAACATAATTTTTTATATTCAAAATATATAAACGCATTCTACATAAACAATTAAATTACTGCAACTTGTCTCCGATACCACTGTTGGTATTTACGTGTATCTAATATAATAAATATGAGTAAAACGCAGCGGAAATAATTAGCAAAAAACAGAGTTTGATTTTCATGCAGTATTAATTGATTTATATAGAGTTCATCGAATTACCTTAATTCAAAGAACAGATCTGTAACCTGGACCTGAAGCTGATTAATATCATCTTCCTCTTTTGGTATCCACACACGAACAATTTGTACAAGCCGAATCGCTAGATCCTTCTCATGATACAAATTTTATGTGGATTCTAACCATGATCGGTGTAAGAAGTTCTCTTATCCCATGCAAAGCAAATTTTAAATGAGTATGATGGGCGAACATAACCATTCTTAGGGATGCAATTCAAACAGTTATCTACATGTATATTCACCAACCACGAGAAATATAGTAAGGAGCTGCTCAACAAATTCGGGATGGACACTTCAAAGTCATCATCTACCCCCATGAGCCCTTCCACACTGATTAGTGTTGACGAAGCTGGAAAGGCAGTGGACTAGTCACTCTACAAAAATCTTATAGCGTCACTCCTGTACCTAATATCTAGCAGACCAGATACACAGTTTGTTGTAGAAGTGTGTGTTCGATATCAAGTTGCACCTAAGGATTCATACTTCACCACAGCCCAAATGAATCCTTAAGTACGTTAAAGAACAATCAATGTAGGATTATGGTATCATAAGCAAGATGGATATGATTTGGTGGGGTAAAATAACTCGGATCTCGGAGGCTTCAAGCTGTATAGGAAGAGTACAAGTGGGACTTGTTGCTTCCTTGGACGTAAACTTGTATCATGGTTCAGTAAGAAGCAATTGGCCAACTCACTTTCTACAGCTGAGTCAGAATATTATACTGCTGGAAGCTGCTGCATGCAGATCCTGTAGATGCAGCAACAGCTACAGGACTATGAAATCAAGGTAAGAGAAAATCCTATCATGTGCGATAACACGAGTACAATCGCAATCAAGTGCAACCCTATATTGCACTCAAGGACCAACCACATCGATATGAAGCATCATTTGATCATAAATCATGTGGAGAATAAAGATGTCCAGATCAAAAAAGTCCATAAAATTATTCAGATAGCCGACATCTTCAAAAAGCCTCTCAGCACAAAGAGGTTCTGTATGCTCCGCCATGAGTTGGGAATGGTACAGTCTGACTAAAATCCCTATAAGTTGTTACTTTACTCATCAATTGAATGGAAATACTGTAAGACCCATGGATACAATGTCATCACTTGTTAATCATACACTCAGAACTACAAGTCATATTCTTACAATAGGAAGAAGAGGATACAGTTACCTTCCTACAGCTATAGTGTCCATTAATTATGGGGGAACACAGTAGGACCTATACGGTATTTTAATCATCAATTACTGTAATAATTGAATTCTGTATGTACCTTTTAAAGGGGAATGTTGTACTTTCACAGATATATCAAAATACTATAGGATGTCAATTAATATTTTAATCATATCCAATTCAATATACTTAACTTTTAAAATGAAATTAAGTCCATGCGCATCGTCTGAATTTAAAACGATTTAACTTTTAATATTGAAATGACATCTGGACATTAAAGCCTTTAAACCAGCGATTTTAAAACATAAACCTCCTGAGCATGCAGTAGTGGAGGCTGTAATGTGTCAGAAGTGTGACCCGACACTACATTCAAAAATTAGTGGATTAAACGTACAAGTTACATCCGGATTCATCCTATACGTTTATTCAAAAATGTTTCCCATCCCTTAAATATGATCGTTCACCATGTTGGGTTTCACGCGTATCTAATACACCAAATTTGAGCAAAAACGTAAGGGGATAGTAATTGGAAAATACAAGACGAGGATCTTCATGCAATAATTTAATTGATTTAATAAAGAGTTAGTTGAATTACCTTAACCCGAAGAACAAATCTAAATTTGAACCAGAAGCTGATGAAAATCACCTTCCTCTTTCGGTGATCCACACATGAACAATTTGTACAAGTCGGATTGCTAGGTACTTACGAATAATGTTGATAAAAAATATAATAGATGATTCCTTGCTAGAAGGATTGTACTGTTGGTCAAAATCAACTAAGGAAAGAAGACGGGATGGCCGAACCGCGAGGACAGGAAAAATTCGGCCGATTTGTTGAAAGAGGGAGGGGTCAATTTTTTATATTGTTTCTCTTATGACAACTCCTTGTCCAAGACCCATTAGTTATACTAAGTAAACCCTCAAGTTAAAACTCTAGTATTTGCTTAGTTACCCCTCAACTTATTAAATAATACAATATATATAATATCTTATATTTACCATTCCCAATTGATATAATTAAATAATATCATATATACTATCCTATATTATATATTATACATTATTCAATTTCTTAATAAATATAATATCCAATATTATATCTATGAACTATTGTTGCTTGTCTTTAGTTGTCGTATGTGTGCCCAAAAAGGCTTATATTGTGTTGACAATCATTTAATACCTTACTAAATGATAAATAATAAGCGGTCTCTAGCAAGAAATTACGACTACCCAAATAATATAAGTTCATAGACTATTAAACCATTTAACGTGTCAAATCCTTTTGTCGTGCGACATCATATTGGAACTAAGTCATGGAAACTGTCATACTCATTATGTTCAAATTATTTCTTGATCTTAAGTAAACTTATTGAATCAAATGACCTTCATTTGAGCATGGCCATGCATTTCCTTCAGTCCTACTTATCGAGGACCCAACAGATATCTCTCTCCCTAAAGAGACGGACAATTCCACATTTTGATTATTCATTGCCCTCTACATAACTACCACTAATCCCCATCGCTAACCTTTATGATCACCATGTTTCATATGACATTGGATTACGTCAAGGCATAGCAGTTATCATGTTGGACTCTATGATAATATCAAATTCAAGGATTTGTTGACATAGTGTTATATTGAGATTTACTTATGATATTTCCACATAGTGATCTCAATGCGGGTCTGTACATTATTGCATTCTCGAGCCAATACTCATAGGTTTGATCGGTACCATGCGCATAATCATCCGATGATTATCAATCAAACTTATACTTGTATATTAATCACTTGAATATCCACTCTACCTGATTGGACCATGGAAATATGAATAATCTTATTATTTGTGAATAAATATTATTCGATTATTATAATATTAAAATATGCACACATTATAATAATCAACGAGAAATAGATGTTATCAAATAACTTTATTTAAATGTGAGAATTACAAATCTAGGCACATCGAATGTCCGAGGGCACTATTTCCAACAATCTCCCAGTTGCACTAGGACCATTCATTCATGACTTTTAGTCCTACTAATCTAGCATGCTCTTCATGCTTTCCTTGTGAGAGAGGCTTGGTAAGTAGATCAGCAACATTCTCTTCCATTGCTACTTTGCATATTGTAATATCTCCTTGTTTGACGATCTCTCTGACTAGGTGATATTTCCTGAGTATATGTTTGGAGTTATGATGTGACATAGGCTCTTTAGATTGTGCAATAGCACCATCATTGTAACAATAAAGGCTTATGGGACCCTGAATGGTCACCACTCCTAGTTCAGTAATGAACTTTTTGATCCATACAGCTTCCTTAGCTGCATCCGATGTTGCAAGGTACTCAGTTTCTATTACAGAATCAGCAATCGTGCTTCGCTTGGAACTCTTCCAACCCACAACACCTTCATTCAATACAAACACATAACCATTTTGCGTTTTAAAATCATCTCTATCAGTTTCAAAACTTGCACCTGTTAGGAAAATATGCCCTCGAATGCCACTTAGAGGATGAGAGAGTGAGAGCAATTGTATTGTAATTATGAATATTATATTTAATAAGGCAATTATTCTTTCTATATTATTGTATATCACTGGCGTTGTGATTTGGTATATAAAATAATAGTCCTTGCATTTGAGAGTGAACATTCTACTTCTTATAGAGATAAGGAGATAGGCACTAGAAGTGTTTAGAGCTCGAATGCTTAACTAGTTCGCAAGTCGATAAAACTTAACAGGACATTAAGTTTTAATAAGACTTGTATAACTGATGCTAGGACGTGTGCACGTCTTGATAGCATAGTTATAAGTATATTGGTGGGACCAGTATACTCGAACACGACTCATACTCTATTCAGTCACATGGTATTCACTCTCGGAGAGTCGATGACGAATCAAAAGGTTGTGATAGTATACGTGGACCTTTGACTTGAGGGTTCAGTAGAAGATGTGCCTGTGACGTTTAGTTTGTCATTAGAGTAGTTAGACTCATTTGCTTAATTGCTGAGTCGACCTCGAAGTGCGGACTATACGGGCGGGTAGCGATCTTTCTTGTCGCCAAGAAAGGATTCTATCTCTGTTAGTGAGCGGCGAATGTCCTATACGGTTAATGGCGAATAAGATCATAAGTCTTTGGCAAAGCATTACGATATAGTAGTATTAGATACACTATTAATCGATCGGTCTTGATTTGTATTAACACATGTATAGAGTCTAGTCAACAGTAGGGTTTGACTTTACCGTGACCGAAGATTTGACCGGGACATCGATGAAGGGTCTATACGTATATGGTATTCATGACAGAATGGTTACGGAATGATTCGTTCATTCGTTCTCGATCGGGGTTTACAGTGCGGCCCGCCAAATTTGGCTAAGTCTTGCCGTACTCATTGATTCCTCCCAATGCCGGCTGAGACGAACCTACGGAGTCGCGCAACAGGATCATTGATGGATAAATATGAATTAATAATCTCTCTTATAATATTAGATATTAGTGATTTATCGGATAAATCAAATAGCGGTCTTATGAACTATAAGTAAGTTACTCGCTGATTACTTTAATTCATAAATTATATTTCTTAGAGAAATGTATATTTGTGTTTGATAAAACTAATTAATTGGATTAATTAATTAGTATAAACACATTAGAAATAAAACGGATTCGTTTGACGGACATCCGATTCACGAGGGATTCGTTTGACGAACATTCAATACACGAGCCGAATTAACTCGACCCGTTTCTTGGATGATTCCCTATAAGGTCCCCCCTCCTCTCTAATTTGTCTCTCTCCCATTATATAATATACTTATGGGATCATGTGAGGAGTAGAGATGCTTTTAAAAGCATCTTCTACATGTGAGGCTTTGAATTATTGTGAAAAGAAAGTCTTTTAATCATAAAAGTCTCCTTCTGCCTTCCCCAAGTGAATATTTCGTTTTTGAGAGAGCTTCAAGAGTGATAAAAATTTTCTACAGCATATACTTGATCTTAGAGACATGTTATTAGTAGAAAAGATCGAGAGAAAAAATTCCTACAAGCTTCCCTAGCCGCATTCTTAGAGAAAGGAAGTTTGCTGATTTTTCCGTCAAGTTCCGGCGTGTGAAGTAGAGGCACCGTGCTTTCGGTGTTTGGAACGAAGGGCTCTTCATCATCATCATCATCATCATCATCATACGAAGGTTTTTCAGAGACATCAAAGGTATGGGACTTTGATTCCTTGATCTTCGTATTTCTTTTCGTATATACGTTACTTGATCGATCCTCTTAGGGATTCCGTTTATTCTTCTGCTGCGTTTATTTTCTGAGGAATCCCAACAGTGGTATCGGAGAGAGGTCAAATATATCGTATATACGATCATCATTGCATTTGGAATGTTATTTGTTGATGTTTATGATTTAGAATCATAATAGATATAATCGAAGAAATTTAATCGTTCGTAGTAAGTCAAGTTTCGACTATTTTATGTGAATTATAAATCTGAAAATTTTTATTTTTGTTGATTTATAAGTTCTTCATGAAGTTCGTAAACTTTTTCGTTTTGGAAGCGAGTCGAAAAAATGAGAAAAATGGGGGTTAAACACGAATACCGCACGAAAGGCAGTGCCCGGCAGCTTCTTTGGGCTGCTGGCCGGCCGAGAGTGACTCGGTAGGCTCTCAGAGCAGCTCGGCCAGCCTGCCGGGCAGTGGCCGAGAGTGACTCGGTCCGGGCGGTTCTTGGGTTTTCGGCCCGATTTTGAATCGAGCTGTGGGCTGGGCCTGATACTGGATTTTCCGGGACTCCATTTTTGTGTTTATATTTCGTTGTAATAATTTCCAAAATTTAAATTGTATTTAATTGGATTTAATAAAATATTTGGAATATTTTTTATTAAGGGAAATTATTAGACGAGAATATTATTTTGGCCGGATTACTTTGAACGGATTAAAATGACGATTATAAATATTAATTTGATTAATATTGTAGAAATTAAATAGATTAATTTTTATATTAATTGGATTAATATATTAGTTGATTATTTAATTTCATTTACCGTTACATGTTGTATGGAATGCCTTATGTGATGGTGATATAGCTCGTGGACTTAGTTGTTGATTTGTTCGATTCGATATGGTTGTAAAGGCCGTTTTGAGCCTATTTATTTTTACTATAAAATATGTATAATAGGACGTATTGTTCAATGATGTAATTATTCATATGGCTATGACGAAGACCGAATACGACCGACTAGAAGACGAAGAATCAATACTGTATTTTTCCTTTCTTTATTTGGCTTGGCCCAATACTTAGGAAAAAGTCCATGAGCTATATGTTGGTAGTAACTAGGTTGCTATTTATTGTTTTTCATTTTGAATGATTGACAAACCACAAACCGCGCTTATAAACGGATTAATGTGCAAAGTGTAACATATAATCGCGTTAATACTACCACTTACAAACACTAAGTTATAAAGGTTACGAGGTTTCCTACCCTCCGTCAAACTCATGGAAAATTGAAATCTAAACCGGAATATTGTTCTTCCGAGTATGTCGGGGTAATATTTTTGGGGAAAGTTGATAAATTCCTAGAGTGCATTAGATGCCTTTAGTTGTGACAAATCAAACCCCTATAAACCGTATGGGTTGCCGGGTAAGATTCAATTGTCAGACTAGGAGTTGACGGTTTAAACTTAGATAGTTCAGCGAGCCATAGAAACCGAATGGGTTGAGGGCAAGTGAACTAGGGGTAAAAGAAGATCGAATTATCCATTAGATGGGTTGGTATTAGACACCTCTTTATAAAGAATAATAGAATATAAACCGTATGGGTTGCCCTCTATTAAACTTTGTAAAGAAATCGATCACCACTATGAAGTCACCCAAGACTTCCGGATTTAACATGGGAGTGTGTAAATGCCGATAAAATAGTGGGATCCGAGTTATGAATAAAGAAAGTCCTTAAATTCTTTACTCGGATCATAATTAAACAAACACTAACGAATCTCAAATTATTCTCTGCAGTTAACAAAACTCTCAATATGACAATGAACCCACTCGCTATACTACTTGAAAAGAACGTCCTGACTGGTCCGAACTATGTGGACTGGATTCGGAACTTGAGGATTGTCCTAACTATGGAAATGCTGGGATACGTCTTGGAGGCGGATATCCCAGTGGATCCTGCAAGAACCCGAGCCAATCAGGAAGATGTCGATGCCCATGAGAAATGGGTAAAAGACGACATAAGAGTGCGAGGGTACATGTTAGGCTCAATGACCAATGAGCTTCAACGTGCCCATGAAAAGATGACGTCTTCACGAGCCATCTTAGCGCACCTGGCTGAGCTCTATGGAGAGCATAGCCGAACTGCTAGATATGAGATATCAAAGCAATTATTCGGCGCCAGGATGAAGGAAGGAGAGAGGGTTGGGGACCATGTCCTCAACATGATCTCGATGATTGAGAGATTGGAAGCTCTTGATTTTCAGATGCATGCATCTCTCCAAACTGACCTTATCCTGCAGTCACATCCTGACTCCTTTTCACAATTTGTCATGAACTTCAACTGCAATGAGATTGCATGTAACTTAGCTGGGCTAATGAACAACCGACGACCGCCTTGATCTCAGATGAAGACAAAGGGAAAGGAAGCTGCACTTGTGATTTCTTCTGGGACTTGGATGTCCAAGAATAAGAAGAAAAAGAACAAGAAGCAGTTAGGTCCAATAGCCAAGATCGACAAGGGAAAGGGCAAGGCCCCAATGGTTCAAAAGAGCAAGGGGTCCAAGAAAACGGATGTATGCCTCAACTGCGGTGAGCTAGGCCACTGGAAGAGGTACTGTCCAAAGCTTGACCGTAATGCACCTTCAGGTACAAAACTACTGGTTTTAGAAACAAATTGTTCTGTAACTGTATATTCTACTTCTTGGATACTTGATTCCGGTGCGAGTTCTCATATTTGTACAATGAATCAGGATCTGGAACGAAGTAGGAAGCTGGATTCAGGGGAGGTGATGGTCACCATCGGAAGTGGGCATAGTGTCGAGGCTTCTGATATCGGATCCCTTATGTTGGATTTAGAATCTGGTTTTATTCTTACTTTAGATGATGTACTTGTTTTGCCCAAGCGGGACAAGAATATTGTATCAATTCCGATCATGGACCGAAAGAGATTTGACTTCTTTATTGGAGATGGGTCCTGTCGTATTTATTTCAGAAATAAATTGGTTGGTACTGCTACATTATTAAATGGTTTATACCATTTAAATTTAAAGAATAAAACAACTCTGAACACTATAACTAGGAAGCGTGGTAGGGATGAAACGAACCAAGCACTTAAGTGGCATCTTAGACTTGGTCATATTGGTCAGACCAAGGTTCATAAAATGGAGAAAGATGGGCTTACAGGTCCATTGGGATCAGATCCCTATCCAACTTGTGAATCTTGCCTTCAAGGCAAAATGACTAAGTTACCCTTCGCAGGGACTTTTGAAAGAGCTGCTGAAAAACTTGGATTGATCCATACCGACGTATGTGGCCCTTTTGAAGTGGCACGAGACGGTTCTCAATATTTCATTACATTCACTGATGACCATACTGTATGGATTCGTACTTAATGAAACATAAGTCTGAAGCTTTTGATAAATTCAAGGAATTTAAAGCCCTAGTTGAAAATCAAACATGTAACCGTGTTAAGACTCTTCGGTCAGACCGGGGTGGTGAGTACATGAGTACCGAATTTGATGAGTTCTTAAAAGAACAAGGAATAGTGTCACAATTCACTCCTCCAGCTACTCCACAATTAAATGGTGTATCAGAAAGAAGGAACCGAACCTTGTTGGACATGGTTCGCTCCATGCTTAATTATACTGATCTACCGATTTATCTGTGGGGTTACGCACTCCTTACCGCTGTGCATATCTTGAACAGATGTCCTTCCAAATCCGTTCCTAAGACTCCCCATGAGATGTGGAGAGGTAGGAAACCAAGTCTTAATCACATTAGGATTTGGGGATGCTTTGCTTATGTCAAGAAGACTAAAGTAGATAAATTAGAAACTAGGTCTGTGAAAGGTCGTTTCATAGGATATCCAGGGGATTCCATGGGATATCTATTCTAGATGCACGAAGATCATAGGATCATCGTTGCTATACAAGCACACTTCCTGGAAGATCAGTTTATTCAGGAAGGAGGGGCAGGTAGAAATATTTCTTTGGAAGAAATAAAAGAAACACCAAATGAGACACCTATGAAAGATATTAGATCCCAACCTTCTGAAATACAAACACAACCTCGCAAGTCTAGTAGAATTTCTCAAATACCTGAGAGGTATGGCTATATGCATCAAGAGGAACTGGGTGTCCATGAGATGACAGAAAGTAGTCAAGAGAATGATCCTTCTACATACGACCAAGCGATGGTAGACGTTGACTCCACCAAGTGGCAAGAAGCTATGGAAGCTGAGATAGACTCAATGCATGCTAATCAGGTCTGGACTTTAGTAGATCGTCCTAAAGGCATAGTGCCTATTGGAAACAAATGGATCTATAAGAGAAAGACTGATGGAGATGGCAAGGTTGATACCTATGAGGCCAGGCTTGTGGCAAAGGGTTATTCCCAAAGAGAAGGAATCGATTACTTCGAGACCTTCTCGCCTGTAGCTATGATTAAGTCTATTCGCATGATGCTTGCTATAGCAGCCCACTTAGATTATGAAATATGGCAAATGGATGTGAAAACAGCATTCCTAAATGGATTCCTCGAGGAGGAGATTTACATGGAACAGCCTAAGGGATTCATATCTCAAACCAATATTCATAAAGTATGCAAACTTCAGCGTGCCATTTATGGAGTGAAACAAGCTTCACGGAGTTGGAATCTTCATTTTAACGAGATAGTCAAAGAGTTTGATTTTGTCCAAAACGAATAAGAGCCCTATATTTACAAGAAGGTTAGTGGGAGCAAAATTGCGTTCTTAATACTATATGTAGATGACATTCTACTTATAGGAAACGACGTAGGAATACTCAGTTCTGTGAAAGCTTGGCTTTCTAAAGAGTTCTCAATGAAAGACTTGGGAGAAGCAACCTATATTCTGGGTATTCGTCTCTACCGAGATAGAGCGAAAAGAATGTTAGGTCTTTCCCAAGCCCTCTAAATAGAAAAGATCCTGAAGCGATTTAGGATGGAAGATTCTAAAAGAGGGTTTCTACCTATGCAACATGGTGCAAAACTTTCCTTAAAGATGTGTCCTCAAGGTGAGGAAGATAGAAAGGAAATGAGCAAGGTACCTTATGCTTCGTGAGGTAGCCTTATGTATGCAATGATTTGCACTAGACCAGACATTGCCTATCTTTGTGAGCGTAGTAAGTCGGTTTGATCAAATCCAGGCGTGAACATTGGATCGTCAGAAAGAACATTCTTAAGTACCTAAGGAGGACTAAAGACTTGGTTCTTACATACGGCGGTGGAGAACTAAGAGTGATGGGTTATACAGACTCAGATTTTTCGGGGGACATGGATGCTCAGATGTCCACATCAGGGTATATCTTTACGCTGAATGGTGGGGCAGTTTCTTGGAGAAGTGCCAAGCAAAGTTTGACTGCTATTTCTACATGTCAAGCCGAATATCAGGCAGCCATGGAGGCTGCTAAAGAAGCTTTTTGGATAAAGAAGTTCACTGAGGAACTTCAAGTGGTTCCTAATGCAGAGAAGCCCGTGACACTATTTTGTGACAACGACGAAGATGTTGCACAGGCTAAGGAGCCTAGGGCTCACCACAACACCAAACATATTGCGAGAAAATATCATTTTGTTAGAGAAATGGTTCGGGATGGGAATGTTATACTGCAAAGAGTAGACACAGCAAATAACGTTGCTGATCCACTTACCAAGCCACTATCTCAGAAGGTCTTAGAGAGACATCTAGAGAGTATGGGTATTAGATACCATAGTTTGTGGCATTGAGTGCAAGTGGGAGATTGTTAGGAAAATATGCCCTCGAATGCCACTCAGAGGATGAGAGAGTGAGAGCAATTGTATTGTAATTATGAATATTATATTTAATAAGGCAATTATTATTTCTATATTATTGTATATCACTGGAATTGTGATTTGGTATATAGAATAATAGTCCTTGCATTTGAGAGTGAACATTCTACTTCTTATGGAGATAAGGAGATAGGCACTAGAAGTGTTTAGAGCTCGAATGCTTAACTAGTTTGCAAGTCGATAAAACTTAACAGGACATTAAGTTTTAATATGACTTGTATAACTGATGCTAGGACGTGTGCACGTCTTGATAGCATAGTTATAAGTATATTAGTGGGACCAGTATACTCGAACACGACTCATACTCGATTCAGTCACACGGTATTCACTCTCGGAGAGTCGATGACGAATCGAAAGGTTGTGATAGTATACGTGGACCTTTGACTTGAGGGTTCAGTAGAAGATGTGCCTGTGACGTTTAGTTTGTCATTAGAGTAGTTAGACTCATTTGCTTAATTGCTGAGTCGACCTCCAGGTGCGGACTATACGGGCAGGTAGCAGTCTTTACTGTACGCCAAGAAAGGATTCTATCTCCTGTTAGTGAGCAGGCGAATGTCCTATACAGTTAATGGCGAATAAGATCATAAGTCTTTGGCCAAATCATTCTGATATAGTCGTATTAGATACACTATTAATCAGTCGGTCTTGATTTGTATTAACACATGTATAGAGTCTAGTCAACAGTAGGGTTTGACTTTACCGTGATCCGAAGATTTGACCAGGACATCTGATGAAGGGTCTATACGTATATGGTATTCATGACATAATGGTTCTGGAATGATTCTTTCATTCGTTCTCGCCGGGTTTACTGGCGGCCCGCTAGTCGGCTAAGTGCCGCCGCACTCATTGATTCCTCCCAATGCCGGTTGAGACGAACCTACGTAGTCGCGCAATAGGATCATTGACGGATAAATATGAATTAATAATCTCTCTTATAATATTAGATATTAGTGATTTATCGGATAAATCAAATAGCGGTCTTATGAATTGTAAGTAAGTTACTCGGTGATTACTTTAATTCATAAATTATATTTCTTAGAGAAATGTATATTTGTGTTTGATATAACTAATTAATTGGATTAATTAATTAGTATAAACACATTGGAAATAAAACGGATTCGTTTGACGGACATCCGATTCACGAGGGATTCATTTGACGAACATCCAATACACGAGCCGAATTAACTCGACCCGTTTCTTGGAAGATTCCCTATAAGGTCCCCCCTCCTCTCTACTTTGTCTCTCTCTCATTATATAATATACTTGTGGGATCATGTGAGGAGTAGAGATGCTTTTAAAAGCATCTTCTACATGTGAGGCTTTGAATTATTGTGAAAAGAAAGTCTTTTAATCATAAAAGTCTTCTTCTTCCTTCCCCAAGTGAATATTTCGTTTTTGAGAGAGCTTCAAGAGTGATAAAAATTTTCTACAGTATATACTTGATCTTAGAGACAAGTTATTAGTAGAAAAGATCGAGAGAAAAAATTCCTACAAGCTTCCCTAGCCGCATTCTTAGAGAAAGGAAGTTTGTTGATTTTTCCGTCAAGTTCCGGCATGTGAAGTAGAGGCACCGTGCTTTCGGTGTTTGGAACGAAGGGATCTTCATCATCATCATCATCATACGAAGGTTTTTCAGAGACATCAAAGGTATGGGACTTTGATTCCTTGATCTTCGTATTTCTTTTCGTATATACGTTACTTGATCGATCCTCTTAGGGATTCCGTTTATTCTTCCACTGCGTTTATTTTCTGAGGAATCCCAACAGCACCGGCGTAACCATTTACATCCAGATCGTCTCCCACACCTCCATGAATTAGAAAGGCATCCTTGGTTCTTCTTAAGGGCAAACGAATACATATGCTCGAGTACAAATCATGGCACACTTGATCGATCCAATAGCCAAAGCATATCGACTCTTGATCATGTGGGCTCGATCATCAGGAGTCTAACGACTCTGAGTAGTACTCAAATGAATGCCATGTTATATTGGCAGGAATCCTCTCTTGGAGTCCTGCATATTGAACCTCTTTAATATTTTTTTAATATAGGTACTCTAACTCAGACCAACCATTCTCTTTGATCTACCTCTATAGATTTTTATCCCAAGAATGTAAAAAACTTCCCCTAAGTCTTTCATGGAGATACAACTTCCCAACCAAGTCTTTCATATGTGTGCAAGATGGGTATGTCATTTCCATTGAGTAATATGTCATCTATATATGCTCCCACTAACCTTCTTGTACAACCATGGTTCATTTTCATTTTTAATAAAGCCAAACTCTTTGACAGTTTCATCAAAACGAAGATTCCAGCTCCGAGAAGCATGCTTTAACCCGTAAATGGATCTTTGAAGCTTGCATACATTTTTATAATTTTCTAGATGAACAAAACCCTAAGGTTGTGTCATGTACACATACTCGAGTATGTTTACATTAAGAAATGCCATTTTGCCATTCATTTGTCATATCTCATAATCATAGTATGCAACAATAGTAAATAAAATTCTAATTAACTTAAGCATGACTATTGGTGAAAGGTCTCATCATAGTCAACACCATGAGTCTGTCTATAAGCTTTTGCAACTAGTCTAGCTTTATAGGCTTGCAGATTGTCGTCCATGTTTTTCTTATTTTTAAAGACCTTGCATCCAATGGTTTTTACACCCTCAGGAGGATCTATCAAGTTCCAAACATGATTGCCGTACATGGACTGCATCTTTGACTTCATGGCCTCTAGCCATTCTTAGGACTCTGGTCCTGAAGCAGCTTTTGTATAGGTATTAGGCTCATCATCTATGAGTGATGCGTCATCGTACTCTATCACGAGATATCCATGTTGGCCACTAAGTATACTGGATACAGTTTGGGAAATAGTTTAAACAACAAACTGTACGGATTTTAAATCTGAGTGCGTAGTGGAAGTCTTAGATACAGTAGGTTGTTGTGGATACAACAACTAAATATATAGTGTATACTTAATTAATCACAGTAATTAAAACAATAAAAACTGAAGGTAAATAACACAGTAATTAAAGTGGTTCGAGGTAACCCCTCTACGTCCACTGGTCCTCCACACAGGAGTAAAAAGTTTATTATAATTACTACGTACACAACTACGTAATTATAATAACACACAATCAATATATCGTTCACATAGATTGATATAAAGATCTTAGCTTCAACCGTTCACACAGATTGGTTTTGAGCTAATGCTTTGACTTGCTTCTTCACACACAGTTCTGAAGCTTCATCTTCTTCAATGCAAATCCTTCACACAGATTAGGAGAAGCCTGATTGCTCACCCACACAGGCTGATGCGGGTTTGTTCAAAGTATAGAATGATGGTGAACAACAACTTTGACTTTAAGAGCTTTCAGCTGATGAAGTGTTGTTCAGGATGATGAGCACTGTATATCTCTTTTGATCTGAGTTGCAGTAAGCTTTGGAGATATGTTTTGCTCTGATAATAATTTCAATAGCTTGGGTAACTGATCTTCAGCATCTTGATGTGATATATATAGTCTCTGAAATATATATCCGTTGAGATGTATCCGTTTGAGTGAGATTCCGTTCCAACGGGATTATAACTGTAACACCCCCGATATATTCAGGAATATTACAACACCGTAAATCCTTTACATAAGGATTTACAAGGCTGAAGAATTGAACAGACATTAAAAGGTACTAACGAATGGAAATAACGGAATTAAGATACAACAGTTCTGACCAAATACTGAAAATACAATTGTTCAACAGGAACTTAATAATACATCACCAAATTTAAATCCATCATAAATGACTTCGTACTCGAGTACTTATTGAAATAACCAATAAACAACAGACAAATAAACCCGGCCGAAACATCACTCTGCACCCTCGTCGTCATGCAGCTCCAGTGGTTGTTTTCCCGTTCTCCTGGATCCTGAACATAAACAAAATGTTCACCCCCGAAGGGGTTAGCACAACGATGCTAGTACAAGTACCACAACATATTATTCAACGTCACACGCAGAATAATAATAATGTAAATGATAAAATGTCAAACGAGTCTTCTCCTGCGAGAAACTCAAACATAACATACACCACTGATAATCACAACATGATATCATAACATACACATGGTAATTCCGACGATCCAGCGTTCACTGCCTAGAACCCAGGATGATCCCGTCAGACCAACCCGTGGTGGAAAAACCCGTCCGATGATCCAGCGCACGGTAGCATAGATCCCCCGATGATCTCGTCGGACCAACACGAGGTGGACATACAACAACTACATACATGCATAACAATATGTATAACATCATTACGTAAAACAGATAAGGTACTTGCCTCAATTCGAAGACAAGAACAATACTTCCACGAAAACGAACACTCGAAGGTCGTCCTCCTCAATCAATCACGTAACAAGCTCAAACCTTAACAAAAGAAATAATATAGGATTTATCTCACATCGTATGAATGTCTAACAATTCGATTTATGGCCAGAAGCTCATAAAATGTAATCTGCCTGAACTTCTTAGCGCACGCTAAGTACTCTGTGTAGCGTGCGTTAAGTCTGCTCGATAGCGCACGCAAACAACAAAGCCTAGCGTACGCTAACTATGCATGGTCAGTACTTCACTGATCAGCTAACTGACTCGTCTGATGGCTTAGCGTACGTTACGTACCAAACGTAGCGTACGCTAACTCATGCTCGATAGCGCACGTTAATCTACATAGCTTAGCGTGCGCTAACTGTGCATGGCAGTTTACTACTGGGCAGTAGATGGACCTCAACATGATCAAACCAAATGAAATCCTCAGTGTTAGTTCATGTTACCTCCATGAATATCATGTTCATACAGCTATGAATGATCTTACGGATAACAACAACTTCAGATTCAAGGATATGTATACTATTATGAAACCATCTTCCATTTCAACTACAATCTTCATACGACAATTCGAAAGGCTTAACGGTTGACATCGACACCTTTATATCAATCAAAATTATCATACTGCAGTTGTTTAACATTCCATCTATACTAGATAAATCCTTCCATGATCAATCCCTTAGATTCATCTAACAATAATGATGTTAAAGTCAAGTCCATGATTGCTATGAAGTCATCTACTAGATTTGGATTACCAATGATAGAAGCTTCCTCTACTTGTTCATAGTAATAAGTTTCGAATCATGATGTTCATAATCAAGGTACTTGAGGCATAACCATCTCTATATTCCAAACATGATGCATGTTGAATAATTCACTAATGAAAATCAATATCTTGTTAACATGATCATCTAATTCTTTAGAATCCAACTCTAAGTCTGGAGATAGGTTGAACATACCTTAATATGACGAAAATCACTGAACCGTAAGGTAGAATCCGACTCCGGTTGGTTGTATGCCACTCCAAGGTGCTATTCCACTTCAATGATCACTCACAAGTAATATCCAATATTCAAGGATCGAGAAGATGTTTTCTAAATGTGTTAGAAGGGAAATTCTTGCTCTCTGGTCTCTCAAGAATGAAGTATAAACGAAGGAAATGGGAATAAAAATGAAGTGCTGACCCATATATAAACTTTCTGCACAAAGCAGATTAGCGCACGCTACTAAGCATTCCTTAGCGCGTGCTAATAAGAGTTGACTACAAAACTGTCCAGGTTCGTCCGCGGGAATCTTATCCGGACCCATGTCCCGGATGGCGCATGTGCTAGCCGCCCAGCTCAATAATTGAGTGCTTAGCGCACGTAAATCCTACATACATAGCGTGCGCTAGTTGTAGCTCGATAGCGCGCGTTAAGCTACATTCTTAGCGTGCGCTATCACGAGTTTGCATGAGAAATTTTGCATGTTGTTATACTTATGTACAAAGATATCAATGTAAGAAATATCATACTCCAATCATCAAGATCACAATTCCGAATAATATAGGGTTCGAATACAGGTAAAATACACAGTAATAAATCCGGATATTACATACTCTCCTACTAAAAAGGAGTTTCGTCCCGAAACTCAAGACGAAAATAACTCGGGATATCTGGACTTCATGCCATCTTCCGTTTCCCATGTGGCTTCTTCCACTCCATGGCGTGACCATTGAACTTTGACCAAAACGATGGGTTTGTTTCTCAACTGTTTAACTCGACTTTCGAGTATCTTGACCGGTCTTTCTTCAAACGTCCCATCTTGAGCGACTTCAATCTCGCCGAAATCAATGACATGACTAGGATCTAGTTTATACCTCCGTAACTGGGATACGTGGAACACGTTATGAATATGGCACAATGACGGCGGCAATGCCAATCTATATGCCAACTCTCCAACTCTCTCAAGGATCTCAAATGGTCCGATATATCTCGGACTCAGCTTTCCTTTCCTTCCGAAACGAAAGATTCCCTGAGTAGGAGAAACCTTCAAAAGTACGTGGTCTCCAGTACTGAACTCCAATGGGCGACGACGTACGTCTGCGTAAGATTTCTGGCGACTCTGGGCAGTCAACAGCCTTTCACGAATCAAGGCTATCTTCTCTCGAGTCTGCACGATCAACTCTGGTTCTGTTCCGATCAAGTCTGATGAATCGTCCCAGCATAGGGGCGATCTGCATCTCCTCCCGTATAATGCCTCGAATGGTGCCATCTTAATGGAAGCATGCCAACTATTGTTGTAGGTAAATTCAATCAATGGTATATGAACTTCCCAATGGTTTGACCAATCTAAGGCACAAGCCCTCAGCATATCCTCCACCATTTGAATGGTCCTCTCGGATTGTCCGTCAGTCTGCTGGTGATAAGCTGTACTGAAGTTCAATTCGGTCCCCAAGGCCTTATGAACTGCTTTCCAAAAGTGAGACACAAAATGGCTGTCTCGATCAGAAATAATGGTCTTCGGCGTACCATGTAATCGAACAATCTCCGATATAAAGACTTGTGCCAACCTCTCTGGTCCCCACGTATCCTTAATGCCTAGAAAATGAGCTGATTTGGTTAGACGATCAACTATCACCTAAATCATGTTCATTCCTGTCCTGGTTCTCGGCATACTAGTGATAAAGTCCATCGATATGTCCTCCCACTTCCATTCAGGAATCGGGAGTGGCTTCAACATTCCGGCAGGCCATTGATGCTCGATCTTAACCTGCTGACAAGTCAAGCATTTCGAAACATAGTCCGCTACATCTTTCTTCATGTTGCCCCACCAGAAATTCTGCTTCAAGTCCTTATACATTTTACTGGTGCCCGGGTGGATAGAATAGGGCGAACTGTGAGCTTCCTTCATAATCGTCTATTTCAGAACATTGACATCGGGAATGCAGAGTCGGTTCTGGAATCTCAAAACTCCATGATCATGAATTAGGAATCTGGGGGCCTTCCCCTTGATCACTTCATCACGTAACCGAATCATCAGAGGATCATCTGCGTGTCTAGATTTGATTTCTTCGGTTAGTGATGAAGTTATTTCCATCACGCACAGTTGTCCTTGGACTCTTTGTAACCACACTTCAATTCCTTCTCGAATCATCTCTCGTTGAAGGCTAAGTTGGGAGGTCAGAGTCTCCAGCATCTGAATAGAAACAGGCTTGCGGCTGAGTGCATCGGCCACTACGTTCGCTTTGCCTGGATGATACAAAATCTCTAGGTCATAGTCCTTGATCATCTCTAACCATCTTCTTTGCCGCATGTTCAACTCCTTCTGACTGAAGATGTATTTGAGACTCTTGTGATCCGTAAAGATCTGACAGTGAGTCCCGTACAGATAATACCTCCTTATCTTCAAAGCAAAAACTACTGCTGCTAGCTCCAAATCATGTGTTGGGTAATTCACTTGATAAGGTTTCAGCTGTCGTGAAGCATAAGCGATCACCTTGTCATTCTGCATCAATACGCACCCGAGTCCTTGGTTCGAAGCATCACTGTAAACTATGAATCCTCCAGTCCCCTGTGGAAGTGATTGAATCGGTGCCGTCGTCAATCTCTTCTTTAATTCATCAAAACTAGTCTGACACGACTCGTTCCACTCAAACTTTTAAGTTTTCTGCAGGAGTCGAGTAAGTGGGCAGGATATTTTGGAAAACCCTTCCACGAACCGACGATAATACCCAACAAGTCCTAAGAAACTTCGGAATTCTTTCACGTTCTTTGGAGGTTTACAATCCATAATTGCTTCGATTTTCTGAGGGTCAACTCGGACTCCTTTAGCTAATACCACATAACCGAGGAACATTACTTCCTTCAGCCAAAATTCACACTTAGAGAGTTTGGCGTACAATTGCTCGTTTCTCAAAGGTTCCAATACAATCCGCAAATGCTGAGCATGCTCTTCCGGGCTCTTAGAATACACTAGAATGTCATCAATGAACACGACCACAAATTTATCCAAATATTCGATGAACACTCGGTTCATCAATTGCATGAATACAGCAGGTGCGTTAGTGAGACCAAACGGCATCACTACAAACTCATAGTGTCCGTAGCGAGTTCTGAATGCTGATTTCGGAACATAAGATTCCTTAATCCTCAGCTAATGATACCCTGATCTCAGATCGATTTTCGAAAATACTGTTGCCCCTTGTAACTGGTCAAACAGATCATCAATCCGTGGCAACGGATACTTCTTCTTAATCGTCATCTTGTTCAGCTCTCGATAGTCAATATACAGTCGAAGCGATCCATCCTTCTTTCGGACAAAAAGAACTGGCGCTCCCCAGGGTGAAACGCTTGGCTGGATATAGCCTTTGTCCAGTAACTCCTCCATTTGCTTCTTCAGTTCGTACATCTCAGTCGGTGCCATACGATATGGCGCCTTAGAAATTGGTGTAGCTCCGGGTTCCAGCTCAATGGTAAATTCTACATCCCTTCGTGGAGGTAGTCCAGGTAACTCGTCAGGAAATACATCTGGAAATTCGTTCACAACAGGAATGGATGAAAGTTCTATAATTTCGTCTTCTTTCTTCATTGCATAGCACCAATATCCGGTACAACCCTGTTTCAACAATTTGACAGCTTTCATCGCTTTGATCAATTTTCCTGAGCTTCCCGGTTTCCATCCCTCAAACAGAATTTCGGAATCATCGTCAGCGATCAGAGAGATATTCCTCCTTCGGTAGTTTACAATTGCTCCATATCGATTAAACCAATCGTCTCCGAGTATCAGGTCGTCTCCTTGCATTTCTATCACGATCATATTTGAGAGCCACTCTCTGCCTCCAAATGTTACAGGGAAATCCCTAGTTTCTAAATTCCCAACAATCCTCTCCCCACTCGGTAAACCAACAACATAAGGTTCACAAGCATGAAAACCAGAAATATTCAAACGATTTACACAAGATAAAGATATAAAAGAGTGCGTAGCTCCTGTATCGAATAAAACGCTAACTGGCTGGGAAAAGATCTGGACAGTACCTGATGCGACAGCAGCATCCTGATCGTCTGTCCTCCTCATCTCGTACAGACGTGGGGGAGCAGATCCGGCACTCGATGTCCCCTTTCGGTCCCACTGTGCTCTGCCTCGTCCGCGGCCAAAATTCTGAGGCATCTGAACACTCTGCTGTGTCTGTTGGATACTGGCTTCCTTCTGGACCGGCTGTGGTGTACGGGCTCTAAAAGACTTTGCAGCCTCTTCACAGAATACTGCACGATGTCCCTCTCGTCCACAGTCAAAACAAGTCACGGCAGGTAGGGGGCAATTCCGTCGATAGTGCCCCGTCTGGGCACAGTTAAAGCATTTCCTGATAAGATCAGTAATAGTTGATGCCGCTCCGAAGTTCTTTCCACTTCTAACTGGTTGTGGAGGTTTCTTGAAAGAGTGAAAGGATGACTGGGCCTTGCGGGGCCCGCTGTTCTTGTGCTCTGTAAAAGTACCAGAGACTTTCTGCTTCTTGGATTCTGAAATTTTCTCCATAGCTGCTTCCTTGATCTCATACGCCAACGCCTTATCTTGGTATTGACGGAGTGTGGTACATTCAAAACCGGACATGTACCTCTGGATTTCTGGTTTCATCCTCATATCGAAATGGATCATCATCTATGCATCTGTTCTGACCAGATGTCGAACAAATGCCAGTTGTTGGTTAAACGTCTTAATTGCCTGGGATACTGGCACATCCGAAGGCTGAGCGGAGAAAAACTCCCGAACCTTAGCTTCCCTCACAGGACGTGGGCAGTACTGAGCTTCCATCATCAATTTAAACTCTGTCCAATCAGCATCATGGTCTACAGGTCGGATGGTTTCCCATCATTCGGAGGCTTCCCCTATCAGAAAGTATTGAGCGATAGAGGCTCTCCGGTCATCTGGGCAGTTAATTCCGGTAAAGATTTTCTCCAGTTCCTTCAACCAATGGTCCCAGGTGGGAGTCTCAGAAATGCCATCGAATTTGGGTGGTTGCATCTTCGCCACCTCTTGCAGCCATCGGTCACCTCGATTTCCCATGTCCGGGATCCCTTGCTGTCCTTCTCCCTGCTGTAGTCCCACCACCACTTGCATTCGGTCCACGACCTGGGCGAACTGAGTCATTGGGTTCACCACTTGACAAAGGATCTCTGGTACAGCAGGTTCTGGTTCGTTATTAATAGATTGTTGCGGCTCGCCTGAGCTATGACTGGCCTGATTAGAAGGCGACGCTTCCCTTTCAGCATTTCTTCGTCCGCGTCCACGACCACGACCACGTCCACGTCCGCCTCTCAACATACTGTAAGCATAAATACTCAATATACAGGAAACAACATCGTTCTAATATTCGAGTATAAAGAGACACAACATGTAAAGAACGAGATAGAGTTTAGGAACTTACAACCACCGTTCGCATGAAGACGTAGGCAGTGTAGTGATGTCATTATCGGCCGGTTACCTCAAAAGACGTAAATAACCCCTATTTTAACCCAATGGCCAAGATATCCATAATCTTAGCTCCGATACCATATTCTGTAACACCCCCGATATATTCAGGAATATTACAGCACCGTAAATCCTTTACATAAGGATTTACAAGGCTCAAGAATTGAACAGACATTAAAAGGTACTAACGAATGGAAATAACGGAATTAGGATACAACAGTTCTGACCAAATACTGAAAATACAATTGTTCAACAGGAACTTAATAATACATCACCAAATTTAAATCCATCATAAATGACTTCGTACTCGAGTACTTATTGAAATAACCAATAAACAATAGACAAATGAACCCGGCCGAAACATCACTCTGCACCCTCGTCGTCATGCAGCTCCAGTGGTTGTTTTCCCGTTCTCCTGGATCCTGAACATAAACAAAATGTTCACCCCCGAAGGGGTTAGCACAACGATGCTAGTACAAGTACCACAACATATTATTCAACGTCACACGCAGAATAATAATAACATAATTGATAAAATGTCAAACGAGTCTTCTCCTGCGAGAAACTCAAACATAACATACACCACTGATAATCACAACATGATATCATAACATACACATGGTAATTCCGACGATCCAGCGTTCACTGCCTAGAACCCACGATGATCCCATCAGACAAACCATGGTGGAAAAACCCATCCGATGATCTAGCGCACGCTAGCATAGATCCCCCGATGATCCCGTCGGACCAACACGAGGTGGACATACAACAACTACATACATGCATAACAATATGTATAACATCATTACGTAAAACAGATAAGGTACTTGCCTCAATTCGAAGACAAGAACAATACTTCCACGAAAACGAACACTCGAAGGTCGTCCTCCTCAATCAATCACGTAACAAGCTCAAACCTTAACAAAAGAAATAATATAGGATTTATCTCACATCGTACGAATGTCTAACAATTCGATTTACGACCAAAAGCTCATAAAATGTAATCTGCCTGAACTTCTTAGCGCACGCTAGTACTCTGTGTAGCGTGCGTTAAGTCTGCTCGATAGCGCACGCAAATAACAAAGCCTAGCGTACGCTAACTATGCATGGTCAGTACTTCACTGATCAGCTGACTGACTCGTCTGATGGCTTAGCGTACGTTACGTACCAAACGTAGCGTACGCTAACTCATGCTCGATAGCGCACGTTAATCTACATAGCTTAGTGTGCACTAACTGTGCATGGCAGTTTACTACTGGGCAGTAGATGGACCTCAACATGATCAAACCAAATGAAATCCTCAGTGTTAGTTCATGTTACCTCGATGAATATCATGTTCATACGGCTATGAATGATCTTACGGATAACAACAACTTCGGATTCAAGGATATGTATACTATTATGAAACCATCTTCTATTTCGACTACAATCTTCATACGACAATTCGAAAGGCTTAACGGTTGACATCGACACCTTTATATCAATCAAAATTATCATACTGTAGTTGTTTAACATTCCATCTATACTGGATAAATCCTTCGATGATCAATCCATTAGATTCATCTAACAATAATGATGTTAAAGTCAAGTCCATGATTGCTATGAAGTCATCTACTAGATTTGGATTACCAATGATAGAAGCTTCCTCTACTTGTTCATAGTAATACGATTCGAATCATGATGTTCATAATCAAGGTACTTGAGGCATAACCATCTCTATATTCCAAACATGATGCATGTTGAATAATTCACTAATGAAAATCAATATCTTGTTAACATGATCATCTAATTCTTTAGAATCCAACTCTAAGTCTGGAGATAGGCTGAACATACCTTAATATGACAAAAATCACTGAACTGTAAGGTAGAATCCGACTCCGGTTGGTTGTATGCCACTCCAAGGTGCTATTCCACTTCAATGATCACTCACAAGTAATATCCAATATTCAAGGATCGAGAAGATGTTTTCTAAATGTGTTAGAAGGGCAATTCTTGCTCTCTGGTCTCTCAAGAATGAAGTATAGACGAAGGAAATGGGAATAAAAATGAAGTGCTGACCCATATATAAACTTTCTGCACAAAGCAGATTAGGGCACGCTACTAAGCATTCCTTAGCGCGCGCTAATAAGAGTTGACTTCAAAACTGTCCAGGTTCATTCGCGGGAATCTTATCCGGACCCATGTCCCGGCTGGCGCATGTGCTAGCCGCCCAGCTCAATAATTGAGTGCTTAGCGCACGTAAATCCTACATACATAGCGTGCGCTAGTTGTAGCTCGATAGCGCGCGTTAAGCTACATTCTTAGCGTGCGCTATCCCGAGTTTGCATGAGAAATTTTGCATGTTGTTATACTTATGTACAAAGATATCAATGTAAGAAATATCATACTCCAATCATCATGATCACAATTCCGAATAATACAGGGTTCGAATATAGGTAAAATACACAGTAATAAATCCGGATATTACAATAACACGATCCGAATTTAGCGGGATTTGAAGATCTGTTGACTGACATTATTTAAATACTTTATCCTTGAGTATTTAAATACTTCTTTATTCAACGGGACTTGACTTCTGAAGATTCCTTCTTTGTCCTGTTGTGAGCTATATGGAAGATAACTGTATTGGAGATTCGAGACAGTTTCCATACTTGGTCTTTTATAAGACTTCTTGCTGTACTGAAGGGCTTCACTATATGCTGATTCGAGGCAGGTCTTCGATACAGGATAATGCCTCAATGCTTCGATACAGTTTCCTTTACTGTATGCGGATTGGCATATATGTTAAAACCTCTTTATCAAATACCATTCGATACAGGGATTGGATATCCATTTGCTTTCGATACAGGGTTCTTGTTTTCCCAACAATTTCCCCCTTTTTGACAATTTGCCAAGACTTACTTTCTTAACTTTTCAAGTCTTCTTGATGATGCCAAAACCTTCTTCATGAAGTGATCTTCTTTGATGTCTTCTGGCAGATTTCTTGGTCTTTCGTCAAAAGGTCTGTCTTTCAGTAACTTAGTCTAAATAATGAACTGCTCGCAGGCGAGTTCGATACAGTTAAGGATTTTTACAACTTAAGCTTATGCTTGGCGTGCAGGCACAATCTTACAATGTATTCTAAGCTTACAACTGAAATCATGAACTGTTCGTAGACTAGTTCGTACAGCTTTATTTTCAATCAAGTTTGTATACTTGAGATTGTTATCAAACAATTTAAGTAATCATAAATCAACACAGTAGATTACGAGTTGTAATCTTTCAAGACAAACAAACACTTTTATTGATATTCAAAATAAATTGAGTACAAGGTTTGCTGTTTCGAAGAGAAAATTACAAATCAAGAAGGCTAAAATGTTCCTGCGGTCCCTTAACTTAATTTCAGGTAACGATTTAGTCCTTTATCTTTTTTTCCCAACTAAGTCCTTTATCTTTCACATTTTAAGCAAAGTTAGCCTTTTCCGTTAGTCTCCGTTATAATAATTAATTAGACGTTGATTTTATACCTATGTGGCTATAAACATTCCTACGTGTCAAATTCCTAACCTATGTGTCCATTTCCTAACCTACGTGGATTAAAAAAAAGGAAAAAAAAATGATGCCTTCTTCTCTCCCACACCAGCGACCAAGTCTCACCTCGTACAAGCAGCCTCAGAACACCACAGCCGCCGCTCCCAGCCCCCAATCACGAACCCTAGAGCTGAAAATCGTGCTTCCATCTTGGGCGTTTCTGCTTCCGGTGATAATCGTAGTGGTCCGCAATCTTGGGCATTTCGTGTTCAGTAAATTAGTAGATCGGTTTTTATGAAAACCCCAATCTGACCACTCCTCTTCTCTATGACCACTCCTCCAGCAACTCCGTCTCTCCCACCGCCGATGAATCGACGACTCTTCAGTTATTCTCATGGGGCCGCGGCGAACTTCTCCGTTCCTCCGAATTTCTCTGTTCCTCCGAATTTCTCCATCTGTCGTGCCACTCCAGGTCGCCTCTATCAAAGTTTGAAATCCAGTGAGCCACTCGTGGAGGTTGGGATTTCGTGCGGGCTGTTTTATTCTGGTTTGGTGGTGGATGGAAATCTGTGAATATGGGTAAAGGCGATGGCGGCTGGCTTGGGTTTGGTTTGTTTCATGATTCTTGTTTATACCATGTTGTAGATCGTGTCCTCGCGGTCATTTTGCATATTAGTTTGTTAATTTTGGTTCAGTAAATTAGTAGATCGGTTTTTATGAATGCTCACCGGAGTTCTTGGTTTTTTTATCGGATTTTTAGTTCCAGTAGTGTTTTTGAATGTTTGGTTGTGTAATATGATTGCCCATTTAACAAGCAACGTTTTGTGGTCAGCTTGGTTGAGTTTGATGCAAATGTGTTTCTAGTAGCCTGATTCTCGACGATTAATGCGGGATTTTTTTAATTTAAATTACTAATTATTTTGAATAAGTTCTATAAATTCGAATTATTTCTAAAATTAATTACTTTAATCATTTAATTAATTATTTATTTGAAATAAATAAATAAATAATTTAGTAATTTATTTTGGACTTAAAACTTTAAACTCAACTATTTTTAATTTAACTTTGATTAAATTTAGTTAATGATTTAATTCAGATTTTCAGATTTTTCAAACTTTCAGAACTCAACAATGGTGAAAGATGAGATCTAGGGTTTAAATGAAGAAGATGATACTCAGAATCTGATTTGGCATCCACGTGAGCAACTTGATAGCCACTTGGACTACAGTTAACGCCGTCAACGGAAAAGCATAACCAAGGCTGACTTTGCTTTAAATTTGAGAGATAAAGGACTTAGTTGGGACAAAAAAAGATAAATGACTAAATCATTACCTGAAATTAATTTAAGGGACCGCAGGAACATTTTAGCCAATCAAGAATAATATACAAAGATTTCAGCTCCTATCTGTAGTCCGCATGCCTCCATGGCTTTCTCCCTGGATCATTCTCGGTACCACGCCACCAGTTCTGTAGGGAATCGTTGCCTCGATCCTGGTATATAGCTCTTCCTTCATAGGATTGATCAAAGGCAAGAATCCAGTCTTCTGGATGGGTGATCCGATCTCCTCTTCTGTGTTTGGATTTCATCTCGATCTGGAGAGGGAGTTTTCCGTCTTCTAACATCTTCGTAAATTTGTCTGCGGCCTCCGCTAACGTTTTATAGTTCTTGAAGATGGCGGATTCCCTGATGAGTTTGACAAAGTATCTCATCAGTTCGTTTTTCCTCCATTGCTTCACTTCATCGGCAGTAGGATGGCGGTTGGTCGGCAGACGAATCTCAGAAGGTCTCTGGATTAGATTTTGCCACGGAACATTCGGATCATCAAAATTCAGGTCGGGAGCCTGAAATCTTAAAACTTTGGGAGTGAGGGGCTAGCTTATTTAACTCGGAAGTGATGTTGTCTTGAGCGGCCTCAAATTCCCTTTCTTGCTGTATCCTGATTCTCCTAGCAGCTTCTCTTGCCTCTTCCCCCTTTTTGGCTTCATCAAGACGTTCTAGGATTTCTAGTACAGCATCCTGTTTCGTCTCGATGTTAGTCATTCTTTCTACAAGGGCGGAAAGCGTCTGCGACATGTCCTTGATACATTTGTCGTGGGCGCGCAATTGAGAGCTGTTTTCAATCATGGCACATGCGGTCTTGGCTTCAGCTATTCGTGTTTTGGTTGCTTCTTCCTTCAGGAGTTGCTCCTGCTTGTCTTCCATGATTTTCAGAGCTTGTTTGAAAACTTCTGGCAGAAGAACGAATGCCTCGACAACATGAGATACTTTATGTTGTAGAGTGGTCATCTCCTCCACAGCAGAAGTATGCATCCAATTTAATGCTTTCTCAACGGAAGACAGAGCATTCACTGCATCCTGGATGAATACAGTTTGAAGAGCAAGTGCGCGCAGGCGCTCTTTCCTAGCGGCAGAAATCGGAGAATCTGGTTGAGAAAAGTCTTCAGAGCTGTTCAACCTCCTTACGTCCATGGTTGGGCGTGAAGTAAGTTGGACATCCTCAGGTACGATACCGTCCTCGGATTCCACGGTTGAAGGGGCGGGAGCAGCTTGTTCTGGTTCGGCGACAGGGGGTTGAGTGGCTTCCTGTTGCGAAGTTTCTTCAGTAGACATGGATACAGGAGGGACTGAATCCTCCTATTGTCTTTCAGTTACAACTTCTTCGGTGGCAGCAGGCTCAAGTGCCTGTTCCAAAACTGCTTCAACTTCCTCGACTTGAGGGACTGATTCCTCTTCGTTGGGAATGAACTCTTGCTGTGGCGAAGGGGGATTGCTTCGAGTCGATGGCCCTTCATCACCTTTGGGTGGAGAGGCGTCTCTAGCTTGAGCCTCTTAAGGACTCATCCTCAGACCAGTTGTTGCGATATATCTTACACGCAAGTGCACGTTATCGTTTACAAGTAATAAAGTGATGAGTGAGTATCGTTCCCACGAGGACTGAATCACTAACTACCGATTTTTATGTATTCCAGTTTTATTCGAACAATCGAATTTGGGTTTTGCAATTAACTACTAAAAGAATTATTAAAAGACTAAACAGTAGAAAACGATAGCTTGAAGAAAGGAAATCAAATGATGAATAAGTCTAGGATTCTGAATCCACCTCGGTTTATCCGAATTTACTCTCGATTATCCGTAGTAAATAATTTTTCTAATTTATTGAAGGCGGAGATTGCTAATATATTCTACCGCCTCTCCCGAGGTCACTAGATTTTCTAAAGGCGAATAACACACTCTATTCCTAGGTGAATTAATTCGTCAATAGGCAAGAAGGATAAAATCTCCAAAAGGCCACGTAGTTCCTATGAGTATATTCCTATCTCACAGAATAAAACGGTCCTCACCAATAGTTCCTCACCAATTCTCCTCTCCCGATTCTAATTGAATGATTAAATCAATACAACTATTGGCCAGATAATTGCAAGCATTAAACACGACTGGGAAAACTCAACAAAAAGGTAATTAATTAGATAATCTCAAGCAAATCCATCAAAACGTAGGTTTCATCAAAATCCAAGATTAGGGTTTTAGCCTGACATACTAATAATTGAAAATACAGAATAAGTGAATGAAAGCATTAAAATCAAACGCAGATGAAGCTCGGATTCCTCCGTTCTTCGGCTTCCGCCCTCTGCTCTTGAAGTCTTCTGCTTCCCTCCTCTTCTGTCGTCTCTCCTCTATGATTTCAAGCTCAAGATCCACAGATTAAAAGATCAAAGATAATTAATTAGGGTCTTAAACCCTTATCTATAGCTTAGCACATCCTCCAAATCGCGTCCGTGTGAGTAGGTCGAGAACTGGCTTCGAAACGGCCCAAATCCGCGCGGAGGACACAGAAACCGCCTAGTGTGCCGCGGCACACTAAATCTGTGCCACGGCACATGGCTTTCAGCCGAATGCCTGGGCACCATTTAATTCATCTGTGCCGCAGCTCACCTGGACTGTGCCGCGGCATAGAGTACAGTTTACTTTGCGCACGGTGGGTGTCTTCCTGTGCCGCGGCCCTGCTTCCTTGTGTCGCGGCTCACGGCTAAAATTTGCCGTTTTCGCCCGTTTCGCCTCGTTTTAGCTTCCGGACTTCAATTTCCTGATAAACATACAAAAGTAAGGCATTAAAAGTTCATTTAAGCCATTTCACTCTCCAAAATCATACAAAATAATGATAAATAAGCATATAAAAACACGCCTAACAAATACCCCCAAACTTAAGCCTTTGTTTGTCCTCAAGCAAAAAGAAACAAATTAAATAAAAGAATGTCGTGAATCATCGTGCGACTCGTAGTGTTCAACCTAATCAATACCATCCTGAAATTCTCTCTGAATAATACGAGTGTCGTAATAGCGAGCTATACTCATAACACTGATTCTACAAAGTACCCAAGTTCAGTCCTAATTACTCGTTCATGAAGAAAATCCAGCTCAAAGATTAACATACTTGAATCAAATCGACCGTCAATATGAAAGGCTAAAATAAACAAGCTAGTTCGCCCAGTTCCACAGTCTAATGGCAAAATTTTCACAAGTTTCATAAAAATAATCCTCGGACAGTATTCCCTTATATATATATGCTCAAGAAACTGATTTGAGTTGACCACTAGGTTCGGATCTCGGGATGTTTCATCGGGATAATCCAAGGGTGGAACTTCTATTCTCATGTATTGGGAAACCGTTTGACGTAAAAGACACTCATGGGGCACATGGATGCTTCTAGTTACTAAGTTCCCTTCTACAGCGGAGAAACAACTCGAATATATAATTCCCGCATGTCCGAATCAAGGTCGCCGTTTTACGCGAGAGTAAACAACGGGTCACGTGAATACCCCCGGTTACTAGGCTCCCTATCATCGACACATGTGAAATTTCTAAATCACTAGTCTAATCAAGGTCGTCGTTTTACGCGAGAGTAAACAACGGGTAACGTGAATACCCCCGGTTACTAGACTTCCCATCATAGAACAAAAATATCTCGACTATTGCGAAAAACTGACCGACTCTAAACTCAATCTAAGTGCCAACACGACTAATATAACTGGACGACTAACTAACTGAAAAATGTAACCTAACGTATCGACGGTGATTTTAAAACAAGTATGTATCCTCTCTTATCCGCCAAGACCTCTACAATCACGAAAAAATTTCGGACCTAAATGAATACTAAGCAGAAACAGAAATTACTGACTACAACTCGACTAAAACTCGAACGTTTCTTCAGAGAGAAAAACAGTGTCGTAACATCAGTATTACACAAATAGAAGCACGAAAAATTCACGAATAGAGAAAAATTAAGACAAGCAAGGCTATCGAAAAAAAATAGCGCAAAGTAATAAAAAGTGCAACAAAAACAGTACAGTAATGAATGTAGCAACTGAAAGTAAACCCCCCCAAACTTAGGACGTACATTGACCTCAATGGACAAAATATAGTATGCAATAAAAGTAAAAGGTCAAGTACTCCCCTCCAGTCCTCTCACGAGCTGGTGTCGGCATCATCCGGTGAGGAGGGTGGTGTGGCTGGTCGGGCGGGTGCAATAAATGGCCGGTCGGGATGCATGATATGGGCCGTCCATGCGGCAAGGTGCTCCTGATGATAGGCGTCCCCCGCTGCCAGACGCCTCGCCTCTCGTCGGTTGGCCCGGCGGGCCTGCTCTCGCATCTCAGCTCTGACGGCAGCAATAACGCTCTCTCGCTCCGCCCGCTGCTCCTCTCGCATGGCAGCCAGCATACTCTCCCTCTCTCTCCTCATCTCATCTCTCATATCCTCTGTCTCTACTCGTCTCCTCTCTCAGCTCCTCTCTCTCTCTCCTCAGATCCTCCCTCAGCCCGTCAAACATCTCCTGCAATCTCTCCCTGTCTGGCGGCGGGCCGGCATCTCCATGTGTCAGCAAAAGAGGCTCGGGGGACCCCTCGTGGGCCTCATCCAGCAGAAATCCTCTCCCCCGAGCGTGCGCCGGCGCTCCTCCCCACTGGTCAAAATGTGAGATGATGCGGTGGTCGATCGGGGCCTGGGGAGCAAGCATCGGCTCGTCGTCTTACCACGTCAGCCCCGACTGCCGGCACAAAGCGCATATGAGAGAGGGGTGCTTCAACCCCGTCTTGGCCCCCCTGGATATACTGGAAGATAGATCGGACCAGGATGGGGGCCACATCGAAACGCAGCCCGGAAGTGATAGCGTATAGTGTCCGGGCGCGGGAGAGAAAAACAGTGCGGATCTGAGAGGTGGGGTCAATGCGTGCGCAGATAAAATATAGCTAGGCACGCCCGAGCCGGCTGAGGCGCGAGCTCTTGAAGTGGAAAGTGGAAGAACCCTGTGCGCGCTGCTCCCAGTCGGAGTCGGGCTGTGCAATAGTCTCGAGCAGGGCCTCCTTCGTGAGGCTAGTCATCACTCGGTCATAGGCCGACTCATCTACCACCGGAAGCCCAAACAACCTCCGAATAGCAGCAGTGGAAAAATCAACTGTAACACCTCGGACATCGACCTGAGTCCGGGAGTCTAACGATGGTAACGTATGGCCTGCCCGAATGTGCTTCAGTAATGCGCTGGCATAGAACTCCTGCACAATCGATATCACTGCTGGCTCGGGCGGTGCAGCGAATCGGGCCCACCCCATCTCATCTATTATAGCAAGAAGTTCCCCGTCCTGAGGGGCTGGAGTAAATCCCCTCTCCGGAATAAGAGGTCGCGGCCGAATCTTCTCATTGAAGATTTTGTGGATTTCAGGGTCAGAAAACTGGTGCCCCTCAGACTCGGCACGGCTGCGAGAGGTTTCCCCTCGAGTGGGGGATGACTGAGTTCTGGCTCTCTTGCTCAGCTTCTTCGTCCTCGCAATAGTCAGTCCTGAAAAATAAAACACCAGGGTTTATTTACGCAAACAATAACAACAATATTCATCACTCGGCTAAAGATATCCAGCCGTAAATCAAGAATTTAACAAGATAGCACATTCGTGAGAAAAAAATGAAATTGGACTTTAACGTTTAAACTGGATGTAAGGGTTGGGCTTGTTGTAATTTCAGAACGAATACGTTGCACAAAGATTCAAAAGATTGCTTTAACAAAGAAAATTTTTCACTAAGACATTTCATCGAACACCTAATGGGCGAGAGTTTACTTGAAGAATAAACATGGCTATAGCTCGATTCAACCCCCAAGAACAGAAACACAAATCATTTACCATCTAAACTACATACTCAATTCATCAATAATCCAAAATACCCATGAAAATTCGATTAAAAGTTCATGTCATCCACTAAACCATCCTAGAACTTTTGAAGGCAATAAACATATTCAATCCATCCAATGCATACACAACTTCAAATTTAAATTCATAGAACAAGTAGAGATTAGAGACTGGAACATACCTTGATTGGTTTTGTGGAAAGTGCAAGAAAAAATCGCAAGAATAAAGCTGGAAGAGTATTTCGGCCGGTCGCGCGCGCAAGGGAGATGAACAGGAAGGGAAAACTTACCTGGGGTGGTCGGCCGATTTCGGGTTATAAGGTACCTGGCCTTTCCAATTCCGCATGGTGTGCCGCGACACAGCTCAAGTGAGCCGCAGCACCGAGTACAGTCCCTTTTACCTGTTTGCATGTTTTTGTCGTGTGCCGCGGCTCAGTTTCAGTGTGCCGCGGCTCAGGGCTCAAGTGTGCCGCGGCTCATTTATGTCGTGCCGTGGCACAGGGTACAGTGGGTTTAGCTTTCCCTTTCGATTTGTGTGTGCCGCGGCTCACAATACTTGTCTGCATGGCTCGGATATCAGTTTCTCCACAGGACTTTTCCCCGCATGCATTTCGAAAAACACGTCAAGAGCAAGAGGTAAAAGCAAATCAAAACACAAAATGTTGAAAAATAAAAATTCCAGAATGCAAGAAAAATATAGAACGCAAAAATCTACAACTACGAACTCGGGTTGGCTCCCGAGAAGCGCTAAGTTTATAGTCTTCAATCGGACCTATTTAAAAATCAGTTCGCTTTTCGCAAACTCCATTTGATCTCCGCCCCATTCATCGAACCGTCAATATGATTTTTAAAATTATGACCATCAGTCGTTAACGATTCGACTTTCGGTTCGGACATCGAATGTTGTTTGCGGAAAGATTTTGACGAGAACAACTTCCCGAAACACCCGTTTTTCTCATGACTAGATGTCCGCTGGGCTTCCGGCTTACTCCCCTCTTTCCCGAATGCACTCAAGACTGCAGCAGACTTGTCCGCATGCTCGAGGAATGCTACTCGTTCTACATCCTTCTTAAAAGTTGGACCATCTGACACAGAATCTGAATTTTTCGACCGGCGATGTTTTCTGTGTTTTTCTTTTTCAACGGCATCTACACTTTCAATTTGTGACCTTTTATCAACACTTCCGGGACATGGAAAAGATTTGAACACTTGGAACGTGACATGCTCCTCTTGAACCCGCAGAGTTAATTCTCCTTTTTCCACGTCAATAAGAGTTCTGCCGGTTGCCAAAAAAGGTCGTCCCAAGATAATCGGAATATCTTCATCTTCCTCCATGTCAAGAACGATAAAATCCGCTGGAAAGATAAATTTATCCACTTTTACTAGCACATCCTCGATCACTCCTCTCGGATACTTAATGGACCTATCGGCCAATTGTAAGGAGACTGTTGTCGGCTTGGCTTCTCTAATTCCCAGCTTCTTAAAAATAGACAAAGGCATGAGGTTAATACTAGCACCGAGATCGCACAATGCCTTATTAAAAGAAAGATTCCCCATGGTGCAAGGTATGTTGAAACTTCCCGGATCTTTCAATTTTGGTGGGAGCTTCTTTTGAAGAATTGCGCTGCATTCCTCCGTCAAGGCGACTGTTTCAAACTCCTCGAGTTTTCTTTTCTTCGACAATATCTCTTTCATGAATTTAGCGTAGCTCGGCATTTGTTCCAACGCGTCGGCAAATGGAATGTTAATGTGAAGCTTTTTGAACACGTCAAGGAACTTAGATAATTGTTTGTCCGCCTTTTTCTGCTGTAATCTCTGCGGAAACGGGATGGGGGGCACACATGTCTTCGGGTTATCCGGCAATGTTATCGAAGGTTTCCAATCTTGTGACTCCTCTGTCTCTAAATTATTCTTTTCCTCAATTTCATTCTTCTTTTCACACCGCTCGGGCTGGTCCAACACCTCCTTCCCGCTTCTTAGACTGATCGCATTTAGACTCTCTCTAGGATTTGTCTCGGTCGTGCTTGGCAATGCTCCCTCCGGGCGGGCTGTCAACACGTTAGCAATTTGGCCCAGCTGGACTTCCAAGTTGCGAATGGAAGCGGAATGATTCTACAATGTCGCTTCAGTACAGGTCATGAATTGACTCGTATTCGCTGCCAATTTCGCGATTGCCTCCTTGAGAGAAACTTTTGGAGCGGGAGGGGGCTGCTGTTGGTTCTGAGCGAATGGAGGCTGGTTTGAGTTCTGTCCGTTTCTCCACGAAAAGTTGGGATGGTTACGCCACCCCGGATTATACGTGTTGGAGTACGGATTATTCTGCCGGTTTCCATTTCCCACAAATTGAGCTTGCTCCATCGGATGTTGCTCGAACGGATTTCCAACTTGACACTCCGCGCTCGGGTGGGATCCGTTACACCAATTGCAAGTCTCAATGGTAACGGGAGAAGGTGCGTGCGAAAATGCTTGGAGCTGTTGTGTTAAGGCGGCGACTTGAGCTGACAATGTGGAAATCGGATCATTACTAGAAACTTCCATAACTCGCTTCGGCGTCAATCTTTCAGATGGCCATTGATATGCATTTGCGGCCATAGCTTCCAACAACGAGTGTGCCTCGGCCATAGTCTTTCCCATCAAAGCCCCACTGGCGGCTGCATCCACGAGAGTGCGGGTAGAGGCACTCAATCCATTGTAGAACGTCTGAATTTGAAGCCAGTCTGGAAGGCCGTGATGTGGGCATCTCCGTAACAAATCTTTATACCGCTCCCATGCCTCGTGGAGCGATTCCATATCATACTGACCGAAAGTGGTGATCTCGTTTCTCAATCTCTCCGTCTTAGAAGGTGGGAAGAATTTGGCAAGGAAGGCTTGCGCTAACTCTGCCCATGTTGTGATCGACCTCGGCGGTAAGGAATTTAACCAAAATTTCGCTTTATCCCTCAAAGAGAATGGGAAAAGCCGTAATCGGATCGCATCGTCAGTGACACCATTATTCTTGAACGTGTCACAAATTTCAAGGAAAGAAGCAATATGAGCGTTTGGGCCGTCATTCGGCAATCCACAAAATTGGCTCGCCTGCACCATCTGAATGATCGCAGGCTTGATCTCGAAATTGTTGGCTTGGATAGTGGGGCGCCGAATTCCCGAAAAATTAGCATTAAGTTGCGGCATGGCATAGTCTCTAAGAGCTAGTGCTGGTTGCACTTGCTGCACATGGTTATCTCCTCCTTGAATCTCGATATTCTCGGCCATGATCACCGTCGTCTGTAACTCTCGTTTCTCCTTCTTGTTCCTTCTCAGAGTGTGCTCGAGCTCGGTATCCAAAGGTAGTAGGCCTTCGTTACCGAGTTTTCTCATGCACTACACGAAAGATCCTGAAAGGAAAAACAAATAAACGAAATTAAATACACAAAATAATAAAATAAAAACATTCAAACTAAGACTAGAAATACTGAAATCGATATTAGAAAATTTCAGTCCCCGGCAACGGCGCCAAAAACTTGTTGCGATATTTCTTACACGCAAGTGCACGTTATCGTTTACAAGTAATAAAGTGATGAGTGAGTATCGTTCCCACGAGGACTGAATTACTAACTACCGATTTTTATGTATTCCAGTTTTATTCGAACAATCGAATTTGGGTTTTGCAATTAACTACTAAAAGAATTATTAAAAGACTAAACAGTAGAAAACGATAGCTTGAAGAAAGGAAATCAAATGATGAATAAGTCTAGGATTCTGAATCCACCTCGGTTTATCTGAATTTACTCTCGATTATCCGTAGTAAATAATTTTCCCAATTTATTGAAGGCGGATATTGCTAATATATTCTACCGCCTCTCCCGAGGTCACTAGATTTTCTAAAGGCGAATAACGCACTCTATTCCTAGGTGAATTAATTCGTCAATAGGCAAGAAGCATAAAATCTCCAAAAGGCCACGTAGTTCCTATGAGTATATTCCTATCTCACAGAATAAAACGGTCCTCACCAATAGTTCCTCACCAATTCTCCTCTCCCGATTCGAATTGAATGATTAAATCAATACAACTATTGGCCAGATAATTGCAAGCATTAAACACGATTGGGAAAACTCAACAAAAAGGTAATTAATTAGATAATCTCAAGCAAATCCATCAAAACGTAGGTTTCATCAAAATCCTAGATTAGGGTTTTAGCCTGACATACTAATAATTGAAAATACAGAATAAGTGAATGAAAGCATTAAAATCAAACGCAGATGAAGCTCGGATTCCTCCGTTCTTCGGCTTCCGCCCTCTGCTCTTGAAGTCTTCTGCTTCCCTCCTCTTCTGCCGTCTCTCCTCTCTGATTTCAAGCTCAAGATCCACAGATTAAAAGATCAAAGATAATTAATTAGGGTCTTAAACCCTTATTTATAGCTTAGCACATCCTCCAAATCGCGTCCGTGTGAGTAGGTCGAGAACTGGCTTCGAAACGGCCCAAATCCACGCGGAGGACACAGAAACCGCCTAGTGTGCCGCGGCGCACCAAATCTGTGCCGCGGCACATGGCTTTCAGCTGAATGCCTGGGCACCATTTAATTCATCTGTGCAGCGGCTCACCTGGACTGTGCCGCGGCACACAGTACAGTTTACTTTGCGCACGCTGGGTGTCTTCCTGTGCCGAGGCCCTGCTTCCTTGTGCCGCGGCTCACGGCTAAAATTTGCCGTTTTCGCCCGTTTCGCCTCGTTTTAGCTTCCGGACTTCAATTTCCTGACAAACATACAAAAGTAAGGCATTAAAAGTTCATTTAAGCCATTTCACTCTCCAAAATCATACAAAATAATGATAAATAAGCGTATAAAAATACGCCTAACACCAGCTTGAAAAGCATTGTCGTCGTCGTCTGAGTCTTTGTCATCGTCTTTTGGATTTGCGGGAGAGTCCTCTGACTTGTCCTTTCCTTTCCTTCTTGCGTCAGATTTCTGCAAAAGGTGGCTTTCAATCAGCTCCTTGCAGAAGGCATTGTCCCATCGGATCAGGGCTTCAATTTCCATTGACTCCGTCACTTCTGAGATGAATCTTTCTTCTTGGCTCCAATCGCTCCAGTTGTACAATGTTTCGTACGGAGCTAGCCTGTAGCCTTTCCATGTTAGAAATCTTTCGTAAGCATGTTCAATTTGAACAGAAAGAAGGGTTTTATGAATGATGGAGTCAGGGGAGGGACTACGTACAACGTTTGGAGACGCTGTAGCGAAGGATTCCTGTACAGGTATGGGATCCTGTATTGAAGTGGGACTCCTTATAGGAAATGGTGCCCTGAAGGAAGATGGATCCTGTACGGGTGTGGGATCCCGCATAAGAGAAGTAGCTGTTGGCTCCAAATGGGCAGCCGACTCGCTAAAGTCTTGTTTGTTGGCAGATGTCTCATCATCCGTCCTAGCCGCCAAAGGCTCAGGATCTCCGTCGTCTGATAGGGGACACCTCTTCCACAGGGGTTGGGCCCTGGGGTTGTTCTTCAGTGGGTTGAGCCACGGGGGAAACTTCTTCGGAGGGCTTGGCAGATTTGACTTTAGAAAGTCTCCTAAGTCTCTTCTTGGGCTTGTCACCAGCAATGGGTTTCTTTCTGTGGGATCTCTTTATCTTCTTTGAAGATTCCACTTCCTGGAACTTCAAGGACTCATCTCGTGGATTTGCGGAAACTGGCATACTTCCAGTTTTTGGATGGTTGCAGACCATAGTGGTTTGATTATACGCAGTAGGCTTGACGCCTCCTAGGTATATCCTGGAGTTATTCTTCTTAGCATCAGCGGATTGCGACAGTCCGCATTTCGTCAGGATATGGTTTAACATCAAACCAAAATATTTCTTCTGGGTGGCCGGTTTGCACACCTCCTCTTGCAGGCGCTTCAGGATTATCTGGCACCAATTGACCTTTTCATAGGTCAGAATGGCCACCATCATCCTGAACCTCAGGTTGGTACACATTTCGAACGCACCGGTTCGATTCTCAATTATCCTACAGCAAAAATCATGAAGATACACATATGGGAGACAAAAATTTTTCTTGTGACGTGTAGTCTGAACCATGTCAACAACTTTGGAGCCTGTGAACAGTCCATAAAATTTAGTGATTAGCTCTTGAGACCCAAATGTCTCAAGTTGATCCATAGTCAGGCCATCAGCGGGTAGCCTGTAGATGTTCTGGAGCAGATCGTTATCGACACAGATCTCAACTCCTTGGATTGTAGCGGTGATGTCAGCAACATGACCTCCTTGGTCCAATGACAGAAAGCGTACGGCGGCGTTGAGGTAAAATTCCTCAACCAGATGAGCATCGTACTTATCAGCGGTCTGACTTCCAAGGCGATAGAGGCCTTGTTGACGAAGACGAGTTATGATGTACTCCATGGGTTCTGCGTCGTTGGTTTCAGACAGAATGCGCTCAATGATAACAGATCTTGAAAAGATCCGGCCATCAATGATGTTAGCAGTTTTCTTCAGAGCAGGAGAAGAAGTTTTTCCAGCCATTTGATGATTTCTTAAGAAAATGTGCAAGAAAATAACCGAAATATGCAGCAAAATGCAGAAAAGTATGTAGGCTGTTTTTGCTTGAGAACTCTTGAATTTGCAGAAAGCATAAAGAGTCTCTAATGGCAGATTCAGTCCTTTTATAGTTGGGCGGCGAAATAGGGTTTTGCAGAGTACGAATGGTCAGATTTTAAGGGATGGGAACCGGTTTTTGAAATCAACGGTTAAGATGGACTGAGTGTAACTGGTACGCTAATCCATTAAAATGTTTAAAAAATGAGCGGGTCCCACTTCTGAAATTTGTGTCACCCTAAATGCCTAAAACGGCAGTTTTAAAACAATAAACAATTTAAAACATCGCGGCTTTTGAGATTCAGTTGTCCAGATGTCGTGTAAGGCATTTAATATACATGACGTTTGACATAAAAACAGGGCACGTGGACAAAAATCATTTTAAAAAGAAATAATATTATATTATATATATATACTGAATCGAAATCCTATAATATGTGCTGTTTCCGCGTCGATACAGCGTTCCCCCTTAAAAGGTACATATAGGTTTTAAATTCCATATAGCAACTTAAGGATTAATGCTGTATTCATGGGTTCTACAGTATTCCCCCTTAATTAGTGCACACGTCAGCTGTAGGATTCATATGTCTTTGCTCGCTACAGTGCTGTATTGACGATTCTGAGTGTACAAATAATTAACGTTGGATACTGTATTCTTGGGTCTTACAGCGTTCCCCCTCAATTTGTTGAGTAAAAATAGTAAATCACTTACAGGGAGTCTGGCTGTAGCATTCCCAATTCTTGTCTGAGCATGTTGAATCTTGCTATGTCGAGCGGCTTGGTGAAGATGTCGGCCAACTGAATGTCTGTATGAACTTTTTCAAGGCGAACATCCTTGTTCTCGACATGATTCCTTATAAAGTGATGCTTCATGTTGATATGCTTAGTGCGCGAGTGCAGGACAGGATTGTGCGTGATTGCAATTGCACTCGTGCTATCACACATGATTGGAGTCTCTCTGGCATCGATTCCATAATCTGACAATTGTTGCTGCATCCAAAGGATCTGCATACAGCAACTACCAGCAGCATAGTACTCCGATTCAGCCGTGGAAAGAGAATTAGCCAATTGCTTCTTACTGAACCAAGAAACAAGTCTAGGTCCAAGAAAGTGGCAAGTTCCACTTGTACTCTTCCTATCTAGCTTGCAGCCTCCGAGATCCGAGTCGCTGTATCCAACTAAATCGAATCCGCCTTCTTTAGGATACCATAGTCCTGCATCGACTGTTCCTTTAATGTACTTTAGGATTCGTTTAGCTGTATTGAAGTGTGATTCCTTAGGTGCAACTTGATATCTTGCACACACTCCAACAGCAAACTGGATATCGGGCCTGCTAGCCGTTAGGTACAGGAGAGAACCAATGAGCTTCCTGTAGAGTGATTGGTCAAACGGCTTTCCGGCTTCATCTGCACTAATTTGCACGGAAGTGCTCATGGGGGTTGGCGAGGATTTGGAAGTGTTCATTCCAAATTTGTTGAGAAGCTCCTTGCTGTATTTTTCTTGGTTGATGAAAATACCTATAGGCAACTGCTTTACCTGCAAACCTAGAAAATAACTAAGTTCCCCCATCATACTCATTTCAAATTTACTTTGCATGATATGAGAAAACCTTTGACATAAAGCAAGGTTAGTTGAACCAAAACTAATATCATCCACATAGATTTGCACCATAAGAAGGTCATCACCTTCCTGTATCTTGAACAAGGTCTTGTCCACAGCACCTTTCTCAAATCCGTTGTTGGTTAGATACTGGGACAGGGTTTCGTACCAGGCTCTAGGTGCTTGTTTAAGTCCGTACAGCGCTTTCCTTAGCCTGTAAACTAGATCGATACCGTCTGTGTTGGCAAACCCTGGTGGTTGTTCAACATAAACTTCTTCTGCAAGGTCTCCATTTAGGAAAGCACTCTTGACGTCCATTTGGTATACAATAAAACTCTTATGGGCGGCAAAGGCTAGAAATATCCTGATGGCTTCTAGTCTCGCTACAGGGGAGAAGGTTTCATCATAGTCTATGCCTTCTTCCTGACTATAGCCTTGTGCGACTAGTCTGGATTTATTCCTTATGATAAGTCCATTTCGATCCTTTTTGTTTCGAAATACCCATTTGGTTCCTATAACCGATTGATGTGTGGGTCTGGGTACAAGATACCATACATTGTTTCTTTCGAAATCGTTAAGCTCTTCTTCCATAGATGTTATCCAATGAGAATTATTAAGAGCGTCTATGGTCAAAACAGGTTCGGACTGGGCTAAGAATACAGCGATAGTGCACATATTGAGTCTTCTAAACTCGGATTGAGATTTCCATTTAGGAAACTGTGATATCTCAGCATCAGATTCTTCTTGTGCACAAAGTACATTTCCTTGTGTACTCTGTATTCTCCTACGAGTAGAAACACCAGCATTTATGTTTCCAATGATCAGCTCTTGTGGGTGATCTCTCAACCATCTTCGGTCGGGTTCTAATTCAGGATCTCGTACTGTATCGAAAGATTCTGTGGATACAGCTTCAGCTTGTGCAGCGTCGGCTTCATCCACATCGATTCTTATAGCTGCGGGGTTGATTTCGACAGGTTCGATAGGAGTTGGAGGATCCAAGATAGATAGATGGTGAATGTTCTGAGTGATATCATCTACTCCTGTAGGGTCAAGGTGTGGTTCGTCAAACACTACATGAATTGATTCCTCGATCGTCAGCTTCCTTTTATTAAAGATTCTGAAAGCTTTGCTGACGGAGGAGTATCCTACGAATATTCCTTCATCTGATTTCTCATCAAAGGTTCTAAGTTGGTCCTTCCCATTATTCAATACATAACACCTGCATCAAAAAATGTGAAAATACGAAACTAACGGAGTTTTGTTGTTCCATACCTCATATGCTATTTTGTTGTGGTGCTTGTTGAGGATACAACGGTTTTGAGTGTAGCATGCTGTATTGGTTGCTTCACCCCAGAAACGCTATGGCAATTTGCTTGCGGAAATTATTGTCCTTGTTGCTTCTTTCAACGTCCTATTCTTTCGCTCGGCAACACCATTTTGTTGAGGTGTACGGGCAGCTAAGTATTCGTGTTGTATTCCATTCTCCGAACAGTATTGCTCTATAAAGCGGTTAGTAAATTCTGTACCTCTGTCGGAACGAATGCACACGATACTCAATGCCTTTTCATTTTGCAACTTTCTCAGGAACTCGGGCAGCTTTGATGTTGTTTCCTTCTTCTTGCTAAGAAAGATCGTCTAAGCATACCTGGAATAATCATCAACAACAACCATGCAGTATTTCTTACCTCCTAAACTTACTGGGTCTACAGGACCGTAGAGATCCATGTGTAGCATTTCCAACACTCTTTGGGTTGAAAGGTATGATTTGCTCTTCAGGGTTGACTTGATTTGTTTGCCTTTCTGACATGGTCCGCAGACGCTATCTTTCTTGAATGACACATTTGGCAAACCTCTAACCATTCCCTGTCTTGAGAGCTTGTTGATTGTCTGGAAGTTGACATGAGACATCCTCTTGTGCCATAACCAGCTAAGATCTGCAGTGCCTTTGGCAACAAAGCATGGAATTGAGGAGCTCATAGGCTTCCAGTCAGCAATATACATATTACCTGATCTGCTTCCTGTAAGCACAACTTCCTTGGTTTGGATGTTTTTGACTCTACAGCGATCTATATAGAACTTCACCGAAAACTATTTCTCACAGAACTGGCTAATACTAAGTAGATTATACTGTAAGCCTTCAACATATGCAACATCGGTGACTTTGAATTTTCCGAAAAGTAGGTTTCCTTTCCCTCTTGTTCTTCCTTTAGATTTATCACCGAAACGAACTTTTGGACCGCGACCTTCAACAAAATCTAATAGCTTGCTCCTATCTCCGGTCATGTGTCGAGAGCATCCACTATCAAAGTACCAGTTATCCTCCTCTAGAATGTCCTGTAACAAAGAAATTAAGTAGATTTAGGTCCCCTTTGATTTTTGGTAGTTCCTCTAGGTACCCAAGTTTTCCTGGCAGCAATTGGTTTACTGTAAGGCATACTCGGTACAGTGTTGCGATATCTACGGGGGGCATATCCGTAGTTGTTATAACCATGATAATTATTATGCATGAAAAATTCAGGGTTATTATTATTAATCCAGTACGAGTGCCGTCTTGGAGGTGGAGCCATCTTCTTAGGCCTAACAGCTTGCCTTCTGGGTCTCCAGTTGGATTCCCAATGCTGTTGTTGATACTGAACCGACATCTGCTGTCTCGAGGGATAACGGGGCTCCTGTATCCAATACCTTGGCGTGCTGTACTCATAGTACTGCCGTGCGGGCCTTTGGTAGTTGGATACAGCCTTCCTTCTGAACGGCTGTTGGCGCTGTTGATATATTCTGGGAGCATGCTGTTGAGTGCGCCTCACAGGTTGGAACGGCTTATGATTCCGCTGTCTGGAATAGGATTGCGATGGCAGAATAGCAGCCTTTGGTTTTCTCGGTACAACAGGTTCCTTCATGGGACTAGGGGTTTCTTCCGATTCTGTAATATGTTCCACACTCTTGACGAACACTGTACTAGTTTTCCCTTTGTTTGAACATGAACTGTATCCTAAGCCACTTTTATCATGAGCATTTTGCCCAGTGCTCAGAATTTCTTCCATTCTTTTGGACGATTTCTCGAACGATTTCAGAGTGGTCTCAAGTTCAATTTCTCGCTTTTCGAGAGTTGTGATTTTGGCCTGAAGTAGAACCAAATCATTTGTATTGCTCTCGTTGTGAGTTTTAGCCTCAGTTAGTTCATGAGCAAGTTGATGATTGCTCTCTATGAGTTTTTCAAAATCGACTTTGCTGGTTTCACAATCAAGAGACATATTTTCATAATTTATTTTCAGCAAGTCATTTTCATCTTTCAGCTCTAAATTAGTTAATTGAAGCTGTATATTCTCGCCGTTGTCTCATGGGCCTTTTGAATGTTTTTAAATTCATTCATCATGTTTTCAAAAGTATGAGATGCATTTGACGGAATAGCTGAGGTTGAACTGACCTCATCGTCGCTGTCTTCACCTTCTGGAATGTATTTGGCCATAAAGCACATATATGCTTTATCATCGAACTCATCGTCAGATGAATCACTTTCAGTGACCACCTGAAGACATTCTGCTGATTTGGATGGTGTGGGGGAGGCTTCTGATTCTCCAATCAGGGCCTTGAGCTTGTCTTTCCAAGCACGTCTTCTTTAATCTCTCTCTTGTTGCTCGGCCTCCGGCAACCTTTGGAGTTTGGGATGAGTACATTTATTAGCATAATGCCCTGGTTTCCTGCAATTATAGCACAGATTAGCATCACCCGATGATGTTTCGGTACTTACCTTGTGGACAGGTTTGGGCCTGTAGGGAGTCTTTCCAGACTGTTTGATGAACTTTTTGAATTTGTGCATGAGAAGCGCCATTTCATCTTGAGACAGGATGTCATCGTCACTGTCAGCATTCTTGTGACTAGGCTTCGACGAGCTGGGCATGCTGTGTCGATGGTTCGATACAGCGGCTAGTGCTGTGACCTTTGAAGGAGATTCTTCAGCTTTCTCTCTTCTGTCAATATCATACTCAAAAGCTTTGAGGTCAGAGAAGAGATTAAAAGTAGATATTTCATTAAGATTGCAAGATACACGCATAGCTGTGGTCTTAATGTCCCATCGGGCTGGGAGAGATCTGAAAATTTGTAAATTCTTCTCCTTTTGGGTATAAATTTTGCCCAACGCTTCAAGTTCACCAACAATACCAGTGAATCTGAGGTCAAGTTCCTCAAGTGTCTCAGTTGGTTTCATTTCGAAAGATTCAAATTGCTGAGTCAGTTTTGAAATCTTGTTTTCTTTTGAGAGCTCAGTTCCCTCACAAATCAATTTGAGTTTATCCCAGATTTATTTGGCTGTTTTGCAGCTCTTTACCTTTGAGAACGTGCCTTTGTCAAGAGTGACAAATAACGCGTTCTTAGCTACGTTGTCAAGGTTTGCTCGCTTTCTTTCATCTGTGGTCCATTCCTCGCGATCCTTCTCGAGCATCTCAGCATGGGCTTGGCCTTCAATCCTTGCGGCCGTGTTTACCTTCATGATCTTGATAGGACCATCCTGTATCACAAAAATCATCTCTTCGCGCATTGCTGCAAGATGAGCCTCCATCCTAATTCTCCAGTCATCAAATTCGTTAATAGAGAACATAGGTACTTTTTTGATCATAGAAGTATCCATGTGATAATACAGAAATGAAAGAGACTGTTTTGAAAATAAGTGATTTTGGATCTGATTCGGTTAAAAATACGACTGATTCTTTTTAGAATCAACCGCTCCGATACCACTTGTTGGTCACTAAGTATACTGGATACAGTTTGGGAAATAGTTTAAACAACAAACTGTACGGATTTTAAATCTGAGTGCGTAGCGGAAGTCTTAGATACAGTAGGTTTTTTTTTTTACTAAAAACAAGTGATACTTATATTCTTTTAAGTTTTTTTTTATTCAGGATTAATTTTTTTTTTTTAAAAAAGAAAAATTAGGAAATACAAAGAAATCACGATTACAACACAGAAACCCATTAGTTCGGGTTTTTCTTCTCCTTGACTTTTTTCTTTTTATTTTTGTTCACTACTTCAATGTAACCCTCAACCTCTTTGGATGTGCCAATGATTTCATTTTGTGGACCTATTGCTCGATCATTTGCCTCGAGATCTTCTTCCATGTTTATAATTTCTTTTTATGGTTTCCATGCTCGATCATTTGCCTTGAAACATTCTTCCATGTTGTTGGCGGGTAAGATTTCATATGATTGAAATATATCATCTCTAATCTTTTGAACAATCGACCGCTCGAGCGTTAGAAGATGCCGATTCGATCGAAAGACTGAGTCTTCATCGAACTCCGGGGGTAACCTCAAGGCTGGACTGGCTGGGCGGTCTGAACAGATCGGTTGCTGTACGACCGAGTCAGGAATCTCCATAAGTTCCCTGGACTTGGAGAAATCAGTGGCCTGGTCTGGATCTTGAGGCTCGACAGCCATTGTTGAAGATGGCCTGGTGTCGGCCGGGACAGATGGCTGGTCGGGACGGGTTTCAGAGTTAACCTCCTTGAGAGGCTTGACTGAGGAAGGTTTGCAATCCTTAAATTCATGACCAAGGTGCTTGCAAATGGAGCAGTAACTTGGAATGTTTTCATAATCCACTTCTTGGATCCTGATTTTCCCACCTAGCCGAATCTCAACTTCTGGCAAAGGAGCTTTAGTCACATCAATTTCAATACTAACACGCGGAGTGGATGCACGAGTTAGTTCGGCCGTGGAACTATCAATCCGAAGTGGTTTCCCTAAAATGGAAGCAATCTGAAAAAGACTTCGTTTATCGAATAAGTGGATAGGAAGATACGGGAATTTCACCCACACCGGAGCAAATGGGGCCTCGACAAGAGGATCAAAGTCGGGTGTCCATTTGAAGACCCGCATCGGGAATCCAGCCATATGCCAAACTTGGCGGCTCCAAAGCCGAGTATAGTCTTCTTCACATAAAAGACGGAATAAGACATGCTTGTGTTCAAGAAGGGAGACCGAATATGTGCCTTTGAGTTTCAAGTTTCCCATTATGGACTTGAGACTTTTCATCGTCGGTAACCCATGCGAGAATTTTCCGACCAAAGTAAACTCAAATGGGGCAGCGAGTTCTTCAAGTTCTTCAATCGAAAAAGAGACAACTTTACGGCCTTCAAATTCTGAAATCTGACCAAATGTATTAGTTAATCCACTATCATAAAAGCTCTTGTTAAAATAGGTTTTTGCTTCAGCAATTTTCATTTTCGGGTCGCCCGCTGAGCCTTTTGATTTGGAATTCATATCTGATTCCTTCAAATTTTTAACAACAGCAGCATAGCTAGGCATCGTGCGAGTATGAGGAGGTTCCGCGCAGCGCAGGTCAGCAACCATACCGCTGGAAACATGTTCCCCAGACTGGCTAACTCGGCTAAGATTTTCATCAGACACCTTCAATGCAGCCGAAGGTTGATTTTGAGAAGAAGTTGCCAGTATTGGACTAGCATCCAAAACTGGAATCACAAGTGGCGGAGGGTCCTCGTCCCTGCAGATGGACGATCCACCCTCAACCAGATTTTGTTTCACAAGATCTCTGACAATCAAATTCCGATTAGGAACAGACAAACTACTATGAACCGGGCCAGCAATACCTGTTCCAAGGAGGGCTGTCTGTAAATCATCAGCCATCTGGTTATGGGCATACCGGTGCCCCTTAGATTTTCCTCTCTTACTAGTCATGAATCGGCGGCGAGAGTATTCTGAAATCCCGACAGCGAGATGAATGACCCTTAGATAGATACAGTAGGTTGTTGTGAATACAACAACTAAATGTATAGTGTATACTTAATTAATCACAGTAATTAAAACAGTAAAAACTGAAGGTAAATAACACAGTAATTAAAGTGGTTCGAGGAAAACCCCTCTACGTCTACTGGTCCTCCACACAGGAGTAAAAAGTTTATTATAATTACTACGTACACAACTACGTAATTATAACAACACACAATCAATATATCGTTCACACAGATTGATATAAAGATCTTAGCTTCAACCGTTCACACAGATTGGTTTTGAGCTAATGCTTTGACTTGCTTCTTCACACACAGTTCTGAAGCTTTGTCTTCTTCAATGCAAATCCTTCACACAGAGTTCCGGAGAAGCACAGATTGCTCAGTCCACACAGGGCTGATCTGGGTTTGTTCAAAGTATAGAACAGATGGTAAACAACAACTTTGACTTTAAGAGCTTTCAGCTGATGAAATGTTGTTCAGGATGATGAGCACTGTATATCTCTTTTGATCTGAGTTGCAGTAAGCTTTGGAGATATGTTTTGCTCTGATAATAATTTCAATAGCTTGGGTAACTGATCTTCAGCATCTTGATGTGATATATATAGTCTCTGAAATATATATCCGTTTAGATGTATCCGTTTGAGTGAGATTCCGTTCCAACGGGATTATAACACGATCCGAATTTAGCGGGATTTGAAGATCTGTTGACTGACAGTATTTAAATACTTTATCCTTGAGTATTTAAATACTTCTTTATTCAACGGGACTTGACTTCTGAAGATTCCTTCTTTGTCCTGTTGTGAGCTGTATGGAAGATAACTGTATTGGAGATTCGAGACAGTTTCCATACTTGGTCTTTTATAAGACTTCTTGCTGTACTGAAGGGCTTCACTATATGCTGATTCGAGGCAGGTCTTCGATACAGGATAATGCCTCAATGCTTCGATACAGTTTCCTTTACTGTATGTGGATTGGCATATATGTCAAAACCTCTTTATCAAATACCATTCGATACAGGGATTGGATATCCCGGCTGTTTCGATACAGGGTTCTTGTTTTCCCAACAATCCATATCTCTCAGGTTCATGTCGCACCCTATTGATCTTTCAGGAACTTATGTACTTTGAACTAGCTCCTTAACTAATTATTGAGATTATTCATTTTTCATCGGCGAAGCTGTCTTCTTGTGGTTCTCGAGTTTCCTCGAGTATTACTTTTCTCCCACTGTCTCTTTTGGAAACAAATTCTCTTTCTACGAAGACAACATTTCGAGCATCAAATACTTTGTTCTCTGTGGGATTATAAAAATAGTACCTTTAGTTTCCTTAGGATATCCCAGAACTAACCATCTTTCAGATCTGGCTGACAATTTGTCAAACACTTGGAGTCTTACGAATGCTTTGCAATTCTAGATCTTTAGAAAAGACAAGTTTGGTCTCTTACCAGTTTATTTCTCAAATATGTCTTTTCAACTTCCATAGATAGAACACGGTTAAGGGTAAATGGTGTTGTTTCTAAGGCATGGCCCCAAAATGATAATAGAAGCTCCGTCTGGCTCATCATGGATCGAACCATATCTAATAAAGTTCGATTCCTCCTCTTAGACACGCCATTATATTAAGGTGTTCCAGGGGGAGTAAGTTGTGAAATAATTCCACAACTCCTAAGATGATCATCACATTCTTAGCTCAAGTATTCGCCACCTCGATCCATTGAAGGGATTTAATTGTATTGCCAAGTTGATTATGTACTTCACTTTGGAGAAGTTTGAACATTTCCATAGATTCATGTTTATACATCAATTGATAAACATATCCATACCGACTAAAATCATTGGTAAAAGTGATGAAGTATTGGTATCTGCCTCTGGCGTGAGTGCGAAGAGGTTTGTATATGTAATACCCGAATGTTTGATCTGTATTTAATCTGTATTTGAACCCTATGACATTATATATGTCGTATTTTTGATCTGAGTATAATCCTCCATATTTCATGATTCTGTATTGATGAGCGTATGATTTCATAAGATGTTGTTTCATTCATGTACTTAATGTAAATGTATCACACACTAACGTTTAAGTGTAGCGCCCGCTAAATGTGTAAGCTAGAACACGCTACAGATGAGGCTTAGCGCGCACTATACGTGGTCAGCACGATTGAGACAGGTTGATAGGTGAGATCAGACCGTGGATTTTGTTGTGGTCATGTCGGGATGAATCTGGATGGCTTTTGTAAAAGTAGAGTCAACGGTGCTTAACGCACGCTAAGGGAGTGATGCTAGCGCACTCTAAGTCGAGTACAGTGAGGTCAGTGAGCTTTGTAAAGTCGTTACCGCACGCTATATTAGTGTGGTAGCATACGCTAACTGTTATATTTAATGTACATAAGGGATGTTTAGCGCATGTTAAGATAAGAGGATACATAACAATAGGCTGTGAGCCCGTTAGCGCACGCTAACAAGGAGCAGTAGCGCACACTAATAACCATTTTCTATAAATAGAATAGCACCTCATTTCATTTTTCAGTTTCCACTTCACTCCACACTCGATTTCCGAGATATAGAGAGTTACCCTCTCCATATTAAACCTTCATATCATCCTCTTAACATAATCATTGAAGTCAAGGAGCTTTGAGGATTGATGTTCAATTGTTTGGCGTGGAGTTCATCAAGTGATTTCATCTTTTCCTTCCGTTTAAGGTATGTGGCGATTCACTAATATGGATTACGTGTTTCTTATGATCATGCTATGGGAGTTGTTAAGTTTATCACTAAGATTATTCAGTTTCTTACGTACAACTTGATCAAGCAACGCGTATAGGGGAACTTAAGGGATTGAACTTAGGGTTATTCCTTGAAGAAGAAGATGATAAACATGTGAACCTATTAACCGAGTTTTATGCTGTTCTTCAAGATATCTCCAAAATCTTGCCACGTTGGATTATTGGAAGTTATGGTTAGGATTCATGTTAGAGGAACTACCTTGTGTTATAGTTGTAGAATGCGACCGAATGATGTGTTTAATCTTGTTTGGAAGATTATGGAATTGTTGTTCGAATTAGTAGCGTAGTGATGATTCAAACAGTTTGGGTTGGGGCAGATTCATATGTTTTTATGATCGGGTAGATTATGCCTCTTGATTCTAGTATGATGTTTAGAACGATTATCTGGAACCGTTAGTTATAATGGTGATATTGTTTAATGGAGGTTCAGATTGTTGGTGAAGTAAACGAGTGAGAGTTCTTCGACCAGGTTGAAGGTTATTCGTAGTATCTATCCTCATCGCCATCCTTGAGGCAAGTATCATAATGTGATTTTTGGTTTAAAATTGATGATTTCATCATGCATATTGTCATTCATGTTGATGAATATGAGATTATCCTAGACGAATGGTCAAATGTCGTTTATGTTTTGATTCATGTGTATGTTCGTGTTACTGAACACATTGTTTTGCATATGTGTATGCATGGTTGTATCGCATGTGTTTTTTTGATCCGAAAGGGATCGTGTGATCTATGTTGAGGGCACTGGATCAGATATCCAGCTCATGTTGGTCTGATGGGATCATCTTGGGATCTATGCTCAGGGTGCTGGATCATTGGACGGGGTTTTCCACCTCGTATTGGTCCGATGGGATCATCTTGGGATCTATGCTCAGGGCACTGGATCATTGGAATACCCTATGTTGTGTTGATGGAATCATGTGGATTCGCATCGTTGGATTCCGGTAGCGGAAGTCCGTGTTCTGTATTTGGTTATGCATCATGTTGCATATCTGCTCTTGTATATTATGATACTCGTACTAGCATCGTTTTGCTAACCCCTGTGGGGGTGGACTTTTGTTTTGATGTTTAGGTTGCCGCGGAGCGGGGAAGCAACCACAGTACCGACATGATGACAAAGGGGCACAGTGATGTTGCCCATTGTATTGTTTTGTTATTATGGTTTGGTGTTTAGTACTCAAGTACGTGTGTCTTTTGATGATTTGACAAATTTGTAATAAGTGAATTGTGTTGAGATGGTTTAACCGGTTATTAAATTACGCAACTATTGGTGGTATTTTTGTATTATTCAGTTATTCGCTTAATTTAGCCTTGTAAACTCTTATATAAAGAGTTTACGGCGCTGTAATTATTCCGAATATCTCGGGGTTTCACAGAATATGGTATCGGAGCTAAGATTCATGGATCTCTTGGCAGTTGGATTTATTTGGGTCAGTTTATATCGTTATCGGACACGCATAACATCACTGTACAGCCAGCATCGTCATGTGGACCGTGGTTGTAAGTTTCCTAATCTCATATACTACCATTTTAATTATTTCGTATTTTGTGGATATTGACGAATTTTAGAAGATTTTTCTCTGGGTATTGAGTATTTGTGTTTACAGTATGTTGAGAGGAGGTCGCGGACGCGGACGCGGTCGTGGACGCGAACGTGGTAATACGAGACAGGAAGATTTGTCGTCTACATTGGATTTGTCGGCTAATCGAGCTGATTCCCATTCTGACGGACAACAGGAATCGGTAAACAACGACCAAGCACGAACTGTGGAGGAAGATGCAAATCCTAACATGCCGCGAGTGCTTCAGCAAGTGGTCACTCAGATGACCCAATTTGCTCAGGTGGTTGACCGCATTCAAGCGACTATGGTTCAATAGCGTAACGAAGACAATCGGGGAGACAAGTGGCTTTTGGAAGTGGTTAAATTACACCCACCGAAATTTGATGGTTCTTCAGAGATGCCTACATAGGATCACTGGCTAAAGGAGCTGGAGAAGATATTTGCGGGAATTAATTGTCCCGATGACCGAAAAGTTCCGATCGCTCAGTATTTTCTGACTGGGGAAGCTTTCGACTGGTGGGAAGCCATTCAACCTGAGGATCATATTGCTGACTGGATAGAATTCAAAGTAATGATGGAGCACAGTATTGTCCTCGTCCAGTTAGAGAGGCTAGAGTCCGAGAGTTTTTCTCACCACAAGATCTGGAGGCATCTATGACAGACATGATTAAAACTTTTAATCACCAGCTGACCTTTGTGCGACACTTGGTCAAAACTGAGGCAGAGAATATTTTCACTTCGACATGTGGATGAAGCCGGAGATCCAACAATATATGTCAGAATTTGAATGTACTACTCTCCGGCAGTATCGGGATAATGCCCTAGCTTACGAGATGAAAGAGGCAGCGGTAGAGAAATTTGCGGAATCAAAGAAGCATAAAGTGTCTGGAAACTTCACTGAGAACAAGGGTAGTGGGCCCCATAAGGTCCAGTCCTCATTCTGTTCATCCAAGAGGCCTCCGCATCCTTCCCGAGGCGGAAAGAAGTTTCGAACAGCATCGACAGTTTCAGATGTAGCGAAGAAGTGTTATAACTGTGGACGAGCAGGGCATATTCGGCTTGATTGCTCCGCTCCTTCTCTGACCTGTTTTGAATCTGGGCAAGAAGGGCATCGTGCGATGTTTTGCGGGAATGTGACTAGATTGTTTGGAGCTCGTACTTCAGCCCAAGCTCCAAAATAGATGAGTGTGTACCTGACACAGCAGAGTGGTCTACAACAGTTTTGGGAAAAGAGAAGCATCCAGTGCTGGGTCCGTTCCTCCGCGCCTTTATGAGATGAGGAGGTCAGTTGATCAGAATACTGCTGCTACATCAGGTACGATTCAGATTCTTTTTCATCCAGTTAGTGTCTTATTCGATTCAGGAGCTACTCATTCTTTCATATCATTAAACTATGTTAATGGATTGAAAATCTCGTGTTTGTATGATTGTGAACCTTATGTTGTGAGTCTGCCGAGTGGAGAGAGAATTGTTGGAAATCTAGAAGCTAGAAATTTTCCTATGTCGAGAGGAGGGAGGAATTGGCAATCAAATTTTATTGTGGTCGACATCCATGGTGACGATTTAATTCTTGGAGATGATTGGCTCAATCATTATGGGGCTATTTTGAATTATCGGAAGAGAGTTATCTCGATTATTGCTGATGACAGATCTGAACATTTATTCGAAGGATGGAGACAGGAAGCTCAGGGAAAGTGATCAAAGCCATGAAAGCGAGTAAATTGTTGAAACATGGTTGTACCGGGCTATGATGTTATGCCATGAAGAAGGAATAAGGAGTAGAACTCTAATCTATTCCAGCGGTGAACGAATTATCAGATGTATTCCCTGACGAGCTACCTGGATTACCTCGATGTAGAGCGGTAGAGTTTAATATCGAATTGGAACTAGGAGCCGCACCTATTTCCTGAGCACCATACCGTATGGCGCCAACCGAGATGTATGATTTACAGAAACAACTTGAGGAATTTTTGCAGAAGGGTTACATTCAACCTAGCGTTTCTCCTTGGGGTGCGCCCATTCTTTTTGTTCGATAGAAAGACGGATCCCTCCGATTGTGTATTGACTACAGGGAGATAAACAAGATGACAATCAAGAATAAATACCCATTTCCTCGGATAGAATATTTATTTGATCAACTGCAGGGGTGACGGTATTCTCGAAGATCGACTTGAGGTCAGGATACCATCAGTTAAGGATTAAGGAATCTGATATACTGAAATCCGCTTTTAGATCCCGGTACGGGCACTATGAGTTTGTGGTGATGCCATTTGGTCTTACTAATGCTCCTACTATATTTATGCAATTAATGAATCGGGTATTCTTAGAATACTTGGATAAATTCATGGTCGTTTTCATTGACGACATATTGATTTATTCGAAGGATCCAGAAGAGCATGCAGACTATTTGCGTATTGTCTTGAATACTTTTGAGGAATGAACAACTTTATGCAAAACTTTCCAAATGTGAGTTCTACCTTAAGGAAGTAACGTTCCTTGTGCATGTGATATCAACCAATGGAGATCAGGTAGACTCGAAGAAAGTTGAGGCAATTTTGGAGTGGGAATATCCTAAGAACGTGAAGGAAGTCCGAAGTTTCTTAGGACGTGCGGGGTAGTATCATCATTTTGTGAAAGGATTATCCAAGATTGTTCGTCCGCGTACTAAGTTGTTGTATAAGGCTCAGATATTTGTGTGGGATGAGAAATGTCGGACTAGTTTTGATGAACTTAAGAGGACACTAACAACAGCACGAATATTATCACTACCAGATGAAACTGATGGGTTCATGGTTTACAGCGATGCTTCAAATCAGGGTCTGGGTTGCGTGTTGATGCAGAAGGATAGGGTGATTACCTATGCCTCTTGACAGTTGAAACCGTATGAGATTAATTACCCGAATCATGATTTAGAGTTAGTAGCCGTTGTCTTTACCCTAAAGATTTGGCGACATTATTTGTACGACTCTCACTATCAGATCTTCACGGATCACAAGAGTCTCAAGTATATTTTCAGTCATAAGGATTTAAACATGAGACAGATGAGGTGGATGGAATTGATTAAAGATTATGACCTGGAAATTCTTTATCATCTGGGCAAAGCTAACGTGGTAGCCGATGCTTTAAGCCGCATACCTGTTTCTATTCGAATGTTGGAAATGCTTACGTCCCAGCCCAGCATTCGGCAAGAATTCATTCGTGAGGGAATTAAAGTACGGTTACAAAGCGTTCAAGGGAAAATGTGTGTGATGGAATTAACTTCATCATTGATCGATGAAATCAAATCTAAGAAATTAGATGACCCCCTGATGATTCGATTACGTGATAAAGTGGGCAAGGGAAAGGCCCCAGGATTCATAATTTATGATGATGGAGTCTTGAGGTTCCAGAGTCGACTTTGCGTTCTTGATGATGAGGTTTTTAAGCGAACAATCATAAAAGAAGCTTACAATGCGCCCTATTCTATTCATCTAGGCACCAGTAAGATGTATAAAGATCTAAAGCAGAATTTCTGGTGGGGAAATATGAAGAAGGATGTAGCAGAATACATCTCGAAGTGTTTAACTTGTCAACAGGTTAAGATTGAACATCACCGACCTGCCGGAATGTTGAAGCCACTTTCGATTCCTGAATGGAAGTGGGAGGATATATCGATGGACTTTATCACCAATAAGCCAAGGACTAGAATAGGATTGAATATGATTTGGGTGATAGTTGATCTCCCAACCAAGTCGGCTCGTTTTCTGGGTATTAAGGATACTCGGAGACCAGAAAAGTTGGCATGAGTGTTTATTGCGGAGATAGTCCAATTGCATGGTATGCTGAAGACCATTATTTCGGATCAGGATGGTCATTTTGGGTCTCACTTTTGGAAGCGGTTCATCGAGCCTTGGGAACCGAGATGAACTTTAGCACAACTTATCATCCTCAGACTGACGGACAGTCCAAAAGGACTATTTAAACAGTAGAAGATATGGAAAGAGATTGTGCCTTAGATTGGTCGATTGATTGGGAGCTTCTTTTGCCGCTGATTGAATTCACCTACAACAATAGTTGGCATGCTTCCATTTAGATGGCGCCATTTGAGGCATTATACGGGAGAAGATGCAGATCACCCCTGTGTTGGGATGATTCATCTGACTTGATCGGGATGGAACGAGAGTTGATAGTACATACTCAAGAGAAGGTATCTCTGATTTGTGAAAGGTTGTTGACTGCCCAGAGTCGACAAAAGTCTTATGCAGACATGCACCGTCACCCGTTAGAGTTTGAAATCGGGGATCATTTGCTTCTGAAGGTTTCTCATACTCGAGGAATTTATCGCTTTTGGCATAGAGGAAAGCTATGTCCGAGGTATATCGGACCTTTCGAGATTCTAGAAAGAATTGGAGAATTGACGTACAGGTTAGCCTTACCGCCATTGCTTAGTCATGTGCATAATGTCCTTCATGTATCCCAGTTATGAAAGTATGTACCATATCCCGGTCATGTCATCGATTTCGACGAGATTGAGGTAGCTAATGATGGCACGTTCGAAGACAAACCAGTCAAGATACTCCAGAATCGGGTCAAGTAATTGAGAAATAAACTAATATCCTTGGTTAAAGTGCAATGGTTACGATACGAAGTCGAAGAGGCCACGTGGGAGATGGAGGATGGTATGAAGGCTAGATACCCGGAGCTATTTTCATATTCAGTTTCAGGATAAAATGTCTTTTTAGAGGGTAAGTATGTAATACCAGAATGTCTTATGTGTATTTAATATGTATTTGAACCTTGTGACTATAAGCATGACTATTGGTGAATAGGTCTCATCATAGTCAACACCACGAGTCTGTCCATAAGCTTTTGCAACTAGTCTATCTTTATAGGATTGCAGATTGTCGTCCATGTTTTTCTACTTTTTGAAGACCTTGCATCCAATAGTTTTTACACACTCAGGAGGATAAAGTTCCAAACTTGATTGTTGTACATGGACTGCATCTATGACTTCATGGCCTCTAGCCATTCTTAGGACTCTGGTCCTGAAGAAGCTTATGTATAGGTACTAGGATCATCATCAATGAGCGATGCGTCATCGTCCTCTATCACGAGATACCCATATCTCTCAGGTTCATGTCGCACCCTATCGATCTACCAGGAACTTATGTACTTTGAACTGGGTCCTCAACTAATTATTGAGCTTATTCATTTTCCATCGGCGAAGCTGTCTTGTTGTGGTTCTCGAGTTTCCTCGAGTATTACTTTTCTCCCACAGTCTCTTTTGGAAACAAATTCTCTTTCTACGAAGACAACATTTCGAGCAACAAATACTTTGTTCTCTGCGGGCTTATAAAAGTAGTACCTTTAGTTTTCTTAGGATATCCCCAAAATAACTATCTTTCATATCTGGCTGACAATTTATCAAACACTTGGAGTCTTACGAATGCTTCGCAATTCTAGATCATTAAAAAAGACAAGTTTGGTCTCTCACCAGTTTATTTCTCAAATGTGTCTTTTCAACTTCTTTAGATAGAACACGATTAAGGGTAAATGGTGTTGTTTCTAAGGCGTGGCCCCAAAATGATAATGTAAGCTACGTTCGGCTCATCATGAATCGAACCATATATAATAAAGTTCGATTACTCCTCTTGGACACGCCGTTATATTAAGGTGTTCCATGGGGAGCAAGTTGTGTAATAATTCCACAACTCCTACGATGATCATCAAATTCTTGGCTCAAGTATTTGCCACCTCGATCTAATTGAAGGGCTTTAATTGTATTGCCAAGTTGATTCTGTACTTCACTTTGGAGAAGTTTGAACATTTCAACAAATTCATGTTTATGCATCATAAGATAAACATATCCAGACCGACTAAAATCATCGGTAAAAGTGATGAAGTATTGGTATCTACCTCTGGCGTGATGTAGGTCACAATTCGTCAGGAATAAGTCTAGAGGGGGGTGAATAGACTTATTGAAACTCTTTTTCCATGAAAGGAGTTTCTCAGCTGTGATAAGTACAGATGACTTAAAGTCGTCTGTAGACAGGATATGCGGAAGACACAGCTGATGACGAAAGCAAATAACTAAACAATGGAATAGTAAATATGTATGCAGCAGGTAAGTATGATGATTAAACAGTAAAACACGTAGGCAATTATAGTGGTCTCAGAGGTGGGGTAATCCTCTACTAATCCACTTTTCTCCAAACCAGTTGGAGATGAATTCACTATAATTCTCAACCAGTGATAAATATTACAGTGATTCTTCCTAGCTACAACAACTTCCAGCCAGTGGAAATCCCGTCTTTGCAACTCCTTTGACTGCCTAGCACCTCTTGATCTAAAATACTTGGATGCCTATCAGTCTTGCAAACTTCAACCAGTGAAGTACCTCAAACTCATATTTGAAGACACGAGTGGTTTGTCTTCTCCAACTAAGAGCTTCTTCAAATAAGATTTGTTAAGCTGCCCTTTTCACGAAGTTATAGAATGCTTTTGATAGCTTTGATTTGCTTTGATCACTTGAGAATATTGTTCGCTTTGTGTGCTTTGTTGTGTTGCTCAATTAAATTCTTCACGTATTTATAGATTTCGACCCTTGGGCTTTCTTCATAGCCGTTGCACTTCCTGTAACAAATCCATCCGTTGGAGAAATAGACTTCTTTGTTTTTCTTTCCAAACGTTACAAGGCTGGATTCCCTTATTTTAAGCCATTTCCAACCATTTTGAAGACTTTCACATTGTAGAGTCGAATCTTTAGATTATAATATGCTTAAAGTTTTTAAAGTGTGGGTCTCGATGAATATCTAATTCATTGCTTTCCGGGAATCTCTCCAGTCTATCTCTCTGCACCTGCATGTGACTTTCGGTGATTATTGACTTTCCAATGCATGCTGACATGGACTGGATTACTTGGCTAATCACTTATCTGATCTTGTACAGTCATCCTTATCTGATGTCGTACTTCTCTGATGTAACTTCTCTGAGATGAAGTTCTCTATCTCGACGAATCTTCTTTGATCTGAAGTCTTCTGACCTAATAAACTTATCTGATCTAATGGTCAAACATCAGTTGACTGGATTCCGTCTGATCTCTTGACTGTAGTCTGGTCAAACTTCTCTGATAAATGTGTTGACCAGGACTTCTCTGATAATAAGTCGTCTGTGGTCAAACTTCTCTGATCAGTTGAGTTGACTAAGACTCGGCTGATAAACACTTGCCTGAAGTTCTGTTCTATACTTAGCCGATTCAAGACTTAGCTTAAACTTATAAGGCCTACAGAAGATACTCATTTGGTTCTTCTTTACATTTTTCCAAGTACTTTAAACATACATTTGAATAGTGAATTATTACAGGGATGACATCATCAAAATCTAATAAGTATTCCTAACAAATTCCCCCTATTTTGATGATGGAAAAACTTAAAGCAAAATATTCAAATGACTCAAATCAATCTCATTCTTCTTTTGAGACAACTAATAGTTGTCATTCAAATGACTGTTATAAAATTTTTCATTTATGATTACAAGTACAGTACTTTTTGAATGAACAAAAATACATCAAAAAATTTACAAGTAATGCAAAATTTACAAGTAAATTCCCAAATAAAATAACAAGTAAAAATATAAATTCCTATCTACCTCTTTCTCTGCCTCTTCTCACAGACTGCTTGGGAGGCCTAAACAGTTTTGCACCAATAGGTCTCTTGTTGACAGGTGCTAGGCCATACTTCCTCTTAATTACTAGAGAGGCAAACTCTTGTTCCTCTGCAGATGAGAAGTTGTGTTCTACACATAGCTTCTTAATCTCATTCTGCAGGGCCAGTTCATCCGACTCATTGTTCATCAAGGTAGGAGATTCTTCAGGTCTGAACAAGGGGATCATGAGGTAGGCATCCCATTTCATTGCATATTTTCTTTAGATAGCCGAGAGGTTTGGCCAGGTTGAGTCCATGTAGTTAATGTATGTCTGCTGTCGGGAGCAGTCTTTATCCTGGAGTAACTCCCAGAGATAATACTTTTCAATGAACTGCTTATTGACCTCTCCCCAAACTAGAAAATATTCAGCAGGTAAAAACTCCTCAACGTACCAAAGTTTTTTGCCTTTCCATTCATATCTCTGCGCATCCCCTACTCTGGTTCTCCTCCTTTTATCTGCAGGTTGGTCATCAGCAGGAGCAGGAGTAGCCAACTCTTTTCTTTTCAAACTAGAAGTACCAGCTTGAATCAGAGGGAGGTCATGCATTGATTTGGTCCTCAACTCCTCTGTGACTTCTTCAGCATCATCTTCTCCTTGCTCGATGGGTTTGATTTGCATCTTCCCGTTTTCTTCTTCCTGACCTCTCACTTACTCCTTTCCTATCACTTCCCCCTTTTTTCCAGCATCAACCAAAATGGCTAACTGTTGTTCTACTCTTGACATCCAATCAAACATGCCTAGAGGCATTCTGGAATTAGTAGGTGGAGGTGGAGGAACACTCTTCTGTAGCAATGTGTCCATTTTTGCATTGAGGGATTGGAGGTCAGGCTTGAATGTCTCTTCAACTATGCGCTTGATCATGTCAGCCATCTCAGATGAGATAGGTGTTGCCTGAGGGGAATGATCTCCAAAGCCTTCCATATCTACAGGTCTTTTGGCGGTCTACCTGTCTGCAGGAGGCTGATCAGATGGGGTTTTGTCAGGTGTCCCCGATCTGTCATCCTCTTCTTCTGACTGATCTGAGCTAGGGGCTTGATCAGGTTCCAGAGGCTCATCATCATCTTCATCTTTCTTATCTTCCTCATTCTCTTCTTCGTTTTATTCCTCATTTTCTTCTTTTTCTTCTTCCTTATCTTCTCCTTCATCATCCTTTTCTTCTTCTTCTTCAACTTCTTCTCCATCTTCATCTGCTTCAATTTCTTCTGTTTTTTTCAACTTTTTCTTCAGGCTTTTCTTCAACTATTATTTTTTCTTCTTCTACCTGTTCTTTTTTCTCTCTGATCTCAGATTCTTCTTTTTCCTCAACTCCTATTTTTATTCCATTTACTTTTTCCTCTCCTTCACCTTCACCTTCAACTACTTTCCCAGTTAACACACCCTCCATCACAAGAAGGACGAACTGGTCCATATTAGTTTTGAAATTGGACAGGAACCAGTTCTCCTGGAGCATTAAAATTACATTTGTCTCATGACAAAAACTCATGAGAACTTGCTCTGTATCCTAGGAATATTCCCAGGTACTCTTCTCAACAGATAATTGAAGTTGAGTAAATGAAAGAGATTTTAAGTTCTTCCATTCCTCATACACATTGATAAATGAGACTTTGAGAGAGTGGTGTTTTACCAGGTGTAGTTGATCAACCTACAGCTCCAATGGGTTGTTCTCTAGGATATTTAGAGAGTATCCTACTTCAGGGATGTGGATAATCAGGTCTGCCTCTTCGTCCTCTATCATACTTGGAAGAGTCAGCAATGGGATAATGTCAGCCATCAGGTCTGGATGATCAGGCTGATCGTCTTCAACATGGACAGGAGCAGGTGCAGGTGTTGTCACTCTCTGCATCTGAAATGCAGAGACTTCGAATGGCTCAGGTGCTGGTTAGTGGGGGAGCTGTTCTGCATCTTTACAATCAAGGAGTCTAGGCCTTTTGGGTGAATGGCCAGGAGATGAAGTTACTTGCACCACCTCCTCTGCAACTAGCACTTTCCTATTGAATCTTACTTCCAGAGGAGTATTGTCTGAATCTGAATCTGCATGGTCTGCAGATGACTCCTTCTCTGCAGATGACTTGCAGGCTGCAGGTAACTTCTGCACTGCAGGCAAGTCTGCGGCATCAGAGTGGTCTTCGTCTGAATCCGAAGGCCCTCTGTAAGGGGATATCCGCTTGACATATCTTTCAATAGTTGGGCAGCCTTCCTCTCGACTCCCAGTTTCTTCAATGTTTCTTGGTCCAAATGACCAAGTCTCTTATTTACGTGAAAGGGGTCTGCAGTCCCTTTCGCCTTCCCAAGAAATTCCAAGATCCAGCTGATTTGTGTTCCAAAGGCCAGCTTAGTCTTGAATTTTTTCTCATCATCTATCCAGTGAACCTTGTTAACTTCACGGTCTAACTGTTTGTATATGTAGTCAGCCCTGTCAATCCTCTCATGCTGAATAAGGTCTCCCAGCACCATGAACTTGGCCGATGACAGCTGGTCGTAGCTGCCTGCCATCCCTATCACAATTTTATTTATGATGTCCAAAACATATTTGTACTCCTTTTTCAAGTCACCTCTCTTCGCCGTCAGTTTGAGCTTCGACGGCTGCTCCGGTAGCGTGATTCCATACCAGGTCTCTATGGCGCTCTGCTTGAGGGCTTCAACAACAATGCCCCGAGATTTCATCTGGAACGCCTCCGCGACTGTCTTAGGAGAAATCGTCACCTCTTCTCCAAAAATCGAGCTTTTAATTCCCGATTCAGTGACTTCTGCAGCTTCTTTGCAGAGAACCTTAGGGTTGATATCCAGAAATGGGTAGATCCCATTTTTCTTCATCGCCCGAATGATATAATGCATATCTGACGCCAGATTTGCCTCCAATAAGCCTTCAAAATCGACCACGAGGCTGAAGATACTCTGGTCCTTCACAAGCTTTAGGTTGACTCCTTCGAAGTAGGCTTCCATTTCTGCAAATAGAGTTTGTCGGTGAGTGTATTGAGGATTCAAAGGATTTTCCTGCTTTTTGAGATTTAGGGTTTTGAGATTGAAGATTGTAAAGGTTGTGAAATCATTTCCGCCACCTTAAATAGATATATGAAAAGATGTTTTGAATTTAATAATAAATTAAATTAACCTTCGGTTCAACTTTTGAGAATTTGAAAAATGACGGTTGAATTTTTTATTGGACGTAGTGGAGGTCGTGTGAACGTGTAGTTGCCACATGTAAATATATAGTAATATAATATTCAAGAGTCGATCGGGGATAGGAAAACTTAGCTGGTTAACTGTTTGACTTCTTCTCTGCTCTGCATCAGGTAGCTTGTGTCGCCTGTGGGTCAGCTAACTTTTCCTTGTCTGGTCTGCATCAGTTAGCTTTCTGCATCAGGTAGGATGTGTCGCCTGAGCTCAGCTTTGCTTCTTCGTCTGTCCTTCGTCTTCTCGTCTGGTCTGATCAGGTGGAATTATTATCTACTCTGATCAGGTAGATCCTCCTTGACTGCTTCAGGTAGCTCTTCCTCGTCTGCATCCGATAAGTTCCTTCGCTCGTCTTATCTGATCATCAAGTAGCTTTCTCGTCTGTACTATATTCTCAATCTAGTAGGCCAAGTTCCCTGCTCAGCTCCAAAAACCTTTCTTCTGGCAAAGGTTTAGTGAATATGTCAGCAATTTGGTATTCAGTGCTGACTCTTTCCACTCTAACTCTTTTATTTAGCACATGATCTCTAATGAAATGATGTTTAACATCAATGTGCTTTGTCCTGGAGTGCAATACTGGATTGTTCGTTATTGCAATTGCACGATTATTGTCACACCATATAAGAACTTCGTTTGCGATGATGTTGTAGTCCCTTAGTTGCTGTCTGATCCATAGAATTTGTGCGCAACAGCTACCTGTAGCTAGGTATTCTGAATCTATTGTTGATATAGAGTTAGATACCTGTTTTTTGATAAACCAGGATATCAATTTGGTTCCTAGGAATTGGCACTTTCCACTAGTACTTTTCCTATTTATCTTGCATCTTTCAAAGTCTGCATCCGAGTATCCTGATAGCTCGAAGTTGTCATCTTTAGGATACCATAGTCCAACATTGACTGTAGACTTAAGGTATCTTATAATCCTCTTTGCTGCTTCCTGGTGAGACTGCTTTGGCCTGGATTGAAATCTTACACATACTCCTAGAGCATAAGATATATCTGGTCTGCTTGCAGTCAGGTAAAGGAGTGATCCAATAAGTCCTCTGTAGTGGGTTGGATCCACTGATATGCCTCATTCATCTGCATCTAGGTGTAGGCTTGTGCTCATTGGCATTCTTGCTGATTTGGCTGATTACATTCAAATCTCTTGATTAAGTCTCTTGTGTATTTGGCTTGATTGATGAAAATTCCATTATTCATCTGCATCACTTGCAACCCGAGAAAGAAATTAAGTTTACCCATCATACTCATCTCAAATTCTCCTTGCATGAGATTTGAGAATTTCTCACATAGCTCTGGATTGGTTGAGCCAAATATGATGTCATCCACATATATTTGAACTAAAAATATATGGTCTTCATGCTCTACTCTGAATAGGGTTTTGTCCACCTTGCCTTTGCTGAATCCATTCTTCTCCAGAAATACAAAGAGTGTATCATACCATGCTCTTGGTGTATGCTTGAGTCCATATACAGCCTTTAGAAGCTTGTAGACCTTGTCTCCTTTGACAAATCTAGGGGGTTTCTCCACATAGACTTCTTCTTCCAGAATTCCATTGGGAAAGGCACTTTTCATGTCCATTTGGTAGACTTCAAAATCCTTGAATGCTGCATATGCAAGGAATAGTCTGATGGCTTCCAATCTTGCAACAGGTGCGTAAGTTTCATCAAAATCCATTCCTTCACATTGTGCATAGCCTTTAGCAACAAGTGTGGATTTATTCCTAACAACGGCTCCGTCTTCATCACACTTGTTCTTGTACACCCATTTGGTACCAATAACTTTCTTGTGATCTAGTCTGTCTGTTAGTTCCCAGACATTGTTTCTCTCCATCCGATTGAGCACTTCTTGCATTGCATTGATCCATGAGTAATCTACAATGCTTGCTCTGTTGTCTTGGGTTCCATTTGAGACATGAAACATGAGAACGTTGCCATTCCAGCTAGTACTGTGGACTATCTAGTTATGACTCCATCAGTTAGGTTTCCAATGATTTGTTGGATGGGATGATCTCTAAGCCATTTGGGGACTTCTTCTTCTTCAGGGTTTGTTCCCCCTGTTGAGTTGCTATGGTGGACTTTTTCTCTCTCTGCATCAGCTTGGTTCTGGCCTCCTTGTTCTGCAACTGGATTAGCTATGGTCTTGTCATTTGCAGGTGGCGATCTTTCCGGGTCTGCAGATGGGTCTTCATCAGCTACAAATGGGTCTTCATCAGCTACAGATGGGTCTTCATCAGCTGCATCTGGATCATATATGTTTTGGGGTCCTATCCGATCTGCAGTTGGGTCTTCAGCCTGATTTGCAGGTGAGTCCATCATTCCTGTATCATGAATTATGACTTCGTCTAGGGTGGCGGTTTTGATCTTATTCTCAATTAATTCCACCCGTTTCTTGTCCTCAACAGTAGACTCATCAAACTAAAGTTCTTTTGTTAAATACTTTGTATGCCTTACTTATTTGTGAGTATCCCATAAAGCGACCATCATCAGTTTTAGCATCAAAGGCATTTAGTTGGGTTTACCATTGTTGTGGATGAAACACTTACAACCAAAAATATGAAAGTATGAAACAGTTGGTGTTCTGTCATCCCAAACCTCATAGGGAGTTTTGCCATGTCTCCCTACTATCATACTACTGTTCTGAGTGTGGCATGTTGTGTTGCCAGCTTCAGTCCAGAACCTCTTTGGCAGGTCAGCTTCTGCAATCATGGACCTGGCAGCTTCCTTCAGGGTTCTGTTTCTTCTTTCAGCAACACCATTCTGCTGTGGAGTCCTGGATGCATAGACCTCGTGCTGGATCCCATTCTGATCATTGTATTCAGTGATTGCTTTGTTGAGAAATTCTCCTCCTCTATCTGATCTGATCTTGATGATTGAGAGGGATTTCTCATTCTGGATCTTCCTTAGCAGCTCAGGTAGCTTTGTCAAAGTTTCACTCTTTTTGTAGAGAAAAACAATCCATGTGTAACTTAAGTAGTCATTTATTACTAATAGAGCATGCTTCCGTCCACTCAATGCCCATGGCTTGATAGGGCCAAAGAGATCCATATGAAGTAGATGTAGAATTTCTGTGGTGAGAGTGGTGGATTAGACTGGCTTGAATGATGCTCTGGTTTGCTTCCCTTTTCTGATATGCATCACATAGAGCTTCCTTTCTGAATACTTCTTTTGGAAGTCCTCTGACCAGTTTTTGAGAACTAATCTTGTTGATGGCTTTGAAGTTCAGGTGACACAGTCTTTTGTGCCACAACCATCCATTTTTAGCTATTGTCTTAGATAGAAAACATGTGTTCGGAGTTCTTGTGTTCCAATCTATCATGTAGACATCTCTCCTTCTGAATCCTTGTAGCTTCACTTCCCCATATAGGATATCTATCACCATGCATTTCAAATGGTGAAGACTACTAGATTCTTCTCATCACATAACTGACTTATGCTCAAAAGATTGTATTTGAGCCCCTTGACATAATGGACTTTAGATATTGTTATGTTTACTCTATGCAGCTCTCCAAAACCTTTTGTCTGACCTCTAGAGCTATCTCCAAAGGATACATCTGGGCCTCTTTCCTTGGTATAATTTGATAGCACCTTCTTGTTCCCGGTCATGTACCTTGAGCATCCAGAATCTACAAACCATTCTTCACCTCCTATATTTGAATTTGTGGAGATGTCGTAGTAGTCCTTCCACCTTTTCTGCAATCAAACAAATAGAGATTTAGGTACATAAATCTGTGTGGGTCCTCTGGGTTTAGTTGGTTTCCTGGAGAATTTGATTTCTCCTTGGATTATGGAAGTTATGGTGATTGCCCCTATAAGGTGTGTGTTGTCTGGGCCTATATCCTCGGTTCGGATTGTTTACTGGATATGCATTATAAAATTGGTGGTGTGGGCCATTTCTAAATCTTAGATGAGACCATTTATAAAATCTTTGGGGTCTCCACACCTGTTCTTTTTGAAAACTTGGATAACCTTGAGGTTTCTATTTGCCCCTCCCATTTTGAAATCTATTATTAAGAAGTCTTTGATAATAATGGGCATGTTGTCTAGGCTGCTGCTTTTGCCTTGACCATTGCCTAGTCTCTTGTCTAGGTGGATGCCTTGTGAACCTTGGCTGCTGCCTAAACATTTGACTTGGCTGCTGCCTATTTTAAAATACATATTTGTAAGTTGGCTCAGCAGTCGGGACAAGTGTTTCTCCCTTGATGAAAGTAGTTTTAGAACTAGAGGGAGTGTTGGGGTCATATCCAAGGCCTTATCTGGAATAGAGTTGCCTTTTATTCATACACAACTCATTCAAGATTACAGATGCCTTGAGGGAAGTTATTTCCTTAGCTTGTGTATTACTTACACTACACCATATATGGCTTTCAACAACATTTTTTTTGATGTTACAAGCAAAAGTGTAGCCTTAGATATCTTAGAATTGCTCAAATTTGATTTAAGGCTACACATTTTTCTAACGTTATTATTGATATAAATTAGTGTAACCATAGAATAAATTAAATATATACGTTAACACAAAATTTGGTGTAACCGTTGCTATTTAAAAAAGTGTAACTAAACACTGAAAGAAATAGACGGGCTTGCTAAAATATTTTAGGCGTTCCAAATATAAAAGGCGCCCAGGCCTCTTATCTTTATCTTGTCTCACAAATTTTAAGTCCGTCTCTCTCACCCACTTAGTTTCTTCTCTCTATAATTATTTATCTCGACACTCTCTGCTTCATCCCTGACACTGAATACACACACACATACATGAAGCTTTCACGTACACTCACAACATATTACACATGCCACACGGACACATGCATCCAAAGGATCTGCATACAACAACTACCAGCAGCATAGTATTCTGATTCAGCTGTTGAAAGCGAGTTTGCCAATTGTTTCTTGCTAAACCAAGATACCAGTCTAGTCCAAGAAAGTGACAAGTTCCACTTGTACTCTTCCTATCTATCTTGCAACCTCCGAGATCCGAATCGCTGTAGCCAAGTAAATCGAATCCGCCTTCTTTAGGATACCACAGTCCTATATCGACTGTTTCTTTGACGTATTTCAGGATTCGTTTAGCTATTGCGAAGTGTGATTCTTTAGGGGATACTTGATATCGTGCACACACTCCCACAACAAACTGGATATCGGGCATACTAGCTGTTAGGTACAGGAGTGAGCCAATAAGCTTCCTGTAGAGTGATTGATCAACCGGCTTTCCAGCTTCATCAGCACTAATTTGCACGGAAGTGCTTATGGGGGTTGACGATGATTTGGAAGTGTTCATTCCAAATTTGTTGAGAAGCTCCTTGCTGTATTTTTCCTGGTTGATGAAAATCCCTGTAGGCAACTGCTTTACCTGCAAACCTAGGAAATAACTAAGTTCTCCCATCATACTCATTTCAAATTTACTTTGCATGAGATGAGAGAACCTTTGACATAAAGCAAGGTTAGTTGAACCAAATATTATATCATCTACATAGATTTGAACCATTAGAAGGTCATCACCTTCCTGTATTTTGAATAAGGTCTTGTCCACAACACCTTTCTCAAATCCATTATCAGTTAAATACTGGGACAGAGTCTCACACCAAGCTCTAGGGCTTGCTTAAGTCCATACAGTGCTTTCCTTATCCTGTATATTAGGTCTTCACCTTCTGGATTGACAAACCCTGGTGGTTATTCAACATATACTTCTTCAGCAAGGTCTCCATTCAGGAATGTACTTTTGACGTCTATTTGGTATACAATGAAGCTCTTATAGGCGACAAAGGCTAAAAATATCCTAATGGCTTCTAGTCTGGCTACAGGGGCAAATGTCTCATCGTAGTCTATGCCTTCTTCCTATCTATAGCCTTGGGCAACTAGTCTAGATTTATTCCTGATAATGAGTCCATTTCTATCCTTCTTTTTTCTAAATATCCATTTGGTTCCAATTACTGATTGATGCGTAGGTCTAGGTACAAGATACCATATGTTGTTTCTTTCGAAACTGTTAAGCTCTTCTTCCATAGATGTGATCCAATGAGAGTTATTGAGAGCTTCTTTGGTAGAAACAGGTCCGGATTGGGCTAAGAATACAGCAATGGTGCACATATTAATTCTTCTAAGCTCGGATTGAGATTTCCATTCAAGAAATGGTGATATCTCAGTATCGGGTTCTTTTTGCGCACATAGTACATTTCCTTGTGTACTCTGTATTCTCCTACGGTTAGAAACACCAGCATCAATGTTTCTAATGATCATCTTTTGCGGGTGATCTCTCAACCATCTTCTGTCGGGTTCTAATTCGGGGTTCCGTACTGTATCTTGAGTTGCTGTAGTTTCGGCTTCAGCTTGTACAACATCGGCATTATCTACGCCAGTTCTTAGCGGGGTTGATTTTTAGGTCAACTACAGGTTCGATAGGAGTTGGTGGATCTATGATAGAAAGTTCTTGGATGTTCTGAGAAAGGTCTTCTACTCCTGTAGGATCATGGTGAGGTTCATCGAACACTGCATGAACTAATTCCTCAATTTTTAGCTTCCTTTTATTGAAGATCCTGTAAGCTTTGCTAACAGAGGAATATCTTACAAATATCCCTTCATCCGATTTCTCATTGAAGGTTCTAAGTTGATTCTTACCGTTGTTCAAAACGTAACATCTGCATCTAAATATGTGAAAGTACAAAACGAACGGAGTTTTGTTGTTCCATAACTCGTATGCTGTTTTGTTGTGATGCTTGTTGACGATACAGTGGTTTTGTATATAGCACGCTGCATTGGTGGCTTCGCCCCAGAAACGTTGTGGCAACTTGCTTGCGGCAATCATTGTCCTTGTTGCTTCCTTCAGCGTCCTGTTCTTTCGCTCGGCAACACCATTTTGTTGAGGTGTACGGGCAGTTGAGTATTCGTGATGTATCCCATTTTCCACATAGTATTGATCTATAAAGCGATTAGTAAATTCTGTATCTCTGTCGGAACGAATGGACACGATACTCGACCCTTTTTCATTTTGAAGCTTTCTCAGGTGCTCGGGCAGCTTTGATGTTGTTTTCTTCTTATTGCTTAGGAAAATTGTCCAAGCATACCTGGAATAATCATCAACAATAACGAGATAGTATTTCTTACCTCCCAAACTTACCGGGTCTACAGGACCATAGAGATCCATATGTAGCATTTCCAACACTCTGTGGGCGGAAAGGTAGGATTTGCTTTTTAGGGTGGTCTTGATTTGCTTGCCTTTCTGACAGGGTGCACAAACTCTGTCATTCTGGAATGAAACATTTGGCAATCCTCTAACCATTCCCTGTTTGGAGAGTTTGTTGATTGTAACGCCCCAATACTTATTTAAATGCTAACGATCATGGACTTTGATTTTTAATATTTACAGGTTGTCCGATACTTAGACCGATACGTTCCTAGCATAAAATGAAGGATTTAAAAAGAAAAGATTTCAAAATAAATTATAAGGTTCATTTTTAGAATTTATGAAAGTGATTTCAAAAAGTTCCGACGATTTGATACATTAAAATTTTCATCACAAAACACTTATATTGCAAAAATAATATTAAATTATTTTATTATGATTATCGGAAATATGTTTCGAGCATATCGAATATTTAACTCCGACGAGTCCGGAACAGGTCGCAAAATCGAATTTGGACATCAGGAAGGGGTCGAACCGGCCGAGCCAAGTTGACGGACATCTGCCGGTCACCGCCGGACACGCCTACCGACAGATGCCGGTCACGGCCGACAGAAGCTTCTCGGCCAGCTATCTGGAAAAGGTCGGTCACGACCGACAGAAGCTTCTCGGCCAGCTGTCCAGATAAGGCCGGTCAAGACCGACAGAAGCTTCTCGGAACTGTCTGGATAAGGCTGCTGAGCTGTCTGGATAAGTATTGATTTTCAGCCGACTTTGGACCCCTATTTATACATGTTCCAGGACGTGTATTTGTACATATAATATATCATTTTGAAGCTGTAAACCTCTACTTTAAAACGCTCATAACATATTTCCCTTCCAAAAAAAATTATCCTCAAAATGCCTGATCAAATAGATATCTCAAATCTGAGGGTTTTTCAAAGGTGTTTGATAAAAGTCCTCTAAGAGATTTCAGATTTTACATCAAGAATTTATGACCGGAAATATGAAAAAGTATTTTCAAGTGCTAGGAGAAGCATATCCGGGATCCAAGAAGGACAACCGAGCCAAATTCAAAGGAAGATATTTCAAGATTTCAGCAAACGAGGTGAGGTTATACTGTTTTAATATGTTACGGTCATCGTTGTGTCGTGTAACATGACGACCCGCGAGGGTTCGAAAGAATGAAAGAAATCCGAGACAAGTCTCACACAGATAAGAATGTTTTATGTGCATTACACAATATGATTTTGACGATTTATAAGGGTTTAATCTCACTGAGTATGCTCGCGTACTCACACCTCGTCATTTATGTTTTTCAGGCTAAGGAATCGACAAACGGGACAAGCAGAAGATGAATACTGTTGGGATTCGGTGCCTAAAACAAAGGCCCAGCGGAAGCGGTAAAACGTAAATTAATTCGATCTGAATCCCTATGATGATCGATCGAGCTACGTATATACGAATATATAAACGAAAAACAAGAGTTGTAAGAAACTCACCCTTGAAGTCCGTTGATTAAATGGTAACCTTCTCTTAAGCTATTCCCCAAGCTTTACTTGAATTCTCTACGATCCGAAACACTCCAAGCACTTGAACGATCCAACGCCGAAAGCACCGCGTCTCTACTTGCCACGCGCCGGAGAAACGACCGGAACAACGATCACTTAATTAACCTCTAAGGTTACGGCTAGAATTAAGTGATGAAGCTTTGTATGTTAAGATTATTATACTCTAAGTGTTTTAATCTTACTCTCTCTTTATGTTTTGATATTTTCTCTAAGAAAAACTCTCAAGAAATGAGATGAAGAAGAAGACTTTGAGAAAGAACTTTTCTCTCTCTTTCAAACTCAAACTCACGTAGGAAATCACACAAGGAATCCAAAGGTGCATGTGATATGAGATGTCTTCTTCCCTTTATTCAACTCTCACTTCAATAATACAAATAATACCATATTTTTTTAAACCCCACAATGTCATGTTCTTTCATATAAAATGAAAGCAGCAAAGACAAGAGGAAAGTGAGTGGAAACAAAGGGGGGGATGCTACTATGCAAAAACGGACGAGTTCGGTTCGTTTCGGACTCCCGTGAGTCCAAACAGATAAATTACGATTCCGTTCCGATGTATTTGTATCGATTAATTAATCTAATTAATTAAACATATCAAATACAAAATAACATAATTAATTTCTCCAAGAAATAATTATATTCATGAATTAAATCAATCACCCAGTGATATATTTAATTCATTAAGCTGTAAATCAATTTATCCGATAAATCGATTTAAACATCCAATGTCCCAAATTTAGATATCCAATATCTAATATTCATAATGAGAGAATTAGCTTGATTCATTCCGTTGTCAATCCTATTGCGCGACTCGGTAGGTTCGTCTCAGTCAGCAATGGGAGGAACCAAAGAGTAGTAGCCCCACCTAGCCAGCCTGGCGGCCTACATTGTACCCCAACTGAGAACGAATGGTGAGATTATTCAAGAACCATTCTGTCGTGAATACCAGTATACGTATAAACCCTTCTTTCAAATATCCCGATCAAGTTATAGGGTCACGGTCAGTCAAACCCTATCTGTACTTGACGTTATGCATGCACTAATGCAAATCGAGATCATTGAGCTCTCGTGTATCCAATACAACTAGCTCCAATGCTTTGGCCAAAGACTTATGATGTCATCTTCCAATAACCGCATAGGACATATAACCCGCTCACTAACGGGAGAAAGAATTCTATCTTGGTATTCAGTAGGACCTGCTACTTGCCCGTTAAGATGCATGTCGAGGTTGACCCCCACCTCCCGGTTTATAGGATCAAACTACTCTAATGAAAATCTTAACGTCACAAGCACATCCCTACTAAATCCTCAAGTCGAAGGTTCACGAATACCTATCACAACCTTTCGATTCCGTCATTGACTGTCCCGGAGTGAAATCCGTGTGATGAATCGAGGGTGAGTCGGTTCGAGTATACTAATCCAATTAGCATACCTATAACGTGTGATACCACTAACCATTAGTGTTCGACACGCACTCTCCATTTCAAAGAACACGCCATACAAGTCTTCACATAAACTTAACGCCCAATCAAGTTTCATCGACTTGCGAACTATTAAGTATTTGAGCTATAAACCTTTCCAGTGCTGACCCCCTTATCCAATAAGGAGTGGAACGTTTTGCTCTCAAATACACGGACTAGTTTCTATATGTATATTTACGAGTTAGGAATACCAGTAACTGCTAGTAAATAAAGAAACATACATTGCCTTATATTAATGATTTACATAATTACAAGTACAATGCCCTCACTCAACATCCTCTGAGTGGCATTAGAGGGCATACTACTAACAATCTCCCACTTGCACTCACTGTCACACACTATGGTATCTAATACCCATGTTCTCCAGATGACGCTCCAAGCTAGTCTGAGAAAGTGGCTTGGTCAATGGATCGGCGACGTTGTCGGCCGAGTCTACTCTGTGCAGCACAATATATCCCTTGCGAACAAATTCTCTTACGAGATGATACTTCCTCTCAATATGTTTGGTGTTGTTGTGAAATCTCGGCTCCTTGGCCTGCGCTACAGCTCCGTCGTTGTCGCAGTACAGAGGAACAGGCAGCTCAGCTTGGCCTGCGCTACAGCTCCGTCGTTGTCGCAGTACAGAGGAACAGGCAGCTCAGCACATGGTATCACTTGAAGTTCTCCCAGAAACTTCTTAATCCAGAACCCTTCCTTGGAAGCCTCCGGGGCTGCTTGATACTCAGCCTGACAGGTGGAATCAGCAGTCACGCTTTGCTTGGCGCTACGCCAAGATATTGCTCCTTCATTAAGAGTAAAAATGTAGCCAGAAGTAGACATCGAGTCGTCCTTCAGTCCTTAGAAGTCTGAATCAGTGAATCCCACCACATCCAATTCTCCACCGCCATACATTAGAACCATATCTCTAGTCCTTCTTAAGTACTTGAGAACGTTTTTTACGGCAGTCCAATGTTCCCTACCTGGGTTTGCCTGAAACCTACTCACCACGCTTACAGCATGCGCAATGTCAGGTCTCGTACACAACATAGCATACATAAGGCTACCCACGGCCGAAGCATATGGTTTGTTACTCATTTCCTTTCGTTGTTCCTCACTTTGAGGACACATCTTCAAGGAGAGTTTTATTCCATGTTGCATCGGTAGGAACCCTCTTTTAGAATCATCCATCTTAAATCGCTTTAAGATTTTATCTATATAGAGGGCTTGGGAAAGACCTATTGTTCTCTTCGTTCTATCCCGGTAGAGCCGAATACCAAGAATATAGGTAGCTTCTCCCAAGTCTTTCATGGAGAAATTACTCGAAAGCCAAGCTTTCACAGAACTGAGCATTCCCACATCATTTCCTATTAGTAGAATGTCATCCACATATAGTACTAAGAATGAGATCTTGCTCCCACTAACCCTCTTGTATACACAAGGTTCCTCTTCATTTTGCACGAAGTCAAACTCTTTGACTGCCTCATCAAAACGAAGGTTCCAACTACGCGACGCTTGCTTCAGTCCATAAATGGAACGCTGAAGTTTGCACACTTTCTAAATATCTACTTCGGACACAAAGCCTTTAGGCTGCTCCATATAGATTTCCTCCTCGAGGAATCCATTAAGAAAAGCCGTCTTTACGTCCATTTGCCATATCTCATAATCGTGGTAGGCAGCTATAGCAAGCATCATGCGAATAGACTTGATCATGGCTACGGGCGAGAAGGTATCGTGGTAATCGATCCCTTCCTTCTGGGTATAACCCTTTGCCACAAGCCTGGCCTTATAGGCGTCAACCTTGCCATCACCATCAGTCTTTCTCTTGTAGATCCACTTGTTCCCAATAGGCACTATGCCTTTGGGGCGGCCTACTAGAGTCCAGAACTGATTGCCATGCATCGAGTCTATCTCAGCTTCCATAGATTCACGCCATTTCGCGGAGTCTACATCCACCATCGCTTGGTCATAGGTTGTTGGGTCGGTCTCTTGGCTATCACTTGGAACCTCATGGAGACCCAGCTCCTCCAAGTGCACAAGCCCATACCTCTCAGGTAAATGAGACACCCTACTAGACCTACGAGGTGGTTGTACTTGTGTTTCAGAAGGTTCGGTTCCAGTTTCTTGCACAGGTGTCTCTTGAGGAGTTTCATTGTATTCTTCTAAAGAAATACTTCTACCTACTCCGCCTTCCTGAATGAACTCATCTTCCAGGAAGTGTGCTTGTAAAGAAGCAACGATCTTTCGATCTTCGGGCATGTAGAATAGATATCACATCTGTTAGGAGTATGCCCTCGAGTGCCACTCAGAGGATGTTGAGTGAGGGCATTGCACTTGTAATTATGTAAATCAATTATATAAGGCAATGAATGTTTCTTTATTTACTGGTAGTTACTGGCATTCCTAACTCGTAAATATATATATAGAAACTAGTCCGTGTATTTGAGAGCAAAACGTTCCACTCCTTATTGGATAAGGTGGTCGGCACTGGAAAGGTTTAATGCTCAAATACTTAATCGTTCGCAAGTCGATGAAACTTGACTGGGCGTTAAGTTTATGAGAAGACTTGTATGACGTGTTCTTTGACAAGAAGAGTGCATGTCGAACACTAATGGTTAGTGGGAGCACACGTTATAGGTATGCTAATTAGATTAGTATACTCGAACCGACTCACCCTCGATTCGTCACACGGATTTCACTCCGGGACAGTCAATAATGGAATCGAAAGGTTGTGATAGGTATTCATGAACCTTCGACTTGAGGATTTAGTAGGGATGTGCTTGTGACGTCAAGATTTTCATTAGAGTAGTTCGACCCTATAAACCGGAAGGTGGGGGTCAACCTCGACGTGCATCTTGACGGGCAAGTAGCAGGTCCTACTGAATACCAAGATAGAATTCTTTCTCCTGTTAGTGAACGGGTTATATGTCATATGCAGTTATTGGCAGATGAGATCATAAGTCTTTGGCCAAAGCATTGGAGCTAGCTGTATTAGATGCACGAGAGCTCGATTATCTTGGTTCGCATTAACGCATGCATAGCATCAAGTACAGATGGGGTTTGACTGACCGTGACCCTATAACTTGATCGGGACATTTGAAAGAAGGGTTTATACGTATACTGGTATTCACGACAGAATGGTTCTTGAATGATCCTAATCATTCGTTCTCAGTCGGGGTACAGTGTAGGCCACCAGGCTGGCTAGGTGGTGCTACTACTCTTTGGTTCCTCCCATTGCTGACTGAGACGGACCTACCGAGTCGCGCATTAGGATTGACGACGGAATGAATCGAGCTTAATCTCTCATTATGAATATTAGATATTGGATATCTAATTTGAGACATTGGATGTCTAAATCGATTTATTGGATAAATTGATTTACGGCCTAATGGATTAAATAAATTACTGGGTGATCAATTTAATTCATGAATATAATTATTTCTTAGAGAAATTAATTATGTTATTTTGTATTTGATATGTTTAATTAATTGTATTAATTAAACAATATAAATACATTGGAACGGAATTGGAGTTTATCTGTTTGGACTCTCGGGAGTCCGAAACGAACCGAACTCGTCTGATTTCTTCTAGAGGCCGGCCCCCACCTTGATTTCCTACCTTGGTCATTGTCTTGTTTTCTTGTTGGAAGACTTTTGACATATGAGATTTCATATCTCTTATTATAAGGTTAAAGGTGATTTTGTGGGTGGAATCTTATCTTGTGAATGATTTTAAGACCAAAATAAAACTCTCATTCTCACAACCTTGCAAGCTCACGGCAGCCTCATTTTTGAGAGAGTGTGAGAGAAAACTTGGTCTTGTGTTTTTCATCATTCACATTTTCTTAGAGAAAAATTGTTGAGAGATATATTATACACTTAGAGTGTAATAATAAAAGCTTCATCACTTGATTCTAGCCGTAACCTTAGAGGTTAATCGAGTGTTGTTGTTCCGATCGTTTTTCCGGCGCGTGGCAAGTAGAGACGCGGTGCTTTCGGCGTTGGATCATTCTAGAGCTTGGAGCGGATTGGATTCGTAAAGATCAATCAAAGCTTGGGGAATAGCTCAAGATAAGGTTACCATTTAATCAACGGACTTCGAGGGTTAGTTTCTTACGACTCTTGCTATTCGTTTTGATATTCGTATATACGTAGCTCGATCCATCCTCGTACGGATTCGGATCGAATTAATTTTCGTTTTACCGCTCCCGCTGGGCCTTCGTTTTTAGGCACCGAATCCCAACAGTGATATCGGAGCGTAGGTCTTGCGATCGTATATACGATATTGGCATTTAGAATGCTAGATTAGATGGTGAATGGTTTGGAATCATTTTAGTCATAATCGTGGTATATGTTTTTCGTTCGTAATAATTGTATTTTTCGTAAGTTTATGTCTAAATATAAATCTTAAATTTCTGGAAAATATTATTTATATTGAAGATATGAAAGTCGGAAAATATTTATATTGGATATCCGGTCGAAATTCTAGCCCCGAATCGTCGTCGGACGATTTTTTGGACAAAAAGGGTAATCTGGCCGAGAGTGACTCGACCGTGTCCTGGGTGACTCGGTCGTGTCCGGCGCCTGCCAAGTCATCGCCAGCAGACTCGACCGTGTCCCGGTGACTCGGCCGTCGTGTCCGGCCGCCAAGTCACCGCCAGTGCACTCCGACCGTGTCCTGGGTGACTCGGTGGTGTCCTGGCCGGCAGCTTCCGAGCGTGACTCGGCCATGCCAGGCCTGTCTACCGGCAGGATGCCGAGGGTGACTCGGTCATGCAGGCCAGTTTTCACCCCGGCTCGATTTTTCCGTGTATTCTTAAAAATTAATCTCCCGCATATTAAATTGGATGTAATATGATTAAAATGATTTATGGTATTTCATTTTATAAGGGAAATATGATTAATTGGAATATTTATGGTCGACCGAATTATTTTGAACGTTATCATATTACCGATTGTGTGAATCGATTGGATCGGTTCGTATTGTTGATTGGATCAATGTATCTCTACGCTTTCCATTTATATAGTATTTATTGGATGAATGCTTTTTGAATGGGGATGTGGTTCGTGGACTTAGTTTTGAATCGTTCGTTTTATTCGATTGGGTTGTAAAGGCCATTTTGAGCCTATTTATTTTACTAGAAATGTTTGTATCTAGGATGCAATTTTCGATGTAAAATTTATATGTAATGACGAAGACCGGAGGTAGATCCGTTTCGAGAAGACGAAGATTCTAGACGAAGACTTGTAGTTAGATACAAAGTTTTTGTTTTCTAGGAACGGTCCATGAACCACATGTTGGTAGCAACTAGGTTGTGAATGGTTGTTTCATATTGTATGAATGCCACAAACGCGCTTAAATGATTAATGTGCAATGTGTAACGTTAATCGCGAAAATTCTCCCACAATAAATTATTAAGTTTATAAGGTTTCAAGGTTTTCCTTCCCTCCATCGAGTTTTCGGGAAATTGAAATCCAAACCGGATGTGCTATGCTTCCGAGTTATCGGGGTAGTCGTTCGGGGAGGATGGATAAATTACCGGGAGCGCATTTGGATGCCTTCGGTTGGAGCAAATTTTATCCCTAGAAACCTGATAGGTTGCCGGATAAGATTCAATTGTGAAACTGATTTGCGTCGATGGTATAAACTTACCTTGTTCACGAACCATAGAAACCATATAGGTTGAGGGGAGTGAACAAGGGGAAAAAGAAGATCGAATCATACATTAGATGGGTTGGTGTTGGACACCACTTTATGAAAATTAATAGACTAGAAACCTGTTCGGTTGCCCTCTATTAAGATTTATAAAGAACTCGATCGCCACTATGAAGTAGAGCGACGGTTCTTCCGGATTTCACATGGGAGTGTGTTATTCCGATAAAAATAGTGGGAGCTGGGTAACAAGAATAGAAAGGACCTTAATTCTATACTCAGAACATAATTGAATGAGTCATTAATTAATCTGTTATACTTAATGCAGACAAATCTCAATATGACAATGAATCCACTCGCAATTCTACTCGAAAAGAACACCTTAATGGGACCTAACTTTGTAGATTGGCTCCGCAATCTGATGATTGTCCTCAGTATAGAGGCACTGGGAAACGTCTTGGAGATGGACATTCCGGCGCCTCCTGTGCGGACCCGAGCCAATCAGGAAGAGATTGAAAACTACGAAAAGTGGGTTAAGGATGACGTGAAAGTCCGTGCTTATATGATGGCTTCCATGTCTAATGAGCTTCAGAGAGCTCATGATAAAATGACTTCTGCTAGGCAGATTCTATCTCACTTAACCGAGCTTTATGGTGAGCACAGCAGAACTGCTATATATGAGATATCCAAGCAACTGTTCGGTGCAAGGATGAAGGAAGGTGAGAAGGTTGGGGAACACGTCCTCAAAATGATATCCATGATCGAGAGATTGGAGGCTCTTGATTTTAAATGGATACTTCTCTCCAAACTGACCTTATCCTACGGATCTCTCCGATTCCTTCTCACGGTTTGTTATGAACTTCAACCGCAATGAGATTGCATGTAACTTAGTGGCTAATGAACAACCTGGTGACCGCTCGGTCTCAAATGAAGACCCCGCGGATGAAGGAGTGCACTTGTGATTTCTTACGGACTTCGGAAGTCTAAGAATAAGAAGAAAAAGACCAAGAAGCGGATGGACCACAAGCTAAGGACCTTAAGGGAAAGGGCAAGGCCTCGATGGTTCCAAAGAAAAGAAGAAGAAGGATGTTTGTCTCAAGTGCGGTGAGTGGGCCACCGGGCTAGAGACTGTCCCGATTCTTCATGGCACTTCGTCTGTAACTTTTAGTTTTGGAAACAAATTGTTCTGCGATCGTATTTTCTACTTCTGGATCTGGATTTTGGTGCTAGTTCTCATATTTGTACCGTGAATCGGGATCGGAACAAAGTAGGAAGCTTGAGTGGAGAAGTTATGATCACGGTCGGAAGCGGGCATAGTGTCGAGGCGACCTACATAGGATCACTTCTTTTGGGTTTAGAATCCGGCTTTGTTTTGACTTTAGAAGATGTACTTGTTTTGCCCAAGGGGCACAAAATATTGTATCCATTAGGCCATAGACCGAAAAGGCTTTTCATTTTTCATTGGTGATGGTTCTGCAAAATTTATTTTAGAAATAAACTAGTGATCTTGCTACATTGTTTAATGGATTGTATCATCTAAATCTCAAAGAACAAAGTAGTTGTGAATACTATGACTAGAAAACGTGGTAGGGATGAAACCAATCAAGTTTTGAAATGGCATCTTAGACTTGGTCATGTTGGTCAGACCAAGGTTTACAAGATGGAAAAAGATGGACTTATGGGTCCATTGGGATCAGATCCCTTTCCTACTTGTGAATCTTGCCTTAAAGGCAAAATGACTAAGTCCCCCTTCACAGGGACATTTGAAAGAGCCGCTGATAAACTGGGATTAATCCATACCGACGTATGTGGTGCTTTGGAAGCAGCACGTGACGGATATCAATATTACATTTACAGATGATCATACTAGGTATGGTTATGTATACTTAATGAAACATAAATCCGAGGCCTTTGAGAAATTCCAGGAATTCAAGGCCCTAGTCGAGAAACAAACTGGTAATCATATCAAAGCACTTCGGTCGGACCGAGGTGGCGAGTATATGAGTATGGAGTTTGACGAGTTCCTTAAGGAACATGGAATAGTTTCACAACTAACACATCCAGGTACTCCTCAATTAAATGGTGTGTCAGAAAGAAGGAACCGGACCCTGTTGAACATGGTCCATTCCATGCTGGGCTATACTGACTTGCCGATTCACCTGTGGGGGTATGCACTCCTGACTGCCGCGTATATCTTTAATAGATGTCCTTCCAAATATGTTCCTAAAACTCCACATGAGATGTGGGAGGGAAGGAAACCAAGTCTTAATCATATTAGGATTTGGGGATGTCCCGCCTATGTCAAGAAGACTAAGGTGGAAAAGTTGGAAGCTAGGTCTGCGAAGGGACATTTCATTGGATTCCCATCTGGGACGACGGGATATCTATTCTACATGCCCGAAGATCGAAAGATCGTTGTTGCTTTACAAGCACACTTCCTGGAAGATGAGTTCATTCAGGAAGGCGGAGCAGGTAGAAGTATTTCTTTAGAAGAATACAATGAAACTCCTCAGGAGACACCTGTGCAAGAAACTGGAACCGAACTTTCTGAAACACAAGTACAACCACCTCGTAGGTCTAGTAGGGTGTCTCATTTACCTGAGAGGTATGGGCTTGTGCACTTGGAGGAGCTGGGTCTCCATGAGGTTCCAAGTGATAGCCAAGAGACCGACCCGACGACCTATGACCAAGCGATGGTGGATGTAGACTCCGCGAAATGGCGTGAAGCTATGGAAGCTGAGATAGACTCGATGCATGTCAATCAGGTCTGGACTCTAGTAGACCGCCCCAAGGGCATAGTGCCTATTGGGAACAAGTGGATCTACAAGAGAAAGACTGATGGTGATGGCAAGGTTGACGCCTATAAGGCCAGGCTTGTGGCAAAGGGTTATACCCAGAAGGAAGGGATCGATTACCACGATACCTTCTCGCCCGTAGCCATGATCAAGTCTATTCGCATGATGATTGCTATAGCTGCCTACCACGATTATGAGATATGGCAAATGGACATAAAGACGGCTTTTCTTAATGGATTCCTCGAGGAAGAAATCTATATGGAGCAGCCTAAAGGCTTTGTGTCCGAAGTCGATATTCAGAAAGTGTGCAAGCTTCAGCGTTCCATTTATGGACTGAAGCAAGCGTCGCGTAGTTGGAACCTTCATTTTGATGAGGCAGTCAAAGAGTTTGACTTCGTGCAAAATGAGGAGGAACCTTGTGTATACAAGAGGGTTAGTGGGATCAAGATTGCATTCTTAGTACTATATGTAGATGACATTCTACTAATAGGAAATGATGTGGGAATGCTCAGTTCTGTGAAAGCTTAGCTTTCGAGTAATTTCTCCATGAAAGACTTGGGAGAAGCTACCTATATTCTTGGTATTCGACTATACCGGGATAGAGCGAAGAGAACAATAGGTCTTTCCCAAGCCCTCTATATAGATAAAATCTTAAAGCGATTTAAGATGGATGATTCTAAAAGAGGGTTCCTACCGATGCGACATGGAATAAAACTCGCCTTGAAGATGTGTCCTCAAAATGAGGAACAATGAAAGGAAATGAGTAATATACCATATGCTTCGGCCGTGGGTAGCCTTATGTATGCTATGTTGTGTACAAGACCTGACATCGCGCATGCTGTAAGCTTGGTGAGTAGGTTTCAGGCAAACCCAGGTAGGGAACATTGGACTGCCGTAAAGAATGTTCTCAAGTACTTAAGAAGGACTAGAGATATGGTTCTGATGTATGGCGGTGGAGAATTGGATGTGGTGGGATTCACTGATTCGGACTTCCAAGGACTGAAGGACGACTCGATGTCCACTTCTGGCTACATATTTACTCTTAATGGAGGAGCGGTATCTTGGCGTAGTGCCAAGCAAAGCGCGACTGCTGATTCCACCTGTCAGGCTGAGTATCAAGCAGCCTCGGAGGCTTCCAAGGAAGAGTTCTGGATTAAGAAGTTTTTGGGAGAACATCAAGTGATACCATGTGCTGAGCTGCCTGTTCCGCTATACTGCGACAATGACGGAGCTGTATCGCAGGCCAAGGAGCCGAGGTTTGACAACAGCACCAAACATATTGAGAGGAAGTATCATCTCGTAAGAGAATTTGTTCGCAAGGGATACATTGTGCTGCACAGAGTAGACTCGGCCGACAACGTCTCCAATCCACTGACCAAGCCACTTTCTCAGACTAGCTTGGAGCGTCATCTGGAGAACATGGGTAATAGATACCATAGTGTGTGGCATTGAGTGCAAGTGGGAGATTCTTAGGAGTATGACCTCGAATGCCACTCAGAGGATGTTGAGTGAGGACATTGCACTTGTAATTATGTAAATCAATTATATAAGGCAATGAATGTTTCTTTATTTACTGGTAGTTACTGGAATTCCTAACTCGTAAATATATATATAGAAACTAGTCCGTGTATTTGAGAGCAAAACGTTCCACTCCTTATTGGATAAGGGGGTCGGCACTGGAAAGGTTTATAGCTCAAATACTTAATCGTTCGCAAGTCGATGAAACTTGACTGGGCGTTAAGTTTATGAGAAGACTTGTATGACGTGTTCTTTGACAAGAAGAGTGCATGTCGAACACTAATGGTTAGTGGGAGCACACGTTATAGGTATGCTAATTAGATTAGTATACTCGAAATTACTCACCCTCGATTCGTCACACGGATTTCACTCCGGGACAGTCAATGATGGAATCGAAAGGTTGTGATAGGTATTCATGAACCTTCGACTTGAGGATTTAGTAGGGATGTGCTTGTGACGTCAAGATTTTCATTAGAGTAGTTCGACCCTATAAACCGAAAGGCGGGGGTCAACCTCGACGTGCATCTTGACGGGCAAGTAGCAGGTCCTACTGAATACCAAGATAGAATTCTTTCTCCTGTTAGTGAACGGGTTATATGTCCTATGCGGTTATTGGCAGATGAGATCATAAGTCTTTAGCCAAAGCATTGGAGCTAGCTGTATTAGATACACGAGAGCTCGATGATCTCGGTTTGCATTAACGCATGCATAGCATCAAGTACAGATGGGGTTTGACTGACCGTGACCCTATAACTTGATCGGGACATTTGAAAGAAGGGTTTATACGTATACTGGTATTCACGACGGAATGGTTCTTGAATGATCCCAATCATTCGTTCTCGATCGGGTATTAGTGTGCCACCAGTGGCTAGGTGGTGCTACTACTCTTTAGTTCCTCCCATTCCGATCGAGACGGACCTACCGAGTCGCGCATTAGGATTGACGACGGAATGAATCGAGCTTAATCTCTCATTATGAATATTAGATATTGGATATCTAATTTGAGACATTGGATGTCTAAATCGATTTATTGGATAAATTGATTTACGGCCTAATGGATTAAATAAATTACTGGGTGATCAATTTAATTCATGAATATAATTATTTCTTAGAGAAATTAATTATGTTATTTTGTATTTGATATGTTTAATTAATTTTATTAATTAAACAATATAAATACATCGGAACGGAATTGGAGTTTATCTGTTTGGACTCTCGGGAGTCCGAAACGAACCAAACTCGTCCGATTTCTTCTAGAGGCCGGCCCCCACCTTGATTTCCTACCTTGATCATTGTCTTGTTTTCTTGTTGGAAGACTTTTGACATATGAGATTTCATATCTCTTATTATAAGGTTAAAGGTGATTTTGTGGGTGGAATCTTATCTTGTGAATGATTTTAAGACCAAAATAAAACTCTCATTCTCACAACCTTACAAGCTCACGGCAGCCTCATTTTGGAGAGAGTGGGAGAGAAAACTTGGTCTTGTGTTTTTCATCATTCACATTTTCTTAGAGAAAAATTGTTGAGAGATATATTATACACTTAGAGTGTAATAATAAAAGCTTCATCACTTGATTCTAGCCGTAACCTTAGAGGTTAATCGAGTGTTGTTGTTCCGATCGTTTTTCCGGTGCGTGGCAAGTAGAGACGCGGTGCTTTCGGCGTTGGATCATTCTAGAGCTTGGAGCGGATTGGATTCGTAAAGATCAATCAAAGCTTGGGGAATAGCTCAAGAGAAGGTTACCATTTAATCAACGGACTTCGTAGGTTAGTTTCTTACGACTCTTGCTATTCGTTTTGATATTCGTATATACGTAGCTCGATCGATCCTCGTAGGGATTCGGATCGAATTAATTTTCGTTTTACCGCTTCCGCTGGGCCTTCGTTTTTAGGCACCGAATCCCAACACCATCGTCCCAGACGGGAATCTAATGAAACGTCCCTTCGCGGACCTAGCTTCCAACTTCTCCATCTTAGTCTTCTTGACATAGGCGGGACATCCCCAAATCCTAATATGATTAAGACTTGGTTTCCTGCCCTCCCACATCTCATGTGGAGTTTTAGGAACGGATTTGTAAGGACATCTGTTCAAGATGTAAGCGGCAGTCATTAGTGCATACCCCCACAGGTAAATCGGTAAGTCAGTATAGCCCAGCATGGAATGGACCATGTTCAACAAGGTCCGGTTCCTTCTTTCTGACACACCATTTAACTGAGGAGTACCTGGAGGTGTTAGTTGTGAAACTATTCCATGTTCCTTAAGGAACTCGTCAAACTCCATACTCATATACTCGCCACCTCGGTCCGACCGAAGTGCTTTGATATGATTACCAGTTTGTTTCTCGACTAGGGCCTTGAATTCCTGGAATTTCTCAAAGGCCTCGGATTTATGTTTCATTAAGTATACAAAACCATACCTAGTATGATCATCCGTAAACATAATGAAATATTGATATCCGTCATGTGCTGCTTCCAAAGCACCACATACGTCGCTATGGATTAATCCCAGTTTATCAGCGGCTCTTTCAAAAGTTCCTGTGAATGGGGACTTAGTCATTTTGCCTTTAAGGCAAGATTCACAAGTAGGAAAGGGATACGATCCCAATGGACCCATAAGTCCATCCTTTTCCATCTTGTAAACCTTGGTCTGACCAACATGACCAAGTCTAAGATGCCATTTCAAAACATGATTGGTTTCATCTCTACCACATTTTCTAGTCATAGTATTCACAACTACTTTCTTGCTGAGATTTAGATGATACAATCGATTTAACAATGTAGCAATACCCACTAGTTTATTTCTGAAATAAATTTTGCAGGAACCATCACCAATGAAAAATGAAAAGCCTTTTCGGTCCATGACCGGAATAGATACAATATTTTTGTGCCCCTTGGGCACAACCAGTACATCTTTTAAAGTCAAAACAAATCCGGATTCTAAACCCAAAAAAGTGATCCTATGTCGGTCGCCTCGACACTATGCCCGCTTCCGACTGTGATCATAACTTCTCCAGCTCCAAGCTTCCTACTTTGTTCCAGATCCTGATTCACGGTACAAATATGAGAACTAGCACCAGAATCCAGTATCCAGGAAGTAGAAAATACAGTAGCAGAACAATTTGTTTCCAAAACTAAAAGTTCTGTACCTGAAGTGCCATGAAGAATCGGACAGTCTCTAGCCCAGTGGCCCAACTCACCGCACTTGAGACAAGTATCTTTCTGCTTCTTGCCTTTTGGAACCATTGGGGCCTTTCCCTTTCTTTTAAGGTCCCTAACTTGTGGTCCAGTCTACTTCTTGGTCTTTTTCTTCTTATTCTTAGACTTCCAAAGTCCAGAAGAAATCATAAGGGCAGACTCCTTCATCCGCGGAGTCTTCATCTGAGACTGAGCAGTCACCAGTTTGTTTATTAGCCCAGCTAAGTTCTATGCAATCTCATTGCAGTTGAAGTTCATAACAAACTGTGAGAAGGAATCAGGGAGAGACTGAAGGATAAGGTCGGTTTGGAGAGAAGTATCCATTTTAAAATCAAGAGCCTCCAATGTCTCGATCATGGATATCATTTTGAGGACGTGTTCCCCAACTTTCTCACCTTCCTTCATCCTTGCACCGAACAGTTGCTTGGATATCTCATATCTAGCAGTTCTGTTGTGCTCACCATAAAGCTCGGTTAAGTGAGATAGAATCTGCCTAGCAGAAGTCATTTTCTCATGAGCTCTCTGAAGCTCATTAGACATGGAAGCCATCATATAAGCACGGACTTTCACGTCATCCTTAACCCAATTTTCGTGGTTTTCAATCTCTTCCTGATTGGCTCGGGTCCGCACAGGAGGCACCGGAATGTCCGTCTCCAAGACGTATCCCAGTGCCTCTATACTGAGGACAATCATCAGATTGCGGAGCCGATCCACAAAGTTAAGTCCCATTAAGGTGTTCTTTTCGAGCAGAATTGCGAGTGGATTCATTGTCATATTGAGATTTGTCTGCATTAAGTATAACAGATTAATTAGTGACTCATTCAATTATGTTCTGAGTATAGAATTAAGGTCTTTTCTATTCTTGTTACCCAGCTCCCACTATTTTTATCGGAATAACACACTCCCATGTGAAATCCGGAAGTATCGTCGCTCTACTTCATAGTGGTGATCGAGTTCTTTATAAAATTTAATAGAGGGCAACCGAACAGGTTTCTAGTCTATTAATTTTCATAAAGTAGTGTCCAACACCAACCCATCTAATGGATGATTTGATCTTCTTTTCCCCTTGTTCACTCCCCTCAACCTATACGGTTTCTATGGTTCGTGAACAAGTTAATTTTATACCATCTGTAACACCCCCGAAATCAAACCGGGAATATTACACGCCACAGACCCTCTCCATGAGGATCCACCAGGCTAGACATCTAAACAACACAACTCATTACATACCGACATGATAAAATACCAAATCAACATACTAACTTGGTCGTTCATCACAAACATACACGTCAAAATGCACATTTCTATTTCGACTCATACCCATGCAAGGGCAAAATACACTCGCAAACCAAAAGTATGATAGAAGAAAGACCATACACAAACTTCGACTTACTGCATCCAATACTGGCCTTCGTGTGATTAGTATCATTCGCCTTCCATCATCCTTCGCGTCGATCCTGTGTTTTGCTCCCAAACCTGCATGTACCTGGATGCAAAAATAGACATCCACCCCCCGAATACTCGGGGGTTAGCAAAACTCCACTGTTTTGCTAGTACAAGTATAAAGTGCAAATACGAGCCATACAAAACACATTCCGAGAATACAACAAAAGACTTCCAGAGATATTTGATAATTAAAATAGTTCAAGTCTTGAAAGTAGAAACCAAACCAAGAAAGTACTTTGAAAACATTTTCAAATCTCGGGAGTTTTCGAAAACATTTGTGATAGTAAAGTTCTTAATTCTTCAAAACCCTCTTAGGGTCACCGCCCCATAGTTCATTTTCCAAAAATGCAAAACCGATTAACAAAACACGGGGTTCACAACCCAATTCATTCCAGTCACAAAACACAGGGTCCACGACCCAACCATTTCGATCACCAATACAGGGTCCACGACCCGTTCATTCACATCAATTCACTTCCAAAAATACATTACACATAACACATTATGTTTATGCCATTTTAGCCAAACACCAAGATTCGATATATAATGTCTCTTGACTCCGAGCAACAAGCATTGTGATACTCCGGACATATCACAATTAATCATCGTTACAAACATTCTGGCAATTCTCACGACCCGGTCCGGCCCTCAAGCCACCAAGTCCCTGTGTGCCCCGTCGAGCAATCCCCAGGTGAGAATGCCCACTCAAAGTAACCCTCGCGACCCGATCCAGCCGCTAAGCTACCAGGTCCCCGTGTGACCCCGTCGGGTCAATCCCCGAGTGAGAGTACCCGATAAAAACTTACAACTCTCATCAATTCTCATTTCCAAAACCGCAATCCTCAAGAGTCAATCACAATATATATAGTCGAGGTATTTTGCTAAAATGGCCATATTATCCAACACATACTCACGACCCAAAATTAATACTGTCCACAAAGAAACACACTTATCTCAACAACACCGAACGACACAACCAATATCACACAACTCATATAGCCACTGATAACCACATGAATCCACGCACAATTTATAACAAAAGGATTTAACTATAAATTACCGACGACATATTCACACCTAATGCCATCATCCGAAGGTAGGGAGTTCCTATACTCAACACCAACACACATAATCAAATAATCACATTAAGTCTCGAACACAAGATTCGTCCTTTAAGGAAACCATAATTGTAAATATACCGATTCTTTGAGAAAAGGTTGTAAATATTCATTTAGCACATATCGTCAATTTTCAACCACTATATTCACAAAACACGCAATGTATGGGCAAGATACTTGCCTCGATAGTCGATACCAGACACTCCGACGAACGTCTCTCAACCGGAAAACTTCGAATGCCCACAACTCTCCGGCGGAAACGACGGTAACACCACCGATCGGAAAACGGCGAACGGAAGGGTTCCGACTCGAGTTCTTCGCAAGGAACCTGACCCCAACATCATACCATGAATAAATTGACGATCGAACGAGGAAGAATAATCGTAGAACGCCCGAATCCCCTTTGTGACATTTTATCGAACACTTTCAAGGTGTCGATTAGAAACTCAATAAAACGACGAATTCTCGGCAATCCAACCGTGAAAAAACAAGGGATTCGATATAACACAACTTAATAATCATCAATACATCACTATTCTAAGTTATAACGAGTCAAACGGACGAAATCAACAAAATCCCCAATTTTTCCCAAAACTAGGATTTTAGGAAAACTAACCTTGATTCGCTGGATTGAAGGATGTTATGGAGTGATTAATCGATGATATGAGCTCCCAAACTTCGTGGATTCATTGCATAACAAGATGCCTTCATGATCTCCAAGGATCCAGCCGCGGAAGAGACGGGGAGAAATGGGAAAAATGACTGAAACTGGACTGCTTGGTCATATTTATACTGGTGCAGCCTAGCGTGCGCTAGACTGCCGAGCTAGCATGCGCTAGTGGGCGGTCATGGTCGAGAATGTTCGGACGGGGCCCGCCATAATGCGCTGAACACGTGCGCTGTCGGCCCGGGCCACAATCCAGAGACTTCCTGGCTCGGCCAGGTAGCCTGCGCAGCCTTCCGGCCGTAGCGTGCGCAGTGTCCGGCAGTAGCGTGTGCTACCTGCCGATCCTCCCAAGTCCAGAACCTTTCTGCCCCTACTGCCTCGGCCTACTAGCGCGCGCAACCAACCGGCCGTAGCGTGCGCTGCCTCCCGGCCGTAGCGTGCGCTACCTTCCGACCATAGCGTGCGCTACGCCGGTTCCTGCCGCACCCGCCCGGCCAGTGCCTCCACTCGTCCAGACAGTGCCCGCAACCGTCCGTCCAGTGCCCGACCACCATGATTCGACGACTCGATTTTCCGAAATCGTACGGAACGAACACGACAAAACACTCGGGGACAACATCATCGATCCGAATTGAAAACAACGGATAATCAATCATCACCTACGGTCTTAAATGCCAAAAACAGTTGTCGAGAAAATAATACCGGGACTCGACAACCAGGAAATATCCGAAAAAAAATCCAAAATAACCGGAACGAAAATCGTGGGTATTACATTCTACCCCCCTAAAAATAAGTTTCGTCCCGAAACTTAAAACAAAAGCAAGGCGACTATCGACAACACACCAGAACTCCATGCAGTATAAAGCCACTACGATCCGATTCAATACGCAAGAATGCTTACGAAAAGCAACGAGCATGAATCGCTGCGGTTGATAAAACCGAGCAATACAAAAAAATCAAATCACGATTCCAACGCTGAAAGGTATGAAATTCCAGTAACTCATAGATTTGGAAGATCAAATACGAAGACAATTTCTCAACACTTATGGAAATTACGAAATGGCTCAGATGTTCAATAATCACGATTTTGAGATCAAACAATAATGATTGTACAACAACGAACAAATAGCAATGATCGAACAACAACGATCAACTATGACGTTCACACCTCAAATCAAGACATCAATAAACTCGTAGAAATCACGAGGTGTTAATTTCGAACACGGTTCTCAAGAAATCGATCTGAACTCGGGAAAGATCACAACGATATACACATCAATTCGGAACAATATCAGAACTCGCTCGAATGACAAAGGTGAGAAACAATACAAGGTCAGAAGCATTAACGAACACAATCGCCTCAATACGGTCGAACGAAATGGAAACGAGAAGAAAAAAAAATATGGGTATTACATCATATCACCTTTAAAAGAGGTTTCGTCCCCGAAACCTAAACAACTAAAAAGGAAGTGCTTGAATAGCAACCTTCCTGGCCATATCCTCTTAGTCCCGTATCTAATCTCCATAACCAAGTGTACTGCGGTCACGCCCCAAGGCGAAGCGCTCGGTCGAATATAACCCGACTCAAGAAGCTCACTCAACTGCTTCTTCATCTCGGCCATCTCTGAAGGTGCCATGCGATACGGCGCCTTCGAAATCGGAGCCGCGCCCAGCTCTAACTCTATAGCAAACTCAACCTCACGATCCGGTGGCAATCCCGGTAACTCGTCAGGAAATACATCAGGAAACTCACTAACGATTGGAATCGACGAAAGCTCGACTCCACCATCCTCTGCCTTCAAGGCATAGCACCAATAACCAGTACACCTTTTTCGCAGGAGTCTCATCGCTTTCAAGGCGTTAATAACAAACTTCTGGTTTCTCTTTCGCCCCGCGAAAGAGTGTTCAGTGCCATCCTCGGCTAGCATGGTAATGATACTCATGCGGTAGTTCATGATTGCACCATGCCGCTCGAGACAATCATCCCCGAGAATCAAATCCTCACCCTCGATACCCACGACAATAAGATTAGAGAGCCAAGCCCTCTCACAAATAAACACAGAACAGTCCCGGACCTCTCGATCACCGACAATTCTATCACCGCTAGGAAGTTTAACGATGAAAGGCTCGCAAGGTGATAAGCAGTCGAGACTCAAACGGCGTACACACTCTAGAGAAATGAATGAATGCGTAGCACCCGAATCAAAAAGCACACTGACAGGATGTGAATGGATATGAACGGTACCTGTCGCCACAGTGGCCGCTGGATCGTCGGACCTTCTCATCTCATAGATACGTTTAGGGGCGGAGCCAACACTAGAAGCTCCCCCTCTAGCGGGCTGACCCCGACCTCTCCCTCGACCGGCACCCAGCGGAGGCTACGGAGCAAAATAGCCCTGATTCACACTCGGCTCCATAGGTGCTAGAAAAGAAGTTTGAGCACCAAGAAGCCGCCTTGCCCGCTCACAAAAGGAAGCCTTGTGGCCCGACTGACCACAAATATGACAAATCAGAGGCGGACGAGGACACTCCCGGTTCCGATAGCCCGGATCGCCACAGTTAAAGCATTTGACATCCCGAACGGAGGCACTGGCAGTACCTCGATAGCCTCCAGAGAAACGAGCCGAATTACCACCAGGAATATTCGCAGACTGAGACTTGTGCTGACCTCCACCCTTGTGACTCGAGAAATTTCCGGTAGATTTCTATTTCTTACTCTCCCGAACCGCCGCACTGTCCGTCACCGACATATAATAGGCAAGAGCTCGACTCTGATAATCCTTCAGGGTAGTGCAAACAAGTACAGACATGTAGTCCCGAATCGACAGTTTCATACGTCTGGAGAAATGAAAAATTTTGTCGCTCTCCTCGACAAATTGGGTCTTCACATAACCCAACTCCTTGTTAAAATCGGCAATAGCTTGGGATACGGGAATATCTCGAGGTTGAGCATCATAGAAGGCATGGACTCGAGTCTGTCTAACCGGCCACGGGCAATATTCAGTTTCCAACAATTCCTGAAATTCGGCCCATGAAGAAACATGATCTTTGGGCCCAACGGCCTCCCACCAATCTGTGGCGTCCCCAGTGAGAAAATACTGGGCGAGAGGAACTTTGCGTTCCTCAGGACAGTTGGTGGCAACAAAGACTTTGGATATCTCCTTGATCCACCCTTCCCAGCCAATCGGGTCAGAGGCTCCCGCGAACTGAGGAGGATGCATCTTGATGACATCCTGGAGCCAACGGTCAGCTCCGTCCCGAGCAGCATGGGCCGGATTCTGAACCGCCTGGGCAATCGCCGCCATCTGGTTTACCATCTGTTGCATAACAGCCGCAACACCAAGGTCAGCGCCACCTTGAGAAGAAGTATGACTGTGGCGGTCGCCGGTACTGCCGGCTCCCGAAGAATGCGACGTGGCCGCCCCACCGGCTGCCCCACGTCCTCGGCCGCATCCGCGACCACGACCACGACCACGACCACGGTTTCCTCCGGCATCCATACTGATGTCAAGAGATAACAGAAGTATATTGATGATAAGTAAGGGAGGAAAAAGCAACTACGATTCAAGAAGCGGAAATACAATGCAAGAAAACAAAGGACCGAATAGGAAAACTTACTAGCACTGGAAGTACCGAGATGCTGGCAGCGGTGTGACAATATGCAAAACAAAACACAACTAGACCCAAATAACCGACAAGCCTAGGTATCCATAAACCTAGCGCTCCGATACCATTTTCTGTAACACCCCCGAGATATTCAGGGTATATTACAGTGCCGTGGACCCCTACATGGGACCTACCAGGCTAGACACAATTTACCACAGTAAAATACACATTATCCAATTAAAAATCAAATCACACGCCCGTTACAACCGGCAGAATAATCAACAATGGCAAACATAAATGACTTGATGAATACAAATCTTAATCCGAAGATAAAAGCCTAAGTACTCGCGAGTACAATCTATAAGTTTCAAAAGTGGACAACAACCATATCGAATGGAATAACAGAAATAAAAGGACTCAAACGCATATGTCAACGACCCTGCCAACATCCTCGTACTGTCCCAGTGCTTGCTTGTCCGGATGATTATAACCTGAAATCCATAAACAAGAATTTCCCCACAACGGGTCCCCAAAGGGGTTAGCAATTACGCTAGTACAAGTAATCAAGGCAAACCAATCGCTTACACATTTTATAGCACATGCACAAATATTATTTCAAAGACCAAAACCAGACATGTCTTTTCCGGAAACAAACAGTCAATTAATCAATTTGCCTAGGACTAGGACGCCACCATAAATCCCACCCGAGGCCTCTAAGGACCCTCCCGAGCTGGCCACTTTATAAAACAAATCATGCACAGGCATCGCCTAGGACTAGGACGCCACCATGAATCCCACCCAAGGCCTCAAAGGACCCTCCCGAGCTGGCTAGCGAAACAAACTCGTGAATCCAGAGTAAAGTCATAGATTCCCCCGAGGCCCCGTCGGACCCTCCTAGGGTGAGCAAAGCACACACAATATGCAATACCATTCCATGTTAAGCATAAAGGTTTCCAAAAATACTTGCCTTGAATTATTGACGACGTAACGAACGGAAGGAAAAACACCGACGAACGCTAGGAACCAACGGAACCGAACCTAACGATTTGAAGAACACAATCACAACCAAATCTAGACTAATACAGAAATGGAATACACCCAAAACCCCCCTACGATTCATGTATATTCGTATAAAAATAACGAGGGCGGACCACAACCAAACCCTCCCGATTTTGCAAAACCATGAAAATATACCATGAATCCGTAGGAAAACTAATGATATCAATAAGATTAATCATATTCATCATGGATTAACCAACAAAACGGAACGGATCGGATGAAAATCCCAAAACCCCCAATTTATCCAAAAATAGGGTTCTAAGAGATTTTACCTTGGATTAGGATGAAAGATTCGTGTTGATGTTGATAATATACACCAAGAACTCAAGGAAGTTGATGGTTGAGATGATCGGAGGAAGAAATCGCCAAGAAATCGCTCGGAATCGCCTTAGCCGCGGAGAGAAGGAAGAAATGAAAATAATACGTTCATCTCGGTCAACTCCTTGGTTTATATAGCCAGGGAGTGTTAGCGCGCGCTAATCCTCAAAGTTAGCGTGCGCTAACGAAACAAACTCCAGTCCAGTAGCCAGATTTCTGGCCGATAGCGTGCGCTACTCCAAACGTAGCGTGCGCTAATAACCTCTCGGTAGCGCGCGATATCGACCAATAGCGTGCGCTACCTGGACATCAGCCGAGTCTAGAAGCAACTTTCAGAACACACCTGATCCGGTTAGCGCGCGCTATCAACCAAACGTAGCGTGCGCTAAAGTGTATCGGTAGCGCACGCTATCGACCAATAGCGTGCGCTACCTGGGCATCAGTCGAGTCCAGTGGCAAAGTGTCCAGTACTGGACATTCACACTAGCGCACGCTACCGGGCGTCTCAGCGTGCACTAACGCCCGACATTAGCGTGAGCTAGACTACGTAGCGTACGCTAATCCACCAGTCCAGAGGGCTGGAATCAGCACTGTCACTCCTAGGGCTTGCTCTCTAGCGCGCACTACGAAGCAGTCATAGCGTGCGCTACTAAGGGACATCTAGCATGCGCTATGCAGAAAAGATAGCGTGCGCTAGGTACGAAATATAAACGGTCCAAAACACCATAATATGGTAGTGTGGAAATAACTGCGTTATGGTGCTTGAATTCACTAAGCTTCGTGCTTACCCTTTCCCAATAAATTGTGATTTCAGGTACGAGTGGCTCCAAGGCGTAACGAGTACACACTGGCGCGCGTGAAGAACTGATTATCTTTATGATTTTTATTTTAGACATTTATTCTATTGTTTATTGTTCGGGAGAATATTAATTATGGATTTGCAAATGAAACGATTGAATTATTAAAGGAGTTTTATTAATGAAATGTTACTTTAAAATTTTAAATTCCTTGTAATTTTTGGGATGTTACAAAGGCAAGTATCGTATTTTGAATATTGATTTAATGTCGATGATTTTGATTTCGCATATTGTTATTCATGTTGTTGAATATGAGATCATTCCAGTTGAATTGGCATATTATCGTATTGATTCATTTGTATGTTCATGTTGATGGACATATCGCTCTTGTATATGTGTATGCATAGTTGTGTTATATATATTGTATTGATCCGAAGGGATTGTGTGATCTATGCTGAGGGCACTGATTAGATGTCCACCTCATGTTGGTCCGACGAGATCATCTTGAGATCTATGCTGAGGGCGCTGGATCATTGGATGGGTTTTCCACCTCGTGTTGGTCCGACGGGATCATCTTGGAATCTATGCTGAGGGCGCTGGATCAATCGATTATCCTGTGTTGTGTTGATGGAATCATGTGGATTCGCATCGTTGGATTCCGGTAGAGGAAGTCCGTGATTTGTATTTTGCCATGCATCGTTGTTGCATATTTGATTTTATATATTATGATACTTGTACTAGCATCATTTTGCTAACCCGTGCAGGGGTGTACATTTGTTTTGATGTTCAGGTAGCCGAGGAGCGGGGAAGCAACCACAGTACCAACATGATGACGAGGGGGCTCAGTGATGTTATCTGTTGTGTTGTTGTATTATTCTGGTTTGATTTTCAGTACTCGAGTACATGTGTCCTGTTGATGAGTTGAGATGTTTGTAATAATTGGATTAATTTGAGTTGTTTGAACCGTTTACCGAATTACTCAACTTCTAGTAGTATTTTTGTATTGTTCAGCATTTCTTTAATTAGCCTTGTAAATTCTTAAATAAAGGGTTTACAGCGCTGTAATTATTCCGAATATCTCGGGGTTTTACAAAATATGGTATCGGAGCTAAGATTCATGGATATCTTGGCAGTTGGGTTTAGTTGGGTCTGTTTATGTTGTTGGTTTATCGGTCGTGTATTACATCACTGTACATCCAGAGTCGTCATGTGGACCATGGTTGTAAGTTTCCTAACCTCATATACTACCATTTTAATTATTTCGTGTTTTGTGAATATTGAGGAATTTTAGAAGATTTTTGCTCTAGGTATTGAGTAATTGTGTTTACAGTATGTTGAGAGGAGGTCGTAGATGTGGACTTATTGTCGTGGATGCGGACGTGGAAATGCGAGACAAGAAGATTCGGCGTCAACCCCAGATTTGTCGGCTAATCGAGCTAATTCCCGTTATGGCGAACAACGGGAATCGGTAAATAATGACCGAGCACGAACTATGGAGGAAGATGCAAATCCTAACATGCGGGGAGTGCTTCAACAAGTGGTCACTCAGATGACCTAATTTGCTCAGGTGGTTGACTGCATGCAAGCAACGATGGGCCAACAGTGTAACGAAGACAAACGGGGAGACAAGTGGCTTTGAGAAGTGGTCAAGGTACACCCACCGAAATTTGACGGTTCTTCAGAGATGTCTACTTGGGACCATTGGCTGAAGGAATTGGAGAATATATTTGCGGGAATTAATTGTCCCGATGACCGAAAAGTTCCGATCGCTCAGTATTTTTTTACTGGGAAAGCTTTCGACTGGTGGGAGGCCATTCGACCTGAGGATCATCATGCTGACTGGACAGAATTCAAGTTAATGATGGAAGCACAATATTGCCCTCGTCCAGTTATAGAGGCTAGAGTCCGAGAGTTTTTCTCACCGCAAAATATGGAGGCATATGTGACAAACATGATTAAGACTTTTAATCACCAGCTGACCTGTGTGCGACATTTGGTCAGGATCGAGGCAGAAAAGATTTTTCACTTTGACATGCGGATGAAGCCGGAGATCCAGCAATATATGTCCGGATTTAAATGTACTACCCTTCGGTAGTATCAGGACAAAGCACTGCCTTACGAGATGAAAGAGACAGCGGTGGAGAAATTTGCAGAAGCAAAGAAGCAAAAAGTGTCTGGCAACTTCACTGAAAACAAGAGTAGTGGGGCCCGCAAGGGCCAGTCCTCATTCCATTCATCCAATAGGCCTCTGTATCCTTCCTGAGGTGGAAAGAAGTTCCGAACAGCATCGACGGTTTCAGATGCATCGAATAAGTGTTATAACTATGGGCGAACAGGACATATTCGGCGTGACTGCTCCGCTCCTTCTGTGACCTGTTTTGAATGTGGGCAAGAAGGGCATCGTGCGACTTTTTGCAGAAATGTGACTAGATCGTTTGTTAGACGCACTCCAGCACAAGTTCTGAAAGATACGAGCGTGAACCTGACACAGCAGAGCGGTCCTCAATAGTAGAATTTCGGAAAAAGAGAGGCATCCAGTGCTGGGTCCGTTCCTCTGCGCCTTTACGAGATGAGGAGGTCAGATGATCAGAACACTGCTGTTTTATCAGGTACGATTCAGATTATTTTGCAACCAGTTAGTGTCTTATTCGATTCAGGAGCTACACATTCTTTCATATCATTGAAATGTGTTAATCGTTTGAGAAACTCGTGTTTGAATTATTGTTAACCTTATGTTGTGGGTTTGCCGAGTGGAGAGAGAATTGTGGGAACTCTAGAAGCTAGAGATTTTCCTGTGTCTATAGGAGGGAGAAATTAGCTATCAAATCTTATTGTGGTCTACATCCATGGTGACGATTTAATTCTTGGAGACGATTGGCACAACCGTTATGGGGCTATTTTGAATTACTGAAAGAGAGTTATCTCGATTATTGCTGATGACGGATCTGAACACTTATTCGAAGGATGGAGACCAGGAAGCTTAGGGAAAGTGATCAAAGCCATGAAAGCAGTTAAATTGATAAAACAGGGTTATCACGGGTTTTGGTGTTATGCCATGAAGAAGGAAGAAGGAGTAGAGCTCTCATCTATTCCAGTGGTGAACGAATTCTCTGACGTATTCCCTGGCGAATTACCCAGATTACCTCCACGAAGAGATGTAGAATTTAATATCGAATTAGAACCTAGAGCCGCACCTATTTCCATAGCACCATACCGTATGACGCCAATTGAGATGTATGAGTTAAAGAAATAGCTTGAGGAATTGTTACAGAAGGGTTTCATTCAACCTAGCATTTCTCCTTGGGGAGCACCTGTTCTCTTTGTCCGGAAGAAAGATGGATCCCTCCGATTGTGTATTGATTATAGGGAGCTAAACAAGGTGACGATCAAGAATAAATACCCATTGCCTCGGATCGACGATTTATTTGATCAACTGCAGGGTGCGACGATATTCTCAAAGATCGACTTGTGATCAGGATAACATCAGTTGAGGATTAAGGAATCTGATATACCGAAATCTGCTTTCAGATCCCGATACGGGCATTATGAGTTCGTGGTGATGCCATTTGGACTTACTAATGCTCATGCGGTGTTTATGCAATTGATGAATCGGGTATTCTTAGAATACTTGGATAAATTCGTGGTCATTTTTATTGATGACATATTGATCTATTCGAAGGATCCAAAAGAGCATGCAGAACATTTGCGTATCATTTTGAATACTTTTAGGAATGAACAACTTTATGCGAAACTTTCTAAATGCAAGTTCTGGATGAAGTAAGTAACGTTCCTCGGCACGTGATATCAACCGATGGAGTTCATGTGGACCTGAAGAAAGTTGAGGCAATTTTGGAGTGGGTATCTCCTATGAACGTAAAGGAAGCCCGAAGTTTTTTAGTACTTGCTGGATATTATCGTCGTTTTGTGGGAGGATTTTCCAAAATTTCCCGTCCACTTACTTAGCTGTTATAGAAGGCTCAGAAATTCGCGTGGGACGAGAAATGTCAGACTAGTTTTGATGAACTTAAGGGAACACTGACAACGGCGCCAATACTAGCACTACCAGATGGAGCCGATGGGTTCATGGTTTACAGAGACGCGTCAAATCAGGGTTTTGGGTTGCATGTTGATGCAGAAGTATAGGGTGATTGCCTATGCCTCTCGACAGTTGAAACCGTACGAGGTTAACTACCTGATACATGATTTACAGTTAGCAGTTGTCCTTGCCCTAAAGATTTGGCGACATTATTTGTATGACACTCATTGTCAGATCTTCACAGATCATAAGAGTCTCAAGTATATTTTCAGTCAGAATGAATTAAACATCAGACAGAGGAGATGGATGGAATTGATCAAAGATTATGACCTGGAAATTCTTTATCATCCAGGCAAAGCGAACGTGGTAGCTGATGCTCTGAGCCGCAAACCTATTTCTATTCGGATGTTGGAAGTGTTTATGTCCCAGTCCAGCATTCAACGAGAACTAATTTGCGAAGGAATTGAAGTATGGTCACAAGGAGTCCAAGAGCAACTGTGTATGATGGAATTAACTTCATCATTAATCGAAGAAATTAAATCTAAGCAGTTGGATGATTCTCTAATTTTTTGGTTACGTGATGAAGTAAACAAAGGAAGGCACCAGGATTTGTGATACATGATGATGTAGTTCTGAGATTCCAAAGTCGATATTGCGTCCCCAGTGACGATGTTTCGAAGCAGACAATCATGAAGGAAGCCCACAACGCACCCTATTCTATTCATCCGGGCACCAGTAAAATGTATAAGGATTTAAAGCAGAATTTCTGCTGGCGAAATATGAAGAATGACGTAGCGGAATATGTTTCGAAGGGTTTAACTTGTCAACAGGTTAAGATCGAACATCAACGACCTGTAGGAAAGTTAAAACCACTTCCGATTCCTGAATGGAAGTGAGAAGATATATCGATGGACTTTATCACCAATATGTCAAGGACCAGAATGGGGGTGAATATGATTTGTGTGATAGTTGATAGTCTAACCAAGTCGGCTTATTTTCTGGGTAATAAAGATATTTAGGGACCAGAAAAGTTGGAACGAGTGTTTATTTCGGAGATAATCCGATTGCACGGTATGCCGAAGACCATTATTTCAGATTAGGATGGTCGCTTTGTGTCACACTTTTGGAAGGCAGTTCATAAGGCCTTGGGAACCGAGCTGAACTTTAGCACAGCTTATCATCCTCAGACGGACGGACAGTCCGAAAGGACTATACAGATAGTAGAAGATATGCTAAGAGCTTGTGCCTTAGATTGGTCAACCGATTGGGAGGTTCATTTGCCGTTGATTGAATTCACCTACAACAATAGTTAGCATGCTTCCATTAAGATGGCACCGTTTGAAGCATTCTACGGGAGGAGATGCAGATTGCCCCTGTGTTTGGATGACTCTTCTGACATGATCGGGACGGCACCAGAGTTGATAGTTCAGACTCAAGAGAAGGTAGCTATGATTCGTGAAAGGCTGTTGACTGCCCAGAGTCGGTAGAAGTCTTATGCAGATGTACGTCGTCGCCCGTTAGAGTTTGTAATTGGGGACCACTTGCTATTGAAGGTTTCTCCTACTCGGGTAATTTTCAGTTTTGGGAAGAAAGGAAAGCTGAGTCCGAGATATATTGGACCATTAGAGATCCTTGATAGAGTTGGGGAGTTGGCGTATAGGTTGGCCTTACCTCCATCGCTGAGTCATGTTCATAATGTATTCCACGTATCCTAATTACTGAAATATGTATCGGATCCCAGTCATATCATTGATTTTGGCGAGATTGAAGTGGATAATGATGGATCGTTCGAAGAAAAGCCGATCAAGATACTCGAGACTCGGGTCAAACAATTGAGGAATAAATCAATCTCCTTGGTTAAAGTTCAGTGGTCTCGACATGGAGTTTAAGAAGCAACTTGGGAGACTAAAGATAGTATGAAGTCGAGATATCCGGAATTGTTTTCGTTTTAAGTTTCAGGTCGAAACTTCCTTTTAGAGGGGTAGTATGTAATGCCCAGATAATTATTGTGTATTTTACCTATACAAGAACTTATAACATACGATTATGTGGGATTATTAATCGAAGTATGGTTTTCCGTATTCGAATCCCTATGTTTTTGTATTTTCAAACATTCATGCATGCATGCTTCTGCACGTCATAACGTGCCCTAGACGATAATCATAACATACGCAACATAAGGAAGATAACATACGTCATAGATGTAGCATAACATACGTAACCTTCAGTCAATTTGAGATCAGACAAGGTCGGCGTGTGGGGGTCGGATGAAGATTCATTGATATTGCTCCGAGTGAAACTGGACAGCTTTCCAGCTAAGCAAGTCAACGAGGCTTAATGTACGTTAGGTAGGATTGTTAACGTACACTAAGTACCTAGTTTTACGTACGTAAATGGGTTTGGATAACATACGTAAGAGAAGCCAGAATCGAGGCAGTGAGCTGCTACCGGACGTTAACGTACGCTAAGGTTTGAGGATAGCGTATGCTAAGGCCTTAACGTACGTAAAGGATTGCCGATAACGTACGTAATGCTCAAAGTTTTATTTATAACCCTCAACCCCCATTTCATTTCCTCCTCACTTCGTTGACGATTTTTGCAATCTGAGAACCCCCCAGCACCATATACCTCTCATATCATCCTCCTAGCTCAATTTTGAAGATCATAGACCCTTGTGGATTGGTGTTCAAGCTTCCGGTGTTGAGTTTCATCAAGTCTTTCATTGTTCTTCACTATATTGAGGTATGTGATCCTTCAGCAATTAGATTACGTGTTCTTGCTGATGTTTTGGACCTGTTTTGAGTTTACCAAGTCAGTTATTATCATGAGGAGTCGAACACCATATTTTTAGAAGAATAATTTCGGTTATGCTTCGGTTCTCCTTCGTTGTTAAGAATATTAATCGAACCTTAGATCGTTAGGACTCTTGAACGTAGTGTCCTGAGATTATGAACCTGATTATAGCAAATTTTCTGAGATTATTGAGTTTTTACGTATTATATAATCGAACTATGGGTATAGGGGAACTTAATGGATTTCAACTTAGAGTATTCCTTGAAGAAGAAGATGTTAATCATATGGAACCTAGTAAGTAAGTTCTTATGGTATTCGTCGAGGTATTTCCGATATCTTGTTGCTTTGGATTAATGAAGAGTATGATTATGATCTTTGTAAGACAAATTATCATGTGGTATAATTGAAGAATCCGACCAAATGGTGCATTTAATCTTAGATGGAATACTATGAGCTTTTGTTCAGTTAAGTAGCATAGTGTTGATTCAACCGGTGAGGTTTGGGGCAGATTTATATGCTTGTTATGATTGGGTAAAACACGTCTTTTGATGTTCGTATGATGTTTGGAACGATTATCCGGAACTGTTAGTTATACCGATGTTATTGTTCGCTGAAGGATCGGATTTTGGTGGATTGATCGAGTAAGAGTTCTTCGAGCGGGTCGAAGGTTATTCGTAGTAGCAATCCTTGTCGCCATTTCTAAGGCAAGTATCGTATTTTGAATATTGATTTAATGTCGATGATTTTGATTCCGCATATTGTTATTCATGTTGTTGAACATGAGATCATTCTAGTTGAATTGGCATATTATCGTATTGACTCATTTGTATGTTCATGTTGATGGACATATCGATTTTGTATATGTGTATGCATAGTTATGTTATATATGTTGTATTGATCCGAAGGGATTGTGTGATCTATGCTGAGGGCGCTGGATTAGATGTCCACCTCATGTTGGTCCGACGGGATCATCTTGGGATCTATGCTGAGGGCGCTGGATCATTGGATGGGTTTTCCACCTCGTGTTGGTCCGACAGGATCATCTTGGAATATATGCTGAGGGCGCTGGATCATTCGATTATCCTGTGTTGTGTTGATGGAATCATGTGGATTCGCATCGTTAGATTCCGGTAGAGGAAGTCCGTGATTTGTATTTTGCTATGCATCGTTGTTGCATATTTGATTTTATATATTATGATACTTGTACTATCATCGTTTTGCTAACCCGTGCAGGGGTGTACATTTGTTTTGATGTTCAGGTAGCCAAGGAGCGGGGAAGCAACCACAGTACCAACATAATGACGAGGGGGCTTAGTGATGTTATCCGTTGTGTTGTTGTATTATTCTGGTTTGATTTTCAGTACTCGAGTACATGTGTCCTGTTGATGAGTTGAGATGTTTGTAATAATTGGATTAATTTGAGTTGTTTGAACCGTTTACCGAATTACTCAACTTCTAGTAGTATTTTTGTATTGTTCAGCATTTCTCTAATTAGCCTTGTAAATTCTTATATAAAGGGTTTACAACGCTGTAATTATTCCGAATATCTCGGGGTTTTATAGAATATGGTATCGGAGCTAAGATTCATGGATATCTTGGCAGTTGGGTTTAGTTGGGTCTGTTTATGTTGTTGGTTTATAGGTCGTGTATTACATCACTGTACAGCCAGAGTCGTCATGTGGACCATGGTTGTAAGTTTCCTAACCTCATATACTACCATTTTAATTATTTCGTGTTTTGTGAATATTGAGGAATTTTAGAAGATTTTTGCTCTAGGTATTGAGTAATTGTGTTTACAGTATGTTGAGAGGAGGTCGTGGATGTGGACGCGTGGTCGTGGATGCGGATGTGGAAATGCGAGACAAGAAGATTCGGTGTCTACCCCAGATTTATCGGCTAATCGAGCTGATTCCCATTCTGGCGAACAACGGGAATCGGTAAATAATGACCGAGCACGAACTATGGAGGAAGATGCAAATCCTAACATGCGGGGAGTGCTTCAACAAGTGGTCACTCAGATGACCTAATTTGCTCAGGTGGTTGACTGCACGCAAGCAACGATGGGCCAACAGTGTAATGAAGACAAACGGGGAGACAAGTGGGTTTCAGAAGTGGTCAAGGTACACCCACCGAAATTTGACGGTTCTTCAGATATTCCTACTTGGGACCATTGGCTGAAGGAATTGGAGAAGATATTTGCGGGAATTAATTGTCCCGATGACCGAAAAGTTCCGATCGCTCAGTATTTTTTACTGGGAAAGCTTTCGACTGGTGGGAGGCCATTCGACCTGAGAATCATCATGCTGACTGGACAGAATTCAAGTTAATGATGGAAGCACAATATTGCCCTCGTCCAGTTATAGAGGCTAGAGTCCGAGAGTTTTTCTCACCGCAAAATATGGAGGCATTTGTGACAAACATGATTAAGACTTTTAATCACCAGCTGACATGTGTGCGACATTTGGTCAGGATCGAGGCGGAAAAGATTTTTCACTTTGACATGCATATGAAGCCGGAGATCCAGCAATATATGTCCGGATTTGAATGTACTACCCTTCGGCAGTATCAGGACAAAGAACTGGCTTACGAGATGAAAGAGACAGTGGTGGAGAAATTTGCATAAGCAAAGAAGCAGAAAGTGTCTGGCAACTTCACTGAAAACAAGAGTAAGTGGGCCCACAAGGGCCAGTCCTCATTCCATTCATCCAAGAGGCCTCTGTATCCTTCCCGAGGTGGAAAGAAGTTCCGAACAGCATCGACGGTTTCAGATGCATCGAATAAGTGTTATAACTGTGGGCGAGCAGGACATATTCGGCGTGACTACTCCGCACCTTCTGTGACCTATTTTAATTGTGGGCAAGAAGGGCATCGTGCGAATTTTTGCAGAAATGTGACTAGATCGTTTGTTAGACGCACTCCAGCACAAGTTCTGAAAGATACGAGCGTGAACCTGACACAGCGGAGCGGTCCTCAACAGTAGAATTTCGGAAAAAGAGAGGCATCCAGTGCTGGGTCCGTTCCTCTGCGCCTTTACGAGATGAGGAGGTCAGATGATCAGAACACTCCTGTTTCATCAGGTACGATTCAGATTCTTTTGCAACCAGTTAGTGTCTTATTCGATTCAGGAGCTACACATTCTTTCATATCATTGAAATGTGTTAATCGTTTGAGAAACTCGTGTTTGAATTATTGTTAACCTTATGTTGTGGGTTTGCCGAGTGGAGAGAGAATTGTGGGAACTCTAGAAGCTAGATATTTTCCTGTGTCTATAGGAGGGAGAAATTAGCTATCAAATCTTATTGTGGCCTACATCCATGGTGACGATTTAATTCTTGGAGACAATTGGCACAACCGTTATGGGGTTATTTTGAATTACTGGAAGAGAGTTATCTCGATTATTGCTGATGACGGATCTGAACACTTATTCGAAGGATGGAGACCAGGAAGCTTAAGGAAAGTGATCAAAGCCATGAAAGCAGTTAAATTGATAAAACAGGGTTGTCACGGGTTTTGGTGTTATGCCATGAAGAAGGAAGAAGGAGTAGAGCTCTCATCTATTCCAGTGGTGAACGAATTCTCTGACGTATTCCCTGGCGAATTACCCAGATTACCTCCACGAAGAGATGTAGATTTTAATATCGAATTAGAACCTAGAGCCGCACCTATTTCCAGAGCACCATACCGTATGACGCCAATTGAGATGTATGAGTTAAAGAAATAGCTTGAGGAATTGTTACAGGAGGGTTTCATTCAACCTAACATTTCTCCTTGGGGAGCACCTGTTCTCTTTGTCCGCAAGAAAGATGGATCCCTCCGATTGTGTATTGATTATAGGGAGCTAAACAAGGTGACGATCAAGAATAAATACCCATTGCCTCGGATCGACGATTTATTTGATCAACTGCAGGGTGCGACGGTATTCTCAAAGATCGACTTGTGATCAGGATAACATCAGTTGAGGATTAAGGAATCTGATATACCGAAATCTGCTTTCAGATCCCGATACGGGCATTATGAGTTCGTGGTGATTCCATTTGGACTTACTAATGCTCATGCGGTGTTTATGCAATTGATGAATCGGGTATTCTTAGAATACTTGGATAAATTAGTGGTCATTTTTATTGATGACATATTGATCTATTCGAAGGATCCAAAAGAGCATGTAGAACATTTGCGTATCATTTTGAATACTTTTAGGAATGAACAACTTTATGCGAAACTTTCTAAATGCAAGTTCTGGATGAAGTAAGTAACGTTCCTCGGCACGTGATATCAACCGATGGAGTTCAGGTGGACCCGAAGAGAGTTGAGGCAATTTTGGAGTGGGTATCTCCTAAGAACGTAAAGGAAGTCCGAAGTTTCTTAGTACTTGCTGGATATTATCATCGTTTTGTGGAAGGATTTTCCAAAATGGCCCGTCCACTTACTCAGTTGTTATAGAAGGCTCAGAAATTCGCGTGGGACGAGAAATGTCAGACTAGTTTTGATGAACTTAAGAGAACACTGACAACGGCGCCAATACTAGCATTACCAGATGGAACCGATGGGTTCATGGTTTACAGCGACGCGTCGAATCAGGGTTTTGGGTTGCACGTTGATGCAGAAGTATAGGGTGATTGCCTATGCCTCTCGACAGTTGAAACCGTACGAGGTTAACTACCTGATACATGATTTAGAGTTAGCAGTTGTCCTTGCCCTAAAGATTTGGCGACATTATTTGTATGACACTCATTGTCAGATCTTCACAGATCATAAGAGTCTCAAGTATATTTTCAGTCAGAATGAATTAGACATGAGACAGAGGAGATGGATGGAATTGATCAAAGATTATGACCTGGAAATTCTTTATCATCCAGGCAAAGCGAACGTGGTAGCTGATGCTCTGAGCCGCAAACCTATTTCTATTCGGATGTTGGAAGTGTTTATGTCCCAGTCCAGCATTCAACGAGAACTAATTTGCGAAGGAATTGAAGTATGGTCACAAGGAGTCCAAGAGCAACTGTGTATGATGGAATTAACTTCATCATTAATCGAATAAATTAAATCTAAGCAGTTGGATGATTCTCTAATTTTTTGGTTACGTGATGAAGTAAACAAAGGAAGGCCCCAGGATTTGTGATACATGATGATGTAGTTCTGAGATTCCAAAGTCGACATTGCGTCCCCAGTGACGATGTTTCGAAGCAGACAATCATGAAGGAAGCCCACAGCGCACCCTATTCTATTCATCCGGGCACCAGTAAAATGTATAAGGATTTAAAGCAGAATTTCTGTTGGCGAAATATGAAGAATGGCGTAGCGGAATATGTTTCGAAGGGTTTAACTTGTCAACAGGTTAAGATCGAACATCAACGACCTGCAGGAATGTTAAAACCACTTCCGATTCCTGAATGGAAGTGGGAAGATATATCGATGGACTTTATCACCAATATGTCAAGGACCAGAATGGGGTTGAATATGATTTGTGTGATAGTTGATAGTCTAACCAAGTCGGCTTATTTTCTGGGTATTAAGGTTATTTAGGGACCAGAAAAGTTGGAACGAGTGTTTATTTCGGAGATAATCCGATTGCACGGTATGCCGAAGATCATTATTTCAGATTAGGATGGTCGCTTTGTGTCACACTTTTGGAAGGCAGTTCATAAGGCCTTGGGAACCGAGCTGAACTTTAGCACAGCTTATCATCCTCAGATGGACGGACAGTCCGAAAGGACTATACAGATAGTAGAAGATAAGCTAAGAGCTTGTGCCTTAGATTGGTCAACCGATTGGGAGGTTCATTTGTCGTTGATTGAATTCACCTACAATAATAGTTAGCATGCTTCCATTAAGATGGCACCGTTTGAAGTGTTCTACGGGAGGAGATGCAGATTGCCCCTATGTTTGGATGATTCTTTTGACATGATCAGGATGGAACCAGAGTTGATAGTTCAGACTCAAGAGAAGGTAGCTCTGATTCGTGAAAGGCTGTTGACTGCCCAGAGTCGGTAGAAGTCTTATGCAGACGTACGCCGTCGCCCGTTAGAGTTTGTAATTGGGGACCACTTGCTATTGAAGGTTTTTCCTACTCGGGTAATTTTCAGTTTTGGGAAGAAAGGAAAGCTGAGTCCGAGATATATTGGACCATTAGAGATCCTTGAAAGAGTTGGGGAGTTGGCGTATAGGTTGGCCTTACCGCCATTGCTGAGTCATGTTCATAATGTATTCCGCATATCCCAATTATTGAAATATGTACTGGATCCCAGTCGTATCATTGATTTTGGTGAGATTGAAGTGGCTAATGATGGCTCGTTCGAAGAAAAGACGATCAAGATACTCGAGAGTCGGGTCAAACAATTGAGGAATAAATCAATCTCCTTGGTTAAAGTTCAGTGGTCTCGACATGGAGTTGAAGAGGCAACTTGGGAGACTGAAGATAGTATGAAGTCGAGATACCCGGAATTGTTTTCGTTTTAAGTTTCGGGTCGAAACTTCTTTTTAGAGGGGTAGTATGTAATGCCCAGATAATTATTGTGTATTTTACCTATACAAGAACTTATAACATACGATTATGTGGGATTATTAATTGAAGTATGGTTTTCCGTATTCGTATCCCTACGTTTTTGTATTTTCAAACATTCATGCATGCATGCTTCTGCACATCATAACGTGCCCTAGACGATAAGCATAACATACGCTACATAAGGAAGATAACGTACGTCATAGATGTAGCATAACATACGTAACCTTCAGTTAATTTGAGATTAGACAAGGTCGACGTGTGGGGGTCGGATAAAGATTCATTGATATTGCTCCGAGTGAAACTGAACAGCTTTCCAGCTAAGCAAGTCAACGAGGCTTAACGTACGTTAGGTAGTATTGTTAACGTACACTAAGTACCTAGTTTTACGTACGTAAACGGGTTTGGATAGCATACGTAAGAGAAGCCAGAATCGAGGCAGTGAGCTGCTACCGGACGTTAACATACGCTAAGGTTTGAGGATAGCGTATGCTAAGGCCTTAACGTATGTAAAGGATTGCCGATAACGTACGTAATGCTCAAAGTTTTATTTATAACCCTCAACCCCCATTTCATTTCCTCCTCACTTCGTTGATGATTTTTGCAATTTGATAACCCCCCCAGCACCATATACCTCTCATATCATCATCCTAGCTCAATTTAGAAAATCATAGACCCTTGTGGATTGGTGTTCAAGCTTCCGGTGTTGAGTTTCATCAAGTCTTTCATTGTTCTTCACTATATTGAGGTATGTGATCCTTCAGCAATTAGATTACGTGTTCTTGCTGATGTTTTGGACCTGTTTTGAGTTTACCAAGTCAGTTATTATCATGAGGAGTCGAACACCATATTTTTAGAAGAATAATTTTGGTTATGCTTCGGTTCTCCTTCGTTGTTAAGAATATTAATCGAACCTTAGATCGTTAGGACTCTTGAACATAGTGTCCTAAGATTATGAACCTGATTATAGCAAGTTTTCTGAGATTATTGAGTTCTTACGCATTATATAATCGAACTATGCGTATAGGGGAACTTAATGGATTTCAACTTAGAGTATTCCTTGAAGAATAAGATGTTAATCATATGGAACCTAGTAAATGATTTCTTATGGTATTCGTCGAGGTATTTCCGATATCTTGTTGCTTTGGATTAGTGAAGAGTATGATTAGGATCTTTGTAAGACAAATTATCATGTGGTATAATTGAAGAATCCGACCAAATGGTGCATTTAATCTTAGATGGAATACTATGAGCTTTTGTTCAGTTAAGTAGCATAGTGCTGATTCAACCGGTGAGGTTTGGGGCAGATTTATATGCTTGTTATGATTGGGTAAAACACATCTTTTGATGTTCGTATGATGTTCGGAACGATTATCCGGAACTGTTAGTTATACCAATGTTATTGTTCGCTCAAGGTTCGGATTTTGGTGGATTGATCAAGTAAGAGTTCTTCGAGCGGGTCGAAGGTTATTCGTAGTAGCAATCCTTGTCGCCATTTCTAAGGCAAGTATCGTATTTTGAATATTGATTTAATGTCGATGATTTTGATTTCGCATATTGTTATTAATGTTGTTGAACATGAGATCATTACAGTTGAATTGGCATATTATCGTATTGACTCATTTGTATATTCATGTTGATGGACATATCGATCTTGTATATGTGTATGCATAGTTGTGTTATATATGTTGTATTGATCCGAAGGGATTGTGTGATCTATGCTGAGGGCATTGGATTAGATGTCCACCTCATGTTGGTCCGACGAGATCATCTTGGGATCTATGCTGAGGGCGCTGGATCATTGGATGGGTTTTCCACCTCGTGTTGGTCCGACGGGATCATCTTGGAATCTATGCTGAGGGCGCTAGATCATTCGATTATCCTGTGTTGTGTTGATGGAATCATGTGGATTCGCATCGTTGGATTCCGGTAGAGGAAGTCCGTGATTTGCATTTTGCTATGCATCGTTGTTGCATATTTGATTTTATATATTATGATACTTGTACTAGCATCTTTTTGCTAACCCGTGCAGGGGTGTACATTTGTTTTGATGTTCAGGTAGCCGAGGAGCGGGGAAGCAACCACAGAACCAACATAATGACGAGGGGGCTTAGTGATGTTATCCGTTGTGTTGTTGTATTATTCTGGTTTGATTTTCAGTACTCGAGTACATGTGTCCTGTTGATGAGTTGAGATGTTCGTAATAATTGGATTAATTTGAGTTGTTTGAACCGTTTACCGAATTACTCAACTTCTAGTAGTATTTTTGTATTGTTCAGCATTTCTTTAATTAGCCTTGTAAATTCTTATATAAAGGGTTTACAACGCTGTAATTATTCTGAATATCTCGGGGTTTTACAGAATATGGTATCGGAGCTAAGATTCATGGATATCTTGGCAGTTGGGTTTAGTTGGGTCTGTTTATGTTGTTGGTTTATCGGTCGTGTATTACATCAATGTACAGCCAGAGTCGTCATGTGGACCATGGTTGTAAGTTTCCTAACCTCATATACTACCATTTTACTTATTTCGTGTTTTGTGAATATTGAGGAATTTTAGAAGATTTTTGCATTAGGTATTGAGTAATTGTGTTTACAGTATGTTGAGAGGAGGTCATGGATGTGGACGCGTGGTCGTGGATGCGGACGTGGAAATGCGAGACAAGAAGATTCGGGGTCTACCCCAGATTTGTCGGCTAATCGAGCTGATTCCCGTTCTCACGAACAACGGGAATCGGTAAATAATGAACGAGCACGAACTATGGAGGAAGATGCAAATCCTAACATGCGGGGAGTGCTTCAATAAGTGGTCACTCAGATGACCTACTTTGCTCAGGTGGTTTACTGCATGCAAGCAACGATGGGCCAACAGTGTAACGAAGACAAACGGGGAGACAAGTGGCTTTCAGAAGTGGTCAAGGTACACCCACCGAAATTTGACGGTTTTTCAGAGATGCCTACTTGGGATAATTGGCTGAAGGAATTGGAGAAGATATTTGCGGGAATTAATTGTCCCGATGACCGAAAAGTTCCGATCGCTCAGTATTTTTTACTGGGAAAACTTTCGACTGGTGGGAGGCCATTCGACCTGAGGATCATCATGCTGACTGGACAGAATTCAAGTTAATGATGGAAGCACAATATTGCCCTCGTCCAGTTATAGAGGCTAGAGTCCGAGAGTTTTTCTCACCGCAAAATATGGAGGCATCTGTGACAAACATGATTAAGACTTTTAATCACCAGCTGACCTGTGTGCGACATTTGGTCAGGATCGAGGCGGAAAAGATTTTTCACTTTGACATGCAAATGAAGCCGGAGATCCAGCAATATATGTCCAGATTTGAATGTACTACCCTTCGGCAGTATCAGGACAAAGAACTGGCTTACGATATGAAAGAGACAGTGGTGGAGAAATTTGCATAAGAAAAGAAGCAGAAAGTGTCTGGCAACTTCACTGAAAACAAGAGTAAGTGGGCCCACAAGGGCCAGTCCTCATTCCATTCATCCAAGAGGCCTCTGTATCCTTCCTGAGGTGGAAAGAAGTTCCGAACAGCATCGACGGTTTCAGATGCATCGAATAAGTGTTATAACTGTGGGCGAGCAGGACATATTCGGCGTGACTGCTCCGCTCCTTCTGTGACCTGTTTTGAATGTGGGCAAGAAGGGCATCGTGCGACTTTTTGCAGAAATGTGACTAGATCGTTTGTTAGACTCACTCCAGCACAAGTTCTGAAAGATACGAGCGTGAACCTGACATAGCAGAGCGGTCCTCAACAGTAGAATTTCGGAAAAAGAGAGGCATCCAGTGTTGGGTCCATTCCTCTGCGCCTTTACGAGATGAGGAGGTCAGATGATCAGAACACTCCTGTTTCATCAGGTACGATTCAGATTCTTTTGCAACCAGTTAGTGTCTTATTCGATTCAGGAGCTACACATTCTTTCATATCATTGAAATGTGTTAATCGTTTGAGAAACTCGTGTTTGAATTATTGTTAACCTTATGTTATGGGTTTGCCGAGTGGAGAGAGAATTGTGGGAACTCTATAAGCTAGAGATTTTCCTGTGTCTATAGGAGGGAGAAATTAGCTATCAAATCTTATTGTGGTCTACATCCATGGTGACGATTTAATTCTTGGAGACGATTGGCACAACCGTTATGGGGCTATTTTGAATTACTGGAAGAGAGTTATCTCGATTATTGCTGATGACGGATCTGAACACTTATTCGAAGGATGGAGACCAGGAAGCTTAGGGGAAGTTATCAAAGCCATGAAAGCAGTTAAATTGATAAAACAGGGTTGTCACGGGTTTTGGTGTTATGCCATGAAGAAGGAAGAAGGAGTAGAGCTCTCATCTATTCCAGTGGTGAACGAATTCTCTGACGTATTCCCTGGCGAATTACCCAGATTACCTCCACGAAGAGATGTAGAATTTAATATCGAATTGGAACCTAGAGCCGCACTTATTTCCAGAGCACCATACCATATGACACCAATTGAGATGTATGAGTTAAAGAAATAGCTTGAGGAATTGTTACAGAAGGGTTTCATTAAACCAAGCATTTCTCCTTGGGGAGCACCTGTTCTCTTTGTCCGGAAGAAAGATGGATCCCTCCGATTGTGTATTGATTATAGGGAGCTAAACAAGGTGACGATCAAGAATAAATACCCATTGCCTCGGATCGATGATTTATTTGATCAACTGCAGGGGGCGACGGTATTCTCAAAGATCGACTTGTGATCAGGATAACATCAGTTGAGGATTAAGGAATCTGATATACTGAAATCTGCTTTCAGATCCCGATACGGGCATTATGAGTTCGTGGTGATGCCATTTGGACTTACTAATGCTCATGCGGTTTTTATGCAATTGATGAATTAGGTATTCTTAGAATACTTGGATAAATTCGTGGTCATTTTTTATTGATGACATATTGATCTATTCGAAGGATCCAAAAGAGCATGCAGAACATTTGCGTATCATTTTGAATACTTTTAGGAATGAACAACTTTATGTGAAACTTTCTAAATGCAAGTTCTGGATGAAGTAAGTAACGTTCCTCGGCACGTGATATCAACCGATGGAGTTCAGGTGGACCCGAAGAAAGTTGAGGCAATTTTGGAGTGGGTATCTCCTAAGAACGTAAAGGAAGACCGAAGTTTCTTAGTACTTGCTGGATATTATCATCGTTTTGTGGAAGGATTTTCCAAAATTGCTCGTCCGCTTACTCAGCTGTTATAGAAGGCTCACAAATTCGCGTGGGACGAGAAATGTCAGACTAGTTTTGATGAACTTAAGAGAACACTGACAACGGCGCCAATACTAGCACTACCAGATGGAACCGATGGGTTCATGGTTTACAGCGACGCGTCGAATCAGGGTTTTGGGTTGCGTGTTGATGCAGAAGTATAGGGTGATTGCCTATGCCTCTCGACAGTTGAAACCGTACGAGGTTAACTACCTGATACATGATTTAGAGTTAGCAGTTGTCCTTGCCCTAAAGATTTGGCGACATTATTTGTATGACACTCATTGTCAGATCTTCACAGATCATAAGAGTCTCAAGTATATTTTCAGTCAGAATGAATTAGACATGAGACAGAGGAGATGGATGGAATTGATCAAAGATTATGACCTGGAAATTCTTTATCATCCAGGCAAAGCGAACGTGGTAGCTGATGCTCTGAGCCGCAAACCTATTTCTATTCGGATGTTGGAAGTGTTTATGTCCCAGTCCAGCATTCAACGAGAACTAATTTGCGAAGGAATTGAAGTATGGTCACAAGGAGTCCAAGAGCAACTGTGTATGATGGAATTAACTTCATCATTAATCGAAGAAATTAAATCTAAGCAGTTGGATGATTCTCTAATTTTTTGGTTACGTGATGAAGTAAACAAAGGAAGGCCCCAGGATTTGTGATACATGATGATGTAGTTCTGAGATTCCAAAGTCGACATTGCATCCCCAGTGACGATGTTTCGAAGCAGACAATCATGAAGGAAGCCCACAGCGCACCCTATTCTATTCATCCGGGCACCAGTAAAATGTATAAGGATTTAAAGCAGAATTTCTGCTGGCGAAATATGAAGAATGACGTAGCGGAATATGTTTCGAAGGGTTTAACTTGTCAACAGGTTAAGATCGAACATCAACGACCTGCAGGAATGTTAAAACCACTTCCGATTCCTGAATGGAAGTGGGAAAATATATCGATGGACTTTATCACCAATATGTCAAGGACCAGAATGGGGGTGAATATGATTTGTGTGATAGTTGATAGTCTAACCAAGTCGGCTTATTTTCTGGGTATTAAGGATATTTAGGGACCAGAAAAGTTGGAACGAGTGTTTATTTCGGAGATAATCCGATTGCACGGTATGCCGAAGACCATTATTTCAGATCAGGATGGTCGCTTTGTGTCACACTTTTGGAAGGCAGTTCATAAGGCCTTGGGAACCGAGCTGAACTTTAGCACATCTTATCATCCTCAGACGGACGGACAGTCCGAAAGGACTATACAGATAGTAGAAGATATGCTAAGAGCTTGTGCCTTAGATTGGTCAACCGATTGGGAGGTTCATTTGTCGTTGATTGAATTCACCTACAACAATAGTTGGCATGCTTCCATTAAGATGGCACCGTTTCAAGCGTTGTACGGGAGGAGATGCAGATTGCCCCTGTGTTTGGATGATTCTTTTGACATGATCGGGACAGAACCAGAGTTGATAGTTCAGACTCAAGAGAAGGTAGCTCTGATTCGTGAAAGGCTGTTGACTGCCCAGAGTCGGTAGAAGTCTTATGCAGACGTACGCCGTCGCCTATTAGAGTTTGTAATTGGGGACCACTTGCTATTGAAGGTTTCTCCTACTCGGGTAATTTTCAATTTTGGGAAGAAAGGAAAGCAGAGTCCGAGATATATTGGACCATTAGAGATCCTTGAAAGAGTTGGGGAGTTGGCGTATAGGTTGGCCTTACCGCCATCGCTGAGTCATGTTCATAATGTATTCCGCGTATCACAATTACTGAAATATGTACTGGATCCTAGTCGTATCATTGATTTTGGCGAGATTGAAGTGGCTAATGATGGCTCGTTCGAAGAAAAGCCGATCAAGATACTCGAGAGTCGGGTCAAACATCTGAGGAATAAATCAATCTCCTTGGTTAAAGTTCAGTGGTCTCGACATGGAGTTGAAGAGGCAACTTGGGAGACTGAAGATAGTATGAAGTCGAGATACCCGGAATTGTTTTCGTTTTAAGTTTCGGGTCGAAACTTCTTTTTAGAGGGGTAGTATGTAATGCCCAGATAATTATTGTGTATTTTACCTATACAAGAACTTATAACATACGATTATGTGGGATTATTAATTGAAGTATGATTTTCCGTATTCGTATCCCTACGTTTTTGTATTTTCAAATATTCATGCATGCATGCTTCTGCACGTCATAACGTGCCCTAGACGATAAGCATAACATACGCTACATAAGGAAGATAACGTACGTCATAGGTGTAGCATAACATACGTAACCTTCAGTTAATTTGAGATCATACAAGGTCGGCGTGTGGGGGTCGGATGAAGATTCATTGATATTGCTCCGAGTGAAACTGGATAGCTTTCCAGCTAAGCAAGTCAACGAGGCTTAACGTACGTTAGGTAGGATTGTTAATGTACACTAAGTACCTAGTTTTACGTACGTAAACGGGTTTGGATAGCATACGTAAGAGAAGCCAAAATCGAGGCAGTGAGATGCTACCGGACGTTAACCTACGCTAAGGTTTGAGGATAGCGTATGCTAAGGCCTTAACGTACGTAAAGGATTTCCGATAACATACGTAATGCTCAAAGTTTTATTTATAACCCTCAACCCCCATTTCATTTCCTCCTCACTTCGTTGACGATTTTTGCAATCTGAGAACCCCCCAGCACCATATACCTCTCATATCATCATCCTAGCTCAATTTTGAAGATCATAGACCCTTGTGGATTGGTGTTCAAGCTTCCGGTGTTGAGTTTCATCAAGTCTTTCATTGTTCTTCACTATATTAAGGTATGTGATCCTTCAGCAATTAGATTATGTGTTCTTGCTGATGTTTTGGACCTGTTTTGAGTTTACCAAGTCAGTTATTATCATGAGGAGTCGAACACCATATTTTTAGAAGAATAATTTTGGTTATGCTTCGGTTCTCCTTCGTTGTTAAGAATATTAATCGAACCTTAGATCGTTAGGACTCTTGAACGCAGTGTCCTGAGATTATGAACCTGATTATAGCAAGTTTTCTGAGATTATTGAGTTCTTACGTATTATATAATCGAACTATGCGTATAGGGGAACTTAATGGATTTCAACTTAGAGTATTCCTTGAAGAATAAGATGTTAATCATATGGAACCTAGTAAATGAGTTCTTATGGTATTCGTCGAGGTATTTCCGATATCTTGTTGCTTTGGATTAATGAAGAGTATGATTAGGATCTTTGTAAGACAAATTAGCATGTGGTATAATTGAAGAATCCGACCAAATGGTGCATTTAATCTTAGATGGAATACTATGAGCTTTTGTTCAGTTAAGTAGCATAGTGTTGATTCAACCGGTGAGGTTTGGGGCAGATTTATATGCTTGTTATGATGGGGTAAAACACATCTTTTGATGTTCATATGATGTTTGGAACGATTATCCGGAACTGTTAGTTATACCAATGTTATTGTTCGCTCAAGGTTCGGATTTTGGTGGATTGATCAAGTAAGAGTTCTTCGAGCGGGTCGAAGGTTATTCGTAGTAGCAATCCTTGTCGCCATTTCTAAGGCAAGTATCGTATTTTGAATATTGATTTAATGTCGATGATTTTGATTTCGCATATTGTTATTCATGTTGTTGAACATGAGATCATTCCAGTTGAATTGGCATATTATCGTATTGACTCATTTGTATGTTCATGTTGATGGACATATCGATCTTGTATATGTGTATGCATAGTTGTGTTATATATGTTGTATTGATCCGAAGGGATTGTGTGATCTATGCTGAGGGCGCTGGATTAGATGTCCACCTCATGTTGGTCCGACGAGATCATCTTGGGATCTATGCTGAGGGCGCTAGATCATTGGATGGGTTTTCCACCTCGTGTTGGTCCGACGGGATCATCTTGGAATCTATGCTGAGGGCGCCGGATCATTCGATCATCCTGTGTTGTGTTGATGGAATCATGTGGATTCGCATCGTTGGATTCCGGTAGAGGAAGTCCGTGATTTGTATTTTGCTATGCATCGTTGTTGCATATTTGATTTTATATATTATGATACTTGTACTAGCATCGTTTTGCTAACCCGTGCAGGGGTGTACATTTGTTTTGATGTTCAGGTAGCTGAGGAGCGGGGAAGCAACCACAGTACCAACATAATGACGAGGGGGCTTAGTGATGTTATCCGTTGTGTTGTTGTATTATTCTGGTTTGATTTTCAGTACTCGAGTACATGTGTCCTGTTGATGAGTTGAGATGTTTGTAATAATTGGATTAATTTGAGTTGTTTGAACCGGTTACCGAATTACTCAACTTCTAGTAGTATTTTTGTATTGTTCAGCATTTCTTTAATTAGCCTTGTAAATTCTTATATAAAGGGTTTACATCACTGTAATTATTCCGAATATCTCAGGGTTTTACAGAATATGGTATCGAAGCTAAGATTCATGGATATCTTGGCAGTTGGGTTTAGTTGGGTCTGTTTATGTTGTTGGTTTATCGGTCGTGTATTACATCAATGTACAGCCAGAGTCGTCATGTGGACCATGGTTTTAAGTTTCCTAACCTCATATACTACCATTTTAATTATTTCGTGTTTTGTGAATATTGAGGAATTTTAGAAGATTTTTGCTCTAGGTATTGAGTAATTGTGTTTACAGTATGTTGAGAGGAGGTCGTGGATGTGGATGCATGGTCGTGGATGCGGACGTGGAAATGCGAGACAAGAAGATTCGGCGTCTACCCCAGATTTGTCGGCTAATCGAGCTGATTCCCGTTCTCGCGAACAACGGGAATCGGTAAATAATGACCGAGCACGAACTATGGAGGAAGATGCAAATCCTAACATGCGGGGAGTGCTTCAACAAGTGATCACTCAGATGACCTACTTTGCTCAGGTGGTTGACTGCATGCAAGCAACGATGGGCCAACAGTGTAACGAAGACAAACGGGGAGACAAGTGGCTTTCAGAAGTGGTCAAGGTACACCCACCGAAATTTGACGGTTTTTCAGAGATGCCTACTTGGGACCATTGGCTGAAGGAATTGGAGAAGATATTTGCGGGAATTAATTGTCCCGATGACCAAAAAGTTCCGATCGCTCAGTATTTTTTACTGGGAAAGCTTTCGACTGGTGGGAGGCCATTCGACCTGAGGATCATCATGCTGACTGGACAGAATTCAAGTTAATGATGGAATCACAATATTGCCATCGTCCAGTTATAGAGGCTAGAGTCCGAGAGTTTTTCTCACCGCAAAATATGGAGGCATTTGTGACAAACATGATTAAGACTTTTAATCACCAGCTGACATGTGTGCGACATTTGGTCAGGATCGAGGCGGAAAAGATTTTTCACTTTGACATGCAGATGAAGCCGGAGATCCAGCAATATATGTCCGGATTTGAATGTACTACCCTTCGGCAGTATCAGGACAAAGAACTGGCTTACGAGATGAAAGAGACAGTGGTGGAGAAATTTGCATAAGCAAAGAAGCAGAAAGTGTCTGGCAACTTCACTGAAAACAAGAGTAAGTGGGCCCACAAAGGCCAGTCCTCATTCCATTCATCCAAGAGGCCTCTGTATCCTTCCCGGGGCGGAAAGATTTTCCGAACAGCATCGACAGTTTCAGATGCATCGAATAAGTGTTATAACTGTGGGCGAACAGGACATATTCAGCGTGACTGCTCCGCTCCTTTTGTGACCTGTTTTGAATGTGGGCAAGAAGGGCATCGTGCGACTTTTTGCAGAAATGTGAATAGATCGTTTGGTACACGCACTCCAGCACAAGTTCTGAAAGATACGAGCGTGAACCTGACACAGCAGAGCGGTCCTTAACAGTAGAATTTCGAAAAAAGAGAGGCATCCAGTGCTGGGTCCGTTCCTATGCGCCTTTACGAGATGAGGTCAGATGATCAGAACACTGCTGTTTCATCAGGTACGATTCAGATTCTTTTGCAACCAGTTAGTGTCTTATTCGATTCAGGATCTACACATTCTTTCATATCATTGAAATGTGTTAATCGTTTGAGAATCTCGTGTTTAAATTATTGTTAACCTTATGTTGTGGGTTTGCCGAGTGGAGAGAGAATTGTGGGAACTCTAGAAGCTAGAGATTTTTCTGTGTCTATAGGAGGGAGAAATTGGCCGTCAAATCTTATTGTGGTCTACATCCATGGTGACGATTTAATTCTTGGAGACGATTGGCACAACCATTATGGGGCTATTTTGAATTACTGGAAGAGAGTTATCTCGATTATTGCTGATGACGGATCTGAACACTTATTCGAAGGATGGAGACCAGGAATCTTAGGGAAAGTGATCAAAGCCATCAAAGTAGTTAAATTGATAAAACAGGGTTGTCACGGGTTTTGGTTTTATGCCATGAAGAAGGAAGAAGGAGTAGAGCTCTCATCTATTCTAGTGGTGAACGAATTCTCTGACATATTCCCTGGCGAACTACCGAGATTACCTCCACGAATAGATGTAGAATTTAATATCAAATTGGAACCTAGAACCGCACCTATTTCCAGAGCACCACACCATATGACGCCAACTGAGATGTATGAGTTAAAGAAATAGCTTGAGGAATTGTTACAGAAGGGTTTCATTCAACCTAGCATTTCTCCTTGGGGAGCACCTCTTCTCTTTGTCCGGAAGAAAGATGGATCCCTCCGATTGTGTATTGATTATAGGGAGCTAAACAAGGTGACGATCAAGAATAAATACCCATTGCCTCGGATCGATGATTTATTTGATCAACTGCAGGGGGCGACGGTATTCTCAAAGATCGACTTGAGATTAGGATAACATCAGTTGAGGATTAAGGAATCTGATATACCAAAATCTACTTTCAGATCCCGTTACAGGCATTACGAGTTCGTGGTGATTCCATTTGGACTTACTAACGCTCATGTGGTGTTTATGCAATTGATGAATCGGGTATTCTTAGAATACTTGGATAAATTCGTGGTCGTTTTCATTGAAGACATATTGATCTATTCGAAGGATCCAGAAGAGCATGCAGAACATTTGCATATCATTTTGAATACTTTTAGGAATGAACAGCTTTATGCGAAACTTTCTAAATGCGAGTTCTGGATAAAGTAAGTAACGTTCCTCGGGCACGTGATATCAACCTATAGAGTTCAGGTGGACCCGAAGAAAGTTGAGGCAATTTTGGAGTGGGTATCTCCTAAGAACGTAAAGGAAGTCCGAAGTTTCTTAGTACTTGCTGGATATTATCGTCGTTTTGTGGAAGGATTTTCCAAAATTGCCCGTCCGCTTACTCAGCTATTATAGAAGGCTCAGAAATTCGCGTGGGACGAGAAATGTCAGACTAGTTTTGATGAACTTAAGAGAAGACTGACAACGGCGCTAATACTAGCACTACCAGATGGAACCGATGGGTTCATAGTTTACAACGACGCGTCGAATCAGGGTTTGTGTTGCATGTTGATGCAGAAGTATAGGATGATTGCCTATGCCTCTCGGCAGTTGAAACCGTACGAGGTTAACTACCTGATACATGATTTAGAGTTAGCAGTTGTCCTTGCCCTAAAGATTTGGCGACATTATTTGTATGACACTCATTGTCAGATCTTCACAGATCATAAGAGTCTCAAGTATATTTTCAGTCAGAATGAATTAGACATGAGACAGAGGAGATGGATGGAATTGATCAAAGATTATGACCTGGAAATTCTTTATCATCCAAGCAAAGCGAACGTGATAGCTGATGCTCTGAGCCGCAAACCTATTTCTATTCGGATGTTGGAAGTGTTTATGTCCCAGTCCAGCATTCAACGAGAACTAATTTGCAAAGGAATTGAAGTATGGTCACAAGGAGTCCAAGAGCAACTGTGTATGATGGAATTAACTTCATCATTAATCGAAGAAATTAAATCTAAGCAGTTGGATGATTCTCTAATTTTTTGGTTACGTGATGAAGTAAACAAAGGAAAGGCCCCAGGATATGTGATAAATGATGATGGAGTTCTGAGATTCCAAAGTCGACTTTGCATCCCCGGTGACGATGTTTCGAAGCAGACAATCATGAAGGAAGCCCACAGCGCACCCTATTCTATTCATCCGGGCACCAGTAAAATGTATAAGGATTTAAAGCATAATTTCTGCTGGGGAAATATGAAGAATGACATAGCGGAATATGTTTCGAAGGGTTTAACTTGTCAACAAGTTAAGATCGAACATCAACGACCTGCAGGAATGTTAAAACCACTTCCGATTCCTGAATGGAAGTGGGAAGATATATCGATGGACTTTATCACCAATATGTCAAGGACCAGAATGGGGGTGAATATGATTTGTGTGATAGTTGATAGTCTAACCAAGTCGGATTATTTTCTGGGTATTAAGGATATTTAGGGACCAGAAAAGTTGGAACGAGTGTTTATTTCGGAGATAATCCGATTGCACGGTATGCCGAAGACCATTATTTCAGATCAGGATGGTCGCTTTGTGTCACACTTTTGGAAGGCAGTTCATAAGGCCTTGGGAACCGAGCTGAACTTTAGCAGAGCTTATCATCCTCAGACGGACGGACAGTCCGAAAGGACTATACAGATAGTAGAAGATATGCTAAGAGCTTGTGCCTTAGATTGGTCAACCGATTGGGAGGTTCATTTGTCGTTAATTGAATTCACCTACAACAATAGTTGTCATGCTTCCATTAAGATGGCACCGTTTGAAGCGTTGTACGGGAGGAGATGCAGATTGCCCCTGTGTTTGGATGATTCTTTTGACATGATCGGGACGGAACCAGAGTTGATAGTTCAGACTCAAGAGAAGGTAGCTCTGATTCGTGAAAGGTTGTTGACTGCCCAGAGTCGGTAGAAGTCTTATGCAGACGTACGCCGTCGCCCGTTAGAGTTTGTAATTGGGGACCACTTGCTATTGAAGGTTTCTCCTACTCGGGTAATTTTCAGTTTTGGGAAGAAAGGAAAGCAGAGTCCGAGATATATTGGACCATTAGAGATCCTTGAAAGAGTTGGGGAGTTGGCGTATAGGTTGGCCTTACCGCCATCGCTGAGTCATGTTCATAATGTATTCCGCGTATCCCAATTACTGAAATATGTACCGGATCCCAGTCATATCATTGATTTTGGCGAGATTGAAGTGGCTAATGATGGCTCATTCGAAGAAAAGCCGATCAAGATACTCGAGAGTTGGGTCAAACAATTGAGGAATAAATCAATCTCCTTGGTTAAAGTTCAGTGGTCTCGACATGGAGTTGAAGAAGCAACTTGGGAGACTGAAGATAGTATGAAGTCGAGATACCCGGAATTGTTTTTGTTTTATGTTTCGGGTCGGAACTTCTTTTTAGAGGGGTAGTATGTAATGCCCAGATAATTATTGTGTATTTTACCTATACAAGAACTTATAACATACGATTATGTGGGATTATTAATCGAAGTATGGTTTTCCGTATTTGTATCCCTACATTTTTGTATTTTCAAAACATTCATGCATGCATGCTTCTGCACGTCATAACGTGCCCTAGACGATAAGATAACATACGCTACATAAGGAAGATAATGTACGTCATAGATATAGCATAACATACATAACCTTCAGTCAATTTGAGATCAGAAAAGGTCGGCGTGTGGGGGCCGGATGAAGATTCATTGATATTGCTCCGAGTGAAACTGGACAGCTTTCCAGCTAAGCAAGTTAACGAGGCTTAATGTACGTTAGGTAGGATTGTTAACGTACACTAAGTACCTAGTTTTACGTACGTAAACGGGTTTGGATAGCATATGTAAGAGAAGCCAGAATCGAGGCAGTGAGCTGCTACCGGACGTTAACGTACGCTAATGTTTGAGAATAGCGTATGCTAAGGCCTTAACGTATGTAAAAGATTGTCGATAACGTACGTAATGCTCAAAGTTTTATTTATAACCCTCAACCCCCATTTCATTTCCTGCTCACTTCGTTGACGATTTTTGCAATCTGAGAACCCCCCAGCACCATATACCTCTCATATCATCATCCTAGCTCAATTTTGAAGATCATAGACCCTTGTGGATTGGTGTTCAAGCTTTCGGTGTTGAGTTTCATCAAGTCTTTCATTGTTCTTCACTATATTGAGGTATGTGATCCTTCAGCAATTAGATTACGTGTTCTTGCTGATGTTTTGGACCTGTTTTGAGTTTACCAAGTCAGTTATTATCATGATTAAGATCTTTGTAAGACAAATTATCATGTGGTATAATTGAAGAATCCGACCAAATGGTGCATTTAATCTTAGATGGAATACTATGAGCTTCTGTTCAGTTAAGTAGCATAGTGTTGATTCAACCGGTGAGGTTTGGGGCAGATTTATATGCTTGTTATGATTGGGTAAAACACGTCTTTTGATGTTCGTATGATGTCTGGAACGATTATCCGGAACTGTTAGTTATACCGATGTTATTGTTCGCTGAAGGTTCGGATTTTGGTGGATTGATCGAGTAAGAGTTCTTCGAGCGGGTCGAAGGTTATTCGTAGTAGCAATCCTTGTCGCCATTTCTAAGGCAAGTATCGTATTTTGAATATTGGTTTAATGTTGATGATTTTGATTCCTCATATTGTTATTCATGTTGTTGAACATGAATCATTCCAGTTGAATTGGCATATTATCGTATTGACTCATTTGTATGTTCATGTTGATGGACATATCGATCTTGTATATGTGTATGCATAGTTGTGTTATATATGTTGTATTGATCTGAAGGGATTGTGTGATCTATGCTGAGGGCGCTGGATCAGATGTCCACCTCGTGTTGGTCCGACGGGATCATCTTGGGATCTATGCTGAGGGCGCTGGATCATTGGATGGGTTTTCCACCTCGTGTTGGTCTGACGGGATCATCTTGGGATCTATGCTGGGGGTGCTAGATCATTGGATTACCCTGTGTTGTGTTGATGGAATCATGTGGATTCGCATCGTTGGATTCCGGTAGAGGAAGTCCATGATTTGTATTTTGCTATGCATCGTTGTTGCATATTTGATTTTGTATATTATGATACTTGTACTAGCATCGTTTTGCTAACCCCTATGGGGGTGGACATTTGTTTTGATGTTCAGGTAGCCGAGGAGCGGGGAAGCAACCACAGTACCGACATGATGACGAGTGGGCTCAGTGATATTATCTGTTGTGTTATTTTATTATTCTGGTTTGATTTTCAGTACTCGAGTACATGTGTCCTGTTGATGAGTTGAGATGTTTGTAATAATTGAATTGATTTGAGTTGTTTGAACCTGTTGCCGAATTACACAACTTCTAGTAGTATATTTGTATTGTTCACCATTTCTTTAATTAGCCTTGTAAATTCTTATATAAAGAATTTACGGCTCTGTAATTATTCCGAATATCTCGGGGTGTTACATTTATATAAAAAAATCACTTATAGGAAATATTTTGATTGTATGAGAATGAATAAAACAATGCTAAAGGATTCCATATCAAATTTGGAATCTTGTTTATTCCCAGAATTGGTATTGCTTTATAATGCATATAAAATAGAACCTTGGTTTATACCAAGTAAATTGCTTCTTTTAAATTTCAATAAAAATAACAAAAATATTAGTGAAACTAAACAGATCGATGAAAAGGAAAAAAAATATTTTTTTTATAACATTGCAAAAAAAGGATCAAAATAAAAAACAAAAAGAATCAAAAATCCAAGGAAATTTTGTAAGGTCAAACATGAAAGAGAGAAAAATGAGAAATCCAAATAATTATGCGTATATGTTTTCAAAACATGATACGCCTTTTCAAATAAAAATAAATAATACTTTTAAGCAAAAACTTTATGAAAATCTCGAGGCATATTGTTTCATGAATAAATCCATAAATCTAGCGAAAAGCTTTCCAGCCTTAATTACCAAGAAAGGAATTAATTTGAGGTTACTGGTGATGCCGGAAGATTTAATGGCTAATAACTTCGTTGAAAGGTGATTACTTAGTTTTGAAGCCATTCCTTTACCTATACAAAATGACGGGTAATTTATTATATATCAAACCATTGGTATTTCATTGATTTATAAGAGTACACACCAAATGAAACAAAAATACCAAAAGCAAAGAACAGTCAAAAATGGAGATAAAGAAAGTTTTATTTGGTTATTCGTGAAAATATTTTATCGTTTAGACATCATAAAAAATTGAGAATTTTAAATTGTTTCAATTCAAAAAATATAGATAGGAATCTATTATTTGGAAGCAAAAAGAACATAAAAGCAATATTAAAATTTCACATGACAGTAAAGGCTTTTCATCTCATATTGATGATGAGAAAAATCAATTACTGAAACTAAAACTTTTTCTTTAGCCTTATTATCGATTAGAAGATTTAGCTTGTATGAATCTTTATTGGTTTGATATAAACAATGGCAGTTGTTTCAGTATGTTAAGAGTACATTTATATCTACAATTGAAAAGTTTCAACAATATGAAAACCTTGTTTAGTAAATAATACATTTTTCTAGATATCCTATACCTCTACTATTATACAGTAGGGTATAAGATAATAATAGTGAGGAATATATATATATATATATATATATATATATATATATATATATATATATATGAAAGCAAACACATATAGGGATCACAAGTTTTATCTCCCATTTTATTAATATTTCAATTAGATCTCAAAATGAATTAACAGAATCTTAGTATTTTTACATTTTCAATCTAAATTCAAATTCTTATATGAAAAAATAGACCAATCATTTCCATTTCGATATCTATTTATATTATATCTCTATATAAACCCAATTGCAAGTTTAAGTTATTGAATTGAATTCATAAAATTACATAGTTCATAATGAAATTAAGATTATATTCTTGTATATACCACATTAAAATTCCACATTAAAATTAATGGCATTATTAATGATTTATAAAATTCATATCTGTAAAAAAGGAAGGGGAATTATTCTATGATAAAAGATTCATTTATTTCGGTTATTTCTCAAAAAGAAAATGAAAAAATAGAGGGTCTGTTAAATTTCAAATATCCAGTTTCACTACTAAGATAATAAACTTACTTTACATTTGGAATTACACAAAAAAAGATTTTTCATCTCAGATAGGTTTGCGCAAAATTTTGGGAAAACGTCAACGATTGCTGACCTATTTATCAAAAATAAATCAAAAACGTTATAAAGAATTACTAAATGAGTTGGATATTAGAGAGATAAAAACTCGTTAATTTGGGGTGTCATAATTTGAACTTAATCGTTTTAAATTTTGATATACTTCTTTTTACTTTCAAGCAATGCATAGAATAACGATTATATACAAACTTATAATTACATGACCTACAAGAAAAGATCTCATGATAGTCAATACAAATACTTACTACCTATCAATGCATAGCATTCGAGGGATTGAGATTTGTGTGAACCAGGAACTTCTGGAAGCTTATTCAGGCTGCCGTCCGATAGCCTGAAAATGGATAAACTTGATGTAACACCCCCAGATTTAACCGGAAATATTACAGCGCCGTGGTCCCCGAGATGGAAGCCACAAGGCTAAAGGAAATTTTTGTAAATATTTTACAAATGCCCAAGAGGCCAACGACGGTACTATCTTTAAAACATTTGAAGACTATATAAAATCTGTTTATCAAAACCATCGTAAAATCTCGTTTGAAAGGACAAGGCCTGATATGCCAGAACTCAACAGTTTAAAAACATACGTTAAGCTATCGCTTACACGTACCGACAAAATAGTTTAGAAAACGGTTGCCAAAGTAACCTAAGTTACGAGATACCAAAATGCCATTTAAAAACACTCACGCGGCGGAAAATACAAACAATTAAAAATACTCTAGCAGTGGAATACAACAACTTATCAGGAAACTCAGTACACATTTACATGTCCTAGACAGTATCCTCCAAGAAGCTCATCTCTCCACGACCGCTACAAGATCGATATCCAAATAACCTAAAAAGAAAGCCCACGATGGGGTCAGCCATAATATCCAACAATGATAACCGTCACATCACATCAATAATTACATACCAATGAGAATACAAAATAAGAGTACGACCAATGTAATCTTATCGTAGTAACTTTACTTACTCAAATAATTCTCATCAGAAAAACCATTATCATAATTCGCATCTCGTACTCGATTAACCAATAAACTCGATCATATTATCTGTATTGTACCTCAAACAATACTCAAGATTCTCAAACTATCATAACCAACTCACGATACGGAAGTATACCAGTTATGACCAATACGATCCATCGGATAGTATCATCAAATCCCAAGACGATGACCGATTGTCCATCAAAGGACGAATACTAAAGGAAATACGGAACATACCTCAAGATGCACAATACAACGACAATCATGTCAGTCTAATCCGACATCAGATCAATGCAATACGGACACGGTCCTAAGACAAGACCTACAAATGCATATTCATATGACCACGTCAATATGCTCAAAACAATAACAACATTGTATACTCAATGGAAATCCCATGATCCAGCGCCCTCAGCATAGATCCCCTGATGATCCTACTAGATCAACATGAGATGGATAACCAACAATATACATATGCACAAAAGCACATATAAAACCAACGATGCGAATCCACATGATTCCATCAACACAATACTGGGTAATCCACTGATCCAGCACCCTCAGCATAGATCCCCATGATGATCCCATCGGACCAACGCATGGTGGAAAACCTGTCCACCGATCCAGCGCCCTCAGCATAGATCCCCATGATGATCCCGTCGAACCAACGCATGGTGGAAATCCGATCCAGCGCCCTCAGCATAGATCCACATGATCCCATCGGATCATTTACAACATAAACAATACAATTATGCATACACATATGCAACTCAATATGTTCATCAACGTGAACAACATATGAATCAAAACATGAACGACACTATGATGAAACAACTAGGACAACTTCATGTTCAGCAACATGAATGACAACCTGCATGATCAACATCATTAACACTAAACCGAATCAAACTAAGATACTTGTCCCGAGTCCTTCAGGAGCAATCTCAATGTCAAATCATCACCGGCAATTATCCTCAATGCTCGGCGGTCCAAACGTACAATTTGTTGCTACCCAAAATATTATCCGGAGATAGATATTGCTGGAATGGATGGATAGCAAACAAATGCAAGAGCACTTCCGTGAGAAAGGTAAATAACACAATATTTGTCAGGGTTGTTAGTCCCGGGCTTGAATGCTCTCGCGAGATATTATTAATACTAATATTCGGGGATACAAGTACTAATGTAAGAATACAATTACAATGAGTGTAAAGATTCTTGTTATCTTAGCTAGTGAGCGTGTAGATTGCCGGAAGAACCAGATTTGATGCTCTGTGAGTTCTTGTAACAAAGGAGATGAACAGTCGCGGCAGTGAGAGATCGACAGTCTCTCACGGCGAGTATTTAGCTGGATGCTTGGGCTCCTGGGCTTATGAATCTCTTGGAATCTGTCTAGTGGAGACTTGCTGCCTCTGCCGATTGTCTTCTGGACGAGAGATTCAGAGAGAGAAGTCCTGAGATGGATTCCGGCGAGAAAGCAGGGAGCTTGATGGTATGTATGTTCTACTGTATTTCCGTGAATGAATTCAGAATATAAGTGAATGAGTTCTCAACGTGAGTAAATGAGTTCTGAACCTTTTTCCAGTAGGAGGAGGCTCTCTATTTATAGGACTTGGATTATGCCGGGCGATCACCTTTTCTGTATTATAATAATCGAGCGATCGTCTTTAGGCACATGGGCTTGTCCCTTTAAAGTCATGGTCGCTGGCCAAACACTGACGGTCCAATGGGAGCTTGCACGCGTCCCGAGTTGTCACACGGGTGGTCCCACTGACAACTTTCGGCGCGCCTGCCGGTAGGTGAGGTAGGTGACAGGCTGTGGTCAAAGGTCTTGTCTGTCAGCAAAAGATCTTGTCTGTCAGCGAAGATCTTGTCTGTCAGCGCCTTTTGTGGATCTGCACGTGGGTGCTGTTCTGAGATCCAGTCCTCAATGACTTTGACGGGCGATCATCCCTGCTCGGGACGTAGGTCGATTGCCCTTAGCCGGTCACTAGAGTCGATCGCCAGTTGCCAAAGGGCGATCGCCTTGGGAGTCGATCGCTAGGTACCTGATGGTGGTCTGGTTCCTTCGACTTGGCGAGCTAGCCATAGTTTGACTGGAGTTGACTTGGTCGCTCGGCCTTATAGTCGATCGCCTTTCGGGATGAATAAATCTTGACACAACAATTGCCCCCCAGCTCGCTCCTATGTTGGAAACGTGGGGTGGTGGTTCTCTTGGCGATCGCTGAACTTTTGACGAGCGACTCTGCGTTTAACTGAACTGGCGATCGTCTTTGAGCTGATATACTCTGGGTTCGGACGACCTGGTTGGCTGCTAAACTGCGCGGGAAATGGCAATGGGCGTGGAAAAGTCTCCGCGCACGTGTCGGGCTTCTATTGGAGGATATCAACGGTCATTAATGACTCCTCGGCTGACGCGTCCTTGAAAAGACACGTACGCGGGTCTCGAGGGAGTCAATTAATACGACGTTTGGGGTCCGCCCCCTGAGATTTTCCCTTATTGCAAACGAGTCCCTGTCTTCTCCTATAAAAGGGCGCAGTGCTGCAGTCTTCGTCCTCACGAGCACTTACTGGAGAAAGAAGGACTTGCTGAAGATTTTTCTGAAGATCTTAGTGCCGATCGTCGTTCGATTTCACCTTCGGGTAAGAAAAAATCCTTTTCTCCTTTTCTTTCTTTGAGAATGGCCGGCACGTCATCATCACATGGAGTGGGTACCAGTTCCGCCGCCGGGACATCGACTGTCCGGGGAGGACTTTCTTCCGACTTCCACCTGGATACGGCCGCTGAGGCTATTCGGGCCGGAATCGACCCTGCTGAAATCGAGGCTTTATTTAATGAAGCCGATGTTGCTAAGGAGGCGGCTTCTGAAGAAAGACGATCGCAGATAGAGAGAGATCTGGCGATTAGGGCCTACTGGGAGCAGCATAGTGCTTTCGGCCGGGCCTATAAGGCTTTTGATGAGATAATGAAGAAGTTGGCCGGTCCGACTCCGAGATTCGATTTCGGGGATACTCGGTCGCCTACCCTTATCAGCTTCCCAAACGGTCGCAGTACCGGGTTGCGCAGCGATCTGGGTGGTCGCTTGGCCAAATACGGAGTTCGACGACCAGGAAAGATCTGGCCGTCTGGAGGACGAGGTTCCATGTTCCTTCAGATGTGGACATGTTCGCGCCGGCGGAGAATGAGCGAGCCGATCAGCCTCTGATGGGTATGGTCGCCGTGAATGAGGCGATTATGGAGGCCGGGCTGCGCTTCCCTCTATCTTTTGCTGTCTCCCACCTGCTGGCCGCTTGGAACGTGGCGCCACTTCAGCTGACGCCGAACGCCTGGCTCCAAATTATCTGCACTCTCACCCTTTTCGGCGATCACCGCCTGTACCGCCTCCCATCGCCGTTGGAGATGAACCATTTGTTCAAGCTGACGGCTCAGAAAGGGTCGGTCGGCGGTTACCATATTCAGGGCCGATCTGGTCGGGTAATTTACGGAGTCCCGAATAAGATGCGGGGCGATCAGACGAAGTGGTTCTGGGTCGCCGGCAAGTGGAGGGCTTCTGCGAGCGACAATCCTTCAGGCTAGCTGGAGATCACTACTGAGTTTCGGGAGAGGAATCCCGGTAAGGGTTTAGACTCTCCCTGTGTTCGGATGCGTTTTGGACTGATCTAATTTGATTTCAGTTTTGCAGGTTTTCACATTCCGGCGGTCGAGGAGCTGCCTTTTGACTTCCTGGTTGTCTGGGAGCGGATAAGGAGCTTGTCGGACGACGACCTAGACGCCAACTGGATCAATAAGGAGAGTCGTTGGTTGTAGGCTCGGCTATTCCGTTTCCCGAGACATCTCTCGGTGCCAGGTATGAGTTTCTGCGACCTTCGCTTTCTAGGCGATCGCCTTACTTGAGGAAAGTGTCTGACTGTTGGTCGATTGTCTTAACTGTAGAGGTTCGCTTTCCTCGCTTTTTGGAGCCTCCGCCGGAGATCGTCATGTCGAATCCTGGAGTTCTAGGCCGTCTCCGCCACAAGAGGTCGTTTGGGGCCCCACTTGTTGCGTTGCCAATTGTTCCGGAGGCGCAACCTCGCGTGGAGCCGATCGTGGCTGAGGAGGGAGCTCCGGAGGAGGGGCTTCAAACGAATCGCAAGAGGCCGAGGCCGGAAGAAAATCCGGTTCCTGCCCCCGCCAATAAGGTGCCAATCGCCGCGCCTCCGATCACTGTTCTCGCTCCGGAGAATGAGCCGCCCTCTGCGGCTTTCATACGGGAGATGGCGATCGCGGACGCTGAGACTCCTCGAGGGAAACCGTATTTCGGTCGGGACCCCGAGAAGGCTGAGAGGTAGATTGCGTTTTTGTGTTGAAACTTGCAATTGCGTAGGAGTTGTGTTAACTTTGTTGTATTGATGTAGGATCCGTCGCACAGATCCGTCTTGCCCGCCGATGGTCGTGGATTTCCTAGCGAGCCGATCTCCTCGCCAGTCCTGCGACATCCCTCCATACGTTAGCAAGGCCGCTTCTGCTCTGCCTAAGGCCTGGACGACCGATCTGGATGCGATCGCTCGTCAGCGATCGGGGAGTTCGATGCAGGATATTCTCGCCCTTTCTCTCCAGACGGCGACCATGGCTGTCCAGGCTGCTCAGGAGTTTGAGGGGCGACCTTCCACTATTCGCCTGCAGGCGGATCTCGAGGTGGCTCGGAAAGAGAACGCCGAGTTTGTTGATAAGATCGTGGCGAGGGAGAAGGACTCTCTGGAGGCGGCCAAGCGGGCGAGCCACGAGCTTGAGCTGGCGAAGAAGGAAACCGAGTTGTCTCGTCTGGCGGTTGACCGATTTCTGGACCAGATGCTGAATGCCGTCCGAGCACAGAAGGTCGCTGAGGAGGAGGCCGATTGCCAGAAGGTGACGATCGCTCGGTTGACTAGCGAGCTGGCGGAGTCGAAGGAGAAGGTTGCTGCGAGGGAGGCCGAGCTCCAGGGGTCGCAACAGGCGATGGCGGAGCTGAAAGGAGAGGTAGAGGCGACCAAGGCTGATCCCTTTCAAAACTTGGAGTTTGTCAGCGAGTTCGCCTATTATTTGGCGTTCGCCGACTCGATCCGAGCAGCTAAGAAAGGAGGTTTGGAGGTCGGGCCTCTTGCTTAGAACTTCAAGGCGTATGCGTTGGAGCATCCTCTCCATCCAGCTTTCTCCTTGCCGATCTTGGATCTTGCAGACATCGGCGTGGATTTGAGCTGGTATCCGTCTCCGGCCAATCCTGCTCATCCCGACGCTCCGGAAGATGAGGGGACCGCACCGTATGCTGATGGCGAAGGCCAGGCAGGGGCCTGAGGCACTTTATTTTTGATGTTTTAGCTTATTTCCTTGTAGTTTTGTAGCTTTCTTTTGTAGCATTTAGGCCTTCGGGCGACCATGTACTCTGATCTTTTCAAGTAATGAAATGAACGTTTGAATTTCTGACTTATCACTTGAATGATGGTTATTTTTGAGTCTTTTTTTGACTTTGTACAAATGTGTGAGGAGAGATCGTTGCGAGGGTAGTTCCAAATGAATTGATAAACTCATAAAGATAACTTTTACAACAAATTCGATCGCTGCACAACTTGCTGAAAATGACGACCTCCGTATGTTGTTGAATAGGGACGATCGTCGTATAGGTAGTCTGCACTCTTCCCCCTTGTTTTTATTCACTTAGTGAAAGTAAGGGGATGAAAATAATTCGTTGAGTGAGCGGTCTTCAACTTTGTCGAATCCTCGGGGACGGTCGTCCGTCTTAGGGAACCGTGCACGATCGCGGAGTTCGATGGACCGACTCCCTAATCATGTCTTGACGCGCGAAGACATTGAGTGTCTCGTGACTCACTTTATTATGAGGGTCCTCTGTTAGGCTGCGCCTCGCCTCGTATTTAAACGAAGGGCGTGCGGTCTCGGTCTAGAGGAGTCCTTGTGCGGGGCAGCGTCGGATGATTCAACTCCACGCCCGCGGCTCGTTTAGCTCTGCTTCCACCTCGGCCCACCATGAAGATGGCGAACCTCGACAGTGTACGTTGAGACTGGGGTTGGGGCACGTCGCATTGTCTGGGTTCACCATGTTAGATGCTGAACCTTTGAGGGCGAGCGATCGTGTCCACTGATTGATTTTGGAGGGCCCTCAGACTACGCCGGCCTCGTATTTAAACAAAGGGCGGGCGATCTTGGCCCAAAGGGACCTTGCATGGCCTAAGCAGTCGGTTCCATCGACCACCAGGACCATGGCTGCACTCTTCCACCTTGGATCGTCATGTAGATGCCGACCTTCGATGGTGTACGTTGTGCGGGGGAGGCGATCTCGTGCCTTAGTCCATCATGTTAGATGGTGAACTGTAGATGGCGAGCGAGTCCTCCAGTTTCTTAAATAAGGAGGGAGATCGGGGAGACTTCCGAGGTCTCCTTCTCTTGATTGAAGCATGTAGAGACGGTCGCCGAGGTTGATCCAGGGGTCGGATCATATGAGCTTTCCAGCCTGTTTTGTGTTCGACTCGGACGATCGTGTATAGAGATTGGTAGGGGCTTCGGCTAAGCCAATAAGCTGTCCAACTTGCCCTCCTCGAACAATCTCCAGAGCTGTTTGAGGAGGTCGCGGCATTGGTTAGTGCTGTGGCCGGGACTCTTATGGTGGGCACAATATTGATTGTTGTCCAGGTGACCGTGGTCCCTTATCGCCTTTGGCTTTTTGAGCTTTTCGTGCCCCTTGACGGCATAGAAAATATGTGCCGGAGTTCGGTTGAACGTGTGGAGGAAATGGGCTTCCATGTCCTCGAAGGCCTTGAGATCTCCGGGTGGCTTGGCGATCGCCTTCTTTACTTTGGCGATCGTCTTCTTCTGGACAGGAGGTGGCGTTTCCTCGCCTAGGTGGAGGGTGAGTAGCCTTTGTCTGGCCAGAAAGTTGGCAGCCTTAGCACGGAAGATCGCGTAGGTTGGGGGAATATCCTTGGTGAGATGTCTAAACATGAGTGAATGACCGTAGAATCCCCCCATGACCGAATAGAGAGCGAGCTCGTCACTGACGGCTTCGCCGGTGAGGATGATTTCATCTACTCGGTCGATGTAATCTGCGTCGGTTTCGTCTTTCCCCTGCCTGATTTTCATCACGCGGTGGGGGCCTTCTGGTCTGGCGACCTTGTTGGCGAAGTATGACGTGAAGTCATTTGCCAGTTTCTTAAAGGAGGTGATTGATCGTGGTGGTAGTGAGACGTACCACCTATGGGCCAGCTCGCCCAATGTTAACGGGAAGATCCGGCACTTGGTTGCATCAGATGCCCCACACCCCGTCATGTAGATTCGGAATTTACTCAGGTGGGTTTCGGGGTCCGATCTCCCCTCATGCAGGGGTGTTTTGGGTGGAGCGATCGTTGGTTGTATGGGGGCAAGCTCGATGTGGACCGCGAGTGGCTCGGTCGGCCCGGTGACCTTTTTGTTGGCGCTTGCCCCAGCGTCCAAGAGTGCTTTCATCTCGTCGAGCTGGCGTTGTATAGCGTCCATCGCCATGGCCTGGCTGCTCGCGGCTCGGCGCTCGAAGCGGGTGCCGAGGCGATTGAGTATTGATCCCCTGGCGATCGGGACGGGAGTCAGATGGCTGACCTGCGTTCGGCTGTGAGGTGGGTAGGCCGAACTCCTGGTGATGGATTTGGATTCCATCTTTTCGTGGTCGGAAACAGAATGCCACGGTCGCCAGGATGGGTCGCGCCCCAAGCGATTGAATATGGATCCATCCGGTCGTGCGAGAGCCTTTCCTCGCGAATTGGGGCTTTCTGATGATCGCTTGCTCGGTAGCCCGTTGAATTTCCATTTTCCCATGCGGCGGACGATCGAGGGAGTTATCGCGGGCGACACGCATGCTCTCCGTCGCTCCTCTAGGATGGCCATAGCCTCCTCGATCTGTTCCTCGGTTTGGAACTGATCGAGTGAGAGGTTGGGGCCATCTCTCGGGTGCGGGGTCGAGAGTCTCGCGTTGCTGCGCCTTCCCCCTGTCGTCGGCTGGGGTTCGGATTGAGCCGGGATATGGTGTCCGGCGGTTCGGAGAGTGGCTCTCTTCGATGTACCGGCGGATGTCATGATTCTGAAGGTTTTCTTTGAAGCGCAGTGAGTGTCACTTCAAGTATATGCCCCGAGAACAGTGAGTGTTCTTCGGGACGGTGGGAATAGAAGTTTGAGGGTTAGATCCCCTTCTTCTAGCGCCAATTGTTGCTACCCAAAATATTATCCGGAGATAGATATTGCTGGAATGGATGGATAGCAAACAAATGCAAGAGCACTTCCGTGAGAAAGGTAAATAACACAAGATTTGTCGGGGTTGTTAGTCCCGGGCTTGAATGATCTCGCGAGATATTATTAATACTAATATTCGGGGATACAAGTACTAATGTAAGAATACAATTACAATGAGTGTAAAGATTCTTGTTATCTTAGCTAGTGAGCGTGTAGATTGCCGGAAGAACCAGATTTGATGCTCTGTGAGTTCTTGTAACAAAGGAGATGAACAGTCGCGGCGGTGAGAGATCGACAGTCTCTCACGGCGAGTATTTAGCTGGATGCTTGGGCTCCTGGGCTTATGAATCTCTTGGAATCTGTCTAGTGGGGACTTGCTGCCTCTGCCGATTGTCTTCTGGACGAGAGATTCGGAGAGAGAAGTCCTGAGATGGATTCCGGCGAGAAAGCAGGGAGCTTGATGGTATGTATGTTCTACTGTATTTCCGTGAATGAATTCGGAATATAAGTGAATGAGTTCTCAACGTGAGTAAATGAGTTCTGAACCTTTTTCCAGTAGGAGGAGGCTCTCTATTTATAGGACTTGGATTATGCCGGGCGATCGCCTTTTCTGTATTATAATAATCGAGCGATCGTCTTTAGGCACATGGGCTTGTCCCTTTAAAGTCCGCGGCTGCTGCTGGCAGCCAGCTGTACGGTCCAATGGGGAGCTTGCACGCGTCCTAAGTTGATGTCATGGGTGGTCCCACTGACAACTTTCGGCGCGCCTGCCGGTAGGTGAGGTAGGTGACAGGCTGTGGTCAAAGGTCTTGTCTGTCAGCAAAAGATCTTGTCTGTCAGCGAAGATCTTGTCTGTCAGCGCCTTTTGTGGATCTGCACGTGGGTGCTGTTCTGAGATCCAGTCCTCGATGACTTTGATGGGCGATCATCCCTGCTCAGGACGTAGGTCGATTGCCCTTAGCCGGTCACTAGAGTCGATCGCCAGTTGCCAAAGGGCGATCGCCTTGGGAGTCGATCGCTAGGTACCTGATGGTGGTCTGGTTCCTTCGACTTGGCGAGCTAGCCATAGTTTGACTGGAGTTGATTTGGTCGCTCGGCCTTATAGTCGATCACCTGTCGGGATGAATAAATCTTGACACAACACAATGAACTATAGATACTCATATCCTCGTCTTTACCATAATGTAACCTCGATACCCGAATATGCCAATAACCGAAATTAATCATATAGAGTACGATTTAACTTTCAGAATCAGAAAGACAACATATAATCATTGCTATATGCATTATAAACGAAATGAAACTGAAACCATTCATTAAACATTATAACTGAGCAAGTAATAACTTGCCTCGATACCGATACGATGATGATGAAGCCGTCACTAATCTCATTGTCTTCGTCTACGAGCTCCTCGTCCCTGACCAACGCAATTCACGAACATACTCGAACACGACTGCAACATATGGTTATAAACACCGATCAGTAATCTCAACCTATTGAAGTAATCAAATAGCAATGATTTGATAACAATCAACAACCGACATAGCCAACCAATAAAACTCAACGGTTCAACGATACCTCGATCATATATAAAACCAAAGAATATACTCAAACCATTTTACGAATTCATATCCATCATATGAACCGAAATCCGATAATTACTAATCAATATAACCGATCGACAAACTCAACGATTTCACAATATCCCGATTAAACACAATTCCAAACAATCCAACTCAAACAATTACGAATTCATAACCAAAATACGATTACGGATACGAATGTAAAGGAAATCATATTCGGTGATCAATCGCAATCTTTCTGGATTCCAAATTGATATCATGATTCGTATTTCATCAAGAACATATGAATTCTACCACTACAATCAACGAACATTCGATCTTCATATCTAAAGATACCGATAATTCAACCTACGATCGTCTTGCTATGTTCAATTCATCAAGGAGTTCTTCAAGAACACTAAAAGATTTGAAACCTTGTTCACAACCATCAAAACAACGAAATTCGATATCCTCTAACATCTAAATAATCCTCATTCATGATTCAAGGTGTATGTTATCATATTTTCCAATATATGATCCTCCTAACATCAAGAATCGAAACAATCCTACCAAGAACACCAAGAACACTATGAATCTATAATCATAACCGGCATAATCAAGACATAAACCATCATATCCTTGAACATATAGTTCACATAACCTCAAGAAACGTATCAACAACATCATAATCATCTTTATACGAAGCAAATACAGATAGCAATACCAAAAATCCGAAATCAAGGTGTAGAGGTCATCAACATACCTCAAGAACATGAATAGCACAATCAAACTCTTCAAGAACCATTGATATCTTCACATCCAAGCCTTTAATCCATGCTTCAAGCTTATAATTAAGTTGGAAGAGGTTTATCCTCACTAACACACTCATAGGGATGAAGTTTGAAGGAGGAAATAGCTTTTCTCTCATGGAGAAATGAGAAGTCGGTCTTTATTTTATAAACTGCATTGTTCATTACGTACGTTACCTATACTCCATTACGTACGTAAAAGGCTTAGCATATGCTATACTCAAATCCTTAGCGTACGCTAACGTCTGGCCAAAGCTCACTGACCTATTTCATTCACTTGCTTACGTACGTAATGTTTCCTCCATAACGTACGTGTTGGCCACTAAGTATACTGGATACAGCTTGGGAAGTAGTTTAAACAACAAGCTGTACTGATTTTAAATCTGAGTACGTAGCCGAAGTCTTAGATACAGTAAGTTGCTGTGGATACAGCAACTAGGTGTACAGTGTATACTTAAATAATCACAGTAAATAAAACAGTAAAAACTGAAGGTAAATAACACAGTATTTAAAGTGGTTCGAGGTAAACCCCTCTACGTCCACTGGTCCTCCACACAGGAGTAAAATGTTTATTATAATTACTACGTACACAACTACGTAATTATAACAGTTATACAATCAATATATCGTTCACAGAGATTGATATAAAGATCTTAGCTTCAACCGTTCACACAGATTGGTTTGAGCTAAAGCTTGACTGACTTCTTCACACAGAGTTCTGAAGCTTCGTATTCCTTAGTCCACACAGGGCTGATCTGGGTTTGTTCAAAGTATAGAACAGAGAGTGAACAACAGCTTTGACTTTATGATCTTGTAGCTGATGAAGTGTTGTTCAAGAGGATGAGTACTGTATATCTCCTTTATCTGAGTTGTAGTAAGCTTGAAGATATATTTTTCTCTGATGATAACTTGATAGCTTTGAATAATTTGGTTTTGTTAACTGATCTTCAATGCCTTCATGAGATATATATAGTCTCTGAAATATATATCCGTTGAGATGTATCCGTTGAGCAAGATTCCGTTCCAACGGGATTAAAAGCACGATTCGGATTTAGCGGGATTCGAAGATATGTTGACTGACAGTATTTAAATACCCTATCCTTGAGTATTTAAATACTTCTTTATTCAACGGGACTTGACTTCTGAAGATTCCTTCTTGTCCTGTTGAGTGCTGTATGGAAGATAACTGTATTGGTGATTCGAGACAGTTTCCATACTTGGTCTTTATAAGACTTCTTTGCTGTACTGAAGGATTCCACTATATGCTGGATTCGAGACAGGTCTTCGATACAGGTTGATGCCTCAATACTTCGATACAGTTTCCTTTACTGTATGCGGATTGGCATATATGTCAAAACCTCTTTATCAAATACTATTCGATACAGGGATTGAATATCCCGGCTATTTCGATACAGGGTTCTTGTTTTCCCAACAATTTCCCCCTTTTTGACCATTTGCCAAGACTTTAACTTTCTAACATTCAAGTCTTCTTGATGATGCCAAAACCTTCTTCATGAAGTAATCTTCTTTGATGACTTCTGGCAGATTTCTTGGTCTTTTGTCAAAAGGTCTGTCTTTCAGCAACTTAGTCTATTTGATGAACTGCTCGCAGGCTAGTTCGATACAGCTAAGGATTTTTACAACTTAAGCTTATGATTGGCGCGCAGGCACAATCTTACAATGTTTTCTAAGTTTACAACAAAAATCATGAACTGTTCGTAGACTAGTTCGTACAGCTTAATTTCAATCAAGTTTTAATACTTGAGATTGTTATCAAATAATTTAAGTAATCATACATCAACACAGTAGATTACGAGTTGTAATCTTTCAAGACAAACAAACACTTTTATTGATATTCAAAACAAATTGAGTACATGGTTTGCTGTTTCGAAGAGAAATTACAAAACAAAAATAATATACAAGGATTTCAGCTCCTATCTGTAGTCCACATGTCTCCATGGCTTTCTCCCTGGATCATTCTCGGTACCACACCACCAGTTATGTAGAGAATTGTTGTCTCGATCCTGGTATATAGCTCTTCCTTCATTGGATCTATCAAAGGCAAGAATCCAGTCTTCTGGATGGGTGATCCGATCTCCTCTTTTGTGCTTTCTCTTCATATCTAGCTGGAGAGGGAGTTTTCCTTCTTCTAGCATCTTCGTAAATTTGTCTGCGGCCTCCGCTAAGGTTTTATAGCTCTTGAAGATGGCGGATTCCCTGATGAGTTTTACAAAGTATCTCATCAGTTCGTTCTTCCTCCATTGCTTCACCTCATCGGCAGCAGGATGGCGGTTGGTCGGCAGAGGAATTTCAGAAGGTCTCTGGATTAGACTTTGCCACGGAATATTTGGATCATGAAATTCTGGTCGGGAGCCTGAAATCTTAAAACTCTGAGAGGGAGGAGCTAGCTTGTTTAACTCAGCAGTGATGCTGTCTTGAGCGGCCTCAAATTCCCTTTCATGCTGTAACCGGATTCTTCTTGCAGCTTCTCTTGCTTCTTCCCCCTTGTTGGCATCATCAAGACGTCCTAGGATCTCTAATGCAGCATCCTGTTTCGTCTCGATGTTAGTCATTCTTTCTACAAGGGAGGAGAGTGCCTGCGACATATCCTTGATACATTTGTCGTGGGATCACAATTGAGAACTGTTTTCGATCATAGCACATGCGGTCTTGGCTTCAGCGATTCGTGTTTTGGTTGCCTCTTCCTTCAGGAGTTGCTCTTGCTTGTCTTCCATGATTTTCAGTGCTTGTTTGAATACTTCTGGCAAAATAATAAAGGCCTCGACTACTCGAGAAACTTCATGCTGTAAGGTGGTCATCTCTTCCACGGCAAAAGTGTGCATCCAATTCAAGGCTTTTTCAACTGAAGACAGAGCATTCACTGCATCCTGAATGAATACAGTTTGAAGACCAAGAGCACGCAGGCGCTCTTTCCTAGCGGCAGAAATCGGGGAATGTGATTGAGCAAAATCTTCAAAGCAGTTCAACCTCCTCAAATTTACGGTTGGGCGTAAATTGAGTTGGACATCCTCATGTGTATTACCGTCCTCGGATTACACGGTTGAAGGGGCGGGAGCAGCATGTTCTGGTTCGGCGGCAGGGGGTTGTGTGCCCTCCTGTTGCGAAGTTTCGTTGGTAGACATGGATACAGGAAGGACTGAATCCTCTTGTTGTCTCTCAATGACAACTACTTCTTCTTGAGCGGAGGCATGCTCGGGTGCCTGTTCCAAAACTATTCCTTCCTCCTCGACTTGAGGGACTGATTCCTCGTCGTCGGGAATGTTTTCTTGCTGTGGCGAAGGGGGCTTGCTTTGAGTTGACGGCCCTTCGTCATCCTTTGGTGGAGAGGCGTCTCTATCTTGAGCCTCTTCACGACTCATTCTCAGACCAGCTTGTAAAGCATCATCGTCTTCGTCTGAGTCATTGCCATCGTCGCCTTTTGGATTTGGGGGAGAGTCCTCTGACTTATCTTTACCTTTCCTTCTTGCGTCAGATTTTTGCAGAAGATGGATTTCAATCAGTTCTTTGCAGAAAGGATTGTCCCATCGGATCAGGGCCTCAATTTCCATCGAGTCCGTCACTTCTGATACAAATCATTCTTCTTGGCTCCAATCGCTCCAGTTGTACAATGTTTCATACGGAGCTAGCCTGTATCCTTTCTATTTCAGAAATCTTTCGTAAGCATGGTCTATCTGAACAGCGAGAAGGGTTTTGTGAATTATGGTGTCAGGGGAGGGACTACGTACAACGTCTGGGTCCGCTGTAGCGAGGGGTTCCTCTACAGGTGTGGGATCCTGTAGGGAAGTGGGATTACTTACAGGGGATGGTGCCCCGAAGGAAGATTGATCCTGTACGGGTGTGGAATCCCGCATAGGAGAGGTAGCGTTTGGCTCCGTAGGGGCAGCCGACTTGCTAGAGTCTTCTTCGTTGGCAGATGTCCCATCATCCGTCCTAGCCGCCAAAGGCTCAGGATCTACTGTCGATACAGTAGTGGACACCTCTTCCACAGGGGTTGGGCCCTGGGGTTGTTCTTCAGTGGGTTGCGCCACGGTAGAAACTGCTTCGGAGGGCTTGGCAGATTTGACTTTAGAAAGCCTCCTTAGTTTCTTCTTTGGCTTCTCACCAGCAATGGGTTTCTTGCTGTGAGATCTTTTTCTCTTCTTTGAAGATTCCACGTCCTGGGACTTCAAAGACTCATCTCTTGGGTCTGCAGAAACTGCATGTATTTGATTTTTGGGTGGTTGCAGACCAAGGTACTCTGGTTATACGCAGTAGGCTTGACGCCTCCTAGGTATATCCTAGAGCTATTCTTCTTTGCATCAGCGGATTGCGACAGTCCGCATTTCGTCAAGATATGGTTTAATATTAAACCAGATGATTTCTTCTGGGTAGCAGGCTTGCATACCTCCTCTTGCAAGTGCTTTAGGATTATCTGGCACCAGTTGACCTTTTCACAGGTCAGAATTGCCACCATCATCCTGAACCTCAGATTAGTACACATTTCGACGCACCAGTTCGATTCTCAATGATCCTGCAGCAGAAATCATGCAAATATACATAAGGCAGACAAAAATTCTTTTTGTGACAGGTGGTTTGAACCATGTCAACAACAGTTGAGCCGGTGAACAGCCCATAAAACTTAGTTATTAGCTCTTGAGACCCAAATGTCTCAAGTTGATCCATTGTCAGGCCATCAGCAGGTAGCCTGTAGATATTCTGGAGCATATCGCTATCAACACAGATCTCAACTCCTTGAATGGTAGCGGTTATGTCAGCAACGTGACCTCCTTGGGCCAGCGACAAAAAGCGTACGGCGGCGTTGAGGTAAAATTCCTCAACCAGATGAACATCATATTTGTCAGCAGTTTGACTTCCAAGGCGATAGAGGCCTTGTTGACGAAGACGAGTGATGATGTACTCCATGGGTTCGACATCATTGGTTTCAGCAAGAAGACGTTCAATGACAACAGATCTTGAGAAGATCCGTCCATCGATGATGTTTGCGGTTTTCTTGAGAGCGGGAGAAGAAGTTTGTCCAGCCATTTGATGATTTTTCAAGAAAAAGTGAAGAAGAAAACACGTAATATGCAGTAAAATGCAGAAAGCTGTGTAGGCTGTTTTTGCTTGAGAGCTCTTAATTTTTGCAGAAAGCGTAAAGAGTCTCTAATGGCAGATTCAGTCCTTTTATAGTTGGGCGGCGAAATAGGGTTTTGCAGAGTACGAATGGTCAGATTTTAGGGGATGGAAACCGGTTTTTGAAATCAACGGTTAAGATGGACTGAGTGTAACTGCTACGCTAATCCATTAAAATGTTTAAAATATAAGCGGGTCCCACTTCTGACATTTGTGTCACCCTAAATGCCTGAAACGGTGGTTTTAAAACAATAAACAATTTAAAACATCGCGGCTTTTGAGATTCAGTTGTCCTGATGTCGTGTAAGGCATTTAATGTACATGACGTTTGACATAAAAACAGGGCACGTGGACAAAAATCATTTTAAAAAGAAATGATATAATATAATATATATACTGAATCGAAATCCTATAGTATGTGCTGTATCCGCGTCGATACAGCGTTCCCCCTTAAAAAGGTACATATAGGTTTTAAATTCCATACAGCAACTTGTGGATTAATGCTGTATTCATGGGTCCTACAGTATTCCCCCTTAATTATTGCACACGTCAGCTGTAGGATTCATATGTCTTTGCTCACTACAGTGCTATATTGATGGTTCCGAGTGTACAGATAATTAACGTTGGATAATGTATTCTTGGGTCTTACAGCATTCCCCCTCAATTTGTTGAGTAAAAACAGTAAATTACTTACAGGGAGTCGGGCTGTAGCATTCCCAATTCTTGTCTAAGCGTGTTGAATCTGGCTGTGTCGAGCAGCTTGGTGAAGATGTCGGCCAACTGAATGTCTGTATGAACTTTTTCAAGGCGAACATCCTTGTTCTCGACGTGGTTCCTTATAAAATGATGCTTCATGTTGATATGCTTAGTGCGCGAGTGCAGGATAGGATTGTGCGTTATTGCATTTGCACTCATGCTATCACACATGATTGGAGTCTCTCTGGCTTTAATTCCATAGTCTGACAATTGTTGCTGCATCCAAAGGATCTGCATACAGCAGCTACCAGCAGCATAGTATTCCGATTCAGCCGTGGAAAGAGAGTTAGCCAATTGCTTCTTACTGAGCCAAGAAATGAGTCTAGGTCCAAGAAAGTGACAAGTTCCACTTGTACTCTTCCTATCTAGCTTGCAGCCTCCGAGATCCGAGTCGTTGTATCCAACTAAATCAAATCCGCCTTCCTTAAGATACTATAGTCCTACATCGACTGTTCCTTTAATGTACTTCAGGATTCATTTAGCTGTATTGAAGTGTGATTCTTTAGGTGCTACTTGATACCTTGCACACACTCCAACAGCAAACTAGATATCGGGCCTGCTAGCCGTTAGGTATAGGAGCAAACCAATGAGCTTCCTGTAGAGTGATTGGTCAAACGGCTTTCTGGCTTCATCTGCACTAATTTGCATGGAAGTGCTCATGGGGGTTGACGATGATTTGGAATTGTTCATTCCAAATTTGTTGAGAAGCTCCTTGCTGTATTTTTCCTGGTTGATGAAAATACCTGTAGGCAACTACTTTACCTGCAAACCTAGGAAATAACTAAGTTCCCCCATCATACTCATTTCAAATTTACTTTGCATGAGATGAGAGAACCTTTGACACAAAGCAAGGTTAGTTGAACCAAAAATTATATCATCCACATAGATTTGCACCATAAGAAGGTCATCACCTTCCTGTATTTTGAACAAGGTCTTGTCCATGACCTTTCTCAAATCCGTTGTTGGTTAGATCTTTGGGACAAGGTTTCGTACTGTGCTCTAGGGGCTTGTTTAAGTCCATACAGCGCTTTCCTTAGCCTGTATACTAAGTCGATACCGTCTGTGTTGGCAAACCCTGGTGGTTGTTCAACATAAACTTCTTCGGCAAGGTCTCCATTCAGGAATGCACTCTTGACGTCCATTTGGTATACAATAAAGCTCTTATGGGCGGCAAAGGCTAAAAATATCCTAATGGCTTCTAGTCTCGCTACAGGGGTGAAGGTTTCATCATAGTCTATGCCTTCTTCCTGACTTTAGCCTTGTGCGACTAGTGTGGATTTATTCCTTATAATAAGTCCATTTCGATCCTTTTTGTTTCGAAATACCCATTTGGTTCCTATAACCAATTGATGTGTAGGTCTGGGTACAAGATACCATACATTGTTTCTTTCAAAACCGTTAAGCTCTTCTTCCATTGATGTTATCCAATGAGAATTATTGAGAGCGTCTATGGTCGAAACAGGTTCGGACTGGGCTAAGAATACAGTGATAGTGCACATATTGAGTCGTCTAAGCTCGGATTGAGATTTCCATTCAGGAAACTGTGATATCTCAGTATCAGGTTCTTCTTGTGCACAAAGTACATTTCCTTGTGTACTCTGTATTCTCCTACGAGTAGAAACACCAGCATTTATGTTTCCAATGATCAGCTCTTGCGGGTGATCTCTCAACCATCTTCGGTCGGGTTCTAATTCAGGATCCCGTACTATATCGAGAGATTCTGTGGATACCGCTTCAGCTTGTACAGCGTCGGCTTCATCCAAGTCGATTCTTACAGCTGCGGGGTTGATTTCTAAATCAACGACAGGTTCTATGGGAGTTGGAGGATCCAAGATAGAGAGTTGTTGAATGTTTTGGGTAACATCTTCTACTCTTGTAGGGTCATGATGAGGTTCGTCGAACACTACATGAACTCATTCCTCGATCGTCAGCTTCCTTTTATTAAAGATTCTGTAAGCTTTGCTGACGCAGGAGTATCCTACAAATATTCCTTCATCTGATTTCTCATCAAAGGTTCTAAGTTGATCGTTCCCATTATTCAACACATAACACCTGCATCCAAAAATGTGAAAATATGAAACTAGCAGAGTTTTGTTGTCCATACCTCATATGCTGTTTTGTTGTGGTGCTTGTTGACGATACAGCGGTTTTGAGTGTAGCATGCTGTATTGGTTGCTTCACCCCAGAAACACTGTGGCAACTTGCTTGCGGCGATCATTGTCCTTGTTGCTTCTTTCAACGTCCTATTCTTTCGCTCAGCAACACCATTTTGTTGAGGTGTATGGGCAACTGAGTATTCATGTTGTATCCCATTTTCCGAACAGTATTGCTCTATAAAGTGGTTAGTAAATTCTGTACCTCTGTCGGAACGAATGGACACGATACTCAATGCCTTTTCATTTTGCAACTTTCTCAGGAGCTCGGGCAGCTTTGACGTTGTTTCCTTCTTCTTGCTAAGGAAAATTGTCCAAGCATACCTGGAATAATCATCAACAACAACCATGCAGTATTTCTTACCTCCCAAACTTACTGGGTCTATAGGACCGTAGAGATCCATATGTAGCATTTCCAACACTCTTTGGGTTGAAAGGTAGGATTTGCTCTTCAGGGTTGACTTGATTTGCTTGCCTTTCTGACATGGTCTGCAGACGCTGTCCTTCTTAAATGACACATTTGGCAAACCTCTAACCATTCCCTGTCTTGAGAGCTTGTTGATCGTCTTGAAGTTGACGTGAGATATCCTCTTGTGCCATAACCAGCTAAGATCTGCAGTACCTTTGGCAACAAAGCATGGAATTGAGGAGCTCATAGGCTTCCAGTCAGCAATATACATGTTACCTGATCTGCTTCCTATAAGCACAACTTCCTTGGTTTGGATGTTCTTGACTCTACAGCGATATATATAGAATTTCACCGAGAACTGTTTATCACAGAACTGGCTAATACTAAGTAGATTGTACTGTAAGCCTTCAACATATGCAACATCGGTGACTTTGAATTTTCCGACAAGTAGGTTTTCTTTCCCTCTTGTTCTACCGTTAGATTTATCACCGAAACGAACTTTTGGACCGCGACCTTCTACAAAATCTGATAGCTTGCTCCTATCTCCGGTCATGTGCCGAGAGCATCCACTATCAAAGTACCAGGTATCCTCCTCTAGAATGTCCTGTTACAAGGAAATTAAGTAGATTTAGGTCCCTTTTGATTTTTGGGTCCATGTATGTTAGTTCCTCTAGGTACCCAAGTTTTCTTGGCAGCAATTGGTTTACTGAAGGTCATACTCGGTATAGTGTTGCGATATCTACGAGGGGCATATCCGTAGTCGCTATAACCATGATAACTATTATGCATGAAAAATTTAGGGTTATTATTATTAATACAGTACGAGTGCTGTCTTGGAGGTGGAGCCATTTTCTTAGGCCTAACAGCTTGCCTTCTGGGTCTCCAGTTGGATTACCAACGCTGTTGTTGATAATGAGCGGGCACTTGCTGTCTCGAGGAATAACGGGGCTCCTGTATCCAATACTTAGGCGTGCTGTACTGATTGTACTGCCGTGCGGGCCTTTGGTAATTGGATACAGCCTTCCTTCTGAACGGCTGTTGGTGCTGTTGAGTGCGCCTCACAGGTTGGAATGGCTTATGATTCCGCTGTCTGGAATAGGATTGTAGGGGCAGAATGGTAGCCTTCGGTTTTCGCGGTGCAGCAGGTTCCTTCACGGGACTAGGGGTATCTTTCGATACTAGAATGTGTTCCACACTCTTGACAAACATTGTACTAGTTTTCCCTTTGTTTGAACATGAGTTGTATCCTAAGCCACTTTTGTCATGAGCATGTTGCCCAGTGCTCAGAATTTCTTCCATTCTTTTGGACGATTTCTCGAATGATTTCAGAGTGGTCTCAAGTTCAATTTCTCGTTTTTCCAGAGTTGTGACTTTGGCTTGAAGTAGAACCAAATCATTTGTCTTGCTCTCGTTGTGAGTTTTGACCTCACTTAGTTCATGAGCAAGTTGATTGCTCTCCATGAGTTTTTCAAAATTGACTTTGCTAGTTTCAAAGTCAAGAGACATATTCTCATAATTTATCTTCAGCAAATCGTTTTCATCTTTCAGCTCTAGGTTAGATAGTTGGAGCTGTATATTCTCGTTTTTCAATGTCTCATGGGCCTTTTGAATGTTTTTAAATTCATTCATCATGTTTTCAAAAGTATGAGATGCATTTGATGGAATAGCAAAGGTTGAACTTACCTCAACATCGCTATCTTCACCTTCCGGAATATCTTTGGCCATAAAGCACATATATGCTTTATCATCGAACTCATCATCAGAAGAATCACTTTCGGTGACCACCTGAAGACATTCTTCAGATTTGGATGGTGTGGGGGAGGCTTCTGATTCTCCAATCAGGGCCTTGAGCTTGTTTTTCCAAGCACATCTTATTTCATCTCTCTCTTGTTGCTCGGCCTCCGGCAACTTTTGAACTTTGGGATGAGGACATTTATTTTCATAATGCCCTGGTTTCCTGCAATTATGGCATAGGTTAGAATTACCGTATGAATTTTCGGTACTTACCTTTTGGACAGGTTTGGGCCTGTAGGGAGTCTGCTTGATGAACTTTTTGAATTTGTGCATGAGAAGCGCCATTTCATCTTGAGACAGGATGTCGTCGTCACTGACAGCATTCTTGTGACTAGGATTTGACGGGCTGGGCATGCTGTGTCGACGACTCGATACAGCGGCTAGTGTTGTGACCTTTGACTGAGATTCTTCAGCTTTCTCTCTTCTGTCAATATCATACTCCAAAGCTTTGAGGTCAGAGAAGAGGTCAAAAGTAGTTATTTCATTAAGATTGCAAGACACACACATAGTTGTGGTCTTAATGTCCCATCGGGCTGGGAGAGATCTGAAAATTTTTAAATTCTTCTCCTTTTGGGTATAAATTTCGCCCAACGATTCAAGTTCACCAACAATACCAGTGAATCTGCGGTCAAGTTCCTCAAGTGTCTCAGTTGGTTTCATTTCGAAGGATTCAAATTGTTGAGTCAGTTTTGAAATCTTGTTTTCTTTTGAGAGCTCAGTTCCCTCACAAATCAACTTGAGTTTATCCCAGATTTCCTTAGCTGTTTTGCAGCTCTTTACCTTGGAGAACGTGCCTTTTTCAAGGGTGACAGATAACGCGTTCTTAGCCACATTGTCAAGGTTGGCTCGCTTCTTTCATCTGTGGTCCATTGCTCGCGATCCTTCTCGAGCATCTCAGCATGGGCTTGGCCTTCAATCCTTGCGGCCATGTTTACCTTCATGATCTTGATAGGACCATCCTGTATCACAAAAATCATCTCTTCGCGCATTGCTGCAAGATGAGCCTCCATCCTAATTCTCCAATCATCAAATTCGTTAATAGAGAACATAGGCACTTTGTTGATCATAGAAGTATCCATGTGAAAGTAAGGAAATGAAAGAGACTGTTTTTAAAGTGTAAGTGATTTTGGATCTGATTCGGTTAAAAATATGACTGATTCTTTTTAGAATCAACCGCTCCGATACCACTTGTTGGCCACTATGTATACTGGATACAGCTTGGGAAGTAGTTTAAACAACAAGCTGCACTGATTTTAAATCTGAGTGCGTAGCGGAAGTCTTAGATACAGTAAGTTGTTGTGGATACAGCAACTAGGTGTACAGTGTATACTTAAATAATTACAGTAAATAAAATAGTAAAAACTGAAGGTAAATAACACAGTATTTAAAGTGGTTCGAGGTAAACCCCTCTACGTCCACTGGTCCTCTACACAGGAGTAAAATGTTTATTATAATTACTACGTACAGAACTACGTAATTATAACAGTTATACAATCAATATATCGTTCACACAGATTGATATAAAGATCTTAGCTTCAACCGTTCACACAGATTGGTTTGAGCTAAAGCTTGACTGACTTCTTCACACAGAGTTCTGAAGCTTCGTCTTCCTCAGTCCACACAGGGCTGATCTGGGTTTGTTCAAAGTATATAACAGAGAGTGAACAACAGCTTTGACTTTATGAGCTTGTAGCTGATGAAGTGTTGTTCAAGAGGATGAGCACTGTATATCTCTTTTATCTGAGTTGCAGTAAGCTTGAAGATATATTTTGCTCTGATGATAACTTGATAGCTTTGAATAATTTGGTTTCGGTAACTGATCTTCAATGCCTTCATGAGATATATATAGTCTCTGAAATATATATCTGTTGAGATGTATCCGTTGAGCAAGATTCCGTTCCAACGGGATTAAAAGCACGATTCGTATTTAGCGGGATTTGAAGATCTGTTGACTGACAGGATTCAAATACTTTATCCTTGAGTATTTAAATACTTCTTTATTCAACGGGACTTGACTTCTGAAGATTCCTTCTTGTCCTGTTGAGAGCTGTATGGAAGATAACTGTATTGGTGATTCGAGACAGTTTCCATTCTTGGTCTTTATAAGACTTCTTTGCTGTACTGAAGGATTCCACTATAAGCTGGATTCGATACAGGTCTTCGATACAGGTTGATGCCTCAATACTTCGATACAGTTTCCTTTACTGTATGCGGATTGGCATATATGTCAAAACCTCTTTATCAAATACTATTCGATACAAGAATTGAATATCCCGGCTGTTTTGCTACAGGGTTCTTGTTTTCCCAACAGTACGTAATACGTACGTTGACTTGCTACAGTAAATGTCCAGTTAGCATACGTTATACACTAATCATAGTGTACGCTAACTCAGCATTGACTCACCCGTGCACGTTCCTCGCCGAAAGCTGCCGACTGCGGGTCCCACCTATCGGTCATAGCCTGAGCTGTCTGATTCCTCTCGTTACGTACGTAATGCCTTATGCATAGCGTACGTAACACTGAGCAACTTAATGTACGTTAACTCTACTCATTAACGTACGTAATCCTTGTACCTTAGCGTACGCTAAGTATACATTGTAGCGTGCGCTTGTAACACCCCTAGAGCCGACCGCGAATATTACAGCGCTGTAGGCCCCGAGATGGAAGCCACAAGTCTGAAGGATATTTTTGCAAATGTTAACAAACGCCCAAGAGGCTAACGACGGTACATCCATTAAAAACATTTGAAAACTTTACAAAACCCGTTTAACAAAACCGTCGTAAAAATCTCATTTGAAACCACAAGGCCCGAAATGCCAAAACTCAACAGTTTAAAAACATACGTTAAGTTATCACTTACACGCACCAACAGAACAAATTTAGAAAACGATTGCCAAAGTAACCTAAGTTACCAGATACCAAAAGGCCATTTAAAAATACTCACGCATCGGATAAAGATAAACAATTAAAATACTCTAGCAGTGGAATACAACAACTTATCAGAAACTTAATACACAAATACATGTCCTAGCCAGTATCCTCCGAGAAGCTCATCTCTTCACGACCGCTACAAACTTGATAATCCAAGAACCTAAAAAGAAAGCCCACGATGGGGTCAGCCATAATATCCAACAATGATAACCATCACATCACGTCAATAACTACGTATCAATGGAAATACTAAGTAAGAATACGACCAATGTGATCTTACCGTCGTAACTTCACAAAAATCCACGATTCGTATCCTTAACAACACAATAAGATAATACCAAAATATCTGTACGGTATCTCAACAATACCCAAGGTTCTCAAAACATTATCATAACTCGCGATACGGAAATTATACCAACTCTGGCTAATTCAATCCATCGGATAACGTCGACAATTCCAATATGATAATCGATTGTCCATCCAAGACAAGTATCAAGGAAATACGGAACATACCTCAAGATACGAAATACCATTACCATCACGTCAGTCTAATCCGAGATCAGATCAATACAACATACGGACATGGTCCTAACACAAGACCTACAAATGCAAACTCATATGACAACGTCAATATGATCACAACAAAAACGACAATGTATACTTATGGCAAGCCCATAATATACATATACACAACAACACATGGTAATCCAACGATCCAGCGCACACAGCTATAGATTCCCATGATGATCCCGTCGGACCAACGCATGGTGGCATTACCTGTCCAACGATCCAGCGCACATAGCTATAGATATCCCACGTTGATCCCGTCGGGCCAACGCATGGTGGACATATGACAACAATACACAACTTCACAAAACAACAGTACACAATGTATGACAACAACAATGCAAAAATGCATGACAACAACGATACATGAATGTACCATAGCATGATCGACACAAAAGACGACAATGATTAAAGTACTTGCTCCGAGTCCTTCGAGAGCAATCTTGATAACTAAACCATCACCAACCATTATTCTGAATATTCGACGATCCAAAATGTCACGGACGGTAGATAATTCATATGTTCGTCTATACCACTATGTACCCTCGATACCAAGCATACCAACAATAAATGTAAATCATATACATTATGATTTAATTCCCAAAACTCGAATACAACTTATAATCCCAAATATCCTGTGATTACGATTATAAACATTGCTATACGAATTATGAACGAATGAAACGAAAATCATTCATTAAATATTATAAACTGGGCAAGTAATGACATGCCTCGATACCGACACGATAAAGCCGTTACCAATTCCATTGCCGTCATCTACAAGTCCCTTGGCCCTGATCAATGCAATTCACGAACATTCTCGAACACGACCGCAAAGCATGGTTCTATTCACCGATCAATAATCTCAACCTATTACAATAATCGATAAACAAGAAGTTCGATAACAATCAATAATCGATAAAAACCAATTCACAAACCCAACCGCTCAACAATATCCCGATTAACCACTAAGCTAATCAATCCAACTCAAATCAGCACGAATTCACAACCACAACACGAAAATACTGCACTATCTGCCTACTTAGTGCACGTTAATCACTTAACATAGCGTGCGCTAAGTTGATCCCATTACCGTACGCTAGAGAGTAAGCTTAGCGTGCACTAATGTTGTACAGATGCATGTTTTCAGATACCGATCAACATATGGTGATTATCAAGAACACTAAGTGATTCTAAACCATGTTCATAGCTATCAAAACAACAAAATCCGATATCCTTTAACATATAGGTAATCATCCAACTCTTAATCCAATTCATATATTCACATATCATCTTGTTCCTCAAATATCAACATCATGAACACCAAGAACCTTAACAACACTTCCCTAATAACATTACCGAGATTAATCATCAACAATGACATCAACACCGCAAAGGAGAAGAAGGATTAACCAACTTATCTCAAGAAAACGAACTACACAATTCAAACCACATGAATCATATTAATATCATTATACTCCGGTAGTCCATCTCATAATCATCCTTGTCAACTTGTTTATGTAATAATCATCAACTCAAGAACATCAACATTCAATCCAAAATGAAATCCAAAGATGAAGAGTGATTACCTTTTTGAAGGAATGGATTGAATCTCAAGTTTGAATCTGTTTCCAATCGATTCCAAGCTTAATATTGTTATAGATGATTAACTCCACCATAATCCAGTGTTTGGAACTTCAAACATCTCTCTAAAAACTCTCTCTATCGGTTGCAAGGAGAGAATGGACGAATTGAGGAATAACAGCCAACTACTCATATATATACACTGTACATTATTAACATATGGTAACATCTAAAATTAACGTACGTTACACGTTTAGCATGCGCTAACTGTCTTTGTTAGCGTGCGCTATCGAAGTCCAGAGGCTACTGCCTTACTGCATGAAATGATTTACGTACGCAATGCCCATGCAATAGCGTACGTAAAGGCCTGTATTTAGCCTATGCATACCTTCCACCGTAGTGTGCGCTACTCATAGTTGACTTGCTACAGTCTGCACCTACCCCTGTGTCCCCACATGCCGAAAGTAACCTGACAAAGCCAAGATTCCTTTGGTCCGATCTGATTAGTGTGCGCTATAAATATACATTAGCGTGCGCTAATCGTTCACAACAAACATCCGTTGATCTTGTCGGCACATGCGCCGAAAGTGATCGGGTCCACACATAGATTCCTTCTGATCTGGTCTGTACTAGCGTGCGTTATCTTTTGCCTCTAGCGTGTGCTAAACCAGAATGATAGCGTGCGCTAGGCATGTATATTAGCGTGCGCTAATAATGTTGCACTTAACCATTTTCAACTACTCTTGTCCAACGTCTCAACATACAGAATACGAACATATGGCATACTGAATATATATACTCAACACATTATATCCTCAAATACAATTGTCGACCAAATACGACAATTATACCAATACTGACATCTCAGTCCTTCATTTATTTTATCCATACGCATGTGATTCCACATTTGTACAACATAACTCGGATAAAATAACATTAAACAATAGTAGTAGAAATTTTGGATATTACATACTACACCACTTAAAATAAGTTTCGTCCTCGAAACTTGCAATCCGTCATAGAAAACAAACAAACCGTTCAACCAAAATATTCCGAAACCATCACGACAACGATCAATCATCATTATTACCGAATAACCAAAATAACATACTTACAAATGCGCGAAGTCGATGATCTCCTGAGATACTAGCAAGTGACTTCACTGTAAAGCTTCAACACGCTTACGATCACAATTCCATGAGTCTCAACAAAAATATATCATCTTCGGATGAAATAATCTATCCGTTTCAAATCCTGTCTGCCTGATTACACAATCAAGTCCAAATCCTGATACAAATCAATAATACACGATACATCTGTGAAACAACTGCCCAACACAATGGCAACGAATCTCGAAATATCGACACAAAATCTGAATGCTCAGATGATCACTAGCAATGATCAACCAATAAATTAATCGAGAATATCATCGACATGATAAACTCTAATACGACCAATCTAAAGGTCAAAACGCAGTCGAGAATATCATCGACATGTTAAACTCCAATATTACCAACGAACGATCAGCGATAATTGAGAATATCTTCACACGGTAAGCTCAAACAGGATCAACACAGAACCACAGAAACCGATATACGAACGAATAAAGTTCTCAAAACGACACACCAATCACATACAATGGATCTCAATAAACATACCCGACTGGTGAACATACTCCTCGGCATACGAACAACCAATCACAAACTAATGTACATATCCAATCATAAGTGGAGTGGGAACGACCACTCAATATCCAAAGAAACCAGCATGGGGTCACCATCCCCAAATCTACACTTACAAAGAAATCATTCAAAAATCATTATGGTAAAATCGCGCTACTACCATACCAATGGAATCACATAGCACATATGTCCCGGTTTCACAAAATCCCAAGTTTCCAAAATAATATTATGTGCATGAATCTACAACACGCAACATATTTCTCTTATCTGATAATTCAACCGATCATCCCTGGATAACCAAACTACTATACTGAAGTTCGAATCTCTTTTCCTCGTACCATACTGATGTCTTATCCAGTTCGTGAGTCACACTCAGAACTTCACCATGATATGCATTATGCACTAAATACGTATGTATATCGATCATATTTTCAAAACCAGTGTGAAATCATATAGTCTCGTCAAGAAGACAAATTTTTGAAAGTTCTTTCAAAAATTTCAAAGCTCAAAACATAAATTTTAGTAAGACCACTGAATCAATTTTCGAAAAATTACACTGGCTCGCTAATGCCAAGTATTCGATAACAGTTACCTTCGAATCCACACGATTTCGATATTTAAAAAACTATGCAAGTACTGGACTACAAGTAACACCCCAAACTAGGCGGATATTACAGTGCCGTGGACCCCCAACTCGGACCCACCAGGCGAGTGAAAATGAATGAAATACACAGGGTAAATGTAGTACCAAACCACATTACATCATTAATTACTCCGATGAGGAGTTTCATACAACACACCCAAGAAAATATAGAATATGTGTATATTTTATATGAAGATAAAACATACGACACTGAATAAAATGAGTATTCAAACGGAAGTCTGCAGAGGAAATAAAATAAAGAAAATACGAGTGAATGAAAAGGACTGGGGCCCCCTACTAGTATCACTGGGACTCCTCGCCGTCAACGTTCTCTTCCCGTGCCTTAGCCTTGCCATGACCTGAAAAACAAAATCCCCCAATGGGGTCAGTTACACAGAACAACAATCCTCAAGAGTTGAATAAACACAATCATATATGTTGTATAAACCATAAGTTCGATCAAAAATCTCAAACCGTCGAACACATGCGATCAAAAGTGAATTGGTCAGATTATAACCCAAATCCTGTTGAAAACATAAGCAATCAAACATGCTGTATGAATCAACTAACGGTACGGCTCAAAGGGTGGCGCCACACTACGCTCAGGATGGAAATGTGTCCGTGCACAAGCCACCAACGAGTATCGATCGAATACACGTGTGGTCTTGTACCTAATCAGTCTCACGAAGTGATCTTCGAGTGTGCACAGTCCAATGTGAGGCCAACAACCAACACACGACTTAATATGTGCCCGACATGAAAATCCTACACATACCAACAGGCACGCCAGTATGACCCGGAATGCCACGAGATAACAAAAGTGACATCAAAATCAATAATGACTCACCGAGATGAAATGATAGTGAAATGAATGATAGCTCAATGAAATGATTGGAACCGTCGTTCCTCGTGACTGAAGTGATTAATTAACAATGACAAGTCTCGATACGGTTAATACAATATGAATGAGTTATGATTATGAATGAACAACAACAAAAGGAATGAATATCCCTTTAACTGAGTAAGAATTAACTTACACAACGCCGATGAAGAATGTCCTTCCACGAACAACGTCCTAAATGGGATGTCGGTCACTCGAACAACCTTCAATAACATAATTACCAATAATCCGGTTCAACACATGAATCAAACACGATTATAACTAACTCAAAACGTCGATACGACTAAACCAAGTTCATTGGGGCATTATATCGAACACGTTGTGGCCAAACTTCGATTTTTTACAACCAAACCTCAATAATACCAATATCAAATCCCTAAGAAGTGTTTCAAACCAACAAAACATCTTCAATACGATCAATAATCCAATATGAATATCCAAATTCTTAATTTCAACAACAATTAATCAAAAACCCCCAAATTCAACTCAATATTCAAAGTGTTCTTGAATAACCTTTCAATAATCCGATGAATATTCATACATACTCATAATCATATGTATATCTCTTCATACAGCATGATTATAACGTCCAAATCATCATATCTCAACACAAATCGAAATCCAAGAGGTTTGGGAATATTACCTTTGAAGATCCAAACGCTTTGATTCGATGAACACGAGTTAGATCGACGATCCGAGCTCCACAGCCGAATGAAAATGATGAAGAATCGAGTATTCAAGTGATTAATGATGAAAATTTCTCCCACAAACCCTCTCTCTCAGACGTAAGATGAAAAATGAGCTTGTTCCTCTTAAAAAACGCAATTATAGTGCAGCCTGCACTTTGTGCCGCGGCCCGGCCGAGTGTGCCGCGGCACAGGCAAATCTGCCCCGGTGCTCGCGGTGTGCCGCGATGACTCGCGGTGTTCCGCCCCGCCGGGCAGGAGCCGTGGCCCCGTGACAGCAATGGCCAAAATCGAAAATGTGCGTGCCGCGGTGCACACTCCCTTGTGCCGCGTCCCACACCTTTTGGGTCCTAAAATGATGAAAAAATGACCCGGGAAGAGAATAAAAGCAATAGGAATCAATATTTGGGAAAGAATAACACGAAATGGAAGTGCGGAAACCCCGAAATGGTGGTTCCAAGCAATGATTACAAGGGTTCGCCCAACAAAAACACAATTTGAACAATGAGGAGATTTGAAATGACATGAACTCCAACGTCAACATCGACTAATGAATCAATTACAACAATCAAGATAATACTCTTGTCTCGATTCCCAAGCAAGGTTGAGACAATGAACAATATCGATACATGACTCGAAGTTATTCCGAACGGTGAATACGGATGAATGAATGTAGATGATGAATGATTATTAATGAGTGAAAATTACTGAGTGACAATTACTGATTGATAATTACTGAATAAAAATGACTGAATTACAATCGGGAATTACATACTCCCACCCTTAAAAAGAGTTTCGTCCTCGAAACTAAGGGTCAAACAACTCGGGATAACTCTCCCGCATACTATCTTCGGTTTCCCAAATAGCCTCTTCGACTCCGTGTCTAGACTACTGGATTTTAACCAAAGGAATCGCCTTGTTCCTCAACTGTTTAATTCGCCGCTCTAAGACTCGTATAGGATGCTCCTTATATGAATGATCATCGGCGATCTCGATTTCGTCGAACTGAAGTACGTGACTCGGGTCGGCAACATACTTCTGCAATTGAGAGACGTGAAACACATTATGAATTTGGCTCAACGCCGAAGGTAAGGCCAATCGATAAGCTAGATCGCCTACTCGTTCCAAAATCTCAAACGGTCAAATAAATCTCGGACTCAACTTTCCCCTCTTCCAAAAACGGAAGATACCTCGACTCGGGGATACCTTGACCAACATGTGGTCACCTGTCTCGAACTCTAATGGTCGGCGACGATTGTCTGCATAAGATTTCTGTCGACTCTGAGCGGTCAACAAATGACTCCTGATCAAAGCTACCTTCTCACGGGCGGCTATAAGCATATCGGGCTCGGTGCCGATTGATTCTGATAAGTCATCCCAACACAAAGTAGATCGACAACAACGACCATACAAGGCCTCGTAAGGTGCCATCTTAATCGAAGCATGCCAACTATTATTATACGTGAACTCGATCAATGGTAGTTGGTCTTCCCAATCGTCTTTCCAATCGAGGACGCATGCCCTCAGCATGTCCTCTACTGTTTGAATAATCCTCTATGATTGTCCATCGGACTGAGGATGAAAAGCGGTACTGAGATTAAGCTGAGTTCCCATAGCACGATGAACGGATTTCCAAAAATGAGACACGAACCGTCCGTCACGGTCGGAAATGATACTTTTAGGAGTACCGTGCAATCTCACTATCTCTTTGATGAACAACTGGGCAAGTCTCTCGGGACTCTACGTATCTTTAACCTCAAGGAAATGAGCTGATTTAGTCAAACGGTCCACAATTACCCAGATTGTATTCATGCCACGACGACTCGTCGGCAAACTCGTGATGAAATCCATAGAAATATCTTCCCACTTCCACTCTGGAATAGGGAGTGGTTTCAGCATACCTGTCGGTCTCTAATGTTCTATCTTGACTTGCTGACAGGTCAAACATCTCGAAACAAATTTCGCGACTTCTCGCTTCATATTACTTTATCAGTACTTTTGTTTCAAGTCTAGGTACATCTTGCTAGACCCCGGATGAATGGAGTAAGGGGTAGCATGAGCTTCTCTCAAAATCGAGTTTTTCAACTCGTCATTCGCCGGTACGCATAACCTATTCTTGAATCGCAATAGTCCATACTCGTGGACCACAAATTCAGGGGCTTTCCCTGAGCCACATCCTCACGGATGCGCAACAATGGCGGGTCTGAACCCTGATTCGCTCTGATTGCCTCCTCAAGTGGCGATGAAATCTCTAACATGCAAAATTGCCCTTGCACTCGCTGAAGCTATACCTCAATCTCGGGTCTAAGAAATTCCTGTTGAAACTCCTTCTGGACTGTCAAACGAGCAAGCATTTGCTCCTGGACTGACTTACGATTCAAGGCATCGGCAACCACATTTGCCTTACCCGGGTGGTACAGGATCTCGATATCATAATCTTTGATTAGTTCCAACCACCGCCTCTATCGCATATTTAACTCCTTCCGAGTAAATATATACTTCAAACTCTTATGATCGGTGAATATCTGACAAGTGACGCCATAAAGGTAATGACGTCAAATCTTCAACGCGAAAACCACGGCTGCTAGCTCCAGGTCGTGGGTCGGATAATTAACCTCGTAAGGTCTCAGTTGACGTGAAGCATAGGCAATAACCTTCTCGTCCTGCATTAGTACACATTCGAGACCCTGTCCGGACGCATCACTATATACCAGAAATCATTTCGTTCCTTGCGGTAAAGAAAAGACAGGTGATGAAATTAACTGGATCTTAAGTTCCTCAAAACTCTGTTGACACGCGTCGGACCACGTGTATTCCTTATCTTCCCTTAAAAGGTTCGTCATGGGTTGAGCGATCATAGAAAATCCTTCCACAAACCGCCGATAATAACCGGCTAATCCGAGAAAGCTTCGGATTTTCTTAACATTCTTCGGAGGTAACCAATCTTGGATAGCCTCCGTCTTCTGAGGGTCAACACGCACTTCGTATGATGAAATTACATGCCCGAGAAACGTCGCTTCGGACATCCAGAACTCACATATGGAAAACTTTCCATAAAGTTTCTCTCGTCTCAACTTGTCGAGAACCTGATGAAGGTGAAGCTCGTGCTCCTCCCGGTCACGAGAATAAATTAAAATGTCATCAATGAAGACAACCACGAACTGATCTAAATAGTCGATGAAAACCTGATTCATTAACTCCATGAATACCGCAGGTGCATTAGTTAACCCAAACGGCATTACCACAACCTCATAATGACCATAGCGTGTTCGGAATGCCGTCCTAGCAATATCCAACTCTCGGATTCGCAACTGATGATACCCAGATCTTAAATCAATCTTGGAAAATACTGAAGCTCCCTGAAGTTGATCCAAAAGATCATCAATACGGGGTAGGGAATATTTATTCTTGATCGACACCCTGTTCAGCTCTCGGTAATCAATACATAAACGAAAATAACCGTCCTTTTTCTTGACAAATAATACCGGTGCTCCCCACGGAGACGCACTCGGCCAGATATAACCCTTATCGAACAATTCCTTGAGTTGATTCTTAATCTCCTGCATTTCGGTCGGGGCCATCCGATATGGTGCCTTCGATAATGGGGACATACCAGGCTCCAACTCTATCGTGAATTCCACATCCCTCGGTGGAGGTAAAACAGGTAGCTCGTCTGGGAGTACATCGTCAAACGATAACAATGATACCACGAATGGTAGAACACCTCGATTGCCTTAGAACGGCCAATCGATGAAAATGATACAATGAATGATTGAACACCTCGATTGCCTTAGCATGGTCAATCGATGACAATGATATAATGAATGATGGAACATCTCGATTGCCTTAGCATGGTCAATCGATGACAATGATATAATGAATGATTGAACAACCCTGGTTGAGTAATTTTACTGCTTTCATCATATTAATGATTCTTCCGGGACAATGGGGATCACCTCCCTGAAATACACACTCGACTCCAACGACGGAAATGATAGGGACCATACGCTTACGAACATTGAGAATGGTGTCATGATGATCCATCCCACTAATACCCAATATCACATCGTCCTTAGGTAAATCCACCACGATTAGGTCCACCAACCACTCGCGGTCATTAAGCTTAAATCGATCAGTTCTTAACCTCATGATTTTCTAAAAATTCTTCTACCGCCAGGTAGACCAATGATATAAGGTCCACAATTAATCGGACTAACCAAGTGAAGTCTATTCAAACATGATTCAGAAATGAATGAATGCGAAGTACTAGTATCAAAAAGAGTACACATAGGTTGAGATAGAATTACGAGTATACCTGAGATCATTCGGGCCTCCGGATCGTCGGTCCTCTTCATCGCGTGAACCCGGGACTTGCCGGCCCCCGAACCGAACGCTCCCGTCTGATAAATATGAGTTTCGCCTTTATTCGCTTCCCTCGTCTTAAGCGATGCTGACAGAGCAGTCTGATTCAGAATCACTGATTGCTTCGGGGCCTGAGATGCTGTCGGAGTCAGCTTGGGGTCCCTTCAGCAAAAACGGGCCTTATGCCCAAAAATCCCACAATTATGGCACGTGATAGACGGTTTCAGACACTTAGTGCTGTAATGACCCGTCGCTCCACAGTTGAAACAGGTGATGGCCGAACTGGCCGCTCGGGACTGAGATCCCGCACGATTATGCGCCGTAGGAGGTCACTAAGAAACGTTAGGGCCCGCACGAGGCTTCTTGAAGGTAAACTGACCGCCTTCGGACTGATTACGCTTCGTTGATTTCCTGCTGACAGATGAAGGTTGTTGCTCAGCAATTTCCTTAGCAGCAGGCTCACACGGGAGACTTCTCTCGATTAAATCGTCCAGAGTGGCATAATGATGATTGAGTAATTGCATATGGGTTATCATGACCTGCATAAAAGTGAGTGGATCAACCCGAACATCTTCCGAACGAGCTGAGTCCTGGGTACGACTTCCTGGCAATGAGTGATTATTTCCCGGATTTCGGCCCACACCGCGGCCTCTCCCCGTGTATCCCCTGACAGCTCTCTCCATACTGAAGTAGGAAGGTCGCATGATAATCATAGATCTCGTATGAGTACCGCATTATGATTTACGTCATGAAATGATGAAAATGAGCATACGCGCTCTAACACCGTGATTACATGAATGATTAACTGAGGTGACATGATTATCTGATGATATTCTTAAAATGATTATCTTGAACAAGTTAACAAGATTAATGATATGATCCTCAAGATTAACAAGTGAGTGATGAAATGAATTGAGTGATTAATGAGTTAACATGATCAATATGATTACAAATGAAAATGATAAGTGAGGAAATCTTACTATTCTTTGGTCTTAAGGGCTCGGCTCTTGCACAGGTCACACGTGACGCGAAAGTCCAATGATACTAGTCTGATGAACGATGATTTCAAATGATACATGACTCGAAGGTAGTATTCAAAACCACGCTCCGATACCAACTCTGTAACACCCCAAACTAGGCGGATATTACAGTGTCGTGGACCCCCGACTGGGACCCACCAGGCGAGTGAAAATGAATGAAATACACAGGGTAAATATAGTACCGAACCACATTACATCATTAATTACTCCGATGAGGAGTTTCATACAACACACCCAAGAAAATATAGAATACGTGTATATTTTATATGAAGATAAAACATACGACACTGAATAAAATGAGTATTCAAATGGAAGTCTGCAGCGGAAATAAAATAAAGAAAATACGAGTGAATGAAAAGGACTGGGGGGCCCCGACTAGTATCACTGGGACTCCTCGCCGTCAACGTTCTCTTCCCGTGCCTTAGCCTTGCCACGACCTGAAAAACAAAATCCCTCAACGGGGTCAGTTACACAGAACAACAATCCTCAAGAGTTGAATAAACACAATCATATATGATGTATAAACCATAAGTTCGATCAAAAATCTCAAACCGTCGAACACATGCGATCAAAAGTGAATTGGTCAGATTATAACCCAAATCCTGTTGAAAACATACGCAATCAAACATGCTGTATGAATCAACTAACGGTACGGCTCAAAGGGTGGCGCCACACTACGCTCAGGATGGAAATGTGTCCGTGCACAAGCCACCAACGAGTATCGATCGAATACACGTGTGGTCTTGTACCTAATTAGTCTCACGAAGTGATCTTCTCGTGTGCACAGTCCAATGTGAGGCCAACAACCAACACACGACTTAATATGTGCACGACATGAAAATCCTACACATACCAACCGGCACGCCAGTATGACTCGGGATGCCACGAGATAACAAAAGTGACATCGAAATCAATAATGACTCACCGAGATGAAATGATAGTGAAATGAATGATAGCTCAATGAAATGATTGGAACCGTCATTCCTCATGACTGAAGTGATTAATTGACAATGACAAGTCTCGATACGGTTAATACAATATGAATGAGTTATGATTATGAATGAACAACAACGAAAGGAATGAATATCCCTTTAACTGAGTAAGAATTAACTTACACAACGCTGATGAAGAATGTCCTTCCACGAACAACGTCCTAAATGGGATGTCGGTCGCTCGAACAACCTTGAATAACACAATTACCAATAATCCGGTTCAACACACGAATCAAACACGAGTATAACTAACTCAAAACGTCGATACGGCTAAATCAAGTTCATTGGGGCATTATATCGAACACGTTGTGGCCAAACTTCGATTGTTTACAACCAAACCTCAATAATACCAATATCAAATCCCCAAGAAGTGTTTCAAACCAACTAAACATCTTCAATACGATCAATAATCCAATATGAATATCCAAATTCGTAATTTCAACAACAATTAATCGAAAAACCCCAAATTCAACTCAATATTCAAAGTGTTCTTGAATAACCTTTCAATAATCCGATGAATATTCATACATACTCATAATCATATGTATATCTCTTCATACAACATGATTATAACGTCCAAAACATCATATCTCAACACAAATCGAAATCCAAGAGGTTTGGGAATATTACCTTTGAAGATCCAAACACTTTGATTCGATGAACACGAGTTACATCGACGATCCGAGCTTCACAACCAAATGAAAATGATGAAGAATCGAGTATTCAAGTGATTGATGATGAAAATTTCTCCCACAAACCCTCTCTCTCGGATGTAGGATGAAAAATGAGCTTGTTCCTCTCAAAAACGCAATTATAGTGCACCGCATTGTGCTGCGCGGCCGAGTGTGCCGCGCGACAGGGGCCAAAATCGCTTCGGTGCTCAGGTGTGCCGCGGCCCGGCCGAGTGTGCCGTGCTGACTGGCAGCAGTGCCGCGGCCCGCCGGGCAGAGCCACACTCTGCAGACAGCGGTCGGCCAAAACTAAAAATGTGCAGCGGCGCACACTCCTCAGGTTGCGGCCCACACCCCTTGGGTCCTAAAATGATGAAAAAATGACCCGGGAAGAGAATAAAAGCAATAGGAATCAATATTTGGGAAATAATAACACGAAATGGATGTGCGGAAACCCCGAAACGGTGGTTCCAAGCAATGATTACAAGGGTTCGCCCAACAAAAACACAATTTGAACAATGAGGAGATTTGAAATGACATGAACTCCAACGTCAACATCGACTAATGAATCAATTACAATAATCAAGATAATACTCTTGTCTCGATTCCCAAGCAAGGTTGAAATAATGAACAATATCGATACCCGACTCGAAGTTATTCCGAACGGTGAACACGGATGAATGATAGTGGATGATGAATGATTATTCATGAGTGAAAATTACTGAGTGACAATTACTGATTGATAATTACTGAATAAAAATGACTGAATTACAACCGGGTATTACACTACATCCATACTACTGTATACCAATTCGGTTCGTCACCAATATCCACTGATATTCCATCGGAAAACCACACGATAGAGTTCCAAAATTTCAATATATAAATTCCGACTAAAAACTCCTTTTCCACATATGACTCGCAACGTCAACCATTTTTCATCCTGGATCACCTCAATTATGCTATGACAATGCATTGAAACAAATCAACACAGCGTAAGACTTCCCGAGAGGTTTCATTTGAACCAAGAAATCAAAACCCCGAAAGGTAGTGATAAAGTAGATAAACGATTGATAAAGTGTTTTACAAATCTCGGGAGTTTTAAGGAAAACAGAAAAGCCTTTTGAAACATTAGGGTCTCAGCTCGTATCTCGTTCTGCATTACAAGAAGTTTAAAAGTAGAAAACCCTTTTTCGGTCCCCAAGTCCTGAGTTATAAAACCATTTCAAAATCAATTGGGTCTCGGCCCAAAAATCGTTTTCCGTAAAACATCCATAAAACATTCATTTTGAAAAGTATCGTTTTCAAATGGTCAAAAATAGTTCATATATCTCAAAATGAATTATCATGACTACATGTTCTCCTGAACAATCCACAATATTCTTCCCAAATGCACAACTTCGTTCCAAAACTTAATCGACATATTGATTTCCAAAATCATAACTTCTCAAGATCGTCAATCATGTCCCAACTCTGTGTTCTGTTATCTCATAACATAACACATAATATTCTTCCGAATCTCAAAGAATATCAAATTAGAACGGCAGTAAATCTCAAGGAAATTCGAAAATCCAAATACTTACAGATCGTGAAGCCGACGATTCTGCATGATACTGGCACATGTCTCAACTCAAGAAAATACTCGACACAGATATTTTCAAAACACACATTTTGCAAACTCAGTTCAACTCGAGAACACAACACATCTCTATCCGAAGAAACACGTTAATACCATTTGGAAAAGTTACAACAACCCCAGTACCACACTGGTAAATCAAATAACGCACAACCCGAGTGAACAACAAAAACTCAGAGCTCAAACACTTGTCAACCGACAACTCGAATGACACGACAAAAGCACGACCCAATTCGACCCGACTGCCTAGGTTTTCACAACCTAAGCTCTGATACCATATTCTGTAACACCCCCAGAGCCGACCGAGAATATTACAATGTCGTGGGCCCCGAGATGGAACCCACAAGGCTGAAGGATATTTTCGCAAACGTTAACAAACGCCCAAGAGGATAACGACGGTACATCCTTTAAAAACATTCGAAAACTTTACAAAATCCGTTTAACAAAACCGTCGTAAAAATCTCATTTGAAACCACAAGGCCCGAAATGCCAAAACTCAACAGTTTAAAAACATACGTTAAGCTATCGCTTACACGCACCGACAGAACAAATTTAGAAAACGATTGCCAAAGTAACCTTAGTTACCAGATACCAAAAGGCCATTTAAAAATACTCACGCAGTGGATAAAGATAAATAATTAAAATACTCTTGCAGCGGAATACAACAACTTATCAGAAACTCAATACACAAATACATGTCCTAGCCAGTATCCTCCGGGAAGCTCATCTCTTCATGACCGCTACAAGCTTGATAATCCAAGAACCTAAAAAGAAAGCCCACAACGGGGTCAGCCATAATATCCAATAATGATAACCATCACATCACGTCAATAATTACATATCAATGGAAATACTAAGTAAGAATACGACCAATGTGATCTTACCGTCGTAACTTTACGAAAATCCATGATTCGTATCCTTAACAACACAATAAGATAATTCCAAAATATCTGTACGGTATCTCAACAATACCCAAGGTTCTCAAAACATTATCATAACTCGCGATACGGAAATTATACCAACTCTGGCCAATTCAATCCATCGGATAACATCGACAATTCCAATACGATAATCGATTGTCCATCAAAGACAAGTATCAAGGAAATACGGAACATACCTCAAGATATGGAATACCATTACCATCACGTCAGTCTAATCCGAGATCAGATCAATAAAACATACGAACATGGTCCTAACACAAGACCTACAAATGCAGACTCATATGACAACGTCAATATGATCACAACAAAAACGAAAATGTACACTTATGGCAAGCCCATAATATACATATGCACAACAACAACACATGGTAATCCAACGATCCAGTGCACACAGCTATAGATTCCCATGATGATCCCGTCGGACCAACGCATGGTGGCATTACCTGTGCAACGATCCAGTGCACACAGCTATAGATATCCCATGTTGATCCCGTCGGGCCAACTCATGGTGGACATATGACAACAATGCACAACTGCACAAAACAACAGTACACAATGTACGACAACAACAATGCACAAATGCATGACAACAATGATACGTGAATGTACCATAGCATGATCGACACAAAAGAAGACAATGATTAAAGTGCTTGCTCTGAGTCCTTCGAGAGCAATCTTGATAACTAAACCATCACCAACCATTATTCTGAATATTTGACGGTCCAAAATGACACGGACGGTAAATAATTCATATGTTCGTCTATACCACTATGTACCCTCGATACCAAGCATACCAACAATAAATGTAAATCATATACATTATGATTTAATTCCCAAAACTCGAATACAACTTATAATCCCAAATATCCTGTGATTACGATTATAAACATTGCTATACGAATTATGAACGAATGAAACGGAAATCATTCATTAAATATTATAAACTGAGCAAGTAATAAGTTGCCTCGATACCGACACGATGAAGCCGTTACCAATTCCATTGCCGTCATCTACAAGTCCCTTGGCCCTGATCAATGCAATTCACGAACATTCTCGAACACGACCGCAAAGCATGGTTCTATTCATCGATCAATAATCTCAACCTATTACAATAATCGATAAACAAGAAGTTCGATAATAATCAACAATCGATAAAACCAATTCACAAACCCAACGGCTCAACAATATCCCGATTAACCATTAGGCTGATCAATCCAACTCAAATCAGCACGAATTCACAACCACAACACGAAAATACTGCACTGTCTGCCTACTTAGTGCACGTTAATCACTTAACGTAGCGTGCGCTAAGTTGCTCCCGTTAGCGTGCGCTAGAGAGTAAGCTTAGCGTGCACTAATGCTATACAGATGCATGCTTTTCAGATACCGATCAACATATGGCAATTATCAAGAACACTGAGAGATTATAAACCATGTTCATAGCTATCAAAACAACGAAATCCGATATCCTTTAACATATAGGTAATCATCCAACTCTTAATCCAATTCATATATTCACATATCATCTTCTTCCTCAAATATCAACATCATGAACACCAAGAACCTTAACAACACTTCCCTAATAACATTACAGAGATTAATCATCAGCAATTACATCAACACCGCAAAGGAGAAGAAGGATTAACCAACTTATCTCAAGAAAACGAACTACATAATTCAAACCACACGAATCATATTAATATCATTATACTCTGGTAGTCCATCTCATAATCATGCTTGTCAACTTGTTTATGTAATAATCATCAACTCAAGAACATCAACATTCAATCCAAAACGAAATCCAAAGATGAAGAGTGATTACCTTCTTGAAGGAATGGATTGAATCTCAAGTTTGAATCCGTTTCCAATCGATTCCAAGCTTAATATTGTTATGGATTATTAACTCCACCATAATCCAGTGTTTGGAATTTCAAACATCTCTCTAAAAACTCTCTCTATCGGTTGCAAGGAGAGAATGGACGAATTGAGGAATAACAGCCAACTACTCATATATATACACTGTACATTATTAACGTACGCTAACATCTAAAATTAACGTACATTACACGTTTAGCATGCGCTAACTGTCTTTGTTAGCGTGCGCTATCGAAGTCCAGAGGCTACTGCCTTACTGCATGAAATGATTTACATACGTAATGCCCATGCAATAGCGTACGTAAAGGCCTGTATTTAGCCTATGCAAACCTTCCACTATAGTGTGCGCTACTCATAGTTGACTTGCTACAGTCTGCACCTACCCCTGTATCCCCACATGCCGAAAGTAACCTGACAAAGCTAAGATTCCTTTGGTCCGATCTGATTAGCGTGCGCTATAAAGATACATTAGCGTGCGCTAATCGTTCACAACAAACATCTGTTGACCTTGTCGGCACATGCGCCGAAAGTGACCGGGTCCACACATAGATTCCTTCTGATTCGTGCAGATTTAGCGTCCGTTATCTTTTGCCTCTAGCGTGCGCTAAACCAGAACGATAGCATGCGCTAGGCATGTATATTAGCGTGCGCTAATAATGTTACACTTAGCCATTTTCAGCTACTCTTGTCCAACGTCTCAACATACAGAATACGAACATACGGCATACTGAATATATATACTCAACACATTATATCCTCAAATACAATTGTCGACCAAATACAACAATTATACCAATACTGACATCTCAGTCCTTCATTTATTTTATCCATACTATACAGATTCCACGCTGTACAACATAACTCGGATAAAATAAAATTAAACAATAGTAGTAGAAATTTTGGATATTACAACGCTAATGTGGCTATACTTAGCCATTTTGAGCTACTCTTGTCCAACATCTCGACATGCAGAATACGAATATACGGCACACTGAATACGTATACTCAACACATAGTATCCTCAAATGTAATTGTCGACCAAATATGACAATTATACCAATACTGACATCTCAGTCCTTCATTTATTTTATCCATACTGTACAACATGACTCGGATAAAATAATATTAAACAACCGTAGTAGAAATTTCGGATATTAAACTTGAGACCTTCGGGTCGGAAGAACTATTGACGGCCTACTGGGGGATGTTCACAGGTGACGGATCGGATAAGAACGTCCACCCAGCATGCCATAAGAAAAGATTTTGCCTACCGTACTTTTATCTTCACGATTTTTGCTGTCGGGTTGTTGGGAACCAGACTGGAGCATTTGATATGTGCACGCACCTTCGCTTCCGGATTATGGTAGCCATCATGTACGGCAAAAGGGTAAATTGGTGCCAAATTGTGTTAAAAAGGATACAGGAAAAGGCCGCCAAGCCGGGAACTCAGAAGAAATCATTCGGCCCCATCCCCAATTACATTCTCACTCGCTGTGGTGTGCCACAATCTAAAAGTGCCAAGAAGATCGGCCTGAGAAAATACATAGGTGGAAGTAAGCCCACCGCATTCAACAAAGACGGACTGATTTCTAGCAGGCCTCATCCCAGGCTTATGCCCATTTCTGATGATCCCAGGGATGTTACTATCAAGATTACGAGTGAAGAGAAGAAGAAGAGAAAAAGAAGTGTCTCTGACAGCAAGTCTCCACATGCTGCAGAGAAGATGAAAAAGAAGCTAAAGAGAGCTTCTAAGGCCAAGGCTACGATGGCTACAGCGGTCACTGTAGATGTCCCAACGGCTCAACCCGCTGTACAAATCCCAAAGGGTGCAACCCCTTCGGAAGAAATAGTTATTGCACATACAGCAGATCCCGAGCCAGTGGCGGCTATTACGGATGACCAACTATTTGCCAAATTAGAGGGTTCTGGCGAATCGGCTGCCGCCTCAGAGCCGAAAGCCACCTCTCCTGTAAGGGAACCCACACCCGCACAGGATCCCTCTCCCATCAGGTACCATCCCCTGTTAGGAATCCCTTTCCAATACAGGCTCCCATACCTGTTGCGGATTCCATCCATACAGTAGACCCGAAAACTGTAAGGAGTCCCTCCCCATCGGTACTAATCAGTGAAACTCTTCTCCAGGTACAAATTGAACAAGCCTACGAACGCTATGTATCTTGGAAATCATACAGGGTCGCCCCGTACGACGTCCTGTACAATTGGGAATAATGGAAGGAGGAAGAACGTTTCATTCTGGAGGTCACGAACACCCAGAATATTGAAGTCTTGATTCAATGGGAGAATCAATTTTGCCACGAGCTGATTTCTAATTATTACCTGGAAAATGAAAAGGCTCGATTGAAAGGGAAGTCGCAGTGCAATGACAAGGCTCCCTATGACAACCACAAGTCCGACCCCAACTCAGAAGCCGATGATGGTGATCTTCAGGCCGGTCTAAGGATCAGCCGTGAAGAGGCAAGGGAAGGAGAAATGGCTCGTATGTAAACCCAACAGGGTCAGGGGACCTCCAAAAGACATCAGTTCCCTACCCCTCAACATGAAGCTTCTCGAGACAAACAGGAGGACTTAGTCCCTCATGTACAGCAATCAGTTCCTGAACAGGCAGCCCAGCCTGTCTCAGCCCAAGAAGAAGAAGTCTGCTCCATCCGCCAAGAGGAATCAGTCCCTCTTCCGGAGTAGGCGGAAGCTGAGAGTCAGCAGGAGGATTCAGTCCCTCCTGTACCTGTGAATAGTGATAATCATTACAAATAGGAGGAATCAGTCCCTCCTTTCGCCGAGGCTAAACCAATAGCACCCTCTGTTGTTCCACCTCAAGATGCCCCTGCATCTCCCACCTCAGCAAACTCCAAATCTGGTTCCGATGAAGGTTTTCTGCCAGATGACAAACCATGACGCCCTCGTCATAATGTGGTTCTTCGTCAACTCAACTAACCAGAGGATTCAAAAATTGCGCACCCTGGATCCCCACGCACTGAGGCCCAGATCGAGAAACTCCGTGCAATCGGCCGACAGACTGTATTCATGCAAGATGCAGTGAAGGCACTGTACGATGTCAGAAAAGAGCTTGATTGGATGCGAGAGACAGCTCAGAATGAGCTCTCTGGCCTGAAGAATGCAATCTCTAACGTTGAGGATGTATTCCGCCTAATGCCTAATGCATTATGGAAAGCGCTCAATCAACTACAGGTGCATTAGGAGAGAATCCTTAAGCAAGAGCAGGAGAAGCTTAGAATTACCGAGGCCAAAATGGTCGCTGCCCTTAAAGAGACCGGTACCAGACTATCAAACCATGATCATAAGATAGATGACATGTCTCTGGTACTCGGCACTCTAGTTGATAAAATCTCAAGTCTAGAGACCAAACAGGACAATGCAATGAAATCCTACAGGAGATTCATACTAAGGTCACAGATCTTGATGACGCCAAAAAGGGGGAAGACGCTAGAGAGGCAGGCCGGCAATGGAGGATGGAGAGACAGAAAGAGATGGATGCTGCTTTAGAGGAAAGTGTCGCTGCTGCAATAGGCCATCTGGCCGTGCCTACAAGAGGATACAGGGTATCTGGTTCTCGTCCGGAGTTCCATGATCCCAACGTTCCTTGGAAGAACAAAGTGAAAAAACCATCTGATATTCTTCTACACACTCACCGACAGCCTACAGATGATGAAGTAAAGGACTGGAGGAAAAACCAACTGATGAGATACTTCGTTAAACTCACCAGGTAGTCCTCTTTGTTCAACAAGTTTAAGACGCTGGCGGATGCTGCAGATGAATTCACGAGGATGTTAGCAGAAGGAAAGCTTCCTATACAAATGCTGATGAAATCAAGGCACCTAAAAAGTGATCGGCTCACTCACCCAGATGACTGGATACTTGCTTTCGACCAATCTGCTGAAGGAAGAGCTATCTATCGGGATCGAGGCAAAGATGCACTAGTCAATTGGTGGAAAGGGACCGAAAATGATCTTGACAGGAGACCTGGGAGGCATTCTCAGTACAGGAGTTAGCTTGTCTGGACCTTCTCACTGTACTTGTTCCTTAGGCTTTGTAGTATGCACTTTTTGTCTGTATTTTTATTTCAAGAACTTGTAATTTTCTCTTATTATCAATAAAATTTTGTTATCTTGAAAGATTACAGCTCGTAATCTACGCTTACTGTTTTACTATTTGATTACGAATTTATTTTCTGCAAACAAACAAGTATAGAACTTATCTTAAAGCTGTAAGAACTTTTCTGCGAACAGTTCATAGGTTAAGTTGTATCCAACCTAGACAAACACTGTAAGATTATGCCTGCGCCAATCATAAGTTTAAAGTTGTAATATACATCCATGTAGATGTTTTTAATTTCTTAGAACTTGCCTGCGAGCAGTTCACCTTTTTAGACTAAGTGATGTAGATCAGATCATTCGACAGAAGACCAAGAGCCAGCCTCACTCAATCAAGAAGTTATCTTGAAGAAGTTTTGGCATTATCAAAAAGGGGGAAATTGTTGTGATAAACAATCTTGTTTTGATAAGTGCCATCATACAGCAAAGAAGTCGAAAGAATTAGATTACTCACAAGTATGGAAGCTCCAGAATCTCCATACAGCAATCGAAGATCTCATGCAGTCTATCCTACAGAGCCTACAGCTACAGCAAAAGACAATGCGTTGGATACAGCAGTCAGGTTGTAAGATGTTTTACTTGGTAGGGGTGTCGAACGGCTCAGTTCCGGTTAACCGGACCGAAATTTTCAGTTAACCGGAACCATAATTGCCCAAAAATGAGAACCGAAAACCGGACCATATAAAATTTCGGTTAACCGGAACCGGACCGATTATTTCGGTTCCGGTTCGGTTAAACCGACAGAATCGTTTTTTTTTATAATTTATAAATTATAAATTATAAAAATAATATTTAATACATATATAATATATTATTATATATTTTAAACAAAATATAAAATATTTATTTAACAATATTAGGGTTTTAAAATTTTTATTTACAAAAATTAAAATAATAAAATATATAAGTATAAAATATAAAAATAATATTTAATAAATATATTATAAAATTGGTTTTCGGTTCGGAACCGTTCGGTTCCGGTTCTGAACCGAAAACCGAAAAATTATGTAATAAGGAACCGAAAACCAAACCTTTATCCGATTATACGGTTCCGGTTAACCGAAACCGGCTCGGTTCCGGTTTGGTTCCGGTTCGGTTCCGGTTCTAACCGAGAACCGGGAACCATTTAGACACCCCTATTATTTGGGAAAAGTAAAACACATCCGACAGGCCTGATTAAAGTATGCTTTAAATCGTTGTGAAATACACATTGTTTATTCATAAAGTATTCACGGTTAAAGCAGCATTTATTACTGATAGAACAGCATTTAATGCAGCCGAAGTGAGACAAGTCTGAATGCGCTGAAGAGCATTTAATGCGAAATCAGAAAGAATGTCTGAAGCATTAAATGCGATCTACTTTAATTTAAATATTCAGCAAGCCGCCGATCAGAGACGTCAACATCTCACCCACCTGCAACGGCTACATTTATAATGGATGCATTTTCCAAAGGTTATAAATACCACCGAGCCAGAGGACTTACTGATACTCACTACACACATTCATAAGAAGAATTCATACTCGCAAAAGCTCTGACAAAGATTCTGGCAATCTAAGCTATATCAAGAGCAAGTATATTTCACAAAGGGGTTATTATACAAACATGTTACTAAAGTTTACTAAAAAATGCAATTTTGTTACTAAAGTTTTTTTTGTTACAAATAGGTTACCAAAGTTTTGTAACCGGTTACTTAAGTAACTAAAGATGTTTTAACCCATTGATACCGGTTACATTGCCAACGTGGATTTTTTTTTTTTAAAAATATAAAAAATCCAGAAAATAATTTTATTTTTTCGAAAAATAATATATTTTTTCCGTAAAATAAATTTTTTTCAAAATATTTTTTGCCAAAAATAATATTTCTCCGTAAAATAATTTTATTTTTCAAAAATAATATATTTTTTCCGTAAAATAAATTTTTTCAAAATATTTTTTTGCCGAAAAATAATATTTCTCCGTAAAATAATTTTATTTTTTCAAAAAATAATATATTTTTTCCGTAAAATAAATTTTTTCGAAAATATTTTTTTGCCAAAAAAATATTTCTCCGTAAAATATTTTTTAATTTTTTCTAAGAAATAAAAATTTCCATAAATAATGATTTTTCGAAAAGATAAATTTTTTCCTAGAAAATTTTATTTACAAAGACTTTTCCGTAAAATTTTATTTACAAAGATAATTTCGGAAGAAAAAAAATTTCAATAAATTTTTTCAAATATTATATTTTTTCCATAAATAATGTTTTTTTCGAAAAGATAAATTTTTTCCATGAAAATATACAAAGACATGCGAAAAATAAAACTTAAAAGTAAAAAAAATAATAATTAAAAAAAAAAGAAAAAAAAAAGTAAAAAAAACACGCATAGTAACTTTTTGTAAAGTTCAGTAACCTATTTAATAACCCCGTAAACTATAGTAACTTCTTTGTAACATTTAAAACTATGGTGCTGACGTGGACAAGGGGAACCGGTAATCATCCGGTTGCCCACTCTCGCAGTTACATTTGTGTAAGATTTTAATCTTTGAGTAACTCAGTTGACAAACCCGAAAACTTAAGTAACCTCTTTGTAACAAAAAAAACTTTAGTCAGAAAATTGTCATTTTTGGTAAACTTTAGTAACCTGTTTGTATAATAACCCTTTCACAAAGCATACAGCGTATCTACAACGAAGAAATATACTCCACGAGAACAGCACAACATACAGCTAACGCATATCAAAGATCAAGCTGGTGTTCGGAGAATTCTACCCTTACCTTCTAGATAATCATCAGCCCTGTGTGGACTGAAGATCCTTGTGTATTCCAACTTGTGTGGGAAGAATAGCATTGTAGACGAAGCTTCAAACTGTGTATGAAGAAGCAAGTCAAGGAAGATCTCAAGCCAATCTGTGTGAACGGCCAAAAGCTTTGGTTCATGTATCAATATATGTGAACGATACAGAGACCGATTTAGTAATATTCACATAGTTGTGTACGTAGTGATTATAATAAATATTTTACTCCTGTGTGGAGAACCAGTGGATGTAGAGGGGTTTACCTCGAACCACTTTAAATTGCGTGTTATTTACCTTCTGTCTTCATTGTTTTCATAACTGTGATTTATCAAGTATATACTGCCAAAACCATGTACGCACTAAGCAAACAAGAGAACGCAACTCACACCTAAACTTCCGCTACGCAAACTAACTTCGAAAAACCGTACAGCTTGTAGTTCTATTTCATTCTAAGATGGCCAACACTTGGTATTCAGTAAAGACTACTGCTTGCCCATTAAGTTCCACTTCGAGGTTGATCCCTACCGATAGGTGATTGAATCAAACTACTCCAATGACTAATTTAATGAAACAAACACATCTTCTACTGAACTCTCAAGTCAAAGGCTCACGCATACCTATAATAACCTTACGATTCTGCCATTAACTATCCTAGAGCAAAATCTATGTGACTGAATCGAGGTGAGTCGTATCCGAGTATACAAATCCAATTAGTATATCTATACCAAATGTTCCCACTACTCCTGAGTGAAGACATGCACGTGTCCAAGCATACGATAATCAAGTCTTCATTAAAACTTAATGCCCAATTAAGTTTTATCGATGTGCGGATAAGTTAAGCAATTTGAGTTCTAAACACTTCCAGTGCAAGACTCCTTATCTCATAAGGAGTGGAATGTTTCTACTCAAAAGCACAGACAGTATATCCATTTATTTACCAAATCAAGAACGCCAATGATATCAAATAAATAAAGAAATAATTACTGCCTTTTATTAATGAATTCATAATCACATATAAATGCCCTAACTCTCTTATCTCCAGAGTGGAATTTGAGGGCCTACGCTAACATCTAGGTCATCATCAAGACCCTCATGACATTTCGCCTAGGTGCTCGGTTCTGAGGACTAAACATCTGCCAAGATTTTTTATCATTTCCGCGGTTGTGCCCATACTTTGATGCTGATGCTGCAATATATTTGCTAAAGAAGCTAAGATGTAACAGTGAGCCATCTCATCAGATTTCTTCCGTTTGCGGTGTTCTTTCACCGCATCAAGTGCTGAATCCGCATTTGGCTCAAGTGGCCATTCCTCAGTTAGAAAAAATTTAAGCAATCATGATAATATTGAGATTACATTCCCAATCAGAAAAGTTAATGTCATCAAGTTTGTTTTCTTTGAGAATAATGCAAGTGGATTGAAAGACATATGAGATAAAATTTAAAACATTCATCACATTGTGCATATCAAAATATACTGAAAACCTTAAAACACAATATATATGCTAGCAACCGACACCTAAAAAAACCGCACATGTAAGCCATGATCTTGTGGACGTTTACACACATTTTTTCAAGTAGAGTTTTACGTCTTTAATTTTACTATATAATCAGTTTGCGTTGTGAAAATAAAATTAATAGTTGGTTCCTCTTGTCCATGTATTAATTAACATATACTCCGACAGGGAGCTTATTAATTAATTCATCTAAGTGAACATCATAAATTAACAACTTTAAAATATTATCTTTAAATAATAGTCCTACATATGGAGAGGTCCTATCATAAAGAATAGTATTCAGTTTTATTATCATTTGAAATTTAAAACCAGTGAACCTATAATTAGCACATCCGATATGAAGGAAGATCCTAATGTCAATGTGTATGCTAATTATTCTACAACTTAAAACAATTGTGGAGGCCAATATGATTTTATTTAAGAAAATAAATCAATTTAATCACTTAGTTATTTAGCCTTAAGGTTTTTAATTTTCTCATACTAACATGCAAGAAAAGATATCACGCATACATCCACACATACCATACATTCAAAACCGTATAAATCATAAATAAACGCAAGGATAATTAAATAACATATTGTCATGGCCTTCGTCCCCGAATTGAATCCGAGAAAAATCTTTGACTCGATATCTCCCACTGAATCAAGCATATCATCACTCCTCCCCGGCCGAACTGTGGGTTTCTAAAATTAAAATTTTCACATTTTATGCAAATTAACTACATAGAAAAGATCAATTTTAAAATTCTGACTATCGGCGGACGCAACGAACGGCGAAAATGGGCTAGACCATGCACCGGACGAACCGATCTGAACCAATGAACCGGATCAAACCAGCCCGCTCGCAACGCACATCAGGCCGAGACCGCGCGGCAAGCAACCTTGTGCTGCTCGGCTGCTCCGCTAATGCTGGTCGAGGCATCTGTTGCCGGCTTCGCCAGGCAGTCCAGTTCTTCCACATTTTCTTTGTGATTTGACTTTCAAACTCGATTACTAAATAAAATACATCGAAGTACAGCAAATTACAGTAAAAATAAAAATCCTAAATCTATTCGTAGATTTTTTTCACGGGAAAAACCATTACATGCCTCAAAAACGGGCAAAACCAGAAATCACATAAATAATAAACAATATTCTATTCCCATAACCACGATAATTGGATCATATTTCCCTACAATAAAATGTCTAGCAAAATATTCCAATCCACAATGCATGAATATTTAAATTAGAAATTAATCACCAAAATTAATTAAAATAGCAATAGCCTATAATCTGGCTCTGATAAAAATTGGTGGAAATAAAACGCAGTGGAAATGAAGTTTGGATACAGTTTAAAAGTACGTTTTACTCTCCACGAATAAAAAATCTATTTAGGCATGCTAATTAATTAATTACCATGATTAATAAGTAATTTAAATAATGTTATTATTTATCTCATAATATTGTTGGTAAAACAAATATCCTAATCTAGATCATAAGATTATAACATGTTTACCTTTGAAGCGAGGTTGTTGTTCTTGATCTCTTCCTTAAAGGCTTCTAGAGTATATGCTCGTCTTAATCCGGACGGTGTGTGGGCAATAAGCTACCAGATCTTGCTTAACTTGAAGTTGGATCGGCCCAATTGTATTCTTAAGAGTCACTCGATTTTTATTTTTTATTTTTAGTAACTTTTGATCACTCCTAGAAAATTGATGTATTATCTAAATTGTAAAGTCAAAGACACAAGTCTAGATCTACAATCAAACACAAGAATAAAAGAATCAAACTCCCAAATATAAATATGGGTCACAACTGAACTCCTCTCCTTAATGTCATATTATGGGCTTTGGGTTGTTCTAGGTATCTTAAGGCGAATTAGAATAGGACTCCTAGTATAACTCAACATTTCATATTAAGTCCTTCATAATATGGTTGAGTTTACTAACATCAATTCAATCCACTAATGCACTTCCAACCCAAATCTCAACTTACGAAATCGGGCTTCTTATTGAAATATATTATTTCTCGTATTTAAGATATCGAATGTCCATTAATTAATTGAAGCTACTGGCAGTTTTATTTAATTAATTGATTATCCAAGAGTAGTACCACTTAAATCTTATTATTATATCGAAATTAAATCCATCTGCGGGATTTAATATAATAATCATTCTCGATCTCCTCAATGGGACATCATCAACCTGCACTGGTCGGGACACGATTTTTAGTTATAATATTAATTATAATATAAATAATATTATTGCCCAAAATACGATGCATATTGAGCCAATCATTATGACTCTCACCCATGGTAAATAAAAGCAATAATTATTATAAATATATAATAAATATTATATACTAGAACAAAGAAATAATAATTATTCGATATTTACATTCTTCTTACAGTCAGTACAGAAGAATCAATCTCGCTGCGATCCAGTTCAACGTTTGCAAGTACGCTAATGTATGCTAATAGTAAAAGACCTACTAATCTCAAGCATACACTACAACCTTTCAAATAATTTGTCTAACAATTATATATAGGTTGTGAACTATTATATTATTTTATAAGGAATCGATAATATGATTTTCCATGTGAAAACAACACACCACATTATCTACAATATAAAATAAATAGACAATACATTTTCATAACCATAACGTGAATTAATATGCATAACATGTGATAAAATATAATTAATATTCTCATAGATAGTTACAGGGAAAAAAGGTATTATAAGTATAAAGTATGCTTTGCAGTATACAACCCTAACAATCTCCCACTTATGTGGTTGAGTTTGCTAATATCAATTCAATCTACTAAATAAACTGATATTGCACTTCCAACCCAAATCTCAAATTACGAAATCGGGCTCCTTATTTAAATATATTATTTCCCGTGTTTAAGATTTCGAATGTCCATTAGTTAATTTAAGCTACTGATATCTTTAATTAATTAATTGCTTATCCAAGAGTAGTACTACTCGAACCTTATTATTATATCAGAATTAAATCTACCTGTAGGGTTTAATATAATAATCATTCTCGAGCTCCTCAAGGGGACATCATAAACCGGCACACGTTGGGACATGATTTCTAGTTATAATATTAATTGTCATACAAATAATATTATTGCCCAAAATATGAAGCATATTAAGTCAATCACTATGACTCTCAACCATGATAAATCAAAGCAATAATTATTATAAATCCACAATTTAATATTATATCTATTAGAATTAAGAACTAATAATTATCCGATATTTATGTTCTTCTTACAGTCAGTACAGCAAAATTATATCACTGAGATCCGAAATCAACGTATACAAATACGTTAATGTATGTTTAGTCAAGACCAACTAATCTTAAACATACGCTACAACCTTTCACATAATTTGTCTAATAATTACATAAGTTGTCAATTATTATATTATTTTATAAAGCATCGATAATGTGATCTTCCGTGTGACACCAACGCACAATATTATATACAATATAAAATAAATAGACAATACATTTGCATAACCATAACGTGAATTAATATGAAAATATAATTAATATTCTCATAGGTAGTTACATGGAAATGAGGTAATACAAGTATAAAATATTATTTGCAGTATACAACCCTAATAGACACTGCTTCGAATTCCCCCATGAGTGCCTTCAGCTTGTTGCAATATATCTTCATCCCTTTCTAGACGCTCAACTTCGGGTAGCTTGTGGACTTTGGGATTGAGACACGTGTTGGCATAGTGTCTAGGTTTCCTACAATTATAACACAAGTTAGTGTCTCCTGTTGGTGATGCATCTGTACTCACCTTATTTCAAGACTTCGACTTATATAGAGCCTTTTCGGATTTATTAATTAACTTCCGGAGCTTTTGCATGAGAAGAGCCATCTCATCTTGTGGCAGCGCTTAATCATCATCTTCTGTGGTTTCGAATGTGCTGGGAGCGAGTTGTGTTTCTTGTCGGATACAGCGGCCAGTGTTGTAGTTCAGGCGGGTGATTTTTCCGCATTATCTCTTCTGTCAATTTCATACTCGAAAACTTTCAAGTGAGAGAAGAGATCAAAAGTAGATATATCATTGAGGATACAGGATACACGTATGGCTGTGGTTTTTATGTCCCACCGAACAGGGAGTAATCTAAATATTTTTTAGTTTTTATCCTTTGAGGAGTACACTTTCCCCGATGCTTAAAGTTCACCAAAAATGCCATTGAATCTAAGGTCAAGGCCACAAGATTTTCAAGTGATTTATTTCAAAGGACTCAAACTCTTGAGCCAATTTGGAAATCTTGTTTTCGAAATCTTGGTGCATTTGCATATCATCTTGAGTGTCTCTCAGATTCCTTTGGTTATCTTACAGCTTCTTACCTTCGGAATGTGCCTTTGTCGAGAGTGACAAATAGAGCATTCTTGGTCACGTTGTTTAGGTTAGCTCACTTCCTATCGTCTGTCGTCCATTGGTCTCGCGGCTTCTCCAGCATCTCAATAAATTGTTGACCTTCCATCCTGACAGCTGTATTGACCTTCATTATCCGGATAGATCATTCCTCTATAGAAATATCGTTTCTTCGTGCATTGACGCAAGATGGATTTTCATCCTGATTCTCCTGTCATCAAACTCGTTAATTGAAAATATAGGAACTTCATTTATTATTAATGAATTCATGTTGTATGGATGAGATGATTTAATAAAAAAAAAAAAATGTAGTTCTATCTTGTGATTTTTTGGATCGGGTCCAAGTTAAATATCAAATCGATTGATTCTTGGTAGAACAATTGTTTTGATACTATTTCCTTGGTGACAATATACTTAATGGACAGCTTAAGGGGTGTGAATAGGTTGTATCCTCTTTTGAAAATTTTGTGCTGTGTGGAAGTCTTTTAAAGTTGTCGTAGTTACAACAAATATGTGTGATGTATGCTTGATGCTTAAAGGAATTTTCAGAGTAAGTATATAATATAAAACCACAAGATGTATGATGAAAATAAGGAAAGCGGTAAGTAACACATATTTAATGTCGTCCGAGGCAACTTCCTCTATGCTCATGATTTCTCCACTCATGAGTTTTGTTTATTAAAATCAAGGTACTACACAACGATTATGATTTTAACTAAATGTTTTCTCGAGTTTTATCTGTCACACGGATTGATGCACTAGGCTTTTCATCTTTTTCGTTCAGATAGATTGACATAGGCTGGTCTTGAACTTCAGCCTTTTTTCACATAGATCGGAAGCTCAATTTGTCTAAGCAACTTTGTTCCACGCATGTCGGGAGGGTGCTTGCATGGTTAATCCACACATGGTTAGCTTCTCAACTTTAGATAGGGTAGTATAAGATCGAACAACAGTTGTATTCTTGAACTTCTTTGCTCTAGTATGCAGTTATTAAGTTTAGAGGTGCCTAGCCACGGTCCGGGTCCGTCCCGCCGGGTCCACGGGCCGGCCGGCCACGACCCGGACCCCACACGTACATATAAAATGTACGAGTTGGCGGGTTCACGGATCGGCCATGGGTCCAGGTCCGGGTCCGACCCGCCGGGTCACGAGTCCGACCCCTAATTTTTTTTGAAAAAGTATTTATAAAATTTTATTTATTATCATTTTGTACACGAAAAAATAACTAATGAACAAAGGAAATAATTGAAAAAAAATGATCTTGTATTTAATTTTAAATTTTTTACATAAAATTAAATTACCTACATATCCTCGTGAGGAATCAAAGCTCTACGTAGTTCTTTTACTTAAAAAAGAACTAAAAAATGGGCTTATATTTAATTTTAAGTTTTCACTTAAAATTAAATTGCCTATGTATCCTCGTGGGAAATCAAAGCCCTACGTAGTTATTTTACTTACTTGGCTTACTTTACTAACCTTTAGTCAAAGTCGATGTCGTCGTCGTCGTCTTGATCGTTGGTTTAACTCATTTGACTGGACTCTCTTCAGTAGTGCCTTCTTGATAGGCGTCTTAGTCCATTAATAGGTCATCCCACTTATTTTTTTGATCTCGTAACTCGGCTTTTGTTGCGTCTTTAAGCATCATTTGAGCCTCGAGATTGTTTGGCGTCATTTGGGATCTCCACTCGTCCAATATATAGCCTCTTTCACTTAAAGTACTCTCAACGGGGACTGTGGATGCGGGCACTGCAAGAATTTCTTGTGCCATAATGGAAAGTATGGGGAATTCAGTCCCCTTCTCTTCCACCAATCCAACAGATCAAGTGTACCTACATTGTTATACTCGGCACAAAACTAGTTGCATAATATCGACTAAGGTCATTTCTTTGACCGACGTTACTACCCCCGTATTTTTCGCTATATTATAGAGTTGTTGTCGAAATAGGTTAGTGGAGTTCTCTCTAATTCTATGTTAAATGTATTGGTAGACCTAATTCTTATTTTTTTAGTTTGAATCATATCTCCATATTTAACTAACTATTCAGCAAAAAGAGTTTTACAATTATTTTTTAAATCAATTTTTACTTGTTCAACATCATGATTATTTCCAGATAAAGTTTGACTATCAACACTATCCACAATTTAATTGGCTCTATTGCCTCATCTACATATTTTAATGCATCTTGTACACACAAATTTAGAATGTGACATATACATCTTGTATGAAATAATCGACCCGCTAAAATAGGATTGCAAGCTTGTATTAAAACTGGTACACTAGCAGTACTAGTACTAGCATTATCAAAACCAGTTGTGAAAATTCTCTTTTAAGCAATAAAAAGTTAAAATTTTAATAATTGTTCTAGCTATATTATCTGCACTATGTGTACAACTAAATTTTTTAAAGGCAAGTAATCTTTTGTTTAAGTTTCAATTTTCATCAATTCAGTGTATAGTTATTCCCATATAATCATTTTTTGTTTCAAATCCGCCCACGTATCAGCAGTTAAAGAAACTCTATGATTTGTAGATCTAAAATATGCTTGTAGTCCGAGTTTATGTTGTTTGGCAAAGTATACTACTTGTCTAGTCATTGTGGTGTGTGGAATTCTCTTAATAGCAGGATTATAGCCATTTTGCATCCTATATTTCCAACTCATACTATCCGCATAATTAAAAAGTAAAGATTCTTGTGCACACAATTTTGTCATTTGTTCTCTAGCAATTTTTTCATTATATTTATAAAGTTGAGATTCGGACATACCTTGAATGCCAGCTTGAGTAGAAGGTTGGAAGTTGAGTTGACTTTGTGACTTTTGATCTTCGCGGATCAAGGCATGGTTATTCTCAAAATGTCTTCTAAATTTCCATATCCATCCTTGGCTTTATACGAATACTTTTTGCTGTAGTAGTAGCAAAAATCCTTCACATAACCATCCTGCATTTTTTCCTTCTTAAAATATTTTGAAAAATGTCGGATACCGGCTTCCTTTCTACAACAAGGCAGACTTCTCTCTCGCTTTAGTTTTCTTGCTTCCTCTTCCTTTCACAGTTTCTTCCTCCCCCTCGAACTATAAGTCTTCAACATAAGGAGGTTGTTCTTCAGCTTGGCTTGCCGCAGGACGCTTCGATTTTGATTTTTGCGTCGGAGTTGGTACGCCATGAAGAGTGCACTCAAACGTTGCATATGTTTGATTTAACATAGCTTCATCGATTTCATGCTACATTTCTTCGTCAATGTTATGCAGTTGTTGGCGATTTGGGACACGTCGAAATCTCCGGGGGTTAACTTCTTCTTCACTGGTAGTTGTTGTACTACCATAATAGATACTTTCATGTATACCATCATATTCATCTTCTTGACTTTCATTTTCAAAACCGGGCGGAGGTTGGTTTTGAGGCTCCCGAATAGTTATGCCACATGGTTTCTTCGATTTGCCCAAAGAGCCATTCGTTCAAGCTTGGACATTTTGGATTTGTTGAGTGGCGTAGCAATACCCTTTCCTTTGTCAGAACTCGACATAATGATTAAATGATAGTAACAAGAGAGAGATAAAAATAGATAGAATTTTTTATTTTATTTTTTTGAAAAAAAATTGAAAATAAATCCGTTCGACCCGCCGGGTCAGGGGTCCGACCCCCGAGGTCCAACAGATTTATTTTCAAAATTTTTTTAAAAAAAGAAAAAAATTCAATCTATTGGTCCGACCAGCCTGGTCCAACGGTCATTTTTTTAAAAAAACAATTTTTTTTAAATTTCCAACCAGGTCATCCAGGTCGGACCCGGCGAGTCGACGGGTCTCAAAATGTAGGACCCGGACCCCACGCATGTATACCACGGGTCCGGGTCCCCAAGTTCGACGGCTTGGCAGGGTCCGGTTTCTACACGGGTCCTGCGGGTCCGGGTCGACGGGTCGATGCAACGAGTCCGGGTTTTCTGCGCATGTTTACTCAAGTTGCATACTTGTCTTTTCATTGTTGTTGGATTAGCGTTGTAAGCTTTTACAAAGATAGATCGTGGACATGCAATTTGATTAGTAGACAAGTTAAAAATGTGTATGATCAAGTCATATTCATCGGCGATTTATACTTCTTGAAAATCTGTTCGTTATAAATATAGTTGCTGGGTAGGTCAGATGTGGGCTTCTCCAATGGGCTGCTGCTGAATATTTGAGTAAAAGTAACCCGTTTTATCCAGCATTAAATGTTTGAGACATTATTTTAACCTTCATTAAATACTTGCACATCTCAGCCTTTAGCCAAATTAAATGCTATATCCATGAGCATTAAATGCTCTAATAACCATGAATACCTTGAGGATTATGATACTTTACTCACAACAGTTTATTGATGTTGCAAGACTACTTTACTTTTCCTCAGTAAAGTGTCTACAACAACAATGTTGAAAATTAAAGTGCCTACAGCAACAATGTTGTAGCCAACATCGCTCTTATGTCGTAGATAGGATAGGTCATATGATGAAACTTTGCTCCTATTGTATGCCACTAGACGAAGCCGTTGCAGGATGAATTTTGTTGCTTTTCGCACTTATTAAAATCGATGTGAATTCTCCCAACAACTTTAAAAGTTCCTCAAACCGTCAATCAAAGTTGTTAAAGTCTCACCTACCAGCAATGACCACATTGATGAACGACTATTTCTAGGTCTGTAAAATGCAACAAAGGAGGGCTAGAGAAACAGACAAGTATTCTCGCATACATTGTACATCAAGCTTTACAAGTCGACAGCAATCTTAAAAGCCCCCTCAACTTGACAACAATATCCTAGAATGATAAAATTGAAAAGAGAAATTTGTTGTTCTAAATAGATCTTACAACACCTCTAGTTGATAAGATTTCAATCTTATGTACATTGAAATATCAAACAAGCTTCAGACTTATGTGGGAAGGTGTTTTGCAGAATCTACATTCGGACACATTCGGAAAGAAGCACGGAGATTTAAGTCCAATGAACACCAATTTGTGTGAACAATATTGCTGCATATGTAGACGTATATGAATCAGTATGAACAATATAGTATTCTTATAAGTTCGGGACTATTGTGTACTAACCAATTTTCTATTGAATACCTCCTATTTAGAGCTAAATGGACATAGAAGACTTTGCTTCTAAATAGATCTTACAACACCTCTAGTTGATAAGATTTCAATCTTGTGTACATTGAAATATCAAACAAGCTTCAGACTTATGTGGGAAGGTGTTTTGCAGAATCTACATTTAAGTCCAATGAACACCAATTTGTGTGAACAATATTGCTGCATATGTAGACGTATATGAATCAGTATGAACAATATAGTCTGTGTATTCTTATAAGTTCGGGACTATTGTGTACTAACCAATTTTCTATTGAATACCTCCTATTTAGAGCTAAATGGACATAGAAGATTTTGCTTCAAACCATTACAAAAAATACGTGTCCTTACTACTTTGAGTACTGTTTTATATTTGCCATCATACAACATCATAATAACTTGTGGTTCAAATATTATGCTTACTCTAGTTACTTTTTGTAAGCATTTGAACGTTAAGCCTATAGGAGAGCAACGAACTTGCTGTAACTTTATTCTTCGACACCTAGAACAAGATTAATTTTTCCACTACACACTTTATTCTTTGACACCTAGAACAAGATTAATTGGGTATAGCTTATTCACCTCCCAAACTATCCCTGAAGTATATTGTGACCAACGACAAAAAACAAGGAAATTATACAATATCACTCATTTTTCAGACATGATCTGACATCTACAAATAAAAAGCAACAATTCTCAAACTATAGTGTTCTTACTATTCATTGCAATTCGAATACATAAAATTTCAAATACTAGGATTCTAAATCACATTGAAGGGTTCGCTGTAAACATACCCATGGTATTTTTCAAACGTAGACTATAAGTATGTTTTGGGTAAAGAGTATCAAGTATATGAGACCTACTAAAGAGATGTTGACAACAATCAAAAATATTTTCCATTGTGCAAAACAAGAGCAATTTGTGGACATGTATGTTCTACGTAAGAAAACCAGAATTGTGGGTGACAAAAGCATGTCATACTGCTCTTGTGTGCTTGCTATAACCCTAATCAATTTAGCAATATCTGCCTCAAGAGCAATTTGTGGGCATGTACGTTTATGTAAGAAACCAGAATTTTATGGCGACAGAAGCATATTGTCATATTACTCGTGTCCTTTCTATAACCCTATTCAACTTAGCAATATCTGCCTTAGGAGCTGAGATGATTTCTGTCTCTTCCATGTCTGTCCGGCTGAAAGAAGCCAGAAACTCTTTGTTTCCATCAGCCCCCTTCAAGGGTGATTCAATCCAGCCTTTGCACTGAAACCCTAAATCTTGTACACCATTTACGATCTTTGCAAGAACCTAAAGGTCAAACAATAAGAAAGTGGGCTTTTCAGAAACTTAGTTTACTTCTCAGATTTCAAGCAGAAGGACCAAGAATGAAACGATTAGAGGATGATAACTTCATTATATGGACAGCAAATAAGCAAGGACCACCCTCTGTAAGGCATGGTGGCAGAAGGGAACATTTACATCTTGGTTGTAGAGAGATTACGATAAATAATTGGGTGAGACCACCATAATCTAAATTTTAGTTTTTTTAGTTGTTTCATTTTCAGTTTGTAGATGTTTTTTTTTTCTTCAGGTTTTTCTTAGGGTTTTTTCAAATTTTTAGGATCTTTTTAATTGTTTATTTTTCATTTCAGCTTCAGTTTTTTAGTTACTTTAGTTATTTTTATATTAATCTATTTTTTTTTTAAATTTTAAAATTTAGTTTTAGGAAATCCATACATGAGACCTACTCTTAGAACAAATGTAATAGAAGACCAGTATAAATTCTTAGCCAACCTCGAGGTTTATTCTTTTAATGCCCTCTGGATTCAGCATATATTTGCTCTTCCCCGCACAAATTTAAATGTTTTACCAACAAGAAAATGCAGGACTAAGGGAATCATATTAGTTAAGGTAAGTGAAATCATACCTCCTTATGGACCAAGGGATCTCTAACAATTCCCCCGCCTCCCACCTGAAGGACAATTGGGATTTATATATACACACACACACACACAGGAGAGCGCAAATAACAAAATTATCTAGACTCACATCACGAGAAAAATTGTCCAAAACACTACATCAAAGGGACCTATTATTATTCCAAGGGAACCTTCATATCATGATAACCTTAAGGACAATTGAGTTATATATATATATATATATATATATATATATATATATATATATATATATATAACTGTACCTTAATTCCAACTATGTTGGGGTCAGTGGAATGAAGATTATAGTGCCATTTAATTGTGTAAAATTTAATACTATAATTCATGCAAAAAAACAAAGTGCCAAAGTTTTACGCGGATGCCGTTCCTGTCGCAACTTTCATATGAAGGAGAAATGAGATGAAATTCCAAAACCATCAACATTATATGTTTTCCAAGTTATTAGAATATATCATGAGACGGTGATGAGTTAAGATAATGGCTATAGTCATGTCACAGTACGAGATATATATATATATATATATATGGATTGGTGGGAACCAGTCTTTATAATAAGAACGTAGGGCCAAGTCAACCGTTGATGAACGACAATAAATGATCAAGATTAGTCCTTAATATATTAATTTAAGAAACTAAATTAATGCCCTTAATATTGTAATTTAGGAAACTAAATATTATTAGAGACTAATCTATAACCATTAAATTTCAACCATCAACGGTTGTGATTTGCCCCTACGTTCCCATTTTAAGTACTAGTTCCCAATTGACCCAATCCCTATATATATATACACATATAAGCAAGGAGGTCAAATGACAGAATTGTCTAGACTCGCATCACGAGAAAATTTGTTTAAAATACAGTACATTAAAGGGACCTATTATTCCAAAGGAACCTTCAAGCCAATCTTTCCATCAAACACATGATAAATTTCAATTTTCTAATACAGAACATAATGTAACATTTTGGTGCTTCTTTTTCCAATATTAGCTTTCGTCTACTTTAATACCAGGATTTAGACCATCTCACCATCTTCAACTAAACTATGAACGTTGTTAGGATGGCTTAAGAATTCAATCTGACTACTGAACATGTACTTGTCATCCCTTGCTATGACCTCAACGTAATTGATTAACTTCTGCATGAAGTGAATTACTGGCAAAAGCCAATAGAATATTGTTATGTTACATTCGCGTTTAAAATTCAACCAAATTTTAACCTGATAGTATTGTAAACAAGAGGAGTTGAAAGTTTTAAAACAAATTGGGCAGGATACTTCCACATACCTGTGATCTGTGCGCCTCGAACTGAGGTTTAATCAGAGTAACTAATATTGCGTCATTCTTCATCAAATTAACAACAGCAGGCATGACCTGCAAATTTGAAGGAGAAACAATTTGAAGGAAAAAAAAAACTCAGAAAATAAATACTCTATTAAAAGAAAATACAAAGAAAGAACAAAAAGAAAGGGTTCTGGAAACGGTCCTGAATAGAGGAGCAATCAGCCAGGCCAGACATAATTCTGGTTTACCTTTTCTCCCCGAAAAAGATAGAAAATGAAAGGGAAAAAAACAATGGAAGACATTTTATAATTTAACAGTAAAATAAACGAGTGGTCTGAAACACAATCAAAACTATACAAGAGTTGCCTCCAATAACTTACCGTTAGTATTGAAATAAAGGAAAGGTCCAAAGTAACTAGATCAACCTTCTGCGGGAGTTCAGAAAGATATCTTAAGTTTGTCCGGTCAATAACACTTACACAATCATGTTGCCGTATTTTGTCAGCCACCTAAAGAAAAACAAGAATCCTAGAGTAAGTAAAGTATAACATGGCCTTGAACCATGCAAGCTAAGACAAAAAAAAAAAGGGAAATAATTGTTGTTAATGCAAGGACCCACACTTTCTGAACTTTTATTACCAGCTCATTTATGCAATTTATTTATGTTCCAATCATCTCGCTTATAAGAATAATATCTCAAAGGCATATATTTTGAACCTTCCTAAATCATGAATATCACGGAAGCCTTATTTTTTCCTCAGATGTTCTCTTGATTTTAGATTCCCTCATAGCAGTAATACATATATGGAAGTCTTGTCTGAGAACATAATTCAGATAGCAAAATTTGCTTTTATTATGATAATAAAACCAACTGCCAATTTCATTAGCAGAAATGATGACAACATGACAACATTCAGAGTGGACAGGATAACTAATATGGAGTACTTGCAAGAAAACAAATTTAACAAATTACAGTAGAATAGACCATTTTTCCACGCCACCAATGATGATGAAGTAAAGCAGTTCTACCAATTCAATATGCAAAAAAAATAAAAAACAAAAAAGCCTCCTCAGTAAATGATTCGAGCTTTGGAGCCTTAACTGTCCATAACCGACATCAACACCATAGACAAACGAAGCACCATATTGAAGCAAGCAATCCGTGAATCCACCAGTAGAGAGTCCTGAATCAAGAGCCACTTTTCCAGTAACATCAATTTCTAGTTGTTCTATAGCAGCCTCTAGCTTGTGTCCTGCTCTGTGAGTATATATTGCCAGATAAGAGTTATATAATGAACTACCAATATAGAGAAGGAGAGAGAGAGAGAGAGAGAGAGAGAGAGAGAGAGAGGGCGAGGGCGAGGGCGAGGGCAAGGGAGAGGGAGAGGGAGAGGGAGGGAGGGAGAGGGAGAGAGGGAGAGGGAGAGAGGGAGAGAGAGAGAGAGAGAGAGAGAGAGAGAGAGAGAGAGAGAGAGAGAGAGAGAGAGAGAGAGAGAGAGAGAGAGAGAGAGAGAGAGAGAGAGAGAGAGAGAGCAATCACCTACATACATATTTCGGAACTTCAGCATTGATCTCCACAACTGCTTTATCGGAAATGGGAGTGCCACTTTTGTTAACAACTTTTCCATCAACAGATACTTTGCCTGAGGAATGGGTACAGAATGTGGTAGAAAGAAGCAACAATAAATATAAGTCATTAAAATATGTTAACAACTTCAACCAGAGAGTCGATGAAAACGTTAATGCTAAGTTCCAAACCTCAAAACAGGTAATGGCAGAGACACTGCCACACTTTGTCGATAAAGCTTAAGGGGTTAGGTAGATAACCATTATATAAACTTTTGAAATTCCTTGTAAGATAAACAATCAATTAAAAGACTGGGATTACCAGCATATCAGCATGGACTGGCCTCTTTAGATTTGATTTCTGAATTGAGTTCCTAACAAGTGATAGCAACTTTCTAGTTTCTAATGATTAGTGATAGCACATTTATCAATAGGTCCTCAGCCACGAAAAGAAGTTGAGAGACCAGTTTCGTTGAATAAAAGAATGGGATTTTCTGTTATATTGCAACCCAAACGAGTAAAGATTCGACTCCGAACATCCTTCCTCCTATGAAAGAGGTATGGATTTAGGGACATAACTTCAGCTATTGTTACCACACAGTGATACAAATGCAACATCATAATATTTATGACAGACCTTTATTTATTATTCAAAATCACAAACAGACTAAGGGTACTTTGTTTTGTAACATTTTCTACGAACATAAAAGTTCCTAATTTATAAGTATACCAATAATCAGGAATGTTCATAGAAAATGTTACAAATTATAAGTACATCAATATCCTCCACCAAATTCAGGTGATCTATGTGAACAAAATGACCGTATGACAGTACATCAACACAATCACAATTCTCGGATACGCAAAGCTAGAAGACCCACCCTGCATGATCCATGATTGTATTAATGTTCGACTATATTGCTGAAATCTTTCAAGGCATACTTCATCCAGTCTCCTCTTCCTGAAAAGGTTGAACACACATGATCATCAATATGCGGGTCGTAATGTGTCATCATACGAACTACTACATATTACAAGCGGCACAACAGAGAGATGGAACAAAGATAGCAATTACTTTCTCTGTACTTTAATCTTCTCCGAACTGGAAGCAGCAAAACTCCTGACAGGGTGATGCCTGGAATCCTTGACCCACCTCGCTGAGCAATATATAACAATCAGATTATATAACCAACAAAAGCACGAGAACTCAAGTATCAACAATAAATATATGCATACACAACACATAAATCCACACAAGAACACAAAATCTACACACATACACACACACAGATGTTCAGAACATGGGACGGATAATGTAAGGTTACATTCAGCAGACTGAAACTTTAAGCGCTTCAGCACATGGTAACAATATTCTACAATTAAAATTAAGCCCACTTGCCAATTCCATCGGCATATTTAGGTACTTAGCCTGTAGAAGCATAACCGCATAGGAAGTAACACAAAAACGAAGTACACAAATTACAAAAAGATAAAAATATTCATTTTCCATCTTTTTCGTAATTCTCTTTCTGAATCATTTATTATCAAGAGTTATAAGAGACTGGTACCAGATGCAGATAGGATGACTGAGTTGGGAGATTTAGATGAGAAGAGGGTGAAGACATTGCTGTTAAAGCGTGATATATGAGCTTTCATTATCTGCGAAATCGCCATTTTCGCATCTCTATGCTCATATGAACTATGAGCGCAGCCCCGAAAGTGGACACTACCCTTACATTACATAGACACCGGCCTTTTCTTTAATTTGTTTAAAAAAAAATTGAACAAAAAAATTATGTAGTGTTCTCGGAATTATTATTCTCGTGATGTGTCTTACCTAATACTGGTTATAGATACATAGATGGAAGGTTCTAGATCCTTCTAGAGGTAGTAGGATCCTATTAGATGTCTTACTTTATCTAGGAATCCTATGTATGGAAGGACTCTCATTGTAAAGCCTATATAAAGGCCCCTCTATCAGTGTTATGAATACAATTGATTGACTCTATTTACAGTCGTTTTACTTTCACCTGAAACACGTTATCAGCGCGTAGTCCCCAAACTGAGCAAGAAAAAAATCCCCTCCCGTTTTTCTGAAAAATCGTCCGAAATTCAGAAAATCCGAAAAAAAAAAAAGACAGTTCGTCTTCACCCAATCCAAATCGCCGAAAACCCTAGACACCAGAAATCGTCGCGACCGAAACCTGATTACTTCTCAGATCCGTAGAAAACTTTGCACTAGCGCCTTCGCGGAAATCGTTGGGCGGCCAAACCTGATTCTGCAACCTTGTTTGGCACAAGTTTTGTTCGAGGACGGCGGCAGCTACAATATGTGTCTGTTAAATCCTCTCTCTGGACGCTGCATAGAGCTCTCGTCATTCCCGTTCTCAAACAAGGAAGAGGACAACTATCCGTTTAAGGGATAGAGCCGCCGTCTGCTCTCCCGGCGGCACCTCCCAGAGCTGCTGATGGAATCTCGCTGGCGCTCGTGGAAGTTGGCCCTAAAGAAGTTCTGTATTGGAATCGTTGTATGGATTCGAGGTGGAGAGTCCAGAAATAAAACATGGATGAAAAAAAAAGGACGGCCCGCTTACAAAAAAAAAGTCCAGAACCCGGATCGTGACCAGAACCAGAAAGAGGAAACCGACCTGACCCGCCCGACAGTCCCGTTTTTCAGACCGTTTTCGTCCAGCCAATTATTGTCTAAAGCTGCAACCAGATCTGATCGAAGCACTGCCGGATCATCCAAACGGTTTTATGCACGTGATATTTAATGTTTGAAAACCTAGTGCAGTCGAGACAAACCTATCAAAATCGGAAAAAAAAAGGAGAATTTCCGCGTGTAAATTTTCTGCACAGCGCAGTCGTACTAAAATCATGTTTTCCGATTTGTTAACCGTCGGATCAGTGTGAAATTTTAGCAGCATCTTCCCAACACAAATAATCTGTATATTCAATGGTGGAGATCGAATTCTGAGTAATATTGATTACTGAATCTGCCGCCGAATTAAAGCAGATTTTCACGAGGAAATTTGGAGATCCGACCTCATCCAATACCGAGCTGCTGCATCGCCGCGCTCGAGTCCTTTTTCGGCCGAATTATCGAGCCCAGTAGCCCTATCCGGGCGTTTCTCAACTCTCTATTTTCCTAATTCATAACTCATTTATCATTAACTTGTATGTTTATGAATCTAACTATGTTTATGCTTTACGTGGCATATAAGAAAATATGTTGCTCATGATGATATGCAAGCTATGGAGAAAAGCCGTTTATTAAAGTTCCCGTTTTCAATCCTTCTCTTTTGGGAAAATTTTTTTTGGGGAATTGGGTATTTAGATTCTTTATCTCCCACGCTACTTTGCGGTAGATGAGACTATGAGAGTGTTGTTGCCCAAAATATTTATCCGAAGATTAATACTGCTGGAAGACGGACAACAAACAACAATTGCGGGAGCACTTCCGAGAGTAGATAAATAATACAAGATTTGCCGGGTTTGTTAGGCCCGGGCTTGAATGCTCTCGCGAGATGTTATTAATACAAATATTCGTGGATACAAGTATTAATGTGAGAAATCTAAATACAATGAGTGTAAAAAGACTCTGTTAATCCGGCTCTTGAGCGAAGCTCGGTGGTCTTCATCCTCGCCGTGTAATGCTCGAGGAGAAAGGCCGGAGAAGTAAGACCGAATGATAGCTTGCCAAGAGTTGGATGTTAGCCAAGTGCTTGATGTTTGCTTACGTATAGTGTGAAATCCGAAGGAGTTGAAGGAGTGTCCAAGTGCAGGTGCCTTGCTTATATAGGGCAATGGTCCTGTCTGTAGTGGCGATCGCCCGGCTAATATAATAAGGTGCCGATCGCCCGCCGCCAATATAATAATGTGCCGATCTCACGGGTCATGCTAAAGTCCAAGTAAGAGGTCGCACACTGGCGGTCCAGTAAGGGACCAACACGCGTCCGGAGTCAGTCAACATGCGGCCCTACTGACAAGCTTTCGGCGGCTTGTCGGTTGGTGGAGAGAATCTGCCAGACTGTGGTCAATGGCCCGAGATTCGCGGATCTTGTCTCGGTCCTTGCACGTGGTGCCAGTCTCAAGGTTCGGCCTTCGCCGACTGGATGGCCATCGGTGGAGATCGACATGAGGCAGTCGTCTCTAGCTGATCATCCGAGGTCGTCATCGGCCAGTGGATGGAGGTCACCAATGGTCGGTCACCAAAGGTAGGTCGCCAGGTACCGAGAGACGGTCGGTCTCCAAGGGTAGGTCGGCAAGTGCCGAAGGATGGTCGTCCGGTTGTCGATCGCCAAGGGTCGGTCGCCGAGTACCGAGAGATGATCGTCCATTAGTAGATCGCCAGGAGTCGGTCGCCGAGTATCGAGAGGCGATCGTATCTGAGGTTGATCGCTCGATACCGGGACTTGTCCTGGGACCTTGATTGGTCGATGCGGCTTGTCCATTGGCCGAGGCTCGGTCGCCAGGTCGCTGATCGGCAGATCCGCTTTGGCCGCTCGGCAGTAACTCGGTCGCCAGTCCTCCTAGTAGGTCGCCTGTCGGAAGGTGTTAATTCTTGACACAACAATTGCCCCCCAGCTTGCTCCTATGTTGAAGACATAGGGCGAGGTGGTTCTTGCTGGCGATCGTGTCTGGATGAGGACGGGCGATCTGAGCTGACTTAGGACTCGGACTTGGGCTATCACGGTCGATTGGCTAGCTATCTTTCGGTCTTGTACCTGCAAAAACAACATTGGCCGATCCCCCATGGAAACTTGGTGGTTTCGCTTTGTTTGAGGAATCGTGCACGCCGGAGATCGATGGACCGACTCCATGACCGTGTCTTGGTGCGCGAAGACAATGAGTGTCTCGTGACTCACTTTATTATGAGGGTCCTCTCATAGCCGCGCCGCCTCGTATTTAAACGAAGGGCGTGCGGTCTCGGTCTAGAGGAGTCCTTGCGCGGGCGTCGGATGAATCAACTCCACCTCCGCGGCTTGTTAGCTGCTTCCACCTCGGCCACCATGGAGATGGCCGACCTCGACGGCAGTACGTTGAGACGGGGTTGTGGCATGTGTCCACCGACATGTTGGAGAGCCTCGACTACGCCGGCCTCGTATTTAAACGAAGGGCGGGCGATCTAGGCCGAAAGGGACCTTGCATTGCCGGCGGCCGGTTCCATCGATCGCCAGGACCATGGCTTTATGATGTGCGGTGGAGGCGATCTTATGCCTTAGTCCGTCATGTTATGTGCCGGATCAGTAGATGGCGATCGTGTCCACCGGTTGGCGATGATGTTGCGATCTGCCGGAAGATCGGCGGCCGTCGCCGCGGCCGATCGCTTTATTCGTAGGTCGATATTGGCGATCGGGCGGCGGCTAGTCCGTCATTTAAAATGGATCAGAGGCGGGATCGAGTCCTCCGGCTTCTGCTGGGTAGTAGCGATCGGGCTGGTAGACTGGAGGTCGTCGTACGGGCGCCGATCGATCTACTCCTAGGCTGAGAAGAAGCCTTTGCCTGGACAGGAAATCTGCGGCTCTAGCCCGGAAGGCTGCGTAGGTCGTCGGTAGGGTCTTCGTGAGATGCCTGAACATAGGCGAGAAGCCCTGAAAACCTCCTAGAACCGCGTAGAGGGCGGTCTCATCGCTCACGGCTCGCTGAGGATGATCATGTCAACCCGGTCGATGTAGTCCGAGTCGGACTCCTCTTCCCCTTGTCTGATCCGCCACATGCGATGGGGACCTTTGGCCGAGCGGCCCTGGTGGCGAAGTATTCCGTGAAGACGTGCGCCAGCTCGTTAAAGGAGCCAATGGACCGAGGTGGCAATGAGGTGTACCACCGGTGGGCGAGGTCGTCTAGTGTCAGAGGGAACATTCGACACCGGGTCGCGTCCGATGCCCCACACCCGGTCATGTAGATGTTGAACTTGTGCAGGTGTGCTTGGGGGTCCGATCGCCCCTGGTACACGGGTGTCTGAGGAGGGGCGATCTTGTGCTGCACCGGGGCGAGCTCGATGTCCATCGCGAGCGGCTCGCTTGGCGCGGCGATCGTCTTCACGGCGCCTGCCCCGGACTGCAGGAGCGCCTTCACGTCGTCGATCTGATGTTGCATTGCGGCAATCGCCGCGGCTCGGCCGCTATGGATCGGCTTTGGGAGCGGGGGCCGAGGCGATCGTGTACCGACTGACCCCACCGCCGCCGACCTCGGGAATCGCGGCGGAGCCAAAGCGGATGGATCGCCTTGTGGGAGCCGGTAGGCCGAGCTCCGGTGACGGACACCAACTCCGTCTGCCTCGTAGCCGGGCCGGATTGGCCGCTGTGTCGGGTCACCGCCTGTGCGATCGAAGATGACATGCCCCGCCGCGAGCGCCTCTTCTGCGGGCGAGAGCCTCTGGCGCCGCTCGCCGCAGTGCCTTGAGCTTCCGCTGATCTTCCGGCGGAGACCGAGGGGTGATAGCCGGAGGCGCGTCGAGAGCACTCCGTCGCTCCCGAAGGACGGCTATGGCCTCTTCGATCTATTCATTGTTCGAACCGATCGAGCGAGAGGCTCGGCCGCCTTCCCGGACGGGTCGAGCGTCTCGATCGCGGCGACTACCTTCCACCATCGGCCGCGGCTCGACCGGGACGGAACAGGGTCCGCCGGCTGTCACGGCTTTCTTCGACGCGGAGGCTAAGACATGTTTTCGAAGGATTTCTTTGAAGTGCGTAAGTGTCACTTCAGTATCCGCCCGAGAACAAGTGAGTGTTCTTCGGACGGTAGGTATAAAAATCGAGGGTCGATGCCCTTCTTCTAGCGCCAATTGTTGTTGCCCAAAATATTTATCCGAAGATTAATACTACTGGAAGACGGACAACAAACAACAATTGCGGAGCACTTCCGAGAGTAGATAAATAATACAAGATTTGCCGGTTTGTTAGGCCCGGCTTGAATGCTCTCGCGAGATGTTATTCATACAAATATTCGTGGATACAAGTATTAATGTGAGAAATCTAAATACAATGAGTGTAAAAGACTCATAATCCGGCTCTTGAGCAAAGCTCGGTGTTCTTCGTCCCGCCGTAATCCGCCGAGGAGAAAGGCCGAGAAGTAAGACCGAATGATAGTCTGCCAAGCAAGAGTTGGATGTTAGCCAAGTGCTTTATTTTTTCTTCTGTATAGTGTGAAATAACAAGGTAGTTGAAGGAGTGTCCAAGTGCAGTGGTGTCTTGCTTATATAGGGGCAAATGGGTCCTGTCTCAGAGGGCGATCGTCACGGCTAATATAATAAGGTGCCGATCGCCCGCCGCCAATATAATAATGTGCCGATCTCTGGGCCGTCGGCTAAAGTCCAAGTAAGAGGTCGCCACACTGGCGGTCCAAAGAAGGGACCAACACGCGTCCGAGTCGGGCCAACATGCGGCCCTACCGACAAGCTTTCGCGGCTTGTTTGGTGGAGAGAATCGCCAGATCGTGGTCAATGGCCCGAGATTCGCGGATCTTGTCTCGGTCCTTGCACGTGGTGCCGCCTCAAGTTCGGCCTTCGCCGACCGGATGGCCATTAGTGGAGATCGACATGAGGCGCTGCCTCTAGCCGATCATCCGAGCTCGTCATCGGCCAGGGGATGGAGGTCACCAATGGTCGGTCACCAAAGGTAGGTCGCCAGGTACCGAGAGACGGTCGGTCTCCAAGGGTAGGTCGGCAAGTGCCGACGGATGGTCGTCCGGTGGTCGAACGCCAAGGGCCTGGCCGCCGAGTACCGAGAGATGATCGCCCATTAGTAGATCGCCAGAGTCGGTCGCCGAGTATCGAGAGGCGATCGTACCGAGGTTGATCGCTCGATACCGGGACTTGTCCTGGGACCTTCGCTGGTCGATGCGGCTTGTCCATTGGCCGAGGCTCGCCGCTGTCGCCGATCGGCAGATCCGCTTTGGCCGCTCGCAAGAACTCGGTCGCCGCCCTCCTAGTAGGTCGCCCGTCGGAAGGTGTTAATTCTTGACACAACAATTGCCCTCAGCCTTGCTCCTATGTTGAAGACATAGGGCGAGGTGGTTCTTGGCCGCGATCGTGTCCGGATGAGGACGGCGATCCGAGCCGACTTAGGACTCGGACTGGGCTATCACGGTCGATTGGCTAGCTATCTTCGGTCTTGTACTGCAAAACAACATTGGCCGATCCCCATGGAAACTTGGTGGTTTCGCTTTGTTTGAGGAATCGTGCATCGCGAAGATCGATGGACCGACTCCATGACCGTGTCTTGGTGCGCGAAGACAATGAGTGTCTCGTGACTCACTTTATTATGAGGGTCCTCTGTTAGCCGCGCCGCCTCGTATTTAAACGAAGGGCGTGCGGTCTGTCTAGAGGAGTCCTTGCGCGGCGTCGGATGAATCAACTCCACCTCCGCGGCTTGTTAGCTCGCTTCCACCTCGGCCACCCATGGAGATGGCCGACCTCGACGGCACGTTGAGACGGGGTTGTGGCATGTGTCCACTGATTAATGTTGAGATCCTCGACTACGCCGGCCTCGTATTTAAACGAAGGGCGGGCGATCTAGCCGAAAGGGACCTTGCATGGCCGGGCAAATGCCCATCGATCGCCAGTGACCATGGCTTTATGATGTGCGGAGGCGATCTTATGCCTTAGTCCGTCATGTTATGTGCCGATCGTAGATGGCGATCGTGTCCACCGGTTGCCGATGATGTTGCGACCGCCGAAGATCGGGCGACTGCCGCGGGCCGATCGCTTTATTCGTAGGTCGATATTGCGATCGGGCGGCTAGTCCGTCATTTAAAATGGACTGTAGGAGGGGATCGAGTCCTCCGGTTCTGCTGGGTAGTAGCGATCGGGCTGGTAGACTGGAGGTCGTCGTACGGGCGCCGATCGATCTACTCCTAGGCTGAGAAGAAGCCTTTGCCTGGACAGGAAATCTGCGGCTCTAGCCCGGAAGGCTGCGTAGGTCGTCGGTAGGGTCTTCGTGAGATGTCTGAACATAGGCGAGAAGCCCTGAAAACCTCCTAGAACCACGTAGAGGGCGGTCTCATCGCTCACGGGCTCGCCGTTGAGGATGATCATGTCAACCCGGTCGATGTAGTCCGAGTCGGACTCCTCTTCTCCTTGTCTGGTCCGCCACATGCGATAGGGACCTTCTGGCTGAGCGGCCCTGGTGGCGAAGTATTCCGTGAAGACGTGCGCCAGCTCGTTAAAGGAGCCAATGGACCGAGGTGGCAATGAGGTGTACCACCGGTGGGCGAGGTCGTCTAGTGTCAGAGGGAACATTCGGCACCGGGTCGCGTCCGATGCCCCACACCCGGTCATGTAGATGTTGAACTTGTGCAGGTGTGCTTGGGGGTCCGATCGCCCCTGGTACACGGGTGTCTGAGGAGGGGCGATCTTGTGCTGCACCGGGGCGAGCTCGATGTCGATCGCGAGCGGCTCGCTTGGCGCGGCGATCGTCTTCACGGCACCTGCCCCGGATTGCAGGAGCGCCTTCACGTTGTCGATTTGACGTTGCATTGCGGCAATCGCCGCGCGGCCGCTATGCGGATCGGCTTTGGGAGCGGGGCCGAGGCGATCGTGTACCGACCTCCGACCCCACCGCCGCCGACCTCGAATCGGGCGAGCGGGAGCCAGCGCCGGATCGCCTTGTGGGAGCCGGGTAGGCCGAGCTCCCGGTGACGGACACCAACTCCGCTGCCTCGTAGCCGGGCCGGATCGCCCGGCCGCTGTCGGGTCACCGCCTGTGCGATCGAAGACAGACATGCCCCGCCGCGAGCGCCTCTTCTTGCGGGCGAGAGCCTCGGCGCTCGCTCGGCGCAGTGCCTTGAGCTTCCGCTTGATCTTCGGCGGGAGACCGAGGGGGTGATAGCCGGAGGCGCGTCGAGAGCACTCCGTCGCTCCCGAAGGACGGCTATGGCCTCTTCGATCTATTCATTGGTTCGAACCGATCGAGCGAGAGGCTCGGGCCGCCTTCCCGAGACGGGGTCGAGCGTCTCGATCGCGGCGGCTACCTTCCACCATCGGCCGCGGCTCGGACCGGGACGGAACAGGGTCCGCCGGGCGGCGGCTTTCTTCGACGCGGAGGCTAAGACATGTTTTCGAAGGATTTCTTTGAAGTGCAAGTGTCACTTCAGTATCCGCCCGAGAACAGTGAGTGTTCTTCGGGACGGTAGGTATAAAAATCGAGGGTTGGATGCCCTTCTTCTAGCGCCAATTGTTGTTGCCCAAAATATTTATCCGAAGATTAATACTGCTGGAAGACGGACAACAAACAACAATCATGGAGCACTTCCGAGAGTAGATAAATAATACAAGATTTGCCGGGTTTGTTAGGCCCGGCTTGAATGCTCGCGAGATGTTATTAATACAAATATTCGTGGATACAAGTATTAATGTGAGAAATCTAAATACAATGAGTGTAAAAGACTCGTTAATCCGGCTCTTGAGCGAAGCTCGGTGTTCTTCGCCCTCGCCGTAATCGCTCGAGGAGAAAGGCCGGAGAAGTAAGACCGAATGATAGCCGTTGCCAAGAGTTGGATGTTAGCCAAGTGCTTGATGTTTGCTTCAGTATAGTGTGAAATCCAAGGGAGTTGAAGGAGTGTCCAAGTGCAGGTGTCTTGCTTATATAGGCAATGTCCCGTCTCAGAGGGCTGATCGCACGGCTAATATAATAAGGTGCCGATCGCTCACGGCCAATATAATAATGTGCCGATCTCACGGGCTGCCGGGCTAAAGTCCAAGTAAGAGGTCGCCACACTGGCGGTCCAGAAGGGACCAACACGCGTCCGAGTCACCAACATGCGGCCCTACCGACAAGCTTTGCGGCTTGTCGGCGGTGGAGAGAATCGCCAGATCAGGTCAATGGCCCGAGATTCGCGGATCTTGTCTCGGTCCTTGCACGTGGTTCCAGCCTCAAGGTTCGGCCTTCGCCGATTGGATGGCCATCGGTGGAGATCGACATGAGGCGCTGCCTCTAGCCGATCATCCGAGGTCGTCATCGGCCGGTGGATGGAGGTCACCAATGGTCGGTCTCCAAAGGTAGGTCGCTGTACCGAGAGACGGTCGGTCTCCAAGGGTAGGTCGGCAAGTGCCAAGGATGGTCGTCCGTTGTCGATCGCCAAGGGTGGCCGCCGAGTACCGAGAGATGATCGTCCATTAGTAGATCGCCAGAGTGGCCGCCGAGTATCGAGAGGCGATCGTATCTGAGGTTGATCGCTCGATACCGGGACTTGTCCTGGGACCTTCGGTTGGTCGATGCAGCTTGTCCGCTGGGCTGAGGCTCGGTCGCCAGGTCGCTGATCGGCAGATCCGCTTTGGCCGCTCGGCAGTAACTCGGTCGCCAGTCCTCCTAGTAGGTCGCCTGTCGGAAGGTGTTAATTCTTGACACAACAGAGAGGTGGTATCACTCTCATATGTCGAAGTAAACTGTGTGACGGTCCTGGGGGAGTCACGGATAATTATTGAAAGTCGATATTTGTGGTTGTTGCATAAACCACGTTTTGGGTGCGATTTGACGTCGTCGTTTTGTCGATTTTAAATCAAAAATTGAATAAAATGAATATTGTCGGTAACGGTAAAGTTATGACTTGTTCATGATTAGTCACGGAATTATGACGAACAAATGGGACAAACATCGATTGCGACGGATATATCGTGGTTAAAATCGATTTATGACGGATTTGTCATGATGAATTGAGCGACCACCACGTTGGTCTTGACCCAATCCCATACTTGGAAAACTCCATCTTTCATCCTATTAAAATAAAATATTGCATGTGGGTGTAGTCATACACCGTCTCCTTGCAATATAATATATGAAAGAGTGTAAGAGTAATTCTCATGAATTTCAACATGTAAAGCAATGGCATATTGCGGTAAATACATGAATTCGTTGACCTCGATTATAGTTCGTATGACTATAGGTCCGAATACTTTTCCTAGTATTTGTAAAGGCATGTGCCTTATACATTTGACTATGTTTAGTCGATCTTATTGGATGGTCAAGACAAGTTGGTTATGATATATTCATTATGTCTCATGGTTCAAAATGCTTAGCTACGATGCACCGCGTTGTATCCATATAACATAGCTATTATGACGTATAATTGCAAATTGAGAATTAAAATTCTTGGTTGATTTGATGCATTTTGGTGGATTTTGTCTACACTTTGATCATGACTAGACGCATCCTCCTTGGTATTTGTTTATGCTTTGAAAGTTCAAACGGAATAAGTGGTTTTTAAACAGCCTTAGCTGTACCGACATTCCTACTTTCTCTGCAAGTCTACCAAGTTGGAGTTACCGAAAGGATCATTAGTCGAGATAAGAAATCGAACACCCTGCTGTGTTTAGACGCACCTATGGCTGTTATTGCCATGTTTTTGCATCAACACTTATGCCATTGGATATGGTCTCAACCTTGTTTTCTCACTAAACTTGGGAAATACTAAAGCAACCAATTAAAATATACACTGTGATCTGAGTTTAATGATCCGTGTGGTGCACAATATATGGATAGAAAATACGGAAGTCTAGTTTCCAGAACATCTGAGCGTTCGTCCATAGCCTTCCTAACAAGGGAGTTATCGCTATTTTAGTGAACAAAGGTCAAGCTGCATGGAATTTTATTTCCAGCGATTGTGCTAACTTTTGTCCCAACCAACTTGGTTCCCATCTTAAATTTGCAAGTGGTCTTATGACACATAATTTTCAACCTCTTTTTAGCCGAATTTGCCACAGATGATGCAGTTTTTGGTATGCGTTGTACGCTAAACTATCATCTTTCAAATGTTAAAAAACAGTTTCCTTGGGGAAGCCCAAAATACGCACCCTTATAAGAAGGTCGAGCGTGTGCATGGTAGTGTTACACCATGCTTGTGTCGTAATTTTGCCCCTTAGGCATATAACCTTGCCATGTTATGCACTCAATATGATAGATCATTTTGATCGTATCAGGTATAAAATCTTTATGTTAGAGTGTTCGCTATGCTAATGTTTGTAAAATTTTGCAAGCGAAATTGAGTGCGTATTAAGCTATTTTCAAGGAACACGATATTTTTGGATTTCGGTTTATAAATCCATTGTGACTATGATGACTAGGTCATCACAATCAATGAGTGGAATAATGCTCAAGTTGTTGAATGCTGAATGGTGTTTTCTAGTCACATATGTTCCATAACAATTGAACCATGTTATGACTCGATGATATATATGCCAAAGTGTATCACTCATAGCATCTCATTGTGATTTGTGAGAAATAAAATCTTATGCATCACTTGTATTGGATATGTGAAAATAAAAATATTCATGAGTCAATATGGTCTGGCTTGCATCGGTTTTGGTAACCAGAAGATGTATTGGGACATTGACACATTTAGGCTTTAATAGTCCGGAGTTTGGACAGTTTGATGATCCATATACCACGGTATTGTCATGGACATCATTTTCTTTGAACAAAGAAACTAATTGGATCAAAGACACCAAAGTACGTTGGTGGAGTCGTGAGCAGTGCTCATGACCGATGATGATATTTATGTCATCCGCGTCTTGTTTTCACAAACATGTGTGACGCCAAAGACCCCCCCCCAATGATCCTTCTTAGCCATGTTCATTTATTAAAGCCTATTCTTTGGCACGATTAGGAGATGACACCCTCCTATGTGAAAGAGAATAATATAACGACTCGCATAAGCATGGTGCTGAGTCTTTCCTTTTTTCACCGAGTCCTTATATATACATGATCATAAGTATTAACCTGGGTGGCTTATGATGCTATGATGGTGTTCACAAATGGTCGTACTCAAGTGATAACATTTATATGTTATGTTGTTCCTTTGACAATGATTGATAAGTTGATGAAACCTGAGTTTATGGTTGTTCAACTTGCGGACCAGTCATTGTAAAGGTCGGTTCACCCACTTTTCGACCAAGTCTTAAAGTGAAATTTTAATGAGTACTTCCTAATATTCAAGGCTACCTTCTCACAAATTTTGGTGCCATTTGGAGACTTGGAAGGAGGTGAACCACTTAAATGAAGTTTTCACATACCACCAGCCGTCCCAACAACCAGTTCGATGTCATTTCGACTGGATTTTTAACCACAAGGTTGATGGTTTTGGAATCCTAAACACCCGTTTATACATGCTCACGAAATTTTGGGGTGTTTGGGGCTGGTGAAGGGAGTGAAATCTTCAAGAAAGCACTAGAGGTTCGATAAAACCAACAGCCTATCATCGGTTCAATCGTTTCTTTATGTTCGATCCCGATGGTGCATGGTGGCGGTTTTGTTGGATTCTCAAGACCAGTAGCTACGGTTATGTAGCATCATTCAACATATCATATTCACCAATACCTATCATCATTCAAATGCTTAGTTACGAGTGTAACAGTATGCATTTTGTTAGCTGGATTGCGTTAACAATGAAAAACCTTTATCGTCCACATGTTCATGTGCCAAAGTGCGTCACCACAACGCATTATGACGGGTTATAAATGATGAATATGACATGCACTTTCACTCATAGTCCGCTTAAAATATACCTTGGCAGACGATCTCGTAAGTCACTTTGATCAGCCAGTCTTTCCGTCATTAGGGGGAGATGCGAACGATCATGTTCGAGTAGAACGACTTGGAATTGTCGTAGTTTGTCCCTACTATGCCTCACCAAGTTACCTAAAGTGACGAGATTAAATACATGCTGCAAACATGTCTGCAAGGATTGTATCCGGTCATGGACGTTCGTCACCTATGAATGGTGATATGGTAACACAACAAATTGTGGTAGATGGTGTTACTAGGCCGTGGATCTCATCGAGTATTGGGATGCCACTTGGTTCGATAAATACTCTCGCTAAGAATGTATGCGAGTTTGGTACATGAAACTTGATCATCTGATCAAATAAACTCATCCGTCTCATGTGATTCTGGATTACAGTCATCATTGGGGGACGCCTCAATGAATGCGAATCTATAAAGAGTACTTTATGAATAAAGCCGGTTCATGAGGACGTGGAATGTGAGTTTAATCGAACCGTACTTCGTTGAAAATCTATAACATTGTAGCCTTGGCCTAAAATGGAAACATATGCGACTCCAGTATAAATAAAGTGATAGCCCTTTGTTGAAGTGGTACCGACACTCCAAAGATAAGATCTATCCGTATACTTTGATAAAGCGTGTGAGAGAAGGAGTTAAACTCACCTCATGGCGCGAGGTTTCTCATGAATGCACTGGAATCGACTACGATGACACGAAACTTAGTTGTGCTATCGTAATGGATGTTATAGCATCCACTATCTTTTCAGTTAGATAGTTTCCCAAAAACTGATGTGCAGCTTGTGGTTAAATCTTATCTTAGTAGCGAACTAAGTTAAGTGATAAAAAGAATCTCGTAGTGGATCAGACTCAAATCAAGTGTCTCCTGACCACGGAGCGCGTCGACAAGTGAATGTCGGGAACGCATACTAAGTATATACTTGATTTGGAAGAGATATAAAGCTTTTGCGTGTAAAACTAAGGGTTTATAATGATGTACTCTTGTGTGACTAAGAGATTCCACTAAATCCAAAGTTAAGAATGAAAGGATCTTGGGACACTTGATGATGCGTATTCATCAATCGGTTTAAGGCAATCTAAGGAACGGTTTCCCTAAGAGACGATAAAGTAATGCCTATATGATTCCCAATGATTAGTCGAAGTTATCATAAGACTTGGCTCACTTAAGTGATGATGCAGTCTTAAGAGAAAAGTACGGTATTATGTACTCATGTTTGACTCGATATACTCATTCGTAATAATCCAGTAAAGCCACTGTGATGATGGCCTAGGATGCGCTTATGCAATGTCTGTGATTGACAAGAAGCTTGAAGCTCGCTCTATCTCGATAAAAGGACACTTGAATATCGATACCCGAATCTTCCCAGAATGTGTTGGTCTATCTCCCATATGACCTACAGGGCAGCTCACTTGCTGGAAAATGGTGAAATTGGTACCGTTGGAAAGGTTTGTGTCTACTTTCCAAGGAAACCAACCATTTGATCACATCCACCATGTTGAGTGACATATGACTATTGTTGCAAAGTAGGACAGGATATGTCCGGTAATTTGCTGAGTCAACTTCGATAGAGCTTTGTGATCTGCTCAGGTCAATCTAGGTTACGTACTGTATGTGAATGAAAAGCTATGGGTGTCTAGTTTTCATAAGTTCTTACAGTTTCGTTGATGCCTATTGAATCGAAGAAGTTATGACTGATTTAGTGCATAGAGGTCAAGACTTTAGAAAACTTGATTTTCGGATAAGTCTTTAGTGACTCTGCACTTTGGATGTGTCGCGCTCTTTTTGTCCTTAAACCAAGGTTTGTTTTTCCCAGTGGATTTTCACTTGGTAAGGTTTTTAACGAGGCGACCTATGAGAACATCCATACAATGATGCGTTGTACTTCTGTTCAACTTAGACCAAGAGGTATTTTTCCCACTGGGTTTTTTCTTGGTATAATTGTGAGGGCAACTTGGCATCTGACTCCTATGATTTGAGGTACTCATCAAGGGGAGTTGTTATGTATACATCAGGGGGAGTATACACGACATGTTATGTTGGTGTGTTGCATTCTTTTCCTCATCAAGCCTTTAATTTTCCCATGGGGTTTTGTTTTGGCTTGGAATAGGTTTTTACGAAGGCAACATCTTCTGCACCATTGTTGTATTAGTGCTCGACACATGGGGAGTGTTCCGGGAATTATTATTCCCGTAATGTGTCTTACCTAATACTGGTTGTAGATACATAGATGGAAGATTCTAGATCCTTCTAGAGGTAGTAGGATCTTATTAGATGTCTTACCTTATCTAGGAATCCTATGTATGGAAGGACTCTCATTGTAATGCCTATATAAAGGCCTCTCTATCAGTGTTATGAATACAATTGATTGACTCTATTTACAGTCTTTTTACTTTCTCCTAAAACATGTAGATAATTCCTATTAATTTAATATAAAAAGAATATTTAAAATACTTAAATATTCTAATTAGTAGAGGGATTTATCTTATGTATACGTATACATATAAGGTATTAGGTTTTCCAAATCTCTCCTTTGCTTTTCCCATTCATCTCCATTCGTCATCCATATATCTCTAAAGACGAGATTTTTCCATCTCCATCTTCTTGCTAAATTCATGAGTAGTGAAGTTTATAGGTGACGAGGTGTGAAGAAATAAATAAGCTTATAGGTATGCGTTCTTGCCATATCACTTAATACTTATTCTGAATTTCATGATTTTATGCTTTCCTACGGTCGTTATTATGATGATAATGTATAAAGCCACCCATTAATTATAGCGATTGTACAGTCGTTACGCATTAGATATACGATACTACAGTCATTATCTTTTGCTCATTCAATATTATATTTTAATTTTTCAATTAAAATATTTAATGGTTTCTTGGTTTTTGTTTGTGTATGATATGAGTCATGTTGTAAAATGTATAATTATGTTTTTAGTTATGCATTAGGCATAACGATTGTACAATCATGTTGTAATGCGTCACGGTACTGCCGTCGTTTTTATTCAAATATTCTCTTAGCATTTTAATCTCTTTTTTCAACTACTAAAAATGTCTGATATGAAAATTTTTGGAATTTTGTCGTTCGAGTTAATATTTATGATTTTGTTTTACTTGACTACAGTTATCAATTCTATACAAAATGATGTTGATAATGTATACAAAATGATTAGGGACAAGTTTAATTCCAGTATAAAATAAGCTTATAGGTATGCGTTCTTGCCATATTACTTAATACTTATTCTGAATTTCATGATTTTATGCTTTCCTACGGCCGTTATTTTGATGATCATGTAAAGCCACCCATTAATGATAGCGATTGTACAGTCGTTACGCATTAGATATACGTTACTACAGTCATTATCTTTTGCTCATTCATCATTATATTTTAATTTTTCAATTAAAATATTTAATGGTTTCTTGGTTTTTGTTTGTGTATGATATGAGTCATGTTATAAAATGTATAATTATGTTTTTAGTTATGTATTAGGCATAACGATTGTACAATCATGTTGTAATGCGTCATGGTACTGCCGTCGTTTTTATTCAAATATTCTCTTAGCATTTTAATCTCTTTTTTCAACTGCTAAAAATGTCTGATATGAAAATTTTTGGAATTTTGTCGTTCGAGTTAATATTTATGATTCTGTTTTACTTGACTACAGTTATCAATTCTATACAAAATGATGTTGATCCTAGTATGTCATCTTATGGAGTTCGAAAAGATTAATGAAGGTATGTGGGTGTGGAAATATGCGCACAATAGTGAGATAATACCAATCTGTTTTTTTCTGACAATATTTTATTTTTTTGAGCTTTACGATATGGTTCGAGAGCTCGTAAAATTGGACAATAATACGTTTATAATAGAGTTAATGTCGCTTAACCCAAAGATGATGGCTATATTTCTAATTACTGTAATATCCGGGGATAATTTTTTTTTTCGTGATACTGTTGAGTTGTACATATTCATTTGGAATTGTACAAGTGTTGTTGTTTTGGACTGATACAATGTATATTGTATTCGAATATTTCGGGATCGAAATATTATACTTGTCGTCGAGTTAGTTTCGTCGTTTGAATGTTGGTTGGAGAGTTTGGATTTTTGGCTAAGTACACTAGCCTTAACGTACGCTACATGTGTAGACTTACGTACGTTATGGGTTGAGTATTACGTACGTTATGCCTGTAAGGTTACGTACGTAATGCTTGGTAGGTGGCAGGAACCTTCCTCGTAGTCACTTTCGGCCGGTGGGTCCCGAGCATCTTCCGATCGGATCTCACTATTGCAGTCAACGGACCCTTACGTACGTTAAGAGGTGAGCTTTACATACGTAATATAGGTCTTGTTAACGTACGTAATAAGTTCTTGTTTACGTACGTTAAGGCCTTCGTATTTTAGTCCAGTTAGTTCTGGATTTTTCATTACGTACGTTAATGTCATGGCATAGCGCACGTAATGTCTCTTACGTACGTTAACCATAGTGTATAACGTACGTAATGAGTTTGTCAGTCTATTTATGTTAGCTTCGTATTTCATTTCCTCACGAACCAAAACACTTTTTCTCTCCCTAGAATCGTCCGTTTGGACTTGTTATTGATCTTTAGCCTCTTCCAACTCGATCTTGATCATCCTAGCGTGGATTGAAGCTTGAAGTTGGAAGCTTGTTGGTGCTCCTTTGGTGTTTGGAGGCTTCTTCTTGTCCTCCTTTGGTAAGTTTCCTCAATCTCTTGTTCTTCAAGTGATTTTCGAGCTTTTGTTGTTGTTTTCTTCGGGTATTGTTTGATTCATGGAGTATATCATGATTCTTCATGGTTTTGATAAACTTTTGATGAAGAACATGATAGTATTACTTGAGTTGGATCATGTTCTTGATGTTTTAGATTGTTTGTGTAACACCCCCAAACCCTTCGGGAATATTACGGCCGTTGCACTTCTCCGTGAGGATCTACCAAAGCAAATACGTAAAACACATTAACACTATACATGCCGACATGGCTAACAAACGAACCATTAGACCGATTTGGTCTTTTACCACAACATACACATCGAGCATACATTACTCTTTCTCGTAACTCATACCCACGCAGGGGTTAACATAAATCAACAATCCCGCATAGGGGAAAGTAAACACAACGGAAAGACAAAACAAAACATCACCAAATATTCAACACCGGTCTTCATGTGATTAGTATCGCCTTCCATCATCCTTCGTAACGATCCCGTGAATTGCTCCCAAAGAACCCGCAAATACCGGACGCAATACAGACATCCACCCCGAATACTGGGGTTAGCAAAACCCCACTGCTTTGCTAGTGCAAGTATAAATACAAAGACAGCCATACAAATCATACTCCAAGAACATAGAAATCATGAATATACTTCCCGAGATAATTCACTTGATCAAAACAATTTAGATTACGAAAGATAAGAATAAAACCATTTTACAACTTACAAAACATTTTACGATCTCGGGAGTTTTTGAAAACATTTGGGATTTAAGAATTTTCAAGCCTTTCGAAATGCTTAGGGACATAGCCCAACAATCGTTTATTTCAAAATACAAGTCCGATAGCAGTATAACAGGCCCACGACCCAATTATAACATTCCAATCACAACACAGGGGTCCACGACCCAAATCATCCACATCACATACTCGCAAGAATACCCGGTGGAAATTACACCGTATCCAACATTACCGTGACAACAGTCTCACTCATCATACCACGAGCTACAATGCACAGAGCAACCACATGACTCACGTACCCATACCAAATTATCACAACCAAGAGACAATTCATTCACAACACATTTATTAGTGCCATTCCACTAAGTACGATACCATTTGAATCGCCATTCTAATCGATTTAAATATGCGCCAAAGATCACAGCTTCCAACAAAACACTTCAAAGTTAACCTCTGCACGAGACTCACGGCCACCGTACTCCGCAGAGCCCCGTCGGACATCCCCGGGTGGTTAACCATAGTTCGCGATACGAAACTCACGCAACGTATCCCTAGAGGCCTCGTCGGACCGTCCCTAGGTGAACATACACATATCATCCACAACGCCACGGAAGCCATAATTCGAATACTAGAATATGCATACAAATGTTAGGTACTTCGCTAGAATGGCCACTATAGTCGACGTACACTCACAACTAATGTCACACAACCACAAGCAAATACCAATACCAAACAACACCAAGTGTCACAACCTCCTCACGAAGGAATAACAACTAATATCACACACATTACGTTACCGAACAAGTACACATAACATTACGTAATCCCCAAGAAAGGATTACGGTCTATTAAACTCACTCAAAGTGATCGTAGCATCTTTCAACATACAAAACCAACACATATATTCCGAGAATACATATATTCACGAATTACAAGAATTATTGTTGAAAGACAACATTTATCGAGAACATACCGATCCCTTTTTACGTTCATTAAACATTGGATTTAGCATAAAACCATTTATCAATAATTATGCCTACGAAACATGAAATGTATGGACAAGATACTTGCCTCAAAATCGGTACGCAAGTATTCCGACGAACACGGCTCAACCGGAAAGCTTCGAAACGCCCAATGCTATCGAACGGAAGACGATTTACGAACGAAAGGGTTCAACGCGGTTTCTTCGCAAGAAACACGACCCTAACATCATACAATCAATAATCATCGACCATACGAGGAAGAATAATCGTAGAACGCCCGAAAACCCCTCTAAGACATTTTACCGGACACCTTCAAGGCGTCGGTCAAGAACTCAACTCAAACAACGAATCGATACGATCCAACCATGGAATAACAAGGGAAATGATATAATACATCTAAATAATCATCAATCCATCAACAAAACGGAAAGAATCGGACAAAACCCCAAAATCCCCAATTATCCAAAAAGGTAGGGTTACAAGAGATATTACCTTGAGTGATTCAAGTATTTAGATTCGTAGAACACGCGTTGGATTGATTGTCCGGGCTTCACAACCGAAGAAGAATGATGAAAATCAACCCTCCAAATGATAATGATGAGAAGCTCTCCTCCTCTCTCACTCTCTCTCGCGTCTAAGGAAAAAGAAGAAGGAAATGAGCCATTCACGCTCAAAACAACACATTTATAGTGTAACACAACAGACCTATCGGCCACTTATCGGCCGATAGGCCCAACCGATACCCTATACAGATGCCGGCAGTAGAGTCTATCGGCCCTCCCTATCGGCCGAAAGGCTCCTGGACGGTGCCCGACAGCTGACAGTCTTTCACTAAAACGACCATAACTCTCTCGTCCAGACTCCGATTGACTCACCGTTTGAACCATTGGAAAGCTAACTCGATGTTCTATAATATTGCAAAGATTTATAATTTTTGGAGTCACCAAAAATTAATGGTGATCTAACAAAGTCGAACTCATACTTAGAAAAGTCGTTTAGTAATCCCGAATTCAACAAAACGACACCGAAACCCGAGTTCGAATACGAACCGAAGATACGGTTACGAGGTACTCACAAAGACGAATCTAAGAGCTAGTAGAACACACGATTTCGACCACCCGAAGGCTCGAAATTCGACAACGGAAGGTAATTACCCCAAACTTTGGGAAATTACGAAAATGGCCCAACTGCCCGAAAATCACCATACGACAACGAATAATCAAACCAAAGCTCACAACACGTCTAACAAAGTTAAACGGACTTGCGGGAAACTCAAACAACAGCTTTGGACGAGATTCGCAAGAATCGAACTCAAGTGCGGAAAAGTCGCTAAAAGCACGAGAACTCAACGAAACGATACCGAAACGAACTCGGATGTCAAAAAGTGTAGAATTAATCATTCTCAGAATGACGAAACGGTCATGAGCGAGTCGTCAAAACGGACTCCGACCGAAAAAAAAAGAATTACCGGAAATCGAAAATTGCGGATATTACATTCTACCCTCCTTAAAAGGAGTTTCGTCCGAAACTTAAAACAAGTAGGGAGAAGAAATATTCCGCCAGAAAACTCAACGAGACACACAAGAATGCGTAACTAATGCCCAACGGCGAAATGTTACAAACAACGCAAAGGAATATACGGCGTGTAAACACGCTCCACGGTGACCAACACAACGTCGCCGTTAGGGATATAATAAAACCGACAAGTGACAAGCGTCATCAAACGGATACTATAGCCAAGTCAATTATCCGATAATCACAAAACACAACGAACGAAAATCAATATGATTGATCAACCCAATGGTACATCAATCAAAACGCGAGTCAACCGAACAAACACGGAATCCCATCGCCTAAGGGATGGAAGATTGAAAACGAAACTAATTTCCCGAACTAAAGGGAATTACGAAGGAGCCCGAACGCTCAACAATCACGAAACGAGAACAAAAACCGAACAAACAAACGATCGAGACAACAAAAATCGAAGAATCATGTTCGAATCACGAAGAACAATAAAGTTCGACAATAACTCCTGTGATGATCCGGTGAGAACTACAAGACATGCATTCCCATAAGATCCACAGAAAGGGAATAGCGATTGAAAAGTCACAACGACAAATATGTTATTCGAAATGATATCACACTGCTCGATAAACAAAAACAAGGACAGGACAAGCTCAGAAATGTCAACGAACATAAATGAGTCGACAAAGTAGAAAATACAGAAGTTCAAAATCCGATCCCTTCGAATAAAAGGACTAGTAGAACCAAATGATGTTACTCCCGAACAAAGTTCACAAGAATCGAACCGAACTCGAAAAAAGTCACACCGATAACCAGATCGGCCCACAACAAGATCACAGCTCGTTCGGACGATGAAACTGAAATACCGAACAAGTTCATAAAGTACCAACGAACATGAGCGAATCGATAGACTGGGGAAGAGAAAACACAGAAGTCAAAATAGTACGGGCATTACCACCGACCTCGTCCACGAAATTCACAAAAACGGGAGCAAGGTAATAAGACATTAAACAACCGACACAAAACGGAACCATCACCGATGCACACGGTCATACCAAACCAAGCTCTAACAGCTCGCACATGCGCGACAACGCAGAAATCACCACGAGGCGACAACATTCAACACCAACATCCCGCCTCTCACAGGGGGCTAGCACAACCCATGTGTGGAAAGCGACTCAACGCTCACACCGCCAATTCGATCATACTCGGGAGAAAGTATCAAAATGACAACGCGAACATCATACATTCATACCCAGCCCTCAAACGGGAATGGATAGGTTTTAAAAACGAAAACCTCATTTTGAAAATAATTTAGAAGAACACCGGTTGATCTTGAGTATCACCTTTCAAAAGTACGAACTTGAAACATCGTTATCGAGACATTGGAGAACCATTTCGCATTTGATAAAAATGAGGACACTTTCTCTTAGTGAAAACTTTCAAAATATTCGACCCTCGGGTCTAAATAAAAGTGTTGAAAATATCTCAAAACATTTTGGTCCTCGAGGTAGAAAAATTTTGAAATATATTGTGACATCTAGGATGTACCACAAGAAAATAACTCATTTGAAAAGTATGTCTCAAATTTATTTTTCTAAGATACTCAAGGTTTTCAAAAATCCAATAGGCGTAATGCCCGAACTCACACATACCGACGTTCACTAAAACAACTCCTAGCACACGCATCAAAACGTTTAAAATCAAGACAATACATGTCTTTAAACGAAAATAAACGATAAAATACCACATTCGTAACAAAACCACCGATAAAATACCCTCCCGCACCGGCTAGTGAACAAGTCGAACGCGTATAAGCACAAAGCTTCCACAAGAGACTTGTAAAGCGTGCAAATCGATTCGAAAATCATCAACAACGAACAAAAACAACAATAAAAAGATATCACAAGCGATTTACACTCCTCGTATAAATCAAATACGAGAGTTGACTAAATACATATCGTGAAAATCAAAATTCACATAAAATTCCACCACTTAACAAATAATCATAAAAATAGCTCGTGTCACACGAGGCACAACACAAAGAAGGGAGACTTACTTCCACAGTCGCACGAAGATGATGGCCGCACCTCGATACTAATCACGACCGACACCTCGCACGACGCGTCGCGACACGACTCACTCGACAAAATCGACAAGACAAGACAAGACAAGACCCAACAACACACAACTCGACCCGGCACCTAGGTTTCCGCAACCTAAGCTCGATACCATATTCGTAACACCCTAAACCCTTCGGGAATATTACAGCCGCGCACCCCTCCGTGAGGATCTACCAAAGCAAATACGTAAAACACATTAACACTATACATGCCGACATGGCTAACAAACGAACCATTAGACCGATTTGGTCTTTTACCACAACATACACATCGAGCATACATTACTCTTTCTCGTAACTCATACCCACGCAGGGTTAACATAAATCAACAATCCCGCATAGGGAATGTAAACACAACGGAAAGACAAAACAAAACATCACCAAATATTCAACACCGGTCTTCATGTGATTAGTATCGCCGTCTTCCATCATCCTTCGTAACGATCCGTGAATTGCTCCCGGCAACTGCAAATACCGGGCCTTGTCTGAGACATCCACCCCGAATACTCGGGGTTAGCAAAACCCCACTGTTTTGCTAGTGCAAGTATAAATACAAAGACAGCCCATACAAATCATACTCCAAGAACATAGAAATCATGAATATACTTCGAGATAATTCACTTGAAAAAAACAATTTAGAATACGAAAGATAAGAAAAAAACCATTTTACAACTTACAAAACATTTTACGATCTCGGAGTTTTGAAAACGTTTGGGATTTAAGAATTTTCAAGCCTTTCGAAATGCTTAGGGACATAGCCCAACAATCGTTTATTTCAAAATACAAGTCCGATAGCAGATAACAGGGCCCACGACCCAATTATAACATTCCAATCACAACACAGGGGTCCACGACCCAAATCATCCACATCACATACTCGCAAGAATACCCCGGTGGAAATTACACCGTATCCAACATTACCGTGACAACAGTCTCACTCATCATACCACAGAGCTACAATGCACAGAGCAACCACATGACTCACGTACCCATACCAAATTATCACAACCAAGAGACAATTCATTCACAACACATTTATTAGTGCCATTCCAGCCAAGTACGATACCATTTGAACTGCCATTCTAATCAGACGAAATATGCGCCAAAGATCACAGTTCTCCAACAAAACACTTCAAAGTTAACCTCGGTACGAGACTCACGGCCACCGTACCCCGCAGAGCCCCGTCGGACATCCCTGGGTGGTTAACCATAGTTCGCGATACGAAACTCACGGCAACGTATCCCTAGAGGCCTCGTCAGACCGTCCCTAGGTGAACATACACATATCATCCACAACGCCACGGGAAGCCATAATTCGAATACTAGAATATGCATACAAATGTTAGGTACTTCGCTAGAATGACCACTATAGTCGACGTACACTCACAACTAATGTCACACAACCACAAGCAAATACCAATACCAAACAACACCAAGTGTCACAACCTCCTCACGAAGGAATAACAACTAATATCACACACATTACGTTCTTACCGAACAAGTACACATAACATTACGTAATCCCCGGCAAAGGATTACGGTCTATTAAACTCACTCAAAGTGATCGTAGCATCTTTCAACATACAAAACCAACACATATATTCCGAGAATACATATATTCACGAATTACAAGAATTATTGTTGAAAGACAACATTTATCGAGAACATACCGATCCCTTTTTACGTTCATTAAACATTGGATTTCGCATAAAACCATTTATCAATAATTATGCCTAGGAAACATGAAATGTATGGACAAGATACTTGCCTCAAAATCGGTACGCAAGTATTCCGACGAACACGGCTCAACCGGAAAGCTTCGAAACGCCCAATGCTATCGAAACGGAAGACGACGACGAACGAAAGGGTTCAACGCGGTTTCTTCGCAAGAAACACGACCCTAACATCATACAATCAATAATCATCGACCATACGAGGAAGAATAATCGTAGAACGCCCGAAAACCCCTCTAAGACATTTTACCGGACACCTTCAAGGCGTCGGTCAAGAACTCAACTCAAACAACGAATCGATACGATCCAACCATGGAATAACAAGGGAAATGATATAATACATCTAAATAATCATCAATCCATCAACAAAACGGAAAGAATCGGACAAAACCCCAAAATCCCCAATTATCCAAAAAGGTAGGGTTTCAAGAGATATTACCTTGAGTGATTCAAGTATTTAGATTCGTAGAACACGCGTTGGATTGATTGTCCGGGCTTCACAACCGAAGAAGAATGATGAAAATCAACCCTCCAAATGATAATGATGAGAAGCTCTCCTCCTCTCTCACTCTCTCTCGCGTCTAAGGAAAAAGAAGAAGGAAATGAGCTGTTCACGCTCAAAACAACACATTTATAGTGTAACACAGCAGGACCTATCGGCCAGCCTATCGGCCGATAGGCCCAACCGATACCCTATACAGATGCGGCAAGAGAGTCTATCGGCCCTCCTATCGGCCGAAAGGCTCTGGGACGGTGCCGACAGTGACGAGTCTTTCACTAAAACGACCATAACTCTCTCGTCCAGGACTCCGATTGACTCACCGCTTGAACCATTGGAAAGCTAACTCGATGTTCTATAATATTGCAAAGATTTATAATTTTTGGAGTCACCAAAAATTAATGGTGATCTAACAAAGTCGAACTCATACTTAGAAAAGTCGTTTAGTAATCCTGAATTCAACAAAACGACACCGAAACCCGAGCCTGAATACGAACCGAAGATACGGTTACGAGGTACTCACAAAGACGAATCTAAGAGCTAGTAGAACACACGATTTCGACCACCCGAAGGCTCGAAATTCGACAACGGAAGGTAATTACCCCAAACTTTGGGAAATTACGAAAATGGCCCAACTGCCCGAAAATCACCATACGACAACGAATAATCAAACCAAAGCTCACAACACGTCTAACAAAGTTAAACGGACTTGCGGGAAACTCGAAACAACGATTTGGACGAGATTCGCAAGAATCGAACTCAAGTGCGGAAAAGTCGCTAAAAAGCACAGAACTCAACGAAACGATACCGAAACGAACTCGGATGTCAAAAAGTGTAGAATTAATCATTCTCAGAATGACGAAACGGTCATGAGCGAGTCGTCAAAACGGACTCCGACCGAAAAAAAAAAGAATTACCGGAAATCGAAAATTGCGGATATTACAGTTTGGAGGTTTTTAATCATGTCTAGAAAGGATTATGTTAAGATTGTTATATGATTAACATAGCCTTGAGATGATTATTGTTGGTGGTGGTGTTCTTGAAAGATTTTAACCATTTTAGTAAGGATTTATGATGATTTAGGAGATGATTATCATAATTTGGAAATGGTTGAGTGAATCTTGTTGTTTAATCCGAATTCATGATGTATTGATGAAGGATTTTTGTTTCAAACATCATGGTTATTGAGTTGATGATGTTCTTGGGGTGATAATGATAATATTGATAATATTATCATTGTAGGAGGATCAATTTGATCATATTGGTGATATTATCACTTTGAGATGTTTGTTTTGATGACTGTTCTTAAGTGAATCTTGTTGAACGGATTTCACAAGTGTTAAGAACGTTATGATCATGTTAATCGATCATCGAGGTGTTAGAAGATGTTAGAATTCATAGTTGAAGAACTATGATATCTGTTCGTGCGGTGTGATCGATTCGTGTTTGAATCGGGCATTGTCTTTGTTGTTGTTTTCTATTGATTTTGTGTTTTTGAATGAATCATTTTCATTCAAGGTTGTTCGAGTGTTTGTGATCGTCGGGAGGCGCCGTTCGTCATTTCGTGCCAGGACGTTGATCGTGGAAGGACTTTCTCGCCTTCGGTTTGAGGCAAGTTTTATACTTGTACTGGTCAATGAGATTAATGTTATCATATATGTGTATGAATGTATTGTATCATTTCGAGACCTAGTCTCTTCGTGATTTGTTGATATTCGGGAATTGTTTGTTGCAATGCCCTTCGGTGATTATGCCAGATGTGATTGTTATTCGTTAACGACCGGATTAAGGCATTGAGATTCTTGTTGTCGATTGCCGGTTCGCGGCATCGATATATCGATTATTATTGTTGACGTTAATGTCGTTCTGAGGCATCGTTGAATCGTTATTATCGAATTGGAACTGTTCCTATGATGTTGCATTGGCCGATTGAAGGCATTTGATGTATTCGTTTATCATATCTGTTTTGATGGTCGGTTTAAGACGCCGGGACATCTATTCTACCGTATCATTAGTTATCGATTAACCGTTCTAAGGTAATCGATGTATTGAATTGGGATTATCGAAGATAATTCCCATCCGTTGTATCATTGGTTATCGATTAACCATTCTAAGGTAATCTATGTATTGAATTGGGATTATCGAAGATAATTCCCATCCGTTGTATCATTGGTTATCGATTAACCGTTCTAAGGTAATCGATGTATTGAATTGGGATTATCGAAGATAATTCCCATCCGTTGCATCATTGGTTATCGATTAACCGTTCTAAGGTAATCTATGTATTTAATTGGGATTATCGAAGATAATTTCCATCCGTTGTGTCATCATTATCGATTGACCGTTTTAAGGTAATCGATGTATTGAATTGGGATTGTCAAGGATAGTTTCCATCCGTTAAGTTGTTGTGATCGATTGGCCATTCCAAGGCAGTCGAGGTATTTGAATTGGGACCACCGTGGACGGTGCCCATCCATGAGTTGTTGTTGTCGTGTTGCCCGACTCAAGGCAGCACGCTATTATTTTTGTGAATTTGGTAATCTTGGGATTGTTACTGTTGTGATTAATTATGTTTTGGAGGCTAGTCTCGGCTAGTGCTCGATGGGTAAGCTTGGGGCTTGAACCTTCGCGGTTGGTTTCCCAACACCTAAAGTTCAGTAGGTCACGGTCACTGGGTGATCTCATTATGGGTAAGTCTGGGGCTTGAACCCTCACGGTTGGTCTCCCAGCACCTGCAATTCAGCAGGTCACGGTCATGTTAATGATCTCATTATGGGTAAGCTTGGGGCTTGAACCTTCGCGGTTGGTTTCCCAACACCTACTGATTCAAGAGGGTCACGGTCACTGGGTGATCTCATTATGGGTAAGTCTGGGGCTTGAACCCTCGCGGTTGGTCTCCCAGCACCTGCAATTCAGCAGGTCACGGTCATGTTAATGATCTCATTATGGGTAAGCTTGGGGCTTGAACCTTCGCGGTTGGTTTCCCAACACCTACAGTTCAGTAGGTCACGGTCACTGGGTGATCTCATTATGGGTAAGTCTGGGGCTTGAACCCTCGCGGTTGGTCTCCCAGCACCTGCAATTCAGCAGGTCACGGTCATTGGATGATCTCATTGTGATACGGCTTCGTGCCGTGGCTTTGGCCCTCATTGTGATACGGCTTCGTGTCGTGGCTTCGGCCCTCATTGATACAGCTTCGGGCTGTTTTGGCTTCGGGCCATTGTGGTGATTGACAGCTTCGGCTGAGTGACATTCAGGGTATTATGATGATAAACAACTTCGGGCTGTTCGGCTGTCAGGCCATTGTAATATATCGGTATTCCTGTTGGAGCCTTCGGGCATTGTGATTCGTATCTATTTCAGTGTTTGGCTTGGTTTACCTTCGGGTGATGTATTGTTGTGTTCTGTATTGATGATTCGCCATTGGGCACTTGTGTTCTAACCTGTTGAGCAGGTATTGATCGTATGCCGTGGGCATAGTATTCCACGAATGCTCGATTCTTACTTTGGTTTGTGAGCATCTCGTATTACCATTACTATACTATTCATTCTGCCCTTTGGATGCATATCATGTTGTACATGTATTTGATAATCATTATCTGGATGACTGACCCCATGGGGGCGGAACATGTTTTCATGTTTTAGGTGTTTGCGAGGAGAGAGTTGAGACACAGGGGCATGACGGTGGCAACGAGGCATTCGAGCGATACTAGTCCGAGATGTTTTGGTGTTCATGTTAGTCAGACAGTTGGAGTACTCCAGTTTTATTCATTCTTTGTCATTTTGTATTATTCGAGTAAGGCTCGTGGATGTTGTTGTATCTTATTTTGGCCATGTAGGCCATCTGTTGTCATTGAAATTCCATATCGGAATATTATTGTTGGATGTCAGTATAGGGATTGTGATTCCCCTTTTGGTCAGTTAATTGTATTTTTGGTCGTGTTAGCCTGATGGATCTCCTGGTATGGGGTCCACGGTGCTGTAATGACCCAATGGGATTTGGGGGTGTTACAGAAGATGGTATCAGAGCATTGGGTTGTGATATACCCTGATATGTGAGTTATGTGGTTCTACCGACGCGGTAGTAGTGGACTGTCAGGTTATGACAATCTGGACAGTCAGGCCTTGTGAGTCGTGGTAGTTGAACGACTGTATGAGTCATTCTTTCATCGAGTCGTCGTCGGTGAAGACTAGTATCGCAAGACCTCGAAGCTTTGTATGACCTGTGTAAGGACTCGATTCTCTTGTATGTTCATACATTCAATATGCCATTGATTATGCATGTTTTGTTGAAATCTGTATGTAACATTGTGTTACGACCCATTCATGATTAATTGCTTTGGAGCGTGTCGGCCCAGTATTGGCTATAATTAGCATATATGAAGTGATTGTTTATTTGTTGAGTATGTATATTCATGTTTGGCTAATGACTTAGCATTGTGGATTGGCCGTGGAGGCATATTTGAGCTTTGTTCATGATCGAACGTTATTCTTTCAGTATGGAAAGAGGAATCCGAGGACGTAGCAGAGGGGGTAAAGGCTGTAGAGCAGGATGAAACCTAGAACCTCATGTTTATACGCGTACGGGTGCCGATATGGATCAGAATTCATCCGGAGATGTGACTTATGTGACCGGTTCCCCTTCGGAACGTCATACTCGAGGAGTCGATCAGACTGACATCGACCCTTTCTTGCTTATGAAGGGCATGATGACCCAGATGACTCAGATGACGCAGATAATGGAAACCATGCAGACCTCGATGGTTCGTGGTACACAGCAGCAGGGACTCCAGGTGCCGTTCTATGGACAGGCCAGGAGAGTGAGTCAAATTATCGGCGACATCTCTCGTCAGAGGCCGCCTATTTTTGAGGGTTCGTCGAAACCAGCTGATATTGTTCATTGGCTTGAACATTTTGATAAACTCTTCGACATGGTTCAGTGTCCGGAAGAGAGTAAGGTGGCAGTAGCGGCTTATTATTTGAGTAAAGGCGCTTATTCTTGGTGGCTTTCTGTAAAACCCACCGATCGTGATTGTGCTTGGAGTGAGTTTAAGACTCTCATGTTAGAGAGGTATTATCCGGCTCCACTCCGTGAAGCCAAGTTGTCAGAGGTTTTGAACCTCGAATCCGTCGAGGACGAGGTGTTATTATTGTTATTGCGGAGAAGTTTGGGGACTCCTTGATTTGCTTTATACATTATCCGTCGAGGCGGATAAGATCAAGTATTTTAGCAAGAGGCTGAACCCGCAGTTGAGGATGCAGTTGTTCAACCATAATTGCAATTCACTTGGTGAATTCATCGAGAAGGCTCTTGGAGCAGAGCTTTTGATCAAGGAGCTTGCTCGGAAGAACCCTTCAGTTTCTTCCGGAGAGAGGACTAGGATGCCGGTTCATTCATAGGGACATCGGGCTCCGACGTCTAGGAGGTCGTTTTCTAGTCGTCCTCGTGCTGGGAAAGCATCTTCTTCTTAGGCGACGGGTTCGACCGTTGTTTGCTTTAATTCTGATACAATAGGACATCGCATTACTCGGTGCTCGATGCGGTCTATTGCTTGTTTTCTGTGTGGGAGGCAGGGACACCTTCAGAAATACTGCAGGGGTTCTAGTGCCAGTAGATCTCAAGGGAAATCACGGGCCTCGAGAGACTTTGTTTCTTCAGTCCGTACTCTATCCAAGGGGTCGTATCGGGCTTCGGGAGCCAGAAGTATGGAAACTCGAGGAGGAGCGGCGAGCTCAGATTTGGATCTTCCTCGAGTCGATCAGATCGAGGAGTTCGATGACCTGGAGGATGTTGATTTTGGATACATTTGAGATGTAGCCTTAATTTCTTTCTTTATTTTTCGGATTGATGTTTGACTCGAGTGCGTACTTTAATCGTGGTTGCGAACCATTTATGGTTGATCTATCTTGTAATGATCAGATTCGAGAATCTTGAGATTTGAGGTCGTGTGATGTGTTTTTCCTTCCTTTTGGTGTTGTACCCGAGATTTTGTAATAATCTGGGTAATTGTTCATTTCAATCCGAGACGCCGAGTCGTGAGGACTTGGGTGTGCAGTTGATATGGTCCCGAGGACCACATGTGCGTTGTTATTTTCCTTTTGTGGCACGAGTCAGTGTTTGCTTGAGCGTTTAATGCCGATGAGAACTGGGGAGTGTACACCGATGATTGTAGACATGTATAATGGGCGGCACCCGCGGGGTGTGTACGCCGGTGTTACGAGTCTTGCGGGTGGTGCGACTTCCTGGCTGGTCTCTAACGGAGGAGTTATGATTCGATTGATCTCGCACTTGATTGAGTATTTTATCCCTTGTTTTTCGACGTGTTCAGGCAGAGGAGACGCGGGAACCCGTGGGGTTGGCCCGATTACTCAGGCGAAGTGGTACGCAGTGAGGAGTATTCCTGGGGATGTTGTTTTCTTATCCTGATGGATAGTTCGTGCCCCGTGTTTTTGCACCCTGAGTTTCGGGGACGAAACTCTTTTTAAGGGGGGGAGTATGTAATATCCGGGGATAATTTTTTTTTCGTGATACTGTTGAGTTGTACATATTCATTTGGAATTGTACAAGTGTTGTTGTTTTGGACTGATACAATGTATATTGTATTGGAATATTTCGGGATCGAAATATTATACTTGTCGTCGAGTTAGTTTCGTCGTTTGAATGTTGGTTGGAGAGTTTGGATTTTTGGCTAAGTACACTAGCCTTAACGTACGCTACATGTGTAGACTTACGTACGTTATGGGTTGAGTATTACGTACGTTATGCCTGTAAGGTTACGTAAGTAATGCTTGGTAGGTGGCAGGAACCTTCCTCGTAGTCACTTTCGGCCGGTGGGTCCCGAGCATCTTCCGATCGGATCTCACTATTGCAGTCAACGGACCCTTACATACGTTAAGAGGTGAGCTTTACGTACGTAATGTAGGTCTTGTTAACGTACGTAATAAGTTCTTGTTTACGTACGTTAAGGCCTTAGTATTTTAGTCCAGTTAGTTCTGGATTTTTCATTACGTACGTTAATGTCATGGCATAGCGCAAGTAATGTCTCTTACGTATATTAACCATAGTGTATAACGTACGTAATGAGTTTGTCAGTCTATTTATGTTAGCTTCGTATTTCATTTTCTCACGAACCAAAACACTTTTTCTCTCCCTAGAATCGTCCGTTTGGACTTGTTATTGATCTTTAGCCTCTTCCAACTCGATCTTGATCATCCTAGCTTGGATTGAAGCTTGAAGTTGGAAGCTTGTTGGTGCTCCTTTTGTGTTTGGAGGCTTCTTCTTGTCCTCCTTTGGTAAGTTTCCTCAATCTCTTGTTCTTCAAGTGATTTTCGAGCTTTTGTTGTTGTTTTCTTCGGGTATTGTTTGATTCATGGAGTATATCATGATTCTTCATGGTTTTGATAAACTTTTGATGAAGAACATGATAGTATTACTTGAGTTGGATCATGTTCTTGATGTTTTAGATTGTTTGGAGGTTTTTAATCATGTCTAGGAAGGATTATGTTAAGATTTTTATATGATTAACATAGCCTTGAGATGATTATTGTTGGTGGTGGTGTTCTTGAAAGATTTTAACCATTTTAGTAAGGATTTATGATGATTTAGGAGATGATTATCATAATTTGGAAATGGTTGAGTGAATCTTGTTGTTTAATCCGAATTCATGATGTATTGATGAAGGATTTTTGTTTCAAATATCATGGTTATTGAGTTGATGATGTTCTTGGGGTGATAATGATAATATTGACAATATTATCATTGTAGGAGGATCAATTTGATCATATTGGTGATATTACCACTTTGAGATGTTTGTTTTGATGATTGTTCTTAAGTGAATCTTGTTGAATGGATTTCACAAGTGTTAAGAACGTTATGATCATGTTAATCGATCATCGAGGTGTTAGAAGATGTTAGAATTCATAGTTGAAAAACTATGATATCCGTCATATGCGTGTGATCGATTCGTGTTTGAATCGGGCTTTGTCTTTGTCGTTGTTTTCTATTGATTTTGTGTTTTTGAATGAATCGTTTTCATTCAAGGTTGTTCGAGTGTTTGTGATCGTCGGGAGGCGCCGTTCGTCATTTCGTGCCAGGACGTTGATCGTGGAAGGACTTTCTCGCCTTCGGTTTGAGGCAAGTTTTATACTTGTACTGGTCAATGAGATTAATGTTATCATATATGTGTATGAATCTATTGTATCATTTCGAGACTTAGTCTCTTCGTGATTTGTTGATATTCGGGAATTGTTTGTTGCAATGCCCTTCGGTGATTATGCCAGATGTGATTGTTATTCGTTAACGGCCGGATTAAGGCATTGAGATTCTTGTTGTCGATTGCCGGTTCGCAGCATCGATATATCGATTATTATTGTTGACGTTAATATCGTTCTGAGGCATCGTTGAATCGTTATTATCGAATTGGAACTGTTGCTATGATGTTGCATTGGCCGATTGAAGGCATTTGATGTATTCGTTTATCATATCTGTTTCGGTGGTCGGTTTAAGACACCGGGACATCTATTCTACCGTATCATTAGTTATCAATTAACCGTTCTAAGGTAATCGATGTATTGAATTGGGATTATCGAAGATAATTCCCATCCGTTGTATCATTGGTTATCGAGTAACCGTTCTAAGGTAATCGATGTATTGAATTGGGATTATCGAAGATAATTCCCATCCGTTGTATCATTGGTTATCGATTAACCGTTCTAAGGTAATCGATGTATTGAATTGGGATTATCGAAGATAATTCCCATCCGTTATCATTGGTTATCGATTAACCGCTTCTAAGGTAATCGATGTATTTAATCGGGATTATCGAAGATAATTTCCATCCGTTGTGTCATTATCGATTGACCGCTTTAAGGTAATCGATGTATTGAATCGGGACCGCTGGCGATAGTTTCCATCCGTTAAGTTGTTGTGATCGATTGGCCATTCCAAGGCAGTCGAGGTATTTGAATTGGGACCACCGTGGACGGTGCCCATCCATGAGTTGTTGTTGTCGTGTTGGCCGACTCAAGGCAGCACGCTATTATTTTTGTGAATTTGGTAATCTTGGGATTGTTACTGTTGTGATTAATTATGTTTTGGAGGCTAGTCTCGGCTAGTTCTCGATGGGTAAGCTTGGGGCTTGAACCTTCGCGGTTGGTTTCCCAACACCTAAAGTTCAGTAGGTCACGGTCACTGTGTGATCTCATTATGGGTAAGTCTGGGGCTTGAACCCTCGCGGTTGGTCTCCCAGCACCTGCAATTTAGCAGGTCACGGTCATGTTAATGATCTCATTATGGGTAAGCTTGGGGCTTGAACCTTCGCGGTTGGTTTCCCAACACCTACAGTTCAGTAGGTCACGGTCACTGGGTGATCTCATTATGGGTAAGTCTGGGGCTTGAACCCTCGCGGTTGGTCTCCCAGCACCTGCAATTTAGCAGGTCACGGTCATGTTAATGATCTCATTATGGGTAAGCTTGGGGCTTGAACCTTCGCGGTTGGTTTCCCAACACCTACAGTTCAGTAGGTCACGGTCACTGGGTGATCTCATTATGGGTAAGTCTGGGGCTTGAACCCTCGCGGTTGGTTTCCCAGCACCTGCAATTCAGCAGGTCACGGTCATTGGATGATCTCATTGTGATACGGCTTCGTGCCGTGGCTTCGGCCCTCATTGTGATACGGCTTCGTGCCGTGGCTTCGGCCCTCATTGATACAGCTTCGGGCTGTTTTGGCTTCGGGCCATTGTGGTGATTGACAGCTTCGGCTGAGTGACATTCAGGGTATTATGATGATAAACAGCTTCGGCTGTCAGGCCATTGTAATATATCGGTATTCCTGTTGGAGCCTTCGGGCATTGTGATTCGTATCTATTTCAGTGTTTGGCTTGGTTTACCTTCGGGTGATGTATTGTTGTGCTCTGTATTGATGATTCGCCGTTGGACACTTCTGTTCTAACCTGTTGAGCAGGTATTGATCGTATGCCGTGGGCATAGTATTCCACGAATGCTCGATTCTTACTTTGGTTTGTGAGCATCTCGTATTACCATTACTATACTATTCATTCTGCCCTTTGGATGCATATCATGTTGTATATGTATTTGATAATCATTATCTGGATGACTGACCCCGTAGGGGCGGAACATGTTTTCATGTTTTAGGTGTTTGCGAGGAGAGAGTTGAGACACAGGGGCATGACGGTGGCGACGAGGCATTCGAGCGATACTAGTCCGAGATGTTTTGGTGTTCATGTCAGTCAGACAGTTGGAGTACTCCAGTTTTATTCAGTCTTTGTCATTTTGTATTATTCGAGTAAGGCTCGTGGATGTTGTTGTATCTTATTTTGGCCATGTAGGCCCTCTGTTGTCATTGAAATTCCATATCGGAATATTATTGTTGGATGTCAGTATAGGGATTGTGATTCCCCTTTTGGTCAGTTAATTGTATTTTTGGTTGTGTTAGCCTGGTGGATCTCCTGGTGTGGGGTCCACGATGCTGTAATGACCCAATGGGATTTGGGGGTGTTACAATTACTCCTACGAAGATTGACTTCGATGAGATTGAAACAATTACAAAAATATGCCAACTCAAAATTAGTTGTTGATTATAGTGGGAATCTGGATATTGCAGTGGACTTTGTACAATATGATGATGGCATTAGGAGTTGATGATGAATAAAGGGACAACGAACGTTCATTTGTTATCACAATCTAGAATGATGTTCATTCATTTTCCAATGTACAAACTAAATATTAAGCAAATTTTGGAATGGTTTTGGTTAAGAAGCCATAAAATATCCAAGATATACTAATCAATATTGGAGTAAATTTTGTAGGTCAATTGTTAACTGGTAGTAGCTTGTACATACAAATATACATTAACCTTATAACGATAGTCAATTCTTTATTCTTATTGGAATTGATTTTGGACATTTATCTATCTCCGAACGTCAGATTTGCACTTATATAGTTTATTATATGCACAAACTCATGATTTAAAACTATTTAAATGTGGAATTTAAAGACTCAACTCAATATCTAATGTTAGCATGTGAGTTGTACACTCAAATATGTACAAACTAAACATTAAGTATCATTTTGGATTGGTTTTAGTTGAGAGACCATAAAATCTCGAAGAGAACTTATTATATAATGTTTGAATAAATTTGGTATGTCAATTATTAGTTGGTAGTAGTTTATGCACATAACGATACATGAATCTTATAATAATAGTCGTTTCGTTATTTATATTTTAAGTGATTTTAGGCATCTATTTCTCTCCAAACATCACATTTGCACTTGCATCATTTCTCATATGCACAAAGTCATGATTTAAAACCATTTAAATATGAAATTAGAAGACTCAACTCAACATCTAATGTTAACATGTAATTTGCACACTAAAGCATGTATAAACTAAATATTAAGCATAATTTTGGAGTGATTTTATTGAGATACCATAAAATCTTCAAGATAAAGTTATTATATAATATTTGCGTAAATTTGATAGGCCAGTTATCAGTTGATAGTAGTCTATGCACACAACAATACATGAATCTTATAACGATAGTTGTCTCATTTTTCATATTTTAAGTGATGTTAGACCTTTATTTATCTCCATACATCACATTTGCACTTGTAACATATTCATATATACACAAAGTCCTGATCCACTAGTAGAAAAATACCATTCTACATCAAATTTTTAACATCGGTTATGTCGGAACTGATGTATAAAGTGACGCGGTGGCATTTTCATAATAAAACTATCACTTATTACATCGGTTGTCTATGAACCGATTTAGAAAGTGGTAGATTCTCACTTTTTACACGGGTTCCCATCACAACTGATGTAGTATAAATATTTTTTACAATGGTTGTGATGCGCCCGATGTAGTATCTTACTTTGTTACATCGGTTTGCTCTTACCCGATGTAGTAAAATTGTAATATCCGCATTTTTTTCTTTTTTCGGTATTTTTCATTTTGGTGTATTTTTTAGTTTTTAGTGACTCGCTTGTAACCATATTGATATTTCGAGAATATTTAATACTGGATTTTTTTCATCCGAGCTTGTTTCAGACTTATTTTCCTCAATTCCGCATTTAATATCATTTTCGTCGCTATTTGGTTCGATTCTCGTAATCGTTGTTCGGAACCACCGTTTTGGGGTTGCCGTAAATCCATCTTATGTCATTATGGATGTTTGGTGTTTCGATCTTGTATCGTATATTTCGGATGTTTTGGGCCATTTTATAATTTCTCAAAGTTATGGGGTAATTATGTTGTCGTTGTTTTCCGAACCTTCGGGTAGTCGGGAACATGTTTTATTTTAGCACTTAGATTCGTCTTCTCGAACTCTATGTGTTTGTATCTTCATGTTTTGTTAAATCATCGCGTTTTGATTGACGGTTCATTCTTTCGTGCTTTGAGCAGCTTATCGAACCTGTTTTGGAAGAACATTACGTACGTTACGGGTGGTGATTAACGTACGTTATGTGGGATATTTAGTGTACGTTAACTGCATGTGTTACATACGTCATGGTGTTCAGAAAATCGGGCAGAGGGCTTTGCCGGCCCTTACGTACGCTACGAGCATGTTGTTACGTACGTTAAGGTGGCATTTTACGTACGTTAATCCAATGGATTACGTACGTTAAATACTTCAGTGTTTTCGGGCAGTGAGCTGTACTGAGCTCTTACGTATGTTGCGGGCATGGTGTTACGTACGTTCGCTGATGCGGGTATAAGTACCCGTGAGTTGACCGAGTTCAGTCATTTCCATCCATCTCTTCTCCTTCTCCGTTGTTGAGCGATTCATGGGCGAATTCCAGGCGATTCGAAGTCTTGTAACTTCAAGCTATCATCTTTCTTGAGTTCCTGGTGTATATTAACAACACCAACACTTGTTCTTCGTCCCCGATCCGAGGTAAACTCTTAGAACCCTATCTTTGGATAAATTGGGGGTTTTCGAGTATTTGTCCGATTTGCTTCGTGTTGTTGACTAATTCATGTTGTATATAATTAATCCTTGTGTATCCCTTGTTTCCCTACAAATTCATGGTAAAGTATGTTGTTTGTTGATTCTTTAGTCTAATACTCGCAAGCGCAGGATTTGTTCGATGTAGATATGCGGTGCAAGGTCGATTTCACAGGGAAGACTATAATAGTGAAGTCAAATTATTCCTACGGTTTGAACCAAATTATATTAAATTCTAACCTAGTCCCAAATAATTTGATTTTTGATTGATTAAAATAATTGCAACAAATAACATTAATTTTTAAGTAGATTTTAGATAAATTGATTTTAAATAATTTGCTAGGGTTTAGAGTCCACCAATATCTATTTATTATTTATTTTATATTTTAATTCCAAGGAATTCAGGAAATAGATTCTGAAATCAATCTCACTATTTCCCTATAGATTTGACAATAAGTACAAAATTATAATTCAAATATAGATTTTTTTCGCTTAAAAAATATAATTTCTAAGCATTATATGTATCCAATTTAATGGAAAACAAATAATCAAAGAAATTAATTAATATCAATAATCACAAAGCAAGTGGGAATTTATAACTATCAAAAATACGTGATATAATTGATGAAACAATATTCCCCTATTGAAGCGAAAATCATAATCATTAAAAATATTTATTTGGAATTATTATATAAATATTAATAATAATATAGACATGGTTTCATCATAACCCCAGTAAAAGAAAATTACTCACTCATAATAACAACACAAATAAATAAATATTCCATAATATTATTACTCAAATATAATTTTATTACACACTATTTTTATTTCTCTCCCTTACAATAATATCTCTCTATTTTTTCTCCTCCCCAAACACTACACATTCATCCCCTATTTATACTACTACAAAATTTATAAAATAATAATTTTTAACATTTTAAAATCCCACCCCCAATGATACACGGCTGCCTATTAATGCTGATATTGTAATATCCAGATTTATTACGGTGTATTTCATCTGTATTCAACCCTGTATTATTTCGGATTGATGATTTTGATTATTGGAATATGATATTTCGTGCATTGATATCATTGTACATAAGTGTAGAAACTTGCAAAATTGCTCAAGCAACCTCGTGATAGCGCACGCTAAGAATGTATCTTAACGCGCGCTATCGGGCTATTACTAGCGCACGCTATGATGATAGGAGTTGCGTGCGCTAAGAACTCAATTATTGAGCGGGACAGCTAGCACATGCGCCAGCCGGGACATGGGTCCGGATAAGATTCCCACGGACGCACCCGGACAATCCTGAAGTCAACCATTATTAGCGCACGCTAAGGAATGCTTGGTAGCGTGCGCTAACTTGTCAATAATGCAGAATATTATAAATGGGACAGCAACCGCTTTGGCTTTCATTTCCTTCGTCTATACTTCATCCTTGAGAGTCCAGAGAGCAAGAATCTCCCTTCTAAACACTTAGAACATATATTAGTGATCATTGAATGATTGAGTATCACTTGTGAGTGATCATTGAAGAGAAGTAACACCTTGGAGTGGCACATAACCAACCGGAGTCGGATTATACCTCGTGGTTCAGTGTTTCAGGCATATTAAGGTATGTTCAACCTATCACCAGTCTTAGATTTGGATTTCCAATGGATACGATGATCATATTAACGAGGTATTGAATTTCATTAGTGAATTATTCAACAACATCATGTTTAGAAGATTGGAATGTCTACAATTACGATATTATTGTTGGAACCTTGAAGTTGGAATCCTAGTACTTCAAATGATGAGAGAAATATTCTGAAGTTAACAATCCGTATGATTTATGTTATCTTTGTGATCATGATTTGGAAGAGATGTTATAAGAACTTAAAGGAAGAATCATCTTAGGAAATATTCTTTCGTATAAGTCGGAATTGTTAGTTCACCTCAAGATGAAGTCCGAATATGTATAATGATAGTAGAATCTAATACATCAACCGAGATCACCAACTTCGCATGAGAATTGTAATCAAGATGGATTATGGTGTCATGATGATTATACGTATATTTGCATCTTGAAGTTGATATTATCTTGGAGATCATTCATAAAGGTTATGAACATAACATGAAGACAGATAACAAACATCAAATCATCAAGAATTCGCTTACCTCATCACTATTTGTGTAAATCTGCGCCTCCGTGAATCGCCATGCACTATTAGCGTGCGCTAATATACGAGATTTAACGTGCGCTATCGAGTACGTTTAGCGACGCAACGTTTTGGACTTAGCGTGCGTTAAATCATCGGCCGAGTCGATCGGTGTCGATCGCTGAGGCACTGACAACGCCGGGTTAGCGTACGCTAGGCGGTGTGTACTGCATACGCTAACGAGTAGCATTAACGTACGCTACATATGATTCGTAGTGTGCGTTAATCTGTCCAGACAGATTGCATATTAAGGACTTCCTACCGTAATTGTTGAATTGTTAGACGTTAAATGCGGCACGAAATGAATTCTGTACTATTTCTTTTGTTAAGGTTCAAGCTTAACACGTGACTGATCGAAGGGGACGACCTTCGAGTATTTTGATATTCGTGGAAGTTTATTCTTGTCAACGAACCGAGGCAAGTACTCTAATTAGAATTGTTTGTATTATGACAATTATGATTGTATCGTGTAAATATGTTGTGTATATATATCCACCATGCGTTGATCCGACGGGAATCATCATGGGAATCTATAGCTGTGTGCGCTGGATCGTTGGACAGGTAGTTCCACCATGTGTTGGTCCGACGGGATCATCATGGGAATCTATAGCTGTGTGCGCTGGATCGGTGGAATACCATCGGTATGTGGGAAATGTAATGATATGAGATGTGTTGTGGATATACTCGTTCGAGAAACGTGTTATGATATAATAGTTGATTATAACACAGTTGTATGAGTATAGTCCTAGTACTAGCATCGTTGTGCTAACCCTTCGGGGTGAACATTTGTGTATGTTCAGATCCAGAGAGCGGGAAACAACCACCGGAGAGGCATGACGACGAGGGTGCAGAGTGATGTTTCACCGGTTTCTTCTGTTATTTATTGGTTATTTTCATTAAGTACTCGAGTACGTTGTCGATTTATAATGTTTGGATTTTGATGATGTAATAATAACTCTTCATTGGATATTTGTAATTTCGGTTTTGAACCAGTCGGTTGAATTTTATTTCAGCAATTTCATAAACTGGTACCTGTTATTGTCATTTCTTTTATTCAGCCTTGTAAATTCTTATGTAAAGGATTTACGGCGCTGTAATATTCCTGAATATATCGGGGGTGTTACAGAATATGGTATCGGAGATAAGATTATGGATATCTTGGCCGTTGGGTTAAAATAGGGGTCATTTATGTCTTTTGAGGTAACCGGTCGTGAACGACATCACTGCACTGCCTACGTCTTCATGCAAACAGTGGTTGTAAGTTCCTAAACTCTATCTTGTTCTTTACATGTTGTGTCTCTTTATACTCAAATATTAGAACGATGCTGTTTCCTGTATATTAATTACTTGTGCTTACAATATGTTGAGAGGCGGACGTGGACGTGGTCGCGGTCGTGGACGCGGACGAAGGAATGCTGAAAGGGAGGCGTCGCCTTCTAATCAGGCTAGTCATAGCTCAGGCGAGCCGCAACAATCCATCAATAATGAACCGGAACCTGGTGTGCCAGAAATCCTTCGTCAAGTCGTGAACCAGATGACTCAGTTCGCTCAGGTCGTGGACCGAATGCAAGTGGCGGCAGGAATTCAGCAGGGAGATGGACAACAAAGGATTCCAGAAATGGGAAATCGAGGTGACCGATGGTTACAAGAAGTGGCAAAGATGCAACCACCCAAATTTGACGGCTTTTCCGAGACTCCCACTTGGGACCATTGGTTGAAGGAACTGGAGAAAATTTTTGCTGGAATTAATTGCCCGGACGATAGGAGAGCTCCTATTGCCCAGTACTTTCTGATAGGGGAAGCATCCGAGTGGTGGGAAGCTATCCGACCTGCAGATCATGATGCCGATTGGACGGAATTTAAAATGATGATGGAAGCTCGATTGCCTCGTCCCGTGAGGGAAGCCAAAATTGAATTTTTCTCCGCTCAACCATCGACGAACCCGTATCCTGCATTTATTAAGACGTTTAACTGAAGCTAGCATTTGTTCGACATTTGGTCAGAACAGATGCGGAGATGATGATTCATTTTGAAATGAGGATAAAACCAGAAATCCAGAGGTACATGTCCGGTTTTGAATGTACCACTCTCCGCCAGTACCAGGATAAGGCGTTGGCGTATGAAATAAAAGAAGCAGCAATGGAGAAGTTCACGGAGTCGAAGAAACAGAAAGTCTCTGGTACTTTTACAGAGCATAAGAGCAGTGGGCCCCGCAAGGCCCAGTCTTCTTTTCTTTCAAGAAGCCTCCGCACCCATCTAAGAGCGGAAAGAATTACGGAACAATGTCACCACGACGGATACGGCTAGGAAGTGCTTTAATCGTGGTCGCCTGTGCCACCTTTGGCGTGATTGTCTGCGCACTCAGTTACATGTTTTGAGTGCGACAGAAGGGCACCGTGCAACGCTTTTGTAAGGACGCCACTAAGTACAATGGAACCCGTTCATCACGGCTGCTCGAAGGAAGCCGGTGTCCAAATGACGCAAAAGTGTTCGATGCCTCGCACTTTGGCCGGCGAGGCAGAGGATAATGGGACCGAAAGGGGACATCGAGTGTCGGATCTGTTCCCCACGTTTGTATGAGATGAGGAGGACAGACGATCGAGATGCTTTGTCGCATCGTGCACGGCCCAAATCCTTTCCCGGCTTAGCGTTTTGTTCGATACAGGAGCTACACATTCTTTCATATCTTTGTCTTGTATAAATCGTTTGAATATTTCCGGTTTTCATGCTTGTGAACCTTATGTTGTTGGTTTACCGAGTGGAGAGAGAATTGTCGGAAATTTAGAAACTAGAAATTTCCCCGTATCATTTGGGGGCAGAGAGTGGCTCTCAAATCTGATCGTGATAGAAATGCAAGGAGATGACCTGATACTCGGAGACGATTGGCTTAATCGGTATGGAGCAATTGTAGACTACCGAAGGAGGAATATTTCACTGATCGCTGATGATGGCTCTGAAGTACTATTCGAAGGATGGAAACCGGGAAGCTCAGGAAAATTGATCAAGGCAATGAAAGCTGTCAAATTGTTGAAACAGTGCATCAGAGTGCTGGTGTTACGCAATGAAGAAAGAAGACGAAATTGTGGAACTTTCATCCATTCCTGTTGTGAACGAATTTCCAGATGTATTTCCTGACGAGTTACCGGGACTACCTCCACGAAGGGATGTGGAATTTACCATTGAGCTGGAACCCGGAGCTACACCGATTTCCAAGGCGCCGTATCGTATGGTGTAATATCCGACTGTAACTTTTCATTTTTACCTGTCATTGTATTATTCGGATAATCTGATTATCATGAATCGTTGCATTTCGTATTATATCGTGGTATTATAGATTTGAATATCATATCGTTGTTAGTTCATTTCAAATTTGATGATTCGATGATAATTAGAGAGTTGTAATTTTCGGATTTTTCTGTTGATGTAGCGCACGTTACACAGTAAGATTAACGTACGCTAATCCTGTGCATTAGCGTGCGTAAGGTTTCCTCGGTTGCGTACGCTAAGAAGGAATCTGGCAGCAGTTGACTTCAGCACGTGAACCCTTTTTAACCGTTAGCATGCATGCGATCTATGTCTGAGCTGTCATGTCGGTGAGAATCTACTTTTACTAGCGTGTGTAACCCATTCATCATTAGCGTGCGCTAACGGCCTGCAATAATTCAAGACAGTAGCCACTGTAAGCCGCTTACGTACGTAATATCGACCGGATAGCGTACGTAAGGGCATTAGCGTACGCTAAACTGTCCTGATAGCGTGCGCTAAGTCTACACAGTCTATTTATAGGACCAGCCCGTTTTTCATTTCTTCACGACCCAAACCGAATTTCTCTCTTCACATATCATCCCTCTGCACTCTAAAAACGATATAAACCTACACCAACTTATTTCTAAGCCTTGAATCTCGGAGTGGAGCTCATTTTCTTGGAGATTTGGAAGTTTTTAAGCTTGGAATATATTCTCTCATAGCATTGAAGTTATTCTTCATTTCTGGAGGTTGGTGTGTTTTCTTCTCTGCATTATTTTCTTATGTTGATTATTAATGACGAATTATACTTCACCTAGAGTAGAATAAGCAAGTAAAACATAGTTCTAATCCAACCTTTTTAACACTTTTGATGAATATGTTAGATAAGGGTTTTAGATGGAGGTGTTCTTGATGATATAGTGATTTTAATCATGTTGTAACTACCATACTTATCTTGTTGGACGAATTTAGCTCAGTAGGACATTGTTGGATCAGTTAGCTTCTTCATAACTGGATTTAATCAAGAACTTGATATCATGAAGTGTTTAAACACCATTTTAGATATCTATTTACCTTGGGAAGAACTTGATGATGTTAAAGATAAGATGAGATGATCTAGTTCAGAAATCTTAAGAAGTTTAACTAATCATAATTGTTCAGTTTCATACGTCTTTGAAGACTGATAAGGATCTTGATAATTTTAACAATAACTTTTCATTAATCTAATGTATTGAGAACTTGGAATATTTTGATCATCATACTAGAATTGGTGAATTCACCATCATGTTAATGAATCCTCCAGCCTTGTAAACAAAGAATTTGATAACCTTCATGAGTATGGTGTAATCTCAGAACTTATGAACTTGTTGTTAGCTTAAAGTCAATTTAAATGAGAGGAGAATAAACATGATGTGCAGATTTTACCTTTCAACCTTTTAATGTTTTGGAAAGTTTAATCATCATAAGATGATCTTAACATCACAATTGGTTATTCAAACATACCCTTGATAGAACTCTTGCTTATGATGAATCATGCGAACTTTCGGTAAATTTTGTAAACCGATTCTTATAGTTGTATTGATGTTAGAAGGACTCCTGGCATAAGGCTTCAATAATTTGTAGTAACAAACTATTCTAAAGGATTGTAGGTTGACGTCTTACTAATCCTATATTGATAATTATACGAATATGTTTTGAGTAAAATGTATTTCGTTTAAGGTTGTTTGTTCGAGTAAAACTTGTCGAGGACCGTTCGTTCGTTCCGATAAGAAGAGGACTATTCTCGTCTCCGTATTAAGGCAAGTTATCTTGCTTGGTTATAATGATAATTAGATTCTGGTGATGATTATATATTTCATGTGTATGAATTGTCCATGTGACGTTTGTCGTGATTTGATATTGTCCTTGACGTTATGGGATTGCATTCCCAAGTACGCCGTTCTGAACCGTTGATCTCGTTGGTCCTTATTTTCACTTTGGTGAGTTTTCTTGATCCTTGATTGGATGTGTATTTCATTGAACTTCGTTGTCATGTTGCGTCGTGACATTTCCGGAATCATATCTGCGTGCCGATTGGATATTGTGTAGAATTTTTAGCCGGGCACTTGTATAGTCATACGTGGATGTTTCCGTATTGGACTGTGCACACGAGACGTAGTTCGTGAGGCTAATTAGGTACATTGTCACACGTATATTCTGGATTCCGTATACGGGGTGGACATGTACACGGACACATTTCCGGATCGGGCGTACTGTGATGTCCATCTTGAGCTATATTGTAAATCGTTCATAGTCCATGTATGATTGGATATGTTCGATATTTTGTGACTGATTGTTTCATACGCCCGAGGGGTATGATTAATAGTCGGAATGATTTTCTTGAGATCTATATATGTGAATTGTATAATGTCGGAAGAATTGGTTATCATGTATATCTGACCCTGTGTTGGGCGAAATACTTGTATTGTATTTTAGGTAGAGGCAAAGGCAAGGCACGGGAAGAGCATGTCGACGGCGAAGGGTTCGGAGGATACTAGTTCGGGGGCCCCTCATCTTTGTTGTCCGGTTATGTTAAACCGTGTTATGTTATTTCCCGTTTCATTTTAATTGTTATTGGGTTGTATTTGACGTTTGAAGTATTTTCCATCCCCATATGGTCTATACTTGTTTTTCGGATCCTGTGTGGTGTTAGGCCGTTGGCCATATTGTAATAAACTCCTAATCGGAGAGATGACTATTCGTTGTGATTCGGTATCACCAATAATATTTATTTAACCTGTTTTGGATATCGCCTGGTGGGTCCCAGTGTGGGATTCACGGCACTGTAATAACCGCATTTTGGGGTGTTACAGAAGATGGTATCGGAGAGTCGTTTTTTTTTATGAGTCATTGAGAAATGAACTAGTATCAAGAGAGCTTCGTGTCACGTGTGACCTGTGCAAGCGCCTGACCCTACGAGCCAAATACGGTATGTACTTTATGAGCCATGGTTTAACTACTGGCATGATATTGATATCAGTATGGGTCTCCCTGTTGATCATGTTATTTTAAGGAATTGTGACAGGATTTATCTGATTGATAATCCGAGGTAAATGCTGAATTGATTATACAATTGAAATTGTTCGACTTGACACCGATATGATATTCGGTGCGACATTTGTTGTATCGATAACCGTTTTCCTTTAATATGTGATTTCTTGTTGCTATTAACTTAGCATGAATTTTCGTATCTTGAACTGTACTTATAGTTACCATTATGATTGATTCTTTCAGTATGGAAAGAAACCTGAGAGGTCGTGGCAGAGGGGGACGAGGCCGCGGTAGGGGCCGAATCCCAATACCTCGAGCCAACAGACGCGAGAATGCGGATCAGAGTTCCGCAGACAGTGGTTCACCTTCTAGGGAACAATCGCACCACAGTGGGCGCGGGGATGCGCGTGTCGATCCTTACGTCGTAATGCAGGGCATGATGACGCAGATGACCCAGATGGGTCAACTAATGGAAGCTATGCAGAGGGCCGCTACTGGCCAGCAGCAAGGCGCTCATACCTGGTGGCTTTCAGTAAGGCCAGCTGATGGTGTTTGCACATGGGAGGAATTTAAAAACCTCATGTTAGACCGTTACTATCCAGGGCCACTCCGTGAGGCCAAACTGTCGGAACTTTTGAACCCCGACCCATCTGAAGACGATGATGTATTATCTGTTGCTGAGAAATTCCAGGCACTCCTTCCTTTTGCCACGACAATTATCCGAACAGAGGCCGACAAGATCAAATACTTTCTCAAGAGGCTTAAACCCCGAATGAGAATGCAGCTGTTGAATCACCACTGTACTACCTTACCGGAGTTCATCGAGAAGGCTCTGGAGTACGAACTCACCGCGAAGGAGATTTCCAAGAAACAACCACAGTCCAACAACAAAAGGTTCAGAACCGTAACTGACCGAGAGTAACCGGGACGTTCAGAAGCCCCCATTGCCAAACCCTTCCGACCGACCACCCATGGCGTCAAGCCACCGGATCGCACTCTCGAGCGGTCCCCTCCTCTGTTGTGTGCTATAGCTGCGGAGACCAGGGGCATATCAGCTCCAAATGCCGAAGCCCGCCGTCACATGCCATACTTGTGGCAAAAATGGCCACCGTGCTCGTTTTTGCGAGGTGGGCCCGACCAACCAAGAGCGTCTCATGCCCTGGGCCTCCTCTGTCCCGAACCGGATGCCTCCGTCCGCTTCCTATCAGACCACCGGGGCGAATAGGGGAGTGGGCCGTGGGAATCAAGGTGGTACACTGTGCCTAATCTGTGAAACCCAGGATTTACGAGATGAAGAAAGCTGATGATCCCGAGGCCAGCATGATTTCAGGTATACTCGAGATCCACTCCCAGCCTGTATGTGTTCTTTTTGATACCGGTGCTTCACACTTCTTTATATCTTCTTCTTGTTTAAGTCGTTTGCCTCTAGACCCTGTTATTGATTGTGAGCCCTACGTGATTGGCCTACCTGATGGTAGAAGAATTTTTGGAAATCGTGAAGTCCAGGACTGTCCGATTCGTTTGAACGACCGTGAGTGGTTGTCAAATCTGATTGTAGTCGATCTACCTAAGGATGATATAATCTTGGGTATCGATTGGATGGATCGTCACGATGCAATACTCATTGTTCGCAAGCGGATGGTTACCGTCACTTCTGACGATGGATTCGAGTGTATTTTTCGAGGTGATGATCCCAGTCGTTCTGGGAGAGTCATCAGCGCTATGAAAGCAGTGAAACTGCTTAATCAAGGGTGTATTGGTTATTGGTGCTACATGACCAAATCAGCCGATCGACCAGTTGAATTGGCCGACATTCCGGTAGTCCGAGATTACCCCGATGTATTTCCAGACGAGTTACCAGGCTTACCTCCTCATCGTGACGTGGAGTTTATTATTGAGTTAGAACTGTGCACGCCCCCGCTCTCAAAAGCACCGCACCGTATGGCTCCAACCGAGATGCAAGAATTGAAGAACCTGGGAAGAGTTGGTCGACAAAGGCTATATTCGACCTAGTGCGTCCTTGGGGAGCACCGGTTATTCGGACTTAAGAAAGATGGATCTCTACGCTTATGTATTGATTACCGTGAGCTGAACAGGGTAACCATCAAGAACAAGTATCCCTTGCCTCGTATTGATGATTTATTGGACCAACTCCAGGGAGCTGCCGTGTTTTCTAAAATCGACTTGAGATCGGGTTATCATCAGTTGAGAATTCGAGAGTCGGACATTTCGAAGACAGCATTCCGTACTCGCTATGGGCATTATGAGTTCGTGGTGATGCCATTTTGACTGACTAATGCACCGGCAGTGTTCATGGAGTTGATGAATCGAGTTTTTATTAACTATCTGGATCGCTTTGTAGTCGTTTTCATTGACGACATTCTGATTTACTCTCGCGACCACGAGGAGCACGAGAGTCACCTCCACCAAGTTCTCGATACATTGAGGCGGGAACAACTTTATGGGAAATTTTCTAAGTGTGAGTTCTGGATGCCTGAGGTTGTCTTTCTCGGGCATGTGATATCAGCCGAAGGGGTGAGAGTGGACCCACAAAAGACGGAAGCCATTCGAGATTGGCTACCACCGAAGAACGTGAAGGAAGTGCGTAGTTTCCTCGGCCTAGCAGGTTACTACCGGCGATTCGTGGAGGGATTCTCTAAAATTTCGCAACCGAGGACTAACTTATCATGGAAGGACAAGAAGTATTTGTGGTCGAAGCGTGTCAACAAAGTTTTGAAGAGCTCAAGAGTCGATCGATTTCAAGACTGCTTTGGTCTTACCAAAGGGAAGAAGGATTTGTGGTGTATAGTGACGCCGAGACAGTGCAGGATGTGTACTAATGCAGGAAGGGAAAGTAATCGCCTATGCATCGAGACAATTGCGACCCTATGAAGTTAATTATCCGACCCACGACTTGGAGTTAGCAGCCGTGGTGTTTGCCTTGAAAATCTGGCGTCACTATCTTTATGGAATTACCTGCCAGATCTTTACGGACCACAAGAGCCTAAAGTACATTTTTACTCAGAAGGAGTTGAACATGAGGCAGAGAAGGTGGCTAGAATTAATCAAGGACTATGATATCGAGATACTTTATCATCCGGGTAAAGCAAATGTGGTTGCCGACGCTTTGAGCCATAAGACAGTATAGGAGCAGATGCTGAGTCGTTTAACAGCACAGAGGGAATTGCAGTTGGACCTTATGAGGCCAGAAATTGAAGTTTGGTTACAGCATGTTCAGGGACAACTTTGCACCCTTGAGATTTCTTCGTCTCTCGATGATATGATCAAATCGAAGCAAATTACGGACCCATTCTTATCTCGGGTTCGGGATGAAGTAACCCAGGGGAAAGCCCCTGGATTTGTGATCCACGTGGATGGATTGATACGTTTCAGAAATCGAGTTTGTGTACCCGCTGACGAAGAGTTGAGGAACTCTATCATGAGAGAAGCCCATGCTACCCCGTACTCTATTCACCCGGGCTCTAGCAAGATGTATAAGGATTTGAAACAGAATTATTGGTGGGGAAATATGAAACGTGAGGTTGCCGAATTCGTTTCGAGGTGCTTAACCTGTCAACAGGTTAAGATTGAGCACCAGCGACCCGCAGGAATGTTGAAACCGCTCCCGATACCTGAATGGAAGTGGGAGGACATATCTATGGATTTTATCACTAGCTTGCCGACGAGTCGTCGAGGAATGAATACGATTTGGGTGATTGTGGACCGTCTGACCAAATCAGCCCACTTCTTGGAAATCAAGGACACATGGGGCCCCGAGAGATTGGCCCAGCTGTTCATTAAGGAAATTGTAAGACTACACGGTACCCCCAAGAGCATTGTATCAGACCGTGACGGGCGATTTGTATCACACTTCTGGAAGGCAGTTCATCGTGCGATGGGCACGCAGTTGAATTTTAGTACGGCTTTTCATCCACAGACCGATGGCCAGTCGGAGAGAACCATCCAGACTCTAGAGGATATGTTGAGAGCATGTGCTCTTGATTGGAAGAACGATTGGGAAGCCCAGCTACCTTTGGTGGAATTCACTTATAATAATAGTTGGCACGCTTCGATTCAGATGGAACCAGATGAGGCATTGTATGGCCGTCGCTGTAGGTCCCCTTTGTGTTGGGACGAACTGTCAGAATCTCTGGGTATGGAACCCGATATGTTGTTAGCCGCCCGTGAGAAGATCACTTTGATTAAGAGTCGGTTGTTAACAGCTCAAAGTCGACAGAAGTCTTACGCTGACCATCGTCGACGACCGCTTGAGTTCGAGGTTGGTGACCATGTGTTAATGAAGGTGTCTCCTACTCGAGGTGTTTTTCGTTTCGGGAAGAGGGGCAAGCTGAGCCCAAGGTACATTGGGCCGTTTGAGGTTCTGGAGCGTGTAGGTGACCTAGCCTATCGACTAGCCTTGCCACCGACTTTGAGTGTTGCTGATCCGAGCCACATACTTCAATTCGAAGATATTGATTTAGCAGAGGATCATTCGTACGAGGAGCGTCCTGTACGGATACTCGAGAGGAGGATCAAGCAATTGCGGAACAAGATGATTCCCCTACTGAAAGTTCAGTGGTCACGACACGGAGTCGAGGAGGCTACGTGGGAGACCGAGGATAGTGTGCGAGCAAGATACCCCGAATTATTTACCCCTTAGTTTCGGGGACGAAACTCCTTTTAAGGGGGGGGGGTATGTAATATCCGACTGTAACTTTTCATTTTTACCTGTCATTGTATTATTCGGATAATCTGATTATCATGAATCGTTGCATTTCGTATTATATCGTGGTATTATAGATTTGAATATCATATCGTTGTTAGTTCATTTCAAATGTGATGATTCGATGATAATTAGAGAGTTGTAATTTTCGGATTTTTCTGTTGATGTAGCGCACGTTACACAGTAATATTAACGTACGCTAATCCTGTGCATTAGCGTGTGTAAGGTTTCCTCGGTTGCGTACGCTAAGAAGGAATCTGGCAGCAGTTGACTTCAGCACCTGAACCCTTTTTAACCGTTAGCATGCATGCGATCTATGTCTGAGCTGTCATGTCGGTGAGAATCTACTTTTACTAGCATGCGTAACCCATTCATCATTAGCGTGCGCTAACGGCCTGCAATAATTCAAGACAGTAGCCACTGTAAGCCGCTTACGTACGTAATATCGACCGGATAGCGTACGTAAGGGCATTAGCGTACGCTAAACTGTCCTGATAGCGTGCGCTAAGTCTACACAGTCTATTTATAGGACCAGCCCGTTTTTCATTTCTTCACGACCCAAACCGAATTTATCTCTTCACATATCATCCCTCTGCACTCTAAAAACGATATAAACCTACACCAACTTATTTCTAAGCCTTGAATCTCGGAGTGGAGCTCATTTTCTTGGAGATTTGGAAGTTTTTAAGCTTGGAATATATTCTCTCATAGCATTGAAGTTATTCTTCATTTCTGGAGGTTGGTGTGTTTTCTTCTCTGCATTATTTTCTTATGTTGATTATTAATGACGAATTATACTTCACCTAGAGTAGAATAAGCAAGTAAAACATAGTTCTAATCCAACCTTTTTAACACTTTTGATGAATATGTTAGATAAGGGTTTTAGATGGAGGTGTTCTTGATGATATAGTGATTTTAATCATGTTGTAACTACCATACTTATCTTGTTGGACGAATTTAGCTCGGTAGGACATTGTTGGATCGGTTAGCTTCTTCATAACTGGATTTAATCAAGAACTTGATATCATGAAGTGTTTAAACACCATTTTAGATATCTATTTACCTTGGGAAGAACTTGATGATGTTAAAGATAAGATGAGATGATCTAGTTCAGAAATCTTAAGAAGTTTAACTAATCATAATTGTTCGGGCCATACGTCTTTGAAGACCGATAAGGATCTTGATAATTTTAACAATAACTTTTCATTAATCTAATGTATTGAGAACTTGGAATATTTTGATCATCATACTAGAATTGGTGAATTCACCATCATGTTAATGAATCCTCCAGCCTTGTAAACAAAGAATTTGATAACCTTCATGAGTATGGTGTAATCTCGGAACTTATGAACTTGTTGTTAGCTTAAAGTCAATTTAAATGAGAGGAGAATAAACATGATGTGCAGATTTTACCTTTCAACCTTTTAATGTTTTGGAAAGTTTAATCATCATAAGATGATCTTAACATCACAATTGGTTATTCAAACATACCCTTGATAGAACTCTTGCTTATGATGAATCATGCGAACTTTCGGTAAATTTTGTAAACCGATTCTTATAGTTGTATTGATGTTAGAAGGACTCCTGGCATAAGGCTTCAATAATTTGTAGTAACAAACTATTCTAAAGGATTGTAGGTTGACGTCTTACTAATCCTATATTGATAATTATACGAATATGTTTTGAGTAAAATGTATTTCGTTTAAGGTTGTTTGTTCGAGTAAAACTTGTCGAGGACAGTTCGCTGCTCCGATAAGAAGAGGACTATTCTCGTCTCCGTATTAAGGCAAGTTATCTTGCTTGGTTATAATGATAATTAGATTCTGGTGATGATTATATATTTCATGTGTATGAATTGTCCATGTGACGTTTGTCGTGATTTGATATTGTCCTTGACGTTATGGGATTGCATTCCCAAGTACGTCGTTCTGAACCGTTGATCTCGTTGGTCCTTATTTTCACTTTGGTGAGTTTTCTTGATCCTTGATTGGATGTGTATTTCATTGAACTTCGTTGTCATGTTGCGTCGTGACATTTCCGGAATCATATCTGCGTGCCGATTGGATATTGTGTAGAATTTTTAGCCGGGCACTTGTATAGTCATACGTGGATGTTTCCGTATTGGACTGTGCACACGAGACGTAGTTCGTGAGGCTAATTAGGTACATTGTCACACGTATATTCTGGATTCCGTATACGGGGTGGACATATACACGGACACATTTCCGGATCGGGCGTACTGTGATGTCCATCTTGAGCTATATTGTAAATCGTTCATAGTCCATGTATGATTGGATATGTTCGATATTTTGTGACTGATTGTTTCATACGCCCGAGGGGTATGATTAATAGTCGGAATGATTTTCTTGAGATCTATATATGTGAATTGTATAATGTCGGAAGAATTGGTTATCATGTATATCTGACCCTGTGTTGGGCGAAATACTTGTATTGTATTTTAGGTAGAGGCAAAGGCAAGGCACGAGAAGAGCATGTCGACGGCGAAGGGTTCGGAGGATACTAGTTCGGGGGCCCCTCATCTTTGTTGTCCGGTTATGTTAAACCGTGTTATGTTATTTCCCGTTTCATTTTAATTGTTATTGGGTTGTATTTGACGTTTGAAGTATTTTCCATCCCCATATGGTCTATACTTGTTTTTCGGATCCTGTGTGGTGTTAGGCCGTTGGCCATATTGTAATAAACTCCTAATCGGAGAGATGACTATTCGTTGTGATTCGGTATCACCAATAATATTTATTTAACCTGTTTTGGATATCGCCTGGTGGGTCCCAGTGTGGGATTCACGGCACTGTAATAACCGCATTTTGGGGTGTTACATATGGAACCTACCGAGATGTACGAACTGAAGAAGCAGCTGGAGGAATTACTGGATAAGGGCTATATCCAGCCAAGCGTTTCACCCTGGGGAGCACCAGTTCTTTTTGTCCGAAAGAAGGATGGATCGCTTCGACTGTGTATTGACTATCGGGAGCTGAACAAGATGACGATTAAGAACAAGTATCCGTTGCCACGGATTGATGATTTGTTTGACCAGTTGCAAGGGGAAACAGTATTTTCTAAGATCGATCTGAGATCAGGATACCATCAGCTGAGGATTAAGGAATCTGATGTTCCGAAATCAGCGTTCAGAACTCGCTACGGGCATTATGAGTTTGTAGTGATGCCGTTTGGTCTCACTAACGCACCTGCTGTATTTATGCAATTGATGAACCGTGTGTTCATTGAATTTTTGGATAAATTTGTGGTCGTGTTTATTGATGACATTCTGGTGTATTCTAAGAGTCCGCAAGAACATGCGCAACATTTGCGGATTGTATTGGAACTTTTGAGAAACGAACAATTGTACGCCAAACTTTCTAAGTGTGAATTCTGGCTAAAGGAAGTAATGTTCCTCGGCCATGTAGTGTCAGCTGAAGGAGTCCGAGTAGATCCTCAGAAGATCGAAGCAATTATGAATTGGGAGCCTCCAAAGAACGTGAAAGAGGTCCGAAGCTTCTTGGGACTTGCTGGATACTATCGTCGATTCGTGGAAGGGTTTTCTAAAATCTCCCGCCCACTTACTCGACTCCTGCAGAAAACTCAAAAGTTTGAGTGGAATGAATTGTGTCAGATTAGCTTTGATGAATTGAAGAAGAGATTGACGACGGCACTGATTCTATCACTTCCGCAGGGAACTGGAGGATTCATAGTTTACAGTGATGCTTCGAACCAAGGACTTGGGTGCGTGTTGATGCAGAATGATAAGGTGATCGCTTATGCGTCGCGACAACTGAAACCTTATGAAGTGAATTACCCGACACATGATTTGGAGCTAGCAGCAGTGGTTTTTGCCTTGAAGATCTGGAGGCATTATCTGTACGGGACTCACTGTCAGATCTTTACGGATCACAAGAGTCTCAAGTACATATTTAGTCAGAAAGAGTTGAACATGCGGCAAAGAAGATGGTTAGAACTGATTAAGGACTATGACTTGGAGATTTTATATCATCCAGGCAAAGCAAATGTAGTGGCCGATGCACTTAGCCGCAAACCTGTCTCTATTCAGATGCTGGAAACGCTGACATCCCAACTTAGCCTTCAACGAGAGATGATTCGTGAAGGAATTCAAGTGTGGTTACAAAGAGTCCAAGGACAACTGTGCGTGATGGAGATAACTTCATCTCTAACCGAAGAAATCAAATCTAGACAGGCAGATGATCCTCTGATGATTCGGTTACATGATGAAGTGATCAAAGGAAAGGCCCCGGATTCATAATTCATGACGATGGAGTTTTGAGATTTCGAACCGACTACGCATTCCCGATGTTGATGTTAAAGCAGACGATTATGAAGGAAGCTCATAGTTCGCCCTATTCTATTCACCCGGGCACCAGTAAAATGTATAAGTACTTGAAGCAGAATTTCTGGTGGGGCAACATGAAGAGGGATGTAGCGGACTATGTTTCGAAATGCTCGACTTGTCAATGTGTTAAGATCGAGCATCAACGGCTCTTTGGAATGTTGAAGCCGCTCCCAATTCCTGAATGGAAGTGGGAGGACATATCGATGGAGTTTATCACTAATATGCCGAGAACCAAGACAGGAATGAATGTGATTTGGGTGATAGTTGATCGCTTAACCAAATCAGCTCATTTTCTAGGTATTAAGGATACGTGGGGACCAGAGAGGTTGGCAGTATTTATTTCGGAGATAGTTCGATTGCATGGTACGCCGAAGACCATTGTTTCGATCGAGACGGCCGTTTTGTGTCTCACTTTTGGAAAGCGATTCATAAGGCCTTGGGGACCGAATGAACTTGATCTGACTTATCACCCGCAGATCGACGGACAATCTGAGAGAACTATACAAACGGTGGAAGATATGCTAAGGGCCTGTGCCTTAGATTGGTCAAACGATTGGGAAATTCATCTACCGTTGATTGAATTTACCTACAACAATAGTTGGCATGCTTCCATTAAGATGGCACCGTTTGAGGCATTATACGGAAGGAGATGCAGATCGCCCCTATGCTGGGACGATTCATCGGACTTGATCGGAACAGAACCAGAGTTGATCGAGCAGACTCGAGAGAAAATAGCCTTGATTCGTGAAAGGCTGTTAACTGCCCAGAGTCCCCAGAAATCCTATGTGGACGTACGCCGCCGCCCATTGGAGTTCAGTACTGGAGATCACGTACTTTTGAAGGTCTCTCCTACTCGGGGAATCTTTCGTTTCGGAAGGAAAGGAAAGCTGAGTCCTAGATATATCGGACCATTTGAAATCCTCGAGAGAGTTGGGGAGTTGGCAAACAGATTGGCATTGCCGCCGTCATTGTGCCATGTTCATAACGTGTTCCACGTATCCCAATTACGGAGGTATATACCAGATCCCAGTCATATCATTGATTTCGGCGAGATCGAAGTCGCGCAGGATGGGACTTTTGAAGAAAGGCCGGTCAAGATACTCGAGAGTCGAGTTAAACAGCTGAGGAACAAACCAATCGTTTTGGTCAAAGTTTAGTGGTCACGTCACGGAATGGAAGAAGCCACCTGGGAAACGGAAGCTGATATGAAGTCTAGATATCCCGAGTTATTTTCGTCTTGAGTTTCGGGACGAAACTCCTTTTTAGTAGGAGAGTATGTAATATCCAGATTTATTACGGTGTATTTCATCTGTATTCAACCCTGTATTATTTCGAATTGATGATTTTGATTATTGGAATATGATATTTCGTGCATTGATATCATTGTACATAAGTGTAGAAACTTGCAAAATTGCTCAAGCAACCTCGTGATAGCGCACGCTAAGAATGTATCTTAACGCGCGCTATCGGGCCATTACTAGCGCACGCTATGATGATAGGAGTTGCGTGCGCTAAGAACTCAATTATTGAGCGGGACAGCTAGCACATGCGCCAGCCGGGACATGGGTCCGGATAAGATTCCCGCGGACGCACCCGGACAATCCTGAAGTCAACCATTATTAGCGCACGCTAAGGAATGCTTGGTAGCGTGCGCTAACTTGTCAATAATGCAGAATATTATAAATGGGACAGCAACCGCTTTGGCTTTCATTTCCTTCGTCTATACTTCATCCTTGAAAGTCCACAGAGCAAGAATCTCCCTTCTAAACACTTAGAACATATATTAGTGATCATTGAATGATTGAGTATCACTTGTGAGTGATCATTGAAGAGAAGTAACACCTTGGAGTGGCACATAACCAACCGGAGTCGGATTATACCTCGTGGTTCAGTGATTCCGGCATATTAAGGTATGTTCAACCTATCACCAGTCTTAGATTTGGATTTCCAATGGATACGATGATCATATTAACGAGGTATTGAATTTCATTAGTGAATTATTCAACAACATCATGTTTAGAAGATTGGAATGTCTACAATTACGATATTATTGTTGGAACGTTGAAGTTGGAATCCTAGTACTTCAAATGATGAGAGAAATATTCTGAAGTTAACAATCCATATGATTTATGTTATCTTTGTGATCATGATTTGGAAGAGATGTTATAAGAACTTAAAGGAAGAATCATCTTAGGAAATATTCTTTCGTATAAGTCGGAATTGTTTGTTCACCCCAAGATGAAGTCTGAATATGTATAATGATAGTAGAATCTAATACATCAACCGGAGATCACCAACTTCGCATGAGAATTGTAATCAAGATGGATTATGGTGTCATGCTGATTATACGTATATTTGCATCTTGAAGTTGATATTATCTTGGAGATCATTCATAAAGGTTATGAACATAACATGAAGATAGATAACAAACATCAAATCACTGAAGAATTCGCTTACTTCATCACTATTTGTGTAAATCTGCTGCCCTCCAGTGAACTGCCATGCACTATTAGCGTGCGCTAATATACGAGATTTAACGTGCGCTATCGAGTACGTTTAGCGTACGCAACGTTTCGGACTTAGCGTGCGTTAAATCATCAGCCGAGTCAGTCGGCTGATCAGTGAGGCACTGACAACGGCGGGTTAGCGTACGCTAGGCGGTGTGTACTGCGTACGCTAACGAGTAGCATTAACGTACGCTACATATGATTCGTAGCGTGCGTTAATCTGTCCAGACAGATTGCATATTAAGGACTTCCTACCGTAATTGTTGAATTGTTAGACGTTCGTACGGCACGAAATGAATTCTGTACTATTTCTTTTGTTAAGGTTCGAGCTTAACACGTGACTGATCGAAGGGGACGACCTTCGAGTATTTTGATATTCGTGGAAGTTTATTCTTGTCAACGAACCGAGGCAAGTACTCTAATTAGAATTGTTTGTATTATGACAATTATGATTGTATCGTGTAAATATGTTGTGTATATATGTCCACCATGCGTTGATCCGACGGGAATCATCATGGGAATCTATAGCTGTGTGCGCTGGATCGTTGGACAGGTAGTTCCACCATGTGTTGGTCCGACGGGATCATCATGGGAATCTATAGCTGTGTGCGCTGGATCGTTGGAATACCATCTGTATGTTGGAAATGTTATGATATGATATGTGTTGTGGATATTCTCGTTGGAGAAACTTGTTATGATATAATTGTTGATTATATCACTGTTGTATGATTATTGTGCTTGTACTAGCATCGTTGTGCTAACCCCTTCGGGGGTGAACATTTGTGTATGTTCAGGATCCAGGAGAGCGGGGAAACAACCACTGGAGAGGCATGACGACGAGGGTGCAGAGTGATGTTTCGACCGGGTTTACTGTCTGTTATTTATTGGTTATTTTCAATAAGTACTCGAGTACGTTGTCAATTTATAATGTTTGGATTTTGATGATGTAATAATAACTCTTCATGGGATATTTGTAATTTCGGTTTTGAACCAGTCGGTTGAATTTTATTTCAGCAATTTCATAAACTGGTACCTGTTATTGTCATTTCTTTTATTCAGCCTTGTAAATTCTTATGTAAAGGATTTACGGCGCTGTAATATTCCTGAATATATCGGGGGTGTTACAGATATCATGGATGACATCAGCAGAGAGTTGAATTTCCGGTCCAATCGGGTGTTGACACGTGGCACAATATGGTCCGTCTATTTAATTGTCCTTCGAACGGTCATAACTTCTTCATACGAACTCGGATTCGGATGATTTTTTTTAAAACGATCATCTCGATGAGACGAATAAAATGAGACCAGTCGTGACTATATTTGAATTTTGTAAAAATATTGCCCTTGAACCAATTGATCTTTCTTGTACCGGTTGGTTAACCTGCAAATATAATTTAATTCCAATTAATTATCCAAAAATGACACAAAATTATTGAAAATTCTAACAAAATGAAATAATATAAATATATAGTAAAACGAATAAATTTATCACACAACACAATTATATATATAAAATACTAATAAAAATATTACTCAGAATATACTAAACAAATTCCCCCACACTTATCTTTTGCACGTCCTCGGGCAAATCTTATACCCAAATTATAATACTCATATGCTGAAAAAATCATGACAAAACCAATATCAAGAGAGAACAAGTGATCATGACCCAAGTGAGATCAGAGAAAAATAGGATGCCGCACCAAATTCTAACAACTTCATTGAGAATCGAATGCCAAAAGATTCAATACCCTCACGGTGGATATCACTCTTCACTCAAGTGTATATACGGGATATTCGAGAAGAGTTCACTCATATCAAAGCATAATGTGTCATTACCATATGCTTGGTCAAAAATCAAATCTCCACTACTTAAAAATAAACTCATACATAAATCAAAAGGTCTTTCTTTTGGTTGTAACGTGGCTTTGGGTATGGGTAGGATAAAGGGAAAATTATGAGGTTTTGCTAGCCAAGATCGATTATGAATTTAGATGCATAACAAATCCTACAAATAACAATCAACACCCCCCTTCTGTAATGATAACTCTCAAACCATTATCCCCAAGTTATTCTGTACATGGTAATTAAATATTCATCTGGTAAGGTCATACTCTTGTGTAAGAAAAAGTGTGCAATGGATCTTCTGGAATAAATTATGTATCACTCAAGGGATAGTTCAAGTGTTATTTTATGTATATATAGTGATGATTTTCGCACTTGACCTCCCGCTTTTTTTTTTTTTTTTCTTTCAGGCCGTTTTTTTTGGCCTTTTTATATTTTTTTATTCGGTTCAATACTCCAATGTACTTCACAGCCTTTCACTTTCAACAAAAGCTCTTAATCTCCACAATACTCTTATGAACATCAGTCCCTATTTGTCACACATCTAGTTCACAATTAAATCTTTGACTAGAGGGTGCAAATGGATGAGTCATCAACAAGAATAGATAATGGCTAAAGTAATGTGCTTGATCAAAGAAATAGGCTCAGGCTCAATGAGGCTTCTAAGGATAAAATGTAATGGGTGGAAAAATATAAGCCAACAAGGGGTTAATCTTAATTGCCTTTATCATCTTAATGCAAGAGTTTATGAATGTAGTCTCGAAATGTATAAATGAGCAAGTTCTAGAATGAACACAATATGTTTGACCACACAACAAAAAATAGAGCATATATATAAGGATTGCTCTAAGGCTCAAAACTCACAAAAAGGGTATTGTGTGCTGAATCCCATACACCTTCATCCAAATCCATTATCAAAATCAGTGAAACATCCCAAAAATGATTTTTTCACTAACATTTTCTCAAGAAAATGGTGCCGTGATCTTCAACCTCTTTTTTTTTTAATATTTCATATATATATATATATATATATATATATATATATATATAGATATAGATATACACCTTCCCCCACACTTAATGATAAACAATATCCTTATTGTGTAAAAAGAACAATGGAGTAAGGGTTTAAATAAGGCTTCCCTGTTTATGAAAGACGACGCTTCGCTCAAGCCTTTTTTTGGACCTGCAAGAAATAAGTGTGGCAAAACAACAAAAGAAAATATATACCCGAAAGTATAACACAAACAACCTAGATGCACTTCAAGAGAGTCCGAAGAGTCGCCTTACGCTGCCATCAATGCTTTTATTAAAAAAAACAAGAAAAAGTACAGTAATAGAAATAACAATACATAAATCGTGGATAGATGTGCGTCAAGAGATCGAAAAGAAAACTCCTTAAGCTGCCATCATTTTCACGATTTTTACACCCACTAAAAAGTAAAAACAACAAGAGGAATGAAGTGGGATATCAGAGGGAAAGGAATGTATCAATTTTGCGTTTTCGCACAGTGAAATCTTCTATCCAAACAATATTAGCTAGAGTTGGGTCTGGTTGAGGAACAAATTCAATGAGTTTTTTAATTAGTTCTTCTGGTGTTGTTGCAATGACTATGGTTCGTTTAGAATGCTCGAAAATAAAACCGTTTTCAGCAGAGTAGTTGATGAAAGATAGTAAACCATCGAAGAAACCATTGACATTTAGCAGACTTATTGGTTTCGTATGAACATTTAGCTGGGCTCTGGTAACCACATGAAAAAGTTCCTCAAGAGTGCCAAAACCACCGGGAAGGGTGATAAAGGCATCAGCATTATTTATCATGTGAGTTATGTGGTCTTGCATATTCACAGCTCTGAACTCATCTCCAATGGTTGCTCCGGTGATTTTACTTTTAGCCAGAGGTTTTGGAATGATTCCCAACACTTTTACTCCTTCCATATAGGCAGAAGCAGCAGCACGTCCCATTAATCCTAGACTTCCTCCTCCGTAAACTACATGAATGCATTTTTCTCCTAAGGTACGACCCAAGTTGTGGGATGTTTCAGTAAAGCAAGCCTCTTTCCCATAACTAGCTCCACCAAAAATGCAGATGGAGTTAAATCTTTTTGTGGAAGATTATGATTCCATTTTTTGAAAAGAAAATTACTTAGAGAGAAAATGAAAAGAATACAAGTTTGAGGGATGCAGAAAAGAAACAACTGCAATGTTTATTTATAGATGCAAAATAAAGTAAAAATATTTATCAAATCTGTGACCGCGTTAATTGCGCTTCAACTACTCAATATAATAATGAATGCATTTATTGCGTATCACATTTTTTAATCAGAAAATCTAAAAAAATGACAAAAAGTAAAGATACTCACGTGTATGTACAGTAGTTGTGATTGTGGCTCACATCTTTCTCTGATTTTACGTTCAGAAATGGCATAAACGCCTTCTATGAGTCGGGGAGAAGCTTCCCATCCAATTTTCTTACAAATTGGCAAACAGAGTCTTTTAACGTCAGATTCCCAAGACGTTGTTCATATTCTGGTTTGAATTTATTCTACGAACATCGAATCCCATAATGTATGAGTCCACTAGGATGCGTGTCAAGAGAAATTTCGATATCATTTAAATTCTCCTTATTCAGACCATCCTTGATGAACTGAATTTTATCTTCTCTGTTTGTGGAAGGAATTTCTAAAGATCGACATCTTGAATCACAGTTCCACCTAGCACATTTGTAGCAAATGGCGATTTTCTTTGCTCGTTGTTTCTTGGCATATGAACTTTTTCCAAGCCCTCGTAAAAATCTAGTTGGTGTTTCCGTGAATTCACCCGCTATTCTCTCTTTAACTTCAATAATGAATCAAATATCAAAATATATGCCGTTATTCATAAGAAACCTCATCCTTTCAAGTCTGGCTTGGTAATGTTTCAAAATGACTTTTTTACTAAGAAAGGTAAATCTTTTTTCAATTATTTTCAAAGTTTGTTCCATAATTAAAAATAAAAAAATATCTACAAAATCCGTTGTTGTGGGAAACTAAAAAATCCGACTTTACTAGCCACGGAGTACCGTTATCCACCACTTGACCTTACAAACACAATGGAGTATTAATCCACAATATCGGGGTCCTTAAGAAGAATCTCTTCTACCTCAAAAGATTTTAATTCCAAATATGGTTTTAACCGTTGACCATTTACTTTGAAAATATTACCATTTTTTGGATTTTCAATTTCTACAGCTCCGTGAGGATAGAGTGTATGAATAATAAATGGACCAGACCATCGTGAACACAACTTGCCTGGAAATAATAACAAACGAGAGTTAAAAAGGACTTTTTGACCAGGAGAAAAAGTTTTTCTCAAAATGTGTTTATCATGAAAAAATTTCATTTTATCCTTATATTTCCTTGCACAATCGTAAGCATCATTTCTGATTTCTTCCAATTCATTTAGTTGAAGTTTCCTATGAATTCCAGCCATGTCTAATGAAAAATTTAATCGTTTTATGGCCCAGTATGCTCTATGTTCCAATTCAACAGGCAAATGACATAGTTTTCCAAAGACAAGCCTAAATGGAGACATTCCGATGGGAGTTTTAAAAGCAGTATGGTAAGCCCACAATGCATCATTCAATCGCAAAGAGCAATCTTTCCTTGTAGGATTAACAGTTTTTTCAAGAATATGTTTGATTTCTCTGTTTGAAATTTCAACTTGTCCACTTGTTTGAGGGTGATAAGGAGTAGCAACTTTATGTGTAACACCATATTTTTTAAATAAATGATTCAAAAATTGGTACAAAAATGTTTTCCTCCATCACTTATAATTGCTCGTGGTGTTCCAAATCTGGAAAAAATATTTTCTTTCAAAAATTTTACCACGACTTTGTGGTCATTTGTTTTGCAAGCAATTGCATCTACCCATTTGGAAACATAATCGACGGCCACAAGGATGTAAAGATTGCTAAAAGAAATTGGAAAAGGTCCTATAAAATCTATGCCCCAAACATCAAATATTTCAATAATTAAAATTGGGTTTAAAGGCATCATATTTCGTTTAGAAATTCGACCTAATCTTTGACATCTATCACAAGTGCTGCAATATGAATGTGTATCTATGAAAAATGTTGGCCAATAAAAACCACATTGCAGAATTTTAGCAGTTGTTTTCTTTGAACTAACATGACCTCCACATGCATGATCATGACAAAAGGAAATGATATTTTGTTGTTCATGTTCTGACACACATCTCCTAATGATTTGATCAGGACAATATTTGAACAAATATGGATCATCCCAAAAGAATTTTTTTACTTCGTTTAAAATTTTTGTTTTATCCTGGTTATTCCAATGAGATGGCATGTTACCAGTAACAAGGTAATTGACAATGTTGGCATACCAATGTATTTGAGAAACAGACATGAGTTGTTCATCAGGGAAAGTTTCATTAATGGGAGGTTCTTTATCAGTAAAATTCACGATTAGCCTAGACAAATGATCAGCAACAACATTTTCAGCACCTTTTTTATCTCGAATTTCTAAGTCAAACTCTTGTAACAATAGAATCCAACGGATCAAGCGAGGTTTAACATCTTTTTTAGAAAGAAGATATTTTAATGCAGCATGATCGGAGTAAATTATGACTTTTGAACCAATCAAGTAAGGTCGAAATTTGTCTAAGGCAAAAAGCGACTGCAAGCAATTCTTTTTCAGTTGTAGAATAATTTAATTGGGCATCATTTAGAGTTTTACTTGCATAATATATTACAGTTGGCAATTTATTTTCTCTTTGACCCAATACTACACCGACGGCATAGTCGGATGCATCGTACATTATTTCAAAAGGAAGATTCCAGTTTGGAGATTTGATGATAGGTGCAGAGCTCAACATAGATTTGAGTGTCTTAAAAGCTTTTAGACAATGATCATCAAATACGAAAGGTGTGTCTTTTGAAAGTAAGTTACATAATGGCCTTGAGATTTTACTAAAATCTTTGATGAATCGATGGTAAAAACCAGCATGGCCTAATAATGACCGAATTTCTTTAATCGTTCGTGGGGGTGGAAGACTGAATATTAAATCAACTTTAAATTTGTCCACCTCAATTCCTTTTTCAGAAATCACATGTCCTAAGACAATTCCTTTTTTAACCATAAAATGACATTTTTTCCAGTATAGGACAAGATTCTTCTCCTTACACCTAACCAACACTTGGGTTAAGTAGTGTAAACATTCATCAAAGCTAAACCTGAATACAGAAAAATCATCCATAAAAATTTCCAAAAACCGCTCAACCATGTCAGAGAAAATGCTCATCATACACCGCTGAAAAGTAGCAGGTGCATTGTACAAACCAAATGGCATTCATCAGTAAGCAAAAGTACCGAAAGGACAGGTAAAAGTGGTTTTTTCTTGATCTTCAAGAGCAATGGGAATTTGGTTATAGCCGGAATATCCATCAAGAAAACAATAATAAGCATGACCAGCTAACCTTTCTACCATTTGATCAATAAAAGGAAGTGGAAAGTGATCTTTTCTTGTAACAGAGTTCAATTTTCTGTAATCAATACAGACTCTCCATCCAGTTTGAATTCCGGTTGGAACAAGTTCGTTTTCTTCATTCGTGATTACAGTTATGCCAGATTTCTTTAGAACTATATGAACAGGACTAACCCAAGAGCTGTCAGAAATAGGGTAGATGATCCCTACATCTAAGAGTTTGATTATTTCAGCTCTTACAACTTCTTTCAAATTAGAATTTAGTCTTCTTTGAAATTCTCGGGAAGTTTTTGCATTTTCTTCAAGGTGAATTCGATGCATGCATATAGAAGGACTAATACCTTTAATATCGGAGATGGTCCAGCCTATTGATTCTTTATGTTCTTTAAGGACATTGATTAATTTATCTTATCGTTCTTCATCTAAATCAGATGCTATGATGACAGGCAGGGTTTCTGATGGTCCTAAAAATACATATTTTAGAGATTCAGGTAATGGATTGAGTTCTATCTTTGAATCCTCAATAGGTACTTCTTTATTCATTTGACTCTCAAGTGGTTCAGTTTTAGCTTTCCATTTATCATTATCCAATAATGGTGTAGACTCTAGTAAAGAATTTACTTCATTAATTGAACTGTCGATGTCAAAATCTGAGCCAAAATGAGCAAGGCAGCTTTAAAAAAGATCATCATCGTCCATTTTTGGAAAGAAATAAGGACTCATACTCTCTATCATATTTACCTCACAGACATCATCATAATCATCATGTTGTTGACAAATATTAAACATATTTAGTTCAACAGTCATATTTCCAAAAGAAAATTTTATGATGCCATTTCTACAGTTAATTAATGCATTTGAAGTAGCTAAAAATGGCCTTCCTAAAATGACAGGGATTTGATCTTTGGTATTCTCAATAGGTTCAGTGTCTCTGACTATAAAATCAACAGGAAAGTAGAATTTATCTATTTGAATCAGAATATCCTCTACGATTCCTCGAGGTATTTTTATAGATCTATCAGCTAGTTGAAGTATCACAAATGTTGATTTTAGCTCCCCTAATCTAAGTTGTGTATAAACAGAATATGGTAATAAATTCACACTGGATCCTAAATCTGTAACACCCCCAAAACCATCCGGGATATTACAGCGCCGTGGGTCCCGCGCCGGAACCCACCAGGCTAAAAACCGTTTACAAAACCATTTCAAAAACGCCAAAAAGGCCGATGACGGTAATATTTTGCAAATACTCAAGTATTTTCAAAAACATAATTTTGAAATACCGTCATAAAATACCATTTGAAAATACAAGACGAAGTGCCAAATCTCGATAGTTCAAAATGTACGTTAAGACGCCGCTTAAACGTACCGATAAAATAGTTTAGGAAAAAGGTTTGACGAAATAACATAAGTTCGCAAAATGCCAAAATGCCCTTTTAGAATACACACACGCAGCGAATAAAGATACCGAAAAGACATTTTTAAATATACACACGCAGCGGATAAATACAGTTCAAAATACACATTTGCAGCGGAAATAAATAACCGGAAAAGAATACTCAATTCTCCGAAAACAAGCCACAGCCAGTATCACATCGGGAAGCTCATCCCCTCACGACCGCTACTAGCTTGATCTCCGAGTACCTAAAAATAAAGTCCACGACGGGGTCAGCCACAATACTCAATAATGATACCGATCACATCATCATAAATAATTACATACCAATGTAATAACACTGTAAGAATACTACCAACGTAATCTTACCGTTATAACCTTACCAATCCATAATAATCCAATCCTTACCATAATCCACATTTCGCATCCTCGAATGACGAAATGAACTTAACAACAATTATCTGTATTGAATTTCAAAAATATCAACAATCCTCAAAACATCATCATAACTCATAATCATGAAATAATTCATCTGTGCCAAATCCTGTCCATCGGATTACACAATCAAAACTCAACCTGGATAAACCAACAGTACACAACATATCTGTAGATCAACTACCATATGATAATGATAACAAATCTCGAACATCGACGTACAGTCTGAATGCTTATACGATCAATAACCAGATCAACCAAAACATCACTGAGAATATCATCGACATGATAACTCCAATACGACCAATAAAGGATCACGATAATTGAGAATACCATCAACAAGGTAAATCTCGAACGCAATCAATGAAGGATCAACAATAACCGAGAATACCATCAACAAGGTAAACTCCAATTGATCAACAAAGGACCAACCATAACCGAGAATACCACCAACAAGGTAAACTCCAAATGATCAACAATAATTGATCTCAAGAAATAACTCCGACTGTCGAACATACCCCTCGGGCGTATGAACAACCAGTCACAAACTGTCGAACATACCCAACCATAAATGGAGGATGAACGACCAAACAATATGGCTCAAAGATGGAAATCATAGTACGCCCGATCCGGAAATGTGTCCGTGCACAAGCCACCCCAGGTATTGATCACATAGACGTATGGTCTTGTACTTAATTAGCCTCACGAACTACGTCTCGTGTGCACGGTTCAATGTGGAAATATCAACACATAACCATCATGTGCCCGGCTAAAAATCCTACACAATAACCAACCGACACGCAGATATGACTCCAGATATGTCACGATGCAACATGACAACGAAACTCAAAGAAATACATATCCAATAAGGATCAAAAGACTCACCGAAGTGAACAACAGACTGACAATGAAAAGCCGACACGACTAATCAATATCCAAAACATCAATCCTGGGATCATCATCCCTAAATGAATGACCAACATGATCTACGATCTCAATACAACAGTCCTGGGATCAACATCCCTCAATGAATAATCGATACGAAACTCATTACACGAAACCTCAACATATACAACAACTCAACATACTAATTATCCACATGACTAAACAAATACTTAGATTACCTCAAAGCCGAGGACCATATCCATCAACATCCCCCAATGAGACGATCAACACAACCATTAATACCAAAAATATTCTTGGGATCAACATCCCTCAACGAACAACCAGTACGAATCTCATTATCCAAAACCTCAACATACAACATATACAACAACTCAACATAATAATTATCTCATAACTGAACAATACATAAATTACCTCAAAGCCGAAGACAACATCCTTTCCACGAACAACATCCCTCAACGAATACACAGTTATACAAATAATCTCAAATAAGGTACCATCCATTCAATACCAATAAACCTTTATCCCGATACTTATGTCATCACGATAACTATCCTCGATATTCGATATTCTATATCTTTGACCAAAGATAACTCACGTCTTCCCTGAACACAATTAAATCATATACCTTATGATTTAATACAACCAGAGCACGATATACAAACCATTATCCCGACAACTTAAATTTCTAACAACATTGCTATACGAATTATAAATGAAATGAAAACGAAACCATTCATCAAATATTATGAATTGAACAAGTAGAAACTTGCCTCGATACCGATACCACGAAGCCGTTACTAAAATCCATTGCCTTTGTCTACGAGCTCCTCAGCCCCGACCAAAATCAATCTACGAACTCTTTAGCCTCAACCGCAACTCAACGGTCATAATCCATGATCAAAACATATCAACCTATTGCAATAACCGATTAACACACATTCGATAAAAATCAATAACCGACATACTCAACCAACAAACTCAACGGTTCAACGAAACCTCGATCATATACATAATACCAAATAATCCAACTCAACAAATACGAACCCATATCCACGATACAAGCCGCAACTCGATGATCACAAATAACAATCAATAACCGATCAACAACGGTTCTACAATATCCCGATTATACACATATCCAAACAACCCGAACCAATCAAACACGAATTCAAAACCACAATACGATTCCAAAATCCGAAGATCATATCAATAATCAATTTAAACCAACAAGGGTCTAACATTACCGATTCCAAATTCAATCTTAAATACGGATACAAGTTTCCTCCTTGTAAATTTATAATATAAACCAATTACCGGTTATCATCATCAATCCGGACGATCCGATTAATTCAACATCATAAATAACCATATTCCAAAGGTTTCAAATAATTCCATTATCCGAATTGAACACTTATTCATTAAGTATGAATTTCCAAATTCAAACATGAATAATAATTCTCTGTAATATCCGGGGGTAATTTTTTTTTTCTCTTTTCGTGTTACTGTTGAGTTGTACGTATTCATTTGGAATTGTACAAGTGTTGTTGTTTGGACCAATACAATGTATATTGTATTAAAATATTTTGGGATCGAAATATTTATTCTGGTCGTCGGTTTGGTTTCGTCGTTTGGTTGTTGTTTGGCGAGTTTGGAATTTTGGCTAAGTTTATAGCCATAGCGTACGCTATCTGTGTAGCATTACGTACGCTAATTTGTTACGATTACGTACGTTACGCCCTGAGGTTACGTACGTAATGCGTGGTAGGTGGTGGGAACTTTACTCGTAGTCAACTTTCGGGACGAGAGTATCTTTGGGGTATCATTTATATATATATATATATATGTCAACTTTTGAGATGAGATTCCCCCCTCACGTTCCTATCCCTTACCCACCATCCCTCTCACCTTACTCCTATATTATATATATATATATATAATACAATCATCACCATCAATCATCACTTCCCTCACGTGAATTTTCCCACTTTTATCCCTCATGGTGTATTATATATATACATATATATATATAAAACTATCATCATCCCTCACCTCATCATCTCTCTCTCCCTCCCTCGCCAGTCGTCCCTTCCCTCTCATTTTTTTTCTCTTCTTCTTCTTCCCGTGCCATCTTCTCTCGCCAGCTCTCTCTCCCTTCTCTCCGTCATTTTTTTCCGGCAAGGCGGAAGCTTGAGGACGGGCCGGTTTCTCCATTTTTTCCGGCGAGATGGAGCTTGAGTTCGCGGCGGGCGGCTCACGGCCGGAGCTCGGCGGCTGGTCGGAATTTCCGAAGGAAGGCCGCAAACCCGGTCGACGTGTTCGGCATTTTTTTTTCTTCTTTTCCGGCGAGACGGAGCACCAGCTTCTCCATTTTTTTCCGGCCGGAGGCGGTGGCCGACGTCTCGGCGGCGATCGGCGGAGCGGCGGCGGATCGGAATTTCCGGATCGGGAGACATTATAAATCCGGTCGATCTCGCATCGGCATTTTTTCGGCGAGCTCGGGCGTCCGGCGTCTTCATGGTTTCCGGCCATGGACGGAGTTCCGTTGATTCCGGCCGGAAGTGGTTTTGTCCTAACGACGACGGAACGGAGGTTTGACATTTTTCCGGCGAAGGTTGCCCGGCCGATCGACTTTTCCGGGTAAGCCTTTGTGTTGTGTGTTGTGTGTGTGTTATATATATATACTGTTATATATATATATATATATATATATATATATATATATATATATATATACTGTGTGTAAGCTGTAATGTATATATATATAGCGTGATTGTGTGTGTGTTTTGTGTGTTATGTATATTATATATATATGTAACAGAAGTGTGTGTGTAGTGTTAGTATATATATATATATATATATGGATATTGTGAGTTGTATTGTATATATGATATATATATGTAATATATATATTATATATATACGTATGTATACGGATTAATACGAGTATAGTATGTGTTCGTGCTGGAATCGGGATTATCTATTGTGTTGTTTTCGGTCGATATCGTGTTATCGAATGAATTGTATTTCATTCAAGGTTGTTCGAGTGCTTGTGATTGACGGAGGACGCGTTGATTGATTCGTGGTAGGACGTTGATCGTGGAAGGACTTTCTCGCCTTCGGTTTGAGGCAAGTTTTATACTTGTACTGGTCAATGAGATTAATGTTATCATGTATGTGTATGAATGTGTGTATCATTTCGAGACTTGGTCTCTTTGTGATTTTGTTGATATCAGGGGATTGTTTGATACGATACCCTTCGGCAAGTTATGCCAAATATTATTGTTGTTCGTAATTGGCCGATCCAAGGCATTGCGGTACTTGTTGATAATATTGTTGTCGATAGCCGGTTCGCGGTAACGACATATCGATTTTTATTGTTGATTGATGTTCCTTTGAGATATTGTTGTTGATAGCCGGTTCGCGGCATCGACGTATCGATTGTTGTTATTGATTGATGTTCCATCAAGATATTTTTTTGAATCGTCGTTATTGATATCAATGTTTTTCTATTGATGTCGTTTTGGCCGATTGAAGGCATTGACGTATTCGATCATCATCTTCGTTATCGGTAACCGATTAAAGGTTCCGAGACATCCGTTGTACAATTGTTATCGGTTAACCGTTCTGAAGGTTATCGATATATTGAATTGGGATTATCAAAGATAATTCCCATCCGTTGTATAATTATTATCGATTGTCCGCTCTAACGGTAATCGATATATTGAATTGGGACTATCAAAGATAATTTCCACCCGTTGTCAAAAAGATAATTCCCATCCATTGTATAATTTTTATCGATTGGCCATTCTACGGTAATCGAAGTATTGAATTGGGATTATCAACGATAATTCCCATCCGTTGAATTATTATTGTCGTGTTGACCGATTCAAGGCAGCACACTATTATTCTTGTGAACTCGGTAATTTTGTGATCGTTGAAGGTTGAGGATTTCCCGAACTGTTGTGTTGTGATCGTTGCTCGTGTTAATCGGTCCTTAAGGATTTTGATCGCAGGATGGTTGTTTTGAATATTGTTGGTCGTGTCGATCTTTCATTATTCGTGTCATCGTTCACTTGGTGAGTCGTATGATTTGTTTTGGATGTCTTATCCTTTGAGTTTCGTTGTCATGTTGTATCGTGACATATCCGGAATCATATCTGCTCGATTGGTTATTGTGTAGGATTTTTAGCCAGTGCACATATAGTCATCGGCGGATATTATTCCGTTGACTGTGCACACGGGACGTAGTTTCGTGAGGCTAATTAGGTACATTGTCCTACGTATATTCTGGATTCCATATACGGGGCGGACATGTGCACGGACACATTTCCGGATCGGGCGTACTGTGATGTCCATCTTGTGAGCCATAAACTTTGATCGTCCATAGTATTGGATGAGTTTGATGTTTTGTGATTGAGCGTTCATACGCCTGAGGGGTATGTTCGACAGTCATGTTTGTTTCTTTGAGATCTCAGATTGTGATGATTTACGCCTTTCGGCCGCTCGCTTTCAGGCCATCGTTATATTTTGGCAGCTTCGGGCTGTTCGGCTTTCAGGCCATCGTGATATTTTGGCAGCTTCGGCTGAGGGCTTTCAGTCCATTGTGATGTATCGGTATTTCTGTTTGAGCCTTCGGGCATTGTGATCCTTTTTATTTCAGCGTTGGATTGATTACCTTCGAGTAATGTATTGTTGTGTTCTATATTGATGTTTCGCCGTTGGGCACATATGTTCTAACCTATTGAGAAGGTATTGATCGTATGCCATGGGCATAGTATTCCACGAATGCTCGATTCTTACTTTGGTTTGTGAGCATCTCGTATTACCATTGTTGTACTATTTATTCTGCCTTTGGATGCATATCATGTTGTGCATGTACTTGATATTCATTATCTCGATGGTCGACCCTAAGGTGGAACATGTTTTCATGTTTTAGGTACTTGCGAGGAGAGAGTTGTGACACAGGGGCATGACGATGGCGACGAGGCATTCGAGCGATACTAGTCCGAGATATTTTGGTGTTCATGTTGGTCAGACAGTCGGAGTACTCCATTTTTGTTCAGTCGTTGTCGTTTTGTATTATCCGAGCAAGGCTCGTGGATGTTGTTGTATTTTTATTTTGGCCATGTAGGCCCATTCTTGTCGTTGAAATTCCATATCGGAATAGTATGTCGGACGTCATTTCCTATTTTGGACAGTTTGTTGTATTTTAGTCGTGTTCGCCTGGTGGATCACCTGGTGTGGGGTCCACGGCACTGTAATAACCCAATGAGATTTGGGGGTGTTACAGAAGATGGTATCGGAGAATTGGGTTGTGAGATACCCTGGCTTGTGTGTTATGTGGCTCTACCAAGGCTAGAGAAGCGGGTCTGTGTTATGACAACTGACAATGGGTTTTGTGAGTCGTGATAGTTGGACGACCGTAAGAGTCATTCTTTCATCGAGTCGTCGTCTGAAGACTAGTATCGCAAGACCTCGAAGCTTCGTATGACCCGTGTAAGGACTCTATTCTCTTTTATGTGCATACATTCATTTTGTCATTGATTTAACTCGCTTTTGTTGACACTTGTATGTGACGATCGGGTGCGATTGAATTATGATTATTTGCTTTGGAGCGTGTGGGCTCTGTATCGGCTATGATTAGCGCGATCGATGTGATCCTTTATCTGTTGAGTATGTATACTCGTGTTTTGCATTGACCTAGCATTCTGGCCGTTGAGGCGTATTTGAGCTGTGGTCATGATTGAACGTTATTCTTTCAGTCTGGAAAGAGGACGTGACAGAGGGGGTAGAGGCCGTAGAGTGGGCCGACACCCGAAATCTTGTACCAATACTTTGGTGGCTGGCGAATCATTTTCGGATTCGTGCTCGATAAACCACCGATCGTGATTGTGTTTGGATCGAGTTCAAGACTCTCATGTTAGAGAGGTATTATTCGGCTCCACTTCGTGAAGCTAAGTTGTCGGAGGTTTTGAACCCCAAATCCGTCAAGAACGAGGGTGTTATTGTTATTGCTGAGAAGTTTCAAGGACTTCTTCAGTTTACTTCATCTGTATCCGTACTGAGGCGGATAAGATCAAGTATTTTAACAAGAGGTTGAACCCTCGGTTGAAAATACAGTTGTTCAATCACAATTGTAGTTCACTTGGCGAATTCATCGAGAAGGCTCTTGGAGCAGAGCTTTCGATCGAGGAGCTTACTCAGAAGGATCCTTCAGTATCTTCTGGTGAGAGGACTAGGACTCCGATTCGTTCAGAGGGACATCGAGCTCCGACGTCTAGGAGGTCATTTTCTAGTCGACTTCGTGCTGGGAAAGCATCTTCTTCTCAGGCGATGAGTTCGACTGTTGTTTGTTTTAATTGTGATTCAGCGGGGCATGTTAGTACTCTATGTACAGTGCCAGCTATTATTCATTTTTCTGTGTCGGAGGTAGGGACACCTTCAGAATACTGCATGAGTTCTAGTGCCAGTAGGTCTCGAGAGAGCTCATGGGCCTCGAGAGATTTTGTCACCTCAGTCCGTACTTCATCCAAGGGGTCATATCGGGCTTCGGGAGCCAGAGGTATGGACACCCGAGGGGGAGTAGCGAGTTCAGATTTGTGTTTTCCTCGAGTCGATGGGATCGAGGAACTCGATGATCTAGAGGATGTGGATTCCGGGTACATTTGAGATGTAGCCTTGATCGGTATTTTTCTTGTCTCTCGGATTGATGTTTGACTCGGTCTGTATTTTAATATTGCGGTTGTGAACCATTTATTATTGATCTATCTTGTAATCATTGTATCTGAGAATCTTGACACTTGAGTCATTTGATGTGATTTTCTTTCCCTTTGGTCCTGTACCCGAGATTTTTGTGATGATCTGGGTAATCGTTCATTGTGATTCGAGACGTCAAGTCGTGAGGACTTGGGCGTGCGTTCGATATAGTCCCGAGGACTATGTCTGTATTGTTATTATCCTTGGTGGTGCGACTTCCTGGCTGGTCTCTGGCGGAGGAGTCATGATTCGGCTAATCTCGCTTTTGGGTGAGTGTCTTTATCACTTGATTTTTTCGCCTTGTTCAGGCAGAGGAGACGTGGGGACCCGTGGGGTCGGCCCAGTTGCTTAGGCGGAATTGCTCGTATTGAGGAGTATTCCTGGAGATGTTGTTTTCTTATCCTGATGGATAGTCCGTGACCCAACTTGTGCGCCCTGAGTTTCGGGGACGAAACTCTTTTTAAGGGGGGGAGTATGTAATATCCGGGGGTAATTTTTTTTTCTCTTTTCGTGTTACTGTTGAGTTGTACGTATTCATTTGGAATTGTACAAGTGTTGTTGTTGGACCAATACAATGTATATTGTATTAAAATATTTCGGGATCGAAATATTTATTCTGGTCGTCGGTTTGGTTTCGTCGTTTGGTTGTTGTTTGGCGAGTTTGGAATTTTGGCTAAGTTTATAGCCATAGCGTACGCTATCTGTGTAGCATTACGTACGCTAATTTGTTACGATTACGTACGTTACGCCCTGAGGTTACGTACGTAATGCGTGGTAGGTGGTGGGAACTTTCCTCGTAGTCAACTTTCGGGACGAGAGTATCTTTGGGGTATCATTTATATATATATATATATATATATGTCAACTTTTGAGATGAGATTCCCCCCTCACGTTCCTATCCCTTACCCACCATCCCTCTCACCTTACTCCTATATTATATATATATATATATAATACAATCATCACCATCAATCATCACTTCCCTCACGTGAATTTTCCCACTTTTATCCCTCATGGTGTATTATATATATACATATATATATATAAAACTATCATCATCCCTCACCTCATCATCTCTCTCTCCCTCCTCGCCGCCGTCCCTTCCCTCTCATTTTTTTCTCTTCTTCTTCTTCCGTGCCATCTTCTCTCGCCACCTCTCTCTCCCTTCTCTCCGTCATTTTTTTCCTAAGGCGGAAGCTTGAGGACGGGCCGGTTTCTCCATTTTTCCGCGAGATGGAGCTTGAGTTCGGCGGGCAGCTCACGACCGAGCTCGGGCGACGGCCCGGTCGGAATTTCCGAACGGAAGGCCGCAAACCCTCGACGTGTTCGGTATTTTTTTTTCTTCTTTTCCGCGAGACGGAGGTGCACCACTTCTCCATTTTTTCCGGCGACGGAGGCGGGGCCGACGTCTCTGGGCGGCCGAGCTCGCGGCGGCCGATCGAATTTCGGATCGGGAGACATTATAAATCCGGTCGTCTGCATCGTTCGGCATTTTTCGCGAGCTCGGGCGTCCGGCGTCTTCATGGTTTCCGGCCATGGACGGAGTTCCGTTGATTCCGCGGCCGGAAGTGGTTTTTTCCGGAACTGACGACGAACGGAGGTGAGACATTTGTCCGGCGAAGGGTGCCCGGCCGCGCGACTTTTCCGGGTCAGCCCTCGTGTTGCGTTTTGTGTGTGTGTTATATATATATACTGTTATATATATATATATATATATATATATATATATATATATATATATATATATATATATATACTGTGTGTAAGCTGTAATGTATATATATATAGCGTGATTGTGTGTGTGTTTTGTGTGTTATGTATATTATATATATATGTAACAGAAGTGTGTGTGTAGTGTTAGTATATATATATATATATATATATGGATATTGTGAGTTGTATTGTATATATGTTATATATATATGTAATATATATTATATATATACGTATGTATACGGATTAATACGAGTATAGTATGTGTTCGTGTTGGAATCGGGATTATCTATTGTGTTGTTTTCGGTCGATATCGTGTTATCGAATGAATTGTATTTCATTCAAGGTTGTTCGAGTGCTTGTGATTGACGGAGGACGCGTTGATTGATTCGTGGTAGGACGTTGATCGTGGAAGGACTTTCTCGCCTTCGGTTTGAGGCAAGTTTTATACTTGTACTAGTCAATGAGATTAATGTTTCATGTATGTGTATGAATGTGTGTATCATTTCGAGACTTGGTCTCTTTGTGATTTTGTTGATATCAGGGGATTGTTTGATACGATACCCTTCGGCAAGTTATGCCAAATATTATTGTTGTTCGTAATTGGCCGATCCAAGGCATTGCGGTACTTGTTGATAATATTGTTGTCGATAGCCGGTTCGCGGTAACGACATATCGATTTTTATTGTTGATTGATGTTCCTTTGAGATATTGTTGTTGATAGCCGGTTCGCGGCATCGACGTATCGATTGTTGTTATTGATTGATGTTCCATCAAGATATTTTTTTTGAATCGTCGTTATTGATATCAATGTTTTTCTATTGATGTCGTTTTGGCCGATTGAAGGCATTGACGTATTCGATCATCATCTTCGTTATCGGTAACCGATTAAAGGTTCCGAGACATCCGTTGTACAATTGTTATCGGTTAACCGTTCTGAAGGTTATCGATATATTGAATTGGGATTATCAAAGATAATTCCCATCCGTTGTATAATTATTATCGATTGTCCGCTCTAACGGTAATCGATATATTGAATTGGGACTATCAAAGATAATTTCCACCCGTTGTCAAAAAGATAATTCCCATCCATTGTATAATTTTTATCGATTGGCCATTCTACGGTAATCGAAGTATTGAATTGGGATTATCAACGATAATTCCCATCCGTTGAATTATTATTGTCGTGTTGACCGATTCAAGGAAAGACACTATTATTCTTGTGAACTCGGTAATTTTGTGATCGTTGAAGGTTGAGGATTTCCCGAACTGTTGTGTTGTGATCGTTGCTCGTGTTAATCGGTCCTTAAGGATTTTGATCCCAGGATGGTTGTTTTGAATATTGTTGGTCGTGTCGATCTTTCATTATTCGTGTCATCGTTCACTTGGTGAGTCGTATGATTTGTTTTGGATGTCTTATCCTTTGAGTTTCGTTGTCATGTTGTATAGTGAAATATACGTAATCATATCTGAGTTACGATTGGTTATTGTGTAGGATTTTTAGCCGTGCACATATAGTCATCGGCGGATATTATTCCGCGTTGGACTGTGCACACGGGACGTAGTTTCGTGAGGCTAATTAGGTACATTGTCCTACGTATATTCTGGATTCCATATACGGGGCGGACATGTGCACGGACACATTTCCGGATCGGGCGTACTGTGGTGTCCATCTTGTGAGCCATAAACTTTGATCGTCCATAGTATTGGATGAGTTTGATGTTTTGTGATTGAGCGTTCATACGCCTGAGGGGTATGTTCGACAGTCATGTTTGTTTCTTTGAGATCTCAGATTGTGATGATTCTGACTTCGGCATTCGGCTTCGTGCCATCGTGATATTTCGGCTTGGCATTTCGGCTTTCAGGCCATCGTGATATTTTGGCAGCTTCGGCTGAGGGATTTCAGGCCATTGTGATGTATCGGTATTTCTGTTTGAGCCTTCGGGCATTGTGATCCTTTTTATTTCAGCGTTGGATTGATTACCTTCGAGTAATGTATTGTTGTGTTCTATATTGATGTTTCGCCGTTGGGCACATATGTTCTAACCTATTGAGCAGGTATTGATCGTATGCCATGGGCATAGTATTCCACGAATGCTCGATTCTTACTTTGGTTTGTGAGCATCTCGTATTACCATTGTTGTACTATTTATTCTGCCTTTGGATGCATATCATGTTGTGCATGTACTTGATATTCATTATCTTGGATGGTGACCGTGGGGCGGAACATGTTTTCATGTTTTAGGTACTTGCGAGGAGAGAGTTGAGACACAGGGGCATGACGATGGCGACGAGGCATTCGAGCGATACTAGTCCGAGATATTTTGGTGTTCATGTTGGTCAGACAGTCGGAGTACTCCATTTTTGTTCAGTCGTTGTCGTTTTGTATTATCCGAGCAAGTCTCGTGGATGTTGTTGTATTTTTATTTTGGCCATGTAGGCCCATTCTTGTCGTTGAAATTCCATATCGGAATAGTATGTCGGACGTCATTTCCTATTTTGGACAGTTTGTTGTATTTTAGTGGTGTTCGCCTGGTGGATCACCTGGTGTGGGGTCCACGGCACTGTAATAACCCAATGGGATTTGGGGGTGTTACATTCTCATCAAACTCGAAATCATATTCGTATTCCTATACGAATATTGTACCAAGATACATAACTTAGTTCTAAATGTGAGTATTCCATATTCATATCCAAAACACCAACACTTTAAAACGTATTCATCAAATCAATGATCAATTCATCTCGACATTAAGGATTTTATAACATATTCGATTCCAACTTCAACTCCAAATACGAAGACAAAACTCCTTCTTGTTCATACTTGTAAATTCGTAGAAAACAATTTACCGATTATTATCGTGAATAATCACATTCCAAATTATCCGAAATCCTTCCAAAATCATAACATGTAACTCAAGAGTTCTTTAAGAACACGAATTATCCAAATTCACGTTCATAATCCATAAAACAACATAACCCGATGTTTTCTAACATCTAAACAACCCTTAATCATAATTCAAGGTGTATATAATCATCTCCTTCAACATATACTTCTCATAACATCTTGATTCGCAATAAACCACCAAGAACATCGAGAATACCACGATTCCATAATCATAACAACATAATCGAATCATTTGATCACCAATTCATTATCTTCCTTTAACAAAATTCCCATAATTACCAAGAATCATCACAAAAATATCATTTCAACCACCATTCATACGAAAACGTGTAGAATTTTCCAAGTTCTACTCATTGAGACATTTTATCGAACACTTTGAAGGCATAGTCCAATTCAATCGATTATTCAAAGAAATACTCGAATCCGTTCCACAAAACTTCAAGGGTAATGAATGATTACGAGTATAAAATCAAGTTCTATCAATAATCTTTATCAAAACGAAGCAAATCGGCCAAAACATCAAGAAACTCCAAAAATATCCAAAACCAAGTGTTTAGGTGTTCTTACCTTCGATCCGGGTGGAAGATGATGTTAATCCATGATTCCAACTTCCAAAACATGTTGTTATAAGATGATCTTACTCAAATCCATCAATTCGTGCCGAAGGAATCGCGAAGAAACGAAGAAAAATGAAAAAAATGAGTAGGTGACTCGGTCCAGGCCTTATATAGGCCGAGACCTGCCGGCACGTTACGTACGTAACCGGCAGGTCCCTACGTACGTAGCCGGCCGCGGCCGACCCTACTGCCCAATTCTGTCGGAACCCTTACGTACGTAACCGGCAGCTGGCTTACGTACGTAACTGGCCCTTACGGCCGTAACCGGCCAGAGCCTTACGTACGTTATCGGCCAATTCTAGCCATCCCTGCGAGTCACTGCCGACCGTGATCGGCCACCCCCACGAGTCACTGTCGACCATGCTCGGCCATTCCAACGAGTCACGACCGGCCATGCTCGGCCATCCAGGTCATCTCGGCCACGACTCGGCCAGCCACCCCGTAACGTACGTAACACTTATTCCGTTGCGTACGTAATACATACGTTGACTTGCTACAGTATAATACTCGTATTACCTACGTAATACACCCTGTATAACGTACGTAACTCCGTCCGTTGACTCACCTGTCCACATCCGCGCCGAAAGCTGCCGGCCACGGGCCCCACTGTCCGATTCCTCTTGTTACGTACGTTATGTACACTATATAACGTACGTAAGCTAACACATTTTACGTACGTAAGCTCCAAGGCTTAACGTACGTAATGGCTTTTATACTTAGCCAAAAATCCAACTGTTCCTGTCCGACGTCGACGTACAAAATACAAACATACGGCATACTGAATACACATACTGAATCCAAAAATATTCTCATACGGTATACCTGATATCCAAATCAGTTCACCCTCATACAACATATCCTGAATATATCTGTCAATCCAAAAACGATAATCACACTAGTATAACTGTCTCGGTTCTCAATTTATTTTATCCATACTGTATAGATACCAAAATATAGAGTATATCTCAGATAAAATAACGCGAAAAATTTATACTGAAAATCCGGGTATTACAAAATCAAGCAAGGCTCGTTTAATGATGTGATCTCCAATGACACAAGATATTGTAGGACTACCAGGATCTTTATACTTAACATGAGTTTTACTTTGGATTATTGAGCTAACATGTTCAGCTAAAAATGACTTTCTTGGAACATTTGTTCTTCTTTTTACAGTGCAAAGATCTTTCAAGAACTTAGAATAAGCAGGCACTTGTTTAATAGCATCAAGGAATGGAATATTTATTCGAACTTGTTTAAATATTTCCATTATATCTTTGTATTGCGCACTTTATCTTTTGGAATAAGTCTTTCAGGAAATGGAGCTTTTGCAACGTAAGGCTTTTCTTTTTCTTTAGAATCTTTTGATTTTGAAACTTGTGGTTCATTTGATTTTTCTTCCGGGTCATAGTCAGACTTTTGTATTTCTTTTTCGATTCTTAGGGTAGTTATGGATTGAACTTCTGCGTTAGAAGAGTTTACTTCATATTGTCCTTTAGGATTAGGGATGGATTGACTCGGAAATTTTCCTTTTTCTCTTTCAGCTAAAGTTGTTGCAAGTTGACCAATTTGTGTTTCAAGCTTAGAAATAGCCTGTGAGTTTGATTGTACAGCTTTCTGAGTTGATTGGAACATTTGTTGAGTAGATTGCATGAATTGTTGCAACATATCTTCCAAAGATGGTTTCTTTGGCACTGTAGAAAAATACTGATAAGTATTTGGAGGATATTGATTAGGATGGACATTTTGTAGATTTGACATATTCATTTGATGTCCTCCTTGATTCATTGGAGGCATATTTTGCTTCCATGAAAAATTTGGATGATTCCTCCAATTTGGATTATAAGTTGGAGCAAATGGACTGTCCGAATATTTTCCATATGAATGTAACACATTGACTTCTTCATTAAAAATTTCTTGATTTTGTGGACAAGAGGGACAAGATTGAGATGAATGAAATGATTCCGCACATGAAATGCAAAATTCATATTTTGAGTTTGACGAGGGGATGGATTGCTTCAAGACTAACGCATCCACTTTTCGTACTAAATCATCTATAGTAGATTTTATTTCAACATCTTGTTTAACCTCATAAATTCCACCTTTTTTTTGGGGTCGTATGCATCGATTTGGCTCTAGAGTCGAGTGAATTCCATTGTTGTGAATTAATTGACATATTTTCTAGTGCATTCTAAGCTTCGTCTCCAATAAGGTGAAAAAATTTTCCACCATGCATTGATTGGATTAATTGGCGATTGTTTGGAGTTAAACCGTCATAAAAATATTTTACCAAACGCCATATTTCAAAACCATGATGGGGACACTTAAGGATTAAATCATTAAATCTTTCCCAACACTCATAAAATTCTTCATTTTCTTTTTGGAAAAATTCTGATATTTCTCTTCTAAGACTATCAGTTTTGGACATTGGAAAAATTTTTGCGAGAAATTTATTCACTAGTTGGTCCCAACTAGTAATTGTTCTTGCTTGAAGAGAATTTAGCCATAATTTTGCTTTATCTTTGAGAGAAAATGAAAATAGTCTAAGTTTGACGGATTCATCAGAGAAATTTTGGAATCGGAAAGTAGAACAAATGTCGAAAAATTCCTTGACATGCATATATGGATCTTCTCTTTCCAAACCGTGAAAAGATGGAAGAAGTTGAATTATTGATGGTTTAAGTTCGAAATGAGTTGCATTAGTTGTAGGCAACACTATGCAAGAATGAGAATTAGCACTCACTGGAGAAAAATATTCTATTAAGGGTTTCTCTTTTGCAACTTGATTATTCCGATTTTCGATTTCGTCTATTTTTGGTATCGGTTTTGTTTGTTGAACTTCAGTTTTAGTTAAGGACAATCTTCTTCTCGTTAATCGACCTTTATTATTTCGTTGCCAAACTTGCATTCACCGATATTTCAATTTTTTTAACTTTGCATATAAACCAAATTATGATAGTCGATCGAACTTCCAGGTCGTTGGAGGCGTCACAACGGTCACACTTAAAATCCAACTTTCTTTGGCATGTACAACAGAGGCCTTTTTGCCAAATTCAATCGATTTTCAAAATCAGTTTGTACAAGATTGATATTTAGCTTTTCTCTATTCAAATCGAACAAAGTAGTGAGTGAAAAATATCAATCCCTTGTTGAACCTTTTAAAGGATTTTATTGTTTTAATTATTTTTTTTTGACTTTTTATATTTTTATTATTATTAATAATCATAATAATTATTATAATTATTACTAAAATTATAGGATGTAATAGATTGCAAAGGAATAAATTTACTAATTGATCTACGGAAGCAATATCTATTGACAAACTAAATTGTAGGACGAGAAATATTGCAACTAGACTAAATGTCTAAGAATAATGTAAATAGAAAATAACAACTAAAAATACAATCTAAATTTACCACTAGAAGATTCTATTAAAACTAAAGACAAGATATAAAATTAAAAAAAAATCTGATTTTTTTTTTATATTTTATATTTTTTAGTTTTTATATTTTTATATTTATTATAATTTTATTATATTTTTAGACTAATAAAATTGAGCTAATATATATATATATTATTTATTTATTTTACGAAGAAAAAAAATAATAATTACAAACTTTTATTTTATTTATGCAAACAATAAAATAGTTTTTTTTATTACAAATTTTCGTTTCTGTTTTTTTTTTAAATTTTCATATTTTTAATTTTTTTTAGTATTTTCCCTTTTTTATTAAAGTATTGTAGTTTATTTATTTTTTAAAAAACAATTCTGTTTTTATTAAAAAATTCAAAGTTCAGAATTCTTTTATTATATATATTCCAGATTACTTAAATTATTAATTCTTAATCTGATTTTTTTTAGATTTTTATGAAAAGTATAAATTTTGTTTTAATAAAACTAGCAGGTTTTATTTTTAAAAATAAAATAAAATAATTCAGATTTTTATTTATTATGGAAATTAATATTCCAGATTATTTTTTAATTTATTTTTATTATTTTTTAATTTTTTAGAATTTATATTAAAAATTTTGATTTTTTAATATTAATATTCCAAAATTACAAAAATATTACCTTAAAGTCTATAACTTTTTTTTTTCTATTTTCCAAATCTTTTTTAAAATATAAATAAATAAGTTTTTCGATTTTTTTAAACCTTTTCAGATTTTTTTATATTTTTATATATTTTTGGACTTTTTTATTTTTTTTATTATTTTATTATTATTTTTACGAAAATGAACTGTAGTTTTTATTATTATTATTAATTATATTTTATATTTATTATTATAAGTTTTTGTTATTTTTCAAAAAATTTTATGAACGTAAAAAGAAAATAAATTCTACTACTAACTATTATTTATACTAACACAATCTAAAACGGATATTAAAAAGACAGATAATAATAAAGAAAAACAGTAAAATAAATAACTAGTAGAAGAATTTAACTAACTTGGTGACGACAGTCTTCTTGTACTTCGTTTGCGCCTCCCCAGCAATGGCGCCAAAAACTTGTTGTTTGTTGATTCTTTAGTTTAATACTCGCAAGCGCACGATTTGTTCGATATAGATATGTGGTGCAAGGTCGATTCCAGAGGGAGGACTATAATAGTGAAGTCAAATTATTCCTTTCGTTTTGAACCAAATTATATTAAATTCTAACCTAGTCCCAAATAATTTGATTTTTGATTGATTAAAATAATTGCAACAAGTAACAATAATTTTTAAGTAGATTTTAGATAAATTGATTTTAAATAATTTACTAGGGTTTAGAGTCCACCAATGTCTATTTATTATTTATTTTATATTTTTATTCAAAGGAATTCAGGGAATAGATTCTGAAATCAATCTCACTATTTCCCTATAGATTTGACAATAAGTACAAAATTATAATTCAAATATAGATTTTCTTCGCTTAAAAAATGTAATTTCTAAGCATTATATGTATCTAATTTAATGGAAAACAAATAATCAAAGAAATTAACTAATATCAATAATCACAAAGCAAGGGGGAATTTATAACTATAAAAAATACGTGATATAATTGATGAAATAATATTCCCCTATTGAAGCGAAAATCATAATCGTTAAAAATATTTATTTGGAATTATTATATAAATATTAATAATAATATAGACATGGTTTCATCATAACCCCAGTAAAAGAAAATTACTCACTCACAATAACAACACAAATAAATAAATATTCCATAATATTATTACTCAAATATAATTTTATTACACACTATTTTTATTTCTCTCCCTTACAATAATATCTATCTATTTTTTTTCCTCCCCAAACACTACACATTCATCCCCTATTTATACTACTACAAAATTAATAAAATAATAATTTTTAACATTTTAAAATCCCACCCCTAATAATACACGGATGCCAAATAATGCTGATGTCATGGATGACATCAGTAGAGAGTTGAATTTCCGGTCCAATCGGGTATTGACACGTGGCACAATATGGCCCGTCTATTTAATTGTTCTTCGAACGGTCATAACTTCTTCATACGAACTCGGATTCGGATGAATTTTTTTTTAGAACGACCGTCTCTTGAATTTCATAAAAATATCACCCTTGAACCAATTGATCTGTCTTGTACCGGTTGGTTAACCTGCAGATATAATTTAATTTCAATTAATTATCCAAAAATGACACAAAATTATAGAAAATTCTAACAAAATGAAATAATATAAATATATAGTAAAACGAATAAATTTATCACACAACACACAATTATATATATAAAATACTAATACAAATATTACTCAAAATATACTAAACAAAGTCCGTGGTATTTTTGAAATCAAGAGGGTTCGGTTGTGACCCGCCCTCGTTGTTGTTTTTGTACGAATTTACATGAATCGTATGTGGGTTTTAGGTGTATTCCGTTTTCGTACTCGTGTAGAATTGGTTGTGATTGTATTCTTCAAATCGTTAGGTTCGTGGTTGTCGGTTAGCGAGCGTGGTTGATTTTTTCATTTTTTTCGTCATCAATTTCTCAAGGCAAGTATTCTTGTGAAACCCTTATGCTTAACATGGAATGGTAATGTATATGTGTGTGATTTGATCACTCCGGCGGGTTCTCGGAGGAATCTGTGATTTCGCTCCTGATTCACGAGCTTGTTTGGATAGCAGCCCAGGAGGGTCCATAGAGGCCTCGGATGGGACCAGTGGTTTAGCCCCGGTCCTAGGCGAGTCGTCATATGCGTGATTTTTAACTATGGCCAGTCCAGGAGGGTCCATAGAGGCCTCGGATGGGACCATTGGTTTAGCTCCGGTCCTAGGCGATTTTCAACTGTGATTATTGACTGTTTGTTTTTCCAGAAAAAGACATGTCTTGATTTTTTTGAAACAATTTGATGCATGTACTATGAGATGTGTAAGCGAATGGTTTTCCTTGATTACTTGTACTAGCGTAATTGCTAACCCCTTTGGGGACCCATTTTTGGGGAAATTCAAGTTATGTGTTTCAAGTTGCGTTCAGCCGGTCGAGCAGGCACTGGAGCAGTACGAGGATGCTGGTCAGGATTGTTGACGTGTGCAAATGAGTTCCTTTATTTTAGTCGTCCATTTTAAACATTTGTTTTCAAACTTGTAAACTGATAGATACTACTCGTGAGTACTTAGGCGTTTTAATTAGGAAGATGGATACTAAATTGTATTTGTGGTTTCAGTGATGTCTGGATTTACCGGTTGTACCGGGCATTTTATTTAATTTTCGTCTTGGGGATGTGTGTTTTCTCGCTAACCAAGATGGTTAGACGAGCGGTATTAATTATTTAGCCTGGTGGGTCCCACGTAGGGGTAAAAGCAAAAGAAAAAAAAATCTTCGAATTACAAATCGCGATATGCCAAAACATCTTCATTCTTACCAAAATCTTTCTTCTTTACCAACATCTTCAGATTGCAAAATACCTCAACGTCTCTCTTGAACTCCAACAAATTGAATCCTTCTTATAGAACACAAACCTTCTTTGCCAATCCGGGTATATATCCGATTAAAGGTGGGCTACGGAGGTTGTTGGGTTTGGTACCGCCACTAGAAGGGCATTTAGATAGTGCGGTTAAGAATATAGAATTCTTTTGCGATTGCGAAAGCGATTAAGTGCGGAATGTAAATGACACGACAATATATAGAGGTTCGGCCAAATATGCCTACGTCCTCTCTTCGTATCGTTTTCTATAGGCTTAAGATAAACCTTTCCGCCTTGTATCCAATCGGTCCGAGGGAAACCATTACAATCTTGTCTTCTATCGGTCCAAGATAAACCATTACAATCTTGTCTTTATGTCAATCCAAGATAAACCATTTTTATTTTCTATCGAATAAGGAATCAACCTTTCTAGCTTTCTATCGGTACTAAAAAAACCTCACTTGGATTTAGATTATGATTTTAACAATGCCGGATCCACGATCCTAATAACATCGAGTCAAATCTACAACAACAATAACGAACATAACAATATTTGATGTATGAATAATTTGCTTGAAGTTGTTGTATGGTGAATACCATATGAAGTGTTACTTATAGGCTTCAAAGCCTAAACTAGCCGTTGCTGACTGTCCTCTTCATAACGTACGTTATATGTCATCGTAGCCTACGTTAAGCCAGCTACGTACGTTAACACAACATGTTACGTATGTTATATGTTGCACAAAACAGTATAGTAGCTTCTGCCTCTTTTGTTAGCGTACGTTATCATATCTCCGTAGCGTACGTTAACTCCCGTAGATCCGTTGGACGCTTTTTGACCTTCTAGAATTAATCCAGCAGATTGATTTCATTTGAATTCAAAATACACCTTGCATAGCGTACGTTATTAAGATTCAAGTGTAGTATACGTAATGCCTTCTTTCTTGCGTGCGCTAATCGTTGTATTGCGTTATCTGCTTCGATGCAGAATGCAGTACTCACTGACTTGATATGTTGCGTATGTTATACTTTGGTTGTAGCGTACGTTAGCTTAAGTAAGATTTACTTCTTTTCTGTCCTTCTCGTGCGTCTTCGACTTCTTGTTGATTAATTGTTGTTTTTATTTGTTTAGCAACTTATCATCAAAATCTCTAAATTGAATGTGTGGAATAAAATGTTCCAACAATCTCCCCTTTTTGATGATGACAAAACAACAATACTTCGATGGAATTTATACCTGCAAAAATACAAGAAAAAATATACAGATCAAAGTTTTGGGTTTTGTCCATTTCGTTAGTTTTCTTCTCCCCACCATTCCTATTTTTTCTCTTCTTCTCCCCCATTATATTGTTCTCATTTTTTTTTTCTCGTCATTCTTCTCCCCTTTTTGTCATTAGCAAAAAGTGCATGAAAACCATAAAATCAATAAAAAATTAAATATGAAAAGAAATGAGTAAAACTCCCCCTGAAAAATATCTTCCCTTTAAAAAAATAACTCCCCCTGAGTTAAATACCAATTATTTGAATTAATTAATTTTGAATTTTGGGGATCTAACCGACTCTCGGTCGTTTTTCATTTGGTACGTAGATGATGTTTGGCATTATGATTCCTTTTGGAATTCATATTTTCTTTATTTTAATTGTTCGTCTTGGGCTTTTACAGTTTGAAATGTGATGCCCGATTTTTAAACGTTTACTATATTGGGGTATTTTGAAATTTAAGGATTCATTTTTATCATTATGTTTGAATCATAAACCTTGTTTATTTAACGAAAATTTTTTAACACCAAGTAAATTTTCAAATCTCTCATTTCCGAGAGAAAATTTGTTCGTTAAATTTTTGAGTTCGTTTTAAACTTTTAATGAACCATTTTTTGATTTATTTTCATTTTCAAGGCATAGAGAATAACTAATTTCAATCAATTTCCCTTTTTCTTGTAATTTGGAGATTTCGTCTTCCAAAAAAATATTTTTAATTTTAAGGGATTTGTTATCTTTCAACGAATTTGAAAATCCATATGTAATTGTTCCAAAGCAAATAGTTCGTCGTGAGACAAGGTACTTACCTGACTTTCATCGTCATTGTCGTCGAACGAGCTCCTTGCCATGAGTGCGTGATTATTTTGAATATTTTCATCTTCTTTATCCTCGTAACTCCAGGTGGCTATTAGTGCTTCCTTCTTAGAAGCCGAGCCACGATAATTCTTCGCAAAGTGGCCGGATTTTCAATAATTATGACAATTATTGTCGAACCGATTGGACTCATTTTGGACTTGCGAGTTGAAGTCTCTTCTTCTCCGTTTTAATAAGTTTTGATACTTGTTGATGTTTTGGCATAAAATGCCGATGACGGTATAGCTTCTTCATTTCTCGATATCTTCTTAGCTTTTAAAGCTATAGATTTTTCCTTCGGTTTCGACTTGACATTTCGAGATTTAAGGACAATCATGTAATTTATTAGCGAAACAACAAGGGCACTAAAATCAAGAGTATTGAGATCTTTAGATTCCATAATTGCTCTAAATGTCCCGTCCCATTCGCGAGGTAGTGATCATAATATTTATTTACCTTTTCACTACTCGATAAGGATTTTCCGAATCATGCTAGTCCATTTGTAATAACCGGGAACCGGTCTAGCATATTTGTGATGGACTCTTTATCTTTCATTATGAAAAGCTCGTAGTCGTGGAGAAGCATATTTGTCTTCGTCTCCTTGACTTGATTGGTTCCTTCGTGAGTTACCTCTAACATTTTCTAAATTTATTTGGCACTATCACACGAGGAATCCGATTATGTTCTTCCAGATTTAAAGTACAATAAAGTAATTCTATTGCTTTGCTATTGTAATGGTCGTTCTTCCAATCCGTATCATCGTATTCTTCTAAGATTTTTAGAGTACCATTGAAATTTGTATGAATTTTTGGACCAAGACCGATAACTTTCCAGAGCTCAATATCATAGGCTCGGATGAATATTGACATCTTCTTTTTCCATGTCATAAAATTTGATCCGTCAAAAAATGGAGGTCGGTTTAAGGCGAGGCCTTCGACTGGGGCATAATGAAGTGCCATTGGATCTTTTTCTCCTCGGATGTTAAGCCAACTATAAGAGATACCCACTTCGATACAAATTATTGGGTTTGGTACCGCCACTAGAATGGGGTTTAGATAGTGCGGTTAGGAATATAGAATTCTTTTGCGATTGCGGAAGCGATTAAGTGCGGAAGAGGATCTGGATCTGAGGGCGGCCAGCATAATATGCCTATGCTTGGCCAAGAATGTCCTTGCCAATGTACATGGGATTTCAAGTGCCAAAGAGCTATGGGAAAAGCTAGAAGCTTTGTACCTAGCAAAGGGAATTTCGCATCGGTTGTACTTGAAGGAACAATTTCATACCTTACGGATGGATGAAGGTATGAAGATTTCAGATCATTTAAGGACTCTCAATGGCATTATCTCTGAACTAGAGACAATTGGAGTGAACATTGAAGATGAGGATAAGGCGTTAAGGCTCATCTTGTCTCTTCCACATTCCTATGAGCACATGAAACCAATTTTGGTATATGGGAAGGAAACTCTGTTTTTTGCTGAAGTCACGGGCAAACTTCTTTCGTAGGAAAGAAGGCTGATGAGTGAAGGGCGAACTTCAACAGAGAATTCAGCAATGGTGGCTTTTAGCAAAGGGAGGAAGAAGAACTCCAAAAGTGTTGTTTGTTGGAAGTGCGGAAAGCCCGGGCATACGAAGCGGAACTGTCCAGGTGGAGTTTATCAAGGTGGAGCCGTTGCGGCAAAAGGCTCTGAACAGGCAGCTAACATCATGATGGAAGATGATATCATCTCATGATGATATGAACTGTAATATCCGGGGGTAATTTTTTTCGTTTCACTGTTGTGTTGTACATATTCATTTGAAATTGTACAAGTGATGTTGTATTTGACTGATACAATGAATATTGTATTGGGATATTTCGGAATCGAAATATTTATACTTGTCGTCGGTTTGGTTTCATCGTTTGGATGTTGCTTGGTGAGTTTGGAATTTTTGGCCAAGTATATAGCTATAGCGTACGCTACATGTGTAGCATTACGTACGCTATTGTGTTGAGCTTACGTACGTTAAATTGTGAGGGTTACGTACGTAACATTGGGTATCAGATCGATGCTGACTTTCGGCGTGTGGGACCGGGCCAGGCTGGATTTGCGGAATTCGATTGGGACAGGTAGGTCAATGCACATTACGTACGCTATACCTTGAGGTTAACGTACGTAATGGTGAGGTTTGTTGCATATGTAATTTAGTTAACGTACATAATGGGTACCCCATTTTGAGGCAGTGAGTTTTGGACTACGTAGCGTACGCTATGTAACACCCCCAATCCACTCAATGATATTACACGCCGTAGACCCTTTCCTCAAGGATCTACCAGGCTGGTAAACAACGTCGAACAACTCAACAATGCCTTCAAGGCTAAAATGACTCAGTAGACCGATTTAGTCTTTCAATAAAAACATACAATTTAATTACAATTCATACCCACGCAGGGGTCAAAATACAACAACTCCCGTACAACGGGAAAGAATACTGCAGCAGAAATAAATACAACTAAACCAATGACATCATACGGATCCTCGTGTGATTAGTATCGTTCATCTTTAATCATCCTTCATGCCGACCCTGTGCTATACTCCAAAACCTGAATGCAAAAACAGACATCCACCCCCCGAATACTCGGGGGTTAGCAAAACTCCACTATTTTGCTAGTGCAAGAACAAAGTGCAAATACGAGCCATACAATACAAGTTCCAAGAACAATAATAACCAGGAATCCTCAAAGATCCAAATGTAATGAAAAGTACTTCTCGAGGAAAGAGTTTGGGTAAAACATTTCTAAAACCGAAAGGTCACAAATCAAGGGAAAACAGTTTATAAAATAGTTTAAAATGCCATCGAGAGTTTTAATAGAAAACAATTTAGGATTTACCGAATCCCTCTCTTTCAAAAATCAACAGGGGTCATGGCCCAAAGGTTTTGTTTTCACAAATGAAACCAACAACAACACACAAGGTAAAAACCCACGTCACGCGTCCTCGACGGACATAAAATACACACGCACCCGTGAAGTTTCACTTGTGAATCGAAGGCAAAACCATTGGACTCCCTCCGTGGCCCCGTCGAACCCTCCCGAGGTGAGCAAACACATTCACAAAACATACACACGCACTCGTGAAGTTTTTACTCGTGAACCCAGAGTGAAGTCATAGATTCCCCCGAGGCCCCGTCAGACCCTCCCAAGGTGAGTAAAATACATTCACTAAACATACACACGCAGTGGTGAAGTTTCACTCGTGAATCCAGGGCAAAACCATTGGACTCCCTCCGTGGCCTCGTCGAGCCCTCCCGAGGTGAGCGAACACATTCACAAAACATACACACACAAGCATCGCCTAGGACCAGGACGCCACCATGAATCCCACCCGAGGCCTCGAAGGACCCTCCCGAGCTGGCTAGCGAAAGAATCAAGCACAGGCATCGCCTAGGACCAGGACGCCACTATGAATCCCACCCGAGGCCTCGAAGGACCCTCCCGAGCTGGCTAGCAAAACAATCAAGCACAGGCATCGCCTAGGACCAAGACGCCACCATGAATCCCACCCGAGGCCTCGAAGGACCCTCCCGAGCTGGCTAGCGAAACAATCATGCACAAATAACATATCACACCAAGGATATCCAAACAATTCACCTAGATGCATCAAACACTTAGCAAAACACCACGTCAAACCACAATGCACCGAAATGAAACCATATACGTACACATGCATTACCAAGCACAACATCAACGCCAAACATATCCATAAGATTCACATACTCGTTCGAGAAACACACCAATCACAAAACACACATGGTTTTGAAAGAGGGCCTTTAACAAGGCTAACCAAATCTTTTGAAAACTCACTTCAAACAATCAAACAAACATATAAAGACGATCACCAATTATCATATTCACAAAACAAGAATTATATGGACAAGGTACTTACCTCAAAACCACGGTCGCAACAAGACGACGGATGAAATACGGTCGAACGGTTCCGAACTCCCGAACACTATCAAGAACGCAATAGCACCACGAGTACTACGAGAATAACACCACACAAATCATCAATCACCAAATGGGATTCAACATCGGAAATCCTCGAGCACCTATAATCCTCCGGAAGGAACAATAAAAGATGATTACGACGAGAATCAAGGCAAAAACGACGGAAATCCCAACAAACTATCGAAAGGAACTCATTGGGGCATTTAATCGAACACTAAATGTTTAATAATTCCCGAGAACACTCGAATCGTCAGTCGAGTTAAACAAACTCGATATATGGATATATAATACGTAGAAAACGATTAATAATATCATACTACACCAACCGATGTATCAAAATCGGACTAGAATCGAAATCAAGAACAAATTCTCCAAAAAGTCAACTTGAAGGAAAATCAAGAAATATACCTTGATTCGACGAAACACACGGATTAGATGTTGATATAATCAAAAAGAATCTTCCAAAACGCCTTGGAATTGATTAGAATCGGCCAAGAACTCGATTTCCCGAGCCTCTCGTCGCCAGCCGCCGAAAAAGGAAGAAAAACGAGTAAAAATGAAGTTTGGCCGAGCCCAGGCTATATATAGCCGGCAGGGTTACGGCCGTAACCGGCAGTGCCTTACGACCGTAACTCGGCCCTTACGGCCGTACTCGGCAGGCCTTACGGCCGTAACCGACATTCGTCAAAAAAATCTGTCCAGCACTTGTCGGACACTTACGGCCGTAACTGGCACACATTACGGCCGTAACCGGCATTCGTCGGGAAGATGCCCAGTGCCCGTACGGCTGTACCCGATCACGCCTTACGGCCGTAACCGGCACCTTACGGCCGTAACTCGGCCAGGCCAGGCCCTGCTCCGGCCGTGACTCGGCCGTTGCCACTCCGACAGCCCGGACGACCCCGAAACCCGAACCTGAGTAAAAATCGGAGATACAGTTACGAAGTACTCGCAAAGAAGAATCCAAGCGCTAAGAGAACACACGATTCCGACCACCCGAAGTGTCGGAATTCGACAACGGAAGTAATTACCCCAAACTTTAGGAAATTACAAAAACGGCCCAAAACGTCCGAAATACACAATACACGATCGAAACACCAAACCAAAGCTTGCAACATAAATAATAACATTAAATGAACTTATGAGAAACTCGAAACAATAGTGTCGGACGAGATTCGCAAGAATCGAACTCAGGTGCGGAAAAGTCGCTAAGAAGCACAGAACTCAACAAAACGATACCGAAACGAACTCGGATGTCAAAAAGTGCAGAATTAATCATTCTCGGAATGACGAAACAGTCATGAGCGAGTCGTCAAAACGGACTTCCGCTAAAAAACGAAATTACCGGAAATCGAAATTACGGGTATTACATTCTACCCTCCTTAATAGAAGTTTCGTCCCGAAACTTAAAACAAGTAGGGAGAAGCAATATCCCCGCCAGGAAAACTCAACGAGATACACAAGAAATGCGTAACTTACGCCCAACGGCGAAACATTACAAGCAGCGCAAAGGAATATATGGCGCGGAAACACGCTCCACGACGACCAACACAACGCCACCGGTATAGACATAATAAAACCAACAAGTGACAAGTGTCATCAAACAGATAATACAATCAAGTCGATTATCCAAACAATCACAAAACACAACGAATGAAAATCAATACGATTGACCAACCCAACGGTACATCAATCAAAATGCTAGCCAATCGCTGAACAATTACGGAATTCCACCACCCAAGGGTTGGAAGATCGAAAACGAGACTAATTTCCCGAACTTAAGGGAATTACGAAGGAGTCTGAATGTTCAACAATCACGAAATGAGATCAATAAAAACCGAACAATCAAACGATCGAACTCAACGATCGAGACAACAAAAATCGAACAATCATGTTCGAATCACGAAGAACAATAAAATTCAAACAAAAACTCCAAGGTTCACATCTCGACTCGAGACAATATATGATCCAGTGAAAACAACAAGATGTGCATTCACATAAGATCCACAGGAAAGGGAATAGCAATCGAAAAATCACAACGACAAACGAGTTATTCCGAAAAAATACCGCACTCGTTTGATCAACAAAAGCAAGGGGCAGGACAAGCTCAGAAAATGTCAACGAACATAAACGAGTCGACAGAGTCGAAAATGCAGAAGTTTGAAATCCGATCCACTTCGAATAAAAGAACTAGTAGAACCAAGAGGTGTTACTTCCGAACAAGGTTCACAAGAATCGAACTCAGAAAAGTCACAGCGATAACCAGATCGACCCAAAACAAGATCACAGCTCGTTCGAACGATGAAACCGAAATACAGAACAAGTTCAGACAGTATCAACGAACACGAGCGAATCGATAGACTTGATAGAGAGAAAATGCGGAAGTCAAAAATGATACGGGCATTATATTCGACCTCTTCTAAAAGAAGTGTCGTCCCCGAAACTCACAACAACGAAATCAAGGCAACAACACAAAAGCAGTCAACGGAAACATTTCCCATGGACCTCTTGTTGGGAATAGTGCCCTAGGACATTCGATGTGCCTAGATTTGTAATTGTCACATTTAAATAAAGTTATTTGATATCATTTATTTCTCGTTGATTATTATAATGTGTGCATGTTTTCATATTATAATAATCGAATAATAGTTATTCACGAATAATAAGATTATTCAAATGTCCCTGATAAAATTGCGTTGAGTAGAGACTCAAGTGATTAATATACTAGTATAAGTTTGATTGATAATATCTCCTTCCTCTTTTGGTGATCCACACACGAACAATTCCACAAGCTGGATTGCTAGATCCTTACGAATAATATTGATAAATAGTACAACACAAGTTCCTTACTAGAAGGATTGTACTATTGATCAAGATCAACTAAGGGAAGAGGGTTAGACGACCGACTTCGTTCTCCTACAGTATGAGGAAGAGGTCGACTTTTCTTCTTCTTGGAGAGGGAGGCGTTTTTTTTTATTGAGTTCTTATGACAACTCCTTGTCATGGATCTCTTATTTATACTAAGTAATCCCTAGATTCAATAATCTAGTATTTGCTTAGTTGCCCCTCAACTTATTAAATAATACAATATATATATAATATCCAATATTATATATATTACTTATTATTTAATCTCCTTATAAATATAATATCCAATATTATATTTATTATTCCCAGTTGATATTTATTCCTACTTGTCTATAATTGTCGTACGTGCGACCCAAAAGGCTTATATTATGTTGGCAATTATTTAATACCTTATCAAATAATAAATCATAAGCGGCCGCTAGCAAGACATTATGATTACCCAAATAATATAAGTTAATAGTCCATTAAACCTTTTAACGTGTCAAATCCCTTTGTCACGCGATATCATATTTGAACTAAGTCATGGAGTCTGTCATACTTATTTATGTTCAAATGCTTTCTCGATCTTAACTAGACTGATTGAATCAAATGACTCTTCATTTGAGCATGGCCATGCATTTTCTTCAGTCCTACTTATCGAGGGGCCCAGCAGATATCTCTCTCACTTAAGAGAGGGACAAATCCCCATCTTGATTATTCATTGCCCTCTACATGACTCCCACTAATCCCGATCGCTAACCTTTATGATCACCATGTTTCAGATGACGTTGGATTACGTCAAGGCATAGCAGTTATCATGTTGGACTCTATGATAATCTCAGGTTCAAGGATTTATTGACATACTGCTATATTGAGATTCACTTATGATATTTCCATGCAGTGATCTCAATGTAGCAGTATGTCAATAAATCCTTGAACCTGAGATTATCATAGAGTCCAACATGATAACTGCTATGCCTTGACGTAATCCAACGTCATCTGAAACATGGTGATCATAAAGGTTAGCGATCGGGATTAGTGGGAGTCATGTAGAGGGCAATGAATAATCAAGATGGGGATTTGTCCCTCTCTTAAGTGAGAGAGATATCTCGGCTCCTCGATAAGTAGGATCAAGAAAATGCATGGCCATGCTCAAATGACGAGTCATTTGATTCAATCAGTCTAGTTAAGATCGAGAAAGCATTTGAACATAAATAAGTATGACAGACTCCATGACTTAGTTCAAATATGATATCGCGTGACAAAGGGATTTGACACGTTAAAAGGTTTAATGGACTATTAACTTATATTATTTGGGTAATCATAATGTCTTGCTAGCGCCGCTTATGATTTATTATTTGATAAGGTATTAAATAATTGCCAACATAATATAAGCCTTTTGGGTCGCACGTACGACAATTATAGACAAGTAGGAATAAATATCAACTGGGAATAATAAATATAATATTGGATATTATATTTATAAGGAGATTAAATAATAAGTAATATATATAATATCGATATTATATATATTGTATTATTTAATAAGTTGAGGGGCAACTAAGCAAATACTAGATTATTGAATCTAGGGATTACTTAGTATAAATAAGAGATCCATGACAAGGAGTTGTCATAAGAACTCAATAAAAAAAAACGCCTCCCTCTCCAAGAAGAAGAAAAGTCGACCTCTTCCTCATACTGTAGGAGAACGAAGCCTGCCTAACCCTCTTCCCTTAGTTGATCTTGATCAATAGTACAATCCTTCTAGTAAGGAACTTGTGTTGTACTATTTATCAATATTATTCGTAAGGATCTAGCAATCCAGCTTGTGGAATTGTTCGTGTGTGGATCACCAAAAGAGGAAGGAGATATTCATCTGCTTCTAGTCTGGATCTAGAATTGTTCAATCGGATTAAGGTAATTCGATTAACTCTTTAATTAAACAACTAAATTACTGCATGAGATCCTAAATTGGGTTTTCACGTTTATTGTTCCGCTGCGTTTTTACTCCGATTATTTTGTATTCGATGCATAGAAAACCCAACAGTGGTATCGGAGCCAACTTGCATGTAATTTAATTGTTTGTGTAGAACGTATTTATGTGTAAATTATGTTCCTGATTATGTTTATAAAATATAGATTTTATAAAATAATTTTTCTGGTTTAATTTGATTAAATCGGATCGTCAAAAATAAATTTTCTGGATCAATTTTCGCTTCCAGAATCGCTCGAACAGATCTGTTCCGAGACGGGTCGGGTCGTCCGGTCGGGTCGGCCGACTCGCTGGCTAATTTTATTAGCAAAAAATGTTTTTGCAATTGAAGGGTTTTGAACCCTGGTCATCAGACCACCTTTAGACCGACTTACCATGTGCGCTGCAATTTTGTTTTGGAAATAATACACGGAAGGTTTTATTAAAGGCTAATAAATCTGTTTTAAATATTGCAAAAATAATTCCGCAAAAACTGGGATTCGATCCCGCGCCATTCGGCTTTCCTTCAGCAACACTTACCATCTCGGCTGGATCCTGTTTTTGGTAATTTTTCAGTAGTTCTTTTTATAAGCCCTTTTAATATAAAAGTAAATTTGGCAATAATTGTTGCAAAATGTTGCAACTGCAACCGCGGGGTTTCGAACCCGGGCGGACCTATTCCAAGGGCAGAATGACAACCATCTCGGCCAAGTCTAGATTTGTTCACTTTTGACACAGTTTTAATTTATTGTCTGATTGTCAGACAAATTGATTATTTAGTATATTACATGCTTTATTAATTATTTGATAATTATTTATGGTATGTGTGTGGTGTATGACATGACCATAAATTGACCAATGTGATTGGATAATTTAATTTCTTATGGGTTGGTTTTACGGCCTGCGTGTCGTTTAATTATAATTGGTTTTTACGGCCTGCGAGTCGTCTATTTAAATTATTTATTATTTTACGGCCTGTGTGTCGTTTGCACTTCTTGTAATTTAATTTATTAATGTAGTATTAAATTTCATTAATGTAATGAAGACAAGAAGGACCAGAAAGACGGACTCGAGGAGCAAATTGATCACGTATGACGTTCCAAGGAGTTGGGAAGATCAATGAAGACCATATTTAACCCTTTAGATGACCTTTGTGATTTTCATGTTGGCTCATGAAAATCACGTTAGGATTATGGTCATGCTATACACGGTCCTATGCTTTATTGTCATGTGATGCGATGTATGTTTAAATTTATGCATGTATGTGATGTTATGTATGTTTAGATGTATGTTAGCAAACATAGACATTAACACAGGATAAAAATCCCTCGTTAAAATTTTAATGCCGTTCATTTGAAAAACACCTATCAAGACTTCGATCATCATGAGTGGGTCATGCCAAAGCTGGGCACTCGGATTATCTTAGTAAGGTAGGATAGGTAATGGTGATACCTATACGTTTAATGAATTTGGAAATCAAAATAGTTTTGAACCTTAAGGCATAAGATGGGATTATAACATGCTTGGGCATACGATGCCAAATCCCATGATATAATATAAGAGTTACATATGATGTAATCGATAAAGAGTTATCCACCTAAAGTAGTTCAATTCTAGGCGTCATGCCAAAGCTGAGTTTAGGATTGTGCAAAATGGGATCTTAGCCCACTAAAATTACAAATGTTGTAAATTGAGGGTACTTGGTTTTAGTGGGAGTATTTTTCGAGAAATAAAATAATGTGACTAAATATTTTGCATATTGAATTTTGTAGAATGGCATCAAACAACACATCCACCATTTCACTACGATCTGTCCTTGAGAAGGACAAGCTTAAAGAAAACGACAGCAACTATCTGGATTGGATCTGGAGCTTGAGAATAGTTCTCAAGCAAGAAAGAAAGCTGTATGTTCTTGAGGAAGAAATTCCCGATGAGCCAGCTGACAATGCAAACAAAGCAACAAAAGACAAATGGAAGAAACATTGTGATGATTCCATTGATGTTGGTTGTCTTATGTTGTCCACCATTTGTCCAGAACTTCAGAAGAATCTGGAGGAAATGGAAGCTTATGAGCTAAATGCTCACCTCAAGGAAACTTTCTCGAAGCATGCTAGGCAAGAGAGGTATGAGACCTTTCAAGCCTTGTATGCTTGCAAGATGGTTGAGGGGACATCTGTCAGCGCTCACGTGCTCAAGATGAAAGGATATATTGATCATCTTGAAAGGCTTGGTTTTCCACTTTCTAAGGAGCACTCCACGGATGTGATTCTAAACTCATTGCCCGAAAGTTTCGGTCAGTTCATTATGAACTATAATATGAATGAGATGGAGAAGTCCATTGCTGAGCTACATGGGATGCTTAAAACGGCTGAGCAGAATATTAAGAAGAAACCAAGCCATGTGTTGATGGTCAGCAAAGGGAAATCCTTTAAGAACAAAGGCAAGGGCAAGGGTAAGGCAAAAGTTGCCAAATCTAAAGACCCTACTAGGCCGGGTTTCAAGGCTAAAGCTCCCAAAGATGGAAATTGCCATCATTTCAATAAACCAAGACACTGGAAAAGAAATTGCAAGATTTACTTGGAAGAGCTAAAGCGTACCAAGGGCAGTGAGACTGCCACAAGTATATTTGTTATAGAAGTTAACTTATCTACCTCTAACTCCTGGGTATTAGATACTGGATGTGGATCTCACATTTGTACAAATGTACAGGGGTTGAGAAGCAGTAGAGAACTGAAGAAAGGGGAAGTAGATCTAAGAGTTGGCAATGGAGCAAGAGTTGCTGCACTAGCCGTAGGAACTTATGATCTAGTTTTGCCCAATGGGATTTTGTTAGTTTTGAACAATTGCTATTATGTTCCTGCTATGAATAGGAATATTATTTCAGTTTCTACATTAGATTGTGAAGGTTACAATTTTCTTATTAAGAATAAGATCATTCGTATTTTCTTTGATGACTTGCTTTATGGTACTGCAAAGTTATATACTGGCCTTTACAATATTGATCTAGATGAGTCCGACACTTTGGAAGTCTATAACATTGCATCCAAGAAACCTAAGCTCAATGATTCTAATCCGACGTACTTATGGCATTGTCGACTTGGTCACATAAACGAGAAACGCATTTCTAAACTCCATAATGGACTTTTAGACTCTTTTGACTATGAATCATATGGGACATGCGAATCTTGTTTATTGGGCAAGATGACGAAGAATCCTTTCACCGGTCATGGAGAAAGGGCTAGTGATCTATTAGGCCTAATACATACTGATGTATGCGGACCTCTTAGCACTCATGCCAGAGGCGGATACCAATACTTCATTACATTCACCGATGATTTTAGCCGATATGGATATGTTTATCTTATGAAGTATAAACATGAATCTTTTGAAATGTTAAAAATATTCCAGAATGAAGTACAGAATCAACTTGGCAAGACAATTAAAGCCCTTCGATCAGATCGAGGTGGGGAATACTTGAGCCAAGAATTCAATGATCATCTTAGGAGTTGTGGAATTGTTTCGCAACTTACTCCTCCCGGCACACCTCAGCATAACGGAGTGTCCGAGAGGAGGAATCGAACTTTATTAGATATGGTTCGATCCATGATGAGTCGAACAGAGCTTCCATTATCATTTTGGGGACATGCCTTAGAAACATCAGCATTCACCCTTAACAGTATTCCATCTAAAGCAGTTGAAAAGACACCATTTGAGAAATGGACTGGTAAAAGACCAAACTTGTCTTTTCTAAAGATCTGGGGTTGCGAAGTGTTCGTAAGGCGCCAAGTGTTTGACAAACTGGCAGCCAGATCTGAAAGATGTTTATTTGTGGGATATCCTAAGGTAACTAAAGGATATTACTTTTACAAGCCGGCAGAGAACAAAGTATTTGTTGCTCGAAATGCTGTATTCTTAGAAAGGGAATTTATTTCCAAAAGAGACAGTGGGAGAAGAGTAATTCTCGAGGAAACTCGAGAACCACAAGAAGACATCGCTTTACCGATGGAAACTGAACAAGCTCAACAAACAGTTGAAGAGCCCATTCAAAGTACACAAGTCCCACGCAGATCTGATAGGATGCGACATGAACCTGAGAGATATGGTTATCTCGTAACAGAAGATGATGATGCATCGCTCATAGATGATGAGCCTAGTACCTATCTGAAGCCGCTTGGGACCAGAGTCCGAGGAATGTCTAGAAGCCATGAAGTCTGAGATGCAATCCATGTATGACAATCAAGTTTGGAACTTGATAGATCCACCTGGGGGTGTTAAAACCATTGGGTGCAAATGGGTCTATAAAAAGAAGAAAGACATGGATGATAACCTGCAAGCTTATAAAGCTAGACTAGTGGCAAAAGGTTATAGACAGATTCATGGTGTTGACTATGATGAGACCTTTTCGCCAGTAGTCATGCTTAAATCAATTAGAATTTTATTTGCCATTGCCGCATACTATGATTTTGAAAAATGGCAAATGGATGTCAAAACAGCATTCCTTAATGGAAACTTACTCGAGGATGTGTACATGACACAACCTGAAGGTTTTGTTCATCCAGAAAATTCTAAAAAGGTTTGCAAGCTTCAAAGATCCATTTATGGGTTGAAGCAGGCTTCTCGGAGCTTGAATCTTCATTTTGATGAAACTGTCAAAGAGTTTGGGTTCATTCAAAATGAAGATGAACCTTGTGTGTACAAGAAGGTTAGTGGGAGAACAGTTGTTTTCTTAGTCTTATATGTAGATGACATATTACTCATTCGAAATGACATTCCCACCTTGCAGACAGTCAAGACTTGGTTGGGAAGTTGTTTATCAATGAAAGACTTAGGAAAAGATGCTTACATTCTTGGGATAAAGATCTATAGAGATAGATCAAAGAGATTGATTGGTCTGAGTCAAAGTACATACATTAATAAAATATTGAAGAGGTTCAATATGCAAGACTCCAAGAGAGGACTCTTGCCAATGTCACATGGCATTCATCTGAGTGAGACTCAGAGTCCTAAGACTCCTGATGAGCGAGCCCGTATGAGCAAGATACCATACGCTTCGGCTATTGGATCGATCATGTATGCCATGATTTTTACTCGACCAGATGTATCGTTTGCTCTTAGTATGACAAGTCGATACCAATCGAATCCAGTTGAAAGTCATCGACAATGATGAAAACCATCCTAAAGTACTTGAGAAGAACTAAGGATGATTTCCTAGTTTATGGAGGGTGGGAAAGCAGTGTTGTAAGAGGTTATGCCGATGCAAGTTTCAAACCGAGAGACGATTTCAAATCGCAAAGCGGTTATGTGCTTGTATTGAATGGAGGTCTTTGTGAGTTGGAAGAGTTCCAAGCAAAGCACGGTTCTTGATTACATTCTGAGTACAGCGACATCGGATGCAGCTAAGGAATCCATATGGATCAAGAAGTTCGTTACCGAACTAGGAGTGGTGCCAACCATCCAGGGTCCCATAAGCCTTTATTGTGACAATAATGGTGCTATTGCACAAGCTAAAGAGCCTAGGTCCCATCATAATTCCAAACATATACTCAGAAAATATCACCTAGTCAGAGAGATCGTCAGACGAGGAGATATTACAATATGCAAAGTAGCAACAGAAAAGAATGTTGCAGATCCACTTACCAAGCCTCTCTCACAAGGAAAGCATGTTGAGCATGCTAGAGCGATAGGACTAAAAGTCATGAATGAATGGTCCTAGTGCAAGTGGGAGATTGTTGGGAATAGTGCCCTAGGACATTCGATGTGCCTAGATTTGTAATTGTCACATTTAAATAAAGTTATTTGATATCATTTATTTCTCATTGATTATTATAATGTGTGCATGTTTTCATATTATAATAATCGAATAATAGTTATTCACGAATAATAAGATTATTCAAATGTCCCTGGTAAAATTGCGTTGAGTAGAGACTCGAGTGATTAATATACTAGTATAAGTTTGATTGATAATCATCGGATGATTATGCGTATGGTACGGATCAATCTTATGGGTATTGGTTGGAGAACTAATACTGGACCGACCCGCATTGAGATAACTGCATGGAAATGTCATAAGTGAATCTCAATATAGCAGTATGTCAATAAATCCTTGAACCTGAGATTATCATAGAGTCCAACATGATAACTGCTATGCCTTGACGTAATCCAACGTCATCTGAAACATGGTGATCATAAAGGTTAGCGATCGGGATTAGTGGGAGTCATGTAGAGGGCAATGAATAATCAAGATGGGGATTTGTCCCTCTCTTAAGTGAGAGAGATATCTACTGGGCCCCTCGATAAGTAGGACTGAAGGAAATGCATGGCTATGCTCAAATGAAGAGTCATTTGATTCAATCAGTCTACTTAAGATCGAGAAAGCATTTGAACATAAATAAGTATGACAGACTCCATGACTTAGTTCAAATATGATATCGCGTGATTTGACACGTTAAAAGGTTTAATGGACTATTAACTTATATTATTTGGGTAATCATAATGTCTTGCTAGAGGCCGCTTATGATTTATTATTTGATAAGGTATTAAATAATTGCCAACATAATATAAGCATTTTGGGTCGCACGTATGACAATTATAGACAAGTAGGAATAAATATCAACTGGGAATAATAAATATAATATTGGATATTATTTATAAGGAGAATAAACAATAAGTAATATATATAATATTGGATATTATATATATTGTATTATTTAATAAGTTGAGGGGCAACTAAGCAAATACTAGATTATTGAATCTAGGGATTACTTAGTATAAATAAGAGATCCTTCACAAGGTGTTTACATAATAACACAATAAAAAAAAACGCCTCCCTCTCCAAGAAGAAGAAAAGTCGACCTCTTCCTCATACTGTAGGAGAACGAAGTCGGTCGTCTAACCCTCTTCCCTTAGTTGATCTTGATCAATAGTACAATCCTTCTAGTAAGGAACTTGTGTTGTACTATTTATCAATATTATTAAATGAGATCTAGCAATCCAGCTTGTGGAATTGTTCGTGTGTGGATCACCAAAAGAGGAAGGAGATATTCATCTGCTTCTAGTCTGGATCTAGAATTGTTCAATCGGATTAAGGTAATTCGATTAACTATTTAATTAAACAACTGAATTACTGCATGAGATCCTAAATTGGGTTTTCACGTTTATTGTTCCGCTGCGTTTTTACTCCGATTATTTTATATTCGATGCATAGAAAACCCAACACCTCTTAGAGCCGATCCTGATATCTGTATTGAAGTTCATGCCCCGAAAGACTCGGAACCCAACTCGAAAAAATTGGATCCTGTGTCTCTCGGGTCCACACTTGAAATGTATTACCGACGAGAAGGACAGTTTACACGTGCATGCCCCAGCACATCGCGGTTGAAACGCCTCGGCTCGGCATACCGAAAATACAAATGGTAGATACAATGGGGCATAACGTCGCAAAACAATATAGCGGAGATGCCAACTCAGCACAACAAAGAATCATAACACATATCATATACAACGATTACCATCGTAAAGTAATACACACACAAACACTACAACAACGACGGTATCGTTCGGCGACCTTAACAGCCCGAACAATAACCAGCACATAATTACAAACATCATGAAACAATCACACATGTACACAAACGTACAAACCCAAGCTTTAACAGCTCACACAGGTGCGATAACACGCAAGCCACCACGAAATGACAACATTAAAGATCGTCATCACACCTCCCACAGAGGGCTAACAAAACATATGCGTGGCGAACGACTCAACGTTCACACCACCAATTCAATCACAATTCGGAGGGCTAACACCCTAACAACAATACCAACATCATACACACCTTCTCCGACCACAAGCAGGAAATGATGGGTTTTAAAAACGAAAACCACCTTTTGAAAACAGTTTGGAAACACCAGTTGATCTTGAGCATCATTTTACAAAAAGTTGAACAAACATCATTGTCGAGACTTTGAAAATCATCTTGTGTTTGAACAAAAATGAGGACACTTTTCTTTTAGTGAAAACTTTCAAAATATTCGACCCTCGGGTCTAAGTAAAAGTGTTTCTAAAACAATAAAAATATCTCAAAACATTTTGGTCCTCGAGGTAGAAGAATTTTGAAATAGATAGTTGCGTTAGTAGGCGCCTTGAAAATACAATCCATTTAAAAGTACGTCTCAAATTTTATTTTTTTAAGATACTCAAGGTTTTCGAAAAATCTATTAGGCTAGAATGCCTAAAAACTCACACATAACAATATTCACTTACATACAATCATAATACACGCAACAACTCGCTCAAAATCAAGACAACACATGTCCTTTACCGGAAACGACAGTTAAATATCACAGTCAAAAGGATGTAAATAATGACAATACTCCTCATATAAATGAAACATGAGTCACATAACCGCATCACGAAACCGAGAATCTACATAAAGATTCCATCACTTAATACAAAATCAAACAAATAGCTCGTGTCACACGAGGCACAATATAAATAAGGGAGACTTACATCCACAGGTCGCACGAAGATGATGATCGCCCCACGATACTAATCACGACCAACCAACTCAGACGACGCATCGCGACACGACTCAGTCAGACAAAATCCGATGAGACAAAACTCAACAGACCCTACTTGACCCGACAGCCTAGGTTTCCAAAACCTAAGCTCTGATACCATTTATGTAACCCCCCCAATCCACTCAGGGATATTACACGTCGTAGACCCTTTCCTCAAGGATCTACCAGGCTGGTAAACAACGTCGAACAACTCAACAATGACTTCAAGGCTAAAATGACTCAGTAGACCGATTTGGTCTTTCAATAAAAACATACAACTCAATTACAATTCATACCCACGCAGGGGTCAAAATACAACAACTCCCGTACAACGGGAAAGAATACTGCAGCGGAAATAAATACAACTAAACCAATGACATCATACGGATCCTCGTGTGATTAGTATCGTTCATCTTTAATCATCCTTCATGCCGACCCTGTGCTATGCTCCAAAACCTGAATACAAAAACAGACATCCACCCCCCGAATACTCGGGGGTTAGCAAAACTCCACTGTTTTGCTAGTGCAAGAACAAAGTGCAAATACGAGCATACAATACAAGTTCCAAGAACAATAATAACCAGGAATCCTCAAAGATCCAAATGTAACGAAAAGTACTTCTCGAGGCAAGAGTTTGGGTAAAACATTTCTAAAACCGAAAGGTCACAAATCAAGGGAAAACACTTTATAAAACAATTTAAAATGCCATCGAGAGTTTTAATAGAAAACAATTTAGGATTTACCGAATCCCTCTCTTTCAAAAATCAACAGGGGTCACGGCCCAAAGGTTTTGTTTTCACAAATGAAACCAACAACAACACACAAGGTAAAAACCCACGTCACGCGTCCTCGACGGACATAAAATACATACGCACCCGTGAAGTTTCACTCGTGAATCCAGGGCAAAACCATTGGACTCCCTCCGTGGCCCCGTCGAACCCTCCAGAGGTGAGCAAACACATTCACAAAACATACACACGCACTCGTGAAGTTTTTACTCGTGAACCCAGAGTGAAGTCATAGATTCTTCCGAGGCCCCGTCAGACCCTCCCAAGGTGAGTAAAATACATTCACTAAACATACACACGCAGTTGTGAAGTTTCACTCGTGAATCCAGGGCGAAACCATTGGACTCCCTCCGTGGCCTCGTCGAGCTCTCCCGAGGTGAGCGAACACATTCACAAAACATACACGCACAAGCATCGCCTAGGACCAGGACGCCACCATGAATCCCACCCGAGGCCTCGAAGGACCCTCCCGAGCTGGCTAGCGAAACAATCAAGCATAGGCATCGCCTAGGATCAGGACGCCACCATGAATCCCACCCGAGGCCTCGAAGGACCCTCCCGAGCTGGCTAGCGAAACAATCAAGCACAGGCATCGCCTAGGACCAGGACACCACCATGAATCCCACCCGAGGCCTCGAAGGACCCTCCCGAGCTGGCTAGCGAAACACTCATGCACAAATAACATATCACACCAAGGATATCCAAACAATTCACGCAGAGGCATCAAACACTTAGCAAAACACTACGTCAAACCACAATGCACCGAAATGAAACCATATACGTACACACGCATTACCAAGCGCAACATCAATGCCAAACATATCCATAAGATTCACATACTCGTTCCAGAAACACACTAATCACAAAACATACACGGTTTTTGAAAGAGGGCCTTTAACAAGGCTAACCAAATCTTTTGAAAACTCACTTCAAACAATCAAACAAACATATAAAGACGATCACCAATTATCATATTCACAAAACAAGAATTGTATGGACAAGGTACTTGCCTCAAAACCACGGTCGCAACAAGACGACGGATGAAATACGGCCGAACGGTTCCGAACTCCGGAACACTATCAAGAACGCAATAACACCACGAGTACTACGAGAATAACACCACACAAATCATCAATCACCAAACGGGATTCAACATCGGAAATCCTCAAGCACCTATAATCCTCCGGAATGAACAATAAAAGATGATTATGACGAGAATCAAGGCAAAAACGACGGAAATCCCAACAAACTATCGAAAGGAACTCATTGGGGCATTTAATCGAACACTAAATGTTCAATAATTCCCGAGAACACTCGAATAGTCAATCGAGTTAAACAAACTCGATATATGGATATACAATCCGTAGAACGCGATTAATAATATCATACTACACCAACCGATGTATCAAAATCGGACTAGAATCGAAATCAAGAACAAATTCTCCAAAAAGTCAACTTGAAGGAAAATCAAGAAATATACCTTGATTCGACGAAACACACGGATTAGATGTTGATATAATCAACAAGAATCTTCCAAAACGCCTTGGAATTGATTAGAATCGGCCAAGAACTCGATTTCCTGAGCCTCCCGTCGCCAGCCGCCAAAAAAGGAAGAAAAACGAGTAAAAATGAAGTCTGGCCGAGCCCAGGCTATATATAGCCGGCAGGGCTACGGCCGTAACCGGCAGTGCCTTAAGGCCGTAATTCGGCCCTTACGGCCGTACTCGGCAGGCCTTACGTCCGTAACCGGCATTCGTCAAAAAAATCTGTCCAGCACCTGTCGGACACTTACGGCCGTAACTGGCACACATTACGGTCGTAACCGGCCTTCGTCCGGAAGATGCCCAACGCCCATACGGCCGTACCCGATCATGCCTTATGTCCGTAACTGGCACACATTACGGCCGTAACCGGCACCTTACGGCAGTAACTCGGCCAGGCCAGGCCCTGCTCCGGCCGTGACTCGGCCGTGGCCACTCCGACGGCCCGGACGACCCCGAAACCCGAACATGAGAAAAAATCGGAGATACGGTTACGAAGTACTTGCAAAGACGATCCAAGCACTAAGATAACACACGATTCCGACCACCTGAAGTGTCGGAATTCGACAATGGAAGTAATTACCCCAAACTTTGGGAAATTACAAAAACGGCCCAAAACGTCCGAAATACAAAATACACGATCGAAACACCAAACCAAAGCTCGCAACATAAATAATAACATTAAATGAACTTATGAGAAACTCGAAACAATAGTTTCGGATGAGATTCGCAAGAATCGAACTCAAGTGCGGAAAAGTCGCTAAGAAGCACAGAACTCAACAAAACGACATCGAAACGAACTCGGATGTCAAAAAGTGCAGAATTAATCATTCTAGGAATGACGAAACAGTCATGAGCGAGTTGTCAAAACGGACTTCCGCCGAAAAAAATGAAATTACCGGAAATCGAAATTACGGGTATTACACGCTACGTAGAGGCGATAACGTACGTTAAGCCCATAACGTACGTTAAGGCTGGAGGATAGCGACCATAATGTTATGTGCAGATTATAAGGACATGATTCGTCTTTCATCTTCTCACGATCCATTTCCGATTTCTCTCCCTAGAAATCATCCCTCTGCATCTCTTAGTGAATTCCAGCCTCTTCCAACTTGAATTGGAGCTTCATAACTTGGATTGAAGCTTAGGAACTTGGAGTTTGGAGTATTATTGGAACATTTTGTTCCATACATGCTATAATAATGTTTTGATGATTTAAGTTGATACACAAAACAAAACAACAAAAAGGCGAAGCAAAGCATCGAAGGAAACGAAGTGCAAAAAGCTGGAATTATTCAAGGCTAATGTACGTAATCGCTCATACATAGCGTACGTAACATGTGGAGTTTTACGTACGTAATGAAAGTTGGATAACGTACATAATGGTGTTCAAACCAGATGAACGTTGGGAAGAGTCAAAGTCAGAAAAGCGGCAACGGATATATGACATCAACAGTGATGTATCTTTAACGTACGTAATGTTAGTTTATCTAACGTACGTAATGTTCAAGACGAAGGCTACTGGACTCAAACTAGGTCTTGCTAATGTACGTAAATAATGTTGATTAATGTTTGTAACTCGGTTAGCGTATGTAATGGAAAGCAGATAATGGCCGTAATCAATGCACAAGGAGCTAACGGCTAGTAAGGCTTTGGAGGCTATAAATACCATTCATATGGTATTGTTTCACAACAACAACTTCAAGCAAAACATTCATTAATCTGAGAGTTGTTGTGATATTGAGCTTATATTATTTGTTTGAGTGTTTATACATTCAACACATACACGAGAGGTAAAAGAAAAGATACGATTGGATTCGGTGTTATTAGGATCAAGGATCCGGCATTATTAGAATCACAATCGATATATAAGTGAGGTTTATCTAGTACCGATAGAAAGCTAGAGCAGTTGATTCCTTATCCAATAGAGAAGGAAAACGGTTTAACTTGGACCGACAAAAAGACAAGTACGAGTGGTTTATCACGGACCAATTGAAGACGTGATTGTAACGGTTATCCCTCAACCGATAGAATAGAGGTGCAGAGGTTTTTATCTTGAACCTCTAGAAAAAGATACTGAGAGAGGACGTTGGCTCGCTTATAGCCGAACCTCTATAAATCCGTGTGTCATTTAATTTCCGCTCATTTAATTTACGCTTCCGCAACACGGCACATATACCGATCTTGCTCCAACAATTAGTATCGGAGCGGTACCTCCAATACACGGCTTAACATCTAAGGAGTCGATCCAAATGGTATTTCAATTTGCTCCAGTCGAAGGCCTTGCTCTTAAACGCCCACCATTTTTTGATGGCGCAAATTTCATGACATGGAAGAAAAAGATGTCAATATTCATCCAAGCATATGACATCGAGATTTGGAAGATCATTTGTCTTAGCCTGATAGTTCCAATCAAACCTTACAGATCTCTTAAGAGTTTCGAAGAATATAATGATGAGGATTGGAAGAACGACCATCTAAATTATAAGGATACTCAACTTCTATATTGTGACTTAAATCCAGAAGAGGTCAATCGAATCTCATCGTGTGAAAGTGCTAAAGAGATATGGAAAATTCTTGAAATCACACATGAAGGGACAACTCAAGTCAAGGAGATGAAGATCAATATGCTTCTCCATGACTACGAGTTATTCAGGATGAAAGGTGACGAGTCCATCACCAACATGCTCGACCGATTTTCGATCATCACTAATGGACTTGCTTCGTTTGGAAAACCATTATTAAGTAGTGAAAAAGTCAAGAAAATCTTAAGATCACTACCTGTTGAATAGGACGGAATGGTGACGACACTTGGAATCGAAAGATCTCAATAATGTTAATTTTAGTGCTCTTGTTGGTTGACTAATAAATTACGAGATTGTCCTTAAATCTCGAAATGCAAAGCCGAAACCGAAGGAAGGATCGATAGCCTTGAAGACTAAGATGTCAAAGAGAGAAGACATCCCGGTTGATGAAAGCGACGAAGAATCGACATATTATGCCAAGAATATTAATAAGTTTCAAACCATATTAAACTGGAGAAAGAAACACATCTCGGGCGAATCTAAGAAATTCGACAGTAATTGTCGATTATGTGGTAAACCAGGCCACTTTGCTAAGAATTGCCGAGCTAAACCCAAGAAGGAGGTTCTCGTTGCAACATGGAGCGATGAAGACGAAGATGATGATTTTATCAATCAAAATAATCTCGCTCTTATGGCATGAAGTTCATTCGACGATAGCGACGTCGAAAGCCAAGTAAGTAATTCTTAGGACGAACTTTTTGAAGTATTTGAATTATTGCATATGGATTATCAAAATGCTTTATCCGAAATTAAATCCCTTCAATTTAAAAATAAATAATTGGAAATTGAATATTCCAAAATTCTTGAAAAGGGAAAATTTGTCGAGATCGATCATTCAAAGTGTGTTGAGAATGAAAACATTTTAAAGGATGATCTTGTTAAAATGCAAACCGAGCTAAAAAATTTAACGAAGAAATTTTCTCTCGGAAACGAGAAATTTGAAAATATTCTCTCGGTTCAAAAATATACTTTAAATAAACAGGGGTTGGGATTCACACCTCGTTCTAAAAACGAATCCATAAATTTAAAAATACCCCGTTGCGAAAAATATTTGAAAATCGGGCATCATATTTTGAACTGTAAAAGCCCACGCCTGACGACTAAATTAAAAGTACTTGGGTTCCTAAAGGAACAAGTATTTCAAATATCGTCTATGTTTCAAATGAAAAACCAACTCTCGGTTGGATCCCGAAATATTAATTTTTTTATCAAAATATTTTACCTAGGGGGACTAATATTTTTTTTAAGGGAGATAATTTTTTCAGGGGGAGTTTATACCCTATTCATGCATAGTTATATTCATCAATATGGTATTTATCATTTTACTGTTATTTATTACACTTTTTGATGAAAATAAAAAGGGGGAGAAATGAGAAAAGAAAGGAAAATGAGATTAACCCTGAAAGGGGGAGAAAGATCATAGAAAAGTCGAAAAGTTGAAATTGAAAAGAAAAATGAAAGTTGAAAGGAGGAAAGTAGAAGAAAAAGTCGAAAAGATAAAGTTGAAAAGAAAAATGAGGAGACGTCGAAAAGATGATGAAAATTTGAAAATTCGAAAAGAAAAAGAAAAGGAGAGAAGGAGTCGAAAAAGAAATGGGAGAAGAAACTAACGAAACGGACAAAGTCGAAAACTTTGGTCTGTACACATATACATATATTTGTATTTTTGTAGGTAAATTCTATTGAAGAAGTGTTGTTTTGTAATCATCAAAAAGGGGGAGATTGTTGGAACATTTTGTTCCATACATGTTATAATAATGTTTGATGATTTAAGTTGATACACAAAAAAACAACAAAAAGGCGAAGCAAAGCATCGAAGGAAACAATGTTCAAAAAGCTGGAATTATTCAAGGCTAACGTACGTAATCGCTCATACATAGCGTACGTAACATGTGGAGTTTTACGTACATAATGAAAGTTGGATAACGTACGTAATGGTGTTCAAACCAGATAAACATTGGGAAGAGTCAAAGTCAGAAAAGCGGTAATGGATATATGATGTCAGCAGTGACGTATCCTTAACGTACGTAATGTTAGTTTATCTAACGTACGTAATGTTCAAGACGAAGGCTACTGGACTCAAACTAGGTCTTGCTAACGTACATAAACAATGTTGATTAATTAACGTACGTAACTCGGTTAGCATACGTAATGGAAAGCAGATAACAGCCGTAATCAATGCATAGGGAGCTAACGGCTAGTAAGGCTTTGGAGGCTATAAATACCATTCCTATGGTATTGTTTCAGAACAACAACTTCAAGCAAAACATTCATTGATCTGAGATTGATATACTTACATTGTTGTTGTGATATTGAGCTTATATTGTTAGTTTGAGTGTTTATACATTCAACGCATACACGAGAGGTAAAAGAAAAGATACAATTGGATTCGGTGGTATTAGGATCAAGGATCCGGCATTATTAGAATCGCAATCGATATCTAAGTGAGGTTTATCTAGTACCGATAGAAAGCTAGAGCGGTTGATTCCTTGTCTGATAGAAAAGGAAAATAGTTTAACTTGGACCGACAAAAAGGCAAGTACGAGTGGTTTATCACGGACCAATTGAAGACGTGATTGTAACGGATATTCCTCGACCGATAGAAGAGAGGTGCAGATGTTTTTATCTTGAACCTATAGAAAAAGATACTGAGAGAGGACGTAGACTCGTTTATAGCCAAACCTCTATAAATCCGTGTGTCATTTAATTTCCGCTCATTTAATTTACGCTTTCGTAACACGGCACATATACCGATCTTGCTCCAACAAGTGTTTATTGATGGTTTGAGGTTGTTCTTCACTTCTTCAAGTGGTATGTGTTTAATCTTGTGTTTATCTCGAGATTATGTTGTTGTTATTGTTGATTACTTCGTGTTTTGATGGATGGATGGAAAATAACATGATTCTTGATGAGTTTTTATAACTTATGATTAAGAGCATGATGATTATGTCTTGAGGAGGAGTTGTTCTTGATGTTTTAGGATACGTGGAGGTTATAATCATGTCTAGGAAGAGTTATGTTAAGATTGCTAGATGATTAACATAGCTTTGAGATGATTATTGTTGTTGGTTGTGTTCTTGAGAGATTATAACCATTTTGATATAGGATTATGATGAATTATGTGATGATTGTCATAATCTGGAAATGGTTGAGTTGATCTTGTTTGTTACTCCGAATTCTTGACGAATTGGTGGAGGATTTAGTGGAGACATCATGTTTGTTGTGATGATGATGTTCTTGAGGTGTAAGTGTTGATATTGGTAATTTTACCATTTTGAGATGATTGATTTCATGTTGTTCTTGATAATCCTTGTTGAATTGTTTTTCACAAGTGTTAAGAACATAATGATCATGTTAATTGATCATTGATGTGTTGGAGCATGTTAGAATTCATAGTTGGAGACTATGATATTCGTTTATGTGGTTTGACCAATTCGTGATGGAATCGGGATTGTCTTTGGTGTTGTTTTCCATTGATTTTGTGCTATTGAATGAATTGTATTTCATTCAAGGTTGTTCGAGTGTTTGTAACTGTCGGAGGACGCCGTTCGTCATTTCTTGGGAGGACGTTGATCATGGAAGGACTTTCTCGCCTTCGGTTTGAGGCGAGTTTTATACTTGTACTAGTCAATGAGATTAATGTCATCATGTATGTGTATGAATATGTTGTATCCTTTTGAGACTTGGTCTCTCTATGATTTTGTTGATATCATGGGATTGTTTGATACGATACCCTTCGGCAAATTATGCCAAATGTTATTGTTGTTCTGCAAAGCCGTTCAGGGCATTGAGATACTCGTTGTTGATGTTATTGTCGATAGCCGGTTTGCGATATCGATGTATCGATTGTTGTGGTTGATATTGATGTCGGTTTAAGACATTATTGTGATCATTGTTATTGATATTGGTGTTTTTCTATTGATGCTGTAATTGGCCGTTTGAAGGCATTAACGTATTCAATTATCATCTCCGCCGTCGGTAACCGATTAAAGGTACTGAGGCATCAGTTGTATCATTGTTATCGATAGGCCATTCTAAGGCAATCGAGGTATTGAATTGGGATTATCGAGGATAGTTCCCATCCGTTGTGTCATTGTTATCGATTGGAGATTCTAAGGCAATCGAGGTATTGAATTGGGATTATCGAGGATAGTTCTCATCCGTTGTGTCAATGTTATCGATTGACCATTCTAAGGCAATTGAGGTATTGAATTGGGATTATCGAGGATAGTTCTCATCCGTTGTGTCAATGTTATCGATTGACCATTCTAAGGCAATCGAGGTATTGAATTGGGATTGTCGAGGACATTCCCATCTGTTGTGTCGTTGTGATCGATTGGCCATTCTAAGGCAATCGAGGTGTTGATTTGGGACTATCGAGGGTAGCTCCCATCCGTTGAGTCCTTGTGATCGATTGGCCATTCCAAGGCAGTCGAGGTATTTGAATTGGGACCGCTGAGGACGGTGCCCATTTGTGAGTTACTGTTGTCATGTTGGCCGACTTAAGGCAGCACACTATCATTCTTGTGAACTTGGTAATTTTGTGATCATTGAGGGTTGAGGATTCCATGATTGTTGTGTTATGATTGTTGATCGTGTTAATCGGTCCTTAGGGATTGTGATCCCAGGATGGTTGTTTAGGATATTGTCGGTCGTGTCGATCTATCACTATCCGTGTATCATTGTTCACTTTGGTGAGTCTGTTGATCCTAACTGGATGTGTTATTCTTTAAGTTTCGTTGTCATGTTGCATCATGACATATCGGAATCATATCTGCGTGCCGATTGGTTATGTGTAGGATTTTTAGCCAGACACACGATGGTCATGCGTGGATGTTTCAGCATTAGACTGTGCACACGAGACGTAGCTCGTGAGGCTAATTAGGTACATTGTCCCATGTATATTCTGGATTCCATATACGGGGTGGACATGTGCACAGACACATTTCTGGATCGGGCGAACTGTGATGTCCCTCTTGAGCCTTATTGTTTTGGTCGTTCATAGTCCATGTTGTATTTTATATGTCCGACGATTTGCGATGGGTGGTTCATACGCCAAGGGGTATGTTCGACAGTCGGGTTTGTTTATTTGAGCTCCATATTGTGATGATATACAACTTCGGGCTGTTTGGCTTCCAGGCCATTGTGATGATTGGCAGCTTCGGCTGAGTGGTTTTTAGACCATTGTGATATTTTGGCAGCTTCGGCTGAGGGACTTTCAGTTCATTGTGATTTACTGGTATTTCCGTTGGAGCCTTCGGGCATTGTGATTTGTATCTAGTCAGCGTTAGTTTGATTTACCTTCGGGTAATTTCATTATTGTGTTCTATATTGATGATTCGCCATTGGGCACTTGTGTTCTAACCTATTGAGCAGGATATTAATCGTATGCCGCGGGCATAAGTATTTCATGAATGCTCGGTTCTTACCTTGGTTTGTGAGCATCTCGTATTGCCATTGTTGTACCATTTATTTTACCTTTAGATGCATATCATGTTGTACATGTATTTGATGTTCATTATCTAGATGACTAACCCCGTGGGGGCGGAACAATTTTTCATGTTTTAGGTGCATGCAAGGAGAAAGTTGAGACACAGGGGCATGACGATGGCGATGAGGCATTCGCGCGATACTAGTCCGAGTTGTTTCGGTGTTCATGTCAGTCAGACAGTTTTGAGTACTCCAGTTTCGTCAGTTGTTATCATTGTTGTATTGTCCGAGCGAGGCTCGTGGATGTTAAATTATTTTTATTTTGGCCATGTAGGCCTTTTCTTGTCGTTGAAATTCCATATTGGAATAGTATGTCGGATATCATAGTAGGGTCTGTGATTTCCCCTTTTGGTCAGTTTGTTGTATTTTAGTCGTGTTCGCCTGGTGGGTCTCCTGGTGTGGGGTCCACGTCACTGTAATAACCCAATGGGATTGGGGGCGTTACAAAGATGGTATCAGAGAAATGGGTTATGATATACCCTGATATGTGAGTTATGTGGATCTACCGATGCGGTAGTAGTGGGGCTGTCAGGTTATGACAATCTGAACAATCGAGTTTTGTGAGTCGTGATAGTTGAACGACTGTATGAGTCATTCTTTCATCGAGTCGTCGTCAGTGAAGACTAGTATCGTAAGACCTCGAAGCTTCATATGACCTGTGTAAGGACTCGATTCTCTTTTATGTTTCTACATTTACGATGCCATTGATTATACATGTTTTGTTGAAACCTGTATGTGACATTTGTGTTACAATTGATTCATGATTAATTGTTTTGGACCGTGTGGACTATGTATTGGCTATGATTAGCATGATTGATGTAATTGTTTAATCGTGTTTGGCTATTAACTTAGTCCCGAATTGGCCGTTGAGGCGTATTTGATCTATGATCATGATTGAACGTTATTCTTTCAGTATGGATAGAGGAATCCAAAGACGTGACAGAGGGGGTAAAGGCTGCAGAGCGGGACGGAACCCAGAACCTCATGTTTATACGCGTGCAAATGCCGAGGTGGATCAGAGTTGTACCGGTGGTGTTACCTATGCGACCGATTCTCCTTCAGGATGTCAGACTCGAATTGCTGATCATACTAAGAGTGGACACGTCGATCCTTTCTTGGTTATGAGAAGCATGATGGCCCAGATGACTCAGATGAGGCGGATAGTGGAGACAAAGCAGGCCTCGATGATTCGTGGTCCACCGCAGCAGGGATCCGAGGTGCTGTTTTATGGGCAGACTAGGGGAGTGAGTCAGATTGTTGGCGATATCTCTCGTCAGAAGCCTACTTTCGAGGGTTCATCGGAACCAGCTGATATTTTTCATTGGCTTGAACATTTTGACAAACTCTTCGACATGGTTCAATATCCAGAAGAGAGTAAGGTGGCAGTAGCGGCTTACTACCTGAGTAAGGGCGCTTATTCTTGGTGGCTTTCTGTGAAACCCACCGATCGTGATTGTGTTTGGAGCGAGTTCAAGACTCTCATGTTAGAGAGGTATTATCCGGATACACTTCGTGAATCCAAGTTGTCATAGGTTTTGAACCCCGAATCTGTTGAGGACGAGGGAATTATTGTTACTGCTGAGAAGTTTCATGGACTTCTTCAGTTTGCTTTGTCTGTTATCCGTACTGAGGAGAATAAGATCAAGTATTTTAGCAAGAGGCTAAACCCTCAGTTGAGGATGTAGTTGTTTAATCATAATTGTAACTCACTTGGTGAATTCATCGAGAAGGCTCTTGGAGCAGAGATTTTGATCAAGGAGCTTACTCAGGAGAATCCTCCAGTTTTTTCTGGTGAGAGGACTAGGATGCCGGTTCGTTCAGGGGAACATCGGGCTCCGACGTCCAAGAGGTCATTTTCTAGTCGTCTTTGTGCTGGGAAAGCATCTTCGTCTCAGACGACGAGTTCGACTGTTGTTTGCTTTAACTGTGATTAAGCGGGGCACGTCAGCACTCGTTGTACGGTGCCAACTTTTGTTTGTCGTTCATGTGGGAGGCAGGGACACCTTCAGAAGTACTGCAGGAGTTCTAGTGCCAGTAGGTCTCTAAAGATCTCTCAGGCCTCGAGAGATTTTGTTACTCCAATCTGTACTTCATCCAAGGGGTCCTATCAGGCTTCGGGAGCTAGAGGTAAGGACAACCGATGAGGAGCAGCGATTTCAAATTTGGGTCTTCCTCGAATCATTGAGATCGAGGAGATAGATGATTTGGAGGATATCGAGGTTGGGTACATTTGAGATGTAGCCTTGATTTGTATTTTCCTTTCCTTGTTTTCGGATTGATGTTTAACTTAATCTGTATTGTGATATTGTGGTTGTAAACCACTTATTGTTGATCTATCTTGTAACGATAGTATTTGATAATCTTGTGATTTGAGGTCGTTTGATGCGTTTTTTCTCTCCATTTGGTATTGTACCTGAGATTTCGTGATAATCTAGGTAAATTTTTGGTTGTGATTCGAGACGTCAAGTCGTGCGGACTTGGGCGCGCGATTGATATGAGGACTATGACTGCGTTGTTATTATCTTTGTGTGGCGTGAGTCAGTGTTTGCATGGGCATCCGATGTAGATGAGAACGGGAGAATGTTCACCGATGATTGTAGACATGTGTAATGGACGGCTCCCACAGGGTGTGTACGCCGGTGTCACAAGTCATGCGGTTGGTACGACTTTCTGGCTAGTCTTTGGCGGAGGAGTCATGATTCGACTGATCTCGCACTTGGTTGAGTGCTTTCATCACTTGATTTTCATCGTGTTCGGGCAGGGGAGACGCAGGGACCTGAGGGGTTGGCCCAATTACTCAGGCGGAGTTGTTCGTATTGAGGAGTATTCCTGGAGATGTTGTTTTCAGCTCCTGATGGATAGTTCATATCCCGATATGTGTATCCTTAGTTTCGGGGACGAAACTCTTTTTAAGGGATGGATCATGTAATATTCGGGGGTAATTTTTTTCGTTTCACTGTTGTGTTGTACGTATTCATTTGTAATTGTACAAGTGGTATTTGACTGATACAATGTATATTGTATTGGGATATTTCGGAATCGAAATATTTATATTTGTCGTTGGTTTTGTTTCATCGTTTGGATGTTGCTTGGTGAGTTTGGAATTTATGGCCAAGTATATAGCCATAGCGTACGCTACATGTGTAGCATTACATACGCTATTGTGTTGAGCTTACGTACGTTAAACCGTGAGGGTTACGTACGTAACGTTGGGTATCAGTTCGATGCTGACTTTCGGCGTGTGGGACCGGGCCAGGCTGGATTCGCGGAGTTTGATTGGGACAGGCAGGTCAACGCGCATTACGTACGCTATACCTTGAGGTTAACATACGCAATGGTGAGGTTTGTTACCTACGTAATTTAGTTAACGTACATAATGGGTACCCCGTTTTGAGGCAGCGAGTTTTGGACTACGTAGCGTACGCTACGTAGAGGCGATAACATACGTTAAGCCCATAACGAACGTTAAGACTGGAGGATAGCGACCGTAATGTGATGTGAAGATTATAAAGACATGATTCGTCTTTCATTTTCTCACAATCCATTTCCAATTTCTCTCCCTAGAAATCATCCCTCTACATCTCTTAGTGAATTCCAGCCTCTTCCACCTTGAATTGGAGCTTCATAACTTGAATTGAAGCTTAGGAACTTGGAGTTTGGAGTGTTTCTTGATGGTTTGAGGTTGTTCTTCACTTCTTCAAGAGGTATATGTTTAATCTTGTGTTTATCTCGAGATTATGTTGTTGCTAGTGTTGATTACTTCGTGTTTTGATAGATGGATGGAGGATAACATGATTCTTGATGAGTTTTTATAACTCATAATTAAGAGCATGATGATTATGTCTTGAGGAGGAGTTGTTCTTGATGTTTTAGGATACTTGGAGGTTATAATCATGTCTAGGAAGAGTTATGTTAAGATTGTTAGATAACATAGCTTTGAGATGATTATTGTTGTTGGTTGTGTTCTTGAGAGATTATAACCATTTTGATATAGGATATGATGAACTATGTGATGATTGTCATAATCTGGAAAAGGTTGAGTTGATCTTATTTGTTAATCCGAATTCTTGACGATTTGGTGGAGACATCATGTTTGTTGTGATGACGATGTTCTTGAGGTGTAAGTGTTGATATTGGTGATTTTAGAATTCATAGTTGGAGCATGTTAGAATTCATAGTTGGAGACTATGATATTCGTTTGTGTGGTTTGACCAATTCGTGATGGAATCGGGATTGTCTTTGGTGTTGTTTTCCATTGATTTTGTGCTATTGAATGAATTGTATTTCATTCAAGGTTGTTCGAGTGTTTGCAACTGTCGGAGGATGCCGTTCGTCATTTCTTGGGAGGACGTTGATCATGGAAGGACTTTCTCGCCTTCGGTTTGAGGCGAGTTTTATACTTGTACTAGTCAATGAGATTAATGTCATCATGTATGTGTATGAATGTGTTGTATCATTTTGAGACTTGGTCTCTCTATGATTTTGTTGATATCATGGGATTGTTTGATACGATACCCTTCGGCAAATTATGCCAAATGTTATTGTTGTTCGGCAAAGCTATTTAGGGCATTGAGATACTCGTTGTTGATGTTATTGTCGATAGCCGGTTCGCGATAACGATGTATCGATTGTTGTGGTTGATATTGATGTCGGTTTAAGACATTATTGTGATCATTGTTATTGATATTGGTGTTTTGCTATTGATGCTGTAATTGGCCGATTGAAGGCATTAACGTATTTGATTATCATCTCCGCCGTCGGTAACCGATTAAAGGTACTGAGGCATCAGTTGTATCATTGTTATCGATTGGCCATTCTAAGGAAATCGAGGTATTGAATTAGGATTATCGAGGATAGTTCCCATCCGTTGTGTCATTTTTATCGATTGACCATTCTAAGGCAATCGAGGTATTGAATTGGGATTATCGAGGATAGTTCCCATCCGTTGTGTCATTGTTATCGATTGACTATTCTAAGGCATTCGAGGTATTAAATTGGTATTATCGAGGACATTTCCCAGCTGTTGTGTCGTTGTGATCGATTGGCCATTCTAAGGCAATCGAGGTTGATTTGGGACTGTCGAGGATAGTTCCCATACATTGAGTCGTTGTGATCGATTGGCCATTCCAAGGCAATCAAGGTATTTAAATTGGGATAGCTGAGGACGGTGCCCATCCGTGAGTTACTGTTGTCGTGTTGGCCGACTTAAGGCAGCACACTATCATTCTTGTGAACTCGGTAATTTTGTGATCGTTGAGGGTTGAGGATTCCAGGATTGTTGTGTTATGATTGTTGATCGTGTTAATCGGTCCTTAGGGATTGTGATCCCAGGATGGTTGTCTAGGATATTGTCGGTCGTGTCGATCTTTCACTATCCGTGTATCATTGTTCACTTTGGGGAGTCTACTGATCCTTATTGGATGTGTTATTCTTTGAGTTTCGTTGTCATGTTGCATCGTGACATATCTGGAATCATATCTGCGTGCCGATTGGTTATATGTAGGATTTTTAGCCAGGCACATGATGGTCATGTGTGGATGTTTCTGCATTGGACCGTGCACACGAGACATAGTTCATGAGGCTAATTAGGTACATTGTCCCATGTATATTCTGGATTCCGTATACGGGATGGACATATGCATGGACACATTTCTGGATCGGGCGTACTGTGATGTCCCTCTTGAGCCTTATTGTTTTGGTCGTTCATAGTCCATGTTGTATTGGATATGTCCGACGTTTTGCGACGGGTGGTTCATACGCCGAGGGGTATGTTCGACAGTCGGGTTTGTTTCTTTGAGATCCGTATTGTGATGATATCCAGCTTCGGGATGTTTGGCTTTCAGGCCATTGTGATGATTGACAGCTTTGACTGAGTGGTTTTTAGACCATTGTGATATTTTGGCAGCTTATGCTGAGGGACTTTCAGGCCATTGTAATGTATTGGTATTTTCAATGGAGCCTTCGGGCATTGTGATTTGTATCTAGTCAGCGTTGGTTTGGTTTACCTTCGGGTAGTTTCATTATTGTGTTCTATATTGATGTTCTCCATTGGGCACTTGTGTTCTAACCTGTTGAGCAGGATATTGATCGTATGCCGCGGGCATAAGTATTTCCTGAATGCTCGGTTCTTACCTTGGTTTGTGAGCGTCTCGTATTGCCATTGTTGTACCATTTATTTTGCCTTTGGATGCATATCATGTTGTACATGTATTTGATGTTCTTTATCTGGATGACTGACCCCGTGGGGGCGGAATATGTTTTTATGTTTTAGGTGCTTGCTAGGAGAGAGTTGAGATACAAGGGCATGACGATGGCGACAAGGCATTCGAGCAATACTATTCTGAGTTGTTTTGGTGTTCATGTCGGTCAGACAGTTTGGAGTACTCCAGTTTCGTCAGTTGTTGTCATTGTTGTATTATCCGAGCGAGGCTCGTGGATGTTAATGTATTTTTATTTTGGTCATGTAGGCCTATTCTTGTCGTTGAAATTCCATACCGGAATAGTATGTCGGATATCATAGTAGGGTCTGTGATTTCCCCTTTTGGTCAGTTTGTTGTATTTTAGTCGTGTTCGCCTGGTGGGTCTCCTGGTGTGGGGTCTACAGCACTGTAATAACCCAATGGGATTGGGGGCGTTACATGAACATCCTTATGGCATGTCCAATTGCCATGGACGAGGATGTGATGATGTTAGTTGGACCACATATGCATCAGTTTAGCATGGATGCAGGGTGTGTGGTGAAAGTTATGTCGATGGCTGAGGGACTTTTAGGAGGGCCAAAGTTAGAAGTTACACCATAAATCTCAGCAGGTTTTTTCGACATGTGCCGTGGAAAATTCTTAGAATGGTTGATTTTAAATGTTCTACTCATATGTTGGAGTAAGTTTATTCTCTTTTGAGGATGATGATTCTTTGAGTTAAGAATCATGATTGTCGGTAAAGACAATGATTGTCGGTAAAGACAATGATATTTTCTTTTATTTTAATAAGGTGAAGATTGTTGGAGTCTATTGTTAAAATAAAAGAAGCATGCTTTATTTGAAATGGAGGTGGAGAATTAATATGGAGCCACCAAGTTTGACAAAGTGTGGCTGCAACATTGACAAATATAGTGCACCTCCTATCAAGTTTTCTTTCCTTCATTGCGGCTACGGAAGAGATTTCCTTCAAATCCAGGGCCGTTCCGTGTGGTCGGGGTTGGAGTCGTTACATAGTCAGGCCGATCCGACATGTCAAGGCGGATTAGATTCTCGAAGGGGCATCTCTGCGGGAGACGTGTCAGTTTGATTTCCATATCTTCGTGTCATGATGAGGGACCCGTGGCCGGATTTGATTCGGTGACGCGTCCACATGCCCTTGGTCTTCGCGACGGTTCAGTGCGTATTGACATGCCACGCGCTGAGCATTAAATGCCTGTTTCCCCTATAAATAAAGGGTTTCTTCATCCTCATTTCTTCTTCCTTCTATTTCCGCCATTATTACATTTTCTTGCAGAGAAAAGACAGAAAAAGCTTCGGTATTTTTCCCGATTTCAGAGAGAAATCTCCGGTGAGTCTCTTTTCTTTTCTTTCAAATAACTGAGATGTCTAATCTGAGGGATGAGAGGGCGGAGGAGTTGACCGTGTCGCCGGACCGCACGGGGGTGGCAGATTTGTCGCTGGGTGGGGCTCCCATCAACTGGAGTGATGAGGAGGAAGGCGGCGAGGTTGCGAGGTCCCCGGGATTTGAGGAAGTGGAGGTGGTGGCGCCGTTGACGGTGGTTGGTGGGGCTTCGGATGAAGAAGAGGAGGTTGAGTCTGAGACGGCCTAGATTCGGCCCCGACCGGCCCTATATGTGGAGGCGGAGTGGGACTCAGCCTCGATCCATAGCACCATCACGGAGGAGCAACTGGTGGCCTGGCGGCAGGGGTTCAAGATCCCGGCAGCGGTGCGGATGTTTGTCATGGATCCCGAGGAGAGGCCTCACCTTCCACCTCTCGGTTGCACGGCGGTGTATTACCGTTCCCTTTTGGCGGGGCTGAGGTTTCCGCTTCCCTTGGCTTTCTCCCATTGGCTGAGGCGGTGGGGCCTTCCCCTCGCCAAAATTCATCCTAACTCCTGGGCTCGGGTGGTGGGTCTTTTTATCCTCTTCAACCAGCATGGTTGGCCCAAGCCCAGCTTTGAGGAGTTCAACAGCCTGTTCGTGTGGAGATCGGTCGGAAGATTCGACTTGGGCTGGTTTTATTTAACAGCTCGGCATGCCATGCACAAAGAGGTGGTGGATGTGCCGGAGACCATTCACAACTGGAAAGAGCAGTGGTTTTACGTCGGGGGATCTTGGAGGAGCTCGATGGATGAGTTCGAGCCCGGTGTCGTGGACGTGGAGCTTCGGATCCCTGTACACTTTACTGCAAAAATGCGTAAGTGTTGTGTTTTCTATTCTGTTCCTTTTTTGTTTAACGCTCATCATTCGCTTCCTGTGCAGAACGCATCCCGGCGTAGGAGACATCTTCCGAGTTCGACGACCAGATTGAGAAGCTTCTGGAGCTTTCCCTCGAGCAGAGGAAAACACATCTTCTAACCACCGAAGAAAATCTCTGGGCTGCCGATCTTCGATCCGCCGATTCAAACGTTATGTCTTCCTCAGGTAACTTGTAATTTTTTTTATTTTTTTTATGTTTTTAACTTTTCCTCCTTTTTCAGTTCCCAGGGTCAGGGTTTCATCTGGGAGGAAAGAAACGCCCGCGCAGCGTGTGTAGAGGTTAGCTGCTGAGGCTGTCGTGTAGAGGAAAACAACAGACAATAAAACCCGGCCGGAACATCACTCTGGACCCTCGTCGTCATGCATCTCCAGTGGTTGTTTTCCCACTCTCCTGGATCCTGAACATACACAAATGTTCACCCCCGAAGGGGTTAGCACAATGATTCTAGTACAAGTACAATAATCATACAACAGTGATATAATCAACAATTATATCATAACAAGTTTCTCCAACGAGAAATATCCACAACAGATATCATATCATAACGGTTTCAACATACTGATGGTATTCCAACCATCCAGCGCATACAGCTATAGATTCCCATGATGATCCTGTCGGATCAACACATGGTGGACATATAATCACAACATATTTACACAATACAATCACATCATAACGGTCATAATATAAACAATTCTAGTTAGAGTACTTGCCTCGGTTCGTTGACAAGAATAAAACTTCCATGAATATCAAAATACTCGAAGGTCGTCCCCTTCGATCAATCATGTGTTATGCTCGAACCTTAACAAAAGAAATAGCATAGAATTCATCTCATGCCGTACGAACGTCTAACAATTCAAAAATTACGGTAGGAAGTCCTTAATATGCAATCTGTCTGGATCGATTAACGCACACTACGAATCCTATGTAGCATACGTTAATGCTACTCGTTAGCGCACGCAGTACACACAGTCTAGCGTACGCTAACCAGGCATGGTCAGTGCCTCACTGATCAGCCGACTGACTCGCCTGATGACTTAACGCACGCTAAGTTCCAAACGTGGCGTACGTTAAACGTACTTGATAGCGCACTCTAATTCACGTAGCTTAGCGCACGCTAAGCGTGCATGGCAGTTCATTGGAGGGCAGCAGATTATACAAATGGTGATGAAGTAAGCGAATTCCTCATTGATTAATGTTTGTTATCCGACTTCATGTTATGTTCATAACCTTTATGAATGATCTCATGGATAATAACAACTTCGAGGTGCAAGTATACGTATAATCATCATAACACCATAATCCGTCTTGATTACAATTCTCATGCGAAGTTTGGTGATCTCCGGTTGATGTATCAGACTCTACTATCATTATACACATTCAGGCTTCATCTTGAGGTGAACTAACAATTCCAACTTATACGAAAGAATATTTCCTAAGATGATTCTTCCTTTAAGTTCTTATAACCGAAAATAATATCACCTCCAGTTCATGATCACAAAGATAACATAAATCATACGGATTGCTAACTTCAGAATGTTTCTCTCATCATTTGAAGTACTAGGATTCCAACTTCAAGGTTCCAACAATAATATCGTAATCGTAGACATTCCAATTTTCTAAACATGATGTTGTTGAATAATTCACTAATGAAATTCAATATCTCATTAACATGATCATTTAATTCCTTAGGATCCAAATCTAAGGTTGGAGATGGATTGAACATACCTTAATATGCCGAAATTACTGAACCGTAAGGTAAGATCCGACTCCAGTTGGTTATATGCCACTCCAAGTTGTTACTTCTCTTCAATGATCACTCACAAGTAATAACCAATTTTCAAGGATCAAGAAGATGTGTTCTAAGTGTGTTAGAAGGATAATTATTGCTCTGTGGACTCTCAAGAATGAAGAATGGATGAAGGAAATGTAAGCCAAAATAGGTTGTTGTCTCATTTATATTATTCTGCACTTTAGCTAATTAGCGCACGCTACAATACATAATTAGCGCACGCTAATAAGCGTTGACTCCAAATCTGTCCAGGTTCGTCCGCGGGAATCTTATCTGGACCCATGTGCTGGCTGGCGCATGTGCTAGCCGCCCAACTCAATAATTCAGTGTCTAGCGCACGCAAATCCTACATACGTAGCGTGCGCTAGTAGTAGCCGATAGCGCGCATTAAGCTACATTCTTAGCCTGCGCTATCACGAGTTTGCATGAGAAAATTTGCATGATGCTATACTTATGTACAAAGATGCCATTGCAAGAAATGTGTTACTCCAATAATCAAGACTACAAATCCGAATAATACAGGGTTCGAATACAGATGAAATACACAGTAATAAATCCGGATATTACAATTCATGTCTCATTTTTGGAAATTAGTTCATCGTGCTATGGGAACTCAGATTAATCTCAGTACCGCTTTTCATCCTCAGTCCGACGGGCAATCAGAGAGGACTATTCAGACATTAGAGGACATGTTGAGGGCATGCATCCTCGATTGGAAAGACGATTGGGAAGCCCAATTACCGTTGATTGAGTTCACGTACAATAATAGTTGGCATGCTTCGATTAATATGGAACCTTACGAGGCCTTGTACGGTTGTCGTTATCGATCTCCTTTATGTTGGGACGACTTATCAGAGTCAATCGGCACCGAGCCCGATATGCTGATAGCCGCCCGTGAGAAGGTAGATTTGATCAGGAGTCGTCTGTTGACCGCTCAGAGTCGACAGAAATCATATGCAGATAATCGTCGTCGACCACTAGAGTTCGACACAGGTGACCACGTGTTGGTCAAGGTATCCCCGAGTCGAGGCATTTTCCATTTCGAAAAATGGGGAAAGTTGAGTCCGAGATTCATTGGACCGTTTGAGATTTTAGATCGAGTAGGCGAGTTAGCTTATCGATTGGCTTTACCTCCGGCGTTGAGCCGAATTCATAATGTGTTTCACGTCTCTCAATTGCGGAAGTATGTTGCTGACCCGAGCCACATACTTTAGTTCGACGAAATCGAGATTGTGGATGATCATTCGTATGAGGAGCATCCTATACGAGTTTTAGAGCGGCAAATCAAACAGTTGAGGAACAAGACCATTCCATTGGTCAAGATTCAGTGCTCTAGACACGGAGTCGAAGAGGCTACTTGGGAAACCGAGGAGAGTATGCAGGAGAATTATCCCGAGTTGTTTGACCCTTAGTTTCGAGGACGAAACTCTTTTTAAGGGGGGAGTATGTAATACCCGGTTGTAATTCATTCATTTTCATTCAGTATTAATCAGTCAGTAATTATCACTCAGTAATTTTCACTCACTATTAATCACTCATCATTCATGATTCATTCATTTGCGTTCACTGTTGGCATGTTGTAACCGTATATCAGTTACCGATCGTCATTTCATCTCCGTTTATAGATCGAGACGGGAGTATTATCATTTTCATCGTGATTGGCAGTCTTGTACTGGGAGTATCATCTTTGGCATGTGTTGGACTTGTTCACTTTCACATACGTATGGTATGTCGGATCATTCATCAATCGTAGCGAGAAATCGGAGTTATCGGATTTTCACCTTATCCAACAACGAGTTACGGCCGTAAGGATTGTTGGATACGGCCGTAACAGGCGTTCGTTGATTTCAGGCCATTTTGGACGAACGGGACTTACGGCCGTAAGGTTGCGGCATACGGCCGTAAGTTGAGCAGGTACGGCCGTAAGGCTTGGCCGGATACGGCCGTACATGTAGAGCAGGGTGCCCAGGCGTTTTTGGCCGAAGGCGAGTTACGGCCGTAAGATGGGCAGGATACGGACGTAAGGGGTATTCGTATTTTTCAGGGTGTGTCGGACGAGAAGAAATTACGGCCGTAAGGGTTGCGGCATACGGCCGTAAGATGAGGCAAGTACGGCCGTAAGGCTTGGCCGGATACGGCCAGACGCAAGGTGCAAGGTGCCCGGTCGTGGTTTAAGGGGGCTTATGCCCGTAAGTTTGGCCGGTTACGACCGTATCGGTCGAGTTACGCTCGTAAGGTGACCGGGTACGGCCGTATGGCTGTCGGCAGGTATTTTGGACAAGGGCGAGTTACGCCCGTAAGTCAGGTGCGGATACGGCCGTAAGGCTGTCGGCAGGTGTTTGGACGAAGCCGAGTTACGGCCATTCGAGTTGGCTGGTTACGGCCGTAAGGCCGTTGACCTGGGATGTTACGGCCGTAAGAAGGCCGAGTTATAGCCGTAACTTTCGGCAGTTTATAAGGACTTGGACGGGACTTTTTCATCATTTTCACCTTTTCTTCATCCTATATCCGAGAAAGAGAGAGCATGAGGGAGAGATTTCCATCTTCTATCACTTGAGTGTTAGATTTTCATCATCTTCATTTGTTTGGGAAGCTTGGATACTCGATTTAACTCGTGTTCATCAGATCAAAGTGGTTGGATCTTCAAGAGGTAATTTCTTCAACATCTTGGATTTCGATTTTGTATTGAGATATGATGTTTTGGACGTTAAAATCATGTTGTATGAAGTGAAGTACGCATGATTATGGATATGTATGATTATTCAATGGAATATTGAAGGATTATTCAAGAACACTTTGAATATTGAGTTGGATTTGGGGGTTTTCGATAAATTGTTGTTGTAAGCACGAATTTGGATATTCATTTTGGATTATTGATCATATTGAAGATGTTTTGTTGGTTTGAAACACTTCTTGGGGTTTTTATATTGGTATAATTGAGGTTTGGTTGTTAACAATCGAAGATTGGCCACAACGTATTCGATATAATGCCCAAATGAACTTGGTTTAGTCGTATTGACGTTTTGAGTTCGTTATAATCGTGTTTGATTCATATATTGAGCAGCTTGTTGGTAATTGTGTTATTCAAGGTTGTTCGAGCGACCGACATTTTATTTAGGACGTTTGTTCGTGGAAGGACATTGTTCAGCGGTGTTGTGTAAGTTAATTCTTACGCAGTTAAAAGGATATTCATTCCTTTTGTTGTTGTTCATTCATAATCCTAACTCATTAATCATTGTATTAACCGTATTGATACTTGTAATTGTCGAATAATCACCTCATTAACGAGGAACGGCGGTTCCAATCATTTCATTGAACTATCATTCACTTCACTATTATTTTCATCTCGGTGAGTCATTCTTGACCTTGTCGGATTATTATTCATTGATATTCATTTTGGTCATTCTCGTTCATATGACCTTCTAGGTTCATATTGCGTGGCCGGGTGCGGATGTGTGGAATTTTTAGTCGAGCACGCGATGGTCATGTATTGGGATCGATACATTAGACTTGTGCACACGATAACGATTACCTCCGTGAGACTAATTAGGTACAAGGACGGGTGTGTCCGGTCATTCGTCTTGCACAGAACATTACGGGCGTACTATGATACTCCTCTTCATCTTAATTCATAACTAAGGATATTTCATAACTATAGATATATCATGATTGTGTATTTTCAACCCTTGAGGATTGTTGTTCTATGTAACTGACCCCGTTGGGGGATATTGTTTTCAGGTCACGGCAAGGCAAAGGCACGGGAAAAGCATGTTGACGGCGAGGAGTCCCAGTGATACTAGTAGGGGGCCTCGATCCTTTCAGTCATTCATGTTGTTGTCATTTATTTTCCGCTGTAGATTTTCATTTGGATACTCCGTTTCATTCAGTGTTGTGTATTTTATCTTCATATAAAATATACTAGTATTCGGTATTGTCCTGGTGTTTTGTACTTAAACACCTCATCGGAGTATTTGGTAATATAATGTGGTTCGGCACTACAATTATATTATTTAATTCATCAGTTTTCATTTGCGTGGTGGGTCCCAGTCGGGGATCCATGTCACTGTAATATCCACCTAATTTGGGGTGTTACAACAACAGTCTGAACGTACTGAAGAGCATTTAATGAAAAGTTAAAAATAATGTATGAAGCATTAAATGCGAATTGCCTTTAGTTCAAACATTCTGCAGCCGCCAATTAGAGACGTCTAAATCTCACCAACCGGCCAAGGCTACATTCATAACAGATCTATTTCCAAGGTTATAAATAGCCGCAAGCAAGAGGACATTGCCTACAAACTTATTCAATCATCTCGCGCATTACATTTGACAAATATATATGACAATTAGAATATCAAGCTAAGAAAGAGCAGCATATTTCCTGAGCATACATCATTATCAAAGCATCGTGAAGAGCAAAGTTTCAAAGATCATATTCTAAGAAGCTCTTGAATTTGGAGAAGACAACCTTCTTGTCTTAAAAGCTGAGTACGGGGTACTTCTGTGAATGAGGTTTTTCAGAAGTTTCGCGACTGATAAGGCATCCACGGGTTCTTGATTGGAAGGTGATAGACAGCTCAAGAGTTGTTGAGGCATCCACGGGTTTTCGATCAAGAGGTGCTAGGCAGTCAAGGGAGTTGCAACGGCCAAGAAGCTGTTGTAACTGGTTCGAATCATTGTAACGTTTATCACTGGTTGAAAGTTATAGTGAATTCATCTCCAACTGTTTGGAGAAAAGTGGACAAGTAGAGGATTACCCCACCTATGAAACCACTATAAGTGCTTGCGTGTTTTACTCCATTACATCATACCTATCTGCTACTTCCATATTTACTGTTCCATTTAATAGTCAACTGTCTTCCGCATTGCTTAGTCTTTACAGTTGACATAAGTCACCTGCAGTCGATATAAGTCACCTGCTGTGTAACCAGTTGTGCTTCCGCACTACTCATTTGCAGCTAAGGTTTGTTAGTTGCATATTATACAGCTGAAAAACTCACCTGATTAAGGAAGATAGTTTAATAAGTCTACTTAAACCCTCTAGACTTATTCTTGACGACTTGTGACCTATAAGTGGTATTGGAGAGATTGGTTCAATTTAACAACAATAATCATCTCAAAGCTATGTTAATAATCTAAATATAAGAACATATATCTTCCTAGACATGATTATAATCTCTAAGTATTCTTAAACATCAAGAACACAAACAACCTCAAGTCATCTACATCATATTCTTCATCATAAGTTCATAAAAACTATGAGGAATCATACTATTTTCCAACAACCCATCAAAACACGAACTAATCGACCACAACATCATCATAATCTCGAAATAAATACAAGATTAATCAACATACCTCTTGAAAGTGAAGAACAACCTTAAAACCTTCAAGAAACACTCCAATCTTCAAGCTCCCAAGCTTCAATCCAAGTTAGGAAGCTCCAAAACAAGTTGGAATGGGTTGGAAAAAACTAAGGGATGCAGTGGGAAGATTTCTAGGGAGAGAAATCGAAAATGGGTCGTGAAGAAATGAAAGACGAAACATGTCTTTATAATCTGCACAGTTCATTACGGCCACTATGCTCCAACCTTAACATACTTTAGGCATATAACGTCCGTTATGACCTCTATGTAGCGTACGTTATGTATTTCCAAACTCACTGCCTCAAAACGGGGTATCCATTATGTGCGTTAACAAAAACATGTACGTAACTAGCCTCACCATTGCATATGTTAACCACAAGGTATAGAGTACGTCATGTGCGTTGACCTGCCCGTCCCATCAAACCACGTGAATCCAGCTAAGACCGGCCCCACACGCCAAAAGTCAGATGCAATCTGTTACCCATCGTTACGTACGTAACCCTATATGTAATGTTATACGTAAGCCACAACAAATAGCGTACGTAATGTTATACATATAGCGTAGGCTATGGATAGTATACTTGGCCAAAAATCCAACCTCACCCAGCAACATCCAAATGGCGATAACAATACCGACGACAAGTATAAATATTTTGATTCCGAAATATCCCGATACAATATACATTGTATCAATTAAATACAACAACACTTGTACAGTTCCAAATGAATACGTACAACACAACAGTAAAAACAAAAAAATTACCCCCGGATATAACATACTCCCCCCTTTAAAAACAGTTTCGTCCCCGAAACTAAGGGTATACAACTCGGGATATGAACTATCCATCGGGATCTGAAAACAACATCTCCAGGAATACTCCCCATCGCGAACAACTCCACCTGAGTAACTGGGCCAACCCCTCGGGTCCCCGCGTCTCCTCTGCCTGAACAAGGTGAAAATAAAGTGATAAAACACTCAACTAAGTGTGAGATCAGTCGAATCATCATTCCCCCGCTAAAGACCAGCTAGAAAGTCGTACCAACTGCATGACTTGTAATACCAGCGTACATACCCCATGGGAGCCGCCCATTGTACATGTCTACGATCATCGGTGTACACTTCCCCATTCTCATCGGCATCGGAAGCCCATGCAATCACTTACTCACGCCTCAAAAGGAAAGAAAAAACCAACAACACACATATATAGTCCTCGGGACCATATCAACCGCACGCTCAAGTCCTCACGGCTTGACGTCTCAATTCACAACCAAAATTTACCCAGATTATCACAAAATCTCGGGTACAACACCGAATGAAAATTAGAAGCAAATCAAATCAAACAATCTCAAGTCTCAAGATTCTCAAATACTATCGTTACAAGATTAATCAACAACAAATGGTTCACAACCACAATATATTATTACAGATTAAGTTAAACATTAATCCGAAAATCAAAGAAAGGAATACACAAATCAAGGTTATATCTCAAGTGTACGCAACATCGATATCCTCCAGATCATTGATCTCTTCCATCTCATTGATTCGAGGAAGGCCTAAATCTGAGCTCGCTGCTCCCCCTCGACTGTCCTTACCTCTGGCTCCCGAAGCGATAGGACCCCTTGGATGAAGTACGGACTGGAGTAACAAAATCTCTCGAGGCCCGTGAGCTCTCTCGATATTTTATGGCGGCCACTGTCGTGTCATAATAATTCTGATTCTTTGCTTTTGAGTTCTGGTTTGGTAAGCAGGTTGTTGAACAAGCCGACTCCACATATTTCCCTGGTAAGATGGATTCCCCCAGCTGTTGGGACTCTAAAGCTTAATACAGTTGTCTTCGATCTGAATCTGGTAGTATGCTTGCGGCCCTTGCTTTCCCGTTGAATGCTACCTCGGCTATTCACGCTGAAATCTAGAACTCCTGCAGTATTTCTGGAGGTGTCCCGGCCTCCCACACAGGAAACAAGCAATAGTCTGCATCGAGCATCGGGTACTGCGATGTCTTATTGTATCACAGTTAAAGCAAACAACGGTCGTACTCATCGACTGATAGAAAGATGCTTTCCTAGAACGAAGACGTCTAGAAAATAACCTCTTGGACGTCGGAGCCCGATGTCCCTATGAACGAACCAGCATCCTAGTCCTCTCACCAGAAGAAGCTGAAGGGTTCTTCCGAGCAAGCACCTTGATCAAAAGTTCTGCTCCAAGAGCCTTCTCAATGAATTCACCAAGTGAGTTACAATTATGGTTGAACAACTACATACTCAACTGCGGGTTTAGCCTCTTTTTAAAATACTTGATCATATCTGCCACAGTACGGATAATAGACGAAGCAAACTGAAGAAGTCTATGAAACTTCTCAGCAATGACAACAACACACTCATCCTCGACGGATTCGGGGTTCAAAACCTCTGACAACTTGGCTTTACGAAGTGGAGCCAGATAATACCTCTCTAACATGAGAGTCTTGAACTCGCCCAAAACACAGTCATGATCGGTGGACTTCACATAAAACCACCTAGAATAAGCGCTCTTGCTCAAGTAGTAAGCCGCTACTGCCACTTTACTCTCTTCCGAACACTGAACCATGTCGAAGAGTTTATCAAAATGTTCAAGCCAATGAACAATGTCTGCTGGTTCTGACGAAACGACAAAAGTAGGCGACCTCTGATGAGAGATATCGCCAATAATCAAACTCACACCCCCAGCCTACTCATAAAACGGCACTTGGGATCCCTGCTGCGGTGGACCACGAACCATCGAGGCCTGTATGGTCTCCACTATATGTGTCATCTGAGTCATCTGAGCCATCATGCCATTCATAAGCAAGAACGGGTCGATGTGTCCACTCTCAGTCTGATCAGCTTCTCGAGCATGACGTCCTGAAGCGGAATCAGTCGTGTAGGTAACACCACCGGCCGAACTATGATCCATCTCGGCATCTGCACGCGCATAAACATGAGGTTCTGGGTTCCGGCCCATTCTGTAGCCTTTACCCCCTCTGCCACATCCTCGGATTCCTCTTTCCATACTGAAAGAATAACGTTCGATCATGATCATAGCTCAAGTATGCCTCAACAACCGATCCAGAATGTTAAGTCAATAGCTAAATATGAGTATACATATTCAACAGATAAAAAATCACACCAATCACGCTAATTAAAGCCGATACAGAGCCCACATGCTCCAAAAAAAATAATCATGAATCAATCGTACCGCAAATGTCACGTACAGGTTTCAACAAAACATGAATAATCAATGACATAGTGAATGTATGAACATAAAACATAATCGAGTCCTTACACAGGTCATACTAAGATTCGAGGTCTTGCGATACTAGTTCTCACTAATGACGACGCGATGAAAGAATGACTCATACAGTCATCCAACTATCACGATTCACATAACCCGACTGTCCAAATTGTCATAACCTGACAGCCCCACTACTACCGCATCGGTAGAGCCACATAACACACATATCAGGGTATCTCACAACCCATTTGCTCTGATACCATCTTCTATAACACCCCCAAATCCCATTGGGTTATTACAGTGTCCTTAACCCCACAACAAGAAATCCACCAGCCGAACACGACTAAAATACATCAAACTGACAAATAAGGAAAATAACAGTCCCTACTATGATATCCGACACAATATTCCAATGTGGAATTTCAATGACAGCGTGGGCCTACATGGCCAAAAATAAAAAAAAACGACATCCACGAGCCTTGCTCGGATAATACAAAATGTCAACAACTGACAAACTGAAGAACACTCCAAACTGACTGCCCAACATGAGCAATTCTGGACTAGTATCGTTCGAATGCCTCGTCGCCATCGCCATGCCCCGGTGTCTCAACTCTCTCCTCGCAAACAACTGAAACATGAGAACATGTTCCTCCCCCACGGGGTCAGTCATCCAGATAATGAATATCAAATACATGTAAAACATGATATGCATCGAAAGGCAAAATAAACGGTACGACAATAATAATATGAGATGCTCACAAACCAAGGTAAGAACTGAGCATTCGTGAAATACTATGCCATGGCATACGATCAATACCTGCTCAACAGGTTAGAACAAGTGCCCAACAGAGAATCATCAATATAGAACACAACAACGAATTACCCGAAGATAAACCAAGTAAAGTTGAAATAGATACGAACCACAATGCCCGAAGGCTCCAACAGAAACACTAATACATCACACATGGCCTAAAAGCCCTCAGCCGAAGCTGCAAAATATCACACTGGCCTGAAATCCACTTATCTAAAGCTGCAAATCATCACAATGGCCTGAAGCCAAACAGCCTGAAGTTGTATCACATGAGGGGCCGAAGCCACACAGCACGAAGCTGTATCACAATGAGATCATCCAATGACTGTGACCTGCAGAATTGCAAGTGCTGGGAAACCAACCGTGAAGGTTCAAGCCCCAGACTTACCTATAATGAGATCACCCAGTGACCGTGACCTACTGAACTATAGGTGTTAGGAAACCAACCACGAAGGTTCAAGCCCCAAGCTTACCTATTATGAGATCACCCAGTGACCATGACCTACTGAACTGTAGGTGTTGGGTAATCAACTGCGAAGGTTCAAGCCCCAAGCTTACCCATAATGAGATCCTCAACATGACCGTGACCAACTGAACTGCAGGTGTTGGGAAACCAACTGCAAAGGTTCAAGCCCCAAACTTACCCATAATGAGATCACCCAGTGACCGTGACCTACTAAACTGTAGGTTTTGGGAAACCAACCGCGAAGGTTCAAGCCCCAAACATACCCATCGAGCACTAGCCGAGACTAGACTCCAAAACACAGTTAATCAAAAACGGCAATGATCACAAGATTACCGAATTCACAAGAATGATAGTGTGTTGTCTTGAGTCGGCCAACACGACAATAATAACTCATGGATGGGCACCTTCCTCGGCAGTCCCAATTCAAATACCTTGATTGCCTTGGAATGGCCAATCGATAACAACGACTCAATGGATGAGAACTATCCTCGATAATCCCAATTCAATACCTCGATTGTCTTAGAACAACCAATCGATAAAAAATGACTCGACGAATGGGAACTCTCCTAGACAATCCCAATTCAATACCTCGATTATCATAGAACGACCAATCGATAACAACGAATCAATGGATGGGAATTATCCTCGATAGTCCCAATTCAATACCTCGATTTCCTTCGAATGGCCAATCGACAACAACAACAATAACAAATGCCTCAACGCCTGAAATCGGCCACTGAAGGTAGAGATGATAATCGAATACGTCAATGCCTTCAATCGGCCAATACAACATTTATAGAAAAACACCGATATCAATAACAAAAATCACAAAATATCTTAATGGAACATCAGTCAACTATAATAATCGATACATCGATACCGCGAATCGGCTATCGACAACAACGATAACAACAAGACGATGAACAATAATATTTGGCATATCTACTGGAGGATATCGTGTCGAACAATCCCATGATATCTGTAGAACCCCCTAAATTCGATAACTCACTACATGTACGGTTTATTATATCATGGTGTATTTTAATAATATTTGTTATGATATAATATAATCTACATCTAGTTTCATTTTATTTTATTTAATTGTTTCGTAAATAATAAATTAATTGAAAGTTAAAGTAGAATATTGGTTCACCTAATGGGCTATGTGTAGCAACATTTACTAATACAAACTCACTAATGGACTCAAACCCAACTTAATAAAATTCCTAAGTCTTGAATTTATAGTTGAAAGCCCAACTCAACTAAGTAATCCATTTACAACTAACTAAATACCCAACAATTTATATTAATATTCTTCACATTTAATTTAAAAAAATAATAATACATATAATATAGATATATGGGACGGCCAAGTGGAGAGGGGGATGACATCTAGAGTCTTCATGTTCTCCTTATGCAATACATCATCTTGTAACTTGTACTCCTTTTCCCATACCTTGACCACCATTTAAACACTTAAAAATACACCATTACCACCTCATTTCACATGCAATAGAAGCCAAAATCTGAAAAATTAGAGAGAGAGGGAGAGTAGACCGAAGCCAAGAAGAAGAAGACAAAAAAAAAGAGAGAAGGGAAAGAAAGAAGAAGACAAGGAGAAGAAAGGCCCAAACTCAAGAAGGTAAGTTCATCATTTTATATATTGATATATAAATACATACAAAAATATATATCCTACATGACCTAACTTAAACCATATCCTATCATGAACTCTCACGGTGTATATATGGGCCGAAAATAAGAGAGATCAAAGGAGGGTTGATTCGACTAGCCTAATACCTAATTTCCTACACAACTCCAAGAACTAAGGTGGGTAATGTAACACCCCGAGATATTCGGAATAATTACAGCGCCGTAAACCCTTTAAATAAGGATTTACAAGGCTAATTTTAAAAGAAGTGTAAAAACAATACAATCGAACAACTGAAGTTCAAGTACAGATTTGATTCAACCGATCAAATAGTTAATTTATACAACCATATCGAAAGGACATTATTAAAACAGACGTACTCGAGTACTGAACGAAACAAGAAAACAACTCTCGACAACAATAACATCAATCACATCACTGAGCCATCTCATCGTCACGCCAGTGCTGTGGTGCCTCCCGCTCCTCGGCTACGAACATCAAAACAATGTCCACCCCGAAGAATTAGCAAAACAATGCTAGTACAAGTATCATCGTACAATAAATCATCAATACATCATAAAACATGCAAACCGGACTTCCGCCACCGGAATCCAACGATGCGAATCCTCACGATTCCATCAACACAATACATGGTAATCCAGCGATCCAGCGCCCTCAGCATAGATCCCCATGATGATCCCGTCGGACCAACGCATGGTGGAAAACCTGTCCAGCGATCCAGCGCCCTCAGCATAGATCCCCATGATGATCCCGTCGGACCAACGCATGGTGGACATTCGATCCAGCGCCCTCAGCATAGATCCTCATGACCCCCCTCGGATCATTTATACCATAATCAAACAATTATGCATACACATATGCATTTCAATATGTTCATCAATATAACAACGAATATCACGAATATTCTCAGAAATACATATCATATTCAACAATATGAATAAAACCACAAGCATGATAAATCAAACTCGACATATGATACTTGCCTCGAAAATGGCAAGGCAAAACACTTCAAAGATCTCGACACCCTCGAAGGCCGCCTCCTTCGATCAACGTAACAAGCTCGAACCTTAACAAAAGGAACGATATACAAATCATCTTAAGTCGAACGATGGCCTAACAATTCGGTCTACGGCCGCAAAGATCAAAAATAACCAATCTGCCTGGACTGCTTAGCGCGCGCTACGTACTCTACGTAACGTGCGCTAAGACGGACTGTTAGCGTACGCTATCGTATAAGACTAGCGTGCGCTAGCCACGGTCTGGTAGTCTAACTCGGCTGGTCCCATAACGTACGCTACGTACGTTTCGGGCGTTAACTGACCCCGATAGCGCACGTTAACTTACACGTGTTAGCGTGCGCTACTACTGCATGGCAGAATACCGCGAACCGAAAACTGGGTTGAAGGGTGGAAAAACTCATGAATTCTACCGTGATAATACAAGTCATCTTCGGGCAAAACATGCTAACAAGGTTTGTGGAAGATTCCATTATCATGAGGTACAAATATACGGATAATCAACTCAACATCATATCCTTTCTACGATCTCCAAGAAATAATCTAAGTTCCATTTGTTCTACGTTCCAAAACACATGATTCCATCGTGTAAAACGTATCAACTGGGTAGATATCCGATTATTGATCAAAACTTGCTTTGAACATGCTTAGGAGTCCTATAATAAGATGGTTCAAAGGTTCATACGATATATAATGCCGATACGTCAAAAGTATCCTTCTAACATGTGATGACCGATTATAAACGAATTACTTGTTATCAAAACATGATTTAAACTTCCTTAGGACATTACTAACATCAGTGAAGAATCACCTACCTCAAAGTAGTGAAGAATACGGAGGAAAATGAAGCGATCCAACACCGAAGGCAGACACCAATCTCCAATGATAAACGATCTTCAATCTCGAGCTAGGAGGTTGATATGAAGTGTTTAGGACGAAGGGAATTATGATCTAAGTGTAAGAGTTCGGGTTATGGGAGGAGAAAAACTGAAATCTCGAATAGGATGATGTCCTATTTATAATAAATGGCTATTAGCGCGCGCTAGGCCCTGCTCGTAGCGTGCGCTAACGGCTCATTGGACTAGACTGTACTCGGCACTTAGCGTGCGCTACGCATCGACCTGTAGCGTGCGCTAAGGCGTTGACTCGGCTTTTCCCGAAAGCCGTCCAGGTACATCCGACACAATCCGGCAGGGGTCCCGGCCAGATCTCACCTACCGCACGTCCCAATCAATTTGACCACGCATAGCGTGCGCTAATTACATTCTGTAGCGTGCGCTATGGAACCATGTTAGCGTACGCTACCCTTAGCCTGTAGCGTGCGCTACATGCACATAATTTCAACCTTACAAATCACAACCATGAAATTAAACGCTCGGCAACATCGGATTATGAAATACGGAGAATAATACTTAGACAAAAGTACAATCATTACAATATCGCAAGTTCCAATTACATAACAGAAATCTCGGGCATTACATCCTTCCTCCTAAAAAGAAGTTTCGTCCGAAACTTATGATGAAAACAACTCAGGATATTTAGCCTTCATACCGTCCTCCGTTTCCCAAGTGGCCTCTTCGACTCCATGTCGTGACCATTGTACTTTAACCAAGTGTATTGGTTTATTCCTCAATTGTTTGATCCGGCTCTCAAGTATCTTGATTGGTCTCTCTTGAAGGTGCCATCATTAGCTATCTTGATCTCGTCGAAATCAATGACGTGATCGGGTCCGGTACATACTTCCGCACTGGGATACGTGAAACACATTGTGAACGTGACCCGGTGATGGCGGTAAGGCCAACTGTACGCTAAATCTCCCACTCTCTCGAGGATCTCAAAGGGTCCGATATATCTCGGACTAAGTTTGCCTCTTCTCCCAAAACGGAAAATCCCTCGTGTAGGAGACACCTTCAATAGTACGTGGTCTCCAGCGTCGAACTCTAGAGGCGGCAGCGTACATCGGCATAAGACTTCATCGACTCGGGCGATCAGCAGTCTTTCTCGAATCAAGGCTATCTTCTCTTGAGTCCGAATAATCAATTCCGGTTCCGTCCCGATCAAATCAGAAGAATCATCCCGGCCACAGGCGACCGGCATCTTCTCCGTACAAAGCTTCAAATGGTGCCATCTTAATAGAAGCATGCCAATCTGTTATTATAAGTGAACTCGATCAAGGGCAAGTGAATTTCCCGATCACCGACCAATCTAATGCACAAGCTCTAAGCATGTCCTCTCTTGTCTGAATAGTCCTTTCGGATGGCCGTCCGTTTGGGGATGATAAGTCGTGCTAAAGTTGAGCTCGATCCCAAAGCCACGTGAATTGCTCTCCGAGAAATGTGACACGAAACGGCCATCTCGATCCGAAATAATGGTCTTGGTGTCCCGTGCAATCGACTATCTCCGCAATAAATATTCGTGCCAATCTCTCGGGTCCCCATGTATCTTTAATTCCCGAAATGAGCCGACTTGGTTAGTCGATCAACTACAACCCAAATCATGTTCATTCCCGTTCTAGTCCTTGGCATACTAGTGATGAAATCCATCGAGATATCCTCCCACTTCCATTCAGGGATCGGGAGCGGCTTTAACATTCCAAAGTAGTCGTTGATGTTCAATCTTAACTCTTGACAGTCAAACACTTCAAACGTACTGCTACGTCCTTCTTCATATTCCCCACCGGAAGTTTTGCTTTAAATCTTTATACATCTTATCACGCCGGTGAATAGAATAGGCGCTACTGTGAGCTTCCTTGAGAATAGTCCTTCTCAAATCATCATCATCGGGAACGCAAAGTCGACTCAAATCTCGAACTCCATCATCTTGTATCACGAATCACCGGGCTTTTCCTTTCTTTACTTCGTCACATAATCGAAGGATCGGAGAATCGCTCAATTGTTTAGACTTGATCTCCTCGACTAGTGATGAAGTCGGTTCCATCACATAAAGTTGTCCTTGGATTCTGGTGCCCATACTTCAATCCTCGCGGATCGGTTCGTTGAATCTTGGGTTGGGACGTAAGTGCTTCCAACACTCGAAGGGAAACAGGTTTACGGCTCAAAGCATCGGCTACTACATTTGCTTTCCCCGGATGATAGAGAATCTCCAAGTCGTAATCCTTGATCAATTCTAGCCACCTTCTCTGCCTCATGTTTAATTCCTTCGATGAAAATGTATTTGAGGCTCTTATGATCTGTAAAGATCTGACAATGAGTGCCGTACAAATAATGCCGCCAGACTTTCAAGGCAAAGACCACAGCTGCTAGCTCCAGATCATGAGTAGGATAATTAACTTCGTACGGTTTCAATTGCCGAGAAGCATAAGCAATCACTTTATCCCTCCGCATCAACACACAACCCAAACCCCGATTCAAGCGTGCCGTATACCATGAATCCATCAGTTCCCTCTGGCAGTGCTAATATAGGTCTTGTCGTTAGTCTCCTCTTAAGTTCGTCAAAACCACCTGGCACTTCTCATTCCACGTGAACTTTTGAGTTTTAGAATAAATGAGTGAGCGGACGAGCAATTACGGAAAATCCCTCTACAAAGCGGCGATAATATCCGGCAAGTCCTAAGAAGCTTCGGACTTCTTTCACGTTGCTAGGAACATCCCATCCCAAGATTGCTTCGACTTTATTCGGGTCCACCTGAACTCCGGCGGCTGATATCACATGCCCAAGGAAAGATACTTCCTTAAGCCAGAACTCACATTTAGAAAGCTTAGCGTACGGTTGTTCCTTTCTCAAGATGCTCAAAGCCACACGTAAATGTTCAGCATGTTCCTCTGCGTCCCTCGAATATATCAAGATGTCGTCAATGAAAACGACCACAAATTTATCCAAGTACTCCAAGAATACCCGATTCATTAATTGCATGAATACTGCAGGAGCATTGGTAAGTCCAAACGGCATCACTACGAATTCATAATGCGTCAGGGATCCAGCGATTTGGTATATCCGATTCCTTAATTCTCAACCGGTGGTATCCCGATCGCAAGTCTATCTTCGAGAATACCCTTGCCCCTATGATTGATCAAACAAGTCGTCGATCCGAGGTATAGGATATTTATTCTTGATTGTCATCTTATTGAGTTCCCTGTAATCAATACACAGTCGGAGGGATCCGTCTTTCTTCCGGACAAAGAGAACGGGCGCTCCCCAAGGAGAAACGCTCGGTTGAATATAACCCTTCTGCAACAATTCCTCCAGTTGTTTCTTGAGTTCATACATCTCGGTTGGCGCCATGCGGTATGGGGCTCTGGAAATAGGAGCTGCTCCAGGCTCTAGTTCGATAGTGAATTCCACTCCCCTCTGCGGAGGTAACCCAGGTAGTTCGTCAGGAAATACATTTGAGAACTCATTCACAACTGAAATGGACGAGAGCTCTTCCCCTTCCTCTTTCTTCATGGCATAGCACCAAAGTCCGTGACATCCCTGCTTCAGTAATTTCACGGCTTTCATTGCTTTGATCAATTTTCCCGAGCTTCCCGGTCTCCATCCTCGGAATAAGTGTTCAGATCCGTCATCAGCAATGATGGAAATGACTCTCTCTCGGTAATTCATCACAGCTCCATAACGGTGGAGCCAATCATCTCCGAGAATTAAATCGTCACCGCAGATGTCAACCACAATAAGATTCGATGGCCAATCTCTTCCTTCTATAGATACTGGGAAATCTTTAGCTTCTAAGGTTCCCACAATTTTCTCTCCGCTCGGTAACCCCACAACATAAGGTTCACAATTATACAAGCACGAGATGTTCAAACGATTAACACAGTTCAAAGATATAAAAGAATGCGTAGCTCCCGAATCGAACAAGACACTAACTGGTTGCAAAAGGATCTGAATCGTACCTGATGCAACAGTGTGTTCGATCATCGATTTCCTCATCTCGTACAGGCGTGGAGGAGCGGACCCAAGATCGGATGCCTCTCTCTTCCCGGCGTTCTGCTGAAATCCACTTTGCTGCGTCTGGTTCACACTTGTCTCTTTCGGACCGGAGCCGGAGTACGAGTACCAAAAGATCGGGTCGCATTTCCACAAAATGTTGCGCGATGTCCTTCCCTGGCCCACACTCGAAACAGTCACGTCGAACATGTCCCGCCTTGCCACAGCTTGTAACACTTCTTCCTGCGTCGAAGCTTGATCGGTCTTGCCGGAACTTCTTTCCTCCTCGACTAGGATGCGGAGGTCTCTGGATGAGTGAAAAGAGGACTGAACCGGCGGGGCCCGCTATTCTTATTCTCCGTGAAGTTGCCGGACACCTTGTTTCTTTGCTTCCGTCGATTTCTCTCTGCCGCTTCCTTCATATCGTAGGCCAACGCCTTGTCCCGACATCGCCTCAAGGTGGTACAATCAAATCCGGACATATATTGCTGAATTTCCGGCTTCATTCGCATGTCAAAATGGAAAATCCTTTCCGCCTCGGTCTGACCAGGTGACGACATAAGTCACCGGTGATTAAAAGTCTTAATCACTTCCGTCACAGATGCTTCCGAATTTTGCGGTGAGAAAAACTCCCGAACTCGGGCCTCTTTAATCGGACGAGGACAATATTGTGCCTCCATCATCACTTTGAATTCCGTCCGATCAACATTGTGCTCCTCTGGTCGAATGGCCTCCCACCCGTCGAAAGCCTCCCGTCCAAAAGATCTTGGCGGCCGGAACCTTCCTATCGTTGGGACATTAATCCTGCAAAAATCTTTTCCAATTCCTTCACCAATGATCCCACGAAAGCGTCTCGGTGGAACCGTCAAATTTCGGAGGATGCAATTTGACCACCTCGGTAAGCCATTTATCTCCCGATTATCCACGTTATTCTTTGTCCCATCGCCGTCGCATGCGATCCACAACTTGAGCAAACCGGTTTATCTGGGCAACCACTCGCCAAGCACTCCCGACGTTAGGATCTGCATTATTATTTGCCGATCCTGCTGTCCCTCGGAATGTGAATCCGTTTGACTAGCGGCTATCTCGGAGTAGATACCGACTCTTCTTGCCTCGCATTACCACGTCGCGTCCACGACCGCGTCGCGTCCACGACCTCCTCTCAACATCGTAAACATAAATACTCATTATCCAGACAAACTTTCTCAAAGTACATCCATCAATGTTTACAAGACATGAATTAAATAAAACAAGAGTATTCGAGATTAGGAAACTTACAACCACAGTCAATTGGCGTCTTTGGCTCAAGATGATGTTACGAACGACCAATAATTAAAACAGACCCAACTAACCCGACTGCCAAGATATCCATAAATCTTAGCTCTGATACCATATTCTGTAACACCCCGAGATATTCGGAATAATTACAGCGCCGTAAACCCTTTAAATAAGGATTTACAAGGCTAATTTTAAAAGAAGTGTAAAAACAATACAATCGAACAACTGAAGTTCAAGTACAGATTTGATTCAACCGATCAAATAGTTAATTTATACAACCATATCGAAAGGACATTATTAAAACAGACGTACTCGAGTACTGAACGAAACAAGAAAACAACTCTCGACAACAATAACATCAATCACATCACTGAGCCATCTCATCGTCCTGTCGGTACTGTGGCTGCCTCCCCGCTCCTCGGCTACCTGAACATCAAAACAATGTCCACCCCCGAAGGGGTTAGCAAAACAATGCTAGTACAAGTATCATCGTACAATAAATCATCAATACATCATAAAACATGCAAACCGGACTTCCGCCACCGGAATCCAACGATGCGAATCCTCACGATTCCATCAACACAATACATGGTAATCCAGCGATCCAGCGCCCTCAGCATAGATCCCCATGATGATCCCGTCGGACCAACGCATGGTGGAAAACATCTCAGCCGATCCAGCGCCCTCAAAGATAGATCCCCATGATGATCCCGTCGGACCAACGCATGGTGGTCATTCGATCCAGCGCCCTCGGATAGATCCTCATGACCCCTCGGATAATTTATACCATAATCAAACAATTATGCATACACATATGCATTTCAATATGTTCATCAATATAACAACGAATATCACGAATATTCTCAGAAATACATATCATATTCAACAATATGAATAAAACCACAAGCATGATAAATCAAACTCGACATATGATACTTGCCTCGAAAATGGCAAGGCAAAACACTTCAAAGATCTCGACACCCTCGAAGGCCGCCTCCTTCGATCAACGTAACAAGCTCGAACCTTAACAAAAGGAACGATATACAAATCATCTTAAGTCGAACGATGGCCTAACAATTCGGTCTACGGCCGCAAAGATCAAAAATAACCAATCTGGATCGCTTAGCGCGCGCCACGTACTCTACGTAACGTGCGCTAAGACTGATCGTTAGCGACGCTATCGTATAAGACTAGCGTCGCTAGCCACGGTCCAGTAGTCTAACTCGGCTGGTCCCATAACGTACGCTACGACGTTTGGCGATCGACCCCGATAGCGCACGTTAACTTACACGTGTTAGCGTGCGCTACTCTTGCATGGCGTAATACCGCGAACCGAAAAGCTGGGTTGAAGGGTGGAAAAACTCATGAATTCTACCGTGATAATACAAGTCATCTTCGGGCAAAACATGCTAACAAGGTTTGTGGAAGATTCCATTATCATGAGGTACAAATATACGGATAATCAACTCAACATCATATCCTTTCTACGATCTCCAAGAAATAATCTAAGTTCCATTTGTTCTACGTTCCAAAACACATGATTCCATCGTGTAAAACGTATCAACTGGGTAGATATCCGATTATTGATCAAAACTTGCTTTGAACATGCTTAGGAGTCCTATAATAAGATGGTTCAAAGGTTCATACGATATATAATGCCGATACGTCAAAAGTATCCTTCTAACATGTGATGACCGATTATAAACGAATTACTTGTTATCAAAACATGATTTAAACTTCCTTAGGACATTACTAACATCAGTGAAGAATCACCTACCTCAAAGTAGTGAAGAATACGGAGGAAAATGAAGCGATCCAACACCGAAGGCTTGAACACCAATCTCCAATGATAAACGATCTTCAATCTCGAGCTAGGAGGTTGATATGAAGTGTTTAGGAGAAGGGAATTATGATCTAAGTGTAAGAGTTCGGGTTATGGGAGGAGAAAAACTGAAATCTCGAATAGGATGATGTCCTATTTATAATAAATGGCTATTAGCGCGCGCTAGGCCACCTTTCGTAGCGTGCGCTAACGGCTCATTGGACTAGGCGACTCGGCACTTAGCGTGCGCTACGCATCGACACAGTAGCGTGCGCTAAGGCGTTGACTCGGCTTTTCCCGAAAGCCGTCCAGGTACATCCGACACAATCCGACAGGGGTCCCCCGGCCAGATCTCACCTACCGCACGTCCCAATCAATTTGACCACGCATAGCGTGCGCTAATTACATTCTGTAGCGTGCGCTATGGAACCATGTTAGCGTACGCTACCCTTAGCCTGTAGCGTGCGCTACATGCACATAATTTCAACCTTACAAATCACAACCATGAAATTAAACGCTCGGCAACATCGGATTATGAAATACGGAGAATAATACTTAGACAAAAGTACAATCATTACAATATCGCAAGTTCCAATTACATAACAGAAATCTCGGGCATTACAGGTAAAACTACTTTTCAAATTTTTTTTTATGCAAATTACCTTAAAAAAAAATGCATGTCCCTTCCATGTATTTTATATAGTCCACTATTCTCATACCATTTGCATGCAAGATGGTTTATAACTTGTTGCATGTGTAACTAGCCGATTTTGATGATTAGAATGAATTGTCTAAAACTTCTTACCAATTAAGCATGATTTGTTATCCTTTATATTCCGGGTATTATACTTTTAAGGGGTATATTTTTGTTATAAGATTATGCATGTGAAGATTTGATGTTTAAATTGTGGCCTAGCAAGAGAAAGATGGATAAAACGGACATAAAATGAGAATTGAGTGAATCTAAAGAAAATTATGAAAACTATTGTTAAAAATATGTAATGTGACTTGAGGTCAGAAAGTACAACACATTGACTTACTAATCACCTACCCATAAAATCTTGTAAGGAACGGAAATCGTTTCCCAGGTCAACGGGTTAAAAACCGACAAACACGCAAATTGTGTAACCTCTTCAAAATTGTGAAACTACTAAGTGAAATTCGTATATTTTCAGTTTAAAACATCAGAGGTGACTTAATAACATGTTTAGCCTCTGTCCCTAAATTTTTGTAGCAATCGAAATCCATTTCCGATGTCCACGGACTGAAAAGAAAAAAAATCATAATTTAAGATAAATTAAGGATCGAAATGTTAAATTCCCCAAATTTTTGGAGCCAAGGCAATATTTCCACCTTCTTGACTGAGTACATGTCTTATTTAAATATAAACATTCTGACTTTAAAATTTCATAAAGATCGGAAGTCGCTTTTAAATTTTGGGGCCAAATTGTACTAATCGAATAAAGATGAGACCAAATAATAAATTCCAATAAAATTGAAGTCTAAGATAAAATTTTAAAACTCTGGGCCCAAAATATTAATTACCAAAGAGTAACTATTACGTCCGTAAAGTACAATCGAAGTAATTTCGGATTTCGGGGCCAAAAAGATACTTTAAAAAGATTTGGAGAAAAAACGGAAATTCTGGAAATTCGGTGAGAGACTGAAATTTTGGAAAATTCACTCAACTCTGAAACTCCAAGTTCAACATGAACTCTTCCATAAGTTTTCGTCACCATCCGTGTCGAAAACCAAACCTTGCGGACATAAAAATCACTTTCGCAAGATTTAGGGGCAAGACCGTAATTTTTGAAAATTTTAAATCAAAAACTGAAATTTAGAAATTCACCAAATATGAGATCAATAGTCACACTTTATATCCCCAAAATATGTCGATAATCGAGTCCATAATCTCATAAATGCTCGTGCCACGAATAAACTCCAAAACTCACGAGTGTAATTAATTTATGCTAAGTATTGTTATTATTTGACTATGTGACCCTGATTGTATATTGTATATTTACCGCTATGCGTCTAATTGTTAATTGTGTCTGTCCGGGAACTAAGTGCCATACAAACAAAGTGCCACTGATGGGACCGCCTCTAACTCTATCGGGACAAAGAGCTACGTCAACGGACGGGGGCCACCTCTTGAGTTGTAGGGGCCACCTCTAGAATCCCAAATTATGTCAGGGACGGTTAGGCCGAGTCTTGGACCGAGCAGCACGGCTGCGGTTCATGAACAAGGCGACCGTCGTATCCTATTGCCTTGAAGCCAAAGGACGGAGTGTTTCTGAGGTGACTGGGTCGTATATTTAGGGTATAATCGCGATTATGGTATGATCCGGGTAATAACCTATAGGTAAGGATATACCGAGCCCAGATAAGAGATAAGGTAGCATGTCACCAAGCGTGAGAGCATTAAGCTCAAAGGCCAGAGTTATAGTGATGGTCCGACAAACGCCCAAGGCTACGATCATTAAACCAAAATTCGTGGCGATAGTCAAAGGTCAAACACTGATAACGGTCTAAGATATTATAAGGAGGCTAAGAGATTAGTCATGTATACCACCTCCCAAAGCTAAATACTCATTGGGCACTCGACGCCGTGCATTCTTCATACTCAACCGCAATCTACGTAGATTGACTATACATTCATGTCATAATTCATAATATTCTTCTTGAAAACTTGCACCAATTTTCAAACAACACTATTTTCAAAAGTGGGAGAAACATAATGTTTATTAAATAATAAACTCATTAAATACCCAAACCCAATTCACTGAGAATCCATTATTCTCACCCCATATTGAATTATTTTCTAAAACCCCACTAGATGAAGAGAACCAAGAAGAAGAAGAAGAGACAGATGCTAACGACCACTGAAGACCGTCCTCAAAGTATTGCCAAGACGTAGGAATTAGGATGCTGCTTTAACGCTTCTTTTTATTCCTGTGTCAAAATGTATTTGGTTTCCGATGTACTCTTTTGCACTTAATGTAATAATTTCGCTGTACTCTTGAATATTTCTTTTCTATGGAATAAACCAGTCTTAGTTCACCGGGCCAAGATCTGGCATATGTATGCTTTACTGGAATGTATTATCACAAACGTTATTTATTATGTTAACTGTCGCATTCTCATCCAACCCCGGTGTGGGGCGTGACAGGAGTGGTATCAGTGCTTGGTTTGTAAGGACACTTACATCGAGCTAACCAGGATAAGATTCTTCGGACTTAGATAGGAACTCCACCTAGGGCGAAGTGAACCATAGAAATGAGACCTAATGTAGATTTCTCTAGTCAATTCTCATTAAGATCTCTTTCGACTTGTCGCTATTCACTTGGAATATGCATAGTCAAATTCAAATTTCCTAAGTCATTGGCCAAGATACTTGATTAAGTATTCACGGCAGTTCCCCGATTAAGTCACTTCCCCTATTGAACTCTTGAAACGGACATAGCTTAGTTCACTTATCAGATCCTCTGAACTCCACTAAACCTCATTACTTTTCAAAATGGGGTATTATTATTTCTTTGTCGCTTATGTCGTATAAGCATATTTGTTGAACCATTAAGTTCACAACTTTGATGATAATTCATGCTTAATAGAGTTTTATTATTGGATATTTCAATCCATTTGCTATTCATTCAGAGTAAGCGTCGCCAATTGCCATTGTCTAAATTAATTAAGTCGCTAAACTATTCATTTGGAATAGTGATGATTAATTTCAACTTATTACAAGTTCCATGTTGCTACGTACATTCTAGTCAATCTAGCTACGATATTCGTTCGGAAAGCATAAAACCAATATTGCAAGGAATTAATCAAAATATTCGACCCATCCGAATGGGGCGAAATCCAAACATTGCAAAAACCTACAGCTTGATTTGAATTATTAAGACATATTTCCTTAATAATTATCTGTGTATTTCCGTCCTATGAGCTGTCTCTTTGAGATGTTACCTACTATCTATAGTTGGTAAGGAAAACCTACTTTTCCTTATCCAATGATGTATTTTTTTTCATGAAACAGCATTGCGAATGTAATAATAATGTTGAATAATGATAACATTTCTTGATACTCAACAACCGAATGCAAGCATATTAATTAACACTCACTTCAATAATCATTAGCTGTAAGCTTAGAAGTATCCACACCTGTGGGTACGAGCCGATAAACAGATTTGGTATTTAAGGATTGTGAAGTAATAGTTGAGGGTCATTGTTTTCCTGCCGACCTAATTCTTCTTCCCATACTTGAGTATGACCTCATACTGGGGATGGATTGGCTATATAAAAACTATGCGCAACTCGAATACCATTCTAATATAGTTCCATTCTGCAAAGCCAACCACCCAATAGTTGAACTACACAGAAATGCTAGAATTAGCTTGGCCCCAATCATATCAGCCACGAAGGCGAGAAGGGCCATCTCGAAGGGAGCGACGGGATATTTGGCTTTTGTTATTAACAAACCCAAGAGTAAAATAGAGATTGAAGCTACACCGGTAGTATGATAATATCGTGATATTTTCCCACGGAACTCACTTCTCTACCTCCAGCTAGGGAAGTTGAGTTCAGCATTGATATCTTGCCGGGTAAGGCACCTGTGGCTAGAACGCCATATCGAATGGCCCCACTGGAAATGCAAGAACTGAAGGTTCAGCTGGAGAAGTTGCTAGAGGTTGGATTTATCCGACCAAGTGTATCTCCATGGGGAGCACCAGTGCTATTCGTAAAGAAGAAAGATGGCACACTAAGATTGTGCATCGATTACCGAGAACTTAATAATATTACTATTAAGAACAAGTATCCACTTCCCAGGATCGACGAACTATTCGACCAACTGCAAGGAGCAACGGTTTACTCAAAGTTTGATCTTTAACAAGGATATTACCAATTGAGGATCAAAGAGAATGACATACTGAAGAATGCCTTTCAAACTAGGTATGGTTATTATGAATTTGTGGTAATGCCTTTTGGATTGACTAACACGCCGGCTGCATTTATGGATTTAATGCACCGCGTATTCCAACCGTATCTAGATCAATTCATAGTGATATTTATTGATGACATACTCGTTTATTCCAATTTGGATCAAGATCACGAAACTCACCTGAGATTGGTACTAGAGACACTAAGGAAGCATAAATTGTACGCCAAACTCAGCAAGTCTGAATTCTGGTTAAGAGAGGTAGCGTTTTTAGGACACATAATATCTAGAGATGGAGTTGCAGTAGATCCAGCAAAGGTGGAGACTATTTTGGACTAGAAGAGGCCAGAAACAGTCACGGAGATACGAAGCTTTCTTGGACTTGCGGGTTACTACCGCAAATTCATTAAAGACTTCTCTAAAATCAAAGGACCACTCACAAGACTGACACAGAAGCACGTCAAATTTGAGTGGAACGATAAGTGTGAGTTGAGCTTCTAAGAACTCAATATAAAACTCACTACTGCACCTGTACTAACACTTCCCGAAGGGAGTGAAGTATTATTGTGGTTTACAGTGATGCATCAAAGGAAGGATTAGGAGCTATACTGATGCAAAACGGCAAGGTTGTGGCTTATGCATCACGAAAGCTGAAAATCCACGAGATGAATTATCCGACCCATGACCTTGAACTAGCAGCAATAGTGTTTGCTTTGAAGGAATGGAGACACTACCTGTATGGAGCTACATTCACCATCTTTACGGACCACAAGAGTCTCAAATATTTGTTCTCTCAGAAGGATTTGAATCTAAGATAGAGACGGGGGATAGAACTTCTTGGGGATTATAACCTCACCATTCAGCATCATCCGGGCAAGGCCAATGTCGTAGCAGACGCCTTAAGCAGAAAAGCGAGTGTGGCTAGACTCATGATAAGAGAATGGAATGCCCTGAGAGAAATAATCCAATGGAAACCAAGGCAGGATAAGACACGTTTTATGCGCTAATTTGTCAATGACACCGGACTTAATTAAGGAAATCCAAGAAGCACAGACACAAGACGGGAAATTGTGTAAACTTAAGAAAAGTGTCGCACAAGGTGAGAAATATGTGTTTGGCATGTCGGAAGATGGAACACTAAAATTCAAACAACGTACATATGTTCCCGATAATGACGAACTCAAAAAGAAAATTTTAGCAGAGGCTCATTGCTCTCGGTATACAATTCATCCAGGAGGTAATAAGATGTATAAGGATCTAAAGAAACACTACTGGTGGGTGAATATGTAGAACCAAGTTGCAGAATTCGTAGCAGGGTGTTTCACCTATCAAAGAGTGAAGGCTGAACACCAGAGTCCATCAGGATTGCTACAACCACTCAAGATTCCCGAATGGAAATGGGAACTAACTACGATGGACTTCGTGACGGATCTACCAACAACCAGTAGAGGATATAACACAATCTGGGTAGTCGTGGATAGACTTACAAAGTCAGCTCACTTCCTACCCATAAGAAAGAATGATAGTCTGCAGAAGCTAGCAAGGACATATATCCGAGAAATCGTTAGATTACATGGAGTACCTGTAGACAATGTGTCAGACCGTGACCCAAAGATTCTAGAAGAGCCTTCATCAAGAAATTGGGATGGCATTAAGTTTCAGTACTGCAGCACACCCTCAAACGGACGGACAATCCGAGCGAACGATACAAGTCCTTGAGGATATGTTACGGCCGTGTGCACTGGATTTCAAAGGAGTTGGAGTCACCACCTACCCTTAGCTGACTTTGCTTACAACAACCACTATCAGGCAACTATCGGGATGGCTCCATATGAAGCATTATATGGAAGAAAGTGCCGATCACCAATACATTGGGAGATTGACGACCCATGGACACCAAGGACTAAGCAGAACCGAAACCCGATACCAAAAGTTGATCTAGTAGAAGATGCCATATATAAGATTTGAATCATTAAGGATCGAATTTTCACTGCTCAGAGCCGACAGAAGAGTTATGTAGACTAGAAAAGGAAGGATTTTGAATTTGACATGGGCGACAAAGTATTCCTTCATTTATCACCACGTAAGGGATTGATCAACTCGAAGAAGGGTGGGAAGCTTAGCCCTAGATATGTCGGACCTTTCACAATCCTAGAACGAATTGGAAAATTAGCATATTGTCTCGAGCTACCAACCGATCTTGCCGGAATGCACAACGTATTTCATATCTCAAGATTGAAGAAATATCATCCAGATCTTGAACATGTCATCACACATGACATATCACCAATCAAAGAAGATTTAACTTATATCGAGAAGCCGATTAGGATCGTGGATTAACAAGTACGCGAACTAAGAGACATGAAGATACCATTGGTCAAAGTCGTCTGGACAAATCATAATACAGAGGAAGACGCTACATGGGAAGCTGAAGAAGAAATGAAGAAATCATATCCTGAGTTGTTCGAGAAGGAATTTGGGGACCAAATTCTTCTAAGGAGGGGAGGATGTAGAATCCCCTAAGTTCGATAACTTACTACATGTACGGTTTATTATATCATGATGTATTTTAATAATATTTGTTATGATATAATATAATCTACATCTAGCTTCATTTTATTTTACTTAATTGTTTCGTAAATAATAAATTAAGTAAATAATATATTAATTGAAAGTTAAAGTAGAATATTGGTTTACCTAATTGGGCTATGTGTACCAACATTTACTAATACAAACCTACTAATGGACTCAAACCCAACTTAATAAAATTCCTAAGTCTTGAATATATAGTTGAAAGCCCAACTCAACTAAGTAATCCATTTACATCTAACTAAATACCCAACAATTTATACTAATATTCTTCACATTTAATTTAAAAAATATAATAATAATACATATAATATAGATATATGTGACGGCCAAGTGGGGAGGGGGATGACATCTAGACTCTTCATGTCCTCCTCGTGCAAGACATCATCTTGTAACTTGTGCTCATTTTCCCATGCCTTGACCACCATTTAAATATTTAAAAATACACCACTACCACCTCATTTCACATGCAATAGAAGCCAAAATCTGAAAAATTAGAGATAGAGGGAGAGTAGGCCGAAGCCAAGAAGAAGAAGAAAAAGAAAAAAGAGAGAAGGGAAAGAAAGAAGAAGAGAAAAAGAAGAAAGGCCCAAACTCAAGAAGGTAAGTTCATCATTTTATATATTGACATATAAATACATACAAAAATGTATATCCTACATGAACTAACTTAAACCATGTCTTATCATGAACTCTGATGGTGTATATATTGGCCGAAAATAGGATAGATCAAAGGAGGGTTGATTCGACTAGCTTAATACCTAATTTCCTACACAACTCCAAGAACTAAGGTGGGTAAAACTACTTTTCAATTTTTTTATGCAAATTACCTTAAAAAAAATGCATGTACCTTCCATTTAGTTTATATAGTCCACTCTTGTCATACCATTAGCATGCAAGATAGTTTATAACTTGTTGCATGTCTAACTAGCCGATTTTGATGATTAGAATGAATTGTCTAAAATTTCTTACCAATTAAGAATGATTTATTTTCCTTTATATTCTGAGTAATATACTTTGAATAGGTATATTTGAGTTATAAGATTATGCATGTGAAGATTTGATATTTAAATGGTGGCCTAGAAAGAGAAAGATGGATAAAACGGATATAAAATGAGAATTGAGTGAATCTAAAGAAAATTATGAAAACTATTGTTAAAAATATGCAATATGATTTGAGGTCAGAAAGTACAACACATTTACTTGCTAATCACCTACCCATAAAATCTTATAAGGAATGGAAACCGTTTCCTAGGTCAATGGGTTTAAAATCGACAAACATGCAAATTGTGTAACTCCTTCAAAATTGTGAAACTACTAAGTGAAATTCGTATATTTTAAGTTTAGAACATCAGAGGTGTCTTAATAATATGCTTAGCCTCTGTCCTTAAAGTTTTGTAGCAATCAAAATTCATTTCCGATGTCCACGGACTAAAAAAAATAATAATAATTTAAGATAAATTAAGGATCGAAATGTTAAATTCCCCAAATTTTCGGAGCCAAGAAAAAATTTTCACTTTCTGGACTGAGTACATGTATTATTTAAGAATAAATATTCTGACTTTAAAATTTCATAAAGATCGGAAGTCGCTTTTAAATTTTGGGGCCAAATTGTACTAATCGAATAAAGATGAGACCAAATAATAAATTCCAATAAAATTGAAGTCTAACATAAAATTTTAAAACTCTGGGCCCAAAATATTAATTACCAAAGAGTAAGTATAACTTCAGTAAAGTTTTATAACAATCGAAGTAATTTTGGATTTCGGGGCCAAAACGATACCTTAAAAAGATTTGGGGCAAAACCGGAAATTCTGGAAACTCGGTCACTGAAATTCTGGAAAATTCACTCAACTCTGAAACTCCAAGTTCAACATGAACTCTTCCTTAAGTTTTCGTCACCATCCGTGTCGAAAACCAAACATTGTGGACATAAAAATCACTTTCGCAAGATTTAGTGGCAAGACCGTAATTTTTGGAAATTTTAAATCAAAAATAATCTCATAAATGCTCGTGCCACGAATAAACTCCAAAACTCATGAGTGTAATTAATTTATGCTAAGTATTGTTATTATTTGACTATGTGACCCTGATTGTATATCGTATATTCACCGCTATGCGTCTAACTGTTAATTGCGTCTGTCCGGGAACTAAGTGCCATACAAACAAAGTACCACGGATGGGACCGCCTCTAACTCTATCGGGACAAAAAGCCACGTCAACGGACGGGGGCCACCTCTTGAGCCCATATGAAACAGAGAGCCGATCTAAAATCCGGGGGCCACCTCTTGAGTTGTAGGGGCCACCTCTAGAATCCCAAATTGTGTCAGTGATGGTTAGACCGAGTCTTGGACCGAGCAGCACGGATGTGGTTCATGAACAAGGCGACCGTCATATCCTATTCCCTTAAAGCCAAAGGACGGAGTGTTCCTGAGGTGACTGGGTCGTAGGTTTAGGGTATAATCGCGATTATGGTATGATCCGAGTAATGACCCACAGTTAAGGACATACCGAGCCCAGATAAGAGATAAGGTATCACGTCACCAAGCGTGAGAGCGTTAAGCTCAAAGGCCAGAGTTATAGTGACGGTCCGATAAACGCCCAAGGCTACGGTTGTTAGGCGTATTTTTATGCGCTTTTATATCATTATTTTATATCCATCTTGAGCCTAAATCAGCATAAATGAGCTTTTAATGCATTATTTTTATATGTTTTGCAGGAAATCGAAGTCAAAACGATTTAATGAAATGAAATAAGTAGCGCACATGGCCGCGACACACACCAAGCCGAACCGCAGACACGGGCAAATAATCGAATGATGTGCACACATCAGATCTGTGCCATGCAGACACACCAAGTGAGCCGCGGCACAGAAAGCGCAAAAAGACGCCAGGATTCTAACAAATGGTGTGTGGGAGGAAAGTAAATATGCTGGGTTTTATAAACGGGCCGCGTATGTGGGCTTTTGGTGGCTGATTTTCTTTACAGCTTTTGGGCCGCAATTCATTGGGTGGAATTTTTGGGTGTGTTGTGCCGAGAGGAGCAAAAAGTGGAGGAATTTATTTCCTTAAGAGAAAAGAAACCTACGGGAGGGAAAAATAATGATATAAAAAGGCAGGAGGGATGAGAACAGGAGAGTTTTTTCGGCGGAAAAGAATTAAAGGAGAACAGAACGTGTAGATTTGAGGCGGCAATGAGGCGGATCACTGCGGTTTCTTTGCATCTTAGTTTTAGATTTATTCGAGTAGGATTTTGATTTTAGCCAATTTAAGCGGTTTGATTATTTATTATTATTTCGATTTACTCGTTATTCTATCAATTGGATTAACCTTCATCGTTTAATCTTTTAATTGTCTGACCAACAGTTAATTTGTTTTGAATGTCTTTATGGATTCGGGAGATGAAATTTAGGCATAGTTCTTGTTAGACGAATCATAATTTTCGTGAGATAGGGATATACTCATGGGAATTGTGAAGCCCGTTATTGTGAGAATTCTTGAACTATTTTAGCTATTAATTATCTGATTCGAATAGGGATATATCGAGTTAGTAATTCGTAGTATTTTTTATCGACCTTGGGAAAGGCTTTAGAATAATTTAGGAATTCCTGGCTTACAATCAATTGAATAACAGTGAATTGAATCGAATAAATATCATTCCCGATTGTTTGAGGTGAAAATCATAATCCTACCCCTTATTATTATTATTATTAGTACTATTATTTATTTTCTGCAATTAGTTTAGATATAAACTCTATTTAATTGTTCTTCAAATAAAATTGTGAGTTGACTAAATTTTGGTACTTAGTGAAATCGGTCATGAGAGCGATACTTTACTTATCACTTTATTACTTGTTGACACCGTGCACTTGCGGCATATTGTGAGCGATTTTCCCACAACAAGTTTTTGGCGCCGTTGACTCGATTTTTCGCTAATATCAATACCAAGCGACTCTAATTTTAATTTGAAGTTTTTTTTTCTTTGTTTAGTCTCTATATTTTTATTTTATTCATTATGTTTTCCTATGAGTATCGTGGCCCTTGGCATTTCATAAATTTCGATGTTCTTAATAATTTGCCAAATAGGGTCAGTCAGCTCCTTCCCCCGAAACAAAAGACCATGCTTGAACAATGTGTAGACACTCTTAAAAATCCTGATAGTACCCTTTTTGAGCTAGAATGTGCACGTCGTGGTCTTGAAGTTCACTACGGTTATTTTCCAGCTCATATAATTAGTAGTGAAGTTGAGGGGGAGGTTGAGAAGAACGACATGTTGAGTTTTAGGGTCGATCCCCCAGCACCTAATGATTTCATAAAGTGTGATGAGCCTGTAGAAGAAGTTACCATTGATGATGTTTCCAAAGAAATTTCATTAAATTGTCATCAAACTTCGACTAATAAGGTGAACACTTTTGTACCAAAAATTTTATTAACGGTGCCGCGCATAATCTTTCCTAAATCCATAATGGGAGAGATTGACCCCATTACTCATGATTTTGTTGAGGCTGATTCTTCGAGTTCTAATGAGGTTGTGCATGATAATTCTTTATTATTTGCCCATTCGAACTCTGCTTATTTTTTCATGCCTTATCATTATTATATTCTTCCATCATTTTTTGGTTGTCCGCATAATTATTCTTATTCATTATTTTTGGCAACTGGGCATGAGTCAAAGCCTCCCTTGTGGAATAAGAGGCTTATTGATTGCAAGAAGGGGGCATTTGGCAATCTCCCTAGAAAGAAACCACGTTAGATTTTTTTTCTTTTTGCCACGTCGTGCTCAAGACGTAAAATAGAGCGCTGGATGGGAGGCAACCCATCATTTTTACTTGCTTTCTAGTTAGTTGTTTTTATTTGATTTTTCGTTAATAATTTTCTTTTCTTTGTTTTGTATTTCGTTTGGATTCGTGTATTCTTGTTGGCCCTTATTTCTCTGGTATTTCTTTATAACCCCTATGAGTTATTATTCTTCATATTCTAGTCTTTCTTGATTTAATGTCTATTGTTATCTCATGACTAGAGACTAAGTTTGGGGGTCCCTCGTGATGTTGGGCATTATTTGAAGTATGGATTGACCGACGTTTCCACTCAGACATGTGCGGGTGTTCAAGAAGACATTTGGAATAAGTTTCACTTTTCCTTATCTCTTTTATTTTCACATGAGTTTTATTATTGATAATGTTATGTGTAGTGGACTTTATTTTGCATGCTGTTGATGGTTTTTGCAAGCTTGAATTTTTCGTGAATTTTTCGTGCTTCCATGTGTAAAACTGATGTTACGATACTGATTTCTCTTTGAAGAAACAGTTGACTTTTGGTCGAGTTGCAGTCAGCAATATCTGTTTCTGTTGAGTATTCAATTAGGTCCGAAATTTTATCGTTTTTGTAGAAATTTTTGCGGATAAGAGAGGATACATACGTGTTTTCAAATCACCGTTTATACGTTTGGTTATACTTTTCGCGTAGCTGATCGTCCAGTAATATGAGTCTTGTTGGCACTTGGATTGAGTTTAGAGTCGGACAGTTTTTCCCAAAAAAAAAAAATCGAGATATTATTTGTTCTTTGATGGGAAGTCTAGTAACCGGGGGTATTCACGTGACCCGTTGTTTACTCTCGCGTAAAACGGCGACCCTAAATAGATTAATAATTTAGAAATATCGCATTACCGATGATTGGAAGCCTAGTAACCGGGGGTATTCACGTGACCCGTTGTTTACTCTCGCGTAAAACAGCAACCTTGACATGCGGGAATTGCTATTCGAGTTTTTTCTCCGCTGTAGAGGGGGACTTAGTAACTAGAAGCATCCATGTGCCCCATGAGTGTCTTTTACGTCAAACGGTTCCCCGATACATGAGAATGGAAATCCACCCTAGGATCTTCCCGATGAAATATCCCGAGAACCGAAACCTAGTGGTTAACTCGAATCATATTATTGATCGTACATAAGGGAATCTTTGTCTAGGCGTAATTTTGATAATGAAACTCTTGAATTTTGCCACTAGGCGTGGGATTGGGCGAATTGGCTTGTTTAATCTAACCCTTCATATTGTGGTCGGTTAAATTCACGCTTGTTAATCTTTGAGCTTGATTTTCTTCTTGAGCGATTGATTAGGACTCAAATTGGTTACTTTGTGGAATCGGTGTCGTGACGTGACTCACTATTACGATACTTGTATTATTCTTTGAGATTTTCGGGGTAGTATTGATTAAGTTGAGCACTATGGATTTGCATGAATATTCACGATACATTTTGTTTAAAATTATAATTTTTGCTTGAGGACAAGCAAAGGCTCAAGTTGGGGTATTTGTTAGGCGTATTTTTATGCTTTTATATCATTATTTTATATCCATCTTGGCTAAATCAAAGATAAATGAGCTTTTAATGCATTATTTTTATATGTTTTGCGGGAAATGAGTCCTAAGCCAAAACGATGAAAAACGCGAAAATAGCAGTTTTGGTCATGAGCGCGACACACACCAGTGAGCCGCGCAGACGAAACAAATCAATGAATGATGTGCATCGCATCTTGTGCCATGCACACACCAAGTGAGCCGCGACACAGAAAGCGCAAAAAGACGCCAGGATTCTAACAAATGGTGTGTGGGAGGAAACTAAATATGCTGGGTTTTATAAATGGGCCGCGTATGTGGGCTTTTGGTGGCTGATTTTCTTTACAGCTTTTGGGCCGCAATTCATTGGGAGGAATTTTTGGGTGTGTTGTGCCGAAAGGAGCAAAAAGTGGAGGAATTTATTTCCTTAAGAGAAAGGAAACCTACGGGAGGGAAAAATAATGATATAAAAAGGCACAGGAGGGATGAGAACAGGAGAGTTTTTTCGGCGGAAAAGAATTAAAGGAGAACAGAACGTGTAGATTTCGGGGGCGACGACAAGACCACGGATCCCTACGGTTTTTCTGCATCTTAGTTTTTAGATTTATTCGAGTAGGATTTTGATTTTAGCCAATTTCATGACGGTTTGATTATTTATTATTATTTCGATTTAGTCATTATTCTATTGAATTGGATTCTTCTTACTGTTCTTAATGCTTTTTCATTGTCTGGCCAACAGTTAATTTGTTTTGAATGTCTTTATGGATTCGGGAGATGAAATTTAGGCATAGTTCCTGTTAGACGAATCATAATTTTCGTGAGATAGGGATATACTCATGCGAATTGTGAAGCCCGTTATTGTGGGAATTCTTGAACTATTTTAGCTATTAATTATCTGATTCGAATAGGGATATATCGAGTTAGTAATTCGTAGTATTTTCTATCGACCTTGGGAAAGGCTTTAGAATAATTTAGGAATTCCTGGCTTACAATCAATTGAATAACAGTGAATTAAATCGAATAAATATCATTCCCGATTGTTTGAGGTGAAAATCATAATCCTACCCCTTATTATTATTATTAGTACTATTATTTATTTTCTGCAATTAGTTTAGATATAAACTCTATTTAATTGTTCTTCAAATAAAATTGTGAGTTGACTAAATTTTGGTACTTAGTGAAATCAGTCCTCGAGGGAACGATACTTTACTTATCACTTTATTACTTGTTGACACCGTACACTTGCGGCATATTGTGAGGGATTTTCCCACAACAACGGTCATTAAACCAAAAGTCGTGGCGATAGTCAAAGGTCAAACACTGATAATGGTCTAAGAAGTTACAAGGAGGCTTAGGGATTAGTCATGTAGACGACCTCCCAAAGCTAAATACTAATTGGGCGCTCGACGTCGTGCATTCTTCATACTCAACCGCAATCTACGGTGATTTACTGTACATTCATATCATAATTCATAATATTCTTCATGAAAACTTGCACCAATTTTTAAACAACACTATTTTTCAAAAGTGGGAGAAACATAATGTTTATTAAATAATAAACTCATTAAATACCCAAACCCAACTCACTGAGAATCCATTATTCTCACCCCATTTTGAATTGTTTTCTAAAACCCACTAGATGAAGAGAACCAAGAAGAAGAAGAGAAAGATGCTGACGACCACTGAAGACCGTCCTCAAAGTATTGCCAAGACGTAGGAATTTGGATGGTGCTTTAACGCTTCTTTTTATTCCTGTGTCAAAATGTATTTTGGTTTCCGATGTACTCTTTTGCACTTGATGTAATAATTCCACTGTACTCTTGAATATTTCTTTTTTATGGAATAACCAGTCTTAGTTCATCGGGCTGAGATCTGGCATATGTATGATTTACTGGAATGTATTATCACAAACGTTATTTATTACGTTCACTATCGCATTCTCGTCCAACCACGGTGTGGGGCGTGACAATATCAACGGAAATCATGAAGAGACTACGTCTCGAAATGATACAACACATTCATACACATACATGATAACATTAATCTCATTGACCAGTACAAGTATAAATCTTGCCTCAAACCAAAGGTGATGTGTTATATGTTATTTTGTACACTTTATTATCATTATGTTATGTCCATTTGGGGTTAAAATATGCATAAATGAGCTCTTAATGCCTTATGTTTACATGTTTTGAAGGATATTAGAGTCCTGAAGCTCAAACGAAGAAAAACGGGCCTAAAACGACATTTTTTGGTCAAGGGCCGCATCGCATCAAGCCTGGGCTGCGTCACAGGACAAACCCAGAGCTAACCGGTACAAACTGTACCGGGGGCCGCGGCACACTCATTCTGAGCCGCGACCAGTAATGAAAAATCGCCCAGGCCTGGGCAGCACACGGACTAGGGCCGCGGCACACTTAAGCCGGGCCGCGGCCCGCGGCGCAGGATCCATGATTTCAGCCCGCGATTTTGGCTGTTCTGAAGGCTGTTTCGACCTAATTCTCGGACGCGTTTTTGGAGGCAGAATGAAGGTTATAAAAAGGCAGTTAAGGACATAAAAGAAGGATGTAAGTGGAGGAGAAAAATACCTAGCAGCAGAAGTCAAGGATAGAGAACGGAAGAAGCGAGTTCTTCAATTGTGTTTGAATTTATTCCTATGCTTAATTTGAATCTTTGTGTATTGTTTTTTAGTATGTCGGGCTAGACCCTTTTATTCTAGGATTGTGATGAAACTGAGATTATGAAGAATTAATTCTTGATTTTATGTTATTGTTATTTTTCCCTTTTCTATTGAGTTTTCCCCAATTATTCTTAATGCTTTCAATCGTGTGGCCTATGACTGAATTGTTTTAACTACGTAACTTGAATCCGGAGAGGAGAGTAAGTAGCGAAAATTTGGATAAAACCGTTTTGTCTTATGAGATAGGAATATACTCATCAGAATTACGAAGCTTGTTTGAAGATTTTAGAACTTTTTGGCTATTGTTGAATTAACTCACCTAGGAATAGAGTGAGTTATTCACCTTGGAAATTCGACTGATCTCGGGAGAGGCATTAGATTAACTTAGAATCTTCGCTTTCAATAAATTGGGAAATTACATAAATTATATTAATCAAGATCAATTTGGATTAATCGAGGTGGATTATCGATCCTAGATTCTTCTCTTATTTGATCTCTTTTCATCGGACTATTGATTCTATTATTTGTTTTTAGTTTATCGCACTATTTAGTTTTTAATAATTCTTCAACCACAATATTTCAATCGTTCAGATAAAATTAAAAATCCTAATAAATTGGTACTTAGTACATCAGTCCTCGAGGGAACGATACTTTTCTCATCACTTTATTACTTGCTTACGACAACGTGCACTTGTGTTTTCAAAAATAGGTAACAAGTTTTTGGCGCCGTTGCCGGGGACTGATTGTTTTACTAATATTAATTTCAGTATTTTTAGTCTTAATTTGAACATTATTTTATTTTTGTGTAAATTTGTTTTTATTTGTTTTCCTTTCAGGAGTTCGTTTAGTGCCTGAGAAAATTTGGTAACGAAGGTTTATTCCCTTTGGATACCAAACTCGAACACACTTTGCGGAAAAACAGGAAGGAAAGACGTGAGTTCTTAACTACGGATACCATGGGTGACAACACCGGAAATCAAGGGGTTGACAACCCTATTCAACAAGCTCAACCGGCATTGGCAATCCGTGATTGTGCACTTCCACAAATCAATGCGAATTTTTCGGGGATTCGGCGTCCAACCATTCAAGCGAACAATTTCGAGATTAAGCCAGCTATCATCCAAATGGTGCAAGCGAGCCAATTTTGCGGACTAGTGAATGATGATCCTAATGCTCATATTGCATCCTTTTCTCGAGATATGCGACACATTCAAGAATAATGGAGTTACTGATGACGCCATTCATGTACCGCTTTTCCCATTCTCTCTAAGGGACAAGGCCAAGTTTTGGTTGAATTCACTCCCGCCGGGCTCTATCACGACTTGGACAGAGTTAGCACAAGCTTTTCTAGATAAATTCTTTCCGCCGGTGAAGACAGCGAGGCTCAGGAACGAAATAACTACTTTCGGGCAATTTGAGATGGAATCATTGCATGAGGCATGGGAGCGATACAAGGATTTGCTAAGGAGATGCCCCCATCATGGTCTACCGGATTGGCTACAGATTCAAACATTCTACAATGGACTGAGTGCCTCTACACGCACTCTTGTTGATGCAGCCGATGGAGGTGCTTTAATGGGCAAGACGATGGTTGAAGCTCATTCTTTACTGGAAGCTATGGCTGCAAATGCTTATCAGTGGCATTTAGAACGTGTGAATCCAAAGCGAGTTATGGGAATTTCAGACAACGATCTAATCTCTATGCTATCAGCCCAAGTTGCAACTTTAACTCAACAACTGCAATCTTTTTCACATACCCTTTCTACCAATACCATGTAAACATGTAATTGGTGCAACGGGTCACATCCTAGTGCTGAATGTCAAGTCGGGAATCCTTTTGAGCAAACTCAGATGGAACAAGCTCAATTTGTGGGGAATGGAAATCGCCAGAATAACCCGTATTCTAACACTTACAACCAAGGGTGGCGAAATCATCCAAATTTTTCATGGAGGAACGGGCAAGCGTTGAACAATCCTCCACAAGCTCAAATCACCCATCCACCACAGCAGCCCCCTCAACCACCGAAGGTTTCTTTAGAAGATGCGATTGCTCAATTGGCGGCTAACACGAGTCAATTCATGACTCGCACGAAAACTACTCTACAAAATGATTCCGCTTCTATTCGGATTTTGGAGGTTCAAATGGGGCAGATTGCAAATCTATTGTCATCTAGATGCCAAGGTATCTTACTAAGTGCTACCGAAACGAATCCCAAGGAATATATCCAAGCTATTGAGTTACGAAGTGAAAAGGAGCTACACGAGCAGCCCAAGAGTAGCAAGGAAAAGATCAGCCCCATTGAGAAAATGAATTACGAAGAGCCCAAGTCAAAAGCAGTCTCGACCACTCATCCTACACCACCAGTCCTATTCCCACAACGTCTGCAAAATCAAAAGTTAGACAAGTAATTCTCCAAGTTTCTTGATGTTTTCAAGAAATTACATATCAATATTCTATTTGCTGACGCCTTGGAACAAATTACGAGCTATGTGAAGTTTATCAAGGACATCTTATCTAACAAAAGGAAGCTTGATGAGTATGAAATGGTGGCACTGACTGAAGAGTGCAGTGTTATCTTGCAGAAAAAGCTCCCGCCTAAACTGAAGGATCCAAGAAGCTTCACCATACTGTGCATTATTGGAAACTTGTCTTTTGATAGAGTGTTATGTGATCTCGGCGCTAGTGTAAATCTTATGCCTCTTTCTATTTTTAAGAAACTAGGAATTGGGGAGGCCAAGCCTACTGCGGTCTCTTTGCAACTATCCGATAGATCCATCAAGTATCCGAGAGGGGTAATAGAAGATGTCCTGGTCAGGGTTGATAAATTCATTTTCCCCACTTTTTTTTGTGCTTGATATGGAAGAGGATCATGAGATTCCGATTATTTTGGGTAGACCATTTTTAGCCACTGGTAGGACTCTTATTGATGTTCAGAAGGGTGAATTGATGCTTCGGGTTCAAGATGAGCAAGTCACATTCAAAGTGTTTCGATCTCTTCCATGTCCAAGCAATGTCTAGAAGTGTTCTCAAATTGAAAGCTTAGATATTTTTGTGAAAGACACACACTGGGAGAGTTATCAGTCGAAATGTTCGGAATCTGTTGTAGTTTTTCCGACATCTAAGAATAATGTAGAACGAGTTGCATATCTTAGGCATTTGGACATGTCATCTTCATCATTGGTTCACCCACCATTGAAAAATACTCATGCTATCATAAATTCGTCCGTGGAAAAGAAAACTAAGCCAGAAGTGAAACGGGTGCCAAGTCATGTGCAATTTGGGTGTTTTGGGAAGTTACTATTGTTGAAGTCTTTTTGCAAACAATGTTGGATGTCCAAACCAAAAATCGAACTGTTAAAAACTAATGGTCAAAAATTTAAAACACATATTAACGGTTCGATTGACTGGGCGGAGTCCAAATGGTGTTTGCGAAACGCAAATTGATTTTCAAAAGGTCCAGCTGAAGACTACAAACTTAGCGCTTCTCGGGAGGCAACTCGAGTATTAGTTGTAGAATTTAGTTTTTCGTTGTTTTTTATTTTATGAGTCTATTTTTTCGGCATTTTTGCTTTGCTATGCTTCTCTGTCATGTTCTATGTGTTTTCACTTGAAAATTCTGTGCAGGAACTCTCTAGGGTAATTTTTAACTTAGGGCCACGGCACACACGGACCCAAGAGCCTCGGAACGCCGAAGCCCCAGAAATGCACCCAGCGAACTGTACTCTGTGCCGCGGCACGAAAGTGCTGAGCCGCGACACACTAACCCTGGAAGCCACGGCACCCGTACAACGAGCCGCGACACACTGCGAGACACCCCAACGCCCAAAACAACCTGTACTGCGGGCCACGACTCACTTGATACGTGTCGCGGCCCCTGATGAAGAATTTAAGCTGGCAGGGCAAATTCATTCGGCCGAAATAAGGAATTCGCTATGGCCCGGAAGAGAAAGTTGAGCTCCACTCGTACTACGACTCGTTCATCTCCCCCGAGAGAAGAAACCTCGCAAAAATGGATGGATGAGCATTCCCAACAATTCTCCGACCCGGAGATCCATCGCATATTTAATGAGAAAATTCATCCTCAGCCCATAATTCCTGAGCGAGTATTCACTCCCGCCCCCCAAGACGGCGATCTACTAACTATGATTACTGAAATGGGATAGACTAGATTCGCCGCACAGCCCGAGCCGACCGTAATCTCTATCGTACAAGAATTCTATGCCAGTTCTTTATTACTTCATATCCAGGGAGGTCATATGTTGGGGAGGCCGAATATACGTACTGATATTGTTGTCCATGGCCAGACAGTGGACTTCTCGGCAGCCGCGATTCGGAGCTACCCGAGGTAGAGGAATCGGCATTCACGCGGACTATGGGTAGCCTCACGAGGGAGGCATTGCTAGAAACTCTTGCTCAGCCGGATTCCGTTTGGGAAACACGCGTCCCAGGGTCCACAACTTTCTTCTTCAAGAGTTCCCGTCTCAGTAGGCTCGGGCGAGCTTGGCTATATTTTCTGTGCTCGTGAGTCGACCCTACTTCGTAGATCCACTCTGTGCTGCTTCCTCGTGCCCGACTGCTATATGCAATCACGACCGGACTTTGATTTGATGTGGCCACACATCTGTCCCGGTCTATTCTCTAGTACATCCTAGGAGGGGCCAATACGGGGCTCAAACATCCCTCTCTCATTTGCGCCTTATGCCGACAGTCGGGTGTGACTTGGTCGGATGACGAGCCGACTATAGCACGCCAGGGTTCGATCGATCATCGTATTATCTCTCACTTCAACCAGTAGGGTGGCGCGCGGCCACACCCGCGGGGATGAGGATTTCTTCTAGACGAGCCACATGAGCACTCCTATAGAGCCACTTCTTCTGACTCATGAGCCGGCGGCTGATACCGAGGATCAGACCAAGTCCACTCCACCGCACCTTCTTCAGGTGATGTTTGACGGCTTGAGGGAGGAGATGCGAGCAGAGAGAGATAGCGTTATCGCAACCGTTCAACAAGAGATGTACGAGCAGGTCCGCCGGGCCAATCGGCATGTGGAGCGGCGCTTAGCGGCGAGGGATGCTTACCCCCGAGACTACTTATCTGTGTGGACGGGCCATATCCTCCACCCAGACGGACCTTTCATCCCTCCGATCAGTCCACCTACACCACCCACTTCACTGGACGAGGCTGATGCCAGTGCCTGAGCTTACATTAGGGGAGTACTTGACCTTTCTCTTACTACGTATTATTATTTGTTGTCCGTTGAGGTCACTGTACTTCTTAAGTTTGGGGGGGGATTATTTCTTAGTTGTTATTTATTTTTTTTAGTTTTAGCCTTGCTTGTCTTCTATGATATTCTGGACATTGTTGCATTCGTGAGTATTTTGTGCAGCCTTGTGTAAGACTGATTATATGATACTGATTTCTATTTAAAGAAACGGATGAGTATTAGTCGAGTTCACATTATGTGATATTTGTTTCCCTCGAGTATTCATTTCGGTCTGATTTTTTTTGCGTCATTGTGGTAGTCTTGGCATATAAGAAATGAGACATACGTGTTTGTAGTGTCCGCATTACATGAGCTGTCGTCTATATGTTTGGTGGCGCTATTCACTTAGCTAGTCGTCCAGTAACATTAGCCTTGTTGGCATTCAATTAAGTACCTAGGTTAGGAATTGAGTCGAACAGTTTTAATTCGCAAAATTTGAGCAACCTTGCATGTTCTATGATGGGAAATTTAGTAACTGGGGGTATTCATGTGACCCGTTGTTTATTCTCGCGTAAAACGACAACCCTTAATAGACATGTTCATAACTAGATTAATGGTTCAGAAAAATCGCACCTCCGATGATAGGAAGCCAGGTAACCGGGGGTATTTGCGTGACTAGTTGTCTACATTCGCGTAAAACAGCAACCTTGAATCGGACGTGCGGGAGTAGCTATTCGAGTTTTTCTCCGCTGTAGAGGGAGACTTAGTAACTAGAAGCATTCATGAGCCCCATGAGTGTCTTTTACGTCAAATGGTTCCCCAATACATGAGAATGGAAATCCACCCTAGGGTTCTTCCGATTAAACATCCCGGGAGTCGAAACCTAGTAGTTAACTCGAATCATTATAATTATTAAAGATAAGGGAGTGCTGTCCGGGGAATTTTATGAAATTCTTGTGTTTTTGCCACGAGGTTGTGGGACTGGGCGAGTTGGCTTGTTATACTCTCAACATTCATATTGGCGGTCGGCTCAATTCACGTTTGTTAATCTTTGAGCCTTGATTTTCTTCATGATCTAAGATTGGCACTAAAAATGGTTACCTTGAGGAATCATTGTCCGTACTGTGACTCACTAGTATGATATTCGTATTATTCTTTGAGATTTTCAGGGTAGTATTAATTGGTTGAGCACTATGCATTTACACGATCGTCCACGATACTTGTAGTCTTGTTTGAAATTGATTTTTGCTTGAGGACAAGCAAAGGCTTAAGTTTGGGGGTATTTGTTATATGTTATTTTGTACACTTTATTATCATTATCTTATCTCCATTTGGGGTTTAAATATGTGTAAATAAGTTCATAATGCCTTATGTTTACATGTTTTGAAGGATATTAGAGTCCTGAAGCTCAAAGGAAGAAAAACGGGCCTAAAATGACATTTTTTGGTCAAAGGCAGCGTCGCATCAAGCCTGGGCCGCGCCTGAGCCTAACTCCAGAGCTAACCGTACAAATCTGCTGGGGCGCAAAGACACTCATTCTGAGCCACGGCCCGTAATGAAAAATCGCCCAGGCCTGGGCAGCACACAGACTAGGGCCACGGCACACTTAAGCCGGGCCGCGGCCCGCGGCGCGGGATCCATGATTTCAGCCCGCAATTTTGGCTGTTCTGAAGGCCGTTTCGACCTAATTCTCGGACACGTTTTTGGAGGCGGAAGGAAGGTTATAAAAAGGCAGTTAAGGATAGAAAAGAAGGATGGAAGGGGAGGAGAAAAATACCTAGCAGTGAAAAGCAAGGCCAGAGAACGGAAGAAGCCAGTTCTTCAATTGTGTTTGAATTTCTTCCGATGCTTAATTTGAATCTTTGTGTATTGTTTTCTAGTATGTCGGGCTAGACCCTTTTTTTCTAGGATAGTGATGAAACTGAGATTATGAAGAATTAATTCTTGATTTTACGTTATTGTTATTTTTCCCTTTTCTATTGAGTTTTCCCCAATTGTTCTTAATGCTTTCAATCGTGTGGCCTATGATTTAATTGTTTTAACTACGTAAATTGAATCGGGAGAGGAGAGTAAGTAGCGAAAATTTGGAGAAAACCGTTAAGAATTCCGAAGCTTGTTTGAGGATTTTAGAACTTTTTGGCTATTGTTGAATTAACTCACCTAGGAATAGAGTGAATTATTCACCTTGGAAAATTCTACTGATATCGGGAGAGGCATTGGATTAACTTAGAATCTTCGCTTTCAATAAATTGGGAAATTACATTAATTATATTAATCAAGATTAATTTGGATTAATCGAGGCGGATTCTCGATCCTAGATTCTTCTCTTATTTGATCTCCTTTCATCGGACTATTGATTATATTATTTGTTTTTAGTTTATCGCACTATTTAGTTTTTAATAATTCTTCAACCACAATAAATTTCGATCGTTCAGATAAAATTAAAAATCCTAATAAATTGGTACTTAGTACATCAGTCCTCGAGGGAATGATACTTTTTTCATCACTTTATTACTTGCTTACGACAATGTGCACTTGCGTTCACAAAAATACGTAACACGATGAAATCCTACAACGAACGATGAACAACTTCCTCCAAGGATCACAAACACTCGAACAACCTCGAATGAAATACAGTTCATTCAATAACACAATATCAATCGAAAACAACACAAAAGACAACCCCGATTCGATCATGAATCGATCAATCATACAAACGAATATCATAGTCCTCAATTATGAATTCTAACATCCTCCAATCAACCCACCCAATGATCAATTATCATGATCAGAATGTTCTTAACACTTGTGAAAACAATTCATCATGGATTAACAAGAACAACATCAAACAAATCATCCCATTATGATGATACCAACATATATCATAAGAATTACCTCAAGAACATCATCAACACAACTAACATGATGTTTACCCAACCATCAATCATCAATTCATCATGAACTTCAGATTAATCAACAAGACTAACTTAACCATTTCAAGATTATGACAATTATCTTCATAACTCATCATAATCCTACACTAAAATGATTATAATCTCTCAAGAACACAACCAACAACAATAATCATTTCAAAGCTATGTTAATCATCTAAATATAAAAACATATCTCTTCCTGGACATGATTGTAATCTCCAAGTATTCTTAACCATCAAAAACACAAACAACCTCAAGTCATCTACATCATATTCTTCATCATAAGTTCATAAAAACTATGAAGAATCATACTATTTTCCAACAACCCATCAAAACACGAACTAACCGACCACAACATCATCATAATCAAGAAATAAATACAAGATTAATCAACATACCTCTTGAAAGTGAAGAACAACCTTAAACCCTTCAAGAAACACTCCAATCTTCAAGCTCCCAAGCTCCAATATAAGTTATGAAGCTCCAAAACAAGTTGGAAGGGGTTGGAAATCACTAAGGGATACAAAGGGAAGATTTCTAGAGAGAGAAATCGAAAATGGGTCGTGAAGAAATGAAAGACGAAACATGTCCTTACAATCTGCACAGTTTATTACGGCCGCTATGCTCCCATCTTAACGTACGTTAGGCATATAACGTACGTTATCACCTCTACGTAGCATACGCTACGTAATCCAAAACTCATTACCTCAAAACGGGGTATCCATTACGTACGTTAATAAAAACACGTACGTAACCAGCTTAACCATTACGTATGTTAACCACAAGGTATAGCATATGTAATGTGTGTTGACCTGCCTGCCCCAATCAAACCACGCGAATCCATCCAAGCCCGGCCCCACACGTCGAAAGTCAGATGCGATCTGATACCCATCGTTACGTACGTAACCTTATAGGTTTGACGTACGTAAGCCTCAACACATAGCGTACGTAATGCTATACATATAGTGTACGCTATGGCTAGTATACTTGGCTATAAATCTAACCTCACCAAGCAACATCCAAACGGCGAATACAATACCGAAAACAAGTATAAATATTTTGATTCCAAAATATCTCGATACAATATACATTGTATCAGTCAAATACAATAACACTTGTACAATTACAAATGAATCAAAACAACAGTAAAAATGAAAAAAAATTACCCCCGGATATTACAGTTATTGATGGAATCGATAGGTTGTGATAGGTATTCATGAACCTTCGACTTGAGGATTCAGTAGGGATGTGCTTGTGACGTTAATATTTTTACTAGAGTAGTTCGACCCAGAAAACCGAGAGATGTGGGTCAACCTCGACGTGCTTCTTGACGGATAAGTAGCAGGTTCTACTAAATACCAAGATAGGATTCTTTCTCCTGTAAGTGATTGTATATGTCCTATGTGGTTATTGGCAGATGAGATCATAAGCCTTCGGTCAAAACATTGGAGCTAGTTGTATTGGACACACGATAGCTCGGTGATCTCGATTTGCATTAACTCAAATAAAGCATCAAGTACAAATAGGGTTTGACTGATCATGACCCTATAACTTAATCGGGACATTTAAATGAAGGGTTTATACATTTACTGGTATTCAAGACAGAATGATTCTTGAATGATCACTCTTATTCATTCTCGTTGAGGTTATAGTATAGACCGCTGCACTGGCTAGGTAGTGCTATAACTCTTTGGTTCCTCCCATTGTTTATTTAGACGGACCTACCGAGTCGCGCATTAGGGAGACTATAAAATAATTTGAATTGGATCTCTTATTGTGAATTTAGACATTGGATGTCTCATTTAACTTATTGGATAAATTAAATCGGTCTAGTAAATTAAATAAATTATTAAGTAATTAATTTGACTCGTGATTTATTATTTCTTGGAGAAATAATATTTTGATATAATTGATTAATTAGATTAATCAATTGTATTAATTTCATTTGAGACGAACCAAGATGTATCAATCGGGTTGGATACACGACGGTCAATTTCATAGACCGAAACAAACTGAATCCTTCTCAATCATGGTGTATCCCCCCTCCCCACCTCATGTGCCCCTTCCTTGATGGTGCCTTTTGTCCCCTCATTGATTGTGATGAGTTGGTTTCATATGGAGAGGACAAAAGGATGTGATGTGATGAGATATTGTCATCATAGGGACCTTGGAGGTTTGTGTGGACTTTGTTATAAAACAAAGTTCATACCCTCCATCACAACAAGGAAAAATCGGCCAACACACATATAGAGAGAGTCCATTTTTGTTCAAGTTCTTACTCTCTTCGAGAGAGAAAGAAAATAAAGAACAAAAACTTAAATAACTTAGAGTGATCACATACTTGAGAGATCATTTCCTATTACTCTTTTCTAGCCGTATCTTTAGGGGGTAATTGAGTAGTTGTTGTTCCGATCATATCCCGGTGCGTGGCTAGTAGATACGTGGTGCTTCGGTATTTGGATCATCGAGGGCTTCAAATCAGATTTTCGGTCACCTGCATCAACTTCAATATTCAATCAAAGGACTTCAAGGGTATGTTTTCATATCTTTACTCTTGTCTATTTATATTTGTATACACATTGCATGATCGGTCCTCTTTAGAGGATCGGTAAAATTCATTTTTGCTTCCGCTGCGCCTTCATTTTAGGCATCGAATCCCAACATTTCACTCCCGCCTTGATCACAATTTTGGTGGCATCTCCAACATTCTAATTAATGTAAATAATTTTGAGCTGAATGTGGCCTTAGTATTATGGTTCAGGAGAACTAATTTTGGGGGTATTGAAACTGAAGACCCACATGCACATCTATTTCACTTCATGCAGATCTGTGACACAATTAAAATGAATGGGGTCCCCGATGATGCTATTCTCTTGATATTTTTCCCATATAGCTAAGATATCAAGTGTACAATTGGTTGGGCACGACCCCTCATGGAAGTATCATCACTTGAAACAAGTTCATCGAGAAATTCTTGTTCTTATTTTTTCCTCCCAACAAGACCATAAAATTCAAAAGCGAAATCATACAGTTTAGACAAATATATTCAGAACCATTATACAAGGTGTGGTAGAGATAAAAGGATCTATCGAGAAGATGCTCTCGTCATGGATTTCCTAAAGACCAACAATTATGCTATTTCCACAATGGTCTAGTCGGTGATACAAGAAACTTTTTGGATGCATCAGCTGGAGGTGCTCTTTTAGCTAGGAGTGTTGTGGATGCCTATAACTTGCTCGAGGAAATATCTATAAATAGCTACTAATAGCCGATGGAGAGATCAAATATCCGACGGGTAGACGAAGTGATAGATTTGGACCCAATCAAAGCTTTAGCAGCTCTAATGAGCTACGCAAATACAAAGAATGTGTTGCAACTGCCAGTGGGAATTTAAGTATCAAATGGAGAAGTGATAGAATATTCTAAGCCGATATCTAATGTAGATAACATTGTAGCATTCTTTATCAGCCAAACCAATACTTTCATGAGCGAGACTCAAAATTGGTTCAATAGGGATGGAGATAAGTTAGGAAAAATTGAGGTCCATGTCACCTAATTGGCAATGACTATGGGGTCATAAATGAAGAATATTGAGACTCAAATTGACCAACTTGATAAGGTGGTGGGAATTCAACATCAACTAGTATAATCTCCAAGCACTACTGAAGTACACCCCAATGAGTCATGCCACGCCATTACATTAAGGAGTGGCACACGTTTTGAAGGCCTGAGAATGCCCGTCGAGTGTGAGAAATAAGATAAAAATAGAATCAAATCAAGCGCGGAAGCTTAAAGTGGAATGATCTAAGCTGGTATAGGAAGAAAAGATCAAACCCCAAGAAAAGGAGTTGAGAAGCCTAAAACATATTCTAATTCTACATTATTTCTCTTCCTTTTCCCTAATGTTTCGAGAAAAATAAATTAGACGCTCAGTTTGATAAATTTCTAGAAATCTTCATAAATATTAGCATTAATATTCCTTTTACAGACGCTTTAGAGAAAATGCGAACTACAGAAAATTCTTGAAGGATGTGATGTCGAAGAAGCGGAGGATTGGAGACCATGAGATGGTGAACTTGATCGAGGAGTGCAGTGCAATTATCCATCATAAATTACCTCAGAACCATAAGGGTCCCGGGAGCTTTATTGTCTCTTGCATCATTGATAATTTTTTCATCAATAAAGCCTTATGTGATCTAGGTGCAAGTATTAACCATGCATATTTGTCGATATTCAGGAAGCTTGGACTTGGAGAGGTGAAAGCACCCACAATAATTATGCAACTAGTGGGTCGGTCAATCACTTATCCAAAGGAAATCATGGGAGATGTGTTGGTTAAAGTAGATAAACATATATTCCCGTTGGATTTTGTTGTGGTATATATGGAGGAAGAGGGTGATCGACCTCTCATACTTGGACATTCGTTCTTGGCCATGGGAACGATGTTGAAAATGGAGCGTTGACACTTCTTGTCAACGATGAACATGTTTTACTTTTATTTTATAAATCTATGAAATTTCATGATGAAATATGGGTTGGAGCATGTTAAGCATTTATTATCGTTCGATTCGTTGGAAGATGTTAATTCATGTTCTTTATCGAGTTCATTGTTTGAATTAGATGATTTAGAATTAATTTAGGATATTTTTGCATTGGATTATATGTAGGGGCTCTACGAAACGAGAAGTTTAAAGAATTTATGGGAAACTGGAGCAGGAAAACGAGCAGTAGAAAAACACGGTCGTGTTCAGAGGTGACACGGCCATTTGTCAAATCAAGTAGGTCTAGAAATTGGTACTAGAATATGACATGGACGGTAGCATGATTGCGTCTGTGACCGCTTCTAAACACACGGACGTGTCCCTACCTATATTTGACGACCCGGCCATGTCTCTAGATGTGTAAGGCGAGAAATATTGCATCAAAATGCACAATAAATGCTTGCCGGGCCCCCCAAAGTCGGCTTTTAAGCGAAAACCTCTACCGGATCATCTTATGTATGCTATTTTGGATGAAAATGACACGGATCCGGTAAGTGCATCTTATTCCCTTACACATACTTAGATAAATTACTTCCGGAGTTGAGAGCTTATAAGTCCATCAAATGTTGGTCTATTGATGATTTAAAAGGCATTAACCCTGTTGGGAATATTGCCCTAGGACATTCAATGTGCCTAGATTTGTAATTGTCACATTTAAATAAAGTAATTTGATATCATTTATTTCTCGTTGATTATTCTAATTTGTGCATATTTTAATATTATAATAATCGAATAATAGTTATTCATGAATAATAAGATTATTCAATGTCCCTAGTACAATCACGTTGAGTAGAGACTCAAGTGATTAATATACTAGTATACGTTTGATTGATAATCATCGGATGATTATGCGTATGCTACGGATCAATCTTATGGGTTTTGGTTGGAGAACTAATACTGGACAGACCCGCATTGAGATCACTGTATGGAAATATCATAAGTGAATCTCAATATATCGGTATGTCAATAGATCCTTGAACCTGAGATTATCATAGAGTCCAACATGATAACTGCTATGCCTTGACGTAATCCAACGTCATCTGAAACATGGTGATCATAAAGGTTAGCGATTAGGATTAGTAGGAGTCAAGTTGAGGGCAATGAATAATCAAAATGGGGATCTGCCCCTCTCTTTAGTGAGAGAGATATCTACTGGGCCCCTCGATAAGTAGGACTGAAGAAAATGCATGGCCATGCTCAAATGAAGAGTCATTTGATTCAATCAGTCTACTTAAGATCGAGAAAGCATTTGAACATAAATAAGTATGACACACTCCATGACTTAGTTCAAATATGATAACGCGTGACAAAGGGATTTGACACGTTAAAAGATTTAATGGACTATTAACTTAAATTATTTGGGTAATCATAATGTCTTGCTAGAGGCCGCATATGTTTTATTATTTAATAAGGTGTTAAATAATTGCCAACATAATATAATCCTTTTGGGTCGCATGTACGATAATTATAGGCAAGTAGGAATAAATATCAACTGGGAAAATTAAATATAATATTGGATATTATATTTATGAAGTGATTAAATAATAAGTTATATATAATATTGGATATTATATATATTATATTATTTAATAAATTGAGGGGCAACTAAGAAAATACTAGAGTTTGACTCTAGGGTTTACTTAGAATAAATATAAGGTCTTGGACAAGGAGTTAAAACAAGAAAACAAAAGAACCCCCAAAAAACGAAGAAAAATGGCCTCCACCTCTTATAGTAGGAGAACGACGTCGGTCTTCTGATCTTCTTCCCTTAGTTGATCTTGATCGATAGTACAATCCTTCTATTAAGGAATTTTTGTTGTACTATTCATCAATATTATTCGTAAGGATCTAGCAATTCGGCTTGTGGAATTGTCCGTGTGTGGATCACCCAAAGAGGAAGGAGATATTCATCGGCTTCTAGTCCGGTTCAGATCCATTCTTCGAATTAAGGTCATTCGACGAAATCTTAATAAATCAATTAAATTACTGCATGTAGGTCTTCGTCTGAGTTTTTTCGTTTATTTATTCCGCTGCGTTTTACTCAATTTTATTGTATTAGATACACGTAAAACCAAACAATGGTATCGGAGCAAGCTTGCAAGTAATTTAATTGTTTGTATAGAACATGTTTATGTATAAATTATGTTCTTTATTATGTTTATAAAATATAGATTTTATAAAATAATTTTTCTGGTTTAATTTAATTAAATCGGATCGTCAAAAATAAATTTTCTGGATTGTTTTCGCGAATTTCTGCTCCAGAACTGTTTTGGAATAGATCTGTTCCGAGACGGGTCAGATTGGATCTGGACCCGCTGGTCGTTTTAATTAGCAATTTTTTTTTTGCAATTCCAGGGATTTAATCCCCGGTCGTCCGGATACCCCTCACCCGACTTACCACGTGGTCTGCCAGTTTGTTTGTTTAATTATACACGGATCTTTTATAAAAGGTATTAAATATGTTTAGAAAATTTAGAAATAATAGTTGCAAAATGTTGCAACTGCTGCCGCTGGGTTTCGAACCCATGCGGATCCGTGGGCAGAGGCGCAGTAGGCCATCAGAACTAGGGATCCAGATTGTTAATTTTGACAGAGTCTTTTATTTATTGTGTGATTTTCAGACAGATTGATTATTTAGTATATTACATGCTTTATTAAATATTTGATAATTATTTATGGTATGTGTATGGTGTATGGCTTGACCATAAATTGACCAATGTGATTGGATAATTTATTTCCTTATGGGTTGCTTTACGGCCTGTGTGTCGTTTAATTATAATTGGTTTTACAGCCTGCGAGTCGTCTATTTAAATTGTTTATTATTTGACGGCATGCGTGTCGTTTGCACCTCTTGTAATTTAATTTACTAGTGTAGTGTTAAATTTGATTAATGTAATGAAGATAAGAAGGACGATAAGGACGGACTCGATGAGCCAATTGATCGCGTATGACGTTCCAATGAGTTGGGAAAATCAATGAAGACCAAATTGCAACCTTTTAGTTTGACCCTTGTGATTTTTATGTTGGCTCATGAAAATCACGTTTGGAATTATGGTCATGCTATACACGGTCCTATGTTTTTTTATTGTCATGTGATGCGATGTATGATTAAATTTATGCATATATGTGATGATATGTATGTTTAGATGTATGTTAGCGAATATAGACATTAACATAGAATAAAAATCCCACGTTAATTTTTTTAAATGCCGTTCATTTGAAAAACACCTGTCGAGACTTCGATCATCTTGAGTGGGTCATGCAAAAGTTGGGCGCTCGAATTATCTTAGTAAGGTAGGATGGGTAATGGTGATACCCTTGTGTTTTAATGAACTAAGAATTCAAAAGAGTTCTGAACCTTAAGGCATAAGATGGGATTATAACATGCTTGGGCATAAGATGCCAAATCCATGAATATTGTAATACCCGTAATTTTGTTCCCCGGAAATTTTCTATTTTTGGCGGAAGTCTGTTTTGACGACTTGCTTGGGACCGTTTCGTCATCGTGAGAATGATTAATTCTACACTTTTTGTCATCCGAGTTCGTTTCGGTATCGTTCTGTTGAATTCCGTGTTCTTTAGCGACTTTTCCGCGTGTGAGTTCGACTTTGTTAAATCACCATAAATTCTTGGAAACTCCAAAAATTCTGAATCTTGGCAATATTATAAAGAATCGAGTTATCTTTCCAATGGTTCAAACGGTGAGTCAATCGGAGTCCATACGAGGGAGTTATGGTCGAAATAGCTAAGTCACTCTCATTTTCCAGATTCGGCCAAAACCGCCTGTACCCGGTGCCGCGGCACAGCTGGGCTGAGCCGCGGCACCTGCGAGCCACAGGAGCAAATTTTGGGCCTGTGCCGCGGCACACCTATCTTGAGCCGCGGCACACATGACATTTACCCTATATCTGCGTTTTCTTGAGCGGATCACCTCATTTTTCCCCATTTCTTCACTTGGGCACGAGAGAGGAGGCTTGAGAGGAAGAAGTTTCTCCACCTATCACTTGAGTGTGTGATTTCTCTTCATCTCTTTTCGATTGTGAAGCTCGGATCATCGATCTATCGAGTATTCTTCGAATCATAGTGCTTGGATCTTCAAGAGGTAATTTCTTCAACATCTTGGATTTCGATTTTGTATTGGGTAATGATGTTTTGGGTGTTAAAATCATGGGGTATGAAGTGATATACGCATGATTATGGACATGTTTGAGTATTCATCGGATTATTGAAAGATTATTCAAGAACACTTCGAATTTTGTGTTGGAAATTGGGGATTTTGTTTGACTTCATCCTTTTAATCCGTAGTAATTTAGATTAGTGATGGATTGATGATGATTTAGGTGTATTCTATCATTTCCATCGTTATTCCACGGTTGGAGTGTATTGATTAAATCGTTTCGGTTGAGTTATTAGTCGACGCCTTGAAGGTGTCCGACAAAAGGTCTAATAGGGGGGTTTTGTGCGTTGTACGATTATTATTCATCGTACGATTGTTGATTTATCATTGATAGGACTTAGGGACGAAATCCTTGTGAAGAACTCAAGTCGGAACCCTTCCGTTCGTTGTCTTCTTCGTGGTTCAAGCTTCCCGGTCGAACCGTGTTCTTCGGGATCTTCGGTAACGTTTATTAAGGCAAGTATACATTTATGATTGTACGTTCTCGACTTTGAAAGTATGAAATATTGATGGTATGATTATTTCTAGCCACTCACGGGGCCGCCTATGGTCCTACGAGGGTTTGAAGCCTCAGTGCGATTCCATGGTTGATATGAACGAACCGTTTCTACGGCATTCATATGAAATAATGTTGGCATGTAATGAACGAACCGTTTTGACGGCATTCCTACATGTAACGGCGTATGATATGAACGAACCGTTTCTACGGCATTCACATACGTCATGAGATTTTAGTTATTCCGGAATACTAGTCTTGAATTGATGAATTGACGGATACATTTACTTTATTATCGAGGAGTATTGTGTTTCATATTGTTATACTTGCACTAGCTATTCGACGGCTAACCCCTTTATGGGGGAAATACGTTTCATGTATTTCAGGTTCCAGGAGAGCGGACAGACGGGTACCGGGTTGGCATGAAGTTGATGGGCAAGTGTGATACTGTGTCTTGTATCCGGTTATTTTCTTGGATTCCTCCATTCAGTGTTGTTGTACTGGAATGGATTTTTAAATACTCGAGTATTGTATTTTCAGTTTCCTTGATGTTCCGGCCTGTGTTGCCGAGGTATTGATTTGTGCAGTGATGTATATGGTTTCATTGGTTATGGTTTTGAATACCATTTGTATCGTCTTTCTTTCCATTGTATGTAGACCTTCTCGGTCAAGTTTATAGTTCCGCGTATGTTTAGCCTTGTGGGTCCCACGGCGGGGCTCACGGCGCTGTAATATACCCTGAATAACTTGGGGGTGTTACAGAATATGGTATCAGAGCTTAGGTTTATGGATACCTAGGCTGCCGGTTTTTTTTGGGTCGATTGAGTTGTCATTTGCCCACAGTATCACTACTCTGCCATCATCACAGTGCGACCGGTACTTGTAAGTCCTCTCACTCTTCTTGTATTTTCTTGACCGTTTCGTTTTTAGCTTGGTATTCTTTGGAATTGGTCACTTCGAGAAGGTGCGATTTGGATTATACTTCCGCACGTGTGTGCCCGTTAGAATGTTGGATGTAAGGAGAAGAAGTCGTGACTGTGGTTACGGACGTGAACCCTTCCTTGAGATTTTGTCAAATTGCTAATTTTGATATTAGCGTGTATCGGTATTGTGTTGAGACTTTGTTTGGGAGTCGCATGCTAGTACCACGGGAGATCATCGACTTCACAGACTTGTAAGTATGTTGTTCGGATTATTCGATAATTCTTGGTGAATTTAAATTTCCGTTGAAATGTTGTTTGTGCGAGTAATTGCAAGTTTCGAGGACGAAACTTATTTTTAAGGGGGGTAGAGTGTAATACCCCGATTTTTTGGATATATTTTTTTTCGTTTATATGTTGGATGTCGTTGATGGAAAATTGTTCTTGAGGATGATGTGAACGTATGACAATGTTGCTGAATGAGTATATGTATTCATTGTGCCGTATGATCGTTTGGTATGTCGAGATGTTGGTAGAGAATAGCGGAAATGGCTAAGTATAGCTACGTTAGCGCACGCTACAAGGTATGCCTAGCGCGCACTAAGACATATACTTAACGTATGCTACGGTGCATACTTAGCGCACGCTAAGAGATTCGGTTACGTACGCTAAGGAGGACCCCTAACGTACGTAACGACTTGCTGGGTTAGTTTCGGAAGGTGGCCGACAGGTAGGCCCAGACTGTTTATTATCGGCGATTAACGCACGCTAATTTCAGATCATTAACATGGAATCTTAGCTTTATTGGTTGCTTTCGGCGTGTAGGACCCGGACATCTTCTGGGAAGGTACAGGTTGTCGGGTCAACGACGATTAGCGCACGCTGAGGTCGAGGAACAGCGCACGCTACTGAGCATTTCACTGTAGCAAGTCAACGCCTATTTGCGTACGTTAATGCATGGGCATTATGTACGTTAGATGAATTTCGAAGCAATGCAGTAGCTTCTGGACTTCCCGATAGCGCACGCTATCAAGGAAGGATAGCGCACGCTAGTTCTATAGCGCACGCTAAATATAAGGTCTAGCGCGCGCTAGTGATGTGTTTTATAGAGGGGATAGACGAGTGCTGAGAGGCATTTTGTCCATTCTCCTTCTTTCAGTCAATAGAGAGAACCTTGGGAAGTACTTGAAGTTCCTAAACATTGAGAGATGATTCTCTCAAACAAGATTAAAATGGAGAGCTCGGATTTAAGTATTGTTCTTGAAGTTTTTGATGATTCTTGGAATGGAGTTCAAATTATTCTTCTTCGTGGTTAGTCCATACAAAGTAATCCTCGTATCCCTTTGATAGTGGTTCATTTTTTTTCGTTAAGGATTACTACTTGGGAGGGAGTATGTTGGGAATCGTGTGTTTTGATGTTCGTCTTATTTCAATGTAAATGCATAAATTGGACTGTACTTTTATCCGTTGCATGAGTATTTTTGAAATGGATTTTGGTATTTTGCCAACTGAATTTTATTTTGTAAAACCAATTCCCTAAACTGAGTTTTCGGCATTTTAACCTTGATCGTTTTGACGGTATTTGGAAAATGATTTTTTTTAGTATTTGAAAAATATTACCGTCATCGGTCTTTTTGGCATTTTTGAAATGACGTGGAAAATTGTGCTTAGCCTGGTAAATCCTTGTGAGAAGGGTTTACGACGTGTAATATTCCCAGGAGGATCTGGGGTATTATAATCTTGGTATCATGTGATAATGATATACGAGATTTATTAGAATTGTAATAAGAGATTTCGGATGTTGATATGATTATTGAGATCTTCTTCATATGAGGATAACGGTATTGTTGCGATTCTTAAAGTTGTATGAAGGGCATGATGAAGGAAATGGTAACATGGAGTTATATACCTCGGATATGTTGTTCTGAACGTGATTTCGGATATTTCATGTTCTTGAAGAACTCTTGAATTATCCGAGGTGATGAAAATTTTTAAGAAGTGTTGATGTTTTGAAAATGAATATGGAACATTCATATCTAGAGCTAAATTATGTGTGTGAAATAATATTCGTATAGGAATACGAATGTGATTATGAGTTTGATGAGACTATTATTCATCCCTGATTTTGGAAGCCTATACGTATGGAACAAATATTCAAGTCATTGGATTGTTGGATAACCTTTTTAATATGATTATCTATTGTTTTGAACCAGTCGAATGATTCGAATTGAAGACGGTCATAAGTAAATTTTAACGATGGATTTACGAGAAAGGAACCTTGTCAATTCGTATTTAAGAATTGAGCTTCGAACATTTAGATCCTTGTTATTGGTCCGAATTGGTTGCTGATATGATCATCATATTTCGACTCGTATTGTGGACAGGATTTGTAAGTGTCTGAGTTGGATTGTTCAGACTGTGATTAGTCGAGATATGGTAAAACGATTGAGTTCGTGGTTTAGTGGTATTGATATTGGTCGTCATCGAACCGGTTAATTATCAATCCTTCGTTTTACAATAAGATATGATGTTTGAGCATAGAGTATGACTGTTGTGTTGCGGTAAAGGTTGAAGGGTTCGTAGATTATCTTGGTCGAGACTGAGGGAATTCGTAAGACGAAATCAACTGAATTGGTAACAGTACGTTGTATTGATATCGAGGCAAGTTTTATACTCGTACTAATCAATGAGACTAATGTTATCGTGTAGGTGTACGATCGTGTGTATCATTTCGGGACATGGCCTCTTTATGATTGTATTGATATCAGGGGATTGGTTGACACGACGACCGTCGGCAAATTATGCCAAATGTTACTGTTGTTTGTTAAAGGCCGATTCGAGGCATTGCGATACTTGTTGGTAAAGTCGCTGTCGATTGCCGGTTCGCGGTATCGACGTATCGATTGTGATTGTGATGGATGTTCCATTGAGATATTGTGGTGATCGTCGTCATTGATATCGGTGTTTTTCTATTGATATTATATTAACCGATTGGAGACGTTTGATATATCCTTTTTTCTTTTTTTTTTCATCTCCGTTTCGGTTGTCGGTTTAAGACACCGGGACATCTATTCTATCGTATCATTGATTATCGATTGACCGTTCTAAGGTAATCGAGGTATTGAATTGGGATTATCGAAGATAATTCCCATCCGTTGTCAAAGATATTCTCATCCATTGTATCGTTGTTATCGATTGGCCATTCTACGGTAATCGAAGTATTGAATTGGGACTGTCGAGGAGAGTTCCCATCCGTTGAATTATTATTGCCGTGTTGGCCGACTCAAGGCAGCACACTATTATTCTTGTGAACTCGGTAATTTTGTGATCGTTGAGAGTTGAGGATTTCAATTTGTTGTGTTGTGATCGTTGCTCGTGTTAATCGGTCCTTAGGGATTTTGATCCCATAATGGTTGTTTTGATTATTGTTGGTCGTGTCGATCTTTCATCATTCGTGTGTCATCGTTCACTTGGTGAGTCGTATGATTTGTTTTGGATGTGTTATCCTTTGAGTTTCGTTGTCATGTTGTATCGTGGCATATCTGGAATCATGTCTGCGTGCCGATTGGTTATGTGTAGGATTTTTAGCCAGGCACTCGATGGTCATGCGTGGATATTTCCGCATTGGACCGTGCACACGAGACGTAGTTCTTGAGGCTAATTAGGTACATTGTCACACGTATATTCTGGATTCCGTATACGGGGTGGACATGTGCACGGACACATTTCCGGATCGAGCGTACTGTGATGTCCCTCTTGAGCTTTATTGATTGATCGTTCGTAGTCCATGTTGTATTGGATATGTCCGACGATTTGCGACTGGTTGTTCATACGCCGAGGGGTATGTCCGACAGTCAGGTTTGCTTCTTTGAGATCTGTATTGTGATGATTTACAGCTTTGGGCTGTTCGGCATTCAGGCCATTGTGATGTATCGGTATTTCCGTTGGAGCCTTCGGGCATTGTGAATTCGTATCTTTTTCGGCATTGGTTTGGTTTACCTTCGGGTAATGTATTGTTGTGTTCTATATTGATGATTCGCCGTTTGGGCGTAAGTTTCGGTTCTTGTGCATCTCGTTGAGTTTTTCCTGGCGAAATATTTCTTCTCCCTACCTGTTTTAAGTTTCGGGACGAAACTTCTTTTAAGGAGGGTAGAATGTAATACCCGTAATTTTGTTCCCCGGAAATTTTCTATTTTTGGCGGAAGTCTGTTTTGACGACTTACTTGGGACCGTTTCGTCATCCTGAGAATGATTAATTCTACACTTTTTGTGATCCGAGTTCGTTTCGGTATCGTTCTGTTGAATTCCGTGTTCTTTAGCGACTTTTCCGCGTGTGAGTTCGACTTTGTTAAATCACCATAAATTCTTGGAAACTGCAAAAATTCTGAATCTTGGCAATATTATAAAGCATCGAGTTAGCTTTCCAATGGTTCAAACGGTGAGTCAATCGGAGTCCAGACGAGGGAGTTATGGTCGAAATAGCTAAGTCACTCTCATTTTCCAGATTCGGCCAAAACCGCCTGTACCGGTGCCGCGGCACACTGGCTGAGCCGCGGCACACTGCCGAGCCACGGGAGCAAATTTTGGGCCTGTGCCGCGGCACACCTATCTTGAGCCGCGGCACACATGACATTTACCCTATATCTGCGTTTTCTTGAGCGGATCACCTCATTTTTCCCCATTTCTTCACTTGGGCACGAGAGAGGAGGCTTGAGAGGAAGAAGTTTCTCCACCTATCACTTGAGTGTGTGATTTCTCTTCATCTCTTTTCGATTGTGAAGCTCGGATCATCGATCTATCGAGTATTCTTCGAATCATAGTGCTTGGATCTTCAAGAGGTAATTTCTTCAACATCTTGGATTTCGATTTTGTATTGGGTAATGATGTTTTGGGTGTTAAAATCATGGGGTATGAAGTGATATACGCATGATTATGGACATGTTTGAGTATTCATCGGATTATTGAAAGATTATTCAAGAACACTTCGAATTTTGTGTTGGAAATTGGGGATTTTGTTTGACTTCATCCTTTTAATCCGTAGTAATTTAGATTAGTGATGGATTGATGATGATTTAGGTGTATTCTATCATTTCCATTGTTATTCCACGGTTGGAGTGTATTGATTCGTCGTTTCGGTTGAGTTATTAGTCGACGCCTTGAAGGTGTCCGACAAAAGGTCAAAGAGGGGGGTTTTGTGCGTTGTACGATTATTATTCATCGTACGATTGTTGATTTATCATTGATAGGACTTAGGGACGAAATCCTTGTGAATAACTCAAGTCGGAACCCTTACGTTCGTTGTCTTCTTCGTGGTTCAAGCTTCCCGGTCGAACCGTGTTCTTCGGGATCTTCGGTAATGTTTATTAAGGCAAGTATACATTTATGATTGTACGTTCTCGACTTTCAAAGTATGAAATATTGATGGTATGATTATTTATAGCCACTCCGGGACGGGCCTATGGTCCTCTGAGGGTTTCGTAGCCTCTCGTGCGATTCCATGGTTGATATGAACGAACCGTTTCTACGGCATTCATATGAAATAATGTTGGCATGTAATGAACGAACCGTTTTGACGGCATTCCTACATGTAACGGCGTATGATATGAACGAACCGTTTCTACGGCATTCACATAAATCATGAGATTTTAGTTATTCCGGAATACTAGTCTTGAATTGATGAATTGACGGATACATTTACTTTATTGTCGAGGAGTATTGTGTTTCATATTGTTATACTTGCACTAGCTATTCGACGGCTAACCCCTTTATGGGGGAAATACGTTTCATATATTTCAGGTTCCAGGAGAGCGGACAGACGGGTACCGGGTCGGCATGAAGTTGATGGGCAAGTGTGATACTGTGTCTTGTATCCGGTTATTTTCTTGGATTCCTCCATTCAGTGTTGTTGTACTGGAATGGATTTTTAAATACTCGAGTATTGTATTTTCAGTTTCCTTGATGTTCCGGCCTGTGTTGCCGAGGTATTGATTTGTGCAGTGATGTATATGGTTTCATTGGTTATGGTTTTGAATACCATTTGTATCGTCTTTCTTTCCATTGTATGTAGACCTTCTCGGTCAAGTTTATAGTTCCGCGTATGTTTAGCCTTATGGGTCCCACGGCGGGGCTCACGGCGCTGTAATATACCCTGAATAACTTGGGGGTGTTACAAATATAATCTAAGAGTTACATATGATGTAATCGATAAAGAGTTATCCACATAAAGTAGCTCAATTCTAGGCGTCATGCAAAAGCTAAGTTTAGGATTGTGCAAAATGGGATCTTAGCCCACTAAAATTACAAATGTTATAAAATTGAGGATACTTTGTTTTAGTGGGAGTATTTTTCGAGAAATAAAATAATGTGACTAAATACTTTGCATATTGAATTTTGTAGATAATAGAGAATGGCATCAATCAACATGTCCACCATTACTGCGATCAGTCCTTGATAAGGACAAGCTCAAAGAAAACGGCAGAACTATCTGGATTGGATCCGGAGCTCGAGAATAGTTATCAAGCAAGCAAGAAAGTTATATGTTCTTGAAGAAGAAATTCCCGATGATCCAGCTAACAATGCAAACAAAGCAACAAAAGACCAATGGAAGAAACATTGTGATGATTCCATTGATGTCAGTTGTCTTATGTTGGCTACCATTTGTCCAGAACTTCAGAAGAATCTGGAGTAGATGGATGCTTATGAGCTGAATGCTCACCTCAAGGAAACTTTCTCAAAGCATGCTAGGCAAGAGAGGTATGAGACCTTTCAAGCCATATATGCTTGCAAGATGGTTGAGGGGACATTTGTCAGTGCTCATGTACTCAAGATGAAAGGATATATTGATCATCTTGAAAGGCTTGGTTTTCCACTTTCTAAGGAGAACTCCACGGATGTGATCCTAAACTCATTGCCCGAAAGTTTCGGTGGGTTCATTATGAACTATAATATGAATGAGATGGAGAAGTCCATTGCTGAGCTGCATGGGATGCTTAAAAAGGCTGGGCAGAATATTAAGAAGAAACCAAGCCTTGTGCTAATGGTCAGCAAAGGGAAGTCCTTTAAGAACAAAGGTAAGGGCAAGGGTAAGGCAAAAGTTGCCAAATCTAAAGACCCTACTAGGCCGGTTTTTAAGGCTAAAGCTCCCAAAGATGGAAATTGCCATCATTTTAATAAACCATGACACTGGAAAAGAAATTGCAAGATTTACTTGGAAGAGCTAAAGTGTACCAAGGGTAGTAAGACTGCCACAGGTATATTTGTTATAGAAGTTAACTTATCTACTTCTAACTCCTGGGTATTAGATACTGGATGTGGATCTCACATTTGTACAAATGTGCAGCAGTTGAGAAGCAGTAGAGAACTGAAGAAAGGGGAAGTGGATCTAAGAGTCGGCAATGGAGCAAGAGTTGCTGCACTAGACGTAGGAACTTATGATCTAGTTTTACCCAATGGGCTTTTGTTAGTTTTGAACAATTGCTACTATGTTCCTGCTATGAATAGGAATATTATTTCAGTTTCTACATTAGATTGTGAAGGTTACAGTTTTCTTATTAAGAATAAGATTATTCGTATTTCCTTTGATGACTTGCTTATGGTACTGCAAAGTTTATACTGGCATTTACAATATTGATCTAGATGAGTCCGACACTATGGAAGTCTATAACATTGTATTCAAGAAACCTAAGCTCAATGATTCTAATCTGACTTACTTATGGCATTATCGACTTGGTCACATAAACGAGAAATGCATTTCTAAGCTCCATAATGATGGACTTTTAGACTCTTTTTACTATGAATCATATGGGGCATGCGAATCTTGTTTATTAGGCAAGATGACAACGAATCCTTTCACCGGTCATGGAAAAAGGGCTAGTGATCTATTAGGCCTAATACATACTGATGTATGCGGACCTCTTAGCACTCATGCTAGAGGCGGATACCAATACTTCATTACATTTACCGATGATTATAGCCGATATGGATATGTTTATCTTATGAATTATAAACATGAAACTTTTGAAATGTTCAAAATATTCCAGAATGAAGTATCGAATCAACTTGGCAAGACAATTAAATCCCTTCGATCGGATCAAGGTGGCGAATACCTGAGCCAAGAGTTCGATGATCGTCTTAGGAGTTGTGGAATTGTTTCACAACTTACTTCTCCGGGAACACCACAGCATAATGGAGTGTCGAAGAGGAGGAATCGAACTTTATTAGCTATGATTTGATCCATTATGAGTCGAACAGAGCTTCCATTATCATTTTGGGGCCAGACCTTAGAAACAGCACCATTCACCCTTAACCGTGTTCTATCTAAAGCAGTTGAAAAGATGGACTGGTAAGAGACCAAACTTGTCTTTTCTAAAGATCTGGGGTTGCGAAGCATTCTGTTACGTAATTCGGTGAACGCAAGTGCACGTTGTCGTAAGCAAGTAATAAAGTGATAAGTAAGATATCGTTCCCATAAGGACTGACTTACTAAGTACCAATTTATGTGTATTTTAATTTTATCTGAACGATCGAATATGGTGGTGCAAGGAATATTAAGGAAAATTAATATAATGATAAACTAAGAACAATTAATAAAATCGATTATTAAAAGAAAGAAGATCAAATAGGAGAATAATCTATGATTGAGAATCCGCCTCGATTTATCCGAATTACTCTTGATTTATATAAATTAAGTGATTTCCCAATTTACTGAAGGCGAAGATTTCTAAGATACTCTAATGCCTCTCCAGAGGTCAGTAGAATTTTCTAAGGCGATTAAATCACTCTATTCCTAGGTGAATTAATTCGACAATAGGCAAAAAGTACAAAATCTTCAGACAGGCCACGTAATTCCTATGAGTATATTCCTATCTCATAAGATAAAACATTTCTCATCAATTTTCCTACTAACTCTCCTGTCCCGATTCGAGTTGCGTAATCAAAACAATTCAATCATATGCCACATAATTGAACGCATTAAAAACAATTGGGAAAACACAATAAAGAAGGGAGATATATATTAATAATGAAAAATCAAAAGTTAATTCGTCAAACCCTCGATTTCATCACAATCCTAGAATAGGGTTCTAGCCCGACATGCTAGAAAATAATACACAAAGAATTAAAGAAAGCATAATAGAAATCAAACACAGTTGAAGAACTTGAATTTCTCCGTTCTCTGGCTTCTGCTCTCTGCTCCTCGGTATTTTCTCCTTTAGTTTGATGATGTTATCTTCTGACCTTCAATGCCTATTTATAATTTTTCATCAGCCTCAAAAATGCGTCCGAAAATTAGGTCAGAAACGGGCTTCCAAACCGCCAAAATCGCGAGCTGCGAGTATGAATACTGCGCGGCGGCCCGCGGCCCGGCATTAGTGTTCTGCGGCCCCTGTCTTCATGCGGCCAGGCCTGGCGAAATTTTTCCTTACGTACCGCGGATCAGATCTTGCATGCTGCGGCCCCCGGTACAGTTTGTACCGGGTCCTTCTGGGCGCCTCCTGTGCCACGGCCCCTCGTCTGTGTGTCGCGGTCCCTGACCAAAAAATGTTGTTTTGGCCCGTTTTTCTTCGTTTAAGCTCCCGGACTCGAATTTTCTTCAAAACATATACAAATAATGCATTAAAAGCTCATTTACGCCGATTTAAACTAACAATGGGTATAAAATAATGATGATTAAGTGCATACAACTAACAAATACCCCCAAACTTAAGCCTTTGCTTGTCCTCAAGCAAAAATTAATTTCAAATGAGATGACAAGTATCGTGGGTAAACGTGCAATATCCATAGTGTTCACCTGATTAATACTATCCTAAAAATCTCAAAGAAAAATACATGTATCATTTTAGTGAATCACATCCCGGATAAGGATTCCACAAAGCAATCATTTTTAGTGCTGATCTATCGGTCATGAAGAAAATCAAAGCTCAAAGATTAACAAGCGTGAATTTAGCCGACCGCCAATATGAAGGGTTAGATTAAACAAGCCAACTCGCGCAGTCACACAGTCTCGTGGCAAAACTGCAAGAATTTCATCGTAGATAATAATCCTCGGACAGCATTCCCTTATCTATAATCATTATAATGATTCGATTTAACCACTAGGTTCCGACTCTTGGTATGTTCCATGAAATGACCCTAGGGTGGAAATACATTCTCATGTATTGGGAAACCGTTTGACGTAAAAGACACTCATGGGGCTCATGAGTGCTTCTAGTTACTAAGTCTCCTTCTACAATGGAGAAAAAACTCGAATGGATATTCCCGCATGCCCGATTCAAAGTTGCTATTTTACGTGAATGTAAACGACGGGTCACATGAATACATCCGGTTACTTGGCTTCTTTTCATCATCATGTGATTTTTTTGAACCATTAGTCTATTCAGGATTGTCGTTTTACGCGAGAGTAAACAACGGGTCACGTGAATACCCCTGGTTACTAGACTTCCCATCATAGAACATGTATAATTTCTCGAGTTTTTGGGAAAGACTATCCGACTCTAAACTCAAATGGAATGCCAAGAAGACTCATGTTACTGGACGACTAGCTACGTGAAAAGTGTAACCAAACGTATAGACGGTGGTTCGTAAACACGTATGTCTCATCTCTTATATGCTAAGATTTCTAAAATAACGCAAAAAATTTCAGACCTAAATGAATACTCAAAGGAAACAAATATCGCAGACTGCACACTCGACCAAAACTCAACCGTTTCTTCAAAAAGAAATCAGTATCATATCATCAGTTTTACATAAGGCTGCACAAAAAATCCACGAATACAAATAAAGTCCAGAATATTTTAAAAGACAAGCAAGGCTAGAGTCAATAAGAACAAAAAAATGGCAACGAAAAAGTAAATAACAACTAATAGTGACCCCCCCAAACTTAAGACATACATTGACCTCAATGGACACAGATAGTAATATGCAATATGATAAAAGGTCAAGTACTCCCCTAAGATCAGCTCAGGAATGGGTGCCGGCCTCGTCCAGCGAGGAGGGTGGTGTAGATGGCCTGACTGGTGGAATGAAGGGTCCATCCGGATGGAGTATATGGCTCGTACACGCAGCTAGATAGTCCTGATGATAAACATCCCTTGCCGCTAAGCGCCTCTCCTCACGTCGATTTGCCCGGCGGGCCTGCTCGCGCATCTCCTCCCGAACAGCTGCGAGGAGGCTGTCTCTCTTGGCCTGCATCTCCTCTCGAACAGCTGCTAGATGGCTATCTCTCTCTCTCCACATCTCCTCCCTAAAGCTATCGAACATCGCCTGAAGGTGCTCTCTCGCTGGCGGTGGAGTGGACTCAGTTCGATCATCCGCATCGTCCATCGGCTCATGTGTCAGGTGTAGTGGCTCGGGAGAGTGCTTGTGTGGCTCATCGATAAAAAATCCTCGCCCCTGCTCGTGTGCCCTCGTGCCACCCTACTGGTCGAAATGGGAGATAATATGGTGGTCGATCGGACCATGGGGTGCAATAGACGGCTCGTCATCGGACCACGCCACACCCGACTGGCGGCATAGAGCACAAATCAGCGAGGGATGTTTTAATCTCGTCTTCACCCCTCCCTAGATGCACTGAAATATAGAACGGTACAAACGTGAGGCCACATCAAACCGGAGTCCCGTAGGGTCGACTCGTGCACAGAGGAAGTAGAGACAGGCTCACTCGAGCCGATTGAGGCGAGAACTCTTGAAATAGAAGGCTGTGGAACCCGGGACGCGCGTCTCCCAGACAGAACCGGGCTGAGCAAGTGCCTCCAGCAGAGCTTCCCTCGTGAGGCTACTCATAATCCGTGTGTACTCCGATTCGTCCACCTCTGGCAGCTCGTACAGCCTCCTAATCGCATCCACCGAAAAGTCCACAGTTTGGCCCCGGACGACGACCTCAGTCCGTGTATCGGGTCGCCCCATCATCTGTCCTGCCTGGATTTGTCGCAATAGAGCACTGGCGTAGAACTCCTGGACAATAGAAATCACCGCCGGATCGAGTGGCGCAGTGAATTGAGTCCATCCCATCTCGTTGATCATAGCCAATAGCTCGCTGTCCTGGGGGGCGGGAGTGAATCCCCGCTCCGGAATTATTGGACGAGGACGGATTCTCTCATTGAATATTCTATGGATGTCAGGATCAGAAAATTGGTGGGATTCCATATATGTTCGGTTTTGTGAAGTCTCCCCTCTTGTGGGGGATGATCGCGTCCTAGCCCTCGTACTCAACTTCCTTTTCCTAGCCATGATGAAGTTCCTGAAAAATAAACGCCAGAAATTAAACAACTTTAAAGATAACTACACCACTCTCGACTTAAAAACATGCGGAAAATGAATATAGAGTCGAATGAACTCGCACTTTCGTATGAGGGGAAAAAGGTATATATTTAAGCTCAAACTTGACGTAAAGGTTGGGGGCACAATTTAATTCGACAATCAAATTCGTTGCCTACAATTTGAAGATGTTCAGCTCAAAAAAATTCATTGGTGCATTTTATCAAACACATTGCATGCGTTGGCTTAAATGAAGAACAAAAAACAATAACATAATCAAATCAATCCTCAAAAACAATAATTGAATCAAATATCATAGCAATCCATGACACAATAACAAAACACCATCAATCAATCAAGAATCTTAGCATACTCCGATACAAATTTTTATAAAAATGTGGAAAATAAACACAAGTTCATCAAAGTTTATTACCCCAATCATCAATCCATGTTGCAATGAAGTTATAGGGATAAGAATTACCTTGTGTTGGATTGAAGAAGGTAAGAAGAAGAAGATGTAGGATGTTTGCGCCGCGTGAAGAAAAAAAGTTTAGAGATATACCTGGAGTCTTGGCCGACTGAGTTTATTAGGCAGTCCAGGATGTTTAAAATTCGCAGCAGGGGCCGCGACACGTAGGAAGTGAGCCGCGGCCCGTAGTACAGTTTAGTCTGGGGCGCTGGGTATCTCGACGTGTGCCGCGGCTCATTGAACGGGTGTCGCGGCTCCTGGGGTTAGTGTGCCGTGGCTCAAAGCTTGCGTGCCACGGCACACAGTACAGTCTCCTGGGCACATATTTTGGGTCTCGGCGTGCCGCGGCTCAGTTTAAACGTGCCGCGGCGCTTTAGCATAGTGTGCCGCGGCTCAGCCTCTTCGTGCCGCGGCACATAGTATAGAAGGTTTTCCTCGAGATTGGACTTTTGTGTGCCGTGGCTCGCCATGTATGTGCCGCAGCCCCTTGCCTGGAATGCTCCTGCACACAAAAAAAAAAATTTAGAGCGAAAACACATAGAAGGTGAGAGAGAAACATATCAAAGCAAAAATGACGAAAAATTATATTCTAAGAATGAATGAAAACAACAAAAATTAACATCTACAACTAATATTCGGGTTGCCTCCCGAGAAGCGCTAAGTTTATAGTCTTCATCCGGACCTTTCTAAGATCAATTTGCTTTTCGCAAACACCATTTGGGCTCCGCTGTAATATCCGCATTTTTCTTTCCCTTGTATTTTCATTTTTGGTGTATTTCTCGATCGTAGTGACCCTCGTGTATCTTTCAGTGTATCCTTCCTGTCATCTGTTGAACTGTATTCTCGTTATTGTTGTGCGGAACCGCCATTTCGGGGTTGCCGTGGAACCATTTCGTGTTATTGGTTCCCAAATATTGATTCCTATTGCTTTTATTCTCTTCCCGGATCATTTTTCATCATTTAGGACCCAAAGGGGGTGTGGGCCGTGGCACAAGGTGTGTGCGCCGCGGCACACACATTTCTCCAGTTGTTGGCCGAGCGGACTGTACTGTGTGCCGCGGCGCACCCGTCCGGGGCCGCGGCACACTGCCGAGTCAGTGCCGCGGCACACCCGTCCGGTGCCGCGGCACAGTGCCGAGTCAGTGCCGCGGCACACCCGTCCGGGCCGCGGCACACTCGTGTGGCATTTTCGGCCAAAACCCGACTGTACCGGGTGCTGTGGCACAATCCGGCTGAGCCGCGGCACACTGCCGAACCCTGGGAGCAGTTTTTGGGCTTGTGCCGCGGCACACCTCGGCTAAGCCGCGGCACACAATGCGGTCAACCCTATAATTGTGTTGTTTTGAGCGAGAGCAGCTCATTTTCCTTCTTCTTCTTCCATTTACGCGAGAGAGAGTGAGAGAGGAGGAGATCTTCTCATCATTCATCAATTGGGGGTTGATTTTCATCATTCTTCTTCGGTTGTGAAGCCCGGATAATCAATCTAACGCGTGTTCTACGGATCTTAATACTTGAATCTTCAAAGGTAATATCTCTTGGAGCCCTACCTTTTGGATGATTGGGGGTTTTGGGGTTGTTGTCCGATTCTTTCCGTTTTGTTGGTGGATTCTTGATGAATACGATTAATATTGTTAGTATCATTAACTTTCCTACGGATTCATGGTATATTTTGTGGTTTTTACGGAACCGAGAGGGTTTGGTTGTGGTCCGCCCTCGTTGTTGTTTTTGTACTAATATACATGAATCGTAGGCGGGATTTCGGGTGTATTCCATTTCCGTGTTCGTCTAGAGTTGGTTGTAATTATGTTCTTCGAATCGTTAGGTTCGGTTCCGTTGGTTCTTAACGTTCGTCGGTGATTATCCTTTCCGTTCATTGCGTCGTCAATTACTCAAGGCAAGTAATTCTTGGAAACCTTTCTGCTGAACATGAAATGGTAATGTATATTGTGTGTGCTTTACTCACCTCGGGAGGGTCCGACGGGGCCGCGAGGGAATCTATGGCTTCGTCCTGGATTCATGAGTTTGATTCGCTAGCCAGCTCGGGAGGGTCCTTAGAGGCCTCGAGTGGGATTCGTAGCTTCGTCCCGGTCCTAGGTGACGTGTGGTGCTTGATTTGTTTTGTGAATGTGGCCAGCTCGGGAGGGTCCTTAGAGGCCTCGAGTGGGATTCGTGGCTTCGTCCCGGTCCTAGGCAAATTAATTGTGACTGTTTGTTTTCGGAAAAGACATGTCTGGTTTTGTTTTTGAAATGATATTGGTGCATGTACTATGAAATGTGTAAGCGATTGGTTTGCCTTGATTACTTGTACTAGCGTAACTGCTAGCCCTTTGGGGACCCGTTTTGGGGAAATTCTTGTTATGAATTTCAGGTTATGATTATCCGGACGAGCGGGCACCTGGACAGTACGAGGACGTTAGCCAGGGTCGTTGACATGTGCATTTGGGTCTTTTTATTTCTTTTGACCATTCGATTTGGTTGTTCTCACAATTATAAACTTATAGATTGTAGTCGCGAGTACTTAGGCTTTTCATTTCAAACTCCGTATTGTATTACTTTAAAATTGTTACATTGTCGGGTGATGCTTATTTTGCCGGTTGCTCCGGGCGTATCTTTTTATGTCATATCATTTAAATGTGTGTCCTCACTAACCGAGATGGTTAGTCGAGTGGAGTTTTCGTGATTGTAGCCTGGTGGGTCCCATGTAGGGGTCCACGACGCTGTAATATACTATGAATATCTCGGGGTGTTACAGAAAATGGTATTAGAGATCTAGGTTTATGGATACCTAGGCTTGTCGGTTATTTGGGTCTAGTCGTGTTTTGTTTTGCACATTGTCACACCGCTACCGGCATCTCAGTACTTCCAGTGTTCGTAAGTTTCCTTACTCGATTCTTTACTTTCTCGTACTGTATTCCGTTTCTTGAACTGTGGTTATTCTCCCTCCTTTGCTTATCATCGTAGTTGCTTTTTTTTTCCTTCCTTACTCATCCTCGATATATACATTATCTCTTAACACGGTCACGGATGCGGAGAAACCGTGGTCGTGGTCGTGGTCGTGGCCGTGGACGCGGCCGAGGACGTGCGGCGGCCGGTGGGGCGGCCACGTCGCATTCTTCGTGAGTGGCAAGATGCGGCCGTCACGCGATCATGCTTCTTCTCAGGAGCGCGCCGATCTTGGTATTGCGGCTGTTATGCAGCAAATGGTTAACCAGATGGCGGCTATAGCTCAGGTGGTCCAGAACCCCGATCAGGCCCATGCTAATCGGGGCGGAGCGGATCGCTGGCTTCAGGATGTCATCAAGATGCATCCTCCTCAGTTTTCGGGAGCTTCGGACCCGATCGACTTGGAAGGATGGATCAAGGAGATATCTAAAGTCTTCGTTGCCACCAACTGTCCCGAGGACCGCAAGGTCCCTATTGCCCAGTACTTTCTCACTGGGGACGCTATGGATTGGTGGGGAGCCGTGGGGCCCAAATATCATGTTGCTTTGTGGGCCGAATTTCAGGAATTGATGGAGACCGAATATTGCCCGTGGCCGGTCAGACAGGCTCGGGTACACGCTTTCTATGATGCTCAACCACGGGATATCCCCGTATCTCAAGCCATTGCCGATTTTAACAAGGAATTGGGCTATGTGAAGACCCAAGTTGTCGAAGAGAGCGACAAAATTTTTCACTTTTCCAGGAGGATGAAGCTGTCCATTCGGGACTATATGTCAGGACTCGTTTGCACCACTTTGAAGGATTATCAGAGTCGAGCTCTTGCTTATGATATGTCCGTGACGGCTAGTGATGTGGCTCGTGAGAGCAAGAAGCAGAAGTCGGCCGAAAATTTTTCTGGTCCCAAGAGTGGAGGCCAGCAGAAATCTCAACCTGTAAACATTTCTACGGGTGGTTCGGCTCGCGTCTCTGGGAGTTTCCGAAGTGCCGCCGGTACCTTCGTCCGGGACCCCAGATGCTTTAACTGTGGCAAGCCAGGCCACATGAACCGGGATTGTCCTCGTCCACCTTTAACTTGTCATACTTGTGGTCAGCCGGGCCACAAGGCTTCTTTTTGCGAGAAGCTCTGACAGTTTCGCGGCGCCCGTTCTTCTCACCCAGCACCTATGAAGCCGAGTGTGAACCAGGGCTCATTCGCTCCGCCGCCACCGCCGAGTGCCGGCCGAGGTAGGGGTCGGGGTCAACCCGCTAAAGGAGGAGCTTCCAGTGTCGGTTCTGCCCAGCCGCGTATATACGAGATGAGGAGGGCCGATGACCCAGCGGCTACTGTGGCGACAGGTACCGTTCATATCCATTCTCATCCTGTGAGTGTGCTTTTTTATTCGGGTGCTACGCATTCATTCATTTCTCTAGAGTGTGTACGCCGTTTGAGTCTCGACTGCTTGTCACCTTTCGAGCCTTTCATCATTAAACTTCCTAGCGGTGATAGAATTGTCGGTGATCGAGAGGTCCGGGACTGTTCTGTGTTTATTTGTGAGAGGGTCTGGCCCTGTAATCTTATTGTTGTGGGTATCGAGGGTGAGGATTTGATTCTCGGGGATGATTGGCTCGAGCGGCATGGTGCAATCATGAACTACTGCACGAGGATCATTACCATGTTAGCCGAGGACGGCACTGAACACTCTTTCGCGGGGCGAAAGAGAAACCAGAAGTTTGTTATTAACGCCTTGAAGGCGATGAAACTCCTGCGAAAGGGGTGTACTGGTTATTGGTGCTACGCCTTGAAGGCGGAGAATGGTGGAGCCGAGTTTTCGTCGATTCCGGTCGTTAGTGAGTTTCCTGACGAGTTACCGGGATTGCCACCGGATCGTGAGGTCGAGTTTGCTATAGAGTTAGAGCCGGGCGCGGCTCCAATTTCGAAGGCGCCGTATCGCATGGCACCTTCAGAGATGGCCGAGTTGAAGAAACAGTTGAGTGAACTTCTTGAGTCGGGGTATGTTCGACCGAGCGCCTCGCCTTGGGGCGCACCGGTCCTGTTTGTGCGTAAGAAGGATGGTTCACTGCATTTGTGTATCGACTATCGCGAACTGAACAAGGTGACCATCAAGAACAAGTATCCTTTGCCGAGGATTGATGACTTGTTCGATCAGTTGCAGGGAGCGGCGTTATTGTCAAAGATTGATTTGAGATTGGGGTACTATCAGCTCCGGGTGAGGGAGTCCGATGTGCCGAAAACAGCTTTTCGGACGAGATACGGACATTATGAGTTTGTAGTTATGCCTTTCGGGTTAACTAATGCGCCGGCGGTGTTCATGCAGTTGATGAACAAAGTATTTATCGAGTATCTGGATAAGTGTGTCGTCGTCTTCATTGACGATATTCTTATCTATTCGAGGAATGAGGAAGAGCATGCCTATCAATTGCGGGTAGTGTTAGACATTTTGAGGGCCGAGCAACTCTATGAGAAGTTCTCGAAATGTGAGTTCTGGCTGAAGGAAATGATGTTTTTGGTTTATGTGATTTCAGCCGAGGGAGTTCGAGTGGATCCGCAGAAGATTGAGGCAGTGTTGGATTGGGCACCGCCCACAAGTGTGAAGGAGGTCTGTAGTTTCTTAGGATTGGCTGGCTACTACCGTAGGTTCGTCGAGGGTTTCTCAAAACTAGATCGGCCACTTACATAGTTGCTCTAGAAATCCGAGAAATTCGTCTGGAATGACGAGAGGCAGTCCAGTTTTGAGGAGCTGAAGAAGCGTTTGACCTCAGCCCCGGTTTTAGCATTGCCATGTGGCAACGAGGGTTTTGCCGTTTATAGCGATGCTTCGGGTCAGGGTCTTGGGTGCGTATTGATGTAGCACGGAAAGACCATCGCTTATGCGTCGAGACAGTTGAGGCCGTATGAGCTGAACTACCCTACTCATGATTTGGAGTTAGCGGTAGTTGTTTTCGCGCTCAAAATTTGGCGTCACTATCTTTTCGGCTCTACATGTCAGATTTTTACCGATCATAAAACTCTGAAATATATTTTTACTCAGCGGGAGTTGAATATGAGACAGAGGAGGTGGTTAGAGCTGATTAAGGATTATGACCTCGAAATCCTTTATCATCCGGGCAAGGCGAACGTCGTGGCCGACGCCTTGAGTCGGAAACCGATCGCGTTGCGAACGCTTGAGGTCCTTACGTCTCAGTCCGAGCTTCGGCGGGCTTTGATCGAATTAGATGTTGAGGTTTTGTTGCCTGGAGCTGTCGGGCAACTTTGTGCTTTAGAGATTTCATCGTCTTTGATCGATGAAATTAAGCTGAAGCAATTAGAGGATCCGATGATTACTCAAATCCGAGAGAATGTTCTTAAGGGAAAGTCTCCTGGGTTTGTGATTCACGAGGACGGTGTTTTGAGATTTCAGAGTCGGCTTTGTGTGCCGAACGACTCAGAGTTGAGACAGAGTATTTTGCGTGAAGCCCATGCTACACCTTATTCCGTTCATCCTGGTTCGAGTAAGATGTACAAGGACCTGAGGAGGAATTTCTGGTGGAATGATATGAAGGAGGAGGTCGCACAGTTTGTAGCAAGATGCTTGACTTGTCAGCAGGTCAAAATCGAGCATCAGCGACCGGCTGGGTTATTACAGTCACTTCCCGTTCCAGAATGGAAATGGGAAGATATATCGATGGATTTTGTTACGAGTTTGCCGAGATCGAGGTCAGGCATGAATATGGTATGGGTGATTATTGATCGTCTGACCAAGTCGGCACATTTTCTGGGCATCAAGGACACTTGGGGTCCAGAAAAGTTGGCTCGTGTGTTCATTGCGCAGATTGTGAAGCTTTATGGTACTCCGAAGTCTATTGTTTCAGATCGTGATGGCCGTTTCGTATCGCACTTTTGGCAGGCGGTGCATAAGGCGTTGGGTACCCGTTTGCATTTGAGTACCTCTATTCATCCCCAATCAGATGGACAGTCGGAACGCGCTATCCAGACATTCGAGGATATGTTGCGTGCTTGTGCTCTCGACTGGAGTAGCAACTGGGAGGAGCAATTGCCATTAATCGAATTCACGTACAACAATAGTTGGCACGCGTCGATTCGGATGGCACCGTATGAGGCACTCTATGGGCGGCGATGTCGATCACCGATTTGTTGGAATGAGGCATCCTATTTAGTCGGGACCAAACCGGATGTCGTTTTAGAGACGAGGCGGAAGATAGAATTAATTCGGGAACGGATGTTGACTACCCAGAGTCGACAGAAGTCATATGCCGATGTCCGTCGTCGACCTTTAGAATTCGAGGTGGGAGACCACGTTTTGCTAAAGGTGTCACCGACGAGAGGAGTTTTTCGCTTCGGGAAGAAAGGGAAGTTGAGTCCGAGATTTATTGGACCCTTCGAGATTCTTGAGCGAGTCGGTGATTTGGCATATCGTTTGGCGCTACCTCCGGCCTTGAGTCGCGTTCATAACGTCTTCCATGTTTCTCAACTGAGGAAATATGTCCCGGATCCTAGTCATATCATCGATTATGGTGAGATCGATATTGCCGAAGATTTTACCTTCGAGGAACGTCCCTTAAAGATTTTGGAGCATCGTGGGAAACGACTGAGGCATAAGACCATTCCCTTAGTCAAGGTGCAGTGGTCGAGATACGGTGTCGAGGAGGCAACTTGGGAAACCGAGGATAGCATGCGTGCTAGGTACCCTGAGTTGTTTGTTTCTTAAGTTTCGGGACGAAACTTGTTTTTAGAGGGGTAGAATGTAATATCCGCATTTTTCTTTCCCTTGTATTTTTATTTTTGGTGTATTTCTCGATCGTAGTGACCCTCGTGTATCTTTCAGTGTATCCTTCCTGTCATCTGTTGAACTGTATTCTCGTTATTGTTGTGCGGAACCGCCATTTCGGGGTTGCCGTGGATCCATTTCGTGTTATTGGTTCCCAAATATTGATTCCTATTGCTTTTATTCTCTTCCCGGATCATTTTTCATCATTTAGGACCCAAAGGGGGTGTGGGCCGCGGCACAAGATGTGTGCACCGCGGCACACACATTTCTCCAGTTGTTGGCCGAGCGGACTGTACTGTGTGCCGCGGCGCACCCGTCCGGGGCCACGGCACACTGCCGAGTCGGTGCGGCACACCGTCGGTGCCGCGGCACAGTGCCGAGTCAGTGTCGCGGCACACCCGTCCGGGCCGCGGCACACTCGTGTGGCATTTTCGGCCAAAACCCGACTGTACCGGGTGCCGCGGCACACTCCGGCTGAGCCGCGGCACACCGAACCACAGGGCGATTTTGGGCTTGTGCCGCGGCACACCTCGGCTGAGCCGCGGCACACAATGCGGTCAACCCTATAATTGTGTTGTTTTGAGCGAGAGCAGCTCATTTTCCTTCTTCTTCTTCCATTTACGCGAGAGAGAGTGAGAGAGGAGGAGAGCTTCTCATCATTCATCAATTGGGGGTTGATTTTCATCATTCTTATTCGGTTGTGAAGCCCGGATAATCAATCTAACGCGTGTTCTACGGATCTTAATACTTGAATCTTCAAAGGTAATATCTCTTGGAACCCTACCTTTTGGATGATTGGGGGTTTTGGGGTTTTTGTCCGATTCTTTCCATTTTGTTGGTGGATTCTTGATGAATACGATTAATATTGTTAGTATCATTAACTTTCCTACGGATTCATGGTATATTTTGTGGTTTTTACGGAATCGAGAGGGTTTGGTTGTGGTCTGCCCTGGTTGTTGTTTTTGTACTAATATATATGAATCGTAGGCGGGATTTCGGGTGTATTCCATTTCCGTGTTCGTCTAGAGTTGGTTGTAATTATGTTCTTCGAATCGTTAGGTTCGGTTCCGTTGGTTCTTAATGTTCGTCGGTGATTATCCTTTCCGTTCGTTGCGTCGTCAATTACTCAAGGCAAGTAATTCTTGGAAACCTTTCTGCTTAACGTGAAATGGTAATGTATATTGTGTGTGCTTTACTCACCTCGGGAGGGTCCGACGGGGCCTCGAGGGAATCTATGGCTTCGTCCTGGATTCATGAGTTTGATTCGGTAGCCAGCTCGGGAGGGTCCTTAGAGGCCTCGAGTGGGATTCGTGGCTTCGTCCCGGTCCTAGGTGACGTGTGGTGCTTGATTTGTTTTGTGAATGTGGCCAGCTCGGGAGGGTCCTTAGAGGCCTCGAGTGGTATTCGTGGCTTCGTCCCGGTCCTAGGCAAATTAATTGTGACTGTTTGTTTCCGGAAAAGACATGTCTGGTTTTGTTTTTGAAATGATATTGGTGCATGTACTATGAAATGTGTAAGCGATTGGTTTGCCTTGATTACTTGTACTAGCGTAACTGCTAACCCCTTTGGGAACCCGTTTTGGGGAAATTCTTGTTATGAATTTCAGGTTATGATTATCCGGACGAGCGGGCACCTGGACAGTACGAGGACGTTGGCCAGGGTCGTTGACATGTGCATTTGGGTCTTTTTATTTCTTTTTACCATTCGATTTGGTTGTTCTCACAATTATAAACTTATAGATTGTACTCGCGAGTACTTAGGCTTTTCATTTCAAACTCCATAATGTATTACTTTAAAATTGTTACATTTTCGGGTGATGCTTATTTCGCCAGTTGCTCCGGGCGTATCTTTTTATGTCATATCATTTAAATGTGTGTCCTCAGTAACCGAGATGGTTAGTCGAGTGGAGTTTTCGTGATTGTAGCCTGGTGGGTCCCATGTAGGGGTCCACGACGCTGTAATATACTCTGAATATCTCGAGGTGTTACATCCGCCCCGTCCATCGAACTGTTAATATGTGTTTTAAAATTTTGACCATCAGTCTTTAATAGTTCGATTTTGGTTTGGACATCCAGCGTCCTTTGCGAAAAGATTTGAATAATAGTAATTTTCCAAAACACCCAAATTTCACATGACTTAGCAATCATTTCACTTCCGGCTTGATTTTTTTTCACGAACAAATTTATGACGACCTGGGAATTTTTAGAGTGAGTAAACGGATGATGAAGAAGACATGTCCAAATGCCTAAGATATGCAACTCGCTCTACATTTTTCTCAGATGTCGGAACAACTACAACAGATTCTAAACATTTCGACTGACAGCTTTCCCGGTGTGTGTCTTTTGCCAAAATATCTAAGCTTTCGAATTGAGAACCCTTCTCGACATTGCTTGGACACGGGAGAGATCGAAACACTTGGAATGTGACTTGCTCATTTTGAACCCGTAAAGTGAGTTTCCCTTTCTCCACATCAATGAGAGTTCGGCCGGTTGCTAAAAATGGTCTTCCCAAGATAATTGGGATGTCATGGTCTTCCTCCATATCGAGTACAATAAAATTGGCCGGAAAGATGAATTTATTGACTTTGACCAAAACGTCTTCTATTACTCCCCTCGGATACTTGATAGATCTGTCGGCTAATTGCAAAGAGACTATTGTCGGCTTGGATTCCCCAATACCTAGCTTCTTAAAAATGGAAAGGGGCATAAGATTAATATTGGCACCGAGATCACATAACGCTCTACCAAAAGACAGGTTTCCTATAGTGCACGGTATATTGAAGCTTCTTGGATCCTTCAATTTTGGCGGGAGCTTTTTCTGCAAGATGGCGCTGCACTCTTCCGTTAATGCCATTGTCTCATACTCTTCGAGCTTCCTTTTGTTCGATAAGATCTCCTTCATGAACCTCACATATCTCGGCATTTGTTCCAAGGCGTTGGCAAATGGAATGTTGATATGTAGTTTCTTGAAGACGTCAAGGAACTTGGAGAATTGCTTGTCTAATTTTTGCTTTTCCAATCACTGCGGAAACGGGATGGGTGCCACATAGGCCAATGGATTGTTAGGAAACAGTTTCGAGCTTTTAGAAATTTGTGATTCTTCAGATGCCGAATTTTTCTTCTCCTCATCTTCACCTCTCTTTTTGTTCCTCCCGGGATGCTCACACAATTCCCTCCCGCTTCTCAAGCCAATAGCATTAATACTCTCTCTGGGGTTCGTCTGAGTTGTGCTTGGCAAAGTACCCTCAGGTCGGTCTGTTAATACATTTGCTATTTGACCCAATTGGACTTCCAAATTGTGAATAGAGGTGGAATGGTTTTGCAAGGTTGTTTCCGTACGGGTCATGAACTGACTCGTATTTGCTGCTAATTTTGCCATTGCCTCCTCTAGAGAGATTTTTGGAGCGGGAGGAGGTTGTTGTTGGTGTTGAGCAAACTGAGGTTGGTTTAAATTTTGTCCGTTTTTCCATGAAAAGTTAGGGTGATTCCGCCACCCCGGATGATATGTGTTGGAATATGGGTTGTTCTGCCGATTTCCGTTCCTCACAAACTGAGCTTGTTCCATCGGAGATTGCTCGAAAGGATTTCCAACTTGGAATTCCGCACTAGGATGAGACCCGTTGCACCAATTACATGATTTTGTGGTAACGGTAGAAGGAGCGCGTGATAAAGCTTGAAGTTGCTGAGTTAAGGCAGCACCTTGGGCCGATAGTGTAGATATTGGATCATTATCGGAAATTTCTATAACTCGTTTCAGATTCAGATGCTCTAAAGGCCACTGATATGCATTCGCTGCCATATCTTCCAACAGAGAATGAGATTCAGCCATCGTCTTGCCCATTAAAGCTCCTCCAGCGGCAGCATCAACAAGCGTGCGTGTAAAAGCACTTAGTCCATTATAGAAGGTCTGAATTTGTAGCCAATCTGGTTGGCCATGGTGTGGGCATCTCCTTAGTAAATCTTTGTATCACTCCCAAGCTTCATGAAGCTATTCCATTTCAAATTGCTCGAAGGTCGTTATTTCGTTCCGAAGTCTCGCTATCTTTGCCGGTGGAAAGAACTAAGCCAAAAACGCTTGCGCTAACTCCGCCCAAGTCGTGATAGAGCCCGACGGAAGTGAATTCAACCAAAACTTGGCTTTATCCCTCAAAGAAAATGGGAAAAGCCATAGACGAATGGCGTCGTCAGAAACTCCATTATTCTTGAATGTATCCCATATCTCGAGAAAAGATGCAATATGAGCATTACGGTCGTCATTCGCTAATCCGCAGAATTGGCTTGCTTGTACCATCTGGATTATGGCTGGCTTTATCTCGAAATTGTTTGCTTGGACAGTTGGGCGCCGAATCCCCAAAAAATTCGCGTTGATTTGAGGCAATGCATAATCTCGGAGTGCCAATGCTGGTTGAGGTTGCTGAATAGCGTTGATTTGAGGCAATACTGAATAGGGTCGATTTTCTGTATTATCGACAATGGTATCTTTTGTTGACAGCTCACGCCTCTCCTTCTTGTTTTTCCGCAAAGTGCGCTCGAGTTCAGTATCCAAAGGTAATAGACCTTCGTCACCGAATTTTCTCATGCACTAAACGAAACTCCTGGAAGGAAAAACAAATAAAATTTTTTTTACACAAAAATAAAATAATGTTCAAATTAAGACTAGAAATACTGAAATTGATATTAGTAAAACAATCAGTCCCCGGCAACAGTGCCAAACAAACTTGTTACGTAATTCGGTGAACGCAAGTGCACGTTGTCGTAAGCAAGTAATAAAGTGATAAGTAAGATATCGTTCCCATGAGGACTGACTTACTAACTACCAATTTATGTGTATTCTAATTTTATCTGAACGGTCAAATATGGTGGTGCAAGGAATATTAAATAAAATTAATATAATGATAAACTAAGAACAATTAATAAAATCGATTATTAAATGAAAGAAGATCAAATATGAGAATAATCTAGGATTGAGAATCCGCCTCGATTTATCCGAATTACTCTTGATTTATATAAATTAAGTGATTTCCCAATTTACTGAAGGCGAAGATTTCTAAGATACTCTAATGCCTCTCCCGAGGTCAGTAGAATTTTCTAAGGCGATTAAATCACTCTATTCCTAGGTGAATTAATTCGACAATAGGCAAAAAGTACGAAATCTTCAGACAGGCCACGTAATTCCTATGAGTATATTCATATCTCACAAGATAAAATGTTTCTCACCAATTTTTTCTACTAACTCTCCTCTCCCGATTTGAGTTGCGTAATCAAAATAATTCAATCATAGGCCACATAATTGAAGGCATTAAAAACAATTGGGAAAACTCAATAAAGAAGGGAGATATATATTAATAATACAAAATCAAAAGTTAATTCGTCAAAACCTCAGTTTCATCACAATCCTAGAATAGGGTTCTAGCCCGACATGCTAGAAAATAATACACAAAGAATTAAAGAAAGCATAATAGAAATCAAACACAGTTTAAGAACTTGAATTCCTCCGTTCTCCGGCTTCTGCTCTCTGCTCCTCGGTATTTTCTCCTTCAGTTTGATGATGTTATCTTCTGACCTTCAACGCCTATTTATAATTTTTCATCAGCCTGAAAAACACGTCCGGAAATTAGGTCAGAAACGGGCTTCCAAACCGCCAAAATCGCGAGCTGCGAGCATGAATACTGCGCGGCGGGCCGCGGCCCCTGTCTTCATGCGGCCAGGCCTGGCGAAACTTTTCCTTACGGGCCGCGGCTCAGATCTTGCGTGCCGCGGCCCCGTCTGATTTGTACGGGTCCTTCTAGCGCCTCTGTCGCGGCCCCTAAATGCGTGTGTCGCGGTCCCTGACCAAAAAATGTCGTTTTGGCCCGTTTTTCTTCGTTTAAGCTCCCGGACTCGAATTTCCTTCAAAACATATACAGATAATGCATTAAAAGCTCATCTACGCCGATTTAAATTAAGAATGGGTATAAAATAATGATGATTAAGCGCATAAAAATAAAACTAACACATTCGTAAGGCTCCAAGTGTTTTACAAACTGGCAGCCAGATCTGGAAGATGTTTACTGTGGGATATCCTAAGGAAACTAAAGGATATTACTTATATAAGTCTGTAGAGAATAAAGTGTTTGTTGGTCAAAATGCTGTATTCTTAGAAAGGGAATTTATTTACGAAAGAGACAGTGGGAGAAGAGTACTTCTCGAGGAAACTCGAGAACCACAAGAAGACATCGCTTCACCGATGGAAACCGAACAAGCTCAACAATCAGTTGAAGAGCCCGTTCAAAGTACACAAGTCCCACACAGATCTGATAGGATGCGACATGAACCTAAGAGATATGGTTATCTCGTAACAGAGGATGATGATGCATCGCTCATAGATGATGATCCTAGTACCTATACAGAAGATGCTCCAGCACTAGAGTCCGAGGAATGGCTAGAATCCATGAAGTCAGAGATGCAGTCCATGTATGACAATCAAGTTTGGAACTTGATAGATCCACCCGAGGGTGTTAAAACCATTGGGTGCAAATGGGTCTATAAAAGGAAGAAAGACATGGATGATAATATGCAAGCCTATAAAGCTAGACTAGTGGCAAAAGGTTATAGACAGATTCATGGTGTTGACTATGATGAGACCTTTTCGCCAGTAGTCATGCTTAAATCAATTAGAATTTTATTTGCCATTGTCGCATACTATGATTATGAAATATGACAAATGAATGTCAAAACAGCATTCCTTAATGGAAACTTACCCAAGGATGTGTACATGACACAACCTGAAAGTTTTGTTCATCGAGAAAATTCTAAAAAGTCTTGCAAGCTTCAAAGATCCATTTATGGGTTGAAGCAGGCTCCTGGGAGCTGAAATCTTCGTTTTGATGAAACTGTCAAAGAGTTTGAGTTCATTCAAAATGAAGATGAACCATGTGTGTACAAGAAGGTTAGTGGGAGAATATTTATTTTCTTAGTCTTATATGTAGATGACATATTACTCATTGGAAATGACATTCCCCCCTTATAGACAGCCAAGACTTGGTTGGGAAGTTGTTTCTCAATGAAAGACTTAGGAGAAGATGCTTACATTCTTGGGATAAAGGTCTATAGAGATAGATCAAAGAGATTGATTAGTTTGAGTCAATGTACCTACATTAATAAAATATTGAAGAGGTTCAATATGCAAGACTCCAAGAGAGGACTCTTGCCAATGTCACATGGCATTCATCTGAGTGAGACTCAGATTCCTTCGACTCCTGATGAGCGAGCCCGCATTCATCGGTCGATTAATCAATCAAAGTTCGACAATAAATAGCGGAAGCAAAATAATGATTCGATAATATTTCAAAAACAATAATCTTAACCCGATGTTCTATGATTTGTTGTGACAAAAGCTGATAATCAAAATTACACTGATCATAAGTTTGCAGCGGAAAATTTCCAAATACCAAATGAACCAAGTACGAAACAGAATTAACTGTTACAAGTTGGGATAACAACAGAAATTCTAAGTCTTGATGGCGGTCTTCTATTTAGTCTCTTCCTCAAAAAATTCTTCGTCTTCGGCTGGTGGCTCATTCTCTGGTTTTAAAAGGGAAAACAGTGGGGTGAGACAAAAGGTCTCAGTGAGTGGGTGATCGTGTACGAGTGTGTCTCTCTTTCCTTTGAAAATTTTAAATGATGCATGATTTTATCAATTATGAAAAAATGGGAATAGTTACAATTATGTCAGAATTTTATAAAAACAATAATCATTATATAGTTGTAATATTATAATCCTGTCCCCGTGGATGGATATCAAGTCAAGAAGTTAGTCAATCAGTCGATCAGTCAATCCAGTTTCGAATCCTGCCTATGTGGACTTTGGATTCTAGACTCTCCTTATTACTCCTAACAATATAGGCCGTCGCCCCAAGATTTGGGTCGTCGCCCCAATAGCTGAGCCTTCACTCTCACACTTAGCGTGTGCTTCCTTATCTCTTATCTGGGCTTGGTATGTCCTTAGCTGTGGGTCAATACCCTGATCACACCATAATCACGATTATACCCGAAGTTCTACGACCCAGGTCCCTCGGAACACTCCGTTCCTCGGTTATGGGAATAGGAAACAACGGTAGCCTCGTTCATGAACCAAAGCCGCAATGCTTGATCTAAGAGTCGTTCTAAACGTCCTGACTCATTTTGGGACTCTAGAGGTGGCTCCTACTACTCAAGAGGTGGCCCCCGGATTGTAGGTCGGCTCTCTGTTTTGTATGGGCTCAAGAGGTGACCCCCATCCGTCGACGTGGCACTTTGTCCTGATAGAGTTAGAGGCAGACCCATCCGTGGTACTTTGTTTATATAGCACTTGGTTCCCGACAGTCATAGTTATCAATTAGCTGCATTTCACAAGTATCACGTAACATTCGGTCAGTAAGGTTAATAGCATCTTTTGATTAAATATGGAATATGCTTACTTATATTTGTGGCAAGGTAATACGGGATAGAACTTGTATATAAATTCAAAAATATTCTCAATAATTTATTAATGGTCTAATGGGTTCAGATCAGATTTATTAGATGGATAGGTTCGATGAAACGAAAACGAGGGTTTTTTGGAATAGGTTGAAAGGATGTTTCTGCTCTTGAGTTCGAGTCTAAGTGTTTGGAATAAGAAATGGATTCGGATGATCGTGAAACTTTATGAGGAAGTCGAAATATGTCCTAGACTGCAGATTTAAGGAAAGATTCAGAAATTTCCAGTTTCGGGACTGAAATTTTCAAAAATTACGAAATTGCCTCAAAACTTAAGAAAGTTGTTCCGAATCTTATAGAGCTATTTAGCTCAGAATTTAAAGAAAATTTTACGAGATGACTCGTGATGGACCTGGAATTCTATATTTGTGAAAATTCCAGAAAAATTCGGACTTGGTCCAGAATTTTTGTTTTCTTGCATTTTGACCCCAAAATTGTTTTAAAATTGTAATTTTGACTAATAAGTTTAGATATCGAACTATGAATCACTTGAAACTTTACGGACATCCCATATATGGTAAAATATGTACTTTCCAGTGTCCGGAATGTTTTATTTTTCGTAAATTCAGTTTAGTCCCCAAACTTTTAAAAATTACGATTTATGCCCTAAAGTTCCGTTTACTCGATTAAAGTCCCATTTTGACCACAAATAATTTATCCACATACCATATCTTAACTATATAACACAAGTTCCAGATTTTTGATATAGTTCACAGGAAATTACGAAGAAATCATGAAATTTCAATTTTTCACATAATCGAAATCCGACTATCGAATCGGATGTCATTTAAATTTACTAAAATCGTATTGCATGTTCATATAATTATATAATACATATTTAAAACATGTATTCATATAAGAAATTCAGATTAGTGCATGCTCTATATTTTTCATTTTAGAATCATAGTTCATAAAGAAAAACGATATATATAGTTTTAATATAAATTTTTATAGCATAAATTCTAACATGATGTTTTTCACAAGTTTCTCAACATTATATATGAAGAACTTTAAGATTTAGAACATACATCACGAGCAAAATAAGAGTTATTAATTTAAAAGTTTGAAAGAGTTTCACCCACCTCAATCTTGCCGGATTTAGTCGATTATAGGTCCTGAAAGTTGGAAAATGACCTCCCCTCTCACACTATATGGTTCGCCCGATCACTATGCACCCCAAGGTGAGTATTTTGTTTGCATGTGTTAAGATTAAAGTTAGATTAGGAAATTTTTTTATACTTATAGAAAAAGAAAGATGTAGAAGAAGAGATTACCTATTTCTTGTTGTATTTTTTGTTTGTTTGTTTTTCTTCCTCCTCCTTCACTCCTCAAGGGTTCGGCCCTCTCTCTCAATTCTCCCTCAATGCAGATTTTTATGTTGTGTGAAATGAAGAGTAGGTCAAGTGGTAAGTGTGTACATTTAATGGCGATATTATGGGGTTGGAAAGTGTAATGGATTGGGAAGAGAAATGAAGGTGAATGGCCTAGCATGGGAGGTGAAGATTCCTCTCTCTTTTTCTTCACCTTGGCCGTCGACCCTATATTATATATATATATTATTTTATTTTTTTGTTAAATTATGTGTATAGATTGTTAATATAAATAGTTGGGTATTAATTTAGTTGTAAAGTAGTTGAGTTGGGCTTTAACTTGTAGCTCATGTCTTAGAATTTTTATTAAGTTGGGTTTGTGTCCATTAATGAGTTTATATGTGCAAGTGTTGATACACATAGCCCATTAGGAAATTCATGATCCCTTTTTTAAATTTTAAATTATTTTATAATACAATTTCGAATTAATAAGCGAAAAATAATATAGATGTAGATTATGTTATAATATAAAACAAATGTTGTTAAGATACATCGTGATATAATAAGTTGTATATGTAATATGCTATCGAATTTAGGGGGTTTTACATCCTCTCCTCCTTAGAAGAATTTGGTCCCCAAATTCCTACTCGAACAACAATTCGGGGTAAGTTTTCTTCATTTCATCCTCAGCCTCCCACATAGCGTCTTCCTCTCTGTTGTGATTCGACCAGATGACATTGACTAAGGGGATTCGCTTCTTCCTCAATTCGCGTACTTTCCGGTCGAGGATCTTGTTCGGCTTCTCTTAATAAGACAAGTTAACTGTGATCGGCGGGATGTCAGAAGTAAGAATGTGCGTTGGGTTTGGATGATACTTCTTTAACCTCGAGACATGGAAAATGTCGTGCATTCCAGCCAGATTGGATGGTAACTCCATCCGGTACGCCAATCGTCCGATTCTTTCCGTGATTTTGAATGGTCCTACATATCAGGGACTCATCTTTCCCCCTTTCCTTGACACTATTAAACCCTTCCGTGGTGTTAGCCTCAGGAAGACTTGATCTCCTACTTCAAAGTCTAGATCCTTCCTACGCTTATCAGTGTAACTCTTCTGTCTGCTCTGAGCGGTGCGGATCCTATCCTTAATCAATTGTACTTTATACATGGATTCTTTCACCAAATCTATGTTCATCAGTGAGGGTTTTGACCGTTGAGTCTTCGGCATCCACTGGTCATCAATTTCCCAATGGAGTGGGGATCAGCACTTCCTCCCGTACAGAGCTTCATAAGGTGCCATTCCGATTGTCGATTAATAACTGTTGTTGTATGCAAACTCGGCTAATGGTGGGTGTTGATCCCAATTTTCTTGAAGGTCCAGTACACAAGCTCGTAACATGTCCTCAAGGGTCTGGATGGTTCGCTCGGATTGCCCGTCGGTCTGGGGTGAGCGCTAGTGCTAAAACTCAATGAGGTTCCTAATTTTTTATGGAAGACTTTCCAGAAACGGGATACGAATCTTGGATCTCTATCAGATACTATGTCTGTTGGCACTCCATGAAGTCGAACGATCTCTTGGATATAAGTCTTAGCCAGCTTTTGAAAATTGTCGTCCTTTTTAACCGGCACGAAATGCGATGATTTCGTCAATCTATCGACGATCACCCAAATGGTGTTATAACATCCCCTTGTTGTTGGCAGATCTATAATGAAGTCCATGGTTATCTTTTCCCATTTCCATTCAGGGACTTCTAACAGTTGTAACAGTCCTGAGGGTCACTGATGTTCAGCCTTGACTCTTTGACATGTGAGGCATCGAGAGACGAATTCTGCTACTTGGTTCTTCATGTTTACCCACCAAAAGTGTTTCTTTAGGTCTCGGTACATCTTGTTACCTCCTGGGTGAATCGTATATCTCGAACAATGAGCTTCTTCGAGAATCTGTCTTTTGAGCTCCTCGTCATGAGGTATGCATAACCGTACCTTAAACCTTACAATTCCATCCTTGGTAATCGTAAACTCGGGTTTCTCGCCCTTAACAATCTTGTCTTTGAATTCTTGATGTTTTGGATCTCTCTCTTGGGCTAACCGAATATCGTCCAATAGATTTGATTTAACTGTGAGATTGGCGCAAATTAAATGAGCACCTCCATGAATGGGTTTCAGGTAGCTCAATTCCTCGAGAGCTTGCCATTCTCGAACCATGAGTCGGGCCATTCTAGCCTTTCTACTTAAGGCATCAGCCACAACATTCGCTTTCCATGGGTGGTGTTGAATTTCACAATGGTAATCTTTTAAAAGCTCTACCCATCTTCTTTGTCGGATATTAAGTTCCTTTTGAGAAAATAGGTACTTGAGACTTTTATGATCCGTAAACACGGTGAATTCAATGCTGTATAAATTATGTCGCCATTTTCTTAAGGCGAATACTATTGCAGCAAGTTTGAGGCCGTGCATTGGATAATTCTTCTCGTTCGTCTTGAGTTGCCTGGAAGCATATGCGATAACCTTACGATTCTGCATTAGTACGGCACTGAGGTCATCCTTTGAGGCATCACTATATACGAGAAATCCCTGGGTTCCTTCTCGAAGTGTCAGTATCGGTGCGTTGGTAAGTCTCTTCTTGAGTTCCTGGAAACTTGACTCGCATTTATACGTCCATTCAAATTTTACTTGTTTCTGGGATAGTCGGGTGAGGGGTCCCGCTATCTTCGAGAAGTCCTTGATATATTTGCGGTAGTAGCCCACATGTCCAAAAAGCTTCTGATCTCAGTGATATTTTCTGCCCTCTTCCAGTCCATAATAGTTTCTATCTTCGATGGATCTACCGCAATCCCTTCTCCAGAAATAATGTGGCCCAGAAATGCCACTTCCTTCAACCAAAATTCACACTTGCTGTACTTGGAGTACAACTTGTGCTATCTTAGTGTATCCAACAGTAGTCTAAGATGTCTCTCGTGATCTTTTTCCGACTTAGAGAACACGAGTATATCATCGATGAAAATTACTACGAATTGGTTGAGATAGGGATGAAATACTCTGTGCATTAAATCTATAAATGTTGCAGGAGCATTCATGAGTCCAAAAGGAATCACTACGAACTCAGAGTGACCGTATCTAGTTTGGAATGCAGTTTTAGGAACATCTTCATTCTTAATTTTTACTTGGTAGTATCCTTGTTGAAGATCGAACTTGGAATACACCGTAGCTCCTTGGAGTTGTTCAGACAATTCATCTATCCTCGGGAGAGGATACTTATTCTTAACTATAACACTGTTGAGTTCGCGGTAATCTATGCAAAGTCTTAATGTTCTGTCCTTCTTCTTAACGAATAGTACCAGAGCTCCCCATGGTGATACACTGGGTTTTATGAAACCCACATCGAGCAACTTCTATAGTTGGACCTTCAACTCTTGTAGCTCTAGTGGTGCCATTCAGTATGGTGCCTTTGCAATGGGTGCCTTCCCAGGCATGATCTCGATATTAAATTCAACCGCTCTATCAGGTGGTAAGGAAGTTAATTCCTTGGGAAAAATGTCAGGGTATTCGAATACCACACGTATGGTTTCTATTCCCGACTTACTCTTGGGTTTTTTGATGATGAAGGCTAAAAATTCGGTCGCCCCTTTGGTAACTCCCTTCCTAGCCTTGACAGCTGATATTATGGGCGCTAGGTTGACTCTAGCGTCCCCAACTAGTTCCACAATTGTTTTGTTAGGCTCGCAAAACCTAACTATCTTAGAGTGGCAATCCAATTGTGTGTAGTGCTTAGACAGCCAATCCATTCCTAGGATGACGTCGTACTCTAATATTGGAAGCACTACTAAATCAGCAGAACAACAGTTACTGCTGATTATCACATCACACAGAATGGACTTTATCCGCTAGCTTACTATCTCCCATCGTGGTAGATACTTCTAGACATAATGGTAAGGATTCTAAAGGCCTATCAAGTTTCTTGGAAAAATGCAGTGCAACAAACGAGTGGGATGATCCTGGATCTATGAGTGTCCGTGCAAGTTGATTGTATATAAGGAGTGTACCTTCCACTACATCATTGTTTTCCGGTGCCTCCTGGCCAGCTAGAGCAAACACTCGTGCTGGGGCTTTCCCTCGGTTGTTTCTTGGCTTAGCTATAGTGGCTGGTTTGTTCGACGGAGTGTTCACATCTGGGCATTCTCGGATTTGATGATCTGAATTGCCACAACGTAAGCACTTCCCAAGCTTCCTCCGACATAAATTTGACTTATGTCCCTTCCTACCACAATGGGTGCAAGGCGTTGTTGGTTTGTTGAGAACTGGTGCCTTTGCTCCGCTTGGACTCCACTGAGCTCCCGTCCTCTGAAACTTTTATGGTGGCTTTGATATTGGTCGAGTAGTAGGCCTCTTGGCATTGTTTGAGAATCGGCTTTGCTGTTGAGCTAATCTTACTATTCCACTTTCGATCTGGGTGGCGGCTACCACAGATTCGGCAAGTGTCGTTAGTTGAAAATCCAAAATACTCTGTTGAAGTGTATGTCTTAGTCCTCGAGTGAATTTGTACAGCTTATCTTCTTTTGTTGCCACTAATCTGGGTGCGTATTTGGACAATCTGTTGAATTGGGCTTCGTACTGGGCGACTGTCATGGTTCCCTGCTTCAAATGGTAGAACTCATCTCTTCGGGCTTCTCTGGGTGCTTCCGACACGTACTGGGTTTGAAAATCAGTCAAGAAGTTAGCCCACATCCTGGCACAGTTCTCTGTCATCCAGCGCTCATTGGTAATCATCCACCAATCATGGACAACGGCTTCTAGTCGGAACATAGCTAGGGATACACGTTGATCATCGGTACATTGTAGGGCATTGAAAATTCCTTCAATTCTCTCCAGCCAAAATTCGGCCTTGACATCATCAGGTTCTCTGTCGAAAGTAGGCGGCTTGAAGCGCAAAAACCTTTCAAGAGTGCGATCGTGGGTTTCATCATTGTTTCTGTTGTTTGTTGCTTGCTGTTGTAGGAAATTTGTCAGTTGAGCTAGGGCTTGGTCCATAGCATCATTTTCGTTTCCTCTTCGTGGGGGAGTGCGTGAACGATCATTGTGATGTTGCTACTCGTCACAGTTCATACGAGGACGTCCATGTCTTCGGTCAGCCATCTATTATAAGTTAGGGAAGCGTGAGGATTAACAGTCTTGTGTGGAATTATTAGTAATTTATGTGGTTATGCAGAATTAAGTGCACGATTGAACACTTATAGTTGATTCTTGTTAAATTTGGCTCATCGCCTGAGCATACATATCTAGTTAGGGGTATTATGATTTTTCTTGGTCAAATCTTTATTACTAGTGGGGTCCATCTAATTAACAAAATAAAACTAAGTCTGTATCGCACAAAATCTAATATCCAATGTAAAACTCTATTAAGCATGAATAATCATTAAGGTAGTGAACTTAATGATTCAACAGATGCTTATATGATACTAACGACAAAGGAACAATAATACTCCATTTTAAGAAAGTAATGAAGTTTAATGGAATTTAAAGAAACTTCACCAATTTCGAATGAATAGTGATATGACCTTGAGAAATGGATAAGTGAAATAAACTATATCCGTTTCAAGATTTATATAGAAGAATTGATTCGGTCAGGGAAATGCCGTGAATACTTAATCAAGTACCTTGGCCAATGACTTAGGAAATTTGAATTTGACTATGCATATTCCAAGTGAATAGTGACAAGTCGAAAGAGATCATTAATGAGAATTAACTCGAGAAATCTACTTTAGGTCTCAGTCCTATGGTTCACTTCGTCCTAGGTGGAATTCCCATCTAAGTCCGAACAATCTTATCCTGGTTAGCCCGTTGTAAGTGTCCTACTCACAAAGCGGGCTCTGATACCACTTCTGTGACGCCCCCAAACATAGAGAAGGACCAGGGCACGACGTATCGGGTCGATCAATCAATCAAGTACGACAATAAATAGCATAAGCAAAATAACGATTGGATAATATTTCAAAAACAACAATCTTAACCCGATGTTTTAAGATTCGTTGTGACAAAAGTTGATAATCAAAATTACACTGATCATAAGTTTGCAGCGGAAAAATTCCAAATACCATATGAACCAAGTACGAAAAATAATTAACTGTTACAAGTTGGGATAACAACAGAAATTCTAAGTCTTGATGGCGGTCTTCTATTCAGTCTATTCCTCAAAAACTTCTTCGTCCTCGCCTGGTGGCTCATTCTCTGGTTTTAAAAGGGAAAACGGCGGGGTGAGACAAAAGGTCTTAGTGAGTGGGTGATCGTGTGCGAGTGTGGCTCTATTTCCTTTGAAAATTTTAAGTGATGCATGATTTTATCAATTATGAGAAAATGGGAATAGTTATAATTACGTCAGAATTTTATAAAAACAATAATCAGTATGCAGTTGTAATATTATAATCCTATCCCTGCGGACGGATATCAAGTCAAGCAGTTAGTCAATCGGTCGATCAGTCAATCTAGTTTCGAATCTTGCCGATGTGGACTTTGGATTTTAGACTCTCCTTATTACTCCTAACAATATGGCCGTCGCCCCAAGATTTGGGTCGTCGCCCCAATAGCTGAGCCTTCGCTCTCACACTTAGCGTGTACTTCCATATCTCTTATCTGGGCTCGGTATGTCCTTAGCTATGGGTCAATACCCTGATCACACCATAATCGCGATTATACCCCAAGTTCTACGACCCAGGTCCCTTAGAACACTCCGTTCCTCAGTTATGGGAATAGGAAACAACAGTAGCCTCGTTCATGAACCGCAGCCGCGCTGCTCGGTCCAAGGCTCGGTCTAACGGTCCCGACTCAATTTGGGACTCTAGAGGTGGCTCCTACAACTCAAGAGGTGGCTACCGGATTGTAGGTCGGCTCTCTGTTTCGTATGGGCTCAAGAGGTGTACCCCGTCCGTCGACGTGGCACTTTGTCCCGATAGAGTTAGAGGCGGACCCATCCGTGGCACTTTGTTTGTATAGCACTTATTTCCCGGACTGTCACAATTATCAATTAGACGCATTTCACAAGTACCACGTAACATTCGGTCAGTGAGGTTAATGGCATCTTTTGATTAAATATGGAATATGGTTACTTATATTTGTGGCACGATTGTTGGAATATTTTATTCCATACATTAATTAATAGAGGTTTGATGATTAAGTTGCTAAACAAAACAAAACAACAAAGAGGCGAAGCAAAGCAACGAAGCAAACGAAAAGCTGGACAAAATGCAAAGCTAGCGCACGCTAGACATATAAGTTAGCGAACGCTAACGGGTCTTACCTGCAGATGATTAACACATGCTACGGCTGATGATTAATGCATGCTATCGAAGCATGTTTAACGTACGTAACACCAGGAGGTTAACATACATAATGATAATTCAAATCAGATGAACGTTGGGAAAATCCGGTCAAAGTCAAGCGATCAAACGGATACTTTGAAAAATACAGGCAACGACTATATATGATTAACGTACGCTAAAAAGTATACTTAACATATGCTAAGATCACTGATTAACGTATGTAATCAGAAGTGACAACGTACGTAATGGAAGAAACGAAGCCACTGGACTGAAACTAGATAACGATAATGTAAGCTACGTGAAGGGTATAATGTACGTAATGAGCCAAAGCGCACGCTATGAAGAAGAGCTAGCGCACGCTAGCAAGTCAAAAGATGCTAACGGCTAGTTGGAAGGGAAATGGCTATAAATACCACTTCAAATGGTATTCATTATACAACAACGCAGAGTATTCGATATATTGATCAGAGATTCATATACACATTGTAGTTGTTGTAATTGTGCTTATATTGATAGTTTGAGTGTTTATACATTAAACACATACACGAGAGGTAAAAGAAAAGATACGATTGGATTCTATGTTATTAGGATCAAGGATCCGGCGTTGTTAGAATCACAATCGATATCTAAGTGAGGTTTATCTAGTACCGATAGAAAGCTAGAGTGGTTGATTTCTTGTCCAATAGAAAAGAAAACGGTTTAACTTGGACCGACACAAAGACAAGTACACACGGTAATATCTCGACCGATAGAAGAGAGATTGAACGGTAATAATCACACTTTGATTATTAATACCATATAATCAAATGCTACAAGTTTCGAATATAGGTAAAATACACAATAATTATTCGGGTATTACATACTCTCCCTCTAAAAAGAAGTTTCGTACAAAAATTAAGATGAAAATAATTCCGGGTATCTCGACTTCATACTATCTTCAGTCTCCCAAGTTGCTTCTTCGACTACATGTCGAGACCACTGAACTTTAACCAAGGAGATTGGTTAATTCCTCAATTGCTTGACTCGACTATTGAGTATCTTGATTGGATTCTCTTCGAATGTGCCATCATTAGCTACTTCGATCTCGCCAAAATCGATGACATGACTGGGATCCGGTACATATTTCCATAATTGGGATATGTGGAATACATTATGAACATGACTCAGTGATGGCGGTAAGGCCAACCTGTACGCCAACTCCCCAACTCTTTCAAGAATCTTGAAAGGTCCGATATATCTTGGACTCAGCTTTCCTTTCCTCCCAAAACAAAAAATTCCTCGTGTAGGAGAAACTTTTAGGAGTACGTGATCCCAAATTCCAAATTCTAATGGGCGACAGCACACGTCTGCATAAGATTTCTACTGACTCTGGGCAGTCAATAGCCTTTCACGAATCAGAGCTACCTTCTCTTGAGTCTGTACTATCAACTCTGGTTCAGTCCCAATTAAATTAGACGATTCGTCCCAACACAGGGGAGCTCTGCATCTTCTTCCGTACAATGCTTCAAAAGGTGCCATCCTAATAGAAGCATGTCAACTATTGTTGTAGGTGAATTCAATCAATGGTAGATGAATTTCCCAATCTGTCGACCAATCTAAGGCACAAGCTCTCAACATGTATTCTACTATCTGAATAGTCCTCTCGGACTGTTCATCGGTTTGAGGATGATAAGTTGTGCTAAAGTTCAGCTCTGTTCCCAAGGCTCTATGAACCGCTTTCCAAAAATGTGACACGAAGCGACCATCTCACTCTGAAATAATGGTCTTCGGTGTGCCATGCAATCAGACTATCTCCGCAATAAACACCCGTGCCAACCTCTCTGGTCCCCAAGTATCCTTAATGCCCTGAAAATGAGCCAACTTGGTTAGACGATCAACTATCACCCAAATCATGTTCATCCCTGTTCTGGTCTTTGGCATATTTGTGATAAAGTCCATTGATATATCTTCCCACTTCCATTCAGGGATCGGAAGTGGCTTCAACATTCCGGTGGGTCGCTGATGTTCGATCTTAACCTGCTAACAAGTTAAACACTTCGAGACATATTCGGCCACATATTTCTTCATGTTGCCCCACCAAAAATTCTGCTTCAGATCTTTATACATCTTACTGGTGCCGGGGTGAATAGAATAGGGCGCACTGTGAGCTTCCCTCATGATTGTTTTTTTAAAACATCTATATCGGGAGCACAAAGTCGACTTTGGAATCTCATAATTCCATCTTCATAGATTACAAATCCTGGTGCCTTTCCCTTGCTCACTTCATCACGTAACCGATTCATCAGAGGATCATCTAATTGCTTAGATTTGATTTCTTCGGTCAATGATGAAGTAAATTCCATCACACATAATTGCCTTGAATTCCTTGTAACCATACTTCAATTCTGTAACACCCCCTAACCTAGCAGCTGAACCGCAAAGGGGTTCGTGCTACTAAGTTGGGGAGCATCACTCTTTTATACTTTGAAAAGCCATAATTGTAAATTTGGTAAAAGCAAGAACTCGGGGAAATAACGCAAACTAGTATTATTTGTTCAAAACATTACACAACCTTAAGTTTAATACATAGACAAAACCATAACAGAGCGATCTTATTCAAAACACAACATAGTCTTCCAGCAGAGGGGCAAAATAGCTGGGGAATGGCATATGGACAAGTCTCCAATGGGCAACACTGAAGGAGTATAGTCAACCCCTAAACATGAGCATCATCACCTGTATCATAAGAATCCAGTGATCTAATGGCTCAGTAAGATAAGACTTTTGTAATAGCAAAGTATCACATATCACATTCATCAACAAATAACTACTTTATATAATATAATCATGTTCTTGTAAAATCCTTTCTTCGGGTACCCTTGAAGTGTGGTACTCGACTGATAGTGATAAGCCATGGTTTTCGGAACCTGTTCATATAATTGGCCAATAAAACATGTATACGGGGGTTCCCATACTGGTTTTTCAACCAATGGTATTATCCGTATTCAACCTTTTCATTCAGTGTGGGTTTCCTTGACCGACTTTCAGCCGCAAGTACTTGCCACCATGTTTTGGGTCCGCCCGTTACCCGCGTCCCGTGCCTACCTGCCATCAATCAAGTACCATACTTCCTTGTCTTATACATTCTTTCACATACACATGTTATGCATGCTCATTCAATAACAGTCACATATGAAAATATCAATCAATATATGATCCTTATGATACAGCAAGGAAAAGCCTCATCTTACCTCAGGTCCAGATGCGTATTGAAAAAAGATCAGCTTCTCTAGCTAGATGGATGTGCTAAAATCCCTGAATTAATTAACCATATTGCACTTAACATTACTTTCATGAATGCTACAAAATGTTTGGAATACAATTTAGGATCATCTATGACTTATCCCTTCACAACTAGTTACTGTGATGCAATAATTATATATATATACCCGTTTATACTACGTTTTAACTTTATATCCTTCTCCTTTACTTATATAAGAAAAATTATTCTGAAAATATGAACATATAGTAATTTGTGTAACCTATTTTACAACAACATAATTGTTCAAGAGAGTTTATCAAAACCTTTGAATAACAGAACTTGTTTAGCTTATAACCGCTTGAATATAAGTTGGACTTGCATCAAATTTTGATATAACATCCTTAACATACTGAAGAACAAATATATGGGAACACCAGACCCTGAACTATACGAAATATGCCCAATCCATGTATGTTTATAGAAGGTGGCCGAATTGAGTTCTATGTTGTCTAGTGATGATTTAGGCTTTATAAACCCACAATAAACACAAGGTTAAGCTATGGATGAATTTTTAGCATTATCATGACATTTATAAGGGCCTGAACAAACCCTCCCTTCACCGAAATAATCATTAAAGACATCAAGAACATGAAGAAAACAAAGAAAACTCACCTTGATCCTCAAAGGATATGAGGTGTTGGTGTTTTGATGGTTTTCATGAATTTATGGTGATTTTTCGGAGATGGATGCTTCTAGGTCGAGTCCAGAGTGTTAATGAGGGTTGAGGGTCGGTTTTCCTCTCTTATCCAACTGAGAGAGGCGGTTTTGAGGGTGAAATACTGAAGATACCCTCAAATAGCTTCTATAAATCGTGTTTGAAAGACTGGATCAATTCAAGTAGTTATAGGCCATTTCTAGGTTGGTTTAAATCGGTTCTTGATATATATTGAAATATTTAGAGTATGAATTTCCGGTCTAGTGGTTTTGTATAAGTTTGAGGTGCGTTTTTATTATTTAAAATCGGTTACTATGCAAAAAGCATTAAAAATGCTAATAAGGGATTTTTATTGTCAAACTTTCTAAACCTTCATACCTAAAATGCTATAGATAAGAATGAAAGGGATAACTTATCAATATGATATGATGATGATAAAATAAAAGATAAGTTAAACTGGTTTCGACGGAAACTGGGACGAATAGGGAAGTGACATATCCAATTTCTTAACAAGTAATGCCGTATACAACTACCAATTGAACCAATTATAATGTAGATAAGAATCAAATATTTGACACATTTTATTAGGTTAAACAAATGTTATCAACTTGATTCATATATATAAATTTACTCAACACACACACACACACCACTAGGCTCCTGTGTTAAACTGGTTAACCTAAGATAGACCGGTGAGTGACCCTATTAGTACTTATATGTTTGCCACCTATGCTTAGAGCTAATTTAATATGTTCAATACTCTTCACCATAGTGATTTAACTATGAGGTGGAGTGAATCATCATATTTGAAAGTAATGTAAAAATGCAATTAACAAATAAAATCACTTTTAGTCATTTAGCACATCGATCTCCTTTAACCAAGAAACTGAGCTTCTCACTGCAGTGAGACATTTATAAAGACACATTTTACCATATTAGGAGAAATAAATAACATGTTGCATGTATCATAGACATAAAACATAATTAAGCACATAAATAGCAATTATTCATGCTCATAAAATGTCTACTTGTATGCCATGCTTCCCTAATGCATATTATGTAAATGCATTTAGGTATAAAATGGTTATTGGCTTAGAAGGGGATAACCGGGCATTACAATCCTCCCTCCTTATAATATTCTGTAACACCCCGAGATATTCGGAATAGTTACAGCGCCGTAAACCCTTTAAGTAAGGATTTACAAGGCTAATTAAAAGAAAGTAAATATAATTCAACAGTGCCACTGAATTTTGAAATACAGAACCGGTTCAACTGATCCATTGAGTTAATTTATACAACCATATCGAAAATGACATTATTAAAATACACGTACTCGAGTACTAAAGTGAACCAAGAAGACAAATCACAAAACAATAAACATCAACCACATCACTGAGCCATTTCATCGTCATGTCGGTACTGTGGTTGCCTCCCCACTCCTCGGCTACCTGAACATCAAAACAATGTCCACCCCCGAAAGGGTTAGCAAACAATGATAGTACAAGTATCATAATACATAAATCATCAGTGCATCATAAAACATGCAAAACGGACTTCTGTCATTGGAATCCAACGATGTGAATCCTCATGTTTCCATCAACACAATACAGGGTAATCCAACGATCCAGCGCCCTCGGTATAGATCCCCATGATGATCCCGTCGGACCAACGCATGGTGGAAAACCCGTCCAACGATCCAGCGCCCTCAGCATAGATCCCCATGATGATCCCGTCGGACCAACGCATAGTGGACATTCGATCCAGCGCCCTCAGCATAGATCCTCATGATCCCCTCGGATCATTTATAACACAACCAATACCATTATGTATACACATATGCAAATAAACACGTTCATCAATGTAAATATCATGACAATTCAAAGAATATAATCTCATGTTCAACATCACGACTAAATCGTACACACGATCAACAATACAATATCAATAAGCTTAAAGTATGATACTTGCCTCAAAGATGGCAAGAACAAAACACTCCAACGAATCTCAACACACTCGAAGGCCGTCTCCTTCGATCAACGTAGCAAGCTCGAACCTTAACAAAAGAAATAATATAGAATTTATTTTATGTCGTACGAATGTCTAACAACCCGATCTACGGCCGAAAGCTCTAAAAATGCAACATGTCTGAACTACTTAGCGTACGCTATGTACTCTACGTAACGTGCGCTAAGCCTGCCCGTTAGCGTAAGTAAACGATGAAGTCTTGCGTACGCTAACTTATGTACCGGTAGTCCTCTCTGACCAGCCGACTGACTCGCCTGATGACATAACGTACGTTACATACCAAACGTAGCGTACATTATTCATTACCAATAGCGCACGTTAATATATACATCTTAGCATGCGCTACCTGTGCGTGGCAGTTTACTATTCGGCAGAAAACTGATCTAATGGTGATGAAACTCATGAAATCTTCAGTGATAAAACATGTCATCTCCGAGCATACCATGTTCCTACGGTTTGTGAAAGATCTTTTACGGATTAAACGACTTCAATGTACAAGGATACGTATAACCATCACAACATCTTAATTCATCTTGATCTTCAAGAAAATATCCTAAGTTCAATCCATTCCAAATTCTAAAACGTATGATCCCATTATGTAAAGACCTAAGAACTTGCTAATCTTCATGAACTGGCGAATATCGATTAGAAGATACATGAATATGCTTAGGACTCCAAACACTAAAAAGGTTCAACGGTTTATACGATGAAGAAGTACCGAAACATCAAAAATATCCTTCTAACACATGATGTTCGACTACTTACGAATTTAACTGACTAGATAATCCCAAATCATGATCAAAACATCCTTCAGAATACTACTAATATTGGTGAAGAATCACCTACCTCAAAGTAGCGAAGAACACGAAGGAACTTGAAGAAATCCAACACCGAGAGCTTGAACACCAACCTCCAATGATCTAAAATCTTCAACTCGGACTAGGATTATGATATGAAGGGTTTAGGATGGAGAGAGTGACTCTCTATGTCTCAGAATTCGGGTTTGGAAAGTGATGAAAGCTGAAAAAATGAAAAAGGGTGCTGTCTTATATATAGAAAATGGTTATTAGCGCGCGCTAGTCCATATTCCTAGCGTGCGCTAACGGCTATACGAAACTTACTGACTTCACTATACTCAGCATTTAGTGTGCGCTATCCTCATATCATTAGCGTGCGCTACCGCGTTGACTTGGCTTTTCCCGAAAGCCGTCTAGGTTCATCCCGACATAATCCGACCAAGATCCGCGGCCTGATCTCACCTACCAACACGTATGAATCATGCTGACTACGTATAGCGCGCGCTAAGGTTCATATATAGCATGCGCTACTAAACCCAAATTAGCGTACGCTCCGCCTAGTCGATAGCGTGCGCTACAAGTGCAAAATCACAATATTGAACGCAATCATGCAATCATGCGCTCAACAACACCGGATCATGAAATACGAAAAATAATACTAAGATAAAAATACAACAAATACAATATCACAAGGTTCAAATACACATCAGAAATCTCAGGTATTACAAATTTCGTCCTCGAAATTGACATACCGAACAGTTCTCGATACTTGCTTTGCATTTTCTCCTCTGTTTCCCATGTAGCCTCTTCAACAGCATGATTCCTCCACAAAATCTTTACCAAATGAATCTCCTTGTTTCTTGGTTTCTTTACTTTCTTATTAAGAACCTGTACCGACTTCTCTTCATATGACAAATATGGGGATAATTCCAACGGCTCATAGTTTAACACATGTGAGGGGTTTGAAATGTACTTCTTTAACATGGATACATGGAAGACATTGTGTACACCAGATAGCGAAAGAGGTAAGGCTACTCTATAAGCTCTTGCACCAACTCTCTCAAGGATTTCAAATGGGCCAACATATCTCGGGCTAAGTTTTCCTTTCTTCCCAAATCTCATTATGCTTTTCATTGGATATACCCTCAAGAACACATGGTCTGCAACTGCAAATTCTAAATCTCTTCTTCGAATATCTGCATAACTATTCTGTCTACTTTGTGCAATCTTCATTCATTCTCTTATCTTTTCTACTACCATAGCAGTCTGTTGTATCATTTCTGGGCCCAGTAGACTTCTTTCTCCAATTTTATCCCAGTGTATGGGAGATCTACATTTTCTCCCATACAGTGCTTCATAAGGTGCCATCCCAATTGTATATTGGTAACTGTTGTTGTAGGTGAACTCTACCAATGGAAGCTTTGTATCCCAATTGCCCTTGAAATCTAGTATGCATGCTCTCAACATATCTTCGAGTATTTGAATAACTCTTTCCGACTACCCATCACTTTGTGGATGAAATGCGGTGCAGAAAGCAAGCTTCGTACCCATTGCGTTTTGTAAACTTTTCCAAAATACAGATGTGAATTTAGGGTCCCTATCAGATACTATTGATACTGGCACCCCATGTAGCCGGACTATCTCTTTAATATATCCCTGAGCATATCGATCCATACTATATGTGGATTTTACTGGAAGTAAATGAGCAGATTTGGTCAATCTATCAACAATCACCCATATCGAATTATACCCACTTTGAGTCCTTGGTAGCCCAAGCACAAAATCCATTGTAATGTGTTCCCATTTCCATTCCGGAATTAGTAAAGGCTTCAATAATCCTGCTGGTCTCTGATGTTCAGCTTTGATCTGCTGGCAAGTTAGACATTCTGCAACGAATTTTGCAATATCTTTCTTCATGTTAGGCCACCAATAATGTTGTTGCAAGTTTTTATACATTTTTGTGCTACCTGGATGTATTGAATAACGACTGGAATAAGCCTCCTTCAGAATGTCCCCTATGATGGTTGCATCGGCTGGCACACACAGTCTCCCTTTATATCGCAATATTTTATCACTAGAGACTGATAAGTTCGGTAATTTGCCCTCATCAACTTTTTCCCTCAATTTGCCTATGTACTGATCCGCCTTATGGGTTTCTTTGATTTTATCTTGAAGTGCAGGTTTCAATATGAGTGCTGATAATGAACAAATCTTCCTTTTGGGCACAATTTCCAGTTCTAATTTTTGCAAGTCTAATAATAATGGCTTCTGTGTGATTAGAAAGGAAGAGATAGACTTTCTACTTAATGCGTCTGAAATCACATTTGCCTTACCAGGATGATAATTGATCTCACAATCATAGTCTTTCACCAATTCTACCCATCTCCGTTGTCGCATATTCAGCTCCTTCTGTGTGAAAAAGTACTTCACACTCTTGTGGTGTATATAGATTTCGCACTATTCACCATATAGATACTGCCTCCAAATTTTTAGTGCAAAGACAACAGCAACCAGTTCTAGATCATGTGTTGGATAATTCTTTTCATACTCTTTTAATTGCCTGGAGGCATAGGCTATTACCTTCCCATGTTGCATTAATACAGCACCCAAACCATTTTTAGAAGCATTAGTGTAAACTACAAAGCCACCTGTTCCTATAGGAGTGGCAAGTACATGAGATGTAGTTAATCTACGCTTCAATTCCTGAAAACTCCCCTCGCAAGCATCAGTCCAAACAAACTTTGTGTTCTTCCTTGTTAACTATGTCAATGGGGTTGCAATCTTTGAGAATCCTTGTACAAACCGTCGGTAGTAGCCAGCTAGTCCTAAGAAACTTCGAACCTCTGATACATTCGTTGGTGTTGGCTAGTTTCTCACCGCCTCTACCTTGTTTGGATCAACTGAAATGCCATCCTTGGATACCACATGCCCTAAAAATACCACTTGTTCTATCCAGAATTCACATTTCTTGAATTTAGCATACAATCATTTTTCTTTGAGAATTTGAAGCACAATTCTGAGATGTTCTTTATGCTCATCTCTATCATGTGAATAGATAAGGATATCATCGATAAAAACCACCACAAATTTATCAAGGAACTCTTTGAATACCCGGTTCATCAGATCCATAAATGCTGCTAAAGCATTTGTCAAACCAAAAGGCATCACTAAAAATTCATAGTGACCATTCGCGTTCTAAATGCTGTCTTTTGAATATCTTCTTCTTTGACCTTCAGTTGATGATATCCGGAATGTAAATCAATCTTTGAGAATACTGATGCTCCTTGCAACTGATCAAATAAATCATCTATCTTTGGAAGAGGATATTTGTTCTTGATGGTCACCTTATTTAATTCTCTATAGTCTATGTATAATCGCAATGAGCCATCTTTCTTTTTCACAAATAAGACAGGTGCTCCCCAAGGTGAAAAACTAGGACAGATAAATCCCTTACCAAGTAATTCTTGTAGTTGAATTTTTTAATTCTTTCAATTCTGTTAATGCCATTCTGTACGGGGCTTTAGTAATAGGGGTAGTCCCAGGCATTACATCGATTGCAAACTCAATTTCCCGATCTGGGGGCAACCCTGGAAGATCATCTGGAAACACCTCAGGAAATTCTCTAACCACATCTACATCTTCAGGCTTCAATTTCATTTCAAGGGAGGTGTCCAAAACATTAGCTAAATAGCCAGTACACCCCTTATTTAACATCTTCCTAGCTTTCAGTGCAGTTATAATTGCCAAAGAGCACCAATATAATTTAACTCTAAAAATAAACCGTCCTCCATTTTATGGTTGAAAGGAGACAATCTTCTTATAACAATCAACATTTGCACAATATTTAGCTAACTAATCCATACCAAGGATAACATCAAAATTAGATATTGGTAGGACAACAAGGTCGGCGTAGAGTACTTGCCCGCCAATTCGAACTGTACAAGACCTCAACATTTGCTCAGAATCCACATTTTCTCTAAACGGAGCAGCCACATTATAACCAACTTTCAATAGCTCTGGTTTAATGCCTGATTTTCTCATAAATGCATATGATGCAAATGAATGTGTGGAACCTGGGTCTATCAATGTAAGTGCAGCCTGAGATCAGAATGGTACCTGAGACTACGAAAGCATCTGCATCAGCTTGCTCTCATGTCATTACAAACACCCTTCCTTGAACTTTATTCTCTAGGTTTGGGCAATCTCTCGCCATATGTCCGGGCTTCTTGCACCTGAAACAGTTATTGGATCCGACAAAACATTCTCCAAAGTGATTTTTCCCACATTTAGTACACTTGGGCTTCTCAGTTGTATTTGGAGCATGTCTCGCTGTAGAATGCTTCTGATTGGCTTTGCCTGGTTTTTGCTCTAGTTTCTTCCAATGTGCTGAACTTTTTGAAGCAAATGCTTGCCTCTTCTGCTGATAAGACTTTTGTATCTCCTTTTCGTCAGTTTCTGCGAGCAGCGCTTTGTCAACTATTTCTTTGAACTCAGTTAATGCAGACATTCTCACATCTCTTCTAATTTCAGGTCGGAGGCCTCTTAGGAAATGATCCATCTTCTCAGCATTATCCCTAGCAATATAAGGAACATACCTGCAGCCTTCTTCAAATTTTTGCATATATTCACAAATAGACATATCCCCTTGCTTCAGCTCTAAAAACTCTTTGACCTTGAGAGATCGGGTATCCCTGGTGAAGTATTTATCATAAAATATTACTTTAAATACCTCTCATGTCATCTCGTCCATGTTGACTGCAAGTTTGGCTCCTTCCCACCAAGTCCTGGCATCTTTTTTGAGTTGAAAGACCGCACAAAGTATCTTCTCAGCATCTTCGATGTGCATGTAATCAAAGATAACATCAAGTGATTTGACCCATTCCTCTGCAAAGATAGGATCAGACCCACCATGAAAATGAGGAGGTTCCATTTTCCTAAATTTCTCATATGCTGCTGGTCCATTATTGTTTCTTGGTGGAGGTTGTCGGTTTTGTTCCTGGTTTCTTTGTTGCATATTCAGCAATTGTTTCATCTATTCACCATATATCCTTGTGTGTTGCTACATCGTCTCAGCCAAATTATCAAGAAGGTTGTGGTTTGGATTTGGATCATCTCTTGTCTTCCTTTTGGGTGCTAACTTATCAATATGATATGATGACGATAAAATAAAAGATAAGTTCAACTAGTTTCAACGGCAACTGGGACGAATAGGGAAGTGACATATCCAATTACTTAACAGGTAATGCCGTATGCAACTACCAATTGAACCAATTATAATGTAGATAAGAATCAAATATTTGACACGTTTTATTAGGTTAAACAAATGTTATCTACTTGATTCATATATCTAAATTTACTCAACACACACACACCACTAGGCTCCCGTGTTAAACTGGTTAACCTACAATAGACCTGTCAGTGACCCTATTAGTACTTATATGTTTGCCACCTATGCTTAGAGCTAATTTAATATGTTCAATACTCTTCACCATAGTGAGTTAACTATGAGGTGGAGTGAATCATTATATGTGAAAGTAATGTAAAAATGCAATTAACAAATAAAATCACTTGTAGTCATTTAGCACATCGATCTCCTTTAACCAAGAAACTGAGCTTCTCACTGCAGTGAGACATTTATAAAGACATATTTTACCATGTTAGGAGGAATAAATAACATGTTGAATGTATCATAGGCATAAAACATAATTAAGCACGTAAATAGCAATTATTCATGCTCATGAAATGTTTACTTGTATGCCATACTTCCATAATGCATATTATGTAAATGCATTTAAGTATAAAATGGTTATTAGCTTAGAAGGGGATAACCGGGCATTACAAATTCCTTCACGAATCAACTCTCGTCGAATGCTAGACAGGGACATGAGCGTCTCCAGCATTCGAATAGAAATGGGTTTATGGCTTAGTGTATCATCTACTATGTTCGTTTTGCCTGGATGATAAAGAATCTCCAAATCATAGTCCTCAATGAATTCCAGACATCTCCTCTTATGCATATTTAACTCTTTCTGACTGAAGATGTATTTAAGACTCTTATGATTTGTAAAGATCTGACAGTGAGTCCCATACAGATAGTGCCTCCATATCTTCAAGGCAAAAATAACAGCTGCTAGTTCCAAATCATGAGTTGGATAATTTACTTCATATGGCTTCAACTGTCATGAAGGGTAGGCGATCACTTTCTCATTCTGCATCAGTACACAACCTCGACCTTGATTTGAAGCGTCACTGTAAACTATGAATCCTTCGATCCCTTGTGGTAATGTTAAAATTGGTGCTGTCGTCAATCTCTTCTTCAGTTCATCAAAACTGGCCTGATATGTCTCGTTCCATTCAAACTTTTGGGTTTTCTGTAGTAATCGAGTAAGTGGACGGGTAATTTTGGAAAACCCTTCCACGAATCGGCAATAGTACCCATCAAGTCCTAAGAAACTTTCGACTTCTTTCACGTTCTTAGGAGACTTCCATTCCAAAATTGCCTCGAATTTTTGGGCATCTACTTGGACCCCTTCCGCTGATACCACGTCACCAAGGAATATCACTTCCTTTATCCAAAATTCAAACATAGAAAGTTTGGCATATAATTGTTCGCTCCTTAGGAGGTTCAAAACGATCTGCAAATGCCGCTCATGCTCTTTCGGACCCTTAGAGTAGACCAAGATATCATTGATAAACACAATTACAAATTTGTCCAATTACTCTATGAACACTCGATTCATTAACTGCATAAACACAGCAGGCGTATTAGTGAGACCAAACGGCATCATTACAAACTCATAGTGTCTGTAGCAAGTTCTGAATGCTGACTTCGGAACATAGGATTCTTTAATCCTCAGCTGATGGTATCCCAATATAAAATCGATCTTCGAAAACACCGTTGCTCCTTGCAACTAGTCGAACAAATCATTAATCTGTGGCTTGGGATACTTATTCTTGATCGTCATCTTATTTAACTCCCGATAGTCGATGCACAATCGAAGTGATCCATATTTCTTTCGAACAAAAAGAACTGGTGCACCCTAGGGCGAAACATTTGGCTGAATATAACCTTTGTCCAGTAATTCTTCCAGTTGCTTCTTCAATTCCTACATCTCAGTAGGTGCCATACAATAAGGTGCCTTAGAAATCAGCGTAGCTCCTCGTTCTAACTCGATGGTAAACTCTACATCTCGTCGTGGAGGTAGTCCAGGTAATTCGGCCGGGAACACGTCTGGAAATTCGTTCACAATATTAATGGATGAAAGTTTTACTCTTCCTTCTTCTTTTTTCATTGCGTAACACCAGTATCCAGTGCAACCTTGTTTTAATAGTTTGACGGCTTTCATAGCTTTGATTACTTTTCCTGAGCTTCCTGGTCTCCACCCATCGAATAATAATTCAAAACCATCTTCGGCTATCATCGAGATATTCCACTTCCTGTAGTTCACTATAGCTCCATAACGGTTAAGCCAATCATCTCCGAGAATCAGATTGTCTCCATGTATTTCTACTACAATCAGATTTGAGGGCCACTCTTTGTCTCTAATCGATACAGGAAAATCTCTTGTTTCTAAATCCCCCACAATTCTTTCCTCACTTGGTAAACCCATAATATAAGGCTCACATTCATGAAAATAAGAAATGTTCAAGCGATTAACACAATACAATGATATAAACGAATGTGTAGCTCCTGTATCGAACAAAACACTAACTGGTTGCGAGAGGATCTGAATAGTACCTGATGCGACAACTGCATTCTGATCGTCGGCCCTTCTCATCTCATAAAGGCGTGGAGGAACGGATCTAGTACTCGATGCTCCATTTCGGTCGAAATGTCCTCTACCTCGTCCTCGACCAAAACACTAGGGTGGCTGGACAATCTGCTGCGTCTGCGGAACACTTGTCTCTTTTTTGGCCGGCTGCGAAGTACGAGCTCCAAATAATTTGGTGGCATCCTTGCAGAACATCGCTCGATGCCCTTCCTGTCCACATTCACAGCTTGTCACCAGAGAATGGAAACAATCACGCCAAAGGTGTCCTGGGTGACCACAATTAAAATAGTTCTTGCCTACATCTATCGGTGTTGATACTGATCTAAAGTTCTTTCCGCCTTTGGATGGATGTGGAGGCCTCTTGAATGAATGAAAGAATGACAGGGCTTTGTGGGGCCCACTACTCTTGTGCTCTGTAAAACTACCAGAGACTTTTTGTTTCTTGGACTCAGAGAATTTTTCCATAGCTGGTTTCTTCATTTCATACGCCAGAGCTTTGTCCTGATACTGGCAGAGAGTGGTGCATTCAAAACCTGACATGTACCTCTGTATCTCCATTTTCATTCCCATATCAAAGTGAATCATCATTTCTGCATCAGTTCTGACAAGGTTTCGAACAAACGCAGTTGCTGATTAAATGTCTTAATCGTTTGGGCTACAGATTCGTCCGTCGGTTGCGCGGAGAAGAACTATCGAACTTTAGCTTCCCCACCGAATGAGGGCAGTATTGGGCTTCCTTCATCAATTTGAACTCTCCCCAATCGGCATTATGACCAATAGGTCGGATGGCTTCCCACCACTCGGACGCTTCTCCCGTCAGGAAATATTGGGCAATGGGGGTTCTCCGTTCGTCCGGGCAGTTAATCCCTGCAAATACTTTCTCCGGCTCTCTCAGCTAGTGATCCTATGACGGCGTCTCAGAAACACAATAGAACTTCGGTGGGTGCATCTTCGCCACCTCCTGTAGCTATCTGTCTCCTTGATTTCCCAAGTCTGGGACGCCTTGCTGTCTCTCTCCCGACTGCAATCCTATCGCCACTTGCATCCTGTCCACAACTTGAGAAATTTGAGTCATTTGGTTGACCACCTGACAAAGGATGTTGGGAACAGAAGGTTCGGCATTTGCTTCCACGGTTCGCTCTCGTTCATTGTTGACGGACTCTTGTTGTTCGCCAGAATTGGAGTTGGCCTGATTTGACAGCGAATGAGGAATAGAGGGTGAAGCTTCCCTCTCTGCATTTCTACGTCCGCGTCCATGATCGCGACCACGTCCACGTCCTCCTCTCATCATACTATAAGCATAAATGCTCACTATACAGGAAACAATATCATTCTATCGTTCAATTATCAAAAAGGACATAGCATGTAAAGGACAAGATAGAGTTTAGGAAACTTACAACCACCGCTCACATGCAGATGTAGGGAGTACAGTGATGTTATTCACGACCGGTTACCTCAAAAGACATATATGAACCCTATTTTAACCCAACGGCCAATATATCCATAATCTTAGCTCCAATACCATATTCTGTAACACCCTGAGATATTCAGGATTATTTACTAGGCTAAGAATTTAAAAGTAACATTATTAAAACCAACTGTAAAGTTTATTATTACATCACGAGTTGAAAAGTACCAATCAACCAACAATTGAAATACAAGGCTCAAAGACAAACAATAACGAAAGCGTACTCGAGTACTTTACTAAAAAAAACAAAGTTTTAAAAATCATTTCGGCCGTAACATCAATCTGCACCCTCGTCGTCATGCAACTCTAGTGATTGTTTCCCCGCCCTCCTAGATCATGAACATAAAACAAACATTCACCTCCGAAGGGGTTAGCACAACGATGCTAGTACAAGTACGATAATTATACAACAATGATTTATTCAGCATCCTCTGAATAATAACGTCAATAATATATACAATGATAATAATAACAAGTCTCCCCAATGAGAAATAGTAACAATGCATAACACAACACGTCAATCTCAACATACTCATGGTATTCCAATGATCCAGCGCACACAACTAAAGATTACCATGATGATCCCGTCGGATCAACGCATGGTGGATATACCTATCCAACGATCCAGCGCACACACCTATAGATTCCCATGATGATCCCGTCGGACCAACGCATGGTGGACAAAACAATCACAACACATATGCTTGCCACATAACAACATAACCGACATCAATATGGATATACGTAAAGTACTTGCCTTAGAAAGATGGCAAGAAATAAGTACTTAAACGATTTCAACACACTCGAAGGCCACTCCTTCGATCAACCATTCGCAAACCTTGAACCTTTACATAAAAGGATATAACAACAACTCAACTTACAGAATAAACTATCACATGGATATTCTAAACATTCCAATAGTGACCGAGTCTGTTAGGAGTATGCCCTCGAATGCCACTGTAACACCCCCAAACCGACTGGGAATATTACAGCACCGTGGGGCCCATATTGGAACCCACAAGGCTAAAATCATTTTCGCAAACATTTAAAAATGCCAAAAGGTCCTTTGAAAGTACACACACGCAACGAATAAAAACACAGTTCAAAGAATACCGAAAAGCCATTTAGAAACATACATACACAGCGGATAAAAACATAATTAAATACATTTGCAGCGGAATTAGAAAAACCAGAAAAGAATATACAATCCGAATAATCACGCCATAGCCAGTATCACCGGAAAGCTCATCCCTTCACGACCGCTACTAGCTCGAACTCCGAGTACCTAAAAGATAAAGCCCACGATGGGGTCAGTCATAATACTCAACAATGATAACGATCACATCACAAAAACAATTACATATCAATGTAATCTACAGAGTAAGAACATTCCCCGTAATCTTACCGAAGTAACCTTACCAACCTGTCACAACCATAACAATCAATTCTTACCATATCCCACGCCTCGTGTCCTTAAGTAATGAACGAATTCAAATGTAATCACCTGTACTGTATCCGAAACACTACCAAGATTTCCAAACATAAACATATCTTGAGTATAGAATAATCTGGCCAAGTTCAATTCTGATGGCTGGGTCACACAATTGGATCCCAATACTGATAGAAACTGACATCACACGATACATCTGCAAATCGACTGTCCCGAAACAATGGCAAGTCCCAGATATCAATACAAAGCATGAAGGCTCACACAGTCAATAATGATAAACAATCGATGCATCACAACGGAAATATCAATGACATGATATTTCCACACAAGATCGACAAATGATCAACCATGGATGAGAATACCATGATCTGGTAACTCCAACAAGATCAACGAAGAATCAATAACCGAGAATACCAACGAGACGGTAATGATCAACGAAGAATCAATAACCGAGAATACCAACGACACGGCAAATCCCAACAAGATCAATAAAAGGTTGACAACCGAGAATACTGACGACACAGTAAACTCTAACAAGATCAATAAGGACCAACAATCGGGAATACCAACGATACGTTAAACTTCTACAAGAGCAATAAGGAATCGACAACCGAGAATACCGACGACACGATAAACTCCAACAAGAGCAATAAGGAATAGACAACCGAGAATACCGACGACACGGTAAACTCCAATAGGGATAATAAGGGATCAACAACCGAGAATTCCATCGGTAAGGCAAACTCCCAAATGGAATCAATAAGGATCAATAACGAACGAGGCTACCAATGATAGGGGAAACTCCTAACGAGATTAGTAAAGGATCGATAACAAAAAGTTGACCATCGATAAGGTAACTCCAAACGAGATCAAAAAAGGATCAACTGGGACAGATACACGAGAGAATAAAATCGTCAACCATATAAAAATCATATATACGGGATTTTAAAGAAAACCCAAATATCAAATAGATCCAATTATACATGGACTGTGAACGACCAATCAATAAGACTCAAGATGGACGTCACGATACGAATATCCATATTGTTCGATGCGATTCGAAGATGTTTGAGGAGAAGTTCGTTCTGCTAATCTATTTCTTTAGAAATGTTCGATTCGATATTATTCTGGATACGAATTTGTTGACTAAGCATTGTGATGCTATCAATTGTCATATTATTTTGTCATCTTTGGAGATTTGAGAGAACTCGAAATTTCATAACGTATTCCCCACCTGATAATCGATTATGATCACCTTTGTTTTGAAAACTCGTGCGTTAATCCCTCGCAGTTGTGAAGATACTTCGTTTAATGAAACTCGCCTCGAGAGTTCTTCGGTTGTTTGAAACTATTCGCAGCGTATTCCTTAACGAACTACCAAGATTTCCATCTAAATGTGAAATTGTTTTGATCTGATTATGAGGACCTGTTCAGTCACGACTCGAAATAGAATGTGATTACAATAAAGGCATGTGTATATGAGGCAAGTATTATGACGCCTGGCCAACGTGATAATAGTTACATCATATAACTTGAACTTATTGTGGTCATAGGATATTTTAAGAAGTGCTGGAGGTCAGTAAGTTGGTTAATCTGGAAACCTTATCCGTATAAGAATGACGCTTTGCCCAATTCTGAAAACTCCATTGTGAATAACATCAGTGTAAGGGAAAGGATTGAAGAGCCAGCTTCTAGGAAGTGGTTTCACCGGTACAAGTTTCTGGTACAAGTGTGTATCTTTGATGTGCTTTCATTTTGTTTGTAGAGAAGAATGATAGTAACATGAAGTTAAGGAAGCTGAATCGTATCATGTTTTGTGTGAAGGAGCGAGATGTTCCTAGAATTTATTTTCGTATTCGTTATGACCTCTATGAGTATAAGAGATGCCAATTGTATTGGCTACTGCTCCGACTATTCCTATGGAGTTGATAAATCGTGTCTTTATGAATATTTGGACAAATTGTCATTGTCTGACGTTTTATATGTATCCAGAGCCGAAAGAGAAACACGAGGATCATCTTCGTATTCTGTATTAACATTTCTACGTCAGAAGAAGCTCTATGTGATGTTTTCGAAGAGTAACTTTTGTGGGAAGAAGAACGAGAAGAGAATTTGGAAGAGCTGCAAAAAGATTTGTTTCTACTTCACAAGGAGACCTAGCTATGTTCTTATGCAACATGGAATGATTCTAGTTAAGCATCTATACATCTAAGAACCGTGGGAGGTGAACGATCCGACGCATAAATTGTGGCAAACATGGAGATGCTCAGGAGCAAGACGGTGGAGGATCAGCTATGTTAAAAGACGAAAGGAAGCAGTTTTAATTGAAGCACATAGTTCTATCAACTCTATCTATCTCAGTTGTACTAATATGTATAGAGTCTTGAAGCGGGAGCTGGATGGGATGGTATGAAGACGGTGGTGACTACATCAGTGATTTTTACGCACAGGAGGAAGAACAACGTGAATTGAGTTGCAGTGGAGCATTGACTGGGATGGCTTGCTTGGAAGGTCGGCAGAGATTTCTTCCGGCAGAAAATCATTCAAGATACATAGCGCACCTTCAGTAAACATGAAGGAAATCGCATTTTGCAATACATTTTCAGAAGAGGTACAAAAGCCTATGGAGATTTGATTCGGGATGTTAGTACGACTTCTCATTTTCAGATGAATGGACAGACAGAATAACTATTTGAACTTGGAAGAGGTGCTGAGCGGGAAATTTGACAAGTGTTTAGTTAGTTGTGGTTGCTCACTAAGGAAGATGGCATGCAAGTGACAAGATATTTTTCTAGGAGTTTGTATGAATGGAGATGTGGGATACCTTTTAGTTGGAATAAGGACAGAGAGTTACTTACTGAAGGTTCAGAATCGACTTTAGCAACTAATGGATTAGTTATTATTGTGAAAGAAGAATTTGGAATTTAGACTAGGAGTTTGTGTCCGTCTGATTTCCCCGTACAGCAGTGCTGGACGTTTTAGCATCTAAGGAGTTTTCGTTCGCGATATGTTAGCCTTTAAGTTCGTTATTATTCGTACAATTATCCTACCAATTCCATTATGCCTTCCGATGTGTTTCGATACTCCGATACGTGCCTAGTGATCGTTAGTACAAATGGGTTACCCATCTCTTCTAAGGAAACTCTTTATACGTTTGATGAGTCGATTTGTGCTCCTTCGACTTTGGCAAATTCTTTTGTTCATTCAGAATTCGGTAGGAATTGATGAAGTTTCATCCGTTAGTACTATCTGTGTGTTTGTCTCGTGGGATTATGTGTTACATGTATCTCCTTGTGAGATTTCAACCATCATCTATCATCTGTCATCTGCTACGCATGTGTTTCGCATTCGTTGGATCAGATTTTCTACGATTTGTGTTCTGTGGAGAGCCTGGGGCTATCCAAGTTGTCGGGATCGAGTCATGAGAAACTATTCCGTTTGTGAAGATTCTGCTGGAAGAATCTCTCCGAGCGTGAGGCTAATTATCGTCATTCCTTTTTAATTGCTACTTCTCCGTCTAACTTTTGCGACTTCAATTTTCGGGGACGAAAATTTTCTTTTAGAGGGGAGGAGTTGTAAAACCCTAAAATTCGAATTCCAAATTTACATCTAATTTCGAATTTTTCTCTAAACTTTGTAATGATTTATTTTAAACCCTAACTATATGTTATGTATTAAAATTAAAATTAAAATGTACTAACCCAAGTTTATACCTATAATAAATTATTTGCAACATCCGAATGATGATTGGAATCCCACTAATCTGGGCTAATTATCACATACCACAACCAAACCCAATTATGGGCTTTCAATACCTTCCATTTTAACCCCCTCCGCCCTAAAACTCTAGTATATATAACGCGAATTCTTTCTTGCCTCTCCCCTATTCATTCATACGAAGCATAACACACACAAGCTGCTGTTGTTTTTCTCTATCAAGTCCAAGCGTTCAAGGGCTTTATTGCTATGTTCGTGATCCTTAAAAAGGTGTTGATGTGGTGATCTTAATTCGTGGGGTTTCTTCACGTTCTTTTCTTGTTTCGGTTCATCAAGGTATCACCAATCGCCCTCCTTTTCTGTCTCAATTCGACTCATCTATAATGTTAATCTGAATCTATAAAATACTAAAACCCTAATCTGTTTTATATAATATGCTTACTGAATCTGATTATAAAACCCTAAGTAATTAATGAGGGACGTTTAGGGTTTTAATTGGTGAATTGTGTTGTTTCTGTCTCACTGTTTGCTGTCCAGAATATAGGTCGTTTTGAAAGGGGTCTATTTTAATGATACCAATGTGTTTTTGGGTGATTTTTGAATCTAAAATCAACTTCTGGAAAAGTAATTTCTGAATATGTAAGCCTTGTAAATTTTAGAGGTCGGTAGAATGTCTTTTCTGATTTTAAAAACTCAAGTATCAAATTTGTCAATTAGTAATCCGAATTTCAATCTTGGTTTATGATTTTTGTTTTGAAATTAGTAAGGAATCATTAAATCAAATTGGACAGGGCTTAAACATAAGATGTGTTTGGCCTCTGTGATTTTTGGTGGAATTTTTAGAGTAGCACAACATGGTCTCTTAATTGCTTACTTTTTGAGTCTCAGATCTATCACCGAATCTGGACTAGTTTTGATAAGAAATTTTTGTTCTATAGTTATACTACCTAGAAATTCTACAAAAATTAAACAAAGTATAAAACATATGTACCTACATGTGGTAATTTTTATAAGGCTCCAGGAGGTGCACAAGTATACTTTAAAAATCTGGAAACGTTATACATGTTTTGATACTAAAAGCTGAGTAATCGAGTCTGAAATTCAGTTGATGTTTTTGATTTTTCATTTTCCAATCATAAGGATTTAAGAGCTATCCTTTTTCAGGAGTAATATTTTAGTTATGTGGGACTTCCTGAAATTTTTGCATATTTTTCTGAAGTTCACAAATGGCAAACTTTCTGCATGTATGTGCAGTTAATTTTCTGGGTATGTTTGGATAAACGATTTTTAAAAGGATGGTTGCACTTAATAATAAAATCTGGGAAAATTCATGTAAGTTTATAAGACATATAAATGCCTGGGTTAATTATTATAGCTTCTTAATCAGAGTCTGAGTATTGCTTTAAAATTCGTAAAGTGGAGTTTGAATCATACTAAAATCAGTAACCTAATTTCAATTTGACTTAAAGTAATACTTGGTATTTAATTCGTATAGGTTCCGTCAAGCGGGAGTGATTCATATCGTGTGACCTTTCTTTTCCTGTTTGTTTGCTTTGCCTAAAGTACAGATATTCTGACCTTATCTCTTAAGGTTTCTCATGATTCGTTCACAACGGTTTGATATTAGTTTTGATTATGATACCTTTGTTCTGAGCCTTCTTATTATGGTTTTTTTTAGTTGATATATGCCTTTGCTATGCTCCCTTGGAATTGTAAACCTTTGATTGTGAACATTTGATATGAACCTTGATATGAACTTTGATATGATATGACATTTAAACCCTTCAGTTTGATACCCGAGCCACGTTTCCTAGCCATGAAGGTAACATGGCCGTGTTATTGATGCACCAATGGCACGACTCTAGTTTGGTTGAGTGATGTTCCACACCGTCCCATTTTGTTATGATATGTGCACATTATATTTGTTATGGCCAATATGATTTGTTCGGGGGCGTATGATTGCATCCTAGGTTCGATTTGTACTTGATTGGATATGATATGATTTTGATATGATATGATATATTCGGTGATTGATGCTTGTGTGCAATACACGTCTTTCACATGTTCGGGAGTTAGCAACTCCATGGTTACTATGATATTTGATTTGACTTATGTTCGGGCTCGTGGTAGATTATTGAGCTCTCCTTATTTTTGATATCCTTTTGTTTATACCTTATGCTTTGCCCAATGCACCATATTATTCCTTGTTCCTTATCTTTTGTTTCGTTTTTATATATCTGTTCACTGGGCTTTTTAAGCTCAGCCGCATTTCTTTTCCTGCGGCAGGTTTTAGGTTGGAAGCTGCGTTTGAGTGGAGAGTGCATAGGAGCTTAGTGGACTACCCTGACGATTAGAAGCCATTTGCATCTTGACTAGACTTGGATTGGATTTAGTTTGGGTTGTATTACATATTGTATAAAGTTAGCATTTCATTTGTTTTCTTAGAATACCTTTGTAATTATTATGTTTATAAGTCTTCCGCTTGCGTTGTATGTTCTGATTTGGCACCATAATGTGATACTTCTACCCTTGTCGGGTTGGGGAGTTACAATCATCCACTTCCGTCATTAAACTGTTTCGTTTCTTGGAATTTTTGCTTACTTGTAAGTATGTTTAGGAGAAAAACACAGTTTAGGGTTACAGTTCAATAGTAGTACTTAGTTTTATTGTTTATTTTCTCCTTGATAAGTGTTTAGGAATTCGGTGTTTAGATTTGAGAAGGAGGGTATTGATTAGTTTTCTTAAAAGTTGAGGCACTCGGGTTGATTGCTTGAATGGAAATATCACAATATGTTTTTTATTAGAGTTTTCTCTGTTTCTTTTCACTTTAGTTCTTTTTTTAATAATTTCAGTACCATATTAGGAAGTTGATAATAATGAGGCTACTTAGGTTGGTGTTAATTTGTTAAGTCTTTTTGGAATTCTAATACTTTTATGATTTTTGGAATTCAAATTCAATAAGGTGGTTGAGGGAAACTCATTTTATTCGGTTTTCTGTCATTTTGGATTGATTTATTTTATTGGTAGTTTTTAATTACATCTAGGAGATATTGTTCACATCTTTGTTACTTAATCATATTTTTTTTGTTATTTCATCTTGTTAGTTGTTACAGCAGTCGAAATTACATTCTATTGAAGAATGCATATAGCTCTTGCATAGTGCATCTTGGGCTTCTTTTGGGTGTGCGTTTTCATTGACATACCGAACAGTTCTGGATACTTGCTTTGCATTTTCTCCTCTCTTTCCCATGTAGCCTCTTCAACAGCATGGTTCCTCCACAAAATCTTTACCAAATGAATCTCCTTGTTTCTTAGTTTCTTTACTTTCTTATTAAGAACCTGTACCGACTTCTCTTCATATGACAAATATGGGGATAATTCCAACGGCTCATAGTTTAACACATGTGAGGGGTTTGAAATGTACTTGTTTAACATGGATACATGGAAGACATTGTGTACACCAGATAGCGAAGGAGGTAAGGCTACTCTATAAGCTCTTGTCCAACTCTCTCAAGGATTTCAAATGGGCCAACATATCTCGGGCTAAGTTTTCCTTTCTTCCCAAATCTCATTATGCTTTTCATTGGATATACCCTCAAGAACACATGGTCTGCAACTGCAAATTCTAAATCTCTTCTTCGAATATCTGCATAACTATTCTGTCTACTTTGTGCAATCTTCATTCATTCTCTTATCTTTTCTACTACCATAGCAGTCTGTTGTATCATTTCTGGGCCCAGTAGACATCTTTCTCCAACTTTATCCCAGTGTATGGGAGATCTACATTTTCTCCCATACAGTGCTTCATAAGGTGCCATCCCAATTGTAGATTGGTAACTGTTGTTGTAGGTGAACTCTACCAATGGAAGCTTTGTATCCCAATTGCCCTTGAAATCTAGTATGCATGCTCTCAACATATCTTCGAGTATTTGAATAACTCTTTCCGACTACCCATCACTTTGTGGATGAAATGCGGTGCTGAAAGCAAGCTTCGTACCCATTGCGTTTTGTAATCTTTTCCAAAATACAGATGTGAATATAGGGTCCCTATCAGATACTATTGATACTGGCACCCCATGTAGCCAGACTATCTCTTTAATGTATCCCTGAGCATATCGATCCATACTATATGTGGATTTTACTGGAAGTAAATGAGCAGATTTGGTCAATCTATCAACAATCACCCATATCGAATTATACCCACTTTGAGTCCTTGGTAGCCCAAGCACAAAATCCATTGTAATGTGTTCCCATTTCCATTCTGGAATTAGTAAAGGCTTCAATAATCCTGCTGGTCTCTGATGTTCAGTTTTGATCTGCTGGCAAGTTAGACATTCTGCAACGAATTTTGCAATATCTTTCTTCATGTTAGGCCACCAATAATGTTGTTGCAAGTTTTTATACATTTTTGTGCTACCTGGATGTATTGAATAACGACTGGAATAAGCCTCCTTCAGAATGTCCCCTATGATGGTTGCATCGGCTGGCACACACAGTCTCCCTTTATATCGCAATATTTTATCACTAGAGACTAATAAGTTCGGTAATTTGCCCTCATCAACTTTTTCCCTCAATTTGCCTATGTACTGATCCGCCTTATGGGTTTCTTTGATTTTATCTTGAAGTGCAGGTTTCAATATGAGTGCTGATAATGAACAAATCTTCCTTTTGGGCACAATTTCCAGTTCTAATTTTTGCAAGTCTAATAATAATGGCTTCTGTGTGATTAGAAAGGAAGAGATAGACTTTCTACTTAATGCGTCTGCAATCACATTTGCCTTACCAGGATGATAATTGATCTCACAATCATAGTCTTTCACCAATTCTACCCATCTCCGTTGTCGCATATTCAGCTCCTTCTGTGTGAAAAAGTACTTCAAACTCTTGTGGTGTATATAGATTTCGCACTATTCACCATATAGATAATGCCTCCAAATTTTTAGTGCAAAGACAACAGCAACCAGTTCTAGATCATGTGTTGGATAATTCTTTTCATACTCTTTTAATTGCCTGGAGGCATAGGCTATTACCTTCCCATGTTGCATTAATACAGCACCCAAACCATTTTTAGAAGCATCAGTGTAAACTACAAAGCCACCTGTTCCTATAGGAGTGGCAAGTACAGGAGATGTAGTTAATCTACGCTTCAATTCCTGAAAACTCCCCTCGCAAGCATAAGTCCAAACAAACTTTGTGTTCTTCCTTGTTAACTATGTCAATGGGGTTGCAATCTTTGAGAATCCTTGTACAAACTATCGGTCGTATCCAGCTAGTCCTAAGAAACTTCGAACCTCTGATACATTCGTTGGTGTTGGCTAGTTTCTCACCGCCTCTACCTTGTTTGGATCAACTGAAATGCCATCCTTGGATACCACATGCCCTAAAAATACCACTTGTTCTATCCAGAATTCACATTTCTTGAATTTAGCATACAATCATTTTTCTTTGAGAATTTGAAGCACAATTTTGAGATGTTCTTTATGCTCATCTCTATCATGTGAATAGATAAGGATATCATCGATAAACACCACCACAAATTTATCAAGGAACTCTTTGAATACCCGGTTCATCAGATCCATAAATGCTGCTGAAGCATTTGTCAAACCAAAAGGCATCACTAAAAATTCATAGTGACCATTCGCGTTCTAAATGCTGTCTTTTGAATGTCTTCTTCTTTGACCTTCAGTTGATGATATCCGGAATGTAAATCAATCTTTGAGAATACTGATGCTCCTTGCAACTGATCAAATAAATCATCTATCCTTGGAAGAGGATATTTGTTCTTGATGGTCACCTTATTTAATTCTCTATAGTCTATGTATAATCGCAATGAGCCATCTTTCTTTTTCACAAATAAGACAGGTGCTCCCCAAGGTGAAAAACTAGGACAGATAAATCCCTTACCAAGTAATTCTTGTAGCTGAATTTTTTAATTCTTTCAATTCTGTTAATGCCATTCTGTACGGGGCTTTAGAAATAGGGGTAGTCCCAGGCATTACATCGATTGCAAACTCAATTTCCCGATCTGGGGGCAACCCTGGAAGATCATCTGGAAACACCTCAGGAAATTCTCTAACCACATATACATCTTCAGGCTTCAATTTCATTTCAAGGGAGGTGTCCAAAACATTAGCTAAATATCCAGTACACCCCTTATTTAACATCTTCCTAGCTTTCAGTGCAGTTATAATTGCCAAAGAGCACCAATATAAATTAACTCTAAAAATAAACCGTCCTCCATTTTATGGTTGAAAGGAGACAATCTTCTTATAACAATCGACATTTGCACAATATTTAGCTAACTAATCCATACCAAGGATAACATCAAAATTAGATATTGGTAGGACAACAAGGTCGGCGTAGAGTACTTTCCCGCCAATTCGAACTGTACAAGACCTCAACATTTGCTCAGAATCCACATTTTCTCTAAACGGAGCAGCCACATTATAACCAACTTTCAATAGCTCTGGTTTAATGCCTGATTTTCTCATAAATGCATATGATGCAAATGAATGTGTGGAACCTGGGTCTATCAATGTAAGTGCAGGAATTCCTGAGATCAGAATGGTACCTGAGACTACGGAAGCATCTGCATCAGCTTGCTCTCATGTCATTACAAACACCTTTCCTTGAACTTTATTCTCTAGGTTTGGGCAATCTCTCGCCATATGTCCGGGCTTCTTGCACCTGAAACAGTTATTGGATCCGACAAAACATTCTCCAAAGTGATTTTTCCCACATTTAGTACACTTGGGCTTCTCAGTTGTATTTGGAGCATGTCTCGCTGCAGAATGCTTCTGATTGGCTTTGCCTGGTTTTTGCTCCAGTTTCTTCCAATGTGCTGAACTTTTTGAAGCAAATGCTTGCCTCTTCTGCTGATAAGACTTTTGTATCTCCTTTTCGTCAGTTTCTGCGAGCAGCACTTTGTCAACTATTTCTTTGAACTCAGTTAATGCAGACATTCTCACATCTCTTCTAATTTCAGGTCGGAGGCCTCTTAGGAAATGATCCATCTTCTCAGCATTATCCCTAGCAATATAAGCAACATACCTGCAGCCTTCTTCAAAGTTTTGCATATATTCACAAATAGACATATCCCCTTGCTTCAGCTCTAAAAACTCTTTGACCTTGAGAGATCGGGTATCCCTGGTGAAGTATTTATCATAAAATATTACTTTAAATCTCTCTCATGTCAGCTCTTCCATGTTGACTGCAAGTTTGGCTCCTTCCCACCAAGTCCTGGCATCTTTTTTGAGTTGAAAGACCGCACAAAGTATCTTCTCAGCATCTTCGATGTGCATGTAATCAAAGATAACATCAAGTGATTTGACCCATTCCTCTGCAAACATAGGATCAGACCCACCATGAAAATGAGGAGGTTCCATTTTCCTAAATTTCTCATATGCTGCTGGTCCATTATTGTTTCTTGGTGGAGGTTGTCGGTTTTGTTCCTGGTTTCTTTGTTGCATATTCAGCAATTGTTGCATCTATTCACCATACATCCTTGTGTGTTGCTGCATCGTCTCAGCCAAATTATCAAGAAGGTTGTGGTTTGGATTTGGATCATCTCTTGTCTTCCTTTTGGGTGCTAACTTATCAATATGATATGATGACGGTAAAATAAAAGATAACTTCAACTAGTTTCAACCGCAACTGGGACGAATAGGGAAGTGACATATCCAATTACTTAATAGGTAATGCCGTATGCAACTACCAATTGAACCAATTATAATGTAGATAAGAATCAAATATTTGACACGTTTTATTAGTTTAAACAAATGTTATCTACTTGATTCATATATCTAAATTTACTCAACACACACACACCACTAGGCTCCCGTGTTAAACTGGTTAACCTACAATAGACCTGTCAGTGACCCTATTAGTACTTATATGTTTACCACCTATGCTTAGAGCTAATTTAATATGTTCAATACTCTTCACCATAGTGAGTTAACTATGAGGTGGAGTGAATCATCATATGTGAAAGTAATGTAAAAATGCAATTAACAAATAAAATCACTTGTAGTCATTTAGCACATCGATCTCCTTTAACCAAGAAACTGAGCTTTTCACTGCAGTGAGACATTTATAAAGACATATTTTACCATGTTAGGAGGAATAAATAACATGTTGAATGTATCATAGGCATAAAACATAATTAAGCACGTAAATAGCAATTATTCATGCTCATGAAATGTCTACTTGTATGCCATGCTTCCATAATGCATATTATGTAAATGCATTTAGGTATAAAATGGTTATTGGATTAGAAGGGGATAACCGGGCATTACAAATTCCTTCACGAATCAACTCTCGTCGAATGCTAGACAGGGACATGAGCGTCTCCAGCATTCGAATAGAAATGGGTTTATGGCTTAGTGTATCATCTACTATGTTCGTTTTGCCTGGATGATAAAGAATCTCCAAATCATAGTCCTCAATGAATTCCAGCCATCTCCTCTTATGCATATTTAACTCTTTCTAACTGAAGATGTATTTAAGACTCTTATGATTTGTAAAGATCTGACAGTGAGTCCCATACAGATAGTGCCTCCATATCTTCAAGGCGAAAATAACAGTTGCTAGTTCCAAATCATGAGTTGGATAATTTACTTCATATGGCTTCAACTGTCATGAAGGGTAGGCGATCACTTTCTCATTCTGCATCAGTACACAACCTCGACCTTGATTTGAAGCGTCACTGTAAACAATGAATCCTTCGATCCCTTGTGGTAATGTTAAAATTGGTGATGTCGTCAATCTCTTCTTCAGTTCATCAAAACTGGCCTGATATGTCTCGTTCCATTCAAACTTTTGGGTTTTCTGTAGTAATCGAGTACGTGGACGGGTAATTTTGGAAAACCCTTCCACGAATCGGTGATAGTACCCAGCAAGTCCTAAGAAACTTTTGACTTCTTTCACGTTCTTAGGAGACTTCCATTCCAAAATTGCCTCGACTTTTTGGGCATCTACTTGGACCCCTTCCGCTGATACCACGTCACCAAGGAATATCACTTCCTTTATCCAAAATTCAAACATAGAAAGTTTGGCATATAATTGTTCGCTCCTTAGGAGGTTCAAAACGATCTGCAAATGCCGCTCATGCTCTTTCGGACCCTTAGAGTAGACCAAGATATCATTGATAAACACAATTACAAATTTGTCCAATTACTCTATGAACACTCGATTCATTAACTGCATAAACACAGCAGGCGTATTAGAGAGACCAAACGGCATCACTACAAACTCATAGTGTCCGTAGCAAGTTCTGAATGCTGACTTCGGAACATAGGATTCTTTAATCCTCAGCTGATGGTATCCCAATCTAAAATCGATCTTTGAAAACACCGTTGCTCCTTGCAACTAGTCGAACAAATCATTAATCTGTGGCAAGGGATACTTATTCTTGATCGTCATCTTATTTAACTCCCGATAGTCGATGCACAATCGAAGTGATCCATCTTTCTTTCGAACAAAAAGAACTGGTGCACCCTAGGGCGAAACATTTGGCTGAATATAACCTTTGTCCAGTAATTTTTCCAGTTGCTTCTTCAATTCCTACATCTCAGTAGGTGCCACACAATAAGGTGCCTTAGAAATCAGCGTAGCTCCTGGTTCTAACTCGATGGTAAACTCTACATCTCATCGTGGAGGTAGTCCAGGTAATTCGGCCGGGAACACGTCTGGAAATTCGTTCACAATATGGATGGATGAAAGTTTTACTCTTCCTTCTTCTTTTTTCATTGTGTAACACCAGTATCCAGTGCAACCTTGTTTTAATAGTTTGACGGCTTTCATAGCTTTGATTACTTTTCCTGAGCTTCCTGGTCTCCACCCATCGAATAATAATTCAAAACCATCTTCGGCTATCATCGAGATATTCCACTTCCTGTAGTTCACTATAGCTCCATAACGGTTAAGCCAATCATCTCCGAGAATCAGATTGTCTCCTTGTATTTCTACTACAATCAGATTTGAGGGCCACTCTTTTTCTCTAATCGATACAGGAAAATCTCTTGTTTCTAAATCCCCCACAATTCTTTCCTCACTTGGTAAACCCATAATATAAGGCTCACATTCATGAAAATAAGAAATGTTCAAGCGATTAACACAAGACAATGATATAAACGAATGTGTAGCTCCTGTATCGAACAAAACACTAACTGGTTGCGAGAGGATCTGAATAGTACCTGATGCGACAGCTGCATTCTGATCGTCTGCCCTTCTCATCTCATAAAGGCGTGGAGGAACGGATCTAGTACTCGATGCTCCATTTCGGTCCAAATGTCCTCTGCCTCGTCCTCGACCAAAACACTAGGGTGGCTGGACAATCTGCTGCGTCTGCGGAACACTTGTCTCTTTTTCGGCCGGCTGCGAAGTACGAGCTCCAAATAATTTGGTGGCATCCTTGCAGAACATCGCTCGATGCCTTTCCGGTCCACATTCACAGCTTGTCACCGGAGAATGGAAACAATCACGCCAAAGGTGTCCTGGGTGACCACAATTAAAATAGTTCTTGGCCACATCTATCGGTGTTGATACTCATCTAAAGTTCTTTCCGCCTTTGGATGGATGTGGAGGCCTCTTGAATGAAAGAATGACAGGGCTTTGTGGGGCCCACTACTCTTGTGCTCTGTAAAACTACCAGAGACTTTTTTGTTTCTTGGACTCAGAGAATTTTTCCATAGCTGGTTCCTTCATTTCATACGCCAGAGCTTTGTCCTGATACTGGCGGAGAGTGGTGCATTCAAAACCTGACATGTACCGCTGTATCTCCATTTTCATTCCCATATCAAAGTGAATCATCATTTCTGCATCAGTTCTGACAAGGTGTCGAACAAACGCAGTTGCTGATTAAATGTCTTAATCGTTTGGGCTACAGATTCGTCCGTCGGTTGCGCGGAGAAGAACTCTCGAACTTTAGCTTCCCCACCGAATGAGGGCAGTATTGGGATTCCTTCATCAATTTGAACTCTCCCCAATCGGCATTATGACCAATAGGTCGAATGGCTTCCCACCACTCGGACGCTTCTCCCGTCAGGAAATATTGGGCAATGGGGGTTCTCCGTTCGTCCGGGCAGTTAATCCCTGTAAATACTTTCTCCGTATCTCTCAGCTAGTGATCCTATGACGGCGTCTCAGAAACACAATAGAACTTCGGTGGGTGCATCTTCGCCACCTCCTGTAGCTATCTGTCTCCTTGATTTCCCAAGTCTGGGACGCCTTGCTGTCTCTCTCCCGACTGCAATCCTATCACCGCTTGCATCCTGTCCACAACTTGAGAAAATTGAGTCATTTGGTTGACCACCTGACAAAGGATGTTGGGAACAGAAGGTTCGGCATTTGCTTCCATGGTTCGCTCTCGTTCATTGTTGACGGACTCTTGTTGTTCGCCAGAATTGGAGTTGGCCTGATTTGACAGCGAATGAGGAATAGAGGGTGAAGCTTCCCTCTCTGCATTTCTACGTCCACGTCCATGATCGCGACCACGTCCACGTCCTCCTCTCATCATACTATAAGCATAAATGCTCACTATACAGGAAACAATATCATTCTATCGTTCAATTATCAAAAAGGACATAGCATGTAAAGGACAAGATAGAGTTTAGGAAACTTACAACCACCGCTCACATGAAGATGTAGGGAGTACAGTGATGTTATTCACGACCGGTTACCTCAAAAGACATATATGAACCCTATTTTAACCCAACGGCCAATATATCCATAATCTTAGCTCCAATACCATATTCTGTAACACCCTGAGATATTCAGGATTATTTACTAGGCTAAGAATTTAAAAGTAACATTATTAAAACCAACTGTAAAGTTTATTATTACATCACGAGTTGAAAAGTACCAATCAACCAACAATTGAAATACAAGGCTCAAAGACAAACAATAACGAAAGCGTACTCGAGTACTTTACTGAAAAAAACAAAGTTTGAAAAATCATTTCGGCCGTAACATCAATCTGCACCCTCGTCGTCATGCAACTCTAGTGATTGTTTCCCCGCCCTCCTAGATCATGAACATAAAACAAACATTCACCTCCGAAGGGGTTAGCACAACGATGCTAGTATAAGTACGATAATTATACAACAATGATTTATTCAGCATCCTCTGAATAATAACGTCAATAATATATACAATGATAATAATAACAAGTCTCCCCAATGAGAAATAGTAACAATGCATAACACAACATGTCAATCCCAACATACTCATGGTATTCCAATGATCCAGCGCACACAACTAAAGATTACCATGATGATCCCGTCGGACCAATGCATGGTGGAAATACCTATCCAACGATCCAGCGCAGACAGCTATAGATTCCCATGATGATCCCGTCGGACCAACGCATGGTGGACAAAACAATCACAACACATATGCTTGCCACATAACAACATAACCGACATCAATATGGATATACGTAAAGTACTTGCCTTAGAAAGATGGCAAGAAATAAATACTTAAACGATTTCAACACACTCGAAGGCCACTCCTTCGATCAACCATTCGCAATCCTTGAACCTTTACATAAAAGGATATAACAACAACTCAACTTACAGAATAAACTATCACACGGATATTCTAAACGTTCCAATAGTGACCGAGTCTGTTAGGAGTATGCCCTCGAATGCCACTGTAACACCCCCAAACCGACCGGGAATATTACAGCGCCGTGGGGCCCATATTGGAACCCACAAGGCTAAAATCATTTTCGCAAACATTTAAAAATGCCAAAAGATCCTTTGAAAGTACACACACGCAACGAATAAAAACACAGTTCAAAGAATACCGAAAAGCCATTTAGAAACATACACACACAGCGGATAAAAACATAATTAAATACATTTGCAGCGGAATTAGAAAAACCAGAAAAGAATATACAATCCGAATAATCACGCCATAGGCAGTATCACCGGAAAGCTCATCCCTTCACGACCGCTACTAGCTCGAACTCCGAGTACCTAAAAGATAAAGCCCACGATGGGGTCAGTCATAATACTCAACAATGATAACGATCACATCACAAAAACAATTACATATCAATGTAATCTACAGAGTAAGAACATTCCGCGTAATCTTACCGAAGTAACCTTACCAACCTGTCACAACCATAACAATCAATTCTTACCATATCCCACGCCTCGTGTCCTTAAGTAATGAACGAATTCAAATGTAATCACCTGTACTGTATCCGAAACACTACCAAGATTTCCAAACATAAACATATCTCGAGTATAGAATAATCTGGCCAAGTTCAATTCTGATGGCTGGGTTACACAATTGGATCCCAATACTGATAGAAACTGACATCACACGATACATCTGCAAATCGACTGTCCCGAAACAATGGCAAGTCCCAGATATCAATACAAAGCATGAAGGCTCACACAGTCAATAATGATAAACACTCGATGAATCACAACGGAAATATCAATGACATGATATTTCCACACAAGATCGACAAATGATCAACCATGGATGAGAATACCATGATCTGGTAACTCCAACAAGATCAACGAGAAATCAATAACCGAGAATACCGATGAGACGGTAATGATCAACGAAGAATCAATAACCGAGAATACGGACGACACGGCAAATCCCAACAAGATCAATAAAAGGTTGACAACCGAGAATACTGATGACACAGTAAACTCTAACAAGATCAATAAGGAACAACAATCGGGAATACCAACGATACGTTAAACTTCTACAAGATCAATAAGGAATCGACAACCGAGAATACCGATGACACGATAAACTCCAACAAGAGCAATAAGGAATAGACAACCGAGAATACCGACGACACGGTAAACTCCAATAGGGATAATAAGGGATCAACAACCGAGAATACCATCGGTAAGGCAAACTCCCAAATGGAATCAATAAGGATCAATAACGAACGAGGCTACCAATGATAGGGGAAACTCCTAACGAGATTAATAAAGGATCGATAACAAAAAGTTGACCATCGATAAGGTAACTCCAAACGAGATCAAAAAAGGATCAACGGGGACAGATACACGAGAGAATAAAATCGTCAACCATATAAAAATCATATATACGGGATTTTAAAGACAACCCAAATATCGAATAGATCCAATTATACATGGACTGTGAACGACCAATCAATAAGACACAAGATGGACGTCACGATACGAATATCCATATTGTTCGATGCGATTCGAAGATGTTTGAGGAGAAGTTCGTTCTGCTAATCTATTTCTTTAGAAATGTTCGATTCGATATTATTCTGGATACGAATTTGTTGACTAAGCATTGTGATGCTATCAACTGTCATATTATTTTGTCATCTTTGGAGATTTGAGAGAACTCGAAATTTCATAACGTATTCCCCACCTGATAATCGATTATGATCACCTTTGTTTTGAAAACTCGTGCGTTAATCCCTCGCGGTTGTGAAGATACTTCGTTTGATGAAACTCGCCTCGAGAGTTCTTCGGTTGTTTGAAACTGTTCGCAGCGTATTCCTTAACGAACTACCAAGATTTCCATCTAAATGTGAAATTGTTTTGATCTGATTATGAGGACCTGTTCAGTCACGACTCTGGATAGAATGTGATTACAATAAAGGCATGTGTATATGAGGCAAGTATTATGATGCCTGGCCAACGTGATAATAGTTACATCATATAACTTGAACTTATTGTGGTCATAGGATATTTTAAGAAGTGCTGGAGGTCAGTAAGTTGGTTAATCTGGAAACCTTATCCGTATAAGAATAACGCTTTGCCCAATTCTGAAAACTCCATTGTGAATAACATCAGTGCAAGGGAAAGGATTGAAGATCCAGCTTCTAGGAAGTGGTTTCACCGGTACAAGTTTCTGGTACAAGTGTGTATCTTTGATGTGCTTTCATTTTGTTTGTAGAGAAGAATGATAGTAACATGAAGTTGAGGAAGCTGAATCGTATCATGTTTTGTGTGAAGGAGCGAGATGTTCCTAGATTTTCTTTTCGTATTCGTTATGACCTCTATGAGTATAAGAGATGCCAATTGTATTGGCTACTGCTCCGACTATTCCTATGGAGTTGATAAATCGTGTCTTTATGAATATTTGGACAAATTGTCATTGTCTGACGTTTTGGATGTATTCAGAGCCGAAAGGAAACACGAGGATCATCTTCGTATTCTGTGTTAACATTTCTACGTCAGAAGAAGCTCTATGTGATGTTTTTGAAGAGTAAATTTTGTGGGAAGAAGAACGAGAAGAGAATTTGGAAGAGCTGGAAAAAGATTTGTTTCTACTTCAGAAGGAGACCTAGCTATGTTCTTATGCAACATGGAATGATTCTAGTTAAGCATCTATACATCTAAGAACCGTGGGAGGTGAACGATACGACGCATAAATTGTGGCAGGCATGGAGAATCTCAGGAGCAAGACGGTGGAATATCAGCTATGTTAAAAGACGAAAGGAAGCAGTTTTAATTGAAGCACACAGTTCTATCAACTCTATCTATCTCAGTTGTACTAATATGTATAGAGTCTTGAAGCGGGAGCTGGATGGGATGGTATGAAGACGGTGGTGACTACATCAGTGATTTTTACGCACAGGAGGAAGAACAACGTGAATTGAGTTGCAGTGGAGCATTGACTGGGATGGCTTGCTTGGAAGGTCGGCAGATATTTCTTCCGGCAGAAAAACATTCAAGATACATAGCGCACCTTCAGTAAACATGAAGGAAATCGCATTTTGCAATACATTTTCAGAAGAGGTACAAAAGCCTATGGAGATTTGATTCGGGATGTTAGTACGACTTCTCATTTTCAGATAAATGGATAGACAGAATAACTATTTGAACTTGGAAGAGGTGTTGAGCGGAAAATTTGACAAGTGTTTTGTTAGTTGTAGTTGCTCACTAAGAAAGATGGCATGCAAGTGACAAGATGTTTTTCTAGGAGTTTGTATGAATGGAGATGTGGGATACCTTTTAGTTGGAATAAGGACAGAGAGTTACTTACTGAAGGTTCAGAAACGACTTCAGCAACTAATGGATTAGTTATTATTGTGAAAGAAGAATTTGGAATTTAGACTAGGATTTTGTGTCCGTATGATTTCCCCGTACAGCAGTGCTGGACGTTTTAGCATCTAAGGAGTTTTCGTTCGCGATATGTTAGCCTTTAAGTTCGTTATTATTCGTACAATTATCCTACCAATTCCATTATGCCTTCCGATGTGTTTCGATACTCCGATACGTGCCTAGTGATCGTTAGTACGAATGGGTTACCCATCTCTTCTAAGGAAACTCTTGATACGTTTGATGAGTCGATTTGTGCTCCTTCGACTTTGGCAAATTCTTTTGTTCATTCAGAATTCGGTAGGAATTGATGAAGTTTCATCGGTTAGTACTATCTCTGTGTTTGTCTCGTGGGATTATGTGTTTCATGTATCTCCTTGTGAGATTTCAACCATCATCTATCATCTGTCATCTGCTACGCATTTGTTTCGCATTCGTTGGATCAGATTTGCTACGATTTGTGTTCTGTGGAGAGCCTGGGGCTATCCAAGTTGTCGGGATCGAGTCATGAGTAACTATTCCGTTTGTGAAGATTCTGCTGGAAGAACCTCTCCGAGCGTGAGGCTAATTATCGTCATTCCTTTTTAATTGCTACTTCTCCGTCTAACTTTTGCGACTTCAATTTTCGGGGACGAAAATTTTCTTTTAGAGGGGAGGAATTGTAAAACCCTAGAATTTGAATTCCAAATTTACATCTAATTTTGAATTTTTCTCTAAACTTTGTAATGATTTATTTTAAACCCTAACTATATGTTATGTATTAAAATTAAAATTAAAATGTACTAACCCAAGTTTATACCTATAATAAATAATTTGCAACATCCGAATGATGATTGGAATCCCACTAATCTGGGCTAATTATCACATACCACAACCAAACCCAATTATAGGCTTTCAATACCTTCCATTTTAACCCCCTCCGCCCTAAAACTCTAGTATATATAACGCGACTTCTTTCTTGCCTCTCCCCTATTCATTCATACGAAGCATAACACACACAAGCTGCTGTTGTTTTTCTCTATCAAGTCCAAGCGTTCAAGGGCTTTATTGCTATGTTTGTGATCCTTAAAAAGGTGTTGATGTGGTGATCTTAATTCGTGGGGTTTCTGCACGTTCTTTTCATGTTTCGGTTCATCAAGGTATCACCAATCGCCTCCTTTTCTGTCTCAATTCGACTCATCTATAATGTTAATCTGAATCTATAAAACACTAAAACCCTAATCTGTTTTATATAATATGCTTACTGAATCTGATTATAAAACCCTAAGTAATTGATGAGGGACGTTTAGGGTTTTAATTGGTGAATTGTGTTGTTTCTGTCTCACTGTTTGCTGTCCAGAATATAGGTCGTTTTGAAAGGGGTCTATTTTAATGATACCAATGTGTTTTTGGGTGATTTTTGAATCTAAAATCAACTTCTGGAAAAGTAATTTCTGAATATGTAAGCCTTGTAAATTTTAGAGGTCGGTAGAATGTCTTTTCTGATTTTAAAAACTCAAGTATCAAATTTGTCAATTAGTAATCCGAATTTCAATCTTGGTTTATGATTTTTGTTTTGAAATCAGTAAGGAATCATTAAATCAAATTGGACAGGGCTTAAACATAAGATGTGTTTGGCCTCTGTGATTTTTGGTGGAATTTTTAGAGTAGCACAACATGGTCTCTTAATTGCTTACTTTTTGAGTCTCAGATCTATCACCGAATCTGGACTAGTTTTGATAAGAAATTTTTGTTCTATAGTTATACTACCTAGAAATTCTACAAAAATTAAACAAAGTATAAAACATATGTACCTACATGAGGTAATTTTTATAAGGCTCCAGGAGGTGCACAAGTATACTTTAAAAATCTGGAAACGTTATACATGTTTTGATACTAAAAACTGAGTAATCGAGTCTGAAATTCAGTTGATGTTTTTGATTTTTCATTTTCAAATCATAAAGATTTAAGAGCTCTCCTTTTTTAGGAGTAATATTTTAGTTATGTGGGACTTCCTGAAATTTTTGCATATTTTTCTGAAGTTCACAAATGGGCTAACCAAATGCAAACTTTCTGCATGTATGTGCAGTTAATTTTCTGGGTATGTTTGGATAAACGATTTTTAAAAGGATGGTTGCACTTAATAATAAAATATGGGAAAATTCATGTAAGTTCATAAGACATATAAATGCCTGGGTTAATTATTATAGCTTCTTAATCAGAGTCTGAGTATTACTTTAAAATTCGTAAAGTGGAGTTTGAATCATACTAAAATCAGTAACCTAATTTCAATTTGACTTAAAGTAATACTTGGTATTTAATTCGTATAGGTTCCGTGAAGCGGGAGTGATTCATCTCGTGTGACCTTTCTTTTCCTGTTTGTTTGCTTTGCCTAAAGTACAGATATTATGACCTTATCTCTTAAGGTTTCTCATGATTCGTTCACAACGGTTTGATATTAGTTTTGATTATGATACCTTTGTTCTGAGCCTTCTTATTATGTTTTTTTTAGTTCATATATGCCTTTGCTATGATCCCTTGGAATTGTAAACCTTTGATTGTGAACATTTGATATGAACCTTGATATGAACTTTGATATGATATGACATTTAAACCCTTCAGTTTGATACCCGAGCCACGTTTCCTAGCCATGAAGGTAACATGGATGTGTCATTGATGCACCAATGGCACGACTCTAGTTTGGTTGAGTGATGTTCCACACCGTCCCATTTTGTTATGATATGTGCACTTTATATTTGTTATGGCCAATATGATTTGTTCGGGGGCGTATGAATGCATCCTAGGTTCGATTTGTATTTGATTGGATATGATATGATTTTGATATGATATGATATATTCGGTGATTGATGCTTGTGTGCAATACACGTCTTTCACATGTTCGGGAGTTAGCTACTCCATGGTTACTATGATATTTGATTTGACTTATGTTCGGGCTCGTGGTAGATTATTGAGCTCTCCTTATTTTTGATATCCTTTTGTTTATACCTTACGCTTTGCCCAATGCACCATATTATTCCTTGTTCCTTATCTTTTGTTTCGTTTTTATATATCTGTTCACTGGGCTTTTTAAGCTCAGCCGCATTTCTTTTCCTGCGGCAGGTTTTAGGTTGGAAGCTGCGTTTGAGTGGAGACTGCATAGGAGCTTAGTGGACTACCCTGACGATTAGAAGCCATTTGCATCTTGATTAGACTTGGATTGGATTTAGTTTGGATTGTATTACATATTGTATAAAGTTAGCATTTCATTTGTTTTCTTAGAATACCTTTGTAATTATTATGTTTATAAGTCTTCCACTTGCGTTGTATGTTCTGATTTGGCACCATAATGTGATACTTCTACCCTTGTCGGGTTGGGGAGTTACAATCATCCACTTCCGTCATTAAATTGTTTCGTTTCTTGGAATTTTTGCTTACTTGTAAGTATGTTTAGGAGAAAAACACAGTTTAGGTTTACAGTTCAATAGTAGTACTTAGTTTTATTGTTTATTTTCTCCTTGATAAGTGTTTAGGAATTCGGTGTTTAGATTTGAGAAGGAGGGTATTGATTAGTTTTCTTAAAAGTTGAGGCACTCGGGTTGATTGCTTGAATGGAAATATCACAATATGTTTTTTATTAGAGTTTTCTCTGTTTCTTTTCTCTTTAGATCATTTTTTTAATAATTTCAGTACCATATTAGGAAGTTGATAAGAATGAGGCTACTTAGGTTGGTGTTAATTTGTTAAGTCTTTTTGGAATTCTAATACTTTTATGATTTTTGGAATTCAAATTCAATAAGGTGGTTGAGGGAAACTCATTTTATTCGGTTTTCTGTCATTTTGGATTGATTTATTTTATTGGTAGTTTTTAATTACATCTAGGAGATATTGTTCACATCTTTGTTACTTAATCATATTTTTTTTGTTATTTCATCTTGTTAGTTGTAACAGCAGTCGAAATTACTTTCTATTGAAGAATGCATATAGCTCTTGCATAGTGCATCTTGGGCTTCTTTTGGGTGTGCGTTTGTGTTTCTTTGTTTTTTAGATTTTTTCTTAGCTTTCTTCGGCTTTTACCTATTCTACCCCCATTAGTTTTTGAATTTGTACAGGTTAAATGGATAAAATTAATAGACTAGCGTGTGGTAAGAAAAAGTCGAAGACTCCAGAGTCGGGAGATAGTTCCGCAGCTTCCAATCGTGCGGATCTTGTGGGTATGTAGTTGGATGAGAGTAACCCTCGCATATGTGGGCTAGTAGAGAGTAGTGGACTGAAGTTTAAGGGTGGAAACTTGTATCCGGTGGATGGCGCACACACTATTGCGAGGTGCTTATCGTATCAGACTCCGAGATCGAGGACGACCCCCGCTGGGGTCGAGACAACCCACCCTCGTATGCCTCCTATACACCGCATTCCCTCCCCTCCTACTACATCTGGGAGCGGCCGAGCTACACCGAGCATATTGTAACACCCCCAAATCCTATTGGGTTATTACAGTGCCGTGGACCCCACACCCGGAGATCCACCAGGCTTACACGACTGAAATACATTAAATTAACCAATAAGGGAAAATCATAGTTCCTACCATGATATCCGGCACAATATTCTAATGAGGAATTTTAGCGACAATGATGGGCCTACATGGTCAAAAATGAAAATACAACCACACACACGAGCCTTGCTCGGGTAATACATGATGACAACAACTAACAAAACTAGAGTACTCCAAACTGTCTGACCGACATGAACAACTCGGACTAGTATCGCTCGAATACCTCATCCCCATCATCATGCCCCTGTGTCTCAACTCTCTCCTCGCAAGCACCTAAAACATGAAAGATGTTCCGCCCCTACGGGGTTAGTCATCCAGATAATGGACATCAAATACATGTATAACATGATATGCATCCAAAGGCAGAATGAAACGGTACAATGATAATAATAATAATAATACGAGATGCTCACAAACCAAGGTAAGAACCGAGCATTCGTGAAACACTATGCCCACGGCATACTATTAATACCTGTTCAACATGTTAGAACATAAGTGCCCAACGGCGACTCATAATTATAGAGTACCACAATGAATTACACGCTATGAACCAAACCAGAACTGAATTAATTTTGAATCATAATGAATTACATGAAGATGAACCAAACCAGAACTGAATTAAATATGAATCACAATGAATTACATGAAGATGAACCAAACCAGCCCGAAGCTGTAACAATGAAGGCCGAAGCCACGGCACGAAGCTGTATCAAAATGAAACCATCCAATGGTCGTTAACCTACTGAGCTGTAGGTGTTGGGTTAAACAACCGCGAAGGTTCAGGCCCCACCAAACTTACCCCATAATGAAACCATTCAATGGCCATTGACCTACTGGGCTGTAGGTGTTGGGGGAAACAACCGCGAAGGTTCAGGCCCCACCAAACTTACCCCATAATGAAACCATCAAATGGCTGTTGACCTACTGAGCTGTAGGTGTTGGGGGAAACATCCGCGAAGGTTCAGGCCTCACCAAACTTACCCCATAATGAAACCATCCAATGGTCGTTGACCTACTGAGCTGTAGGTGTTGGGGGAAACAACCGAGAAGGTTCACCCCCACCAAACTTACCCCATAATAAAATCTAGGCGAGACTAGCCTCCAAAGTATAATTAATCCCAAACGGAAATGATCCCAAGGTTACCGAATTTCACAAAAATGATACTGTCCTGTCTTGAGTCGGCCAACACGAGAACAATAACTCACGGATGGGCACCGTCCTCGGCGGTTCAAATTCAATACTTCGATTACCTTAGAATAGTCAATCGATAGCAACGACACAACGGATGGGAACTATCCTCGACAGCCCCAATTCAATACCTCAATTGCCTTAGAATGGCCAACTAATAACAATGATGCAGCGGGTGATTCAATACCTCGGTTGCCTTAGGGTCGCCAACCAATAACAATGTTCCCATGAATGATTGAACACTTTGATTACCTTAGAGCGGCCAATCGATAACAATGATACAATGAATGCCTCGACACCTTTAATCGGTTACCGACGATGAAAATGAGAACGAATACGCCAATGCCTTCAATCGGCAGATATAATATGAATGACAGGACGCCAACATTAATAACAATGATTACAGCAATGTCTTAGATCGACATCAATATTAACAACAACAATCGATACATCAATACCGCGAATCGGCTATCGACAATAACAGTAACAACGACTACCACAATGCCTTGAACCGGCCATTAATGAACAATAATAAACATTTGGCATAATTGCCGAAGATTGTCGTATCGAAGGATCCCTTTAATATCAATGAATTCATGAAGAGACCAAGTCTCAGAATGATACAACACATTCATACACATATACGATAACATTAATCTCATTGATTAGTACAAGTATAAAACTTGCCTCAAACCGACGGCGAGAAAGTCCTTCCACGATCAACGTTCTTTATGGAATTATTAGTCGCTTAAACAACCTTGAATAACACAATTACCAATGATTCGCTTAATATATATCCATGTATAGTCATAACCAAATGGAATGGTTGATACAACACTACCCAACTCATTGGGGCAATTTAACAAACATGTTGTAAACAATCTTCAATTGTTTACAACTAGTCTCAATTATATCGATACCAAGCCTTTAAAGAATGATTCAATCCAACAAAACATCCTCAATACTGTAACACCCCAAACTAGGCGAGTATTACAGTGCTGTGGCCCCCTGACTGGGACCCACTAGGCGAATGAAAATTAATGAATTAAGTGATATAATTGTAGTACCGAACCACAATATATCATTAATTACTCCGACAAGGAATTTCAAGTACAACACACCCAGTAAAATACAGAATACAAGTATATTTTATATGAAGATAAAATATACAACACCGAATGAAAATGAACATCCAACCGGAAATCTGTAGCAGAAATAAAATGAAGAAAACATGAATGACTGAAAGGACTGGGGCCCCCTACTAGTATCACTGGGACTCCTCGCCGTCAACGTTCTCTTCCCGTGCTTTAGACTTGCCATGACCTGAAAACAACATCCCCCAATGGGGTCAGTTACACAGAACAACAATCCTCAAGAGTTGAATAAACACAATCATGATATATCTTAATTATGAAATTAAGCTGAAGAGGGGCATCGTAGTACGCCCGTAATGGTATGTGCATGTGAACAAGACGAGTGTCCGGACACACCCGTCCTTGTACCTAATTAGTCTCACGGAGGTACATTACAGTTTGCACAGTCCATTGTGTCGATGAACCCGATCACATGACTATCACATGCCCAACCAAAAATTCCACACATCCCCACCCGGCCACGTAATATGAACCCAGAAGGTCATATGAACAAGAATGACCATGATGAATATTAATGAATAATAATCCGACAAGGTCAAGAATGACTCACCGAGATGAAATAATTAGTGAAATGAAAGATAGCTCATTGTAATGATTGGAACCGTCGTTCCTTGTGAATGAAATGATAATTCGACAATTATAAGTCTCAGTATGGTTAATACATTATGAATGAGTTATGGTTATGAATGAACAGCAACGAAAGGAATGAATATTCTTTTAACCGAGTAAGAATTTACTTACCCAACATCGGTGAAGAATGTCCTTCCTCGAACAACGTCCTAAAATGAGATGTCGGTCGCTCGAACAACCTTGAATAACATAATTACCAATAATCCTCTCAATATATGCATTAGGCATGAATTACGACTAACTCAAAGGTCGATACAACAATAACCAAACTCATTGAGGCATTCAAAGAACCACTTAGCGAACATCAACCCTTGATTATAACCAAAACCCAAATATATCGAAACCGACTCCCAAAATGAGTAGTTCAATCCAACAAAACACCTTCAATGATGTCAATATTCCAATATGAAACCACAACTCGAAGTTACGACAACTATAATCGGAAACCCCCAAAAAATAACCAAAGTCAACATCAAGGTTTCTTGATTAATTCTCCAAATGTTCATCAAATCCGAAAACATATCAATAAACTCATAGGAATACATTTATCAAAGGTAGATAATCCATATCTAACATGTTCCAAAAACAATCCAATCCTACACGAAGAAATCGGAAGGAAAATAACCAAAGTCCGAAATTCTAGATCCAAGAAATTATTACCTTGATTTGATGTGATGGAGATGATGAAATGATGATTAATCCGAATGATAAGCTTAATGATGATGATAGGTGAGTCCAGATCGAAAAGATCTCTCCGAATCACCCGATATCGCCCGAAAACGCCCAAAAACGAATGAGAAGCGAGAAATGATGAAACTTGGGCTGACTGCCTATTTTATACTATTCCCAGATTAGCGCACGCTACGACCTGTTATTTAGCGTGCTCTAACGGGTTAACCGGACAGTCCAATGAACTCTGACTGCCTCGTTAGCGTATGCTACAAACTTGATAGCGTACGTTAACGCCCTCCCGATAGCGTGCATTAACCCTAAATGTTAGCGTGCGCTAGCTATATACCTGATGTCCAGTGACTGAAGTCCAGAACCTCATGTCCTATGACCTGCTCGCGATAGCGCGCACTACGTCCAATAATCAGCGTGCGCTAGGTATTGTTCCAAAATCAGTCCAGTACCCACTGGACTCTGGTTGATCGGCCTTAGCGCCCGCTACACGGATTGCATAGCGTGTGCTATCCAAACTTATTAGCGTTCGCTACTTACCATTGGTAGCGTGCGCTACATCAACTCGACTGCAGTCCAGTGCCTTCTAGACTGTCAGCCTGAACCATGCTAGCGTGCGCTAATACTGAGAGATAGTGTGCGCTATCCATACTCAATTAGCGTGCGTTAATGAAGAGTACGTAGCGTGCACTACTCATCACACACAGCCAGCTACAAAGGTGACAATGATAAGATGCTCAGTCCGATTCTCCAACCAGGTAGAATGACGAATAACAACTGACACACGATACAAATTACTCTGAACGGTGAATATAATGAATGAATATGAATGATGAATGATCATTAATGAGTGAATAATTACTGAGTGACAATTACTGAATGATAATTACTGAATTACAACCGGGTATTACATACACCCCCCTTAAAAGAGTTTCGTCCCCGAAACTAAGGGTCAAACAACCCGGGATAACTCTCCCGCATACTATCCTCGGGGTCCCATGTAGCCTCTTCCACTCCGTGTCTAGACCACTGAATTTTAACCAAAGGAATCGTCTTGTTCCTCAACTATTTGATTCACCGCTCTAAGACTCGTACGGGATGCTCCTCATACGAATGATCGTCCGCGATCTCGATCTCGTCGAACTGAAGTATGTGACTCGGGTCGGCAAAATACTTCCGCAACTGAGAGACGTGAAGCACATTATGAATTCGACTCAACGCTGGAGGTAAGGCCAATCGATAAGCTAGCTCGCCTACTTGATCCAAATTTTCAAACCGTCCATGGAATCTCGGACTTAATTTTCCCTTCTTCCCAAAATGAAAGATACCTCGACTCGGGGATACCTTGACCAAAACATGGTCACTCGCCTCGAACTCTAATGTCTGACGACGGTTATCTGCGTAAGATTTCTGTCGACTCTGAGCAGTCAACAAACGACTCCTGATCAAAGCTACCTTCTCACGGGCGGCTATAAGCATATCGTGCTCGGTATCGATTGATTCTGATAAGTCATCCCAAAACAAAGAAGATCGACAACGACGACCGTACAAGGCCTCGTAAGATTCCATCTTAATCGAAGCATGCCAACTATTGTTGTACGTGAACTCGATCAACGGTAGTTGGGCTTCCCAATCATCTTTCCAATCGAGGATGCATGCCCTCAACATGTCCTCTAATGTTTGAATAGTCCTCTCTGATTATCCGTTGGACTGACGATGAAAATCTATGCTGAGATTAAGATGAGTTCCCATAGCACGATGAACTGATTTCCAAAAATGGGACACGAATCGCCCGTCACGATCAGACACGATACTCTTAGGAGTACCGTGCAATCTCACTATCTCTTTGATGAACAACTGGGCAAGTCTCTCAGGACCCCACATATCCTTAATCTCAAGGAAATGAGCTGATTTAGTTAGATGATCCACAATTAACCAAATTTTATTCATGCCACGACGACTCATCGGCAAACTCGTGATGAAGTCCATTGAAATATCTTCCCACTTCCACTCTGGAATAGGGAGTGGCTTCAGCATACTCGCCGGTCGCTGATGTTCTATCTTGACTTGCTGACATGTTAAACATCTTGAAACAATTTTGCGACTTCTCGCTTCATATTACTCCACCAGTAATTTTGTTTCAAGTCTTTGTACATCTTGCTAGACCCCGGATGAATGGAGTAAGGGGTAGCATGAGCTTCTCTCAAAATCGAGTTTTTCAACTCGTCGTTCGTCGGTACGCATAACCGATTCTTAAATTGCAAAAGTCCATCCACATGGACCACAAATCCAGGGGATTTCCCCCGAGTCACATCATCTCGAATGCATAACAAAAATGGGTCCGAACCCTGATTCTCCCTGATCGCCTCCTCAAGTGGCGATGAAATCTCTAACATATAAAGTTGCCCTTGTACTCATTATAACCAGACCTCGATCTCAGGTCTCAGAAATTCCTGCTGAAGTTCCTTCTGAACTGTTAATCGAGCAAGCATCTGCTCCTGAACGGACTTACGACTCAAGGCGTCGGCGACAACGTTCTCCTTGCCCGGTTGGTAAAGTATATCGATATCATAATCTTTCATTTGTTCCAACCACCGCCTCTGTCGCATATTTAGCTCCTTTTGAGTAAACATATACTGCAAACTCTTATGATCGGTGAATACCTGACAGGTAACGCCATAAAGATAACGACGCCAAATCTTCAATGCAAACACCATGGCTGCTAGCTCCAGGTCGTGGGTTGGATAATTAACCTCGTAAGGTCTCAATTGCCGTGAACCATAAGCAATAACTTTCCCGTTCTGCATTAGTACACATTCGAGATCCTGTCCAGACGCATCACTATAAACCACAAATCCTTCCGTCCCTTTCGGTAAAGAAAGGACAGGTGCTGAAATTAACCGGCTCTTGAGTTCCTCAAAACTCTGTTGACACGCGTCGGACCACGTGTATTTCTTATCCTTCCGTAAAAGGTTCATCATGGGTTGAGCAATTTTAGAAAATCCTTCCACAAATCGCCGATAATAACCAGCTAATCCGAGGAAACTTCGGATTTCCTTAACATTCTTCGGTGGTTGCCAATCTCGGATCGCCTCCGTCTTCTGAGGGTTGACACGAGCTCCGTCTAATGAAATTACATGTCCGAGAAATGTCACTTCGGACATCCAGAACTCACATTTGGAAAACTTTCCATAAAGTTTATCTCGTCTCAACACGTCGAGCACCTGATGAAGGTGAAACTCGTGCTCCTCCCGGTCACGAGAATAAATTAAAAAGTCATCAATGAAGACAACCACGAACTGATCCAAATAGTCGATGAAAACCCGATTCATTAACTCCATGAATACCAAAGGTGCATTAGTTAACCCAAACGGCATTACCATAAACTCATAATGACCACTGCGTGTTCAGAACGCCATCCTTGCGATATCCGACTCTCGAATTCGTAACTGATGATATCCAGATCTTAAGTCGATCTTGGAAAATACTGAAGCTCCCTGAAGTTGATCCAAAAGATCATCGATATGGGGTAGAGGATATTTATTCTTGATCGTCACCCGGTTCAACTCCCGATAATCAATATACAAACGAAATGAACCATCCTTCTTCTTGACAAAAAGCACTGGTGCTCCCCAAGGGGACGCACTCGGTCCAAGATAACCTTTCTCGGTCAAATCCTCCAATTGATTCTTCAATTCATACATTTTGGTCGGGGCCATCCGATACGGTGCCTTCGATATTGGAGATGTACCAGGCTCCAACTCAATCGTGAATTCCACATCTCTCTATGGAGGCAAACTAGGTAACTCGTCTGGCAATACATCGGCATATTCTCTCACTACCGGAATATCCGTCAACATTACTGATGGTTTCTCGGTCTTGGTCATATAGCACCAATAACCAACACACCCCTGACTGAGTAATTTCACTGCTTTCATTGAGTTGATGACTCTCCCGGAACAGTTGGGATTACCTCCCTAAAATACACATTCGACCCCATCGCCTGAAATGATAGTGACCATACGCTTACGGACACTAATGATGGCATCATGACGATCCATCCAATCAATACCCAAGATGATGTCGTCTCTTGGTAAATCTACCACGATTCGGTCTGCTAACCAATCACAACCATGAAGCTGAATCGGACAATCCTTAATCTCACGATTCCCGATAATTCTTCTACCATCAGGTAGACCAATGACATAAGGCGCACAACCAGTAGCACTACCCAGGCGTAGTCTACTCAAACATGACTCGCAGATGAATGAATGCGATGCACCAGTATCAAAAAGGTTACACACAGGTTGAGATAGAATATCGAGTGTACCTGAGATCATGCGGGCCTCTGGATCGTCGGTCTTATTCATCTCATAAATTTGGGGATTGTCGGCCCCTGAATCGGATGCTCCCATCTGATAGCTCTTAGCTCCGCCTTTATTTGCTCCTATCGTCTTGAACGACACGGACATAGTGGCCTGATTCTGAACTGCTGATTGTGTTGGGGCCTGAGATGACGCCGGAGTAGGTTTGGAGTCCCTTCGGCAAAAACGGGCCTTATGCCCAGCAATCCCACAGTTATGGCATGTGATAGTTTGCCTCGGACACTTGGTGCTAAAATGGCCTTGTTCTTCACAGTTGAAACAGGTGATGGCCGAACTGCTTGTGACTGAGATTCCGCGGGTCTGGGCGCCACAGGAGGTTGCTCATAGAAGGTAGAGTCCGCACGAGGCTTCTTGAAAGTTGCCTGACTACCTTCAGACTGATTACGATTCTTTGACTTCTTGCTAGTAGATGAATGTTGTTGCTTAGCAATATCCTTAGCAGTAAGCTCATAAGTAAGAGATTTCTCGATGAATTCAGCTAGAGTGGTGCAATTATGATTAAGCAGCTGCATCCGCATACGTGGTTTCAACCTCTTGCTGAAATACTTGATTTTGTCCGCCTCTGAATGAATAATAGACGAGGTGAAAGGAAGAAAATCCTGAAATTTCTCGGCAATGGTGAGAACATCATCGTCCGCTGAGAGGCCGGGAGTGAGTAATTCTGATATCTTGGCCTCTCTGAGTGGGGCCGGATAATACCTCTCCATCATGAGAGTCTTGAATTGATCCCAGGTACAAGATCCTTCGGTGGGCTTCAACGATAACCACCATGAATGAGCGGTCTTACCCAGGTAGTAAGCCACGATTGAAACTGTGTGCCCTTCGGGACACTCCACCATAGCAAACAACTTCTCGAAATGCTCAAGCCAGTGAACAATATCCACCGGCTCAGATGAGCCCTCAAAAGTAGTTGGCCTCTGGCGAGAGATGTCGCCAATGATACTGCTTACACCCCTCTCTTGCCCCTGCGGTGGCGGCGGAGGAGCCTGTTGATTTTGAGTAGCTGAGTTCTGCATCGTCTCCATGAGGCGTGCCATTTGAGTCATCTGGGCCATCATGCCCTACGTAAAAGCGAGTGGATCAACTCGAACACCTTCTGAATGAGCTGTGTCCCGGGTATAACTCCCTGAAAGTGAATGATCATTTCCAGGGGAATGAGTGGCGGCATCGCTGCTCGATGAATTAGCATCATTCCTCGCATTTGCACGTATATTCACACGAGTTCTCGGGATTCGGCCCGCACCGCGGCCTCTTACCATGCGTCCTCTGCCAGCTCATTCCATACTGAAGTGGGAAAGTGACAAGATGATTATAGATCTCGTATGATTATACACGCTCAAACACAATGATTACATCAGTGATCAACTGAAGTGACGTGATTATCTGATGAAATTCTTGAAATGATTATCTTGAACATGTTAACAAGATCAATGATATGATCCTCAAGATCAACAACTGAACAATGAAATGAACTGAGTGATTAATGGGTTAACATGATCGACATGATCAAAAATGAAAATGATGATTGAGGGTTGTTGACTGTTGAGTGATTCTTATTGCCAGAAATTATACCACGGCGTCAGAAATCTTACTGTTCTTTGGTCTGAGGGGCTCGGCTCTTGCACAGGTCACACGTGACGTGAAAGTCCAATGATACTAGTCTGATGAACGATGATTTCAAATGAGATATGACTCGGAAGGTAGTATTCAAAACCACGCTCCGATACCAACTCTGTAACACCCCAAACTAGTCCAGTATTACAGTGTCGTGGACCCCCGACTAGGACCCACTAGGCGAATGAAAATTAATGAATTAGGTGATATAATTGTAGTACCGAACCACAGTATATCATTAATTACTCAGACGAGGAGTTTCAAGTACAACACACCCAGGAAAATACAGAATACAAGTATATTTTATATGATGATAAAATATACAACACCAATTGAAAATGAACATCTAACCGGAAATCTGCAGCGGAAATAAAATGAAGAAAACATGAATGACTGAAAGGACTGGGCCCCCCTACTAGTATCACTGGGACTCATCGCTGTCAACGTCCTCTTCTCGTGCTTTAGCCTTACCATGACCTGAAAACAACATCCCCCAACGGGGTCAGTTACACAGAAAAACAATCCTGAAGAGTTGAATAAACACAATCATGATATATTTTAATTTTGAAGTTAAGCTGAAGAGGGGCATCATAGTACGCCCGTAAGGGTATCTGCATGTGCACAAGATGAGTGTCCAGACACACCCATCCTTGTACCTAATTAGTCTCACGGGGGTACATTACCGTGTGCACAGTCCATTGTGTCGGTGAACCCTATCACATGACTATCACGTGCCCGACTAAAAATTCCACACATCGCCACCCGGCCATGCAATATGAACCCAGAAGGTCATTTGAACAAGAATGACCATGATGAATATTAATGAATAATAATCCGACAAGGTCAAGAATGACTAACCGAGATGAAATAATTAGTGAAATGAAAGATAGCTCATTTAAATGATTGGAACCGTCGTTCCTCGTGAATGAAATGATTATTCAACAATTACAAGTCACAATAAGGTTAATACATTATGAATGAGTTATGATTACAAATAAACAACAACGAAAGAAATGAATATCCTTTTAACCGAGTAAGAATTTACTTACCCAACACCGGTGAAGAATGTCCTTCCTCGAACAACGTCCTAAAATGAGATGTCGGCCGCCCGAGCAACCTTAAATAACACAATTACCAATAATCCGCTCAATATACACATTCAGCATGAATTACGACTAACTCAAAGGTCGATACAACAATATCCAAGCTCATTGAGGCATTCAAACAACCACTTAGCGAACATCAACCCTTGATTATAACCAAAACCCAAATATATCGAAACCGACTCCCAAAATGAGTAGTTCAATCCAACAAAACACCTTCAATGATATCAATATTCCAATAGGAAACCACAACTCGAAGTTACGACAACTATAATCAGAAACCCCCAAAAAATAACCAAAGTCAACATCAAGGGTTCTTGATTAATTCTCCAAATGTTCATCAAATACGAAAAACATATCAATAAACCCGTAGGAATACATTTATCCAAGGTAGATAATCCATATCTAACATGTTCCAACAACAATCCAAGCCTACACGAAGAAATCGGAAGGAAAATACCCAAAGTCCGAAATTCTAGATCTAAGAAATTATTACCTTGATTTGATGTGATGGAGATGATGAAATGATGATTAATCCGAATGATAAGCTTGATGATGATAATCTGTGAGTGAAGATCGAAAAGATCTCCCCGAATCACCCGGAAATGCCCAAAAACGAATGAGAAGCGAGAAATGACGCAACTTGGGCTGACTGCCCAATTTATACTATTCCCAGATTAGCGCACGCTACGACCTGTTATTTCGCGTGCACTAACGGGTTAACCGGACAATCCAGTGAACTCTGAATGCCTCATTAGTGTACGCTACGAACTTGATAGCGTGCGCTAACGCCCTCCCGATAGCGTGCATTAACTCCAAATGTTAGTGTGCTCTAGCTAAATACCTGATGTCCAGTGACTGAAGTCCAGAACCTCCTGTCCTCTGACCTACTAGCGATAGCGTGCGCTACGTCCAATAATCAGCGTGCGCTAGGAATTGTTCCAAAATCAGTCCAGTACCCACTGGACTCTGCCTGATCGGCCTTAGCGCCCGCTACACGGATTGCATAGCGTGCGCCATCTAAACTTATTAGCGTGCGCTACTTACCCAAATCACCCAAAGTGATTCTCGGGATTCGGCCCGCACCGCGGCCTCTTACCCTGCGTCCTCTGCCAGCTCTTTTCATACTGAAGTGGGAAAGTTACAAGATGATTATAGATCTCGTATGAATATTACATTATGATTACGTTATGAAATGATGAAAATGAGCATACACGCTCAAACACAATGATTACATGAGTGATCAACTGAAGTGACGTGATTATCTGATGAAATTCTTGAAATGATTATCTTGAACAAGTGAACAAGATCAATGATATGATCCTCAAGATCAACAACTGAACAATGAAATGAACTGAGTGATTAATGGGTTAACATGATCGACATGATCAAAAATGAAAATGATGATTGAGGATTGTTGACTGTTGAATGATGAATGAGTGATTGTTATTGCCAGAAATTATACCACAGCTTCAGAAATCTTACTGTTCTTTGGTCTGAGGGGCTCGACTCTTGCACAGGTCACACGTGACGTGAAAGTCCAATGATACTAGTCTGATGAACGATGATTTCAAATGAGATATGACTGGGAAGGTAGTATTCAAAACCACGCTCCGATACCAACTCTGTAACACCCCAAACTAGTCGAGTATTACAGTGTCGTGGACCCCCGACTAGGACCCACTAGGCGAATGAAAATTAATGAATTAGGTGATATAATTGTAGTACCGAACCACAGTATATCATTAATGACTCCGACGAGGAGTTTTAAGTACAACACACCCAGGAAAATACAGAATACAAGTATATTTTATATGATGATAAAATATACAACACCAAATGAAAATGAACATCCAACCGGAAATCTGCAGCGGAAATAAAATGAAGAAAACATGAATGACTGAAAGGACTGGGCCGCCCTACTAGTATCACTGGACTCCTCGCCGTCAACGTCCTCTTCTCGTGCTTTAGCCTTACCATGACCTGAAAACAACATCCCCCAAAGGGGTCAGTTACACAGAAAAACAATCCTGAAGAGTTAAATAAACACAATCATGATATATCTTAATTTTGAAGTTAAGCTGAAGAGGGGCATCATAGTACGCCCGTAAGGGTATCTGCATGTGCACAAGATGAGTGTCCAGACACACCCGTCCTTGTACCTAATTAGTCTCACGGGGGTACATTACCGTGTGCACAGTCCATTGTGTCGGTGAACCCGATCACATGACTATCACGTGCCCGACTAAAAATTCCACACATCGCCACCCAGCCATGAAATATGAACCCAGAAGGTCATTTGAACAAGAATGACCATGATGAATATTAATGAATAATAATCCGACAAGGTCAAGAATGACTAACCGAGATGAAATAATTAGTGAAATGAAAGATAGCTCATTTAAATGATTGGAACCGTCGTTCCTCGTGAATGAAATGATTATTCAACAATTACAAGTCTCAATAAGGTTAATACATTATGAATGAGTTATGATTACAAATAAACAACAACGAAAGGAATGAATATCCTTTTAACCGAGTAAGAATTTACTTACCCAACACCGGTGAAGAATGTCCTTCCTCGAACAACGTCCTAAAATGAGATGTCGGCCGCCCGAGCAACCTTAAATAACACAATTACCAATAATCCGCTCAATATACACATTCAGCATGAATTACGACTAACTCAAAGGTCGATACAACAATATCCAAGCTCATTGAGGCATTCAAACAACCACTTAGCGAACATCAACCCTTGATTATAACCAAAACCCAAATATATCGAAACCGACTCCCAAAATGAGTAGTTCAATCCAACAAAACACCTTCAATGATATCAATATTCCAATAGAAAACCACAACTCGAAGTTACGACAACTATAATCAGAAACCCCCAAAAAATAACCAAAGTCAACATCAAGGGTTCTTGATTAATTCTCCAAATGTTCATCAAATCCGAAAAACATATCAATAAACCCGTAGGAATACATTTATCCAAGGTAGATAATCCATATCTAACATGTTCCAACAACAATCCAAGCCTACACGAAGAAATCGGAAGGAAAATACCCAAAGTCCGAAATTCTAGATCTAAGAAATTATTACCTTGATTTGATGTGATGGAGATGATGAAATAATGATTAATCCGAATGATAAGCTTGATGATGATAATAGGTGAGTGAAGATCGAAAAGATCTCCCCGAATCACCCGGAAATGCCCAAAAACGAATGAGAAGCGAGAAATGACGCAACTTGGGCTGACTGCCCAATTTATACTATTCCCAGATTAGCGCACGCTACGACCTGTTATTTCGCGTGCGCTAACGGGTTAATCGGACAGTCCAGTGAACTCTGACTGCCTCATTAGTGTACGCTACGAACTTGATAGCGTGCGCTAACGCCCTCCCGATAGCGTGCGTTAACTCCAAATGTTAGTGTGCGCTAGCTAAATACCTGATGTCGAGTGACTGAAGTCCAGAACCTCCTGTCCTCTGACCTGCTAGCGATAGAGTGCGCTACGTCCAATAATCAGCGTGCGCTAGGAATTGTTACAAAATCAGTCCAGTACCCACTAGACTCTGCTTGATCGGGCTTAGCGCCCGCTACACGGATTGCATAGCGTGCGCTATCCAAACTTATTAGCGTGCGCTACTTACCATTGGTAGCATGCGCTACATCAACTCGACTGCAGTCTAGTGCCTTCTGCACTGTCAGTCTGAACCACGCTAGGGTGCGCTTATACTGAGAGATAGCGTGTGCTATCCATACTCAATTAGCGCGCGCTAATGAAGAGTACGTAGCGTGCGCTACTCATCACACACAGCCAGCTATAAATGTGACAATGATAAGATGCTCAGTCTGATTCTCCAACCAGGTAGAATGACGAATAACAGCTGATACACGATACAAATTACTCTGAACGGTGAATATAATGAATGAATATGAATGATGAATGATCATTAATGAGTGAATAATTACTGAGTGACAATTACTGAATGATAATGACTGAATTACAACCGGGTATTACATACACCCCCCCTTAAAAGAGTTTCATCCCCGAAACTAGGGGTCAAATAACTCGGGATAACTCTCCCGCATACTATCCTCGGTTTCCCATGTAGCCTCTTCGACTCCGTGTCTAGACCACTGAATTTTAACCAAAGGAATCATCTTGTTCCTCAACTATTTGATTTTCCGCTCTAAGACTCATACGGGATGCTCCTCATACGAATGATCGTCCGCGATCTCGATCTCGTCGAACTGAAGTATGTGATTCGGGTCGGCAACATAATTCCGCAACTGCGAGACGTGAAACACATTTTGAATTCGACTCAACGCCGGAGGTAAGGCCAATCGATAATCCAGCTCGCCTACTTGATCCAAAATTTCAAACCGTCCAATGAATCTATGACTCAATTTTCCCTTCTTCCCAAAACGGAAGATACCTTGACACGGGGATACCTTGACCAAAACATGGTCACTCACCTCGAACTCTAATGGCCGATGACGGTTATCTGCGTAAGATTTCTGTCGACTCTGAGCGGTCAACAAACGACTCCTGATCAAAGCTACCTTCTCACGGGCGGCTATAAGCATATCATGCTCGGTGTCGATTGATTCTGATAAGTCATCCCAATACAAAGGAGATCGACAACGAAGAACGTACAAGGACTCGTAAGGTGCCATCTTAATCGAAGCATGCCAACTATTGTTGTACGTGAACTCGATCAACGGTAGTTGGGCTTCCCAATCACCTTTCCAATCGAGGACGCATGCCCTCAACATGTCCTCCAATGTCTGAATAGTCCTCTCTGATTGTCCTTCGGACTGAGGATGAAAAGCTGTGCTGAGATTATGCTGAGTTCCCATAGCACGATGAACTGATTTCCAAAAATGGGACTCGAATCGCCTGTCACGATCAGAAACGATACTCTTAGGAGTACCGTGAAATCTCACTATCTCTTTTATGAACAACTGGGCAAGTCTCTCAGGACCCCACATATCCTTAATCTCAAGGAAATGAGCTGATTTAGTTAAATGATCCACAATTACCCAAATTGTATTAATGCCACGACGACTCGCCGGCAAACTCGTGATGAAGTCCATTGAAATATCTTCCCACTTCCACTCTGGAATAGGGAGTGGTTTCAGCATACCCGCCGGTCGCTGATGTTCTATCTTGACTTGATGACATGTTAAACATCTCGAAACAAATTCCGTGACTTCTCGCTTCATATTACTCCACCAGTAATTTTGTTTCAAGTTTTTGTACATCTTGCTAGACCCTGGATGAATGGAATAAGTGATAGCATGAGCTTCTCTCAAAATCGAGTTTTTCAACTCGTCGTTTTCCGGTACGCATAAACGATTCTTAAATCGCAAAAGTCCATCCTCGTGGACCACAAATCCAGGGGATTTCCCCTGAGTCACATCATCTCGAATGCATAACAAAAATGGGTCCCAACCCTGATTCTCCTTGATCGCCTCCTCAAGTGGCGATGAAATCTCTAACGTACAAAGTTGCCCTTGTACTCATTGTAACCAGACCTCGATCTCGGGTCTTAAAAATTCCTACTGAAGTTCCTTCTGAACTGTTAATCGAGCAAGCATCTGCTCCTGAACGGACTTACGACTCAAGGCATCGGCGATAACGTTCGCCTTGCCCGGGTGGTAAAGTATCTCGATATCATAATCTTTCATTTGTTCCAACCACCGCCTCTGTCGCATATTTTACTCCTTCTGAGTAAATATATACTTCAAACTCTTATGATCGGTGAATATCTGACAGGTAACGCCATAAAGATAATGACGCCAAATCTTCAATGCAAACACCACGGCTGCTAGCTCCAGGTCGTGGGTCGGATAATTAACCTCGTAAGGTCTCAATTTCCGTGAAGCATAAGCAATAACTTTCCCGTTCTGCATTAGTACACATTCGAGATCTTTTCCAGACGCATCACTATAAACCAAAAATTCTTTCGTCCTTTGCGGTAAAGAAAGGACATGTGCTGAAATTAACCGGCTCTTGAGTTCCTCAAAACTCTGTTGACACGCGTCGGACCACGTGTATTTTTATCCTTCCGTAAAAGTTTCGTCATGGGTTGAGCAATTTTAGAAAATTCTTCCACAAATCGCCGATAATAACCAGCTAATCCGAGGAAACTTCGGATTTCCTTAACATTCTTCGGTGGTTGCCAATCTCGGATCGCCTCCGTCTTCTAGGGTCGACACGAACTCCGTCTGATGAAATTACATGTCCGAGAAATGACACTTCGGACACCCAGAACTCACATTTGGAGAACTTTCCATAAAGTTGCTCTCGTCTCAACACGTCGAGCACCTGATGAAGGTGAAACTCGTTCTCCTCTCAGTCACGAGAATAAATTAAAATGTCATCAATGAAGACAACCACAAACTGATCCAAATAGTCGATGAAAACCTGATTCATTAACTCCATGAATACCACAGGTGCATTACTTAACACAAACGGCATTACCATAAACTCATAATGACCACAGCGTGTTCGGAACGTCGTCCTTGCGATATCCGAATCTCGAATTCGTAACTGGTAATATCCAGATCTTAAGTCGATCTTGGAAAATACTGAAGCTCCCTGAAGTTGATCCAAAAGATCATCGATACGAGGTAGAGGATATTTATTCTTGATCGTCACCCGGTTCAACTCCCGATAATCAATATACAAACGAAATGAACCGTCCTTCTTCTTGACAAAAAGCACTGGTGCTCTCCCCAAGGGGAGGCACTCGGTCGGACATAACCTTTCTCAGTCAAATCCTCCAATTGATTCTTCAAAAGTAGGTGGCCTTTGGAGAGAGATGTCGCCAATGATACTGTTTACACCCCTCTCTTGCCCCTGCGGTGGCGGCGGAGGAGCCTATTGATTCTGAGTAGCTGAGTTCTGCATCGTCTCCATGAGGCGTGCCATTTGAGTCATCTGGGCCATCATGCCCTACATAAAAGCGAGTGTATCAACCCGAACACCTTCTGAATGAGCTGTGTCCTGGGTACGACTCCCTGAAAGTGAATGATCATTTCCAGGGGAATGAGTGGCGGCGTCGCTGTTCGATGAATTAGCATTATTCTTCGCGTTTGCATGTGTATTCACACGAGTTCTAGGGATTCCGCCCGCACCGCGGCCTCTTACCCCGCGTCCTCTGCCATCTCTTTCCATACTGAAGTGGGAAAGTCACAAGATGATTATAGATCTCGTATGAATATTACATTATGATTACGTTATGAAATGATGAAAATGAGCATACACGCTCAAACACAATGATTACATGAGTGATCAACTGAAGTGACGTGATTATATGATGAAATTCTTGAAATGATTATCTTGAACAAGTTAACAAGATCAATGATATGATCCTCAAGATCAACAACTGAACAATGAAATGAACTGAGTGATTAATGGGTTAACATGATCGACAAAATGAAAATGATGATTGAGGATTGTTGACTGTTGAATGATGAATGAGTGATTCTTATTGCCAGAAATTATACCACGGCGTCAGAAATCTTACTGTTCTTTGGTCTGAGGGGCTCGGCTCTTGCACAGGTCACACGTGACGTGAAAGTCCAATGATACTAGTCTGATGAACGATGATTTCAAATGAGATATGACTCGGAAGGTATTATTCAAAACCACGCTCCGATACCAACTCTGTAACACCCCAAACTAGGCTAGTATTACAGTGCCGTGAACCCCCGACTGGGACCCACTAGGCGAATGAAAATTAATGAATTAGGTGATATAATTATAGTACCGAACCACAGTATATCATTAATTACTCCGACGAGGAGTTTCAAGTACAACACACCCAGGAAAATACAGAATACAAGGATATTTTATATGATGATAAAATATACAACACCAAATAAAAATGAATATCTAACCGGAAATCTGCAGCGGAAATAAAATGAATAAAACATGAATGACTGAAAGGACTGGGGCCCCCTACTAGTATCCCTGGGACTCCTCGCCGTCAACATCCTCTTCCCGTGCTTTAGCCTTACCATGACCTGAAAACAATATCCCCCAATGGGGTCAGTTACACAGAACAACAATCCTCAAGAGTTGAATAAACACAATCATGATATATCTTAATTATGAAATTAAGCTGAACAGGGGCATCGTAGTACGCCCGTAAGGGTATGTGCATGTGCACAAGACGAGTGTCCGGACACACCCGTCCTAGTACCTAATTAGTCTCATGGAGGTATATTACCGTGTGCACAGTCCATTGTGTCGGTGAACCCGATCACATGACTATCACGTGCCCGACTAAAAATTCCACACATCGCCAACCGGCCATGCAATATTAATCCATAAGGTCATATGAACAAGAATGACCATGGTGAATATTAATGAATAATAATCCGACAAGGTCAATAATGACTCACCGAGATGAAATAATTAGTGAAATGAAAGATAGCTCATTTAAATGATTGGAACCGTCGTTCCTCATGAATGAAATGATTATTCGACAATTACAAGTCTCAATACGGTTAATACATTATGAATGAGTTATGATTACGAATGAACAACAACGAAAGGAATGAATATCCTTTTAACCGAGTAAGAATTTACTTACCCAACACTGGTGAAGAATGTCCTTCCTCGAACAACATCCTAAAATGAGAAGTCGGTCGCTCGAACAACCTTGAATAACACAATTACCAATAATCCCCTCAATATATGCATTAAGCATGAATTACGACTAACTCAAAGGTTGATACAACAATATCCAAGCTCATTGAGGCATTCAAACAACCACTTAGCGAACATCAACCCTTGATTATAACCAAAACCCAAATATATCGAAACCGACTCCCAAAATGAGTAGTTCAATCCAACAAAACACCTTCAATGATATCAATATTCCAATAGGAAACCACAACTCGAAGTTACGACAACTATAATCGGAAACCCCCCAAAAATAACCAAAGTCAACATCAAGGGTTCTTGATTAATTCTCCAAATGTTCATCAAATCCGTAAAACATATCAATAAACCCGTAGGAATACATTTATCCAAGGTAGATAATCCATATCTAACATGTTCCAACAACAATCCTAGCCTACATGAAGAAATCGGAAGGAAAATACCTAAAGTCCAAAATTCTAGATCCAAGAAATTATTACCTTGATTTGATGTAATGGAGATGATGAAATGATGATTAATCCGAATGATAAGCTTGATGATGATGATAGGTGAGTGTAGATCGAAAAGATCTCCCCTAATCGCCCGAAATCGCCCGGAAACGCCCGGAAACGCCCAAAAATGAATGAGAAGCGAGAAATGACGAAACTTGGGCTGACTGCCCAATTTATATTATTCCCAGATTAGCGCACGCTACGACCTGTTATTTAGCATGCGCCAACGGGTTAACCGGACAGTCCAGTGAACTCTGACTGCCTCGTTAGCATATGCTACGAACTTGATAGCGTGCGCTAACGCCCTCCCGATAGCGTGCGTTAACTCCAAATGTTAGCGTGCGCTAGCTAAATACCTGATGTCCAGTGACTGAAGTCCAGAACCTCCTGTCCTCCAACCTGCTCGCAATAGCGTGCGCTACGTCCAATAATCAGCGTGCGCTAGGAATTGTTCCAAAATCAATCCAGTACCCACTGGACTCTGCCTGATCGGCCTTAGCGCCTGCTACACGGATTGCATAGCGTGCGCTATCCAAACTTATTAGCGTGCGCTACTTACCATTGGTAGCATGCGCTACATCAACTCGACTGCAGTCCAGTGCCTTCTGGACTGTCAGCCTGAACCACGCTAGTGTGCGCTTATACTGAGAGATAGTGTGTGCTACCCACACTGAATTAGCGCGCGCTAATGCAGATTACGTAGCGTGCGCTACTCATCACACACATCCAGCTACAATGGTGACAATGATAAGATGCTCGGTCCGATTCTCCAACCAAGTAGAATGACGAATAACAACTGATACACGATACAAATTACTCTGAACGGTGAATATAATGAATGAATATGAACGATGAATAATCATTAATGAGTGAATAATTACTGAGTGACAATTACTGAATGATAATTGCTGAATGATAACGACTGAATTACAACCGGGTATTACAAATACACATAATAATCCAAAAGGAAGACACAAAATGAGATTCCAACAACATCTAATCGAAACTCCCAATTCCAAAATCAACATCCAACATGTTCTTGAATAACCCTCCAGCAATCCAATGATAGTTCATAAAAACCCATAATCATATGTATATCCCTTCACATATCATGATTACAACATCTAAATCATCATGCTCTAACTCAAAACCGAACCTAGGGTTGAAGAAATTACCTTGAATTAAAATGAAGAATCCAAAAGGATGTTGTTAATTCGCACCAAGAACTCAAGGAGGATGAAATATCCGAGATTGATGATGATAAATGCCCAAAAATCGCCCACAAGATCGCCCAAGGAGAGGAGAAGGAAGGAGAATGATGAAATGAGTATTCATCTCACAAAATCCGCTGAAATAAGCTAAACTGCACTGTGTGCCGCGGCACAGGCTGAGTATGCCGCGGCCCACGGCCAAAAAAAGCCCAGAAATCAGCTTAGTGCCGCGGCCTGGCCATCAGGGGCAGCGGCCCGCGGTACAGCCCGCTCCAGCACCAAAAGGCACATGGTGCAGTCTTAGCTATTTCGACCATAACTCCTTCGTCCGGACTCCGATTGACTCACCGTTTGAACCATTGGAAAGGTAACTTGATGCTCTATAATACTGAAAGGATTCAGAACTTTTGCAGTTTCCAAGAATTGATGGTGATTTTACAAAGTCAAACTCATACGTGGAAAAGTCGCTTAAGAACACGGAATTCAACAAAACGACACCTAGACGAGCTCAGATGATAAAAAGTGTAGAATTAATTCTCGGAATGACGAAACGGTCACAATAGAGTTGCTAAGATGGAATTCCGCCAAAAATAAAGAAATTATCGAAATTCGAAATTGCGGATATTACATACTACCCCCCTTAAAAGAAGTTTCGTCCCGAAACTTAAAACAAGTTGGGAGAAGCAATATCCCGCCAGGAAAACTCAATGAGATACATCAGAACTAAAAACTCGCTTCTCATCGGCATCGGATGCCCATACAAACACTGATTCACACCTCCAAAAAAAAACACCAATGCACATATAGTTCTCGGGACCATATCTATCGCACGCCCAAGCCCCATGACTTGACGTCTCGAATCACAATGAACAATTACCCCTGGTATCATGAAATCTCAGTACAACACCAAAAAGGAATACATCAAACGATCTCAAAATCTAAAGATTCTCAAATATGATCATTATAAAATAGATCAACAATAAATGATCCACAACCACGATACATTATTACGGATTGAGTTACACAGTCATCCGAAAAACAAGGCTACATCTCAAATATACCCAACATCGATATCCTCTATATCATCGATCTCCTGTCCCATCGATTCAAGGTAGACCCTAATCTGAACTCACCACTCAATATGATCCCGGAAGGTTACAAGAACAGGAATGATCGCAATGAATGATAATGAATCGAAATCCAACAAGGATCAAGAATGACTCACCGGGGTGAAATGATGACGCAATGAGTGATAGCTCAAATGAAATGATTGGAACCATTGTTCCTCGTGAATTGAATGATTAGTTTGATAATTACAAGTCTCAACATGATTGATGTATGATGAATGAATTATACGAATGAATGAACGACAATGAAATGAATGATTATCCTATTACCGAGCAAGAATTAACTTGTTCAAAACCAGTGATGAATATCCTTACCTCTGGCTCTCGTAGCCTTATAGGACCCCTTGAATGAAGTACGGGTAGGAGTAACAAAATAACTCGAGGCTTGCGATCTCTCTCGAAATCTACTGGCACTAGAACTCTTGTAGTATTTCTGAAGGTGTCCCTGCCTCCCACATAGAAAACAAACAACGGCCTGCATCCAGCACCAGGTACCGCAATGTCCTATTGTATCACAGTTAAAAGCAAACAACGGTCGAACTCGTCGCCTGAGAAAAAGATGCTCTCCCAGCACGAAGACGACTAGAAAATGACCTCTTGGGCGTCGGAGCCCGATTTCCCTCAGAACGAACCGGCATCCGAGTCCTCTCACCAGAAGAAACTGAAGGGTGCTTCTGAGTAAGCTCCTTGATCAAAAGCTCTGCTCCAAGAGCCTTCTCGATGAACTCACTAAATGAATTACAATTGTGATTGAACAACTGCATCCTCAACTACGAATTTAGCCTCTTGCTAAAATACTTGATGTTATCCGCCTCAATACGGATAACCGACGAAGCAAACTGAAGTAGTCCCTGAAACTTCTCAGCAATGACAATAACACTCTCGTCCTCGAAGAATTCGGGGTTCAAAACCTCTGATAACTTGGCTTCACGAAGTGGAGCCGGATAATACCTCTCTAACATGAGAGTCTTGAACTCGCTCCAAACACAATCACGATCGGTGGGTTTCACAGAATGCCACCAAGAATAAGCACCCTTACTCAAGTAGTAAGCCACTACTGCCACCTTACTCTCTTCCAGACACTGAAACATGTCCAAGAGTTTATCAAAATGCTCAAGCCAATGAACAATATCAGCTGGTTCCGATGAACCCTTTAAAGTAGGCGGCCTCTGACGAGAGATATTGCCGATAATCTATCTCACTCCTCCAGTCTGTCCATGAAACTGTTGGAATATAAAACGCAGCGGAAGCGAGTTGGTGAAGGTAATTTAATAAAAGGTTTTATAAACTAACCAACGTAAAAACCGGATCTATTTAGGCTTGTCAACTAATTAACTAAACAGATTAATAAACAATTAAATAAACATATTTACGCATGGGAGTCGGTAATTTTACCTTTGACGCGAAGTGGTAGAAAAATCCCTTTTGGTCGATTTGTCCTTCTTCGTGTTCCTCTCCGATCTTCTTCTATTTCTACCTCAAGATCTTCTAGAGTATATCCCGCTTACGTCCGGATGTCGTGTGGGCAACAATATACCGGACTACTTGGAGCACTATATGGATCGGCCGAATCCTTTCTTCTCAAGAATCTCACGATTTTTGTTCTCTCTATTTTTCTTTAATATTTTGAGTATTTTAGAAAAATATTGTGTTAACCAAATTGTGGAAATCCAAGACACAAGTCAATATCCACAATTAAAACACACACACAAAAAATCGATTTCTTGGGCAAATATGGTGTGGAAAATCGGCCAACACATATACTCCTTTTATAGGTGTTTTGGGCTACTCTAGGGACCTTAATGAGGATATGGTAAGCATTCCCAATAGATATCTTCCTTCCATTATTAGGACTCTTCCTAATATGAAGACTCTATTAATATCAACTTAGTCCACTAATAAGTTAATATTGCACTTCCTACCAAAATCCCAAATTACGAAATTGGGCTCCTTTTAAATTAATTATTTCCCGTGTTTAAGATATTCCATGTCCATTAATTAATTTAAGCTACTGACAGCTTTTAATTAATTAATGTATTATACATGAGTATACCACTCGACCTTTATTATTATATCGGAAAATTAATTCCACCTGCAGTGATTGATATAATAATCCTTTCGAGTGCCTCAAGGGACATCATCAACCCGATCGGTGGGACACGATTTCTAGCTATAATATTAATTATCATATAAATAATAATATTGCCCAAAATATCGAGCATATTGAGTCAATCATTGTGGCTCTCACCCATGATAAATCAAAGCAATAAATATTAAATATATATAATTAAATATTAATTACTAGAATTAAGAAATAATAATTATCCGAGATGTACGTTCTTTTTATAGTCAGTACAGAAGAATCTATCTCACCTCGATCTTGTTCAACGTATAACGAATACGCTAATATATGCTAATGGTCAAGACAAACCAATCTCAAGCATATACTACAACCTCTCACATAACGGTCTAATGTTACATAGGTTGTGAACTAAATATTACTATATAAGGAACCGATAATGTGATCTTCTGTGTGACACTACACACCACATTATCTACAATATAAAGTAAATTGGACTGCATTTACATAACCATAGCGTGAATAAATATGCAAAACATGTGATAAATGAATTAAATATTCTCATAGATAAAGACCGGGAAATCTGGTAATACAAGCATAAAGTATGCTTTGACGTATACAACCCTAACAATCTCCCACTTATACTCAAAGCATGCTTTTGAAGTATACTATCTAGACTATGTCTATCTATCTCCCACTTATACTCAAAGCAATGATGCCATACATCTCAACCCCATTCCTTCCACATGCCCTTCAAATGATTTTGAGGGCAACCCTTTCGTGAAAGGATCAGCTAGGTTGTCTTCAGATGCAATCTTGGAGACAATGATCTTCCTTCTCTTCACAAAATCTCGAATGATATGATATTTGCGCTTGATATGTTTGCTTGCTTTGTGGGCTCGTGGTTCCTTCGAATTTGCAACAGCACCGGTATTATCACAATACAGTGTAATACTCCTGGGCAAATTAGGAATCACCCCCAAATCCTTTAGAAGTACTTGAGCCATACCGCCTCTTTAGCTGCCTCTGAGGGTGCTACATATTCGGCTTCCATGGTAGAGTCCGCTATGCATTTCTGCTTCACACTCCTCCAACTGATGGCTCCACCTCCCAAAGTGAAAACATATCCGGAAGTTGATTTCGACTTTTCTTTGTCCGCACTGAAATCCGAGTCAGTGTAACCCAAAGGACAAAGCGTATCTGATTGATATACAAGCATATGCTCCCTAGTCCTTCTCGGTACTTGAGTATATGCTTGACAAAGAATCCAATGTCACAGTCACGGGTTCGACCGATATCTCGCCACCATGCCTACGGCCTTGACGGATATCAGGCCTAGTGCAAAGCATAGCATACATGAGGCTTCCCACTGCCGAAGCATAAGGGACCAGCTTCATGTCATCTATCTCCTTCTGTGTCTTAGGACACATAGCCTTAGATAGTTGAATTCCATGTCTGTAAGGTAAGAAACCTTTCTTGGAATTCTCCATGCTAAACCGCTTTAGCACCGTATCGATATAGGATTCCTGAGATAAGCACAACATCCTTTTCTTGCGATCTCGAAAGATCTTAATACCAAGGATGTGTCCAGCTTCTCCCAAATCCTTCATATCAAACTGCTCAGATAGCCATACCCTTACGTCTGATAATACCTTCACATTCTTTCCAATTAGAAGTATATCATCTACGTATAGTACAAGAAATACCAGTACGTTTCCATCACACTTTTTGTATACACAAACCTCACTAGGACACTGTTCAAAAACATACGATTGAATGACCTCATCAAATCGCATGTTCCAAGACCTTGATGCTTGCTTAAGACCATAAATGGCTCTCTTAAGCTTGCACACTAAGTACTCCTGACCTTCAGCAATGAATCCTTCAGGTTGGCGCATATAGATTTCCTTATCAAGACTCCCGTTCAAGAACGCAGTCTTGACATCCATCTGCCAAATCTCCATATCCAAATGCGCAGCTATAGCTAAGAGAATCCGGATCGATTTAAGCATGGCTACTGGCGAAAAGGTTTCATCGTAGTCGATGCCCTCTTTCTGAGTGTAACCTTTCGCAACAAGCCTTGCTTTGTAGGTTTCAACCTTCCCTTTCGATCCTCTCTTACGCTTGTAGACCCACTTACGTCCAATGGGTTTTACCCCATTGGGTAGTTCTACTAGCTCCCACACTTGGTTAGAATCCATAGATCACATTTCAGATTCCATTGCTGTTTTCCAGGATTCAGCATCCTTGTCTTGAACTGCCTGTTTGTACGTACATGGATCCATTACATCCTGGTCCGGGGAGTGGTTCGAAGATGCTCCCACGCCGATGAAACGTTCGGGTTGACGAATAGCCCTCCCACTACGACGAGGCGTGTCCTTAGTTTGCGTATCCACAATAGTGTCGATACGTGGTACACTAGGTGTTTGCACAATTGGTATTGTCGAAATTTCGCCCCTAAGTTCTTCTAGAATGACCTCACTCCTAGGCTTGTGGCTTATCACATAGTCCTCCTCTAAGAACCGGGCATTGGTGCTAACAATGACCTTCTGGTCTTTAGGACTGTAGAATAAGCCACCCTTCGTTCCCTTAGGATATCCTACAAACACTGCATTGCACGAGATGCCAACTTATCAGCTTCCTTATTCAGCACGTGTGCTGGAGAACCCCAAATCCGAACATGTCCTAGACTGGGCTTGTGCCCATTCCACAGTTCTGTGGGTGTTTTTGGAACTGATTTTGAAGGCACCAAGTTTAGAATGTACGCCGGTGTTTCCAAGGCGTATCCCCAAAACGAAATAGGAAAATCAGAATAACTCATCATTGACCTAACCATCTCAAATAAAGTACGATTCCTTCGTTCAGCAATACCATTTTGTTGTGGTGTACCAGGCGCTGTGAGCTGGGAAGTAATCCCCTAATGTGCCAAGAAATCCAAAAACTCTCCACTAAGGTATTCGCCACCATGATCAGATCGTAGTGACTTCATACTCTGCCCATGACGCTTCTCCATGTCAGCCTTGAATTCTTTGAACTTATCAAAAGATTCAGACTTACGTCGCATCAAATAGATGTATCCATATCTCGAATAATCATCTATAAACGTGATGAAGTATTCAAAACCACCCTTAGCCTGGATGTTCATTGGACCACATACATCGGTATGAACCAATTCCAACACCTTTTGTGCACAATTTCCTTTGCATTGAAAAGCCCTTTTAGTCATTTTACCTTCCAGACAGGATTCGCAGGTTGGAAATGACTCAACTTGGAGCGAATCCAATGGGCCATCGCTCACCAATCTTTGAATCCTTCTAAGGTTAATATGACCCAATCATAAATGCCACAAATATGTTGGATTTATGCTCGAAAGTTCCTTTATTTCATTAGGATTAGTCAAAGAATTAAGTGATTTATAATTATGCAAGGGAGCTGGTGCAGCATTGATGATATAAAGTTCTTCATTATAAGTACTCCCGCAAATATATTCACCATTTCTTTTAATAATTGCATTATCTTCAAAAGAAACTGAATATCCATCACGACGCAATTTAGAAACTGAAATCAAATTCATTCTAAAATCGGGTACTAATAATACATTATTAAGAATTAAAATCTTATCATCAACATTTAGCTGCACGACTCCCACTGCAACAGCCTTCAGCCTGGAATAGTCGCCCCAGCTTATTGTAATCTCATCCGCACTAAGTACCTTGGTTACTTGGAACCCCTGCGAGTCATAACAAACATGATCAGTGGAGCCCGAATCCACTATCCACGAAGTGATGGAACAGGCAGCCAAACATGTTTTGACTACTAGTGCATGAGACTTATCACTACACCAAAAACAGGATTTTGTGACATTGAGACTCCCTGGATTTGTGACTGTCAATGACAGTCACAATTTTATGACTGCCAATAACAGTCACAAAGAACAAACAGTAATAAATCTAAATATTTGTGACTGTTAATGACTGTCATAAATATTGTGACTGTCTAGAACAGTCACAAACTTTCAAAGTTAAACCATAATAGCCTCTCTCTCCCCATAAATTATTATAAATTATAATTATATATTTAAATTTTATTATTTTTCAATCCTTATTCCAACTAAAAGGCTGTTAAAATACCTAAAGCCCTAACTTTCTTCTCAAATCTCAAATCTCTCTCGACTCTCTGTCTCTCACCGCGCTTCCACTCCCCGTTCTCTCAACTCGCACCGCACGCTGCTCGCTGCTCACTCGCTGATGGTCCGTTTGTCCACTGCTTCAACGACACGCCATGCCTCGCTTCCACCGCTGGTCCGTTGCTCACTCGCGCTCCGCTCAACGCCACGCCACACCGCCGCCGAGTGACGGATCACCACCACCCTATTCAGGTCAGCTCGCTTTTATTCCTCTTCTAGGCTTCTCTTTTGAATTTGATGATAATTAGTATAATCCTTATTCCATTGCTTGCTAGTTGTTTCTCTACCTTGTTTAATTTGTGTTTATATAGAGTTGTTGCTCTTCTTTATTTGCTAGTTGCTACTCTATTGTTATTTTGATGTTTCAATGTTTATGAATTTTTTATGTTTAACAGAGGATAAAGAAACAGAAAAGAAAAAAGAAAAAAATGTAACTTACAGAGGATAAAGAAGAGAAGATTTGCACTTTGGTATATTATGACTTTAGACATGTTCTCTTATTTTTGTTAGATTAGTTCAGTTCAAATATATATTTTGTGAGTGTGTGACTGTATTCTTGTGGAGAAAGCACAAACTTTTAGAAAGGATTCTAAACAACACTTATGTTAGATAAGCTCGGGCTTAAAATTCATATTTGGTACTGGTTTGAGCCGATTTGGTGTTGGTGATGAGTTTTTGTTTGTGATTTTGGTTTGTTCGAAAATTCATAATTTGGTATTGGTTTGGTTTTTCTTTCTCTTTTACAGTCCACCATTTTGACAGGTTTAATCCTCATCCTCCTCTCTATATGGCAACGCAGCCGTAATCTTATGCAGTAATCTAATTTCTCCTACATACCATCTGAGGTAAGGTGCTAGAGTACTCCATTCAAAATTTCTGTAGGTCTGGTTAGAATTTCGATAAATTTAAAGAGGATTACTGTGACAATGCCTTGGTTCGTAGAGAAATATGGAGTATTGCTATTATATTCTTGTCATGTTCTTGGTCCGAGTTCAACTATTGTTTTGAATACGTTACTGCATTTCAGTAATGGTTTTATCCAATGTTTTTATCCGTAATTTTCCTTAATTTGTTGTTCTCTGTGACATGATTGTTACGTTGGTAAGTCTTCGTGCACTGAAAAGGTAACCTAACCACTACACCAAAATCGACTCCTAACAGCTTAGCCATTGTTGACAATGGCCACCGGGCCCTAGCTATTATGTCAATTGTTTATACTCCTCACTCTTACGAAGTCAAATAAAGATCAAGATATGTGCTCTCCCTCTCTTGAATGTGTCTCCTAGGTATTTAGAGCTCTACTGAATTCTAAACCCCATTTGATTCAGCGTGTTCTTTTTTTTAAAAAAAAAAAAAAGAAATGTCGAGAGGATGGTGGCACATCGTCGTTCTGCTGCTGTTTTGCACCGTAATTCTGGTTGTGAGATCTGATGGATCTGATCACAAGTACAGAGTCGGAGATCTGGTGCCGCTGTACGCATTTAAGGTTGGGCCATTTCACAACCCAAGGTAAAATATATTCTTTCTGTTTTTCTTACCCCCTTTTTTCTCTTTACTTTGATTTTTCTTCGATAGTTTTTACTTGTATTCACACATTGATCTGTTGAATGTTTTGATTGAAAGTTTTGGCTATTGAGTTCTACGTAAATTATGTGATATTTTTTATTTAGTGGATTTGGTTGTTGCTTTAATGTTGTTGGCAATTGTGGATTTATTTGCGCCGGATTCAGCTAATCAGGTGGGTGGATTTAGAGAATGATTGGAGACCCTTTATTATGGTGATGGAATTGTTGAAGTGAGGATTTGACATCTGGAGGGGATGCGGTTTTTGACTTTGGTTTTGCATGGATGAAGTTGGCTTTGGCCGCGTAGATGAAATCCCACAGGAAGATTTAATACATATATTTCTGTTTCTAGTTCATGTACTGTGGTAATTTCTGAATTCTAAGGAGTGGAACCTACCTCTGGCAGACTTGTCCTGACTTTATATATGGTAGTATTTTTGGTGCACTACATGCATGTCTTAGAAACACAATCAACCACTTCTAGGTTTTATTCTCGTGCATCTCTGATTTTCTATATATATTCCTGAACTTTAACTAATTAGCACATCAACCTCTCGCATCCGATGTCGGTCTGGTTTCAAAATTAGTCGACATGTGTGCGTCAGACAATGATGCCAATACATTGCATTGCATTTTCCTAACATCTCAGGTACATTAGATTTCATTTACTCCCTGTTGATGCTTTATGTTTGCATTTGAAGGTTCCAGTGATATTTGTAGACGTGTATATTTCCGTCAATAGGTTATGAGGAACTTTACATCCTTTTATTATCAGTGATATTAATAGGTGAAAATAGTTCATTTTAGTCCCGCTTGAATTTTGTTTTTCTTTATTATTGCAATCTGCTCATGGCCTTGTTCATATACAGGGCATTACTTTTGATCTTGATGAAGACATGATCAGGGAAGACGAAGAAAGAGAGGCTATGCAAGAACTCATCAATAATGCTAAGTTGAGTGAAGGTTATCTTACATTTGCTCGTGACATTGAAGTTATGAAGCCCAAATCTCCTGAGGATATTTATTAGGTTCGGATCTAACATTCTTACTTTTTATGAACTTTTGAGTTGCATATTTCTCTTTGACTTTCACGGATTAACATTTCCTGAGTGTGAGGTCCGTTAATTGTGTCATTCACTATTACTATGGACTGCTTTATATACTTGTATTGTTTTATTTAAAACCCCCAAACATCCAAATATTGATGAGACAAAAATGTGACTTGTTAGGCACATCTACTTGATGGTTGTGGTAGTGGTGGGAGAACTGTTGATTCTGCCAGGCAGAACTTGGCGGCGAAATTTGTCAATACATTTGTAAATGCTGGTTTTGGCTAGGTTTGTGTAGCAACTATACCTGGGTTTTATTGCAAGTTCAAAATTTCAGGTCTTCCCTTTATCTTTACTCTTGTATGGTTTTTTACAGGATAAATTGATGACAGTTCAATATGAAGCATCCAGTGGTGATGGCACTTCCACAAGTTGGCTCTTTAAAAATAAGGAACATGGAAAGACCAGTGCCGCAACAAGTCCGGTGTGTATCATTTCTCCTTTTCTTTTCATGTTCTCTATTAAATGATTAGAGACTACTGTATGATTTATGACCTGATTACTAAATTTATTTTGCAAATAACCCGTTAAGATTTGCATTTTCTTAACAATTACCTAAGTTATTGAGGGCGGGCTTTGTGGAATAGAAAAATGTCAAGAAAGTATTCGTCCGTGAACCTCGATTTGTGACTGTAATTTTTACCTTATTGTGCGAACATTTTCCTTAACCTTCTCTTAGTGTGTGCATCCGCATTTGTTGTAACTGGCGAGTGTGTGTTTTCCTTTCCTTTTTTTTGAGTGCTGGAATTCACTCTTTTATTGGTATTATGTGCTCTTTGCCATTTGGTGGTTACTATTTCTCATTGTGGACTTTTTTTGCTGTAGATGTTCACTTCACCTGCATGTTCTTTCTGCTTCACTTTAGGATGATATATTTCATTTTTTAGATTGATGCGCTAGAAACTGGATTGGTGCACCATCAGAGGTCAAAAGCATATCAGATGCTTCACCATAGAGTTATTAGCCAGGTCTGCTTGCTCTCTCAAGGATGCTTGAAACATCCAAGTAGTGGAAATAACGGGCACGGCATATCTAACACTGGAATTTTTGTCCCTTAAGTCTTAACATTGTTGTTTTATTTTCCCCCCAGAATTCACTTGTTTCATGATTGCCAGCTTGAGAAGTAAGTAATTCCCCATGGGAATGGTTGAACTGGAGTGTTTTTTTTCTTCTGCCTTGTTGTTTTATTTATGAGTTCATCATCTTTAGCTTCTACCACTTGGGTCGCTATTGAATAATTGCTGATACAGAATAGTTGCATTTCTACGCAGGAAAAGTTACAGCTATTGAGTTCTAGGATTCATTTATATGTTTGATAGACATGACATGCTTATAAACATGGTCATTTATATGTTTGATAGAGTATTTTTTTTCTTTTGTTATTGTTAGTTTGAATCTATTATGTCAAGATACATTTAACTTTAGAAGCTACATGTTAATATGAGACATATCACTTGTATGATTCTGCATTTTGCTTATCGAGAACCTTGTGAACTTATTTGAGGCATATGTTTAAAGGAAAATAAACCGGACGTTTGGAAAAATAGAGCTTTTGATTTTTGTTACCTTGTTATCATAATAAGTAATGCCTACCTTCATGATGATTGATTGGATCGAGCAAGATATTAATTATGATTTTTTGTTTTTGTTTTTTCCCTTTGTGATTATTCTGCAGTTCATTGCTGGATGTGGCAAGTTTTTGAAGGGACTGCAGGGCAGATGTACCAATCAGAAGTTTGGTAGTGTTCACAATTAGAAGCTAAAGCATGAATGAAAAAGTTACAAGAGACTGTTTGGTGAATAAGTTGTATAAGCGCTTTACTTGTGTATAAATTGTATAAGTGCTTTATTCCCAATGGCTTGGTTCGGAGTTTTTTACGTGCTAATTTTGAGCATTATATTGTGATTTTTATGTCTTGTAAAAATTAATTGGAGTGTTGTGAATACTTTGAGAAATATGTTTGGATTGTATTATGAATTCATTGTGAAAAATAATTAGATTGCATTCTCAGAAAAATGAGGTTTTACTATTTTTTTTTGTATTTTTTTTCAACATTTGTGACTTCTAAAAATAGTCACAAGACAATCATGAAAAATGATATTTGTGACTGTCCATGGAAGTCACGAAAGTTGAAATTCGTGACTGCTAATGACTGTCACAAAAGCAGAAATTTGTGACTGCTAATGACAGTCATAAATTATATTTGTGACTGCCATAGAAAGTGGTATTGTAAAGTCATATAAATGAGGTTTTGTCACTGTTTTGCGATTTTTGTGATCACAAAAAAACTTGTATTAGTGATTTTATGTGATCATTTGTATTATTTTTGCCATTTGTGATTTTGTGATCACAAAATCGTGATTCTGGTGTAGTGTTACCTTTCTTAGGGCAGTCACTTTTGAAATGTCCTTTCAGACCGCAGTTGAAGCACTTTCCCTTCGGCTTTTTGTTCGCTTCCGGCTGAGGAGCCTTTGACTGAGTAGCCTTGCCCTTAGCTTTGAAGGTCGCCACTTGCTTCTGGCCAACCTGCTTTTTCTTCTTTCCCCATTTGGGTTTTGAAGAAGCAGCACCAGTTGCCGCAAGAATTTGATGATAACCTTGTTTGAAGAGACCTTCGGCAGATTGAAGCTCTGTCAGAAGTTCCGCCAATGTGTAAGTCCTACGATTCATATTGTAGTTGAGGAGGAACTGCTCAAAGCTTCTTGGTAAACTGCCCAAGATAATATCGACCTGCGACTCCGCATCGATAGTGGCCCCTAGTATGCTCAGTTCGTTCAAATGAGACATCATTTTAAGAACGTGATCCTCATCGGGTCCCTTGACATTTGGGTTGTCATCAAAACCCTCATCGCATTTTGCCTAGCCGCCCGGTTACGATGACCAAACATCTCGGTGGGATTTTTCATCATTTCGCGGCCTAGCCCATCGTCTCGATGCGATCTTGCAATACATTTGTCAATGAAGCCAAAATGTAACAATGAGCCATCTCATCGAGACTTTTCCATTTCCGAATTCAGCCAACTCTTCAGAGTGGCATCCGGTTCGTTTCCAAAGGACTCTCCTCGGTTAAAACAAACTTATGCCCTCGGCGATCAAGACAATATCAAGATTTCTTTTCCAATCGGCAAAGTTAGTGCCATCAAGTTTGTTTTCTTTGAGAATAACAGCTAGTGGATTGAAAGACATCTGAGAATAAAATTAAAACACCATTCATCACATAATTCGACGCAAAATATATTGAAATAACCTTAAAACAATATATATGCAATCAACCAACACCTTGAAAAACCGCACATGCAAGTCACGATAGTGTGGACGTTTACATATACTTTTCAAGTAGATTTTGACATCTTTAATTTTACTATCTAGCCAAGACACATTTTGACAAGTAAAATTAATAGTTGGTTCCTCTTGGCCATGTATTTAATTAACATAGACTCCGATGGGGAGCTTATTAATTAATACATCTAAGTGAACACCATAATTTAACAAACCTTAGAATATTATTTAATGATGATAGTCCTACAGATGGAGAGGTCCTATCATAAAAAATAATATTCACCTTTTTGTTATCAAATTTGAAGTTTAAAACCAGTGAGCCAATAATTTAGCACATCCGATGTGGAGGAAGACTCTAATGTCAACGCGCATGCTAATTATTTCACAATTTAAACCAATTATGGAGGCCAATTTGATTTTGAAAAATCAATTTTAAAATCACTTAGTTATTTTAAAAAAAATAAGGTTTTTAATTTTCTCGTCCTAACATTCAAGGAAACATATCACGCATACATCCATACATGCCATACATCAAAATAATATAAACCAACAAATATTAAAATTGGACAATTATATCCAATTATCATGGCTTATTATTCCTCGTTTTGAATAACGAGAAAATCTTCGGCTCGTTTGCTCCCACTGCTTCAAGCATCTCGCGGAAAAACGAATTGAACGACCTGAACCGTACGACTTGACCTGCTGCCCGCTGCCCGACCCGCTGCCCAGCTGCCCCACCCGCTGCCCGGCTGGCCGAGCCGCTGCTGGTGGCCGACTCACGGCCGAGCCTACTGCTGGTGGCCGAGCCTGCTACTGGTGGCCGAGTTTGCTGCTGGTGGCCGAGTCCCGATCGGCATGCTGCCGGTCTCGGTCGGTTCATCTGATCGGGACTCCTCTTCGCGTTGGACTTCTTTTGCTTTCGTACTTTGAGTGTTCCAACTTGATTACAATTTTATTCAAAATAAAATACATCGAATTTACATCAAATTACAAGAAAAATAAATCTTATTCTACCCGTGGATTTTCTCACGGGAAAAACTTATACATGCCACAAAACGGGCCCAATTACCAAAGCGCGTAAATAAATAAAAAAAATATCACATAGCCATGATAATTGGATCATATTTTCCTGCAAGACAAATTCTAGCAAAATATTCCAAAAAATCATACTATACGAATATTTAATTGCTAGCATATTAATCACCAAATTAATTAAATTGAACAGAACCTAAAGACCGGCTCCGATACCAATTGTTGGAATATAAAGCGGTAGGCGAGTTGGTGAAGGTAATTTAATAAAAGGTTTTATAAACTAATCAACGTAAAAACCGGATCTATTTAGGCTTGTCAACTAATTAACTAAACAGATTAATAAACAATTAAATAAACATATTTACGCATGGGAGTCGGTAATTTTACCTTTGACGCGAAGTGGTAGAAAAATCCCTTTTGGTCGATTTGTCCTTCTTCGTGTTCCTCTCCGATCTTCTTGTATTTGTACCTCAAGATCTTCTAGAGTATATCCCGCCTACGTCCGGATGTCGTGTGGGCAACAATCTACCGGACTACTTGGAGCACTATATGGATCGGCCGAATCCTTTCTTCTCAAGAATCTCACGATTTTTGTTCTCTCTATTTTTCTTGAATATTTTGAGTATTTTAGAAAAATATTGTGTTAACCAAATTGTGGAAATCCAAGACACAAGTCAAGATCCACAATTAAAACACACACAAAAAAATCGATTTCTTGGGCAAATATGGTGTGGAAAATCGGCCAACACATATACTCCTTTTATAGGTATTTTGGGCTACTCTAGGGACCTTAAGGAGGATATGGTAAGGACTCCCAATAGATATCTTCCTTCCATTATTAGGACTCTTCCTAATATGAAGACTCTATTGTTGTTGCCCAAAATATTTATCCGAAGATTAATACTGCTGGAAGACGGACAACAAACAAATGCGGGAGCACTTCCGAGAGAAGATAAATAATACAAGATTTGCCGGGTTTGTTAGGCCCGGGCTTGAATGCTCTCGCGAGATGTTATTAATACGAATATTCGTGGATACAAGTATTAATGAGAGAAATCTAAATACAATGAGTGTAAAAAGACTCTGTTGATCCGGCTCTTGAGCGAAGCTCGGTGTTCTTCGTCCCGCCGGTAATCTGCTCGAGGAGAAAAAGCCGGGAGAAGTAAGACCGAAAGAAAGCTGTTGCCAAGAGTTGGATGTTAGCCAAGTGCAAGTATTTGCTTCTGTATGGTGTGAAATGCGAAGGAAGCTGAAGCCTTTTTTGTGGTAAAGGTTCGATCCAGAAGAGTTTCGGTCCCTGGACAAGTGCTGGGAGCCTTGTTTATATAGGGACAGCCGGGTCCTGTCCTTTAGCTGCCGATCGCCTGCCGGCCATTACTTTAATGGGGCGATCCCCAGGCTGTCAGGCTAAAGTCCAAGGAAGATCTTGGTTGTCGGGCTAAAGTCGAGAAGAGTGCAGCGCAGTGGGCGGTCCAATAAGGAGCCATCACGTGTCCGGAGTCAGTCAACATGTGGCCCCACTGACAAGCTTTCGGCGGCCTGTCGGCTGGTGGAGGGAATCTGTCAGGCTTAGGTCAATGGCCCGAGATTCGCGGATCTTGTCTCGGTCCTTGCACGTGGTGCCAGTCTTGAGGCTCGGCCTTCGCCGACTGGATGTCCATCGGTGGTGATCGACATGAGCGGTCGTCCCTGACTGATCATCCGAGGTCGTCATCGGCCAGTGGATGGAGGTCGCCAATAGTCGGTCACCAAGGGTAGGTCGGCAAGATGCCGAGAGGAGATCGTCCGATGTCGGTCGCCAGGAGTCGGTCGCCGAGTACCGAGAGACGATCGTATCTGAGGTCGATCGCTCGGCACCGGGACTTGTCCTGGGACCTTCGGTTGGCCAGTCTAGCATGTCCGCTGGGTTAGGGCTCGGTCGCCTGATCGCTGGTCGGCAGACTCGCCTTGGTCGCTCGGCCTCGGAGGCGATCGCCGGTCGGAAGGTGTTAAATCTTGACACAACAATTGCCCCCCAGCTTGCTCCTATGTTGAAGACATGGGGCGAGGTGGTTCTTGCCGGTGATCATGTACGGATGAGGACGGGCGATCTGAGCTGACTTAGGACTCGGACTTGGGCTATCATGGTCGATTGGCTTAGCTATCTTTCGGTCTTGTACCTGCAAAAAACAACATTGGCCGATCCCCCATGGAAACTTGGTGGTTTCGCTTGCTTGAGGAATCGTGCACAGTCGCGGAGATCGATGGACCGTCCCCATGACCGTGTCTTGGTGCGCGAAGACAATGAGTGTCTCGTGACTCACTTTATTATGAGGGTCCTCTGTTAGGCTGCGCCTCGCCTTGTTTTTAAACGAAAGGCGTGCGGTCTCGGTCTAGAGGAGTCCTTGCAGGCGTCGGATGAATCAACTCCACGCCCGCGGCTTGTTAGCTCTGCTTCCACCTCGGCCAGCCATGGAGATGGCCGACCTCGACGGTGTACGTTGAGACGGGGTTGTGGAATGAGTCCACTGATTAATGTTGGAGGGCCCTCAGACTACGCCGGCCTCGTATTTAAACGAAGGGCGGGCGATCTTGGCCAAAAGGGACCTTGCATGGCCGAAGCAGCCGGTTCCATCGACTGCCAGGACCATGGCTTTATGATGTGCGGTGGAGGCGATCTTATGCCTTAGTCCGTCATGTTATATGCTGGACTGTAGATGGCGATCGTGTCCTCCGGACTGCGGTTGATGTAGCGTGATGATCGGCGATCGGGTCGGAAGACGGCGATCGTCGCTCGGCTGCCGATCGCTTATTCGTAGGTCGATATTGGCGATCGGGCGGGAGATCGTCGTCCGGGTGCCGATCGCGCTGCTCACAGGCTAAGAAGAAACCTTTGCCTGGCCAGAAAATCTGCGGCTCTAGCCCGGAAGGCTGCGTAGGTCGTAGGTTGGGTCTTCGTAAGATGCCTGAACATAGGCGAAAAACCCTGAAAACCTCCTAGGACCGCGTAGAGGGCGGTCTCATCGCTTACGGGCTCGCCGTTGAGGATGATCATGTCAACCCGGTCGATGTAGTCCGAGTCGGACTCCTGTTCTCCTTGCCTGATCCGCCACATGCGATGGGGACCTTCTGGCCGAGCGGCCCTGGTGGCGAAGTATTCCGTGAAGACGTGCGCCAGCTCGTTAAAGGAGCCTATGGACCGAGGTGGCAATGAGGTGTACCACCGGTGGCGAGGTCGTCTAGTGTCGGAGGAACATTCGGAAACGGGAAGCGTCAGATGCACCACACCAGGTCATGTAGATGTTGAACATGTGAAGGTGTGTATGGGTGACCGATCGCCCCAGGTACACGGGTGTCTGAGGAGGAGCGATCTTGTCTTTGTCAAGGCGAGCTCGATGTCGATCGCGAGCGGAGTCGCTCGGCGCGGCGATCGTCTTGGTGGCGGCTGCACCGGATTGCAGGAGCGCCTTCATGTCGTCGATCTGACGTTGCATCACGGCGATCGCCGCGGCTCGGCTGCTTGTGGATCGGCTCTGGGAGCGGGGGCCGAGGCGATCGTGTACCGATCTCCGGACCCCGACTCGGGAATTTGGCGAGTGGGAGCCGGGCGGTGGATCGCCTTGTGGGAGCCGGGTAGGCCGAGCTCACGGTGACGGACACCAACTCCGTCGTCTCGTAGAGGCCGGGCCGCCCGTCGCAGTCGGGTCGCGCCTGTGCGATCGAGACAGACGTGCCCGGCCGAGCGCCCCTTCTTGCGGGCGAGAGCCTCTGGCGCTTGTTCGGCCGGTAGTGCCTTAAGCTTCCGCTTGATCTTCGGCGGGAGACCGAGGGTGATAGCCGGAGGCGCGTCGAGTGCACTCTGTCGCTCTGAAGGATGGCAGGGCCCCTTCGATCTGTTCCTTGGTTTGGAACCGATCGAGCGAGAGGCTCGGGCCGCCTTCCCGGGACGTGGTCGCGCCTCCGGCGCGGCGGCTACCTTCCACCATCGAGTGCCCGGCTCGGGCCCAGGGACGGAGCAGGGTCTGGCCGGCTGGCCAGCGGCTTTCTTCGACGCGGAGGCGGAAGACATGATTTCTGAAGGACTTCTTTTGAAGTGCAGTGAGTGTCACTTCAAGTATCTGCCCCGAGAACAGTGAGTGTTCTTCGGGACGGTAGGTGTAAAAAATCGAGGGTTGGATCCCCTTCTTCTAGCGCCAATTGTTGTTGCCCAAAATATCTATCCGAAGATTAAATACTGCTGGAGACGGACAACAAACAACAATTGCGGGAGCACTTCCGAGAGAAGATAAATAATACAAGATTTGCCGGGTTTGTTAGGCCCGGGCTTGAATGCTCTCGCGAGATGTTATTAATACGAATATTCGTGGATACAAGTATTAATGAGAGAAATCTAAATACAATGAGTGTAAAAAGACTCTGTTGATCCGGCTCTTGAGCGAAGCTCGGTGTTCTTCGTCCCGCCGGTAATCTGCTCGAGGAGAAAAAGCCGGGAGAAGTAAGACCGAAAGAAAGCTGTTGCCAAGAGTTGGATGTTAGCCAAGTGCAAGTATTTGCTTCTGTATGGTGTGAAATGCGAAGGAAGCTGAAGCCTTTTTTGTGGTAAAGGTTCGATCTAGAAGAGTTTCGGTCCCTGGACAAGTGCTGGGAGCCTTGTTTATATAGGGACAGCCGGGTCCTGTCCTTTAGCTGCCGATCGCCTGCCGGCCATTACTTTAATGGGGCGATCCCCTGGGCTGTCAGGCTAAAGTCCAAGGAAGATGCTGGCTGTCGGGCTAAAGTCCAAGGAAGAGGCTGGCACAGCTGGGCGGTCCAATAAGGAGCCATCACGTGTCCGGAGTCAGTCAACATGTGGCCCCACTGACAAGCTTTCGGCGGCCTGTCGGCTGGTGGAGGGAATCTGTCAGGCTTAGGTCAGTGGCCCGAGATTCGCGGATCTTGTCTCGGTCCTTGCACGTGGGGCCAGTCTTGAGGCTCGGCCTTCGCCGACTGGATGTCCATCGGTGGTGATCGACATGAGCGGTCGTCCCTGACTGATCATCCGAGGTCGTCATCGGCCAGTGGATGGAGGTCGCCAATAGTCGGTCACCAAGGGTAGGTCGGCAAGATGCCGAGAGGAGATCGTCCGATGTCGGTCGCCAGGAGTCGGTCGCCGAGTACCGAGAGACGATCGTATCTGAGGTCGATCGCTCGGCACCGGGACTTGTCCTGGGACCTTCGGTTGGCCAGTCTAGCATGTCCGCTGGGTTAGGGCTCGGTCGCCTGATCGCTGGTCGGCAGACTCGCCTTGGTCGCTCGGCCTCGGAGGCGATCGCCGGTCGGAAGGTGTTAAATCTTGACACAACATCTATTAATATCAACTTAGTCCACAAATAAGTTAATATTGCACTTCCTACCAAAATCCCAAATTACGAAATTGGGCTCATTTTAAATTAATTATTTGCCGTGTTTAAGATATTCTATGTCCATTAATTAATTTAAGCTACTGACAGCTTTTAATTAATTAATGTATTATACATGAGTATACCACTCGACCTTTATTATTATATCGGAAAATTAATTCTACCTGCAGGGTTTGATATAATAATCCTTTCGAGTGCCTCAAGGGACATGATCAACCCAACTGGTCGGGACACGATTTCTAGCTATAATATTAATTATCATATAAATAATAATATTGCCCAAAATATCGAGCATATTAAGTCAATCATTGTGGCTCTCACCCATGATAAATCAAAGCAATAAATATTAAATATATATAATTAAATATTAATTACTAGAATTAAGAAATAATAATTATCCGAGATGTACGTTCTTCTTATAGTCAGTACAGAAGAACCTATCTCACCTCGATCCTGTTCAACGTGTAACGAATACGCTAATATATGCTAATGGTCAAGACCAACCAATCTCAAGCATATATTACAACCTCTCACATAACGGTCTAATGTTACATAGGTTGTGAACTAAATATTACTATATAAGGAACCGATAATGTGATCTTCTGTGTGACACTACACACCACATTATCTACAATATAAAGTAAATTGGACTGCATTTGCATAACCATAGCGTGAATAAATATGCAAAACATGTGATAAATGAATTAAATATTCTCATAGATAAAGACCGGGAAATTAGGTAATACAAGCATAAAGTATTCTTTGACGTATACAACCCTAACAGAAACGGCACCTGTAATCCCTGCTGTGGTGGACCACGAACCATCGAGGTCTGCATGGTCTCCACTATCCGCGTCTTTTGAGTTATCTGGGCCATCATGCCCTACATGCATATGAATGGGTCCACCCGAACACCTTCCGATTGAGCTACTTCTAGGGTACGACTCCCTGACAGTGAATGATTATCTGACAGTGAATGAGTAGCATAGCTAACTGATGAACACATGTTATCCCTCGCATTCGCGTGGGTATTCACACGAGATCCCGGGTTTCGTCCCGCACCGCGGCCTCTTCCCATGCATCCCCTGACAGCTCTATCCATAATGAAGTAGGAAAGTCATATGATACTTATAGATCCCGCATGAAGATCGCATTATGATTACGTTACTGAATGATAATAATGAGCATACACGTTTTATGCATTAATAATGCAATAAAATGATCATCAAGATGACGCCGGAATATGGTAATATCGCATGAAAGATCAAGTGAGGTAACATGATTATCTGATGAAATTCCTGAAATGATTATCTTGAACAGGTTAACAAGGTTGATAACTCGATCCACAAGATCACAACTGAGCAATGAGATTGACTGAGTGATTAACGAATTGACATGATCAATAAGATCAAAATAATGATTGAGGATTGTTGGCTAATGAATGAGTTGATCCTTATCACTTACACAGGTCACACGTGCTCCAACACAATTAGTCATGAATCAATCGTAACACTAATGTCACATATAGGTTTCAACAAAGTATGTATAATTAATGACATGATGAATGTATGAACATAAAGAAAATCAAGTCCTTACACAGGTCATATGAAGCTTCTAGGTCTTATGATACTAGTCTTCACTGACGACGACTCGATGAATGAATGACCCGTGCAGTCGTACTAAAATTACGACTCACAAAATCCGAATGCCCAGATTGTCATAACCTGACAGTCCCACTACTACCGCGCCGGTAGAGCCACATAACTCACATATCAGGGTATCTCACAACCCAACTCTCTGATACAATCTTCTGTAACATCCCCAAATCCCATTGGGTTATTACAGTGCCGTGGAACCCACACCCGGAGATCCACCAGGCGAACACGACTGAAATACATCAAATTAACCAACAAGGGAAAATCATAGTCCCTACCATGATATCCGACACAATATTCTGATGAGGAATTTTAACGACAATGATGGGTCTACATGGCCAAAAATGAAAATACAACCACCCCCACGAGCCTTGCTCGGGTAATACATGATGAAAACAACTGACAAAACTAAAGTACTCCAAACTGTCTGACCGACATGAACAACTTGGACTAGTATCGCTCGAATGCCTCGTCGCTATCATCACACCCCTATGTCTTAACTCTATCCTCGCAAGCACCTAAAACATGAAAACATGTTCTGCCCCCACGGGGTCAGTCATCCAGATAATGAACATCAAATACATGTATAACATGATATGCATCCAAATGCAGAATGAAATGGTACAATGATAATAATAATATGAGATGCTCACAAACCAAGGTAAGAACCGAGCATTCGTGAAACACTATGCCCACGGCATATTATTAATACATGTTCAACATGTTAGAACATAAGTGCCCAATGGAGAATCATAATTATAGAGTACCGCAATGAATTACACGACATGAACCAAACCAGAACTTAATTAGTTATTAATCACAATGAATTACATGAAGATGAACCAAACCAGAATTGAATTAAATATGAATCACAGTGAATTACATGAAGATGAACCAAACTAGCATGAAGCTGTAACAATGAAGTCCGAAGCCACGGCACGAAGCTGTATCAAAATGGAACCATCCAATGGTCATTGACCTACTGAGCTGTAGGTGTTGGGGGAAACAACTGCGAAGGTTCAGGCCCCACCAAACTTACCCCATAATGAAACCATCCAATGGTCGTTGACCTACTAAGGTGTAGGTGTTGGGGGAAACAACCGCAAAGGTTCAGGCCCCACCAAACTTACCCCATAATAAAACCATCCAATGGTCGTTGACCTACTGAGATGTAGGTGTTGAGGGAAACAACCGCGAAGGTTTAGGCCCCACCAAACTTGCCCCATAATGAAACCATCCAATGGTCGTTGACCTACTGAGCTGTAGGTGTTGGGGGAAACAACCGCGAAGGTTCAGGCCCACCAAACTTACCCCATAATGAAATCTAGCCGAGACTAGCCGCCAAAATACAATTAATCACAAACGGCAACGATCCCAAGATTACCGAATTTCACAAGAATGATACTGTGCTGTCTTGATTCGGCCAACGCGAGAATAATAACTCACGGATGGGCACCGTCCTCGGTGGTCCCAATTCAATACTTCGATTACCTTAGAATAGTCAATCTATAACAACGACACAACGGATGGGAACTATCCTCGACAGCCCCAATTCAATACCTCGATTGCCTTAGAATGGCTAACCGATAACAATGATGCAGCGAATGATTCAATACCTCGGTTGCCTTAGAGTAGCTAACCGATAACAATGATCCCATGAATGATTGAACACTTTGATTGCCTTAGAGCTGCCAATCGATAACAACGATATAATGAATGCCTCGGCACCTTTAATCGGTTACCGACGACGAAGATGAGAACGAATACGCCAATGCCTTCAATCGGCTGATATAATATGAATGACAGGACGCCAACATTAATAACAATGATTACAACAATGTCTTAGATCGACATCAATATTAACAACAACAATCGATACATCGATACCGCGAACCGGTTATCGACAATAACATTAACAACGAGTACCCCAATGCCTTGAACTGGCCATTAATGAACAATAATAAACATTTGGCATAATTGCTGAAGAGTATTGTATCGAACGATCCCTTTAATATCAATGAATTCATGAAGAGACCAAGTCTCGCAATGATACAATACATTCATACACATATACGATAACATTAATCTCATTGACTAGTACAAGTATAAAACTTGCCGCAAACCGATGGCGAGAAAGTCCTTCCACGATCAACATCCTTTATGGAACTATCGGTCACTTGAACAACCTTAAATAACACAATTACCAACGATTCGCTTAATATACATACCCATGTATAGTCATAACCAAATGGAAAGGTTGATACAGCACTACCCAACTCATTGGGGCAATTTAACAAACATGTTGTAAACAATCTTCAATTGTTTACAACTAGTCTCAATTATATCGACACCAAGCCTCTAAAGGATGATTCAATCCAACAAAACATCCTCAATACACTTAATAATTCAAAAGGGAGACACAAAACGAGATTCCAACAACATCTAATCGAAACCCCCAATTCCAAAATCAACATCCAAAATGTTCTTGAATAATCCTCCAACAATCCAATGATAGTTCATAAAAACTCATAATCATACGTATATCCCTTCACATATCATAATTACAACATCCAAATCATCATGCTCCAACTCAAAATCGAACCTATGGTTGAAGAAATTACCTTGAATTAGGATGAAGAGTCCAAAAAGATGTTGTTAATCCACACCAAGAACTCAAGGAAGATGAAATATCTGAGATTGATGATGATAAATGCCCAAAAATCACCCACAAGATCGCCCAAGGAGAGGAGAAGGAAGGAGAATGATGAAATGAGCATTCATCTCACAAAATCCGCTGAAATAAGCTAAACTGCATTGTGTGCCGCGCCACAGGCTGAGTGTGCCGCAGCCCACGGCCAAAAAAAAGCCCAGCAATCAGCTTAGTACTGCGGCCCATCCATCAGGGGCCGCGGCCCGCGGTACAGCCCGCTCCAGCACCAAAAGGCACATGGTGCAGTCTTAGCTATTTCGACCATAACTCCTTCGTCCGGACTCCGATTGACTCACCGTTTGAACCATTGGAAAGGTAACTTGATGCTATATAATACTGAAAGGATTCAGAACTTTTGGAGTTTCCAAGAATTGATGGTGATTTTACAAAGTCGAACTCATACGTGGAAAAGTCCCTTAAGAACACGGAATTCAACAGAACGACACCGAGATGAACTTCGATGACAAAAGTGTATAATTAATCATTCTCGGAATGACGAAATGGTCACAATAGTATTGCTAAGATGGAATTCCGCCAAAAAAAGAAATTATCGAAAATCGAAATTGCGGATATTACACACATCATCTAAGGTGCCTTCCGGTCCGCCGTCGACTCTATATATGCCCCCTATGGTACCGTCAATTCCAGGGATCAATGAGAGAGGAGTCCACCGGCCATATAGCTTGGTTAACCCAACAGAGGCGTATGTGTTTCAGGCGTGGCCTGATAAAATAATTTGGCGGACATGTCGGATATCTAAGACGAAGTTGTACGCGGTGCTTGTGGAGCTTGATAATGAGGAGGGTCATACCAAAGACAAACCAAAAAAGAAGAAGAAGGCTTGTGGCCCATCAAAGGGTATAGCACTTGACGCATATGTTTCAAAAAATGGCCGTCACAAGATAGCAGTAGATGAAAAGTATCGATGACCCATTTTGGCTTCGGATGCTTGTGCGGCATATTGTCGTAATGTCGAGTTTGTCATACGCGATAGGGTTCCGGTACTGTGGGATGAGTGGAAGGATGTGCCACAATGTGTGAAGGATGCATTGAAAAATGCTATGTCGGTAAGTTTATCTCAATTTCGAAAGCTGCTTTGTGTATTTAAATTCAGAAAAAAATTAGAAATATATATTATATGCTAATTGTAGGTTTGGTTTAATGTTCCTTGTTTTCTAGTACATACTTGGTGCAATGACGTGCAAACAACCAAGTAAGTAATTTTCATAATACGTAGTTGAATAATTACTCAAGAAACTTTTGCATCATTTTAGTTATTGTTAAAAATATGTATTTGTCAAATGTTTTAATAATTTATTTATTAAAATAAAATATTTTGTAATATAAAATTCACAACTTGTAAACATATAAGGTAATTTGATTGATAAATTTAAACATGGTAAACATTCTAATTTACTTGTAATTACGAGTATTATAACATACACTTTTAGAATTACATAAAACAGTATAATATTAATTATACATAAAAATAATAAAACTAACACATTAACATTAACATTATATAATCATACACAAACAACAAATATAAAATGACATTTAACATAATCGCTAAACTTAAATCTTAACATTCAACTACATAATAATAACTGTACACACAACAGATTATTTATGAATAACATAATAAACAAATAACATTATTAATAAGAGTAAAACGATAACACAAAATCACAGTAAATAAATACATAAAATTTACAAAATACTTTACAAATATATTTAATTAATGTTTGATTAATATTTATAAATATTTGTTATAGGTACAAATCTTGGAAAAATGAGCTACACATATTTTAGTCAGCTTGGGGTAATTCCCGCGAGGCTACTCTCGAGGAGTCCAAATATCGGGAGTACGAGTGGAGGTGGCTATGTGCACATTTTAAAGACCGGGACTATATTGTATATAATCGAGCTCTAAATATTGTCATAATGTTATTGTTGTTTAAAGATATGTAACGTATATGAAAATTACTTGTGGTAATTTTGTTCCCTGTTAAATGAAATTACATGTTTCTATGTGTAGGCGAGCAGATCAACCAACACTGTTAACCGTAAGGGTTTGACGGAGCGCCACAGCTTAGGTTCGTGGTGGTTAGCGAGAGTTTCGCACGAGGCCACTTCTGATGAAAATGTGACGAATGCCTTTCTCCACATGACTCAGAAGGCATATCCGAACTATCCGGATAGACTTGTAAGTTATAAATGTATCCTAACCATTTTAATGCTGCTATCAGTCTTTGTTAGGAATACCTGTTAGATTTTGATGATGTCATTAATATAATTCAAATGTTTATTACTTGGCAAAAATGTAAGGAAGAACCAAATGAGTATCTTCCATAGGCCAAATTATGTTAAGTTTAATACTTGGCAAAATGTAAAGAAGAACCAAATGAGTATCTTCTATAGGCCAAAATAAGTTAGGCTAAAATCGGCTAAGTACTAAAGATCAGCTGAGTTCATCAGAGAGGTACAGTCGAGTCATATCAGAGAAGCTCTGGTCAACGAAAAATCATCAGGGATGTTTGACCAGACTGCAGTCAAGTAACCTCAGACAAGTCATCTGATCAGGCGAGTCCCAAACAGTGAACATCAGAGAAGTTCAGACTGTAGAGAAGTTAACTGTACATGAGCCTACTCGAGATCAGCCAAGTACTCCAAGTCCACGTCAGCATGTGTTGAAAAGTCAATTATTACGGAAAGTCACATGCAACGTGAAGATACAAATTGGAGAGATTCCCGCTAAAGATATGAATTGAATAATTCATCCAGGCCTACCACTGAAGACTTTAATCGTATTATATTCAAAAGATTCGGCGTCTCACATGAAAAGTCTTCACAAAGGTCGAAAGATGGATTAAATTATGGGAATCCAGCCTTGCAATGTTCTGAAAGAAAACAATGAGGTCTACCTCTCCAACGGACGGATTTGTTGAAAAGATTTGCAACGGCTATGAAGGAAAAGCTCAGAGATCGTGACCTATATATATCCGAAGATTTGAAGCTGAGCATTACAAAACACAACATACAACGGTGCGAACAAACTTTCAGAGCAATCAAAGCAATCACAGCAATCTAAAAGAGAACTATAGCATCATGAAAAGAGCAGTTCTCAAAAGTCCATACTTGAAGAAGCTCTTAGTTGGAGAAGACAAAAACTCGTGTCTTAAATCCTGAGTTCGGGGTACTTCACTGGTTGAAGTTCCAGACTGTAAAGGCATCCAAGGATCGCAGATCAAGAGGTGCAAGGCAGTCAAGTGTGTTGCAACGGCAAGGATTTCCACTGGTTGGAAGCTGTTGTAATTTGGTTGAATCACTGTAATCTTTATCACTGGTTGACAATTATAGTGAATTCATCTCCAACTGGTTTGGAGAAAAGTGGATTAGCAGAGGATTACCCCACCTTTGAGACCACTATAACTGCCTGCGTATTTTACTGTCTTATAGCATCATACTTTAACCACTGCATTCATTGTTAAGTGTTTCATTAGTTGTTTTGTATTCGTCATCAGCTGACTTCCACATGTATTGAGAACAAATGACTCTAAGTCATTTGTATATCTATCAGCTGAAGAAACTTACTCTTCTAAAAAAGAGTTTAAGAGTTTCAATAAGTCTATTCACCCCCCTCTAGACTTATTCCTGGACGACTTGTGACCTACAAGTGGTATCGGAGAGGTTGGTTCATATTGTTCACGAACCAGATCTATATCAGAGATATATTTTACTCTCATTATAAAATGGAACACAGCCATTCTAGATTACTTGTATTTTCAGTTGACGAGTATGATCTTTGGAAGATAAGGATGCAGGCACACTTATCTTCAATCCATGATGACATGTGGTGCATCATAGAGGACGGTCCTAACACCTTCGAGAAAGACAACACTCCAGAGGAGATCGCAGCAGGGAAGCCAGAGAAGATCCCAAAGAAGAGGACAGAGCTGACTCCCGAAGAAAGAAAGCTGACCAACCTTGACAACCGGGCCAGAGACGTGCTGTATCAAACTCTTGACAAATATACCATGGTCAAGATCAAGAATTGCAAGAATGCAAAAGAAATCTGGGACATATTAGCCCTAATGTGTGAAGGAACGGAGCTGATCAAAGAGAACAAGTTGTCAATTGCTATTCAAAAATTTGACAACTTCACAATGAAGAATGGCGAATCTATAGACCAAGTGGACACAAGGTTCACTGAGATTATCAATGAAATCAACTCCCTAGGCAAATCTTATTGCAACAGGGAAATGGCGCTGAAAGTTCTAAGATCTCTCAATCCTTAATGGAGCATGAAGGCAGTGGCCATGAGAGAATACAAGGATCTTAATAAGATAAAGATCCAAGAGCTGTTCTCCGACCTAAAGGATTATGAGTTCGAACTCCCAAGTTCATCCTCAACCGAGCCTGCAGAGAAGGGAATATCCTTTGCAGCCGAGTCCCCAGCCAAGAGCTTATCTGATGTAAAGCCTCTAAATACATTAGATTTTGAGGAAGAAATGGCGTTCATAATGCAGAGGTTCAGCAACTTCCGGAAAAACTACTCCAAATACAAAAAGAATTATAAGGAGAATCCCAGAAGGAACCAGAAAGTCGGAAGCTGGAAGGTGGAGTGCTACAACTGTCATAAGACAGGACACATTCAAATCGACTGTCCTGATCTTAAGAAGGACGAGAGCAAGAAGGAGGTGAGCAGAAAAGAAGACAGAAGGAAGGCCCGCATCGGAGAAGATCAAGAGCGTGTAGAGTCCAGCAGCGGATTCTTCTCCGATGATGACGAAGAGTATGATTGTCTGATGGCCAACCTAGCTGATGAAGACGTAACATCAAAACCCTCTGGTTCAAATAATAGTTCAGCCATGTCACAAGATATGGATCTGCACGAATCTGTAAATCAGCTTCTTAAAGATTTTGAGACACTTAAATCTGCACACATATCTGTATCAGCCAAGAAGACTCAGCTGCAAGATGAGAATAGGCAGCTGAAAAATGATTTTGAAAAACTCAGCCTAGAATTAAATAAAGCCAAAACTGATTTTGAAAACCAGGCTGCAGTTAACTTGAAAACCAGGCTGACGCCACTACAGCTGAGATAAACCGACTAACTGTTTTAATTAGAGAAAAATCAGTTGCACTTGCTCATGTGAAATCCGAATTTACTAAGCTGACTCAGGTAAATAAGACTCAGGCGCAAGAAATAACCTCCCTGAAGGCGTCTTCAACTCTGGACGAATTGTGTACTAATAAAAGGCCACTATATTCCAGATCAGGCCTTGGATATGATCCTCACACTCCCTCTAGTTCTAAAACCACTTTCGTCAAGGGAGAAACAATTGTCTCGACTGCTGAGCCTACATACAAACCGATATTTAAAAATAGGCAACAACCAAGTCACAAGTCTTGGCTGCAGCCTGGGTTCACAAGGCAGCCACCTAGACAAGCGACTAGGCAATGGCCTAGGCAGAAGCAGCAGCCCAGAAAACATGCCCACTATTATCAACAACTCCCCAAAAACAGATTTCAAAATGGGAGGGGCAGATGGAAACCTCAAGGTTATCCTAAGTTCCAAAATGAACAAGTGTGGAGACCTCAAAGATTTAATAAATGGTCTCAGCCATGGTTTAGAAATGGCCCACACTATCAATATTTTGAGGAATATCCGGTATACAATCCCAACAGGAGATACATACCTAGACCTTACACATCGTATAAGGGTAATATTAATAACAATTTTCACAATACAAGGAGAAATCAATTCTCCAGGAAACTAGCTAACCCTAAAGGACCCACACAGACTTGGGTACCTAAATCTCTACTTGTTTGATTGCAGAAAAGGTGGAAGGACTACAACCACATCTCCACAAATTCAAACTTTGGAGGTGAAGAATGGTTTGTAGATTCTGGATACTCGAGGCACATGACCGGGAACAAGAAGATGCTGTCTAAATACACCAAAGAAAGAGGTCCTGATGTAACCTTTGGAGATAGCTCTAGAGGACAAACAAAGGGCTTTGGAGAGCTGCACCGAGGAAATATTGTAATATCCAAAGTTCACTATGTTAAAGGGCTCAAATATAATCTCCTGAGAATAAGCCAGTTTTGCGATGAGAAGAATCCATTAGTCTTCACCATTTGGAAGTTTATGGTGATAGATATCCTATCTGGAGAAGTGAAACTACAAGGATTCAGAAGGAGAGATGTCTATATGATAGATTGGAACATAGGAACTCCCAACACCTGTTTTCTATCTAAGACAGTAGCTGAGAACGGATGGTTGTGGCACAAAAGATTATGTAACCTGAACTTCAAAGCCATCAACAAGATTAGTTCTCATAAGCTGGTCAGAGGACTCCCAGAGGAAGCGTTCAGGAAGGAAGCTATTTGTGATGCGTGTCAGAAAGGGAAGCGGACCAGAGCATCATTCAAGCCAGTCCAGCCTACAACCCTCACAACAAGGATCTTAGATCTACTCCATATGGATCTATTTGGTCCTATCAAGCCGAGGACTCTAAGTGGCAGAAAACATGCACTAGTAGTAGTGGATGATTATTCAAGGTACACTTGGATTATCTTCTTGTATAAGAAGAGTGAGACCTTGACCAAGCTACCTGAGCTGCTGAGAAAGATCCAGGATGAGAAATCCCTATCCATCATCAAGATCAGATCAGATAGAGGAGGAGAGTTTCTCAACAAGGCGATCACTGATTACAGCGATCAGAATGGGATCCAGCATGAACTCTCTACAGCTAGGACCCCCTAGCAGAATGGCGTTGCTGAAAGAAGAAACAGAACCCTGAAGGAAGCATCCAGGTCCATGATTGCAAAAGCGGACCTGCCCAAGTGGTTCTGGGCTGAAGCTGTCAACACAACCTGCCATACTCAGAACAGGAGTATGATAGTAGGGAGTCATGGCAAAACTCCCTATGAGGTTTGGAATAATAGAACTCCAACTGTTGCTTACTTTCATGTTTTTGGTTGTAAGTGTTTCATCCACAACAACGGTAAAACACAACTAAATACCTTTGATGCTAAAACTGATGATGGTCTTTTTATGGGATATTCACAAAGAAGCAAGGCATATAGAGTTTTTAATAAAAGAACCTTAGTTGTGGAGGAAACACCCAACGTTGTATTTGATGAATCTACTGTTGAGTACAGGAAGCAAGTTGAGCTAATTGAGAATAAGCTCAAATCAGCAACCCTCGAAGAAGTCATTGTACATGATACTGGAATGGTGGACTCAGCTGCAGATCAGCTTGATGACCCAACTATAGCTGCTGAAGACCCAACTGCAGATCAGATAGGAACACCAGACCTAATCGATCCAGCTTGTCGATGAAGACCCAAATTAGGCGATAAAGACTCATCTTCAAATCGTAATGCATCCCAACTGCAGATGACAAGACGGTAGTCGACCGGCTGCACCAAGGAGACCAGATCCAGGCTGATGCAGACAAAGAGGAAATTCACCAGAGCAATTCTACAGGGGGAACAGACCCTGAAGAAGATGATATTCCCAAGTGGATGAAAGACCATCCAATCCAACAAATTATTGGGAAGCTGACTGACGGAGTTAAGACAAGACAATCTATCCTACCCGGAGGGATGGCAATGTTCTCCTGTTTCATGTCACAGATAGAACCCAAGACAACAGAACAAGCCTTGGAGGATTATTCTTGGATACATGCCATGCAAGAAGAACTTGAGCAGATGGAAAGGAACAACGTTTGGGTACTAAATGCATGCACTGCATCACAAGAAGGTTATTGGCACCAAATGGGTGTACAAAAATAAGAGTGATGAAGATGGAGCTGTTGTTAGGAATAAAGCCCGACTTGTTGCTAAAGGTTATGCACAGTGTGAAGGAGTAGATTTTGATGAAACCTTTGCACCTGTTGCAAGACTAGAAGCCATCAGACTATTCCTCGCATATGCTGCATTCAAAGATTTTGAAGTCTACCAGATGGATGTAAAGAGCGCATTTCTAAATGGCATCCTAGAAGAAGAAGTCTATGTGGAGAAGCCCCCAGAATTTGTCAAAGGAGACAAAGTCTACAAGCTGTTGAAAGCTCTATATGGACTTAAGCAAGCACCAAGAGCTTGGTATGAAACCCTATCCATATTTCTTGAGAAGAACGGTTTATGCAAAGTAAAGGTAGACAAGACACTATTCAGAGTGGAGCACGAAGGCCACATATTGATAGTTCAGATATATGTGGATGATATTATATTTGGCTCAACCAACCCAGAGCTGCGTGAAAAATTCTCTAACCTCATGCAAGGTGAGTTTGAGATGAGTATGATGGGAAATCTTAACTTCTTTCTTGGATTACAAGTTAAGCAGATGGAAAATGGAATTTTCATCAACCAAGCCAAATATACCAGAGATCTAATCAAAAGATTTGGAATGGAATCCGCTAAGCCAGCAAGAATTCCTATGAGCACAAGCACTCACATAGATGCAGCTGAGGGAGGCATATCAGTGGATTCAACCCACTACAGAGGACTCATTGGATCATTGTTATACCTCACTGCAAGCAGGCCAGACATATCTTATGCCGTAGGAGTTTGTGCACGATTTCAATCCAAGCCTAAGCAGTCGCACCTAGATGCAGCAAAGAGAATAATTAAATACCTGAAGTCTATGGTCAATGTTGGACTATGGTATCCAAAGGATGATAACTTCGATCTGTCGGGATTCTCAGATGCAGATTTCGCAGGATGCAAAATTAATAGGAAAAGCACTAGTGGAACGTGCCAATTCCTAGGAACCAGACTGATATCCTGGTTTAGTAAGAAGCAGGTTTCTAACTCTATCTCCACCACAGAGTCAGAATACCTAGCTGTAGGTAGTTGTTGTGAACAGATCTTGTGGATCAGACAGCAGCTGAGGGACTACAACATCATTGCCAATGGAGTCCCTATCTGGTGTGACAACAATAGTGCTATTGCAATAACCAACAATCCGGTTTTGCATTCGAGGACCAAGCACATTGATGTTAAGCACCACTTCATTAGAGATCACGTGCTTAACAAGAGAGTCAGAGTTGAAAGAGTCAGCACAGACTATCAAATTGCTGATATCTTTACCAAACCTTTGCCCGAAGAAAGCTTTTTGGAGCTGATTAGAGAACTTGGTCTACTAGATTGGGAATCTAGTACAGAAGAAAAAGCCAACTGAAGCAGATCAGATGAAGGACGGACTTAGCTAATCGAAGGAATCAGAACCTACCTGAAGACGAAGGACAGACGAAGAAACCTAGCTGATAAAATCTCAGGTGAGAAGTCAGAGGAGTCAACTCACCTGATGCAGACCAGTCAACGGTCAACCAGCTAAGTTCTCTAATCTTAACCGACTTCTGAATATCTTATATGTATAATAATATCATATTATTGTTTGGTTCACAAGTGGCGTAATACTATATGTCTTAAATACATATGGCAATCACTTGATAAATCGACCTCCACTGTGACCAATTAAAATCCAACCGTCCAATTTTTCAAAACCTGGACCACCGATTAAAATTTGAAATTTAAAAGGAATCTCAAAAGGCGGTCCACTGATTTAAAATAAAAGATTATTTAATTCCAGTGTCGTTTCACCTTCTTTTTAAAGACGTAAAAACCCTTCACTTTACCTTCACCAGTCTTTCATAAACCCTAATTTACAGAGCGAAAAATCCTTTGAACTCTAAATACTCTAAGAAATTTTCTGTACTTCCAGAAATGGAAGCTTACTTTGAAGGAGTAAACATGAAGGCTGTCAAGGACCAGATCATCTTCTCTCTGGTCGTTGATTTCGAAGGTCTCTTAGAATCAAATCTGGAAAACTATGACGTCCTTGATCTTATTCGTTCGATGAAGCTAAATGGGATCTACCCATTTCTGGACATCAGCCCCAAACATCTGTACAAGGAGGACGTAATCACATTTTACCGCGAAGCCCGTGTAATTGAAGAAGGAATTAGGAGCAATATCGGCATAATTCAAGTTGACATATCGCCGGAATCGATTCGGAAATTTTTTGGTATGAAGCATCGTGGCATAGCGGTCGAGGCCCTCAAGCAGTCAGCAATCGACACATGGCTAAAGATTAAGGCGGACGACCAGCCGACGAAGCTAAATCTCACAGCCAAAAGGAGCGAAACCAAAAGGGTGTATCGATATGTGTTGGATATCACCAACAAAATTGTTATGGGTATGACCGGAAATTACGACCAACTGTCATCGGCGAAATTCATGGTGCTGGGAGCACTCATTCAGGACAAACCAATTGATTGGTCTGACTACATTTTCAGGCAATTGGTTCGCGAGGTTAACAAGGCTGAATGGCTAGTTGATGAGAAGAAATTCAGATCCAAGCTGGCATTTGGAATGCAGCTAAGTTGGATCTTAGAGAAGATGGGTGTGGTAAAGGGTAATACTGACCCCTTTCACATCAACAAGAGACTTGGTCATCTGGACCAAGAGACTCTGAGGAAGCTCGGAAACAATAGAAGAGCAGCACAGATGATAAAAGAGTTGTCTGACTCAAGAACCTACTACAGACCTTCACCAGACGAGTCGGACCAACCTCCATACGATAACTCTCCTGCAGCCAAGACGGATTCAGAGTCAGACGACACGCCCATTGCTATTCGATTCAAAATACGGGGACCAGCCCCTGGTGAGCCATCCATCATGCATTCATCACCAGAACCCTCACCTAAAAGGCCTAGGCGACTTCAGTTCAGCCAAGAGGAGCAGCAAGAACAATATCCTAGTCCTGCAGCCAGGTCGCCTATCCACCTGGAGGACCAGCCTGCTCCGGCCAGCCTGGAGACTCAAATTGTTCCCCTCCTCACTCCAGCATTCATTTCAGAAGAGGAGGAAGCAGGTTTAATCATTTCCATCCCTGGAGCAAATTACACTTTTCATCTATTGGACAACAAAATTTTCAATTTATCCTTAGAGCAACTCCAATTAGTCAAACCTCAAGCTCTAAAATACTCCTTTATCCATATTTTTGAAGAGTGGAAAGTTTTTAAATCACTGTCTTTTACTAAACTTCAAGCCTATGTTGAAACCAGTGGTTGGAAATATCCCCAAGCCACAGAGGATGTACTGATACACTTTTGCAAAGTATAAGACCCAATTTTTATTCTTCAGGAGAATTGGTTCATGTCCAATTTCAAAACTAACATGGACCAATTCATCCAAACTATAATGTACAACATTTTTTATGGATCTTTTGGGAAAGAAGATGAGGAGGAAGAAGAAAAGGAAATAAGAATAAAAGAAGTGAATGGAGAAGTAGAAAAAGAGGTTATTGTGATTTATGATGAAGAAGAAAAACAGGAAGAAAAGGAAGAAGAAAATATTTTAGTTGAAAAAGAAACAGAAGGAGAAGAAGTTGAAAAAACAGAGGAGTTAGTAGATGAAGAAGAAGAAGAAGAAGAAGTAGAAGAAGAAGGAGAAGAAGTGGAACATGAGAATGGAGAAGAAAAGGAGGATGAAGAAAAAGATGAAGATGATGAAGAAGATAAAGATAAAAAAGATAAGAAAAAGGATGATGATGATGATGATGATGATGATGATGATGATGATAAGGACAATGGAGGAGAAAAAGAGACTGAGAAAGAGAAAGAAAAAGAGAATGTTGAAGAGGAAGAAAAGGAGGAAGAAGAGAAGAAGTCAGAAAAGGAAGAAGGAGAAGAGAAGGAGCCGGATAATGAGCCAGAAAAAGAAGTTGCAGACAATACTGGGGTACCTGCCCGGTATACCAGCCTAGACGAAGAGTTGGCTGAGGACTCCAGATCGGGGACACCTGAATAGACCCCATCTGGAATGCCTGCTGCAGACAAGAGTCTACAGTCACATGGGTCGTTTGCACGCCCACCTGCAGGAGTAGAGGGCTCAGGCGAGTTATCTCCACCAACATCACAGATCTCTCCAGCGATGACCGAGCTGATCAGACAAGTAGTCAAGGACACTATTGGAGAACTACTTGCCTCTCAGGTCACCCCTGATCTCCAGTCCATCAATGCAAAAGTCGATACCTTGCTGCAGTGGGAAGTCCCTCAACCTCCTCCTCCTACAAATAACAGAATGCCTTTTGGCATGTCTGACTGGATGCATCGAATGGAGCAACAGTTGACCATTTTGGTTGATGCTGGCAAAAAGGGGGAAGAAAGGATCCAGGGGGAAGGCAGCATTCAAGGAGAAATAAGGGAAGAGATGAGAACTAAGAAAAGGCAGGATGTCCAGTTGATCACTGCTGGGACATCTTCATCCAAGAGGAAGGGAGATGCTACAGAATCAGAACAGGCTGGTAATCAGCCTGTAGGCAAAAGAAGGAGGAACAGAGGAGGATTCGAGCCTACTCTAGAATGGGAAGGCAAAGAGTTGTGGTACGTTGAAGATTTTATACCTCCCGAAGCTGTACCCATGTGGGGATCTGCAAAGAAAAGGTTCAACGGAGATTACTATATCTAAGAAATACGCCAGGATAGTAGCTGCTCCCCATAGCAGATTTTCATCAATTTCATGGAGGAAGCATATCCACAACTCTGGGACATCCTTCTAAAACATGTTGAAGCATGCAATGCATATCCCATAATCCCTCATTTCAGGCCGAAAGGTCCTCCCACTTTGGAGAATAATGATTTGAATGAACTAGCTCTCCAGAGGAAGATAAAGAAATTATGTGTTGAGAATAAGTTCTCATCTCAAGAAGAGCAAGATTTTGCAGCTCTTGTTATAAGAAGAAAATATGGTCTTGTTCCTGTCAATATAAGACCAATTGGAGCTAAACCATTCAGACCTGCCAAGCAGCCTAACCGAAGAGGCAGAGGTAGAGGCAGATGACTTACATTTAATTTTGTACTGGTAAAATTTTCTTGTAAATTTAAGACATGTATTTGTAATTAATTCAACAAATTTTATAACAGTCTTTTGAATGACAATTTTCAGTTGTCTCAAAAATTAGACTGATTTTAATTTGTGTCTTGCACTCAAGTGCAGACTTGCTCATTTTAATATTTGCTTAAGTTTTGCCATCATCAAAATAGGGGGAATTTGTTAGGAATACCTGTTAGATTTTGATGATGACATTAATATAATTCAAATGTTTATTACTTGGCAAAAATGTAAGGAAGAACCAAATGAGTATCTTCCATAGGCCAAATTATGTTAAGTTTAATACTTGGAAAAATGTAAAGAAGAACCAAATGAGTATCTTCTATAGGCCAAAATAAGTTATGCTAAAATCGGCTAAGTACTAAAGATCAGCTGAGTTCATCAAAGAGGTACATCCGAGTCAAGTCAGAGAAGCTCTGGTCAACAAAAAATCATCAGGGATGTTTAACCAGACTGCAGTCAAGTAACCTCAGACAAGTCATCTGATCAGGCGACTCCCAAACAGTGAACATCAGAGAAGTTCAGACTGCAGAGAAGTTAACTGTACATCAGCCTACTCGAGATCAGCCAAGTACTCCAAGTCCACGTCAGCATGTGTTGAAAAGTCAATTATTACGGAAAGTCACATGCAACGTGAAGAGACAAATTAGAGAGATTCCCGCTAAAGATATGAATTGAATAATTCATCCAGGCCTACCACTGAAGACTTTAATCGTATTATATTCAAAAGATTCGGCGCCTCACATGTAAATTCTTCACAACAGTCGAAAGATGGATTAAATTATGGGAATCCAGCCTTGCAACGTTCAGAAAGAAAACAATGAAGTCTACCTCTCCAACGGATGGATTTGTTGAAAATATTTGCAACGGCTATGAAGGAAAAGCTTAGAGATCGTGACCTCTATATATCCGAAGATTTGAAGCTGAGCATTACATAACACAACATACAAATGGTGAGAACAAACTTTCAGAGCAATCAAAGCAATCTAAAAGCGAACTATAACATCGTGAAAAGAGCAGTTCTCAAAAGTCCATACTTGAAGAAGCTCTTAGTTGGAGAAGACAAAAACTCGTGTCTTAAATCCTGAGTTCAGGGTACTTCACTGGTTGAAGTTCCATACTGTAAAGGCATCCAAGGATTGCGGATCAAGAGGTGCAAGGCAGTCCAGTGTGTTGCAACGGCAAGGATTTCCACTGGTTGGAAGCTGTTGTAATTTGGTTGAATCACTGTAATCTTTCTCACTGGTTGACAATTATAGTGAATTCATCTCTAACTGGTTTGGAGAAAAGTGGATTAGTAGAGGATTACCCCACCTCTGAGACCACTATAACTGCCTGCGTATTTTACTGTCTTATAGTATCATACTTTAACTGCTGCATTCATTGTTAAGTGTTTCATTAGTTGTTTTGTATTCGTCATCAGCTGACTTCTGCACATATTGAGAACAAACGACTCTAAGTCATTTGTATATCTATCAGCTGAAGAAACTTACTCTTCGAAAAAAGAATTTAAGAGTTTCAATAAGTCTATTCACTCCCCCCCTCTAGACTTATTCCTGGACGACTTGTGAGCTACAATCTTTACCTTTGAACTTTATTAATATTTGGTTACTTTTTTTGTTCCCACTTAATTAGGAGAGAGTGAATAAGGAGTCTGAGAGGATGTTGAGAGATATGGCGAGGGAGGAGCATCAGGATTTGGACGAGACTGTCCTCGAGTTATCACGCCGAGAGATCGATCAGCCCGATCCCTACATTAGGGCAAGGGTGTGGGCTAATATTTACCCTCTTAAAGGAAGTCATCACCGGACGCCGATGATGGGAGCTGAAGGCAACAAATTATTGAAGAATACTATAGGTTTTATCAAAGGGGCGACACTCAAAAGGCCTATCTGGAGGAGCAATTGAGGATCGAGAGGGATATCTGAGCTGAGGAGCAAAGGAAGTCTCAAGACCAGTTCCAGAAATTCCAAGAGGAACAAATGAAAGTTCAACAAGCCATGATGCAGTATATGATGTCATTGAATTAGACCGTGGCTTAGTCGGGAATTCCTATACCCCCACAACCTCAATTCTTTGATTCAAAAACACCCCCCTCTTCTTCACAGCCTCGGGACGACGACATGCAAGACGGTTGTAATCCTTCTTCTATCTTTAAGAATTTGACGGATCTTTGAAGATTTTAGTTGTCATTGTAGTATTTCTTTTGCTATATAAACATATTATTAATACTAAATGTTTTTTTATTTAGACTCGTGTTTGTTAACGTTGGTGTTTATAGTGATTTTGTTGATGTTGCTACATGACATGTTGATATGGTGTGATTTTTATACTATTGGTGTATAAATTATGCTGTTCGTATATTGATGTATGTTGATTGTGATGTATGGTGGTGTATTGTACATTTGGAATAACAGGTTATCTGAGCAGGTTTGGAGATACCAAAATCTGAATATTTTTTAATAGATTTTAGCCGACGACATTTGCACAAACCGTCGGCTAAAATTTATATTTAAAAAAAATAAAAAAACACTATAGCCTACAACTTTCTGGTCATCGGCTAAAACTTAGATATTTTAGCCGACAACAAATAGATCGTTAGCTAAAATGTGTATACTTTAGCCAACAACATATGGGCCGTCGGCTAAAACCTAAATATTTTAGCCGACAACATTCAAGTCGTCGGCTAAAGTTGAACTTTAGCCGACGACCTTTTGTATTTGCCGTCGGCTAAAGTTTAGCCGACCGACTTTGGCCGACCGACTTTTAGCCAACAACTGGACACTTTAGCCGACGGTTTTTGACTGTAGCCGATGACTTTTTGCTGTCGGCTAAAGTTTAAACATTGGTAGTGCTAGGTGTTACTCACATTCTTTGGAACCTCCCATTGCTGACTGAGACAAACCTACAGAGTCGCGCAAATTGGATTGATGACTGATTAAATTAAGCCTATTCTTTCTTTGTGATTTTAGACATTGGATGTTTACTTTAATTTATTCTATAAATTAAATCCGTCTAGTGAATTAATAAATTACTGGGTAATTATTTTAGTTCATATTATATCTCACTTGACCGCCCCAAACCCTCCCCACATGTTACTTGATTTGACTTGCTCAAGTCATGAGGAAATGTAGGGGATTTGAATATATACGAGGTGTATATTTTAATAGGATTGAATTTATCATGTGAGATGTAAGATTAGGTAACGCGCTGGAAGTGGCGCCCATTTCAGCGAAAGTTAGGGAAGGGAGATTGAGATGGTTTGGCCACGTCCGCAGGAGGCAGGCATCTGCTCCGGTGAGGAGGGTCGAGAGTTTATTGGTTGTCGGGGAGAGGAGGAGAGGCAGACCGAGGAAGACGTGGGAGGAGCAACTGAGATTAGATTTAAAGGCCTTAAACCTTTCCGAGACCATGACTGTTGATAGGTGCGCTTGGAGGCGCCATCTCAGAGATGTGGATTCTTTTATAGGGAGCGGTGTTGTAGTTGAGAACCTCAGGGTTGGGTTGTCTCGGTTAGCTTTGACCTACAGCATTGCATTTTTACTTTTATTGTATATTTTATCCTATTGTGTTTGCGTGTGGTGTATTTTTGACAGGGAGCTGTGCGCAGAGCCAACCTCTCTTTTGTTAGAGCAGCGTTCATCGGGAGTGAAGTAGCCAAATTCCGCTTAGGTAAGTCCCATGTGGATCAAGCCATGGGCTCAGGTATGGTCTCGAGCTTTTTCGAATCATATATTTTCCTTTGTATTTATCACACAAGATTCTGCTGTGCACTAAGTTGGGGGTCTTCACGGAAACAGCCTCCCTACCGTAATAAGTAGGGGCATGGTCTGCGTACATCTTACCCTCCACAGACCCTGCTCTGAGCGGGATATACTGGGTATGTTTGGTTTGGTTTGGTTTATGTGAGATGTAAGATGTGTGGGGTTGTGAAATGAAAAGAAACCGCCCCACTACAACACATCCCACGGCTGATCCACACAAAAGAGGAAGAGAGAGAATTTTATTTTTTCATTTAGTTCTTGAGTTCATTCCTTGAGTTCATTTCTTGAGTTCATTTCTAAGAAAGCAAAAAAAGGAAAAGACTAATCTTACTTGAAGTGTGAAGATTAAATCTATTAAAGGCTTTCTTTATTTTCTTTTAGCCATGTTTGTAGAGAACGAGAAAATAAAGTTTTACTCCGTTCATTTGTTCGACCCGTGAATCGTTGAGACGTCGGCACTTTCGGCGTTGGTTTTCCAAAAGCTTCATGGATTGGACTCGTGTTCGTCATCATCAAATCAAAGCAAAGAAGTCTGGTCTACGAGGGTATGATTTTGATTCTTATCATTTACGAATTATTCGCTTCTATGATCCTTGATCGATCCTCTTCAGGGGTTTGGATGAGCATGGTTTATGCGATTTTAATTTTCCATTGCATATCTTATTTTGGCCTGAATCCCAATAAGTGGTATCGGAGCAAAGTCAAGGCGTATTGTATATATAATATTGAATGCATTTTGAATGCATGTTACGATAGGGTGCGAACCTCGTATCGGTATAGCCCATGGGGTTTTTGAAATGTGATATACGTTGTGTTGAATGACGATTTGGAATCATTTTTGATAAATAGGATTTATCATCATCGGTACTTAGTTATTCATCGTAATTATATTTTTAGTAAGTTTATATCAAAATATAAATCTGATTTTTTTTATAAAATGATTTATTTTGGAGATATGAAAGCCAAAAAATGATTTTGGAAATCGGGTAAAAAAACGGGCACCGTCGACAAACGGACAACACACAGATGCCCAGAAAATTGCCGAGATCTCAGTAGTCTCGGCCAAGTAGGGCTGCTCGGCTGAGAGAAGTTTTTCTGCCCGGGCAGCCTACTTCTGAGCCTCGGGCTTGTTAGGAATATGCCCTTGAATGTCATTCAGAGGATGTGAGAGTGAGAGCATTGTATTGTAATTATGAATATTTGTTAAATAAGACATTTATTATTACTATATTATTATATATCACTGTCATCGTGTGGTATATAGAATAATAGTCCTTGCATTCGAGAGCAAATATTTTACTCCTTAGGGAGATAAGGATTTAGGCACTGGAAGTATTTAGGGCTCGAATGCTTAATTAGTTCGCAAGTCGATAAAACTTAACTGGGCAGTAAGTTTAGACAATGGATGATGTGTCCTCTGACATGTAGAGTGCCTGCCTTCACTAAGGATTAGTGAGAGCACATGCCCTCAAGATGATCTCGAAGATTGAGAGATTAGAAGCTCTTGATTTTCAGATGCATGCATCTCTTCACACTGACCTTATCCTGTAGTCACTCCCTGACTTCTTTTCTCAATTTGTTATGAACTTCAACTTCAATAAGATTGCATGTAACTTAACTGGGCTAATGAATAAATTGACTACTACCCAGTCTTAGATGAAGACAAAGGGAAAAGAAAATGCACTTGTTATTTCTTCTAGGACTTGGAAGTCCAAGAATAAGAAGCAAAAGAACAAAAAGCAGTTAGGTCCAAAAGACAAGATTGATAAGGGTAAGGGCAAAGCCCCAATGGCTCAAAAGAGCAAGGGGGACAAGAAAACAGACGCATGCCTCAATTGCGGTGAGCTAAGGCACTGGAAGAGATACAGTCCAAAGTTTAACCGAAATGTGCCTTTAGGTACGGAACTACTGGTTTTGAAAATAAATTGTTTTGTAACTGTATATTCTACTTCTTGGATACTTGATTCTGGTGCGAGTTCCCATATTTATACAACGGATCAGATTCTGGAACGAAGTAAGAAGCTAGATTCAGGGGAGGTGATGGTCACTGTTGGAGATGGACATAGTGTCGAGGATTATGATATTAGATCCCTTATGGTGAATTTAGAATATGGATTTATTCTTGATTTAGATGATGTACTTGTATTTGCCCAAGGGACATAAAATATTGTATCAATTCCAGTCATGAACCGAAAAGAATTTCACTTCTTTATAAAAGATGGGTCCTGTCGAATTTATTTTAGAAATAAATTGATTGGTACTACTACATTATTAAATGGTTTATACCATTTAAATCTAAAGAATAAAACAACTATGAAAACTTTAACTAGGAAGCGCGGTAGGGATGAAATAAACCAAGCACTTAAGTAGTATATTAGACTTAGTCATATTGGTCAGACCAAGGTCCATAAAATGGAGAAATATGGTCTTACGAGTATATTGGGATCGGATCCCTATCCAACTTGTGAATCTTTCCTTCAAGGCAAAATAACTAAGTTACCCTTCACAGGGACTTTTGAAAGAGCTGCTGAAAAACTTGGATTGATCCATACCGATGTTTGTGGCCCTTTTGAAGTGGCTCGAGATGGTTTTCAGTATTTCATTACATTCATATACGACCATAATAGGTATGGGTTCATGTACTCAGTGAAACATAAATCTGAAGCTTTCGATAAATTAAAGGAATTTAAAGCCCTAGTTGAAAACCAAACAGGTAACCGTGTTAAGACTCTTCAGTCAGACCGAAGGGGCGAGTACATGAGTACTGAGTTTGAAGAGTTCTTAAAAAAACTAGGAATAGTGTCATAATTTACTCCTCCAGCTACTCCATAATTAAATGGTGTGTCAGAAAGAAGGAATTGAATCTTGATGGACATGGTTCGGTCCATGCTTAACTATACAGATCTACCAATTTATTTGTGGGGTCTCATGCTCCTTATTGTTGCATATATTTTGAGTAGATGTCCTTCCAAATGTATTCCTAAGACTACACATAGGATGTGGAGAGGTAGGAAATCAAGTCTTAATCACATTAGGATTTGGGGATGTCCTGCTTATGCCATGAAGACTAAAGTAGAGAAATTAGAAGCTAGGTCTGTGAAAGGTCATTTCATAGGATCTCCAGGAGATTTCACGGGATATCTATTCTACATGCCCGAAGATCAAATGACCATCGTTGCTTTACAAGCACACTTCCTAAAAGATTAATTCATTCATGAAGGAGGCGCAGGTATAAATATTTCTTTGGAAGAAATAAAAAAAATACCAATTGAGACACCTGTGCAAGATATTAGAATCAAACCTTCTGAAATGCAAACACAACCTCGCAGGTCTAGTAGAAGTTCTCTATTACTGAGAGGTCTGTCTATATGCATCAAGAGGAACTAGGTATCTATGATATGACAGAAAGGAGTCAACGAAATGATCCTTCTACATACGACCAAGCGATGGTAGATGTTGACTCCGCAAAGTGTCAAGAAGCTATGGAAGCTGAGATAGACTTAATGCAGGCTAATCAGGTCCAGACTTTAGTAAATCGTCCTAAAGGCATGGTGCCTGTTGGAAATAAATGGATCTACAAGAGAAAGACTGATTGAGATGGCAAGGTTGATACCTATAAGGCCAGGCTTGTGGCAAAGGGGTATTCCCAAAGATAGGGAATCGATTACTTCGAGACCTTCTCGTCTGTAGCCATGATTAAGTTTATTCGCATGATGATTGCCATAGCAGCCCACTTAGATTATGAAATATGGCAATTAGATGAGAAAACAGCATTCCTAAATGGATTCCTCGAGGAGTAAACTTACATGGAACAACCAAAGGGATTCATATCTGAAACTGATATTCATAACGTATGCAAACTTGAGCATGCCATTTATGGACTGAAGCAAGCTTCGTGAAGTAGGAATCTTCGTTTTAACAAGACGGTCAAAGAGTTTGATTTTGACCAAAATAAAGAGGAGCATGTATTTACAAGAACGTTAGTGGAAGCAAAATTACGTTCTTAATACTATATGTAGATGACATTCTACTTATAAGAAACAACGTAGGAATGCTCATTTATGTGAAAGATTAGCTTTCTAAAGAGTTCTCAATGATAGACTTGGGAGAAGCTACTTATATCATGTGTATTCGTCTCTACCGGGATAGAGCGAAAAGAATGTTAGGTCTTTCCCAATCCCTCTATATAGAAAAGATCCTGAAGTGATTTAGTGTCACGGCCCCTTATCCCTAAGGACGGCTCAGCCAGGGTGTGACCCGGGGTAGGAATTAAAAAGTGGGGAAGAAAGGGGGAAACATACGTTTCATAAGGAGTAGGGGTGAATTTCCATGAATAACCTATCAAGGCATCATGAAGGAGAGTCAATCCCGCGGGGATGACTGAGAATCCAATGTAGAATACATAGTTATAATATTAGACTTGAAGTTTAGAAAAAGGCTTCATAGCATATTATAATCAACATAACTTAGAAGGCAAAATCATAAAGAGTGTTTGCAGCGGAAAAACATGGTTGGTTACATATATTAAGATATGTAACCAGGGCTTAACATTGATTGTAAACAAAAGACTTCCACTCAAAACCCTCCGTCACATCCCTTGCTCAATCTGCACATTTTAAAATATATACAGGGCTGAGTACAACGTACTCTGTGAACATATTGCCAAAACATAAAACATGCTTTCGTATTTGTCATCATGCATATAAGCAGTAACACACAGGGGTTTTAAGAAAAGGTCCATGTTTACTAAATTATTTCATTTCATAGCATATATCATCAGATTCACAATATCCATAATTTTCGCCGGGGAAGGTGGCCACTTCCCGCGAACGTTACACCCCGAGATCGGCCACTCCGAAGAGAGCTCACAATCCCGAGTACTGTGTACACTAACCCTGGCCAGCATCCTTTGTCTAGCTTAGGATCCGATCATTTTATAGGTTGGCAAGCCAACAGTGATAGGTTCATAAGAATCCACATAAAAGTTTTTATGCATCATAATCATTTGAAATCATAATTTGCTTGTAAAACATTTCATCAAGATAGAGCAAAGCTCAAATCATTTTCGTATAGAAAGCCCAGATAACCATTTCCTGTAGAAACCCCACATAACCATTTCGTGAAGAAAGTCCACCTAGTCAAGTAATAAACGCAACTAAAATGATTCTCGGCTCTTGCTTACGCTTCAGTGTGCTGCTCCCCCTTTCATCGGAAAAAAATAAGTTTAGTGGTCGATCGAGCTTAACGGAGTCTAATGGATAACAGACTCGATCTACATGTTTGGACTTTAGAGTTTTGCATTCGACTTAAGTTTAATAATAAAAGTATGATTCTCTTAGAGAACCTAACTGACCATATAACCTATAAAGATACTAACAACGGTAAACAATAATCGATTCCGTTACACATTCCTTGGTTCGAAAACCAACATCAAACACTTAACATAATCATAACACAATGTGCATAAAGACTGGAAATAATTAGCATTCTGTTAATGCATAGAAAGAACTAGATAGTGTATCTTATACCACTTGAAAATCACTGAAGTCTAGTTTCATGTTCATTTTACGGATCTCAAAAATATTAAACATGGAGAAAGTTATGGCCGTTTCCGCGAAGTATAACGAAACTGCCAATATCCGGCAAAATGGGAAAAACATCATATTAACCCAGAGCTCGTTTCTAGCAACGAAAACCCTAAACATGTAAACTCCAATCATGCATATCATCCTTATAACACATATAGGAGTCGACATACAATCATGCTTCTCGATATTACGAACTCCATTTCATAATCTTTTCTTTTGAAAACATGACTACTTACTCATTCTTATTTTTCCAACATTAACATTCAAACACCACATATCAAATATCACTAACATCAATAACACATTTAATATCTACTCATATTACATTCAAAGTCTTGGTCCTAACATATAAATGACCTAAACATGACTTTAAAATCCTCAATATATAATATGCTCCTTAACTACATCAAATATTACCAACACATCCTCCAACTTCATAAATCTAACTTCACGCTCTTGTTTTCAAATAAATTTCCAAAACATTTTATAAGAATCTAACAAAAACATATCATGTACTCCATTTATACATCATCACAATTATCAAGTAACTTTTGAACATATAACAACATATCAAGAGCTAAACATGTTTCTTCCTTACTTTCCAAAATACCAAACATTTTATAAAAATCTCATAAATTCATCATAGCATCATATCATCATATAACAACATATTGTGTAAGAAAAACATAATAAAAACAACACATAATTGGGTTATGAAACCCTAGGAATTTCGGCCAACATGTAAAAATCAAAATATGATTAAAACTTGTTCTAAACACTTTTAAAAACTTTAAAATCAACTTAAAAACAACATACAAAACACAAGAATAAAGCTTTACGAAAATAGAACAAATCAGCCTAATATATGTGTTATCGCATGTCTTTAATTTTGTGAACTTTGATTCGATTTTTGTGACTAAATGAAATGTGGTTATGGCTGAATGTTTTGTGTTTTATTTAAGTCATAAAGAGGTCTAATCACCTGTAAAATATGAGCCTTTTAAATTGTCATGTAATTGGATTTAAGATGATTAAATGAATTAGGGTTTAAATGGTTTCTGAAATTTAGACAGCACGTATGCCTGAATTTGTAAACATGAGATATCATGATATATGACGGTTTAAATCTGTTTCTTCACATGAAAACCTAGTTTAATGTCTTAGTTAAGGTTTCCAATTGGTTTGAAGGAAACCGGAGTTGTATTGGTCATGTTTTTAAATTTTACGGGATTAAGGTTATGTTGTTTCTGTTTCAAAGTATGCTGTCCAGTTTTTGGATCGAATTGATCAGGGTGAAGCTTGATGATAACAAAGAGTTTTTCTGAGTTTCTTGAGTCCAAAACTAAGTTTAAAGAGACTACTAACTGATCCAATTAGTTTGGAGTGAATTGGAATTGATTTGTGCATGTTTCTGAATTTTATGTTGTCATATGTCAAAACAGTGTTTTCAAAAAATTATTTCAGTCGACTCTTGAGATTTTTCATGTCAAATATTTAAAGAGTTAAGAGCTATATTTTTACATAGGTAATACCTAAGTTATCAGGGACTTACTGTAATTTTTGTAGATTTTTTTGAAAGGTTTAACTATGTTGATAAATGCAAAACTTTTGGGGTATACCTGCAGTATAGTTTCTGGACAGGTTTGGAAAAACGATTTTTAAATGATACTTGCACTTAAAAATTAAATCTGGAAAAATTTGGGGAGGTACTTAACTCATGTGGTAATCACTAGTAAAAATTGTAAAACCTCATAACCTTATTTTTTATGCTTTAAAAATCATAAGAAAATGGAACCAGATTCACTGTAAAACCCTTAACCTATTAATAAGTAACTTTGGAGTAATTAATCCGTTATGATTTTAATGAGCGTATAAGTAATGTATGATTATAATTTCGTGTAGATTCAGTGGAGAAGGAGTGATCCACCTTTTCTTGTGTTCATTTTCCTATTGCTTTCATTTCCTAAGGTACAGATATTCCGACCTCTTTCAGTAAGAGTTTCTCATGACTTTATTCTTCCCGATGTTGGTCATTCGATGCTATTGATCCTTATTTGCTTTGTTGTTCGTTTGATTATTTCCTGATGCTATACTCATTTCCATAGGCATCATCTTATTGGATAATTAGAAATTGTCCCTCACGATTATTATATACATCATTTGCCTATTTATGTTGCCCATATTTGTTTAACCAGTCATGGGGGTTCCATGACCTTGCCATTGATGCACCAATGGTATTGACACTATCTGTGGAGGTAGGACTTTGTCCACGGCGTTCCCATTTGTTTATATTGCTATAGCGCACTTGGCCCGTGTATATTGTATGTATGCTTAGTCTAGAACTTGGCATATGTATATCTGTTTTGCAGGGAGCGTATGGATGCATCCTAGGTACTCAGTTATGTTTAGAATTTGGTGACTGGACTTGTGTGTGTGCAATACACCCCATTTCACATTAGTACATGTGTAGAGCTAGACTCCTTTGTACGATTTGTTATTTGTTTGTTACTTGGGCATTTTTCCTTTGTTTATGCTTGACATTCGTCCCATATTTCCCTTTGTTTAAGTTTTGACTCTTTCATCGTTTGTTCCGTATTTCCTTTGACATCTTGTTCAGCAGGTTCTCTTGGATTCATTCACTATTCTTTCGTTTATGCTTATTACCTCTCATTATTTATATCTGTTCACTGAGCGTTAGCTCAGCCGCATTTTCTTTTCTCTGCGGCAGGTAATAAGCGGGATGTTGGGCATGAGCATTGAGAGTAGGAGCTAGAGGACCTACCCATGTTTAGATTCCCATTTATGGAGTATTTTAAGATTTAGCATTTTGGAACTTTATTTCATTTCAGACTTATGTTTTGGATTATTTCTTTCATTGAGACTTTGTCGAGATGATACTTTGGAAGTCATTGTTTTACTTGACTCAGTATTTATTTTATAATAAAGTCTTCCGCTTGCGTTAGTATGTTCTGATTGTCACCATAATGTTACATTTTGCCCTTTTCGGGTTCGGGTGTTACAATTATGGTATCGGAGCCTAGGTTCGACCTGTAGAGCTTAGGTTATGACCTGTGAGGATTGGGTAGACATTAGGATTCTTTCTACTTTAACCATTTTCCTTTACATTTTGATCTTAGCCTCTAATCTTGTCTTCGCTGATTCATTTATTGATCTTTTAGATGGTGAACACTCGTACTACTACCTCATCTGGAAGTGATGAAGCTGCTTTTAACGCGGCTGTTGCTGCGGCTGTTCAAGCCTTGTTACCGGATCTCACTGCCAGGATTACTAACGAGATTCGTTAGACAGGGACTTCTGGTGGATCTGGTGGGGATGTTCCCCCCACTATGCATGTTTGGCTAGAGCGTTTTGGGAAGCAAAAACCCAAATCATTCAGCACTGCTAACACTCCAGTCGATGCTGAGAACTGGATTGCGCATGTGGAGAAGATTTTCGAGGTGTTAGGTTGTGCGGATGAATTCAAAGCTAGGCTGGCTAGCTATAAGCTGGAGGGTGATGCCTTGAGTTGGTGGAAGGCATTCAAGCAGGCTAAGGGTGGAGATGTTTTTGTTGCTGCTATGACTTGGCAGGAGTTTCGTGATGCTTTCTTTTTGCAGTACTTCCCTAGATCAGAACAGCAAAAGTATGAACGTGAGTATCATACTATCCGTCAGTTGGAGGATGAAAATACAAGTGAGTTCATGAAGAGATTCCTTCGTTTGGCTGGGTTTTGGGGGGCTAAGGCTGGTACACATGAAGAGCAGGCCAAGAATTTTAAATGGGCGTTGAACGATTGGATTCTTGATGGTATTGTGAACACAGAGTTCGCACATGTCGCCCATGTGACGAATGCGGCTCGTAACATTGAGATTCTTCGAGAGAGGTCCAAGAACAGTAATAAGAGGAACAGGGAAGGTGACAGGATTCGACCGGCTTTGTCACCTACTCCAGTGAATACCCCGAAGGTGAAGAATCAGAGAAACTTTGATAGACGGGGTGATAACAGTCAGAGGTTTGGGCGTGATCGTGGTCAGCATTTCAATCGTGCTTCTGGGTCTGGGTCCGGTTCTGGTCCTTCTAATCAGAAGAGGTTTCCTGATCAGGCTACTTCTCCTCCATGTGCTACATGTGGGAAGCTGCATCCAGGAAAACCGTGTCACAGAGTCACTGGAGGTTGATTTTATTGTGGTGTAATAGGACATCAAGCTCGTGAATGTCCTAAGAATAATGGAAAGGGTAATGGGAAACAGCCAGCTGTTAAAGGTCGGGTGTTTGCTTTGACCAGAGATCAGGCGGCGACTGCTGCAGGTACCGTTACGGGAACCTTATATATGTTTGGTCGAGCTGTTTTTATTTTATTTGATACTGGTGCAACTCATTCTGTGGTATCTGTTTCATTTGCTAATCATATTACAATCCCATCTACATTACTTGACTATGCCTTATCTATATCCACCCCTATGAAGAATCAAGTAATTATTAGCCATGAATTTAAGAACTGTCCCTTACGTTTTGACGACAAAATTCGTTCTGCCAATCTATTTCCTTTGGAGATATGCGACTTCGATATCATTCTAAGCATGGATTGATTGATGGAACATCAAGCCACGATTGACTGTCATACCAAGCGTGTCATCTTTGGTGACCTCAGTAATCCCGAATTCATTTATCAGGGATCTCGACCTGTTAAGTCTATGAAAATCATTTCGGCTTTGAAAGCCCGTACCTTGATCTCACACGGTTGTGAGGGTTTCCTAGCTTCCATCAAGGATACTTCTGTGGATGAACCTCGCCTTGAGAATCATCTTGTTGTCCGAGATTTTTCTGATGTATTTCCAGAAGAGCTTCCGGGAATACCTCCTGAACGTGAAGTTGAATTCAGCATTGAGTTGATTCCTGGTGTTGAACCTATTTCGAAAGCTCCTTATCGTATGGCTCCTATTGAGTTGAAGGAATTAAAGGAACAACTTCAAGAACTTTTGGAACGTGGATTCATTCGTCCTAGTGTATCTCCATCGGGTGCTCCTGTTCTATTTGTGAAGAAGAAGGATGGTAGTATGAGACTGTGTATTGACTACCGTGAGTTGAACCGTATCACGACCAGAAACCGTTACCCATTACCTCGCATCGACGACCTTTTGGATCAACTTCAGGGTGCGAAGTTTTTTTCCAAGATTGATCTGAGATCTGGCTATCATCAACTAAGGGTGAAGGAGCAAGATGTTCCTAAGACTGCATTCCGTACTCGGTATGGCCATTATGAATTCTTGGTGATGCCGTTTGGTTTAACCAATGCTCCAGCTGTGTTCATGGATTTAATGAATCGTGTCTCCCATGAATTTTTGGACAAATTCGTTATTGTATTCATTGACGACATCCTTGTTTATTCAAAAACGAAGAAAGAACACGAAGAGCATCTTCGTATTGTGTTGGAGACTTTACGTCAGAAGAAGTTGTACGCTAAGTTTTCCAAGTGTGAATTCTGGTTGGGACAGGTGGCATTCTTGGGTCACATCGTATCTGCAGATGGTATTACCATGGATCCTACAAAGGTCGAGGCTATCACTAAATGGCCGAGACCGACGACTGTGACAGAAGTTAGAAGTTTCTTGGGTCTTGCGGGTTATTATAGGAGATTTGTGGAAGGATTCTCACGCTTGGCCTTACCGTTAACCAAACTTATGAGGAAAGGTGAGAAATTTGTCTGGGATGAAGAACGGGAGAAGAGTTTTGAGGAACTGAAGAAGAGATTAGTTTCTGCTCATATGCTTACTTTACCTTCTGGATCCGGTGGTTACCAAATCTACAGCGATGCTTCAAATAAAGGTCTTGGATGTGTACTGATGCAACATGGAAAGGTTATCACCTATGCATCAAGACAGTTGAAACCTTATGAGACTAATTATCCCACTCATGATTTAGAATTGCAGCGGTGGTGTTTGCCCTGAAAATTTGGAGGCATTATCTATATGGAGAGACATGTGACATCTTCACTGATCATAAGAGCCTCAAGTATATCTTTACTCAGAAGGAGCTGAATATGAGACAAAGACGTTGGTTGGAAATTCTTAAGGATTACGACGCGAACATCCAGTATCATCCAGGCAAGGCGAATGTTGTTGCTGATGCTCTTAGTAGGAAGTCTGGAATTCTGGCTAGTCTTGATATCGCACCAAAGATTATCAACGACTTGGAACTTATGGAGGTAGAACTATGTGTTCGTGGGTATGATGGTTATTGGGCGAGTTTCAAGGTTGAACATAACCTTATACATCGAGTTAAGGAAGCACAAAAAGACGATGGTGAATTGTGGTCTTAATTCAGAACTTGGAGGAAGGTAAACAGACGGAATTTCGTGTTGATGGTGACGGAATTGTATGGTATGGTGATCGATTGTGTGTTCCTAACGATTCTTCTATTCGGAAAGCCGTGTTGTCTTAAGCACACAGTTCTCCATTCACTATTCATCCTGGTTCAACCAAGATGTATAGAGATTTGAAACAGAACTTCTGGTGGAATGGGATGAAGCAAGATGTGGCTACATTTGTGGCCAAGTGTTTGACATGTCAGCAAGTGAAGATTGAGCATCAACGTCCTAGTGGTCTTTTACAGCCTTTGGATATTCCTACTTGGAAGTAGGATCAAATTTCCATGGACTTTGTGACAGGATTACCTCGCACACAGAAGAAGCATGATGCTATTTGGGTTGTGGTTGATCGTTTAACCAAGTCAGCTCACTTTTTTCCTATTCGTAAAGATTATCCAGTTAGCAGGTTGGCAGAGATTTTTCGACAAGAGATTGTTCGACTACATGGTACACCTGCAGCTATTGTATCCGATAGGGATCCGCGTTTTACTTATCGTTTCTGAAAAGGTTTGAAAAAGGCGTGGGGAACTAGACTTAAGTTTAGCACGACTTTTCACCCTCAGACAGATGGTCAGACTGAACGAACAATTCAGACTTTGGAAGATATGCTGAGGTCTTGTGCTCTCGAATGGACGGGTAATTGGGATGAATACTTATGTCTGGTGGAGTTTGCTTATAACAACAGTTGGCATGCCAGTATCAAAGGTGTCCCGTTTGAACTATTGTATGGACGGAAGTGTAGAGCACCTATTTGTTGGAACGAAGTTGGGGAAAGACTTATCGAAGGACCTGAATTGATTGAGGTAACTAACGAGAAGGTTGCTATTGCTAAGGAGAAACTCAAAGAAGCAAGAGCACGACAAAAGAGTTATGCATATCGTCATAGGAAGGACCTAGCATTTAATGTTGGGGATCACGTTTTCCTTAAGGTATCACCGTGCAGAGGTGTTAAACGCTTTGGTATTAAGGGGAAGTTGAGTCCGCGTTTCATCGGGGCATTTGAAATCTTAGAGCGTGTTAGTGAAGTTTCGTATCGGTTGGCGTTACCTCCTCAGTTATCTCATATGCATGATGTTTTTCATGTGTCTCTTCTAAGAGGATACAATTATCATCCGCTTCATGTGGTTTCATATCCGTTGGATCAGATCCGTGATGACTTATCATATATTGAAGAACCTGAGGCTATTTTAGACTGTCAGGAAAGAGTCATGAGAAACAAAGTCATTCCGTTTGTGAAAATTCTTTGCAAGAATCACCCAGAGCGTGAAGCTACCTGGGAAACCGAGGAATCGATGCGAACAAGTTACCCTCGTTTCTTTTCGTAGTCTGGTATGTCTCCGTTTCATTTTTATTTCAATTTCGCGGACGAAATTCTCTTTTAGAGGGGAAGAGTTGTAAAACCCAAAATTTTAAACTTATTAAATACCTAAAATACCCTCTAATTTGAAACTTTTGAAAGACGAATAATAATCTAAGACTTCGCAATATATCATAACCTAAGTAATTATTCTTTAATACTTGAACAATAAACGTTTAGACGATTAATAAAATTTATGATATATTAAAATGTACATAATATGATATCAAACGTTTGAAAACTTTCAATATGTCTAGATTCGTGATTGTGTTATTTTGGTTAAGTCTTCATTTTGATCCCACCGATTACTCCCATAATGTCGAGCTTCCATTTTTAAAACCCTCCCCACACGTTTAAAACCCTCCCCACGATTAACATTAACACACATCTCACCAACATAAACCCTATATACACCACAACGGCTGGAGAGTTTCTTTTCCTTTCTGTCTCGAAACCAAGTGGTGCAAAGGAGAGTATTCGATTGTGGTTCCCTCTTGGCGATTTGGCGTGGTGAATTCGTTCGAAGAAAAGGAGTTCCGATTCGGTTTTTGTCTTGGTGTTTTCTGATTTTTGGCCCTCGTTATCTCAGCCCATTCGGTATGTTTTTCTTGTGGTGTCGATTCATTCTTTTGATCCATTATTCATGTATAATCAAGCCCTAAAAACCTAATACTAATCGGCTAAAAGATAAACAAAAAAAAGGAGGTTTTAACCCTTTTTGATTCGGTTTTATTTTGATTTGTGCCGAGCCTATTGCTTGATGTTTTGACACCATTTGATACCTCATATAATCTGTATTTAATCATAAGAAAACATGGCTAAAGGATCAAGAATAAAGCTTTACGAAAATAGAACCAATCGGCCTAATATATGTGTTATCGCATGTCTTTAATTTTGTGAACTTTGATTCGATTTTTGTGACTAAATGAAACGTGGTTATGGCTGAATGTTTTGTGTTTTATTTAAGTCATAAAGAGGTCTAATCACCTGTAAAATATGAGCCTTTTAAATTGTCATGTAATTGGATTTAAGAGGATTAAATGAATTAGGGTTTAAATGGTTTCTGAAATTTAGACAGCACGTATGCCTGAATTTGTAAACGTGAGATATCATGATATATGATGGTTCAAATCTGTTTCTTTGCACGAAAACCTAGTTTAATGTCTTAGTTAAGTTTTTCAATTGGTTTGAAGGAAATCGGAGTTGTATTGGTCATGTTTTTAAATATTACGGGATTAAGGTTGTGTTGTTTTTGTTTTAAAGTATGCTGTCCAGTTTTTGGATCGAATTGATCAGGGTGAAGCTTGATGATAAGAAAGAGTTTTTCTGAGTTTCTTGAGTCCAAAACTAAGTTTAAAGAGACTACTAACTGATCTAGTTAGTTTAGAGTGAATTGGAGTTGATTTGGGCATGTTTCTGAATTTTATGTTATCATATGTCAAAACATTGTTTTTAGAAAATTATTTCAGTAGACTCGTGAGATTTTTCATGTCAAATCTTTAAAGATTTAAGAGCTATATTTTTATATAGGTAATATCTAAGTTATCAGGGACTTACTGTAATTTTTGTAGATTTTTCTGAAAGGTTTAACTATGTTGATAAATGCAAAACTTTTGGGGTATACCTGCAGTATAGTTTCTGGACAGGTTTGGGAAAACGATTTTTAAATGATAATTGCACTTAGAAATTAAATCTGGAAAAAATTGGGGAGGTTCTTAACTCATGTAGTAATCACTAGTAAAAAATTTAAAACCTCATAACCTTATTTGTTATGCTTTAAAAATTATAAGAAAATGGAACCAGATTCACATGTAAAACCCTTAACCTATTAATAAGTAACTTTGGAGTAATGAATCCGTTATGATTTTAATGAGCGTATAAGTAATGTATGATTATAATTTCGTGTAGATTCAGTGGAGAAGTAGTGATCCACCTTTTCTTGTGTTCATTTTCCTATTGCTTTCATTTCCTAAGGTACAGATATTCCGACCTCTTTCAGTAAGAGTTTCTCATGACTTTATTCTTCCCGATGTTGGTCATTCGATGCTATTGATCCTTATTTGCTTTGTTGTTCGTTTGATTATTTCTTGATGCTATACTCATTTTCATAGTCATCATCTTATTGGACAATTAGAATTTGTCCCTCGCGATTATTATATTCATCATTTGCCTATTTATGTTGCCCATATTTGTTTAACCAGTCATGGGGGTTCCATGACCTTGCCATTGATGCACCAATGGTATTGACACTATCTGTGGAGGTGTAACTTTGTCCACGGCGTTCCCATTTGTTTATATTGCTATAGCGCACTTGGCCCGTGTATATTGTATGTATGCTTAGTCTAGAACTTGGCATATGTATATCTGTTTTGCAGGGAGCGTATGGATGCATCCTAGGTACTCAATTATGTTTAGAATTTGGTGAATGGACTTGTGTGTGTGCAATACACCCCATTTCACATTAGTACATGTGGAGAGCTAGACTCCTTTGTACGATTTGTTATTTGTTTGTTACTTGGGCATTTTTCCTTTGTTTATGCTTGACATTCGTCCCATATTTCCCTTTGTTTAAGTTTTGACTCTTTCATCGTTTGTTCCGTATTTCCTTTGACATCTTGTTCAGCAGGTTCTCTTGGATTCATTCACTATTCTTTCGTTTATGCTTATTACCTCTTATTATTTATATCTATTCACTGAGCGTTAGCTCAGCCGCATTTTTTTTTCTCTGCGGCAGGTAATAAGCGGGATGCTGGGCATGAGCGTTGAGAGTAGGAGCTAGAGGACCTACCCATGTTTAGATTCCCATTTATGGAGTATTTTAAGATTTAGCATTTTGGAACTTTATTTCATTTCAAACTTATGTTTTGGATTATTTCTTTCATTGAGATTTTGTCGAGATGATACTTTGGAAGTCGTTGTTTTACTTGACTCAGTATTTATTTTATAATAAAGTCTTCCGCTTGTGTTAGTATGTTCTGATTGTCACCATAATGTTACATTTTGGCCCTTTTCGGGTTCGGGTATTACAATCATCCTCTTCGTCACCCCATGTATCTATTAAGACTTCTTTCTTGGAAGTCAAGCATGTAATATCCGCAAATTCGATTTCCGGTAATTTTCTTTATTGGCGGAAGTCCGTTTTGACAACTCGCTTGGGACCGTTTCGTCATCCTGAGAATGACTAATTCTATAATTTTCGACATCCGAGTTCGTTTCGGTGTCGTTTTGTTGAGTTTCGTGCTATTTAGCGACTTTTCCGCACTTGAGTTCGATTCTTGCGAATCTCGTTCTAAACTCTTGTGTCGAATTTCTCGTAAGTCCGTTTAACTTTGTTAGACGTGTTGTGAACTTCGGTTTGGTTATTCGATCACGTATCGTGATTTTCGGGCGTTTTGGGCCATTTTGTAATTTACCCAAAGTTATGGGTATCCGTGTCTGTATTTATTGTCTCGACCCTTTTCTCGGTCGCGTATGATTAATTATTGCATTACCCTTTCATTTCGGGTCATTGATGTTGTCCGTGAACTTTTCGTCGTGTTCATTCCGTACGTTTTTCGGAAATCGAGTCGTCGAGCCACGGTGGTCCGCACCTGGCCGGACAGTTGCGTGGCCGGACGATTACGGATCGGCGGGACGGATTTGTTCGGCCGAGCGATGTCGCATCGCCGGCGGCGAGCACAATGCCGAGTCACTACCGCGACACACCCGTCCGGGCCGCGGCACACTCGTGTTCAATTGTTGGTCGACCCGTCTGTACCTTGTGCCGCGGCACATGCCGGCAGGGCCGCGGCACACTTGGCCGGGCCACGGCACACTGTCGACCATTGGGAGCTATTTTTGGGCCTGTGCCGCGGCACACTCGGCCTGGGCCGCGGCACACTTGACAGTCAACCCTATATCTGCGTTTTTTGGGCGAGATCAACCCATTTCTTCCCCTTTCTTCAACCTACACGAGAGAGAAGGCTTGAGAGATATAAGTTTCATCATCTATCACTCGAGTGTTGGATTTTCATCATTTTCACTCGGTTGTGAAGCTCGGATCATCGATCTATCGCGTATCCTTCGGATCATAGTGCTTGGATCTTCAAGAGGTAATTTCTTCAACATCTTGGATTTCGATTTTGTGTTGGGTAATGATGTTTTGGGTGTTAAAATCATGTTGTATGAAGTGATATACGCATGATTATGGGCATGTTTGATTATTCATTGGATTATTGAAGGATTATTCAAGAACACTTTGAATATTGTGTTGGATTTTGGGGTTTTTCGTGAATTCGTCTGATTTATCCGATTTGAAGCTTGAGAACCTTTAGGATGTATCTATACCGTATGCATGCATTTCCTACGATTTTACGGATTTGATTGTGCCGTTTTCGGACTTGTGAGAGCTTGGGCGATTTTCCAACCTCTAGTTGTTTATCCGTGTGTTTTCTTGAATCGTAGACGGGTTTCGGGAATTTCTTCGTGTAGTTTGAGTATGGATAATTGATTATCATTTCCTTGCGAATCGTTTAGGTGCCGGAAGTGCGTTCTTGGACCTACCAAACTCATACCCTTTTTCCGTTCGATTTCTCGATGTCTCAAAGGCAAGTATATATTTATGATTGTACGTTCTCGACTTTGAAAGTAAGATATATTGATGGCATGATATGAACGAACCGTTTCCACGGTATTCATATATGTATTGATGACGGATGATATGAACGAACCGTTTCCACGGTATTCATATATGTATTGATGACGGATGATATGAACGAACCGTTTCCACGGTATTCATATATGTATTGATGACGGATGATATGAACGAACCGTTTCCACGGTATTCATATATGTATTGATGATGGATGATATGAATGAACCGTTTCCACGGTATTCATATATGTATTGATGATGGATGATATGAACGAACCGTTTCCACGGTATTCATATACGTCTTGATTGGATGCTATGAGATTTAGTTATTCCGGAATACTAGTCTTGAATTGATGAATTGACGGTTACATTTACTTTATTGTCGAGGAGTATTGTGTTTCATACTTGATATACTTGCACTAGCTATTCGACGGCTAACCCCTTTATAGGGGAAATACTTTTTATGTATTTCAGGTTCCAGGAGATCGGACAAGCAGGTATCGGGTCGGCATGAAGATGATGGGCAAGTGTGATACTATGTCTTGTCTCCGGTTATCTTTTTGGATTCCTCCATTCAGTGTTGTTGTACTGGAATGGATTTTAAATACTCGAGTATTTTATTTTCAGTTTCCTTGATGTTCCGGCCTGTGTTGCCGAGGTATTGATTTGTGTGGTGATGTATATGGTTTCATTGGTTATGGTTTTTAATACCATTTGTATTGTCCTTCATTCCATTGTATGTAGACCTTCTCGGTCAAGTTTCATAGTTCCGCGTATGTTTAGCCTTGTGGGTCCCACGGCGGGGCTCACGGCGCTGTAATATACCCTGAATAACTTGGGGGTGTTACAGAATATGGTATCAGAGCTTAGGTTTATGGATACCTAGGTTGTCGGTCTTTTGGGTCGATTGAGTCGTCATTTGCCCACAATATCACTGCTCTGCCATCATCACAGTGCGACCGGTACTTATAAGTCCTCTCACTCTTCTTGTATTTTTCTTAATGGCTTCGTTTATAGCTTGGTATTCTTGGGATTGGTCACTTCGAGAATGTGCGATTTGGATTATACTTACGCATGTGTGTGCCCTTCAGAATGCTGGCTGAAAGTAGGAAGAATCGTGGTCGTGGTCACGGACGTGAACTCTTCCTTGAGATCTTGTTAAATTGCTAATTGCGATATTGGTGTGTATCGGTATTATGTTGAGACTTTGTTTAGGAGTCGCATGCTAGTATCACGGGAGATCTTCGACTTCACAGACTTGTAAGTATGTTGTTCGGATTATTCGATAATTCTTGGTGAATTTGAATTCCCGTTGAAATGTTGTTTGTGCGAGTGATTGCAAGTTTCGAGGACGAAACTTATTTTTAAGGGGGGTAGAGTGTAATACCCCGATTTTTCGGATATATTTTTTTTCGTTTATATGTTGGATGTCGTTGATGGATAATTGTGCTTGAGGATGATGTGAACATATGACAATGTTGTTGAATGCGTATATGTATTCATTGTGCCGTATGATCGTTTGGTATGTCGAGATGTTGGTCGAGGAATAGCGCACGCTACTGAGCATTTCACTGTAGCAAGTCAACGCCTGTTTGCGTACGCTAATGCATGGACATTACGTACGTTAGATGAATTTCGAAACAATACAGTAACTTCTGGACTGCCCGATAGTGCACGCTATCAAGGAAGGATAGTGTATGCTAGATCTGTAGCGCACGCTAAATATAAGGTCTAGCGCGCGCTAGTGATGTGTTTTATAAAGAGGATAGACGAGTGCTGAGAGGCATTTTGTCCAATCTCCTTCCTTCAGTCAATAGAGAGAGCCTTGGGAAGTACTTGAAGTTCCTGAACATTGAGAGATAATCCTCTTAAACGAGATTAAGATGGAGAGCTCAGATTTAAGTATTGTTCTTGAAGTTTTGATGATTCTTGGAATGGAGTTCGATTATTCTACTTCGTGGTTCGTCCATACAAAGTAATCCTCGTATCCCTTTCATAGTGGTTTGTTTTTTTTGTAAGGATTACTACTTGGGAGGGAGTATGTTGGGAATCGTGTATTTTGATGTTCGTCTTATTTCAATGTAAATGCATAAATTGGACTGTACTTTTATCCGCTGCGTGAGTATTTTGAAATGGCTTTTGGTATTTTGTCAACTGAAATTTTATTTTGTAAAACCGATTCCCTAAACTGAGTTTTTGGCATTCTGGCCTTGATCGTTTTGACGGTATTTGGAAATCGATTTTTTTTAGTATTTGAAAATATTACCGTCATCGGTCTTTTTGGCATTTTTGAAATGACGTGGAAAATTGTGCTTAGCCTGGTAAATCCTTGTGAGAAGGGTTTACGGCGTGTAATATTCCCAGGAGGATCTGGGGTGTTACAATTGTGCTTAACCGATTTGAAGCTTGAGAACCTTGAGATTAGGATGTATCTATACCGTATGCATGCGTTTCCTACGATTTTACGGATTTGATTGTGCCGTTTTCGGACTTGTGAGAGTTTGGGCGATTTTCCAACCTCTAGTTGTTTATCCGTGTGTTTTCATGAATCGTAGACGGATTTCGGGAATTTCTTCGTGTAGTTTGAGTATGGATAATTGATTATCATTTCCTTGCGAATCGTTTAGGTGCCGGAAGCGCGTTCTTGGACCTACCGAACTCATACCCTTTTTCCGTTCGATATCTCGATGTCTCAAAGGCAAGTATATATTTATGATTGTACGTTCTCGACTTTGAAAGTAAGATATATTGATGGCATGATATGAACGAACCGTTTCCACGGTATTCATATGTATTGATGACGGATGATATGAACGAACCGTTTCCACGGTATTCATATATGTATTGATGACGGATGATATGAACGAACCGTTTCCACGGTATTCATATATGTATTGATGACGGATGATATGAACGAACCGTTTCCACGATATTCATATATGTATTGATGACGGATGATATAAACGAACCGTTTCCACGGTATTCATATACGTCTTGATGTGATGCTATGAGATTTAGTTATTCCGGAATACTAGTCTTGAATTGATGAATTGACGGTTACATTTACTTTATTGTCGAGGAGTATTGTGTTTCAGACTTGATATACTTGCACTAGCTATTCGACGGCTAACCCCTTTATGGGGGAAATACTTTTTATGTATTTCATGTTCCAGGAGATTGGACAGGCAGGTATCGGGTTGGCATGAAGATGATGGGCAAGTGTGATACTGTGTCTTGTCTCCGGTTATCTTTTTGGATTCCTCCATTCAGTGTTGTTGTACTGGAATGGATTTTAAATACTCGAGTATTGTATTTTCAGTTTCCTTGATGTTCCACTGTGTTGCCGAGGTATTGATTTGTGTGGTGATGTATATGGTTTCATTGGTTATGGTTTTTAATACCATTTGTATTGTCCTTCATTCCATTGTATGTAGACCTTCTCGGTCAAGTTTCATAGTTCCGCGTATGTTTAGCCTTGTGTGTCCCACGGCGGGGCTCACGGCTACTGTAATATACCCTGAATAACTTGGGGTGTTACAGAGCCTCGGAAATTTCTAGCGAAGTGGCCTGGTTTACCACAGTTTTGACAATTATTGTCGAATTTCTTTGACTCGCTCGAGTTGATGTCTTTTCTTCGCCGGTTTAATAAGTTTTGGTACTTATTTATATTTGTGGCATAATATGCCAATTCTTCATCATCTTCATCTACCGGGATTTCTTCGATCTTTGACATCTTAGCTTTCAAAGCTATTGATCTTTCTTTCGATTTCGACTTGGCGTTTCAAGATTTAAGAACTATCTCGTAGTTTATTAGTGAACCAACGAGGGCACTAAAATCAAGATTATTTAAATCTTTTGATTCCATAATCAAATGCACACGAGACGTAGTTCGTGAGGCTAATTAGGTACATTGTCACACGTATATTCTGGATTCCGTATACGGGGTGGACATGTGCACGGACACATTTCCGGATCGGGCGTACTGTGATGTCCCTCTTGAGACTTATCGTTTGGTCATTCGTAGTCCATGTTGTATTGGATATGTCCGACGATTTGCGACTGGTTATTCATACGCCGAGGGGTATGTCCGACAGTCAGGTTTGTTTCTTTGAGATCTGTATTGTGATGATTCTGACTTGAGTGTTCGGATTCGAGCCATTGTGATGTATCGGTATTTTCCGTTGGAGCCTTCGGGCATTGTGATTCGTATCTATTTCGGCATTGGTTTGGTTTACCTTCGGGTAACGTATTGTAGTGTTCTATCTTGATGATTCGCCGTTTGGGCGTAAGTTTTCGGTTCTTGTGTATCTCGTTGAGTTTTCCTAGCGGGATATTTTTCTCCCTACTTGTTTTAAGTTTCGGGACGAAACTTCTTTTAAGGAGGGTAGAATGTAATATCCGCAAATTCGATTTCCGGTAATTTTCTTTTTTTGGCGGAAGTCCGTCTTGACGACTCGCTTGGGACCGTTTCGTCATAATGAGAATGACTAATTCTATAATTTTCGACATCCGAGTTCGTTTCGGTGTCGTTTTGTTGAGTTTCGTGCTATTTAGCGACTTTTCCGCACTTGAGTTCGATTCTTGCGAATCTCGTTCTAAACTCTTGTGTCGAATTTCTCGTAAGTCCGTTTAACTTTGTTAGACGTGTTGTGAACTTCGGTTTGGTTATTCGATCACGTATCGTGATTTTCGGGCGTTTTGGGCCATTTTGTAATTTACCCAAAGTTATGGGTATCCGTGTCTGTATTTATTGTCTCGACCCTTTTCTCGGTCGCGTATGATTAATTATTGCATTACCCTTTCATTTCGGGTCATTGATGTTGTCCGTGAACTTTTCGTCGTGTTCATTCCGTACGTTTTTCGGAAATCGAGTCGTCGAGCCCTGGTGGTCGGGCACTGGCCGGACGGTTGCGTGACTGGCCGGACGATTGCGGGACTGGCCGGACGGATTTCGGGTTCTGGCCGAACGATGTCGGCATCGGCCGGCAGCAATGCCGAAGTCATCTGCGCGCACACCGTCCCCGCGGCACACACGCGTGTTCAATTGTTGGCCGACCCGTCTGTACCTTGTGCCGCGGCACATGCCGGCAGGGCCGCGGCACACTTGGCCGGGCCGCGGCACACTGTCGACCACTGGGAGCCATTTTTGGCCCTGTGCCGCGGCACACTCGGCCTGGGCCGCGGCACACTTGACAGTCAGCCCTATATCTGCGTTTTTTGGGCGAGATCAACCCATTTCTTCCCTTTTCTTCAACCTACACGAGAGAAAAGGCTTGAGAGAGAGAAGTTTCATCATCTATCACTTGAGTGTTGGATTTTCATCATTTTCGCTCGGTTGTGAAGCTCGGATCATCGATCTATCGCGTATCCTTCGGATCATAGTGCTTGGATCTTCAAGAGGTAATTTCTTCAACATCTTGGATTTCGATTTTGTGTTGGGTAATGATATTTTGGGTGTTAAAATCATGTTGTATGAAGTGATATACGCATGATTATGGGCATGTTTGATTATTCATTGGATTATTGAAGGATTATTCAAGAACACTTTGAATATTGTGTTGGATTTTGGGGTTTTTCGTAAATTCGTCCGATTTATCTGATTTGAAGCTTGAGAACCTTGAGATTAGGATGTATCTATACCGTATGCATGCGTTTCCTACGATTTTACGGATTTGATTGTGCCGTTTTCGGACTTGTGAGAGTTTGGGCGATTTTCCAACCTCTAGTTGTTTATCCGTGTGTTTTCATGAATCGTAGACGGATTTCGGGAATTTCTTCGTGTAGTTTGAGTATGGATAATTGATTATCATTTCCTTGCGAATCGTTTAGGTGCCGGAAGCGCGTTCTTGGACCTACCGAACTCATACCCTTTTTCCGTTCGATATCTCGATGTCTCAAAGGCAAGTATATATTTATGATTGTACGTTCTCGACTTTGAAAGTAAGATATATTGATGGCATGATATGAACGAACCGTTTCCACGGTATTCATATATGTATTGATGACGGATGATATGAACGAACCGTTTCCACGGTATTCATATATGTATTGATGACGGATGATATGAACGAACCGTTTCCACGGTATTCATATATGTATTGATGACGGATGATATGAACGAACCGTTTCCACGATATTCATATATGTATTGATGACGGATGATATAAACGAACCGTTTCCACGGTATTCATATACGTCTTGATGTGATGCTATGAGATTTAGTTATTCCGGAATACTAGTCTGGAATTGATGAATTGACGGTTACATTTACTTTATTGTCGAGGAGTATTGTGTTTCAGACTTGATATACTTGCACTAGCTATTCGACGGCTAACCCCTTTATGGGGGAAATACTTTTTATGTATTTCATGTTCCAGGAGATTGGACAGGCAGGTATCGGGTTGGCATGAAGATGATGGGCAAGTGTGATACTGTGTCTTGTCTCCGGTTATCTTTTTGGATTCCTCCATTCAGTGTTGTTGTACTGGAATGGATTTTAAATACTCGAGTATTGTATTTTCAGTTTCCTTGATGTTCCGGCCTGTGTTGCCGAGGTATTGATTTGTGTGGTGATGTATATGGTTTCATTGGTTATGGTTTTTAATACCATTTGTATTGTCCTTCATTCCATTGTATGTAGACCTTCTCGGTCAAGTTTCATAGTTCCGCGTATGTTTAGCCTTGTGTGTCCCACGGCGGGGCTCACGGCGCTGTAATATACCCTGAATAACTTGGGGTGTTACAGAGCCTCGGAAATTTCTAGCGAAGTGGCCTAGTTTACCACAGTTTTGACAATTATTGTCGAATTTCTTTGACTCGCTCGAGTTGATGTCTTTTCTTCGCCGGTTTAATAAGTTTTGGTACTTATTTATATTTGTGGCATAATATGCCAATTCTTCATCATCTTCATCTACCGGGATTTCTTCGATCTTTGACATCTTAGCTTTCAAAGCTATTGATCTTTCTTTCGATTTCGACTTGGCGTTTCAAGATTTAAGAACTATCTCGTAGTTTATTAGTGAACCAACGAGGGCACTAAAATCAAGATTATTTAAATCTTTTGATTCCATAATCGCCGTAACCGTCGCATCCCCATTCAACAGGTAGTGATCGAAGGATTTTCTTTACTTTTTCACTACCTGTTAATGGTTTCTCAAAACTAGCTAGTCCATTAGTAATGACCGAAAATCGGTCGAGCATGTTCGTTATGGACTCGTCACTTTTCATCATAAATAGCTCGTAGTCGTGGAGGAGCATATTTATTTTCGTCTCCTTGACTTGAGATATTCCTTCATGATTTACCTCAACCACTTTCCAAATTTCTTTGGCACTTTCGCACGAGGATATCCGGTTGTGTTCTTCCGGATTTCAAGCACAATATAATAATTGCGTTGCTTTGCAATTATAATGGTCGTTTTTCCAATCCGTATCATCATACTCTTCAAAATTTTTGAGAGTTCCGTTGGAATTCGTGGGAATTTTTGGACCAAGACATATGACTTTCCATAACTCGATATCATAGGCTCGGATGAATATCAACATTTTCTTCTTCCATGTCATAAAGTTCGATCCATCGGAAAATGGAGGTCGGTTTAAGGCAAAGCCTTCGACCGGTGTAAATTGGAGCGCCATCGGATATTTTTCTCCTCGAATGTTGCGCCGATTTATATGGATACCTCTGTGATACCAATTGTAGGGAATTTGGTACCACCACTTGGATAGTGCAATGTAGAGTTTTCAAACTCTTTTGCGATTGCAGAAGCGTAATTAAATTGCGGTAGATAAACGACACAAGATTTATAGAGGTTCGGCCAATTATGCTTATGTCCTCTCTCCGTATCTTTTTCTATAGGCAAAGATCAACCTTTGCTGTCTTGTCTTCTATCAGTCCGAGGTAAACCATTACAATCTCATCTTCTATCGGTCCGAGATAAACCGTTACACTCTTGTATTTATGTCGGTCCAATATAAACCATTTTCCTTTTCTATCGGACAAGGAAGCAACCTAACTAGCTTTCGATTGGTCTAGACAAGCCTCACTCGAATTTACATATGATTCTAATAATGCCGGATCAACGATCCTAATAACACTGAATCAATCCACAATCCTTTCTTTCCTCTCGTGTATGAACACTCAAACACTTGACAATATAGCTCAGTTACAACAACAATAATGTATACAATGATAACAAGTATGTATATGAGTTCCTTGAAGTTGTGTTGAATGATACCAAAATGCTTTGGTATTTATAGGCATAAAGCCTTAACTAGCCGTTACTGGTTGTCGTCATTAGCGTGCGCTATTTCTCTTGTTTAGCGTGCGCTAATACCTATTACGTACGTTAACATTGCATGGTTATATACGTTAACTATTGAGCTGATTAGTCCAGTAGCTTCTGCCTCTTCCCTTTTAGCGTGCGTTAACCTTAACGCTTAACGTACGCTAGCTGGTCTTCGTTTGCAATGGTCTGATGCAGTCTTCTGTCCAACAGACATAATTTAAACTTAGCGTGCGCTAAGTTCTTTTCATAGCATACGCTATCTGTTCAAACTTTACTTTTTCAGTTCAAACTTCACTTTTCAGATTTCGCGTGATCTCCGTGTTGAAAGTCTTCACAACGGATTATTCCTTCATTAGCGTGCGTTAGCTGTATTTGTAGTGTGCGCTAACTCAGTCATTTAGCGTGCATTGTTCTAACTGTGTTGCGTACGTTATCCATTAAGTGATATCACGTGAGTCTTCAGCTGACTTGCTATTGCGTATGTTATACTGTATTCATAGCGTACGTTAGGTACTCCATTTATCGTGCGCTAGTTTGTTTACTAGCGTGCGTTATCTGCTTTTCTGTGTGACTTCGACTCGTTGTTTTGCTTCGTTCTTTTGTTGTTTTCTTTGATCGACAACTCATCATCAAGCTGGGCATGTGCATGATTGAAAAATTCTTCTTTAGTCAAAGCACGTCGGCGTCGAAAATCTGCTAACCAATACCTCATGTTATGATATGAAGCCAAAAATCCACAGGAATTGGCATATGCACCATCACAAAGATAGTATTTGTCTGAAAGTTAAAACAACATCAACTGTATAATATACAAATAAAAAAGTAAAGGTACAATTTGAGAATGATGTATACCTTATGGTGGAAAGGGAAAGCCAGAATTTGGGTTAAAAGAAACTTCCCTGAGTACTCTGGAATCATGTGCTTTAACTTCCCATCCAGCCCAAATAAAAGTGAATATCATATTGAAATCATGAATTCCCAGAACATTTTGAAAGCATGCACTACCACCTCTTCCCCTATAAGCAGTCTGATGATTAGTCGGCATGATTGTATGTATAAGAGTACCGTCTAGTGCGCCTATTACCCCCTTGATTAACAAAAAACAAATAAATAAAGTACCTTACAAATGTCAAGAATCTTTACCAAACCACAACTGTAAAATATACTGGAATATTTCTCTCAAATGTTTATGATGATTTTACATGTTCGAAGTTGCATCTGAATTTGTTGGCACTATAATTTCTCTTGCGAATACTATCATTCCTTGCAGAACTTCATGAAAATAAACAGGAACAGTTCTTGTAGAGCGTTGAAATCTAGTTTAATTACTCTATAAAGAATTGTTAAAAATATTGCCATCTTCTCCTCGACGCTAACATATTTACTATCTTTCACCCAATTTTTTTGTCTAAAATGTTTGCATAATAATATATATGCTTCACAAGATAGTCGCATCAATTCTTGACATTGCGTACTAGATCCATTTAGTAGCTCTTGGGTGTATGCTTCTCCACTCAATGCAGAAGTATTATCTCGTATCCTCTTTCTTCTTGTTGAAGCAACTCTTCTTCGTCTTATGTGTATATGTATTCGAATCACAAAAAGAATTTCTTCCTCGAGAGTCGGCATATAATCAAAAAAAAACATCACAAATTATCACAAAACACAAATAGTCAAATACATCAAAAATAAGTTGTCCCAAAATAATATTATTAAATTCTCATGGAAACCAATGCATTCTTGTCATCATCATTTTCCTTCATCAAAACAGCATTACCAAATTGTCAAAAAAAAAAAATAGTCATACATAAAAAATAAACAGTTCCAATACATCAAAAACAAGTTGTCCCAAAAATCGTTAAAAAACAGCAAAAGTAGTCAAAAAAATCCCAAATACTCGACTAGTGGTATCCTTGTTTTGCTCCAACCATTTTTACCCAATCCTTAGCAAACTCTGACAGTATTACAATTCATGCTTCTCTATTCCGGCTATCCATAAGAGAGAAAAAGCAATGCGAAACAATGGATCTTCTTTTCCCCATCCAAGGTCGTTCAATTTTTTCGTGCATGCTTCATACGAGAAATGATAGGTTTCTCGTGTTTTAATGCCATGTTATCTAGAAAAATCACAAGTTTCTCATCTAAATCCGAGGTTACTTCTCTAGCCTTTCTTTTTCTCTTGTCAACCCAGATATGAGAGGAACAAGGTGTTGATAACATGGGAGCTTGTTCAGTTGATATAGGGTCTTCGAAAGATGTGAACGCAAAAGGCTCAATGGTTGGCATAGGTTCTTTTGATGTCGGTTCATATCCTCCAATACCCGTGCACACACCACCCTCAAATAGTTGTCCACATAACTTAGGGTATAGTAGACTTGACGTCCTCAAATATTCAACATATTCATTGGACTGTGTTAAAAATAAAGTTGTCAATATACAAATCAAATAAACAAAATGAAAATAAATTGCCAATTATGAATATACCTCACTCTTCAATTCTCATTCTTGAGGTGTTAAATTGAACGTGTTGGTTGAAGGATCATAAAAATTACCAGTTTTCCTTTTCAGCTTCAACCATGCTCCATATTTTCCCTTCAGGTAATCAAATTTATTACGCATCTGCTTCTTGTTAACAATAAAATTATGAGTTGCTTTGAGGGTTTCAACAACTTTGATCCATGATTTGGGCTTTAATGCACCACCTTCTTTCCCATTCAATGAAACCTCAAGAATACAACTTTCCCAAAAGGTCTTCATAATATTAGAGTCCCGCCAACTTATCCTAGTTCGTTTATTTGGTTGTGTTTCCCAAATTTGTTCCATACCTAAAACAGACAAATTAAACTTAAAATCAAAAAACTAACTGCTTGTTTGAAGCTGGTATATGACCTAATAATATCCTACCCATTTTACATATTAAAATCTCAAATCAAACGATTTGTATATATTTTGTATATGAATTAAATTGATATTGTAGATATATAATACTTCGATAATATATATATATATAATACATATACATATATATATATATATGTGTGTATCGTCCGAAGAGTCAGGAAGCTTCCATAGAGAAGCAAGCAAAGGAAGCTTCCATAGAGAAGCAAGCAAAATGGCTTATGGCTTCTTGGATCATTAACAACTAGAATAGAAAATAGCAACAAAAAGGACAAACGGTAGAAAGTCAGAAAAGCTATTCTATTCCAATAAATAAATCTGAAATTAGAAAAAATCAGCGACGACCTGTAGAAATAAATCTGAATAAAAACTAAAGGAAAAATAACACCAGCATGTAAATTTATAGAAATCTGAAATCAAAAAAATCAGAAAATCACGAACCTAGTCGCAACGACGGCGGCGAGGCGAGCAACAGCAACAACGAGCGACGGCGACGACGAAACAAGACAACGATGGCAACGCGAGGCGGGCGACGGCGACGCGATACACGGTAGGGTTAATGAATTGGAGGGGGAAAGGAACTGGAGAGAGAAGGGATCTGTGGAGGAGAGAAAAGAAACCGGAGAGACAAGTGGAACTGTGAAGCCGTGGAGGAGAGAAAAGAAGCTGGAGAGAGAAGGGGAGCTGTGGAGCAGAGAAAAAAGAGAGCGATGCGGTAGGGCTAATGGGGGTAGAAGGTGTAATTTTATTTGCTGAATGGGAACCACGTTAATTTTATGGCTGAATCTAAATGATAAATTTCAGTCTAATTAGCAAAAAGGAAATAATTAAAAAGGACTGAGGAATCACCCCATTCAGCATTCAGCCTAATAAGCCTGCCATGTTGATTCAGCTGCTACAATTTTTTTATAATAGCAAGTAAATCATACAATTTCTATTGATCGTAATATCTTTTTTCTTAATCATTTAAACTCTATCAGTATATAAATACCTCTACAATTTTTGTATAAATAAAATAAATTACAGATCGTGCCACCGTGGGTATTGGTAGTAAACTTTAAAGGCAGAATATATAAAGATATACTATCGCAAATCCGTCCACATATGTGAGATTTGCTGTGGATTAAGACCTGGAGTTTACGGCCTTCCTCACCGTCGCGATCAGAATCTCAGAAGCAGAAACAGGTGCGGTTCTCCTTCTCAATGCGCGACTGCCCTTCCTTATCCCTAATCATTGATCTTTTGTCCACTGGATCATATTACAAGTTCCAGCTGTGTTAGGAGAAGAGAAGTAATTGATTTTATTCTGCGTCAGTATACTGTGGCAGTGGCTCCTATTCAAATTCTGCAGAAAACTAATGTAATCGTGCTCCTTTGCAACTCGGTTTTACCTACTAATAAAAATGAAGACTGATATATAGAATGATATCGAGCATTGGAAAATAAGCGACATGGCTTCTTGCCATAAGGGGTCCGGTCTCTAGAAGTCTGTTTATAGGTTTTAGGATCTGTGTTTTGAGAAATAGACGCAGTGAAACATTTGTGATGAAAAGATAGTTGGCTTTTTTTATTAAAAAAATTTGAAATAGGGTACTGTTTGTTATTAAATGGTCCAGAATTTATATTTTGCTGAAGGTTGAATAGGAGTAGGGAGGGAACATTTCTGAACATCAAGATAGGGAGGTAAAGTTCTTGCCCTAGATGATCTTCTCAGAATAGGAGGTGATGATGTTTGTAAAAATAGTGTCTGTAAAAGTAGAAACTAACCTTATTAACTTGTAGAACAGGCTGCACATATAAATAATAAACATAGGCCACACCAGTTAAAAAAAAAATCATCATACTGAAGCATTTGCTTAATCTTCATACTTGCAGATGTTAGTGACACGAGTCTGTTTATTTCATTGATTAATTCTTGCTTCCTTTATGGATTTTATTACATCTAGACTAGTATTGGATCTATGTACTTGTGATTTATTTGATATTAGAATCATTCATCTTTGATTTTTGTGGATCGAATTGTTTGTTTGATCTATTTTTTCTATTCTTAGGTATTGCAGTTTATATAATGTCTAATATTGATATGGATGAAGTTGATCAATCAAACATGGAGGAGATTGAAGAAGATAGAGAATAGAAGAGTTATGCAGATATATTATAAATGCATTTTTGCTGATTAAAAAACTGTGTATGGGTAAATGTGAATATAGTTAATATGCATTGTAATGCCCGGATAATAATGGTGTATTTATCTTGTATTCGACCTTGTATTATTCAACTTCGTGATGTTATTAATCGTAGATTGGTTTCCCGTATTCGTACCCTTACGTTTTTATATCTTCAACATTTTGCATGCATGGTTCTGCACGTGTTTACGTACGCTACGGATTACGCATAACGTACGCTAAGTCTGCTGTATAATGTACGTTATATGTTGATCTTAACGTACGTAAGCTCAGTCAACTCGAGATCAGATAAGGGTCGGCGTGTGGGGGCCGGGGAAGATTCGTGAGATGCTCCGCGTGAACCTGGACATGGATTTTACGCACGTTATGGTGTATTCTTAACGTACGCTAAGGACCTGGAGATTACGTACGCAAAACCCTTATGCTAACATACGTAAGACAATGCCAGAATCAAGACAGTAAGCTCTGGCTAAACGATTATGTACGCTGACGTTTGAGAATAGCGTACGTAATGCTTGTTACGTACGTAAGTTGTTTTGCATAACGTATGTAATGGTCAGACGTATATTTATAGACTTCAACCCCCATTTCATTTCTCACTCTCGCCTTGGCCAAAATTCCATGTTCTTGAGTTGTAAGTCTCATAATCTCAAATACTACCGTTTTATTTAATTCCTGTTTTGTGAATATTGACGGACTTTCTTTTAGAAATTTTGTCCTGGATATTGAGTATTTGTGTTTACAGTATGTTGAGGGGAGGTCGTGGACGCGGACACGGTCGTGGACGCGGACGTGATAATGCGAGACAGGAGGATTCAGCGTCTACCCCAGAATTATCGGCTAGTCGAACCGATTCCCATTCTGGAGGACAGCAGGGATCAGCGAATGATAACGCAAATCCTAACATGCCGGGAGTGCTTCAACAGGTGGTTGCTCAGATAAACCAGTTTGCTCAGGTAGTTGACCGCATGCAGACGGCGATGCGACAGAAGCATAACGAGGATAATCGGGGAGACAAATGGCTTACTTAGGTGGTCAAATTGCACCCTCCAAAATTTGACAGTTCCTGCTGAGACACTTACTTAGGATCACTGGCTGAAGGAGTTAGAGAAGATATTCGCAGGGATTAACTGTCCCGACGACCGAAAGGTTCCGATCGCCCAGTATCTCCTGACTGGGGAGGCTTTCGACTGGTGGGAGGCCATTCGACCTGAGGATCATAATGCTGACTGGACGGAATTCAAATTAATGATGGAAGCGCAATATTGTCCTCGCCCAGTTGGAGAAGCCCGAGTCCGGGAGTTTTTCTCACCACAAAATCTAGAGGCATCTGTGACAAACGTGATTAAGACTTTTAATCACCAGCTGACCTATGTGCGCCACTCGGTCAGGACCGAGGCGGAGAGGATTTTACATTTCGACATGCGGATGAAACCGGAGATTCAGCAATATATGTCCGGATTTGAATGTACCACGTTGCGACAGTATCAGGACAAAGCACTGGCCTACGATATGAAAGAAGCGGCAGTTCTCAATCAACGGAAGCAAAAAAGCAGAAAGTGTCTGGCAACTTCACGGAGAACAAGAGTAGTGGGCCCCGCAAGGGCCAGTCCTCATTTAATTCATGTAGGAGACCTCCGCATCCTTCTCAAGGTGGAAAGAAGTTACGGGCAGCATCAACAGCTTCAGACGCAGCAAGGAAGTGTTATAACTGTGGCAAAACAGGGCATGTTCGATGTGATTGTTACGCACCTGCTGTGACCTGCTTCGAGTGTGGACAGGAAGGGCATCGCTACGTTTTGTGGAAATGCGACTAGATCTATTGGTACGCGCAGTCCTGCACCGGTCCCGAAGGATACAAGTGTGAACCAGACGCAGCAAAGTGGTTTCCAGCAGCAGAATGTTGGGAAAAGAGAGGCGTCCAGCGCTGGGTCCGTTCCTCCATGCATTTACGATAGGAGAAAGTCAGGCGATCAGAACACTGCTGTTGCATCAGGTACGATTCAAATCCTTTCGCAACCAGTTAGTGTCTTATTCGATTCAGGAGCTACGCATTCTTTCGTATCATTGAACTGTGTTAATCGTTTGAAAATCTCGTGCTTATATGATTGTGAGCCTTATGTTGTGGGATTACCGAGCGGAGAGAAAATTGTGGGAACCCTAGAAACTAGAGATTCAGCCATCAAATCTTATTGTAGTCGACATCCATGGTGACGATTTAATTCTCGAAGATGAATAGCTCAACCGTTATGGAGCTATTTTTAATTACTGAAAGAGAGTCATTTCTATAATTGCTGATGACGGATCTGAACATTTATTCAAAGGATGGAGACCGGAAAGCTCAGGAAAATTGATCAAAGCCATGAAAGCAGTTAAATTGCTAAAGCAGGGTTGTTACGGATGGTGTTATGCCATGAAGAAAGAAGAAGGAGTAGAGCTCGCATCTATTCCAGTTGTAAATGAATTCTCAGACGTATTCCCTGACGAACTACCCAGGTTACCTCCGCGGAGAGAAGTAGAGTTCAATATCGAATTAGAGCCTGGAGCCGCACCTATTTCCAGGGCACCATACTGTATCGCGCCAAACGAGATGTATGAATTAAAGAAGCAGCTTGAAGAATTATTGCAGAAGGGTTACATTCCACCTAGCGTCTCTCCTTGGGGAGCACCCGTTCTCTTTGTCCGGAAGAAGGATGGATCCCTCCGATTATGTATTGATTACAGGGAGCTAAACAAGGTGACGATCAAGAACAAGTATCCTATACCTCGGATCGACGACTTGTTTGATCAACTGCAAGGGGCAAGGGTATTCTCGAAGATTGACTTGCGATCAGGATACCATCAGTTGAGAATTAAGGAATCGGATATACGAAATGCTTTGAGATCGATGCAGGCACTATGAATTCGTGGTGATGCCATTCGGACTCACCAATGCTCCTGCGGTATTTATGCAATTGATGAATCGGGTATTCTTAGAATACTTGGATAAATTTGTGGTAGTCTTCATCGATGACATCTTGATCTATTTGAAAGACACAGAGGAGCATGCTGAGCATTTGCGTATTGTTTTGAGCACCTTGAGGAATGAACACCTTTATGCGAAACTTTGTAAATGCAAATTCTGGCTTAAGGAAGTGACCTTTCTTGGGCATGTGATATCAGCTAATGGAGTTCAGGTAGACCCGAAGAAAGTCGAGGCAATCTTGGAGTGGGAATCCCTTAATAATGTGAAAGAAGTCCGGAGTTTCTTGGGACTTGCTGGATATTATCGCCGTTTTGTAGAAGGATTTTCCAAAATCGCTCGTCCACTTACTCAGCTGTTACAGAAGACTCAAGAATTCGTGTGGAATGAGAAATGCCAAGCGGGTTTTGATGAACTTAAGAGAAGACTGACGACAGCACCTATACTAGCATTACCAGATGGAACTGTTGGATTCATGGTATACAGCGACGCTTCAAATCAGGGTCTGGGATGTGTATTGATGCAAAAGTATAGGGTGATTGCCTATGCCTCTCTACAGTTGAAACCATACGAAGTTAATTACCCGACTCATGATCTGGAGTTAGCAGCTGTAGTCTTTGCTCTAAAAATTTGGCGACATTACTTGTACGGCACTCATTGTCAGATCTTCACACATCATAAGAGCCTCAAGTATATTTTCAGTCATAAGGAATTAAATATGAGGCAGAGAAGGTGGCTGGAATTAATCAAGGATTACGATCTGGAGATTCTCTATCATCCAGGCAAAGCGAACGTGGTAGCTGATGCACTGAGCTGCAAACCTGTTTCTCTTCGAGTGTTGGAAGCGCTCACGTCCCAAACCAGCATTTAACGAGAACTGATCCGCGAAGGGATTGAAATATGGTCACAAGGAGTCCAAGGGTAACTATACGTGATGGAACTAACTTCGTCATTAGTCGATGAAATGAAATCTAAGCAGTTGAATGATTCTATGATTCTTCGGTTATGTGACGAAGTAAAGAAAGGGAAGGCCCCAAGATTCGTGATACAAGACGATGGAGTTCTGAGATTTCATAATCGACTTTGCGTTCCCGATGAGGATGCTTTGAGACAGACAATTCTGAAGGAAGCTCACAGCGCGCCATATTCTATTCACCCAGGCACTAGTAAGATGTATAAGGATCTAAAACAAAATTTCTGGTGGAGAAATATGAAGAAGGACGTAGCAGAATACGTTTCAAAGTGTTTAACCTGTCAGCAGGTTAAGATTGAACATCAGCGACCTGCCGGAATGTTGAAGCCACTTCCGATCCCTGAGTGGAAGTGGAAGGATATATCGATGGACTTCATCACCAATATGCCATGGACCAAGACGGGAATGAACATGATTTGGGTGATAGTTGATCGACTAACCAAGTCGGCTCATTTCCTGGGTATTAAAGACATTTGGGGACCCGAGAAATTAGCACGAGTGTTTATTACAGAGATAGTCTGATTGCATGGAACGCCGAAGACCATTATTTTGGATCGAGATGGTCGCTTCGCGTCGCACTTTTGGAAGGTAGTTCACAGGGCTTTAGGAACCGAGCTGAACTTTAGCACGGCTTATCATCCTCAGACTGACGACTAGTCCGAAAGAACTATACAGACAGTAGAAGATATGCTTAGAGCTTGTGCCTTAGATTGGTCAACCGATTGGAAGATTCATCTGCGGTTGATTGAATTAACCTATAACAATAGTAGGCATGCTTCCATTAAGATGGCACCGTTTGAAGCATTGTACGGAAGGAGATGCAGATCACCCCTGTGTTGGGATGACTCTTCTGACTTGATCGGGACGGAACCGGAATTGATAGTTCAGACTCAAGAGAAGATAGCTCTGATTCGTGAAAGGTTGTTGACTGCCCAGAGTCGACAAAAGTCTTATGCTGGTGTGTGCCGTCGCCCGCTGGAATTTGAGACTGGGGACCATGTACTATTGAAGGTTTCTCCTACCCGAGGAATCTTCCTTTTCGGAAGGAAGGGAAAGCTGAGTCCGATACATCGGACCATTCGAGATCCTGGAAAGAGTTGGGGAGTTGGCGTACAGGTTGGCCTTACCGCCATCGCTGAGTCACGTTCATAGTGTGTTCCACGTATCCCAATTGCGGAAATATGTACTTGATCCCAGTCATGTCATTGATTTTGGAGAGATTGAAATGGCTAATGATGGCTCGTTCGAAGAAAAGCCAATCAAGATACTTGAGAGTCGAGTCAAACAGTTGAGGAATAAACCGATCTCCTTGGTAAAAGTTCAGTGGTCTCGAGATGGAGTCGAAGAAGCAACTTGGGAGATGGAGGACAGTATGAAGTCGAGATACTCGGAAATGTTTTCGTTTTAAGTTTCGGGCTTAAACTTCTTTTTAGAGGGGTAGTATATAATGCCCGGATAATAATGGTGTATTTATCTTGTATTTGACCTTGTATTATTCAACTTCGTGATGTTATTAATCGTATATTGGTTTCCCGTATTCGTACCCTTATGTTTTTATATATTCAACATTTTGCATGCATGGTTCTGCACGTGTTTACGTACGCTACGGATTACGCATAACGTATGCTAAGTCTGATGTATATCGTACGTTATATGTTGATCTTAACGTACGTAAGCTCAGTCAACTCGAGATAAGATAAGGGTCGGCGTGTGGGGGCCGGGAAAGATTCGTGAGATGCTCCGCGTGAACCTGGACATGGATTTTACGCACGTTATGGTGTATTATTAACGTACGCTAAGGACCTGGAGATTACGTACGCAAAACCCTTATGCTAACGTACGTAAGACAATGCCAGAATCAGGACAGTAAGCTCTGGCTAGACGATTACGTACGCTAACATTTGAGAATAGCATACGTAATGCTTGTTACGTGCGTAAGTTTTTTTTGCATGACATACATAATGGTCAGACGTCTATTTATAGACTTCAACCCCCATTTCATTTCTCGCTCTCACGTTGGCCAAAATTCCGTGTTCTTGAGATTATCCCTCACCTCATATCCCTCATATCATCATTTACATCCGATTTTGGGGAGCTTAGACCGTGTGGATTGGCGATCAAGCTTCCGGTGAAGAGTTTATTCAAGATTTCCATTGTTCTTCTCCTCTTTAAGGTATGTTAACTCTACACTAAGATGAGGATTTTGTTCTTAGTTATATTATGAGCTTTTCCCAGAGATTATTGAGCTTGTTTCATCGTAATGAATCCAATACCATGTTTAGAAGGATTGTATTGGTTGAATTAAGGTTTCCATTGTTATAGTTGAGCCATAATCTTTACCAACCTTAAGGATGGAATTTCTGAGATTGAACACACCTTGTTGATCCTTTCGTAACACTCTTTTTATGAACAAAGTGTTGAGGATTACTGTAATATCCGCAAATTCGATTTCCGGTAATTTTCTTTTTTTAGCGGGAAGCCGTTCTGATGACTCGCTTGTGACCGTTTCATCATTTTGAGAATATTTAATTCTGCACCTTTTGCCATCCGAGATCGTTTCGGTGCCGTTTTGTTGAGTTCCATGCTTCTTAGCGGCTTTTCCGCACTCGAGTTTGATTCTTGCGAATCTCGTTCGAAACTATTGTTTTGAGTTTCCCGTAAGTCCGTTTAACTTTGTTAGACGTGTTGTAAACTTCGGTTTGGTTATTCGATCACGTATCGAGATTTTCGGGCGTTTTGGGCCATTTTGTAATTTCCCAAAGTTGTGGGTATCTGTCGTCATACCCATTTATGAGATGTTCTGTTGCTGTCCCTCTGAGTCGTTAGCACACGCTACGCTTTGCGGCTAGCGCGCGCTAAGGTTCCGTAGTTAGCGCACGCTAAGTGTTGTAGTTAGCGCACGCTAACGAGTGGTGCAGAAACAGTCCAGAGGCCACTGGACTCGGTTCAGACGTTGATCAGCGCACGCTATTTACTATCATAGCACGCGCTATAGTGCGTTGGTAGCGCACGCTAAGGGGAGGATAGCGCACGCTACAGCGATTCGGCGATCCAGAGCTACCGGGTAGTGCGAAGTTCTCGTTAGCGCACGCTAACACTTGGGGTTAGCGCACGCTAATAGTGTATTTTTGGTCAGGAGTTTTGTTCGGTACCGCAATAGCGCACGCTAATCTTAATGATTAGCGCACGCTAATTATGTCCAGTATAAATACTGGACACCAGTCTAGAATCTGCATTTTTCTTCATTTCTTCTTCTTCCCCCGCGAGTTTGAGACGTGGCGACTAGGGTTCGCATCTGGGCTGATTTCCTTCCATCCAAAGGTGTTTTGGAGTATCCTAGGTGATTATAACATCATCTAATCCATTGTTCTTTGCCGGCTCTAGGTATTTTTCTTGAATCCATAGAGTTGACTTTTTGGAGTTTTGTTCTTGATTTCGTTTTCCATCCGGTTCTGATAAACCGATTGTTGTTTAATGATGTTGCGAAACATATCCTATGGATTGTATATCCATATTTCGGGTAGGAAGTCCAATTTCTTGTTTTGTCGGGTCGATTCGTGTTCTTGGCCGTTTTGGGGGAAACCCTTGGACTTTCGTCGTTTGTTCCTTGAATTCAACGGCTTTAGGTCGTGCTATGGAATTTATTTTCATTGTTGTTATTGTCCTTCGTAGTTTATTATCGCGAGTTGGCGTTCGGTGGAGTCGGCGGGTTCGTAGTCAGTTAGTGCCAACCTACTTCGATCGGTTCTTCGCGTTTGTGGTTATTCGAGGCAAGTACCTTGTCCATTCAATTCTCGTTTTATGGATATGATAATTAGTGATCGTCTCTATGTGTTTATTTGATCATTTGAATTTCACTTTCAAAGATTCGGTTAGCCTTGTTAAAGGCCCTCTTTCAAAACGCGTGTGTTTTGTGGACATTGTGTTCGTGGATGGTTACGTGAATTATTATGAATACACTTGGTGTTGTCATTGTGCTTTGATAATATATATGTATATATTATCTCATATCGGTGCGTTGTGATTTGAACCATTGCGTCGTGCATTGTGTCTGTTGCCATTGATGTGAATTACTTGGATATTATTGGTGTGATAAGTTATTTGTGTGAATGTGTGGATATGGGTGAAGGTCTACGGTGACACATGGCATGTGATCATGTGGTCAGGATGCAACAAGCGATTGATCCAACCGTGAGAGCCTGAGATAATCTACGGTGACACATGGCTTGTGATCATGTGGTCAGGATGCAACAAGTGATTGATCCAACTGTGAGATATGGTGTGTGATTTGTTTATCTAGCCAGCTCGGGAGGGTCCTTAGAGGCCTCGAGTGGGATTTGTTGCTTCGTCCTGGTCCTAGGCGATACATGTGCGTGAATTGTTTTATGATTGTGGCCAGCTCGAGAGGGTCCTTAGAGGCCTCGAGTGGGATTTGTGGCTTCGTCCCGGTCCTAAGCGATACTTGTATGTGATTATGTTGTGTTGATTTTATGTCCGTTGAGGACACTTGAATCGGGATCTGGCCCTGTGAATTGTTTTTGGTTCTAGTTGTGAAAATAAAACCTTTGGGCTGTGACACCTGTTGATTTGGGAAATAGAAGGATTCGAAAATCCTGAGTTGTTTCTATCAAAACTCCCGATGGCATTTTAAATCACTTTAGAAATTTGTTTCCCTTGACTTGGGATCTTTCGATTTTGGAAAGCTTTACCTAAACTCTTGCATCGGGAAGTATTTTCGTTATGTTTAAATCTTTGAGGATTCCTGGTTATTATTGTCCTTGGAACTTGTATTGTATGGCTCGTATTTTTTTGCACTTTGTACTTGCACTAGCAAAATAGTGGAATTTTGCTAACCCCCGAGAAATCGGGGGGTGGATGTCTGTATTGCATTCAGGTTTTGGAGCATAGCACAGGGTCGGCATGAAGGATGATGAAAGATGAATGATACTAATCACATGAGGACCCGTTGATGTCGTATTGGTTTAGTTGTATTTTATTTTCTGCTGCAGTATTCTTTCCCCGTTGTATGGCAGTGTGTTGTACTCGACCCCTGCGTGGGCATGTGTTGTGATTGAGTTGTATGTATTTATTAAAAGACCAAATCGGTCTACTGAGTCATTTTAGCCTTAAAGGCATTGTTGAGATGTTCGATGTTGTTACCAGCCTGGTAGATCCTTGAAGAAAGGTTGTACGGCTTGTAATATCCCTGAGCGGATTGGGGGTGTTACATAAATGGTATCAGAGCTTTAGGTTGTGGAAACCTAGGTTGTCGGGTTTAGTGGTGTCTGTTGAGTTTTTGTCTCGTCAGATTTTGTCTTACTGAGTCGTGTCGCGACATGTCGTCTGAGTTTGTTGGTCGTGATTAGTATCGTGGGGCGATCATCATCTTCGTGCGACCTGTGGCCGTAAGTCTCCCTTCTTTGTATTGTGCCTCGTGTGACACGAGCTATTTGTTTGATTATTTGTTAAGTGATGGAATCCTTATGCAGATTCTTGGTTTCGTGATGCGTTTGTGTGACTCTCATATTTCGTATATATGAGGAGTGTTGTCGTTATTTATGTCTTTTGACTAGGATATTAGACTGTTTATTTCCGGTAAAAGACAGATGTTGTCTTGGTTTTAAACGAGTTCGTGCGTGTATTGTGATTGTATGTAAGTGAATGTCGATAAGTGTGAGTTTTGGGCATTCTGGCCTATTGGATTTTTGAAAACCTTGAGTATATTAAAAAATAAATTTCAAGACGTACCCTTAAAATGAATTATTTTCTTGCCGTACTTTCAAACTGCTTTCTAGTGCCGCAATATATTTCAAATTATTCCAATTGGGGACCAAAATATTTTGAGATATTTTCAATTATTTAGAAATGCTTTGCTTAGACCCAAGGGTCGAATGTTTCTGAAAGTTTCAATTTAAAGGAAAGTGTCCTCGTTATATCAAACGCAAGATGGTTTTCAAAGTCTCGATAATGGTATTTGTACAACTTTTTGAAAAGGTGATACTCAAGATCAACTAGTGTTTCTAAATCATTTTTCAAATGTTGTTTCCATTTTTAAAACCTATCAATTCCCGTTTGCGGTCTGGGGGTGTATGGATGACGTTCGCATTGTCGTTATGATGTTAGCTCCCAAGTATGATCGAATTGGTGGCATAAACGTTGAGGCGTTGCCACGCAATTGTTAACTAGCCCTCTGTGAGAGGTGTGAACTAGTATTTACTGTATTTCGCCTCGTGGTGATTTGCGTGTTGTCGCACGAGTGTGAGTTGTTAAAGCTTGGGTTGGTACATTCGTGTATATGTGCGATTGTTCCATGATGGTTTGTGATTATGTGCTGGTTATCGTTCGGGCTGTTGAGATCGCTGAACGATACCGTCGTTGCTATGATTTTAGTATGCGTGTTGCTTTATGATGGAAATCGTTGTATGTGGTATGTGTTATGATTTTTCTGTTGTGCTGGGTGATTACTTATTCAGTATGTCGAGGGGCCGAGGTCATGGTCGTGGCAATCAGACGCGTGGTCGAGATCATGCTGCCGGTATCGGTGTCGCTACTATTTTACGAGTAGCCACACGATGACTCGATTGACTCGATCGATTCGGCGTGTTACAGATGTGACCCAGAACACTGGTGCAAATCAGTGGCTTCGAGAAGTGGTTCGTATCAATCCCCCTCGTTTCGTTGGTGCTGCGGATGGGTTAGGCTGGGATGGTTGGCTTTTCCAGTTGGAAAAGATATTCGAGGTAGTTGATTGTCCAGAAGAACGTAAGGTCCCGATAGCTCAGTATCTTTTCGACAAGGATGCCGCTAGCTGGTGGGAGGCTGTTAAGCCTCAAGATCGTGTTGTTACATGGGCAGAGTTCCAGAGATTCATGAGAGATGAGTTTTGTCCGGAGACGATCAGAAATTAGAAGATTAATGAATTCTTTTCGGCGAAACCGCAGGATATACCGCTGTCTCAAGCTATTATTGATTTTAGCAAACAGCTCGGCTATGTGCAGAATCAAGTAAGGACAGAGGAGGACAAGATGTGTCATTTTAGTAGGCGGATGAAGCCGGATATTCGTCAGTACATGGCAGGTCTCGCTTGTACTTCCTTGAGATATTATCAAAATAGGGCGTTGGCCTATGAGCTATCCAGATTGCCGACCGAGATTATGTCCGCGTCGAAGAAACAGAAACCGTTGGGAACTTTTCCGGAAATCAGGGGAGTGGGCCCCCTGAGTTGGGGACTTCGTTTCGTCCTCCTAAGGTGGTTCCTCGATCGCGTGATCAGGGGAGTAGTACCCCTGCAGTGAGTTATGTGAACAGTTTGAAGATATGTTATAACTGTAGTCGAGCGGGCCATATAGCGAAGAATTGTCGTTCACCGTTAGTCAACTGTTTCGAGTGTGGCCAGGTGGGTCACCGAGATGGTAGCTGAAAGATTCGGTGATCGAGGTTGCCTCTCTGCTCCAAAAGGACACGGAGATGCCTAGTGTGGTTTTGAGGATTTCGGTGTAGTCCGAATTGTTTGTGATTGTCCTTGTGGATCGTTTGTGTGTTTATTTCTGTTTTCTTGATTGTGCGTGTTTCCTTGTAATATGTGCTTACTGTTTTGGTGGTTGTTCGGATAATTGACTTGATTGTATTATCTGTTTGATGACGCTTGTCACTTGTTGGTTTTATTATGTTTCTACCGGTGGCGTTGTGTTGGTCGTCGTGGAGCGCGTTTTCACGTCGTATATTCCTTTGCGTTGCTTGTAACGTTTCTTCGTTGGGCGTAAGTTACGCATTTATTGTGTATCTCGTTGAGTTTTCCTGGCGGGAGATTGCTTCTCCCTACTTGTTTTAAGTTTCGGGACGAAACTTCTTTTAAGGCGGGTAGTATGTAATATCTGCAAATTCGATTTCTGGTAATTTTCTTTTTTAGCGGGAATCCGTTCTGATGACTCGCTTGTGACTGTTTCGTCATTTTGAGAATATTTAATTCTGCACTTTTTGCCATATGAGATCGTTTCGATGCCGTTTTATTGAGTTTCGTGCTTCTCAGTGACTTTTCCGCACTAGAGTTCGATTCTTGCGAATCTCGTTCGAAACTGTTGTTTTGAGTTTCCCGTAAGTCCGTTTAACTTTGTTAGACGTGTTGTGAACTTCGGTTTGGTTATTCGATCACGTATCGAGATTTTCGGGCATTTTGGGCCATTTTGTAATTACCCAAAGTTGTGGGTATCTGTCGTCATACCCATTTCTGAGATGTTCTGTTGCTGTCCCTCTGAGTCGTTAGCGCACGCTACGCTTTGTGGCTAAAGCACGCTAAGGTTCCGTAGTTAGCGCACGCTAAGTGTTGTAGTTAGCGCGCGCTAACGGGTGGTGCAGAAACAGTCCAGAGGCCACTAGACTAGGTTCAGATGTTGATTAGCGCACGCTATTTAGTATCATAGCGCGCACTAGAGTGCGTTGGTAGCACACGCTAAGGGGAGGATAGCGCACGCTACCTCGCAGTTCAGGGCAGTCCAGGAGCTACTGGACTGGGTCTGAAGTTCTCGTTAGCGCATGCTAACACTTGGGGTTAACGCACGCTAACATTATATTTTTGGTCAGGAGTTTTGTTCGGTGCCGCGATAGCGCATGCTAACCTTAATGATTAGCGCACGCTAATTGTGTCCAGTATAAATATTGGACACCACTCTAGAATCTGCATTTTTCTTCATTTCTTCTTCTTCCTCCGCGAGTTTGAGACGTGGCGACTAGGGTTCGCATCTGGGCTGATATCCTTCCATCCAAAGGTGTTTTGGAGTATCCTAGGTGATTATAACCTCATCTAATACATTGTTCTTTGCCGGATCTAGGTATTTTTCTTGAATCCCTAGAGTTGACTTTTTGGAGTTTTGTTCTTGATTTTGTTTTCCATCAGGTTTTGATAAACCGATTGTTGTTTAATGATGTTGTTAAACATATCCTATGGATTGTATATCCATATTTCGGGTTGGAAGTCCATTTTCATGTTTTGTCGGGTCGATTCGTGTTCTTAGCCGTTTTGGGGGAAACCCTTGAAGTTTCATCGTTTGTTCCTTGAATTCAACGGCTTTAGGTCGTGCTATGGAATTTATTTTCATTGTTGTTATTGTCCTTCGTAGTTTATTATCGCGAGTTGGCGTTCGGTGGAATCGGCGGGTTCGTAGTCAGTTCGTGCCAACCTACTTTGATCGGTTCTTCGCATTTGTGGTTATTCGAGGCAAGTACCTTGTCCATACAATTCTCGTTTTATGGATATGATAATTAGTGATCATCTCTATGTGTTTATTTGATCATTTGAATTTCACTTTCAAAGATTCGGTTAGCCTTGTTAAAGGCCCACTTTCAAAACGCGTGTGTTTTGTGGACATTGTGTTCGTGGATGGTTACGTGAGTTATTATGAATACACTTGGTGTTGTCATTGTGCTTTGATAATATATATGTATATATTATCTCATATCGGTGCGTTGTGATTTGAACCATTGCGTCGTGCATTGTGTTTGTTGCCATTGATGTGAATTACTTGGATATTATTGGTGTGATAAGTTATTTGTGTGAATGTGTGGATATGGGTGAAGGTCTACGGTGACACATGGCATGTGATCATGTGGTCAGGATGCAACAAGCGATTGATCCAACCGTGAGAGCCTGAGATAATCTACGGTGACACATGGCTTGTGATCATGTGGTTAGGATGCAACAAGTGATTGATCCAACCGTGAGATATGGTGTGTGATTTGTTTAGCTAGCCAGCTCGGGAGGGTCCTTAGAGGCCTCGAGTGGGATTTGTGGCTTCGTCCCGGTCCTAAGCGATGCATGTACGTGATTTGTTTTATGATTGTGGCCATCTCGGGAGGGTCCTTAGAGGCCTCGAGTGGGATTTGTGGCTTCGTCCCGGTCCTAGGCGATACTTGTATGTGATTATGTTGTGTTGATTTTATGTCCGTTGAGGACACTTGAATCGGGCTCTGGCCCTGTGAATTGTTGTTGGTTCAATTTGTGAAAATAAAACCTTTGGGCTGTGACCCCTGTTGATTTGGGAAAGAAAATGATTCGAAAATCCCGAGTTGTTTCTATCAAAACTCCCGATGGCATTTTAAATCACTTTATAAATTTGTTTCCCTTGACTTGGGATCTTTCGATTTTGGAAATCTTTACCTAAACTATTGCCTCGGGAAGTATTTTCGTTATGTTTAAATCTTTGAGGATTCTTGGTTATTATTGTCCTTGGAACTTGTATTGTATGGCTCGTATTTTTTTGCACTTTGTACTTGCACTAGCAAAATAGTGGAATTTTGCTAACCCCCGAGAAATCGGGGGGTGGATATCTGTATTGCATTCAGGTTTTGAAGCATAGCACAGGGTCGGCATGAAGGATGATGAAAGATGAATGATACTAATCACATGAGGACCCGTTGATGTCGTATTGGTTTAGTTGTATTTTATTTTCTGCTGCAGTATTCTTTCCCCGTTGTATGGGAGTGTGTTGTACTCGACCCCTGCGTGGGCATGTGTTGTGATTGAGTTGTATGTATTTATTGAAAGACCAAATTGGTCTACTGAGTCATTTTAGCCTTAAAGGCATTGTTGAGATGTTCGATGTTGTTACCAGCGTGGTAGATCATTGAAGAAAGGTTATACAGCTTGTAATATCCCTGAGCGGATTGGGGGTGTTACATAAATGGTATCAGAGCTTTAGGTTGTGGAAACCTAGCCTGTCGGGTTTAGTGGTGTCTGTTGAGTTTTTGTCGCGTCAGATTTTGTCTGACTGAGTCGTGTCGCGAAGCGTCGTCTGAGTTTGTTGGTTGTGATTAGTATCGTGGGGCGATCATCATCTTCGTGCGACCTGTGGCCGTAAGTCTGCCTTCTTTGTATTGTGCCTCGTGTGACACGAGCTATTTGTTTGATTATTTGTTAAGTGATGGAATCCTTATACAGATTCTTGGTTTCGTGATGCGTTTGTGTGACTCTCATATTTCGTTTATATGAGGAGTGTTGTCATTATTTATGTCTTTTGACTAGGATATGCGACTGTTTGTTTCCGGTAAAATACATATGTTGTCTTGGTTTTAAACGAGTTCATGCATGTATTATGATTGTATGTAAGTGAATGTCGATACGTGTGAGTTCTGGGCATTCTGGCCTATTGGATTTTTGAAAACCATGAGTATATTAGAAAATAAATTTCGAGACGTACCCTTAAAATGAATTATTTTCTCGCGGTACTTTTAAAGTGCTTTCTAGTGCCGCAATATATTTCAAATTATTCCAATTAGGGACCAAAATATTTTGAGATATTTTCAATTATTTAGAAATGCTTTGCTTAGACCCAAGGGTCGAATGTTTCTGAATGTTTCAATTTAAAGGAAAGTGTCCTCATTTTATCAAACGCAAGATGGTTTTCAAAGTCTCGATAATGGTGTTTGTACAACTTTTTGAAAAGGTGATACTCAAGATCAACTAGTATTTCCAAATCATTTTTCAAAGGTGATTTCCATTTTTAAAACCTATCAATTCCCGTTTGCGGTCTGAGGATGTATGTAAGATGTTCGCATTGTCGTTATGATGTTAGCTCCCGAGTATGATTGAATTGGTGGCATGAACATTGAGGCGTTGCCACGCAATTGTTATACTAGCCCTCTGTGAGAGGTGTGAACTGGTATTTACTGTTTGTCGCCTTGTGGTGATTTGCGTGTTGTCGCACGAGTGTGAGCTGTTGAAGCTTGGGTTGGTACGTTCGTGTTTATGTGCAATTGTTCCATGATGTTTTGTGATTATGTGCTGGTTATCGTTCGGGCCGTTGAGATCGCTGAACGATACCGTCGTTGCGATGATTTTAATATGCGTGTTGTTTTACGATGGAAATCGTTGTATGTGGTATGTATTATGATTTTTCTGTTGTGCTGAGTGATTACTTATTTAGTATGCCGAGGGGCCGAGGTCGTGGTCGTGGCAATCAGACGCGTGGTCGAGATCATGCTGCCGGTAATGATGCCAGTATCGGTGTCGCTACTATTTTACAGCAGGTAGCCACACAGATGACTCAGTTGACTCAGGCAGTTCAGCGTGTTACAGATGTAACCCAGAACACTCGTGCAAATCAGTGGCTTCGAGAAGTGGTTCGTATCAATCCCCCTCGTTTCTCTGGTGCTGCGGATGCGTTAGGATGGGATGGTTGGCTTTTCCAGTTGGAAAAGATATTCGAGGTAGTTGATTGTCCAGAAGAACGTAAGGTCCTGATAGCTCAGTATCTTTTCGACAAGGATGCCGCTAGCTGGTGGGAGGCTGTTAAGCCTCAAGATCGTGTTGTTACATGGGCAGAGTTCCAGAGATTCATGAGAGATGAGTTTTGTCCGGAGCCGATCAGAAATTAGAAGATTAGTGAATTCTTTTCGGCGAAACCGCAGGATATACCGCTGTCTCAAGCTATTATTGATTTTAGCAAACAGCTCGGCTATGTGCAGAATCAAGTAAGGACAGAGTAGGACAAGATTTGTCATTTTAGTAGGCGGATGAAGCCAAAGATTCGTCATTACATGGCAGGTCTCGCTTGTACTTCCTTGAGAGATTATCAAAATAGGGCGTTGGCCTATGAGCTATCCAGATTGTCGACCGAGATTATGTCCGCGTCGAAGAAACAGAAAACCGTTGGGGACTTTTCAGGAAATCAGGGGAGTGGGCCCCCTGAGTTGGGGACTTCGTTTCGTCCTCCTAAGGTGGTTCCTCGATCGCGTGATCAGGAGAGTAGATCCCCTGCAGTGAATTATGTGAACAGTTCGAAGATATGTTATAACTGTTGTCGAGCGGGCCATATAGCGAAGAATTGTCGTTCACCGTTAGTCAACTGTTTCGATTGTGGCCAGGTGGGTCACCGAGCCGTACGTTGCGAGATGGTAGCTGAGAGATTTTGTGATCGAGGTTGCGTCTCTGCTCCGAAAGGACACGGAGATGCCTAGTGTGGTTTTGAGCATTTCGGCGTAGTCCGAATTGTTTGTGATTGTCCTTGTGGATCGTTTGTGAGTTTATTTCTGTTTTCTTGATTGTGCGTGTTTCCTTGTAATATGTGCTTAGTGTTTTGGTGGTTGTTCGGATAATTGACTTGATTGTATTATCTGTTTGATGACGCTTGTCACTTGTTGGTTTTATTATGTTTCTACCGGTGGCGTTGTGTTGGTCGTCGTGGAGCGCGTTTTCACGCCGTATATTCCTTTGCGTTGCTTGTAACGTTTCGCCGTTGGGTGTAAGTTACGCATTTCTTGTGTATCTCGTTGAGTTTTCCTGGCGGGAGATTGCTTCTTCCTACTTGTTTTAAGTTTCGGGACGAAACTTCTTTTAAGGATGGTAGTATGTAATATCCGCAAATTCGATTTCCAGTAATTTTCTTTTTTTAGCGGGAATCCGTTCTGACTACTAGCTTGTGACTGTTTCATCATTTTGAGAATATTTAATTCTGCACTTTTTGCCATCCGAGATCGTTTCGATGCCGTTTTGTTGAGTTCCGTGCTTCTTAGCGACTTTTCCGCACTCGAGTTCGATTCTTGCGAATCTCGTTCGAAACTGTTGTTTTGAGTTTCCTGTAAGTCCGTTTAACTTTTTAGACGTGTTGTGAACTTCGGTTTGGTTATTCGATCACGTATCGAGATTTTCGGGCATTTTGGGCCATTTTGGAATTTCCCAAAGTTGTGGGTATCTGTCGTCATACCCATTTCTGAGATGTTCTGTTGCTGTCCCTCTGAATCGTTAGTGCACGCTACGCTTTGCGGCTAGCGCACGCTAAGGTTCCGTACTTAGCGCACGCTAAGTGTTGTAGTTAGCGCGCGCTAACGGGTGGTGCAGAAACAGTCCAGAGGCCACTGGACTGGGTTCAGACGTTGATCAGCGCACGCTATTTAGTATCATAGCGCGCACTAGAGTGCGTTGGTAGTTCACGCTAAGGGGAGGATAGCACACGCTACCTGGCGATTCGAGGCGATCCCAGAGCTACTGGGTGGTGCGAAGTTCTCGTTAGCGCACGCTAACACTTGGGGTTAGCGACGCTAATGATATATTTTGGTCGGGAGTTTTGTTACGTACGCGATAGCGCATGCTAACCTTAATGATTAGCGCACGCTAATTGTGTCCAGTATAAATACTGGACACCACTCTAGAATCTGTATTTTGCTTCATTTCTTCTTCTTCCTCCGCGAGTTTGAGACATGGCGACTAGGGTTCGCATCTGGGCTGATTTCCTTCCATCCAAAGGTGTTTTGGAGTATCCTAGGTGATTTTAACCTCATCTAATCCATTGTTCTCTGCCGGATCTAGGTATTTTTCTTGAATCCCTAGAGTTAACTTTTTGGAGTTTTGTTCTTTATTTCGTTTTCCATCTAGTTTTGATAAACCGATTGTTGTTTAATGATGTTGTTAAACATATCCTATGGATTGTATATCCATATTTCGGGTTGGAAGTCCATTTTCATGTTTTGTCGGGTCGATTCGTGTTCTTGGCCGTTTTGGGGGAAACCCTTGAACTTTCATCGTTTGTTCCTTGAATTCAACGGCTTTAGGTCGTGCTATGGAATTCATTTTCATTGTTGTTATTGTCCTTCGTAGTTTATTATCGTGAGTTGGCGTTCGGAGGAGTCGGCGGGTTCGTAGTCGGTTCGTGCCAACCTACTTCGATCGGTTCTTCGCGTTTGTGGTTATTCGAGGAAAGTACCTTGTCCATGCAATTCTTGTTTTATGGATATGATAATTAGTGATCGTCTCCATATGTTTATTTGATCATTTGAATTTCACTTTCAAAGATTCGGTTAGCCTTGTTAAAGGCCCTCTTTCAAAACGCGTGTGTTTTGTGGACATTGTGTTCGTGGATGGTTACGTGAATTATTATGAATACACTTGGTGTTGTCGTTGTGCTTTGATAATATATATGTATATATTATCTCATATCGGTGTGTTGTGATTTGAACCATTGCGTCGTGCATTGTGTTTGTTGCCATTGATGTGAATTACTTGGATATTATTGATGTGATATGTCATTTGTGTGAATGTGTGGATATATTTGAAGGTCTACGATGGCACATGGCATGTGATCATGTGGTCAGGATGCAACAAGCGATTGATCCAACCGTAAGAGCCTGAGATAATCTACGGTGACACATGGCTTGTGATCATGTGGTCAGGATGCAACAAGTGATTGATCCAACCGTGAGATATGGTGTGTGATTTGTTTAGCTAGCCAGCTCGGGAGGGTCCTTAGAGGCCTCGAGTGGGATTTTTGGCTTCGTCCCGGTCCTAGGCGATGCATGTGTGTGATTTATTTTATGATTGTGGCCATCTTGGGAGGGTCCTTAGAGGCCTCGAGTGGGATTTGTGGCTTCGTCCCGGTCCTAGGCGATACTTGTATGTGATTATGTTGTGTTGATTTTATGTCCGTTGAGGACACTTGAATCGGGCTCTGGCCCTGTGAATTGTTGTTGGTTCTATTTGTGAAAATAAAACCTTTGGGCTGTGACCCCTGTTGATTTGGGAAAGAGAAGGATTCGAAAATCCTGAGTTGTTTCTATCAAAACTACCAATGGCATTTTAAATCACTTTATAAATTTGTTTCCCTTGACTTGGGATCTTTCGATTTGGAAAGCTTTTCCTAAACTCTTGCCTCGGGAAGTATTTTCGTTATGTTTAAATCTTTGAGGATTCCTGGTTATTATTATCCTTGGAACTTGTATTGTATGGCTCGTATTTTTTTGCACTTTGTACTTGCACTAGCAAAATAGTGGAATTTTGCTAACCCCCGAGACATCGGGGGGTGGATATCTGTATTGCATTCAAGTTTTGAAGCATAGCACAGGGTCGGCATGAAGGATGATGAAAGATGAATGATACTAATCACATGAGGACCCGTTGATGTCGTATTGGTTTAGTTGTATTTTATTTTCTTCTGCAGTATTCTTTCCCCGTTGTATGGGAGTGTGTTGTACTCGACCCCTGCGTGGGCATGTGTTGTGATTGAGTTGTATGTATTTATTGAAAGACCAAATTGGTCTACTGAGTCATTTTAGCCTTAAAGGCATTGTTGAGATGTTCGATGTTGTTACCAGCGTGGTAGATCATTGAAGAAAGGTTCTACAGCTTGTAATATCCCTGAGCGGATTGGGGGTGTTACATAAATGGTATCAGAGCTTTAGGTTGTGGAAACCTAGGCTGTCGGGTTTAGTGGTGTCTGTTGAGTTTTTGTCGCGTCAGATTTTGTCTGACTGAGTCGTGTCATGAGCGTAAATGCGAGTTTGTTGGTCGTGATTAGTATCGTGGGGCGATCATCATCTTCGTGCGACCTGTGGCCGTAAGTCTCCCTTCTTTGTATTGTGCCTCGTGTGACACGAGCTATTTGTTTGATTATTTGTTAAGTGATGGAATCCTTATGCAGATTCTTGGTTTCGTGATGCGTTTGTGTGACTCTCATATTTCGTTTATATGAGGAGTGTTGTCATTATTTATGTCTTTTGACTAGGATATGTGACTGTTTGTTTCCGGTAAAATACATATGTTGTCTTGGTTTTAAACGAGTTCATGCATGTATTATGATTGTATGTAAGTGAATGTCGATACGTGTGAGTTCTGGGCATTCTGGCCTATTGGATTTTTGAAAACCTTGAGTATATTAGAAAATAAATTTCGAGACGTACCCTTAAAATGAATTATTTTCTCGCGGTACTTTTAAAGTGCTTTCTAGTGCCGCAATATATTTCAAATTATTCCAATTAGGGACCAAAATATTTTGAGATATTTTCAATTATTTAGAAATGCTTTGCTTAGACCCAAGGGTCGAATGTTTCTGAATGTTTCAATTTAAAGGAAAGTGTCCTCGTTTTATCAAACGCAAGATGGTTTTCAAAGTCTCGATAATGGTGTTTGTACAACTTTTTGAAAAGGTGATACTCAAGATCAACTAGTATTTCCAAATCATTTTTCAAAGGTGGTTTCCATTTTTAAAACCTATCAATTCCCGTTTGCGGTCTGAGGATGTATGTAAGATGTTCGCATTGTCGTTATGATGTTAGCTCCCGAGTATGATTGAATTGGTGGCATGAACATTGAGGCGTTGCCACGCAATTGTTATACTAGCCCTCTGTGAGAGGTGTGAACTGGTATTTACTGTTTGTCGCCTTGTGGTGATTTGCGTGTTGTCGCATGAGTGTGAGCTGTTGAAGCTTGGGTTGGTACGTTCGTGTATATGTGCGATTGTTCCATGATGTTTTGTGATTATGTGCTGGTTATCCTTCGGGCCGTTGAGATCGCTGAACGATACCGTCGTTGCTATGATTTTAGTATGCGTGTTGTTTTACGATGGAAATCGTTGTATGTGGTATGTGTTATGATTTTTCTGTTGTGCTGAGTGATTACTTATTTAGTATGCTGAGGGGCCGAGGTCGTGGTCGTGGCAATCAGACGCGTGGTCGAGATCATGCTGCCGGTAATGATGCCGGTATCGGTGTCGCTACTATTTTACAGCAGGTAGCCACACAGATGACTCAGTTGACTCAGGCAGTTCAGCGTGTTACAGATGTGACCCAGAACACTGGTGCAAATCAGTGGCTTCGAGAAGTGGTTCGTATCAATCCCCCTCGTTTCTCCGGGTGCCGCGATGTTAGGGCAGGATGGTTGGCTTTTCCAGTTGGAAAAGATATTCGAGGTAGTTGATTGATCAGAAGAACGTAAGGTCCTGATAGCTCAGTATCTTTTCGACAAGGATGCCGCTAGCTGGTGGGAGGCTGTTAAGCCTCAAGATCGTGTTGTTACATGGGCAGAGTTCCAGAGATTCATGAGAGATGAGTTTTGTCCGGAGCCGATCAGAAATTAGAAGATTAGTGAATTCTTTTCGGCGAAACCGCAGGATATACCGCTGTCTCAAGCTATTATTGATTTTAGCAAACAGCTCGGCTATGTGCAGAATCAAGTAAGGACAGAGGAGGACAAGATTTGTCATTTTAGTAGGCGGATGAAGCCAAAGATTCGTCATTACATGGCAGGTCTCGCTTGTACTTCCTTGAGAGATTATCAAAATAGGGCGTTGGCCTATGAGCTATCCAGATTGTCGACCGAGATTATGTCCGCGTCGAAGAAACAGAAAACCGTTGGGGACTTTTCAGGAAATCATGGGAGTGGGCCCCCTGAGTTGGGGACTTCGTTTCGTCCTCCTACGGTGGTTCATCGATCGCGTGATCAGGGGAGTAGATCCCCTGCAGTGAGTTATGTGAACAGTTCGAAGATATGTTATAACTGTTGTCGAGCGGGCCATATAGCGAAGAATTGTCCTTCACCGTTAGTCAATTGTTTCGAGTGTGGCCAGGTGGGTCACCGAGCCGTACGTTGCGAGACGGTAGCTGAGAGATTCAGTGATCGAGGTTGCGTCTCTGCTCCGAAAGTACACGGAGATGCCTAGTGTGGTTTTGAGCATTTCGGCGTAGTCCGAATTGTTTGTGATTGTCCTTGTGGATCGTTTGTGTGTTTATTTCTGTTTTCTTGATTGTGCGTGTTTCCTTGTAATATGTGCTTAGTGTTTTGGTGGTTGTTCGGATAATTGACTTGATTGTATTATCTGTTTGATGACGCTTGTCACTTGTTGGTTTTATTATGTTTCTACCGGTGGCGTTGTGTTGGTCGTCGTGGAGCGTGTTTTCACGCCGTATATTCCTTTGCGTTGCTTGTAACGTTTCGCCGTTGGGTGTAAGTTACGCATTTCTTGTGTATCTCGTTGAGTTTTCCTGGCGGGAGATTGCTTCTTCCTACTTGTTTTAAGTTTCGGGACGAAACTTCTTTTAAGGATGGTAGTATGTAATATCCGCAAATTCGATTTCCAGTAATTTTCTTTTTTTAGCGGGAATCCGTTCTGACTACTATCTTGTGACTGTTTCATCATTTTGAGAATATTTAATTCTGCACTTTTTGCCATCCGAGATCGTTTCGATGCCGTTTTGTTGAGTTCCGTGCTTCATAGCGACTTTTCCGCACTCGAGTTCGATTCTGCGAATCTCGTTCGAAACTGTTGTTTTGAGTTTCCTGTAAGTCCGTTTAACTTTTTAGACGTGTTGTGAACTTCGGTTTGGTTATTCGATCACGTATCGAGATTTTCGGGCATTTGGGGCCATTTTGTAATTTCCCAAAGTTGTGGGTATCTGTCGTCATACCCATTTCTGAGATGTTCTATTGCTGTCCCTCTAAATCGTTAGTGCACGCTACGCTTTGCGGCTAGCGCACGCTAAGGTTCCGTACTTAGCGCACGCTAAGTGTTGTAGTTAGCGCGCGCTAACGGTGGTGCGTAAATGCCTGCAGGCCACTGGACTGGGTTCAGACGTTGATCAGCGCACGCTATTTCGTATCATAGCGTGCACTAGAGTGCGTTGGTAGCGCACGCTAAGGGGAGGATAGCGCACGCTACCTGGCAGTTCAGGGCAGTCCAGGAGCTACTGGACTGGGTCTGAAGTTCTCGTTAGCGCACGCTAACACTTGGGGTTAGCGCACGCTAACAGTATATTTTTGGTCAGGAGTTTTGTTCTGTGCCGCGATAGCGCATGCTAACCTTAATGATTAGCGCACGCTAATTGTGTCCAGTATAAATACTGGACACCACTCTAGAATCTGTATTTTTCTTCATTTCTTCTTCTTCCTCCGCGAGTTTGAGACATGGCGACTAGGGTTCGCATCTGGGCTGATTTCCTTCCATCCAAAGGTGTTTTGGAGTATCCTAGGTGATTATAACCCCATCTAATCCATTGTTCTTTGCCGGATCTAGGTATTTTTCTTGAATCCCTAGAGTTAACTTTTTGGAGTTTTGTTCTTTATTTCGTTTTCCATCTGGTTTTGATAAACCGATTGTTGTTTAATGATGTTGTTAAACATATCCTATGGATTGTATATCCATATTTCGGGTTGGAAGTCCATTTTCATGTTTTGTCGGGTCGATTCGTGTTCTTGGCCGTTTTGGGGGAAACCCTTGAACTTTCATCGTTTGTTCCTTGAATTCAACGGCTTTAGGTCGTGCTATGGAACTCATTTTCATTGTTGTTATTGTCCTTCGTAGTTTATTATCGTGAGTTGGCGTTCGGTGGAGTCGGCTGGTTCGTAGTCGGTTCGTGCCAACCTACTTCGATCGGTTCTTCGCGTTTGTGGTTATTCGAGGCAAGTACCTTGTCCATGCAATTCTTGTTTTATGGATATGATAATTAGTGATCGTCTCCATATGTTTATTTGATCATTTGAATTTCACTTTCAAAGATTCGGTTAGCCTTGTTAAAGGCCCTCTTTCAAAACGCGTGTGTTTTGTGGACATTGTGTTCGTGGATGGTTACGTGAATTATTATGAATACACTTGGTGTTGTCGTTGTGCTTTGATAATATATATGTATATATTATCTCATATCGGTGTGTTGTGATTTGAACCATTGCGTCGTGCATTGTGTTTGTTGCCATTGATGTGAATTACTTGGATATTATTGATGTGATATGTCATTTGTGTGAATGTGTGGATATGGTTGAAGGTCTACGGTGGCACATGGCATGTGATCATGTGGTCAGGATGCAACAAGCGATTGCTCCAACCGTAAGAGCCTGAGATAATCTACGGTGACACATGGCTTGTGATCATGTGGTCAGGATGCAACAAGTGATTGATCCAACCGTGAGATATGGTGTGTGATTTGTTTAGCTAGCCAGCTCGGGAGGGTCCTTAGAGGCCTCGAGTGGGATTTTTGGCTTCGTCCCGGTCCTAGGCGATGCATGTGTGTGATTTATTTTATGATTGTGGCCATCTCGGGAGGGTCCTTAGAGGCCTCGAGTGGGATTTGTGGCTTCATCCCAGTCCTAGGCGATACTTGTATGTGATTATGTTGTGTTGATTTTATGTCCGTTGAGGACACTTGAATCGGGCTCTGGCCCTGTGAATTGTTGTTGGTTCTATTTGTGAAAATAAAACCTTTGGGCTGTGACCCCTGTTGATTTGGGAAAGAGAAGGATTCAAAAATCCTGAGTTGTTTCTATCAAAACTACCGATGGCATTTTAAATCACTTTATAAATTTGTTTCCCTTGACTTGGGATCTTTCGATTTGTAAAGCTTTTCCTAAACTCTTGCCTCGGGAAGTATTTTCGTTATGTTTAAATCTTTGAGGATTCCTGGTTATTATTGTCCTTGGAACTTGTATTGTATGGCTCGTATTTTTTTGCACTTTGTACTTGCACTAGCAAAATAGTGGAATTTTGCTAACCTCCGAGAAATCGGGGGGTGAATGTCTGTATTGCATTCAGGTTTTGGAGCATAGCACAGGGTCGGCATGAAGGATGATGAAAGATGAATGATACTAATCACATGAGGACCCATTGATATCGTATTGGTTTAGTTGTATTTTATTTTCCGCTGCAATATTCTTTCCCCGTTGTATGGGAGTGTGTTGTACTCTACCCCTGCATGGGCATGTGTTGTGATTGAGTTGTATGTATTTATTGAAAGACCAAATCAGTCTACTGAGTCATTTTAGCCTTAAAGGCATTGTTGAGATTTTTGATGTTGTTACCAGTCTGGTAGATCCTTGAAGAAAGGTTCTACGGCTTGTAATATCCCTGAGTAGATTGGGGATGTTACATAAATGGTATCAGAGCTTTAGGTTGTGGAAACCTAGGCTGTCGGGTTTAGTGGTGTCTGTTGAGTTTTTGTCTCGTCAGATTTTGTCTGACTGAGTCGTGTCGTGACGCGTCGTCTGAGTTTGTTGGTCGTGATTAGTATCGTGGGGCGATCATCATCTTCGTGTGACCTGTGGCCGTAAGTCTCCCTTCTTTGTATTGTGCCTCGTGTGACACGAGCTATTTGTTTGATTATTTGTTAAGTGATGGAATCCTTATGCAGATTCTTGGTTTCGTGATGCGTTTGTGTGACTCTTATATTTCGTTTATATGAGGAGTGTTGTCATTATTTATGTCTTTTGACTAGGATATTTGACTGTTTGTTTCTGGTAAAAGACAGATGTTGTCTTGGTTTTAAACGAGTTCATGCGTGTATTATGATTGTATGTAAGTGAATGTCGATACGTGTGAGTTTTGGGCATTCTGGCCTATTGGATTTTTGAAAACCTTGAGTATATTAGAAAATAAATTTCGAGACGTACCCTTAAAATGAATTATTTTCTCGCAGTACTTTCAAAGTGCTTTCTAGTGCCGCAATATATTTCAAATTATTCCAATTGGGGACCAAAATATTTTGAGATATTTTCAATTATTTAGAAATGCTTTGCTTAGACCCAAGGGTCCAATGTTTCTGAAAGTTTCAATTTAAAGGAAAGTGTCCTCGTTTTATTAAACGCAAGATGGTTTTAAAAGTCTCGATAATGGTGTTTGTACAACTTTTTGAAAAGGTGATACTCAAGATCAACTAGTGTTTCCAAATCATTTTTCAAAGGTGGTTTCCATTTTTAAAACCTATCAATTCCCGTTTGCGGTCTGGGGATGTATGTATGATGTTCGCATTGTCGTTATGATGTTAGCTCCTGAGTATGATCGAATTGGTGGCATGAACATTGAAGCGTTGCCACGCAATTGTTATACTAGCCCTCTGTGAGAGGTGTGAACTGGTATTTACTATTTGTCGCCTCGTGGTGATTTGCGTGTTGTCGCACGAGTGTGAGCTGTTGAAGCTTGGGTTGGTACGTTCGTGTATATGTGCGATTGTTCCATGATGTTTTGTGATTATGTGCTGGTTATCATTCGGGCCGTTGAGATCGCTGAACGATACCTTCGTTGCTATGATTTTAGTATGCGTGTTGCTTTACGATGGAAATCGTTGTATGTGGTATGTGTTATGATTTTTCTGTTGTGCTGAGTGATTACTTGTTCAGTATGCCGAGGGGCTGAGGTCGTGGTCGTGGCAATCAGATGCGTGGTCGAGATCATGCTGCCAGTGATGATGCCGGTATCGGTGTCGCTACTATTTTACAGCAGGTAGCCACACAGATGACTCAGTTGACTCAGGCAATTCAGCGTGTTACAGATGTGACCCAGAACACTGGTGCAAATAAGTGGCTTCAAGAAGTGGTTCGTATCAATCCCCCTCGTTTCGCTGGTGCTGCGGATGCGTTAGGCTGGGATGGTTAGCTTTTCCAGTTGGAAAAGATATTCGAGGTAGTTGATTGCCCAGAAGAACATAAGGTCCCGGTGGCTCAGTATCTTTTCGACAAGGATGCCGCTAGCTGGTGGGAGGCTGTTAAGCCACAAGATCGTGTTGTTACATGGGTAGAGTTCCAGAGATTCATGAGAGATGAGTTTTGTCCGGAGCCGATCAGAAATTAGAAGATTAATGAATTCTTTTCGGCGAAACCGCAGGATATACCGCTTTCTCAAGCTATTATTGATTTTAGCAAACAGCTCGGCTATGTGCAGAATCAAGTAGGACAGAGGAGGACAAGATTTGTCATTTTAGTAGGCGGATGAAGCCGGAGATTCGTCAGTACATGGCAGGTCTCGCTTGTACTTCCTTGAGAGATTATCAAAATAGGGCGTTGGCCTATGAGCTATCCAGATTGCCGACCGAGATTATGTCCGCGTCGAAGAAACAGAAAACCGTTGGGGACTTTTCAGGAAATCAGGGGAGTGGGCCCCCTGAGTTGGGGTCTTCGTTTCGTCCTCGTAAGGTGGTTCCTCGATCGCGTGATCAGGGGAGTAGTACCCCTGCAATGAGTTATGTGAACAGTTCGAGGATATGTTATAACTGTAGTCGAGCGGGCCATATAGCGAAGAATTATCGTTCACCGTTAGTCGACTATTTCGAGTGTGGCCAGGTGGGTCACCGAGCCGTACATTGCAAGACGGTAGCTGAGATATTCGGTGATCGAGGTTGCGTCTCTCCTCCGAAAGGACACGGAGATGCCTAGTGTGGTTCTGAGCATTTCGGCGTAGTCCGAATTGTTTGTGATTGTCCTTGTGGATCGTTTGTGTGTTTATTTCTGTTTTCTTGATTGTGCGTGTTTCCTTGTAGTATGTGCTTAGTGTTTTGGTGGTTGTTCGGATAATTGACTTGATTATATTATCTGTTTGATGACGCTTGTCACTTGTTGGTTTTATTATGTTTCTACCGGTGGCGTTGTGTTGGTCGTCGTGGAGCGCGTTTTCACGCCGTATATTCCTTTGCGTTGCTTGTAACGTTTCTCCGTTGGGCGTAAGTTACGCATTTCTTGTGTATCTCGTTGAGTTTTCCTGGCGGGAGATTGCTTATCCCTACTTGTTTTAAGTTTCGGGACGAAACTTCTTTTAAGGAGGGTAGTATGTAATATCCGCAAATTCGATTTCCGGTAATTTTCTTTTTTTAGCGGGAATCCGTTCTGACAACTAGCTTGTGACTGTTTCATCATTTTGAGAATATTTAATTCTGCACTTTTTGCCATCCGAGATCGTTTCGATGCCGTTTTGTTGAGTTCCGTGCTTTTTAGCGACTTTTCCGCACTCAAGTTCGATTCTTGCGAATCTCGTTCGAAACTGTTGTTTTGAGTTTCCCGTAAGTCCGTTTAACTTTTTTAGACGTGTTGTGAACTTCGGTTTGGTTATTCGATCACGTATCGCGATTTTCGGGCGTTTTGGGCCATTTTGTAATTTCCCAAAGTTGTGGGTATCTGTCGTCATACCCATTTCTGAGATGTTCTGTTGCTGTCCCTCTGAGTCGTTAGCGCACGCTACGCTTTGCGGCTTGCGCACGCTAAGGTTCCGTAGCTAGCGCACGCTAAGTGTTGTAGTTAGCGCGCGCTAACGGGTGGTGCAGAAACAGTCCAGAGGCCACTGGACTGGGTTCAGACGTTGATCAGCGCACGCTATTTAGTATCATAGCGCGCACTAGAGTGCGTTGGTAGCGCACGCTAAGGGGAGGATAGCGCACACTACCTGGCAGTTCAGGGTAGTCCAGGAGCTACTGGACTGGGTCTGAAGTTCTCGTTATAGCACGCTAACACTTTGGGTTCGCACACGCTAACAGTATATTTTTGGTCAGGAGTTTTGTTTGGTGCCGCGATAGCGCATGCTAACCTTAATGATTAGCGCACGCTAATTGTGTCCAGTATAAATACTGGACACCAGTCTAGAATCTGCATTTTTCTTCATTTCTTCTTCTTCCTCCGCGAGTTTGAGACGTGGCGACTAGGGTTCGATTCTGGGCTGATTTCCTTCCATCCAAAGGTGTTTTGGAGTATCCTAGGTGATTATAACCTCATCTAATCCATTGTTCTTTGCCGGATCTAGGTATTTTTCTTGAATCCCTAGAGTTGACTTTTCGGAGTTTTGTTCCTGATTTCGTTTTCCATCCGGTTTTGATAAACCGATTGTTGTTTAATTATGTTGTTAAACATATCCTATGGATTGTATGTCCATATTTCGGGTTGGAAGTCCATTTTCATGTTTTGTCGGGTCGATTCGTGTTTTTGGCCGTTTGGGGGGAAACCCTTGAACTTTCATCGTTTGTTCCTTGAATTCAACGGCTTTAGGTCGTGCTATGGAATTCATTTTCATTGTTGTTATTGTCCCTCGTAGTTTATTATCGCGAGTTGGCGTTCGGTGGAGTCGGCGGGTTCGTAGTCGGTTCGTGCTAACCTACTTCGATCGGTTCTTCGCGTTTGTGGTTATTCGAGGCAAGTACCTTGTCCATGCAATTCTTGTTTTATGGATATGATAATTAGTGATCGTCTCCATGTGTTTATTTGATCATTTGAATTTCACTTTCAAAGATTCGGTTAGCCTTGTTAAAGGCCGTCTTTCAAAACGCGTGTGTTTTGTGGACATTGTGTTCGTGGATGGTTACGTGAATTATTATGAATACACTTGGTGTTGTCGTTGTGCTTTGATAATATATATGTATATATTATCTCATATCGGTGCGTTGTGATTTGAACCATTGCGTCGTGCATTGTGTTTGTTGCCATTGATGTGAATTACTTGGATATTATTGATGTGATATGTCATTTGTGTGAATGTGTGGATATGGTTGAAGGTCTACGGTGACACATGGCATGTGATCATGTGGTTAGGATGCAACAAGCGATTGATCCAACCGTAAGAGCCTGAGATAATGTATGGTGACACATGGCTTGTGATCATGTGGTCAGGATGCAACAAGTTATTGATCCAACCGTGAGATATGGTGTGTGATTTGTTTAGCTAGCCAGCTCGGGAGGGTCCTTAGTGGCCTCGAGTGGGATTTGTGGCTTCGTCCCGGTCCTAGGCGATGCATGTGCGTGATTTGTTTTATGATTGTGGCCATCTCGGAAGGGTCCTTAGAGGCCTCGAGTGGGATTTGTGGCTTCGTCCCGGTCCTAGGTGATACTTGTATGTGATTATGTTGTTGTTGTGTCGAGATTTATACACCTCGACAGGCGATCGGCACAAATGTCGGGCGACCGAGTTCACAACCGAATGAGCTAAGGCGACCATGACAGAACGAAGGTAGCAGTCCACCTTCAACTATCTAGCGATCGAGTCTCAAGGCGATCGCCTTTGGCACCTAGCGATCGACTCTGGTGCCCGACCTAGGACGACCGTCCTGTGCCACGAACAAGACCTTCGTTCGTCAAAGTCTACGAAGACCGGATCTCAAAGCAGCGCCCATGTGCAGATCCGCGAAAGGCGCCGCAGCGCATGGATCATTGACCACAACCTGTCACCACCTTCTCACCTACTGACATACCCGCCGAAAGGTAAAACGTGGGACTACCCGTGACAGCGACTCAGATGCTTGCAGACTTCTCATTGGACCGCACAGCTGGCTGCCAGCAACTCCTGTGGACTTTAAGGAGACCATCCCATGTGCTAAAGACGATCGCCCGCTTATTATAATACAGCAGAGGCGATCGCCCAGCATCTCCCAGTCGTATAAATAGAGAACCTCCAGCAACTGGAAAAAGGTTCCTCTTCTGAGTTCCTCTCAGTTGGCAACTAAGCTAAAAACACTCAAACACATACACTCTTTCGGGCTCTTAGCTTTCTCTCTTGAATATACCTCTGGACTTCTCTCTCATCACCTCTCACCCAGAAGACGGTCGGCAGAGGCAAGAACTCCTTGCAGCACAGATTCGAAGAAACTCACGAGCCCAGGAGCTCAGACATACAGCTAATACACACCGTGAGAGACCGTCAATTTCTCTCGGTCATCACAGTTCGTCAATGTCGGTACAAGAACTCAATAGCTAAGATAACTAGGGTCTTTACACTCATTGTAATTGTACTCTAACATTAATATTTGTACTCCAAAGTATTTGTATTAATAATATCTCGCGAGAGCATTCAAGCTCGGGACTAACAACCCCGACAAATCTTGTGTTATTCACTTTCCCTATGGAAGTGCCCTTGCACCTTGTTTGCTACTCGACCATTCCAGCAATATCTATCTCCGGATAATATTTTGGGTAGTAACATTTGGCGCTAGAGGAAGGGCATCTTAACATTCGTTTTTATTCCTACCGTCCCGAAGAACACTCACTATTCTCGGGGCATATACTTGAAGTGACACTCACTGCTCTTCAAAGAAAGCCTTCAGAATCATGACGTCCGCCACTACATCGAAGAGAGCCACTCTCCGAACTGCCGGATATTATATCCCGGCTAGATCCGAGCCCCAACCGACAGTAGAGGGTAGCCGCGGCGACGCGAGCCTCTCGATCCCGCACCTGAGGGACGGCCCCAGGCTCTCGCTCGACCAGTTCCAAACCACGGAACAGATCGAGGAGGCTATGGCCATCCTAAAGGAGCGACGGAGAGCATGCGCGACGCCCGCTATAACTCCCCCGGCCATCCGCCGCATGGGCAAATGGAAGTTCAAAGGGTTACTGGGAGATTGATTGTCAAAAGCCCCGATTCGCGAGAAAAGGATCTCGCACATCCGGACGGTTCCCTATTCAGTCGCTTGGGAAACGATCCATCATGGCGACCGGGGCATTCTGGCCCCAACCACGAGACGACGGAATCCGAGTCTGTCACCAGGAGTTCGGCCTACCCGACTCCTAGCCGAATACAGGTCAGCCGTCTGGCTCCCGCTCCGAGCGTCAGGGGGTCAGTACTCGATCGCCTCGGCTCCCGCTCCGAGTGCCTAGCCGCAAACAGCCAGGCCGCGACCATGGCCGCTATGCAACGCCAACTCGACGAGATGAAAGCGCTTTTGGATACTGGGGCAAGCACCAGTAGAAGGATCATCGGACCGACCGAGCCACTCGCGGTCCACATCGAGCTTGCCCTGGTGCAACCAAGGATCACTCCTCCCAAAACACCTTTATACGAAGGGAGATTGGATCCCGAGACCCACCTAAGCAAGTTCCGGATCTACATGACCGGGTGTGGGGCATCAGATGCGACCAAGTGCCGAATCTTCCCGTTAACATTGGGCGAGCTGGCCCATAGGTGGTACGTCTCACTACCACCACGATCGATCATCTCCTTTGAGAAACTGGCGAATGACTTGACGTCATACTTCACCACCAAGGTCGCCAGACCAGAAGGCCCCCACCGCATGATGAAAATCAGGCAGGGGGAAGACGAATCCGACGCAGATTACATCGACCGGGTGGATGAAATCGTCCTCACCGGCGAGCCCATCAGTGACGAGCTCGCTCTATACTCGGTCCTGGGGGGTTTCTACGGTCATTCGCCCATGTTTAGACATCTCACCAAGGACATCCCCCCGACCTATGCGATCTTCCGTGCTAAATCCGCTGACTTTCTCGCCAGGCAAAGGCTACTCACCCTCCGCCTAGGCGAGGGAACGCCACCTCCTGTCCTAAAGACGGCGATCGCCAAAACCAAAAAGGCGGTCGCCAAGCCACCCGACGATCTCAAGGCCTTCGAGGATGTGGAAACCCATCTCCTCCATAAGTTCAACCGAACTCCGGCCCACATTTTTTACGCCATCAAGGGGCGCGAACCGCTAAACAAGCCAAAGGCGATAAGGGACCACAATCATCTGGACCACAATCAATATTGTGCCTACCACAAGAGTCCCGACCACAACACCAACCAATGCAGCGACCTCCTCAGACAACTCTGGAGATTGTTCGAGGAGGGCAAGTTGGACAGTTTATTGGCTTAGACGGAGCCCCACAAATCTCCCAACACGTTCGCCCGAGTCGAACGCGAACAGGCCAGAAATCTCATACGAGCCAACCCCTCGATCAACCTCGGCGACCGTATCTACATGCTTCAGTCAAGAGGAGGGAACTTCGGACGTCTCTCCCCGATTCCCGCCTCATCAAACCAAAGGCTACTGCCTGAGCAAATGCTTCGAAAAAGAGGATGACTCGCTCGCCCTCTAAAGTTCGTCATCAACATGATGGACCTAGGCAGCGATCGCCTCCCCTAGCACAACATATACCGTCGAGGATCGTCATCTGACATGATAGTCCGAGGTAGAAGAGTGCTGCCATGGTCGCGAAAATCGATTAAACCGACGATCCGTCCATGCAAGGTTCCTTTGTGTAACATCCGGATTTATTACGGTGTATTTCATCTGTATTCAAACCCTGTATTATTCGGATTGGTGGTTTTGATTATTGGAGTATGATATTTCTTGCATTGATATCATTGTACATAAGTATAGAAACATGCAAAATTTCTCATGCAAACTCGTGATAGCGCACGCTAAGAATGTATCTTAACGCGCGCTATCGGGCTACTATTAGCGCACACTATGCAGATAGGAGTTGCGTGCGCTAAGAACTCAATTATTGAGCGGGACGGCTAGCACATGCGCCAGCCGGGACATGGGTCCGGATAAGATTCCCGCGGACGAGCCCGGACAATTCTGAAGTCAACCATTATTAGCGCACGCTAAGGAATGCTTAGTAGCGTGCGCTAACTTGTTAAAATGCAGAATATTATAAATGGGACAACAATCGTTTTGGCTTTCATTTCTTTCGCCTATTCTTCATCCTTGAGAGTTCAGAGAGCTGAAATAATCCTCCTACACACTTAGAACACATTTTGTTGGTGTTTATATATTGGTTATCACTTGGGAATAATCATTGAAGTGGAATAGCACCTTGGAGTAGCATACAACCAACCGGAGTCGGATTCTACCCTTCGATTTAGTGATTTTCATCATATTAAGGTATGTTCAATCTATCTCCAGACTTAGAGTTGGATTCTAACGATTTGGATGATCATGTTAACAAGATAAGGATTTTCTTAGATGAATAATCCAAGTTTATCATGTTTGGAATATTGAGATGATTAAGCCTTAATTACCTTGATTATGATCATCATGATTCAAAATCTTATTACATTGAACAAAGTAAAGGAAGCTTCTATCATTGGTAATCCGAATCTAGTAGATGACTTCATAGCAATCATGGACTTGACTTTAACATCATTATTGATAGATAAATCTAAAGGATTGATCATGGAAGGATTTATCTAGTATAGATGGAATGTTAAACAACTTCAGCATGATAATATTGATTGATATAGAAGTGTTGATATCAACCGTTAAGCTTTTCGAATCGTCATATGAAGAATTGTAGTCGGAATGTAATATGGTTTATATGGTATGCATATCCTCGAATCCGAAGTTGTTGTTATCCGTAAGATCATTCATAATCGTATGTACATGATATTCATGGAGCTAACATGAAGTATCACGGAAGATTTCATTGTTTCGATCATGGCGAGAACAGTTTACTGCTCAGCAGTAAACTGCCATGCACAGATAGCGCACGCTAAGCTATATATATTAACGTGCGCTATCGAGCACGAGTTAGCGTACGCTACGTTTGGTACGTAACGTACGCTAGGCCATCAGACGAGTCAGTCGACTGATCAGTGAAGTATTGACCATACGTAGTTAGCGTACGCTAGGCTTTGTTGTTTGCGTGCGCTATCGAGCAGACTTAACGCACGCTACACAGAGTACTTAGCGTGCGCTAAGCGCTCAGCATTGCATTTTATGAACTTTTGGCCGTAAATCGAATTGTTAAACATTAAATGACGTGAGATAAATCCTATATCATTTCATTTGTTAAGGTTTGGTCTCGTTACGTGATTGATTGAGGAGGACGACCTTCGAGTGTTCATTTTCGTGGAAGTATTGTTCTTGTCTTCAAATCGAGGCAAGTACTTTAATTGTTTTATGTATTGATGTTATACATATTATCGTGCATGTATGTCGTTGTTGTATGTCCACCTCGTGTTGGTCCGACGGGATCATCGGGGGATCTATGCTAGCGTGCGCTGGATCATCGGACGGGTTTTTCCACCACGGGTTGGTCTGACGGGATCATCATGGGTTCTAGGCAGTTAACGCTGGATCGACGGAATTACCATGTGTATGTTATGATATCATGTTGTGATTATCAGTTGTGTATGTCGTTTATGAGTTTCTCGTAGGAGAAGACTCGTTGGTATTTTGTCGTTTACGTTATTATTCTTCGTGAGATATGTATAATATGTTGTGGTACTTGTACTAGCATCGTTGTGCTAACCCCTTCGGGGGTGAACATTTTGTTTATGTTCAGGATCAAGGAGAGCAGGAAAACAACCACTGGAGCTGCATGACGACGAGGGTGCAGAGTGATGTTTCGGCCGGGTTTATTTATCTATTGTTTATTCGTTATTTCAATAAGTACTCGAGTACGAAGTCATTTGTGATGGATTTGAATTTGGTGATGTATTATTGAGTTCCTGTTGAACAATTGTACTTTCAGTATTTGGTAAGAACTGTTGTACCTTAATTCCGTTATTTCCATTCGTTAGTACCTTTTAATGTCTGTTAAATTCTTCAGCCTTGTAAATCCTTATGTAAAGGATTTACGGCGCTGTAATATCCCTGAATATATCGGGGGTGTTACAGAATATGGTATCGGAGCTAAGATTATGAATATCTTGGCCGTTGGGTTAAAATAGGGTTCATTTATGTCTTTTGAGGTAACCGGCCGTGAAGGACATCACTGCACTGCCTACGTCTTCATGCGAACGGTGGTTGTAAGTTCCTAAACTCTATCTTGTTCTGTACATATTGTGTCTCTTTATATTCGAATATTAGAACGATGTTGTTTCTCGTATATTGAGTATTTATGCTTACAGTATGTTGAGAGGCGGACGTGGACGTGGTCGCGGTCGTGGACGCGGACGAAGAAATGCTGAAAGGGAAGCGTCGCCTTCTAATCAGGCCAGTCATAGCTCGGGCGAGCCGCAACGATCTATTAATAACGAACCAGATCCTGTTGTACCAGAGATCCTTCGTCAAGTGGTGAACCAGATGACTCAGTTCGCCAAGGTCGTGGATCGAATGCAAGTGGCGGTGGGACTACAGCAGGGAGAAAGACAGCAAGGGATCCCAGACATGGGAAATCGAGGTGACCGGTGGCTGCAAGAGGTGGCGAAGATTCCACCTCACAAATTCGACGGTATTTCTGAGACTCCCACCTGGGACCATTGGTTGAAGGAACTGGAGAAAATATTTGCCGGAATTAACTGCCCAGACGACCGGAGAGCCTCTATCGCTCAATATTTTCTGATAGGGGAAGCGTCCGAGTGGTGGGAAGCCATCCGGCCTGTAGACCATGATGCTGATTGGACAGAATTTAGATTGATGATGGAAGCTCAGTATTGCCCTCGTCCTGTGAGGGAAGCCAAAGTTCGGGAGTTTTTCTCCGCTCAGCCTTCTGATGTGCCGGTATCCCAGGCGATTAAGACGTTTAACCAACAGCTGGCATTTGTTCGACATTTGGTCAGAACAGATGCAGAAATGATGATCCATTTCGATATTAGAATGAAACCAGAAATCCATAGGTACATGTCCGGATTTGAATGTACCACGCTCCGTCAATACCAGGATAAGGCGTTGGCATATGAGATTAAGGAAGCAGCTATGGAGAAATTTTCGGAATCCAAGAAACAGAAAGTCTCTGGTACTTTTACAGAGCACAAGAACAGCGGGGCTCGTAAGGCCCAGTCATCCTTTCACTCCTTCAAGAAACCTCCGCACCCAGTTAGGAGCGGAAAGAACTTCGGAGCGACATCGACTATTACTGATGTTACCAGGAAATGCTTTAACTGCGCCCAGACAGGGCACTATCGACGGAATTGCCCCCTTCCTGCCGTGACTTGTTTTGATTGTGGACGAGAGGGACATCGGGCAGTGTTTTGTGAAGAGGCTGCAAAGTCTTTTAGAGCCCGTACACCACAGCCCGAGAAGGAGGCGGTATTCCACAGACTTCGGCAAAGTGTCCAAATGCCTCGAAATTTTGGCCGTGGACGAGGCGAGGACAATGGGACCGAAAGGGGACACCGAGGCCGGATCTGCTCCCCACGCCTGCACGAGATGAGAAGGACAGACGATCGTGATGTCTTTGCCGCATCGTGCAATCGGCCCAGATCTTTTCCCAGCCAGTTAGCGTTTTATTCGATACAGGAGCTACGCATTCTTTTATATCTTTGTCTTGTGTAAATCGTTTGAATATTTCCGGTTTTCATACTTGTGAACCTTATGTTGTTGGTTTACCGAGTGGAGAGAGGATTGTCGGAAATTTAGAAACTAGAAATTTCCCTATATCATTTGGAGGCAGAGAGTGGCTCTCAAATCTGATCGTGATAGAAATGCAAGGAGACGACCTGATACTCGGAGACGATTGGCTTAATCGATATGGAACAATTGTGAACTACCGAAGGAGGAATATCTCGCTGATCGCTGACGATGGTTCCGAAATATTGTTCGAGGGGTGGAAACCGGGAAGCTCAGGAAAATTGATCAAGGTAATGAAAGCTGCCAGATTGTTGAAACAGGGATGTATCGGGTACTGGTGTTATGCAATGAAGAAAGAAGACGAAATTGTGGAACTTTCATCCATTCCTGTTGTGAACAAATTTCCATATGTATTTCCTGACGAGTTACCTGGACTACCTCCACGAAGGGATGTGGAATTTACCATTGAGCTGGAACCCGGAGCTACACCAATTTCTAAGGCGCCGTATCGTATGGCACCTACTGAGATGTACGAACTGAAGAAGCAGCTGGAGGAGTTACTGGACAAGGGCTATATTCCGCCAAGCGTTTCACCCTGGGGAGCGCCAGTTCTTTTTGTCCGAAAGAAGGATGGATCGCTCCGACTGTGTATTGATTATCGAGAGCTGAACAAGATGACGATTAAGAGCAAGTATCCGTTGCCACGGATTGATGATCTGTTTGACCAGTTGCAAGGGGCAACAGTATTTTCTAAAATCGATCTGAGATCAGGATATCATCAGCTGAGGATTAAGGAATCTGATGTTCCGAAGTCAGCGTTCAGAACTCGCTACGGACATTATGAGTTTGTAGTGATGCCGTTTGGTCTCACTAACGCACCGGCTGTATTTATGCAATTGATGAACATAGTGTTCATTGAATTTTTGGATAAATTTGTGGTCGTGTTCATTGATGACATTCTGGTATATTCTAACAGTCCGGAAGAACATGCGCAGCATTTGCGGATTGTATTGGAACTTTTGAGAAACGAGCAATTGTACGCAAAACTTTCTAACCTCGGCCATGTGGTGTCAGCTAAAGGATTCCGAGTAGATCCTCAGAAGATCGAAGCAATTATGGATTGGAAGCCTCCAAAGAACGTGAAAGAAGTCTGAAGCTTCTTAGGACTTGCTGGATATTATCGTCGATTCGTGGAAGGGTTTTCTAAAATCTCCCGCCCACTTACTCGACTCCTGCAGAAAACTCAAAAGTTTGAGTGGAATGAGTTGTGTCAGATTAGCTTTGATGAATTGAAGAAGAGATTGACGACGGCACCGATTCTATCACTTCCACAGGGAACTGGAGGATTTATAGTTTACAGTGATGCTTCGAACCAAGTACTCGGGTGCGTATTGATGCAGAATGATAAGGTGATCGCTTATGCGTCACGACAGCTAAAACCTTATGAAGTAAATTACCCAACACATGATTTGTAGCTAGCAGCAGTGGTTTTTGCTTTGAAGATCTGGAGGCATTATCTGTACGGGACTCACTGTCAGATCTTTACGGATCATAAGAGTCTCAAGTACATATTCAGTCAGAAAGAGTTGAACATGCGGCAAAGAAGATGGTTAGAACTGATTAAGGACTATGACTTGGAGATTTTATATCATCCAGGCAAAGCGAATGTAGTGGCCGATGCACTTAGCCGCAAGCCTGTTTCTATTCAGATGCTAGAGACGCTGACCTCCCAACTTAGCCTTCAACGATAGATGATTCGTGAAGGAATTGAAGTGTGGTTACAAAGAGTCCAAGGACAACTGTGCGTGATGGATATAACTTCATCATTAACCGAAGGAATCAAATCTAGACAGGCAGATGATTCTCTGATGATTCGGTTACATGATGAAGTGATCAAAGGAAAGGCCCCCGGATTCATAATTCATGATGATGGAGTTTTGAGATTTCAGAACCGACTCTGCGTTCCCGATGATGATGTTCTGAAACAGAGAATTATGAAGGAAGCTCACAGTTCGCCCTATTCTATCCACCCGGGCACCAGTAAAATGTATAAGGACTTGAAGCAGAATTTCTGGTGGGGCAACATGAAGAAAGATGTAGCGGACTATGTTTCTAAATGCTTGACTTGTCAGCAGGTTAAGATCGAGCATCAACGGCCTGCCGGAATGTTGAAGCCGCTCCCAATTCCTGAATGGAAGTGGGAGGACATATCGATGGATTTTATCACTAATATGCCAAGAACCAGGACAGGAATGAACATGATTTGGGTGATAGTTGATCGTTTAACCAAATCAGCTCATTTTCTAGGCATTAAGGATACGTGGGGACCAGAGAGGTTGGCACGAGTATTTATTTCGGAGATAGTTCGATTGCATGGTACGCCGAAAACCATTGTTTCTGATCGAGAGGGCCGTTTTGTGTCTCCCTTTTGGAAGGCAGTTCATAAGGCCTTGGGGACCGAATTGAACTTCAGTACAACTTATCACCCGCAGACTGACGGACAATCTGAGAGAACTATACAAACGGTGGAAGACATGCTGAGGGCCTGTGCCTTAGATTGGTCAAACGATTGGGAAGTTCATATACCGTTGATTGAATTTACCTACAACAATAGTTGGCATGTTTCCATTAAGATGGCACCGTTTGAGGCATTATACGGAAGGAGATGCAGATCGCCCCTATGCTGGGACGATTCGTCAGATTTGATTGGAATAGAACCAGAGTTGATCGTGCAGACTCGAGAGAAGATAGCCTTGATTCGTGAAAGGCTGTTGACCGCCCAGAGTCGCCAGAAATCCTACGCGGACGTACGCCGTCGCCCATTAGAGTTCAATACTGGAGACCATGTACTTTTGAAGGTTTCTCCTACTCGGGGAATATTTCGTTTCGGAAGGAAAGGAAAGCTGAGTCCGAGATATATCGGACCATTCGAGATCCTCAAGAGAGTTGGGGAGTTGGCATACAGATTGGCATTGCCGCCGTCATTGTGCCATGTTCATAACGTGTTCCACGTATCCCAGTTACGGAGGTATATACCGGATCCCAGTCATATCATTGATTTCGGCGAGATCGAAGTCGAGCAGGATGGGACGTTTGAAGAAAGACCGGTTAAGATACTCGAGAGTCGAGTTAAGCAACTGAGGAACAAACCAATCATTTTGGTCAAAGTTCAATGGTCACGTCACGGAATGGAAGAAGCCACCTGGGAAACGGAAGCTGACATGAAGTCTAGATATCCCGAGTTATTTTTGTCTTGAGTTTCGGGACGAAACTCCTTTTTAGTAGGAGAGTATGTAATATCCGGATTTATTACGGTGTATTTCATCTGTATTCAAACCCTGTATTATTCGGATTGGTGGTTTTGATTATTGGAGTATGATATTTCTTGCATTGATATCATTGTACATAAGTATAGAAACATGCAAAATTTCTCATGCAAACTCGTGATAGCGCACGCTAAGAATGTATCTTAACGCGCGCTATCGGGCTACTATTAGCGCACGCTATGCAGATAGGAGTTGCGTGCGCTAAGAACTCAATTATTGAGCGGGACGGCTAGCACATGCGCCAGCCGGGACATGGGTCCGGATAAGATTCCCGCAGATGAGCCCGGACAATTCTGAAGTCAACCATTATTAGCGCACGCTAAGGAATGCTTAGTAGCGTGCGCTAACTTGTTAAAATGCAGAATATTATAAATGGGACAACAATCGTTTTGGCTTTCATTTCTTTCGCCTATTCTTCATCCTTGAGAGTTCAGAGAGCTGAAATAATCCTCCTACACACTTAGAACACATTTTTTTGATGTTTATATATTGGTTATCACTTGGGAATAATCATTGAAGTGGAATAGCACCTTGGAGTAGCATACAACCAACCGGAGTCGGATTCTACCCTTCGATTCAGTGATTTTCATCATATTAAGGTATGTTCAATCTATCTCCAGACTTAGAGTTGGATTCTAACGATTTGGATGATCATGTTAACAAGATATGGATTTTTATAGATGAATTATCCAAGTTTATCATGTTTGGAATATTGAGATGATTAAGCCTTAATTACCTTGATTATGATCATCATGATTCGAAATCTTATTACATTGAACAAAGTAAAGGAAGCTTCTATCATTGGTAATCCGAATCTAGTAGATGACTTCATAGCAATCATGGACTTGACTTTAACATCATTATTGATAGATAAATCTAAAGGATTGATCATGGAAGGATTTATCTAGTATAGATGGAATGTTAAACAACTTCAGCATGATAATATTGATTGATATAGAAGTGTTGATATCAACCGTTAAGCTTTTCGAATTGTCATATGAAGAATTGTAGTCGGAATGTAATATGGTTTATATGGTATGCATATCCTCGAATCTGAAGTTGTTGTTATCCGTAAGATCATTCGTAATCGTATGTACATGATATTCATGGAGGTAACATGAAGTATCACGGAAGATTTCATTGTTTCGATCATGGCGAAGCGATCGCTTCGCCAGTGAAAGCGCCATGCACAGATAGCGCACGCTAAGCTATATATATTAACGTGCGCTATCGAGCACGAGTTAGCGTACGTTACGTTTGATACGTAACGTACGCTAGTCCATCAAACGAGTCAGTCGACTGATCAGTGAAGTACTGACCATACGTAGTTAGCGTACGCTAGGCTTTGTTGTTTGCGTGCGCTATCGAAAGCGCACTTAACGACGCTACGAGTACTTAGCGTGCGCTAAGCAGTTCAGGCAGATTGCATTTTATGAACTTTTGGCCGTAAATCGAATTGTTAAACATTCGTACGACGTGAGATAAATCCTATATCATTTCTTTTGTTAAGGTTTGGTCTCGTTACGTGATTGATTGAGGAGGACGACCTTCGAGTGTTCATTTTCGTGGAAGTATTGTTCTTGTCTTCAAATCGAGGCAAGTACTTTAATTGTTTTATGTATTGATGTTATACATATTATCGTGCATGTATGTCGTTGTTGTATGTCCACCTATGCTAGCGTGCGCTGGATCATCGGACGGGTTTTTCCACCACGGGTTGGTCTGACGGGATCATCGTGGGTTCTAGGCAGTGAACGCTGGATCGACGGAATTACCATGTGTATGTTATGATATCATGTTGTGATTATCAGTTGTGTATGTCGTTTATGAGTTTCTCGTAGGATAAGACTCGTTGGTATTTTGTCGTTTACGTTATTATTCTTCGTGAGATATGTATAATATGTTGTGGTACTTGTACTAGAATTGTTGTGCTAACCCCTTCGGGGGTGAACATTTTGTTTATGTTCAGGATCCAGGAGAGCAGGAAAACAACCACTGGAGCTGCATGACGACGAAGGTGCAGAGTGATGTTTCGGCCGGGTTTATTTATCTATTGTTTATTCGTTATTTCAATAAGTACTCGAGTACGAAGTCATTTGTGATGGATTTGAATTTGGTGATGTATTATTGAGTTCTTGTTGAACAATTGTACTTTCAGTATTTGGTAAGAACTGTTGTACCTTAATTCCGTTATTTCCATTCGTTAGCACCTTTTAATGTCTGTTAAATTCTTCAGCCTTGTAAATCCTTATGTAAAGGATTTACGGCGCTGTAATATCCCTGAATTTATCGGGGGTGTTACACTTTGGGCCCCGATCGCTCGCCCTTCATTTAAATATGAGGTGGGTGTAGCCGAAGGACTCTCCAAAACAAATCAGAGGATTACTCGCTCGCCCCCTAAAGTTCGTCATCTACATGAAGAACCTATGCAGGGGATCTCCTCCCCTTACACAACGTATACCGTCGAGGATCGTCATCCGACTTGATGGTCCGAGGTAGAAGAGTGTCGCCATGGTCGTGGAGGACGATGGAACCATTCTCTATGCCCATGCAAGGTCCCTTTGGGCCATGATCGCCCGCCCTTCGTCTAAATACGAGGATGGCGTAGTCTGAGGGCCCTCCAAAACTAATCTGTGGACACGTTCGCCCACCCTCAAAGGTCCATCACTTAACGTGGTGGGTCCTTCCCGGACAATGTGATGCGTCCCTCCCCCGTATCAACGTTTACCGTCGAGGGTCGCCATCTTAATGGCGGCCCGAGGTAGAAAAGAGCTAACAAGCCGCGGACGAGGAGTTGATTAATCCGACGACGCCCCGCGCAAGGAATCCTTCAGACCAAGACCGCACGCCCTTCGTTTAAATACGAGGCGAGGCGCAGCCTACGGAGGACCCTCCCAATTAAGTGAGTCGCGAGAACTTAGTCATCAGACGGAATGTCGCTCGCGCATAAGACATGGTCGTGGAGATCGGTCCATCGAACTCCGCGATCGTGCACGGTTCCTCAAGACCGATATGGACGGCCATCCTCGAGGATTCGACAAAATTGAAGACCGCTCACTCAACGATTATTTTCGTCCCCTTACTTTCACTAAGTGAACAAAAACAAGGGGGAAAAGTGCGGAGCTATATATACGACGATCGTCCCTATTCAATTACATACAAAGATCGGTATTTTTCAGATGTTTGTGCAGCGATCGAATTTGTTGTAAAAGTTATCTATATGAGTTTATCGATTCACTTGGAGCTATACACGCAACAATATCTCCTCACACATTTGTACAAAGTCATGCAAAGACTCAAAAAAGCAATCATTCAAGTAATAAATCGAAGAAACAAACATTTATTTCATTACTTGAAATATCAAAGTACATACACGGTCGCCCGAAGGCCTAAGTACTACAAAGAAAAGCTACAAAATTACAAGGCAAGAAGCTAAAGCATTAAAAACGAAGAGCCTCAGGCCCCTGCCTGGCCTTCGCCTTCAACCACCGGATCGGCCCGTGACCCTTCGCCAGCTTCCGGAGATGCCTCTCCGTCCTCCGGAGCGTTAGGATGAACAACGTTCGCCGGAGTCAGGTACCAGCTCAGGTCCACGCCGATTTCCGAGAGATCCAAGATCGGCACAGAGAAGGAAGGATGGAGAGGATGCTCCAATGCATATGCCTTGAAGTTTTTAGCTAGATGGACGACCTCCAGCCCTCCCTTCTTAGCAGCTCGGAGTGAGTCAGCAAATACCATATAATAGGCAAACTCACTGACAAACTCCACGTTGAGAAAGGGATCGGCCTCAGTCGCCTCCATCTTCCCTTTCAACTCCGCAACCGCCTGTTGCGCGCCTTGAAGCTCGGCCTCCTTAGCGACCGTATCTCCCCTCGACGCCGCCAGCTCGCTAGTCAGCCGAGCGACAGTCACCTTCATTTGATCGGCCTCCTTCTCAACAGCCACGTGCAACCGACAGGCGTCTGTCATCTGGTCCCGATATCGGTCGACCGTCACCTGGGCTCGCTCGTAATTCTCTCTCATCAGCTCAAGATCATGACTCGTCCGTTTAGCTGCGTCCAAGGAGTCCTTCTCCATAGCCATAATCCTGTCGGAAAACTCGGCATTCTCTTTTCGAGCGGCCTCTAGGTCCGCCTGCAGACGAGTAGTAGAAGGACGCCCCTCGAATTCTTTCATAGCCTCAGCAGCCATCGTCGCCGCCTGTAGAGAGAGAGCAAAAGCGGACTGCATTGTATTCCCGGATCGCTAGCGAGCGATCGCATCTAGGTCGGTCGTCCAGGCCTTAGGCAAAGCAGAAACGGCCCGGTTGGCGTATAGCGGGCTATCACAGGCCTGACGAGGAGATCGGCTCGCCAGAAAATCCAATACCAGCGGCGGGCAAGCTGGGTGTGTGCTACGGATCCTGCATCAATCAATATAAAGTTAGCACATCTCCCACGCAAGTAACGAAACTCTACAAGCAAACGAAGTTTACCTCTCGGCTTTCTCGGGATCGCGACCAAGGTATGGTTTCCCACAAGGGGTCTCAGCCTCGGCGATCGCCATCTCTCGCAAGAAATCCGCAGAGGGCGTAGGCTCATTCACCGGGGGGAACGCGGTGATCAGAGGCACGGCAATCGGCACCTCATCGGCAGGGGCAGAAACTAGAGATTCCTCCGACCTTTGCCGCTTGAGGTTCAATCGGAGCCCCTCCTCCCGAGTTTCCTCCTCTGCTATGATTGGCTCCATGTTGGGCCTCACCTCCGGAATGAGAGGTAGCGCCACCGGAGGAACCCGAGATGACTTCTTCTGGCGAAGAGGGCTCAGAACTCCGGGGTTCGACATGGCTATCTCCGCTGGAGGCTCCAAGAAACGGCGAAAGCGGACCTCTGAAACAAGAAACAACCAAACAACGGTTACACATTCTCCAAGCAGGACGATCGCCAAGCAAATGGAGATCTTAGAAAGTCATACTTGGGACCGAAAGATGCCGCAGGAAACGGAATAGCCGAGCAGACAACCAACGGCTCTCCTTGTTAATCCGGCGAGCGTCTAAGACGTCGTCCGGCAGACTTCGTATCCGCTCCCAGACGACCAGGATATCGAAAGGTAGCTCGTCGATCGCCGGAATATGGAAACCTGCAAAAGGAAGACCAAATTAGATTAGTTCAGAACATATCCAAACAAAGGGAGAGTCAGAACCCTTACCCGGATTCCTCTCCCGAAAGCTAGTTGGAATATTCATCTCGCCCGTGGGGTTATCACTCGCTGAGGCCTTCCAAGCACCAGCAACCCAGAACCACTTCGCCGGATCGCTACCTTGTTCGGGACTCCAAGGATCACCCGACCGGATCGGCCTTGAATATGATAGCCGCCAACAGACCCTTTCTGGACCGTCAGCTTGAACAAGTGGTTCATCTCCAATGGCAAGGGATGGCGGTATAGTCGGTGATCGCCGAACAAGGTCAGGGCACAGATGATCTGGAGCCAGGCGTTCGGCGTTAGCTGAAGCGGCGCCACGTTCCAGACGGCCAACAAATGGGGGACAGCAAAAGATGGAGGGAAATGCAGCCCGGCCTCCATAATCGCCTCGTTCACGGCGACCATACCCGTCGGGGGTTGGTCGGCTCGCTCATTCTCCGCCGGCGCAAAAAGATCCACATATGAAGGGATATGGTACCTCGTCCTCCAGACGGCCAGGTCCTTCCTGGTCGCCGAGATCCTTATCTGGCCGAGGGACCATGAAGAACGCTGTGCAGCCCGAAACAGCAACCGTTTAGCAAATTGGTAGGGATGAGCGATCGAGTACTCCCGGTAATCGAATTTAGGAGACGGACCGGCCAACCTCTCCATGATTTCAGCAAAGGCCAAGTAGGCCTGGCCAAAAGTACTATGCTGCTCCCAGTAGGCCCTCACCGCCAAATCTCTCTCCATCTGCGAGCGTCTTTGCTCTGCCTCCCTAGCGACGTCGGCCTCATTAAATAGCGCCTCGACTTCCGTGGGATCAATACCGGCGCGGATAGCCTCGACGTCCGTCTCCAGATGGAATTCTATAGAGGGTCCTTCCCGGACGTTAGAAGTCCCAGCGGCGGAGGAGGTGCCCATTCCAGACGATGAAGGTACTCCAGACATTTTCGAAAAGAAGAGGAGAAAAGGAGTGTTTTCTTACCAAGGATTGAATCGATCGACGATCGGCAGTCAAAACTTCAGAAAGTTCTTCAACAATATTCTTCTTCTCCGATAAAAGCGCATAAGGGTCTTAACACTGCAACCCGGCGCCTTTTTATAGGAGATGGCAGGGACTTCCGTGCAAATAAGGATAATCTCAGGGGCCGAAAGTGCAAGCGTCGCAATTAATGCCTCCCTCGAAACCCGCGACACGTCGTTTCAAGGACACGCTAGACGAGGAGTTGCACCTAACCATCAGTCTCCCCCAATAGGAACCCGACACGTGCCTCAGAGACTTTTCCACAACCGCTGCCATTTCCCGCTCAGTTCAGCGACCGACCAGGTCGTCCAAATTCATAATCAAACCGCTCAAAGACGATCGCCCGTTCCATAAAATGCTAAGACACTCGCCAAAGTTAAGCGATCGCCAGTAGAACCACCTCACCCCACGTTTCCAACATCGTAGCGAGCTGGGGTAGCAATTGTTGTGTCGAGATTTATACACCTCGACAGGCGATCGACACAAATGCCGGGCGACTGAGTTCACGACCGAATGAGCTAAGGCGACCTTGACAGAATGAAGGTAGCAGTCTACTCTCAAGGCGATCACCTTTGGCATCTAGCGATCGACTCTAGTGCCCGACCTAGGACGATCGTCCTGTGCCACAAACAAGACCTTCGTCCGTCAAAGTCTACGAAGACCGAATCTCAAAGCAGCGCCCATGTGCAGATCCGCGAAATACGCCGCAGCGCATGGATCGTTGACCACAGTCTGTCACCACCTTCTCACCTACCGACAGACCCACCAAAAGGTACAAGGTGGGATTGCCCGTGACAGCGACTCAGACGCGTGCAGACTTCTCATTGGACCACACAGCTAGCTGCCAGAAACTCCTGCGGACTTTAAGGAGATCAGCCCATTTGCTAAAGACGATCGCCCGCTTATTATAATACAACAGAGGCGATCGCCCAGCATATCCCAGTCCTATAAATAGAGAACCTCCAGCAACTGGAAAAAGGTTCCTCTTCTGAGTTCCTCTCAGCTGGCAACTAAGCTAAAAACACTCAAACACATACATTCTTTCGGGTTCTTAGCTTTCTCTCTTGAATCTACCTCTGGACTTCTCTCTCAGCACCTCTCACCCAGAAGACGGTCGGAAGAGGCAAGAACTCCTTACAGCACAGATTCGAAGAAACTCACGATCCCAGGAGCTCAGACATACAACTAATACACACCATGAGATACCGTTGATTTCTCTCGGTCATCACAGTTCGTCAACATCATTACAAGAACTCACAGAGCATCATATCTGGTTCTTCCGGTAATCTTCACGCTCAATAGCTAAGATAACTAGGGTCTTTACACTCATTGTAATTGTACTCTAACATTAATATTTGTACTCCAAAGTATTTGTATTAATAATATCTCGCGAGAGCATTCAATCCCAGGACTAACAACCCCGGCAAATCTTGTGCTATTCACTTTCCCTATGGAAGTGCTCTCGCACCTTGTTTGCTACTCGACCATTCCAGCAATATCTATCTCCAGAAAATATTTTGGGTAGCAACAGTTGTGTTGATTTTATGTCCGTTGAGGACACTTGAATCGGGCTCTGGCCCTGTGAATCGTTGTTGGTTCTATTTGTGAAAATAAAACCTTTGGGCTGTGACCCCTGTTGATTTGGGAAAGATAAGGATTCGAAAATCTTGAGTTGTTTCTATCAAAACTCCCGATGGCATTTTAAATCACTTTATAAATTTGTTTCCCTTGACTTGGGATCTTTTGATTTTGGAAAGCTTTACCTAAACTCTTGCCTCGGGAAGTATTTTCGTTATGTTTAAATATTTGAGGATTCCTGGTTATTATTGTCCTTGAAACTTGTATTGTATGGCTCGTATTTTTTTGCACTTTTTACTTGCACTAGCAAAATAGTGGAATTTTGCTAACCCCCGAGAAATCGGGGGGTGGATGTCTGTATTGCATTCAGGTTTTGGCGCATGGCATAGGGTAGACATGAAGGATGATGAAAGATGAATGATACTAATCACACGAGGACCCGTTGGTGTCGTATTGGTTTTGTTGTATTTTATTTTTCTACTGCAGTATTCTTTTTCCGTTGTACGGGAGTGTGTTGTACTCGATCCCTGCGTGGGCATGTGTTGTGATTGAGTTGTATGTATTTATTGAAAGACCAAATCGGTCTACTGAGTCATTCTAGCCTTAAAGGCATTGTTGAGATATTCGATGTTGTTACCAGCCTGGTAGATCCTTGAGGAAAAGGTTCTACGGCGATCCCTGAGCGGATTGGGGGTGTTACAATTACCCTTGTGTAAGAAGAATTTGTGAAGTTGAACGTGGAGTGTGTTCAATTATAATTCTTTCCTTTGATGAACTCGTTGTTAATCTTCTTGGATGATTAGAACCATGAAAGGATAATTGGAACAATCATTTTGAATGAAGAATTTGATAAGAAGAATTACCCGCGGAAGAACAAGAATCGTAGAGACGAATTAACCTAGAACTAGATTGAACGTGATTATCTCGTTATGTATCATTGTAGCAACCGAACCTAGCCTTTGAGTTAATAATCGGAATTTAGTATGGAATATGGGATATAATGATATGATGAAGGTCTTTGGAATTGTAGACACCGATTTTATGTTCCATTACGATCTCTTGAATTCGCATGCCTTTTTCCAAACTTAATACTCGTCGGAAAATAGAACCGAGAATCGATTGTCCGTTATTAATAACTCGATTTTAACTTAAGGCGTTCAGTACTCGTGCGTTGGTTTAGGGAGGTTTATTGAATTCCTTGTTATTTCCTTGTACAAGGTGATCGATCGAGGAGCAGCGACCTTCGGATGAGTGACATTCGTGGGAGTATTTAATTCTTGCCATCTTTGAGGCAAGTATCGTATTTTAAACTTGTTAATATTGGATTGTTGATCATGCATACGATTTATTCATGTTGTTGAACATGAGATTAATTTCGTTGAGTTGTCATGGTAATTGTTATTGATTCCTTGATTGTTCACGTCGATGAACATATTGATTTGCATATGTGTATGCATAATTGTACTGTTTATGTTGTAAATGATCCGAGGGGATCATGAGGATCTATGCTGAGGGCGCTAGATCGGATGTCCACCATACGTTGGTCCGACGGGATCATCATGGGGATCTATGCTGAGGGCGCTGGATCCTTGGACGGGTTTTCCACCATGCATTGGTCCGACGGGATCATCATGGGGATCTATACTGGGGGCGCTGGATCGTTGGATTACCCTGTATTGTGTTGATGGAATCGTGAGGATTCGCGTCGTTGGATTCCGGTGACGGAACTCCATTTTGTATGTTTTATGATGCATTGTTGATTCGTTTATTATGATACTTGTACTAGCATCGTTTTAATAACCCCTTCGGGGTGGATATTTGTTTTGATGTTCAGGGAGCCGAGGAGCGGGGAAGCAACCATAGTACCGACATGACGATGAAGTGGCGCAGTGATGTAATTTGATGTTGTCTCATTTTCCCATTATTTTTCAGTACTCGAGTACGCGTATTTTGTTGGCGTTTGGAATGATTGTAATAATGAACTCATTGTTGAACTAGTTTTGAATTTTATCCTCAAATAACACATTAGTATTATTTTCTGTATTTCTCAAATTTAGCTTTGTAAATTCTTGTATAAAGGATTTACGGCGCTGTAATTATTCCGAATATATCGGGGTGTTACATGCACCATGATCGTGTCCATTCTTTACTAAGCAGACAACCAAAAACCAGTGTTTTCAATAGCGTTTTTCATGTGCATAGTGTTTTTATTCGACCATAGCATAGCGTAAATAGCGTAGCGCATAGCATAAGCTATTCGAGCATGTCAATTAATTATTTAAAATAATATATCTATATATATAATATATTTATATTAGCAAATAAATGAAATAAATTACCATACAACCATAATAATTAATCATTACATTTAACTCAATCTAATTATTCAAAACACCAATATGAAAGTTTTACATCATAATTAGAGGTAATCATTATCTTCCAATATTATATCACTATCATCATCATCATCATCATCAATAGTATCAATAATTGAAAAATTCCCGCTATCAAAGTTTGTTGGAGCTTTGAAATTTTGATCAAAATCACGAGTCTCCTCTTCCTCATGCTTGGTGGTGTCTCTGAGTGGCAGACGTGGAGCCTGATGTGATTTATAGAAGGGATTCGGTGCAGACGTGGGACGGAGGTCGGAGAGAGAGAGAGAGAGAGAGCAGTGTTTTAAAAGGCGGAACGAGGCGTGCCTCAAGGCGCTGCCTCGAGGCGAGGCGAGGGGAAAACGTCCCGAGGCGCTTTTGCAAGACGTAAAAAGAAGACAGACGCCTTCTCCGGTTGAGGCGTATGAAAGGCGTACGCCTTGGAGGCGTACGCTTTGGGAGTTTGAGGCGTTTTTTTTAAGTAAATGTAAAAAATATAAAGAGACTTATAGTTAGGGCTGAGCATCGGGCCAGAACCGGCCCGGACCGACCCGGTCCGGAATGGACCGAAATATAAATGGTCGGAATTTATCGACCCGAAGCTCAGACCCGTAGGCTGAACGCAATTAGGGTCGGTCCGGGCTGGCTCGGTTCTAACACGATTTAGTAAAAAAAACTTTTTGCATATTAAGTGTCGTGTTATTACATCTAAAATACAGTTATCAATCTTAATATCTTCATTTAGTCACTAAATCCCAAGTTCAACCATATTTTAGGATAAATAAACTTAATTAAAACAACGTGCAATCATAATCGAGCCATTAATCATCATTATTTCATCACCATCGAGGATAGATTACAATAAAAAATAATTTTTATGCATTTTAATTTTTACCGGTCATTCCGGATTGGACCCGAATTTGCCGAGATTTGACCCGGTCCGGCCCGGGACCCGGACCTGATTAACATGTCCGGTCCGAATCTGGACCATTTGTGCTCAGCCCTACTTACGGTCAAGGCAAAAATCCGGGAGCCCTAATTGCTTTCAGCCCTAATCCGGATAAAGACAGGAGCCCTAATTGCTTTCAGCCTACGAAAAAAATCGCAACTTCCAGTGCGATTTCCACCTCCGATTTCCAGCGACCGGCGACTTCCGACCTCCGACCTCCAGCTACCTCCGACGCTCTGACTTCCAGTGACCTCTGTGGCTCCGCCTTTCTTTCTTTTTTATTCTTTTTTTATGAATTTTTTATATTCTTTTTTTTATTCTGTTTTTTATCCATACGCTTTCCGGACATTTGTTTCTTATGCAGCATGATTTTTCCTTTCTTTCTTTTTTATTCTGTTTTTTTCTTTTTTGTTTTATAGAAATGTTTTTTACGGATTTTTTTATATTCCGTTTTTTTAGTCTGTTTTTTTATTCATACGTTTGCCAGATTGTTTGTTTCTTTTGCATCAGGTTTTTTTATTCTGCTTTTTTTTATTATGTTTTACATGTTTTTGTTTTACGGGTTTTTGTTTTATTCCAAACTTGATTTTGTTTTACAGGTTTTTTTTATTCTGTTTTTTTTCCTTGGCTTTTCTTTATATATTGTTGAATTGATCATCGAGTTGATGGTATGGCCGAGTTATTTCATGATGATGATGATGACGACGATGATGGTTGTGGAAATACTAGTGATTTTGTTCCATGTTTCAAACCACTAGATAAAGATGATCCCATTTTAAATTCGTCGTGATATTCTAATCTTTTTTTTGTTTGAGATGATAAACTCTATTTTGTACATTTTTATGTTCGTTAAATTGGTGTAATTGCTAAGTAATTCAAAATATTGCTATTTGACTATGTTCCTTTTGTTAATGATGAAGCTTCTATTAATATATATATATATATATATATATATTATATTTAATAACAACTGAGGCTTATGCCTTGGTACGCCTCGAGGCTTACGCCTCGCCTCAATTTTAGAAAATACCTCAAACACGCCTCACGCCTTTAAAAACATTGAGAGAGAGAGAGAGAGAAAAAAAAAATACCTTTTTTTGGACTTCTGAAGAAGTGTCGCGAGGAGTTCTGAAGTATCGCTATAGTTTTATTTTGGATTTCTGAAGTTGGGGGTTTTACCATCTTGCCCTCCAAAATTTCAGCCGGGTTTTTTTCCGAACATATAGCGTACGCTATATGGTATTTAGCGTAATAGCGTATGCTATTTACGCTACTACGTGCGCTACTAGAATATAGCGTGCGCAAACCATGAATTGAGTTAAAAAAACAGCGCTATGTAGTGCTTCGGCCCCGTAACGTACGATAGCGCGCTCGCACGAGTTTGAAAACACTGCCAAAAACTAGAGATGGTTATGATCATATAATACATAAAATACTAGGGTAAGAATGTGAATGCGAGATTTGCAGGGGTAAATGTGTACGGGTAAATGTGAATATAGTTACGATCTCAAAATGTCTTTAACATTTCTAAATAAGTACACCCCTACCTGCCTCATGCGAGATTTGCAGGGGCAGTATTGTCTTCTCTTTGATTTTGTCCTAGATGCCCAAGTTTCGAAGTAACATCTGAAGTGTAATGATTTAACTATACTCGCTCCATTCAATCCGAGTAACGATTTGAGGCTTTGCAGATTTTATGTATTCTTAAATAAATGTTTGTTCGGTGGTGAGAGAGCTTAGTCAGTCAGCACAAAACGATGGCCTCATGATAATTAAATGATCTTATTTATGTAGTTGAGTTGTATGGTATTTGTTAGGGTCTTAAGGTTGAACCTTCTCCTAAAAGTATCGTTTCCGATCGTGACGGACGATTCGTGTAACACCCCCGATATATTCGGGAATATTACAGCACCGTAAATCCTTTACATAAGAATTTACAAGGCTGAATAAATGAAATGACAATAACAGATACCAACTTATGAAATCACTGAAATAAAACACAACCGTCTGGTTCCATACCGAGAATACAAATATCCAATGAAGAGTTATTAATACATCAATAAAATCCAAACATCATAAACTGACGATGTACTCGAGTACTTATTGAAATCATATCTCTTTGATGAACAACTGGGCGAGTCTCTCGGGACCCCACGTATCCTTAATCTCAAGGAAATGAGCCGATTTAGTCAAACGGTCCACAATTACCCAAATTGTATTCATGCCACGATGACTCGTCGGCAAACTCGTGATGAAATCCATCGAAATGTCTTCCCACTTCCACTCTGGAATAGGGGGAGGTTTCAGCATACCCGCCGGTCGCTGATGTTCAATCTTGACTTGCTGACAGGTTAAGCATCTCGAAACAAATTCTGCGACTTCTCACTTCATATTACTCCACCAGTAATTTTGTTTCAAGTCCTTGTACATCTTGCTAGACCCCGAATGAACGGAATAAGGGGTAGCATGAGCTTATCTCAAAATCGAGTTTTTCAACTCGTCATTCGCCGTTACGCACAACCGATTCTTAAATCTCAAAAGTCCATCCACATGGACTACCAATCCAGGGGCTTTCCCCTGAGCCACATCCTCACGGATGCGCAACAATGATGGGTCTGAACCCTGATTCTCTCTGATTGCCTCCTCAAGTGGCGATGAAATCTCTACCATGAAAAGTTGCCCTTGCACTCGCTGAAGCCAGACTTCAATCTTGGGTCTAAGGAATTCTTGCTGAAGCTCCTTCTGAACTGTTAAATGAGCAAGCATTTGATCCTGAACGGACTTACGACTCAAGGCATCGGCAACCACATTTGCCTTACCCAGGTGGTACAGGATCTCGATATCATAATCTTTGATTAGTTCCAACCACCGCCTCTGTCGCATATTTAACTCCTTCTGAGTACATATATACTTCAAACTCTTGTCATCGGTGAAAATCTGACAGGTAACACCATAAAGGTAATGACGCCAAATCTTCAACGCGAAAACCACGGCTGCTAACTCCAAGTCATAGGTCGGATAATTAACCTCGTAAGGTCTCAATTGCCGTGAAGCATAGGCAATAACCTTCCCATTCTGCATTAATACACATCCGAGACCGTGTCCGGACGCGTCACTATAAACCACAAATCCTTCTGTCCCGTGTGGCAAGGAAAGTACCGGTGCTGAAATTAACCGGCTCTTGAGTTCCTAAAAACTCCGCTCACACGCGTCGGACCACGTGTATTTCTTATACTTTCACAAAAGGCTCGTCAAAGGTTGAGCAATTTTAGAAAATCCTTCCACAAACCACCGATAATAACCGGCTAATCCGAGAAAGCTTCGGATTTCCTTAACATTCTTCGAAGGTAACCAATCTTGGATAGCCTCCGTCTTCTGAGGATCAACACGCACTCCATCTGATGAAATTACATGCCCGAGAAACGTCACTTCGGACATCCATAACTCACATTTGGAAAACTTTCCATAAAGTTGTTCTCATCTCAACACGTCGAGAACCTGATGAAGATGAACCTCGTGCTCCTCTCGGTCACGAGAATAAATCAAAATATCATCACTGAAGACAACAACAAACTGATCCAGAAAGTTGATGAAAACCCGATTCATTAACTCCATGAATACCGCAGGTGCATTAGTTAACCCGAACGGCATTACCACAAACTCATAATGACCATAGCGTGTACGAAACGCTGTCCTTGCGATATCCGACTCTCGAATTCGCAACTGATGATATCCAGATCTTCGGTCGATCTTGGAAAATATTGAATCTCCCTGAAGTTGATCTAAGAGATCATCAATACGGGGTAGAGGATACTTATTCTTGATCGTCACCCTGTTCAACTCCCGATAATCAATATACAAGCGAAATGAACCATCCTTCTTCTTGACAAACAACACTGGTGCTCCCCACGGGGACGCACTCGGTCGGATATAACCTTTCTCGAACAATTTCTCAAGTTGATTCTTCAACTCCTGCATTTCGGTCGGGGCCATCCGGTACGGTGCCTTTGATATTGGAGACGTACCAGGCTCCAACTCAATTGTGAATTCCACATCTCTTTGTGGAGGCAAACCGGGTAACTCGTCTGGAAATACATCGGCATATTCCCTAACTACCGGAATATCCGCCAACATTATTGGTGATTTCTCGGTTTTGGTCATATAGCACTAATAACCAATACACCCCTGACTGAGTAATTTCACTGCTTTCATCAAGTTAATGACCTTACCAGAATAGCCGGGATTACCTCCCTGAAAAACACATTTTACCCCATCGTCTGAAATGATAGTGACCATACGCTTACGGACACTAATGATGGCATCATGACGATCCATCCAATCAATACCCAAGATGATGTCGTCTCTCGGCAAATCTACGACAATTAGGTCCGCTAGCCATACACGGCCATGAAGCTGAATCGGACAATTCTGAATCTCATGATTTCCAATAATTCTTCTACCATCAGGTAGACCAATGACATAAGGCTCACAACTAGTAGCACTACCCAGATGTAGTCTACTCAAACATGACTCGGAAATGAATGAATGCGGTGCACCAGTATCAAAAAGGGTACACACAGGTTGAGATAGAATATCAAGTGTACCTGAGATCATCCGGGCCTCTGGATCGTCGGTCTTCTTCATCTCATAAATTCGGGGCATGCTAGTCCCGGCACCGGACGCTCCCGTCTGATGACTAAAGGCTCCACCTTTATTCGCTCCTGTCATCTTGAGCAGCGCATCTTGAATGGCACGATTATGAGCATTTGTCGCTTGGGGGCCTGAGATGACGCCGGAGTAGGTTTGGAGTCCCTTCGGCAAAAACGGGCCTTATGCCCAGCAATCCCACAGTTATGACACGTGACAGTCTGCCTCGGGCACTTGATGCTGACATAACCAAGATCCCCACAGTTAAAACAGGTGATGGCCGAACTGGCCACTCGGGATTGCAATTCTGCCGGTCTGGGCGCCACAGGAGGTCGCTCAGAGAAAGTAGTGCCCGCACAAGGCTTCTTGAAGGTTATCTGACCGCCTTCAGACTGATTACGATTCTTCGATTTCTTGCTAGCAGATGAAGGTTGCTGCTTAGCAATCTCCTTAGCAGTGAGCTCATAAGTAAGAGCCTTCTCAATGAACTCGACCAGAGTGGTGCAATTATGATTAAGTACCTGCATCCGCATCCGGGGTTTCAGCCTCTTGCTGAAATACTTAATCTTATCTGCCTCGGAGTGAATGATAGATGAGGCGAACGGAAGGAGTTCCTGAAATTTCTTGGCAATGGCGAGAACATCCTCGTCCGCTGAGGGGTCGGGAGTGAGTAAGTCTGATAGCTTGGCCTCTCTGAGTGGGGCCGGATAATACCTCTCCATCATGAGAGTCTTGAATTGATCCCAAGTACATGATCCGTCAGTGGGATTCAACGAAAACCACCAAGAATGAGCGCTCTTACCCAGATCGTAAGCTGAAACTGAAACTTTGTGTCCTTCGGGACACTCTACCATAGCAAATAACTTCTCGAAATGCTCGAGCCAATGAACAATATCCGCCGGCTCAGATAAGACCTCGAATGTGGGTGGCCTTTGGCGAGAGATGTCGCCGATGATACTGCCCACACTCTTCTCTTGCCTCTGAGGTGGCGGCGGAGGAGCCTGTTGATTTTGATTAGCTGAGTTATGCATCGTCTCCATCAGTTGTGTCATCTGAGTCATTTGGGCCATAATGCCCTGCATAAAGGCGAGTGGATCAATACGAACACCTTCTGACTGAGCTGTGTCCCGGGTACAACTCCCCGATAGTGAATGATGATGCCCAGGTGAATGAGTGGCAGCGTCGCTGCTTGATGAGTTAGCATTCTTCCTCGCGTTCGCACGTGTATTAACGCGAGATCTCGGGACTCGGCCCGCACCACAGCCTTGTCCTCCGCGTCTTCTGCCTGCTCTCTCCATACTGAAGTAGGAAAGTCACATGATGATTATATCTCTCGCATGAATATCACATTATGATTACGTCATGAAATGATGAAAATGAGCATACGCGCTCTAGCACAGTGATTACATGAATGATTAACTGAGTTGAAATGATTATCTGATGAAATTATCGAAATGATTATCTTAAACAAGTTAACAAGATTAATGATATGATCCTCAAGATCAACAACTGAACTGTGAAATGAACTGAGTGATTAATGAGTTAACATGATCGTCCTGATCAAAATGAATGATGATGAGGATTGTTGACTAATGAATGATGAATGAATGATTCTTATTGCCAGAAATTATACCATGGCGTTAGAAATCTTACAGTTCTTGGTCTGATTGGCTCGGCATTTGCACAGGTCACACGTGACGCGAAAGCCCAATGATACTAGTCCGATGGCGATGATTTCAAATGAGACATGACTCGGAAGGTAGTATTCAAAACCACGCTCCGATACCAACTCTGTAACACCCCAAATTAGGCGGATATTATAGTGTCGTGGATCCCTGACTCGTATCCACTCGGCGAATGAAAACTGATGAATTAAATAATATAATTGTAGTACCGAACCACATTAAATTACTAAATACTCCGATGAGGAGTTTAAGTACAAAACACCAGGAAAATACCGAATACTAGTATATTTTATATGAAGTTAAAATACACAACACTGAATGAAATGGAGTATCCAAATGAAAATCTGCAGCGGAAAATAAATGACAACAACATGAATGACTGAAAAGGATTGGGGCACCCTACTAGTATCATTGGGACTCCTTGCTGTCAACATGCTCTTCCCGTGCCTTTGCCTTGCCGTGATTTGAAAACAATATCCCCCAACGGGGTCAGTTACACAGATCAACAATCCTCAAGGGTTGAAAATACACAATCATGATATATCTATAGTTATGAAATATCCTTAGTTATGAATTAAGCTGAAGAGGAGTATCATAGTACGCCCGTAATGTTCTATGAAAGTGTACAAGACGAATGACCAGAAACACCCGTCCTTGTACCTAATTAGTCTCACGGAGGTAATCGTTACCGTGTGCACAGTCCAATGTATCGATCCCAATACATGACCATTGCGTGCTCGACTAAAAATTCCACACATCCACACCCAGCCACGCAATATGAACCCAGAAGGTCATATGAACGAGAATGACCAAAATGAATATCAATGAATAATAATCAGACAAGGTCAAGAATAACTCACCGAGATGAAAATAATAGTGAAGTGAATGATAGTTCAATGAAATTATTGGAACCGCCGTTCCTCGTTAATGAAGTGATTATTCGACAATTACAAGTCTCAATACGGTTAATACAATGATGAATGAGTTATGATTATAAATGAACAACAACAAAAGGAATGAATATCCTTTTAACCGAGTAAGAATTAACTTACACAACACCGCTGAACAATGTCCTTCCACGAACAAACGTCCTAAATGAAATGTCGGTCGCTCGAACAACCTTGAATAACACAATTACCAACAATACGCTCAATATACGAATCAAACACGATTATAACGAACTCAAAACGTCAATACGAGTAAACCAAGTTCATTGGGGCATTATATCGAATACGTTGTGGCCAATCTTTGATTGTTAACAACCAAACCTCAATTATACCAATATCAAAATCCGAAGAAGTGTTTCAAACCAACAAAACATCTTCAATATGATCAATAATCCAAAATAAATATCCAAATTCATGATTACAACAACAATTTATCGAAAACCCCCAATCCAACTCAATATTCAAAGTGTTCTTGAATAATCCTTCAATAATCCAATGAATAATCATACATATCCATAATCATGCGTACTTCACTTCATACAACATGATTTTAATGTCCAAAACATCATATCTCAATACAAAATCGAAATCCAAGATGTTGAAGAAATTACCTCTTGAAGTTCCAACCACTTCGATCCGATGAACACGAGTTAAATCGAGTATCCAAGCTTCCCAAACGAATGAAGATGATGAAAATCTAACACTCAAGTGATAGATGATGGAAATCTCTCCCTCAAGCTCTCTATCTCGGATATATGATGAAGAAAAGGTGAAAATGATGAAAAAGTCCCGGCCAAGTCCTTATAAACTGTCGGAAGTTAGGGTCATAACTCGGCCTTCTTACAGCCGTAACATCCCAGGTCAACGGCCTTACGGCCAAAACCAGCCAACTCGTACGGCCGTAACTCGGCTTCGTCCAAACACCTGCCGACAGACTTACGGCCGTATCCGCACTTGACTTACGGGCGTAACTCGCCCTCGTCCAAAACACCTGCCGACAGCCATACGGCCGTACCCACACACCTTACGGGCATAATTCTACCAATACGGCCATAACCGGCCAAACTTACGGGCGTAAGCCCCCTTCGTCGAAACTGACCAGGCACCTTGCCTGTAACGTACGGCCGTATCCGGCCAAGCCTTACGGCCGTACTTGCCTCATCTTACGGCCGTATGCCGCAACCCTTACAGCCGTAATTCCTTCTCGTCCGACACACCCTGAAAAATACGAATACCCCTTACGGTCGTATCCTGCCCATCTTACGGTCGTAACTCGCCTTCGGCCAAAAACGCCTAGGCACCCTGCTCGACATGTACGGCCGTATCCGGCCAAGCCTTACGGCCGTACCTGCTCAACTTACGGCCGTATGCTGCAACCTTACGGCTGTAAGTCCCGTTCATCCAAAATGGCCTGAAATCAACCAACGCCTGTTACGGCCGTATCCGACAATCCTTACAGCCGTAACTTGTTGCTGGACAAGGTGAAAATCCGATAACTCCGATTTCTCGCTACGATTGATGAATGATCCGACATATCGTACGTATGTGAAAGTGAACAAGTCAACACATGCCAAAGATGATACTCCCAGTACAAGACTACCAATCATGATGAAAATGATAATACTCCCGTCTCGATATATAAACGGAGATGAAATGTCGATCGGTAACTGATATACGGTTACAACATGCCAATAGTGAACGCAAATGAATGAATCATGAATGATGAGTGATTAATAATGAGTGAAAATTACTGTGATAATTACTGACTGATTAATACTTAATGAAAATAAATCAATTACAACCGGGTATTACAGTTGTCTCTTTGAGCCACATTAAATGATGTCCTATCAGCACTATATATTTCTTTAACCGTGAATACTTTATGAATAAACAAAGTTTATTTTACAATGGTTTAAAGCTATTCTTCTGTCTTGTTGGATGTTTTTTACTTTTCCTAAGTAAACTCCTACAGCAAGATTGTTGTATTCAACTCTATGAAGATGTAGGCTCTGTAGGATTGGACTCTGTACGAAGATCTCTTGCTGTATGGATAGAATGTTCGGAGTTTCCTAATAGCTTTCATACTTAGCGAAATGCCGACTCTGAAGACTTCTTGCTGTATGATGGCGATTATCAAAATGGGCTATGTTTATCCTAACTAGTGGATATATGTCAACACTCATTTACTCAAGATGAAATGATACATTGATCATCTTGATAGGCGTGATTTTCCACTTTCTAAGGATCACTCCATGGATGTGATCCTAAACTCATTACCCAGTGGTTTCGGTGAGTTCATTATGAACAATAATATGAATGAGATGGACAAGTCCATTACTGAGCTGCATGGGATGCTTAAAACGATTGAGCAAAATATTAAGAAGAAACCAAGTCACGTGCTGATGGTCAGCAAAATGAAGTTCTTCAAGATCAAAGGAAAGTTAAAGGTAAAGCAAAATTTGCCAAATCTAAAGACTCAACTAAGCCTACTTTCAAGGGAAAAGCTCCCAAAGATGTAAACTTCCATCATTTCAATAAACCAGGACACTGGAAGAGAAATTGCAAGGTTGGAGAGCTAAAGGGTACCAAGGGTAATGAGGGTACCACAGGTATATTTGTTATAGAAGTTAACTTATTCACTTCTAACTCCTAGGTATTGGATAGTGGATGTGGATATCACATTTGTACAAATGTGCAGGGGTTGATAAGCAGTGAAGAGCTGAAGAAAGCGGAAGTGGATTTAAGAGTGGGCAATGATGCAAGGGTTGCTGCACTAGCATTGGAACGTATGATCTAGTTTTCTCCAATGGGCTTTTGTTAATTTTGAACAATTGCTATTATGTTCCTACCATGAATAGGAATATAATTTTAGTTTCTATATTAGATTGTGAAGGCTACAGTTTTCTTATGAAGAATAAGATTATTCATATTTTCTTTGATGACTTGTTTTATGGTACTGCAAAGTTATATACTGGCCTTTACAATATTGATCTAGATAAGTCCAATATTTTGGAAGTCTATAACATTGCAAACAAGAAACCAAATCTCATCGATTCTAATCCGACTCGCCTATGGCACTGTCAGCTTGGTCACGTTAACGAGAAATTCATTTCTAACATCTATCTTGATGGATTTTTGGACTCTTTTGACTATGAGTCATTTGGGACATATGAATCTTGTTTATTGGACAAGGTGATGAAGAATCCCTTCACCGGTCATGGAGAAAGGGCTAGTGATCTATTAGGCCTCATACATACGGACATCTTAACACTCATGCTAGAGGCGGATATCAATACCTCATCACTTTTATCGATGATTTTAGTCGATATAGATATGTTTATCTTATGAAGCATAAACATGAGTCTTCTGAAATGTTCAAAATATTCCAGAGTGAAGTACAGAATCAACTTGGCAGGACAACTAAATACTTGCGATCAGATCGAGGTGGCGAATACTTGAGCCAAGAATTCGATGATCATCTTAGGAGTTTTGGAAGTGTTTCACAACTTACTACTCCTAGAACACCTCAACATAACAGCATGTCTGAGAGGAGGATTGGACTTTATTAGATCTGGTTCGATCCATGATTTGTCTAATAGAGCTTCAATTATCATTTTGGGGCCACACCTTAGAAACAGCAGCATTCACCCTTAGCTGTGTTCCATCTAAAGAAACCGAAAAGACACCATTTGGACTGTTAAGAGACCAAACTTGTGTTTTCTAAAGACTTGGGGCTGCGAAGCATTTGTAAGACGCCAAGTGTTTGACAAATTAGCCGCCAGATCTGAAAGATGTTTATTTGTGGGATATCCCAAGGAAGCTAAAGGATACTATTTTTATAAACCCGCAGAGAACAAAGTGTTTGTTGCTCGAGATGCTGTCTTTGTGGAAAGGGAATTTATTTCCAACAGAGATAGTGGGAGAAAAGTAATTCTCGAGGAAACTCAATAACCACAAGAATACATTGCTTCGCCTATGGAAACTGGACAAGAAATTAGTTGAGGATCCAGTTCAAAATACACAAGTTCCTCGTGTTAGGAGTATGCCCTCGAATGCCACTCAGAGGATGTTGAGTGAGGGCATTGTACTTGTAATTATGTAAATCATTAATATAAGGCAATGGATGCTTCTTTATTTACTGGTAGTTACTGGCATTCCTAACTCGTAAATATATATATATAAATATATAGAAACTAGTACGTGTATTTGAGAGCAAAACGTTCCACTCCTTATTGGATAAGGGGGTCGGCACTAGAAAGATTTATAGCTCAAATACTTAATCATTCACAAGTCGATGAAACTTGACTGGGCGTTAAGTTTATGTGAAGACTTGTATGACGTGTTCTTTGACATGGAGAGTGTCTGTCGAACACTAATGGTTAGTGGGAACACATGTTATAGGTATGCTAATTGGATTAGTATACTCAAACCGACTCACCTTCTATTCATCACACGAATTTCACTCCAGGACAGTCAATGACGGAATCGAAAGGTTGTGATAGGTATTCATGGACCTTTGACTTGAAGTTTTAGTTGGATGTACTTGTGACGTCAAGATTTTCATTAGAGTAGTTTGATCCTATAAACCAGGAGGTGGGGGTCAACCTCGACATGCATCTTAACGGGCAAATAGCAGGTCCAACTGAATACCAAGATAGAATTCTTTCTCCCGTTAGTGAGCGGGTTATATGTCCTATGCGGTTATTCGCAGATGAGATCATAAGACTTTGGCCAAAGTATTGGAGCTAGTTGTATTGGATATACGAGAGCTCAATGATCTCGATTTGCATTAACGCATTCATAGCGTCAAGTATAGATAGGGTTTGACTGACCGTGACCCTATAACTTGATCGAGACATTTGAAAGAAGGGTTTATACATATACTGGTATTCACGACACAATGGTTCTTGAATGATCCCAATCATTCATTCTCAGTTGGGGTGTAGTGCAGGCCGCGAGACTGGCTAGGTGGTGCTACTACTCTTTGGTTCCTCCCATTGCTGACTGAGACGGACCTACCGAGTCGCGCAATAGAATTGACGTTGGAATGAATCAAGCTTGTTCTCTCTTTGTGAATATTAGATATTGGATATCTAATTTGGGAGATTAGATGTCTAAATCGATTTATTGGATAAATTGATTTACGGCCTAATGAATTAAATAAATTATTGGGTGATTAATTTAATTCATAAATATAATTATTTCTTGGAGAAATTAATTATGTTATTACGTATTTAATGTGATTAATTGATTGGATTAATTAATCGACACAAATACATCGGAACGGAATCGGAATTTATCTGTTTGGATTCACGGGAGTCCATAACGAACCGAACTCGTCCGTTTTTCATGATAGCCGCCCCCTTTGCTTCCACCCACCTTCCCATTGTCTTTTGTTCCATTTATTAATGCATGATCATGACTTTGTGGGGTTAGACATCATGTGGCATGATTTGTATCATGTGGGTGGGAGTTGAATAAAGGATGGAGGACTTCTCATTACAACTTACCTTTTGAACCTTGGAGAGATTCCATACGTGAGATTGGTGTGAGAGAGATAAAAGAGATCTTTTTCGTAGTCTTCTTCTTCTTCATGTGTTCTTGATAATTCTTGGAGAAAAAAATTAAGAAATCAAAGAGAGAAAATTTGATAAACATACTTAGAGTATATTAATCAAATTCAATAGCTTCATCACTTAGCTCTAGAGGTATTCTTGGAGGATAGAAAGGTGATCGTCATCCCGTTCGTTTCTCCGCCGCGTGGCAAGTAGAAGTGTTGTAATTTCGACGTTGGATCATTAAAGTGCTTGGAGTGCTTTGGATCGTAGGAAAATTCATTTAAATCTTGTGGAATAGCTTAAGAGAAGGAATCCATTTAATCAACGGACTACAAGGGTGAGTTTCTAATATCTCATGTGATTTCGTTTAGATATTCGCATATACGTAGCTCGATCGATCCTCGTAGGGATTCAGATCGAATTAATTTTCGTTTTACCGCTTCCACTGGGCCTTCGTTTTAGGCATCGAATCCCAATAGTGGTATCGGAGCGTAGGTCTTGCGATCGTATATACAATATTAGCATTTGGAATGCTTGATTAGATGGTGAATGATTTGGAATCATTTCAGTCATAATCGTGGTATATGTTTTACGTTCGTTGTAGTTATATTTTTCATAAGTTCATGTCTAAATATAAATCTTAATTTCTTAGAAATATGATTTATATTTAAGATATGAATGTTGGAAAATATAGATATCGGATATGCGGTCGAAAAATTAGCCCCGAATTGCCGTTGGAGGGTCCGGGAGTGGTCCGGAAGAAGGGGGCCGCGGCCCAGGGCCCGGGGGCGGCGGCCATGGACCCGGGGGCAGCCCACTTAATGTTACTGGACTGGGGGCCGTGGCCCAGGGCTGCTGGGCAGCCCTACTTGCTGCCTAGTGTCGTTTCGGGCGCGGTCCAGCCCTTTTTGGACCCGTTTTGGGCTTGTTTTATTCGTGTATTCCTAAAAAATAATTTCCCACATTTTAAATTGGATTTAATATGATTAAAATGATTTATGGTATTTCATTTTATAAGGAAAAAATTATTTATTGGAATACTTGTGATCGACCGAATTATTTTGAACGTTTTCATATTACCGATTGTGTGAATCGATTGGATCGGTTCATATTGTTGATTGGATCAATGTATCTCTATGCTTTCCGTTTATATAGTATTTATTGGATGAATGCTTTTGAATGGGGATGTGGTTCGTGGACTGTTTTTGAATCGTTCCTTTTATTCGATTGGGTTGTAAAGGCCGTTTTGAGCCTATTTGTTTTACTAGAAATATTTGTATCTAGAATGCAATTTTCCATGTAAAATTTATATGAAATGACAAAGACCGGAGTAAGATCTGTTTCGAGAAGATGAAGATTCAAGACGAAGACTTTTAATTAGATTACGGAGTTTCTGTTTTCTAGGAACGGTCCATGAACCACATGTTGGTAGCAACTCGGTTGTGAATGGTTGTTTCATATTGTATGAATGCCACAAACGCGCTTAAATGAATTAATATGCAAAGTGTAACATTAATCGCAAAAATTATCCTACAACAAATTATTAAGTTTATAAGGTTTCAAGGTTTTCCTTCCCTCCATCGAGCTTTCGGGAAATTGAAATCTAAACCGGATGTATTATACCTCCGAGTTATCAGGGTAGTCGCTTGGGGAGGACGAATAAATTACTGGGAGCGCATTGGATACCTTTGTTTGGAGCAAATTTTATGCCTAGAAACCTAATAGGTTGCCGGATAAGATTCAATTGTGAAAACTGATTTGCATCGATGGTGTAAACTTAACTTGTTCACGAAGCATAGAAACCGTATAGGTTGATGGGAGTGAACAAGGGGAAAAAAGATCGAATCATCCATTAGATGGGTTGGTATTGGACACCACTTTATGAAAATTAATAGACTAGAAACCTCTTCGGTTGCCCTCTATTAAGATTTATAAAAGAACTCGATCACCACTATGAAGTAGAGCGACGATACTTCCGGATTTCACATGGGAGTGTGTTATTCCGATAAAAATAGTGGGAGCTGGGTAACAAGAATAGAAAAGACCTTAATTCTATACTCATATCATAATTAAACAAGTCACTAATTAATCTATTATACTTAATGCAGACATAACTCTCAAGACGATAATGAATCCACTCGCAATTCTACTCGAGAAGAACATCCTCATTGGACCTAACTTTGTGGACTGGCTCCGCAATCTGATGATTGTCCTCAGTATAGAGGCACTAGGATACGTCTTATAGACGGACATTCCGGCGCCTCCTGTGCGGACCAGAGCCAATCAGGAAGAGATTGAAAACCACAAAAAAGTGGGTTAAGGATGACGTAAAAGTCCGTGCTTACATGATGGCATTTATGTCTAATGAGCTTCAGAGAGCTCATGATAAAATGACTTCTGCTAGGCAGATTCTATCTCACTTAACCGAACTTTATGGTGAGCACAACAGAACTGCTAGATATGAGATATCCAAGCAACTGTTCGGTGCAAGGATGAATAAAGGTGAGAAGGTTGGGGGACACGTCCTCAAAATGATATCCATGATCGAGAGATTGGAGGCTCTTGATTTTAAAATGGATACTTCTCTCCAAACCGACCTTATCCTACAGTCTCTCCCTGATTCCTTCTCACAGTTTGTTATGAACTTCAACTGCAATGAGATTGCATGTAATTTAGCTGGGCTAATGAACAAAATTGTGACTGCTCAGTCTCAGATGAAGACTCCGTGGATGAAGGAGTCTGCTCTTGTGATTTTTTCTGGACCTCGGAGGTCTAAGAACAAGAAGAAAAAGACCAAGAAGCAAACTGGACCACATGTCAATGACTTTAAGGGAAAGGGCAAGGCCCCGATGGTTCTGAAGAATAAGAAAAAGAAGGATGCTTGTCTCAAATGCAGTGAGCTAGGCCACTGGGCTAGAGACTGTCCGATACTTCATGGCACTTCAGGTACAGAACTTTTAGTCTTGGAAACAAATTGTTCTGCTACTGTACTTTCTACTTCCTGGATACTGGATTCTGGTGTTAGTTCTCATAGTTGTATCGTGAATCAGGATCTGGAACAAAGTAGGAAGCTTAGAGATGGAGAAGTTATGATCACAGTCGGAAGCGGGCACAGTGTTGAGGCGGCCGACATAGGATCACTTATTTTTGGTTTAGAATCTGGCTTTGTTTTGACTTATAAGATGTACTTGTTTTGCCCAAGGGGCACAAAAACATTGTATCCATTCCGTTCATGGACCGAAAAGCTTTTCTTTTGTCATTGGTGATGGTTCCTGCAAAATTTGTTTCAGAAATAAACTACTGGGTACTGCTATATTGTTAAATGGATTGTATCATGTAAATCTCAGCAACAAGGTAGTTGTGAATACTATGACTAGAAAACGTGGTAGGGATGAAACCAATCATGTTTTGAAATGGCATCTTAGACTTGGTCATGTTGGTCAGACCAAGGTTTACAAGATGGAAAAAGATGGACTTATGGGTCCGTTGGGATCGGATCCCTTTCATACTTGTGAATCTTGCCTTAAAGGCAAAATGACTAAGTCCCCCTTCATATGGACTTTTGAAAGATCCGCTGACAAACTGGGATTAATCCATACCGACGTATGTTGTACTTTGGAAACAGCACATGACAGATATCAATATGTCATTATGTTTACAAATGATCATACTAGGTATGGTTATGTATACTTAATGAAACATAAATCCGAGGCCTTTGAGAAATTACAGGAATTCAAGGCCCTAGTCAAAAAACAAACTGGTAATCATATCAAAGCACTTTGGTCGGACCGAGGTGGTGAGTATATGAGTACTGAGTTTAACGAGTTCCTTAAGGAACATAGAATAGTTTCTCAACTAACACCTCCCGATACTCCTCAGTTAAATGGTGTGCCAGAAAGAAGGAACCGGACCTTGTTGTTTATGGTCCATTCCATGCTAGGCTATACTGACTTACCGATTTACTTGTAGGGGTATGCACTCCTGACTTCCGCTTACATCTTGAACAGATGTCCTTCCAAATCCGTTCCTAAAACTCCACATGAGATGTGGGAGGGCAGGAAACTGAGTCTTAATCATATTAGGATTTGGGGATGTCCCGCCTATGTCAAGAAGACTAAGGTGGAAAAGTTTGAAGCGAGGTCCGCGAAGGGATGTTTCATTGGATTCCCGTATGGGACGATGGGTTATCTATTCTACATACTCGAAGATCGAAAGATCTTTGTTGCTTTATAATCACACTTCCTGGAAGATGAGTTCATTCAGGAAGGCGATGCAGGTAGAAGTATTTCTTTAAAAGAATACAATGAAACTCCTCGAGAGACATATGTGCAAGAAACTGGAACCGAACCTTCTAAAACACAAGTACAACCACCTTGTAGGTCTAGTATGGTGTCTTATTTACCATAGAGGTATGGGCTTGAGCACTTGGAGAAGCTGGGTCTCCATGAGGTTCCAAGTGATAGCCAAGAGCCCGACCCAACGACCTATGACCAAGCGATGGTGGATGTAGACTCCGCGAAATGGCGTGAAGCTATGGAAGCTGAGATAGACTCGATGCATGTCAATCAGGTCTGGACTCTAGTAGACCGCCCCAAGGGCATAGTGCCTATTGGGAACAAGTGGATCTACAAGAGAAAGACTGATGGTGATGGCAAGGTTGACGCCTATAAGGCCAGGCTTGTGGCAAAGGGTTATACCCAGAAAGAAGGTATCGACTACCATGATACCTTCTCGCCCGTAGCTATGATAAAATCTATTCACATGATGCTTGCTATAGCTGCCTACCATGATTATGAGATATGGCAAATAGACGTAAAGACGGCTTTCCTTAATGGATTCCTCGAAGAGGAAATCTATATGGAGAAGTGTGCAAGCTTCAGCATTCCATTTATGGATTGAAGCAAGCGTCGCGTAATTGGAACCTTAATTTTGATGAGGCGGTAAAAGAGTTTGACTTCGTGCAAAATGAAGAGGAACCTTGTGTATACAAGAGGGTTAGTGGGAGGAATATCACTTTCTTAGTACTATATCTAGATGATATTCTACTAATAGGAAATGATGTGGGAATGCTCAGTTCTGTGAAAGCTTGGCTTTCGAGTAATTTCTCTATAAAATACTTGGGAGAAGCAACCTATATTCTTAGTATTCGGCTCTACCGGAATAGAGCGAAGAGAACAATAGGTCTTTCCCAAGCCCTCTATATAGATAAAATCTTAAAGCGATTTAAGATGGATGATTCTAAAAGAGGGTTCCTTCTTATGCAACATGGAATAAAACTCTCCTCGAAGATGTGTCCTCAGAGTGAATAACAACGAAGGGAAATGAGTAATATACCATATGCCTCGGCCGTGGGTAGCCTTATGTATGCTATGTTGTGTACGAGACCTGACATTGCGCATGCTGTAAGTGTGGTGAGTAGGTTTTAGGCAAACCCAGGTAAGGAACATTGGACTGCCGTAAAGAACGTTCTCAAGTACTTAAGAAGGACTAGAGACATGGTTATTATGTATGGCGGTGGAGAACTGGATGTGGTGGGATTCACTGATTCGGACTTCCAGGGATAGAAGGACGACTTGATGTCTACTTCTGGCTACATATTTACTCTTAATGAAGGAGCAGTATCTTGGCGTAGTGCCAAGCAAAGCGCGACTGCTCATTCCACCTGTCAGGCTGAGTATCAAGTAGCCTAGGATGCTTCCAAGGAAGGGTTCTGGATTACGAAGTTTCTGGGAGAAATCCAAGTGATACCATGTGCTGAGCTGCCTGTTCCGCTGTACTGCGACAACGATGGAGCTGTAGCGCGGGCTAAGGAGCCGAGGTTTCACAACAGCACCAAACATATTGAGAGGAAGTATCATCTCGTAAGAGAATTTGTTCGCAAGGGATACATTGTGCTCCACAGAGTAGACTCGGACGACAACGTCGCTGATCCACTGACCAAGCCACTTTCTCAGACTAGCTTGGAGCGTCATCTGGAGAACATGAGTATTAGATACCATAGTGTGTGGCATTGAGTGCAAGTGGGAGATTGTTAGGAGTATGCCCTCGAATGCCACTCAGAGAATGTTGAGTGAGGGCATTGTACTTGTAATTATGTAAGTCATTAATATAAGGCAATGGATGTTTCTTTATTTACTGGTAGTTGTAACACCCCGAGATATTCAGAGTATATTACAGCGCCGTGGACCCCTACCTGGGACCCACCAGGCTACAAACAAGGAAACTCCACTCGACTAACCACCTCGGTTAGCGTGGACACACATTTAAATGATATAACATAAAAAGATACACCCGGAGCAACCGGCGAATAAGTACCAACCGACAGTGTAACAATATTAAAGTATTACAATACGGAGTTTAAAATGAAAAGCCTCAGTACTCGCGAGTACCATTTATAAGTTTCAAAAGTGGACAACAACCATATCGAAATAGACAAGAGACATAAGAAGACCCAAATGCACATGTCAACGACCCTGGCCAACATCCTCGTACTGTCCCGGTGCTCGCTCGTCCGGATAATCATAACCTGAAATCCATAACAGGAATTTCCCCAAAACGGGTCCCCACAGGGGTTAGCAATTACGCTAGTACAAGTATTCAAGGCAAACCAATCGCTTACACGTTTCATAGTACATGAACCAATATCATTTCAAAAACCAAAACTAGACATGTCTTTTCCGGAAACAAACAGTCACAATTAATTTGCCTAGGACCGGGACGAAGCCACGAATCCCACTCGAGGCCTCTAAGGACCCTCCCGAGCTGGACACATTCGTAAAACAAACCAAGCACCACACGTCACCTAGGACCGGGACGAAGCCACGAATCCCACTCGAGGCCTCTAAGGACCCTCCCGAGCTGGCTAGCGAATCAAACTCATGAATCCAGGACGAAGCCATAGATTCCCTCGGGGCCCCGTCGGACCCTCCCGAGGTGAGTAAAGCACACACAATATACATTACCATTTCACGTTAAGCATAAGGGTTTCCAAGAATACTTGCCTTGAATAATAAGCGACGCAACGAACGGAAGGAAAAACACTGGTGACCGATAGGAGCCGATAATCACGAACCTAGCGATACGAAGAGCACAATCACAACCAATCCTAAATGAATACGGAATTGGAATACACCCGAAAACCCGCCTACGATTCATGTATATTCGTATAGGAACAACGACGAGGGCGGACCACAACCAAACCCTCTCGATTACAAACTTACTACGAAACATACCATGAATCCGTAGGGAAACTAACAAAACCGACGAGATTAATCATGTACATCATGAGTTAATCTAACATACGGAACGAATCGGACAAAACATGAAAACCCCCTTCAATTTACCCAAAACAAGGTTTTTAGGAGTTTACCTTGAATAATGATGAAGACCACGATTAGAGGTTGATAATATACTCTAAAAACTCGAAGAAGATGATGGCTCGGAGTTACAAAGCTTCAAATCACCGGAAATGCCAAGAAAATCGCCTAGGAGTCGGATGGGGAGGAGAAGGAGTGGAAATGGCCGAAATCGGTCAACCCCTGGGTTTATAAACCCAGGACTCGTTACGTACGTTAGCCACCACATGCTAACGTACGTAAGCCGTATTACGTACGTAAGCCATAAGGGCTTTACGTACGTAACCAAAAAGGATGAATCGCCTGAACTGAAATACACTAGGGCGTTACGTACGTAACCAAAAATGGTGTTATGTACGTAACCAAAAAGGCAGAATCGCCTGAACTGAAAACACTAGAACGTTACGTACGTAACCAAAAAGGGTGTTACGTACGTAACATTCCTTTCTGTGGAGTACAGGCCAGAAGAAATGAGGGAGGTACCGGAAAAGAATCGAAATACAACGGTGAATAACTCACGATGGTACGGACGTTAGGGACCTGAAACGACGAACTTAAATGCCGAAGGAAAATATATTCCCGACTACTCAAAGGTTCGGAAAAACATTCAACAAACGAAATTTTCCCAAACTTTTGGGAAAATTTACAAAACGGCCCAAACATCCGGAATGTTCAACACATGATCGAAACACCAAACAAAAGCTCACAACGCCCATAATAACACGAGATGGATCTTTGGCAACCCCGAAACGGCGGTTCCAAATGACGATTATGAGAATATCCGAAATAACAACATGAAACATCAAATCGAGTAAAACGAGTCCGAATCAAGCTCGAACGACAAAAAGTTCAATATTAAATATCCTCAAAATGTCAATACGGTTACAAGCGAGTTGCTAAAAACGAAAATGTACTAAAATGAGAATAATAAAAGAAGGGGAAAATGCGGATATTACATTCTACCCCTCTAAAAACAAGTTTCGTCCCGAAACTTAAGAAATAAACAACTCGGGATACTTAGCACGCATGCTTTCCTCGGTTTCCCAAGTTGCCTCCTCGACACCATGTCTCGACCACTGCACTTTGACCAAGGGAATGGTCTTATGCCTCAGTCGTTTCTCCCGATGCTCTAAAATCTTCAAAGGACGCTCCTCAAAGGTAATATCCTCGGCGACGTCAATCTCATCATAATGATGATGTGACTAGGGTCCGGGACATATTTCCTCAGCTGGGAAACATGAAAAACGCTATGAACATGACTCAGGGCCGGGGGCAACGCCAAACGGTATGCCAACCCACCGACTCGCTCGAGAATCTCGAAGGGTCCAATAAATCTCGGACTCAACTTCCCCTTTTTCCCGAAACGGAAAACTCCTCTCGTCGGTGACACCTTCAGCAAAACGTGGTCTCACACCTCGAATTCTAAAGGTCGACGACGGACATCGGCATATGACTTCTGTCGACTCTGGGCAGTCAACATCCGTTCTCGGATTAATTCTATCTTCCGCCTCGTCTCTAACACGATATCCGGTTCGGTCCCGACCAAGTCGGACGCCTCATTCCAACAAATCGGCGATCGACAACGCCGCCCGTAGAGTGCCTCATACGGTGCCATCCGAATCGACGCGTGCCAACTATTGTTGTACGTGAATTCGATTAGTGGCAAATGTTCCTCCCAGTCACTACTCCAATCGAGAGCACAAGCACGCAGCATATCCTCGAACGTCTGGATAGTGCGTTCCGACTGTCCATCTGACTGGGGATGAAAAGAGGTACTCAAATGCAAACAAGTACCCAACGCCTTATGCACCGCCTGCCAAAAGTGTGATACAAAACGGCCATCACGATTCGAAACGATAGACTTCGGAGTACCGTGAAGCCTCACAATCTGTGCGATGAATATACGAGCCAACTTCTCTGGGCCCCAAGTGTCCTTGATGCCCAGAAAATGTGCCGACTTGGTAAGACGATCAACAATCACCCAAACCATATTCATGCCCGATCTCGATCTCGGAAAACTCATAATGAAATCCATCGATATATCTTCCCATTTCCATTCCGGAACGGAAAGTGGCTGCAATAACCCAGCCGGTCGCTGATGCTCAATTTTGACCTGCTGACAAGTCAAACATTTTGCTACAAATTGCGCGACCTCCTCCTTCATATCATTCCACCAGAAATTCTCCCTCAGGTCCTTATACATCTTACTCGAACCAGGATGAACGGAGTAAGGCGTAGCATGGGCCTCGCGCAAAATACTCTGCCTCAACTCTGAGTCGTTCGGCACACAAAGCCGACTCTAGAATCTCAAAATGCCATCCTCATGAATTCCAAACCCAGGAGACTTCCCCTTAAGAACGTTCTCTCGGATTTGAATAATCATCGGATCCTCTAACTGCTTCAGCTTAATTTCATCGATCAAAGACGACGAAATCTCTAAAGCACGAAGTTGCCCGACGGCCCCAGGCAACAAAACTTCAACATCTAACTCGATCAAAGCCCGCTGAAGCTCAGACTGAGACGTAAGGGCTTCAAGCGTTCGCAAGGCAATCGGTTTCCGACTCAAGGCGTCGGCCACGACATTCGCCTTACCCGGATGATAAAGGATTTCGAGGTCATAATCTTTAATCAGCTCTAACCACCTCCTCTGCCTCATATTCAACTCCCGCTGAGTAAATATGTATTTCAGACTTTTATGATCGGTAAAAATCTGACATGCAGAGCCGAAAAGATAGTGACGCCAAATCTTGAGTGCAAAGACAACTGCCGCTAACTCCAAGTCATGAGTAGGGTAGTTCAGCTCATACGGCCTCAACTGTCTCGACGCATAGGCAATGGTCTTGCCGTGCTGCATCAATACACACCCAAGACCCTGACACAAAGCATCGCTATAAACGGCAAAACCCTCGTTGCCACATGGCAACGCCAAAACCGGGGCTGAAGTCAAACGCTTCTTAAGCTCCTCAAAGCTGGACTGCCTCTCGTCATTCCAGACGAACTTCTCGATTACGGAGCAAGCTGTGTAAGTGGCCGAGCTAGTTTCGAAACCTCGACGAACCTACGATAGTAGCCAGCCAAACCCAAGAAACTACGAACCTCCTTCACATTTGTGGGCGGTGCCCAATCCAACACTGCCTCAATTTTCTGCGGATCCACACGAACTCCCTCGGCTGAAATCACGTGACCCAAAAACATCACTTCCTTCAGCCAGAACTCGCATTTCGAGAACTTCGCATAGAGTTGCTCGGTCCTCAAAATGTCTAACACTATCCGCAAATGATGGGCATGCTCTTCCTCATTCCTCGAATAGATAAGAATATCGTCAATGAAGACGACGACAAACTTATCCAGATACTCGATAAAGACTTTGTTCATCAAGTGCATGAACACCTCCGGCGCATTAGTTAACCCGAAAGGCATAACTACAAACTCGTAATGTCCGTATCTCGTCCGAAAAGTTGTTTTCGGCACGTCGGACTCTCTCACACGGAGCTGATAGTACCCCGATTTCAAATCAATCTTCGAGAATACCACAGCTCCCTGCAACTGGTCGAACAGGTCATCAATCCTCAGCAAAGGATACTTGTTCTTGATGGTCACTTTGTTTAGTTCGCGATAGTCGATACACAAACGTAGTGAACCATCCTTCTTCCGCACAAACAGGACCGGTGCGCCCCAAGGCGAGGCGCTCGGTCGAACGTACCCCGACTCAAGAAGCTCGCTCAACTGCTTCTTCAACTCAGACATCTCTGAAGGTGCCATGCGATACGGTGCCTTCGAAATCGGAGCCTCACCCAGCTCTAACTCTATAGCAAACTCAACCTCACGATCCGGTGGCAATCCCGGTAACTCGTCAGGAAAAACATCGGGAAACTCACAAACGACTGGAATCGACGAAAGCTCGACCCCACCATTCTCCGCCTTCAAGGCATAGCACCAATAACCAGTACACCCCTTTCGCAGGAGACTCATTGCCTTTAAGGCATTAATAACGAACTTCTAGTTTCCCCTCTTTCGCCCCGCGAAAGAGTGCTCGGTGCCGTCCTCGGCTAACATAGTGATGATTTTCGTGCGGTAGTTCATGATCGCGCCATGCCGCTCGAGCCAATCATCCCCGAGAATCAAATCCTCACCCTCGATACCCACGACAATAAGATTAGAGAGCCAAGCCCTCTCACAAATAATCACAGAACAGTCCCGGACTTCTCGATCACCGACAATTCTATCACCGCTAGGAAGTTTAACGATGAAAGGCTCGCAAGGTGACAAGCAGTCGAGACTCAAACGGCGTACACAGTCTAGAGAAATGAATGAATGCGTAGCACCCGAATCAAAAAGCACACCGACAGGATGAGAATGGATATGAACGGTGCACTGCCGCCACAATGCCATTTGGATCATCGGCCCTCCTCATCTCGTAGATACGCGGCTGGGCAGAGCCGACACTGGAAGCTCCTCCTCTAGCGGGTTGACCCCGACCCCTACCTCGGCCGACACTCGGTGGAGGCGGCGGAGCAAAAGAGCCCTGGTTCACACTCGGCTCCATAGGTGCTGGGTGAGAAGAACGGGCACCGCGAAGCTGTTTGATCTGCTCACAAAAAGGGGCCTTGTGGCCTAGCTGTCCACAAGTATGACAGGTAAACTTCGGACGAGAACACTGTCGGCTCCTATGGCCATGCGCACCACAGTTAAAACATGTGGGCTCACGAGCGGAGGTTCCGGCGGCACCCCGAAAGCTCCCAGAGAAATGAGCCGAACCGCCCGTAGAAATATTTGCAGCTTGAGATTTCTGCTGGCCTCCACTCTTGGGACCAGAAAAACTTCCGACCGACTTCTGCTTCTTGCTCTCACGAGCCAAATCACTCGCCGTCACTGACATATCATAAGCGAGGGCCCTACTCTGATAATCCTTCAAGGTAATGCAGACGAGTCCAGACATGTAGTCCCGAATGGGCAGCTTCATCCTCCTGGAAAAATGGAAAATTTTTTCGCTCTCAGCGACAACTTGGGTCTTCACATAACCCAACTCCTTGTTAAAGTCGGCAATGGCCTGAGATACGGGGATATCCCGTGGTTGAGCATCATAGAAAGCATGTACCCGAGCCTGTCTGACCGGCCACGGGCAATATTCGGTCTCCATCAATTCTTGAAATTCAGCCCATGAAGCAACGTGATCTTTGGGACCAACGGCCTCCCACCAATCCGTAGCATCTCCCGTGAGAAAGTATTGAGCAATAGGGACCTTACGGTCCTCGGGGCAGTTGGTAGCAGTGAAGACCTTGGATATCTCCTTGATCCACCCTTCCCAGCCGATCGGGTCCGAAGCTCCCGAAAACTGAGGAGGATGCATCTTGATGACATCCACGAAGCGGCCGATCCGCTCCGCCCCGATTAGCATGGGCCTGATCGGGGTTCTGGACCACCTGAGCTATAGCCGCCATTTGGTCAACCATTTGCTGCATAACAGCCGCAATTCCAAGATCGGCGCGCTCCTGAGAAGAAGCGTGACTGTGACGGTCGCCAGTACTGTCGGCTCCTGAAGAATGCGACGTGGCTGCCCCACCGGCTGCCCCACGTCCTCGGCCGCGCCCACGACCACGACCACGGTTTCCTCCGGCATCCATACCGGTGTTAAGAGATAACAGAAGTATATTGATGATGAGTAAGGGAGGAAAAGGTAATCACGATTCAAGAATGGAAATACAATGCAAGAAACAAAAGAGCCGAATAAGAAAACTTACGAGCACTTGAAGTACTGGGATGCTGGCAGCGGTGTGACAATGTGCAAAACAAAACACGACTAGACCCAAATAACCAACAAGCCTAGGTATCCATAAACCTAGAGCTCTGATACCATTTCTGTAACACCCCGAGATATTCGGAGTATATTACAGCGCCGTGGACCCCTACCTGGGACCCACCAGGCTACAAACAAGGAAACTCCACTTGACTAACCACCTCGGTTAGCATGGACACACATTTAAATGATATGACATAAAAAGATACACCCGGAGCAACCGGCGAATAAGTACCAACCGACAGTGTAACAATATTAAAGTATTACAATACGGAGTTTAAAATGAAAAGCCTCAGTACTCGCGAGTACCATTTATAAGTTTCAAAAGTGGACAACAACCATATCGAAATAGACAAGAGACATAAGAAGACCCAAATGCACATGTCAACGACCCTGGCCAACATCCTCGTACTGTCCCGGTGCTCGCTCGTCCGGATAATCATAACCTGAAATCCATAACAAGAATTTCCCCAAAACGGGTCCCCACAGGGGTTAGCAATTACGCCAGTACAAGTATTCAAGGCAAACCAATCGCTTACACGTTTCATAGTACATGCACCAATATCATTTCAAAAACCAAAACTAGACATGTCTTTTCCGGAAACAAGCAGTCACAATTAATTTGCCTAGGACCGGGACGAAGCCACGAATCCCACTCGAGGCCTCTAAGGACCCTCCCGAGCTGGCCACATTCGTAAAACAAACCAAGCACCACACGTCACCTAGGACCGGGACGAAGCCACGAATCCCACTCGAGGCCTCTGAGGACCCTCCCGAGCTGGCTAGCGAATCAAACTCATGAATCCAGGACGAAGCCATAGATTCCCTCGAGGCCCCGTCGGACCCTCCCAAGGTGAGTAAAGCACACACAATATACATTACCATTTCACGTTAAGCATAAGGGTTTCCAAGAATACTTGCCTTGAATAATAAGCGACGCAACGAACGGAAGGAAAAATACCGGTGACCGATAGGAGCCGATAATCACGAACCTAGCGATACGAAGAACACAATCACAACCAATCCTAAATGAATACGGAATTGGAATACACCCGAAAACCCGCCTACGATTCATGTATATTCGTATAGGAACAACGACGAGGGCGGACCACAACCAAACCCTCTCGATTACAAACTTACTACGAAATATACCATGAATCCGTAGGGAAACCAACAAAACTGACGAGATTAATCATGTACATCATGAGTTAATCTAACATACGGAACGAATCGGACAAAACATGAAAACCCCCTTCAATTTACCCAAAACAAGGTTTTTAGGAGTTTACCTTGAATAATGATGAAGAACACGATTAGAGGTTGATAATATACTCCAAAAACTCGAAGAAGATGATGGCTCGGAGTTACAAAGCTTCAAATCTCCGGAAATGCCAAGAAAATCGCCTAGGAGTCGGATGGGGAGGAGAAGGAGTGGAAATGGCCGAAATCGGTCAACCCCTGGGTTTATAAACCCAGGCCTCGTTACGTACGTTAGCCACCACATGCTAACGTACGTAAGCCGTATTACGTACGTAAGCCATAAGGGCTTTACGTACATAACCAAAAAGGATGAATCGCCTGAACTGAAATACACTAGGGCGTTACGTACGTAACCAAAAATGGTGTTACGTACGTAACCAAAAAGGCAGAATCGCCTGAACTGAAAACACTAGAACGTTACGTACGTAACCAAAAAGGGTGTTACGTACGTAACATTCCTTTCTGTGGAGTACAGTCCAGAAGAAATGAGGGAGGTACCGGAAAAGAATCGAAATACAACGGTGAATAACTCACGATGGTACGGACGTTAGGGACCTGAAACAACGAACTTAAATGCCGAAGGAAAATATATTCCCGACTACTCAAAGGTTCGGAAAAACATTCAACAAACGAAATTTTCCCAAACTTTTGGGAAAATTTACAAAACGGCCCAAACATCCGGAATATTCGACACATGGTCGAAACACCAAACAAAAGCTCACAACGCCCATAATAACACGAGATGGATCTTTGGCAACCCCGAAACGGCGGTTCCAAATGACGATTACGAGAATATCCGAAATAACAACATGAAACATCAAATCGAGTAAAACGAGTCCGAATCAAGCTCGAACGACAAAAAGTTCAATATTAAATATCCTCAAAATGTCAATACGGTTACAAGCGAGTTGCTAAAAACGAAAATGTACTAAAATGAGAATAATAAGAGAAGGGAAAAATGCGGATATTACAGTAGTTACTGGCATTCCTAACTCGTAAATATACATATAGAAACTAGTCCGCGTATTTGAGAGCAAAACGTTCCACTCCTTATTGGATAAGGGGTTCGACACTGGAAAGGTTTATAGCTCAAATACTTAATTGTTCGCAAGTCGATGAAACTTGATTGGGCGTTAAGTTTATGTGAAGACTTGTATGACGAGTTCTTTGACATGGAGAGTGATTGTCGAACACTAATGGTTAGTGGGAGCACACGTTATAGGTATGCTAATTGGATTAGTATACTCGAACGGACTCACCCTCGATTCGTCACACGAATTTCTCTCCGGGACAGTCAATGACAGAATCGAAAGGTTGTGATAGGTATTCGTGAACGTTTGGCTTGAAGTTTTCATTGGGATGTGCTTGTGACATAAAGATTTTCATTAGAGTAGTTCGACCCTATAAACCTGGAGGTGGGGGTCAACCTCGGTGTGCATCTTGACGGGCAAGTAGCAGGTCCTACTGAATATCAAGATAAAATTCTTTCTCCCGTTAGTGAGCGGGTTATATGTCCTATGCGGTTATTGGCAGATGAGATCATAAGTTTTTGGCCAAAGCATTGGAGCTAGTTGTATTGGATACACAAGAGCTCAATGATCTCGATTTGCATTAACGCATGTATAGCATCAAGTACAGATAGGGTTTGACTGACCGTGACCCTATAACTTGATCGGGACATTTGAAAGAAGGGTTTATACGTATAGTGGTATTCACGACAGAATGGTTCATGAATGATCCCAATCATTCATTCTCAGTTGGGGTACAGTGTAGGCAGCCAGGCTGGCTAGGTGGTGCTACTACTCTTTGGTTCCTCCCATTGCTGATTGAGATGGACCTACCGAGTCGCGCAATAGGATTGACTATGGAATGAATCAAGCTTGTTCTCTCTTTATGAATATTAAATATTGGATATCTAATTTGGGACATTAGATGTCTAAATCTATTTATTGGATAAATTGATTTACGGCCTAATGAATTAAATAAATTACTCGGTGATTAATTCATAAATATAATTATTTCTTGGAGAAATTAATTATGTTATTATGTATTTAATATGATTAATTGATTGGATTAATTAATCGACACAAATACATCGGAACAGAATCATAGTTTATCTGTTTGGACTCACGTGAGTCCGAAACGAACCGAACTCGTCTGTTTTTCATGATAGCCGCCCCCTTTGCTTCCACCCACCTTCCCATTGTCTTTTATTCCATTTATTAATGCATGATCATGACTTTGTGGGGTTAGAAATCATGTGGCATGATTTGTATCATGTGGGTGGGAGTTAAATAAAGAATGGAAGGCTTCTAATTACAACTCACCTTTTGAACCTTGGAGAGATTCCATACGTGAGATTGGTGATAGAGAGAGAAAAGAGTTCCTTTTCATAGTCATCATCTTCTTCTTCTTCATGTGTTCTTGATAATTCTTGGAGAAAAAATAAAGAAATCAAAGAGAGAAACTTTGATAAACATACTTAGAGTATATCAATCAAATTAAATAGCTTCATCACGTAGCTCTAGCCGTATTCTTGGAGGATATCAAGTAGGGTTGTAAATGAATCGAATCGAAGCGAATACCACTGTATTCGGTTCGTATTCGTGAAACTTTTCGAACTATTCGATTCGATTCGATTTTTATACGAATATTAAAAGTTGATTCGAGTTCGATTCGATATGGATATTCGAATTATTCAATTTGATTCTAGATTCGATCTTTTTTAGGATATAATGGAAGATTCAAAATTTTAGCATAAAAAAATTAAAGTAAAACCTAAAAATAATATATAAACATTTATACATATATATATATATCATTTTCTTTTTTATTATATATATAATATACTAAATATATTTATAATTGCTTCGAATCGAATATTCGTTACCAAAACGAATCGAATACCATCAGATTTATATTCGTATTCGTTATGTCAACGAATATAAAGTAGAATTCGAATCTGAATTCGAATTCGAAAAAAATGAATATGAATTGGGCTAAACGAATTCGAATCACGAATCAAATCAAAAAAATTCGATTCGTTTACAACACTAATAGCAAGTTGATCGTCATCCCGTTTGTTTCTCCGTGCGTGGTGATGTAATTTCGACGTTGGATCATTCAAGTGATTGGAGTGCTTTGGATCGTAGGAAAATTCGTTTAAAGCTTGGAGAATAGCTCAAGAGAAGGAATCCATTTAATCAACGGACTACATGCATGAGTTTCTAATATCTCTTGTGATTTTGTTTATATATTCGTATTTACGTAGCTCGATCGATCCTCGTAGGGATTTGGATCAAATTTATTTTCATTTTACCGCTTGCTCTGGGCCTTCGTTTTAGGCACCGAATCCCAACACCTCGTAGATCTGATAGGGTGCGATATCTCATGAATTAGGATGATGATGCATTGCTCATAGATGATGAGCCTAGTACCTATACAAAAGTTGCTTCAGGACCAGAGTCCGACGAATAGCCATAGGCCATGACGTCAGATATGTAGTCCATGTACGACAATTAAGTTTGGAACTTGATAGATCTACCAGAGGGTGTAAATACCATTGGGTGAAAATCGGTCTTCAAAAAGAAGAAAGACATGGACGACAATTTGCAAGCCTATAAAGCTGACTAGTTACAAAAGGTTATAGACAGACTCATGGTATTGACTACGATGACACCTTTTCACCAGTAGTCATGCTTAAATCAATTAGAATTTATTTGCTATTGCCACATACTATGATTATGAGATATGGCAAATTTGATGTCAAAACAGCGTTTCTTAATGGAAACTTACTCGAGGATGTGTACATGACACAACCTGAGGGTTTTGTTCATCCAAAAAATTCTAAAAAGGTTTGCAAGCTTCAAATATCCATTTATGGGTTGAAGTAGGCTTCTCGGAGCTGGAATCTTCATTTTGATGAAACTGTCAAAGAGTTTGGGCTTATTCAAAATGGAGATGACACATGTGTGTACAAGAAGGTTAGTGGGAGCATAGTTGTCTTTCTAGTATTATCTGTAGATGACATATTACTCACCGGAAATGACATAACCATCTTGCAGACAGTCAAGACTTGGTTGAGAAGTTGTTTCTACATGAAAGACTTAGGAGAAGCTGCATACATTCTAGTGATAAAAATCTATAGAGATAGATCAAAGAGAATGATTGGTCTGAGTCAGAGTACCTACAATAACAAGATATTGAATAGGTTCAATATGCAGGACTCCAAGAGAGGACTCCTGCCAATGTCATATGGCATTCATCTGAGTACGACTCAGATTTCTTCGACTCCTTATGAGCGAGCCCGCATGAGCAAGATTCCATATGATTTGGCCATTAGATCGATCATGAATGCCATGAATTGTCCTTGACCAGATGTGTCGTTTGCTCTTAGCATGATAAGTCGATACCAATCAAATCCAAGTGAAAGTCACTGGATAGCAGTGAAAACCATCCTAAAGTACTTGAGAAGAACAAGGATGTGTTCTCTAATTTATGGAGGTGTGGGAGACGAGATGGATGTAAATGGTTACGCTGATGAAAGTTTCGAAACCGATAGAGATGGTTTAAGATCGCATATGGTTTTGTGTTTTTGTTTAAGATGGAGGTGCTGTGAGTTGGAAATGTTCCAAGTAAAGCACGCTCATAGATTCTATAACTCAAGCTGAGTACCTGGCAGCATCGGATGCAGCTGAGGAGAATATGTAGCTCTTTTAGGTCCTATAAGTCTCTACTGCGATAATAATGGTGCCATTACGCGAGCTAAAGAGTCAAAGTCTGATTAGAGATCCAAAAACATATTCAGTATATGCAAAGTAGCAACGGAAGAGAACATTGCTGATCCACTTACTTGTAATACCCTGAATTTTTACCCCTAAATAACTTTGAATCTTTGAATTTTTTGTGGATTATTTTGTCTATTTATTGAACTTACGCAATCTTTCATATTGTTATATTATCCTTATTGTTCCGTTATCACAACTTTATTATCAATACATAATAGAATTTGCAATATCGTTATATGATATTATTGTTACCATATGTTGATAACGTTTCGGTGTAATATTATGATTGTGACTGGATTATTTGATCAATCTAGATATTTACAACTCTTATTAGGGCATTACACCATATAAACGTTCAAAATATGGATGGAGTACCAAAAAGAGTGTTAATAGAAACAAGAGTAGATATTTCAGGATAGTGCTCTGCGCAAGGACTGATTTTGATCAGTCACCATAAACTATAGAAAAATTTAAAAATTCTAAAATTTCGCAGTATTATAGATTATTGAGTTAGCTTCCCAATGGTTTAAACATCGAGTCATTTGGAGCTCGGAGGAGAAAGTTATGATTGAAAAAAGACAAGGTTATCAATCTGTCATGATACAAATTACCGAAATGCCCTTAAAACCGACTTAAATGGCTATAAATACCCATTGGATGATTTCTGGTGCATTCCATCACCTTCTCCCGACCTCACTTCGTCCCTAACCATAAAACTTCATCCTTGAACTCAGATTTGATCCATGAGCATATTTCTAACATCCTAGAATCAAGATATCAAGTCCGTTTTTGAAGAATCAGCCATTTCCTAGCTGAATCGGGTATGGAACTTGAAGCTCTTCAAGTGTTTTTGAATGATTCTTGCTATTTCATGTTTCTATATTAGATGAGTATGATTTTAGGTGTTCTTGGATGGTTTTCATCGATTCTAGTGGGTAGAAATCGAATCCATCAACTATATCACTTCATATACATAAAATGCCCGCTAGGTATTCGATAAAAGACCCCTTATAGTATGGTTTAGAATCCCAATTGTTATCTTGATTAGAATTAGTAGATATGATATGAATATTTATATATTGATTATCTTAGGTTTGAAAATTGGGTTTGATAGCCTCCTGTCTAAGTTTACCGAACTAGTTAAACCGTCGAATTTCAGGCGAGTATTTGATTATGTTTATGTATCATCTTGCAATTTAAAGTGTATAAAGGTGTTTTTGGAATTGAATTATTTGTATTCTGAATCTCACTAAGGTTTATTGATGTTTTGAAATATTTTTGGGAATATTTTCCAAACAAATTAATGAGTTCTCGGGTTTGGAAAAGGATTTTCAAAAGGTTTTTCGAAAACAAACTGGAAATGGTTCTTTAAAAATGTTAAGGGAGGATTTTCCTAAATTTATACATAGATGATGATATTTCATAAATATTATGTTGAAAACGATTTGGAGATATTACTTCCGATTGTGATTGAAAAGCATAGTTGTAACGTTTGATGATTTGAAACTGGCGCCTTCAAAGTATGTGGCAACAGATTGTGAAATATTGAAATATTTTGAAACTTGTGGACCGGGTAAAGCCAGGGGATTGCCCTGACGATTGCTCTGGGGTACATGTTAGTGTTCAGGTAGTTCGGTGGATTCCTGACTTGGTATGAACCACCCGGAGGGTAATCCAACCCGGGGACGGCTCGACGGGGCCTCTGGGGGCCGATACTAAGGGATACGGCCGTGGGTTACTAAGTGTGGTTTTTCGTGATGATGATATGTGATGACATGGTTTCTCGACGATGATGTTTTGATGATATATGTATTATTCCAGAATAATGATGTGGATTTTGCTGCCGCTGTCACGATACTGTTGAGACGCTGGTAAATGATGGTTATTCTTTTCTTTGGTATTTTTATTGTACTCGGCCCTATGTTTATTGTTATTGCACGTTATACATACTCCTGTATCAAATACTCATAGCGTCTATTTGCTGACTCCTTCGGGGGTGAATACATTTTCTTGTATTCAGGTACAGGTCTTAATGGCTAGAAGGCGCACAAGGGGCACGTGGACGACGAGCAACAGTGATATTCTCTCGGGTTGTTGATGTTGTTTGAGTTTTTTTAGTCTTATTTTGTATGAGTACTCGCGAGTACTATTTTTATTAATGTTGCACACGTGTGTGGGCTTGGAAAATGTTTTAGAGTTGGTTATTTATATGCTAAACAAGTTGTGACGGCTGTCATGTTCGACCTTGTCGGTTGACATATGTTGTCTTGGTTTTATGTTCGACTTTATTGGTCATGTGTGTATGTGTGTTGAACATATCTTGTCTGGTGGATTCCCAAAATGGATCCATGGTGCTGTAGCAGTTCCGACTCGGGATGGGGTTGTTACATTAACAAGCCTCTCTCATAAGAAAAGCGTGAAGAGCATGCTAGATCAATATGACTAAGAGTCATGAATGAATGGTCCTAGTGCAAGTCGGAGATTATTGGGAATAGTGCCCTAGGGCATTCGATGTGCTTAGATTTGTAATTGTCACATTTAATAGTTATTTAATAACATCTATTTCTCGTTGATTATTATAAGGTGTGCATGTTTTAATATTAAAATAATCGAATAATAGTTATTCATGAATAATAAAATTATTCATATGTCCCTGGTTCAATCACGTCGAGTAGAGACTCAAGTGATTAATATACTTGTATAAGTTTGATTGATAACCATTGGATGGTTATGCATATGATATGAATCAAACTTATGGGTGTTTATTGGAGAATGCAATACTCGACAGACCCGCATTGAGATAATTGCATGGAAATATCATAAGTGAATCTCAATATAACAGTATGTCAATAAATCATTGGACCTGATGTTACTATAAAGTCCAACTTGATAACTGCTATCCTTGACGTAATCCAACGTCATTTTAAACTTGGTGATCATAAAGGTTAGTGATCGGGATTAGTGGGAGTCATGCATAGGGCAATGAATATTCAAGATGGGGATTTGTCCATCTCTTTCAGGAGAGAGATATCTATTGGGCCCCTCGACAAGTAGGAATGAAGGAAATGCATGGCCATGCTCAAATGAAGAGTCATTTGATTCAATTAGTCTACTTAAGATCGAGAAAGCATTTGAACATAATAAGTATGACAATATCCACGACTTAGTTCAAATATGATATCCCGCGACAAAAGGATTTGACACGTTAGATGGTTTAATGGACTACAAAATTATATTATTGGGGTAGTCATAATGTCTTGCTAGAGACCGATTATGATTTATTGTTTAATAAGGTATTAAATAATTATCAAGATAATATAAGCCTTTTGGGTCACACATACGATAATTAAAGACAAGCAAAAATAATTAATAGATATAATATTGGATATTTTATTTATTAAGGAATTAAATAATTAGTAATATATAATATATGAAATTATATATATATATATATATATATATATTGTATTATTAATTATATCAACTGGGAATAGTAAATATAATATTTGATATTATATTTATTAAAAAGATTAAATATAATATAGGATATTATATATATATTGTATTGTTTAATAAGTTGAGGGGTAACTAACCAAATACTAGAGTTTTGACTCTAGAGTATACTTAGGATAAATAAGGGATGTATGACAAGGAGTTGTCATAAGAATATGATTACACAAACCTAATGGTGAAGAGCCACCCTCCCCTTTAAGATTCAACCACCCCTTCTTGTGAAGAAGTCCTAGTTCGGCCATCCCGTGTTATTCCCTTAGTTGATCTTGATCAACAGTACAATCCTTCTAGCAAGGAATCATCCGTTGTACTGTTTATCAATATTATTCGTAAGGATCTAGCAATTCGGTTTGTGCAAACTGTTTGTGTGTGGATCAGCGAAAGAGGAAGGTGACTATCATCAGCTTCTAGTCCGGATATAGATATGTTCTTCAAATTAAGGTAATTCGACGAACCTTTAGTAAATCAATTAAAATTACTGCATGAGATACTCTTCTTGGATTTTTTGATAATTATTCCACTGCGTTTTTGTTCATATTCCATGTATTAGATACACGTAAAACCCAACAGTGGTATTAGAGCCAACTTGCAAGTAATTTCATTGTTCGTGTAAAACATGTTTACATGCTTCGAATATATAAATTGTGTTCTTGATTATATTTATAAAATATAGATTTTATAAATATTTTTTCTGATTTAATTTGATTAAATTAGATTGTTAAAAATCATTTTTCTGGACTGTTTTTGTGATTTTTTATCCAGAACTATTCTGGAACATATCTGTTTTCTGGCAGGTCTGCGGGTCGTCGGACCAGGTCGGTTCCGGGTCGGGATGCGAATACAAGCAAAACGAATTAATAGAGATAATATTAGATATCATATTTATTAAAGAATTAAATAATTAGTAATATATAACATAGGATATTATATATTGTATTATTTAATTATATCAAGTGAGAAGTAAATATAATATTGAATATTATATTTATTAGAAGATTAAATAATGAGTAATATATGTAATATGTGATATATTATATAGTGTATTATTTAACAAGTTGCGGGGTAACTAAGCAAATACTAGAGTTTTGACTCTAGAGTTTACTTAATATAAATAAGGGATCTATGGCAAGGAGTTCTCATAAGAATAAGATTACACAACCCTAATGTTGAAGAGAGAAAAATCAGCCCCCTCCCCTTTAAGATTTGACCACCCCTTCTTGTGAAGAAGTCCCGGTTCGGCCATTCCGTGTTCTTTTCTTAGTTGATCTTGATCAACAGTACAATCCTTCTAGCAAGGAATCATCTATTGTACTGTTTATCAATATTATTCATAAGGACCTAGCAATCCAGCTTGTGCAAATTGTTCGTGTGGATCACCCAATGAGGAAGGTCTTTCACCAGCTTCTGGTCTGGATCTAGATATGTTTTTCGAATTAAGGTAATTCGACGAACCTTTATTAAAATAATTAAATTACTGCATGAGATCATCTTCTTGGGGTTTTTGATAATTATTTCGCTGCGTTTTTGCTCATATTTCATGTATTAGATACACGTAAAACCAAATAGTCCGGTCCACAAGTTTTATTCCGGGCCCTCGTGTATCTAGTCTATTAGGTACACCTCACTTCGTTCCAGTGTATTTGAATAATTAATTCATAAAATTAATCAACTTTATCGAATATAATGATACAAGTTCTTTACAAAATTGAATTAATTCAATGTTTATAGTATTAAGTTAGTTTCTTAGAATTTATTTTCACAAGATCGAATTAACTTAACCAACAAATTAAATTAGACATCTAATGTTCAATGTCCACAAAGAGATATCGTCTCTAATTTATTCGTCATTTATTCTAATTATGTGACTCTATAGTTTCATCTCTGTTAGCAGTTGGAGAAACAAAAGAATGTGAACCAGTCCCATGACGCACACTATAACCTTAATGAGATAAATAATAGGGTCATTGCAAACACATCTCGTAATGAGTACCGTGTACGTATAAGCCCTTCAATCAGATGCCCTGATCATGTCTTAGGATCATGGGAAAGTCAAATCCTATTATAACTTGATGATATGCATGCGTTAGTGTAAACCTAGATCATTGAGCTCTTATTTATCAAATACACCTTGCTTATATTATTCAGCCAAAGACTTTATACTTTATTTGCACCTATCTGTGTATGAAATGCACCTGTTCACTTATAGGAGAAAGAATCTGTTCTTGGTACTTAGCAGAGGCTACTGCTTGTCATCAAGTTGCACTTTGAGGTTTACCCCACCTTAGGTGATTGAATCGAACTAATATAATGACTAATTTAATGTCACACGCAAATATTCTATTAAAACCTCAAGTCTAAGGTTATGTATACCTATCACAAGCTTACCATTTAGTCATTGACTATCCAAAGTCTAATTCATGTGATCGAATCAACGCAACTCATGTCCGAGTACACGATCCCATCATGTACCTATAGCGTATGCTCCCACTAATACTAAATGATTACAAGCACTTTACATATCAAATCATACATTATACTACTCTTGGCTAAACCTAATACCTAATTAAGTTTTACCGACTTGCGAACTCATTGAGAATTTGAGCACTAAACACTTCCAGTGCCAACTTCAAATGAAAGGACTATATTTTTATATACTAAATTATGAATGCCAATGATATACATCTAATATATATATATATATATAGAAAATGCCTTTTATTTATATGAAGAAGTTCATATTTACAAATACCCACTAGTGCATAATTGACCTAAGGTAACATATGTATGGTAACACTTTCTGAAATTCAAGTTTATCGAATATTTAAGTAACATCTTGGTAACACTTAATCAATAGGTAACACTTAATGTATCACTTTTTTTATTAGTAACATTTTGAAGTAACACTTTTTTAATTGAGTAACACTTTGAAGTAACACTTTAAAATAAGTAGCACTTGTAGTAACACTTTAGGTATCACTTAATCTTTTTTAATTAAAAGAAGTGAATTATGATATAATCAATATTTTCAACCGAAAAAAACTCTTGTGAGAGACTTCTAAAAACTTTTTGACAGAATAATTCCCACGGCAAAAACTTTTTTGATACTCTTTCTCAAAATTCCCTGGCACAACATTCTTCTTCACAACTCAAACCAAGCGACTTCATGGCCGGTTAATGTAACACCCCCGGATTTAACCGGAAATATTACAGCGCCGTGGGCCCCGAGATGGAACCCACAAGGCTAAAAGAAATTTTCGCAAACATTTACAAATGCCCAAGAGGCCAACGACGGTACTATCTTTAAAAATTCACAAAGACTTATAAAATCCATTTATCAAAAACCGTCATAAAACTCATTTGAAATCGCAAGGCCAAACAGCCGACACTCAAAAGTTTAGAAATCGATTTCCAAAGTAATCTCAGTTACTAGATACCAAAAGAGCGTTTCAAAATACTCACGCAGCGGAAAAAGACCAACCAAAAGAATACTCTAGCAGCGGAAAGAACATGTCCTAGCCAAGATACTCCGAGAAGCTCATCTCTTCACGACCGCTACAAGCTCAATACTCCAAGAACCTAAAGAGAAATCCCACGACGGGGTCAGCCATAATATCCAACAATGATGACCGTCACATCACATCAATAATCACATATCAATGGAAATACTAAGTAAGAATACGACCAATGTAATCTTACCGTCATAACTTTACGAGAATCCATGATTCGTATCCTTAACAACACATTAAGATAATACCAAAATATCTGTACGGTATCTCAACAATACTCAAGGTTCTCAAAACATTATCATAACTCGCGATACGGAAATTATACCAACTCTGGCCAATTCAATCCATCGGATAACATCGACAATTCCAATACGATAATCGATTGTCCATCAAAGACAGTACCAAGGAAATACGGAACATACCTCAAGATTACGAAATACCATGACAATCACGCCAGTCTAATCCGAGATCAGATCAACATAACATACGGACATGGTCCTAACACAACACCTACAAATGCATACTCATATGACAATGTCAATATGATCACAACAATAACGACAATGTATACTTATGGCAAGCCCATAATATACATATGCACAATAACAACAACACATGGCAATCCGATGATCCAGCGTTCACTGCCTAGATCCCACGATGACCCCGTCAGACCAATCGTGGTGGAAAACCCATCCGATGATCCAGCGCACGCTAGCATAGATCCCCCGATGATCCCGTCGGACCAACATGAGGTGGACATATGACAACAATGCACAACTGCACAAAACAACAGTACACAATACACGACAACAATAATGCACAAATGAATGACAACAACGATACACGAACGTATCATGACATGATCGACACAAATGGTAAAAATGATTAGAGTACTTGCCCCGAGTCCTTCGAGAACGATCTCAATGTCTAAACCATCACGAACCATTATCCTCAATACTCGACGGTCCAAAGTATCACGAATTGCAGATAATTCATATCTCCGTCTTTATCACGATATATCCTCGATATACAAGTATACCAATAACAAAAGTAAATCATATACATTATGATTTAGATTCCCAAAACTCGAATATGATTTATAATCCCAAATCTCCTGTGATTACGATTATAAACATTGCTATACGAATTATAAACGAATGAAACTGAAATCATTCATTAAATATTATAAACTGAGCAAGTACTAACTTGCCTCGATACCGACGAAGCTGTTACCAATTCCATTGTCGTCATCTACAAGTCCCTCGGCCCCAATCAATGCAATTCACGAACATTCTCGAACACGACCGCAACGTACGGTTATAAACACCGATCAATAATCTCAACCTATTACAATAATCGATAAACAACAAGTTCGACAACAATCAAAAATCGATAAAACCTTTCCACAAACCCAACGGCTTGACAATATCTCGATTAAACACTAGTCAGAACCAACCAAGTCAAACCATCACGAATTCCTAATCAAAACACAAAAATACTGCACTGTCTGCCTACTTAGCGCACGTTAATCACCTAGCGTAGCGTGCGCTAAGTTGCTCCCGTTAGCGCGCGCTAGGCAGTAAACGTAGCGTGCGCTAATGCTGTGCAGTGGCATGCATTTCAAGCATCGACTAACACTTCCATCATGACAATGATCAACTCATCTCGATATTAAGGATTTCATAACAATCATGACATATAATTCAATAGCTCTTCAAGAACACGAAATATCCAAATTCACGTTCATGATCCATAAAATGATAAAATCCGATGTGTTCTAATATCTAAAAATCCTTATTCATCATGTTCTTCGACATACAATTCACATAACTTCAGGAATCATAATAGCACCCCCATAATCGTTACCATACGAAGTAACCAACGACAAAACATCAAAAATCCGAATTGAAGAAGGGAATTACATCAATATATATCTTGAATTCCATCCAAAACCATACGAAACATGTCAATACTCATATATTGATAACAACACTAACTTAGTACGGTAATCCAACTCGTTGTCATGCTCATCAACTTGTTTATATGATAATCATCAACTCAAGAACATCATATACAATCCAAAACGAAATCTCAAAGTGAAGAGTAATTACCTTTTTGAAGGAATGGATTGATTTCCAAGAATCACCAATGATTTCAAGAACAAAGCTTTACTCCATGATTTCCATCTTTAATCTTGTTAAAGAGGATCATCCTCGTGTTTAGGAACTCCAAATGTTCTCACAAGGTTGTCTCTATCGGGTGAAAGGAAAGAAATGGACGAAATGTTTCATGACACCCGTTTGTCCCTTTATATAGAATGCACCACTAGCGCGCTAAACCCTTATGTTTAGCGTGCGCTAGCCTTAGCGTGCGCTAATCGACTTTGTTAGCGTGCGCCATCGGGCCAGAGGCTACCGCCTTGCTTCAGAACTACCTTACGACGTAATGCCCATGCATTAACGCACGTAAATCATCATGTCTAGCGACGCAAGTCCTTACTCTTAGCGTGGCGCTATCCGAAGTTGACTTACTACGGTGTTCACCTACCACTCGCCCCACATTCCGACAAAGATTCGGCAAGGATAAGATTCCTTGTTGATCGATATATAGTTAGCGTGGCGCTAAGCCTAATCTTTAGCGTGCGCTAATACTTCGTGACAACAACCGTTGACTTACGTAACGCGTGCGCCGAAAGCAATGGGTCCACACGCAGATTCCTTCTGGTCTGTCTGCGTTTAGCGTGCGCTACATTCTGACTCTAGCGTGCGCTAATCATGAACGATAGCGTGCGCTATACTTGAACATTAGCGCGCGCTAATCAAGCTATACTTAGCCATTTTCCAATTCTCCTCGTCCGTCTCGACATATCAATTACGGAAATACGGCATATTGAATACATGTACTGAACCCAATAACATCATCATACGATATACCCAATATCAAAAGTACGACAACCTGATACACAATATCCTCAAATGTAACTGTCGACCAAATACGATAATTATACCGATACTGATATCTCAGTCCTTCATTTATTTTATCCCTACTGTACAGATTCCACGCTGTACAGTATAACTCGGATAAAATAATATCAAACAACAGTAGTAGAAATTCCGGATATTACAGTTAAGAGACTGGAGTAGGAAGACTTTTGGGAGGGATAAAAACTCTGTTTCTTCAGGGCTCACGGACCGATTTGCACGGGTAAGTAATTTTGTTTCCATCAAATATTTCATTGTTTAAGGCTACGGTGAGTAATTTTGTTTCCATCAAATAGTTTTGGGTAATCTCTACGGTAGGAGGCAAATTGGTATATACAGTTATCATATCGAATTTTCATTTGATTTATCTGTGCTTATCTGTTTCCATAATTATTGCTTCTAATGTGTTTGATAAAAGTCCTCTGAAAAATCATATCGAAGAAATAAGTTCATCACACACACACACACACACTTCAGTTTAATTATTTTATTCCCTAACAGCACAACAACAGAAAGCAACTTGTAACAATGGAATTGTGCTTTTTTGTTTTGTCCTTCAGATTATTAATGGTGTTAAAATCGAAAAAAGAAAAAGAAAAAAAGTTGCTGCACCAACAAGAAAGAGAAGGGGGATCTGCACCTGCACCACCATCTTTTGCATAATTTTTCTACATTCAATTTTTTTTTCTGTTTTAGTTTTTTTTTTTCAATTTCCTGAATTTGGGGTTTTTTTCTGTTTGGGGATTTTTTTCTGTTAACAAACAAGTATTCGTCACAGAATGTAAATTGTATCGTGTTGATAACATAGGCTGTTTCACAATTGATGTGTTATTGTGCACATTGCTTTTTTATAGTGTCACTGTCATTGTAATCACAAATAACTGTGTCAGCAAAAATAAATATGCAGACAGTGTTATTGTATTGTGTTTTCTGTTCGTATATCAAAATGTGTTCATTGACACAATGGTGCTATAAAAAAATAATGAACAAACTGTGTTATCCAACTACATAGCAAACTTTGTATGCAAGACTTTAATTAGTGATTACTTGCTAAGATTCTTAGTGCTCGACACATGTGTTGATGTTGTAACACCCCCAGATCTGACCGGGAATATTACAGCGCCGTGGGCCCCGAGATGGAACCCACAAGGCTGAAGGAAATTTTCGAAAATATTTACAAACGCCCAAGAGGCTAACGACGGTATTGTCTATTAAAAACATTCGAAGATTTATAAAACTCGTTTATCAAACCATCGTAAAAACTCATTTGAAACCACAAGGCCCAAAATGCCAAAACTCAACAGTTTAAAAAAATACGTTAAGATATCGCTTACACGTACCGACAGAACAAATTTAGAAAACAATTTCCCAAAGTAACCTAAGTTACCAGATACCAATAGGTCATTTTAAAAATACTCACGCAGCGGATAAAGACAAACAATTAAAATACTCTAGCAGCGGAATACAATAACTGATCAAAAACTCAAAACACAAATACATGCCCTTGCCAGTATCCTCCGGGAAGTTCATCTCTCCACGACCGCTACAAGCTTGATAATTCAAGAACCTAAAAAGAAAGCCCACGACGGGGTCAGCCATAATATCCAACAATGATAACCATCACATCTCGTCAATAATTACATATCAATAGAAATACTAAGTAAGAATACGACCAATGTAATCTTACCGTCGTAACTTTACAAAAATCCACGATTCATATCCTTAACAACACATTAAGATAATACCGAATTATCTGTACGGTATCTCAACAATACTCAAGGTTCTCAAAACATTATCATAACTCGGGATACGGAAATTTTACCAACTCTGGCTAATTCAATCCATCGGATAACGTCGACATTTCCAATACGATAATCGATTGCCAATCAAAGACAAGTATCAAGGAAATACGGAACATACCTCAAGATACGAAATACCATTACCATCACGTCAGTCTAATCCGAGATCAGATCAACACAACATACGGATATGGTCCTAACACAAGACCTACAAATGCCTACTCATATGACAACGTCAATATGATCACAACAATAACGACAATGTATACTTATGGCAACCCATAATATACATATGCACAATAACAACAACATATGGTAATCCAACGATCCAGCGCACACAGCTATAGATTCCCATGATGATCCCATCGGACCAACGCATGGTGGCATTACCTATCCAGCGATCCAGCGCACACAGCTATAGATTCCCATGATGATCCCGTCGGACCAACGCATGGTGGACATATGACAACAATGCACAACTGCACAAAACAACAGTGCACAATACACGACAACAATAATGCACAAATGCATGACAATAACGATACACGAATATATCACGACATGATCGACACAAATGACAGAAATGATTAAAATACTTGCTCCGAGTCCATCGAGAGCAATCTCGATATCTAAACCATCACCAACCATTATTCTGAATATTCACCGATCCAAAACATCACGGACGGTAGATAATTCACGTTTTCGTTAATACCATGATGTATCCTCGATAACAAGTATACCAACGACAATTGTAAATCATATACATTATGATTTAAATTCCCAAAACTCGAATACAACCTATAATTCCAAATCTCTTGTGATTACGATTATACATTGCTATACGAATTATAAACGAATGAAACTGAAACCATTCATTAAATATTATAAACTGAGCAAGTAATAACTTGCCTCGATACCAATGAAGCCGTTACCAATTCCTTGCCGTCGTCTACATGTCCCTCGGCCCTGATCAAAGCAATCTACGAACATTCTTGAATACGACCGCAAAGCATGGTTCTAAACATCGATCAATAATCTCAACCTATTACAATAATCGATTTAACACACATTCGATAACAGTCAACAATCGATATAACTAATCCACAAACCCAACGATTCCCAAAATATCTCGATTAAACACAAGTCCGAACAATCTAACTCAAACAATTACGAATTCATTCCCATGATTCCACAAAGCCCATATATCGATTCGATAAGGCGAGTATACAAACTTAACCAAAATATTCCAATCAATTTCTCTTTCAAGATTTCAATCAAACACCTTGAAGGCGGAATTCAAAGGTATATTCGAATCATCAATCAACAAACACCAACCACACCAAGAACACGAAGAACATAATCACAAACATATATATCCTTCAACATTACATGATTCTAGCCATCGATACAAACTAAACCACCAACATATATCAAAAATCTCAAACATCACAAAATATTAGAGTTCAAGCCAATTACCTTCAATCCGGTGAAAGAATCAATAATGATGTTATAATCCTTGTTCCAAGCTTTCCTAGATGTTATCACTTGATAAACCAACTCAAAAGCTGAGGTTTAGGGGTTAAAAACCGAGTTTGGGTGATTTGGGACGAAAGGGGATCGTGTAGGATGGGTTGGGAAATGAAATTCCGTCGCTTTACGTTTTATACGCCCGGGCATGTTAGCGTACGCTAACTTCATCAATAGCGTGCGCTACTGCTCCCGAATACGCATGGTAGTTTTTGCCATTTTGACCATAACTCACTCATCCGGACTCCGATTAACTCACCGTTTGAACCATTAGAAAGCTAACTCGATGCTCTATTATACTGTTATGTTTCAGAATTTTTGGAGTTTTCAAGAATCGGTGGTGATTTTCCAAAGTCGAACCTTATACACATTACTTTCCAAACAAGTGTCCAAATCTTATTTCCACTAACATTTCAACATATAGTCTTCTTAATCATATCCTACACACCAAGAATCATAATCACTTGCATGTTCATCATCATACGAAGTAAACAATAACAACAACATTAAAAACCCAAAATGAAGGGAGATATTAACCAACATATCTCTTGAAGAAAAACAACACCGTTCAAAATCACACGAATCATATCAATATCCGCATATCAACCATATTATCAACATAACTCAGTAATCCATCTCATAACCATACTCATCAACTCATAAACATGACGATCATCAACTCAAGAACATCATATACAATCCAAAATGAAATCCCAAAGTGGAGAGTAATTACCTCTTTGAAGGAATGAATTGAATCCCAAGGTTGAATCCATTTTCAATCACTTCCAAGCTTCAAATGTTGTTTAGGAATGATCAACTCAAGTGTTTGGAACCTCAACTTCTCTCTAAGACCTCTCTCTATCGGCTCACATGAAGAAATGGACGGAAATGACGAATAATGGCCAACTGCACTTATATATATTGTACATTACTAACGTACGCTAACATCTCCAGTTAACGTACGTTACACACTTAGCGTGCGCTAACTGTCTTTGTTAGCGTGCGCTATCGAAGTCCAGAGGCAACCGTCTTACTGCATGAAGTGATTTACGTACGCAATGCCCATGCAATAGCGTACGTAAATGCCTCTATTTAGCGTACGCAAGTGTCCTACCTTAGCGTGCGCTACTCATAGTTGACTCGTTTGTCTGTATGCTTCCGAAGACAGGTCCACACGCCGAAAGTGCTGACGAGGATAAGATTCCTTTTTGTCCGATATACAGTTAGCGTGCGCTAATCAACATGCATTAGCGTGCGCTATCACTACAGTACAACATCCGTTGACTTATCAGAATGTGCGTCGAAAGTGGCCTGGTCCACACGCAGATTCCTTCCGATCTGACTGCATTAGCGTGCGTTATATTATATCCGTAGCGTGCGCTAAACCTGCACGATAGCGTGCGCTACTCATGATCATTAGCGTGCGCTAATAATGTTACACTTAGCCATTTTCAGCTATTCTTGTCCAACGTCTCAACATACAGAATACGAACATACGGCATACTGAATACATATACTTCTTACATCCAATTGTTGACCAAGTACGACAATTATACAAGTACAGATGTCTCGGTCCTTCATTTATTTTATCCATACTGTACAGATTCCACGTTGTACAACATAACTCGGATAAAATAATATTTAACAACAGTAGTAGAAATTTCGGATATTACATACTACACCACTTAAAATAAGTTTCTTCCTCGAAACTTGCAAGCCGTCATAGAAAAACAAACAAACCATTCAACTGAAATATTCCGACACTATCACGAAAACGATCAATACAGAACCCCAGAGACAGATATACGGACGAATAAAATTCTCAAAACGTTACACAAATCACATACAGTGGATCTCAAAGAAACGCACCTGAATGTTGAACATACCCTTCGGCATACGAACAACCAATCACAAACCGATGAACATACCCAATCATACTTGGAGTGGAAACGACCAATCAATATCCAAAACAACCATCCTGGGGTCACCATCCCCAAATCTACACTTAAAACGAAATCATTCAAAAATCACTATGGTAAAATCGCACTACTACCACACCAATAGAGTCACATAGCACATATCCTCCAGTTTCACAAAACTCAAAATTCCAAAATCATATTCTCTACCGAACCTACATTACGTGGCATATTTCTCTTATCGGCTCAACCAACTGGTCATCTCTGGATAACCAAACTACTATACTGAAGTTTGAATCCTATTCATCGTACCATACTGATGTCTTATCCAGTTTGGAGTCATACTCATAACTTCACCATGATATGCACTATGCACTAAATGCGTATGTATATCAATCAAATTTTCAAAACCTGTTTGAAATCATATAGTCTGATCAAGAAGACAATTTTCGAAAGTTCTTTCAAAAATTTCAAAACTCAAAACATAAATTTTTCGTAAGTACACTAAATCAATTTTCAAAAAAATTAAATCGGCTCGCTGGTGCCAAGTATTCGATAACAGTTTCCTTCGATTCTACACGATTTCGAAGTTTCAAATGAAAACTATGCAAATGCTGGACTACATCCATATTACTGTATACCAATTCGGTTCGCTATTCCATCGGAAAACCACACGATAAAGTTCCGAAATTTTCAATATATAAACTCCGACTAAAAACTCCTTTTCCACATATGACTCGCAACGTCAATCATTTCCCATCCTGGATCACCTCAATTATGCTATGACAATGCATTGAAACAATTCAACACAATAAAGACTTCCCGAGAAGTTTCTTTTGAACAAGTAATCCAGAACCCCGAAAGGCAGGAACGACATAGATAAACGATTGATAAAGTGTTTTACAAGTCTCGGGAGTTTTTAAGAAAACAGAAAAGTCTTTTGAAATATTAGGGTCTCAACCCGTATCTCGTTTCGCATTACAAGAAGTTTAAAAAGTAGGAAACTCTTTTTCGGACCCCAAGTCCTGAGTTATAAAACAATTTCAAAAATCTATTGGGTCTCGGCCCAAAAATCATTTACGGTAAAACATCCGTAAAACATTCATTTGAAAAGTACCATTTTCAAATGCTCAAAAACAGTTCATATATCTCAAAATGAACTAACATGACTACATGTTCTCCTGAACAATCCACAATATTTCTCCCAAATGCACAGCTCCGTTCCAAAACTTAATCGACATATTGATTTCCAAAATCATAACTTCTCAAGATCATCAATCCTGTCCCAACTCTGTCATCTTATACTGTAACGCATAATATCTTTCTGAACCTCAGAACATATCAACTTAGAACGGTAATAAATCTCAATGCAATTTAAAAATCCAAATACTTACAGATCGTGAAGCCGACGATTCCCCGTGATACTAGCACATGTCTCGACTCAAGAAAATACTCGACACAGACATTTACAAAACACACATTTTGCAAACTCGGTTCAACTCGAGAACACAACACATCTCTATCTGAAGAAACACGTTAACACCATTTGAAAAAGTTTACAACAACCCCAGTACTACACTGGTAAATCACATAACGCACAAGCCCGAATGAACAATAAAAACTCACGGCTCAGACACTTGTCAACTGACAACTCGAATGACACGACAAAAGCACGACCCAACTCAACCCGACTGCCTAGGTTTTCACAACCTAAGCTCTGATACCATATTCTGTAACACCCCCAGATCTGACCGGGAATATTACAGCGCCGTGGGCCCCGAGATGGAACCCACAAGGCTGAAGGAAATTTTCGAAAATATTTACAAACGCCCAAGAGGCTAACGACGGTATTGTCTATTAAAAACATTCGAAGATTTATAAAACTCGTTTATCAAACCATCGTAAAAACTCATTTGAAACCACAAGGCCCAAAATGCCAAAACTCAACAGTTTAAAAAAATACGTTAAGATATCGCTTACACGTACCGACAGAACAAATTTAGAAAACGATTTCCCAAAGTAACCTAAGTTACCAGATACCAATAGGTCATTTTAAAAATACTCACGCAGCGGATAAAGACAAACAATTAAAATACTCTAGCAGCGGAATACAATAACTGATCAAAAACTCAAAACACAAATACATGCCCTTGCCAGTATCCTCCGGGAAGTTCATCTCTCCACGACCGCTACAAGCTTGATAATTCAAGAACCTAAAAAGAAAGCCCACGACGGGGTCAGCCATAATATCCAACAATGATAACCATCACATCTCGTCAATAATTACATATCAATAGAAATACTAAGTAAGAATACGACCAATGTAATCTTACCGTCGTAACTTTACAAAAATCCACGATTCATATCCTTAACAACACATTAAGATAATACCGAATTATCTGTACGGTATCTCAACAATACTCAAGGTTCTCAAAACATTATCATAACTCGGGATACGGAAATTTTACCAACTCTGGCTAATTCAATCCATCGGATAACGTCGACATTTCCAATACGATAATCGATTGCCAATCAAAGACAAGTATCAAGGAAATACGGAACATACCTCAAGATACGAAATACCATTACCATCACGTCAGTCTAATCCGAGATCAGATCAACACAACATACGGATATGGTCCTAACACAAGACCTACAAATGCCTACTCATATGACAACGTCAATATGATCACAACAATAACGACAATGTATACTTATGGCAACCCATAATATACATATGCACAATAACAACAACATATGGTAATCCAACGATCCAGCGCACACAGCTATAGATTCCCATGATGATCCCATCGGACCAACGCATGGTGGCATTACCTATCCAAATGATCCAAGACACACGGCTATAGATTCCCATGATGATCCCGTCGGACCAACGCATGGTGGACATATGACAACAATGCACAACCGCACAAAACAACAAAGGCACAATACACGACAACAATAATGCACAAATGCATGACAATAACGATACACGAATATATCACGACATGATCGACACAAATGCGAAATGATTAAAATACTTGCTCGAGTCCATCGAGAGCAATCTCGATATCTAAACCATCACCAACCATTATTCGAATATTCACCGATCCAAAACATCACGGACGGTAGATAATTCACGTTTTCGTTAATACCATGATGTATCCTCGATAACAAGTATACCAACGACAATTGTAAATCATATACATTATGATTTAAATTCCCAAAACTCGAATACAACCTATAATTCCAAATCTCTTGTGATTACGATTATACATTGCTATACGAATTATAAACGAATGAAACTGAAACCATTCATTAAATATTATAAACTGAGCAAGTAATAACTTGCCTCGATACGAATGAAGCCGTTACCAATTCCTTGCCGTCTACATGTCCCTCGGCCCGATCAAAGCAATCTACGAACATTCTTGAATACGACCGCAAAGCATGGTTCTAAACATCGATCAATAATCTCAACCTATTACAATAATCGATTTAACACACATTCGATAACATCAACAATCGATATAACTAATCCACAAACCCAACGATTCCCAAAATATCTCGATTAAACACAAGTCCGAACAATCTAACTCAAACAATTACGAATTCATTCCCATGATTCCACAAAGCCCATATATCGATTCGATAAGGCGAGTATACAAACTTAACCAAAATATTCCAATCAATTTCTCTTTCAAGATTTCAATCAAACACCTTGAAGGCGGAATTCAAAGGTATATTCGAATCATCAATCAACAAACACCAACCACACCAAGAACACGAAGAACATAATCACAAACATATATATCCTTCAACATTACATGATTCAAGCCATCGATACAAACTAAACCACCAACATATATCAAAAATCTCAAACATCACAAAATATTAGAGTTCAAGCCAATTACCTTCAATCCGGTGAAAGAATCAATAATGATGTTATAATCCTTGTTCCAAGCTTTCCTAGATGTTATCACTTGATAAACCAACTCAAAAGCTGAGGTTTAGGGGTTAAAAACCGAGTTTGGGTGATTTGGGACGAAAGGGGATCGTGTAGGATGGGTTGGGAAATGAAATTCCCGTCTGCTTTACGTTTTTATACGCCCAGGCATGTTAGCGTACGCTAACTTCATCAATAGCGTGCGCTACCTGTTCCCAGAATACTGACAGTATAGTTTTTGCCATTTTGAGCATAACTCACTCATCCGGACTCCGATTAACTCACCGTTTGAACCATTAGAAAGCTAACTCGATGCTCTATTATACTGTTATGTTTCAGAATTTTTGGAGTTTTCAAGAATCGGTGGTGATTTTCCAAAGTCGAACCTTATACACATTACTTTCCAAACAAGTGTCCAAATCTTATTTCCACTAACATTTCAACATATAGTCTTCTTAATCATATCCTACACACCAAGAATCATAATCACTTGCATGTTCATCATCATACGAAGTAAACAATAACAACAACATTAAAAACCCAAAATGAAGGGAGATATTAACCAACATATCTCTTGAAGAAAAACAACACCGTTCAAAATCACACGAATCATATCAATATCCGCATATCAACCATATTATCAACATAACTCAGTAATCCATCTCATAACCATACTCATCAACTCATAAACATGACGATCATCAACTCAAGAACATCATATACAATCCAAAATGAAATCCCAAAGTGGAGAGTAATTACCTCTTTGAAGGAATGGATTGAATCCCAAGGTTGAATCCATTTTCAATCACTTCCAAGCTTCAAATGTTGTTTAGGAATGATCAACTCAAGTGTTTGGAACCTCAACTTCTCTCTAAGACCTCTCTCTATCGGCTCACATGAAGAAATGGACGGAAATGACGAATAATGGCCAACTGCACTTATATATATACTGTACATTACTAACGTACGCTAACATCTCCGCTAACGACGTTACACACTTAGCGTGCGCTAATCGCCTTTGTTAGCGTGCGCTATCGAAGTCCGAGGCAAATCGTCTTATCGCATGAAGTGATTTACGTACGCAATGCCCATGCAATAGCGTACGTAAATGCCTCTATTTAGCGTACGCAAGTGTCCTACCTTAGCGTGCGCTACTCATAGTTGACTCGTTTGTCTGTATGCTTCCGAAGACAGGTCCACACGCCGAAAGTGCTGACGAGGATAAGATTCCTTTTTGTCCGATATACAGTTAGCGTGCGCTAATCAAGATGCATTAGCGTGCGCTATCACTACATTACAACATCCGTTGACTTATCAGAATGTGCGTCGAAAGTGGCCTGGTCCACACGCAGATTCCTTCCGATCTGACTGCATTAGCGTGCGTTATATTATATCCGTAGCGTGCGCTAAACCTGCACGATAGCGTGCGCTACTCATGATCATTAGCGTGTGCTAATAATATTACACTTAGCCATTTTCAGCTATTCTTGTCCAACGTCTCAACATACAGAATACGAACATACGGCATACTGAATACATATACTTCTTACATCCAATTGTTGACCAAGTACGACAATTATACAAGTACAGATGTCTCGGTCCTTCATTTATTTTATCCATACAGTACAGATTCCACGTTGTACAACATAACTCGGATAAAATAATATTTAACAACAGTAGTAGAAATTTCGGATATTACAGATGTGATGCAACATATCTGATACTTGTTAGGTATCTGATCCACTAATATGTTGGGATATGTTTTTTGATGAATTTTTGTTGTTACAACTTCCGCATCACTGACCCCTTTGTAAATCCCTCCTTATTAGGTTAAAAAGACAAGAGTTGGCATCTTTCACTGAGTTGGCTTGTGAGGAATTTGTAAGAAAAAACCTACAACAGGAATCTGTAATAAAAAACCTCAATACTTACAACATACTCCGGAACGTGCTACCAAACAGCCATCAAATCCTCCTCCTGAAAGGTCAAAACTTGTTATATCCATCCAAGATAAAGACGGGCTTAAGCAATTTCGAGTATATAAGGTATTTATTTCTTGATGTCTTGTGAAGCTTTAATTTGATATTCTGTTTCTTCCAGAATGGTTATTGTGCCAGTTAAGGGCACCATAGTTTGCCATGCATAAGATAAATGAGAACTATATGTGTTTTTAGCATCTTAGTAGTTAGCAAGAGAAATATGAGTCTATGTGTCCTAAAAAAACTAGAGTGTGATAAAACTCTTCTACAATGTGGAGCAGTGTTTTTACCCTTATTTCGGGTGTTCTAAATATTTCTCATTTACAGCCTTATTATGATGTCTCATTTGTGTTTATGATTAAATGGTTGTTCCAAGGAGATTTTAGGTTCTAATATTATGTGCATGATAAGACAAGAGAGTAGTGAAATGATGCAAGGCTGGTATGAAGAAGATTTTGTTGAGCTCTCTAGCTTATTCTAGGAACTTTTTTGCATCATCCTGAACAGGAAAATAAAATACATAACAAACAGAAGAATAGAAAGAAAAAAATATTGAAAAGGAAGTAGAGAAAAAGAAAAAATATAAGAGGTATGCTAAAAAAGAAAAAGAAAAATAAATTTGCAAAGGATCAGGTATCTTTGAGATTAATCATAGTTGAGGGTGCCTTTTGTATTTTCTGGTTATGAAAGTTGTTATGATTCCATGCAAGTAATTATGATGGATGTTTTATTTCTTTGAGATTAATCATAGTTGAGGGTGCCTTTTGTATTTTCTGGTTATGAAAGCTGTTATGATTCCATACAAGTAATTATGATGGATGTTTTATTTCTATAAGCAGCTTGGCAACGCAGGATTGTTTTTTTACACTTAATTTTTGCTGCGTCTTGTAACATGGTCATTGCTTTTTTAATGATCAAAGAGGCCTTTGCAGTTGTGAATTTCAGACGACACCAAGTATATTTATACTGTGCACATTATTTCAGAACATATTTGCTTTGCTTCTACCATTTTTTGCTATAAATTACTGCTGGAAAAACAGGATAAAAGAAGTGCAGAATTATCGAAAGTGTTAAATTTCATTGAACAGGTGCCAGAAATTTATTGATACTTCATGTTCCTCTTGTTATACATTCTAGCTTTGTTTGGTAAGTAATGTGATGTACTTGAGCTTTTTCTTCCAATTCTCGTTAAATGATAATTATTTTATTGTTTGATGCCTCTTTACATCCAAGTTTGATCATTCATTCCTGATGGTATCTTCAGATCTGATTACTCATCCTGCATCTGATTAATTTGTTTTGATTTGTTTTTCCTGATGGTATCGCTTTGCTTGCTCTTGCGGTAATTAAATCAAGATCTTTCCTTTATGTGAATTGATATCGCTGTTAGTCGATTATCGATTGGACGCATTAGTGGCATGATTTATTTGAGATCATGTTTGTCGATCGTCCTAAACTGCTAACAGATAGGAAATAAAGATTCTTACCACTTAATTTTGACGCTGCTTCAAGGCAACTGATGAAGTTCCCCGTTAAGGGCTGAGGGTGAAAGCGTAATGAAATTCATCCTATAATCGAAATATCTATATCAGAAGGAAGCACCGATAAGAGTGAGCAGGGAAGAGCTGGAATGTCGGTCTTTGGCTAGAGTTGCGCCTTTCTTCTATTCTTTGATTATCAATCCTTCTTTCTTGCTGTCTGTCTGCCCCCAGGCAAGCATAAAAGTAAAGGCAGGAAGGCGTAGGAATAGTAGACGAAAGGGAAGAGAGACCGAAGCTAGGCTAACTTCATCGTTCTGTTCAAGGTGCGGATTACGGTTTCCCAACGCAATCCGCCCATGCAAGAGCGACAGCTGCTTTGTAGTCAAGAGGCGCAGATCCATGCTATTCCCTTGTTTAAGTTTAAGCAAGAGTCTATTTTGTTTTCCTCCGGTTAGCGAAGTTCCATATTATCTAAACCTTCTAGGGTTCTACCATGGCGAAGAAATGCATTCTAAAAAAGAAAGAGATAGGTCCGTGCGTGCAGCCGTATACGAAAGTACGCTTCCTCTTCTTTTCTTAGTCTTAGGAGAACTGGATTGCACCAAAAGAAGATGACCGATTTGCTGCTTTGGCAGAGGGGCTAGTCTCAATCGAGTAGGGCGTCTAAACTTTTATTTGGAAGCAGATCGAAGACGATTTCCATATTGTTGAATCTTCTTCTTTACCCTTCTATGAATAAAGACTATGTGAACATCTCACTATCTCTCTTGTTACTGGAGAAGAGCAGGTGTTTGCAGTTATTTCAGGGATTTCTCAGAGAAAGAAAGATAGATTATTAAGTGCTACTTCACTCGAATGCTTTCAGTTAGCTCGGTATGCTAAGAAAGATGTTCATAATGAAGTCTCGGAGTAAGGAGCAACAAACAAAGCATTGCAGCAGTCCAGAAAGGAAGAAGAGTTAACAGCAGAACTCAGATTAGCTAAATCCAATCCTTACAGGAATAGTTAGCGACATAAATACCCTATTCTAATATATATAGGAATGCCAATAAATAAGGAATTCAAGAATGGGTGGGGTAGTTCATAAAAGGTAGCTCAGTGGGATAACAAATAGGCATAAGCTAAAAAGAAGAAGAATAGGAAGAAAAGGTAAGCAACCACCTTAATAGAGAATAGGCTTACACTAAGCACTCCCACCTATGGCTGGGGAAGAAGTAGGAGAAAGCTAATACCATTTCATAACTGAAATCCTGGAAGAAGGGAGCTTGACTGTATGGATTATTCTATTTTTTTTTTCATTTTGGATTTCAGTAAAGAAGTATAAAACCCAGTAACATTTTTATGGAATGATCTGACAACACCTCAATCCTTGTGTGTGCAATGACATATTATTTTTAGATTTTTTAAAAATATTACTGTTGACGAATGAGCAACATTGGAAAAATCGTGAGCGAAATTGGAACTTTTTTGTTAGTTTTGACAGAATAAGTTTCTGAATTATAACGATATATTAAGTGAAAGTATGAATCTATTCCGCTATGTTTCAGACAGCGATTAGCCTCATGAATATATTAAGTTTATGTTTTTGCAGGACTTTGGTATGAGTTTGGAACGATTTTACCGGGGTACTCTTTCCATTATTTATTTACATGTAGTTTGAGAATAGTTTGTAAATTTTGATTACCTTTCTTTGATTTCACGTTTTCGGCATGTGAGAGTACATTTCTTAATGTGTTTCTTTCACATATCTCTACTTAAATTTGGTGCATAATATGTTATCTGATGGGAACTCTGGAGCTACTTTTATTTTATTATTTATTTATTTTACCTTATTCTTACTGTAGGATGATGAAGATGATGTATTAGGGTAGCAAGAACTAATGAAGTTTCGAGAAACATGCATGGATAGGACGTTGAAATTGAAGATGAAGAAACAAATAAATGTTCTTTTAGAGATTATGTTTATTTAGGAAGAGATATATTATATGATTGGATTTTTGGGTTAAATTTTCTTTTGTTTTGAACACAATATAGTGTGTTTCAATTGATGAATACTACTTTGTGGCTCATTTTTCACGATGACATTTGAATATCAATAATATCATTCTATTTTACCTTCTTTTCTTGCTTTTGTAAGTTTTAATGTTATTATCAATATATAAGACACGTATAGAAATGATACTATAAAGTTGGTTAATAAAAAAATGTGTCGCCCAATATCTAATAGAGTGTTACATATGCTGACGTAAAATGATACATAATATATAATAAAGTGTTACTATAGTTCAAAAGATGAAGTAAAAAATGATACTAAAGAGTAAAAAGTGATACATAAAAAATTATTAGTAGCACTATGAATATGCTACATTAGTTTGAAGAAAGTGTTACATTAGGGAATTTTTAGTAGCACTTGAAAAAGTGATACATTAGTATTAGAAAGTGCTACCTAAGAGAATAAGTAGCACGGGCAGATGTTTCACTTGTAAAAGTGTTACCTATTACCTAAAGCAACACTTTTATGCCTTTAAGTAACACTTTTGGGGTGTTACATTAGGTTAATTATGCACTAGTGCATGCACTCTCTCTCATCATTAGAGTGGCATTGAGAGTATACAATGAGCAAAAAGGCAATTGAGATGGTTAAGAGTTGCCCGAAGTTCCAAATAAAAAAGCTATTGATCCATGATTAAGTCGAAAACATAATTATCATGATTTGCCATTCCCTTATGCTAATTGGGAAATCGACATAATCCCAAATTTACAATAACCTCGGGGAAGAAAATTCTTGGTCGTTGTTGTGCCGGTCACAGCAACGACCATGAATAGAACCGAATGGAGGCAGAGCCAGTCACAGTATAACCGAGAATAGAATCATGAACTTCTTATTTAATAACATTATTTTGTTAAAATACGATTCCTCGATTACTTATCTCTAATAATGGTATATAATTCAATGTAAAAATCGTTTAGTCTCGTGCCATGAGATGCATATCAAACAACAATTTACCTCAGTGGCTCATCCACCGAACAAAGAGAAGGTCGAGGTAACAAATCAAACTATCCTGCAAGCGATATAGATTTGTTAGTCACAATATACTTATTGGACAACTTGGGGGGTGAATACGTTGTACTATATCTTTTAAAATTCTTGTATTGAGGAAGCCTTTGAAATGTGTTGCTTTAGTTATAGCAACTAAGTACGTGCCAGTAGGCTTGATGCTTAAAGGATTCTTCAAGGTTAGTATACCACAAGATGTAAGATGCAAATTATGAAAGCAATAAACAACACAGATATAACGTGGTTCGAGAAAACTTCCTCTACGTACACAGATGTTTGTGTTGCTGTAGATCTATGCTAACACTCATGAGGTCTAGTGTAACATTAAATTGTGAAATACTTTGACATCTTTACCGTCAACTTTAACACTATGGCTACACTTATATATATGAACAGTTCGAACTTTTGCCAACAATTTTAATCTTTGCCAACACAATTTTTATATTTTGCCAATAGGAAGAATTATAAATTAAAGTCTATGGCTGGATTTTTACATGTTTTTACCAACATTTTATCATGGTAAAAAACATGTTATATTGGAAAATAGATATTACCATAAAACAGTCAATGCCATTAAAACATTGTCAACCATAACAACATCCAAAATACATGACTGCCAAATATTCAATCTATAATCAAATAGCCCAATGCACTTACATAACCCAACATCCAAAATCTAACTTAAAATGCCATTCAACAATTAGCTTAAGTACTATTTAATATCAAAGAACAAGTTACCATCACAATCGATAAATATAACAAAACTACTTGAGTCACTTAGCAAAATTTCATCATCTCAGCCCCCCCAAAACGACAACTCTAGTTGCCTCATGGTCTACGTCGAGCAGAACATTTTGCATATCCGACTTCATGCCTCATGAAAGCCATATATGGTGTAGTGATCTTTCACACATATTGATATACTTGACTTTTCAGCTTTAGCCATTCGCACTTAAATTGGTTCGTTTAAGCATTATTCGTCCCACACATGCCGAAATATGCTTGCTTCATTATTCCACACAACGCTAACATTCTCAACTTTGAATAAGGTAGAGTGTTATCCAACATAAGATGTATGATCAGTTCACTTTGCTGTAGATTGTTGTTCGCTCATTGAAGGCTTGTCTTTTTCTTTTTGCTGTATAATCAATGTAAGTTAGAGAAACAATTCGTTGTTTTTTACGTTTGTAAGAATGAAAAAGTGGCAAGCTAGTTGTCAAGCCCTCTGGTTGAGCTATTTATTGTTAGAGTGTGCCATCGAATGCCACTCTCAGGATGCAGAGTTGGGGCATTAATATGTAGTTATGAACTTACGTTGAATTAATAAAAGGCAGTAATTATTTCTGTATTTACTGTATGTCATTGGCGTTCTTAATTTGGTAAATAAATAGAAATAATATCCATGCAATTGAGTAGAAACATTCCACTCTTTATGAGATAAGGTGTCTGATGTAACACCCCGAGATATTCGGAATAATTACAGCGCCGTAAACCTTTTAAATAAGGATTTACAAGGCTAATTAAAAGAAGTGTGAAAATAATCCAACACCACCACATAAATTCAAATTACAAAACTGGTTCCAACTGATCCATTGAGTTAATTAATACAACCATATCGAAACGATATTAATAAGACACGTGTACTCGAGTACTAAAAATGAACCAAGAAGACAAATCACAAAAACAACAAACATCAACCACATCACTGAGCCGTTTTATCGTCATGCCGGTACTGTGGCTGCCTCCCCGCTCCTCGACTACCTGAACATCAAAACAAATGTCCACCCCCGAAGGGGTTAGCAAAACGATGCTAGTACAAGTATCACAATACAAATTTCATCATTGCATTATAAAACATACAAAACGGACTTCCGTCACCGGAATCCAACGATGCGAATCCTCACGATTCTATCAATACAATACAGGGTAATCCAACGATCCAACGCCCTCAGTATAGATCCCCATAATGATCCCGTCGGACCAACGCATGGTGGAAAACCCGTCCAACGATCCAGCGCCCTCAGCATAGATCCCCATGATGATCCCGTCGGACCAACGCATGGTGGACATTCGATCCAGCGCCCTCAGCATAGATCCTCATGACCCCCTCGGATCATTTACAATATAAACCATGCAATCATATATACAAATATGCATTTCAATATGTCCATTAATACGAACAATTAACAATGAATACCACAAGAAAAGAAATTAATCTCCTACTCGACAACATGAACAAAACTATATGCCTATTCAAAGTTCCAATACAAACCAAATTCAACATATGATACTTGCCTCGAAAATGGCAAGAATGAAATACTCCAACAAATGTCACGTGTCCGTATGCCACCGCCCCTCGATTGTCCTCTATGCAAGGCTCGGACCTTATTCAAAAGAAATAATAAAGAATTAATCTCATGTCGTACGAACGTCTAACAATCCGGTCTACGGCTGAAAGCTCTAAAAATGTAATCTGCCTGAACTACTTAGCGTACGCTACATACTCTACGTAACGTGCGCTAAGCCTGCTCGTTAGCGTACGTAAACGACGAAGTCTAGTGTACGCTAACTATGTACCAATAGTCCTCTCTGATCAGCCAACTAACTCAACTGATGACATAATGTACGTTACGTACCAAACGTAGCGTACGTTAACTCATTCCCGATAGCGCACGCTAATATACATATCTTAGCGTGCGCTAACCGTGCATGGCAGTTTACTACTAGGCAGAAAACTCGATCTAATGGTGATGAAACTCATGAAATCTACAGTGTTAATACGTGTCATCTCCGTGCATATCATGCTCATATGGTTTGTGAAAGATCTTTATGGATTAAACGACTTCGAGATACAAGGGTACGTATAATCATCGCAACACCATAATTCATCTTGATCTTTAAGAAAGTATCCTAAGTTCCATCCATTCATGTCTCAAAACGTATAATTCCATTATGTAAAAACATAAGAACCTAATAATCTCCATAAACCGGTCATAATCGGTTTTGAAGCTTCATGAATATGCTAGGAGTTCAAACACTAATAGGTTCAATGGATTATACGATGATTAAGTACCGAAACATCGAAAATATCCTTCTAACACATGATGTTCGACTACTTACGAATTTAGCTGACTAGATAATCCCAAATCATGATCAAAACGTCCTATAGAATATTACTAATATTGGTGAAGAATCACCTACCTCAAAGTAGTGAAGAACACGAAGGAACTTGAAGAAATCCAACACCGAGGGCTTGAACACCAATATCCAATGATCTACAATCTTCAAACCCGTGCTAGGAGGATGATATGAGAGGTGGAGGATTGAGGAAGTAACTCTCTAAGTCTAAGGATTCGGTTTTGGGAAGTGAAAAGATCTGAAAAAAAATGAAAAGTGTGCTGTCCTATATATAGAAAAGGGTTATTAGCGCGCGCTAGTACATATACATAGCGTGCGCTAACGGTCATACGAAGCTTACTGACTTCACTGTACTCAGCGTTTAGCGTGCGCTATTCCTCATATCATTAGCGTGCGCTACCGCGTTGACTTGGCTTTTCCCGAAAGCCGTCCAGGTTCATCCCGACATGATCCGACCAAGATCTGCGGCTGATCTCACCTACCACCCTGTCTTAATCATGCTGACTACATATAGCGTGCGTTAAGGTGCCTAATTAGCGTGCGCTACGAATCCAATTTAGCGTACGCTACGCTAAGTCGATAGCGTGCGCTACATGTGCAAAAACACTACGCCATAAGTGCTCATAGGCAAGGCCTGTTTATTGTTGCAGAAGACAGTAAAAGTGTTGCCTTAGGCCAAAGGCAACACCAAACTCTTGTTGCCAATACGGCCGTTGCCTTTGACACCTAAGGCAACACTTTTAGTCTCTATTGCAACAACGGAAAAGTATTGCATTACGCCTATAATGCAACAACATAACCAAGTAAAGCAACAACAAATGATGTTGCCTAAGATTTAAAAAAAAAAACAGAACATAGGGTCCACATGTGCCACATCATCAGTGGGTCCCACCTTTTTATTTTGTAATACTACTTTTATAAATACAACACCAGCTAAAATAAAAGGCAACACTTCATACAAATATTTGAAATAATTATTTTATTTTTACATCAACCCATCCAAAATAAACCATGGCACCCAAAAACCAACAAGGATTCCAATACAAAATACAAACCACCAATTTAACTTCAAAAGTACCAAAACCAAGCAACACCACCAATATAACTTAAAAAGTACAAAATTAATAAGTTTAAATACAAGTGACCAAAAGTTACATATTGAAATAACTGATAAGTGGTGCTGCCTTGAATCGTAGGAGTGCCATTATCATCTTGATCACTTGATATTGTTGCACAAAATTCTCCAATATCGCATAATAAGCGAATTATCTTCATCAATTATCTTCATCATACCGGTCAAGAAATAAGCGTAATCACCCTATAGTCTTCATCTTCATAGTTATCATCTTCTCATCTAACTCACATCTTCCGGATCAGCAAGTTCATCTTCTTCAACAGACATCATCTCGCATTTAAGCATATAAAATTTAATCACAAAATAAGCAATGCAAAACAAGATGATTATGGTAGGAATATTGCAAGTATTTTTCCTTCTATCACTGCATTTAAGCATATAAAACAAATCACAAAAGCAACAATGTACACAAGTTGATTACGGTTGGAATAAGTTTAGTCCGAATCGGTGAAAGACATGACCACCGAAACACATTAATGACCAGTGCAGGGAAAAGAGGTCCATTTAGCTATAATTGAGGGTCGAGTTATAGCTATTCAAAGACGTAAAGAAGTGACCCTGACTTGCATAAGACCCAAAGTGAACCAAAATCATGCTTCATTCAAACAAGCAGTGGCAGAGTAATTTCAAGCAAGACACAAGGAAAAGAAACAAAAAAAAATGCATATACGGTTTCACTGCCTGTGAAAATTCGCAATTCCACCCCACAAATACAACATCCTTCGTTACCAAATTTTCCCCCTTACAGGAAGGCACATCTCATTTGCTTGTTATTATCAGAAGATCCGAGTAGATGAGTTATGTCATATTAGGGAAAGAGTTTCAGAAAAGCAATAAAGGGAATTAGTAATCATTTTGAGTTACTTTTATATTATTTGTTTCGCCTCTACAGTTGCTTAAATGAGCGAAAAGGGTAAGACATCAGATAAAAAAAGACGGAATTCACTAAGTCGGCAGATGAAGACATTCACGCGTGCATTGCGAATTTCTTTCTTTAGATTGGTAAGGCAATTGCATAGGTACCGAAGCAAAAAAGTGAATAAGAGTTCAGAATTACCACAAGACCAACGAAGACCAACTCTGTCATCATCAAATATTTACAACATGAAGTCGAACAAACCCTGACTAGATCAGCAAAATAGCGAGGATGATTAGTTTGTTATACAAATATCTATGACACAACTCATAGTTTTAGTTCTAGACTGCAATAAAGCATAATATGAATGTACTAACAAATAACATGAGGATAATGGGATGCAGTTCTGATTTGAATCATTTCGATCTATTCAAGCTATAAGAGCTCTTACGGCAAAAAAAAAAAACAGACTAGATCATACGACAAATCAAATAAACTCTTAAATGATCCTATACAAATTCTTAAATCAGTAGAACAAATCATTGATACATCAAGAACTCTAGCACAAATATTTCAGCAGAGAAATCATCACACGTTCTTTCTCAAATTGGCATAATGGCACTAGGTAATTCGGTGCACCCACTGAAATTACAGCATTTTCGGAAGGGTGTATCTAAAACCTGAGAACCAAGGTCAACAGGTAGCAAGCAAGGAGTTTCATACCTGTCTCTCCTCTGCATCAGTCTTCAAATAGAGGTAACTCGTAAAAAAGTTTGAAGGCTTCCATGACTTCAAGATACCACATCGGCTCCCTATCGGGAAAAGGGGAAAGATCAACAAGTTTATGAACCTGTGAAGTAGACCATATCAGATTTGGCATAATTCTGATCTTCTACGAGGAGCCAATGACTAATGACAGAAACAAAAACCAAAAAAGAAAAAAAAAATCCATGTTCTTATTTGCTTGTTTGTTTTTTCCTTTTTATTTCTTGATTAAAATAGCTTACGTATATTATATTTACTTGATCAGAGTTCACAACCATTCAATAGCTAAGAGCTCTAGAATCCATCATGATCATCATCAACATTCATATTCATCTTACAAAAGGTGGAAATATCATTAATTGGTGAAGAAATCTTAAACGACATATATCACACAGGTTACTCGGCAAAAAAAAACTACTAAATCAGACAAGAGTGATAGCATATGAATGTAGAAAAGAATCGAAAAATAAAGAATTTCAAAACAGTGGTTATCATAAATATCAATTTATAAATCAGTTTATACCTTAAGCATTGGGAGATCGCCTGCGCGGACAACATAAGCTCCAACCACCATGACATACATCCCTAAAAGAAACACACGCGCAGATAAACCAAGTAAGGGATATTCATATTTGTAAACACACACACACATAGAAGAAGAAGAGGAAGTGACCGACCTGTTACCCAATGGCGGTCAATAAATTCGCCGGAGAGTATCAATGATGCCGGTTCCATCGTCGAGGATGTATCGACGGCCGACGCCACCACAGTCGGATGAGGAAGGTTCAGAGACAAGAATGCCCTGCAATTTCCAATGGCTTAGGGTTTACCGATGAGGGAGTAGACTGTCATTGGCGACGGAAGGGTGAAGGTGGGCAGCTTCAGTTGGAGGCGTGGGGCGCGGAGGAAGGAGAATGGCAGGATTTGGATGAAGTGATTGATCTGGGGAGTCGATGTAACACCCCAAACTAGGCGGATATTACAGTGCCGTGAATCCCCGACTGGGACCCACCAGGCAATTGAAAATGATGAATTAAATAATATAATCGTAGTACCGAACCACATTATATTACCAAGTACTCCGATGAGGAGTTTAAGTACATTACACCAGGACAAAACGGAATACTAGTATATTTTATATGGAGATAAAATACACCACCCTGAACAAATAAGCATCTCAAACGGAATTTGCAGCGGAAAATTACAAATGACGGAATAACTGGAATGATCAAAATGGTGAACAAACGGAATGACTGGGCCCCCTACTAGTATCACTGACTCGCCGCCAACATGCTCTTCCGTGCCTTTGCCTTGCCGTGACACGAGAACAAAATCCCAACGGGCCGGCTTATACATAACAACAATCCTCAAGGGTTGAAAATACACAATCATGATTAACTGAAGTTATGAAATATTCTTAGTTATGAATTACGCTGAAGAGGAGTATCATAGTACGCCCGTAATGTTCTGTGCGAGTGTACAACACCCGTCCGTGTACCTAATTAGTCTCACGGTGTAACGCTTTCCCGTGTGCACGGTCTAATGTATCGGTGAACCCAATACATAACCATCGTGTGCCCGACTAAAAATTCCACACAGCCACACCCGGCCACGCAATATGAACCCAGAAGGTCATATGAACGAGAATGACCGTAATGAATATCAATGAATAAATAATAATCTGACAAAGTCAAGAATGACTCACCGAAATGAGGGTAATAATGAAATGAATGATAGCTCAACGAAAAGATTGGAACCGTCGTTCCTTATGACTGAAGTGATTAATTGACAATAACAAGTTTTAATATGATTAATACAATGATGAACGAGTTATGATTATGAATGATCAACAACAAAAGGTATGAATATCCTTTTAACCGAGTAAGAATTAACTTACTCAATACCGGTGACAACAATCCTTCCACGAACGACGTCCTAATTGAGATATCGATCGCTCGAACAACCTTGAATTATACAATATTCAACAACCCGTTCAAAATACGAATCAAACACGAATATAACTAACTCAAAACGTCGTTACGAATAAACCAAGTCCATAGAGGCATTAAATCAAACACGTTGTATCCAAACTCCGATGGTTTACAATCAAACCTCAATATACCAATATCAGAATCTCCAAGAAGTGTTTTAAACCAACAAAACATCTCCAATACGATCAATAATCCGTTATGAATATCCAAAAATGTGATTATAACAACAATTAGTCGAAAATCCCCAATTCCAACTCGATATTCAAGGTGTTCTTGAATAATCCCTCAATAATCCAATGAATCCTTATACAAACTCATAATCATATACATATCCCTTCATATAACATGATTATAACGTCCAAAACATCCTATCTCAACACAAAATCAAAGTCCAAAGTGTTGAAGGAATTACCTCTTGATGATCCAAGTGCTTTAATCCGAAGAACACGCGTTTAATCGAGTATTCGGGCTTCACGATCGAAAGGAGATGAAGAAAATCAAACACCCAAATGATTTGTGAAGGAAAAACCCTCCCTCAAGCTTCCTCTCTCGGTTTCAAGTGAAAAAAATGGGAAAGGAATGGAAGAAATGCTGAAAAAACGAATTTAAAGGAGTTGACTGCCTGCCGGACACGGCCCGTGCCGATCGGCACGGTCGTGTCGCGCAGTTGGCCGACAGCTGGCCGACAGGGACTCGACCGTGTCCTGATTGACACGGTCGCGGCGCTGAGGGCCTTCCGATAGCGACCCGCCCGACAGCGACTCGGCATGACTCGACCGTGTCCTGGGTCTCGGTCGGGCGTGTCGGCGATGCTCCAGCTTAACCTAAGAGAAATGCACGGCCGTGTCGGACGACACGGCCGAGTCTGGTCGGCGTAAACTTCGCATTTCCGGACAAGGCACGGCACGGCCGCGTGTCGACGACACGGCCGAGTTCGGTCAGTGATCGCCAAAATCAAACGACCATAACTCTCTCGTCCGGACCGATTGACTCACCGCTTTGAACCATTGGAAAGCTAATTCGATGCTCTATAATATTGCAAAGATTTAGAATTTTTGGAGTTACCAAAAATTAATGGTGATTTAACAAAGTCGAACTCATAAGAGGAAAGTTGAAACAATGAACAATAATGATACACAACTCGAAGTTTTTCCGAACGGTGAACCCGGTGAATGAACATGATTGATGAATGATTATAATTGAGTGAAAATACACTGAGTGACAATTACAGACTGATAATTACTGAATGAAAAGGAATGAATTACAACTGGGTATTACATACTCCCCCCCTTAAAAGGAGTTTCGTCCCCGAAACTAAGGGTCAAACAACTCGGGATAACTCTCCCGCATATTCTCCTCGGTTTCCCAAGTGGCCTCTTCGACTCCATGTCTAGACCACTGAATCTTGACCAAAGGGATCGTCTTGTTCCTCAACTGTTTGATTCGCCGCTCTAACACTCGTACAGGACGCTCCTCGTACGAATGATCATCTGCGATCTCGATTTCGTCGAACTGGAGTATGTGACTCGGGTCGGCAACATACTTCCGCAACTGAGAGACATGAAACACATTATGAATTCGGCTCAACGCCGGAGGTAAAGCCAAACGATAAGCTAACTCGCCTACTCGATCCAAAATCTCGAACGGTCCAATGAATCTCGGACTCAACTTTCCCCTCTTCCCAAAACGGAAGATACCACGACTCGGGGATACCTTGACCAACACATGGTTACCAAATTTCGAACTCTAATGGTCGATTTACGGTTATACGCATATGATTTACCGACTCGAGTACAACAAACGACTCCTGATCAAAGCTACCTTCTCACGGGCGGCTATAAGCATATCGGGCTCGGTGCCGATTGATTCTGATAAGTCATCCCAACACAACGGAGATCGACAACGACGACCGGACAAGGCCTCATAAGGTGCCATCTTAATCGAAGCGTGCCAACTATTATTATACGTGAACTCGATCAACGGTAGTTGGGCTTCCCAATCGTCCTTCCAATCGAGGACGCAAGCTCTCAACATGTCCTCTAATGTCTGAATAGTCCTCTCTGATTGTCCGTCGGACTGAGGATGAAAGGCGATCGAGATTAAGCCGAGTTCCCATAGCACGATGAATCGATTTCCAAAAATGTGACACAAACCGTCTGTCACGATCGGAAACGATACTTTTAGGAGTACCGTAGTCTCACTATCTCTTTGATGAATAGTCGGGCAAGTCTCTCGGGACCCCAAGTATCCTTAATCTCAAGAAAATGAGCTGATTTAGTTAAGCGGTCCACAATCACCTGAGATCATATTCATGCCACGACGACTCGTCGGCAAACTCGTGATGAAATCCATAGAAATGTCTTCCCACTTCCATTCGGGAATAGGAAGAGGTTTCAAGATACCCGCGGTCGCCGATGTTCAATCTTAACTTGTTGTGAGTTAAGCATCTCGAAACAAATTCTGCGACTTCTCGCTTCATATTACTCCACCAAGAATTTTGTTTCAAGTCCTTGTACATCTTGCCGCACCGGATGAACAGAATAAGGGGTAGCATGAGCTTCTCTCAAAATAGAGTTTTTCAACTCGTCATTCGCGCAGACGCACAACCGATTCTTAAACCGCAAAAGTCCATCCTCGTGGACCACAAATCCAGGATTTCTGAGCCACATCCTCACGGATGCGCAACAATGAAGGGTCTGAACTCTGGTTCTCTCCGATTACCTCCTCAAGTGACGATGAAATCTCTAACATACAAAGTTGTCCCCGACTCACTGGGCGGACCTCGATCTCGGTCTAAGGAATTCTGCCAAGCTCCTTCGAATCGTTAAACGAGCAAGCATCCGCTCTCAACGGACGACTTACGACTCAAGGCGCGGCGACAACGTCGCCTTGCCCGGTGGTAAAGGATCTCAATATCATAATCCTTGATTAGTTCTAACCACCGCCTGCCGCATATTTAACTCCTTCGAGTAAATATATACTTTAAACTTTTATGATCGGTGAATATCCGACAAGTAACGCCATAAAGATAATGACGCCAAATTTTCAAAGCGAACACCACTACCGCTAGCTCAAGGTCGTGGGTCGGATAATTAATCTCGTAAGGTCTCAATTGCCGTGAAGCATACGCAATAACCTTCCCATTCTCGCATGAGTACACATCCGAGACCCCGTCTGACGCATCACTATAAACCACAAATCCCTCCGTCCCTTGTGGCAAGGAAAGTACAGGTGCTGACATTAATCGGCTCTTGAGTTCCTCAAAACTCCGTTGACACGCGTCGGACCACATGTATTTCTTATCCTTCCGCAAAAGGTTCGTCAAGGGTTGAGCGATTTTAGAAAATCCCTCCACAAATCGCCGATAGTAGCCCGCTAATCCGAGAAAACTTCTGATTTCCTTAACATTCTTCGAGGTAACCAGTCTCGGATAGCCTCCGTCTTCGAGGGTCGACACGAACTCCGTCTGATGAAATTACATGTCCGAGAAAAGTCACCTCGGACATCCGTAACTCGCATTTGGAAAACTTTCCATAGAGTTGCTCTCGCCTCAACACGCCGAGAACTCGATGAAGATGGATCTCGTGTTCCTCTCGGTTACGAGAATAAATCAAAATGTCATCGATGAAGACAACAACAAATCGATCCAAAAGTCGATGAAGACCCGATTCATTAGTTCCATGAATCTGCAGTGCATTAGTTAGTCCGAACGGCATAACCACAAACTCATAATGACCATAGCGTGTTCAAACGCCGTCCTCGCGATATCCGACTCTCGAATCCGTAATCGATGATATCCGGATCTTAAGTCGATCTTGGAAAATACCTGAAGCTCCCGAAGTTGATCTAAGAGATCATCAATACGGGGTAAGGGGTACTTATTCTTGATCGTCACCTGTTCAACTCCCGATAATCAATACATAAGCGGAATGAACCATCCTTCTTCTTGACAAATAACACCGGTGCTCCCCACGGGATGCACTCGGTCGAATATAACCCTTCTCGAACAACTCTTCAAGTTGGTTCTTCAACTCCGCATTTCGGCGGGGCCATCCAGACGGTGCCTTCGATATCGGAACGCATTGTGCTCCAACTCGATCGTGAATTCCACATCTCTCTCGTGGAGGTAAACCGTAACTCGTCTGGAAATACATCGGCATATTCTCTCACAACCGGAATATCCGACAACAATATCGATGATTTTCGGTTTTGGTCATATAGCACCAATAACCAACACATCCTCGATCGAGCAACCGCATCGCTTTCATCAAATTAATGACTTTACTGCAGCAATGGGATTACCTCCGAAAAACACATTCAACCCCATCGTTCAAAATGATAGTGACCATACGCTACGGACACTAATGATGGCATCATGATGATCCATCCAAATAATACCCAAGATGACGTCGTCTCTCGGCAAATCTACCACGATAAGGTCCGCCGCCATACACGACCATGAAATCGAATCGACAATCTCGAATCTCCCGACACGATAATTCGCCTACCATCGTGTAGACCAATGACATAAGGCTCACAACTAGTAGCACTACCCGAAGTAGTCTACTCAAACATGACTTCGAAATGAATGAATGCGATGCACCAAGATCAAAAAGGGTACACACAAAGTTGAGATAGAATATCGAGTGTACTCGAGATCATTCGCCTCGGATCATCGGTCTTCTTCATCTCATAAATCCGGGGTTTGCTAGTCCCGACCGACGCTCCCGTCGATGGCTAAAAGCTCCACCTTTAGTCGCTCCCGCTGCTTTAAACGACGCCGATTGAGTGGCTCGATTCAACGCCGACTGCTTCGGTGCCTGAGATGACGTCTGAGTAGGTTTGGAGTCCCTACGGCAAAAACGGGCCTTATGCCCAGCAATCCCACAATTATGACACGTGATAGTCTGTCGAGGACACTTGGTACTGAGGTGACCAAGCTCCCCACAGTTAAAACAGGTGATGGCCGAACTGGCCGCTCGAGACTGAGATTCCGCGGGTTTAGACGACACAGGAGGTCGCTCAGAAAAAGCAGAGCCCGCACGGGGTTTCTTGAAAGTTGTCTGACCGCCTTCAGACTGATTACGATTCTTCGATTTCTTGCTAGCAGACGAAGGTTGCTGCTTAGCAATTTCCTTAGCAGTAAGCTCGTAGGTGAGAGCTTTCTCAATGAATTCGGCCAACGTGGTGCAACTATGGTTAAGTAACTGAAGTCTCATACGGGGTTTCAGCCTCTTGCTGAAATACTTGATTTTATCCGCCTCTGAATGAATGATGGATGAAGCGAAAGGAAGAAGTTCCTGAAATTTCTCGGCAATGGCGAGAACATCCTCGTCTGATGAGGGGTCGGGGGTGAGCAATTCAGCGCCTTTGCCTCTCCGAGTGGGGCCGGATAATACCTCTCCATCATGAGAGTCTTGAATCGATCCCAAGTACAAGATCCTTCAAAGGGGCTTCAACGACAACCACCAAGAATGTGCGCTCTTACCAAGGTAGTAAGCCGCAACAGAAACTTTGTGTCCCTCGGGACACTCTACCATAGCAAACAACTTCTCGAAATGCTCGAGCCAATGAATGATATCCGCCGGCTCGGGCGAGCCCTCAAAAGTAGGTGGCCTCCGACGAGAGATATCGCCGATGATATTACTCACATTCCTCTCTTGCCTCCGAGGTGGCGGCGGAGGAGCTCGCGATTCCGATTGACGGAGTTATGCATCGTCTCCATCAACCGAGCCATCTGGGGTCATTTGGGCCATCATGCCACTGCATAAATGCGAGTGGGTCAACCCGGACACCCTCTCGATCGGGCCGTGTCCTGCACGACTCCCGATAGTGAATGATCGCGTCTGTGTGAATGAGTAGCGGCTGGCCGCTAGATGAATTAGCATTATCCTCGCATTCGCACGTGTATTCACACGAGCTCTCGGATTCGGCCCGCACCACGGCCTCGTCCTCCTCGTCCTCTGCCACTCTTTCCATACCGAAGTGGAAAGTTACATGATGATTAAATCTCCCACATGAATATCACGTTATGATTACGTAATTAAATGATGAAAATGAGCATACACGTTCTAACACAATGATTATATGAATGATTAATCGAGGTGACATGATTATCCGATGAAACTATTGAAATGATTATCTTGAACAAGTTAACAAGATTAATGATATGATCATCCGATCAACAATCGAGTAATGAAATGAATTGAGTGATTAATGAGTTAAAATGACCGTCTGGGTCAAAATGAAAATGATGATGGAGGATTGTTAATCGATAAATTATGAATGAGTGATAATTGCCGTAAATTATACCATGGCGTTAGAAGTCTTACGCTTCTTTCTTGGCCTGATTGGCTCGGCATCCGCACAGTCACACGTGACGCGAAAGTCCAATGATACTAGTCCGATGACAATGATTTCAAATGAGACATAACTTGGAGGGTAGTATTCAAAACCACGCTCCGATACCAACTCGTAACACCCCAAACTAGGCGGATATTACGGTCGTGAATCCCATCGGGACCCACCGTGCAATTGAAAATGATGAATTAAATAATATAATCGTAGTACCGAACCACATTATATTACCAAGTACTCCGATGAGGAGTTTAAGTACATTACACCAGACAAAACGGAATACTAGTATATTTTATATGGAGATAAAATACACCACCGAACAAATAAGCATCTCAAACGGAATTTGCAATGAAAATTACAAATGACGGAATAACTGGAATGATCGAAAATGATGAACAAACGGAATGACTGGGGCCCCTACTAGTATCATCGGGACTCGCCGCCGTCAACATGCTCTTCCTGCCTTTGCCTTGCCGTGACACGAGAACAAAATCCCAACGGCCGCTTATACGTAACAACAATCCTCAAGGGTTGAAAATACACAATCATGATTAATCAAGTTATGAAATATTCTTAGTTATGAATTACGCAAGAGGAGTATCATAGTACGCCTGTAATGTTCTCGTGCGAGTGTACAACACCCGTCCGTGTACCTAATTAGTCTCACGGTGTAACGCTTTCCGTGTGCACGGTCTAATGTATCGGTGAACCCAATACATAACCATCGTGTGCCCGACTAAAAATTCCACATACCACACCCGGCCACGCAATATGAACCCAGAAGGTCATATGAACGAGAATGACCGTAATGAATATCAATGAATAAATAAAAATCTGACAAAGTCAAGAATGACTCACCGAAATGAGGGTAATAATGAAATGAATGATAGCTCAACGAAAAGATTGGAACCGCTGCTCCTTATGATCAAGTGATTAATTGACAATAACAAGTTTTAATATGATTAATACAATGATGAACGAGTTATGATTATGAATGATCAACAACAAAAGGTATGAATATCCTTTTAACCGAGTAAGAATTAACTTACTCAATACCGGTGACAACAATCCTTCCACGAACGACGTCCTAATTGAGATATCGATCGCTCGAACAACCTTGAATTATACAATATTCAACAACCCGTTCAAAATACGAATCAAACACGAATATAACTAACTCAAAACGTCGTTACGAATAAACCAAGTCCATAGAGGCATTAAATCAAACACGTTGTATCCAAACTCCGATGGTTTACAATCAAACCTCAATATACCAATATCGAATCTCCAAGAAGTGTTTTAAACCAACAAAACATCTCCAATACGATCAATAATCCGTTATGAATATCCAAAAATGTGATTATAACAACGATTAGTCGAAAATCCCCAATTCCAACTCGATATTCAAGGTGTTCTTGAATAATCCCTCAATAATCCAATGAATCCTTATACAAACTCATAATCATATACATATCCCTTCATATAACATGATTATAACGTCCAAAACATCCTATCTCAACACAAAATCAAAGTCCAAAGTGTTGAAGGAATTACCTCTTGATGATCCAAGTGCTTTAATCCGAAGAACACGCGTTTAATCGAGTATTCGGGCTTCACGATCGAAAGGAGATGAAGAAAATCAAACACCCAAATGATTTGTGAAGGAAAAACCCTCCCTCAAGCTTCCTCTCTCGGTTTCAAGTGAAAAAATGGGAAAGGAATGGAAGAAATGCTGAAAAAAAACGAATTTAAAGGAGTTGACTGCCTGCCGGACACGGCCCGTGCCGATCGGCACGGTCGTGTCGCGCAGTTGGCCGACAGCTGGCCGACAGGGACTCGACCGTGTCCTGATTGACACGGTCGCGGCGCTGAGGGCCTTCCGATAGCGACCCGCCCGATGACTTCGGCATGACTCGGCCGTGTCCCGGGACACGGCCGGCGTGTCAATGCTCGTGCTTAACTTAAGAAGATGCACGGGCCGTGTCGGACGACACGGCCGAGTCTGGTCGGCAGAAACTTCTGCATTTCCGGACGAGTACGGCACGGGCCGTGTCGGACGACACGGCCGAGTTCGGTCGGCAGTGATCGGCCAAAAACTGAAACGACCATAACTCTCTCGTCCGGACTCCGATTGACTCACCGTTTGAACCATTGGAAAGCTAATTCGATGCTCTATAATATTGCAAAGATTTAGAATTTTTGGAGTTACCAAAAATTAATGGTGATTTAACAAAGTCGAACTCATAAGAGGAAAGTTGAAACAATGAACAATAATGATACACAACTCGAAGTTTTTCCGAACGGTGAACCCGGTGAATGAACATGATTGATGAATGATTATAATTGAGTGAAAATACACTGAGTGACAATTACAGACTGATAATTACTGAATGAAAAGGAATGAATTACAACTGGGTATTACAGTCGAGGGGTTGAGAGAGAAGAAACAAAAAAGAGAGAGTCGAGGGGTTGAGAGAGAGACGAGGAGAGTATGAGGGAAGAGGGAGTAGGGTTAAGGGTGATAAGGGGGAGATCGGACGGTCCTGATAAAGGGAGATTAATAATCTCAATTCGGACTGGGATAATAAAAATGTTATAACGGGTTGGATTGGGATAAAATATTATAACAAAATAGATAACATAATATAACCGCACGAGCAAAATACACTTACCAATCAATCAAGGGAAAAAATTATGAAACCCTTGAGCAATCGTTCAGATCTAAACAAAAAAAGAATTTAATCTTTCAAATCAAATCCAAAATAAAAAGTTCAAAGATACCTTTTAATTGTGGATCGAAAATTAAAGAAATATTACTTAAAATACGGAACCTACCACAGCGTTTTCAAAAAAAACCATGTAAGTGTACTCTTACATAGCGCTGACTAATTAAACGTTATATAAGTATTTTAAAAAGTATTGTATTATTTTTTGTAATTTAAAATTTTAAAATTTATATTAAATAATTTAAATATATATATGTTATAATTTATATTATATTATATATCAAACTTTGAAAACAAAACATTAATTTAAATTTCATTATATATTGTTAATAATTGAAACTTTAATATTATAAAAAATATTTTTAATTTTTAATTACAATATTAAAAAGTATGATAAGTATTTATATTAGATATAAATAATTTAAATCAAATTTATCATATGCTATATATCAAACTTTAAGAGTTAAAAATTATCAAAATTTAAATTTCATTTCATTGTGTTTGTTTTTTACAATAACTTGAAAAAATTATTAAAAATTAGATATAACGCAACACCATCACAGGTGTTGCACGCCGCGCAACACTATTTTCATCTTGCAACACCAAATATATATCTAGTGCAATACTATTTTAGTAGTGTTTCAAAAGATCAAAAATCAGCAATCTATTGAAACGCTTTGGTGGCAACACTAGCTAAAAGCATTGCCTATGAGCACTTATGGCGTAGTGAAATCACCACTTACAACACATTCATGCAACCATGTGCTCAACAACACCGGATCATGAAATACGGAGAATAATACTCAGATCAAAATGCAACAAATACAATATCACAAGGTTCAATTACACATCAGAAATCTCGGGTATTACATCCTCTCTCCCTAAAAAGAAGTTTCGTCCCAAAACTTAAGATGAAAACAACTCCGGATATCTAGTCTTCATATTGTCCTCCGTTTTCCAAGTGGCCTCCTCCACTCTGTGTCGTGACCATTGTACTTTAACCAAGGGTATTGGTTTATTCCTCAATTGTTTGATCGGACTCTCAAGTATCTTTATTGGTCTCTGTTCGAAGGTGCCGTCCTTAGCTACCTCGATCTCATCGAACTCAATGATGTGACTGGGATCTGGTACATACTTCCGCAATTGGGATACGTGAAACACATTGTGAACGTGACTCAGCGATGGCGGTAAAGCCAACCTGTATGCTAAATCCCCAACTCTCTCGAGGATCTCAAATGGTTCGATATATCTCGGACATAGCTTACCTTTTCTCCCCAAATGGAAAATTCCTCGTGTAGGAGACACCTTCAATAGTACGTGGTCCCCAATGTCGAACTCTAGCGGGCGACGACGCACATCTGCATAAGACTTCTGTCAACTCTGGGCAGTCAACAGCCTTTCCCGAATCAAAGCTATCTTCTCTAGAGTCTGAACTATCAATTCCGGTTCCATCCCGATCAAGTCCGAAGAATCATCCCAGCATAGGGGTGATCGGCATCTTCTCCCGTACAACACTTCAAATGGTGCCATCTTAATAGAAGTATGCCAACTATTGTTGTAGGTGAATTCAATCAACGGCAAGTGAACTTCCCAATCAGTCGACCAATCCAAAGCACAAGCTCTAAGCATGTCTTCTACTGTTTGTATAGTCCTTTCGGACTGACCGTCCGTCTGAGGATGATAAGCCGTGCTAAAGTTTAGCTCGGTCCCCAAAGCCCTGTGAACTGTCCTCCAGAAGTGCGACACGAAGCGACCATCTCGATCTGAAATAATGGTCTTCAGTGTCCCATGCAATCTATCTCTGCGATAAATACTCGTGCCAATCTCTCAGGTCCCCATGTGTCTTTAATTCCTAGGAAATGAGCCGACTTGGTTAGTCGATCAACTATAACCCAAATCATGTTCATTCCCGTTTTGGTCCTTGGCATATTGGTGATAAAATACATCGAGATATCCTCCCACTTCCGCTCAGGGATCGGAAGCGGCTTTAACATTCCGGCAGGTCGCTGATGTTCAATTTTGACCTGCTGACAAGTCAAACACTTCGAAACGTACTCTGCTATGTCCTTCTTCACATTTCCCCACCAGAAGTTTTGTTTTAGATCTTTATACATCTTACTGCTGCCTGGGTGAATAAAATAGGGCGCGCTGTGAGCTTCCTTCAGAATTGTCCGTCTCAAATCATCATCATTGGGAATGCAAAGTCGAACTGAAATCTCAGAACTCTATCATCTTGTATCACGAATCCTGGGGACTTTCCTTTCTTTACTTCGTCACATAACTGAAGGATCAGAGAATCGTTCAAGTGCTTATATTTGATTTCCTCGACTAGTGATGAAGTCAGTTCCTTCACATATAGTTGCCCTTGGATTCCTGGTGACCATACTTCAATCCCTTCGCGGATCAGTTCTCGTTGAATGCTGGTTTGGGACGTAAGTGCTTCCAATACTCGAAGAGAAACAGGTTTACGGCTCAATGCATCAGCTACTACATTTGCCTTACCCAGATGATAGAGAATTTCCAAGTCGTAATCCTTGATCAATTCCAGCCACCTTCTCTGCCTCATGTTTAATTCTTTCTGACTGAAAATGTACTTGAGGCTTTTTTGATCTGTAAAGATCTGACAATGAGTGCCGTATAAATAATGTCGCCAAATTTTCAAGGCAAAGACCACAGCTGCTAACTCCAGATCATGAGTCGGGTCATTAACTTCGTATGGTTTCAACTGCCGAGAAGCATAGGCAATCACATTATCCTTTTGCATCAACACACATCCCAGACCCTGATTTGAAGCATCGCTGTATACCATGAATCCATCAGTTCCATCTGGTAATGCTAATATAGGTGCTGTCGTCAGTCTCTTCTTAAGTTCATCAAAACCAGCCTGGAATTTCTCATCCCACGTAAACTTTTGAGTTTTCTGTAACAACTGAGTGAGCGGACGAGCAATTTTGGAAAATCCCTCTACAAAACGGCGATAATATCCAGCAAGTCCTAAGAAGCTTCGGACTTCTTTCACGTTATTAAGAGCTTCCCATTCCAAGATTGCTTCGACTTTCCTCGGGTCCACCTGAACTCCGTCAGCTGATATCACATGCCCAAGGAAGGTTACTTCCCTAAGCCAGAACTCGCATTTGTAAAGCTTCGCATAAAGCTGTTCATTCCTCAAGGTGTTTAAAACCACACGCAAATGCTCAGCATGCTCCTATGTATCTTTCGAATAGATCAAGATGTCATCAATGAAAATGACCACAAACTTATCTAGGTATTCTAAGAATACCCGATTCATCAATTGCATATATACCGCAGGAGCATTGGTAAGTCCGAATGGCATTACCACAAATTCATAGTGCCCGTACCGGGATCTGAAGGCAGATTTCGGTATATCCGATTCCTTAATTCTCAACTGATGGTATCCTGATCGCAAATCAATCTTCGAGAATACCCTCGCCCCTTGAAGTTGATCAAACAAGTCGTCGATCCGAGGTAAAGCATACTTGTTCTTGATCGTCACCTTGTTTAGCTCCCTATAATCAATACATAATCGGAGGGATCCATCTTTCTTCTGGACAAAGAGAACGGGTGCTCCCCAAGGAGAAACGCTAGGTTGAATATAACCCTTCTGTAATAATTCCTCCAGTTGCTTCTTTAGTTCATACATCTCGGTTGGCGCCATGCGGTATGGTGCTCTGGAAATAGGAGCGGCTCCATATTCTAATTCGATATTGAACTCCACTTCTCTCTGCGGAGGTAACCCAGGTAGTTTTTCAGGGAAAACATCTGAGAATTCATTAACAACTGGAATAGACGAGAGCTCTACTCCTTCTTTCCTCATGGCATAGCACCAAATTCCATGACATCCCTACTTCAGCAATTTCATGGCTTTCATCGCTTTGATCAATTTTCCCGAGCTCCCCGGTCTCCATCCTCTGAATAAGTGTTCAGATCCGTCATCAGCAATGATAGAAATGACTCTCTTTCGGTAATTCAGAATAGCTCCATAACGGTTGAGCCAATCGTCTCCGAGAATTAAATCGTCACCATGAATGTCAACTACAATAAGATTCGATGTCCAATCTCTCTCTCCTATAGACACTGGAAAATCTCTAGTTTCTAGGGTTCCCACAATTCTTTCTCCACTCGGAAATCCCACAACATATGGTTCACAATCAAATAAACACGAGATTTTCAAACGATTAACACAGTTCAATGATATGAAAGAATGTGTAGCTCCATAATCGAATAAGACACTAACTGGTTGCAAAAGGATCTGAATCGTACCTGATGCAACAGCAGTGTTCTTATTGTCAGATTTCCTCATCTCGTACAGGCGCGGACGAACGGACCAGCACTGGATGTCTCTCTCTTCCCAACATTATGCTGCTGGAATCCACTCTGTTGCGTCTGGTTCCCACTTATCTCATTCGGAACTGGCGCTGGAGTGCGAGTACCAAAAGATCGAGTCGCATTTCCACAAAATGTTGTGCGATGTCCTTCCTGTCCACACTCGAAACAGGTCACAGCAGGTGCGAAACAATCACGTCACACATGCCCTGTTTTGCCACAGTTATGACATTTCTTCCCTGCGTCTGAAATGGTTGGTGTTGCCCGGAACTTCTTTCCACCTCGAGAAGGATGCGGAGGCCTCCTGGACGAATGAAATGAGGACTGGCCCTTGCGGGGCCCACTACTCTTATTCTCCGTGAAGTTGCCAGACACTTTCTGCTTCTTTGCTTCCGTTGACTTCTCTACCGCCGCCTCTTTCATGTCGTAGGCCAGCGCTTTGTCCTGATAATGTCGCAACGTAGTACACTCGAATCCGGACATGTACTGCTGAATCTCCGGATTCATCCTCATATCGAAATGAAAAATCTTTTCTGCCTCTGTCCTGACCAAGTGTCGCACACAAGTCAGCTGATGATTAAAAGTTTTGATTGAATCTGTCACAGATGCTTCCGAACTCTGTGGTGAGAAAAACTCTTGGATTTTTGCCTCTCTAACTGGACGAGGACAATATTGTGATTCCATCATTTGTTTGAATTTCGTCCAGTCAGCATTATGATTCTCAGGTCGGATAGCTTCCCACCAGTCAAAAGCCTACCCAGTCAGGAAATACTGGGCAATAGTGACTTTCCGGTCCTCGGGACAATTAATACCCGCAAATATCTTCTCCAATTCTTTTAGCCAATGATCCCAAGTAAGTGCCTCAGCAGATCCGTCAAATTTTGGAGGGTGCAATTTGACCACCTCAGTAAGCCATTTGTCCCCCCGATCAACAACCTGAGCAAACTGGTTTATCTGAGCAAGCACCTGTTGAAGCACACCCGGCACGTTAGGATCTGCATTATTATTTGTTGATCTCTGTTGTCCTCCGGAATGGGAATCGGTTCGACTAGCGGTTAATTCTGGGGTAGACACCGAATCTTCCGGTCTCGCATTTCCACGTCCGCGTCCACGACCTCCCCTCAACATACTGTAAACACAAATACTCAATATCCAGGGCAACTTTTCTAAAAGAAAGTCCGTCAATATTCACAAAAAGGAATTAAATAAAACGGTAGTATTTGAGATTAGGAGACATACAACCACGGTCCACACGACGATGCTGGCTCAGCAGTGATGTTACAAACGACCCGTAATCAAATGACGTAAACAGACCCAACCAAAACCCAACTGCCAAGATATCCATGAATCTTAGCTCTGATACCATATTCTGTAAGACCACGAGATATTCGGAATAATTACAGCGCCGTAAACCCTTTAAATAAGGATTTACAAGGCTAATTAAAATAAGTGTGAAAATAATCCAACACCACCACAGAAATTCAAATTACAAAACCGGTTCCAACTGATCCATTGAGTTAATTAATACAACCATATCGAAACGATATTAATAAGACACGTGTACTCGAGTACTGAAAATGAACCAAGAAGACAAATCACAAAAACAACAAACATCAACCACATCACTGAGCCATTTCATCGTCATGCCGGTACTGTGGCTGCCTCCCAGCTCCTCGTCTACCTAAACATCAAAACAAATGTCCACCCCCGAAAGGGTTAGCAAAACGATGCTAGTACAAGTATCACAATACAAATTTTATCAATGCATTATAAAACATACAAAACGGACTTCCGTCACTGGAATCCAACGATGCGAATCCACACGATTCCATCAACACAATACAGGGTAATCCAACGATCCAGCGCCCTCAGTATAGATCCCCATGATGATCCCGTCGGACCAACACATGGTGGAAAACCCGTCCAACGATCCAGCGCCCTCAGCATAGATCCCCATGATGATCCCGTCGGACCAACGAATGGTGGACATTCGATCCAACGCCCTCAGCATAGATCCTCATGACCCCCTCGGATCATTTACAATATAAACCATGCAATCATGCATACAAATATGCATTTCAATATGTCCATTAATACGAACAATTAACAATGAATACCACGAGAAAATAAATTAATCTCCTACTCGACAACATGAACAAAACTATATGCCTGTTCAAAGTTCCAATACAAACCAAATTCAACATATGATAGTTGCCTCGAAAATGGCAAGAATGAAATACTCCAACAAATGTCACCTGTCCGTATGCCACCGCCCCTCGATTGTCCTCTATGCAAGGCTCGGACCTTATTCAAAAGAAATAATAAAGAATTAATCTCATGTCGTATGAACGTCTAACAATCCGGTCTACGGCTGAAAGCTCTAAAAATGTAATCTGCCTGAACTACTTAGCGTACGCTACGTACTCTACGTAACGTGCGCTAAGCCTGCTCGTTAGCGTACGTAAACGACGAAGTCTAGCGTACGCTAACTATGTACCAATAGTCCTCTCTGATCAGCCAACTAACTCGACTGATGACATAACGTACGTTACGTACCAAACGTAGCGTACGTTAACTCATTCCCGATAGCGCACGTTAATATACATATCTTAGCGTGCGCTAACCTTGCATGGCAGTTTACTACTGGGCAGAAAACTCGATCTAATGGTGATGAAACTCGTGAAATCTACAGTGTTAATACATGTCATCTCCGTGCATATCATGCTCATACAGTTTGTGAAAGATCTTTACGGATTAAACGACTTCGAGATATAAGGATACGTATAATCATCGCAACACCATAATTCATCTTGATCTTCAAGAAAGTATCCTAAGTTCCATCCATTCTATGTCTCAAAACGTATAATTCCATTATGTCAAAACATAAGAACTTAATAATCTCCATAAACTGGTCACAATCGGTTTTGAAGCTTCATGAATATGCTAGGAGTTCAAACACTAATAGGTTCAATGGATTATACGATGATTAAGTACCGAAACATCGAAAATATCCTTCTAAAACATGATGTTCGACTACTTACGAATTTAGCTGACTAGATAATCCCAAATCATGATCAAAACGTCCATCAGAATATTACTAATATTGGTGAAGAATCACCTACCTCAAAGTAGTGAAGAACACGAAGGAACTTGAAGAAATCCAACACCGAGGGCTTGAAAACCAATTTTCAATGATCTATAATCTTCAAACCCATGCTAGGAGGATGGTATGAGAGGTGGAGGATTGAGGAAGTAACTCTCTAAGTCTAAGGATTCGGTTTTGGGAAGTGAAAAGATCTGGAAAAAAATGAAAAGTGTGCTGTCCTATATATAGAAAAGGGTTATTAGCGTGCGCTAGTCCATATACATAGCGTGTGCTAACGGTCATACGAAGCTTACTGACTTCACTGTACTCAGCGTTTAGCATGCGCTATTCCTCATATCATTAGCGTGCGCTACCGCATTGACTTGGCTTTTCCCGAAAGCCGTCCAGGTTCATCCCGACATGCTCCGACCAAGATCCGCAGCTGATCTCACCTACCACCCTGTCTTAATCATGCTGACTACGTATACTGTGCGTTAAGGTGCATAAGTAGCGTGCACTACGAATCCAATTTAGCGTACGCTACGCTAAGTCGATAGCGTGCGCTACATGTGCAAAAATCACCACTTAGAACACATTCATGTAATCATGCGCTCAACAACACCGGATCATGAAATACGGAGTATAATACTCAGATCCAAATGCAACAAATACAATATCACAAGGTTCAATTACACATCAGAAATCTCGGGTATTACATCTGACACTGGAAATGTTTAGAACTTAATTGCTTAACTTATCCGCAAGTCGATAAAATTCCATTATCAATTGAGTTTTATAAAGGCTTGTATATCGTATGCTTGGACATGTTGTGTCTTCACTTAATAGCAGTAGGAGCATTCGGTGTAGGTATGCTAATTGGATTAGTATACTCGGATATAACTCATCTCGTTTCAGCCCCATATATTTCACTCTTGGATAGTCAATGACTGAATCATAAGGTCATGGTAGGTATGCATGAACATTAACTTGATGGTACAATACAAGAAGTGCTTGTGACATTAAGTTACTATAGAAGTTCGATCCGATCATCTGAGGATAAGGGTCAACCTCGAAGTGCAACTAGATGGGCAAGTAGCAGTCTTATTGAATAACAAGTTAGGATTCTTTCTCCTCTAAGTGATCATGCAAATTTCCTTGCGGTTAGTGACAACTAAGATTAGTAGTCCTTGCCCAAAGAAAATGAGCAAGATATATTTGATACACGAGAGCTCTGTGATCTTGATTTGCACTAACATATGCATATTGTCCAGTTGAAATAGAGTTTGACTTTACCATGACCCTTCTATCTCAATATGATCTAGTTTAGTGTATACAAGTATGTTAATGTATAATAATAGTCAGAACTGTTATGCCCAGATAATTATTGTGTATTTTACTTGTATTTGAACTTGTAACATTTGATTATGTGGTATTTTTAATTGAAATGTGGTTTCCCGTACTCGTATTCCTACGTTTTTGAGTTTCCAACACATTCATGCATGCATCTGCACGTCATAACGGACGCTAGACTTTGAGCATAACGTACGCTAAGTGTTGAATATAACATATGTTATAGTTGAAGCGTAGTGTACATAAGCTCCAGTCAGAGGCATATCAGATAAGGTCGGCGTGTGGGGGCCAGGGTGAGATTCGCCGAAATTGCCCCGCATGAACCTGGATGGCTTTTCAATAAAGCAGGTCAACGAAGCTTAACGTACGTTAGACATGGGTGTTAGCGTGCGCTATGTACATGGTTTTACGTACGTAAAGGCTTTGTATAACGTACGTAAGAGAATCCAGAATCGAGGTAGTGAGGTATTGCCAGATGTTAGCGTATTCTAAGGATTGAGAATAGCGTGCGCTAAGGCCATAACGTACGTAATGGTTTGTTGTTAACGTACGTAATGGTTACAATTCTATTTATAGACCTCAACCTCCATTTCATTTCCTCCTCACCCCTTGGCCGATTTTTGTAACCTGAGAACTCCCCAGCACCATAAATCTCTCATAACTTCATCTCAACTTGATACTGAAGATCGTATAGCCTTGTGGATTGGTGTTCAAGCTTCCGGTGTTGAGTTCCACCAAGTATTCGTTGTTCTTCTTTATATTGAGGTATGTTGATCCTTCACCAACTAGATTACATGTTCTTGATGATGTTTTGAACTTGTTTTTTAGATTACCATGTTCGTTATTATTATGAGGACTCGGAAACCGTGTTATTTAGAAGAATAGATCCAGTTATACTTTGGCTCCCCTTCGTTGTTAAGAGTATTAATCGAACCTTGTTGAGATAGAACCTTAGGATGTAGTGTCCTGAGTTTGTTATGAATTTACGAGCATGATTCTTGTAAGTTTTCTGAGATTACTAAGATATTTCACCGAAAATAATTCGTGTGTTGATAGAAGTGTTCGGTTTATCAAACTTCTTCATATTCATGCTTGAAATGAATCGGCTATGTCGATAGAAACAACTTGGAACACCGTAGTATCATTCCCTTGCGAAGTACGCTTGGAATGCTTGTATCATGAATCACACTTTTGATATAAATTATAAGAGCCGAACCATATATATATTGCAAGTCGAAATAAAGATTGAAGTTTAGATTTTGGTGACTTGTATATCCATGAATCCGTAGACGTCGACATTTCAACTCCAATATGGTCATTCGGTTCATATGAAGTATGTCATTTTTCCGACTTAGCTTTCATCGAGTAGATAAACTGTGAACCGGCCTTACGATAATGTTAACTCGTATAATGACTTAGGACTTTTGGTGCTCGTACGTTAGTTTTGAGAAGTATGTTGAATTCCTTGTTATTTCTTTTGAACAAGGTACGAGCCTTGCAAGGTGATTGATCATGGGGCGGCAACCTTCGGGTGGGTTGACAGTCCTTGGAGTATTAGTTCTTGCCATCTTTAAGGCAAGCATCGTAATTTGACTATTGGTTTAATGTTGACGATTTTGATCATGCATATTGTTATTCATGTTTTTGAACATGAGATCATTCAAGTTAAATTGTCATGATGTCAATCAGGTTATTGATTCATATGTTGTTCATGTTGATGGACATATCGATTTGCATATGTGTATGCATAGTTGTACTGTATATGTTGTATTGATCCGAAGGGATCGTGTGATCTATGCTGAGGGCGTTGGATCAGTTGTCCACCTCGTGTTGGTCTGACGGGATCATCTTGGGATCTATGCTGAGGGTGCTGGATCATTGGACGAGTTTTCCACCTCATGTTGGTCCGACGGAATTATCTTGGGATCTCTGCTGAGGGCGCTGGATCATTGGATTACCCTATGTTGTGTTGATGGAATCATGTGGATTCACATCATTGGATTCCGGTAGAGGAAATCCGCGTTTGTATTTTGCTATGCATCATTGTTGCATATCTGATTTTGTATATTATGATACTTGTACTAGCATCGTTTTGCTAACCCATGTGGGAGCATACCTTTGTTTTGATGTTCAGGTAGCCGAGGAGTAGGGAAGCAACCACAGTACCAACATGATGATGAGGGGGCTCAATGATGTTATCCGTTGTATTATTCTGTTATTCTGATTTGGTTTTTAGTACTCGAGTACGTGTGTTCCTTTAGATTGATTTGTGAAGTCTGTAATAAATGGATTGTTTTGGGATGATTAGACTGGTCGTTAAATTACTCAGTTGTTAATGATTTTTTGTGGTGTTCAATATTTATTTTAATTTTTTAGCCTTGTAAAATCTTATATTAAGGCTTTACGGCGCTGTAATTATTCCGAATATCTCGGGGTGTTACAGAATATGGTATCGGATCTAAGATTCATGGATATCTTGGCAGTTGTGTTTAGTTGGGTCTGTTTATGTCGTTTGATTTATCGGTCGCATATAACATCACTGTACAGCCAGCGTTGTCATGTGGACCGTGGTTGTAAGTTTTCTAATCTCATATACTACCATTTTAATGATTTCGTGTTTTGTGGATATCGACAAATTTTAGAAGATTTTGCTCTGGGTATTGAGTATTTGTGTTTACAGTATGTTGAGAGTAGGTCATTGATGCGGACGTGGTAATGCGAGATAGGAAGATTCGTCGTCTACCCCGGATTTGTCAGCTAATCGAGCTGATTCTCGTTCTGGAACGACCGAGCATGGACTATGGAGGAAGATGCAAATCCTAACATGCCGGGAGTGCTTCAACAAGTGGTCACTCAGATGACCCAATTTGCTCAGGTGGTTGACCGCATGCAAGCGATGGGCCAACAACGTAACGAAGACAATCAGGGAGACAAGTGGCTATCAGAAGTAGTCAAATTTCACCCACCGAAATTTGACGGTTCTTCAGAGATGCCTTCATGGGACCACTGGCTGAAGGAACTGGGGAAGATATTTGTGGGAATTAACTGTCCCGATGACCGAAAAGTTCTGATCGCTCAGTATTTTATGATTAGGGAAGCTTTGACTCGTGGGAAGCTATTCGACCTAAGGATCATCATGATGACTGGAAAAATTTTAGATTAAGGATGGAAGCACAATATTGCCCTCGTCTAGTTAGAGAGGCTAGAGTCCGAGAGTTTTTCTCACCGCAAAATCTGGAGGCATCTGTGAGAGATATGATTAAGACTTTTAATCACCACCTGACCTTTGTGAGACCTCTGGGCTGAACCGAGGCAGAAAAGATTTTTCACTTCGAAATGTGAATGAAGCCGGAGATCCAACAATATATGTCGGGATTCGAATGTACTACTCTCTGACAGTATCAGGACAAGGCCCTGGCTTATGAAATAAAAGAGACATCAGTGGAGAAATTTACGGAAGCAAAGAAGCAGAAAGTGTCTGGCAACTTCACTGAGAACAAGAGTAGTGGGCCCCGCAAGGGCCAGTCCTCATTCCATTCATCCAAGAGGCCTCCGTATCCTTCTCGAGGTGGAAAGAAGTTCAGAACGGCATCGATGGCTACCGACGCAACGAATAAGAGTTATAACTGTGGACGACCAGGGCATGTTCGGCGTGATTGCTCCACTCCTTCTGTGACCTGTTTTGAATGTGGGCAAGAAGGGCAACGAGTGACTTTTTGCAGAAATATGACTAGATCATTTGGGGGTCGCACTTCAGCACAAGTTCCGAAAGAGACGAGTGTGAACCTGACACAGTAGAGTAATCTTCAACAGCAAAATTTTGGGAAAAGAGAAGCATCTAGTGCTGGGTCCGTTCCTCCGCACTTGTATGAGATGAGGATGTCAGATGATCAGAACAATGCTGTTGCATCATGTATGATTAAGATTCTTTTGCAACCAGTTAGTGTCTTGTTCGATTCATGAGCTACGCATTCTTTCATATCATTGAACTATGTTAATCGTTTGAAAATTTCGTGTTTGAATGATTGTGGACTTTATGTTGTGAGTTTGCCGAGTGGAGAGAGAATTGTGGAAAATCTAGAAACTAGATATTTTCCTGTGTCTATAGGAGGGAGAATTGGCCATTAAATCTTATTGTGATCGACATCCATGGTGACGATTTAATTCTTGGAGACGATTGGCTCAATCGTTATGGGGCTATTTTGAATTATCGGAAGAGAGTTATCTCGATTATTGCTGATGACGGATCTGAATACTTATTCGAAGAAGAAAGGAGTAGAGCTCTCATCTATTCCAGTTGTGAACGAATTCTCGGACGTATTCCCTAACAAACTACCGGGATTACCTCCATGAAGGGCTGTGGAGTTTACTATCGAATTGGAACCAGGAGTCGCACCTATTTCTAGAGCACCATACCGTATGTCGCCAACCGAGATGTACGAGTTAAAGAAACAGCTTGAGGAACTGTTGCAGAAGAGTTACATTCAACCTAGTGTCTCTCCTTGGGGTGCGCCCATTCTTTTGTTCGAAAGAAAGACGGATCCCTCCGATTGTGTATTGATTACATGGATCTTAACAAGGTGACGATCAAGAATAAGTACCCATTACCTTGAATCGATGATTTATTTGATCAACTGCAGGGGGCAATGGTATTCTCGAAGATCGACTTGAGATCGGGATACCATCAGTTGATGATTAAAGAATCTGATATACCGAAATCCGCTTTCAGATCCCAGTACGGGCACTATGAGTTTTTGGTTATGCCATTTGGAATTACTAATGCTCCTACGGTGTTTATGCAATTGATGAATCGGGTATTCTTAGAATAATTGGATAAATTCGTAGTTATTTTTATTGACGACATCTTGATCTATTCGAATGATCCAGAAGAGCATGCAGAACATTTGCATATTGTTTTGAGTACTTTGAGGAATGAATAGCTTTATGCAAAACTTTCCAAATGCGAGTTCTGGATTAAGGAAGTAACATTCCGTGGGCACGTGATATCAACCGATGGAATACAGGTAGACCCGAAGAAAGTTGAAACAATATTGGAGTGGGAGTCTTCTAAGAACGTGAAAGAAGTCCGAAGTTTCTTAGGACTTGCTGGGTGTTATCGCTGTTTTGTGGAAGGATTTTCCAAAATTGCTTGTCCGCTTACTTAGCTGTTATAGAAGGCTCAGAAATTTGTGTGGGACAAAAAATGTCAGACTAGTTTTGATGAAATTAAGAGAAGAGTGACAACGGCGCCATATTAGCACTACCAGACGGAACTGATGGGTTCGTGGTTTTTAGTGATGCTTCAAATCAGGGTATGGATTGCGTGTTGATGCAGAAGGATAGGGTGATTGCCTATGCCTCTCGACAGTTGAAACTATATGAGGTTAACTACCTGACACATGACTTAGAGTTAGCAACCGTTGTCCTTGCCCTGAAGATTTGGTGACATTATTTGTATGGCACCCATTCTCAGATCTTTACAGATCACAAGAGTGTCAAGTATATTTTCAGTCAGAAGGAATTAAACATGTGATAGAGAAAATGGCTGGAATTGATCAAAGATTACGACCTGGAAATTCTTTATCATCCAGGCAAAGCGAACGTGGTAGCTGATGCACTGAGCCGCAAAACTGTTTCAATTCGAATGTTGGAAGCGCTTACATCCCAGTCTAGCATTAAACGAGAATTGATTCACGAAGGAATTGAAATATGGTCGCAAGGAGTCCAAGGGAAACTGGGTGTGATGGAATTAACTTCGTCATTAATCGAAGAAATCAAATCTAAGCAGTTGGATGATTCTCTGATTATTTGGTTACGTGATGAAGTGGACAAGGGGAAGGCCCCATGATTTGTAATATATGATGATGGAGTTTTGAGGTTCCAAAGTCAACTTTGCGTCCCCGATGATGATGCTTTGAAACAGATGACCATGAAAGAAGCTCAGACTGCGCCCTATTCTATTCATCCGGGCACAAGTAAGATGTATAAAGATCTAAAGCAAATTTTCTGGTGGGGAAAAATGAAGAGGGACGTAGTGGAATACGTCTCGAAGTGTTTAACTTGTCAACAGGTTAAGATTGAACATCAGCGACCTGCCGGAATGTTGAAGCCACTTCCGATCCCTGAATAGAAGTGGGAGGATATATCGATGGACTTTATCACCAATATGACAAGGACCAGAATGGGGATGATTATGATTTGGGTGATAGTTGATCGTCTAACCAAGTCGGCTCATTTTATGGGTATTAAGGATATTTTTGGACCAGAGAATTTGGCACGAGTATTTATTGCGGAGATAATCCGATTGCAAGGTACGCTGAAGACCATTATATCGGATCAGGATGGTCGTTTTGTGTCACACCTTTGGAAGGCAGTTCATAAAGCCTTGGTAACCGAGCTGAACTTTAGCACAACTTATCATCCTCAGACGGACGGACAGTCCGAAAGGAATATTCAGACAGTGGAAGATATGCTAAGAGCTTGTGCCTTAGATTAGTCGACTAATTAGGAGGTTCATTTGCCATTGATTGAATTCACCTACAACAATAGTTGGCATGCTTCCATTAAAATGGCACCGTTCGAAGCATTATACGGGAAGAGATACATATCACCTCTTTGTTGGGATGATTCGTCTGACTTGATCGGGACGGACCCAGAATTAATAGTACAAACTCAAGAGAAGGTAGCTCTGATTCGTGAAAGGCTGTTGACTGCCCAGAGTCGACAGAAGTCTTATGCAGACGTGCGCCGTTGCCCGTTAGGGTTTGAAATTGGGGACCACGTGCTCTTAAATGTTTCTCCTACTCGGGGAATCTTTTGTTTTGGGAGGAAAGGAAAGCTGAGTCCAAGATATATCGGACCATTCGTGATGTGAATCGAGATATTATGAAGAACCCGGATGAGGACTTGAGCATTCTGACTGGACCAATAACGAGGTCTCGATCAAAGAAGTTCAAAAATAATTTATCGACACTCGTCATTGATATGTTTAAAAATAAATATGTTACCAAAGACAACAAATTCGTGAGTAGTATCGAAGTTGTTGAATAATAAGTTTTTCGTTTATTTTATCTTGGTATATAATTTGAGTTGTATTTATTATATTTTGAGTTGTATATAATCGAGTCATGTAATATTAAAGTCGAAGACGATCGGTAAAGACAAACAAACAAATAAGGATGCAAATTCCCGCGCGTAAGGTTGGCACGCAGCGGTATCGTATTTTGGCCATAACATACTCGTCTGAAGTCCGACTCAGGTGATTCAAGTGGCTATGTAAAGCTAAGAAAGAGAGATACAAATATTATGAAAACCATAGGACCAAATTCGGAACCCTTGGATCCAAGAAATAACAAAACCGACAACATCAAAGATTTTATGAAATTTGAGAGTGTTTGTATTAACAAACCCTTGTGAGTGCTTTTTTGTTTTGTTGAGTGTGTCTTCAAAATATCCCTTGTGTGATTTATATACTTATCAAGTACAATCTTGTTAGTATTTATATTCCACCCCTTCGGAGTTGCTACGGCGTGTCACGTAGAGGTTTGGAAGTAAAGCCCCATTTTGCTTATTTTGGAAACATCCTCGGAACGAATTCATCTAGTGGTGTCGGGTACCATGGCGTGTCGTGTGGGGGTGGCATCAGTTGGCTTCGGAGCTCGGTTATACCAAAACTAAGTAGTATCATCTATTTTCCTTCATTACCATAATCTTCCTATCTTACCATCCTATCATTTCCTTCATCTTCTAAATCTTCCATCTTCTTCACATATATATATAAAAAAATATAAGTGGTGAAGGTTTTGATTGTTTTTTATAACTCTTCAAGTCGAGGCCAGGGGAAGAACTTGATCCTTAGCCTTCGGGGCTCTGGTGATTTGAATATTGCGGATAGAATATCAAATATCAATACATTCATTTCATTACTGAAAAAAAGCTAGTGATCGGCTTCGTTCTGTCTGTGCTGTAAAAAAAAAGCTAGTGATCGGCTTCGTTCTGTCCGTGCTACAAAAAAAATACATCAAAAAGGAAGAAGAGAAGAACGAATTTTGATCGATCTTATCAAACAATTATCATACTTTTCGTTCCGTTCCATATTCTAAACTATTCCAAAATCTTTTGCTCCCATCCTTCCATTTTTTTTCTTATCGTCATTTCAAAATCTTTGGGGGGATCGTTGAATTTGAGTTTTTTCAAGAAGAAACTTGATTTGATCACCTAAAATCACCTTGTAAGTTGTGTGGAAAATGGCAAAAAAAATTGTGAGGAGTTAAGAAAAAGCCAAACGAGAGATACACGAGTGTTAGCGACCGAGCGATACACGTGAGGATCTTGTGAGGAAATTTTCTTGTATAAAAAAGAAAAAAAACAACCAAAAAAAAAACAAAAAAAAATGTCAGGAACCGAAGGAAACGAGCAAAATCTTATCCTTAAAAATATTGTACAACAACTTGCTAAATAGTCAGAAGACCAGATAAGCAAGAGGAAACAATGGCTACTCTCACAAAGGGTAGAGAATAGGAGCTCGTACGAAGGGTACCGGAACCCATTCGATTTGGATGCTATGATGATGAAAATTCGATGAATTTCAGGGCGAGGAGGACGAGGAGGAAGGAGAGTGTATGAAGGAAGGCGAGAAAAATATGTCCGAGATGAGGAGGATCGGAATATGGGAAACATCAAAATGAAAATCCCATCTTTCGAAGGGAGAAGTGATCCGGACAAATATCTTGATTGGGAAAGGAAGTTAGAGACCATTTACGATTGCCACAACTATTCTAATGAGAAGAAAATGAGGTTAGCAATAACCGAATTTTCAGAATATGCAAGCATTTGGTGGGACCAACTTGTGATGGAGAGAAGGAGGAGTCGGGAGAGACCGGTTAGCGGTTGGGAAGAATTGAAGGTTGTTATGCGGAAAAGATTTGTTCCTAATTACTATCTTAAGAAACAATTTTCTTGCTTACAATCTTTAAAACAAGTCTCGAGAAACATTAAAGATTTTTGAAAGGAAATGGAGATGTTGATGATCCGGGCCAATGTTCGGGAATCGCGAGAGGCCACCGTGGCGAGGTTTTTATATGGGATGAGAGCTGATATAGCTAAAGAAGTCGACAAACAACACTTTGTTGAATTCGAGGACATGGTATATATGGCAGTAAAAATCGAGCGGAAATTACAAAGAGGGAGCAACAACAATTATTCCTCGGGATACTCTACTCCTTAGAAACAACAATCTCAAGTAAGCTCAGACAAATTTAAAAATTTTGATAAAAGAGAAGGGAGTGTCTTGAAAGGAAAGTTTGAAGTTGGGAGTACTAGCAAACCAAAATTTGATGGGAAGCCTAAACCCTTCGAAACCAACCAAAGAAGAAATCGGGACATCCAATGCTATAAGTGCCAGGGTCGTGGACATATAGCATCCGAATGCACAAACAAATGGGTGATGGTACTTCTGGATGGGGAGATTGAAACAGAAAGCGAAAAAGAAGAAGAAGAAGAAGAAGAAGAAGAAGAAGAGACAAGAGAGATGGAGAGTAATGACGAGACATATGAGTATGCACCCGTACTTGTTGTTCGGGGGGTGCTAAGTTCTCAAGCAAAAGAGAAAGAAGGTAACAAACAAAGAGAAAATCTATTTCACACACATTGTTTTATTTAAAAATAAAAAATGTAGTGTGATAATAGATAACAGGAGTTGCACTAATGTCATTAGCACTATGCTAGTGGAAGAACTCGATATTCCAATAAGAAGACACCCTAAACCGTATCATTTACATTGGCTAAATGATTGTGGGGAAGTTAGAGTTAATAAACAGGTACTTGTGGCTCTCACCATCGGAAGATATCAAGACAAAATCCTATGTTGTAATACCCGAATTTTCAGTATAAATTTTTCGCATCATTTTATCTGAGATATACTGTATAGTTTGGTATCTATACAGTATGGGTAAAATAAATTTAGGACCGAGACAGTTATACTTGTGTAATTGATGTTTTGATTGACAGTTATATTGAGGATTTGTTGTATCAGGTTGAACTGATTTGGACATCGGGTCTATCATATGAGAATATTATTGGACTGAGTATATGTATTCAGTATGTGAGTGTACGTATCTAGTATGTCGAGACGGACGAGAAGAGTTGGAAATGGCTAAGTATAGCCTGATTAGCACGCACTAATGTTCAAGTATAGCGCACGCTATCATTCATGGTTAGCGCACGCTAGAGGCAGAATGTAGCGCACGCTAGTGCAGATCAGACCAGAGGGAATCTGCGTGTGGACCCGGCTTCTTTCGGCACATGTTCCGAAAGGGTCAACGGTTGTTTGTCCTGAAGGATTAGCACACGCTAAAGCATGAGGCTTAACGCATGCTAATTGTAGATCGGTCAAAGGGAATCTTATCCTTGTCAGATGCTTTCGGCATGTGGGTCACGAGCATCTTCGTGGTAGGTGTAGACTGTAGCAAGTCAACTAATATTAGCGCACTCTAAATGCAAGGACTTGCGTACGATAGACAGTGTAAGTTACGTACGCTTATGCATGGGCATTACGTACGTAAGCTTATGTACGAAGCCAGACAGTAGCCCCTGGACTGCGATAGCGCACACTAACAAAGTCAGTTAGCACACGCTAAGGCTGTTGCGCACGCTAAACATGAGATGTTAGCGCACGCTAGTAATGTATTCTATATAAGGGGACAGACGGGTATTATGAAGCATTTCGTCCATTTTTTCCTTCCACTCGATAGAGAGTGCTTTGGGAGGTACTTGAGGTCCAGAAACACTTCGAGATGATGATCTTTATTAAGATTAAGATAGAGAGCATGGATTAAAGCCTTGTTCTTCAAGTTATTCATGATTCTTGGAATGAAGCTCAAGTGTTCTTCTTCTTGGTTCGTCTAATCCAGGTAATTTTCGTATCCCTTTGATAGTAGTTTGTTTATAAGGATGATTACTTGTGAGAGAACATGTTGGATAAGCATGTGGTGAATTTCATATCCCTTTGATAGTAGTTCGATTGGTTGGGTATGTCGGTTATTGATTTTTATCGAATGTGTGTTAATCAGTTATTGCAATAGGTTGTGATGTTTTGATCGTGGATTATGACCGTTGTGTTGCGGTTGTGGTTAAAGAGTTCGTAGATTGCTTTTGGTCGGGGCTGAGGAGCTCGTAGACGGCAATGGATTTTGGTAACGGCTTCGTGGTATCGGTATCGAGGCAAGTTTATACTTGTTCAGTTGATAATACTTAATGAATGGTTTCGCTTTCATTTCATTTTTAATTCATATAGCAATGATATTATAGATGTAAACTGTCAGTATGACGATTTTTTTATCATGCTGTGGTTTGGGACAAATCATAATGTATATGGTTTAATTAAGTTTGATTGAGGACAGAGCTGTGAGTTATCTTTGATCTATGATATGGAATGTCGGATTACGAGGATAGTTATCGTGATGGCATGAGTATCGGGATAAAGGTTTATTGGTATTGAATGGACGGTACCTTATTTGAGATTATTCGTATAATTGTGTATTCGTTCAGGGATGTTGTTCGTGGGAAGAATATTGTCTTCGGCTTTGATATAATTCCAGTATTGTTCGGTTATGAGGATAATTGCTCTGAGGAATTATTGTATATGTTGTATGTTCACGTTTCGTATATTGGGATTTGTATTGATTATTTCGTTGAGGGATGATGATGCCAGGGCTGATTGTATTGAGATTGTTGATCGTGTTGATCATTTGTCGGGGATGATGATACCAAGATTGTTGTTTTGGATATTGATTAGTCGTGTCGACTTTTCTTTGTCAGTTTGTCTTTGTTCAGTGAGTCATTTGATACTTATTGGATATGTGATTCTTTGAGTTTCGTTCTTATGTTGCATCGTGACATATTTGGAGTCATATCTGCGTGCCGATTGGTTATTGTGTAGGATTTTTAGCCGGGCACATGATGGTTATGCGTCGATGTTTCTGCATTGAACCGTGCACATGAGACGTAGTTCGTGAGGCTAATTAGGCACATGTCCCACGTATATCCTCGATTCTGTATACGGGGTGGACATGTGCACGGACACATTGTTGGGTCGTTCATTGTCCATGTATGATTAGATATGTTCAACGGTTTGTGACTGGTTGTTCATATGCCCGAGGGGAATGTTCGACAGTCAGAGTTATTTCTTTGATATCCATTATTGTTGATCATTTGGAGTCTACCTTGTTGAGGGTATGCTCGATTATTGTTGGTCCTTTGTTGATCATTTGGAGTCTACCTTGTTGAGGGTATTCTCGGTTATAGTTGATCCTTTGTTGATCGTGTTTAGAGTTTACCACTTTTAGGGTATTCTCGGTTCTTGTTGATCCTTTGTTGATCGTGTTGGGAGTTTACCATGTTGAGGGTACTCTCAGTTATCGTTGATCCTTTGTTGGTCATGTTGGAGTTATCATGTCGATGATATTCTCAGTGATGTATTGGTTGATCATTGTTATTGATCGTATAAGCATTTGGACTGTACGTTGATGTTCGGGACTTGTTATCATTGTTTTGTGGTTGTTGATCTACAGATATGTTGTGTATTATTGGTTTATCCAGGTTGAGATTTGATTGTGTAATCCGACGAACAGGTTTTGGCACAGATTGGATTATTTCCACACTTATGAGTTATGATGATGTTTTGAGGATTGTTGGTATTTTTGGAATACAGTACAGATAATTGTTGTTGAGTTCATTTCGTCATTTTAGAATGCAAAAAAATGGATTATGGTAAGGATTGATTTGTTATGAATTGTCATGGATTGGTAAGGTTATGGCGGTAAGATTACGTTGGTAGTATTCTTACTATATTAGTACATTGGTATGTAATTATTCATGATGATGTGATCGATATCATTGTTGAGTATTGTGGCTGACCCCGTTGTGGGCTTTATTTTTAGGTACTCGGAGATCGAGCTAGTAGCGGTCGTGAAGGGGTGAGCTTCCCGGGTGATACTGGATGTGGCATTTATTTGAGTATTGAGTATTCTTTTCTGGTTGTTTTATTCCGCTGCAAATGTGTATTTTGAACTGTGTTTTTATCCGCTGCGTGTGTATTTTAAAATGGCTTTCCGGTATTTTTACCAGCGTGTGTATTTTATAATGGGCCTTTTGGCATTTTGCGAACTTGGATTATTTCGTCAAACCCTTTTTCCTAACTACTTTATCGGTACGTTTAAGGGGTGGCTTAACGTACACTTTGAACTGTCGAGATTTGGCATTTCGCCTTGTATTTTCAAATGGTATTTTATGACGGTAATTGAGCACTATGCTTTTGAAAATATTTGAGTATATAAAATATTACCGTCATCGGCCTTTTGGCATTTTTAAACGTTTTTGAGATGGTTTTTAGCCTGGTGGGTTCCGGCGCGGGACCCACGGCGCTGTAATATCCCGGATGGTTTTGTGGGTGTTACAGAAGATGGTATCGGAGCTTTGTTTTTTTTTGAAACCCGGGCATGTGTGTTATGTGGCTCTACCGGTACGGTAGTAGTTGAAAATGATTTTTCCTGACTTTTGAGCCAAACCGATTTTTGGAGTTTCCAAAATTTTTGAGATTCTTTTCAAATTGCTAATTGTGATATTGGTGTGTGTTGATTGTGTTGAGAATTCGTACGGAAGTCGTGTGCTAGTATCACGGGAGATGATCGGCTTGACGCACCTGTAAGTATATTGGTTTGGTTATTTCGCTTGTGGCGACACTTGATTGTTTTGTGATGAGTTGGAAAGTTTTGGATTTATCTGTTGTTGGTGACAGGTCGCAAGTTTCGAGGACGAAACTTATTTTAAGGGGGGTAGTATGTAATACCCGGATTTTCAGTATAAATTTTTCGCGTTATTTTATCTGAGATATACTTATAGTTTGGTATCTATATAGTATGGATAAAATAAATTGAGGACCGAGACAGTTATACTTGTGTAATTGACATTTTGATTGACAATTATATTGAGGATTTGTTGTATCAGGTTGAACTGATTTGGACATCGGGTCTATCATATGAGAATATTATTGGATTGAGTATATGTATTCAGTATGTGAGTGTACGTATCTAGTATGTCGAGACGGACGAGAAGAGTTAGAAATGGCTAAGTATAGCCTGATTAGCGTGCACTAATGTTCAAGTATAGCGCACGCTATCATTCATGGTTAGCGCACGCTAGAGGCAGAATGTAGCGCACGCTAGTGCAGATCAGACCAGAGGGAATCTGCGTGTGGACCCGACTGCTTTCGACGCATGTTCCGATAGGGTCAACGGTTGTTTGTCCTGAAGGATTAGCGCACGCTAAAGCATGAGGCGTAACGCACGCTAATTGTAGATCGGTTAAAGGGAATCTTATCCTTGTCATACGCTTTCGGCATGTGGGTCACGAGCATCTTCGTGGTAGGTGTAGACTGTAGCAAGTCAACTGATATTAGCGCACGCTAAATGCAAGGACTTGCGTACGCTAGACAGTGTAAGTTACGTACGCTAATGCATGGGCATTACGTACGTAAGCTCATGTACGAAGCCAGACAGTAGCCCCTGGACTGCGATAGCGCATGCTAACAAATTCAGTTAACGCACGCTAAGGCTGTTGCGCATCCTAAACATGAGATGTTAGCGCACGCTAGTAATGTATTCTATATAAGGGGACAGACGGGTATTATGAAGCATTTCGTCCATTTCTTTCCTTTCACTCGATAGAGAGAGCTTTGGGAGGGACTTGAGGTCCAGAAATACTCCGAGATGATGATCTTTATCAAGATTAAGATAGAGAGCATGGATTAAAGCCTTGTTCTTCAAGTTAGTCATGATTCTTGGAATGAAGCTGAAGTGTTCTTCTTCTTGGTTCGTCTAATCCAGGTAATTTTCATATCCCTTTGATAGTAGTTCGTTTTTAAGGACGATTGCTTGTGAGAGAACATGTTGGATAATCATGTGGTGATTTTTATGAGACCTAATGGGATTTTGATAAGAGTTTTCGGATGTTATTTAAGATTCTTCATGTTAATGGTGATTCGTTTAACTTTATGAGGTTGAATTCAGGATTGAGTATGATATGATCCTTGTTATCGAGTTGGTTTGATTGTTGATGTTGTTATTGATATATGGACATTGATATGATTCTTGTGATAGTTATGGTGTTGTTTATCTTCAAGAGATATGGAGATTTATGTCTCCCTTCATTTCAGATTTTGATGTTAAGATGATATAAGGATATATAATGGTTTTGATTATAAATATGGATAAGATGATTAAAACCAACATTATGTTTATTTTAGTTTCGTATGTTCTTGATAAGATGTGGATCATGATGGTGAGATTGAATTTGGAAAAAAGTTATTGTTAATCTTGGAGTATGATTTCCTTTTCATTCGGATTCGTAGTCGCAAGGTGTTAGTCGATGCTTGGAATGCATGCCACTGTACAGCATTAGCGCACGCTAATCTTACTGGCTAGCGCACGCTAACGGGAGCAACTTAGCGCACGCTACGTTATGCGTTTAACGTACGCTAAGTAGGCAGACAGTGCAGTATTTTTGTGTTGTGATTATGAATTCGTGATGGTTTGATTTGGTTTATTCAGACTGCATTTATTCGAGGTTTTGTTGAACCGTTGAATTCGATTGGTTGGGTACGTCGGTTATTGATTTTTATCGAATGTGTGTTAATCGATTATTGCAATAGGTTGTGATGTTTTGATCATGGATTATGACTGTTGTGTTGCGGTTGTGGTTAAAGAGTTCGTAGATTGCTTTTGGTCGGGGCTGAGGAGCTCGTATACGAAGGCAATGGATTTTGTCAACGGCTTCGTGGTATCGGTATCGAGGCAAGTTTATACTTGTTCAGTTGATAATACTTAATGAATGGTATCACTTTCATTTCATTTTTAATTCATATAGCAATGATATGATTGATGAAAACTGTTTGTATGACGATTTGTTTATCATGCTGTGGTTTGGGACAAATCATAATGTATATGGTTTAATTAAGTTTGATTGAGGACAGAGCTGTGAGTTATCTTTGATCTATGATATGGAATGTCGGATAACGAGGATAGTTATCGTGATGGCATGAGTATCGGGATAAAGGTTTATTGGTATTGAATGGACGGTACCTTATATGAGATTATTCATATAACTGTGTATTCGTTCAGGGATGTTGTTCGTGAGAAGAATATTGTCTTCGGCTTTGAGGTAATTCCAGTATTATTCGGTTATGAGGATAATTGTTCTGAGGAATTATTGTATATGTTGTATGTTGACGTTTCGTATTCTGGGATTCGTATTGATTATTTCGTTGAGGGATGATGATCCCACGGCTGATTGTATTGAGATTGTTGATCGTGTTGATAATTTGTCGGGGATGATGATCCCAGGATTGTTGTTTTGGATATTGATTAGTCGTGTCGACTTTTCTTTGTCAGTTTGTCTTTGTTCACTTCAGTGAGTAGTTTGATCCTTATTGGATATGTGATTCTTTGAGTTTCATTTTCATGTTGCATCGTGACATATCTGGAGTCATATCTGCGTGCCGATTGGTTATTGTGTATGATTTTCAGCCGGGCACATGATGGTTATGCGTGGATGTTTCCGCATTGAACCGTGCACACGAGACATAGTTCGTGAGGCTAATTAGGTACATGTCCCACGTATATCATGGATTCCGTATACGGGGTGGACATGCGCACGGACACATTTCTGGATCGGGCGTACTGTGACATCCATCTTTTGAGCCATATTGTTGGGTCATTCATAGTCCATGTATGATTGGATATGTTCGACAGTTTGTGACTGGTTGTTCATACGCCCGAGGGGTATGTTCGACAGTCAGAGTTATTTCTTTGAGATCCATTATTGTTGATCATTTGGAGTCTACCTTTTTTAGGGTATTCTCGGTTATTGTTGGTCCTTTGTTGATCATTTGGAGTCTACCTTGTTGAGGGTATTCTCGGTTATAGTTGATCCTTTGTTGATCGTGTTTAGAGTTTACCACGTTGAGGGTATTCTCGGTTCTTGTTGATCCTTTGTTGATCGTGCTGGGAGTTTACCATGTTGAGGGTACTCTCGGTTATCGTTGATCCTTTGTTGGTCATATTGGAGTTATCATGTCGATGATATTCTCAGTGATGTATTGGTTGATCATTGTTATTGATCGTATGAGCATTTGGACTGTACGTCGATGTTTGGGACTTGTTATCATTGTTTTGTGGTAGTTGATCTAAAGATATGTTGTGTTTTATTGGTTTATCCAGGTTGAGATTTGATTGTGCAATCCGACGAACAGGATTTGGCACAGATTGGATTATTTCCACAATTATGTGTTATGATGATGTTTTGAGGATTGTTGGTATTTTTGGAATACAATACAGATTATTGTTGTTGAGTTCATTTCGTCATTTTAGAATGCAAAATATGGATTATGATAAGGATTGATTTGTTATGAATTGTCATGGATTGGTAAGGTTATGGCGGTAGGATTACGTTGGTAGTATTCTTACTATATTATTACATTGGTATGTAATTATTCATGATGATGTGATCGATATCATTGTTGAGTATTGTGGCTGACCCCGTCGTGGGCTTTATTTTTAGGTACTCGAAGATCGAACTAGTAGCGGTCGTGAAGGGGTGACCTTCCCGGGTGATACTGGCTGTGGCATTTATTTGAGTATTGAGTACTCTTTTCTGGTTGTTTTATTCCGCTGCAAATGTGTATTTTGAACTGTGTTTTTATCCGCTACGTGTGTATTTTAAAATGGCATTCCAGTATTTTTACCAGCGTGTGTGTATTTTGTAAAGGGCCTTTCGGCATTTTGCGAACTTGGGTTATTTTGTCAAACCCTTTTTCCTAATTATTTTATCGGTACGTTTAAGGGGTGGCTTAACGTACACTTTGAACTGTCAAGATTTGGCATTTTGCCTTGTATTTTCAAATGGTATTTTATGATGGTATTTGAGCACTATGCTTTTGAAAATATTTGAGTATCTAAAATATTACCGTCATCGGCCTTTTGGCGTTTTTAAACATTTTTTAGATGGTTTTTAGCCTGGTGGGTTCCGGCGCGGGACCCACGATGCTGTAATATCCCGGATGGTTTTGGGGGTGTTACAGAAGATGGTATCAGACCTTTGGTTTTTTTTTTTGAAACCCGGGCATGTGTGTTATGTAGCTCAACCGGTACGGTAGTAGCGTGATTTTTGAAAATGATTTTTCCTGACTTTTGAGTCAAACCGATTTTTGGAGTTTCCAAAATTTTTGAGATTCTTTTCAAATTGCCAATTGTGATATTGGTGTGTGTTGATTGTGTTGAGACTTCGTACGGAAGTCGTGTGCTAGTATCACGGGAGATCATCGGCTTCACGCACCTATAAGTATCTTGGTTTGGTAATTTCGCTTGTGGCGAAACTTGATTGTTTTGTGATGAGTTGGAAAGTTTTGGATTTATCTGTTGTTGGTGACAGGTCGCAAGTTTCGAGGACGAAACTTATTTTAAGGGGGGTAGTATGTAATACACGGATTTTCAGTATAAATTTTTCGTGTTATTTTATCTGAGATATACTGTATAGTTTGGTATCTATATAATATGGATAAAATAAATTGCGGACCGAGACAGTTATACTTGTGTAATTGACGTTTTGATTGACAATTATATTGGGGATTTGTTGTATCAGGTTGATGATTTGCACATCGGGTCTATCATATGAGAATATTATTAGATTGACTATATGTATTCAGTATGTGAGTGTACGTATCTAGTATGTCGAGACGGACGAGAAGAGTTGTAAATGGCTAAGTATAGCCGGATTAGCACGCGCTAATGTTTAAGGATAGCGCACGCTATCGTTCATGGTTAGCGCACGCTAGAGGCAGAATGTAGCGCATGCTAGTGCAGATCAGACCTAAGGGAATCTGTGTGTGGACCCGGATGCTTTCGGCGCATGTTCCGATAGGGTCAATGGTTGTTTGTCCTGAAGGATTAGCGTACGCTAAAGCATGAGGCTTAACTCGCGCTAATTGTAGATCGGTCAAAGGGAATCTTATCCTTGTCAGATGCTTTCGGCATGTGGGTCACGAGCATCTTCGTGGTAGGTGTAGACTGTAGCAAGTCAACTGATATTAGCGCACGCTAAATGCAAGGACTTCCGTACGCTAGACAGTGTAAGTTATGTACGCTAATGCATGGGCATTACGTACATAAGCTCATGTACGAAGCCAGACAGTAGCCCCTGGACTGCGATAGCGCACACTAACAAAGTCAGTTAGTGCACGCTAAACATGAGATGTTAGCGTGCGCTAGTAATGTATTCTATATAAGGGGACAGATGGGTATTATGAAGCATTTCGTCCATTTCTTTCCTTTCACTCGATAGAGAGAGCTTTGGGAGGTACTTGAGGTCCAGAAACACTCTGAGATGATGATCTTTATCAAGATTAAGATAGAGAGCATGGATTAAAGCCTTATTCTTCAAGTTATTCATGATTCTTATAATGAAGCTCAAGTGTTTCTTCTTGGTTCGTCTAATCCAGGTAATTTTTGTATCCCTTTGATAGTAGTTCGTTTTTAAGGACGATTACTTGTGAGAGAACATGTTGGATAACCATGTGGTGATTTTTATGAGACCTAATGGGATTATGATAAGAGTTTTTGGATGTTATTTAAGATTCTTTTGTTTAACTTCGTTTAACTTTATGAGATTGAATTCCGGATTGAGTATGATATGATCCTTGTTGTCGAGTTGGTTTGATTGTTAATGTTGTTATTGATATATGGACATTGATATGATCCTTGTGATAGTTATGGTGTTGTTTATCTTCAAGAGATATGGAGATTTATGTCTCCCTTCATTTCGGATTTTGATGTTAAGATGATATAAGGATATATAATGGTTTTGATTATAAATATGGATAAGATGATTAAAACCAACGTTATGTTGATTTTAGTTTCATATGTTCTTGATAAGATGTGGATCATGATGGTGAGATTGAATTTGGAAAAAAGTTATTGTTAATCTTGGAGTATGATTTCCTTTTCATTCGGATTCGTAGTCGCAAGGTGTTAGTCGATGCTTGGAATGCATGCCACTGTACAGCATTAGCGCACGCTAATCTTACTGGCTAGCGCCGCTAACGGGAGCAACTTAGCGCACGCTACGTTTTGCATTTAACGTACGCTAAGTAGGCAGACAATGCAGTATTTTTGTGTTGTGATTATGAATTCGTGATGGTTGATTTGGTTTATTCAGACTGCGTTTATTCGAGGTTTTGTTGAACTGTTGAGTTCGATTGGTTGGGTATGTCGGTTATTGATTTTTATCGAATGTGTGTTAATCGGTTATTGCAATAGGTTGTGATGTTTTGATCGTGGATTATGACTGTTATGTTGCGGTTGTGGTTAAAGAGTTCATAGATTGCTTTTGGTCGGGGCTGAGGAGCTCGTATACGAAGGCAATAGATTTTGGTAACGGCTTCGTGGTATCGGTATCGAGGCAAGTTTATACTTCTTCAGTTGATAATACTTAATGAATGGTTTCCCTTTCATTTCATTTTTAATGCAATGATATTATAGATGTAAACTGTCGGTATGACGATTTGTTATCATGCTGTGGTTTGGGACAAATCATAATGTATATGGTTTAATTAAGTTTGTTTGAGGACAGAGTTGTGAGTTATCTTTGATCTATGATATGGAATATCGGATAACGAGGATAGTTATCGTGATGGCATGAGTATCGGGATTAAGGTTTATTGGTATTGAATGGACGGTACCTTATTTGAGATTATTCGTATAACTGTGTATTCGTTCAGGGATGCTGTTCGTAGGAAGAATACTGTCTTTGGCTTTGAGGTAATTCCAGTATTGTTCGGTTATGAGGATAATTGTTCTGAGGAATTATTGTATATGTTGTATGTTGACGTTTCGTATATTGGGATTCGTATTGATTATTTCGTTAAGGGATGATGATTCCAGGGCTGATTGTATTGAGATTGTTGATCGTATTGATCATATGTCGGGGATGATGATCCCAGGATTGTTGTTTTGGATATTGATTAGTCGTGTCGACTTTTCTTTGTCAAATTGTCTTTGTTCACTTCAGTGAGTCGTTTGATCCTTATTTGATATGTGATTCTTTGAGTTTCATTGTCATGTTGCATCGTGACATATCTGGAGTCATATCTGCGTGCCGATTGGTTATTGTGTCGGATTTTTAGCCGGGCACATGATGGTTATGCGTGGATGTTTCCGCATTGAACCGTGCACACGAGACGTAGTTCGTGAGGCTAATCAGGTACATGTCCCATGTATATCCTGGATTCCGTATACGGGGTGTACAAATGCACGGACACATTTCCAGATAGAGCCTACTATGACGTCCATCTTTTGAGCCATATTGTTGGGTCGTTCATATTCTATATATGATTGGATATGTTCGATGGTTTGTGACTCGTTGTTCATACGTCCGAGGGGTATGTTCGACAGTCAAAGTTATTTCTTTGAGATCCATTATTGTTGATCATTTAGAGTCTACCTTGTTGAGGGTATTCTCGGTTAGTTTTGGTCCTTTGTTGATCATTTGGAGTTTACCTTGTTGAGGGTATTCTCAGTTGTAGTTGATCCTTTGTTGATCGTGTTTAGAGTTTACCACGTTGAGGGTATTCTCGGTTATTGTTGATCCTTTGTTTATCGTGTTGGGAGTTTACCATGTTGAGGGTACTCTCGGTTATCGTTGATCCTTTGTTGGCCATATTGGAGTTATCATGTCGATGATATTCTCAGTGATGTATTGGTTGATCATTGTTATTGATCGTATGAGCATTTTGACTGTACGTCGATGTTCGGGACTTGTTGTCATTGTTTTATGTAGATGATCTACAGATATGTTGTGTATTATTGGATTATCCATGTTGAGATTTGATTGTCTAATCCGACGAACAGGATTTGGCACAGATTGAATTATTTCCACACTTATGAGTTATGATGATGTTTTGATGATTGTTGGTATTTTTGGAATACAGAACAGATAATTGTTGTTGAGTTCATTTTGTCATTTTAGAATGCGAAATATGGATTATGGTAAGGATTGATTTGTTATGAATTGTCATCGATTGGTAAGGTTATGGCGGTAAGATTACGTTAGTAGTATTCTTACTATATTATTACATTGGTATGTAATTATTCATGATGATGTGATCGATATCATTGTTGAGTATTGTGGCTGACCCCGTCGTGGGCTTTATTTTTAGGTACTCGGAGATCGAGCTAGTAGCGGTCGTGAAGGGGTGAGCTTCCCGGCTGATACTGGCTGTGGCATTTATTTGAGTATTGAGTATTCTTTTCTAGTTGTTTTATTCCGCTGCAAATGTGTATTTTGAACTGTGTTTTTATCCGTTGCGTGTGCATTTTAAAATGGCTTTCCGGTATTTTTACCAGCGTGTGTGTATTTTATAAAGGGCCTTTTGGCATTTTGCGAACTTGGGTTATTTCGTCAAACCCTTTTTTCCTAACTATTTTAGCGGTACATTTAAGTGGTGGCTTAACGTACACTTTGAACTGTCGAGATTTGGCATTTCGCCTTGTATTTTCAAATGGTATTTTATGACGGTATTTGAGCACTATGCTTTTAGAAATATTTGAGTATCTATAATATTACCGTCATCGGCCTTTTGGCGTTTTTAAACGTTTTTGAGATGGTTTTTAGCGTAGTGGGTTCCAGCGCGGGACCCACAACGCTGTAATATCCCGGATGGTTTTGGGGGTGTTACAGAAGATGGTATCGGAGCTTTAGTTTTTTTTTGAAACTCGAGCATGTGTGTTATGTGGCTCTACCGGTATGGTAGTAGCATGATTTTTGAAAATGATTTTTCCTGACTTTTGAGTCAAACCGATTTTTGGAGTTTCCAAAATTTTTGAGATTCTTTTCAAATTGCTAATTGTGATATTGGTGTGTGTTGATTGTGTTGAGACTTCGTACGGAAGTCGTGTGCTAGTATCACGGGAGATGATCGGCTTCACGCACCTGTAAGTATATTGGTTTGGTTATTTCGCTTGTGGCGACACTTGATTGTTTTGTGATGAGTTCGAAAGTTTTGGATTTATCTGTTGTTGGTGACAGGTTGCAAGTTTCGAGGACGAAAATTATTTTAAGGGGGGTAGTATGTAATACCCGGATTTTCAGTATAAATTTTTCGCATTGTTTTATTTGAGATATACTGTATAGTTTGGTATCTATACAGTATGGATAAAATAAATTGAGGGCCGAGACAGTTATACTTGTGTAATCGACGTTTTGATTGACAGTTATATTGAGGATTTGTTGTATCAGGTTGAACTGATTTGGACATCGTGTCTATCATATGAGAATATTATTGGATTGAGTATATGTATTCAGTATGTGAGTGTACGTATCTAGTATGTCGAGACGGACGAGAAGAGTTGGAAATGGCTAAGTATAGCCTGATTAGCACGCGCTAATGTTCAAGTATAGCGCACGCTATCATTCATGGTTAGCGCACGCTAGAGGCAGAATGTAGCGCACGCTAGTGCAGATCAGACCAGAGGGAATCTGCGTGTGGACCCGACTACTTTCGGCCCACGTTCCGATAGGGTCAATGGTTGTTTGTCCTGAAGGATTAGCACATGCTAAAGCATTAGGCTTAACGCGCGCTAATTGTAGATCGGTCAAAGGGAATCTTATCCTTGTTAGATGCTTTCGGCATGTGGGTCACGAGCATCTTCGTGGTAGGTGTAGACTGTAGCAAGTCAACTGATATTAGCGCACGCTAAATGCAAGGACTTGCGTATGCTAGACAGTGTAAGTTACGTACGCTAATGCATGGGCATTACGTAAGTAAGCTCATGTACGAAGCCAGACAGTAGCCCCTAGACTGCCATAGCGCACGCTAACAAAGTCAGTTAGCGCACGCTAAGGCTGTTGCGCACGCTAAACATGAGATGTTAGCACACGCTACTAATGTATTCTATATAATGGGACAGACGGGTATTATGAAGCATTTCGTCCATTTCTTTCCTTTCACTCGATAAAGAGAGCTTTGGGAGGTACTTAAGGTACATAAACACTCCGAGATGATGATTTTTATCAATCTTAAGATAATGAGCATGGATTAAAGCCTTGTTCTTCAAGTTATTCATGATTCTTGGAATGAAGCTCAAGTGTTCTTCTTCTTGGTTCGTCTAATCCAGGTAATTTTCGTATGCCTTTGATAGTAGTTCGTTTTTAAGGACGATTACTTGTGAGAGAACATGTTGGATAATCATGTGGTGAATTTTTGAGACCTAATGGGATTATGATAAGAGTTTTCGGATGTTATTTAAGATTATTTATGTTAATGGTGATTCGTTTAACTTTATGAGGTTGAATTCCGGATTGAGTATGATATGATCCTTGTTATCGAGTTGGTTTGATTGTTGATGTTGTTATTGATATATGGACATTGATATGATCCTTGTGATAGTTATGGTGTTGTTTATCTTCAAGAGATATGGAGATTTATGTCTCCCTTCATTTCAGATTTTGATGTTAAGATGATATAAGGATATTTAATGGTTTTGATTATAAATATGGATAAGATGATTAAAACCAACATTATGTTGATTTTAGTTTCGTAAGTTCTTGAGAGATGTGGATCATGATGGTGAGATTGAATTTGGAAAAAAGTTATTGTTAATCTTGGAGTATGATTTCCTTTTCATTCGGATTCGTAGTCGCAAGGTGTTAGTCGATGCTTGGAATGCATGCCACTGTACAGCATTAGCGCACGCTAATCTTACTGGCCAGCGCACGCTACGTTATGCATTTAACGTACGCTAAGTAGGTAGACCGTGCAGTATTTTTGTGTTGTGATTATGAATTCGTGATGGTTTGATTTGGTTTGTTCAGACTGTGTTTATTCGAGGTTTTGTTGAACTGTTGAGTTCGATTGGTTGGGTATGTCAGTAATTAATTTTTATCGAATGTGTGTTAATCGGTTATTACAATAGGTTGTGATGTTTTGATCGTGGATTATGACCGTTGTGTTGCGGTTGTGGTTAAAGAGTTCGTAGATTGCTTTTGGTCGGGGCTGAGGAGCTCGTAGACGAAGGCAATGGATTTTGGTAACGGCTTCGTGGTATCGGTATCGAGGCAAGTTTATACTTGTTCAGTTGATAATACTTAATGAATGGTTTCGCTTTCATTTCATTTTTAATTCATATAGCAATGATATTATAGATGTAAACTGTCGGTATGACGATTTGTTTATCATGGTGTGATTTGGGACAAATCATAATGTATATGGTTTAATTAAGTTTGATTGAGGACAGAGCTGTGAGTTATCTTTCATCTATGATATGGAATGTCGGATAACAAGGATAGTTATCGTGATGGCATGAGTATCAGGATAAAGGTTTATTGGTATTGAATGGACAGTACCTTATTTGAGATTATTCGTATAACTGTGTATTCGCTGTTCGTGGGAAGAATATTGTCTTCGGCTTTGAGGTAATTCCAGTATTGTTTGGTTATTATATGTTGTATGTTGACGTTTCGTATATTAGGATTCGTATTGATTATTTCATTGAGGGATGATGATCCCAGGGCTGATTGTATTGAGATTGTTGATCGTGTTGATCATTTGTCGGGGATGATGATCCCAGGATTGTTGTTTTGGATATTGATTAGTCGTGTCGACTTTTCTTTGTCAGTTTGTCTTTGCTCACTTCAGTGAGTCGTTTGATCCTTATTGGATATGTGATTCTTTGAGTTTCGTTGTCATGTTGCATCGTGACATATCTGGATTCATATCTGCCTTCCGATTGGTTATTGTGTAGGATTTTTAGCCGGTCACATGATGGTTATGCATGGATGTTTCCTCATTGAACGTAGTTCATGAGGCTAATTAGGTACATGTCCCACGTATATCCTGGATTCCGTATATGGGGTGGACATATGCACGGACACATTTTCGGAATGGGCGTACTGTGACGTCCATCTTTTGAGCCATATTGTTGGGTCGTTCATAGTCCATGTATGATTGGATATGTTCGACGGTTTGTGACTGGTTGTTCATACGCCCGAGGGGTATGTTCGACAGTCAGAGTTATTTCTTTGAGATCCATTATTGTTGATCATTTGGAGTCTACCTTGTTGAGGGTATTCTCGGTTATTGTTGGTCATTTGTTGATCATTTGGAGTCTACCTTGTTGAGGGTATTCTCGGTTATAGTTGATCCTTTATTGATCGTGTTTAGAGTTTACCACGTTGAGGGTATTCTCGGTTCTTGTTGATCCTTTGTTGATCGTGATGGGAGTTTACCATGTTGAGGGTGTAATATCCGGTATTTTTCTTTCCCTTGTATTTTCATTTTTGGTTTATTTCTCGGTCATAGTGACCCTCGTGTATCTTTCAGTATGTCCTTCCTGTCAACTGTTGAACTGTATTCTCGTTATTGTTCATTGTTTCAACTTTCCTCATATGAGTTCGACTTTGTTAGATCACCATTAATTTCTGGTGACTCCAAAAATTCTAAATCTTTGCAATATTATAGAACATCGAGTTAGCTTTCCAATGGTTCAAACGGTGAGTCAATCGGAGTCCAGACGAGAGAGTTATGGTCGTTTCAGTTTTTGGCCGATCACTGCCGACCGGACCCGACCGTGTCGTCCGACACGGCCCGTGCCGTACTCGTCCGGAAATGCCAAAGTTTCTGCCGACCGAACTCGGCCGTGTCATCCGACACGGCCCGTGCCGTACTCTTCCGGATAAGCGACGGCGCGGATGCCCGGCCGTGTCCCGTGACACGGTCCGAGTCATGCCGAAGTCATTGTCGGACGGAGTCCTTTGTCGGGAGGCTCTCCGCGCCGCGACCGTGTCAAGCGAGGACATGGTCGAGTCCTGTCGGCCGGTATGCGACACGACCGTGCCGATCGGCACGGCCGTGTCCGGCAGATACCAACCCCTATAAAAGGCCTGCAGACGTTTTTCTTGCCATTTTTCACCTTCTTCTTCTCCTCTTCCACAGCTGGGCGTGTTCTAAGCTTGAAGCCATGTTGTTTAACAACATATCCATGGAGTTCTTGAGGTTATATCATCAATAATCCGTCCGATATCACCCCTTAATCCAGCGAATCAAGGTTAGATCCTTAGAACCCTACTTTTGGTAAAATTGGGGGTTTTCGTGTTTTTGTCCGATTCGTTCCGTTTTGTTGATTAATTCATGATGAATAATATTGTTGGTATTCTTAGTTTCCCTACGGATTCATGGTATATTTCATGATTTTTACGGAATCGAGAGGGTTTGGTTGTGGTCCGCCCTCGTTGTTGTTTATATACGAATATACATGAATCGTAGGGGGGTTTTCGGGTGTATTCCAATTCCGTATTCATTTAGAAATGGTTGTGATTGTATTCTTCGAATCGTTAGGTTCGGTTTCCTTGGTTCCTAGCGTTCGTCGGTGACTTTCCTTTCCATTCGTTGCGTCGTCAATAATTCAAGGCAAGTATTTTTGGAAACCTTTAAGCTTAACATGAAATGGTGATGTATATTACTTGTGTGTAACTCACCTTGTGTTGGCCCGACGGGGTCAAGGAGGGAAATCTATGCTGCCGCCCTGGATTTCACGAGTTTCGTACCGCTAGCCAACTCGGTAGGGTCCTTATGAGGCCTCGAGTGAGAATGTATCCGCCGCCTGTTCTCACGGCATAGCGTGTGCGTGGTTTTGTTTTTCGTAATTGTAGCCAACTCGGTAGGGTCCTGCGAGGCCTCGAGTGAGAATGTATGTTGCCGCCTGTTCTCAAGGCTAATTGTGGACTGTATATTTTAGGAAAAGACATGTCTGGTTGTGACTCTTGAAATTGATATTGGTACATGTATTATGAAAGGTGTAAGCGATTGGTTTGCCTTGATTACTTGTACTAGCGTAATTGCTAACCCCTTTGGGGACCCGTTTTGGGGAAATTCTTGTTATGGATTTGAGGTTATGATTATCCGGACGGCGAGCACCAGACGACGAGGATGTTGGCGTGGTCGTTGACATGTGCATTCGGGTCTACTTATTTCCTTTGTCCATTTCGATATGGTTGTTCCCAGCTTTAAATTTATAGATTGTACTCGAGTACTTAGGCTATTCGATTCAAACGCCGTGTTGTACTACTTTTAAATTGTCACGTTGTTGGTTGATGCTTACTTTGCCGGTTGTTTCGGGCGTATCTTTATATGTCATATTATTTAATTGTGTATCCTCGCTAACCGAGATGGTTAGTCGAGTGGAGTTTTCCTATTGTAGCCTGGTAGGTCCCATGTAGGGGTCTACGGCGCTGTAACATATTTCCGAATATCTCGGGGTGTTACAGAAAATGGTATCAGAGCTCTAGGTTTACGGATACCTAGGCTTGTTGGTTATTTGGGTCTAGTCGTATTTTTTTTGCACATTGTCACACCGCGCCAAAGATCCCAAGATTTCCAAAGTGCTCGTAAGTTTTCTTACTCGGCTCTTTTGTTTCTTGCATTGTATTTCCACTTTTGAATCGTAGTTGCTTTTCCTCCCTTACTCATCATCGATATACTTCTGTTATATCTCAACTTCAGTATGGATGCCGGAGGAAACCGTGGTCGTGGTCGTGGCCGTGGACGCGGCCGAGGACGTGGGGCAGCCACGTCGCACTCTTCAGGAGCCGGCAGTACCGGCGACCGTCACAGTCATGCTTCTTCTCAGGAGCGCGCCGATCTTGGTATTGCGGCTGTTATGCAACAAATGGTTAACCAAATGGCGGCTATAGCTCAGGTGGTCCAGAACCCCAACCAGGCCCATGCTAATCGGGGCGGAGCGGATCGCTGGCTTCAGGATGTCATCAAGATGCATCCTCCTCAGTTTTCGGGAGCTTCGGACCCGATCGGCTGGGAAGGGTGGATCAAGGAGATATCCAAAGTATTCACTGCTACCAACTGCCCCGAGGACCGTAAGGTCCCTATTGCTCAATACTTTCTCACGGGAGATGCTACAGATTGGTGGGAGGCCGTTGGTCCCAAAGATCATGTTGCTTCGTGGGCCGAGTTTCAGGAGTTGATGGAGACCGAGTATTGTCCATGGCCGGTCGATGTGCTCGAGTGCATGCTTTCTATGATGCTCAACCACGGGATATCCCCGTATCTCAGGCCATTGCCGACTTTAACAAGGAGTTGGGTTATGTGAAGACCCAAGTTGTCGCTGAGAGCGACAAAATTTTCCATTTTTCCAGGAGGATGAAGCTGCCTATTCGGGACTACATGTCCGGACTCGTCTGCACTACCTTGAAGGATTATCGAGTCGAGCTCTTGCTTATGATATGTCGGTGACGGCGAGTGATTTGGCTCGTGAGAGCAAGAAGCGAAGTCGGTCGGAAATTTTTCGGTCCCAAGAGTGGAGGCCGGCAGAAATCTCAAGCTACAAATATTTCAACGGCGGTTCGGCTCGTTTCTCCGGGAGCTGGGTGCCGCGAACCTCCGCTCATGAACCCACATGTTTTAACTGTGGTGTGCGGGCCATAGGAGCCGCAGTGTTCTCGTCAAGCTTACTGTCATACTTGTGGGAGCTAGGCCACAAGGCCCCTTTTGTGAACAGATCAAACGGCTTCGCGGCGCCGTTCTTCTCAACCGGTTCCGTTGGAGCCGAGTGTGAACCAGGGCTCATTTGCTCGCCGCCCCACCGAGTGCCGGCCGAGGTAAGGGTCGGGGTCAGCCCGCTAGGGGTGGAGCTTCGATGTCGGCTCTGCTCGGCCGCGTATCTATGAGATGAGGAGAGCCGATGATCCGGAAGCTCGTGGCGGCAGGTACCGTTCATATCCATTCTCATCCTGTCGGTGTGCTTTTTGATTCGGGTGCTACGCATTCTTTCATTTCTCTAGAGTGTGTGCGCCGTTTGAGTCTCGACTGCTTGTCACCCTGTGAGCCTTTCATCGTTAAACTTCCTAGCGGTGATAGAATTGTCGGTGATCGAGAAGTCCGGGACTGCTTCGTGATTATTTGTGAGAGGGCTTGGCTCTCTAATCTTATTGTCGTGGGTATCGAGGGCGAGGATTTGATTCTCGGGGATGATTGGCTCGAGCGGCATGGCGCGATCATGAACTACCGCACGAGAATCATCACTATGTTAGCCGAGGACGGCACCGAACACTCTTTCGCAGGGCGAAAGAGAAACCAGAAGTTTGTTATTAACGCCTTGAAGGCGATGAAACTCCTGCGAAAAGGGTGTACTGGTTATTGGTGCTACGCCTTGAAGGCGGAGAATGGTGTAGTTGAACTTTCGTCGATCCCAGTCGTTAGTGAGTTTCCTGATGTATTTCCTGACGAGGTGCCGGGATTGCCACCGGATCGTGAGGTTGAGTTTGCTATAGAGTTAGAGCCGGGTGCGGCTCCGATTTCGAAGGCGCCGTATCGTATGGCACCTTCAGAGATGGCAGAGTTGAAGAAACAGTTGAGTGAACTCCTTGAGTCGGGGTATGTTCGACCGAGCGCCTCGCCTTGGGGCGCACCGGTCTTGTTTGTACGTAAGAAGGATGGTTCACTACGTTTGTGTATCGACTATCGTGAACTGAACAAGGTGACCATCAAGAACAAGTATCCTTTGCCGAGAATTGACGACTTGTTCGATCGGGCGAGGTGGAGCGGTATTCTCAAAGATTGATTTGAGATCGGGGTACTATCGGCTCCGGGTGAGGAGTCCGACGTGCAGCTTGATTTTCGGACGAGATACGGACATTATGAGTTTGTAGTTATGCCTTTCGGGTTAACTAACGCACCGGCGGTGTTCATGCAGTTGATGAACAAAGTCTTTATCGAGTATTTGGATAAGTGTGTCGTCGTCTTCATTGACGGTATTCTTATTTATTCGAGGAACGAGGAAGAGCATGCCCATCATTTGCGGGTAGTGTTAGACATTTTGAGGACCGAGCAACTCTATGCGAAGTTCTCGAAATGTGAGTTCGTGAAGGAAGTGATGTTTTTGGGTCACGTGATTTCAGCCGAGGGAGTTCGAGTGGATCCGCAGAAAATTGAGGCAGTGTTGGATTGGGCATCGCCCACAAATGTGAAGGAGGTCCGTAGTTTCTTGGGTTTGGCTGGCTACTATCGTAGGTTCGTCGAGGGTTTCTCAAAACTAGCTCGACCACTTACACGCTTGCTCCGAAATCCGAGAAGTTCTGCGGACCGATGAGAGGCGATCGAGTTTTGAGGAACCGAAGAAGCGTTTGACTTGACTCCGGTTGTGGCATTGCCATGTGGCAACGAGGATTCGCCGTGTATAGCGATGCTCGGGTCGTGGTCTTGGGTGCGTATTGATGCAAAGACGGCAAGACCATTGCCTATGCGTCGAGACAGTTGAGGCCGTATGAGCTTAACTACCCTACTCACGATTTGGAGTTAGCGGCGGTTGTCTTTGCACTCAAGATTTGGCGTCACTATCTTTTCGGCTCTACATGTCAGATTTTTACCGATCATAAAAGTCTGAAATACATATTTACTCAGCGGGAGTTGAATATGAGGCAGAGGAGGTGGTTAGAGTTGATTAAGGATTATGACCTCGAAATCCTTTATCATCCGGGTAAGGCGAATGTCGTGGCCGACGCCTTGAGTTGGAAACCGATTGCGTTGCGAACTCTTGAGGTCCTTACGCCTCAGTCTGAGCTTCGGCGGGCTTTGATCGGGTTAGATGTTGAGGTTTTGCTGCCTGGATCTGTCGGGCAATTTTGTGCCTTAGAAATTTCGTCGTCTTTGATCGATGAAATTAAGCTGAAGCAATTAGAGGATCCGATGATTACTCAAATCCGAGAGCGTTCTTAAAGGAAAGTCTCCGGGTTTGTGATTCACGAGGATGGTGTTTTGAGATTCAGTCGGCTTTGTGTGCGAGCGATCCAGGGTTGCGGCAGGTATTTTGCGTGAGGCCCATTCTACACCCTATTCATTTCATCTGGCTCGAGTAAGATGTACAAGGACACGAGGAGGAACTTCGGTGGAATGATATGAAGGAGGAGGTCGCACGGTTTGTGGCGAGATGTTTGACTTGTCGGCAGGTCAAAATCGAGCATCGGCGACCATTGAGTTATTCTGATCACTTCCGTTCCGGAATGGAAATGGGAAGATATATCGATGGATTTCATTACGAGTTTGCCGAGATCGAGATCGGGCATGAATATGGTTTGGGTGATTGTTGATCGTCTGACCAAGTCGGCACATTTTCTGGGCATCAAGGACACTTGGGGCCCGGAGAAGTTGGCCCGTATATTTATCGCACAGATTGTGAGGCTTCACGGTACTCCAAAGTCTATCGTTTCGGATCGTGATGGCCGTTTCGTATCGCACTTTTGGCAGGCAGTGCATAAGGCGTTGGGTGCCCGTTTGCATTTGAGTACCTCTTTCTATCCTCAGTCAGATGGACAGTCGGAACGCACTATCCAGACATTCGAGGACATGTTGCGTGCTTGTGCCCTCGATTGGAGTAGCGACTGGGAGGAGCATTTGCCATTGATCGAATTCACGTACAACAATAGTTGGCACGCGTCGATTCGGATGGCACTGTATGAGGCACTTTATGGGCGACGATGTCGATCGCCGATTTGTTGGAATGAGGCGTCCGATTTAGTCGGGACCGAGCTGGATGTTGTTTTAGAGACGAGACGGAAGATAGAATTAATTCGAGAACGGATGTTGACTGCCCAGAGTCGACAGAAGTCATATGCCGATGTCCGTCGTCGACCTTTAGAATTCGAGGTGGGAGACCACGTTTTGCTGAAGGTGTCGCCAACGAGAGGAGTTTTCCATTTCGGGAAGAAGGGGAAGTTGAGTCCGAGATTTATTGGACCCTTCGAGATTCTCGAGCGACTCGGTGGGTTAGCATATCGTTTGGCGTTACCCCCGGCCTTGAGTCATGTTCATAGTGTTTTTCATGTTTCCCAGCTGAGGAAATATGTTCCGGATCCTAGTCACGTCATCGATTATGGCGAGATTGATATTGCTGAAGATATTACTTTTGAGGAGCGTCCTTTGAAGATTTTGGAGCATCGTGAGAAACGACTGAGGCATAAGACCATCCCTTTGGTCAAAGTGCAGTGGTCGAGACACGGTGTCGAGGAGGCAACTTGGGAAACCGAGGATAGCATGCGTGCTAGGTACCCTGAGTTGTTTGTTTCTTAAGTTTCGGGACGAAACTTATTTTTAGAGGGGTAGAATGTAATATCCGGTATTTTTCTTTCCCTTGTATTTTCATTTTTGGTTTATTTCTCGGTCATAGTGACCCTCGTGTATCTTTCAGTATGTCCTTCCTGTCAACTGTTGAACTGTATTCTCGTTATTGTTCATTGTTTCAACTTTCCTCATATGAGTTCGACTCTGTTAGATCACCATTAATTTTTGGTGACTCCAAAAATTCTAAATCTTTGCAATATTATAGAACATCGAGTTAGCTTTCCAATGGTTCAAACGGTGAGTCAATCGGAGTCCGGACGAGAGAGTTATGGTCGTTTCAGTTTGGCGATCGCTGCCGACGGACCCGACCGTGTCGTCCGACACGCGGCCGTACTCGTCCGGAAATGCCAAAGTTTCTGCCGACCGAACTCGGCCGTGTCATCCGACACGGCCGTGCCGTACTCTTCCGGATAAGCGAGCGGCGCGGATGCCGGCCGTGTCCCGGGACACGGTCGAGTCATCTTGAGTCGGCTGTCGGATGGGTCATGTCGGGAGGCCCTCGCGCTGCGACCGTGTCAAGCGAGGACACGGTCGAGTCCTGTCGGCCAGGCGACACGACCGTGCCGATCGGCACGGGCCGTGTCCGGCAGATCAAACCCCTATAAAAGGCCCCGCAGACGTTTTCTTGCCATTTTTCACCTTCTTCTTCTCCTCTTCCGCAGCTGGGCGTGTTCTAAGCTTGAAGCCATGTTGTTTAACAACATATCCATGGAGTTCTTGAGGTTATATCATCAATAATCCGTCCGATATCACCCCTTAATCCAGCGAATCAAGGTTAGATCCTTAGAACCCTACTTTTGGTAAAATTGGGGGTTTTCGTGTTTTTGTCCGATTCGTTCCGTTTTGTTGATTAATTCATGATGAATATGATTAATCTTGTTGGTATTCTTAGTTTCCCTACGGATTCATGGTATATTTCATGATTTTTACGGAATCGAGAGGGTTTGGTTGTGGTCCGCCCTCGTTGTTGTTTATATACGAATATACATGAATCGTAGGCGGGTTTTCGGGTGTATTCCAATTCCGTATTCATTTAGAAATGGTTGTGATTGTATTCTTCGAATCGTTAGGTTCGGTTTCATTGGTTCCTAGCGTTCGTCGGTGACTTTCCTTTTCGTTCGTTGCGTCGTCAATAATTCAAGGCAAGTATTTTTGGAAACCTTTAAGCTTAACATGAAATGGTGATGTATATTACTTGTGTGTAACTCACCTTGTGTTGGCAGACGGGGTCAAGGAGGAAATCTATCTTGCCGCCTGGATTTCACGAGTTTCGTCTGCTAGCCAACTCGGTAGGGTCCTTGTGAGGCCTCGAGTGAGAATGTATCTGCCGCCTGTTCTCACGGCATAGCGTGTGCGTGGTTTTGTTTTACGTAATTGTAGCCAACTCGGTAGGGTCCCTGCGAGGCCTCGAGTGAGAATGTATGCTGCCGCCCTGTTCTCAAGGCTAATTGTGGACTGTATATTTTCCGGAAAAGACATGTCTGGTTTTGACTCTTGAAATTGATATTGGTACATGTATTATGAAAGGTGTAAGCGATTGGTTTGCCTTGATTACTTGTACTAGCGTAATTGCTAACCCCTTTGGGGACCCGTTTTGGGGAAATTCTTGTTATGGATTTCAGGTTATGATTATCCGGACGAGCGAGCACCAGGACAGTACGAGGATGTTGGCCAGGGTCATTGACATGTGCATTTGGGTCTACTTATTTCCTTTGTCCATTTCGATATGGTTGTTCCCGCAGTTTTAAACTTATAGATTGTACTAGCGAGTACTTAGGCTTTTCGATTCAAACTCCATGTTGTACTACTTTTAAATTGTCACGTTGTTGGTTGATGCTTATTTTGCCGGTTGTTTTGGGCGTATCTTTATATGTCATATTATTTAATTGTGTATCTTCGCTAACCGAGATGGTTAGTCGAGTGGAGTTTTCCTATTGTAGCCTGGTAGGTCCCATGTAGGGGTCTACGGCGCTGTAACATATTTCCGAATATCTCGGGGTGTTACAGAGGGTACTCTCGGTTATCGTTGATCCTTTGTTGGTCATATTGGAGTTATCATGTCGATGATATTCTCAGTTGGTTGATCATTATTATTGATCGTATGAGCATTCGGACGGTACGTCGATGTTCGGGACATGTTATCATTGTTTTGTGGTAGTTGATCTACAGATATGTTGTGTATTATTGTATTATCCAGGTTGATATTTGATTGTGTAATCCGACAAACAGGATTTGGCACAGATTGGATTATTTCCACACTTATGAGTTATGATGATGTTTTGAGGATTGTTGGTATTTTTGGAATACAGTACAGATAATTGTTGTTGAGTTCGTTCCGTCATTTTAGAATGCGAAATATGGATTAAGGTAAGGATTGATTTGTTATGAATTGTCATCGATTGGTAAGGTTATGGCGGTAAGATTACGTTGGTAGTATTCTTACTATATTATTACATTGGTATGTAATTATTCATGATGATGTGATCGATATCATTGTTGAGCATTGTGGCTGACCCCGTCGTGGGCTTTATTTTTAGGTACTCGGAGATTGAGCTAGTAGCGGTCGTGAAGGGGTGAGCTTCCCGGGTGATACTGGTTGTGGCATTTATTTGAGTATTGAGTATTCTTTTCTGGTTGTTTTATTCTGCTGCAAATGTGTATTTTGAACTGTGTTTTTATCCGCTGCGTGTTTATTTTAAAATGGCTTTCCGGTATTTTTACCAGCGTGTGTGTATTTTATAAAGGGACATTTGGCATTTTCCGAACTTGGGTTATTTCGTCAAACCCTTTTTCCTAACTATTTATCGGTACATTTAAGGGGTGGCATAACGTACACTTTGAACTGTCGAGATTTGGCATTTCGCCTTGTATTTTCAAATGGTATTTTATGACGGTATTTGAGCATTATGCTTTTGAAAATATTTGAGTATCTAAAATATTATCGTCATCGGCCTTTTGGCGCTTTTAAATGTTTTTGAGATGGTTTTTAGCCTGGTGGGTTCCGGCGCGGGACCCACGGCGCTGTAATATCCGGGATGGTTTTGGGGGTGTTACATATGTGATGTCGTTCTAATGCATGCTCGTCATATCTTGTTGGGAAGACCATGGCATTTTGATCGAGATGCTACTTTGAGCGGAAAGAAAAATTGTTACTCATTCGAGAAGGACGGAAAGAAAATTACCTTAGCTCCCATGACTAAGGTACAAATACAAGAAGATCAACTTCATATTGAAAAGGAAGTTGAAGGAAATTGAGAAAAGAAAAGGAAAAGAAACATGAAAAAAATGAAAAAAGCGAGAAAAATGAAAAAAATGAAAAAAAAATGAAAAAAAGAAAGAAAAAGAAAATTTGAGAAAATGCATGCTTGTAACTGCAATGGAAATTGAAGAAGATATCAAGGAAAATGCACCCATATACTTAATTATTTTCCGAAAAGTTTGTGCTACTACTAACCCCATGAACCAGATAATTCCGAGTTCGATTGAATCTTTATTGCAGGAATTTGTTGATGTTTTTCCCGAAGAACTACCTACAGGGTTGCCACCAATCAGAGGGATTGAACATCAAATAGACTTTGTGCCCGGAGCGGTCATTCCAAATAAACCGGCATACCGACACAACCCCGAAGAGACCAATGAAATCTAAAGATAAGTCGAGGAGTTGTTAAGTCTTGGGTATATCCGGGATAGTCTAAGTCGTTTTGCCGTTCCTGTGATCGTCGTGCTAAAGAAAGATGGAATGTGAAGAATGTGCACCGATTGCCGAGCGGTAAACAATATCACGGTTAAGTATCGACACCCTATTCCAAGGTTAGATGATATGTTAGATGGATTACATGGTTCATGTGTTTTCCCTAAAATTGACCTAATGAAAGGATACCACCAAATTCTTATGAAAGAAGGAGATGAATGGAACATGGCTTTCAAAACTAAATACGAATTATATGACTGGTTGGTAATGCCCTTTGGACTAACGAACACACCAAGTACTTTTATGAGATTAATTAATCATGTTTTACGTGCATACATCGGAAAATTCGTTGTTGTATACTTTGATGATATACTCATTTACAACAAAAATATTGAAGAACATGTTGAACATTTATGATTAGCTTTAATTACCTTGAGAAGGGAACAATTATATGATAGTCTTAAGAAATGTACTTTTTGCATGAATGAAGTTATTTTTCTTGGATATGTCGTTAGTGCTGATGGTATAAAATTTGATGAAGAAAAGGTTAAGGTTATTCGAGAATGGCCTAGACCGACGAACGCATCCGAGGTAAGAAGTTTACATGGCCTAGCAGGGTTTTACCGATGCTTTGTAAAAGATTTTAGCACAATTGCAGCCCCATTAAACGTTCTTGTCAAGAAACATGCTAAGTTTAATTGGGGAAATGAACAAGAAAAAACATTTAACACTCTGAAAGATAAATTGTGCACCGCACCTGTTTTATCATTACCTGATTTTTCTAACACTTTTGAAATTGAGTGTGATGTTTCAGGAGTAGGAATTGGAGCAGTATTAATGCAAGAAAAAATGCCGATAGCCTATTTTAGTGAGAAACTCGGAAGAGCTACATTTAATTACCCGACCTATGACAAGGAATTGTATGCTTTGGTCGAGCCCTACGTACGTGGCAACACTACCTATTGGCTAAGGAGTTCGTGATTCATACTGATCATGAATCCTTAAAGCATCTCAAAGGACACGGTAAATTGATCAAGAGACATGCCAAGTGGTTAGAAGAAATTGAATCCTTTCCTTACATCATTAAATATAAACAAGGTAAGGAAAACATTGTCGTCGATACTTTGTGAAGAAGGTATGTATTATTCAATACACATTCTTGTAAACTTTTGGGATTTGATTTATTGAAAGAAGCATATGAGGGGGATAAAGATTTACATGATATTTATGTTGCTTGCGAGAAAAAGGGTGTAGAAAAATTTTATCGGGATAATGGATTCTTGGTCCATGAAATAAACTTTGCATTCCTTTTTGTTTAACACGGGAATTATTGGTAAAAGAACCACAGAGTGGAGGTCTAATAGGACATTTCGGAATTGCTAAAACTTACGAAATATTGCATGAACATTTCTTTTGGCCAAAAATAAAACGTGATGTTTTTAAAGTTGTAAATTCATGCATTGTTTGTAGGAAAGCAAAATCACGAGTGTTACCGCATGGTTTGTATATGCCACTTCCGGTACCTTCCGAACCTTGGGTCGATCATTCTATGGACTTTGTATTAGGATTACCAAGGGTGAAATCCGGTTGTGACTCCATTTTTGTTGTAGTTGATAGATTTAGCAAAATGGCACACTTCATTGCATGTCATAAAACCGACTACGCCACACATATGTAACACCCCCAAGTTATTCAGGGTATATTACAGCGCTGTGAGCCCCACCGTGGAACCCACAAAGCTATTTATACGCGGAACTATAAAATTTGACCGAGAAGGTCCAAGTATAATGTAATCAAAGACAATAAGAATAGTATTCAAAACCATTTCCAATACATCCGAATACAACACATCACAAATCAATACCACGGCAACACAGACCGGAACATTAAGGAAACCGAAAATCGTACACGAGTATTCAAACCCATTCCAGTAGAACAACACTGAATGGAGGCAACACAAAATATAACTAGAGACAAGACATAGTATCACACTTGCCCATCATCTTCATGCCGACCCGGTACCTGCCTGTCCGCTCTCCTGGATCCTGAAATACATGAAAAGTATTTCCTCCATAAAGGGGTTAGCCGTCGAATAGCTAGTACAAGTATATCGAATATGAAACACAATACTTCTCGACAATAAAGTAAAAGTAACCGTCAACTCATCATTTCAAGACTAATATTCCGGAATAACTAAATCAAATTTCAATACATACATGATTAACCATGGAACCGCACCAAAGGCAACGGAACCCTCTGAGGCCCCGTCGGACTCTCCCGGAGTGGCTAACCCAAATTATTCATGTAACCTCACCAAAGGCCACGAAACCCTCTGAGGACCCGTCGGTCCATCCCAGAGTGAATATATACAATCATACAATTCATATGTCTCACTTTCAAAGTCGAGAACGTACAATCATAAACATATACTTGCCTTTGAGACATCGAGAATTGGAGGGAAAGGAACACAAGTTCGGTAGGACCAAGAACACACTTCCGGCGCCCAAACGATTTGTAAGGGATACGATTATTAACGATCGATATGCAAGTCACACGGAGAAACCCACTAACGACTTCCCCCGATTACAATATCATGCACATAGGGTTGGGAAACCCCCAAACCTTCTCGAATTCGCAACACCAAACAAACTAGAACATGAAATCATAAGATTTACATATATATAAGTGAAATTAATCATAAACTCAAGATTTTCATGGTCGAAAACGGATTACACGACCGAATCGGACAAAACCCCCCAAAACTACTCAGGGTAGGGACTCACAGAGATTTACTTTGATTTGAAGGAGGAGAAATGGGATTGGGGTGATTAAATCACGCTAAGAACTCAAGATGATGATGATTGATGAATTCCCATCGATTTATACACTTTAGAATCACCCAAATCGCACCAAAGGAGAGGAAGAAAGGAAAGGAAATGAAACCCTCTCCAAAAACCCGCTGACATATAGGCGGGCTGACCCGGGTGCCGCGGCGCAGGCTGAGTGTGCCACGACCCGCGACCAAAATTTGCAAGTAGGTCTCTAGGCCGTTCCGCGGCCCGGAACATGGCGTGCCGCGGCACACGGTACAGCGGATCTGCTCGAGTCTCACAAGGGAGTGCCGTGCCACGGCCCGGAAGGTGGTGTGCCGCGGCGCACGGTACAGCCGGCTCAAGTCCGAGTCTAGCAAGGGGTGTGCCGCGGCGCACACTGTTCGTGCCCAAAAAGTGATGAAAAACGACCCACGACCATGATACACATGATCGACGCCTAGTCCTGACCATTTAAAGGCCTGTACGAACTATCACGAACCCTCGTATGGTGATTCCACGACAAACACAGTCGGTCCCAACACAACGGTAACCTCAAATGATTCGGAAAGAGAGTAAACGCAAAGGAACTCAAAACTATGGAATATTACGGGATGACCCAACACGATACTCAATCAAGATACCAATAAAAGTTCACAACATCCATAATAAGATGTAATGGATTTGCGGAAACCTCGAAACAGCGGTTCCGAACAATGATCACGAGAATTAAACTCAAAGGTGACAAAAGTGACATCCAACACGGAATTGAGTAAAACAAGTCCGAAACAAGCTCGGATGATGAAAAGTCTAGTATTTAATATTCTCAAAATACTCATATGGTTACGAGCGAGTCAATAAAATTGTAACAATACCGGAATTATACAAATACGGAAAAACTAGAAATATGTGGATATTACATTCTCCCCCTCTAAAAACAAGTTTCGTCCCGAAACTTAAGAAATAAAAAGCTAGGGGAATTCTGATCGTATTTTATCTTCCGTCTCCCAAGTTACTTCTTCAACCCCATGTCTCGACTACTGCATTTTAACCAACGGGATGATTTTCTGCCGAAGTCGCTTCTCACGATGTTTAAGGATTTTTACTGGTCTCTCCGGAAAGGTAATATCTTCGGCCACATGGTTCTCACTGTAGTCGATAATGTGACTCGGATCCGGCACATACTTCCTCAACTGAGAAACATGAAAAATGCTATAGACATGGCTCAAAGCTAGAGGCAACGCCAAGCGATAAGCTAAATCTCCAACCCTGTCCAAATTTCAAATGGTCCGATATACCGCGGACTAAGTTCCCCTTTTTCCCAAAGCGGAAAACTCCTCTGGTCGGAGACACCATGAGTAGAACATGGTCTCCCACTTCGAATTCTAAAGGCCGACGACGAGTATCAGCGTAAGTTTTTTGATGGCTTTGGGCAGTCAACAATCGATCTCGGATAATAGAAATATTTTCCTTAGTCTCCATACACATATCTAGCTCCGTTCCGACTAGCTCCGAAGCCTTGTCCCAACATAACGGCGACATACACCGCCTACCATAAAGTGCCTCGAATGGTGCCATTTTGATCGACGCATGCCAACTATTATTGTAGGCAAACTCGATCAATGGCAAGTGAAGTTCCCAATCATTACTCCAGTCCAGGGTATAGGCCCGCAACATATCATTCAACGTCTGAATTGTCCGCTCCATCTGACCGTCTGACTGGGGATGAAAAGACGTGCTTAATTTCAACTTGGTGCCTAAAGCCTGATGATTGGCTTGCCAAAAATGCGATACAAAGCGACCATCTCGATCGGAAACAATAGTCTTAGGGGCACCATGCAATCTCACAATCTCGGCTATAAAAGTTCGAGCCAATCTCTCCGGTCCCCACGTGTCCTTAATACCCAGGAAGTGTTCAGACTTAGTCAACCGATCGACGATTACCCAAATCATATTCATTCCGGCTCTAGTTCTCGGTATTCCAGTGATATAATCCATAGAGATATCTTCCCACTTCCACTTGGGAATGGGAAGCGTCTTCAACAACCCCGCCGGTCGTTGAGGTTCAATCTTGACTGGATGACATGTCAAGCATCATAGCACAAACTTTGTGATATTCTTCTTCATGGTATTCCACCAAAAATTTCGCTTCAAGTCCTTGTACATCTTACTCGTTCCGGGGTGGATAGAGTAAGGCGTAGCATGGGATTCTCGGAGAATTCTTTGCCTCAACTCTAGATCATTCGAAACACAAAGCCTGCCCTGAAATCTCAGAATACTATCCTCATGGACCATAAAACCAGGGGCTTTTCCTTTAACGACATCTTCCTTCAGTTGGGAAATCATCGGGTCACTCCACTGTTTCCCTTTGATGTCGTCAACCAAGGACGAAGTAATTTTGAGAGTGCATAACTGTCCTTGTACTCTTTGAAGCCAAACTTCTATTCCTTTCTCGATTAAATCCTGACGAATCTTCGTCTGAGATGTAAGAACCTCGAGCATCTGAAACGATGCCGATTTGCGGCTCAAGGCGTCATTGACGACATTGGACTTTCCCGGATGGTAAAGAATTTCCAAATCGTAGTCCTTGATCAATTCCAACCAACGTCTCTGCCGCATATTCAGTTCCCTCTGACTGAAAATATATTTCAAACTTTTGTGGTCGGTATAGATCCGACACGGAGAGCCATACAAATAATGCCACCAAATTATAAGTGCGAAGACAATTATGGCCAACTCCAAATCGTGAGTAGGGTAGTTCATCTCATATGGCTTCAACTGTTGTGATGCGAAAGCTATCATCTTATCATGTTGCATAAGCACACATCCAAGCCCTTCGCCCGAGGCGTCCCTATAAACCGCAAATCCTTCACTACCCTGTGATAATGCTAGAATCGGCGCTGAGGTCAACCGCCTCTTCAGCTCATCAAAGTTCTGTTGTCGATCATCCGTCCAAACAAACTTTTCTGTCTGCTGGAGTAATTTCGTAAGCGTCCGAGCGAGTTTCGAGAACCCCTCGACAAACTGACGGTAATACCCAGCAAGACCCAAAAAGCGACGAACTTCTTTAACATTTTTAGGGGGTGCCCAATCTAGCACTCCCTCAATCTTCTGCGGGTCTACAACCCCTTCGGCCGAAATAACATGGCCGAGAAACATAACTTCCTCCAACCAGAACTCACATTTCGAGAATTTTGAATAGAGGTGCTCGGTTCTCAAAATATCTAGTATTAAACGCAAGTGTCGAACATGTTCCTTCTTATCCCGAGAATAAATCAAGATATCGTCAATAAAGACGACCACACATCTGTCCAGGTACTATATGAATATATTTTTCATTAGTTGCATGAACACTGCTGGTGCATTGGTCAACCCAAAAGGCATGACCACGGATTCATAATGTCCGTACCTCGTTCGGAACACAGTCTTCGGAATGTCGGAATCTTTCAGATGAAGCTGATAGTACCCTGATCTCAAATCAATCTTGGAGAATACTGCGGCTCCGTGCAACTGATCAAATAAATCATCTATAAGAGGCAAAGGATATTTGTTCTTAATGGTCACTTTTTTTAGCTCACGGTAAACCATCCTTCTTCCTCAGAAAAAGAACAGCCGCGCGCCAAGCCGTACCCTTTCTCAAATAGTTCTCCCAGTTGACTATTTAATTCTTGCATCTCGGAAGGTGCCATCCGATACGGCGCCTTAGAAATCGGAGCCGTGTCAGGCTCTAAATCCACAGAAAATTCTATCTCTCGATCCGGCGGTAATCCCGGGAGGTCATCCGGAAAAACATTGGGATATTCATTAACAACTGGAATTGAAGAGAAATCAACTTCGTTTCCTTCCCTCTTCAAAGCATAACACCAATAGCCCATGCAACCTATATTCAAAAGTTTTACAGTCTTCATGGCACTGATAATCAACTTAGGTTGGCCCTACTTACATCCCATAAACGAGTACTTGGAACCATCTTCAATCATCATGGTGATAACCTTAGTACGGTAATTCATAATCGCCTGGTGACTGTCAAGCCAATCTTCGTCGAGGATCACATCCTCGCCTTCCATATCAACCACAATCAAATTCGATAACCAATCCATACCGGCTATATTCACCAGAAAATCTCTAATCTCCTGATTCCCCACGATTCTATCCCCGCTAGGTAGTTTCACAATGAAAGGATCGCAAGCAGTCATACAAGTTATATTCAAATGGCGTACACACTCCACGGAGATGAAAGAATGTGTAGCACCCATATCAAAAAGTACATGAACTGGATGAGATAGGATATGAATAGTAACTGAAGCCATCACTGCACCGGGTTCGTCTGTTCGACGCATCTCATAGACTCGGGGGTGTACCGAACCGATGCTAGAATCTCACTCTCTAGCGTTCTGACTCCATCCCCGGCCCATGCCATAACTCTGCTGTGACTGCCCGACTGGTTGTTGCTGATTCAAACTTTGATCTTTAGATGCTGGGGCCAAAGCCCGAGTGCCCAAAGTCTGATCTTGTTCGGGGAAATAAGCTGCTCTATGCCCCATCTGTCCGCAAGTATGGCACTTAAGAGGTGGGAAGTTTCACTCCACATTGATGTGGCCTGGATGACCACAATTAAAAAAGGTTACCGGGTGAGTTTATGTGCCCGGAGCAGAACGGAAACTCTTTCTCCCTCTAAAGGAACGTGATGATTGCCCGACAGAATAGTTTGCCGTCTGGGGTTTCTGGAAGTTGCCACCTTTAGAGCCAGAAAAGTTACCAACGGTCTTCTGCTTCTTCGGTTCTTCAGCGGTATCATTGTTTGGACTCAACATATCATATGCTAAGGCCCTGTCTTGGTAATCTTTCAAGGTAGTCTGGCCATATAACGCCGTAAATCCATATTCATCCACATATCAAAATAACGGATCTTGTCACGCTCAACCCGCACTTGATTCTTCACGTGGATCAACTGCTGGTTGTATTCCACTATCGCTTGGGAAACAGGAATATTTTGCGGCTTAGTCTCAAAAATGGCTCGGATTCTGCCTTCTTGCACTGGCCAAGGACAAAACTCGGCCTCCAGTAGCTCTTTAAACTCTCCCCACGTAGCAACTTGGTCCTATGGCTTGATAACTTTCCACCACGTCGCGGCTTCCTTAGTAAGGAAGTATTGAGCAATCGGTACTTTCCTCGCTTCCGGACATTCAACCGCTTCGAAGACTTTTTCTAACTCCGCTAGCCAATCCTCCCAACCTAATGGGTTTGTGGCACCGATGAAATGTGGAGGATGCATACGGATAACATTCTGAAGCAAGGCATCCATTGTTTGGATTTGATTGTTCAACTGAACGGCTTGTGCAAGGATGGTCATCTGGATAACCAATTGTTGAAGGACATTCGTAACTCCAACCTCTGTGTTGTTCCCTTGGCCAGTCGACTGGTCATGCTGATTTCGGTGTCAGGATCCACCGAGTTAGATAGGTTGGGGGTGGTCGATCCCGCAATGGAACTGAGGGAAATGGCCGCGCCACGTCCTCATCTGCGTCCACAACCACGGCCTCGTCCCTATCCCTACCAGCAGACATTCTCAAGAATATACAAGACACGTAAGTACAATTCAATTGCAGGTCATCGAAGTGACCGATTCCCAAAAGTACCAAATCTGAAGCAAATCGGTTAAGAAACACCAGAAGAGTAAGAGGTCTTACAAGTACTTGTCGCACTGTGATGATGGCAAAGTAGTGATACTGTAGACAATCGATGACTGAATCGACCCAAAATACCGACAGCATAGGTATCCATAGACCTAAGCTCTGATACCATATTCTGTAAAAGCCCCAAGTTATTAAGGGTATATTACAGTGCCATGAGCCCCGCTGTGGGACCCATAAGGCTATTTATACGCGGAACTATAAAATTTGACCGAGAAGGACCAAGTACAACGTAATGGAAGACAATAAGAATAGTATTCAAAACCATTTCTAATACATCCGAATACAATACATCACAAAACAATGCCACGGAAACACAGACCAGAACATTAAGGAAATCGAAAATCGTACACGAGTATTCAAACCCATTCCAGGACAACAACAGTGAATGGAGGCAACACAAAATATAACCGGAGACAAGACACAGTATCATGCTTACCCATCATCTACATGCCGACCCGGTACCTGCCTGTCCACTCTCCTGGATCCTGAAATACATGAAAAGTATTTCCCCCATAAAGGGGTGAGCCGTTGAATAGCTAGTACAAGTATATCGAATACGAAACACAACACTTCTCAACAATAAAGTAAAAGTAACCGTCAATTCATCATTTTAAGACTAGTGTTCCGGAATAACTAAATCTCATTTCAATACATACATGATTAACCATGGAACCGCACCAAAAACAACGGAACCCTCTAAGGCCCCGTCGGACCCTCCCAGAGTGGCTAACCCAAATTATTTATGGAACCGGACCAAAGGCCATGGAACCCTCTGACGACCTGTCGGTCCGTCCCACAGTGAATATATACAATCATACAATTCATATGTCTCACTTTTAAAGTCGAGAATGTACAATAATAAACATATACTTGCCTTTGAGACATCAAGAATAGGAGGAAAAAGAACACAAGTTCGGTAGGCCCAAGAACGCACTTCCCGTACCTAAACGATTTGTAAGGGATACGATAATTAATGATCGATACTCAAGTCACACGGAGAAACCCACTAACGACTTCCCCCGATTACAATATCATGCACATAGGGTTGGGAAACCCCCAAACCTTCTCGAATTCGCAACACCAAACAAAGTAGAACATGAAATCATAAGATTTACATATATATATATATATATATATAAGTGAGATTAATCATAAACTCAAGATGTCCATGGTCAAAAACGGATTACACGACCGAATCGGACAAAAAAACCCCAAAACTACCCAAGGTCGGGATTCACAGAGATTTACCTCGATTTGAAGGAGCAAAAACGGGATTGGGGTGATTAAATCACGCTTTGAACTCAAGATGATGATGATTGATGAATTCCAATAGATTTATACACCTTGGAATCTCCCAAATAGCACCAAAGGAGAGGAAGAAAGGAGAGAAAATTAAACCCTCTCCAAAAACCTGCTGACATATAGGCTGGCTGACCCGCATGCCGCGGCGCAGGCTGAGTGTGCCGCGGCCCGCAGCCAAAATTTGCAAGCAGGTCTCCAGGTCGTGCTGCAGCGCACGGTAAAGTGGCTCTGCTCGAGTCTCGCAAGGGAGTGCAGTGACGCGTCCCGGAAGGTGGTGTGCCACGGCGCACGGTACAGCCTGCTCCAGTCCGAGTCTAGGAAGGGATGTGCCGCAGCGCACACTGTTCGTGCCCAAAAAGTGATGAAAAACGACGCACAAACATGATACACATGATCGACGCCTAGTCCTGACCATTTATAGGGATTGTCGTTAATCCGCTCTAAGATCTGGAATGGTCCATCTCCCCTTGGCATTAGCTTTGATTTTCTTTGAATGGTAAATCGATCTTGTAGGTCACAAGTTATCAGAAATAAGTCTAAGAGGGGGTGAATAGACTTATTGAAACTCTTTTACCAAGTAGGAATTAAAGAGTTTCTCAGCTGATGGTACAGATGACTTAGAGTCTTCTGTAGACAATATAAGTGCGGAAGCGATGCTATAGATTTCTTGATCATTGGAGTGCTTTAATTGCTTGAGAGTATAGTTCGCATTGTACTTTGCTCTTTCAAATCTTCAGATATTTATAGCTTGTCAATCCTTAGAGCTTTTCTTCATAGCTGTTGCAAATCTGTAACAAATCCGTCTGTTGGAGAAATAGACTTCTTTGTTTTTCTTTCTGAACTTTGGAAGGCTGGATTCTCTTATTTTAATCCATTTCCGACCGTTGTGAAGACTTTCACGTGATGGCGCCGAATCTTTTGATATGCCTAAAGTCTTCAGAGGTGGGTGTGATGATTTATTTAATTCATATTCTTTCGAGAATCTCTCCAATCTGTCCCTTATCTCCCGCATGTGACTTTCCATAAATATTGACTTTTCAACGCATGCTGACGTGGACAGGTTTACTTGGTTGATGACTTATCTGATCTTTTAAGTCAATCTGTCTGATGTGTAGTCAAACTTCTCTGTCGTCGGACTTCTCTGACGATAACTTCTCTGATGTCTTGACGAGACTTCTCTGATCTGACGACTTGTCTGAAGTCTTCTGACCTGATGAACTTGACTGATCTGATGGTTGAACTTCAGATGACTTGGGCTCCGTCTGATCCCTTAACTGCAGTCTGGTCAAACTTCTCTGATAAAATTGTTGACCAGAACTTCTTTGATTTTCACTTGACTGTGAATCGGCTGTTTGTCAAACTTCTCCGATGTTTACTTGTCTGACCGAAACTTCTCTAATGTACTTATCTACACTTTGTACTTAGCCGATTTCAAGCCTACCTTAACTGGCCTATAGAAGATACTCATTTGGTTCTTCCTTACATTTTGCCAAGTATCTAACTTAACATAATTTGACCTATGGAAGATACTCATTTGGTTCTTCCTTACATTTGTCAAGTAATAAGCATACATTTGAATAAACAAGTATAATGATGACATCATCAAAATATAAAAAATTATTCCTAGCAAATTCTCCCTATTTTGATGATGTCAAAACTTAAGCAATCATTCAAATGAATAACAGGTCTGCACATGATCAAGTGCAAGACAAACTAAAATTAGTCTTTGTTTTGAGACAACTAGTGGTTGTCATTCAAATGACTGTTACATAATTCTCTGAATTGTTTTACAAGTACGTAGGTTTTAAATGATCAAACAAAATACAGAGAAATGCTACAAAATAAGAATTTTACAGGTAAGTTACAGAAACAGTAAATTACAAAAATCTATCTACCTCTGCCTCTGCCTCTTCTGATAGGCTCCTTGGAATGCCTAATAGGCTTTGCAACAATTGGTATCTTCTTGACAGGTCCTAAGCCATACTCCCTTCTGATAACAAGAGAGGCAAACTCTTGTTCTTATTTGGATGAGAATTTGTGCTCTTCACATAGCTTCCTTATCTCTCTCTGTAATGCTAGCTCATCCAATTCATCATTTAATAAAGTGGAAGGATCTTCAGATATGTAGTGGGGAATCATGGGGTAAGCATCCCATTCTTTTGCATATTTTACTAAGATGGCCTAGAGAGTTGGCCATATTGATTCCATGATGTTGATAAATGTCTGCTGTGGGGAGCAGTCTTTATCCTGGAGTAACTCCCAGATATAGTATTTGTCAATGAACTGCTTCCTCACATCTCCCCACATTGGACAAGCTTCAGCAGGTAGGAATTCCTCCACATACCAAAGATCTTTGCCTTCTCATTCAAATCTTGGCTCTTCCCCAAATCTGGTTCTCCTCTTCTTGACTGCAGGCTGATCTTCAGTTAGATTAAGAGCAGATATTTCCTCCTCCTCTTTAGGCTTGATGGTCCAACTCAAGTAAACGAATATCCTGCCTGTTCTTCGTTCTGAGTTCCTTTCTAGATTCCTTAACCTGTACTTGACCTCTTGCTTCCCTTGCTTCGCCCTGCTTACTTCCTTCCCCCTTTTTGCCAGCATCAACTAGCATAGTCAATTGCTGCTCAATTCTATGCATCCAGTCAGACATGCCAAGGGGCATCCTGGAATTTGTAGGAGGAGGAGGTTGAGGGACATTCCTCTGCAGTAGGGTATCGATTTTGGCATTGATGGTCTGTAGGTCAGGTGTGATTTCTGTTGTAATGAGATGGTCAACAGTTTCTCTGACTAGAGACTTGATCAGGTCATCTATCTCAGTTGAGATGGGTGTTGCCTGTGGAGAGTGGTCGCCAGCTCCTTCTACAGTTGCAGGTCGGTTGATGGACCTGCCTGTGTGCAGACTCCTGTCTGCAGGAGGCTGAACTCTAATACCCACCATTTTTATAATGTAATATTATTAATTATAATAATATTAAAATGCATTTCATTTTAATTAATTACATTTAGAGGATCATGAACATTTATTTCGACGTATCACAAGTCCTAGCCCGAGTCATTTTGTCAGATATATATTTAAGTGGTCATTAATTATTCGAGTATAATACCAACACTATTGTCATTAATATTATCATTATTATTAGTAATAATATTATTAATGCTGTTTTATTAAGTATTAATATTACTATTATTATTATTATTTTCAGATTTTTATTATCAACATTTCCAATTAAATTATTATTCTACAGTTACTATTATTAATAATATTATTATACTATTTATACTTTAACCATGAGTTAGAACTTAACCAAACTTGATTAAAGTCGGTTAACCACAATTAAGAATGCTGGAGCAGATCGTTCCTTATCAAGAGTTGTCACCTTATCAAAATTTTCACTTCATCAAAACTCTTCAATGTTCGTCCTAATACACTATCCTAATACAACTTAAACACTTAAAGAATTACACTATAAATACAAATTTCTGCAGTGCAGAAATTCTTTACAGAAAAAAATCCATCCTTTATAGAAAAATCCATTTGTCATCATTCCTGCAGTACAAAAAAAAAAAATATACACAAACTATCAAAATCTCTGGAAACTTGTACACTACACATTGGGAGAAAGGGGCAGAACGTGCAAACAAAGGAGAGAAGAGAGTTGTCGCCGCTCAACGTCCGATTGATTCTGTTCAATCATCTATAACTCGGTTTCACCCTTCGGCAGGTAATCCTACAACTTCTTCAATCCTGTCCTTCGATGATATTTCTTGATTCTAGTTCTGTTTATCTATGGAAACTACCACATCTCCGCTCGTAATAACCGCCATGAACACCCATAAATTCAATAACTAACTAATCCCAAATAATTCGTACATGGTCTCTATCCGAGTATCAATCCCTGAAGCCAATAGTCACATACCCAACCTGGAATTGAGATATTCGGCCGTACCGACCGACTCAAACATATGTCTCAATAACGGGAGTTGCAAATCGAACTTAAACTCAAAGCGCAATCAATAAACCAGAAACATTAGACGATTTCAGCCGAACCCTAACTCATCTTGATCCAAATCTACCCGAGGCCTGAAACCAACCCAAACAGACCCGAGCCATCTTCTTCGACCAAACCTAAAGCCCAACACCCCGTCGATTCACTGACTGACCAGAAACCATCAAAACCCGAATCACAACTTACCGACCCGAAGTCAACTTCAGGAAGCCTAGTACCCCAACCCCTACACTTACCCGAATATGGAAACCCATGGGTCGAGCCTATCGCCGATGTGAATCGGAGATTTGCTGCGATCTCTCCGCCGCAAATGCCATGTGCTGTAAAAGGTTGTTACTGTAACACCCCAAACTAGGCGGATATTACAGTGCCGTGGACCCCCGACTGGGACCCACCAGGCAAAAGAAAATTAATGAATTAAATAATATAATTGTAGTACCGAACCACATTATATCATCAATCACTCCGATGAGGAGTTTCATTACAACACACCCAAGATAATACCGAATACATGTATATTTTATATGGAGATAAAATATACAACACTGAATGAAATGAATATCCAAATGGAAGTCTGCAGCGGAAATAAAATAAAGAAAACATGAGTGAATGAAAGGACTGGGGGGCCCTACTAGTATCACTGGGACTCCTCGCCGTCAACGTTCTCTTCCCGTGCTTTAGCCTTGCCATGACCTGAAAACAACATCCCCCAACGGGGTCAGTTACACAGAACAACAATCCTCAAGAGTTGAATAAACACAATCATGACATATCTTAATTATGAAATGACGCTGAAGAGAGGCATCATAGTACACCCGTAATGGAATGTGCACGTGCACAAGATGGATGTCCGGACACACCCGCCATTGTACCTAACTAGTCTCACGGAGGTACATTACCGTGTGCACAGTTATGTGTCGGTGAACCCAACACATGACCATCACGTGCCCGACTAAAAATCCCACACATCCACACCCGACCGCGCAATATGAACCCAGCAGGTCATATGAACAAGAATGACCATGAAGAATATTAATGAATAACAATCCGACAAAGTCAAGAATGACTCACCTAGATGAAATGATAGTGAAATAAATGATAGCTCAATGAAATGGTTGGAACCGTCGTTCCTCGTGAATGAAGTGATTAATTGACAATTACAAGTCTCAATACGGTTAATACATTATGAATGAATTATGATTATGAATGAACAACAACGAAAGGAATGAATATCCTTTTAACCGAGTAAGAATTAACTTACTCAATCGGTGAAGAATGTCCTTCCTCGAACAAACATCCTACAATGAGATGTCGGTCGCTCGAACAACCTTGAATGACAATTACCAACAATGCTCAATATACGTATCAAACACGATTATAACCAACTCAAACATCGATACAACAATATCCAAACTCATAGAGGCATTCTAGCGAACACTTAGCAAACACACATCCTTTGATAATATCCAATCCCGAATATATCGAAACCAACACCAAAATGAGTATTTGAAACCAATAAAACAACTTCAATGACATCAATAATCCCATAGGAATCCACAACTCGAGTTAACGACAACATCTAATCGAAAACCCCCAAAATATATCGAAGTCAACCCCAAAGTTCATGAAATCCATATATACAACCACAAATACGTAGGAATATATTTATCCAAGGTAGATAATCCATATCTAACATATTCCAACAACAATCCAAGCTTACACGAAGAAATCGGAAGGAAAAACACAAAAATCCGAAATTCTAGATCCAAGAGATTATTACCTTGATTTATTGTGATGAGGATGATGAAATGATGATTAATCCGAATGATAAGCTTGAAGATGATGATTGATGATTACACCTCGAAGAACACTCTCCAAAACGCCCGGAATCGCCCAAAATCGCCGAAGAAACGAAGAGAAAAGACAAATAACGTTAAAGGACTAGAGTGTCCTATATATAGCAAATACCAGTTAGCATGCGCTAGCTCCTGTGCGTAGCGTGCTCTAACGGGTGTACTGGGTAGTCCAGTATCCTCTGTTCGCAACGGTAGCGTGCGCTACGTACCTCTTGTAGCGTGCGCTACGACCAAGTACTTAGCGTGCGCTAACACAAAATGTTAGCGTGCGCTAACGAATTATCTGATGCCCAGTACTGGAGTCCAGAACCTCCTGTTCTCTGATCTGCTCGTAGTAGAGCGCGCTACACACAGGATTCAGCGTGCGCTACTAACCCCGATTAGCGTACGCTAAGATCTACTAGTAGCGTACGCTAGGAATTAATCCAATGCAGTCCAGTAGCCACTAGACTCTGCCTAATCCGTCCTTAGCGCGCGCTACACCGACTGCGTAGCGTGCGCTACTCCGACCTACTAGCCCGTGCTACTTACCATTCGTAGCGTGCGCTATATACAACTCAACTGCAGTCCAGTGCCTTCTAGACTGCCTGCTTGAAACATACTAGCGTGCGCTAGTGTTGATAGATAGCGTGCGCTATCCATACTCAATTAGCGCACGCTAAAGAGAGTACGTAGCGTGCGCTACTCCTCACACACAACACAACTATGAAGATGACAAACACGGCACGATTCTCCAACTAGATTGATGATGAATGACGATTGATACACGATACAATTACATATGAACGGCGAATACAATGAATGAATATGAGTGACAAATGATCATTAATGAGTGAAAATTACTGAACGATAATGACTGAATTACAACCGGGTATTACATACACCCCCCTTAAAAGAATTTCGTCCCCGAAACTAAGAGTCAAACAACTCGGGATGACTCTCCTGCATACTATCTTCGGTTTCCCAAGTAGCCTCTTCGACTCCGTGTCTAGACCACTGAATTTTAACCAAAGGAATCGTCTTGTTCCTCAACTGTTTGATTCGCCGCTCTAAGACTCGTATAGGACGCTCCTCATATGAATGATCATCGGCGATCTCGATTTCGTCAAACTGAAGTATGTGACTCAGGTCGGCAACATACTTCCGTAACTAAGATACGTGAAACACATTATGAATTCGGCTCAACGCCGGAGGTAAGGCCAATCGATAAGCTAACTCGCCTACTCGATCCAAAATCTCAAATAGTCCAATGAATCTCAGACTCAATTTTCTCCTCTTCCCAAAACGGAAGATACCTCAACTCGGGGATATCTTGACCAAAACATGGTCACCTGTCTCGAACTCTAATGGCCTACGACGGTTATCTGCATAAGATTTCTGTCTACTCTAAGCGGTCAACAAACAACTCCTGATCAAAGCTACCTTCTCACGGGCGGCTATAAGCATATCGGGATCGGTGCCGATTGATTCTGACAAGTCATCCCAACACAAAGGAGATCGACAATGACGACCGTACAAGGCCTCGCAAGGTGCCATCTTAATCGAAGCATGCCAACTATTATTGTATGTGAACTCGATCAACGGTAGTTGGGCTTCCCAATCATCTTTCCAATCGAGAACACATGCTCTAAACATGTCTTCCAAAGTCTGAATAGTCCTCTCTGATTGTTTGTCGGAATGAGGATGAAAAGCTGTACTGAGATTAGGCTGAGTTCCCATAGGACGATGAACTAATTTCCAAAAATGAGACATGAATCGTCTGTCACGATTGGGAACGATATTTTTAGGATTACCGTGTAGTCTCACTATCTCTTTGATAAACAACTGGGCAAGTCTCTCGGGACCCCATGTATCCTTAATCTCAAGGAAATGAGCTAATTTAGTTAAGCGGTCCACAATTACCCATATTATATTCATGCCACAACAACTCGTCGGCAAACTCGTGATGAAGTCCACTGAAATATCTTCCCACTTCCACTCTGGAATAGAGAGAGGTTTCAGCATACTCGCCGGTCGCTGATGTTCTATCTTGACTTGTTGACAGGTCAATCATCTCGAAACAAATCCCGCGACTTCTCGCTTCATATTACTCCACCAGTAATTTTGTTTCAAGCCTTTATACATCTTGCTAGACCCCGGATGAACGAAATAAGGGGTAGCATGAGCTTCTCTCAAAATCGAGTATTTCAACTCGACATTCGCCGCTATGCATAACCGATTCTTAAATCGCAAAAGTCCATCCTCGTGGACCACAAATCCAGGGGCTTTCCCCTGAGCCACATCATCTCGAATGCATAACAAAAATGGGTCGAGAACCCTGATTCTCCCTGATCGCCTCCTCAAGTGGCGAGGAAATATCTAACGTACAAGGTTTCCCCTGTACTCGCTGTAACCATACCTCGATCTCGGGTCTCAGAAATTCGTGCTGAAGTTCCCTCTGAACAGTTAATCGAGTAAGCATCTGCTCCTGAATGGGCATACACACTACAATCTTCAAGCTTCCAAGCTTCAATCCAAGATATCAAGCTCCAAGGTAAGCTGGGAGGGGATTATAAACATTTAATAGGGCAGATGATGATTTTTAAAGAGAAAACCCGAAGTTGGATCGTGAAAAAATGGAAGACAAGACATGTCTTTATAATCTGCACTTCCCCTAACGTACGCTAGCTGTAAGGGTTAACATACGTAACATATTGTACGTATGCTAACACCTCAATGTTGCATACGTAACCCTCCTCAGGAAGCTACTGCCTCACTTCGTAAATGACCTATGTAGGTTGTAAAATATAACATACGTTAGCTCAGACACATTATGTATGCTAACTCATAGACATTGCGTACATAATGCCCATTGACTTAGCTGTCCTAATCAAGCCAAAAGTTCCAACGATGCGAGGCTATGTGTGTTGGAACAATATTTTTATCACATATATTTTGATGATGTTAATAGACACAAAATAATCATCACATAAAGGTAATGTACGCAATACCTATAGCTTAACATAAGTGTATTTCTGGAAGGTGTTAAAAACATGCAGGGTTACATAGCTGGACAAACTATGTTACAAGACAACTGTAACGTACGCAAGGGACTGAGAATAACATATGCTAAGTTAGAAAATGAACCATTGTGAAGTTTCCATAAGGTCAACACAGTGAACGTGTAACACCCCAAAAATGGCGGCCATTACAGTGCCGTGGCCCCATGCCGTGATCCCCCAGGCGACACAAATACATAAATCAACCATGACATAATTATGGTGTCGACCACAAAGTATTAACCACTACTCTGACGAGGAGATTATACACCATGTGACTCACAAATGTCATGACACATAGGATTCAATTACATATATAAACCATATGAAGATGGAGTATACTTCAATTAATAATACAAATGAAATGAAATGTTACCAAGCGGAAATATATTACATGGTTTATTTATAACCAGAAAAGGAAGGCTCGGGGTCCCCACACTAGTATCCTTCAAACCCTTCGCCATCATAATGCTCTTCCTGCGCCTTGGCCTTCCCTCGACCTGAAATACAACAACAGGTATTTCGGCCAAAATAGGGTCAGATATGCATGATAATAAATTCTCAAGATGTTATATAATTCACAAAGACTGGATCTCAAAGAAACAACCAGACTGTCGAACGTACCCATCGGGTGTATGTACAACTAGTCACAAACCGTCGACCATACCTAACCATATATGGAGTATGAACGACCAATCAACATGGATCAAGACGGACATCACAGTATGCCCTATCCGGAAATGTGTCCATGCACAGTCCACTTTGTATATGAAATCCAAAATATACATGGGACGATGTACCTAATTAGCCTCATGAACTACGTCACGTATGCACAGTCCAATGTGGACACATCAACACATAACCATATGTGCCTAGCTAAAAATCCTACACATAACTAATCGGCACGCAGATATGATTTCAGATATGTCACGATTCAACATGACAACTAAACTCAATGTATCACACATCCAAAACGGATAAAAAACTCACCAAGGTGACAACAACGATCAATGAGACAAAATGATATCAAAATTAGTGAACTTTAGGAATACAACCCCACAACGAAAAATATCGACATAATCAACAACAACACCTCATTATGAATCATATATTCATAAAGCGATACATATACATGAAATGTATAATAATCACAGGAATCAATTATCATTATAACCAAGCAAGATAACTTTGCTTAATTTCGGACACAAAAATAGTCCTTCTTCGAACGAACGAACGAATGGTGTCCTTCGGCTAACAATACTCACTCATACACCTTGAATGTAATGCAACTCATTCAGTAACACATTCACACAATGTCGGTGAATTCATAGGAATCTTCATCCATGATCCGAGCCGAATAGTTTAACCTATCTCAAAGAACATTTACCGCCTACTTAACGAACTTTAATATACCCAATTCATCTTTAAAAATCAGATTATCATGTTTTTAAGGTTCTTCAACATTCATGATCGTCTGCTTCACAAGGGTTATCATTAATAATTTCAATCAACCATGTTATTATGACATTATCATAAACAATTATCATAATCTTCTCAAGGGTATTATCAATACTAATGTATTATCCGCGGATATTTTTTGTTGTTTTGTTTTTACTGTTGGGTTGTACGTATTCATTTAGAATGGTACAAGAGCTGTTGTATTTGACTCATACAATGTATATTGTATTGAGATATTTTGGAATCGAAATATTTATACTTATCGTCGATATTGTTTTACCGATTGGATGTTGGTTGGTGAGTTTTGATTTTTGGCTAAGTACACTACCCACAGCGTACATTATATGTCCAACATTACATACGCTACAGTTGGTGTGTTATGTACATTAAACCATGACTGGTTACGTACATAGCACAGGGTATCCGATCAGATATGCCTTTCGGCGTGTGGGGCCGGGCGAGGCTCGATTCTTGTGGTTCGATTGGGACCGGCAGGTCAACGCACATTACGTACGCTATACCTTGTGGTTAACGTATGTAATGGTCAGGTTAGTTACGTACGTAAGTGTCGTTAACATACATACTAAGTACCCCGTTAGTTGGTAGTGAGATCTGGCAAACGTAGCATACGCTACGTAGAGGTGATAACGTACGTTATATGCATAACGTACGTTAAGATGGGAGGATAGCGGCCGTAATGTACTATGTAGATTATAAAGACATGTTTCTTCCTTAATTTCTTCACGACCGATTTTCAATTTCTCTCTCTAGAAATCATCTCTCTGCACTCCTTAGTGATTTCCAACCCCTCCCAACTTTATTTGGAGCTTCATAACTGGGATTGGATCCCTCTGCACCCCTTAGTGATTTCCAACCCCTCCCAACTTGATTTGGAGCTTCATAACTTGGATTGGAGCTTAGGAGCTTGAAGATTAGAGTGGATTCTTGAGGGTTTGAGGTTGTTCTTCACTTCAAGAGGTATGTTGATTAATCTTGTATTTATCTCGAGATTATGATAATGTAGTGGTCTATTAGTTCGTGTATTGCTGGGTTGTTGGAAGATAGTATGATTCTTCATAGTTTTTATGAATTTGTGATGAATAATATGATGTAGATGACTTGAGGTTGATTGTGTTCTTGATGTTTAAGAATACTTGGAGATTATAATCATGTCTAGGAAGAGTTCTGTTAAGATTTTTAGATGATTAATATAGCTTTGAGATGATTATTGTTGTTGGTTAAGATTTTTAGTGTAGGGTTATGATGAGTTATGTGGATAATTATCATAATCCTAAAATGGTTAAGTTAATCTTGTTGATTAATCCGAAATTTTGGAGGAACTGATGATTGATATTAGTGGAGACATCATGTTTGTTGTGGTGATGATGTTCTTGAAGTGATAGTGATGATATTGGTATATTATCATTATGGGATTATTTATTTGGTGTTGTTCTTGATAATCCTTGATGAATTGTTTTCACAAGTGTTAAGAACATTATGATCATGTTAATTGATCATTGAGGTGATTGGAGGATGTTAGCATTCATAGTTAAGTACTATGATATTCATTTGTGTGGTTTGATCGGTTCACGATTGAATCGAGGTTAGCTTTTATTTTGTTTTCGATTGATATTGTGTTATTGAATGAAATGTATTTCATTCAAGGTTGTTCGAGTGCTTGTGATTGCCGGAGGAAGCCGTTCATTGTTCGTTAGAGGATTTCATCGGCTTCGGTTTGAGGCAAGTTTTATACTTGTACTAGTCAATGAGATTAATGTTACCATATGTGTGTATGAATGTGTTGCATCATTTCGAGACGTAGTCTCTTCATGATTTTGTTGACATCAGGGAATTGTTAAATACAATACCCTTCGGTAATTATGCCAAAAAATTATTGTTGTTTGTTAATGGCCGTTCCAAGGCATCGAGATACTTATTGTTAATGATGTTGTTGATAGACGGTTCGTGGTACCAATGTATCGATTGTTATTGTTGACTGATGTTCCCTTAAGATATTGTTGTGATCGTTATTATTGATATCAGTGTTTTTTTCTATTCATGGTGTATTGGCCGATTGAAGGCATTGACGTATTTGATTATCATCTCTATCTTCCATGGCTAATTAAAGGCGCTGAGGAATCTATTATCGTTGTTGTTATCGATTAGTCGTTCTGAGACAATCGAGGTATTGAATTGGGAATGTCGAGGATAATCCCATACGCTGAGTTGTTGTTATCGATTGATCGTTCTAAGACAATCAAGGTATTGAATTGGGACTATCGAGGATAGTTCCCACCCGTTGTGTTGTTGTTATCGATTGGCCATTTCAAGGCTATCGAGGTAATTGAATTGGGACCGCCGAGGATGGTGCCCATCCATGAGTTATTGTTGTCGTGTTAGCCGACTTAAGGCAGCACACTATCATTCTTGTGAATCTGGTAATCTTGTGATCATTTCCGTTTGTGATTAATTGTGTTTTGGAGGCTAGTCTCAGCTAGTGCTCGATAGGTAAGTTTGGGGCTTGAACCTTCGTGGTTGGATTCCCAACACCTACATTTCAGTAGGTCACGGTCATTGGATGACCTCATTGTGATACAGCTTCATGCTGTGTGGCTTTGGCCCCTCATTGTAATACAGCTTTGTGCTGTGTAGTTTCGGCCCCTCATTGTGATACAGCTTTGTCTGTGTGGCTTCGGCCCCTCATTGTGATATAGCTTCGTGCTCTTTGGCTTCGGGCCCTCGTTGTGATACAGCTTCGTGCTATGTGGATTTGGCCCCTCATTGTGATACAGCTTCGTGCTATGTGGTTTCGGCCCCTCATTTTGATACAGCTTCGTGCTGTGTGGCTTCGTCCCCTCATTGTGATATAGCTTCGTGCTGTTTGGCTTCAGTGTAACACCCCCGTGATTTACGGAGATATTACAGCGCCGTAGATTCTTTTTGGAGAACCTACAAGGCTTAGATCAACGTAGAACTCGTTACAAATTCACAAAAACCACAACATTCACTTATTTAAAAACAAACTGACTTCAAACATGACATACAATACAAAAACCAAACAACACATCGTCCCGTAGGATCACAACTGATACAACAGCTCACAACTGATACAACAACATCCTTAACAATCAACAACGACACGATATACGTCACATGATAGTACCCGCATGAGTACAAAACAAAAACACGACTATGACCATGACAATACAACAACCAACTCAAATTCGTGCACGATATCAATGCTGCCCACCAAGCTCATGTCTGCCCTGTGCTGGCTCTCCTGCTGGACCTGTACCTGAATACACAATGAGTATATCCACCCCCGAAGGGGTCAGCAAGAAGCCGGTGCAAGTACAATGATTCTATAATATGTACAACAAGTGAATAAACAGCAGAAATCACAGTGCCATCACAAATATTCCGGAATACAAACTGACCCTGTACCTCACGCGAGATGCACACCCCAGGAGTCCTCGTCAGGCCCTCTCTGGTTGTGCAACCCAACCGAGTGATCCGTAAATACTCGCAGTCTAGCGGATCCCAGGGGACCCTCGCTGGTTTTACTCGGCTTGCACACACTTAGTAACCACATGGCACAAATCACATATTCTGAAATTACCACTTTTCACAAAATCACATTTTTCACATATTCACGCGAAGTACAATAAACGAAATCAAAGCACTTGTCTCGATTGGAAACGACACAAGAATAATGAACGAAAAGACGTATGGTCCGAACTCCTCAAAAATTCAGTCCTAGTTCAACAAAATACCGAATCAATTATCACACCATGGAAATGGAAGGATTAACCCTAAGTTTTACCCTTAGGGACATTTAATCGAACACCACGAAGACAACATGGCTCGAATTCAAACTAAGGAAGAAAACCTAGAATTTAATCCATGAACTTTGGAGAAACACGAAGGATTATGATTACAACATCGTAATCTAACATCAATCAGAGCTAGAACGGATTAAAATTGACGATTTTAGCAAAAGCCCCAAAATATAAAGAACTAGGGATTTAGATGAATTTTATCTTGATTCGGACGGAACTCAAGTGGAGGATGATGTTAGACATGAATCAAACTCCCCAAAATATGGAACAATGATACTCCTGATCAGAGTTCTCGAAATCTACCGAAGAATCGTGAAGGAGGAAGAAAAATGAAAAAGAATGGTTTCTAGACCCATCACTCGGCCTTTTATAGCCGAGTGCATTACGGTCATAACCGGTAGGGCCTTACGGCAGTAACGGGTCCCTATCCGCTACTGCCCAAAATGCTAGGGCGCATTACGGCTGCTACTCGGCCAGGCATTACGGCCGTAATTTTCATCATCTTACAGCCGTACTCAGCCATTCCCTTACGGCCGTAACTGGCCTATTCCTTACAGCCATAACCAGCATCTCCCTTACGGCTGTAACGAGTCCTGCCGAGCTACTGCCCAATTTGTGCGGGTGCATTGTGGCCATAACCCGCAAAGCCTTACGGCCATAACGCGCACTTACGGCCGTAACTCGGCATTATTAAGGCCATAACTGTCATGCCATAAATCTGACAGTCCGGCCAGAACGAACACATACCGAAAATCACAAAACTCAACGATTAGCAACCATGAACATTCCAATATCAATTCATGAATACACTCATCTTCAAATAACCATATTACAACAAGATGCATCCAAATAAAACACATAAAATACACGGATATTACACCCTTACCCCTAAAAAGAAGTTTCGTCCCGAAACTTAAGATCCGAAAAGTTAAGGGTATCGGGCATGCATACTATCTTCGGTTTCCCACGTGGCTTCCTCAATTCCATGTTTAAACCATCGGACCTCTACTAACAGAATCACTTTCCATCGTAATTATTTCCCTCGTCGCTCCAATATGGCTACCGGTTGCTCTTCATATGTAACATCATCATTAACTTCAATCTCTTGATAATCAATAACATTGCTGGAATCAGGATCATACTTACGCAGTTATGAAACATGAAACACATTATGAACATGATTATGCATCGGAGGTAGCGCTAGTTGATAAGCCACATCGCTTACTTTGTCCAAGATCTCGAAAGGACCAATATAACGAGGACAAAGCTTCCCTTTCTTACCAAACCGAAAGACTCCACGAGTCGGCGATGCCTTAAACACCTCATGATCTCCGGTCTGAAATTATAATGGTCGACGTCAAACATTGGCATATGAATTTTGTCGACTCTAGGCGGTCAATAACCTTTGTCGAATAATAGCAACCTTCTCCCTTGTTTGAATTAACAAATCTGGATCTACTCCAAGTAACTCGTATGGCTCATGCCAACAAAGTGGTGATCTACACCGTCTTCCATATAGTGCTTCAAATGGAGCCATACCAATTGTACTGTGCCAACTGATATTATACGAGAACTCAATTAATGGTAAATGAATCTCCCAATCATCTTCCCAATCTAACGCACAAGCTCTCAACATGTCTTCCACAGTCTGGATAGTTCACTCTGATTGTCGATCCGTCTTTGGATGATAAGCGGTACTAAAATTCAATTCAGTACCAAGTGCTCTATGTACCGCTTGCCAGAAATACGAGACAAATCGACCATCGCAATCCGAAATAATACTCTTTGGGGTACCATGTAATCTCAAAATCTCTGCAATGAACCAACGAGCCAATCTCTCTGGTCCCCAAGTATCTAAAATACCCTTAAAATGTGCTGATTTGGTTAGCCGAACAATAATTACCTAAATCATATTCATCATTGTTCGCGTTGTTGTTGCCCAAAATATTTATCCGAAGATTAATACTGCTGGAAGACGGACAACAAACAACAATTTGCGGGAGCACTTCCGAGAGAAGATAAATAATACAAGATTTGCCGGGTTTGTTAGGCCCGGGCTTGAATGCTTTCGCGAGATGATATTAATACAAATATTCGTGGATACAAGTATTAATGTGAGAAATCTAGATACAATGAGCGTAAAAAGACTCTGTTAATCCGGCTCTTGAGCGAAGCTCGGTGTTCTTCGTCCCCGCCGATCGTCTTCTTGATGAGAGAGGCCGAGAGAAGAAGTACCGAATGATAGCTGTTGCCAAGAGTTGGAGATAGCCAAGTGCTGGGTATTTTGCTTCTGTATTGCGTGAAATCCGAAGGAATTTCCAGAAGAATCCAAGTGCAGGGAGCCTTGTATATATAGTGGCAGCCGGGTCTTGTCCTCTGGCGGGCGATCGCCTTCCGGCCATTATAATAATGGGGTGATTGTCTACCGGCCAATATTATAATGGGGCGATCACCCGGGCTGTCGGGCTAAATTCCAAGGAAGAGGCTGGCAGTCTGCCTAAAGTCCAAAGCTCCAGCAGGCAGCCAGCTGGGCGGTCTAATGAGGGGCCAGCACGCGTCCGGAGTCAGTCACATGCGGCCCTACTGAAAACTTTCGGCGGCTTGTCGGCTGGTGGAAAGATTCTGCCAGACTGTGGTCAATGATCCGAGATTCGCGGATCTTGTCTTGGCTTTTGCACGTGGTGCCAGTCTTGAGGCTCGGCCTTTGCCGACTGGATGGCCATCGGCGCTGATCGACATGAGGCGGTCGTCTCTAGCTGGTCATTAGAGGTCGCCATCGGCGAGTTGCTGAGGGTCGGCATTGGTCGGTCACCAAGGGTTGGTCGGCAGGTGCCGAGAGAGGATCGTCCGCTTGTCGGTCGACAGGAGTCGGTCGCCAAGTACCGAGAGACGATCGTATTTGATGTCGATCGTTCGGCACCGGGACTTGTCCTGGGACCTTTGGTTGGCCGATTTAGCTTGTCCGCTGGGTAAAGGCTCGGCCACCTGGTCGCTGGTCGACAGTGACTTGGTCGCCTGATCTCCGAGGCGATCGCCGGTCGGAGAGTGTTAATTCTTGACACAACAATTGCCCCCCAGCTTGCTCCTATGTTGAAGACATGGGGCGAGGTGGTTCTTGCTGGCGATCGTGTAAGGATGAGGACGGACGATCTTTGCTGAGCTGACTTAGGATTCGGACTTGGGCTATCATGGTCGATTGGCTAGCTATCTTTCGGTCTTGTACCTGCAAAAACAACATTGGCCGATCCCCCTCGGAAACTTGGTGGTTTCGCTTGTTTGAGGAATCGTGCACAGTCGCGGAGATCGATGGACCGACTCCATGACCGTGTCTTGGTGCGCAAAGACATTGAGTGTCTCGTGACTTACTTTATTATGAGGGTCCTCTGTTAGGCTGCGCCTCGCCTCGTATTTAAACGAAGGGCGTGCGGTCTCGGTCTAGAGGAGTCCTTGCGCGGGGCAGCGTCGGATGAATCAACTCCACGCCCGCGGCTTTGTTTGGCTCTGCTTCCACCTCGGCCTGCCATGGAGATGGCCGACCTCGACGGTGTACGTTGAGACGGGGGTAGTGGCACGTGTCCACTGATTAAATTTGGAGAGCCCTCAGACTACGCCGACCTCGTATTTAAACGAAGGGCGGGCGATCTCGGCCGAAAGGGACCTTGCATGGCCGAAGCAGTCGGTTCCATCGACTGCCAGGACCATGGCTTTATGATGTGCGGCGGAGGCGATCGCAAGCCTTAGTCCCTCATTTAAAATGGTGGACTGTAGGCGGTGAGCGAGTCCTCCGGCTCTGCTGGATAGTAGCGACCGGGCTGGGAGACTGGAGGTCGTCGCTCGGGCGCCGATCGCTCTACTCCTAGGCTAAGAAGAAGCCTTTGCCTGGCCAGGAAATCTGCGGCTCTAGCCCGGAAGGCTGCGTAGGTCGTAGGTTGGGTCTTCGTGAGATGCCTGAACATAGGCGAAAAACCCTGAAATCCTCATAGGACCGCGTAGAGGGCGGTCTCATCGCTTACGGGCTCGCCGTTGAGGATGATCCCGTCTACCCGGTCGATGTAGTCCGAGTCGGACTCTTCTTCTCCCTGCTTGATTTGCATCATGCGAAGGCGACCCTCAGGCCGGACGACTCTGGTGGCGAAGTACTCCGTGAAGACTTGCGCCAGCTCGTTAAAGCAGCCAATGGACCGAGGTGGCAATGAGGTGTACCACCGGTGGGCGAGGTCGTCCAGCGTCATAGGGAACATTCGGCACCTGGTCGCGTCATATGCCCCACATCCGGTCATGTAAATGTTGAACTTCCTCAGGTGCGTCTGGGGGTCCGATCGCCCCTCGTACACGGGTGTTTGCGGGGGAGCGATCCTGTGCTGCACGGGGGCGAGCTCGATGTCGATCGCGAGCGGATCGCTTGGCTCAGCGATCGTCTTCATGGCGCCTGCCCTGGATTGCAGGAGCGCCTTCACGTCGTCGAGCTGACGTTGCAATGCGGCAATTGCCGTGGCTCGGTTGCTTGCGGATCGGCTTTGGGAGCGGGAGCCGAGGCGATCGTGTACCGATCTCCGGACTCCGCTGCTGCCGACCTCGGAAATTTGGTGAGGGGGAGCCAGACGGCTGGGCTGCCTTCTGGGAGCCGGATAGGCCGAGCTCCTGGTGACGGACTCAAACTCCGTCGTCTCGTAGCTGGGGCCGGACTGCCCCAGTCGCCAGGTCGGGTCACTGCCCAGGCGATCGAAGACAGAGGTGCCCCGGCTGGCGAGCGCCTCTTCTTGCGGACGAGAGCCTCCTAGCGATTGCTCGGCCAGTAACGCCTTGAGCTTCCGCTTGGACTTCCGGCGGGCGGCCGAGGGGGTGATAGCAGGAGGCGCGTCGAGAGCACTCCGTCGCTCCTATAGGACGGCCATGACCTCGTCGATCTGTTCCTTGGTTCGGAGCTGATCGAGCGAGAGGCTTCGGCCGCCGTCCAGGGATGGGATCGAGTGTCTCTGACCGCGGCGGCTGCCTTCCACCATCGGCTGCGGCTCGGACTGGGACGGAATGGGGGGTATGGCCGGCTGGTCAGCGGCTTTCTTCGACGCGGAGGCGGAAGACATGATTTCTGAAAGGTTTCTTTGAAGTGCAGTGAGTGTCACTTCAAGTATCTGCCCCGAGAAGAGTGAGTGTTCTTCGAGACGGTAGGAATAAAAAATTTGAGGGTTAGATGCCCTCCTTCTAGCGCCAATTGTTGTTGCCCAAAATATTTATCCGAAGATTAATACTGCTGAAAGACGGACAGCAAACAACAATTTGCGGGATCACTTCCGGGAGAAGATAAATAATACAAGATTTGTCGGGTTTGTTAGGCCCGGGCTTGAATGCTCTCGGCCAGTTGCTGAGGGTCGGCATTGGTCGGTCACCAAGGGTTGGTCGGCAGGTGCCGAGAGAGGATCGTCCGCTTGTCGGTCGACAGGAGTCGGTCGCCGAGTACCGAGAGACGATCGTATTTGATGTCGATCGCTCGGCACCGGGACTTGTCCTGGGACCTTCGGTTGGCCGATTTAGCTTGTCCGCTGGGTAAAGGCTCGACCGCCTGGTCGCTGGTCGGCAGTGACTCGGTCGCCCGATCTCCGAGGCGATCGCCGGTCGGAGAGTGTTAATTCTTGACACAACACGCGTCCTTCGCATTACCACAATAAAATCCATCGCGATATCTTTCCACTTCCATTCCAGAATTGGCAACGGTTGTAACTTTCCGGCAGGTCTTTGATGCTCAGCTTTAACTTGCTGACAAGTTAAACATTTCGACACGAACTCCGTTACATCTTTCTTCATGTTCGACCACCAAAAATCTTTCTTCAAATCTTTATACAATTTACTCGTACCTGGATGAATCGAGTACGGAGTAGAATCTGCTTCATTCAAAATCACTTGCTTAAGATCATCCTGATTTGGTACACAAATCCTGCCCTGAAATCGAAGAACACCATCTTTGTATATCATGAATCCAGGTGCCTTTCCTTTAACAACATCTTCTCGGAGCTATATAAACGAAGGATCATCTAACTGTTTGGACTTAATGTCCTCAATCACGGAGGACGTGACCTCAAGGAAGCATAATTGTCCTTGAGTTACTTGAGGCCAAATTTCAATCTCCAAACTAAATAACTCTCATCTGAGCTTCGGTTGAATGGTAAGTAATTCCAGTCTTTGCAATACGACTGACTTGCGGCTCAAAGCATCAGCAACGACATTTGCTTTGCCTGGATGGTAAAGAATGTCGAGATCATAATCTTTAATCAATTCCAACCATCGCCGCTGGTGCATATTAAGCTCTTTGTGAGTAAAAATATATTTCAAACTCTTATGATCAGTATACACTCGACAAGAAGAACCATATAAATAGTGCCTCCAAATTTTCAACCCAAACACCACAGTGGCATATTCAAGATCATGGGTAGGATAATTCATCTTATATGTTTTCAACTATCGAGATGCATACGCAATTACTCTCTCTTTTTGCATCAATACACATCCCAATCCTTGTTTAGAAGTGTAACGCCCTGACTTTATTAATAAAAAAGCATGTTACACGGCTCAATTTTTCCTTAAAAATTTTATATAAGTTCGGAGTATTTGAGAAAACGTTTTGGAAAGTAAATCTTCAATAAAAGTCGTTTATTCAAACATCAGTATAGTTTTACAAAAACATGGAAAATCAAATATTCGGACATAGTCCGTTGAAATTATAGTCATTGAAGAACATCAAGTGTTTCGTAAAAATAATAACAATTACGGCGACAATATCTTTTATTATTTACAATTTCATCGTGTTGGGAGTATCTATTCATCTTCTGCTTGTCCCGTTCGTCGATTCCTTAGCCTGAAAAACATAAACGACGAGATGTGAGTACGCGAGCATACTCAGTGAGATTAAACCCTTATAAATTGTCAAAATCATGTTGTGTAATGCACATAAAACATTCTTATCTGTGTGAGACTCGTCTCGGCTTTCTTTCATTCTTTCGACCCCTCGCGGGCTGTCATGTTACGTAACACAACGATGACCGTAACATATTAAAACAGTATAAGCTCACCTCGTTTGCTGAAATCTTGAAATATCTTCCTTCGAATTTGGCTCGGTTGTCCTTCTTGATCCCGGATACGTTGACCCTAGCACTTGAAAATACTTTTTCATATTTCCGGCCATAAATTCTTGATGTAAAATATGAAATCTGTTTGAGGACTTTTATCAAAGACCTTTGAAAAAGTGTCAGATTTGAGCTATCTATTTGATCGGGATTTTTTTGGGGTTTTATAATTTTTGGAAAGAAAATAGGTTACGGGCGTTTTAAAGTATAGGTTCACAGCTTCAAAATGGTATATTATTTGTTGGAAAATACTTAAGTATACATATATTTATAGGAGTCCAAAGTCGGCTGAAAATCAACCTTACTCGGACAGCTGGAGGCCTTATCCGGACAGCTGGCCGAGAAGCTTCTATCGGTCGTGACCGACCTTATCCGGACAGCTGGACAACCTTATCTGGACAGCTGGCCGAGAAGCTTCTGTCAGTCGTGACCGACCTTATCCAGACAGCCTTATCCGGACAACGCCGAGAAACTTCTGTCGGCCGTGACCGGTAGCTGTCGGTAGGCGTGTCCGGCGGTGACCGGCAGATGTCCATCAACTTGGCTCGGCCGGTTCGACACCTTCCCGTTGTCCAAATTCGATTTTCCAACCTGTTCCGGACTCGTCGGAGTTAAATCTTCGATATGCTCAGAACGGATTTTCGATTATAATAATAAAATAATTTAATATTATTTTTGAAATATAAGTGTTCTGTAATGAAATTTTATCGTATCAAAATCATCGGAACTTTTCGAAATCACTTTCATAAATTCTAAAAATGATCCTTATAATTTATTTTGAAATCTTTTCCTTTTAAGTCCTTCATTTTATGCTAGGAACGTATCGGTCCAAGTATCAGACAACTTGTAAATATTAAAATTAAAATCCATGATCGTTAGCAAAATAAATAGTATTTAAATAAGTATAGGGGCGTTACAATCCTCCCCCTTTAAAAAATTTCGTCCTCGAAATTGAGCTTCGTAAAGAACTTTGAAAATCTGTATCAAATTTTGTATGAGTATTTTTTATCAAAAACATCACATTGAAACCTTTCTTTGAAATCATATTTTATCCTTTTCGGACAATATTTAAACTTTCACATATCCTTTAAAATCTTTTGCTGACATAATCATTCTGCACTCATACCAAAAATTTTAAGTTTTCATAAAAGAGTGGATACTTGAAAACATTACCTCGGAGTCGACGTTGGGCAGCAGCGATGAACCACATATTCTCCCGCAAATATAATCATACTATAATTATTCGTTATACTTTTAAAAATAAGAAAGTTTTGAAATATCTTGTTTTGCATAAGTAAATCTTGTTGAACCTCCTCAACTGTATAGTCCCATAACTATACAGTCTTGGAATACCTCTCGTTCTGGTGAGAATTTGGTTCAGTCATGTCCCCCTCCGCCTAGAAGCCTTGTCAGGAGCCGCTTGTTGTCCGTGCCCTTTTTCTTATTGCACCGGCGATCACTCCCCTTTCTCGGAGCCGCTCATTGTCCGTGCCCTTTTCTATTGCACCGGCGATCACTCCCCGCCCTCGTCGGCCCCGGGTGTCACATGTTCACCAGCTTCCGCTTGGTTCATCCCCAAATCTCACCGTACTGAGAGAGGCCTTGCTCCGATACCATTCTGTAACGCCCTGACTTTCTTAATTAAAAAGCACGTTACACCGCTCAATTTTTTTTCTTTAAAAATTTTATATAAATTCGGAGTATTTGCGGAAACGTTTTAGAAAGTAAATCTTCAATAAAAGTCATTTGTTCAAACATCAGTACAGTTTTACAAAAACATGGGAAATGAAATATTCGGACATAGTCCGTTGAAATTATATACATTGAAGAACATCAAGTGTTTCGTAAAAATAATAACAATTACGGCGACAACATCTTTTATTATTTACAATTTCATCGTGTTGGGAGTATGTATTCATCTTCTGCTTGTCCCGTTCGTCGATTCCTTAGCCTAAAAAACATAAACGATGAGATGTGAGTACGCGAGCATACTCAGTGAGATTAAACCCTTATAAATCGTCAAAATCATGTTGTGTAATGCACATAATACATTCTTATCTGTGTGAGACTCGTCTCGGCTTTCTTTCATTCTTTCGACCCCTCGCGGGTCGTCATGTTACACGACACAACGATGACCGTAACATATTAAAACAGTATAAGCTCACCTCGTTTGCTGAAATCTTGAAATATCTTCCTTTGAATTTGGCTCGGTTGTCCTTATTGATCCCGGATACGCTGACCCTAGCACTTGAAAATACTTTTTCATATTTCCGGCCATAAATTCTTGATGTAAAATCTGAAATCTCTTTGAGGACTTTTATCAAAGACCTTTGAAAAACTGTCAGATTTGAGCTATCTATTTGATCGGGATTTTTGTGGCTTTTATAATTTTTGGAAAGAAAATAGGTTACGGGCGTTTTAAAGTATAGGTTCACAGCTTCAAAATAGTATATTATTTGTTGGAAAATACTTACGTATATATATATTTATAGGAGTCCAAAGCGGGCTGAAAATCAACCTTACTCGGACAGCTGGAGGCCTTATCCGGAGAGCTGGCCGAGAAGCTTCTGTCGGTCATGACCGACCTTATCCGGACAGCTGGACAGCCTTATTCGGACAGCTTTCCGAGAAGCTTCTGTCAGTCGTGACCGACCTTATCCAGACAGCCTTATCCGGACGTAGAAACTTACATCGGCCGTGGCCGTGGTATCGCTAGGCTTTGTCCGTGGTGGCCGTGAGATGTCCGTCAACTTGGGTCGGCCGGTTCGACACCTTCCTGGTGTCCAAATTCGATTTTCCGACATGTTCCGGACTCGTCGGAGTTAAATCTTTGATATGCTCAGAACGGATTTTCGATTATAATAATAAAATAATTTAATATTATTTTTGAAATATAAGTGTTCTGTAATGAAATTTTATCGTATCAAAATCGTCGGAGCTTTTCGAAATCACTTTCATAAATTCTAAAAATGATCCTTATAATTTATTTTGAAATCTTTTCCTTTTAAGTCCTTCATTTTATGCTAGGAACATATCGGTCCAAGTATCAGACAACCTGTAAATATTAAAATCAAAATCCATGATCGTTAGCAAAATAAATAGTATTTAAATAAGTATTGGGGCGTTACAAGAAGCATCACTATAAATAACGAAATCCTCTGTTTCCTGCGGTAAGGCTAAAAATGGTGACCTAGTGAGCCTCTTCTTCAACTCATCAAAACTCTAATGACGCTAGTCACTTCGTTCAAACTTCTGATTTTTCTATAATAGTTGCATGAGTGGTCTAGCAATTTTCGAGAATCCCTCAACAAATCGACGATAATAGCCGGCTAATTCCAGAAAACTCCGAACTTCCTTGACATTTTGTGGGGGTTCCCAAGCTAAAACTGTAATACCCGGTTGTAATTCAGTCACTATCATTCAGTAATTTCATTCGGTAATTGTCACTCAGTGAATTTTCACTCATTAATAATCATTCATCAATCATGTTCATTCATCCATGTTCACCGTTCGGAATAATTTCGAGTGGTGTATCGATATTGTTCATTGTTTCAACCTTATTCGAGAATCGAGACAAGAGTAGTATCTTGATCGTGGTAATTGATTCATTAGTCGATGTTGACATTGGAATTCATGTCATTTCAAATCTCTTCATTGTTCGAATCGTGTTCTTGTTGGACGAACCATTGTAATCATTACTTGGAACCACCGTTTTGGGGTTTCCGTACTTCCATTTCGTGTTATTGGTTCCCTAATATCGATTACTATTGCTTTTATTCCCTTCCCGGGTCATTTTTCTTCATATTAGGACCCAAGGGGGTGTGGGCCGCGGCACAAGGAGTGTGCGCCGCGGCACACACATTTTCCAGTTTTTTGGCCGATCACTCTGTACTTTGTGCCGCGGCACATGCCGGCAGGGCCGCGGCACACTGCCGAGTCACTGCCGCGGCACACCTGTCCGGGCCGCGACACACTCGTGTGGCACTTATCGGCCAAACTTTCTGTACCTTGTGCCGCGGCACATGCCGGCAGGGCCGCGGCACACTGCCGATCACTGGGCGCATATTTTTGGCCCTGTGCCGCGGCACACTTCAGCTGAGCCACGACACACAGGGCAGTCAACCCTATAATTGTGTTTTTGAGCATGATCAGCTCATTTTTCATCATTCCTTCACCTTCTTACGAGAGAGAGAGACTTGAGGGAGAGAATTTTCTTCACCTACCACTTGGGTGTGGATTTTAATCATTTTCATTCGGTTGTGAAGCTCGGATCATCGATCTATCTTGTATTCTTCGGATCATAGTGTTTGGATCTTCAAGAGGTAATTTCTTCAACATCTTGGATTTCGATTTTGTATTGAGATATGATGTTTTGGATGTTAAGATCATGTTGTATGAAGTGATATACGCATGATTATGGACATGTTTGATTATTCATCGGATTATTGAAGGATTATTCAAGAACACTTTGAATATTGTGTTGGATTTGGGGGTTTTCGATTAATCGTTGTTGAAATCACGATTTTGGATATTCATAATGGATTATTGTTCGTATTGGAGATGTTTTGTTGGTTTGAAACACTTATTGGGGATTTGATATTGGTATTTTTGAAGTTTGGTTATAAACAATCGAAGTTGGCCACAAAGTGTTCGATATAATGCCCCAATGAACTTGGTTTAATCGTATCGATGTTTTGAGTTCGTTATATTCGTGCTTGATTCGTATATTGAACGAATTGTTGGTATTTGTATTTATTCAAGGTTGTTCTAGCGACCAATATCTCAATTAGGACGTTGTTTGTGGAAGGATAATTATCACCGGTGTTGAGTAAGTTAATTCTTACTCGGTTAAAAGGATTTTCATTCCTTTTCGTTGTTGATCATTCATAATCATAACTCATTCATCATTGTATTAATCATATTGAGACTTGTAATTTTCGAATAGTCACTTCATTAACGAGGAACGGCGGTTCCAATAATATCATTGAAACTATCAATCACTTCATTATTACTTTCATCTCGGTGAGTCATTCTTGACCTTGTCGAATTATTATCCATTGATATTCATTGTGGTCATTCTCGTTCATATGACCTTCTGGGTTCATATTGCGTGGCCGGGTGCGGATGTGTGGAATTTTTAGTCGGGCACGTGATGGCCATGTATTGGGAGTGATACATTGGACTGTGCACACGGTAAAGATTAACCCCGTGAGACTAATTAGGTACAAGGACGGGTGTGTCCGGTCATCCGTCTTGTACAATTGCACAGAACACTACGGGCGTACTATGATACTCCTCTTCAGCGTAATTTATAACTAAGGATATTTCATAACTTCAGTTAAATCGTGATTGTGTATTTTCAACCCTTGAGGATTGTTGTTCTGTGTAACTGACCCCGACTGGGGATTTTGTTTTCAGGTCATGGCAAGGCAAAATCACGGGAATAGCATGTTGACGTCGAGGAGTCCCAGTGATACTAGTAGGGGGCCCCAATCATTCCGTTTATTTCAGTCATTCAGTTATTTCCGTCATTTGTATTTTCCGCTGCAAATTCCGTTTGAGATGTTTAATTATTCAGGGTGGTGTATTTTATCTTCATATAAAATATACTAAGTATTCTATGTTGTCCTGGTGTATTGTACTTAAGCTCCTCATCGGAGTATTTGATAATATAATGTGGTACGGTACTACAGTTATATTATTTAATTCATCTATTTTCATTCGCCTGGTGGGTCCCAGTCGGGGGTCCACAGCACTGTAATATCCGCCTAGTTTGGGGTGTTACAGAGTTGGTATTAGAGCGTGGTTTTGAATACTACCTCCCGAGTCATGTCTCATTTGAAATCATCGTCATCAGACTAGTATCATTGGACTTTCGCGTCACGTGTGACCTGTGCAAATGCCGAGCCAATCAGACCGAAAGAACTATAAGATTTCTAACGCCATGGTATAATTTCTGGCAATAGTCATTCATTCATCATTCATCAATTAACAATCCTAAAACATCATCATTCATTTTGATTAGGACGATCATGTTAACTCATTAATTACTCAATTCATTTCATTACTCAGTTGTCGATCTGGATGATCATATTATTAATCTTGTTAAATTGTTCAAGATAATCATTTCAAGAATTTCATCAGATAATCATGTCACTTCAGTAAATCATTCATGTAATCACTAAGTTAGAGCATGTATGCTCATTTTCATCATCTCATGACATAATCATAACGTGATATTCATGCGGGAAATGTAATCATTATGCGACCTTCCTACTTCAGTATGGATAGAGCTGTCAGGGGATGCACGGGGAGAGGCCGCGGTGCGGGCCGAAACCCAGGAAATAATCACTCGCTGTCGAGAAATCGTACCCAGGACTCGGCTCGATCAGAAGATATGCAGGTTGATCCACTCACTTTTATGCAGGTCATGATGACCCATATGCAATTGCTCAATCATCATTGCGCCACTCTGGCCGGATTAATCGAGAGAACTCTCCCGTATGAGCCTACTGCTAAGGAAATTGCTGAACAACAACCTTCATCTGTCAGCAAGAAATCAACGAAGCGTAATCAATCCGAAGGCGGTCAGTCAACCTTCAAGAAGCCTCGTGTGAGTCCTATCGTTTCTGAGTGACCTCCTACGGCGCATAATCGTGCGGGGTCTCAGTCCCGAGCGGCCAGTTCGGCCATCACCTGTTTCAACTGTAGAGCGTCGGGTCATTACAGCACTAAGTGTCTGAAACCGTCTATCACGTGCCATAACTATGGGAATTTTGGGCATAAGGCCCGTTTTTGCCGAAAGGACTCCAAGTCGGCTCCAGTGACATCTCAGGCCCCGAAGCAATCATCGATTCAGAATCAGACTGCTCTGTCAACATCGTTTAAGACAATGGAAGCAAATAAAGTTGGAGCTCATATTTATCAGTCGGGAGCGTCTGGTTCGGGGGCCGGCAAGTCCCGGATTCATGTAATGAAGAGGATCGACGATCCGGTGGCCCGAATGATCTCATGTATACTCGTAATTTTATTTCAACATGTGTGTACCTTTTGATACTGGTACACCACATTCATTCATTTTCGAATCATGTTTGATTAGACTTATTTTGGGATAGTCCTATTGCTTGTGAACCTCATACCATCGGTCTACCTGACGATGGAAGAATTTTCGGAAATCATACCGAAGTAAGCTTAATGACCGCGATTGGTTGGTGGACCTAGTCGTGGTGAATTTATCTAAGGACGATGTAATATTGGGTATTAGTTGGATGGATCGTCATGATACTATCCTTAGTGCTGTAAGCGTTTGGTCACTATCATTCCGTCGTTGGTTGTCGAGTGTGTGCTTCAGGGAGGTAATCCCCGTTGTTCCAGAAGAATTATTATTATGATGGGAGCAGAGAAATTCCTCAATCGAGTTGTTCAATCATTCATTGTATCATTTTCATCGATTGGCCATTCTAAGGCAATCGAGTTGTTCAATCATTCATTGTATCATTTTCACCGATTGGCCGTTCTAAGGCAATCGAGTTGTTCAATCATTCACTGTATCATTTTCATCGATTGGCCGTTTTAAGGCAATCGAGTTGTTCAATCCTTCATTGTATCATTTTCATCGATTGACCGTTCTAGGGCTATCGAAATGTTCAATCATTCGGGGTATCATTGTCATCGATTGACGATGTAATCATATACGAGTTACCTGGGTGCCTTCACATAGAGTTGTGGAATTCACGAGGGAGTTGGAGCCTGGTACGTCCCCGTTATCGAAGGCACCATACCGGATGGCCCGACCGAAATGTAGGAGTTGAAGATTCAACTTGAGGAATTGTTCGAGAAAGGTTATCTCCGACCGAGTGCGTCCCCGTGGGGAGCACCAGTGCTGTTTGTCAAGAAGAAGGATGGTTCGTTCCGTTTGTGTATTAATTTTCGGGAGTCGAATAGGGTGATGATCAAGAATAAGTATCCCTTACCCCGTATTGATGATCTTTTAGATCAACTTCAGGGAGCTTCAGTATTTTCCAAGATCGACTTAAGATCCGGATATCATCAGTTGCGGATTCGAGAGTCGGATATCGCGAAGACGGCGTTTCGAACACGCTATGGTCATTATGAGTTCGTAGTAATGCCGTTCGGGCTAACTAATGCACCTGCGGTATCATGGAGTTAATGAATCAGGTTTTCATCGACTTTTTGGATCAGTTTGTTGTTGTCTTCATCGATGACATTTTGATTTATTCTTGTAACCGAGAGGAATACGAGGTTCATCTTCATCAGGTTCTCAACGTGTTGAGACGAGAGCAACTTTATGGAAAGTTTTCCAAATGCGAGTTCTGGATGTCCGAAGTGACTTTTCTCGGGCATGTAAGTTCATCAGATGGAGTGTGTGTCGATCCTTAGAAGACGGAGGCTATCCAAGAATGGTTACCTCCAAAAAATGTTAAGGAAATCCGAAGTTTCCTCGGATTAGCTGGTTAATTATCCGACCCACGACCTGGAGCTAGCAGCCGTGGTTTTCGCATTGGAAATTTGGCATCGTTACCTTTATGGCGTCACCTGTCAGATCTTCACTGATCACAAGAGTTTGAATTATATATTTACCTAGAAGGAGTTAAATATGCGACAGAGGCGGTGGTTGGAACTAATCAAAGATTATGATATCGAGATCCTTTACCACCCGGGCAAGGCGAACATTGTCGCCGACGCCTTGAGTCGTAAGTCCGTTCAGAAGCAGATGCTTGCTCGTTTAACAATTCAGAAGGAACTTCAGCAGGAATTTATGAGAACCGAGATCGAGGTCTGGTTACAGCAAGTACAAGGGCAACTTGGTACGTTAGAAATTTCATCATCACTTGAGGAGGCGATCCGGGAGAATCAGGGTTCAGACCCAGCATTGTTGCGCATCCGTGAGGATGTGGCTCATGGGAAAGCCCCTGGATTCGTGATCCACGAGGATGGACTTTTGCGTTTTAAGAATCGATTGTGCATACCGGCGAATGACGAGTTGAAAAACTCGATTTTGAGAGAAGCTCATGCTACCCCTTATTCTGTTCATCCGGGGTCTAGCAAGATGTACAAGGACTTGAAACAAAATTACTGGTGGAGTAATATGAAGCGAGAAGTCGCAGAATGTGTTTCGAGATGCTTAACCTATCAGCAAGTCAAGATTGAACATCAGCGACCGGCGGGTATGCTGAAACCTCTCCCTATTCCAGAATGGAAGTGGGAAGACATTTCTATGGATTTCATCACGAGTTGCCAACGAGTCGTCGTGGCATGAATACGATCTGGGTGATTGTGGACCGCTTAACTAAGTCATCTCATTTTCTTGAGAATAAGGATACGTGGGGTCCCGAGAGACTTGCCCAGCTATTCATCAAAGGGATAGTGAGACTGCACGGTACTCCTAAAAGTATCGTTTCCGATCGTGACGGATGGTTTGTGTCTCATTTTTGGAAATCAGTTCATCGTGCTATGGGAACTCAGCTTTATCTCAGTACCGCCTTTCATCCTCAGTCCGACGGACAATCAGAGAGAACTATTCAGACATTAGAGGACATGTTGAGGGCATGCGTTCTCGATTGGAAAGACGATTGGGAAGCCCAACTACCATTGATCGAGTTCACGTATAATAATAGTTGGCATGCTTCGATTAAGATGGCACCTTACGAGGCCTTGTACGGTCGTCGTTGTCGATCTCCTTTGTGTTGGGATGACCTATCCGAATCAATCGGCACCGAGCCCGATATGCTTATAGCCGCCCGTGAGAAGGTAGCTTTGATCAGGAATCGTATGTTGACCGCTCTGAGTCGACCAAAATCTTATGCAGATAATCGTCGTCGACCACTAGAGTTCGAGACAGGTGACCACGTGTTGGTCAAGGTATCCCCGACCCGAGGTATCTTCCATTTCGGGAAGCGGGGAGAGTTGAGTCCAAGATTTGAGATTCTGGGACGAGTAGGCGAGCTAGCTTATCGTTTGGCTCTACCTCCGGCGTTGAGCCGAATTCATAATGTGTTTCACGTCTCTCTGCAACGGAAGTATGTTGCCGACCCGAGTCACATAATTCAGTTCGACGAAATCGAGATCGCAGATGATCATTCGTATGAGGAGCGTCCCATACGAGTCTTAGAGCGGCGAATCAAACAGTTGAGGAATAAGGCGATTCCTTTGGTTAAAATTCAGTGGTCTAGACGGAATCGAAGAGGCTACTTGGGAAACCGAGGATAGTATACGGGATAATTATCCCGAGTTGTTTGACCCTTAGTTTCGGGGATGAAACTCTTTTAAGGGGGGGTGTATGTAATACCCGGTTGTAATTCAATCACTATCATTCAGTAATTTCATTCGGTAATTGTCACTCAGTGAATTTTCACTCATTAATAATCATTCATCAATCATGTTCATTCATCCATGTTCACCGTTCGGAATAATTTTGAGTGGTGTATCGATATTGTTCATTGTTTCAACCTTATTCGATAATCGAGACAAGAGTAGTTTCTTGATTGTGGTAATTGATTCATTAGTCAATGTTGATGTTGGAATTCATGTCATTTCAAATCTCTTCATTGTTCGAATCGTGTTCTTGTTGGACGAACCATTGTAATCATTACTTGGAACCACCATTTTGGGGTTTCGGTACTTCCATTTCGTGTTATTGGTTCCCTAATATCGATTCTATTGCTTTTATTCCCTTCCCGGGTCATTTTTCTTCATATTAGGACCCAAGGGGGTGTGGGCCGCGGCACAGGGAGTGTGCGCCGCGGCACACACATTTTCCAGTTTTTTGGCCGATCACTCTGTACTTTGTGCCGCGGCACATGCCGGCAGGGCCGCGGCACACTGCCGAGTCACTGCCGCGGCACACCTGTTCGGGCCGCGGCACACTCGTGTGGCACTTATCGGCCAAACTTTCTGTACCTTGTGCTGCGGCACATGCCGGCAGGGCCGCAGCACACTGCCGATCACTGGGCGCATATTTTTGGCCCTGTGCCGCGGCACACTTCGGCTGAGCCGCGGCACACAGGGCAGTCAACCCTATTATTGCGTTTTTGAGCGTGTTCAGCTCATTTTTCATCATTCCTTCACCTTCTTACGAGAGAGAGAGACTTGAGGGAGAGAATTTTCTTCACCTATCACTTGGGTGTGGATTTTAATCATTTTCATTCGGTTGTGAAGCTCGGATCATCGATCTATCGCGTATTCTTCGGATCATAATGTTTGGATCTTCAAGAGGTAATTTCTTCAACATCTTGGATTTCGATTTTGTATTGAGATATGATGTTTTGGATGTTAAGATCATGTTGTAGGAAGTGATATACGCATGATTATGGACATGTTTGATTATTCATCGGATTATTGAAGGATTATTTAAGAACACTTTGAATATTGTGTTGGATTTAGGGGTTTTCGATTAATCGTTGCTGAAATCACGATTTTGGATATTCATAATGGATTATTGATCGTATTGGAGATGTTTTGTTGGTTTGAAACACTTCTTGGGGATTTGATGTTGGTATTTTTGAAGTTTGGTTATAAACAATTGAAGTTGGCCACAAAGTGTTCGATATAATGCCCCAATGAACTTGGTTTAATCGTATTGACGTTTTGAGTTCGTTATATTCGTGCTTGATTCGTATATTGAACGGATTGTTGGTATTTGTATTTATTCATGGTTGTTCGAGCGACCGATATCTCAATTAGGACGTTGTTCGTGGAAGGATAATTGTCACCGGTGTTGAGTAAGTTAATTCTTACTCGGTTAAAAGGATTTTCATTCCTTTTTGTTGTTGATCATTCATAATCATAACTCATTCATCATTGTATTAATCATATTGAGACTTGTAATTGTCGAATAGTCACTTCATTAATGAGGAACGGCGGTTCCAATCATTTCATTGAAACTATCAATCACTTCATTATTACTTTCATCTCGGTGAGTCATTCTTGACCTTGTCGAATTATTATCCATTGATATTCATTGTGGTCATTCTCGTTCATATGACCTTCTGGGTTCGTATTGCGTGGCCGGGTGCGGATGTGTGGAATTTTTAGTCGGGCACGTGATGGTCATGTATTGGGAGTGATACATTGGATTGTGCACGCGGTAAAGATTAACTCTGTGAGACTAATTAGGTACAAGGACGGGTGTGTTCGGTCATCTGTCTTGTACACTTGCACAGAACACTACGGGCGTACTTTGATACTCCTCTTCAGCGTAATTCATAACTAAGGATATTTCATAACTTCAGTTAAATCATGATTGTGTATTTTCAACCCTTGAGGATTGTTGTTCTGTGTAACTGACCCCGGCTGGGGATTTTGTTTTTCAGGTCATGGCAAGGCAAAAGCACGGGAATAGAATGTTGATGTCGAGGAGTCCCAGTGATACTAGTAGGGGGCCCCAGTCATTCCGGTTATTTCAGTCATTCAGTTATTTCCGTCATTTGTATTTTCCGCTGTAAATTGAGTTTGAGATGTTTAATTATTCAGGGTGGTGTATTTTATCTTCATATAAAATATACTAAGTATTCTATGTTGTCCTCGTGTATTGTACTTAAGCTCCTCATCGGAGTATTTGATAATATAATGTGGTACGGTACTACAGTTATATTATTTAATTCATCTATTTTCATTCGCCTGGTGGGTCCCAGTCGGGGGTCCACGGCACTGTAATATCCGCCTAGTTTGGGGTGTTACAAAAACCGCCTCAATATTTTGAGGGTCTACCCGAATACCTTCGGCCGATACAATATGTCCAAGAAAAGCAACTTCCTTCAGCCAGAATCAACACAATTCTCAAGTGTTCGGCATGCTCCGATTCGCTCTTGGAATAAATCAAGATATCATCAATAAACACCACCACAAATTTATCAAGGTATTCGATAAAGGTCTTGTTCATAAGTTGCATAAATGCTGCCGGAGCATTCGTCAAACCAAAAGTCATAACTATGAATTTGTAATGCCCGTATCTCATTCGGAATGCCATTTTTGGACTATCCGAATCCCGAATTTGCAATTGATAATATCCCGATCTCAAGTCAATATTTGAGAAAACCGTAGCTCCTTGCAGTTGATCAAATAGATCATCAATTCTTGGTAATGGATACTTGTTCTTGATAGTGAGTTTATTCAACTCATGATAGTCAATACATAATCGTAAAGATCCATCTTTCTTCCTTAGGAACAATACCGGTGCACCCCATGGAGACGCACTTGGCCTAATATAACCTTTTTCCAACAGTTCACCCAATTACTTCTTCAACTCTTGCATTTCCAATGGGGCCATTCAGTACGGTGCCTTAGATACTGGTGCCGCACTAGTCTTCAGTTCAATAGTAAACTCCACGTCATGATGCGACGACAACCCACACAAATCATTTGGAGATACGTCTGCAAATTCATTCACAATTGGAATAGAGGACAACTGCACCTCGCCAATTTCGGACTTCAATGCATAACACCAATAGCCGGTACAACCTTTTCGCAATAATTTCATCTCCTTCATGGCTCGGATAATCTTCCTAGAAGTACCAGGTTTCTGCCCTTCAAAAACGTGTTCGGTACCATCCGACGCAACTATCAAAATTATTTTTCAATGATAATCTACTATCGCTCCATGACGATCTAGCCAATCATCACCGAGGTTCAAATCTTCTCCTTTCATGTCAATCAGAATCAAATCGGATGGACAATTTCTACCGCCGATAGTTACAGGATAATTGGCAATCTTTCGATCCCCAACTATCCTTTCCCCACTCGGCATTCCAAAAATAAAAGGTTCACATGCAGAGAGACCATGAAGACCCAAACAACTCACACAAGACAATGATATAAAGGAATGAGTAGCTCTAGAATCAAACAATACATCTATCGGGTGCATATAAATATAAACAATACCTGACGTAGTTGCAGCCCCACGTCATCAGTCCGCCTCATTTCGTACAATTGAGGTGGAGCCGATCCAATACTTGGAGTACGCTTATGCTCGATTTTGCCTCTGTCACTGCCGCACCCGACACTCTGAGTGGGCTGACCCGTAATAGTGCCTATTAGAGTAGGAGACTGCTTAGCAAAGACCCTACCCGCTGTCTCACAATATGACGCCCGATGTCCCTGCTTCCCACACTTAAAACAAGTAACAAAGCGTAATGAACATTGAGAGATAAAATGCCCTGGAACTCCACAATTAAAACAAGCTCTCGGTGCTCCTCCACTGGGATGAGGTAAACCAATGGAAGACTGCACAGAAGATTGCGGCCTACGCGATCCGCTGCCTCGGAAACTACCAGAAAATTTTGGTTTCTTCGAGCTCGAAACTATCGGAACCGAAACTATCACCATCTTATAAGCGATTGCTCTATCTTGGTATTCTCTGAAAGTGGTACATCCAAAGCCCGCCATATATTTCTGGACCTCAGGTTTCATCCTAGCATCAAAATGAAGTACCTTATCTACTTCATCCCTGACCCGATCTTGGACATATAGTAACTGCTTGTTGTATGTCTTGATCGCCTCAGAGATAGGAACATCTTTGGGTTGAGCTCTAAAGAACTCACTAACTCTGGCTAGTCGTACAGGCGCTGGACAATACTGTGCCTAAATTCCTCCCAAGTGACATGGTCCCTGGGCTTAACAGCTTGCTAGCAGTCCGAAGCGTCACCAACCGTTAGATATTGAGCGATTGGAAGTCTCTTGGCTTCAGGGCAGCCAATACTGTCAAAGATCTTCTCCGGCTCAACTAACCAATGATCGCAGTTGTTTGCATCACCAGAACCATTGAATCTGAGAGGATTCATCTTCATAACTTCTTGAAGCCATCGATTCTCAACAGTCCTGTCAGTGTTAATGTTCTGCACCACTTGAGCTAATTGTTGCACTTGTGTTACAACTTGTTGAAGAACGTTAGGCACTTCCGCCTCTGCACTCCCACCTGCACCTCCCGAAGGAATTGGATCTGATCTAGCCACAGAATGAGATGCCGAATCTGAAGCGGACATCTCAGATTCGGATATCGCTACTCTACCACGGCCTCGGCCGCATTGATGGACAGCTCTACCTCTCGGCATTCTGAAGAATAAGAAATGGTTCAACAAGGAAGCGATTACAACAATAGATTACACGATGACAAAAATAATTACTCTCAAGGGAAAGAACCAACCAACATACGAAGAGGCTTCCACCACAGGCAACACGGGGTGGTAGCATGCCAATGATATCGTAGACAATGACCGACTCACTTTAACAGACCCAAAAACACTGACAGCCAAGGTATCCATAAACCTAAGCTCTGATACCATATTCTGTAACACCCCCGTGATTTATGGAAATATTACAGTGCCGTATATTCTTTTTGAAGAACCTACCACGCTTAGATCAACATAGAACACGTTAAAAATTCACAAAAACCACAATATTCACTTATTTAAAAACATACTAACTTCAAACACGACATACAATACAAAAACTAAACAACACATCGTCCCGTAGGATCACAACTGATACAATAGCTCACAGCTGATACAACAACATCCTTAACAATCAACAACAACACGATATACGTCATATGACAGTACCCGCGCGAGTACAAAACCAAAACACGACCATGACCTACAACCACCAACTCAAAATAGTGCACGATATCAATGTTGCCCACCAAGCTCATGTCTGCCCTGTGCTGGCTCTCCCACTGGACCTGTACCAATATACGTCACAAGTATATCCACCTTCGAAGGGGTCAGCAAGAAGCCGGTGCAAGTACAATGATTCTAGAATATGTACAACAAGTTAATAAACAATAGAAATCACAGTACCATCACAGATATTCTGGAATACAATACCACAAGCAACATCACAAAACAATCTCTCGGGCTGTACTGGCCCTGTACCTCATGCGAGATACACACCCCAGGTGTAACACCCCCAGAGCCATCCAGGAATATTACAGCACCGTGGGCCCCGAGATGGAACCCACAAAGCTAAAAGACATTTTCGCAAACATTTACAAATGCCCAAGAGGCTAACGACGCTACTATCTTATAAAAACATTTGAAGATTTAATAAAATTCGTTTATCCAAAACCGTCGTAAAAATCTCATTTGAAACCACAAGGCCCGAAATGCCAAAACTCAACAGTTTAAAAACATACGTTAAGCTATCGCTTACACGTACCGACAAAATAGTTTAGAAATTTTTTTTTAAAGTAACTTAAGTTACCGGATATCGAAAGGTCATTTCAAAATACTCACACAGTGGAAAAGACAACAGTTAAAAATACTCTAGCAGTGGAATACAACAACTTATCAGGAAACTCAATTCACGAATATATGCCCTAGCCAGTATCCTCCGGGAAGCTCATCTCTTCACGACCGCTACAAGCTTCATTTCCCAAGAACCTAAAAAGAAATCCCACGACGGGGTCAGTCATAATATCAACCAATGATAACGATCACATCGCGTCAATAATTACATACCAATGAAAATACTAAGTAAGAATACGACCAATGTAATCTTACCACCGTAACTTTACCAAACTCGTAATAATTCTCATCAAAATAACTATTATCATATTTCACATCTCGTAATCTCGATTAACCAATAAACTCAAACATAATATACATATGGTACCTCGAGCAATACCCAAGATTCTCAAAACATCATCATAACTCGTAATACGATAATATACCAGCTCTGACCAATTCGATCCATTGGATAACATCATCAAATTCCAACACGATAATCGATTGTTCATCCAAGACAAGTACCAAAAAAGAAATATGGAACATACCTCAGGATACGTAATGCCACAATGAATCATGCCAGTCTAATCTGAGACCGATCAATACAACATACGGACATGGTCCTAACACAAGACCTACAAATGCATACTGACATGAAGACATCAATATGCCCACGATAACAACAACAATGTATACTTATGGAAATCCGATGATCCAGCGCACACGGCATTGATCCCAAGATGATTCTGAAAGACCAACACGAGGTGGATAACCCATAATATACATATGCACAACAACCACACATGGTAATCCAACGATCCAGCGCACACAGCTATAGATACCCATGATGATCCCGTCGGACCAACGGATGGTGGAAGTACCTGTCTAGCGATCCAGCGCACACAACATGGATAGCCAAGATGATCCCGTCAGGCCAACACGAGGTGGACATACGACAAAAATGCACAAATGCATATTAATAACAATACACAAATGCATGACAACAATAATACACAATGTATCACAATATGATCGACACAAAATGACAAAAAATGATTAGAGTACTTGCCCCGAGTCCTTCGAGAGCAATCTCGATGTCTAAACCATCACCAACCATCATCCTCAATATTCGACGGTCCAAAATGTCACGGACGGTAGATAATTCATGTCTTCGGCTATACCACAATATATCCTCGATACCCAAGTATACCAATCACAAAAGTAAATCATTTACATTATGATTTAAATTCCCAAAATCTGAAAACAACGTACACTCCCAAACCTCCAGTGTTCACAATTATAATCATTTCTATATGATTTAAAAACGAATAAAATTGAAACCGTTCATTAAATATTATAAACTGTGCAAGTAATAACATGCCTTGATACCGACACGATGATGATGAAACCGCTATCAACTCTTTGCCTTCATCTACAAGCTCCTCGGCTCCCGGCCAATTCACGAGCATACTCGAACACAACCGCAACACACTTTTCTAACCAATGATCAATTATCACAACCTATTGAATAATCAATAAAAAACAATCCAATAACAATCATAACCGACATAACCAACCAATCAATCTCAATGGCTCAACGACACATCGATCAGATACAAAACCAAATAGTATAACTCAAACCATTACGAACTCATATCCACAATACGAACCGAAATCCGATAATTGATATTTAACAATCAATATAATCGATCAACAAACCCAACGATTTCATAATATCTCGATTAAACACAAGTCCGAATAATCTAACTCAACCAATTACGAATTCACAACCACAATACGATTATGGATATGAATGTAAAAGAAATCATATTCGATGATCAATCACAATCTTTCCGGATTGAAAATTGTTATCATGATTCATATTTCATCAAGAACATACGAATTCTACCACTACAATCAACATGACATAACGAATATTCGATCTTCATATCTAAAAATACCGATAATTCAACATACGGTCGTCTTGCTATGTTAAATTCATCAAGTAATTATTTCAAGAACACCAAGTGATTTGAACCCATGTTCGTAATCATCAAAACAACATAATCCGATATACATTAACATGTAGATAGTAATCCAACTCATAACTCAAGTCATATATTATCATATTTTTCAATATACACTTCTCATAACATTAAAAATCAAATCAACACCACTATAATCATCATTATATGAATCAAATATAGATAACAATACCAAGAATCCGAAATCAAGGTGTAGAGTTCAACAACAGACCTCAAGAACATGAACAACACCATCAAATACCTCAGAATTCATTGATATCTTCATATCCAAGCCTCAAATCCATGTTTCCGAACTTATATCCAAGATAGAAGAGGTTTATCTTCACTACCATACTCAGAGGGATGAATTTTGGAGGAAGAAATGGTTTTGTTCTCGTGAAGAAATGAAAAACCGATCCTTAATTTATAATCTGCAGTGCTCATTACGTACGTTACCAATCCACATTAACGTACGTAATGCTCCTTACGTACGCTAGAGGTCCTTCAGAGCGTACATAACATAATTCCAGAACTCACTGCCTTGTTTCGTTCGATCATTTATGTACGTAATGCATAGGCCATAACGTACGTAATACATACGTTGACTTGCTATAGTAAATATCCATTTAGCGTACGTAATGGGTAGTCCATAATGTACGTAATACATGACATTGACTCGCCCGCCCACGTTTTGTGCCGAAAGCAGCCAACCACGGGACCCAGCTGTCGGCCATAGCCTCATCCTGTCCGATTTTATTCATAATTACGTTATGCACTCTACGTAACGTACGTTATGTTTGTGTCTTAGCATACATAAGCTCCTGTGCTTAATGTACGCTACGCTTGACAAGGTCCTCTCTGATCAGCCAACTATATCTCACCTGATACTTTAACGTATGTAAAGACCTCACATTAACGTACGTAACTGTTGGGGATTAACGTACGTAAGCTCATATGCTTAACATACTTTATGGATTCTATACTAGCCATTTACACTGATCTTGCTCGTCGTCTCAATATATCCAATACGTATACACGACACACTATGTCCTCAAATGCAATTGTCGACCAAGTACGACAATTATACCAATACAGATGTCTCACTCCTTCATTTATTTTATCCATACTGTACAGATTCCACATTGTACAACATAACTCGGATAAAATAATATCAAACAACAGTAGTATAAATTCTGGATTTTACATACTATACTACTTAAAATAAGTTTCATCCTCGAAACTTGCAATCCGTCATAAAAAACTAAACCGTTCAACCAAAATATCCCAAAACCATCACGACAACAATCAATCATCATCACTAACGAATAACCAAAACGGTATACTTACAAATGCGCCAAGTCGATGATCTCCTTCGATACTAGCAAATGACTCCACTGTAAAGCCTCAATATGCTTACAGTCACAATTCCATGAGTCTCAACAAAATATATCATCTTCGGATGAAATAATCTATCTGTGTCAAATCCTGCCTGCCTGATTATACAATCAGGTCCTAATCTTCTAAAACCCAATAATGCACGATACATATGTGAAACAACTGCCCAAAACAATAGCAACTAATCCCGAAATATCGACACAAAATTCGAATGATTATACGATCATTAACAATGATCAGCTAACAATTTAATCAAGAATACCATTGACATGATAAACTCCAATATCACCAACGAACGATCAACATTAGTTGAGAATACCCTCACATGGTAAGCTCCAACACGATGAACACAGAATCACAGAGACAGATATATGGACAAATAAAGTTCTCAAAACGTTACACCAATCACATACAGTGGATCTCAAAGAACACACCCGACTGGTGAATCTACTCCTCGGTGTATGAACAACAAGCCGCAAACTGAAGAACATGCTCCATCCTACACGGAGTATGAACGACCAATCAATACCCAAAACAACCATCCTGGGGTCACCATCCCCAAATCCACACTTACAAAGGAATCATTCAAAAAATCACTCTGGTAAAATCGTACTACTACCATACCAGTGGAATCACATAGCACATATGTCCCAGTTTCACAAAACTCGTCGTTCCAAAATCACATCCTGTACATGAATCTACAACACACAGTATATTTCTCTTATCTGATCAATCAACCGATCATCCATGGATAAACAAACTACCATACTAAAGTTTGAATCTCTTTTCAACGTACCATACTGATGTATTATCCAGTTTGTGAGTCACATTCATAACTTCACCATGATATGCACTATGCACTAAATGCGTATGTATATCAATCACATTTTTAAAACCATTTGGAAATCAAATAATCTTGTTAAGAAGACAAATTTTCGAAAGTTCTTTCAAGAATTTCAAAACTCAAAACATAAATTTTCGTAAGACCACGAAATCAATTTTCAAAAAATTAAATCGGCTCACTTATGTCAAGTACTCAATGACGATTCTTTTCGAATACACATGATTAAGTAAAATGGAATTCTGCAAATGATTGACTACACCCATACTCCTATATACCAGTTCATCTTGTCACCAAATCCACTGACATTCCATCAGAAAACCACACGATAGAGTTCCCAAATATCAATATATAGACTCCGATAAAAGTTCCTTTTCCACATATGACTCGCAAGGTCGACCATTAACCCATCCTGGATCACCTCAACTATGCTATGACAAAACATTGAATAATCGATAAATCAAACACAGCGAAAGACTACCCGAGAAGTTTCATTTGGATAAATAAACCAAAACCCCGAAAGGTAGTAATAAAATAGATAAACGATTGGTAACGTGTTTTACAAATCTCGGGAGTTCTTTTGAAAACAGAAAAGCCTTTTAGAAACATTAGGGTCTCAGCCCAATCCCGTTCCACATTTCAAGAAGTTTAAAAAAGTAGAAAACCCTTTTTGGACCCCAAGTCCTGAGTTATAAAACTATTTCAAAATCGATTGGGTCCCGTCCCAAAATTATTTTCTGTAAAACATCCGTAAAATATTCATTTTGAAAAGTATCATTTTCAAATGCTCAAAAACAGTTTTATATATCTCAAAATGAATAACATGACTACATGTTCTTCTCAACAATCCACAGTACTTCTCCCGAATACACAACTCCGTTTCCAAAATTTAACCGACATATTGATTTCCAAAATCATAACTTCTCAAGATCATCAATCCTGTCCCAACTCTGTCACCTTATACTGTAAGGCATAATATTCTGCTGAATCTCAAAGCATATCAACTTAGAACGGCAATAAATCTCAATGCAATTCAAGAATCCAAATACTTACAGATCGTGAAGCCGACGATTCCCCGTGATACTGGCACATGTCTCAACTCAAGAAAATACTCGATACCAATAATTTCAAAACACACATTTTGCAAGCTCAGTTCAACTTGAGAACACAACACATCTCTATCCGAAGAAACACGTTAATACCATTCTGAAAAGTTTACAACTACCACAGTACCATACTGGTAAATCACATAGCACATAAGCCCGAGTGAACAACAAAAACCCAGGGCTCTAATATTCGTCAATCAAAAATTCGAATGACGTGATAAAAACACGACTCGAATCGACCCAACTGCCTAGGTTTTCTCAACCGAAGCTCCGATACCATATTCTGTAACACCCCCAGAGCCATCCAGGAATATTACAGTGCCATGGGCCCCGAGATGGAACCCACAAGGCTAAAAGACATTGTCGCAAACATTTACAAATGCCCAAGAGGCTAACGACGGTACTATCTTACCGCCGTAACTTTACCAAACTCGTAATAATTCTCATCAAAATAACCATTATCATATTTCACATCTCGTAATCTCGATTAACTAATAAACTCAAACATAATATCCGTACGGTACCTCAAGCAATACCCAAGATTCTCAAAACATCATCATAACTCGTATTACGGTAATATACCAGCTCTGACCAATTCGATCCATCCGTTAACATCATCAAATTCCAACACGATAATCGATTGTCCATCCAAGACAAGTACCAAAAAAGAAATATGGAACATACCTCAGGATACGCAATGCCACGATGAATCATGCCAGTCTAATCCGAGATCCGCCAATACAACATATGGACATGGTCCTTACACAAGACCTACAAATGCATACTCACATGACGACATCAATATGCCCACGAGAACAACAAAAATGTATACTTATGGAAATCCGATGATCCAGCGCACACAGCATAGATCCCAAGATGATCCTGAAACACCAACACGAGGTGGATAACCCAAAATATACATATGCACAACAACCACACATGGTAATCCAACGATCCAGCGCACACAACTATAGATACCCATGATGATCCCGTCGGACCAACGCATGGTGGAAATACCTGTCCAGCGATCTAGCGCACACAGCATAGATGCCCAAGATGATCCCGTCGGACCAACACAAGGTGGACATATGACAACAATGCACAAATGCATATTAACAACAATACATAAATGCATGATAGCAATAATACACAATGTATCATAATATGATCGACACAAAATGACAAAAAAATGATTAGAATACTTGCCCCGAGTCCTTCGAGAGCAATGTCGATGTCTAAACCATCACCAACCATTATCCTCAATATTCGATGGTCCAAAATGTCACGGACGGTAGATGATTCAGGTCTTCGCCAATACCACAATGTATCCTCGATACCCAAGTATACCAATAACAAAAGTAAATCATCTACATTATGATTTAAATTCCTAAAATCTGAAAACAACGTACAATCCCAAATCTCCAGTGTTCACAATTATAATCATTGCTATATGAATTATAAACGAATGAAATTGAAACCATTCATTAAATCTTATAAACTGTGCAAGTAATAACTTTCCTCGATACCGACACGATGATGATGAAGCCGCTATCAACTCTTTGCCTTTGTCTACAAGCTCCTTAGCTCCCGGCAAAAGTGATTCACGAACATTCTCGAACACGACCGCAACACACTTTTCTAACCAATGACCAATTATCACAACCTATTGCAATAATCAATAAACAACAATCCAATAACAATCAATAATCGACATAACCAACCAATCAATCTCAACGGTTCAATGACACCTCGATCATATACAAAACCAAATAGTATAACTCAAACCATTACGAACTCATATCCATAATACGAACGGAAATCCAATAATCGATATTTAACAATCAATATAACCGATCAACAAACCCAATGATTTCATAATATCTCGATTAAACACAAGCCCGAAAAATCCAACTCAACCAATTATGAATTCATAACCATAATACGATTATAGATACGAATGTAAAAGAAATCATATTCGATGATCAATCACAATCTTTCCGGATTCAAAATTGTTATCATGATTCGTATTTCATCAAGAACATACGAATTCTACCACTACAATCAACATGACTTAACGAACATTCGATCTTCATATCTAAAAATACTGATAATTCAACATACGATCATCTTGCTATGTTAAATTCATCAAGAAGTTCTTTCAAGAACACCAAGTGATTCGAAACCATGTTCGTAATCATCAAAACAACATAATCTGATATCCTTTAACATGTAGATAGTCATCCAACTCATAACTCAAGTTATATATTATCATATTCTTCAATATACACTTCTCATAACATTAAGAATCATATCAACACCACTATAATCATCATCATATGAATCAAATACAGATAACAATACCAAGAATCCGAAATCAAGGTGTAGAGTTCAACAACATACCTCAAGAACATGAACAACACCATCAAACACCTCAAGAATCATTAATATCTTCATATCCAAGCCTCAAATCCATGTTTCCAAACTTATATCCAAGATAGAAGAGGTTTATCTTCACTACCATACTCAGAAGATTTTGGAGGTAGGAATGGTTTTGTTCTCGTGAAGAAATGAAAAACCGATCTTTAATTTATAATCTGCAGCACTCATTACATACGTTACCTATCCACATTAACATACATAATGCTCCTTACGTACACTACAGGTCCTTCATACCATACGTAACATCATTCTAGAACTCACTGCCTTGTTTCGTTTGATCGTTTATGTACGTAATGTATAGGTCATAACGTACATAATACATACGTTGACTTGCTACAGTAAATATCCATTTAGCGTACGTAATGGGTAGTCCATAACGCACGTAATACACGACATTGACCTGCATGCCCACGTTCTGTGCCGAAAGTTTCCGACCACGGGACCCACCTGTCAACCATAGCCTGATCCTATCTGATTATATTCATAACGTACGTTATGCACTCTATGTAATGTACGTTACGTCTGTGTCTTAGTGTACGTAAGCTCCTATGCTTAACGTACGCTACACTTGACAAGGTCCTCTTTGATCAGCCAACTATATCTCACCTGATACTTTAACGTACGTAAAGACCTCACGTTAACGTACGTAACTGTTGGGGATTAACGTATGTAAGCTCATATGCTTTATGTTATGGCTTCTATACTTAGCCATTTACACTGATCTTGCTCATCGTCTTAATATATCGAATATGTATACACGACACACTATATCCTCAAATGCAATTGTCGACCAAGTATGACAATTATATGAATACAGATGTCTCGGAAAAAATAACATTAAACAACAGTAGTAGAAATTCCGGATATTACACCAGGAGTCCTCGTCAGGCCCTCTCTGGTCGTACAACCCAACCGAGCGATCCGTAGATACTCACAGTCTAACGGATCCTAGGGGAACCTCTCTTTTTTTACTCGGCTTGCACACACTCAGTAACCACATGGCACAAATCACATTTTCTGAAATTACCACTTTCCACAAAATCACATTTTTCACATATTCAAACAAAGTACAATAAATGAAATCAAAGTACTTGCCTCGATTGGAAACGACACAAGAATAACGAACGAAAAGACATACAGTACGAACTCCTTCAACAATTCAATCCTAGTTCAAAAAAATACCAAATCAATTATCACACCATGGAAATGAAAGGATTCACCCTATGTTTTACCCTTAGGGACATTTAATCGAACACTATGAAGACAACATGGTTCAGATTCAAACTATGGAAGAAAACTTGGAATTTAATACATGAACTTCGGAGAAAAATGAAGGATTATGATTACAACATCGTAATATAACACCAATCAGAGCTAGAACGGATTAAAATTGAAGATTTTAGCAAAAGCCCCAAAATATGAAGAACTAGGGATTTAAACGAATTTTACCTTGATTCGGACGGAACTCAAGTAGAGGATGATGTTAGACACGAATCAAAATCCCCAAAATGATGCACAATGATACTCCTGATCAGAGTTCTTAAAATCTACCGAAGAATCACGAAGGAGGAAGAAAAATGAAAAGAATGGCTTCTAGACCCATCACTCGTCCTTTTGTATAAAAATGCGTTACGGCCATAACCGGCAAAGCCTTATGGCCATAACGGGTTCCTATTAGCTACTGGCCAAAATGCTATGGTGCATTACGACCGCTACTCAGCCAGGCATTACGGCCGTAATGTTTATCATCTTACGGCTGTACTCGAGTCCTGCCGAGATACTACCCAATTTGTGCGGGTGTATTGCGGCCGTAACCTGCAAAGCCTTACGGCCGTAATGCCCACTTACGGCCGTAAGTCGGCATTCTTACGGCCGTAACTATCATGCCATAAATCCGATAGTACGGACAGAACGAACACATACCAAAAATCACAAAGCTCAACGATTACCAACCATGAACATTCCAATATCAATTCATGAATACACTCATTAACAAATAACCTTATTACAACAAGATGCATCCAAATAACATATATAAAATACATGGATATTACATTCGGACACTCATTATGATACAACTTCGTGCTGTTTGGCTTCGGACCCTCATTGTGATACAGCTTCGCTGTGTGACTTCGGCCCCTCATGTGATACAGCTTCGGGCTGTTTGGCTTCAGGACATTGTGATGATTAGCTGCTTCGGGTTGTTTGGCTTTCAGGCCATTGTGATATCTTGCAGCTTTGGCTGAGGGCTTTTAGGCCATGTGTGATGTATTCGTATTTTAGTTAGAGCCTTCAGGCATCATTGTTGTTTTCTGTTTTAGCTTTGGACTGGTTTACCTTCGGGTAATTCATTGTTGTGTTCTATATTGATGATTCGCCGTTCGGCACTTGTGTTCTAACCTATTGAGTAGGTATTGACCGCCTCACCGTGCTTGCCCGACCACCTAGGTTATCGAACACTCACGTACCGGTACGTCGATCCCTCAGGCTACCCACCGAAGCAGCTAACTGAAATCTCGGTCGAATAATTACTAGGAAATCCCCACAAGCGATGGGGCACCACTTTACCGAACCCACTGAGCAATTTCCGAACATGCATCTAATCGCAGAACATGGCAGCCCACTACGATGTTTTGCCCCAACAAGCGACCGCCTCACCATGCTCGTCCGACGACCTAATAGGTTATCAAACGCTCACGTACCGGTACGTCGCTCACTGAGACTGCCCACCTAAGCAGCTTACCAAACTCCCGTTCGAGACAATGCCAGAAAAAGCCCACGAGCGGCGGAGGTGACCGCTCGACCGAACCAACCAACTCACGGACAGCATCTCAAATACAAAATCTAGCTTCTCTACTGCGATGTTTGCACAAGCAAGCAACACCCGCACCATGATCGCCCGACTACCAGGTTTGTTATCGAATGCTCACGTTAGAGAATGCCGCTCGCCCACACTACCCACCGGAGCAAGTCGCCGGAAAACGTTCTTGTGTGTTTCTTTAGAGGGTGACTACTGGACTCGGCCCTTGGAAGTTACTCACAAGTAAGCAGCCAGCTCGCTGACACCCTCTTGATTTGTGAGCATCTTGTATTATCATTGTTTTACCGTTTATTTTGCCTTTGGATGCATATCATGTTATACATGTGTTTGATATTCATTATCTGGATGACTGACCCCGTGGGGGCGGAACATGTTCTCATGTTTCAGGTGTTTGTGAGGAGAGAGTTGAGAACAGGGGCATGATGATAGAAACGATGCATTCGAGCGATGCTAGTCCCGAGTTGTTTCAGTGTTCATGATGGAGAGTTAGTGTGGAGTGTTCTCCAGTTTGTCAGTTGTTGTCATTTTGTGTTATCCCTGCAAGGCTCGTGAATGTTGTATTTTTATTTTTGGCTATATAGGCCCATCGTTGTCATTGAAATTCCACATTGGAATATTGTGTCGGATATCATAGTAGGGACTGTGATTTTCCTTGTTTGTCAGTTTGATGTATTTTAGTCATGTTCGCCTAATGGATTTCCTGTTGTGGGGTCCACGACACTGTAATAACCCAATGGGATTTTTGGGGTGTTACATAAGATGGTATCAGAGCAATGGGTTGTGAGATATACTGATATGTGAGTTATATGGCTCTACCGATGCGGTAGCCCTGGGGCTGTCAGGTTATGACAATCTGGACAGTCGGGTTATGTGAGTCGTGATAGTTAGATGACTGTATGAGTCATTCTTTCATCGAGTCGTAGTCAGTGAGAACTAGTATCGCAAGACCTCGAAGCTTCGTATGACCTGTGTAAGGACTCGATTCTCTTTTATGCTCATACATTCATTATGTCATTGATTATACATGTTTTGTTGAGACTTGTATGTGACATTTGTGTTACGACTTATTCATGATTAATTGTTTTGGAGTATATTGTCTTTGAATTGACTATGATTAGCATGATCGATGTGATTGTTTATCTGTTGGGTATGTATACTCGTGTTTGGCTACTGACTTAGTATTCTAGATTGGCCGTTGAGGCATATTTAAGCTACGATCATGATCGAACGTTATTCTTTCAGTATGGAAAGAGAAAATCGAGGACGTGGCAGAGGGGGCAAAGGCTATAGAACAGGCCGGAACCCAGAACCGTATGTTTATGCGCGTGCGGATGACGAAATGGATCAGAGTTCGGCCTGTGGTGTTACCTATGCGACCGATTCCCCTTCAAGACGTCATGCTCGAGAAGCTAATCAGACTGAGAGTGGACACATCGACCCTTTCTAGATTATGAATGGCATGATGGCCCAGATGACTCAGATGACACAGATAGTGGAAACTGTTGGAATATTTATTCCACATATTAATAAATAGTGTTTTGATGATTAAGTTGCTAAACAAAGCAAAACAACATCAAGGCGAAGCAAAACATCGAGGCAGACGAAGAAGAAAAAAGCTGAACAAAATACATGCTTAGCGCACGCTAACGGGACATCTCTGCAGATCAGACAAGTTCGATGTAAACTGAAGTCAAGTCATCTGGTGAAAATAGCGCACGCTACACATGAAGCATTAACGCACGCTATCGAAGACTTGTTACCGTTGTGAAGATATCCAAACACATAATGACGTATGCAGTGAAGTAGGCATAGCGCACGCAATAGATGATATTTAGCGCATGCTGAATATCAGTTTGAATCAAGTCAATCAATCCATTGGGAAGAATCTGATGCAAGTCAAAAGGCATAAACGGATATATGACGCATACAATGATGCAAGATTAGCGCACGCTAATAGTCGGAGACAGTAGCCACGGGAATAAAACTGGAAGACGGTAACGTACGTAACATGCATTACATAACGTACGCTAAGGCAAAAATATGCGATAGCGCATGCTAAGGGGAAGAGCTAGCGCATGCTAGCAAGTCAACTGGCAGCAATGGCTAGTTTGTGGGAGAAGGCTATAAATACCAAGTGAGTCGGTATCAAACCATACAACAACATTGAGCAATTCATATACACTTGAGATATCATTGTAAACATTATAGTTGTTGTTCTTGAGCTTAATTTAGAGTGATTGAGTGTGATACACTAAATCATACACGAGTGAGAAAAAGAAAAGATATGAATGGATTCGGTGTTATTAAGAACAAAGATCCGGCATTGTTAGCATCGCAATCGCTATCTTAGTGTGGTTTATCTACTACCGATAGAAAGATAGAGTGGTTGATTCCTTGTCCAATAGAAAAGGAAAACGGTTTAACTTGGACCGACAAAAAGACTAGTAAGAGAATGGTATTACTCGGACCGATAGAAGACGAGCTTGTAACGGTAATCCCTCGACTGATAGAAGAGAGGTGCAGAGGTTTTGATCTTCATCCTATAGAAAAAGATAGATCGAGAGAGGACCTAGGCACGTTTGGCCGAACCTCTATGAATCCTTGTGTGATTTATTTTCCGCACTTTATATTCACGCTTCCGCACAACGGCACAAATACCGATTTTGCTCCAACAATTGGTATCGGAGCGTTATCTCCAATAAGCGGCTTAACATTCGAGGAGTCGATCGAAATGGCCTTTCAATATGCTCCCGTAGAAGGCCTTGCTCTCAATCGACCACCATTTTTTGATGGCTCAAACTTTATGACGTGGAAGAAAAAGATGCTAATATTCATCCTAGCATATGACATCGAGCTTTGGAAAGTGATTTATCTTGGTCCGAAAATTCCGATGAATTCCAATTCCGATTAGAAAATGATCATTACAATTGTAAGGCCACTCAACTCCTATATTTTGCCTTAAATCCGGAAGAACATAATTGGATATCATCGTGTGATAGTGCCAAACAAAATTTGGAAAATGCTTGAAGTAACACACGAAGGTACGTATCAAGTCAAGGAGACAAAGATAAACATGCTCCTTCATGATTATGAATTATTCCAAATGAAGGACGATGAATCCATCACTATAATGATCGACCAATTCTCGGTCATCACAAATGGATTAGGATGTTTGGGAAAACCACTTTCGAGTAGTGAGAAAGTAAAGAAAATTCTCCAATCACTACCTCGAGAATGGGACGGTACGGTGACGGAAATAATGGAATCTAAAGATTTAAAAAATCTTGATTTTAGTGCTCTCGTTGGTTCTCTTATCAACTACGAGATTGTCCTAAAATCTCGGAATGCCAAATCGAAACCGAATGAGAGATCGATAGCCATGAAGGCTAAGATGTAAAGATCTATGGAAGAAATCTCGGTAGACGAAAGCGATGAAGAACGGAATATTATGCCAAAAATATTAATAAGTTCCAACACTTATTAAACCGGAGAAAGAAAGACATCCAAGCGGGCGAATCTAAGAAATTTGACAACACCTGTCGATTATGTGGTTAACCAGGCCACTTTGCTAAGAATTGTCGGGTAAAACCCAAAGAGGTCTTATTGCAACATGGAGTGATGAAGATATTGATGATGATTTCATCGATCAATATAACCTTTGCATTTATGGCCCGGAGTTCATTCGACGATAGCGATGTCGAAAGCCATGTAAGTAATTCTTACGATGAACTTTTTAAAGCATTTGAGTTATTACATACCGATTATCAAAATGCTTTAAATGAGATTAGGTCCCTCAAATCGAAATACAAATCTTTGGAAAATGAAAATTCTAAAATTCTTGAAAAAGTGAAATTTGTTGAAATCGATCATTCTAAATGCATTGAAAATGAAAATATTTTGAAGGATGATCTTGTTAAAGTTCAAACCGAGCTAAAAAATTTAATGACGAAATTCTCTCTCGGAAACAAGAAATTTGAAAATATGCTCTCGGTTCAAAAATACACGTTGAACAAACAGGGGTTAGGATTCAAACCGCGTTCTAAAAACGAATCCTTAAATTTAAAGATAACCCATTGAGAAAAATATTTGAAAATCGGGCATCACATTTCAAATTGTAAAAGCCCAAGATGGACGATTAAAGTTAAGAAAATTTGGATTCCTAAAGAAACCACCATCCCAAATATCGTTCTTGTCTCGAAACAAAAACCAACTATAGGTTGGATCCCCAAAAATTAATTTTTAACAGTTGATATTTTACAAAGGGGGAGATAATATTTTCAGGGGGAGATATTTCCTATTCATGCATATTTTTTATATATTCGATTATTGGTATCCTCTATATTTTTTTACGCTTTTTGCTGAATACAAAAAGGGAGAGAAGAAGTTGAATCGGATAAAAGCGTCATGAAAGATATGACGAGAAAAATAAAAAGTAAAAAGGAGGAGAAAATAATAAAAATCGAAGAATTCGAAAAGAAGAAGAAAGCATACAAAAAGGGGGAGAAACGAAGAAGTCGAAAATTACAGAAAAAGAAAAGAAAATGGGTGAAACTAACGAAACGATCAAAGCCGAAAACTTTGAAACATACACATATATATATTTTTAGTTTGCAGGTTTTATCCAATTCAAGAGTTGTTTTGTAATCATCAAAAAGGGGGAGATTGTTGGAATATTTATTTCACATATTAATAAATAGTGTTTTGATGATTAAGTTGCTAAACAAAGCAAAACAACATCAAGGCGAAGCAAAACATCGAGGCAGACGAAGACGCAAAAAGCTGAACAAAATACATGCTTAGCGCATGCAAGAGCGGAAGGTTAGCGCACGCTAACGAGACATCTCTGCAGATCAGACAAGTTCGATGTAACCTGAAGTCAAGTCATCTGGTGAATATAGCGCACGCTACACGTGAAGCATTAACGCACGCTATCGAAGACTTGTTACTGTTGTGAAGATATTCAAACACAGAATGACGTATGCTGTGAAGTAAGCTTAGCGCACGCAACAGATGATATTTAGCGCACGATAAATATCAGTTTGAATCAAGTCAATCAATCCATTGGGAAGAATCTGATGCAAGTCAAAAAGTAAAAATGGATATATGATGCATGCAATGATGCAAGATTAGCGTACACTACAAGGAAGTACTAGCGCACACTAATAGTCAGAGACAGCAGCCACTGGACTAAAACTGGAAGACGGTAACATACGTAACATGCAGTACATAGCATACGCTAAGGCAAAAATGTGCGATAGCGCACGCTAAGGGGAAGAGCTAGCGCACGCTAGCAAGTCAACTGGCAACAACGGCTAGTTTGTGGAAGAAGGCTATAAATACCAAGTGAGTCGGTATCAAACCACACAACAACATTGAGCAATTCATATACACTTGACATATCATTGTAACCATTATAGTTGTTGTTCTTGAGCTTAATTTAGAGTGATTGAGTGTGATACACTAAATCATACACGAGTGAGAAAAAGAAAAGATACGATTGGATTCGGTGTTATTAGGATCAAGGATACGGCATTGTTAGAATCGCAATCGGTATTTTAGTGATGTTTATCTAGTACCGATAGAAAGCTAGAATGGTTGATTCCTTGTCCAATAGAAAAGGAAAACGGTTTAACTTGGACCGACAAAAAGATAAGTAAGAGAATGGTTTTACTCGGACATATAGAAGACGAGCTTGTAATGATAATCCCTCGACCGAAAGAAGATAGATACAGAGGTTTTGATCATCATCCTATAGAAAAAGATACATCGAGAGAGGATGTAGGCACGTTTGGCCGAACCTCTATAAATCCTTGTGTGACTTATTTTCCGCACTTTATATTCACGCTTCCGCAAAACGGCGCAAATACCAATTTTGCTCCAACAGAAACCATGAAGGCCTCGATGGTTCGTGGTCCACCGCAGCAGGGATCCCAGGTGCCGTTTCATGGGCAGACTGGGGGAGTGAGTCAGATTGTTGGCGATATCACTCGGCAGAGGCCGCCTACTTTTGAGGGTTCATCGGAACCAGCTGACATTGTTCATTGGCTTGATCATTTTGATAAACTCATTGACATGGTTCATTGTCCAGAAGAGAGTAAGGTGGCAGTAGTGGCTTACTACTTAAGTAAGGGCACTTATTCTTGGTGTCTTTCTGTGAAACCCACCGATCGTGATTGTGTTTGGAGTGAGATCAAGACCCACATGTTAGAGAGGTATTATCCGGCTACACTTCGTGAAGCCAAGCTGTCAGAGATTTTGGATCCCGAATTCGTCGAGGACGAGGATGTTGTTGTGATTACTGAGAAGTTTCATGGACTTCTTCAGTTTGCTTCGTCTGTTATCCATACTGAGGCAAATAAGATCAAGTATTTTAGCAACAAGCTAAATCCACATTTGGGGATGCAGTTGTTCAATTATAATTGTAACTAACTTGGTGAGTTCATTGAGAAGGCTATTGGAGCATAGCTGTTGATCAAGGAGCTTGCTCGGAAGAACCCTTTAGTTTCTTCTGGCGAGAGGACTAGGATGTTGGTTCGTTCAGAGGGACATCGGGCTCCGACGTCCAAGAGGTTGTTTTCTAGTAGTCTTAGTGCTGGGAAAGCATCTTCTTCTCAGACGACGAGTTCGACTGTTGTTTGCTTTAACTGTGATTCAGTGGGGCACATTAGCACTCAGTTTACAGTGCCAGCTTTTGTTTGTCGTTCATGTGGGCGGCAGGGACACCTTCAGAAATACTGCAGGAGTTCTAGTGCCAGTAGATCCCGAGAGTGCTCACTGGCCACAAGAGATTTTGTTACTCTAGTTCGTACTTCATCCAAGGGGTCCTATCGGGCTTCGGGATCCAGAGGTAAGGACATACGAGGAGGAGCAACGAGCTCATATTTGGGTCTTCCTCGAATCAATGAGATGGAGGAGATCGATGATCTGGAAGATATCGATGTTGGGTACACTTGAGATGTATCCTTGATTTGTGCATTCCTTTCCTTGGTTTTCAGATTAATGTTTAACTTAATTTGTGTTGTTGTATGGTGGTTGTGAACCATTTGTTGTTGATCTAACCTGTAACAATATTATTTGATAACCTTGAGATTCGAGATTGTTGAGGTAATTTTATTTTCTTTTGGTGTTGTACCTTAGATTTTGTGATAATCTGGGTAAAACCTTGTTGTGATTCGAGACGTCAAGTCATGAGGACTTGGGCGTGCGATTGATATGGTCCCAAGGACTATATATGTATTGTTGTTTTCCTTTTGTGGCGTGAGTCAGTGATTGCATGAGCATCCGATGCCGACGAGAATGGGGAAGTGTACACCGATGATTGTAGACATGTACAATGAGCGGCTCCCTCGGGATGTGTACACCAGTGTTACAAGTCATGTAGTTGGTACAACTTTATGGCTGGTCTCTAGTGGGGGAGTCATGATTCGACTGATCTCACACTTGATTTAGTGTTGGTATCACTTGGTTTTCGCCTTCTTCATGCAGAGGAGATGCTGGGACCCGAGGAGTTGGACCACTTTCTCAGGCGAAGTGGTTCGCATTGGGGAGTATTCCTGGAGATGTTGTGTTCAGATCCGGATGGATACTTCATATTCCGAGCTGTGTACCCTTAGTTCGGGACGAAACTCTTTTTAAGGAGGGGAGTACATAATATTTGGGGATATTTTTTTATTTTTTTTACTGTTCGGTTGTACGTATTCATTTGGAATGGTACAAGAGCTGTTGTATTTGACTGATACAATGTATATTGTATTGAGATATTTCGGAATCGATATTTATACTTGTCGTCAGTATTGTTTTTACCGATTGGATGTTGGTTGGTGAGTTTTGACCAAGAGAGAATATCGACCAGTTGAATTGACTGATACAGCTTTGTGCTGTGTGGCTTCGGCCCCTCATTGTGATACAGCTTCGTGCTGTGTGGCTTCGGCCCCTCATGTGATATAGCTTCAGGCTGTTTAGCTTCAGGACATTATGATATTTTGCAGCTTCGGCTGAGGGCTTTCATGCCATGTGTGATGTATTGGTATTTCAGTTGGAGCCTTTGGGCATCGTTATTGTTTTCTGTTTCAGCTTTGGAGTGGTTTACCTTTGGGTAATTCATTGTTGTGTTCTATATTGATGATTCGCCGTTGGGCACTTGTGTTCTAACCTGTTGAGCAGGTATTGACCGTATGTTGTGGGCATAGTATTTCACGAATGCTCGGTTCTTACCTTGGTTTGTGAGCATCTCGTATTATCATTGTTGTACTGTTTATTTTCCCTTTGGATGCGTATCATGTTATACATGTGTTTGATATGCATTATCTGGATGACTGACCCTGTGGGGCGGAACATGTTCTCATGTTTCAGCTGTTTGCGAGGAGAGAGTTGAGACACAGGGGTATAACGATGGCGACGAGGCATTCGAGCAATACTAGTCCCGAGTTATTTCGGTGTTCATGATGGATAGTCAGTGTGGTGGATTTCCTGTTGTGGGGTCCAGGGCACTATAATAACCCAATGGGATTTTGGGGGTGTTACAACTAACACATGATGTCTTTAACATTCCTTGGTCATCAATTCATCAAGTTTAACTTAACTTTATCAAGACCTATGATCATTATCTCCCAATTATGTTAATAAATCCAACAAGTTGAGCATGATTCTTCCAAACATGATTATAACAATCCAAGAATCTCTAAATATTTAAGAACATAATTAATTATATGTTCTAATCATCATGTTCTTCACTAATTGTTCATAATCTTAATAATCATCATGATATACTTGATCAATTTAACTTTATATGAAGTAACCATCACTAGCATCATTATCATTATGGAATGAATACAAGTTTAGACAACCAACCTCTTGAAAATAAAGAACAAACCCCAAAGACTTCAAGAACACACTCTAATCTTCAATCCTCTAGGCTCCAATCGAAGATATGAAGCTCCAAAACAAGATGGATGGGGGTAATACTGATATAGAAGGGCAGATGAACGATTTCTAGAGAGGATATTTAAGTTTGGTTCGAGCGGAAATGAGAGACAAGACCTGAATTTATAACTTGCATTTATAAACGTACGCTACCATCAAAACTTAATGTACGTTAAACCTCTTTACGTACGTAATGGTCCTCCAGAAGCTACTGCCTCAGAACACACATATCCTTACGTACGTTGTCAAATGATGTATGTAAGATCACCATCATTACGTAAGCTAAAATATCACCATTGCATACGTAATGCCCATTGACTTGGCTATCTCAATCAAGCCAAGAATCCTGGTCATGCATGGCCCCACAAGCCGAAAGTTGAGCTGTGATCTGATACCCTCCATTACTTACGTAAACAGACAATTTTAATGTGCGCAATGATCATCGATATAACGTACGCTAGGAACTGAACGTAGCATATGCTAAGTCTAGAGTACTTAGCCAAAGTACGACTTATCATGCAACTTTCAATAGTCAAATAATACGAATGTCAAACATAAATAACTCGATTCTAGTATATCTCCACTTCATAAACATTACATTAAATCCAAACATGTTACAATGTTACTCGAATCATCCATATAATATAAAAGTAAAAATGAAAATTTACGGCCGGATATTACATACTCTCCCCTTAAAAGAATTTGGTCCTCAAAACTAAGGGGTAAACAACTCGGGATATCTCTACCGCATGCTATCCTCGGTTTCCCATGTAGCCTCCTCGACTCTGTGTCTCAACCACTAAATCTTCAATAGGGGAATTGCCTTGTTTCTAAACTGTTTGATCCTTCTCTTGAGTATTCGTACAGGATGCTCCTCGTACGTATGATCATCAGCTAACTCAATTTATTCGAACTGAAGTATGTGACTAGGGTCAGCAACATACTTCCTCAACTGATAGACATGAAGCACATTGTGAACTTGACTCAAAGTCGGTGGTAAAGCCAAGCGATAGGCCAGATTGCCTACACATTCTAGAAGTCTCAGACGGTCCGATATACCTTGGACTCAACTTCCCCTTTTTCCCGAAATAGAAAACACCTCGGGTAGGAGACACCTTAATCAGTACATGGTAACCAATCCCGAACTCAAGTGGTCATCGACGGTTATCTGCATATGACTTCTGTCGGCTCTCAGCTATTAAAAAATGACTCCTAAGTAGAGTGATCTTCTCACAAGCTGCTAGCAACATATCAGGCTCCGTCCCCACAGATTCAGATAAGCCGTCCCAACATAAAGGGGATTTACATCGACGGCCATACACTACGTCACAAGGTGCCATCTTAATCGAAGTATGGCGAATGTTATTGTAGGCGAACTCCACCAAAAATAGTTGGGCTTCCGAAATGTCTTTCCAATACATGCCCTTAACATATACTTTAGAGTCCGGATAGTGCTCTTAGACTGGCCATCGGTCTGGGGATGAAATGTCGCACTAAAGTTCAATTGTGTACCCATCGCATGATAAACCGTTTTCCAGATATATGACACAAAACATCCATCACGATCTGATAAGATACTCATGGGAGTACCATGCAACCTTACAATCTCTCAAATGGCCAATCTCTCGGGACCTCACGTTTCTTTGATTTCCAAGAATTGAGCTGATTTGGTCAGACGATCCACAATCACCCAAATTGTATTCATACCTCATCGACTCATTGGCACGTTTGTGATAAAATCCATTGATATATCCTCCCATTTCCATTCCAGATTAGGGAGTGGTTTCAGCATACCCGTCAATCGCTGATGTTCGATTTTTACCTGTTGACATATCAAACACCTAGAAACAAATTCCGCAACTTCTCTTCTCATGTTACTCCACCAATAATATTGCTTCAAATCCTTATACATCTTTCTTGACCCAGTATGAATAGAGTACGGAGTAGAGCCTCTCTCAGGATAGAGTTTTTCAATTCTTCATCTGCTGGTATACATAATCGACTCTTGAAGAGCACAAGTCCATCCTCGTGGACCACACAGGGGCTTTCCCTTGAGTTACTTCATTCCGAATCCTTGATAAGAATGGGCTTGTAATCTGCTTTGATCTGAAAGTTTCATCAAAGGGACGACAAAATCTCAAGTGTACAAAGTTTCCCTTGTATTCTTTGTAGCCAGACCTCAATCCCTGGTCTCACATATTCTAATAGTAACTCCTTCTGGACTGTAAATCGGGTAAGCAGTTGTTCCTGTAGTGTCTTGCAGCTCAATGCATCAGCCACTACATTCGCCTTTCCTGGATAGTGTAGGATCTCGATATCATAATCCTTAATCAATTCCAGCCACCTCCTCTGTCTCATGTTCAACTCCTTCTGAGTAAAAATATATAGCTTGCGGTAATGAATACATAGATGCAAAGATCCATCCTTCTTCTCGGTTAATTCCTCAAGCTGATTCTCCAACTCCTGCAGCTCAATCAGAGCCATATAATATGAGGATTCAGAAAGCGGGGACGTACGTGGCTCTAACTCAATGGTAAATTCCACCTCTCGCTATGGAAGTAAACTTGGCAAATCATCCAGAAAAACATCTGGGTAATCTCAAACCACCTGAATATCAGTCAATTCAACTAGTCGAACTTCTGTCTTGGTCATGTAGCACCAATAACCAACACATCCCTGATTAAGCAGTCTCACTGCTTTCATTGCATTGATGACTCTCCTGGAATGGCTGGGATTATCACCTCAGAAAACATATTCAAAACCATCATCAGAAGTGACGGTCACCATCTACTAACAGATGCTAAGTATGGCAGCATGACGATCCATCCAATCGATACCCAAGATTACATCATATTTAGGTAAATTGACCATAATTAAATCTGACAACCACTAGCAATCGTTTCAATCAAATCAGACAGTTTTGATCTTCATGATTCCCAACAATTCTTCTACCATCAGGTAGACCTATCACATAAGGCGCACGCTTAACAACATTATATAATTGCAATCGGCTCAAACAAGATTCAGATATAAAAGAATGTGAAGCACCAGCATCAAAAAAAGTAAAAATAGGCTGAGAATGAATCTCGAGTGTACCTGCACTCATGCTGCCCTCGGGATCATCGGCCTTCTTCATCTTGTAGATCCTGGGCTTTGTAGTCCTGGTAGATATACCAACTTGACCTCCACGACCTACTCCTATGTTCGCCCCTGAAGTCTGGTGAGAAGCGGATCGAGGTGTACAGTCCTGGCCTGCAGGTTGAACTGAAGCACAGGAGGCCATCGGATTATGTCCCGGTCCAGCTCTACAAAAACGAGCACGATGCCCATCAACCCCATAAGTATGACACGAAGCAACCGGCTTCAGACATTTAGTGCGGATGTGCCCCTGCTCTCCACAGTTAAAATGCACAATAGATGAGCTGGCTGCTCGGGAATGTGATCCTGCTTGTTTTGATGCCACAGGTGGCCGCTCAAGAAAAATCCAGTCCAGATTGGGGCTTTTTGAATGTTCCCCGATTACTATCAGCTTGGTTCTGGTTCCTTGTTCTATTATTAGAAGAGTGTGGCTGTTTCTTAGATATTTCTTTTGCAGTGGGTTCGTACTCAAGATCTCTCTTGATGAACTCCGGTAGAGTCATGCAGTGGTGATTAAGTAACTGCATTCTCATCCGAGGTTTCAACCTCTTAAGAAAATATTTGATCTTTTCAGCCTCTGTTCGAACGGTCGACGAGGCGAACAAGAAAGGCACTTGAAATTTCTCGGCAATTGTTAACACATCATCATTATCATCAGACGGGTTTGGATTCAGCAACTCTGATAGATTATGTAATACCCGAGATTTTTGTTTCTGGTTATTTTTTAATTTTGTCGGTCGTGCCAGTTATTTTGTTCTGTTGGCAATTACTAGAGTTTTCTTCTATATTGGGTACGGCATGATGTATCGTGATATGGTGTTAGTCGGGTACGACTTATCGTTGCGTAAGTCGAGCTAATCGTATGTCGTGTTTCATTATTATTCGTCGTCTTCCGGATCGTTGTTGTGGTTCTATCGTAATCTTCGGTTGTGGCAGAATCACTTTGAAACTGGAGATTTTCTGGCCAAACCTGTACAACACGACGGTAGAAACGGCTGAGCCTTCCGCCGTGTCCTGCGCCGTTCTCCGAACGGTGTTGCCGAGCGCCGGTTCTTGCGCCGGGTGATGCGCCGTGTCGGCCAGGTTAGCTATCTTCCGAGACACGGCCGAGACACACGCGCCAGTGTCTTGCGCCGGGTGTTGCGCCATGTCAGTCAGGTTGTGCACTGACCTGCAACACAGCAGTAAACACGGTGCTAGTTGGGCTGTTTGTTGCACTGTGTTCCGCACGAGTATAAATATGACCAAGCAGACGGGTTTACACTCATTTCTCTTCTTTCCTTTACGCGGATGGGGCTTGGAGGACACGAAAACATGTTGTTCAACTATCAATACACGAGGTTCTTGAGTTTATAATGTCAATTAATCATCCCATAACCTCCTTCGATCGACCGAATCAGGGTAAGTTTTCCTAAAATCCTAGTTTTTAAAAAATTGGGGATTTTGCTTGACTTTGTCCGTTTGATCCGAATTAAACTAGATTAGTGATGGATTATTTATTATTAAGTTGTATTCTACCAATTTTCTCGTTTTTCTATGGTTTGATTCATCGTTTTGTTGAGTTCCTAATCGGCGCCTTGAAGGTGTCCGGTAGAATGTCATAAAGGGGATCCGGGGGTTCTATGATTATTCTTCCTCGTACGATCATTGATTTATTGATGATATGATGTTAGGGTCAGGTTCCTTGCGATGAACTCGAGTCGGAACTCTTATGTTCGTCTTCTTGTTCAAGGTTTCGAACCTTCCCGTTCGATCGTGTTATCATTATTTTCACTCGGAGAATTGTAGGTGTTCAAGGTTTCCTGGTTGAGCCGTGTTCATTGTAGTGTCCAATATCGATTATCAAGGCAAGTATTTTTCCCATACATTACGTGTTTTGTGGATATAATGCTTGGTAATCGACGATATGTGCTAAATGAATCTTTATAACCATTTTTCAAAAGAATCAGTATATTTACAATCATGGTTTTCTTAAAAGATGACTCGTTTGTTCCATGAATTAATGTGCTTAATTGAATAGGTGTGTTGGAGTTGAGTATAAGATTACCTTACTTTTGTGTGATGCCATTATGTGTGATTATGTTGTCGGTAAATTTTGAAGTTTAATCATTTGGTTAAGATGTGTGCGCGGAGACATGTGATTATCGATGAATATGTGAGTTTATGTGATATTGGTTGTGCCGTTTGGTGTTGTTGAGATAGTGTGCTTCCTTGTTTATAGTATTAGTTCTGGGTCGTGAGTATGTGTTAGACAATTTTCTCATTCTGGCAAAGTACCTCGACTATATATAGTGTGATTGACCCTCGGGGATTGTGGTTTGGAACTGTGAACTGATAAGAGTTGTAAGGTTGTTCTCGGGTACTCTCACTCGGGGTTGACTCGACGGGGTCACACGGGGACCTGGTGGATTAGTGGATGGATCGGGTCGCGAGGGTTACTTTTGAGTGGGTATTCGCACCTGGGGTTGGTCGACGGGGCGCACAGGGACTTGGTGGCTTGACGGCCAGACCGGGTCGCGAGAATTGCCAGAGTGTTTTTTTTATGATTAGTTGGGATATGTCTGGAGTATCACCATGCTTTGTGCTCGGGGTCGAGAGACATTATATATCGAGTCTTGGTGTTTGGCTAGAATGGCATAAGAGTGATATGTTGTGCGTATGTGTCCTTGGAAGTGAATTAAAGTAGATGGTTGGGTCGTGGACCTCGTGTTTTCTGAACGGATTTGTATTTTGGAAAAATAAAACTTTGGGTTGTGACCCTAAATGGCTTTTGATAAATTAAGAACTTTTCAATCACAAATGTTTTCCAAACTTCCGAGATCCTGAATCGATTTCTTTAAATGACCAACGGTTTCCTTTATATTTTATCCTTTGAACTACTTTATCAAAATGAAATATCTCGGGAAGTCTTTCGTTGTATTCTCGGAATGTGTTGTGTATGGCTCGTATTTGCATTTGTTTACTTATACTAGAGTAGTAGCACCACCTATCCAGCCTAGCGGCCTACACTGTACCCCAACTGAGAACGAATAATTGGGATCATTCAAGAACCATTCTGTCGTGAATACCAGTATACGTATAAACCCTTATTTCAAATGTCCCGATCAAGTTATAGGGTCACGGTCAATCAAACCCTATCTATACTTGATGTTATGCATGCGCTAATGTAAATCGAGATCATTGAGCTCTCGTGTATCCATTACAACTAGCTCCAATGCTTTGGCCAAAGACTTATGATCTCATCTGCCAATAACCGCATAGGACATATAACCCGCTCACTAATGGGAGAAAGAATTCTATCTTGGTATTCAGTAGGACCTGCTACTTGCCCATCAAGATGCACGTCGAGGTTGACCCCCACCTCCCGGTTTATCGGGTCGAACTACTCTAATGAAAATCTTGACGTCACAAGCACATCCCAACTAAAACCTCAAGTCAAAGGTTCACGAATACCTATCACAACCTTTTGATTCCGTCATTAACTGTCCCGGAGTGAAACTTGTGTGACGAATCGAGGGTGAGTCAGTTCGAGTATACTAATCCAATTAGCATACCTATAACGTGTGCTCCCACTAACCATTAGTGTTCGACAGGCACTCTCCATGTTAAAGAACACGTCATACAAGTCTTCACATAAACTTAATGCCCAGTCAAGTTTCATCGACTTGCGAACGATTAAGTATTTGAGCTATAAACCTTTCCAGTGCCGACCCCCTTATCCAATAAGGAGTGGAACGTTTTGCTGTCAAATACACAGACTAGTTTCTATATATATATTTATGAGTTAGGAATGCCAGTAACTACCAGTAAATAAAGAAACAACTATTGCCTTATATTAATAATTTACATAATTAAAAGTACAATGCCCTCACTCAACATCCTCTAGGTGGCAATCGAGGGCATACTCCTAACAAAAGGATACTTGTTCTTGATGGTCACATTGTTTAGTTCACGGTAATCAATGCATAAACGTAGTGAACCATTCTTCTTCCTCACAAAAAGAACAGGCGCGCCCCAAGGCGAAGCACTTGGTCTGATGTACCCTTTCTCCAATAGTTTTCCCAGTTGATTCTTCAATTCTTGCATCTCGTAAGGTGCCATCCGATACAGCACCTTAGAAATCGGAGCCGCATCAGGCTCTAAGTCCACAGAAAATTCTATCTCTCGATCCGGCGGTAATCCCGGGAGGTCGTCTGGAAAAATTTCTGGATACTCACTAACAACTCGAATCGAAGAGAAATCGACTTCGTTCCCTTCCAAATTCAAAGCATAAAACCAATAGCCCGTGTAACCTTTATTCAAGAGTTTTACGGCCTTCATGGCGCTGATAAGCAACTTAGGTTGGCCCGATTTACGTCCCATGAATGAGTACTTGGAACCATCTCTGGTCATCATAGTGATAACCTTAGTGCGGTAATTCATCTCTGCTCACCCTCGATATCAACCACAATCAAGTTCGATAACCAATCAATACCAGCTATGCTCACCGGAAAATCTCTAATCTCCCGATTCCCCACGATTTATCCCCGCTAGGTAGTTTCACAATGAAAGGATCGCAAGCAGTCATAGAAGTTATATTCAAACGGCGTACACACTCCAAGGAGATGAAAGAATGTGTAGCACCCGAATCAAAGAGTACACGAACTGGATGAGATAAGATATGAATGGTACCTGAGGCCGCCGCAGCACCAGGTTCATCTGTTCGATGCATCTCAGAGACTCGTGGGTATGACGAGCCAACACAAGAATATCTCCCTCTAGCATTCTGACTCCGTCCCCGACCTCTGCCGTAACTTTGCTGTGACTGACTAATTTGTTGCCGCTGATTCATACTCTAATTTATAAGCGCAGGGGCAGAAGCCCGAGTGTCCAATGTCTGATCTTGTTTGGGGCAATAAACTGCCATGTGTCTCATATGTCCACAAGTGTGACACTTCAGAGGTCGGAAATTGCACTCCAGATTACCATGGGCTGGACGACCACAATTAAAACAAGTTACCGGGCGAGTTGAGGTGCTCGGAGCAAAACGAAAACTCTTCTTCCCTCTAGCAGAACGTGATGACTGCCCGGCAGAACGGTTAGCCGCCTGAGACCTCTGGAAGTTGCCACCTTTAGAGCCAGAAAAATTACCAGCGACCTTTTGCTTCTTTGATTCTTCTGTAGTATCATTGTGGGGGCTTAACATGTCATATGCCAAAGCCCTGTCTTGGTATTCCTTCAAAGTGGTGCAAGCAAACCCGGCTATGTAACCATATTCATCCGCATGTCAAAGTAGTGGATCTTGCCACGCTCATCCCGCACTTGATTCTTGACATGGATCAGCTGTTGGTTGTATTCCACTATCGCCTGCGAGACTGGAATGTTCTGCGGCTTAGCCTCGGAAAAGGCTCGAATTCTACCTTCTTGCACTGGCCAAGGACAGAACTTAGTCTCCAGTAGCTCTTTAAATTATCCCCATGTAGCGGCATGATCCTGCGGCTTGATAACTTTCCACCAAGTCACGGCTTCCTTGGTAAGGAAGTACTGAGCAATCGGTACCTTCCTCACTTCCAGACAATCAACGGCTTCAAACACTTTCTCCAATTCCGCTGAACTGCGAAGGATGCATACGTACCACATTCTGAAGCAAAGCATCTTATGTCGGGTTAAGATTATTTAGCTGAACAGCTTGGGCCATGAGCATCATCTAATTAGCCAACTGTTGAAGGACATTCGTGACTTCAATATAGGCATTATTCCCTTTACCGGTCGAGTGGTCGTGTTGACCCTCGGTATCATGATGCACTGAGTTAGATAAACTAGGGGTAGTCGAGACCGCCACGGAGCTGAGGGAAGTAGCGGCGCCACGTCCTCGTTCGTGTCCACGACCACAGCCTCGCCTATGTCCCCTGTCAGCAGACATTCTGAAGGATACACAAAGTACGTAAGTACAATTCGAATCGCATGTCATCGAAGTGACCAATTCCCAAAAATACCAAATCAGAAGCAAAGCGATTAAGGAAACACCAAAAGAGTAAGAGGTCTTAAAAGTACCGGTCGCACTGTGATGATGGCAATGTAGTGATACTATAGACAATCAATGACTCAGTCGACCCAAAAGACCGACAGCCTAGGTATCCATAAACCTAAGCCCTGATACCATATTCTGTAACACCCCCAAGTTATTCAAGGTATATTACAGCGCCGTGAGCCCCGCCATGGGACCCACAAGGCTATTCACATGCGGAACCAAGAACTTTGATCGGTAAGGTCCAAGCAGAATCAAATAGAGAACAATAAGGTTGGAATTCGAGATAATATCCAATAAAACCGAATACAACACATCACGAATCAATCATATGGCAACACCGGCCAAAACATCAATGAAACCAAAAACAGTACTGGAGTACTCAAAAACCATTCAAGTACAACATCATTGAATGGAGGAAATACAAAACATAACCAGTGACAATACACAGCATCACACTTGCCCATCATCTTCATGCCGACCCGGTAAGTGCCTATCCGCTCTCCTGGATCCTGAAATACATCAAAGGTATTTCCCCCATAAAGGGGTTAGCCGTCAAATAGCTAGTACAAGTATATCAAATATGAAACACAATACTTCTCGACAATAAAGTAAATGTAATCATCAATTCATCAAATCAAGACTAGTATTTTGGAATAACTAAATATCATAGCATTACATTTCAATACATACGTGATTAACCGTGGAACCGCACCAAAGGCAACGGAACCTTCAGAGGCCCTGTCGGACCCTCCCAGAGTGTTTAACCCAAAATATTCAAGAAACCGCACCAAAGGCTACGGAACCCTCAGAGGACCCGTCGGTCCATCCCAGAGTGAATATAAATAATCATGCCATTCATATACCTTACTTTCAAAGTCGAGAACATACAAACATAAACATATACTTGCCTTTGATACATCGAGAATCGGAAGGAAAAGAACACAAGTTCGGTAGGTCCGAGAACACACATCCGTCATCTAAATTATTCGTAAGGAATACGATAATTAATAATCTATACACAAATCACACGAAGAAACTCCCGAAACCCGCCTACGATTCACAAAACTACAAAGATAATCACCTAGAGGTTTAGAAATCATCCAAACCCTCTAAAGTCTGAATAAGATACATAACCATCCATATAATCATAGGGGAAATGCGGGTATGGGGTAGATACATCATAATCTCAAAGATCTCAAGCTCCAAAACGGATAAATCGGACGAATCTAAGAAAACCCCTACAAAATCCCAAAACTGGGGTTCTAAGGAATTTACCTTGATTTGGAAGGTAGAAATGGATTAGATGTTGTGTAATCTTTAGATGTATCCTTAGGACTTTCATTATGCTCTTCTAAAGAAAGATTTCTACCCGAGCCACCTTCCTAAATGAACTCATCCTCAAGGAAGTACGCTTGTAAAGCCACAACGACCCTATGGTCTTCTTGCATGTAGAATAGATAACCCGTCGAGTCCTATGGGTATCCAATGAAACGTCCCTTGATGGACCTCGCTTCCAGTTTGTCCACCTTAGCCTTCTTGACATAGGCTGGACATCCCCAAATCCTTATGTGATTAAGACTTAGTTTCTTACCCTTCCACATCTCATGCGGAGTGATAGGAATGGATTTGCAAGGACATCTATTAAGGATATAGGCAGCTGTTAGTAAGGCATACCCCCATAGGTAAATTGGTAAATTAATGTAATTTAACATGGAGCGAACCATGTCCAACAAAGTCCGATTTCTCTTTTCTGAAACACCATTTAACTGTGGGGTTCCTGGCGGCGTGAATTATGAAACTACTCCATGTTCCTTAAGGAACTCATCAAACTTTGTGCTCATATATTCGCTACCTCGGTCCGACCGAAGTGCTTTGATATGACATCCAGTCTGTTTTTCAACTAGGGCCTTAAATTCGTTGAATTTAGTAAAGGCTTCGGATTTATGTTTCATTAAGTACACAATCCCATACCTAGTATGATCATCTATAAATGTTATGAAATATTGGTATCTGTCTCGAGCTGCTTCTAAAGCACCACAAACATCGGTATGTACCAACCCAAGTTTATCAGCAGCCCTTTCAAATGTCCCTGAGAAGGGGGACTTAGTCATTTTGCCTCTAAGGCAAGATTCACAATTTGGATAGGGTTCTACACCCAATGGACTTAAAAGTCCATCTTTCTCCATTTTCTGAACCTTGGTCTGACCAACATGACCAAGTCTAAGGTGCCACTTAAGAGCTTAATTAATATCTTATCTTCCACGTTTCCTAGTTATAGTGTTCACTGCTGTTTTATTTTGTAAGTTCAGATAATATAAACCATTCAACAATGTAGTTGTGCCAACCAATGTATTTCGAAAATAAATTTTACAACTACCATTGCCAATGAAGAAATAAAATCCTTTCCGGTACAAGATTGGAATGGATACAATGTTTTTATGCCCCTTGGGCAAAACAAGTACTTCATCTAACGTCAAAATAAAACCGGATTCTAAACCCAGTAGGATTGATCTAATATCGGTTGCCTCGACACTTTGCCCGTTTCCGACAGTGATCATTACTTCCCCAGCTTCAAGTTTCCTACTTCGTTCCAGATCCTGATTCATAGTACAAATATGAGAAATGGCACCTGAATCGAAAATCCATGAAGAAGAATATACAGTAGCGAAACAATTAGTATCAAAAACAAAAAGTCCCGTACCTGATGCACCATTAATCTTAAGACAAGTCCTACATCAGTGGCCAAGCTCAACGCATTCAAGGCATTTGTCCGTAGGTTTTGGACCGCCTACCTTTTGAACCTTTCCGGCCTTGCCCTTTCCTTTCTGTACCCCTTTCTTGGGTTTGTACTGCTCGTAGGTCTTTTTCTTCTTGTTCTTGGACCTCTAAGGCCCAGAAGAAATCACAAGAGTAGTCTCCCTCAGTTTAGTCTTCATGTTAGACTGTGTCGTCACCAGTTCATTCATTAGTCCAGCTAATGTGCATAAAATTTCATTACAGTTGAAATTCATTACACACTGCATGAAGGAGTCAGGGAGAGATTCAAGGATGAGATCAATTTGGAAGGATAAATCCATATTAAAGTTGAGCACCTCGAGCCTCTCAATCATAGAGATCATCTTGAGGACGTGGTCTCCCACTTTCTCCCCTTCTTTCATCGTAGAACTGAACAACTGCTTCGATATCTCATATCTAGCAGTCTTACAGTGCTCTTCATAAAGTTTGGTCAAGTGTGCGAGAATCTGCCTAGCAGAAGTCATTTTCTCGTGCGCTCTCTGCAAGTCATTAGTCATTGAGCACATCATAAAGCCACGGACTAGCACGTCATCCTTGACCCATTTTTCATGGACATCAATTTCTTCCTGATTACCCCTAGTCCGGATTGGAGTCGGAGGAATGTCCGCCTCCAAGACGTATCCCAGACTCCATACTGAGTACAATCAACAGATTCCGCAACCAGTCAAAAAAGTTGGGGCCAGTTAGGAGATTCTTTTCAAGTAGTATTGCAAGTGGGTTTTTAGCTATTTTACAGAGATACAGTTTCGTTTTTCTGCATAAATTTAGACAAGATTAAATTAGTGACTTGTTTTATTATGACCGAGAATAGAATTTAAGGGATTGTATAATTCTTGTCTCGGATCCCACTAATTTTATCGAAATTATACACCCATGTTATAATCCGGAAGTCATGATAAGATCGACTTCTTAGTGGTGATCAAGTTCTTTACAAGTTTTAACAGACGCAACCTATCAGGTTTCTTGCCAATTAATTTCTGTAAAGTTATGTCTAACACCAACTCGTCTAATGGATGATTTGATCTTCTTTTACCCTTAGTCTTCATGCCCTCAAACTATCAGGTTTCTTGGCAATCCAGACTATCTAAGTTGTTGACCATCAACGTCTATCACTTTGACTATTGAATCTCACCTGGCAACCTATCAGGTTTCTAGGGGCGAAATTTATCACCAACCGAAGGCATCTAATGCACTCAAGAATCTTTCAACCTCTACCAAATGTACTACCCCGATAACTCGGAAGCATAGCACACCAGCTCGGGTATCAACTTTCTACGAGTTTGATGGAGGATAGGAAACCTCGTAACCTTTTTCAAACTTATTCTGTTTGTTGTCGGGAGAATTTCGCGATTAATTTTATACTTTGCACATTAATTCATTTATACGCGCATTTGTTTGTCAATCATTCAAAATGAAAAAACAGAAAATAGTAACCTAGTTACTACCAACATATAGCTCATGGACCTATTCCTAAGTACAAAGCGAATAACCCAATAAATAAAAAAATAACATTCTTTGATTCTTCGTCTTCTCGGTCGGTTGTCTTTGGTCTTCGTCATAGCCAAAAATAATTACATTATTGAAAAATTTCATCCTATACAAATTTTTCTAGTAAAAATAAATAGGCTCAAAACGGCTTTTACAACCCAATCGAATCGAACAAATCAAAACTAAGTCCACGAGCTATATCACCATCACATAAGGATTCCATACAACATGTAACAGCAATGAAATTAAACAATTAATTTTAATATAATTAATCCAATTAATCTATAAAATTAATCTATTCAATTTCTACTATATTAATCCAATTAATATAAGTGGCATTAAAATTAAATAATCAAGTAATATATTAATCCAATAAATATAAAATTAATCTATTCAATTTTAATGGTATTAATTCAATTAATACTAATAATCATCATTTTAATTCGTTCGAAGTAATCCGGCCAAAATAATATTCTCGTTTAATTAATTTTCCTTAACACAAAAATGTTCCAAATATTAATTTAGTCAAATTAAAATCCAATTTAAATTTTGGAAAATAATTACAACGAAATATAAACTTAAAACAGAGTTTTGGACTTTCCGGTATAAGGCCCAGCCCGCGGCCCGATTCAAAATTAGGCCAAAAACTTGAGGGGTGCCATGGCCGAGCCATGCTCGGCAGCCTGGCCGAGTCCTTCTCGGCAGGCTCGGCAAGCTCTTGTCAGCCTGGGCAGGAAGCCCAGGCAGTGCTGCCGGCACCACTGTCGGTAGCCCCGTTTCTTTGTTTTTCGGCTCGTTTTCAAAAACGTGATGCTACAACGAACAATTTAAAAATCTACGATTATACCAAAAATGATTATAAATCATAAACATCATCCAGAAGCATTCAAAATGCACAAATAATCATATATACGGTATCATTGATCTCGCTCCGATACCACTATTGGGATTCCGGAAATAAAACGAATTACACAGCCGAAAAATAATAATGAATCCCAAACAGATTCGATCAAGTAACGTATATACGAAACAATAAATACCAAGATAAAAGGATCATACCCTTGAAGCCTTTGAAATAAATCTTCATAGCATGATGATCACGAACCCGAGCTCGAGCATGAACAATCCTTCGTCCCAAACACCGAAAATACGATGCCTCTACTTCACATGCGTCGGAAGTTGCCCGGAAAAATTCAACGTAACTCCATTCTCCAAGAACACGGCTAGGAAGTTATCGTAGGAATTTATATCTCTCTTTTTCTTAATTTTGTATCACCTCAAAGATGGAAAAAATTGAAGAAAAAATCTTCTCCCTCTCTCTCAAACTTACTCACGGCTGAAGCTTGCAAGAAGTGATCTCAAGTGTGTTGTGAAGTCTTGTTATATTATGAGTTGGTTATCATGTCAAACATATAAAAACTCATCATGTAATTATAATATATGAGAAAAAATCTCAACTGTTGTGGGAAAATCCCTCACAATATGCCGCAAGTGCACGGTGTCAACAAGTAATAAAGTGATAAGTAAAGTATCGTTCTCACGAGGACTGATTTAACTAAGTACCAAAATATAGTCGACTCACAATTTTATTTGAAGAACAATTAAATAGAGTTTATATCTAAGCTAATAAATAATAGTACTACTACTACTAATAATAATACTAATAAGGGCGTAGGATTATGATTTTCACCTCAAATAATTAGGAATGATATTTATTCAATTCAATTCACTTTTATTCAATTGATTGTAAGCCAGGAATTCCTAAATTATTCTAAAGCCTTTCCCAAGGTCGATAGAAAATACTACGAATTATTAACTCGATATATCCCTATTCGAATTAGATAATTAATAGCTAAAACAGTTCAAGAATTCCCACAATAACTAGGCTTCACAATTCGCATGAGTATATCCCTATCTCACGAAAATTATGATTCGTCTCACAAGAACTATGCCTAAATTTCATCTCCCGAATCCATAAAGACATTCAAAACAAATTAACTGTTGGCCAGACAATTAAAAAGCATTAAGAACAGTAAGAAGAATCCAATTCAATAGAATAACGAGTAAATCGAAATAATAATAAATAATCAAACCGTCATGAAATCGGCTACAATCACAATCCTACTCGAATAGATCTAAAAGCTAAGATGCAGAAAAACTAAGAAAAACCATAGGGAATCCGTGGTCTTGTCGTCGCCCACAAATCTCCTCCTTGTTGTAATATCCGCAATTTTCGATTTTCGGTAAATTTCTTTTTTTGGTCGGAGTCTGTTTTGACGGCTCTCTCATGACCGTTTCGTCATTCGGAGAATATTTAATTCTGCACTTTTGTCATCCGAGTTCGTTTCGGTGCTGCTTTGTTGAGTTCCGTGCTTTTTAGCGACTTTTCCGCGCTTGAGTTCGGTTCTTGCGAATCTCGTTTGAAATTGTCGTTTGGGGTTTTTCGTAAGTTCATTTAACGTTGTTATACGTGTTGTGAGCTTCGGTTTGATTATTCGTTGTCGTATGGTGATTTTCGGGCAGTTGGGCCATTTTCGTAATTTCCCAAAGTTTGGGGTAATTACCTTCCGTTGTCGAATTTCGAGCCTTCGGGTGGTCGGAATCGTGTGTTCTACTAGCTCTTAGATTCGTCTTTGTGAGTACTTCGTAACCGTATCTTCGGTTCGTATTCGCTCGGATTTCAGTGTCGTTTTGTTGAATTCAGGATTACTAAACGACTTTTCTACGTATGAGTTCGACTTTGTTAGATCACCATTAATTTTTGGTGACTCCAAAAATTATAAATCTTTGCAATATTATAGAGCATCGAGTTAGCTTTCCAATGGTTCGAGCGGTGAGTCAATCGAGTCGGACGAGAGAGTTATGGTCGTTTTAGCTCACCCGCTCGTTATTGGCCGATCATGCCGGCGGACCGACCGTGTCGTCCGACACGGCCTGCGGCCGTACTCGTCCGAATCGCCGAAAGTTTCGTCTCGTGACTCGGCCGTGTCGCCTGCACGGCCGTGCATTCGTCCCGGATAAGCGGTAGCGACGCTTGCAGGCTCGGCCGTGTTCCAGACACGGTCGAGTCAATGCCGAGCGCCTTCGCGACACGACCGTGTCATGCGGGACACGGCCGAGTCCTCGCTGCCGACAGCGCGCCACGACCGTGTCATGTCGGACACGGTCGAGTCTGTCCGCCTATAAATGCGTTTTCTCGGCATTTCACTCATTTTCCCTTTTCTTCACCTAGCTTTCTCATTCCTTTTCTTCCCGTTCGCGGATGTGGGTGTATACATCATGGATACATGATGTTGTTCTTTAAATCCATGAAGTTTGGAGGTTCATATCGTCAATCATCCGTCCTATAACTTGCTCCGATCGACCGAATCAAGGCAAGTTTTCCTAAAATCTAATTTTGGGGATTTTGGGTATTTTGTTCGATTTCGTCCGTTTAATCCGTTTTAACTTAGGATTGTGATGGATTGATGATTATTTAGATGTATTATATCATTTTCCTTGTTATTCCATGGTTGGATCGTATCGATTCGTTGTTTGAGTCGAGTTCTTGACCGACGCCTTGAAGGTGTCCGGTAAAATGTCTTAGAGGGGTTTTCGGGCGTTCTACGATTATTCTTCCTCGTATGGTCGATGATTTATTGATTGTATGATGTTAGGGTCGTGTTTCTTGCGAAGAAACCGTGTTGAACCCTTTCGCTCGCCGCCGTCTTCCGTTTCGATAGCATTGGGCGTTTCGTAGCTTTCCGGTTGAGCCGTGTTCGTCGGTATACTTGCGTACATATTTTGAGGCAAGTATCTTGCCCATACATTTCATATTTCGTTGATATAATTCTTGAATAATGATTTTATGCGAAATCCAATATTTAATGAACGTAAAAAGGGATTGGTATGTTCTCGATAAATGTTCTCTTTCAACGATAATTCGTATACTTCGTGAATATGTGTTCTCGGAATATGTGTGTTGGTTTTGTATGTTTAAAGATAATATGGTCACTTGAGTGAGTTTGATAGACCGTAATCCTTTGCCGGGATTACGTATTGTTATTGTGTACTTGTTCGGTAAGAACGTAATGTGTGTGATATTAGTTGTTACTCCTTGAAAGGAGGTTGTGATACTTAATGTTGTTTGGCTTGACAAGTGATTATTGTTGTGTGCTTGATGTATGTGATGTGCCTCCGGGTAGGATTGTTGAATCTCCGGGATCCATACTTGCTAGTATGGGTCGGGCGTGACCGTAGGGTTATCCAATCCGGGTATGTCTTGCGGGGACTCCGAGGTTCGTGGCTTGTTAGCCCGATGCCGAGATAACTTGTGGGGTTATCATCGGGTATGTCTTGCGGGGACTCCGAGGTTCGTGGCTTGTTAGCGCGATGCCGGGATAACTTATGGTTGTGGTTTGATTATGCACGTATATGTGCTTGTAGTCGCGTGATTGCGGTTACGGTGACATGTGATTTGATATAGTTTCCTGTGGGTTATTCACTCGGGTTTGTTCTACGGAGCATCCGAGGTCCGTGGCTTGCTAGCACGGACGCGAATAACTGTGGAAACAGTTGTTATGATATGATCGGGTCGTGGACCCCATTTGTTGTTATCGAATTTATGTTTTGGGAAAATGATTTTGGCCGTGGTCCCTAAAGGTTTTTGAAAGGTTTGAGAAATTCTTAAATCCCAATGTATTCAAAACTCCCGAGGTTGTAAAATGTTTTTCACAGATGTATATCGGTTTACCCCTATCTTTCGATTTAACCGCTTTTGATTAGTGATTTACCTCGGGAAATATGTTTATGATTAACATGTTTCGTGGAGTATGATATGTATGGCACGTTTTCTTATTATATACTAGCACTAGCAAAACAAAGGAGTTTGCTAACCCCGAGTATTCGGGGTGGATGTCTCAGATTGCATTCGTGTTTTGGAGCAGAGCACTTGTTCGGAATGAAGGATGATGAAAGATGAACGATACTAATCACACGAGGTTCCGTTGATGTCGTATTGGTCCAGTTGTATTTTCTTTTCCGCTGCGGTATCTTTTCCCCGTTGTACGGGAGTTTATTGTATTTTGACCCCTGCGTGGGTATGTGTTTGGAATTGAGTTGTATTCGAGTTGTATGTATTTATTGAAAGACCAAATCACCATTGAGTCATTTTGCCTTGAAGGCATTGTCGAGATGTTAAATGTTGTTACCAGCCTGGTAGATCCTCGAGGAGAGGGTCTACGGCGTGTAATATCCCTGAGTGGATTGGGGGTGTTACATAAATGGTATCGGAGCTTTAGGTTGAGGAAACCTAGGCTGTCGGGTTAGTGGTGTCTATTGAGTTTTGGTCTCGTCGGATTTTGTCTGACTAAGTCGTGTCGCGACGCGTCGTTTGAGTTTGTTGGTCGTGATTAGTATCGTGGGGCGATCATCATCTTCGTGCGGCCTGTGGAAGTAAGTCTCCCTTCTTTGTGTTGTGCCTCGTGTGACACGAGCTATTTTTATGATTATTTGTTAAGTGGTGGAATTTTATGTGAATTTTGATTTCACGATATGTATTTAGTCGACTCTCGTATTTGATTTATACGAGGAGTGTCGCTTGTGATATCTTTTATTGTTGTTTTTGTTCGTTGTTGATGATTTTCGGATCGATTTGCACGCTTTACAAGTCTCTTGTGGAAGCTTTGTGCTTATATGCTCGACTTGTTCACTAGCCAAAGGCGGGAGGGTATTTTATCAGTGGTTTTGTTCTGAATGTGGTATTTTATCGTTTATTTTCGTTTAAAGACATGTATTGTCTTGATTTTAAACGTTTTGATGCGTGTGCTAGGAGTTGTTTTAGTGAACGTCGGTATGTGTGAGTTTTGGGCATTCTGGCCTATTGGATTTTTGAAAACCTTGAGTATCTTAGAAAAATAAACTTCGAGACATACTTTTCAAATGACTTATTTTCTTGTGGTACATCCTAGGTGCCACAATGTATTTCAAAAATTTTCTACCCCGAGGACCAAAATATTTTGAGATATTTTCAACACTTTTATTTAGACCCGAGGGTCGAATATTTTGAAAGTTTTCACTAAGAGAAAATGTCCTCATTTTTATCAAATGTGATATGGTTCTCCAAAGTCTCGATAATGATGTTTCACGTTTGTACTTTTTGAAAGGTGATACTCAAGATCAATCGGTGTTCTTCTAAATTATTTTCAAAATGAGGTTTTTGTTTTTAAAACCTATCCATTCCCGTTTGAGGACTGGGTATGTATGTGTGATGTTCGCGTTGTCATTTTGATACTTTCTCACGAGTATGATCGAATTGGCGGTGTGAGCGTTGAGACGCTTTTCACACATTGGTTGTGCTAGCCCTGTGAGAGGCGGAGTGTTGGTATTGAATCCGTCGCCTCATGGCAATTTCTGCTTTGTCGCGCATGTGCGAGCTGTTAGAGCTTGGTTGGTATGACCGTGTGCATCGGTGATGGTTCCGTTATGCGTCGATTGTTTAATGTCTTGTTACCTTGCTCCCGTTTTTGTGAATTTCGTGGACGAGGTCGGAGGTAATGCCCGTACTATTTTGACTTCGTATTTTCTCTTTCTCCGCCTATCGATTCGCTCATGTTCGTGATACTTTATGAACTTGATCTGTAATTCGGTTTCATCGTCCGAACGAGCTACGACCTTGTTGTGGGTCGATCTCGGTTATCGCTGTGACTTTTCGGGTTCGGTTCGATTCTTGTGAACCTTGTTCGGGAGTGACATCATCTGGTTCTATTAGTTCTTTTATTCGAAGTGGATCGGATTTGGAACTCTTATGTTTTCGACTCGTCGACTCATTTATGTTCGTTGGCATTTCGAGCTTGTCCCGCCCTTGTTTTTGTTTCTCCAACGAGTGTGATATCATTTCGAATAACTCGCTTGTCGTTGTGACTTTTCAATCGCTATTCCCTTTCCCGTGGATCTTATGGGAATGCATGTCTTGTAGTTCTCACCGATCATCCCGGGAGTTATTGTTTGAACTTTATTGTTCTTCGTGATTCAAACGTGATTCTTCGATTTTTGTTGTCTCGATCGCTTGTTTGTTCGGTTTTTGTTCTCGTTTCGTGATTATTGAGCATTCGACTCCTTCGTAATTCCCTTTAGTTCGGGAAATTAGTTTCGTTTTCGATCTTCCACCTTAGGCGGTGGGATTTCGTGTTTGTTCGGTTGACTCGCGTTTTGATTGATGTACCGTTGGGTTGGTCAATCATATTGATTTTCGTTCGTTGTGTTTTGTGATTGTCGGATAATTGACTTGGCTATATTATCCGCTTGATGACGTTGTCACTTGTTGGTTTTTATTATATCCCTAACGGCGACGTTGTGTTGGTCGCCGTGGAGCGTGTTTTCACGCCGTATACTCCTTTGCGTTGTTTGTAACATTTCGCCGTTGGGCGTTAGTTACGCATTCTTGTGTATCTCGTTGAGTTTTCTGGCGGAATATTTCTTCTCCCTACTTGTTTTAAGTTTCGGACGAAACTTCTTTAAGGAGGGTAGAATGTAATATCCGCAATTTTCGATTTTCGGTAAATTTCTTTTTGGTCGGAGTCTGCTTTTGACGGCTCTCTCATGACCGCTTCGTCATTCGAGAATATTTAATTTCGCACTTTTGTCATCCGAGTTCGCTTGGTCTTTGCTTTGTTGAGTTCCGTGCTTTTAGCGACTTTTCCGCGCTTGAGTTCGGTTCTTGCGAATCTCGCTTTGAAATTGTCGTTTGGGGTTTTTCGTAAGTTCATTTAACGTTGTTATACGTGTTGTGAGCTTCGGTTTGATTATTCGTCGTATGGTGATTTTCGGCGGTTGGGCCATTTTCGTAATTTCCCAAAGTTTGGGGTAATTACCTTCCGTTGTCGAATTTCGAGCCTTCGGGTGGTCGGAATCGTGTGTTCTACTAGCTCTTAGATTCGTCTTTTGAGTACTTCGTAACCGTATCTTCGGTTCGTATTCGTGCTCGATTTCGTGTCGTTTTGTTGAATTCAGGATTACTAAACGACTTTTCTAAGTATGAGTTCGACTTTGTTAGATCACCATTAATTTTTGGTGACTCCAAAAATTATAAATCTTTGCAATATTATAGAGCATCGAGTTAGCTTTCCAATGGTTCGAACGGTGAGTCAATCGAGTCCTGACGAGAGAGTTATGGTCGCTTTTAGCTCACCCGCTCGTTATTGCCGATCATCACGGCCGGACCGACCGTCGTCCGACACGCCTGCGGCTGCATTCGTCCGAATCGCCAAAAGTTTCGTCTCAGACTCGGACGTGTCGCTCGCACGGCCGCGTGCACTCGTCCCGGATAAGCCAGAGCGATCGCTTGAGGCTCGGCCGTGTTCCAGACACGGCCGAGTCAATGCCGAGCGCCTTCGCGACACGACCGTGTCATGCAGGACACGGCCGAGTCCTCGCCGCCGATTGCGCGCCACGACCGTGTCATGTCGGACACGGTCGAGTCTGTCCGCCCTATAAATGCGTTTTCAAGCATTTCACTCATTTTCCCTTTTCTTCACCCAGCTTCTCATTCCTTTTCTTCCGTTCGCGGATGTGGGTGTATACCTCATGGAGACATGATGTTGTTCTTTAAATCCATGAAGTTTGGAGGTTCATATCGTCAATCATCCGTCCTATAACTTGCTCCGATCGACCGAATCAAGGCAAGTTTTCCTAAACTCTAAGTTTGGGGATTTTGGGTATTTTGTTCGATTTCGTCCGTTTAATCCGCTTTAACTTAGGATTGTGCTGGATTGATGATTATTTAGATGTATTATATCATTTTCCTTGTTATTCCATGGTTGGATCGTATCGATTCGTTGTTTGAGTCGAGTTCTTGACCGACGCCTTGAAGGTGTCCTAGAAATGTCTTAGAGGGGTTTTCGGGCGTTCTACGATTATTCTTCCTCGTATGGTCGATGATTTATTGATTGTATGATGTTAGGTCGTGTTTCTTGCGAAGAAACCGTGTTGAACCCTTTCGCTCGCCGCCGTCTTCCGCTTCGATAGCATTGGGCGTTTGAAGCTTTCCGGTTGAGCCGTGTTCGCGGAATACTTGCGTATCGATTTTGAGGCAAGTATCTTGCCCATACATTTCATATTTCGTTGATATAATTCTTGAATAATGATTTTATGCGAAATCCAATATTTAATGAACGTAAAAGGGATTGGTATGTTCTCGATAAATGTTCTCTTTCAACGATAATTCGTATACTTCGTGAATATGTGTTCTCGGAATATGTGTGTTGGTTTTGTATGTTTAAAGATAATATGGTCACTGAGTGAGTTTGATAGACCGTAATCCTTTGCCGGGGATTACGTATTGTTATTGTGTACTTGTTCGGTAAGAACGTAATGTGTGTGATATTAGTTGTTACTCCTTGAAAGGAGGTTGTGATACTTAATGTTGTTTGGCTTGACAAGTGATTATTGTTGTGTGCTTGATGTATGTGATGTGCCTCCGGGTAGGATTGTTGAATCTCCGGGATCCATACTTGCTAGTATGGGTCGGGCGTGACCGTAGGGTTATCCAATCCGGGTATGTCTTGCGGGACTCCGAGGTTCGTGGCTTGTTAGCCCGATGCCGAGATAACTTGTGGGGTTATCATCGGGTATGTCTTGCGGGACTCCGAGGTTCGTGGCTTGTTAGCGCGATGCCGGGATAACTTATGGTTGTGGTTTGATTATGCACGTATATGTGCTTGTAGTCGCGTGATGCGGTTATGGTGACATGTGATTTGATATAGTTTCCTGTGGGTTATTCACTCGGGTTTGTTCTACGGGAGCATCCGAGGTCCGTGGCTTGCTAGCACGGACGCGAATAACTGTGGAAACAGTTGTTATGATATGATCGGGTCGTGGACCCCATTTGTTGTTATCGAATTTATGTTTTGGGAAAATGATTTTGGGTTGTGTCCCTAAAGGTTTTTGAAAGGTTTGAGAAATTCTTAAATCCCAATGTATTCAAAACTCCCGAGGTTGTAAAATGTTTTTCACAGATGTATATCGGGTTTACCCTATCTTTCGATTTAACCGCTTTGATTAGTGATTTACCTCGGGAAATATGTTTATGATTAACATGTTTCGTGGAGTATGATATGTATGGCTCGTTTCGTATTTTATACTTGCACTAGCAAAAGGTGGAGTTTGCTAACCCCGAGTATTCGGGGTGGATGTCTCAGATTGCATTCGTGTTTGGAGCAGAGCACAGGTCGGCATGAAGGATGATGAAAGATGAACGATACTAATCACACGAGGTTCCGTTGATGTCGTATTGGTCCAGTTGTATTTTCTTTTCCGCTGCGGTATCTTTTCCCCGTTGTACGGGAGTTTATTGTATTTTGACCCCTGCGTGGGTATGTGTTTGGAATTGAGTTGTATTCGAGTTGTATGTATTTATTGAAAGACCAAATCGGTCTGCTGAGTCATTTTGCCTTGAAGGCATTGTCGAGATGTTAAATGTTGTTACCAGCCTGGTAGATCCTCGAGGAGAGGGTCTACGGCGTGTAATATCCCTGAGTGGATTGGGGGTGTTACACTTGTGTTCTCTACCCTAGCTATCGATCCACCTCCGAGTTGCTCCCCGATCGATTCCCCCCTTGTTGTTCAGCCCTTCAATGCTTATTTATAGTCGTCATCAGCCTCCAAAATGCGTCCGTGTGATTAGGTCGAGAACAGGCTCCAAAACGGCCCAGAAACGCGGAGTATTCAGCAAAACCGCCAGGTGGGCCGCGGCTCACTTAATCTGTGTCGCGGCCCCTTAACGCCCAGCGCCCATACCTGGGCGCTTTTTTTCCTCCTGGGCTGCGGCTCACTTAGGCTGTGCCGCGGCTCACAGTACAGTGTGCTCAGCGCTCGCTGGTTGTCTTCGTGTGCCGCGGCTCACTTGGTTTGTGCCGCGGCTCATGACCAAAAACTGCTGTTTTCGCCCATTTTTCATCGTTTTGGCTTCCGGACTCCGATTTCCTGCAAAACATATAAGAATAGTGCATTAAAAGCTCATTTATGCTGAATTAGGCTCAAGATGGACATAAAATAACGATAAATAAGTACATAAAAATACGCCTAACAAATACCCCCAAACTTGAGCCTTTGCTTGTCCTCAAGCAAAAATTATCAATTCTAAACAAAATGTATCGTGAATAATCATGCAAATCCATAGTGCTCAACTTAATCAATACTACCCTGAAAATCTCAAAGAATAGTACAAGTATCATAATAGCGAGTCACATTCAGGACACTGATTCCACTAAGTAACCAATTTCAGTCCTAATCAATCGTTCATGAAGAAAATCAAGCTCAAAGATTAACAAGCGTGAATTTAACCGACCGTCAATATGGGTTATTATTAAACAAGCTAATTCGCACAGTCTCACAGTCTAGTTATAAAATTCAAGAGTTTCATTATCAAAATTACTCTTAGGACAACATTCCCTTATGTATGTTCAATAATATGATTCGAGTTAACCACTAGGTTTCGGCTCTCGGGATATTTCATCGGGATGATCCTAGGGTGGATTTCCATTCTCATGTATCGGGGAACCGTTTGACGTAAAAGACACTCATGGGGCACATGGATGCTTCTAGTTACTAAGCCCCCCTCTACAGTGGAGAAAAAACTCGAATAGCAATTCCCGCATGTCAAGGTTGCTGTTTTACGCGAGAGTAAACAACGTGTCACGTGAATACCCCCGGTTACTAGGCTTCCCATCATCGGTGATGCGATATGTCTAAATCACTAGTCTAATCAGGGTATTCGTTTTACGCGAGAGTAAACAACGGGTCACGTGAATACCCCCGGTTACTAGACTTCCCATCATAGAACAAATAGTATCTCGACTTTTTCTTGGGAAAAACTGTCTGACTCTAAACTCAAATTAACTGCCAACACGACTCATGTTACTGGATGACTAGCTAACCGAAAAGTATAACCAAACATATAGGCGGCGATTTGAAAACACATATGTCTCCTTTCTTATCTGCTAAGATTTCTACAAAAGCGATAAAATTTCGGACCTAATGGAATACTCAACAGAAACAGAAATCGCTGACTGCAACTCAACTAAAACTCAACCGTTTCTTCCCCGAGAAATCAGTATCGTAACATCAGCTTTACACACAGAAGCACGAAAAATTCACTAAAAATTCACGTTTTTGAACAAAACCATCAACAGCATGCAAGGACAATAAAGCAATTGCGATTTATACCAAAGAAAAAATTAAGAAAGTTATCGCATGCTTCCATTTATTCCACTACACCTAACATCATCAATAATGCAACTCGTGAAAATAAAAGAGATAAGGAAAAGTGAAACTTATTCCAAATATCTTCTTGAAAGCCAGCACATGTCTGAGTGGAATCGTCTGTCATACTTCAAGTAATGCTCAACATCACGAGGGACCCCCAAACTTAGTCTCTAGTCATGAAATTACTGTAGATGTTAAGTCAAGAGAGACTAGAATATGAAGAATAATAACTCATTTGGGGTTAAAATATTAGAGAGATAAGGACCAACAAGAATACGAATCCAAAAGAAATAACAAAACAAAGAAAAAAAATTGATAACTAAAAATCAAATAAAGACAACTAACTAGAAAGCAATTAAAAATGATGGGTTGCCTCCCATCAAGCGCTCTATTTTACGTCTGGAGCACGACGTGGCAAAAAGAGTTTAACGTGGCTTCTTTCTAGGGAGATTGCCAAATGCCCCCTTCTTACAATCTATAAGCCTCTTATTCCATAAAGGAGGCTTTGGTTCATGCCCGGTTGCCAAAAATAATAAGTAAGAATAATTATGCGGACAACCAAAAAATGATGGAAGAATATAATAATGATAAGGCATGAAAAAATAAGCAGAGTTCGAATGGGTAAATAATAAAGACTTATCATGAACAACCTCATTAGAACTCAAGGAATCAGCCTCAACAAAATCAGAAGTAATGGGGTCAATCTCTCCCATTATGGATTTAGGAAAAATTATGTGTGGCACCGTTAATAAAATTTTTGGCACAAAAGTGTTCACCTTATTAGTCGAAGTTTGATGACAATTTAATGAAATTTCTTTATAAACATCATCAACGATAACCTCTTCTACAGGCTCATCACACTTTATGTAATTATCGGGTGCTGGGGGATCGATACTAAAACTTAGCATGTCTTTCTTCTCAACCTCTCCCTCAACTTCACTACTAAATATATGAGCTGGAAAATAACCATAGTGAATCTCAAGACCTCGACTTGCACATTCTCGCTCAAAAAGGGTACTATTTGGATTTTTGAGAACGTCTACACATTATTCGAGCATGGTCTTTTGTTTTGGGGGAGGGGGCTGACTGACCCTATTTGGCAAATTATTAAGAACATCGAAATTTATGAAATGCCAAGGGCCACGATACTCAAAGGAAAACATAATGAAGAAAATAAAAATATAGAGACAAAAGAAAAAAAAACTTCAAATTAAAATTAGAGTCGCTTGGTATTGATATTAGCGAAAAATCAGTCCCCGGCAACGGCGCCAAAAACTTGTTGTGGGAAAATCCCTCACAATATGCCGCAAGTGCACGGTGTCAACAAGTAATAAAGTGATAAGTAAAGTATCGTTCCCACGAGGACTGATTTCACTAAGTACCAAAATATAGTCGAGTCACAATTTTATTTGAAGAACAATTAAATAGAGTTTATATCTAAGCTAATAAATAATAGTAGTAATAATAATAATAATACTAATAAGGGCGTAGGATTATGATTTTCACCTCAAACAATCAGGAATGATATTTATTCAATTCAATTCACTTTTATTCAATTGATTGTAAGCCAGGAATTCCTAAATTATTCTAAAGCCTTTCCCAAGGTCGATAGAAAATACTACGAATTATTAACTCGATATATCCCTATTCGAATTAGATAATTAATAGCTAAAACAGTTCAAGAATTCCCACAATAACTAGGCTTCACAATTCGCATGAGTATATCCCTATCTCATGAAAATTATGATTCGTCTCACTAGAACTATGCCTAAATTTCATCTCCCGAATCCATAAAGACATTCAAAACAAATTAACTGTTGGCCAGATAATTAAAAAGCATTAAGAACAGTAAGAAGAATCCAATTCAAAAGAATAACGAGTAAATCGAAATAATAATAAATAATCAAACCGTCATGAAATCGGCTACAATCACAATCCTACTCGAATAGATCTAAAAGCTAAGATGCAGAAAAACTAAGAAAAACCATAGGGAATCCGTGGTTTTGTCGTCGCTCACAAATCTCCTCCTTGTGTTCTCTGCCCTAGCTATCGATCCACCTCCGAGTTCCTCCCTGATCGATTCCCCCCTTGTTGTTCAGCGCTTCAATGCTTATTTATAGTCGTCATCAGCCTCCAAAATGCGTCCGTGTGATTAGCTCGAGAACAGGCTCCAAAACGGCCTAGAAACGCGGAGTATTCAGCAAAACCGCCAGGTGGGCCGCGGCTCACTTAATTTGTGCCGCGGCCCCTTAACGCCGAGCGCCCATACTTGGGCGCTTTTTTTCCTTCTGGGCTGCGGCTCACTTAGGCTGTGCCGCGGCTCACAGTACAGTGTGCTCAGCGCTCGCTGGTTGTCTTCGTGTGCCGCGGCTCACTTGGTTTGTGCCGCGGCTCATGACCAAAAACTGCTGTTTTCGCCCATTTTTCATCGTTTTGGCTTCCGGACTCCGATTTCCTGCAAAACATATAAGAATAGTGCATTAAAAGCTCATTTATGCTGAATTAGGCTCAAGATGGACATAAAATAACGATAAATAAGCGCATAAAAATACGCCTAACATCAACACATAATGACAAGACATGACAACCAACAACAACATGCAAGGGTGGAAATAATTCCATGTGAGGTGGGGAGGGGGCGGCCCATTAGGAAGTTTCCTATAAACGGGCCGAGTCACTCGGCTCGTGTACCGGACGTTCGTCAAACAACTCCGTTAAATACACTCCGTTTAATTATCAATGTAATTATGTTAATTAATTAATTAATTATATCAAATACAAATATATTTCTCTAAGAAATATAATTTATGAATTTACCCGGTAACTTAATTTTAATTCATAAGACCGCTATTTGATTAATCCAATAAATCATAATTAGATATTCAATATCTAATATAATTAGAGAGATAATAAATTCACATTTATCCATCAACGCTCCTGATGCGCGACTCCATAGGTTCGTGTCAGCCGGTATTGGGAGGAACCAATGAGTGCGGGCAGCACTTAGCCAGCCTAGCAGGCCGCAGTGTAAATCCCGACTGAGAACGAATGAAGGGATCATTCCAGAACCATTATGTCTTGAATACCATACACGTATAGACCCTTCATCAGATGTCCCGGTCAAGTCTTTGGGTCACGGTAAAGTCAAACCCTACTGTTAACTAGACAATATACATGTGTTAATGCAAATCAAGACCGATTGATTAATAGTGTATCTAATACAACTATATCAGAATGCTTTGGCCAAGGACATATGATCTTATTTTCCATTAACCGTATAGGACATTCGCCTTCTCACTAACAGTAGATAGAATTCTTTCTTGGCGTACAGTAAAGACTGCTACCTGCCTGTATAGTCCGCACTTCGAGGTTGACTCAGCAATTAAGCAAACGAGTCTAACTACTAACTACTCTAATGACAAACTAAACGTCACAGGCACATCTTGTACTGAACCCTCAAGTCAAAGGTCCACGTATACTATCACAACCTTTTGATTCATCATCGACTCTCAGAGAGTAAATATCGTGTGACTGAATCAAGTATGAGTCGTGTTCGAGTATACTGGTCCCACCAATATACTTATAACTATGCTATCAAGACATGCACATGTCCTAGCATTAGTTATACAATTCTTACTAAAACTTAATGCCCATTTAAGTTTATTAACTTGCGAACGATTTACGTAAATAAACTTTAAACACTTCTAGTGCATTTTTTCTTATCCTATAACGAGAATGGAATGTTTGTTTTATTTACATGGACTTCACTTCAATGTTTACCAAATCAAGAATTCATTTGAAATACAATAAACAGTGAATGAATCGTATTGCCTTTTTATTAATTATTCCATAATTACAAGTACAATGCCCCTACTCTCTCATCCCCTGGGTGGCATTCGTGGGCATATTCCTAACAGGGTATAGCCTTTCTTTTAGTCTGCTGCTGATGCTGTTGGTATGCTCGGAAAACATACAACTGATATTTAATATTGCGTTTTACAGGCCTGTGGGACTGTGTTTCCCAGTGCTTATGATATGAGCTTGGTGGCGGAATGGCATCATTTGGTTTCTGAGAAGGGGCAACTGCAGCCTTTGCTTTGTTAACAGGGGCAACCTTCAGATCTTCCTTGGTGTTAGGAATGGGTTGTACTCCTTTAACAAACATTGTACTAGCTTTGACTTTGTTGGAGAACGAGTCATATCCCAAGCCACGTTTGTCATTGACATGTTGCCCAGTGCTTAGGATGTCTTCCATCCTCCTTGATGATTTCTCAAAAGATTTGAGGATGGTTTCGAGTTCTCCTTCTCCTTCACATATCCCAAGCCACATTTGTCTTGCATTGATTATGAGTTTCTACCTCATTATTTCAGTTGCAAGTTGATGATTACTTTCCATGAGTTTTTCATGAGTGATCTTGTTGTTGTCACAATCGAAATACATAATTTCATAATTGTGTTTCAGAAGATCATTTTCATCCTTCTGCTCTAGATTTCAAAGAGACAGTTGTAGGTTTTCTTGTTCAAGCATCTCATGGGCTTTTTGAATGGTCCGAAATTTTTTCATAATGTTTTCAAAGGTATGTGATGTATTTATAGGGTTAACTGGGGGTGAGCTTACCTCATCGTCACTATCATCATCATTCTCTTCCTTTGCCATAAAGCATATATAGGCTTTATCTTCGATTTCATCATTAGAGGAGTCAACGTCGGTGATCGCTTATAGGCATTCGCTATTTCGATAGGTGTGGGCGTGGCTTCTGGTTCTCCGATCAGTGTCTTTAGTTTGTTTCTCCAGACATACCTTTTCTCATCCTTCTCTTATTGCTCAGATTCAAACAGCTTCTGTACTTTAGGATGAGGACATCTATTTGAATATTGTCCTGGTTTCCTATAGTTATAATAAAGGTTAGGGTATCCGGATGATGGTGATTCAGAGCTTACCTTGCTGAAGGGTTTAGGCTTGTAGGGATCCTTTCTGGATTTCTTAATGAATTTTTGAAATTTGTGCATGAGGAAGGCTATTTTATCTTGTGACAGAATGTCATCATCACTATCTGCAGCTTTGGATGTGCTGGGGGCAGAGCTGTGTCTCTTGTCGGATACAACAACGAGTGTTGTAGTCTTCGCAGGTGACTCTTCAACCTTTTCTCTCCTGTCAATGTAATACTCAAAAGCTTTGAGGTCTAGGAAGAGGTCAAAAGTAGATATGTCATTTAAATTACAAGAAACAAACATAAATATGCTCTTAATGTACCATCGGGATGGGAGTGATCTAAATATTTTGAGATTTTTATTCTTATGGGTATACAGTTTACCTAATGCTTTAAGTTCACCGTCAATGTCGGTAAATCTGAGGTCAAGTTCCTCAAGTATTTAAGATGATTTCATTTTAAAAGATTCAAACTACTGAGTGAGTTTTGAAATCTTGCTTTCTTTTGAGAGCTCAGTTCCATCACATATTAACTTGAGTTTCTCCCAGATTTCTTTGACAGTCTTGCAGCTCTTTACCTTGGAGAATGTTCCTTTGTTAAGAGTGATGAATAGCGCATTCTTGGCAATGTTATCCATATTCGCACGTTTGCGATTATATATTGTCCGCTATTTCCTTTCTTTCTCAATCATCTCTGTATGAGGTTATCTTTCTATTCTATCAGCTGGATTGGCCTTCATAATTTTGATAGGTCCTTTTATAACAAAGAACATTTCTTCGTGCATTGCGGCAAGGTGGGCTTCCATCCTGATTCTCTAGTCATCAAATTCATTAATAGGAAACATGGGATGATCGTAGATGTATCCATGGCAATAGTAGGATGAATGATGGAGATATAAAAATCTTAGAAGCTAGTGATTTTTGGATATAATTCAGGTTAAAAATCTACTGATTCTTTGTAGAATCAATGCTCTGATACCACTTGTTGGCCGCAGTATACTATTGCACAACTTATGGGGGGGTTGAATAGGCTATAATATTTTTTGAAGTTTAAATTTGTGTAGCGGAAGTCTTAGACTAAGTTTTTGTAAGTACAACAACTAGTCAATCTCTTGTAGCTTGGTGCTTACTAGGTTTTTAAAACAAGTATACTAAAATCACAGGCAGTAGGAAAATAATAAGGACAAAAACTAATAACACACAATTTAATATGGTTCGAGGTAATCTCCTCTACGTCCACAGGTCCGCCACACAGGAGTAAGAAGTTTATTAAAATCAAGGCGTACACAACTATATGATTTTAACTAAACCCGTAGCTGTATCGTTCACACGGATTGATAGAGCCGACTGTAGCTTGAGCCGTTCACAATGATTGGCTATATGCTTCTTTGACTTGCTTCTTCTTGCAGATTGAACATTCGTCCTTGAACTCTGTTCTTCCCACACAGGTCGAATTAGCTTGACTTAGTCCACACAGGGTTAAGGGTCTCAACAGTAGGTTTTTGAAGTATCGCGGATAGAACAACAGTTGTAGGCTTTGTAATCTTCGCTATAGTTGTGCTATTCTTTTTTGAGGACATAGATATTTCTTCACTCAATATATACGCTGTATGCTTGAAAAAATGTATTGCTCTTAGATGATAAGCTCAGTTTTTAGTATAACTCTTGTGTATCAGTGTCCGCAATGTCCTCTTGCTTGGGCTATTTATAACCTTGGAAGTAGATCTATAATAACTACAGCCATTTTTCGGTTGGTGGGATTTAGACAGCTCTGATTGGCAGCTTCAGAATGTTTGAATTAATGAATTTCGGCATTTAATGCTTCAGACATTCTCTTTGATCTGCATTAAATGCTCTTTTGTCTATAGTCTCTTCGACTACATTAAAAGATGTCCTGTCAGCATTAAATGCTACTGTAACACTGTGAATACTTTATTCATTAAGAAAGATGATTTCACAACGGTTTAAAGTTCACTCCATGTCTTGTTGGATTTATGTTTTACTTTTCCCAAGAAAAATACAACAGCATTATTTGATGTAGCCAATGTTTCTTCTGCTGCTGTACTCTGGAGTATAACTGTCGAATTTGTCTTCTTTGGGTACTGTATGAGGTTGCGATGTAGGGCAGGCTGCAGGGTACATTTATCAAAATAGTTAAGGTGTTATTTTTCTAAACATGTGGTTTTTCGAGGCGTTGGTTGATAGAATATATATTGTGTTTTAAGGAGGTTGAATACCGCATATGGAAGATATCTGATGAGATCTCGCTATTATATTTTGACTTGTTTAACAAATATATTGCAACATCAGCATCAGAGGATAGCCACGACTGCTGAGTTGATGTGAAACATGGTGAGATATTCGGGCATCAGAGGCAGAATGCTATGTGGGTCTCGATGATGACCAAATAGCTAAAGAGACACTAGTAAGGGATTATATTCCAAAATTATTTCTCATTTGGACGAACTCGGTATATTGGGGGATAATACCGATGTAGAAATACAGGTCGATAAAATCTTAGGTAGCTAACATAGAAGCTTTAAGCAATTCTGCTTAAACTGTAATACGAATCGATGTGTAAATGTTGTCAAAGGTGTCTTCAGGCAGGGTTATCAAGTTCTTGCGGCTACTGGGGCTTCAACTTCCATAAGCAAGTAGAAAATTTCAAAGTAAAGGGCAAGGCTCCTCAGCCTGAGACGATCAAAATGTTAAAAGGGAAGTGCTACAAGTGCGATAAAAAAGGACATTGCAAAGCGGGATACCCTGCTCTTAATAAATATATGTCATGCACTAGTAGTAAAAATATATTTGGCAACTTATTCTACCACTTCTTGGGTAGTAGATTCAGGCTCTACTCATCATGTTTGTTTTGAATCGCAAGCACTTTCAAGTAACCAGGCAACTTAATGCGGGTGATATTACTATCAGCTGGGGCGATTATTTCAAGCCTATGGTTGTAGCAGCGTGATTCATGTGGTTGAGGATTAGTGATGGGATTTTAATTTTGAGTAATGGAACATGACAATAATGACACGATACCGACTCTCTTTTAATTAGCTTCATGGTCTTATCATCTTCCATGCTGATCATGTGAATGCTCCCGAACACTGAATACCTGAATGCATAAAGGGCATCCATCCCCCAAAACTCAGGGGTTAACAAACTGGAAATTTGCTACTACAAGTATTCGAGTTACACAAACCGGAATCTGAATAGAAACAGACAAGTCACTTCACAACAACAACAGACAAACCAATCATTGAAATAATCTTAATAAAAAATCTGAAGCATATTCACTTAAATCTAAAACATTTCAAAACTCTTGAGTTCTTATAAATCTTTGAAATAAAGTTTAAAATATACTTTTGATATCAGGTAGTTTTATACACACTACAAACCATAAATCATATACATACCACTTTATTCTAGTGCCATTCTAGCCAAGTACCACGGACCTGTATATATTGTATCTCAACATCGAGAACATAACATCGTGATATTCCATATATATCATATTTATCGCCTAAAAGTAACATCATTATTGTTCACATCATGATGATAACCCGTGACCACGCTCATCAGAATTGATCCCCAGGGGCTCCTTGGAACCGTCCCTCAGTGGGAACCAGTCCATGATCCAGCCCCCATAGTAATTGATCTCCAGAGGCCCCATCAGACCCGTCCTTGGGTGGGAAACTACTCACATACACACTTAACATTTCCACAATTATCAATGTTCCGAGCATTAATTATGATACCTATAGTCGAGGCACTTGTTAGAGATGGCCACTTATTCGATATTTATTCCCAACCAAGGAACAACATATTTATAATCAATAAAACTAACATTAACTGTCCAATGATACACCGATTACCAATTCCATAAAATCATCAGGGAGTCCATATACTCAATTTCACAATAATCATTTATACAAACCTTTGAATCAAGGAATAAAAAAAATGCACTAGAATCGACACATTATTATCAGATATCTCATTTATACCACTATCTCTAACAACATAAATTCTACACAATTGGGACACATACTCATCAATTAGCAATCATGTAAACATGATGACACAAATAGTAACATGCATATTTTATTCAAATAACTATAAAATGTATAAGAAAGATACTTTTCGTTTACCAGGGGTATGTCCAATTCGACGAGATATCTCTCGATCAATCTTGCAGCTACAATAACGCAGGATCTAGCATTTTAAATTACGATTCAACTAGTCAAAATAAAGGATTGTGTGTCGTCAACACGCTATCCAAAATTAAGCAAAATCGGACCATATTTACCCTTACATTGGACCATCGCATCGCGGCTGCTCCACTAAAAATGAAAATAAAAATTACTACTCTCGTTCGTTCGTGGAACTGTCAATGGCTCCGCCTGTCTAACGAAAGTAGAATGCATCCACCAACTCCATCCAGTACCAAAATTGATCTCTTAATGACTTTTAACCCAAATTACATTCCGTGATAAATTCGACAGCCCAAACTCGGCTCTAAGGAAGCAGCCCACTACTGTGTTTGTCAAATCACTCATCGTTCAACTACCCTGTTTCAACTGCCATTATCGGTAATAACATTAGGATTGCCCCGAGCCCCTCAATTCTCCCTTAACTCGACAACCATATACTATTACAAGGCTATATGATTCTCACCCTTCACACCAATCTCCTTAAAGAGAGTACAAGGAAGGAATTCAACTAGAATCAAATACCTGTATCCCTTGGGTGCACTAGTAAGAAGGAGACCAAGACTCCTTATATCGCATCACGGAGCTTCTCCCCTTAATTCTTAACCGATATGGGACCAAAACACATTGTTATAGCATATAGAAATCCTCTCCCATTTGTTTACAATCGATGTGGGACAAACACACATATCCATATTTTATTTAACAACAAATCCAACACTCTAAATTCCCCAGCACCACACAAGCCACACAAAAAAGGACTCCATAAACTCTAATTAACGACCTTCGAGTGATTTCACAAAAAGGCCCGATTGAACTATCACAGACCTTATCTTTTTCGGAAAAACGCACTCCACCATCAATCCTTCAAAACACAACTTCTGTCTGAGAGTCATAACTCCCACTAAGAAAATCCAAATATAATATCCACCATTCAAATTTAACGCAAGATGCCATGAATAACATATCCAAAAGTGAGCATAATCCCACAGTTAAATCTGCGAAAATCTTCAAAATATTGAGACTTTCCAATATAAATTCGGGAAGCCGGAACCTCTCGGTTTTTCGATTATAATAGTCACATTGTAAATCTATATTTAATCTCCATCATTCAAAATACACTTGAAGGTGCTAGTAAATTACTATGAAAATTTCACATCGATTCGACGATTGAATTTTTATATATCACGTCTGCAACATTGCTGCATGGGTGAATTTCATCACTCGTGAATTATAGTATAGCTCTTCAAAGATGGAAACTAAAAGCGGTGAAATTCTATAGATGTCGATGGTATGATACTGTGAAATCCAAAAATAACTATATATGATAAACAATGCCATATGACGTTTTATATTAGACACAGCAAACATTTTTCCAACTAGACGTTCGAATAATAATAACATGAATAAAATGATAGCCAATAACCACACGGCCTATAACAACTAAGATAAACAAAATAAACAATCCGAATATTACATTGCCCTCTACTAAGATAAAGTTTCATTTCCTAAATTTGTAACTAAAAAATGGACACATCCAATAACATCAAAAGCGTTCAAAGCATCAATAAACAATTCTTCTCAGAAAACTCGATCCACAAATCGACACTTGAAAATTTTCATCAACGGATGCCAACATCACTACCGTGAAAGGTTATGAAAATTTCTAGTGTTTGCAAGTTCATGAAAGTATGGTAAGAATAATTTGTCAACAAAATACAAGTGCACAACTGTTGTAGGTAATTTGGAAAAATAAGTTTATAGTATCGATTTCAAAGTTAAAGTGCACATTCACAACTAAAGAAATTTTCTTGAAGAGAGTTGGACAACAAGGTATAGCACTTGTCTTTGTAGGTCGGAAATATGTATGGTAAAAGTTCAAAGGGGGTGAATAGACTCTTAAAACTTTTCTAAAATCAACTATTTTTTAAACTCATCTGATTAACAGCAGCTAGGTAAACTTAGCTGGACTTGAAGCTTGACTGAGAACTCAGCTAGGAGCAGATGACCGCTGAAAAATATGCGCAAGACTTAGCTGACTAGATTTGTTAATGCAACAGTTAAGTATGATGTATAAAAATAGTACATCACACAACGCTTGTAGTGGTTTCAGAGTTAGGGTAATCCTCTACTAGTCTACTTTTCTCCGATCCACTTGAAGATAAATTCTCTATAACTTTTGATGGTCACGATGAATTAGTTACAACAACTTTCAACTAGTGAAAACCCTTGGCAGCGGTAACTCCTTCCCATTGGTTGCTTGTCACCTCTTGATCGAAAACCCTTTGATGCCTCACAACTCTTAAGTTGCTTATCATCTTCCAATCAAAAACCCGTGGATATGGCACAACCCAACTTTCATAACTTTGTTCAAGAAAGTACCCCTACTCAAATCTTTATGACAAGAGTGTTTATTTTCTCCAACTTCTAAGAGCTTCTTATGACTTGAATATGATAATCTTAGCTCTTCACGATTCTTAGAGTGTGGAGTATATTGCTTTTGCTTGCTTTGATCGGTTGTAAGTGTTAATAAAATCATACTTCTGCTCAAGAGTTCTCCAGATATTTATAGTACGTTCTTTGTGTAATATCCGGATTTATTACTGTGTATTTCATCTGTATTCGAACCCTGTATTATTCGGATTTTTGATCTTGATAATTGGAGTATGATATTTCTTGCATTAGTATCTTTGTACATAAGTATAATAACATGAAAAATTTCTCATGCAAACTCATGATAGCGCACGCTAAGAATGTAGCTTAACGCACGCTATCGGCTACTACTAGCGCACGTTACGTATGTAGGAGTTGCGTGCGCTAGGCACTCAATTATTGAGCTGGGTGGCTAGCACATGCGCCAGTCGGGACATGGGTCTGGATAAGATTCCCGCGGACGAACCTGGACAGTTTTGGAGTCAACGCTTATTAGCGTGCACAAGTATGTATGGTAGCGTGCGCTAATTAGCTAAAGTGAAGAATGTTATAAATGAGATAACAACCCGTTTTTGGCTTACATTTCCTTCGTTTATTCTTCATTCTTGAGAGACCAGAGAGCAATAATTATCCTCCTAACACTTAGAACACATCTACTTGACCTTTGAATATTGGATATTACTTGTGAGTGATCATTGAAGAGAAGTAACACCTTGGAGTGGCATATAACCAACCGGAGTCGGATTCTACCTTGCGGTTCAGTGATTTCATCATATTAAGGTATGTTCAATCTATCTCCAGCCTTAGATTTGGATTCTAAGGAATTAAATGATCATGCTAACGAGATATTGAATTTCATTAGTGAATTATTCAACAAACATCATGTTTAGATGATGGGAATGTCTATGCTTATGATATTATCATTGGAACCTTGTAGTTGTAATACTAATACTTCAAATGATGAGAGAAACATTCTGAAGTTGATTATCCGTATGATTTATGTTATCTTAGTGATCAAATTGGAGGTGATATCATTTTCGGTTATAAGGACTTAAGGGAAGAATCATCTTAGGAAATATTCTTTCGTATTAGTTGGAATTGTTAATTCACCTCAAGATGAAGTCCGAATGTGTATAATGATAGTAAAATCTAATGCACCACCCGGAGATCACCAAACTTCGCATGAGAATTGTAATCAAGATGGATTATGGTGTTGTGATGATCATACGTATACTTATATCTCGAAGTTGTTATTATCCGTGACATCATTCATAAGTTTATGAACCTAACATGTATTCGGATAACAAACATTAAATCACAGAGGAATTTGCTTACTTCATCACCATTTGTACAATCTGTTGCCCTTCGGTGAACTGTCATGCACGCTTAGCGTGCGCTAAGCTACATGAATTAACGTGCGCTATCGAGTATGTTTTGCGTATGCCACGTTTGGAACTTAGCGTGCGTTAAGTCATCAGGCGAGTCAGTCGGCTGATCAGTGAGGCACTGACCGTGCATGGTTAGCGTATGCTAGGCTGTATGTACTGTTGGGATTCGGTGCCTAAAACGAAGGCCCAGCGGAAGCGGTAAAACGAAAATTAATTCGATCCAAATCCCTACGAAGATCGATCGAGCTACGTATATACGAATATATAAACGAAAAGCAAGAGTCGAAAGAAACTAACCCTCGAAGTCCGTTGATTAAATGGTAACCTTCTCTTGAGCTATTCCCCAAGCTTTAGTTTGATCTCTACGAGTTCAATCCGCTCCAAGCCCTTGAACGATCCAACGCCGAATGCACCGCGTCTCTACTTGCCACGCGCCGGAAAATGACCAGAATAACAACACTTGATTAACCTCTAAGGTTACGGCTAGAATCAAGTGATGAAGCTTTTATTACTACACTCTAAGTGTATAATATATCTCTCAATAATTTTTTCTCTAAGAAAATGTGAATGATGAAAACACAAAACAAAGTTGTCTCTCCCTCTCCACTAGATGAATCTGCCGTGAGTTAATACAAGGAGAAGAGAAAGAGAGTTTTTATTTTGGTCTTCGAAATCATTCACAAGATAATGTCTCCCACAAAATCTCCTTTTCCCTTATAATAAGATATATGAAATCTCATATGTCAAAAGTCTTCCAACAAGAAAACAAGACTATGATCAAGGTAAGAAATCAAGGTGGGGGCCGGCCTCTAGAAGAAATCGAACGAGTTCGGTTCGTTTCGGACTCCCGAGAGTCCAAACAGATAAACTCTGATTCCGTTCCGATGTATTTATATCGATTAATTAATCCAATCAATTAATCATATCAAATACATGATAACATAATTAATTTCTCTAAGAAATAATTATATTCACAAATTAAATTAATCACCCAGTAATTTATTTAATCCATTAGGCCGTAAATCAATTTATCCAATAAATCGATTTAGACATCCAATGTCCCAAATTAGATATCCAATATCTAATATTCATAATGAGAGATTAAGCTCGATTCATTCCGTCGTCAATCCTAATGCGTGACTCGGTAGGTCCGTCTCAGTCAGCAATGGGAGGAACCAAAGAGTAGTAGCACCACCTAGCCAGCCTGGTGGCCGGCGCGAGTATTTATTTCAGAGATAGTTCGACTGCATGGTACGCCGAAGACCATTATTTCTGATCGAGACGGTCGTTTTGTGTCTCACTTTTGGAAAGAAGTTCATAAGGCCTTGGGGACCGAATTGAACTTCAGTACAGCTTATCACCCGCAGACTGACGGACAATCCGAGAGGACCATTCAAACGGTGGAAGACATGCTGAGGGCTTGTGCCTTAGATTGGTCAACTGATTGGGAAGTTCATCTACCGTTGATTGAATTTACTTACAACAACAGTTGGCATGCTTCCATTAAAATGGCACCATTTGAGGCATTATATGGGAGAAGATGCAAATCGCCCCTATGCTGGGACGATTCATCAGACTTGATCGGAACAGAACCAGAGTTGATCGTACAGACTCGAGAGAAGATAGCATTAATTCGTGAAAGACTGTTGACCGCCCAGAGTCGACAGAAATCTTATGCAGACGTACGCCGTCGCCCTTTGGAGTTCAGTACGGGAGACCACGTACTTTTAAAGGTTTCTCCTACTCGGGGAATTTTTCGTTTCAGAAGGAAAGGAAAGCTGAGTCCGAGATATATTGGACCATTTGAGATCCTTGAGAGAGTTGGAGAGTTGGCATACAGATTGGCATTGCCGCCGTCATTGTGCCATGTTCATAACGTGTTCCACGTATCCGAGTTACGGAGGTATATACTAGATCCTAGTCATGTCATTGATTTCGGTGAGATCGAAGTCGCTAATGATGGGACGTTTGAAGAAAGACCGGTCAAGATACTCGAGAGTCGAGTTAAGCAGTTGAGGAACAAGCCAATCATTTTTATCAAAGTTCAATGGTCACGTCACGGAGTGGAAGAAGCCACATGAGAAACGAAAGATGGCATGAAGTCCAGATATCCCGAATTATTTTCGTCTTGAGTTTCGGGACGAAACTCCTTTTTAGTAGGAGAGTATGTAATATCCGGATTTATTACTGTGTATTTCATCTGTATTCGAACCCTGTATTATTCGGATTTGTGATCTTGATAATTGGAGTATGATATTTCTTGCATTGGTATCTTTGTACATAAGTATAATAACATGCAAAATTTCTCATGCAAACTCGTGATAGCGCACGCTAAGAATGTAGCTTAACGCACGCTATCAGCTACTATTAGCGCACGTTACGTATGTAGGAGTTGCGTGCGCTAGGCACTCAATTATTGAGCTGGGCAGCTAGCACATGCGCCAGCCGGGACATGGGTACAGATAAGATTCCCGTGGACGAACCTGGACAGTTTTGGAGTCAACGCTTATTAGCGTGCGCTAAGTATGTATGGTAGCGTGCGCTAATTAGCTAAAGGGCAGAATGTTATAAATGAGACAACAACCCATTTTTGGCTTACATTTTCTTCGTTTATTCTTCATTCTTGAGAGACCAGAGAGCAGTAATTATCCTCCTAACACTTAGAACACATCTATTTGACCCTTGAATATTGGATATTACTTGTGAGTGATCATTGAAGAGAAGTAACACCTTGGAGTGGCATATAACCAACCGGAGTCGGATTCTACCTTGCGGTTCAGTGATTTCGTCATATTAAGGTATGTTCAATCTATCTCCAGCCTTAGATTTGGATTCTAAGGAATTAAATGATCATGCTAATGAGATATTGAATTTCATTAGTGAATTATTCAACAAACATCATGTTTAGAAGATGGGAATGTCTATGCTTATGATATTATCGTTGGAACCTTGTAGTTGGAATACTAATACTTTAAATGATGAGAGAAACATTCTGAAGTTGATTATCCGTATGATTTATGTTATCTTAGTGATCAAATTGGAGGTGATATCATTTTCGGTTATAAGGACTTAAGGGAAGAATCATCTTAGGAAATATTCTTTCGTATTAGTTGGAATTGTTAATTCACCTCAAGATGAAGTCCGAATGTGTATAATGATAGTAAAATATAATGCACCACCCGGAGATCACCAAACTTCGCATGAGAATTGTAATCAAGATGGATTATGGTGTTGTGATGATCATACGTATACTTATATCTCGAAGTTGTTATTATCCGTGAGATCATTCATAAGTTTATGAACCTAACATGTATTCGGATAACAAACATTAAATCACTGAGGAATTCACTTACTTCATCACCATTTGTACAATCTGCTGCCCTTCAGTGAACTGCCATGCACGCTTAGCGTGCGCTAAGCTATGTGAATTAACGTGCGCTATCGAGTATGTTTTGCGTACGCCACGTTTGGAACTTAGCCTGCGTTAAGTCATCAAAGTAGTCGATCCGGCTGATCAGTGAGGCACTGACCGTGCATGGTTAGCGTACGCTAGGCTGTATGTACTGCGTGCGCTAACGAGTAGCATTAACGTACGCTACATAGGATGCATAGCGTGCGTTAAGCGATCCAGACAGATTGCATTTTAAGGACTTCCTACCGTAATTTTGGATTGTTATACATTCGTACAACATGAGATGAATTCTATATTATTTCGTTTGTTAAGGTTCGAGCTTAGCAACGTGATTGATCGAAGGGGACGACCTTTGAGTATTTTGATATTCGTGGAAGTTTTGTTCTTGTCAACGAACTGAGGCAAGTACTCTAATTAGAATTGTGTATATTATGACAGTTATGATGTGATTGTATTGTGTAAATATGTTGTGATTATATGTCCACCATGCGTTGATCCGACGGGAATCATCATGGGAATCTATAGCTGTGTGCGCTGGGTCGTTGGACAGGTAATTCCACCATGTGTTGGTCCAACGGGATCATCATGGGAATCTATAGCTGTGTGCGCTGGATCGTTGGAATACCATCAGTATGTTGAAACTGTTATGATATGATATGTGTTGTTGATATTTCTCGTTGGAGAAACTTGTTATGATATAATTGTTGATTATATCACTGTTGTATGATTATTGTACTTGTACTAGCATCGTTGTGCTAACCCCTTCGGGGGTGAACATTTGTTTATGTTCAGGATCCAGGAGAGCGGGGAAACAACCACTGGAGCTGCATGACGACGAGGGTGCAGAGTGATGTTCCGTCCGGGTTTATGGTCTGTTGTTTATTGGTTATTTCAATAAGTACTCGAGTACATCGTTAGTTTATGATGTTTGGATTTTTGGTGATGTATTAATAACCCTTCATTGGATATTTGTATTCTCAGTATTGAACCAGACTGTTGTATTTTATTTCAAGTGCTTTCATAAGTTGGTATCTGTTATTGTCATTTCATTTCTTCAGCCTTGTAAATTCTTACGTAAAGGATTTACGGCGCTATAATATTCCTGAATATATCGGGGGTGTTACACTTTGAGCTCTTCATAGCCATTGCATCGGTTGAAAAAATTGGTCCGTTGGAGAGTGACTTCTTTGTTTAACATTTTATCTCCTTGCACGGTTTGTCGCTTTCTTCAAATCTTGTCGCTTGAAGATATAAAGTTGTTCGACCATCTTCTTTGATTCTATAATGAGGAATGTCTTTAGGGTGCGGATCTCGAGGAACATTTTATTCCTCAACTTGGGGAATCATTCAGATTGTCTCCTTCACTTTATTAACGTCTACATGTGATTTACCGTATTTGTTCACTTTTTAACATTTGCTGGCGTGGGCATAGCTGATTGACACTTGTTGAATAAGTATCAAGTGTTCATTGATGTCCGTACTTGGCTGACTTGATTTTTCTTGGTTATACACGGCTAGTATTTCGTGTTGGCCATACCCGGCTGATATTTTGTCTTGGCCATTGTTGTTATTTTGTCTTGGCCATATCCGGCTGATATTTTGTCTTGTCGATACCCATCTGATATACTTGGTTGTCTTCTGAACTTAGCTGAATGAACTTAGCTGTAAAATCTATCTGATCAAGACTTGGTTGATCAATACTTAGCCTAAATTTAAAAAGCTTATAGAAGATAGTCATTTGGTTCTTATTTACAATGTTAAGTACTTACACAATACATTTAAATTGAACTTTGAATACAGGAATGACATTATCAAAATTTTGAATATATTCCTAACAAATTCCTCCTATTTTGATGATGGCAAAATTTAATGTTTCTTCAAATGTAAGAAGTCACCACCCATAAAAATTAAAAACCAGTCTGTTTGAGACAACTAAGGATTGTCATTCAAGTCGACTGTATATATGTTTTATCACTTCAGATTATTACAGTTCCTAAGGCATTTTTGTCAAACAAAAATAAGTAAAATAAATTACAAGTAAATGACAAAAAATAATTAGCTCCTTCTTGCTCTTCGTCTGGTCTTTGTTAGAGGGAGTACTTAGAGGTTTTGCCCAAATGGGTTTTTTTTACCAAAGGAATCAGTCCATATATCTTATTTACTATAGTGGAGGCAAACTCTTGGTCTTCAAGGGAAGTGTCTTTATTTTTAATGCAGACTTCCCTTTTCTCCTTTGAAGTGAATTGTCATCCAACTTTCCATTAATATTTATAGAATTTTCTTGTGGTATGAAGGAAGAATCATTAGATATGCATTGAATTCTTCATCAGCCACCTTTCAAAATTTCCCACAAGTTTGGTCAGTTCATCCCCATAAAGTCAATAAAAATTTGTGGTGAGGTACAGTTGGTATCTTGAAGTATTTCTCATATATAATACTTCGCAATAAACTGTTTCTTGGTTGTACCCCGTCTTTCTACAGCTTTCTCAGGGATGAAATATTCCACATAATACAACACATTTCCTTCCCAGCTGAGTGGTTGGATAGTATCTTTCGTGGTTCTTATTTTCTTTGCAGGAGGTTCTTGATGCTCAGCTGAGTTTTTTCTTTTCAGGGTTTGTGAGCTTGTTCCCACCACTGAATAGATGATGACAGGTGGAGGAGATCTTCTAGGAATAACAGCTAGGAATTCTTGTCTCCATTTACTCCCCTTTTCTTCCCCCTTTTTGCCAACATCAATAAGGTGAGCCAGCACCTCTTCCACCCTAGTCACGAAGTCTTGCATGCCTAGGGGCATTATGACTCAGGCATGTGCTGGGGAAGACTCGTTCCTGTTGATTATGTAATCCATTTTTTCATTCAGCTCCTTCAGATATGGTTCAATTTTGGTGGCCAGAAGTCCTTCAACTACCTCCTAAACCATTTTCCTGATGAGTTCAACAAGGTTCTGAGGTAGCTGATTTACAGGTAGTTGACTTGCCTGGCCAGCTCGATTTTTTGAGGTAGCTGGTTTTTCATCATGGGGAGAATTGGCTGAAGTCCCCCTGATTTTCAGACTCCTTGTCAACCTTTGATTTTTCAGTTGTTCTACCTCCATCTTGATCAGGTCCACCCTGATCCTCATCATGATCAGAGTCATCCTGATCATCTCTTCTCCTCCTCCTTTTCCTTTTCTTCTTTTTCTTCTTATTTCTCTTCTTGTTTCGCACTTTCTTTCTTTTCAACTCCTACCTCAGCTTTTTCATTTTCAACTCCAACTTTCTCAACAACTTTATCCCTCTTAAAATTCAGACTTTATCCTAGGGATACCAGTTCATTATATGGAAAATGAGTTGGTCCATATTTCCTTAGAATTTGTTTGTGAACCACTTCTCATATAGTAGTAAGCTCATATCAGTTGTATTACAAAATAATTGAATGGGTTGTTCACTGGTCATAGGGTAGTCTCATCCACTCCTATCAACTAAATCCTTAGGGGCAGTAAAGCTAAGTGTCCTCAAAATTGTCCAGTCCTTACAGGCAGGTATTATGGAAAGTTTGAAAATATACTTCCTTACCCTTTTAAGTTGCTCCTTGGTTAGCTGGAATGGATTTTTTTTCTTTGAGGTTGAACTTGTATCGAATATTTGCTTCCTCAATTATATCTTGTTCTTCAGCTTATGCTTCCTCAGGAGTGCTAGGAAGCTCCAGAAATGGTGCAGCAGGGATGAGTTTCTCTTCTTCGTTTTCTTCCCCAAGGTCTAACTCAGTTGGTTGAGTTGTTGGCACTTTAATTGGAACGATTTGAGTTTCAATTGGGATGCAGGACTCCTCTGTCATCTCAGTTGCTGGAATCTCAGCAATGTTTTCCTCTGAGGACTCCGTTGGTTAATCAACTAGTTTTTTTACTCTTTTAGCTAGAGATTTAGGTATTGATTCGATGATGATGACTTCCTTCTTTTCAAGTGACTTCCTTTTACTGAAATGTGCAGACAGTAGAAGATTTTCGCTATATTCATCATCCCCATGTTGGGCAGGTGTAAGGATTTTTTGTTCCTCAGCAATAGATAACTTGTTGGCTGCATTTATTTCTGCTAGGATCCGCTCAGTTTGTGGAATCTCAGCTGCGGGTAAGGTACTGCTGCTAATTCCACCTATGCTTCGTCTTCGGTTTTATAAGCCAGTTTGTATGATAATGTATTTGTTGTTATTTTGGTCGGCATCTCTTCAGCTCGAGGTTGCTGTGTTGATAGGGCCTCCAATGCAGCTGTGTTCAAATGCCCAAGGCATTTGTTGATGTGAAATTTTCGAATCTCCCTTTAGCCATCCCCATGTGTTCCAGAATCCACCTGATTTGAGTACCATAGGACAACTTACGGCTGAATTTCTTATTAGCACTATCCGAGTTGACCTTGTTCACTTCTTTTAATAACTGCCTGAAGATATAGTCAGACCAGTTAATTCTCTGACTTTGCATTATTGCCAACATCACGGTGTATTTTGATGTGGACATCTGATCAAAGCTACCAGACATGCCCATTACTATCTTGTGGTCGTGTCTATTATGAAGTGAAATTCCTTCTGGATGTACGCCTTCTTTGTAGTGTTCTTTATTTTGTTTGGCTGATGTGGCATCTTGATCCATTGCCAGGTCTCTAGATGATTTTGTTTTAGAGCCTCCGCGGCTATTCGATGGTGCTTCATTCTGAACACCTCCGAGATAGTTTGTTGGTTGATGATGATGTTTTCGCCAAAGATTAAGGTTTCTATGCCCCGTTCAGTTACTCGCGCTTCGTTGAAATAACAAATAACTGCTTCCTTGTAAATTTCGACAAGTTAGATGCACAGATAATGGTAGATACCATTTTTCTTCATTTTTAGGATCAGGTCTGCCATGAGAAGAGTGTTTTTATACTCCAGAAGTCCGATAATGTCCACCACTATGCCCAAAATGATTTGCTCGTTTATGACCTTTAGGTTGACGTTCTTGAAATAGGTCTCAGTATCCATTCTGCAGTTTGAAAGTGTTTTCGGTGTAGAGAAGAGTTCGAAGTTTTGCTATTGGAAAACTAGGGTTCTTGCTTAGAAATTTTGAGGACGATAAGTTTTTATCGATTATTTCAATCATTTTAAATAACGATTGTTTTGAAGTTGGTTTTAAAGAATTTTTAATTCTGAATTGGCGGTTCGTCACTTCAAAAAACATGCGGCTATCATTTGACAATATGGGGTAGACGTGGTGTATTTAGAATCATGCATATTAATCCGTTTGTTTTGTTAAATAAGATAAAATAATGTTACTGGGATTAGGAACTTAGTTGGTTGACTGTTTGACTTCTGATCCAGCTGTGTTTTGATCCTGCCTGAGTTTCCGCATTAGTTAGGTTCTTTGATCCTGATTGAATATCCACATTATCTCAGTTTTTTTATCCTGGTTGAACTTCCGGATTATTTAGTTTTTTTTATCCTTGCTAGTTCTCTACATCAGCTAGGCACTTAATTCCCAGTCCTAGAGCCCAAGATCCTTGCTTAGTTCAAAAAATCTTTCTTCTGGCAAAGGCTTGGTGAATATATCATCTATATGATATTCAGTACTGACTGATTCTACTAGCACTCTTTTTTTAATCACATGGTCTTTGATAATGTGATGCTTGATATCGATGTGTTTTGTTCTGAAATGAGGCACTGGATTGTTTGTAATAGCAATTGTGCTATTGTCGTCACAACATATTGGGACTTCATTTGCTATAATGTTATAGACCCTTAGCTACTGATTGATCCATAGAATTTGAGCACAACAGCTGTCTGCAGCTAGGTATTCTGACTCAGATGTGGATATTGAATTGGTGGTCTGCTTCTTACTGAACCGAGATATCTGCTTGGTTACAAGAAATTGACATAGTCTTCCAGCATAGGGGCAAAATAGCTGGGGAACATGGCATATGGACAAGTCTCCGAAGATGGCACTAAAGAAATATAGTCAACCCCTAAACATGAGCATCATCACCTGTATCATAAGAATTTAGTGAGCTAATGGCTAAGTAATATGAAACTTCTGTAATAGCAAAGTATCACATATCACATTCATGAACGAATAAGTACTTTATATGATATAGTCATGTTCTTGAAAATCCTTTCATCAGGTACCCTTGAATTGTGATACTCGACTGATAGTGATAGGCCATGGTTTTCGGAAACTGTTCATATAATTGGCCAATAAAACATGTACGGGGGTTTCCATACTGGTTTTTCAACTAATGGTATTAGCTGTATTCAACTTTTTTCATTCACTGTGGGTTTCCTTGACTGACTTTCAGCCGCAAGTATTTGCCACTATGTGTTGGGTCCACCAGTCCCCTGCATCCCGTGCCTACACGCCATAAATCAAGTGCTATACTTTTTTTTCTTAAACATTCTTTCACATACACATGTTACGCATGATCATTCAATAACAGCCACATATGAAAATATCAATCAATATATGATCCTTACGATACAGCAAGGAAAAGCCTCATCTTACCTCAGGTCCAACTACGTATTGAAGTGAAAAGATGAGCTTCTCTCGCTAGATGGATGTGCTAAAAGCCCTGAATTAATTAAACATGTTGTACTTAATATTACCTTCATGAATGCCACAAATGTTGGAATACAATTTAGGATCATCTATGACTTATCCCTTCACAACTAGTTACCATAATGCGATAATTATGCATATATATTGATAAATCTTACGTTTAAACTTTATATCCTTCTTATATACTTATACAAGAAAACTTATTCTGAAAATATGAACATATATAACAATTTATGTAACATATTCTACAACAACACAGTTGTTCAAGTGAATTTATCACGACCTTTGAATAACAGAATTTGTTTTGCTTATAACTGTAATACCCGAGATTTCTGATATGTATTTGAACCTTGTGATATTGTAATTGTTGCATTTTGATCTGAGTATTATTCTCCGTATTTCATGATCCGGTGTTGTTGAGCGCATGATTTCATGAATGTGTTCTAAATTGTGATTTTTGCATATGTAGCGCACGCTATCGACTAAGTGTAGCGTACGCTAATCTGGACACGTAGCGCATGCTGTGCATGAACCTTAGCGCACGCTATACGTAGTCAACATGATTAAGACAGGGTGGTAGGTGATATCAACCGCGGATCTTGGTCGGATTATGTCGGGATGAACCTGGACGGCTTTCGGGAAAAGCCGAGTCAACGCGGTAGCGCATGCTAATGATATGAGAATAGCGCACGCTAAGCTCTGAGTACAGTTAATTCAGTAAGTTTTCGAATAGCCGTTAGCGCACGCTATCAATATGGACTAGCGCGCGCTAATAACCATTTTCTATAAATAGGACAGCATCCTTTTTCATATTTTCAGCCTTTTCACTTCCCACATCTGAATTCTTGGACTTGGAGAGTCACTCTCTTCATCCTACACCATTCATATCATCATCCTAGCATGAGTTTGAAGATTGTAGATCATTGGAGATTGGTGTTCAAGCCCTCGGTGTGGATTTCTTCAAGTTTCTTCGTGTTCTTCGCTACTTTGAGGTAGGTGATTCTTCACCAATATTAGTAGTATTCTGAAGGACGTTTTGATCATGTTTTGGGATTACCTAGTCAGTCAAATTCGTAAGTAGTCAAACATCATGTGTTAGAAGGATATATTCGATGTTTCGGTACTTCTTCATCGTATAAACCATTGAACCTTTTAGTGCTTGAACTCCTAACATATTCATGAAGCTTCAAACCGATTGTGACCAGTATATGGAGATTATCAAAGTTCTTATGTCTTTACATAATAGAATCATACGTTTTGGGACATGAAATGGACTGAACTTAGGATATTCCTTGAAATCAAGATGAATTATGGTGTTGTGATGATTATACATATCCTTGTATCTCGTAGTCGTTTAATCCGTAAGGATCTTTCACAAACCGTATGAGCATGATATGCACGGAGAGGACATATGTTAACACTGAAGATTTTATGAGTTTCTTCACCATTAGATTAAGTCTACTGCCCAGTAGTAAACTGCCATGCACGGTTAGCGCATGCTAACATATGTATATTAACGTGCGCTATCGGTAATGAGTTAACGTACGCTACGTTTAGTACGTAACATACGTTATGACATCAGCCGAGTCAGTCGGATGATCAGAGAGAACTTTCAGTACATAGCTAGCGTACGCTAGACTTGGTCAATTGCGTACATTAACACGCAGGCTTAGCGCACGTTACGTAGAGTACGTAGCGTACGCTAAGTAGTTCAGTCAGATTACATATTTAGAGCTTTTGGCCGTAGACCGGATTGATGGGCATTCGTACAACTTGAGATGAATTCTATATCATTTTCTTTTGTTAAGGTTCGAGCTTGCTACGTTGATCGAAGGAGGCGGCCTTCGAGTGTGTTGAGATCATTGGAGTGTTTAGTTCTTGCCATCTTCGAGGCAAGTATCGTAATGTGTTAATATTGGTATTTTGAGCATGCATGTGGTTTATTCATGTTGTTGAACATGGAATTTATTTCATTGAATTGTCATGATATTCGTTATCTAGTATTTGAATGTTCATGTTGATGGACATAACGATTTGGCATATATGTATGCATGAGTTGTGTTTGTGTATGTTGTACGATCTATGCGGAGGGCGCACGATCGGATGTCCACCTCGTGTTGGTCCGACGGGATCATCTTGGGATCTAGGCTGAGGGCGCTGGATCATTGGACGGGTTTTTCCACCTCGTGTTGGTCCGACGGGATCATCTTGGGATCTATGCTGAGGGCGCTGGATCATTGGAATACCCATGCTGTGTTAATGGATTCTTGGGGATTCGCATTGTTGGTTTCCGTTAGCGGAAATCCATGTTGTGTATTTTGTTATGCATTGTTGTGGCATATCCGATTTATTTAATATGATACTTGTACTAGCATCGTTTTGCTAACCCCTTCGGGGGTGGATATTTGTTTTGATGTTCATGTAGCCGAGGAGCGGGGAAACAGCCACAGTACCGACGTGACGATGAAGGGGCACAGTGATGTTTGTTGTTTTTGTGATTTGCCTTCTTGATTCATTTTCAGTACTCGAGTACGCGTGTCTAATTAATATCATTTCAATATGGTTGTATTAATTAACTTTTTGGATCATTTGGAACCGGTTTGTAACTTGAATTTCTGTGGTATGGTTGGATTTTATTCACATTTCTTTTAATTAGCCTTGTAAATCCTTACCTAAAGGGTTTACGGCGCTGTAACTATTCCGAATATCTCGGGGTGTTACAGAATATGGTATCAGAGCTAAGATTCATGGATATCTTGGCAGTCGGGTTTTAGTTGGGTCTGTTTACGTTATTTGATTTACGGGTCGTTCGTAACATCACTGTTCAGCCAAAGTCGTCATGTGGACCGTGGTTGTAAGTCTCATAATCTCTTATACTACCGTTTTACTTGATTTCTGTTTTGTGAGTATTTGATGAGCACTCCCGAAATTGTGTTTACAGTATGTTAAGAGGAGGACATGGACGCGGACGCGGTCGTGGACGCGGACGTCGTAACATGAGACAGGAGGATTCCGCAACTACCCCAGAATTATGGGCTAGTCGAACCGATTCCCATTCTGGAGGGCAACAAGGATCAGCGAATGACGACGCAAATCCTAACATGTCGGGAGTGCTTCAACAGGTGGTGGCTCAGATAAACCAGTTCGCTCAGGTAGTTGACCGCATGCAGACAGCAATGGGACAACAGCACCACGAGGATAACCGGGGAGACAGATGGCTTGTTGAGGTGGTCAAATTGCACCCGCCAAAATTTGACGGATCTGCTGAGGCACTTACTTGGGATCATTGGCTAAAGGAGTTAGAGAAGATATTCGCGGGTATTAACTATCCCGAGGACCGGAAGGTTCCCATTGCCCAGTATTTTCTGACTGGGGAGGCCTTTGACTGGTGGGAAGCTATTCGACCCGAGAATCATAATGCGGATTGGACGGAATTCAAACTAATGATGGAAGCACAGTATTGTCCTCGTCCAGTTAGAGAGGCAAAAATCCGAGAGTTTTTCTCACCACAGAGTTCGGAAGCATCTGTGACAGATTTAATCAAAACTTTTAATCATTAGCTGACTTGTGTGCGACACTTGGTCAGAACGGAGGCAGAAAAGATTTTTCATTTCGATATGCGAATGAAGCCGGAAATTCAATAGTACATGTCCGGATTTGAGTGTACTACGTTGCGACAGTATCAAAACAAAGCGCTGGCTTACGACATGAAAGAGGCGGAAGTGGAGAAATCGATGGAGGCAAAGAAGCAGAAAGTGACCAGCAACTTCTCGGAAAACAAGAGTGGTGGGGCCCGCAAGGGCCAGTCTTTCTTTTATTCATCCAAGAAACCTCCACATCCTTCTAGAGGTGCAAAGATGTTCCGGACAACATCAGTAGTTTCGGACGCATCAAAGAAGTGCTATAATTGTGGTCGGGCAGGGCATATACGACGTGATTGCCCCACATCTTCTGTGACTTGTTTCGATTGTGGGCAAGAAGGGCACCGTGCAGATTTCTGTGCAGTGGCGACTAGATCGTTTGGTACTCGCACTCCGGCGCCAGTTCCGAAGGAAATCAGTGTGAACCAGATGCAGCAGAGTGGATTTCAGCAGCAGAATGTTGGGAAGAGAGAGACATCTAGTGCTGGGTCCGTTCCTCCGCGCCTGTACGAGATGAGGAAATCTGACGATCAGAACACTGCTGTTGCATCAGGTACGATCCAGATCCTTTTGCAACCAGTTAGTGTCTTATTCGATTCCGGAGCTACACATTCTTTCATATCATTGAACTGTGTTAATCGTTTGAAAATCTCGTGTTTATTTGATTGTGAACCATATGTTGTGGGTTTTGCCGAGCGGAGAGAGAATTGTGGGAACCCTAGAAACTAGAGATTTTCCAGTGTCTATAGGAGGGAGAGATTTGCCATCGAATCTTATTGTAGTCGACATTCATGGTGACGATTTAATTCTCGGAGACGATTGGCTCAACCGTTATGGAGCTATTCTGAATTACCGAAAGAGAGTCATTTCTATCATTGCTGATGACGGATCTGAACATTTATTCAGAGGATGGAGACCGGGAAGCTCAGGAATATTGATCAAAGCGATGAAAGCAGTGAAATTACTGAAGCAGGGATGTCTTGGAATTTGGTGTTATGCCATGAAGAAAGAAGAAGTAGTATAACTCTCATCTATTCCAGTTGTGAATGAATTTTCAAATGTATTCCCTGACGAATTATCTGGGTTACCTCTGCAGAGAGAGGTGGAGTTCACTATCGAATTAGAGCCTGGAGCCACTCCTATTTCCAGAGCACCATACCGCATGGCGCCAACCGAGATGTATGAACTAAAGAAGCAACTGGAGGAATTATTGCAGAAGGGTTACATTCGACCTAGCGTTTCTCCTTGGGGAGCACCCGTTCTCTTTGTCCGAAAGAAAGATGGATCCCTCCGATTATGTATTGATTACAGGGAGCTTAACAAGGTGACGATCAAGAACAAGTATCCTATACCTCGGATCGATGACTTGTTTGATCAACTGCAAGGAGCAAGGGTATTCTCGAAGATTGACTTGCGATCAGGATATCATCAGTTGAGAATTAAGGAATTGGATATACCGAAATCTGCTTTCAGATCCCGGTACGGGCACTATGAATTCGTGGTGATGCCATTCGGACTTACCAATGCTCCTGCGGTGTTTATGCAACTGATGAATCGGGTATTCTTAGAATACCTAGATAAGTTTGTGGTCGTTTTCATTGATGACATCTTGATCTATTCGAAAGACACAGAGGAGCATGCCTAGCATTTGCGTGTGGTTTTGAGCACCTTGAGGAATGAACAGCTTTATGCGAAGCTTTCCAAATGCCAGTTCTGGATTAGGGAAGTAACTTTCCTTGGGCATGTGATATCAGCTGACGGAGTTCAGGTGGACCCGAAGAAAGTCGAAGCAATCTTGGAATGGGAAGCTCCTAATAACGTGAAAGAAGTCTAAAGCTTCTTAGGACTTGCTGGATATTATCGCCGTTTTGTAGAGGGATTTTCCAAAATTGCTCGTCCACTCACCCAGCTATTACAGAAAACTCAAAAGTTCACGTGGGATGAGAAATGCCAGGCTGGTTTTGATGAACTTAAGAAGAGACTGACGACAGCACCTATATTAGCATTACCAGATGGAACTGATGGATTCATGGTATACAGCGACGCTTCAAATCAGGGTCTGGGATGTGTGTTGATGCAAAAGGATAAGGTGATTGCCTATGTTTCTCGGCAGTTGAAACCGTACGAAGTAAATTACCCAACTCATGATCTGGAGTTAGCGTCTGTGGTCTTTGCCTTGAAAATTTGGCGACATTATTTATACGACACTCATTGTCAGATCTTTACAGATCATAAAAGCCTCAAGTACATCTTCAGTCAGAAAGAATTAAACATGAGGCAGAGAAGGTGGTTGGAATTGATCAAGTATTACCACTTGGAAATTCTATATCATCTGGGTAAAGCAAATGTAGTGGCCGATGCATTGAGCCGTAAACCTGTTTCTCTTCGAGTGTTGGAAGCACTTACATCCTAAACCAGCATTTATCGAGAACTGATCCGCGAAGGGATTGAAGTATGGTCACCAGGAATCCAAGGGCAACTATATGTGATGGAACTGACTTCGTCACTAGTCGAGGAAATCAAATATAAGCAGTTGAACGATTCTATGATCCGTTGGTTATGTGATGAAGTAAAGAAAGGAAAGGCCCCAGGATTCGTGATACAAGATGATGGAGTTCTGAGATTTCAGAGTCGACTTTGCATTCCCGATGATGATGATTTGAGACAAACAATTCTGAAGGAAGCTCACAGCGCGCCCTATTCTATTCACCCGGGCAGCAGTAAGATGTATAAGGATCTAAAACAAAACTTCTGGTGGGGAAATATGAAGAAGGACGTAGCAGAGTACGTTTCGAGGTGTTTGACTTGTCAGCAGGTTAAGATTGAACATCAGCGACCTGCCGGTATGTTAAAGCCGCTTCCGATCCCTGAGTGGAAGTGGGAGGATATCTCGATGGATTTCATCACCAATATGCCAAGGACCAAGATGGGAATGAACATGATTTAGGTTATAGTTGATCGACTGACCAAGTCGGCTCATTTCATAGGAATTAAAGATACTTGGGGACCCGAGAAATTGGCACGAGTATTTGTTGCAGAGATAGTCAGATTGCACGGGACGTCGAAGACCATTACTTCAGATCGAGATGGTCGCTTCGTGTCGCACTTCTGGAATGCCATTCACAGGGCTTTGGGGACCGAGCAGAACTTTAGCATGGCTTATCATCCCCAAACGGACGGTCAGTCCGAAAGGACTATACAAACAGTAGAAGACATGCTTAGAGCTTGTGCTTTGGACTGGTCGACTGATTGGGAAGTTCACTTGCCATTGATTGAATTCACTTACAACAATAGTTGGCATGCTTCTATTAAGATGGCACCATTTGAAGCTTTGTACGGGAGAACATGCCGATCACCCCTGTGCTGGGATGATTCTTCGGACTTGATCGGGGAGGAACCGGAATTGATAGTTCAGACTCAAGAGAAGATAGCTTTGATTCGGGAAAGACTGTTGACTGCCCAGAGTCGACAGAAGTCTTATGTAGATGTGCGTCGTCGCCCTTTAGAGTTCGATATTTGGGAACACGTACTACTGAATGTGTCTCCTACACGAGGAATTTTCCATTTTGGGAGGAAAGGTAATCTAAGTCCGAGATATATCGGACCATTTGAGATCCTCGAGAGAGTTGGGGATTTAGCATACAGGTTGGCCTTACCGCCATCGCTGAGTCACGTTCACAGTGTGTTCCACGTATCCCAATTGCGGAAATATGTACCAGACCCCAGTCATATCATTGATTTCGACGAGATCGGGATAGCTAATGATGGTACCTTCGAAGAGAGACCAATCAAGATACTTGAGAGTCGGATCAAACAATTAAGGAATAAACCAATACACTTGGTTAAAGTACAATGGTCACGACATGGAGCTGAAGAGGCCACTTGGGAAATGGAGGATAGTATGAAGGCTAGATATCCAGAGTTATTTTCATCTTAAGTTTCGGGATGAAACTTCTTTTTAGGGAGGAAGGATGTAATACTCGAGATTTCTGATATGTATTTGAACCTTGTGATATTGTAATTGTTGCATTTTGATCTGAGTATTATTCTCCGTATTTCATGATCCGGTGTTGTTGAGCGCATGATTTCATGAATGTGTTCAAAATTGTGATTTTTGCATATGTAGCGCACGCTATCGACTTAGTGTAGCGTACGCTAATCTGGACACGTAGCGCACGCTGTACATGAACCTTAGCACACGCTATACATAGTCAACATGATTAAGACAGGGTGGTAGGTGAGATCAGCCGCGGATCTTGGTCCGATTATGTCGGGATGAACCTGGACGGCTTTTGGGAAAAGCTGAGTCAACGTGGTAGCGCATGCTAATGATATGAGGATAGCGCACGCTAAATGCTGAGTACAATTTATTCAGTAAGTTTTCGAATAGTCGTTAGCGCACGCTATGAATATGGACTAGCGCGCGCTAATAACCATTTTCTATAAATAGGACAGCATCCTTTTTCATATTTTCAGCCTTTTCACTTCCCACATCCGAATTCTTGGACTTGGAGAGTCATTCTCTTCATCTTACACCATTCATATCATCATCCTAGCACGAGTTTGAAGATTGTAGATCATTGGAGATTGGTGTTCAAGCCCTCGGTGTGGATTTCTTCAAGTTCCTTCGTGTTCTTCGCTACTTTGAGGTAGGTGATTCTTCACCAATATTAGTAGTATTCTGAAGGACGTTTTGATCATGTTTTGGGATTACCTAGTCAGTTAAATTCGTAAGTAGTCAAACATCATGTGTTAGAAGGATATTTTCGATGTTTCGGTACTTCTTCATCGTATAAACCATTGAACCTTTTAGTGCTTGAACTACTAGCATATTCATGAAGCTTCAAACCGATTGTGACCAGTATATGGAGATTATCAAAGTTCTTATTTCTTTACATAATAGAATCATACGTTTTGGGACATGAAATGGATTGAACTTAGGATATTTCCTTGAGATCAAGATGAATTATGGTGTTGTGATGATTATACGTATCCTTGTATCTCGTAGTCGTTTAATCCGTAAGGATCTTTCACAAACCGTATGATCATGATATGCACGGAGAGGACATATGTTAACACTGAAGATTTTATGAGTTTCTTCACCATTAGATTAAGTCTACTGCCCAGTAGTAAACTGTCATGCACGGTTAGCGCACGCTAACATATGTATATTAACGTGCGCTATCGGGAATGAGTTAACGTACGCTACGTTTAGTACGTAATGTACATTATGACATCAGCCGAGTCAGTCGGCTGATCAGAGAGAACTGTCAGTACATAGCTAGCGTACGCTAGCCTTGGTCAGTTGCGTACGTTAACAGGCAGGCTTAGCGCACGTTATGTAGAGTACGTAACGTACGCTAAGTAGTTCAGGCAGATTACATATTTAGAGCTTTTGGCCGTAGACCGGATTGATGGGGATTCGTACGACTTGAGATGAATTCTATATCATTTTCTTTTGTTAAGGTTCGAGCTTGCTACGTTGATCGAAGGAGGCGGCCTTCGAGTGTATTGAGATCATTGGAGTGTTTAGTTCATGCCATCTTCGAGGCAAGTATTGTAATGTGTTAATATTGGTATTTTGATCATGCATGTGGTTTATTCATGTTGTTGAACATGGAATTTATTTCGTTGAATTGTCATGATATTCGTTATCTAGTATTTGTATGTTCATGTTGATGGACATAACGATTTGGCATATATGTATGCATGAGTTGTGTTTGTGTATGCTGTACGATCTATGCTGAGGGCGCTGGATCGGATGTCCACCTCGTGTTGGTCCGACGGGATCATCTTGGGATCTAGGCTGAGGGCGCTGGATCATTGGACGGGTTTTTCCACCTCGTGTTGGTCCGACGGGATCATCTTGGGATCTATGCTGAGGGCGCTAGATCATTGGAATACCCATGCTGTGTTAATGGAACCTTGGGGATTCGCATTGTTGGTTTCCGGTAGTGGAAATCCGTGTTGTGTATTTTGTTATACATTGTTGTGGCATATCTGATTTATTTAATATGATACTTGTACTAGCATCGTTTTGCTAACCCCTTCGGGGGTGGACATTTGTTTTGATGTTCAGGTAGCCGAGGAGCGGGGAAACAGCCACAGTACCGACGTGACGACGAAGGGGCACAGTGATGTTTGTTGTTTTTGTGATTTGCCTTCTTGATTCATTTTCAGTACTCGAGTATGCGTGTCTAATTAATATCATTTCGATATGGTTGTATTAATTAACTCTTTGGATCATTTGGAACCGGTTTGTAACTTGAATTTCTGTGGTATGGTTGGATTTTATTCACATTTCTTTTAATTAGCCTTGTAAATCCTTACCTAAAGGGTTTACGGCGCTGTAACTATTCCGAATATCTCGGGGTGTTACAATAACCACTTGATTATAAGTTGGATTTGCATAAAATTTTGATATAACGTGCCTAAAATACTTAAGAGCGAATATATGGAACAATAGACCCTGAACTACCCGAAATATACACAATCCATATATGTTAATAAAAGGTGGTAGAATTGAGTTCTATGTTGTCTAGTGATGATTTAGGCTCTATAAATCCACAATAAACACAAGGTTAAGTCATGGATGATTTCTTAAAATTATTATGACATGTCTAAGGGCCTGAACAAACCCTCTTTTCTTCGAAATAATCAAGAAATATTGCAAGAACTTGAAGAAAACAAAGGAAACTCACCTTGATTGTCAAAGGATATGAGGTGTTGGTGTTTTGATGAATTTTTCTTGAATATTTGGTGATTTTTCGAATAGAGATGATTATAGGTCGAATAGAAATGATTATAGGTGCTTCCAGAAATCATGTTTGGAAGACTAGATCGGTTCAAGTAGTTATAGACCGGTTTGGTTGGAACTGGTTCCTAATATCTATATACCATATTTAGGGTATGAATGACTGGTCTAGTGATTTTGTGGCTGTTTAAGGTGTGTTTTTTATTGTTTAAAATCGGTTACTATGCAGAAAGCGCTAAAAATGCTAATAAGGGAGTTTATTGTCAAACTTTATGAACCTTCATGCCTACAACACTTTAGATACGGATGTAAGAGCTCATTTATCAATATTATATGATGATTATGATGACAAAATAAAAGATAAGTTTAATTGGTTCCGACCGCAACCTGGACGAATAGAGAAGCGACATATCCAACTACTTAACAGATGATGACGTATGCAACTACAAATTGAATCATTTATAATGTTGATAAGAATCATATACTTGACATGTTTTATTAGGTTAAACAAATGTTGCCTACTTGATTCATATATCTAAATTTACTCAACACACACCACTAAGCTTTGGGGTTAAATCGGTTAACCTATGATAGACCTGTTAGTGACTCTATTAGTACTTCTAGGTTTGTCAACTGTGCTTAGAGTTAATTTAATATGTTTAATACTCTTGAATATAGTGAGTTAACTATGAGATTGAGTGAATTACGTAATGTGAAAGTAATGCAAAAATGCCATTAACAAAGAAAATCACTTTGTAGTCATTTAGCACACCGATCTCCATTAGCCGAGAAACTGAGCTTCTCACACATTTATAAAGACATATTTTGTCATGTTAGGAGGAACAAATCTCATGCTGGATGTATCATAAACATAAAACGTAATTAAGCACATATATAGCAATTATTCATGCTCATGAAATGTCTACTTATATGCCATGCTTCCCTAATGCATATTATGTAAATGCATTTAGGTATAAAATGGTTATTGGGTTAGATGGAGATAACGGGCATTACAATCCTCCCCCCTTATAAAATTTCATCCTCGAAATTGACATACCAAACAGTTCTGGATATTTGCTTTGCATTTCCTCCTCTCTTTCCCATGTAGCCTCTTCAATAGCATGATTCCTTTACAAAATCTTTACCAAATGAATCTCCTTGTTTCTTAGTTTCTTTACTTTCTTATCAAGAATCTATACCAGCTTATCTTCATAAGACAAATCAAGGGATAATTCCAACGACTCATAATTTAACACATGTGATGGGTTTGAAATGTACTTATTTAACATGGACACATGGAAGACATTGTGCACACCAGATAATGAAGGAGGTAAGGCTACTTTATAAGCGCTATCGCCAACTCTCTCAAGAATTTCAAACGGGCCACATATCTTGGGCTAAGTTTTCCTTTCTTCCTAAATCTCATAATGCTTTTCATTGGAGATACCCTCAAGAACACATGATCTCCAACTGTAAATTCTAAATCTCTTCTTCGAATATTTGTATAACTCTTCTGTCTACTTTGTGCAATATTTATTCATTCTCTTATATTTTCGACTACCATAGCAGTTTGTTGTATGATGTCTGGGCCCAGTAGACTTGTTTCTAAAACGTCATCCCAGTGTATGGGAGATCTACATTTTCTCCCATACAGTGCTTCACAAGGTGCCATTCCAATTGTAGATTGGTAACTATTGTTGTAGGTGAACACTACCAATGGAAGCTTTGTATCCCAATTGCCCTTGAAATCTAGTATGCATGCTCACAACATATCTTCAAGTATCTGAATAACTCTTTTAGACTGTCCATCACTTTGTGGATGAAATGTGGTGCTGAAAGCAAGCTTCGTACACATTGCATTATGTAAACTTTTCCAAAATGTAGATGTGAATTTAGGGCCCCTGTCAGATACTATTGATACTGGCACCCCATGTAGTTGGACTACCTCTTTAATATATTCCTGAGCATGTCGATCCATATTATATGTGGATATCAGTGGAACGAAATGAGCAGACTATTGGGATTCGGTGCCTAAAACGAAGGCCCAGCGGAAGCGGTAAAACAAAAATTAATTCGATCAGAATCCCTACGAGGATCGATCGAGCTACGTATATACGAATATCAAAAACGAAACACAAGAGATACAAGAAACATACCCTCGTATTCCGTTGATTAAATGGATAACCTTCTCTTGAGCTATTCCCCAATCTTTGCTTGATCTCTACGAATCTATTCCGCTTCAAGCCCTTGAACGATCCAACGCCGAAAGCACCGCGTCTCTACTTGCCACGCGCTGGAAAAACGAACGGAATGACAAAACCTTGCTATCCTCCGAGGATACGGCTAGAGCTAGGTGATGAAGCTTGTTATAGATATTAATATCACTCTAAGTGTATGAATATCTACCTCTCTCAATATTTCCTCACAAAATTTCTCTAAGAAGTTATGAAGAAGATGAATGAAGAAGATGAATAAAGAAGATGATGAAGAAGACTTCTATCTCTCTCTCCTCTTGCAACCTCACGTTGGAAACAAAAGTTGCTTGGAATGATTAGTGAGAGATGTCTTCATCTTCATTTATTCAACTCTCCACATGCACATCTCATAATTATGAGAATCAAAGCCCCACCACCTCAATGATCACCCATTAAAGAATGGAACATGGGTCCATATGAAAGTGGGTGGAAGTGTGGGGTTTGGCCCATGTAGAAATCGGACAAGTTCAGTTCGTTTTGGACTCCCGCGAGTCCAAACAGATAAACTCCGATTCCGTATCGATGTATTTATATCGATTAATTAATCCAATTAATTAAACATATCAAATACATTATAACATAATTAATTTCTCCAAGAAATAATTATATCCATGAATTAAATTAATCACCCAGTGATATATTTAATTCATTAGGCCGTAAATCAATTTATCCAATAAATCGATTTAGACATCTAATGTCCTAAATTTAGATATTTAATATCTAATATTCATAATGAGAGAATTAGCTTGAATCATTCCGTTGTCAATCCTCATGCGCGACTCGGTAGGTCCGTCTCAGTCAGCAATGGGAGGAACCAAAGAGTAGTAGCACCACCTAGCCAGCCTGGCGGCCTACACTGTACCCCAACTGAGAACGAATGATTGGGATCATTCAAGAACCATTCTGTCGTGAATACCAATATACGTATAAACCCTTCTTTCAAATGTCCCGATTAAGTTATAGGGTCACGGTCAGTCAAACCCCATCTGTACTTGACGCTATGCATGCATTAATGCAAATCGAGATCATCGAGCTGTCGTGTATCTAATACAACTAGCTCCAATGCTTTGGCCAAAGACTTGTGATCTCATCTGCCAATAACCGCATAGGACATATAACCCGCTCACTAACGGGAGAAAGAATTCTATCTTGGTATTCAGTAGGACCTGCTACTTGCCCGTCAAGATGCACGTCGAGGTTGACCCCCGCCTTCCTAAGCATGTGGTCGAACTACTCTAATGAAAATCTTGACGTCACAAACACATCCCTACTAAATCCTCAAGTCGAAGGTTCACGAATACCTATCATAACCTTTCGATTCCGTCATTGACTGTCCCGGAGTGAAATCCGTGTGACGAATCGAGGGTGAGTCGGTTCGAGTATACTAATCCAATTAGCATACCTATAACCTGTGCTCCCACTAACCATTAGTGTTCGACAGGCACTCTCCATGTCAAAGAACACGTCATACAAGTCTTCACATAAACTTAATGCCCAGTCAAGTTTCATCGACTTGCGAACGATTAAGTATTTGAGCTATAACCTTTCCAGTGCCGACCCCCTTATCCAATAAGAAGTGGAACGTTTTGCTCTCAAATACACGGACTAGTTTCTATATGTTTATTTACGAGTTAGGAATGCCAGTAACTACCAGTAAATAAATAAACATTCATTTGCCTTATATAAATGGTTTACATAATTACAAGTACAATGCCCTCACTCAACAACCTCTGAGTGGCATTCGAGGGCATACTCCTAACAATCTCCCACTTGCACTCAATGCCACACACTATGGTATCTAATACCCATGTTCTCCAGATGACGCTCCAAGCTAGTCTGAGAAAGTGGCTTGGTCAGTGGATCGGCGACGTTGTCGGCCGAGTCTACTCAGGCAAGACAATGTATCCCTTGCGAACAAATTCTCTTAAGAGATGATACTTCCTCTCAATATGTTTGGTGTTGTGAAACCTCGGCTCCTTGGCTCGCGCTCTGACTCCGTCGTTGTCGCAAAGATGAACAGCAAACAAGACATGGTATCATTTGAAGTTCTCCCGAAACTTCTTAATCCGTAACCCTTCCTTGAAGCCTCCGAGGCCGCTTGATACTCACCGACAGTGTGGAATCGGCCGCGCTTTGCTTGGCACTACGCCAAGATACTGCTCCTCCATTAAGAGTAAATATGTAGCCAGAAGCGGACATCGAGTCGTCCTTCAGTCCTTGGAAGTCCGAATCAGTGAATCCCACCACATCTAATTCTCCACCGCCATACATAAGAACCATATCTCTAGTTCTTCTCAAGTACTTGAGAACGTTCTTTACAACAGTCCAATGTTCCCTACCTGAGTTTGCTTGAAACCTACTCACCATGCTTACAGCATGCGCGATGTCAGGTCTTGTACACAAAATAGCATACATAAGGCTACCCACGGCCGAAGCATATGGTATATTACTCATTTCCTTGTGTTGTTCCTCACTTTGAGGACACATCTTCAAGGTGAGTTTTATTCCATGTTGCATCGGTAGGAACCCTCTTTTAGAATCATCCATCTTAAATCGCTTTAAGATCTTATCTATATAGAGGGCTTGGGAAAGGCCTATTGTTCTCTTCGCTCTATCCCGGTAGAGCCGAATACCAAGAATATAGGTTGCTTCTCCCAAGTCTTTCATGGAGAAATAACTCGAAAGCCAAGCTTTCACAGAACTGAGCATTCCCACATCATTTCCTTTTAGTAGAATGTCATCTACATATAGTACTAAGAATGTGATCTTGCTCCCACTAACCCTCTTGTATACACAAGGTTCTTCTTCATTTTGCACGAAATCAAACTCTTTGATTGCCTCGTCAAAACGAAGGTTCCAACTACGCGACGCTTGCTTCAGTCCATAAATGGAACGCTGAAGCTTGCACACTTTCTGAATATCGACTTCAGACACAAAGCCTTTAGGCTGCTCCATATAGATTTCCTCCTCGAGGAATCTATTAAGGAAAGCCGTCTTTACGTCCATTTGCCATATCTCATAATCGTGGTAGGCAGCTATAGCAAGCATCATGCGAATAAACTTGATCATGGCTACGGGCGAGAAGGTATCGTGGTAATCGATCCCTTCCTTCTGTGTATAACCCTTTGCCACAAGCCTGGCCTTATAGGCGTCAACCTTGCCATCACCATCAGTCTTTCTCTTGTAGATCCACTTGTTCCCAATAGGCACTATGCCCTTGGGGCGGTCTACTAGAGTCCAGACCTGATTGACATGCATCGAGTCTATCTCAGCTTCCATAGCTTCACGCCATTTTGCGGAGTCTACACCATCGCTTGGTCATAGGTTGTTGGGTCGGTCTATTGGCTATCACTTGGAACCTCATGGAGACCCAGCTCCTCCAAGTGCACAAGCCCATACCTCTCAGGTAAATGAGACACCCTACTAGACCTACGAGGTGGTTGTACTTGTGTTTCAGAAAGTTCGGTTACAGTTTCTTGCACAGGTGTCTCTCGAGGAGTTTCATTGTATTCTTCTAAAGAAATACTTCTACCTGCTCCGCCTTCCTGAATGAACTCATCTTCCAGGAAGTGTGCTTGTAAAGCAACAATGATCCTTCAATCTTCGGGCATGTAGAATAGATATCCCATCGTCCCAGACGGGAATCCAATGAAACGTCCCTTCGCAGACCTAGCTTCCAACTTTTCCACCTTAGTCTTCTTGACATAAGCGGGACATCCCCAAATCCTAATATGATTAAGACTTGGTTTCCTTCCTTCCCACATCTCATGTGGAGTTTTAGGAACGGATTTGGAAGGACATCTGTTCAAGATATACGCGGAAGTCAGGAGTGCATACCCCCACAGGTAAATTGGCAAGTCAGTATAGCCCAGCATGGAACGGACCATGTTCAACAGGGTTCGGTTCCTTCTTTCTGACACACAATTTAACTGAGGAGTACCTGGAGGTGTTAGTTGTGAAACTATTCCATGTTCCTTAAGGAACTCGTCAAACTCCGTACTCATATACTCGCCACCTCGGTCCGACCGAAGTGCTTTGATATGATTACCAGTTTGTTTCTCGACTAGGGCCTTGAATTCCTGGAATTTCTCAAAGGCCTCGGATTTATGTTTCATTAAGTATACATAACCATACCTAGTATGATCATCATAACGTAATGAAATATTGATATCCGTCACGTCGCTTCCAAAGCACCACATACATCGGTATGGATTAATCCCAGTTTATCAGCGGCTCTTTGAAATGTCCTTGTGAAGGGGGACTTAGTCATTTTGCCTTTAAGGCAAGATTCACAAGTAGGAAAGGGATCCGATCCCAATGAACCCATAAGTCCATCTTTTTCCATCTTGTAAACCTTGGTCTGACCAACATGACCAAGTCTAAGATGCCATTTCAAAACTTGATTGGTTTCATCCCTACCGCGTTTTCTAGTTATAGTATTCACAACTACTTTGTTGCTGAGATTTAGATGATACAATCCATTCAACAATGTAGCAGTACCCACTAGTTTATTTCTAAAATAAATTTTGCACGAAGCATCACCAATGAAAAATGAAAAGCCTTTTCGGTCCATGACCGGAATGGATACAATGTTTTTGTGCCCCTTGGGTAAAACAAGTACATCTTCTAAAGTCAAAACAAAGCCGGATTCTAAACCCAAAAGAAGTGATCCTATGTCGGTCGCCTCGACACTATTCCCGCTTCCGACTGTGATCATAACTTCTCCAGCTCCAAGATTCCTAATTTGTTCCAGATCCTGATTCACGGTACAAATATGAGAACTAGCACCAGAATCCAGTATCCAGGAAATAGAAAATACAGTAGCAGAACAATTTGTTTCCAAAACTAAAAGTTCTGTACCTGAAGTGCCATGAAGAATCGGACAGTCTCTAGCCCAGTGGCCCAGCTCACCGCACTTGAGACAAGCATCCTTCTTCTTCTTGTTCTTTGGAACCATCGGGGCCTTGCCCTTTCCCTTAAGGTCCTTAGCTTGTGGTCCAGTCCGCTTCTTGGTCTTTTTCTTCTTATTCTTAGACTTAGAAGTCCAAGAAATCACAAGTGCACTCCTTCATCCGCGGTCTTCATCCGAGGCGAGCGGTCACCGCTTGTTCATTAGCCCGGCTAAGTTACATGCAATCTCATTGCGGTTGAAGTTCATAACAAGCGTGAGAAGGAATCGGGGAGAGACTGCCGGATAAGGTCGGTTTGGAGAAGTATCCATTTTAAAATCAAGAGCCTCCAATCTCTCGATCATGGATATCATTTTGAGGATGTGTTCCCCAACCTTCTCACCTTCCTTCATCCTTGCACGAACAGTTGCTTGGATATCTCATATCTAGCGATTCTGTGCTCACCATAATGCTCGGTTAAGTGAGATAGAATCTGCCTAGCAGAAGTCATTTTCTCATGAGCTCTCTGAAGCTCATTAGACATGGAAGCCATCATATAAGCACGGACTTTCACGTCATCCTTAACCCACTTTTCGTGGTTTTCAATCTCTTCCTGATTGGCTCGAGTCTGCATAGGAGGCGCCGGAATGTCCGTCTCCAAGACGTATCCCAGTGCCTCTATACTGAGGACAATCATCAGATTGCGGAGCCAATCCACAAAGTTAGGTCCCATTAAGGTGTTCTTTTCGAGTAGAATTGCGAGTGGATTCATTGTCATATTGAGATTTGTCTGCATTAAGTATAACAGATTAATTAGTAACTCATTCAATTATGTTCTGAGTATAGAATTTAAGGTCTTTTCTATTCTAGTTACCCAGCTCCCACTATTTTTATCGGAATAACACACTCCCATGTGATATCCGGAAGTATCGTCGCTCTACTTCATAGTGGTGATCGAGTTCTTTATAAATCTTAATAGAGGGCAACCGAACAGGTTTCTAGTCTATTAATTTTCATAAAGTGGTGTCCAACACCAACCCATCTAATGGATGATTCGATCTTCTTTTTCCCCTTGTTCACTCCCCTCAACCTATACGATTTCTATGGTTCGTGAACAAGTTAAGTTTATACCATCGACGCAAATCAGTTTCACAATTGAATCTTATCCGGCAACCTATCAGGTTTCTAGGGATAAAATTTTCTCCAACCGAAGGCATCCAATGCGCTTTCGGTAATTTATCCGCCCTCCCCGAACGACTACCCCGATAACTCGGAAGCATAGCACATCCGGTTTGGATTTCAATTTCCCGAAAACTTGATGGAGGGAAGGAAAACCTTGAAACCTTATAAACTTAATTATTTATTGTGGGAGAATTTTCGCGATTAACGTTACACTTTGAACATTAATCATATTAGCGCATTTGTAGTATTCATACAATATGAAAAAACCATTCACAACCTAGTTGCTACCAACATGTGGTTCATGGACCGTTCCTAGAAAACAAAAACTCCGTAATCTAATTACAAGTCTTCGTCTTGAATCTTCGTCTTCTCGAAATGGATCTTCCTCCGGTCTTCGTCATTACATATAAATTTTACATTGAAAATTGCATCCTAGATACAAACATTTCTAGTAAAATAAATAGGCTCAAAACGGCCTTTACAACCCAATCGAATAAAACGAACGATTCAAAACTAAGTCCACGAACCACTTCCCCATTCAAAAAGCATTCATCCAATAAATACTATATAAATGGAAAGCGTAGAGATACATTGATCCAATCAACAATACGAACCGATCCAATCGATTCACACAATCGGTAATATGATAACGTTCAAAATAATTCGGTCGACTATAAATATTCCAATTAATCAAATTTCCCTTATAAAATAAAATACCATAAATCATTTTAATCATATTAAATCCAATTTAATGTGCGGGAGATTAATTTTTAAGAATACACGGAAAAATCGATCCGGGGTGAAAACTGGCCAGCATGACCGAGTCACCCTCGGCAGCCTACCGGCAGTCACGCCTGGCATGGCCGAGTCACGCTCGGAAGATGCCGGCCAGGACACGACCGAGTCACCCAGGACACGGTCGGGTCGCCTGGCAGTGACTTGGCCAGACTACCGGACACGACCGTGTCACCCAGGACACGGTCGAGTCACTCTCGGCCAGATTACCCTTTTTGTCCAAAAAGTCGTCCGACGACGATTCGGGGCTAGATTTTCGACCGGATATCCAATATCAATATTTTCCGACTTTCATATCTTCAATATAAATCATATTTCCCAGAAATTTAAGATTTATATTTAGACATAAACTTACAAAAAATACAATTATTACGAACGAAAAACATATACCACGATTATGACTAAAATGATTCCAAATCATTCACCATCTAATCGAGCATTCCAAATGCCAATATCGTATATACGATCGCAAGACCTACGCTCTGATACCACTGTTGGGATTCGGTGCCTAAAACGAAGGCCCAGCGGAAGCGAAAAAACGAAAATTAATTCGATCCGAATCCCTATGAGGATCGATCGAGCTACGTATATATGAATATCAAAAACGAAACACAAGAGATACAAGAAACATACCCTCGTAGTCCGTTGATTAAATGGATAACCTTCTCTTGAGCTATTCCCCAAGCTTTGCTTGATCTCGACGAATCTATTCCGCTTCAAGCCCTTGAACGATCCAACGCCGAAAGCACCGCGTCTCTACTTGCCACGCGCCGGAAAAACGAACGGAATGACAACACCTTGCTATCCTCCGAGGATATGGCTAGAGCTAGGTAATGAAGCTTGTTATAGATATTAATATCACTCTAAGTGTATGAATATCTATCTCTCTCAACATTTCCTCACAAAATTTCTCTAAGAAGTTATGAAGAAGATGAATGAAGAAGATGAATAAAGAAGATGATGAAGAAGACTTATATCTCTCTCTCCTCTTGCAACCTCACGTTGGAAACAAAAGTTGCTTGGAATGATTAGTGAGAGATGTCTTCATCTTCATTTATTCAACTCTCCACATGCACATCTCATAATTATGAGAATCAAAGCCCCACCACCTCAATGATCAACCATTAAAGAATGGAACATGGGTCCATATGAAAGTGGGTGGAAGTGTGGGGTTTGGCCCATGTATAAATCGGACAAGTTCGGTTCGTTTCGGACTCCCGCGAGTCCAAACAGATAAACTCCGATTCCATATCGATGTATTTATATCGATTAATTAATCCAATTAATTAAACATATCAAATACATTATAACATAATTAATTTCTCCAAGAAATAATTATATCCATGAATTAAATTAATCACCCAGTGATATATTTAATTCATTAGGCCGTAAATCAATTTATCCAATAAATCGATTTAGACATCTAATGTCCTAAATTTAGATATCCAATATCTAATATTCATAATGAGAGAATTAGCTTGAATAATTCCGTTGTCAATCCTCATGCGCAACTCGGTAGGTCCGTCTCAGTCAGCAATGGGAGGAACCAAAGAGTAGTAGCACCACCTAGCCAGCCTGGCGGCCTACACTATACCCCAACTGAGAACGAATGATTGGGATCATTCAAGAACCATTCTGTCGTGAATACCAATATACGTATAAACACTTCTTTCAAATGTCCCGATCAAGTTATAGGGTCACGGTCAGTCAAACCCCATCTGTACTTGACGCTATGCATGCGTTAATGCAAATCGAGATCATCGAGCTGTCGTGTATCTAATACAACTAGCTCCAATGCTTTGGCCAAAGACTTGTGATCTCATCTGCCAATAACCGCATAGGACATATAACCCGCTCACTAACGGGAGAAATAATTCTATCTTGGTATTCAGTAGGACCTGCTACTTGCCCGTCAAGATGCACGTCGAGGTTGACCCCCGCCTTCCGGTTTACAGGGTCGAACTACTCTAATGAAAATCTTGACGTCACAAACACATCCCTACTAAATCCTCAAGTCGAAGGTTCACGAATACCTATCACAACCTTTCGATTCCGTCATTGACTGTCCCGGAGTGAAATCCGTGTGACGAATCGAGGGTGAGTCGGTTCGAGTATACTAATCCAATTAGCATACCTATAACGTGTGCTCCCATTAACCATTAGTGTTCGACAGGCACTCTCCATGTCAAAGAACACGTCATACAAGTCTTCACATAAACTTAACGCCTACCAAGTTTCATCGACTTGCGAACGATTAAGTATTTGAGCTATAACCTTTCCAGTGCCGACCCCCTTATCCAATAAGGAGTGGAACGTTTTGCTCTCAAATACACGGACTAGTTTCTATATGTTTATTTACGAGTTAGGAATGCCAGTAACTGCCAGTAAATAAAGAAACATTCATTTGCCTTATATAAATGGTTTACATAATTACAAGTACAATGCCCTCACTCAACAACCTCTGAGTGGCATTCGAGGGCATACTCCTAACACAGACTTGGTCAATCTATCAACACTCACCCTTATCGAATTATACCCACTTTGAGTCCTTGGTATAGGCTTCAATAACCCTGCTCGTCTTTGATGTTCAGTTTTGATCTGTTGACAAGTTAGACATTCTGCCACGAACTTTGTAATATCTTTCTTCATGTTAGGCCACCAATAATGTTGTTGCAAGTCTTTATACGTTTTTGTGCTACCTGGATGTATTGAATTAGGACTGGAATGAGCCTCCTTCAATATGTCTTCTATGATGGTTGTGTTGGCTGGCTCGCACAGTCTCCCTTTATATCGTAATGTTTTATCACTAGAGATTGAGAAGTTTGGTAATTTGCCCTCTATCAACTTTTTCCCTCAATCTGCCTGTATACTGATCCACCTTTCGGGTTTCTTTGATTACATATTGAAGTGCAGGTTTCAATATGGGTATTGATAACGAACACATCTTCCTTTGGGCACAATTTCCAATTCTAATTTTTGCAAGTCTAATAATAGTGGCTTCTGCGTGACATAGACTTTCTGTTTAGTGCATCTGCAACTGCATTTTGTTGTAACACCCCAATTCTCATAAGGAATATCACACGCCGTAGAACCTTCGACAAGGTCTACCAGGCTAATACACTACACACAATAGACAATAATCTCTTAACAACGTGGCCTCATCCAAAACATTTTAGTTCAAGTTTAGAAAGACAGAGAGTAAAACAAGTTCATTGTCCACGCAGGGGACTTCAACGACATCCTTAAAGCAATAACAAGCTTACTCGACTAACTTCAACAACTAAATAAGCACAATAAAATAAATGCACAGACTCGAGCCTCATCATCATGCTTGGCCATCTTCAGCATGCGGTTCCCGTGCTGGCTCCTCAGATCGCCCGATACCTGAAATGCATGAAATGCATTACCCCCATTTAAGGGGTTAGCATTTGAATCGCTAGTGCAAGTACACAATTACACTACATCATATACAGGTACGATTCAACACAGTCATATCGTTTAGAAAGCATTTGAAAATCATATTCCGGAATATCACATTTGCATCAAACACCATTTTCATAAACATTACATCAACTCATCTCATCACAATGACATCCATACTTGGTAACCCGCGGTCGTACCCATTAGTATCAACCCCCAGAGGCCCTGTTGGACCATCCCTGTCTGGGAAACCACTTCCGCGGCCATACCCATTAGTATCGGCCCCCAGAGGCCCCGTTGAACCGTCCCTGGATGGAAGAACAACACACACACGATATCACAATTCATAATCCGTATCGTAACCGTAACACATATAACGAATTGTAATACATGTACTTGCCTTGAATAATACGACATGAAGAAACAGTGAACGGGGAGGCTACGATCCAAACTCACTCCAAAGTTTCGTTCCTAGCACATAATGATACTCAATTAACTACAACACCACCGAATCAAAAGGGATCATCCTAGATTCTACCCCTTTGGAACGATTCGCCGAACACTACGAGTGTGCAAAGGATCGAAATTGATCAACGATGAAATAGCAGAATTTAAGTCCACAAAACAACAACGAAAAACTAAGGATTATGAGCAAACTATCGAAATCTAACAACAAACTAGGCTAAATCGGATTAAAATTAACAAATCACCACAAAGCCCCCAAAATGCCAAAAACTAGGGTTCTAGGATTCTTACCTTGATTCGGATGGTGGAAGATGATTAGATTATGTTAAATCCGTATAGGAAACTCGAAATTGTTGAAGGGTGAAGACAATTGGTCGAAATATATATTACTCGGTCCAAATCGTCGCAATCGCCAAAGGAAGAGGAGCATGGATGAAAAAATGACAAAACCTGGCCTAGAATCCGATTATATAACTGAACACCCTTACGTACGTAACGATACATTCATTATGTACGTAAACCATATAACATACGCTAAGGCTTCTGCCTTACGTACGTAATGAACTCCTGCAAAACCCCCTGACCCGATCAATAGGGGATATTATGTACGTTGCATGGTAGATATAACGTACGTAAGAAAAATTAGCATATGCTATACTCCGATGCTAACATACGTAAGAGGATGATCGGGGCTCGCTGGCCTGTTGTTCAGATGACATTACGTACGTTAAGGGGCAGGGGTAACGTACGTAAAAGTAACCCAGAGGTTACTGACCAACTTACATAGGTTTATAATGTACGGTACGTACAAAACATAATGTACGCTATACACGGAACTTGAAATAACATACGCCACGTACAAAGCATAACGTACGTTATACACGGAACTCAGCAGTGTTGTTAGAACCATTACTGATAAGACGAGACATACCATTATCCATCCAATATGATACATTCGGAACTGAACAACAATAAATAATTCAATTATTACTATATTAGAATGAGTACGATGAATGATACGAAACACACAAAAGTCGAATTGAGTACAAATAAATCGCAATAGTTGGAATGAACAAAAATGAATGGCGTGGATATAACATTTGCCTTGCCAGGATGATATTTGATGTCGCAATCATAGTCTTTCACCTATTCTAACCATCTTCGTTGTCGCATATTCAGCTCTTTCTGTGTGACAAAGTACTTCAAACTTTTGTGATCTGTATAGATTTTGCACTTTTCACCATATAGGTAATGCCTCCAAATTTTAGTGCAAAGACAACATCACCAAGTTCTAGATCATGTGTTGGATAATTCTTTTCATACTCTTTTAATTGCCTGGAGGCATAGGCTATTACCTTACCATGTTGCATCAATACCGCACCCAAACCATTTTTAGAAGCATCAGTGTAAACTACAAAGCCACCTGTTCTCATAATAATGGCAAGGATAGGAGTTGTATTTAATCTACACTTCAATTTCTGGAAACTCTCCTCGCAAGCATCGGTCCAAACAAATTTCATATTCTTCCTTGTTAACAATGTCAATGGGGTTGCAATCTTTGAGAATCCTTGTACAAACCATTGGTAGTAACCGGCTAGTCCTAAGAAACTTCGAACCTCTGATACATTCGTTGGTGTTGGCCAGTTACTCACCGCCTCTACCTTGTTTGGATCAACTGAAATGCCATCCTTGGACACCACATGCCCTAAAAATACCACTTGTTTTATCTAGAATTCACATTTCTTGAATTTAGCATACAACCGTTTTTCTTTGAGAATTTGAAGCACAATTTTAAGGTGTTCTTTATGATCATCTCTATCATGTGAATAGATAAGGATATCATCAATAAACACCACCACAAATTTATCAAGGAACTCTTTGAATACCCAGTTCATTAGATCCGTAAATGCTGTCGGAGCATTTGTCTAACCAAAAGGCATCACTAAAAATTCATAGTGACCATATCGCGTTCTAAATGCTGTCTTTTGGATATCTTCTTCTTTGACCTTCAGTTGATGATATCCAGAACGTAAATTAATCTTTGAGAATACTGATGCTCCTTGCAACTAATCAAATAAATCATATATCTTTGAAAGAGGATATTTATTCTTGATGGTCACCTTATTCAGTTCTCTATAGTCAATGCATAATCGCAATGAGCCATCCTTCTTTTTCACAAATAAGATAGGCATTCCCCAAGGTGAACAAATAAGACGAATGAATCTCTTATCAAGTAATTCTTGTAGCTGACCTTTTAATTCTTTCAATTCTGTTGGTGCCATTCTGCATGGGGCTTTGGAAATCAGGGTAGTCCCTGGCATAACATCGATTACAAACTCAATTTCTCGATCTGGCGGCAACCCTGTTAGATCATCTGGAAACACCTCAGGAAATTCTCTAACCACATCTACATCTTCAGGCTTCAATTCCATTTCAAGGGAAGTTTTCAAAACATTATCCAAGTAGCTAGTACATCCCTTATTTAAAATCCTCTGAGCTTTCAGTGCAGATATAATTGGAAAAGAGCAGTAATATGAATTACCTCTAAAAATAAACCATCTTCCATTTACCGATTGAAAGGCCACAATCTTCTTATTACAATCGACATTTGCACAATATTTAGCTAGCCGGTCCATACCAAGGATAACATCCAAATTAGATATTGGTAGGACAACAAGGTCGGCATAGAATACCCTCCCACCAATTCGAACAGTACAAGCCCTCAACATTTGGTCTGAATCTATATTTTCTCCAAATGGAGCAGCCACATTATAACCAACTTTCAATAGTTCTGGTTTAATGCCCGATTTTCTCATAAATGCATATGATGCAAATGAATGTGTGGATCCTGGGTCTATCAATGTAAGTGCAGGAATTCCTGAGATTAGAATGGTACCTGAGACTACAGAAGCATCTGCATCAGCTTTGTTCTCACGTCACTGCAAACAACCTTCCTTGAACTTTATTTTCTAGATTTGGGCAATCTCTTGCCATATGGCCGGGCTTCTTGCACCTGAAACAATTATTCGACCCGACAAAACCCTCTCCAAAGTGATTTTTACAACATTTAGCACATTTAGGCTTCTCAGTTGTACTTGGAGCATGTCTCACTGTAAGATGCTTTTGATTGACTTTGCCGGTTTTGCTCCGGTTTCTTCCAATGTCCTGAATTTTTTGAAGCAAATGCTTGCCTCTTCTGCTTATAAGACCTTTTTATCTCCTTTTCGTCATAATCTACGAGCAGCGCTTTATCAACTATTTCTCTGAACTCGATTAATGTAGACACTCTAACATCTTTTCTAATTTCAGGTCGGAGGCCTCTTAGAAAATTATACATCTTTTCAGCATTATCCCAAGCAATATAGTGAACATACCTGCAGCCTTCTTCAAATTTACAGATATATTCACAGACAGCCTTGCTTCAGCTCCAAAAACTCTTTGAGCTTGAGTGATCGTGCATCCCTAGTGAAGTATTTATCATAGAATATTACTTTAAATCTCTCCCACATCAGCTCTTCCATGTTGACTGCAAGTTTGGCTCCTTTCCACTAAATTCTGGCATCTTTTTTGAGTTGAAAGACCGGACAAAGTATCTTATCAGCATCATCGATGTGCATGTAATTAGGAGGTTCCATTTTCCTAAATTTCTCATACACTGCTGCTCCATTATTGTTTCTTGGTGGGGGTTGTCGGTTTTGTTCCTGGTTTCTTTGTTACATATTCAGCAATTGTTGCATCTGTTCACCATACATCTTTGTCTGTTGCTGCATCAGCTCAGCCAAATTCTCAAGAAGGTTGTGGTTTGGATTCGGATCATCTCTTGTCTTCCTTTTGGGTGCCATAACTTCCTCTGTACTTCCCAATCTCATCCGTTCATAAGCCAATAATGAACACACAATGATGATAATGACAACTAATAAATTGCAATTTATTAATCATAATACTCAACTAATAAAAGTTGACCATATCTCTAAGTCGAGAATGTCCATATGCCATCTTCTGTCTGCAGGAAAGATTTAAACCTTGGCTCTGATACCACAACTGTAACACCCCCTAACCTAGCAGCTGAACTGCAAAGGGGTCTGTGCTACTAAGTTGTGGAGTATAACTCTTTCATACTTTGATCATACGCGACCAAGAAATGGGTCGAGACAACAATTACAGATACGGATACTCGTAACTTTTAAGAAATTACAAAATGGCCCAAAACGCCCGGAAATCACGATACGTGATCGAATAACCAAACCGAAGTTCACAACACGTCTAACGAAGTTGAACGGACTTATAGGAAACTCGAAACAGCAGTTTCGAATGAGATTCGCAAGAATCGAACTCAAGCGCGGAAAAGTCGCTAAAAAGCACGGAACTCAACAAAACGACACCGAAACGAACTCGGATGTCAAAAAGTGCAGAATTAATCATTCTCAGAATGACGAAACGGTCATGAGAGAGTCATAAAAACGGACTTCCGCTGAAAAAAAAGAAATTACCGAAAATCGAAAATTGCGGATATTACATTCTACCCTCCTTAAAAGAAGTTTCATCCCGAAACTTAAAACAAGTAGGGAGAAGCAATATCCCACCAGGAAAACTCAATGAGATACACAAGAAATGCGTAACTAACGCCCAACAGCGAAACGTTACAAACAACACAACGGAATATACGGTGTGAAAACACGCTCCACGACGACCAACACAACGTCGCCGTTAGGGATATAATAAAACCAACAAGTGACAAGAGTCATCAAATGGATAATACAATCAAGTCAATTATCCGAACAATCACAAAACATAATGAACGAAAATCAATACGATTGACCAACCCAACGGTACATCAATCAAAACGCGAGCCAATCGCTGAACAAATACGGAATTCCACCGCCCAAGGGTTGGAAGATGAAAACGAGACTAATTTCCCAAACTTAAGGAAATTAGGAAGGAGCCTGAATGATCAACAATCACGAAATGAGAACAATAACCGAACAAGCAAATGATCGAGACAACAAAGATCGAACAATCATGTCCGAAACACGAAGGATAATAAAATTCAAACAACAACTCCCAGGATGATCTGGTGAGAACTACAAGACATGCATTCCCATAAGATCCACAGGAAAGGGAATAGTGATTGAAAAGTCACAGCGACAAATGAGTTATTCCAAAATAATACCACACTCGTTCGATCAACAAAAGTAAGGGATAGGGAAAGTTCAGAAAATGTTAACGAACATAAATGAGTCGACGAAGTCGAAAATACAGAAGTTCAAAATCCAATCCACTTCGAATAGAAGTTAATTTCAGAAATTCGAAACAACATGGTAAGGAAATAACATAACATACAACTGATAGACCACGCTCCTCAGGGACTCCTTGGAGCCGGTCCTGATATTAGTGCTCAAGTCCGTGCCTCGGAAGGTTTGGCAACTAACTCGCAAAACTGAACCCGGTGTCCCTCAAGCCCGCACTTGTAACACGTTACTAGCGGAGAAGGACAATGTGCACGGACATGCCCCGCCACATTGCAGTTAAAACACCTCCTGGCTTTACCAGGAGTCAAAGCAGACGACTTGGAACTCTTAGTCCCACGTAACGAGCGACAGAGCTTCACAGCAGAAAGACTACGACATTGCGAACTAGAACCACCAGCTCCTGCACTGTCCACAAGGTCATCGGACTTCCTCTGCTTCTTCGACTCGGGCACACGCTCCGATGATAACGAAGCTAGTTCATGGGCCAAGACTCGATATTGGTAGTCCCTCAACGAAGTGCAAGTGAGTCCTGACATATACTCGCGAATCTCTGGCTTCATTCGTCTGTCAAAATGAAAGATCATCTTTTCCTCGGTTCTCACCCGATCTCGTACATAACTGAGTTGTTTGCTATGGTCGATTATAGCCTGTGACACTGAAATATCTTGCGGTTCTGCCAAATAAAATTCGTGAATCCTCTGCTCTCTAATCGGTTTCGGGCAGAACTCAGCTTCCATCAATGCCTGGAACTCCGCCCACGTGACATTACGATCACGAGGCTTAACAGCTTCCCACCAATTAGCGGCATCTTTATCAAGAAGGTACTGCGCAATAGGTACCTTCCACTCTTCAGGACAATCGACAGCCTCGAATATCTTTCCCAACTGGAAAAGCCAACCATCCCAGCCCAATGCATCCGCAACACCGGGGAATCGAGGGGGGTTCATACTAATCACCTCCCGAAGCCACTGATTTGCGCCAGTGTTCTAGGTCACCTCTGTAACGCGCTGAACTGCCTGAGTCAACTGAGTCATCTGTGTAACAACCTGCTGCAAAATAGTAGCAACACTAATACCAATACCATCACCGGCAGCGTGATCCCGATCACGCATCTGGTCGCCACGACCACGACCTCTGCCCCTCGGCATACTGAATAAGAAACCACTCAGCACAACAGGAAATCATAACATGCAACACTTACAATGATTACCATCGTAAAGCAACACACATACAAACACCCCAGCAATGACGGTATCGATCGGCGACCTCAGCGGTCCGAAAGATATCCAGCATACAATTACTAAACATCATGAAACAACCACCTTTTGAAAGAAAAATTTTGGGAACACTAGTTGATCTTGAGTATCACTTTACAAAAAGTTGGACAGACATCATTGTCGAGACTTTGAAATTCATCTTGCGTTTGAACAAAAATGAGGACACTTTCTCATAGTAAAAACTTTCAAAATATTCAACCCTCGGGTCTAAATAAAAGTGTTTCTAAAATATTGAAAATATCTCAAAGCATTTTGGTCCTCGAAGTAGAAATTTTTTTTTGAAATATATTGTGGCACCTTGGATGTACCACAAGAAAATAACTCATTTGAAAAGTATGTCTCGAAATTTATTTTTCTAAGATACTCAAGGTTAAAAAAAAATCCAATAGGCCAGAATGCCCAAAACTCACACATATCGACGTTCACTAAAACAACTCCTAGTACACGCATCAAAACGTTTAAAATCAAGACAATACATGTCTTTAAACGGAAATAAACGATAATATACCACATTCAGAACAAAACCACTGACCCCATTCGAGGCCTCTAAGGACCCTCCCGCACTGGCTAGTGAACAAGTCGAACGCGTATAAGCACAAAGCTTCCACAATATAACTTGTAAAACGTGCAAATCGATTCAAAAATCATCAGCAACGGACAAAAACAACAATAAAAAGACATCACAAGCGACGACACTCCTCATATAAATCAAATACGAGAGTCGACTAAATACATATCGTGAAATCAAAATCCACATAAGGATTCCACCACTTAACAAATAGTCATAAAAATATTTCGTGTCACACGAGGCACAACACAAAGAAGGGAGACTTACTTACACAGGTCGCACGAAGATGATGATCGCCCCACGATACTAATCACGACCAACAAACTCATACAACGCGTCGCGACACGACTCAGTCAGACAAATTCTGACGAGACAAAAACTCAACAGACACCACTAAACCCGACAGCCTAGGTTTCCACAATCTAAGCTCCGATACCATTTATCTAACACCCCCAATCCACTCAGGGATATTACACGCCGTAGACCCTCTCCTCGAGGATCTACCAGGCTGGTAACAACATTTAACATCTCGACAATGCCTTCAAGGCTAAAACGACTCAGTAGACCTATTTGGTCTTTCAATAAAATATACAACTCAATTACAAACACATACCCACGCAGGGGTCAAAATACAATAAACTCCCGTACAACGGGGAAAAGATACTGCAGCGGAAAAGAAAATACAACTAGACCAATACAACATCAACGGATCCTCGTATGATTAGTATCGTTCATCTTTCATCATCCTTCGTGCCGACCCTGTGTTATGATCCAAAACCTGAATGCAAAAATAGACATCCACTCCCCCGAATACTCGGGGACTAGCAAAACTCCACTGTTTTGCTAGTGCAAGTATAAAATACGAAAACGAGCCATACATATCATACTCCACGAAACATGTTAATCATAAACATACTTCCCGAGGTGATTCACTTAATCAAACGATTAAATCGAAAGATAGGGTAAACCCGATATACATCTTGTGAAAAACATTTTACGACCTCGGGAGTTTTGAATACATTGGGATTTAAAAATTCTCAGGCCTTTCGAAAACATTTAGGGACACAGCCCAAAAGTCATTTTCCCAAAACATAAATTCGATAACAACAAGTGGGGTCCACGACCCGATCATACCATAACAACCTGTTTCCATAGATTATTCGCGTCCCGTGCTAGCAAGCCACAGACCTCAGATGCTCCCGTAGAACAAACCCGAGTGAATAACCCACAGGGAAACTATATCAAATCACATGTCACCGTAACCGCAGTCACGTGACTAAAAGCACATATACTTACATAATCAAGCCACAACCATAAGTTATCCCGGCATCGTGCTAACAAGGCACGAACCTCGGAGTCCCCGCAAGACATACCCGATGATAACCCCACAAGTTATCTCGGCATCGGGCTAACAAGCCACGAACCTCGGAGTCCCTGCAAGACATACCCGATTTAGATAACCCTACGGTCACGCCCGACCCATACTAGCAAGTATAGATCCCGGAGATTCAACAATCATACCTGGAGGCACATCACATGCATCAAGCACACAACAATAATCACTTATGAAGCCAAACAACATTAAGCATCACAACCTCCTTTCAAGGAGTAGCAACTAATATCACACACATTTCGTTCTTACCGAACAAGTACACAATAACAATACGTAATCCCCGGCAAAGAATTACAGTCTATTAACTCACTCGAAGAGATCATGTTATCTTTCAACATACCAAACCAACACACATATTCTGAGAATACATATTCACGAAGTATACGAATTATCGTTGAAAGACAACATTTATCGAGAACATACCAATCCCTTTTTACGTTCATTAAACATTGGATTTCGCATAAAATCATTTATCAAGAATTATATCAACGAAATATAAAATGTATGGGCAAGATACTTGCCTCGAATAAGAACAACGCGAAGAATCGACCGAAGTAGGTTGACACGAACCGACTACGAACCCGCCGACTCCACCGATCGCCAACTCGCATTCATAAACTACGAAGTACAATAACAACAATGAAATGAATTCCCTAACACGACTTAAAGCCGTTGAATTCAAAGAACGAACGACGAAAGTTCAAGCGTTTCCCCCAAAACGGCCAAGAACACGATTCGTTCCGTCAAAACCCGAAAATGGAATTCCAAGTTGAAATATGGATATACAATCCATAGAATATGTTTAACAACATCATTTAACCACAATCCATCCAACAAAAACGGATGGAAAACGAGATCGAGGACAAATCCCCCAAAAAGTCGATTCGAAGGAAATCAAGAAATATACTTCGATTCGACGAAGAACAATGGATTAAATGATGTTAAACACAATAATACTACCAAGATTAATCATACCCATCATGAATTAATCAACAACACGGAACGAATCGGACAAAAATGCAAAAACCCCCAAATTCACGAAAGTAGGGTTCTAAGGTAAGATTACCTTGATTCGCTGGATCAAAGGATGATATAGGATGATTTATTGATGTTATGAAATCAAGAACTTCGTGCATTTGTTGTCAAACAACATGGCTTCGCCACCCTCGAATCGCCAGTCGCGGATAGAAGAGGAAGGAAGTGAGAAATGAATGAAAATGTGACTGCTCTGTCACATTTATACTGGGCCGGAACTAGCGTGCGCTAGCCTTCCCAGACTAGCGTGCGCTATCGGCCAGACGGCCGAGTACCTCGGCCGTGGCCCGCACGACCCGGCACCACCGACCAAACCCGCCGACCCAACTCCGCCGACCCAACTCCCGCTAGCGTGCGCTACGGCCGAAGCCCGCGCGCTAGCCGACTGCCCAAGAACCTCACGGACTAAAAGCTCGCCTGTAACGACGCTAGTCGGCCGACGTGCGCTACCTGCGGTTAGCGTGCGCTACGACCGAAAAGATGGCGTGCGCTACCCGCCGATCCCGACCGAGTCCGTAACCTCGTAACCCCACCGCCTGCACTCCGATAGCGTGCGTTAGGCCAGCCGATAGCGTGCGCTACACCTGCCGGTTAGCGCGCGCAGCCTTCCGGCCGTAGCGTGCGCTACGCCGGTTCCTGCCGCACCTGTCCGGTCGGTGCCCGCAATCGTCCGGCCAGTCCCGCAACCGTCCGGCCAGTACCCGACCACCAGGGCTCGACGACCCGATTTCCGAAAACGTACGGAACGAACACGACGAAAAGTTCGCGGACAACATCAACGACCCGAAATGAAAACATAATACCATAATTAATCATATGCGACCAAGAAACGGGTTGAGACAACAATTACAGATACGGATACTCGTAACTTTTAAGAAATTACAAAATGGCCCAAAACGCCCGGAAATCACGATACGTGATCGAATAACCAAACCGAAGTTCACAACACATCTAACGAAGTTAAAAAGACTTACAGGAAACTCGAAACAGTAGTTTCGAACGAGATTCGCAAGAATCGAACTCAAGCGCGGAAAAGTCGCTAAAAAGCACGGAACTCAACAAAACGACACCGAAACGAACTCGGATGTCAAAAAGTGCAGAATTAATCATTCCCATAATGACGAAACGGTCATGAGCGAGTCATCAAAACGGACTTCCGCTGAAAAAAAGAAATTACCGGAAATCGAAAATTGCGGATATTACATTGGATATGTATTTCTTTGAGTTTCATTGTCATGTTGCATCGTGACATATCTGGAGTCATATCTGCGTGCCGATTGGTTATTGTGTAGGATTTTTAGCCGGGCACATGATGGTTATGTGTTGATATTTCCACATTGAACCGTGCACACGAGACGTAGTTCGTGAGGCTAATCAGGTACAAGACCACACGATTATGTGATCAATACCCGGGGTGGCTTGTGCACGGACACATTTCCGGATCGGGCGTACTATGATGTCCATCTTTGAGCCATACTGTTTGGTCGTTCATAGCTCCATGTATGATTAGATATGTTCAACGGTTTGCGACTGGTTGTTCATACGCCCGAATGGTATGTTCGACATTCAAAGTTATTTCTTTGAGATCCATTATTGTTGATCATTTGGAGTCTACCTTGTTGAGGGTATTCTCGGTTATTGTTGGTCCTTTGTTGATCATTTGGAGTCTACCTTGTTGAGGGTATTCTCGGTTATTGTTGGTCCTTTGTTGATCATTTGGAGTCTACCTTGTTGAGGGTATTCTCGGTTATTGTTGGTCCTTTGTTGATCATTTGGAGTCTACCATGTTGATGGTATTCTCAGTTATCGTTGATCATTTATTGATCGTATTGGAGTCATCATGTCGATAATATTCTCGTTTGATCTATTGTTTTGATCATTGTGTTGATCGTATGAGTATTTGGACTGTACGTCGATGTTGCGGTACTTGTTATCATTGTTCTATGGAAATTTGACCTACAGATGTATCGTGTATATTTGGTTTTACCCAAATTGAGATTTGATTGTGCGATCCGACGGACAGGATTTGGCACAGATTGGATTAATTCCACACTTATAATTTATGATGAGGTTTGGAGGATTGTTGGTATTTTGGAATACGGTACAGATAATTGTTGATTTCTTTTCGTCATTTGAGAATGCGAAATCTGAATTATGGTAAGGATCGATTTGGATTGGATTGCCATGAATTGGTAAGGTTATAATGGTAAGATTACGTTGGTAGTAATCTTACAGTATTATTACATTGGTATGTAATTATTTATGACGATGTGATCGATATCATTATTGAGTATAGTGGCTGACCCCGTCGTGGGCTCTATTTTTAGGTACTCGGAGATCGAGCTAGTAGCGGTCGTGAAGGGTGAGCTTCCCGGGTGATACTGGCTATGACATTTATTTAAGTATCGAGTATTCTTTTCTGGTTGTATTTCATGCTGCAAATGTGTATTTTGAACTGTGTTTTATCCGCTGCGTGTGTGTATTTTAAATGGCTTTTCGGTATCTTTACCAACTCGTGTGTATTTTCAAATGGTCTGTTGGCATTTTGCGAACTTGGGTTATTTTGTCAAACTCTTTTTCCCAAATTATTTTATCGGTACGTTTAAGTGGTAGCTTAACGTACATTTTGAACTGTCGAGAATTGGCACTTCGCCTTGTATTTTGAAATGGTATTTTATGACGGTATTTGAGAATTATGTTTTTGAAAATATTTGAGTATATGCAAAATATTACCGTCATCGGCCTTTTGGCATTTTTAAACATTTTTGAAATGGTTATTAGCCTGGTGGGTTCCGGCGCGGGACCCACGGCGCTGTAATATCCCGGATGGTTTTGGGGGTGTTACAGAAGATGGTATCGGAGCTTGGGTTTTTTGAAACCCGGGCGTATGTGTTATGTGGCTCTACCGGGACGGTAGTAGGGTGACTTTTGAAAATGATTTTTTTCTGACTTTTGAGTCAAACCGATTTTGGACTTTCCAAAATTTTTGAGATCTTTTCAAATTGTTATTTTTGATATTGGCGTGTGTTGGTATTGTTTTGAGAGTCGTGTGCTAGTATCACGGGAGATCATCGGCTTCACGCACCTGTAAGTATATTGGTTCAGTTATTTGCTTGTGGCGACACTTGATTGTTTTGTGATGAGTTGGAAAGTTTTGGATTTATCTGTTGTTGGTGACAGGTCGCAAGTTTCGAGGACGAAACTTATTTTAAGGGGGATAGTACGTAATACCCGAATTTTCAGTATGAATTTTTCGCGTTATTTTATCTAAGATATACTGGATGGCTTGGTGTCTATACAGTATGGATAAAATAAATTGAGGACTGGGACAACTGTATTTGTACTCGTATAACTGTCGTAGTGGTTCGACAATTATTTTGAGGATATCGTGTATCAGGTTATCGTACTTTTGATATTGGGTATATCGTATGATGATGTTATTGGATTCAGTACATGTATTCAGTATGCCGTATGTTCGTATTTGGTATGTCGAGACGGACGAGGAGAGTTGGAAAATGGCTAAGTATAGCCTGATTAGCGCGCGCTAATGTTCAAATATAGCGCACGCTAATATTCATGGTTAGCGCACGCTAGAGGCAGAATGTAGTGCACGCTAAATGCAGTCAGATCGGAAGGAATCTGCATGTGGACCCGGCTGCTTTTGGCGCACGTTCTGGTAAGTCAACCGTTGTTGTCCTGAAGTATTAGCGCACGCTAAAGCATGAGGCTTAGCGCACGCTAATTGTAGATCGGTCAAAAGGAATCTTATCCTCGTCAGATTGGCATGTGGAGGCACATGCGGTACGTAGACTGTAGCAAGTCAACTGATATTAGCGCACGCTAAATGCAAGGACTTGCGTACGCTAAACAGTGTAAGTTACGTACGCTAATGCATGGGCATTACGTACGTAAGCTCATGTACGAGACAAGATAGTGGCCTCTGGGCTGCGATAGCGCACGCTAACAAAGTCAGTTAGCGCACGATAGGGCAATAACGCACGCTATTTTATGAGAGTAGCGTGCGCTAGTAATGTATTCTATATAAGGGGACAGACGGGTGTTATGAAGCATTTCGTCCATTTCTTTCCTTTCACTCGATAGAGAGAGCTTTGGGAGGTACTTGAGTTCCTAAAACACTCTGAGATGATGATATTTAACGAGATTAAGATGGAGAGCATGGATTCAAAGCTTTGTTCTTGAAATTATTAATGATTCTTGGAATGGAATTCATAGAGAGAGTCTTGAGGTTCCAAATACTGGATTATGATGGAGTTGAGCGTCCTTATCAACATTTGGAGCTTGGAAATGATTGGGAACGGATTCAACCTTGATAATCCATCCTTTTCCTCAAAGAGGTAATTAATCTTCACTTTGGATTTTGTTTTGGGGATTGAATGTTGGTGTTCTTGAGATGATGATTATCATATTAATGAGTTGACAAGTATGATTTCGAGATGGCTTCCTGAGTAACGTTGATGTCATTGTTGGTATGCGGATATTGATATGTTTCCACTAGTAGAAAAATGCCTTTAGGTAACACCCATAAAGTGTTCCCTAAAGAGCCTAAACTGTTCCTATAGACCATCGGTAACACATTTTGGGTGTTACCTCTGCCCGTGTTCCCTATGATCCTAGGTAACACTTTTGATCAATTCTAGTAACACTTTAAATTGTGTTCTCCAAAGTCATCTTAAGGAACACCTTAGTAACACTTTAGATATTTCTTAGGTAACACCTTGGTAACACTTTCAGATTGTTTAAGGAACACTATTGTAACACCTTTGTAACACTTTTAAATGTATCAATTTTTTTAACTAACACTTTAAATAGCTTAAGGAACATTTTCGATTTTATGGGTGCTAGCTTAGGTAACAGCTTATTCATTATTAAGTAACACTTGCGATTATTATTATTATTATTAGTAGTATTTGTATCATTATTATTATTATTCTGATTAATATTTATCAATAATATGAAAACTAGAAGAAACCATTTTTTCATATATAAATAACGACAAAATATATTGATAAAACTCAAATAAATAATCCAATAACAATAAGACATAGATCATAGTATGTCAAACACATATCAAATAACTAAAAAAAACAATAACCTAATTGTTGTCTAATTTGTAACTTGTATAAAAAATAGCTCCCATATATCTTCAATTCGTTGTTGATATTAATGATGCCATTGTTGTTGTTGTCTTGAACTTCTACATGCTTTCTTGAACGGGGTCGGCCTCTATGCATATGCGTTCACAAGAGCACGCATCCCATCCAACAACTTTCTTGCTATATAACCGTTCGATCTGGCTTGCTTAAAGAAAGAATGTTTGAGTAGTTTTTTGGCAGTAGGTCGTTTTGAAGGATCCTTAACCAAGCAGCTAGCAATCATCTGCTGAAACGACTAAGAAAGAAAAAAAATATATGATTAATAACATGATCATAAAACTAATATAGTTCAACTTATTAGTGACATACCTATGAGAACTTGTTATGTCGCTCATAGTCAAGTCCAGGGGGTGCATTTTGTAGAGTCAAAAGCAACACCTACCAATATAAAAATAATTAGAGCTTAATAATAAGGGTCCATTTCAGATCAAAGTAAAACAACTTAGGATTATCAGTGGACCTTTATTGGCGGATACTTTGAGAAAGGAGCATGGCCATGAGCAAGCTCCAATGCAGTTATATCCCAAATGACCAAATATCCGCTCTGAGAAAAATGAAGAAATTTAATAAACTTTGTGACCTATCTAGTCTGGTACCCAAAAAAAATACAAAGTGTGCATGTACAGTCGTAACCATGCACTTGCTCCATAACCTCTGGAGCCATCCTACAATGTTACAGAACCTTTAGTCAGCAACCACACCGAGCTAGGAAAATGGACATTGTAGAACCCTGATTGAGTAAAGGAAAATTTGAATAAGGATCATTTCAGTCCTTACCTTGCACAGCGCAGCGAAGAAAGAGCAACCGAGATTGAATCACAGATAAAAAACAAGCAACTGTGAGCGATCTTGAAATCAAAATTGATGGGTAATTTCAACATGGTAACAAAAGTATATTCAAGAAAAAAAACTAAAATGTTAGATCAGTGACAAAATACAAAAACCAAAAACAGACATGAAAGATATCTGATATTGGAAGCCGCTCATATAAGTAGATTTCAAACCAAAAAAGGTTCAGCGTTTATCATTCTTGCACCAAAATGCTCAACCTGAACTCGTACTGACCTGGTACAACAAAGAACTAAGATTTCGTGAGATTGCTATTCCCACATCTAACATTAAATGCTGAAAATAAAAGTCATCATAACCTCCGAAAAATTTCCCAATGAAGATGTTAGTTTTTGAGATAGTATGAAGTTGTGCACAACATCAGTATAATCCATTACTAACATGATTGAAACTTTTCCTCTTGCTCCATTTGGATACTGTGAACCATAGCGGAATAAGTTTGAATCCAAACATACTATAGAATGAAAACCTGTGGATGATAAATGTAAGAAATTACCTTGAAAGAGCATGAACAGTTATTTTCTTTGCGGAAGTAGTATTCAAGCAAACACCACATGGCCTTTCCATCCAATAAGGAAGATCGGCTTTCAACCTTTAACTCGTAAGTTTCACATATTGCCTGAAAAGTAAGTTAAAATGTATCATGTTAAAGGAAACATAGGGAACAACATTCAAATGTATGAATGCATCAAATAGCTCACTTGCACCTTTCGCACCGACCATAACAAACAACTAACAAATGATCCTTTTTTATTTAGATCATAAGGAGCTTATGCTTTGGCCTTTGTGTAGTATATAACGTCTATAAGATGTATCCCAGACCAGAACACTAACAGCAAGCCTCATATGAACAATAGTCTCTTTTTTTTTCACATACCTATTTGTTTCTTAGCTCGCTCTCCATGAAAAGAACAATATCAATCAATAATATTTATTCTACCCTCTCACTCTATGAAAAGAAAACCTGACCGGAAGCTTAAGAACACCTGAATCCAACTAATAAAATCTAACCTAGTCACTCAACATTCCAGTTCCATAACATCAATACCACACAAGACAAAAGGAATTGAAAAAAACAAGAAGGTGATCGGAACAACAAACCTGCATTGTTAAAAACTTGTTTTTTTTTTTTAAATTCTACTGAATGTTTCATTATGTTGGCAATTTTTTATTCACAGATCTAGCAAGCTAAAAATTTAAAATGCAAGTCTTTTTTGCCTCTTCTACTGACACCTATTTAATTATTTTAATGTGTATATGTAGTTTATGTTAAATACATACCCGAAAATGAATTTAATTCTTGGTTAAGATTCACCAAGTTCCAGAAATACTCTCCCCAATTGTGTTTTCCCTGTCTAGCACATTCACAACATAGCATAAATTAAGCCCCACAAAAGAATAACCAACTTCAACCGACAAGAACCCTAATGGAAAAGCCTCAAGAAATGTTAATTCCAGAGAATCCGAACAGAAATATCAGAAAACCCGAAAAAAACATCCACAAAAATACAACCAGAAATCAACGAGAATGACCACGAACATGAAAATCTGTTCAGTCCAATATTTCAATTTCCGGTAGTTTTAAAACTCGACCAACAATTCAACATAGTTCGATCATATTCTTTTCAGCCGTAATCATAAAAATCAAGAAATAAATTGAAGGAAAGTAAAAAAGGTACCTACCAATGAACACCCGAAAGCAAGAGCAAGTAACAAAACAAGAAATACATCTGCCCCAAGAGCCAATACGTCAAGATGTCATCAATAACAATAAATTTCAAATCTAGATTTAAATATCATTCCCAATTTACGAATCCAAATCCGAAAACCAGATAAAGAAAATCATCATGCATAATTTTATCATTCTACTTATTCCTTCCTCAAACAAATCCAAGGAAAAATGTTAATACATCGAAATATTTTACCTCATGATACCAAAACTTACAGAACCGAAACAACCAAATCGAAAAGAAATAAAAAAAATCACTCATTACTCACTCAATAATAACCGCAGAAGAAGATTACGCAAGCCACACAAGAAGGCCAGAGCTGGACTGGAGGCCTTTAGCAGCAGGTGCTTTAACTGCTTAGCTGCATGCCCAGTTATGAGCAGAGCGAAATCAGCCAGTTGAAGGAAATCAACAACAAAAGAGAAAAACTTCCTTTCCTAAATTTCACCTGATTGATAAACATAGGTTTGGGGAGAAGAGAAGTCAAACCACCAACGAGAGAAGTAGGAAAAAGCCAAAACCTTAATTTCAAAGGCCAAAACGAAATACGAAGGTTAAGATAAAAACCTACTCGGGCACACGAGCAAAGAACAAGAGAAAAGATGAAAGTGAAATGAGAAATACAAACGGTGGCAATTGCTTTCTCAAAAACGAAGAAGGACAATAAAGATGGAGGTGGAAATGTCATGAAATATTATCCTGCAGCACCTTCAACTTCAAACAATAATATGTTTCAATATAGAATGAATCAGGGTCCATTTCATATGTCCCTAGAAACTTACAGGTGTCTAGTTTTCAGCAAATATTACGGTTCTCAAATATATTAAACGAGCAAAGAGTTATTGCTGTTTGAATACAGGCTATCCAATCTGGCAAAGATGTCAAGACTCACGAAAATGTTATTGTTGTATCCAAAACTTCACTTATCCATTTTACACTTCTCACAAAGAAATACTAAGCATAAAACCAGATATACTAAGCCTTTAATATCAAGATTTTGATCAAAAATGTTGGTCTAACTATCCTAATAAATTTCAGATTCAAACTATGCACATATCATCAAGAACACTAAGGTTTCAACAATAATTGTCTTCGCCTTTTAGACATATAATCAAGCAGTTGGTGATCGAGCCTTCACAAAGTCGGTTATATCACTCTTAATCGGGCTTGCAGCACCACACAACAACTATAGAATCGATAATCGACATATTTTTTAGATTTAGCCAACCCCTAAAAACTATGAAGACTCCATCATCAAAAGTCTTCCAAGTTACCTAATATGTTCTTCCCCAAAATTCGAAAATCCTAACTAAATGGGTAGAGAATATATACCTTGACTGTAAATTCTTCTCCTTCTTCACTCAATCGAACTCCTTTGCTTCTCCTTCATCTCCTCTCTTCTTCTCCTCTTGCCCTAGCCGAGCTCCCTCTTTCAAATCTCGTTCTACTCCCGATTCTTCTCTCTTTTCTTTCTTCTCCTCGTTTTCTTTTCCTATTCCGATGATAGCATGTAAGAGTGAGCACATATGGGGTGGAGAATTCTAGAGAGAGAGATGGAGAGATTAGAGAAGACGAGATCTAGAAGAATAGCTGGTGTATCGTGTATTTACCTAATCTGAAGAAGAAATGAAGAGACCGGTTGGTTAAACAACAGATCTCTTAGTTTTTACACTTTAGAGACCCGTCAAAAAAAACAACGGGTCTCTTATTTCTTACACATTAGAGACCCGTTAATCCGAATAAATAGTCTCTAAAGTCTCTTACTAAAAAATAGCGCGTCCATTTGACATATTAGAGACCTGTTGTTTAAAATATTAGGTGTCTTATATTAAAGAGACCCGTTATCTTTATCAACGGATAATTTATTTTGGATCTCTTTGCTTTGTTTTTGTAGTAGTGAGGCTGCACCCTTTGCAGCGAAGCAGGAGAAAGGCGATGTGAAGCAGGAGTCGGGCGACGAAAGATGTAGCCTTATTATATATGGATACAAATATATTAAATTTACATCTTTACCTATTAAATTTACATCTTTATTCCTATGTAGGTGAAGTATATGAGCTCAGGGGTAAACTGGTCATTTTAGATTATATTATTGACACTTAAGTGTGTGCATATATTTTTAAAAAATAATGTAGCTTAGAAGAATCGAACTCGCGCCAATCAATAGGAATTACAAATACTTTGCGATTTGAACAAGCCATCTACCTGTTATAAGGCTTCGCATTATATAAATTAATCATCAACCGTAAAATACTAGCTATTAGGCATTGTATTATATTTTAAATGTTTTATATTTCAAATTTGTTACATTTAGTGATACCTAAGATAAATCGAATTTTAATATATATATATATATATATATATATATATATATATATCCTTATTTTTTATATTTTTAATGTGTAGTTAATAATAATATTATTGTAACGCAAAAAAAGTGATAATATAACTTCAAATAATTATACATATTCTCTAAGTGTTACATAAGTGTTACTTAAATTATGTAACACACAAAAAGGGTTACCTGAAGTGTTACCTATTTTGAAAGTGTTACTTGGAGTGCTACCTAAACTAAGTAACACAAAAATGTGTTACCTGAAACTATTACCTATTTTGAAAATGTTACTTTGAGTGTTACCTGATAAAAAAGTGTTATATATGTGTTACATATGCACTCTCCAATTTTCAATTATCAAAAGCGTTACCTGCAAGGTATTATCTAAAGTCATTTTTCTACTAGTGTTCGTATGGTTTTGAATGGTGTTCAGGAGATATGTCGATTTATATCTCCCTTCATTTCGGATTTGATGTTAAGATGATATACGGATATATATGACTTAGGTGATTAATTACATGTTAGCATATCGGATTATGATGGTAGTCATGAACATGAATATGGAATCATGGTATTCTTGGTATTCTTGGATATATATATCACATTAAATAGGAAGGATATATGTTGGTTTAATTATTAATATGGATAAGATAATTTAAACTAAACATTATGTTGATTGTAGTAATTGAGTCATGATGATGAGTTTTGATCTGGAAAGTTATTGTTAATCTTGGAGTATGATTTCCTTTTCATTCGGATTCGTAGTCGCAAGGTGTTAGTCGATGCTTGGAATGCATGCCACTAAGTAGCATTAGCGCACGCTAAGCTTACTGGCTAGCGCACGCTAATGGGGGCAACTTAGTGCACGCTACGTTATGCGTTTAACGTGTGCTAAGTAGGCAGACAGTGTAGTATTTTCGTGTTGAGATTATGAATTCGTGATGGTTTGAACTGGATTGTTTAAGACTGTGTTTAATCGAGATATTGTGGAACTGTTGGGTTTATTGATCGGTTATTGATTGATAATTATGATTTATCGGATTTCGGCTTGTATTGTTGATATGAGTTCGTAATTGTTTGAGTTGTATTGTTCGGTTTTGTAAATGATCGAGGTATTGTTGAGCCGCTGAGTTTGATTGGTTGGTTATACCGGTTATTGATTATTATCGGATGTGTTGTCATTTGATTATTGCATTAGGTCGCGTTAATTGAGCGTTGATTATGGCCGTTGTGTTGCGGTCAAGGTTGAGGAGTTCATAGGTTGCTTTTGGTCAGGGCTGAGGAGCTCGGAGACGAAGGCAATGGATTCTGGTAAGAGCTTCGTGGTATCGGTATCGAGGCAAGTTTATACTAGTTTAGTTTATAATACTTGATGAATGGTTTCGTTTCATTTCATTTATAATTCGTATAGCAATGTTGTTAGAAATGTAAGTTGTCGGTTAACGAGTTGTATATCGTGCTCTGGCTTGTATTAAATCATAAGGTATATGATTTAATTGTGTTCAAGGAAGACGTGAGTTATCTTTGGTCAAGGGTGTAGTATATCGGATATCGAGGATAATTATCGCGATGACATAAGTATCGGGATAAAGGTTTATTGGTATTGAATGGATGGTACCTTATTTGAGATTATTCGTATAACTGTGTATTCGTTCAGGGACGTTGTTCGTGGAAAAGATGTTATCTTCGGCCTTGAGGTAATTTATGTTTAGTTATGAGATAATTATTATGTTTAGTTGTTGTATATGTTGTACGTTGAGGCTTCGTGTATTGAGATTCATATTGGTTGTTCATTGAGGGATGTTGATCCCAGAACTGTTGTCTGAGATTGTTGATCGTATGGATTATCCTTTGGGGTTTGTGATCCCAAGATTGTTGTTTTGAATATTGATTAGTTGTGTCGACTTTTCTTTGTCAGATTGTCGTTGTTCACTTCGGTGAGTCTTTTGATCCTTATTGGATATGTATTTCTTTGAGTTTCATTGTCATGTTGCATCGTGACATATCTAGAGTCATATCTGCGTGCCGATTGGTTATTGTGTAGGATTTTGGGCTGGGCACATGATGGTTATGTGTTGATATTTCCACATTGAACCGTGCACACGAGACGTAGTTCGTGAGGCTAATTAGGTACAAGACCACACGAGTATTTGATCAATACCCGGGATGGCTTGTGCACGGACACATTTCCGGATCGGGCGTACTGTGATGTCCATCTTTGAGCCATACCATTTGGTCGTTCATAGCTCCATGTATGATTGTATATGTTCGACGGTTTGCGACTGGTTGTTCATACGCCCGAGGGGTATGTTCGACAGTCAAAGTTATTTCTTTGAGATCCATTATTGTTGATCATTTGGAGTCTACCTTGTTGAGGGTATTCTCGGTTATTGTTGGTCCTTTGTTTATCATTTGGAGTCAACCATGTTGATGGCATTCTCAGTTATCGTTGATCATTTATTGATCGTATTGGAGTCATCATGTCGATAATATTCTCGGTTGACCTATTGTTTTGATCATTGTGTTGATCGTATGAGTATTTGGACTGTACGCCGATGTTACGGTACTTGTTATCATTGTTCTGTGGAAATTTGACCTACAGATGTATCGTGTATATTTGGTTTTACCCAAATTGAGATTTGATTGTGCGATCCGACGGACGTGATTCGCATGATTGGATTAATTCCACACTTATAAGTTATGATGAGGTTTGGAGGATTGTTGGTATTTTGGAATACGATACAGATAATTGTTGATTTCTTTTCGTCATTTGAGAATGCGAAATCTGAATTATGGTAAGGATCGATTTGGTTTGGATTGCCATGAATTGGTAAGGTTATAATGGTAAGATTACGTTGGTAGTAATCTTACAGTATTATTACATTGGTATGTAATTATTTATGACGATGTGATCGATATCATTATTGAGTATTGTGGCTGACCCCGTCGTGGGCTCTATTTTTAGGTACTCGGAGATTGAGCTAGTAGCGGTCGTGAAGGGGTGAGCTTCCCGGGTGATACTGCTGTGACATTTATTTGAGTATCGAGTATTCTTTTCTGGTTGTATTTCCGCTGCAAATATGTATTTTGAACTGTGTTTTATCCGCTGTGTGTGTGTATTTTAAATGGATTTTCGGTATCTTTACCAACTCGTGTGTATTTTCAAATGGTCTTTTGGCATTTTGCAAACTTGGGTTATTTCGTCAAACTCGTTTTCCCAAATTATTTTATCGGTACATTTAAGTGGTAGCTTAACGTATATTTTGAACTGTCGAAAATTGGCACTTCGCCTTGTATTTTGAAATGGTATTTTATGACGGTATTTGAGAATTATGTTTTTGAAAATATTTGAGTATTTGCAAAATATTACCGTCATCGGCCTTTTGGCATTTTTAAACATTTTTGAAATAGTTTTGTAAATGGTTATTAGCCTGGTGGATTCCGGCGCGGGACCCACGGTGCTGTAATATCCCGGATGGTTTTGGGGGTGTTACGGAAGATGGTATCGGAGCTTGGGTTTTGTGAAACCCGGGCGTGTGTGTTATGTGGCTCTACCGGGACGGTAGTAGCGTGACTTTTGAAAATGATTTTTTTCTGACTTTTGAGTCAAACTGATTTTGGACTTTCCAAAATTTTTGAGATCTTTTCAAATTGTTATTTGTGATATTGGCGTGTGTTGGTATTGTTTTGAGACTTCGTGTGGGAGTCGTGTGCTAGTATCACGAGAGATCATCGGCTTCACGCACCTATAAGTATATTGGTTCGGTTATTCGCTTGTGGCGACATTTGATTGTTTTGTGATGAGTTGGAAAGTTTTAGATTTATCTGTTGTTGGTGACAGGTCGCAAGTTTCGAGGACGAAACTTATTTTAAGGGGGGTAGTATGTAATACCCGAATTTTCAGTATGAATTTTTCGCGTTATTTTATCTAAGATATACTGGATGGCTTGGTGTCTATATAGTATGGATAAAATAAATTGAGGACTGAGACAACTGTATTTGTACTCGTATAATTGTCGTAGTGGTTCGACAATTATTTTGAGGATATCGTGTATCAGGTTATCGTACTTTTGATATTGGGTATATCATATGATGATGTTATTGGATTCAGTACATGTATTCAGTATGCTGTATGTTCGTATTTAGTATGTCGAGACGGACGAGGAGAGTTGGAAAATGGCTAAGTATAGCGTGATTAGCGCGCGCTAATGTTCAAATATAGTGCACGCTATTATTCATGGTTAGCGCACGCTAGAGGCAGAATGTAGCGCACGCTAAATGCAGTCAGATCGGAAGGAATTTGCGTGTGGACCCGGCTGCTTTCGGCGCACGTTCTGGTAAGTCAACGGTTGTTGTCCTGAAGTATTAGCGCACGCTAAAGCATGAGGCTTAGCGCACGTTAATTGTAGATCGGTCAAAAGGAATCTTATCCTCGTCAGATTGGCATGTGGAGGCACATGCAGTACGTAGATTGTAGCAAGTCAACTGATATTAGCGCACGCTAAATGCAAGGACTTGCGTACGCTAAATAGTGTAAGTTACGTATGCTAATGCACGGGCATTACGTACGTAAGCTCATGTACGAGGCAAGACAGTGGCCTCTGGGCTGCGATAGCGCACGCTAACAAAGTCAGTTAGCGCACGCTATGGCAATAACGCACGCTATTTTATGAGAGTAGCGCGCGCTAGTAATGTATTCTATATAAGGGGACAGACGGGTGTTATGAAGCATTTCGTCCATTTCTTTCCTTTCACTCGATAGAGAGAGCTTTGGGAGGTACTTGAGTTCCTAAAACACTCTGAGATGATGATATTTAACGAGATTAAGATGGAGACCATGGATTCAAAGCTTTGTTCTTGAAATTATTAATGATTCTTGGAATGGAATTCATAGAGAGAGTCTTGAGGTTCCAAATAGTGGATTATGATGGAGTTGAGCGTCCTTATCAACATTTGGAGCTTGGAAATGATTGGGAACGGATTCAACCTTGATAATCCATCCTTTTCCTCAAAGAGGTAATTAATCTTCACTTTGAATTTTGTTTTGGGGATTGAATGTTGGTGTTCTTGAGATGATGATTATCATATTAATGAGTTGACAAGTATGATTTCGAGATGGCTTCCTGAGTAACGTTGATGTCATTGTTGGTATGTGGATATTGATATGTTTCGTATGGTTTTGAATGGTGTTCAGGAGATATGTCGATTTATATCTCCCTTCATTTCGGATTTGATGTTAAGATGATATACGGATATATATATGACTTAGGTGATTAATTACATGTTAGCATATCGGATTATGATGGTTGTCATGAACATGAATATGGAATCATGGTATTCTTGGTATTCTTGGATATATATCACATCAAAGAGGATGGATATATGTTGGTTTAATTATTAACATGGATAAGATAATTTAAACTAAACATTATGTTGATTGTAGTAATTGAGTCATGATGATGAGTTTTGATCTGGAAAGTTATTGTTAATCTTGGAGTATGATTTCCTTTTCATTCGGATTCGTAGTCGCAAGGTGTTAGTCGATGCTTAGAATGCATGCCACTGAGTAGCATTAGCGCACGCTAAGCTTACTGGCTAGCGCACGCTAACGGGGGCAACTTAGCTCACGCTACGTTATGCGTGTAACGCACGCTAAGTAGGCTGACAGTGTAGTATTTTCGTGTTGAGATTATGAATTCGTGATGGTTTGAACTAGATTGTTTAAGACTGTGTTTAATCGAGATATTATGGAACTGTTGGATTTATTGATCGGTTATTGATTGATAATTATGATTTATCGGATTTCGGCTTGTATTGTTGATATGAGTTCGTAATTGTTTGAGTTGTATTGTTCGGTTTTGTAAATGATCGAGGTATTGTTGAGCCGCTGAGTTTGATTGGTTGGTTATACACATATTGATTATTATCGGATGTGTTGTCATTTGATTATTGCATTAGGTGGCGTTAATTGAGCGTTGATTATGGCCGTTGTGTTGCGGTCAAGGTTGAAGAGTTCGTAGGCTGCTTTTGGTCAGGGCTGAGGAGCTCGGCGACGAAGGCAATGGATTCTGGTAACAGCTTCGTGGTATCGGTATCGAGGCAAGTTTATACTTGTTTAGTTTATAATACTTGATGAATGGTTTCGTTTCATTTCATTTATAATTCGTATAGCAATGTTGTTAGAAATGTAAGTTGTAGGTTAACGAGTTGTATATCGTGCTCTGGCTTGTATTAAATCATAAGGTATATGATTTAATTGTGTTCAAGGAAGACGTGAGTTATCTTTGGTCAAGGGTGTAGTATATCGGATATCGAGGATAATTATCGCGATGACATAAGTATCGGGATAAAGGTTTATTGGTATTGAATGGATGGTACCTTATTTGAGATTATTCGTATAACTGTGTATTCGTTCAGGGCTGTTATTCGTGGAAAAGATGTTATCTTCGGCCTTGAGGTAATTTATGTTCAGTTATGAGATAATTATTATGTTGAGTTGTTGTATATGTTGTACGTTGAGGCTTCGTGTATTGAGATTCATATTGGTTGTTCATTGAGGGATGTTGAAGAACTATTGTCTGAGATTGTTGATCGTATGGATTATCCTTTGGGGTTTGTGATCCTAAGATTGTTGTTTTGAATATTGATTAGTCGTGTCGACTTTTCTTTGTCAGATTGTCGTTGTTCACTTCGGTGAGTCTTTTGATCCTTATTGGATATGTATTTCTTTGAGTTTCATTGTCATGTTGCATCGTGACATATCTAGAGTCATATCTGCGTGCCGATTGGTTATTGTGTAGGATTTTGGGCCGGGCACATGATGGTTATGTGTTGATATTTCCACATTGAACCGTGCACACGAGACGTAGTTCGTGAGGCTAATTAGGTACAAGACCACACGAGTATGTGATCAATACCCAGGGTGGCTTGTGCACAGACACATTTCCGGATCGGGCGTACTGTGATGTCCATCTTTGAGCCATTCCGTTTGGTCGTTCATAGCTCCATGTATGATTGGATATATTCGACGGTTTGCGACTGGTTTTTCATACGCCCGAGGGGTATGTTCGACAGTCAAAGTTATTTCGTTGAGATCCATTATTGTTGATCATTTGGAGTCTACCTTGTTGAGGGTATTCTTGGTTATTGTTGGTCCTTTGTTGATCATTTGGAGTCTACCGTGTTGATGGTTTTCTCAGTTATCGTTGATCATTTATTGATCGTATTGGAGTCATCATGTCGATAATATTCTCGGTTGACCTATTGTTTTGATCATTGTGTTGATCGTATGAGTATTTGGACTGTACGTCGATGTTGCGGTACTTGTTATCATTGTTCTGTGGAAATTTGACCTACAGATGTATTGTGTATATTTGGTTTTACCCAAATTGAGATTTGATTGTGCGATCCGATGGACAGGATTTGGCACAGATTGGATTAATTCCACACTTATAAGTTATGATGAGGTTTGGAGGATTGTTGGTATTTTGGAATACGGTACAGATAATTGTTGATTTCTTTTCGTCATTTGAGAATGCGAAATCTGAATTATGGTAAGGATCGATTTGGTTTGGATTGCCATGAATTGGTAAGGTTATAATGATAAGATTACGTTGGTAGTAATCTTACAGTATTATTACATTGGTATGTAATTATTTATGACGATGTGATCGATATCATTATTGAGTATTGTGGCTGACCCCATCGTGGGCTCTATATTTAGGTACTCGGAGATCGAGCTAGTAGCGGTCGTGAAGGGGTGAGCTTCCCGGGTGATACTGGCTGTGACATTTATTTGAGTATCGAGTATTCTTTTCTGGTTATATTTCCGCTGCAAATGTGTATTTTGAACTGTGTTTTATCCGCTGCGTGAGTGTGTTTTAAATGGATTTTCGGTATCTTTACCAACTCGTGTGTATTTTCAAATGGTCTTTTGGCATTTTGCGAACTTGGGTTATTTCGTCAAACTCTTTTTCCCAAATTATTTTATCGGTACGTTTAAGTGGTAGCTTAACGTACATTTTGAACTGTCCAGAATTGGCACTTCGCCTTGTATTTTGAAATGGTATTTTATGACGGTATTTGAGAATTATGTTTTTGAAAATATTTGAGTATTTGCAAAATATTACCGTCATCGGCCTTTTGGCGTTTTTAAACATTTTTGAAATGGTTTTGTAAATGGCTATTAGCCTGGTGGGTTCCGGCGCGGGACCCACGGCACTGTAATATCCCGGATGGTTTTGGGGGTGTTACAGAAGATGGTATCGGAGCTTGGGTTTTGTGAAATCCGAGCGTGTGTGTTATGTGGCTCTACCGGGACGGTAGTAGCGTGACTTTTGAAAATGATTTTTTTCTGACTTTTGAGTCAAACCGATTTTGGACTTTCCAAAATTTTTGAGATCTTCTCAAATTGTTATTTGTGATATTGGCGTGTGTTGGTATTGTTTTGAGACTTCGTGTGGGAGTCGTGTGCTAGTATCACGGGAGATCATCGGCTTCACGCACCTATAAGTATATTGGTTCGGTTATTCGCTTGTGGCGACACTTGATTGTTTTGTGATGAGTTGGAAAGTTTTGGATTTATCTGTTGTTGGTGACAGGTCGCAAGTTTCGAGGACGAAACTTATTTTAAGGGGGGTAGTATGTAATACCCGAATTTCCAGTATGAATTTTTCGCGTTATTTTATCTAAGATATACTGGATGGCTTGGTGTCTATACAGTATGGATAAAATAAATTGAGGACTGAGACAACTGTATTTGTACTCGTATAACTGTCGTAGTGGTTCGACAATTATTTTGAGGATATCGTGTATCAGGCTATCGTACTTTTGATATTGGGTATATCGTATGATGATGTTATTGGATTCAGTACATGTATTCAGTATGCCGTATGTTCGTATTTGATATGTCGAGACGGACGAGGAGAGTTGGAAAATGGCTAAGTATAGCCTGATTAGCGCGCGCTAATGTTCAAATATAGCGCACGCTATTATTCATGGTTAGCGCACGCTAGAGGCAGAATGTAGCGCACGCTAAATGTAGTCAGATCGGAAGGAATCTGCGTGTGGACCCGGCTGCTTTCGGCGCACGTTCTGGTAAGTCAACGGTTGTTGTCCTGAAGTATTAGCGCACGCTAAAGAATGAGGCTTAGCGCACGTTAATTGTAGATCGGTCAAAAGGAATCTTATCCTCGTCAGATTGGCATGTGGAGGCACATGCGGTACGTAGACTGTAGCAAGTCAACTGATATTAGCGCACGCTAAATGCAAGGACTTCCGTACGCTAAACAGTGTAAGTTACGTACGATAATGCATGGTCATTACGTATGTAAGCTCATGTACGAGGCAAGACAGTGGCCTCTGGGCTGCGATAGTGCACACTAACAAAGTCAGTTAGCGCACGCTAGGGCAATAACGCACGCTATTTTATGAGAGTAGCGCGCGCTAGTAATGTATTCTATATAAGGGGACAGACGGGTGTTATGAAGCGATTCGTCCATTTCTTTCCTTTCACTCGATAGAGAGAGCTTTGGGAGGTACTTGAGTTCCTAAAACACTCTGAGATGATGATATTTAACGAGATTAAGATGGAGAGCATGGATTCAAAGCTTTGTTCTTGAAATTATTAATGATTCTTGGAATGGAATTCATAGAGAGAGTCTTGAGGTTCCAAATACTGGATTATGATGGAGTTGAGCGTCCTTATCAACATTTGGAGCTTGGAAATGATTGGGAACGGATTCAACCTTGATAATCCATCCTTTTCCTCAAAGATGTAATTAATCTTCACTTTGGATTTTGTTTTGGGGATTGAATGTTGGTGTTCTTGAGATGATGATTATCATATTAATGAGTTGACAAGTATGATTTCGAGATGGCTTCCTGAGTAACGTTGATGTCATTGTTGGACATTTTTGGGTCGGGCACATGATGGTTATGTGTTGATATTTCCACATTGAACCGTGCACACGAGACGTAGTTCGTGAGGCTAATTAGGTACAAGACCATACGAGTATGTGATCAATACCCGTGGTGGCTTGTGCACGAACACATTTCCAGATCGGGCGTACTGTGATGTCCATCTTTGAGCTATACCGTTTGGTCGTTTATAGCTCCATGTATGATTTGATATGTTCGACGGTTTGCGACTGGTTGTTCATACGCCCGAGGGGTATGTTCGACAGTCAAAGTTATTTCTTTGAGATCCATTATTGTTGATCATTTGGAGTTTACCTTGTTGAGGGTATTCTCGGTTATTGTTGGTCCTTTGTTGATCATTTGGAGTCTACCTTGTTGAGGGTATTCTCGGTTATTGTTGGTCCTTTGTTGATCATTTGGAGTCTACCATGTTGATGGTATTCTCAGTTATCGTTGATCATTTATTGTTGGTCCTTTGTTGATCATTTGGAGTCTACCATGTTGGTGTTCTTGAGATGATGATTATCATATTAATGAGTTGACAAGTATGATTTCGAGATGGCTTCCTGAGTAACGTTGATGTCATTGTTGGTATGCAGATATTGATATGTTTCATATGGTTTTGAATGGTGTTCAGGAGATATGTCGATTTATATCTCCCTTCATTTCGGATTTGATGTTAAGATGATATACGGATATATATGACTTAGGTGATTAATTACATGTTAGCATATCGGATTATGATGGTTGTCATGAACATGAATATGGAATCATGGTATTCTTGGTATTCTTGGATATATATCACATCAAAGAGGAAGGATATATGTTGGTTTAATTATTAAATGGATAAGATAATTTAAACTAAACATTATGTTGATTGTAGTAATTGAGTCATGATGATGAGTTTTGATCTGGAAAGTTATTGTTAATCTTGGAGTATGATTTCCTTTTCATTCGGATTCGTAGTCGCAAGGTGTTAGTCGATGCTTGGAATGCATGCCACTGAGTAGCATTAGCGCATGCTAAGCTTACTGGCTAGCGCACGCTAACGGGGGCAACTTAGCTCACGCTACGTTATGCGTTTAACGCACGCTAAGTAGGCAGACAGTGTAGTATTTTCGTGTTGAGATTATGAACTCGTGATGGTTTGAACTGGATTGTTTAAGACTATGTTTAATCGAGATATTGTGGAACTGTTGGGTTTATTGATCGGTTATTGATTGATAATTATGATTTATCGGATTTCGGCTTGTATTGTTGATATGAGTTGGTAATTGTTTGAGTTGTATTGTTCGGTTTTGTAAATGATCGAGGTATTGTTGAGCCGCTGAGTTTGATTGGTTGGTTATACACATATTGATTATTATTGGATGTGTTGTCATTTGATTATTGCATTAGGTCGCGTTAATTGAGCGTTGATTATGGCTGTTGTGTTGCGGTCAAGGTTGAAGAGTTCTTAGGTTGCTTTTGGTCAGGGCTGAGGAGCTCGGCGACGAAGGCAATGGATTCTGGTAACAGCTTCGTGGTATCGGTATCGAGGCAAGTTTATACTTGTTTAGTTTATAATACTTGATGAATGGTTTCGTTTCATTTCATTTATAATTCGTATAGCAATGTTGTTAGAAATGTAAGTTGTCGGTTAACTTGTTGTATATCGTGCTCTCGCTTGTATTAAATCATAAGGTATATGATTTAATTGTGTTCAAGGAAGACGTGAGTTAATTTTGGTCAAGGGTGTAGTATATCGGATATCGAGGATAATTGTCGCGATGACATAAGTATCGGGATAAAGGTTTATTGGTATTGAATGGATGGTACCTTATTTGAGATTATTCGTATAACTGTGTATTCGTTCAGGGACGTTGTTCGTGGAAAAGATGTTATCTTCGGCCTTGAGGTAATTTATGTTCAGTTATGAGATAATTATTATGTTGAGTTGTTGTATATGTTGTACGTTGAGGCTTCGTGTATTGAGATTCATATTGGTTGTTCATTGAGGGATGTTGATCCCAGAACTGTTGTCTGAGACTGTTGATCGTATGGATTATCCTTTGGGGTTTGTGATCCCAAGATTGTTGTTTTGAATATTGATTAGTCGTGTCGACTTTTCTTGGTCAGATTGTCGTTGTTCACTTCGGTGAGTCTTTTGATCCTTATTGGATATGTATTTCTTTGAGTTTCATTGTCATGTTGCATCGTGACATATCTGGAGTCATATCTGCGTGCCGATTGGTTATTGTGTAGGATTTTGGGTCGGGCACATGATGGTTATGTGTTGATATTTCCACATTGAACCGTGCACACGAGACGTAGTTCGTGAGGCTAATTAGGTACAAGACCACACGAGTATGTGATCAATACCCGTGGTGGCTTGTGCACGGACACATTTCCAGATCGGGCGTACTGTGATGTCCATCTTTGAGCTATACCGTTTGGTTGTTCATAGCTCCATGTATGATTTGATATGTTCGACGGTTTGCGACTGGTTGTTCATACGCCCGAGGGGTATGTTCGACAGTCAAAGTTATTTCTTTGAGATCCATTATTGTTGATCATTTGGAGTTTACCTTGTTGAGGGTATTCTCGGTTATTGTTGGTCCTTTGTTGATCATTTGGAGTCTACCTTGTTGAGGGTATTCTCAGTTATCATTTGGAGTCTATCATTTTGGCGTTTTTAAACATTTTTGAAATGGTTTTGTAAATGGTTATTAGCCTGGTGGGTTCCGGCGCGGGACCCACGGCGCTGTAATATCCCGGATGGTTTTGGGGGTGTTACAGAAGATGGTATCGGAGCTTGGGTTTTCTCAGTTATCGTTGATCATTTATTGATCGTATTGGAGTCATCATGTTGATAATATTCTCGGTTGACCTATTGTTTTGATCATTGTGTTGATCGTATGAGTATTTGGACTGTACGTCGATGTTGCGGTACTTGTTATCATTGTTCTGTGGAAATTTGACCTACAGATGTATCGTGTATATTTGGTTTTACCCAAATTGAGATTTGATTGTGCGATCCGACGGACAGAATTTGGCACAGATTGGATTAATTCCACACTTATAAGTTATGATGAGGTTTGGAGGATTGTTGGTATTTTGGAATACGGTACAGATAATTGTTGATTTCTTTTCGTCATTTGAGAATGCGAAATCTGAATTATGGTAAGGATCGATTTGGTTTGGATTGCCATGAATTGGTAAGGTTATAATGGTAAGATTATGTTGGTAGTAATCTTACAGTATTATTACATTGGTATGTAATTATTTATGACGATGTGATCGATATCATTATTGAGTATTGTGGCTGACCCCGTCGTGGGCTCTATTTTTAGGTACTCGGAGATCGAGCTAGTAGCGGTCGTGAAGGGGTGAGCTTCCCGGGTGATACTGCTGTGACATTTATTTGAGTATCGAGTATTCTTTTCTGGTTGTATTTCCACTGCAAATGTGTATTTTGAACTGTGTTTTATCCGCTGCGTGTGTGTATTTTAAATGGCTTTTCGGTATCTTTACCAACTCGTGTGTACTTTCAAATGGTCTTTTGGCATTTTGCGAACTTGGGTTATTTCGTCAAACTCTTTTTCCCAAATTATTTTATCGGTACGTTTAAGTGGTAGCTTAACGTACATTTTGAACTGTCCAGAATTGGCACTTCGCCTTGTAATTTGAAATGGTATTTTATGACGGTGTTTGAGAATTATGTTTTTGAAAATATTTTAGTATATGCAAAATATTACCGTCATCGGCCTTTTGGCGTTTTTAAACATTTTTGAAATGGTTTTGTAAATGGTTATTAGCCTGGTGGGTTCCGGCGCGGGACCCACGGCGCTGTAATATCCCAGATGGTTTTGGAGGTGTTACAGAAGATGGTATCGGAGCTTGGGTTTTCTCAGTTATCGTTGATCATTTATTGATCGTATTGGAGTCATCATGTTGATAATATTCTCGGTTGACCTATTGTTTTGATCATTGTGTTGATCGTATGAGTATTTGGACTGTACGTCGATGTTGCGGTACTTGTTATCATTGTTCTGTGGAAATTTGACCTACAAATGTATCGTGTATATTTGGTTTTACCCAAATTGAGATTTGATTGTGCGATCCGACGGACAGAATTTGGCACAGATTGGATTAATTCGACACTTATAAGTTATGATGAGGTTTGGAGGATTGTTGGTATTTTGGAATACGGTACAGATAATTGTTGATTTCTTTTCGTCATTTGAGAATGCAAAATCTGAATTATGGTAAGGATCGATTTGGTTTGGATTGCCATGAATTGGTAAGGTTATAATGGTAAGATTACGTTGGTAGTAATCTTACAGTATTATTACATTGGTATGTAATTATTTATGACGATGTGATCGATATCATTATTGAGTATTGTGGATGACCCCACCGTGGGCTCTATTTTTAGGTACTCGGAGATCGAGCTAGTAGCGGTCGTGAAGGGGTGAGCTTCTCGGGTGATACTGGCTGTGACATTTATTTGAGTATCGAGTATTCTTTTCTGGTTGTATTTCCGCTGCAAATGTGTATTTTGAACTGTGTTTTATCCGCTGCGTGTGTGTATTTTAAATGGCTTTTCGGTATCTTTACCAACTCGTGTGTATTTTCAAATGGTCTTTTGGCATTTTGCGAACTTGGGTTATTTCGTCAAACTCTTTTTCCCAAATTATTTTATCGGTACGTTTAAGTGGTAGCTTAACGTACATTTTGAACTGTCCAGAATTGGCACTTCGCCTTGTATTTTGAAATGGTATTTTATGACGGTATTTGAGAATTATGTTTTTGAAAATATTTGAGTATTTGCAAAATATTACCGTCATCGACCTTTTGGCGTTTTTAAACATTTTTGAAATGGTTTTGTAAATGGTTATTAGCCTGGTGGGTTCCGGCGCGGGACCCACGGCGCTGTAATATCCCGGATGGTTTTGGGGGTGTTACAGAAGATGGTATCGGAGCTTGGGTTTTGTGAAACCCGGGCGTGTGTGTTATGTGGCTCTACCGGGACGGTAGTAGCGTGACTTTTGAAAATGATTTTTTTCTGACTTTTGAGTCAAACCGATTTTGGACTTTCCAAAATTTTGGAGATCTTTTCAAATTGTTATTTGTGATATTGGCGTGTGTTGGTATTGTTTTGAGACTTCGTGTGGGAGTCGTGTGCTAGTATCACGGGAGATCATCGGCTTCACGCACCTGTAAGTATATTGGTTCGGTTATTCGCTTGTGGCGACACTTGATTGTTTTGTGATGAGTTGGAAAGTTTTGGATTTATCTGTTGTTGGTGACAGGTCGCAAGTTTCGAGGACGAAACTTATTTTAAGGGGGGTAGTATGTAATACCCGAATTTTCAGTATGAATTTTTCGCGTTATTTTATCTAAGATATACTGGATGGCTTGGTGTCTATACAGTATGGATAAAATAAATTGAGGACTGAGACAACTGTATTTGTACTCGTATAACTGTCGTAGTGGTTCAACAATTATTTTGAGGATATCGTGTATCAGGTTATCGTACTTTTGATGTTGGGTATATCGTATTATGATGTTATTGGATTCAGTATATGTATTCAGTATGTCGTATGTTCGTATTTAGTATGTCGAGACCGACGAGGAGAGTTGGAAAATGGCTAAGTATAGCCTGAGTAGCGCGCGCTAATGTTCAAATATAGCGCACGCTATTATTCATGGTTAGCGCACGCTAGAGGCAGAATGTAGCGCACGCTAAATGCAGTCAGATCGGAAGGAATCTGCGTGTGGACCCGGCTGCTTTCGGCGCACATTCTGGTAAGTCAACGGTTGTTGTCCTGAAGTATTAGCGCACGCTAAAGCATGAGGCTTAGCGCACGCTAATTGTAGATCGGTCAAAAGGAATCTTATCCTCGTCAGATTGGCATGTGGAGGCACATGCGGTACGTAGACTGTAGCAAGTCAACTGATATTAGCGCACGCTAAATGCAAGGACTTGCGTACGCTAAACAGTGTAAGTTACGTACGCTAATGCATGGGCATTACGTACGTAAGCTTATGTACGAGGCAACACAGTGGCCTCTGGGCTGCGATAGCGCACGCTAACAAAGTCAGTTAGCGCACGCTAGGGCAATAACGCACGCTATTTTATGAGAGTAGCGCGCGCTAGTAATGTATTCTATATAAGGGGACAGACGGGTGTTATGAAGCATTTCGTCCATTTCTTTCCTTTCACTCGATAGAGAGAGCTCTGGGAGGTACTTGAGTTCCTAAAACACTCTGAGATGATGATATTTAACGAGATTAAGATGGAGAGCATGGATTCAAAGCTTTGTTCTTGAAATTATTAATGATTCTTGGAATGGAATTCATAGAGAGAGTCTTGAGGTTCCAAATACTGGATTATGATGGAGTTGAGCGTCCTTATCAACATTTGGAGCTTGGAAATGATTAGGAACGGATTCAACCTTGATAATCCATCCTTTTCCTCAAAGAGGTAATTAATCTTCACTTTGGATTTCATTTTGGGGATTGAATGTTGGTGTTCTTGAGATGATGATTATCATATTAATGAGTTGACAAGTATGATTTCGAGATGGCTTCCTGAGTAACGTTGATGTCATTATTGGTATGCGGATATTGATATGTTTCGTATGGTTTTGAATGGTGTTCAGGAGATATGTCGATTTATATCTCCCTTCATTTCGGATTTGATGTTAAGATGATATACGGATATATATAACTTAGGTGATTAATTACATGTTAGCATATCGGATTATGATGGTTGTCATGAACATGAATATGGAATCATGGTATTCTTGGTGTTCTTGGATATATATCACATCAAAGAGGAAGGATATATGTTGGTTTAATTATTAACATGGATAAGATAATTTAAACTAAACATTATGTTGATTGTAGTAATTGAGTCATGATGATGAGTTTTGATCTGGAAAGTTATTGTTAATCTTGGAGTATGATTTCCTTTTCATTCGGATTCGTAGTCGCAAGGTGTTAGTCGATGCTTGGAATGCATGCCACTAAGTAGCATTAGCGCACGCTAAGCTTACTGGATAGCGCACGCTAACGGGGGCAACTTAGCGCACGCTACGTTATGCGTTTAACGCACGCTAAGTAGGCAGACAGTGTAGTATTTTCGTGTTGAGATTATGAATTCGTGATGGTTTGAACTGGATTGTTTAAGACTGTGTTTAATCGAGATATTGTGGAACTGTTGGGTTTATTGATCGGTTATTGATTGATAATTATGATTTATCGGATTTCGGATTGTATTGTTGATATGAGTTGGTAATTGTTTAAGTTGTATTGTTCGGTTTTGTAAATGAACGAGGTATTGTTGAGCCGCTGAGTTTGATTGGTTGGTTATACCGGTTATTGATTATTATCGGATGTGTTGTCATTTGATTATTGCATTAGGTCGCGTTAATTGAGTGTTGATTATGGCCGTTGTGTTGCGGTCAAGGTTGAAGAGTTCGTAGGTTGCTTTTGGTCAGGGCTGAGGAGCTCGGAGACGAAGATAATGGATTCTGGTAACAGCTTCGTGGTATCGGTATCGAGGCAAGTTTATACTTGTTTAGTTTATAATACTTGATGAATGGTTTCGTTTCATTTCATTTATAATTCGTATAGCAATGTTGTTAGAAATGTAAGTTGTCGGTTAACGAGTTGTATATCGTGCTCTGGCTTGTATTATATCATAAGGTATATGATTTAATTGTGTTCAAGGAAGACGTGAGTTATCTTTGGTCAAGGGTGTAGTATATCGGATATCGAGGATAATTATCGCGATGACATAAGTATCGGAATAAAGGTTTATTGGTATTGAATGGATGGTAACTTATTTGAGATTATTCGTATAACTGTGTATTCGTTCAGGGACGTTGTTCGTGGAAAAGATGTTATCTTCGGCCTTGAGGTAATTTATGTTCAGTTATGAGATAATTATTATGTTGAGTTGTTGTATATGTTGTACGTTGAGGCTTCGTGTATTGAGATTCATATTGGTTGTTCATTGAGGGATGTTGATCCCAGAACTATTGTCTGAGATTGTTGATCGTATGGATTATCCTTTGGGGTTTGTGATCCCAAGATTGTTGTTTTGAATATTGATTAGTCGTGTCGACTTTTCTTTGTCAGATTGTCGTTGTTCACTTCGGTGAGTCTTTCGATCCTTATTGGATATGTATTTCTTTGAGTTTCATTGTCATGTTGCATCGTGACATATCTGGAGTCATATCTGCGTGCCGATTGGTTATTGTGTAGGATTTTGGGCCGGGCACATGATGGTTATGTGTTGATATTTCCACATTGAACCGTGCATAGGAGACGTAGTTCGTGAGGCTAATTAGGTACAAGACCACACGAGTATGTGATCAATACCCGGGGTGGCTTGTGCACGGACACATTTCCGGATCGGGCGTACTGTGATGTCCATCTTTGAGCCATACTGTTTGGTCATTCATAGCTCCATGTATGATTGGATATGTTCGACGGTTTGCGACTGGTTGTTCATACGCCCGAGGGGTATGTTCGACAGTCAAAGTTATTTCTTTGAGATCCATTATTGTTGATCATTTGGAGTCTACCTTGTTGAGGGTATTCTCGGTTATTGTTGGTCCTTTGTTGATCATTTGGAGTCTGCCTTGTTGAGGGTATTCTCGGTTATTGTTGGTCCTTTGTTGATCATTTGGAGTCTACCTTGTTGAGGGTATTCTCAGTTATTGTTGGTCCTTTGTTGATCATTTGGAGCCTACCATGTTGATGGTATTCTCAGTTATCGTTGATCATTTATTGATCGTATTGGAGTCATCATGTCGATAATATTCTCGGTTGACCTATTGTTTTGATCATTGTGTTGATCGTATGAGTATTTGGACTTTACGTCGATGTTGCGGTACTTGTTATCATTGTTCTGTGGAAATTTTACCTACAAATGTATCGTGTATATTTGGTTTTACCCAAATTGAGATTTGATTGTGCGATCCGACAGACAGGATTTGGCACAGATTGGATTAATTCCACACTTATAAGTTATGATGAGGTTTAGAGGATTATTGGTATTTTGGAATACGGTACAGATAATTGTTGATTTCTTTTCGTCATTTGAGAATGCGAAATTTGAATTATGGTAAGGATCTATTTGGTTTGGATTGCCATGAATTGGTAAGGTTATAATGGTAAGATTACGTTGGTAGTAATCTTAAAGTATTATTACATTGGTATGTAATTATTTATGACGATGTGATCGATATCATTATTGAGTATTGTGGTTGACCCCGTCGTGGGTTCTATTTTTAGTACTCGGAGATCGAGCTAGTAGCGGTCGTGAAGGGGTGAGCTTCCCGGGTGATACTGGCTGTGACATTTATTTGAGTATCGAGTATTCTTTTCTGGTTGTATTTCCACTGCAAATGTGTATTTTGAACTGTGTTTTATCCGCTGCGTGTGTGTATTTGAAATGGCTTTTCGGTATCTTTACCAACTCGTGTGTATTTTCAAATGGTCTTTTGGCATTTTGCGAACTTGGGTTATTTCGTCAAACTCTTTTTCCCAAATTATTTTATCGGTACGTTTAAGTGGTAGCTTAACGTACATTTTGAACTGTCGAGAATTGGCACTTCGCCTTGTATTTTGAAATGGTATTTTATGACGGTATTTGAGAATTATGTTTTTGAAAATATTTGAGTATATGCAAAATATTACCGTCATCGGCCTTTTGGCATTTTTAAACATTTTTGAAATGGTTTTGTAAACGGTTATTAGCCTGGTGGGTTCCGGCGCGGGACCCACGGCGCTGTAATATCCCGGATGGTTTTGGGGGTGTTACAGAAGATGGTATCGGAGCTTGGGTTTTGTGAAACCCGGGCGTGTGTGTTATGTGGCTCTACCGGGACGGTAGTAGCGTGACTTTTGAAAATGATTTTTTTCTGACTTTTGAGTCAAACCGATTTTGGACTTTCCAAAATTTTTGAGATCTTTTCAAATTGTTATTTGTGATATTGGCGTGTGTTGGTATTGTTTTGAGACTACGTGTGGGAGTCGTGTGCTAGTATCACGGGAGATCATCGGCTTCACGCACCTGTAAGTATATTGGTTCGGTTATTCACTTGTGGCGACACTTGATTATTTTGTGATGAGTTGGAAAGGTTTGGATTTATCTGTTGTTGGTGACAGGTCGCAAGTTTCGAGGACGAAACTTATTTTAAGGGGGGTAGTATGTAATACCCGAATTTTCAGTATGAATTTTTCGCGTTATTTTATCTAAGATATACTGGATGGCTTGGTGTCTATACAGTATGGATGAAATAAATTGAGGACTGAGACAACTTTATTTGTACTCGTATAACTGTCGTAGTGGTTCGACAATTATTTTGAGGATATCGTGTATCAGGTTATCGTACTTTTGATGTTGGGTATATCGTATGATGATGTTATTGGATTCAGTACATGTATTCAGTATGCCGTATGTTCGTATTTAGTATGTCGAGACGGACGAGGAGAGTTGGAAAATGGCTAAGTATAGCCTGATTAGCGCGCTCTAATGTTCAAATATAGCGCACGCTATTATTCATGGTTAGCGCACGCTAGAGGCAGAATTTAGCGCACGCTAAATGCAGTCAGATCGGAAGGAATCTGCGTGTGGACCCGGCTGCTTTCGGCGCACGTTCTGGTAAGTCAACGGTTGTTGTCCTGAAGTATTAGCGCATGCTAAAGCATGAGGCTTAGCGCACGCTAATTGTAGATCGGTCAAAAGGAATCTTATCCTCGTCAGATTGGCATTTGGAGGCACATGCGGTACGTAGACTGTAGCAAGTCAACTGATATTAGCGCACGCTAAATGCAAGGACTTGCGTACGCTAAACAGTGTAAGTTACGTACGCTAATGCATGGGCATTACGTACGTAAGCTCATGTACGAGGCAACACAGTGGCCTCTGGGCTGCGATAGCGCTCGCTAACAAAGTCAGTTAGCGCACGCTGGGGAAATAACGCACGCTATTTTATGAGAGTAGCGCGCGCTAGTAATGTATTCTATATAAGGGGACAGACGGGTGTTATGAAGCATTTCGTCCATTTCTTTCCTTTCACTCGATAGAGAGAGCTTTGGGAGGTACTTGAGTTCCTAAAACACTCTGAGATGATGATATTTAACGAGATTAAGATGGAGAGCATGGATTCAAAGCTTTGTTCTTGAAATTATTAATGATTCTTGGAATGGAATTCATAGAGAGAGTCTTGAGGTTCCAAATACTGGATTATGATGGAGTTGAGCGTCCTTATCAACATTTGGAGCTTGGAAATGATTGGGAACGGATTCAACCTTGATAATACATCCTTTTCCTCAAAGAGGTAATTAATCTTCACTTTGGATTTCGTTTTGGGGATTGAATGTTGGTGTTCTTGAGATGATGATTATCATATTAATGAGTTGACAAGTATGATTTCGAGATGGCTTCCTGAGTAACGTTGATGTCATTGTTGATATGCGGATATTGATATGTTTCGTATGGTTTTGAATGGTGTTCAGGAGATATGTCGATTTATATCTCCCTTCATTTCGAATTTGAAAATATTTGAGTATTTGCAAAATATTACCGTCATCGGCCTTTTGGCGTTTTTAAACATTTTTGAAATGGTTTTGTAAATGGTTATTAGCCTGGTGGGTTCCGGCGCGGGACCCACGGCGCTGTAATATCCCGGATGGTTTTGGGGGTGTTACATTGAGAATGCTAATATCCTTGTTATTGGTTTGAATTGATTGTTGATATGATTATCGAATTGCGGCTTGTATTCATATTGTTTGAGTTGAATGGTTTGGTTTTGTATATGATCGAGATATTGTTGAACCATTGAGTTTGATTGATTGGTTATATCTGTTGTCTATTATTATCAAACGTATTGTTAATTGATCATTGCATTAGGTTGTGGTAAGTAATATCGTTGATTTTAATCGTTGTGTTGCGATTGAGATTGGAGAATTTGTGGATCGCCTTGGTCGGGGCTGAAGACCTCGTAGATGAAGGCGATGAGATTGGTAAAGGCTTCGTCGTATCGGTGTCGAGGCAAGTTATACTTGCTTAGTTTATAATGTTTAATAAATGGTTTTGACTTTATTTCATTTATGATTCATATAGCAATGATATTATAAATATGAATAGTCGGGATGATGGTATGTATATTATGCTTTGGCTTGGTTTAAACCATAATGTATATGATTTAAAGGTGTCTGGTGAAGATGGAGATGTGAATTATCTTTAGTCTGTGATATGAAATGTTGGATATCGAGGATAGTTTAGCATGCCGACATTGATCTTGAGGTGGTGGTTTGTTGATAGTGATGAACTGTACTTCATTCTAGACTATTCGTATAATTGTATACTCGTTCAGGGATATTGGTTGTGGAAAGGTTAATGTCTCCGGCTTTGAGGTAATTTAGTATTGCTTAATTATGAGAATAATTATCCTGGTGCATTGTTGTATATGTTGTATGTTGATGTTTCATGTAATGGGTGTGCATCGTTGTTTGGCGTATTTTTGTGTTGTTGTCTTTCTTAGAACTGTAATTTTAATGGTCCGATGTCTTGAGGGATAAAACATGAATGGTATCCACGTTCGGAGTATTTCTGTGTAGATACTTCTGTGACCCTTGGTTGCGATCTAGGGAGTTTATGTGTTGATAAAACTATGTTGAGGGATAAAACCTAAATGGTACCCACGTCCGGAGTATTCCTGTGTAGATATTTCCGTTACCCTTGGTTACGCCCTTAGGAGTTTATGTGTTGATAGAACTATGTTGAGGGATAAAACCTGAATGGTACCCACGTCTGGAGTATTCCTGTGTAGATACTTCTGTGACCCTTGGTTGCGACCTTCGGAGTATATGTGTTAATAGTATAGACATTGTTGAGAATTCTGTGAACTGATGTCTAACAGAAATATGATATTGTGGTCGTGTTGATCTTTCATTATCGAGCTATCGTTGTTCATTTGGGGAATCTTCCGATCCTTATTGGATATGTGTTTTCTTCGAGTTTCGTTGTCATGTTGTATCATGACATATATGGAGTCATATCTGCGTGCTGATCGGTCATGTGTAGGATTTTCAGGATGGGCACGTATAGTCATGTGTTGGTTTCGACCTCACATTGAGCTGTACACACGAGACGTACTTCGTGAGACTGATTAGGTACAAGACCACACGTGTATTCGATTGATACCCATTGTTGCCTTGTGCACGGACACATTTCCAGATCGGGCGTATCGTGACATCTTGAGCCATATTAATTGGTCGTTCATAGTCCTTATATGATTGGGTATGTTCGACAGTTGGGTTTGTCTTTGAGATCCACTATATGTGATTTGTATATGTTTGACGATTTTATTCTCTTGTATATCTGTTCTTGTGGTCTTTTATTGATCTTGCTTGGAGTTTACCATATCGATGGTATTCTCGGTCGTTGTTGGTCCTTTATTGATCTTATTTGGAGTTTATCATATTTATGGTATTCTCGGTCGTTGTTGATCCTTTATTGATCTTGCTTAGAGTTTACCATATCGATGGTATTCTCGGTCGTTGTTGGTCCTTTATTGATCTTGTTTGGAATTTACCTTATTGATGGTATTCTCGGTCGTTGTTGATCCTTTATTGATCTTGATGGAGTTTACCATATCAATGGAATTCTCGATCGTTGTTTCTCCTTTGTTGATTTGTTGGAGTTTACCATATCGATGGTATTCTCGGTCGTTGTTGGTCCTTTGTTGATCTTGTGTGGAGTTAATCATGTAATGGTATTCTCGGTTACCAGTTGATCTACAGAGTATTATCGGTTTTATCAGATCTGGGATTTGATTATGCGATCTGGCGGACAGAATTTGACACGGGTAGATTATTCCATATTGGAGGTATAATGATGTTTTGAGAATCTTGGCATTGTTTGAATACAGTACGGATGGTCATATTTGAATTCATTCATCACTTGAGGATGCGAGGTGTGGATTGAGGTAAGGGATGCTTTGATATGAATTACCACGAATTGGTAAGGTTATTACAGTAAGATTACATTGGAAGTATTCTTACTTTGTAATTACATTGATATGTAATTGTTTATGATGATGTGATCGTTATCATTGTTGAATATTGTGGCTGACCCTGTTGTGGGCTTTATCTTTTAGGTACTCGGAGATCGAGCTAGTAGGGGTCGTGAAGGGATGAACTTCCCGGGTGATGCTGGCTATGGCATGTATTTGAGAACTGAGTATTTTCTTGACTGTTATGATTCCGCTGCAAATGTATTTTACTATGTTTATATCCACTGCGTGTGTATCTTAAAATGGCTTTTCGGTATTTTACCAACTCGTGTATACTTTAAAATGCCCCTTTTGGTATCTTTGCCTTGTATTTTCAAATGAAATTTTATGCCGTTAGTTGAGAACTATATTTTGGAAAACATTTAATTATTCGTAAAATATTACCATGTTTGTCTCTTTGGCGTGTTAGAAATGATTATGAAAATAATTTTTATCCTTGTGGGTTCCGGCGCGGGGCCCACGGCGCTGTAATATCCCCAGTTGGTTTTGGGGGTGTTACGGAAGATGGTATCAGAGCTTGGGTTTCGTAAAACCCGGGTATCTGTGTTATGTGGCTCTACCGGTACGGTAGTAGCGTGACTTTTGAAAGCAATTTTTCTGACTTTTGAGTCAAACTAATATTTGGAAGTTCTAAAATTTTTAAAATATTTTCAAAATTGCTATATTTGCGATGCTGGTGTGTGTTGGTATTGTGTTGAGACTTCGTATGGGAGTCGTATGCTAGTATCACGGGAGATTATCGGCTTCACGCACCTATAAGTATATTGGTTTGGTTATTCGCTTGTGGCGACGATTGACTGCTTTCGTCATGAGTTTGGATATTTTGGTTGAGATGTTGTCTGTGACAAGATTGCAAGTTTCGAGGACGAAACTTATTTTAATGGGGTTAGTATGTGATACCCTGGATTTACAGTATAAATTTTCGCATTATTTTATCTTAGATATATTGAATAATGTGGTATCTATGGATAAATGGTTGACATCCGAGACAGTTGTGTTAGTATAATTGTTGTACTTAGTAGACAATTGCATTTGAGGATATTGTGTATCACATGTATCGTATGAGAATGTTATTGGAATGAGTATATGTATTCAGTATGTCGCGTATATGTATTCGGCATATTGAGACGACAGGCAGGAGCAGTTGTAAATGGCTAAGTATAAAAGCCATTACGTTGTAGGAGCTTACGTACATAACGATGCAAGCATAATGTATGTTACGTAGAGTACATAATGTACGTTATAAAGAGAATCGGATAGGTCTTGGCTATGATCGACGAGTGGGCCCGATGTCGGCAACTTTCGGTGCAGATGTGGACAGGCGAGTCAACGTAGAGCTTTACGTACGTTATGGGTAGCCCATTACGTACGTTAAATGAGTATCACTGTAGCAAGTCAATGACCATGTTACGTACGTTAGGGCATAGGCCTTACGTACGTAAGACATGGTACGAATTGAGGCAGAGGCCTCTGGATTGGTATTACGTACGTTATGGCATGGGTGTTACGTACGTAAGCCATCCAACGAATTTAGGCAGTAGTTTCTGGAATGTTGTTACGTACATTATCAAGGATAGATAACGTACGTAAAGTTTGTTACGTACGTTATATGGATTACGTAACGTACATAATGGCTGAATTTCTATAAATATTAGAGACTCCGTCATTTCATCATTTTAGAGAGTTTCACTTTGTTTCTTCGTCCTTCAACCCTCCGAGGCTGAGTTCGGCTCTTCTAACTTGATTATGAGCCTAATGGCATGGGTTGGAGCTTGAGATATGAAGATATTATTGATTCTTGAGGAGTTTGATTGTGTTATTCATCTTCAAGAGGTATGTTGGATAATCCCCTCTTTATTTTTGGGTTTTGATGTTGTTGTTGATGATTAATTCGTGTGATGATATATTATGGGAGTGTTGTGATAATTTTTGGATTTTCATGGAGTTTGAGTTGAGAAAGATGATGATATAATGATATGCATATATATATATATATATCTTGGATTATGTTGTTTTGTTATGAACATGACTTTGGAATCATCGTGTTCTTGGTGTTCTTGGTATATATCATATCAAAGAAAAATATGTGATAGGGTATAAATGGTTTTGAGTATAAACATGGAATTTGATGATTAGAATCAATATTATGTTGGTTGTAGTGGTCGATTTCGTATGTTCTTGTGAAATATGAATCATGATATGAGGTTGAATCTGAAAAGATTATGGTTAATCTTGGAATACGATTATTCATGGTATTGATTATTTGGATAGTTCGGATTGATGATAATAATCAGTATAATCGTTTTGCTATGAATCTAACAGTATGAACAAGAAGGAACCTTGTTAATTCATGTTTAAGGTTGAAGTTGGAATCGAGAATGTTAAGACCCTTGTTATTGGTTTAAATGGATTGTTGATATGATTATCGAATTGTGGCTTGTATTCATATTGTTAGAGTTGAATGGTTTGGTTTTGTATATGATCGAGATATCGTTGAACCATTGAGTTTGATTGGTTAGTTATATCGGTTGTTGATTATTATCGAACGTATTGTTAATTGATTATTACATTAGGTTGTGATAAGTGATCGTTGATTTTAACCGTTGTGCTGCGATTGAGATTGGATAATTCGTGGATCCCCTTGGTCTGGGCTGAGGAGCTCGTAGATGAAGGCGATGTGATTGGTAACGGCTTTGTCGTATCGGTGTCGAGGAAAGTTATACTTGCTCAGTTCATAAAGTTTAATAAATGGTTTTGATTTCATTTCATTTATGATTCATATAGCAATGATATTATAAATATGAATTGCCGGGATGATGGTATGTATATTATGCTTTGGCTTGGGTTAAATCATAATGTAAATGATTTGAAGGTGTCTGGTAAAAATGGAGATGTGAATTATCTTTAGTCTGTGATATGAAATGTTGGATATCGAGGATAGTTTACAATGCCGACATTGATCTCGAGGTGGTGGTTTGTTGATAGTGATGAACTGTACTTCATTCTGGACTATTGGTATAATTGTGTACTCATTCAGGGTGAAGAGATAAATTCACCACTAGAAGGGAGGGTTGAATAGTGGTAATGCGGAGTATCGAACATTCTCGCGAATAAAGAAAAAATGTGTGGAAAGTAAAAGACTCAAAGATTTATAGAGGTTCGGCAACTTGCCTACGTCCTCTCTCCGACTTCTATTTCTATTGGCTAAAGAAACAACCACACACTTGTCTCGTCTTCGATCGGTCCAAGCACAATAACCGTTACAACCGCTTGTCTTCTATTGGTCCAAGCACAACCACTCTCAAAATAACTTTTGTATCTAGTGTTCTATCGGAACTAGATAATCCTCACTTTACGAATGTTGGAGTGTAATCCTAATAATGCCGGATCAAAACACCGGATTAGTGACTCTTAGTTCGTTTCTCTAACGCTCGTGTATGAGTGATGCAACACTCATAACCAAATGAAAAGAATACAAAGTATACTAAATATTACAATGTGTATCACTCTTTGTATCTTTTTCCTCACAACTTAGAATGCAATAATAAATAGAAATATGAGCTCAAGAATGCTTTGTATGCTTGATTGCTTGAATGCTTGTAGTTGTGTGTTGAGACACCCAAGGGATATGGGTATTTATAGTGTCAAGTCCTTCATATGCTGAAAAACGTATTATTAGCGTGCGCTAATAATCCTTCATAGCTATGACTTGACTGATCTGAACGGTCATTAAACTATTCCAATGGTCATAATACACGTCTATCGTGTGCTAGTCGGTCTTTTGTAGCGTGCGTTATCGTCGGTCAACAGGTCTTCACTTTTTTGACTGTTGAATCTTGTCGGTTTGTATCCCCAACGTCTCTTTTCCAATTGATATAAATGTACTTAGCGTGCGCTAGTACTGATATATTAGCATGCGCTAGTATTATTTTATGTTAGCTTTCATGATTTTACGGATCTCCTTTTTGACGTTTGTGTTCCAACGGATAAGTTGACTAACAGTAGGAATTTGAACGCTTAGCGTGCGCTAACAAATGTCTTGTAGCGTGCGCTACAATCTTTCCAGATAACATACGTTAGCTTGTTTAGCGTACGTAATTGCTTCCTTGATTTGAGTCCAGAGCCTATTGGACTACCAATATGATTTCCGGTAGCGTGCGCAAGGTTTGACATGTAACGTGCACTAAGGCCTCTGAATAGCATACATAATTATACTTCCGTAGCGTGCGCAGATGGTTTTCCTTTTTATGTCCAGACTTCACCGACTCTCTGCCTTGATTAAGATAAATGCGATAGCATGCGCTATAAATCGATGTTAACGTGCGCTAAGTTTGACAACTTAGCGTGTGCTAATATTATAGAATTTGCATGCGCTATCCATCAGGTGACTCCAACTTGACTGTAGATTACTTGCCTAACTGCAGGTGACTTTCCCTCGATAGCATGCGTTACCATACAGTCTGTAACGTGCACTAATAACATGATTTTACTTCAATGTAACAGCTCGATGGGATAGATTTTGTTTAAATGTTTTGAATATAATCATCATAAAAATACTTTGAGTCAACAATCTCCTCCTTTTTGATGATGTCAAAACATTAAATATATATACCTGCAAAAACGTTTAAAAAATTTCGAATCAAAGTAACTTGTTCGATATGTTAGTATGTTCGGTTTTGGAGTGTTTCTCCCCCTTTTTGACATTAACAAAAAGGACTCCCCCTGAATTGTTGCGTATAACAAAATACCAAGCAGAACACATAATTAACATTAACGAACCAAACATAACCAATAATCATGAAGAGCATCGAAAACCAAGATAACCAAATGAAGAGAATGCGCATTTCATTGAAAATTATCCAAACATTACACACATAACTGAAGCACATGACATCAAAACATATGAAATAAAAGTTCGCTACAACGAGAATCAATGTCCTAAAAACTAAGGTGCGTGCTCGGATGAGGAAGGTGGAAGCGGGAACGATGGATGAGTGAAACGAATGAAATCTTCAATCAGCTCGCGCATTCCTTGAACCTCGGAGCGGAGAGAATGGACATCTTCATGGATCCCCAGCTGAGAAGTCTCGATGATGCACATCCGGGAAATGAGGTCACTCTCCTCTTCCTCGGTAAGTGTCTCTCTCATCGGACGTTTGCCCTTAGAAGTGGGCTTCCTCACAAATTCTCCTGTTTGCATTTCTCGAAGGGTGTGCGGCCCTTGTCGAGTAATTTGCTCTTCCGATGTCGGCATACGAGTCCCTTTCTCCACTTGATCGTCTTCATGAAGGTACGGAAAGAGAATCCAGCCCCGGTTGATCGTTCGCACGTAATGCATGGCCTTGAGTGAGTAGTCCGAGATCTCATGGCTGAGTGAAATGGGAACAGCTTTGTCCTTCGTTAAATCCTCTTGATGAAATTTGAAGATCGCCGTTAGGATGGAGCCGTATGGCATTCCAGCCTTGCGGGACCGTGAAGCGTAATTCTTCGACCGAAAGAGGTCGCCCTTTACTTTCATTCAGCTTGTGACAATCACGGCAAAGTCAATCCTATCATCATTTAGAACTCGGTACACCACATGTTTATCGATTCCAACCAACTTATGCTGTGTGTTTACCTTAGGCATTATACACTTGGTGAGTGCGACCAAAAGGAGTCGAATATTAATCCCGAAATCGTTGTTCTCAAAGGCCTCATCGGTGATGTCAATGACGACTTTCGAGCTGAAAAATTCCTTGACATCAATCTCGGAAACTCCAGATTCTTCAGTGATCGATTTCCCAGAAAAAGAAAAGCCATCTGACGACAAACCAAATAATTGAGTCAAAATCTCTGAAGAGACTTTCACTACAGTTCCTCCAACCAAACTCCCTAAAACTAAGGATGAGGATCCTCCACTCTCAGCAATATGAAGATTCGCATAGAATTTGCAAACTAACTCGGGAAAGAGGTTCCTTACATTCAACAAAACGGGAAATTCCAATAGAAGAGAAGAAATCCAAAATAACAACATTCACTCATTCCAGGCTGTGGAAATTGAAGTAGTAACAGTCCGTCAAGTGTTCCTGAGGGAGGATGTCGGAAAATACCTTGGAAGCGGTATATGACACGAAACGAGATGCATCATATTCTGGTTCGCGGGTACGTTTTGTGCTTTTGTAAGACTTTTCCATATCTTTTCTGCCCTTGCTCGACATGAATATGAAAGGAATTGAAAGATTTGAAGAAAGAAATCGGGATTGTATGAATCGGATTTTGGCTAGGGTTCTTGCTGTTAAATGGGATCTGAACGATTGCGTGCGTTATGAAATGGTCAAAGATTTTCTGGGCTGTTCAGGGTTTATATAGGGAACTGAACCGGTTTAATTAGCGTACGCAAAGAATGTAGGATTAGCGTACGTTATGAATATATAGGTAGCTTACTGGACTGTCCAGTAGCATATATCGAAATAAGAGTATTTTATTTAGCGTACGCAAGTGATAAGGGGTTAGCGTACGCTATCGAAGACAAATCGTACAGGAGTGGGAAGTTAGCGCGCGTTAAAAGAATGAATCTAGCGTGCGCTAGCGAATGGAACATTTCTAAGAGATTGATTTATCGAGTAGAAAACTAATTTCAAAAATTATCTAGATGTCCCATACCAAGTTGCAACCGAATAATATTAAATGATTCCTCGGGAAGAGGTTTCGTAAAGATATCAGCTAGTTGATCTTTCGTCTCGACAAAAATTAAGCAAATATCTTTCTTTTGCACATGATCACGTAGAAAGTGATGTCTAATGTCTATATGCTTAGTTCTACTATGCAACACGGGATTCTTTCTCAAGTTAATTGCACTAGTATTATCAGATAAAATAGGGGTATTTTCAAAATAAATATCGTAGTCGCGGAGTTGATTTTTAATCCATAATACCTGAGCACAGGCACTCCCTGCAGCAACGTATTCGGCCTCCACTAGTTTGCTTTTTACTTCCCCAAGATATTAAGCATGAGCCAATGAAATGGCATGTACCACTAGTACTCTTTTTATCAATTTTACATCCGCCGAAATCGGCGTCACTATATGCAATCAAATTAAAGTCCAAGCAAGAAGGATACCATAGACCTAGTCTGATGGTCCCATTCAAGTAACGAAAAATGTGTTTACAAGCAATTAAATGGGATTCCTTAGGATTAGCTTGGAATCGAGCACATAAGCATGTAGCAAATATTATGTCTGGCCTAGAAGTAGTTAAATATAGCAAAGATCCGATCATACCTCGATATAATTTTTGATCTACGGATTTGCCATTTTCATCTTTTTCTAATTTCAATGATGAAGACATTGGCATTGAAATCACTTTGCTACTCTCCATTTTGAATTTCTTGAGGAGATCGTTTGAGTACTTTGTTTGATGAATAAAAATTCCATCTTCGCATTGCTTGATTTGAAGCCCGAAGAAGAATGTTAATTCTCCCATCATACTCATCTCGAACTCTCCCTTCATAAGATTAGAGAAATCTTGGCACAATGATTCGTTAGTAGCCCCAAAAACAATGTCATCAAAGTAAATTTGGCAAACAAGTATATCATTATTGAATATTTTCACAAACAAGGTATTATCGACTTTACCTCTTTTATAATCATTTGCAATTAAAAATTGACTTAAACGATCATACCATGCTCGGGGTGCTTGTTTCAAATCGTAGAGTGCCTTGTTGAGCTTGTATACGTGATCCGGGAATTGGTGATCTTCAAAAACGGGAGGTTGCTTGACATAAACTTCTTCTTGAATATATCCATTCAAGAATGCACTTTTCACATCCATTTGGAATAACTTGATCTTTTTGTGAGCGGCAAATGCACATAACAAACGGATGGCTTCGAGTCGAGCCACGGGAGCAAAACTTTCTTCGTAATCAAGACCTTCCTCTTGATTATACCCTTGTGCGACAAAACGAGTTTTATTTCGAATTGGGTAACCGTCTTCGTCACACTTGATTTTGTGCACCCATTTAGTTCCGATAATTGTATTATCTTTAGGAGCGGGAACTAAATTCCATACGTTATTGTACATGAATTGTACAAGCTCCTCTTGCATTGCCATCATCCAACTTTCATCATCAAGAGCCTCGGATATATTTTTGGGAATTATTTCGGATACGAAAGCACAATGAGCCATATATTCGGTGGTTCTCCTTCGAGTTTGAACACCATCTTCAATGTTTCCAATCACGAGATCTTTTGGATGGTCTTTGATGTGCCTCCAATCTTTCGGTAGACTCTCGATTGTCTTCTTTTGGATTTCCGAAATTTTCTCCATTTCGTTTGAGGGATGAGAATCCGGAAAAATACCTGCATCATCAAAACATTCTACCTTTCTCGGGGGTGAGATCATATCATTGAATTTAACATGAATGGATTCTTCAACTTTATTTGTTCTAATGTTATAAACACTATATGCTTTGCTATTTGTACCATAGCCAAGAAATATTCCGGAGTCGGATTAAGAATCAAAATTTCCCAAGTTATCCTTACCATTATTTAGGATAAACACATTGCAACCAAAAGGATGGAAGTAAGATATATTTGGCTTTTTGCCCTTCCATAATTCATACGGAGTTTTAAGGTTAGTTCTACGAACATGAACTCGGTTAATCACGTAGCATGCCGTAAAAATTACTTCGGCCTAAAAATATTATGGAAGAGAATATTCGTTAAGCATAGTCCTTGACATTTCCTCCAAATATCGATTTTTCCTATCAACAACCCCATTTTGTTGAGGCATTCTAGGAGCCGAAAAATTGTGATTAATACCATATTTGTCACATAAAACCTCAAACGGAGCGCAATCAAATTCACCTCCGTGATCGGTGCAAATAGAAATTATAGAGAGACTTTTCTCATTTTGTACCAAACGACACCATTTGGAAAACTCAGAAAATGTATCATCTTTATGAGCAAGAAATCTAACCCAAGTAAAACGGGAATAATCATCAACAATAACCAAAGTATAAAGTTTACCATTTAGACTAACATATCTAGATAGTCCAATCAAATCCATATGCACAAGTTCAAGAATACGGCTAGTGGAAACCTCGAATTTTGGTTTGAAAGATTCTCGAGTGTATTTCCCTTTTATGCATGATTCACACAAATGCTTCCAATCAAATTTGAGTTTGGGTAAACCACGGACAAGATCGTGTCTCGATAAAATAGAAATGATGGGTAGAGATGTATGCCCTAATTTACGATGCCATAAATATGCATTATCATCCAAAGTAATGATAAGGCACTTTTCATTAAATGAGCTTTTATCATTAAGATCAACAATATAAATGTTTCCATATCTCAAACCGATGAATGCAATTTTATTATTTCTAAATGCCGTGCAATGAGTTTGCTCAAAGAGAATTTTAAAACCTTCATCACATAGTTGAGAAACGCTAAGTAAATTGTGATGCAAACCTTCAACAAATAATACTTTGTTGATAGAGGGAGAAGGTTCCTTACCGACTTTCCCGATGCCTTTAATTTTTCCCTTTTGATTGTCGCCAAAGGTCAAATGTCCTTGTTCTTGATATTCGAGGTCTTCAAACAAGTCCTCGGAGCCGCACATGTGCCTTGAGCATCTGATATCAATGTACCACTTGATTTTCCTTGGTGCCGGTACCTACAAAAATAGTATTTCTCGGTTGTTTCGGTACCCAAGCCCTTTTGGGTCCTCCATAGTTAACGATACTTATAGCATTCGGAACAATTGTCCCTTTTCGAACCCATATTTGTTTAACTTTGATGGTTCTCAACTTTGAGCGAACGTTATCATGAACTCGTTGTTTGAAAGGAGTTTTTGAATTCTCGGCTTCAGTTTTCTTTATTTTGTCAAGATTGATAAGGGATTGTTCCCTTTTAAGCAGGTCGAAACCAAGACCGTGTTTTAACAATGGGGATTTTTGAATGGATAAGAGCTTTTCGAATTTCTCATTTTCGAGAGTAAATTTGTTCAAAATATATTTTAGCTCATTTTGAGTTTTCGTCAACTCAATTTTCAAAATGTTTTCTTTTTCAAGGCATAAGGTATGGTCGAGTTCAATAGTCTTGCCTTTATTTTGGAGAGAAGATTTTTCTTGTTCTAAAGATTTTATTTTCCTCTTTAAAGACATATTTAATTTAACCATCTCGTCGTATTCTATGTTCAAAGATACAAACGCACTTAATAGCTCATCGTCATGATGAACTTCTTGTGAATCGCAAAAATCGAATGTATCATATTCTTCATCATTAAGTTTAGAACTTACCTCGATATTGATTTCGGAGTCGAGTGCCATAAATGCGAGATTAGCATCGAGAGATCTTTCAATCTCTTCCTCGTTATCACTCCAAGAAGCGATTAGAACCTCCTTCTTTTTGAATCTTTCGACTTGAGGCTTTGAAGAGGATCCTCGACATTCCTTGGCATAGTGACCGGCTTGACTGCATTTCTGACAATTATTGTCGAACTTTTTTATAGGAACATAGCTATTCTTCTTTTGTTACGCCTTACCATCCCGACCAAGGAAATTTCGCCTTCTTTGAATTAGATTTTTATACCTTCTAAAGTTCTTGGAGTAGAGAGCAAGTTCCTCATCATCTTCATCCTCGGGAACATCTTCCTCAACATCGCTATCAACATTGAATACGACTACTTTTTCACGAGGCTTTGGTTTAGTACCTCTAGACTTGAGAACGATCTCATAACTTATGAGTGACCGATGAGGGCACTAAACTTGAGCTTGTTGAGATCTTTGGACTCCATGATAGCGGTAACCGTGGCATCCCATTCATGTGGCAACGAGCGAAGAATTTTCTTAGCTTTGTCGCTACTAGATATAGGTTTTCCGAAAGATGCAAGTCCATTAGTTATAGTCGAGAACCGATCCAACATATTTGTGATCGTTTTCTCGTCCTTCATGGAGAAGAGTTCGTAGTCATGAAGAAGCATGTTGATTTTAGTCTCATTGACTTGGGTGGTTCCTTCATGGGTTACTTCGAGGATTTCCCAAATTTACTTTGCGCTTTCATAGGAGGATATCCTATTGAGTTCTTCGGGATTAAGGGCGCAATAGAGAAGTTGAGTAGCACGTGAATTGATGTGTGTGTTCCTCCAGTCCTCGTCGTTGAACTCGTCAAACTTTTTCAACGATCCATCTTCTTTCTTGGCAAGTTTCGGACCAAGGGAAATGACTTTCCAAATTTCAATATCATAGGCTTGAACGAATATAGCCATTTTCTTTTTCCATGTCATGAAATTGGAACCGTCGAAGAAAGGAGTACGGTTGAGATCATTTCCTTCGATTTGGCCAAGAAGTGCCATTTGCGGATCTCTTTCCCTTAAGAGGTTAAACCCTTAAAAAGAGACCCGCTCCGATACCAACTGAAGAGATAAATTCACCACTAGAATGGGGGGTTGAATAGTGGTAATGTGGAATATCGAACTTTCTCGCGAATAAAGGAAAAATGTGCGGAAAGTAAAAGACTCAAAGATTTAGAGAGGTTCGGCAACTTGTCTACGTCCTCTCTCCGACTTCTTTTTCTAATGGCTAAAGAAACAACCACACACTTGTCTCGTCTTCGATCGGTCCGAGCACAACAACCATTACAACCGCTTGTCTTCTATTGGTCCAAGCACAACCACTCTCAAAATAACTTTTATATCTAGTGTTCTATCGGAAATAGATAATCCTCACTTTAAGAATGTTGGAGTGTAATCCTAATAATGCCGGATCAAAGATCCTAATAACACCGGATTAGTGACTCTTAATTTATTTCTCTAACGCTCGTGTATGAGTGATGCAACACTTACAACCAAATGAAAAGAATACAAAGTATACTAAATATTACAATGTGTATCACTCTTCGTATCTTTTTCCTCACAACTTAGAATGCAATAATAAATAGAAATATGAGCTCAAGAATGCTTTGTATGCTTGATTGCTTGAATGCTTGAAGTTGTGTGTTGAGACACCCAAGTGATATGGGTATTTATAGTGTTTGTAATACCCGGTTGTAATTCATTCATTTTCATTCAGTAATTATCAGTCTGTAATTGTCACTCAGTGTATTTTCACTCTATTATAATCATTCATCAATCATGTTATTTCACCGTGTTCACCGTTCGGAAAAACTTCGAGTTGTGTATCATTATTGTTCATTGTTTCAACTTTCCTCATATGAGTTCGACTTTGTTAGATCACCATTAATTTTTGGTAACTCTAAAAATTCTAAATCTTTGCAATATTATAGAGCATCGAGTTAGCTTTCCAATGGTTCAAACGGTGAGTCAATCGGAGTCCGGACGAGAGAGTTATGGTCGTTTTAGCTCACCCGCTCATTTTTCAGCTTTTGGCCGATCACTGCCGACCGGACTCGGTCGTGTCGTCCGACACGGCCCGTGCCGTACTCGTCCGGAAAGTGCCGAAGTATCTGCCCATAGGACTCGACCGTGTCGTTTGGCACGGCCGAGTCGAACCCTTCCGGATAGGCCAGAATCGTCTGCCCAGCACGCCCGACCGTGTCGGCTGGCACGGTCGAGTCATGCCGAGTCGCTGTCGGACGGGTCACTGTCGGTAGGCCCTCCGCGCCGCGACCGTGTCAAGCCGGACACGGTCGAGTCCCTGTCGGCCACCTGTCGGCCAGCTTTGCGACACGACCGTGCCGATCGGCACGGGCCGTGTCCGGCAGGGTAGTCAACCCCTATAAATTCATTTTTTGAGCATTTCACTCATTCCTTCGATTTTTTCCACCTTTTACGAGAGAGAGAGGCTTGAGGGAGAGTTTTCTTCATCAATTATCATTTGAGTGTGTATTTTTCATCACCTTCAATCTTTTGGGAAGCTTGGATACTCGATTAAACTCGTGTTCTTCGGATCGAAGTGATTGGATATTCAAGAGGTAATTTCTTCGACACTTTGGACTTCGATTTTGTGTTGAGATATGATGTTTTGGACGTTTTTATCATGTCATATGAAGGGATATGTATATGATTATGAGTTTGTATAAGGATTCATTGGATTATCGAATGATTATTCAAGAACACTTTGATTATCGAGTTGAAATTGGGGGTTTTCGATTAATTGTCGTTATAATCACGTTTTCGGATATTCATTTCGGATTATTGATCATTTGGAAGGTGTTTATTGGTTTGAAACACCTCTTGGGGGATTTGATAGTGGTTCATTGAGATTTGATTGTAAACAATCGGAATTTGGCCACAACGTATTCGATATAATGCCCCAATGAACTTAGTTTAATCGTATCGACGTTTTGAGTTCGTTATATTCGTGTTTGATTCGTATATTGAACGAGTTGTTGGATATTGTATAATTCAAGGTTGTTCGAGCGACCGATATCTCAATTAGGACGTTGTTCGTGGAAGGATAATTGTCACCGGTATTGTGTAAGTTAATTCTTACTCGGTTAAAAGGATATTCATTCCTTTTGTTGTTGTTCATTCATAATCGTAACTCATTCATCATTGTCTTAATCGTATCAAAACTTGTCATTGTCAATTAATCACCTCAGTCATAAGGAACGACGGTTCCAATCATTTCATTGAGCTATCATTCATTTCACCATCATTTAATCTTGGTGAGTCATTATTCATTTTCGTTGTCACTTTTGTCATATTGTGGCATTCCGGGTCATCTTGGCGTGCAGTTGGTATGTGTAGGATTTTCATGTCGGGCACATTATAGTCGTGTGTTGGTTGGTGGCCTCACATTGGACTGTGCACACGAGTTGATGGCTTCGTGAGACTGATTAGGTACAAGACCACACGTGTATTCGATCGATACTCGTTGGTGGCTTGTGCACGGATACATTTCCATCCCGGACGTAGTGTGGCGCCATTCCTTTGAGCCGTACTGATAGTCGATTCATATAGCATGTTTGATTGCGTATGTTTCGACAGGATGATTCATAATTTCAGATTTATCATGATTGTGTATTTTCAACCCTTGAGGATTGTTGTTACGTATGGCGGACCCGTTGGGGATGCTATTTTTCAGGTCATGGTAAGGCTAAGGCACGGGAGAGCACGGTGACGGCGAGGAGTCCCAGTGATACTAGTAGGGGCCCCGATCTTATTCGATCATTTATGTTTCCTTTATTTATTCCTGCAGACTTTCCGTTTGAATACTCGTTTCATTCGGTGTTGTGTATTTTATCGTCACATAAGATACACATGTATTCTATTTTATCACAGGTGTGTTGTATGAAACTCCTAATCGGAGTAATTGATGTTGTAATGTGGTTTGGTACTACATTTACCTGTAATTCATCCTTTTTCATTCGCACGGTGGGTCCTCGGGGTCCACAGACCGTAATATCCGCCTAGTTTGGGGTGTTACAGAGTTGGTATCGGAGCGTGGTTTTGAATACTACCTTCCGAGTCATGTCTCATTTGAAATCATCGTCATCAGACTAGTATCATTGGACTTTCGCGTCACGTGTGACCTGTGCAGATGCCGAGCCAATCAGACCGAAAGAACTGTAAGATTTCTAACGCCATGGTATAATTTCTGGCAATTATCATTCATTCATAATTTATTAGTTAACAATCCTCAAACATCATTTTCATTTTGACCAGGACGGTCATTTTAACTCATTAATCACTCAACTCATTTCATTACTCGGTTGTTGATCTGGAAGATCATATAATTAATCTTGTTAACTTGTTCAAGATAATCATTTCAATAATTTCATCAGACATCATGTCACCTCGATTAATCGTTCATGTAAACACTGTGTTAGAGCGTATGCTCATTTTCATCATTTAATGACGTAATCATAATGTGATACTCATGCGAGATATATAATCATCATATGGCTTTCCACTTCAGTATGGAAAGGGCTGGCAGAGGACGTGGAGGACGAGGCCGTGGAGCGGGCCGAATCCCGAGAACTCGTGCAAATACTCGTGCAAATGCCAGGAATAATGCTAATTCATCAAGCAGCGACGCTGCCACTCATTCACCTGGACGCGATCATTCACTGTCGGGGAGTCGTACAGGACACGGCTCGGTCAGAGGGTGTCCGGGTTGACCCACTCGCATTTATGCAGGGCATGATGGCCCAAATGACCCAGATGGCTCGGTTGATGGAGACGATGCATAACTCCGTCAATCAAAATCGCAGCTCCTCCGCCGCCACCTCGGAGGCAAGAGAGGGGTGTAAAGCAATATCATTAGCGATATCTCGCCGGCGACCACCTACTTTTGAGGGCTCATCCGGCGGATATTGTTCATTGGCTTGAGCATTTTGAGAAGTTATTTGCTATGGTGGATTGCCCGAAGGGCATAAAGTTTCGATTGCGGCTTACTATCTCAGAAGAGCGCTCATTCATGGTGGTTATCGTTGAAGCCCACAGACGGAACATGTACTTGGGATCGGTTCAAGACTCTCATGATGGAGAGGTACTATCCGGCCCCACTCGGGAGGCCAAGTTGTCGGAATTACTCACTCCCGACCTTCGGCGGATGATGATGTTCTCGCCATCGCCGAAAAATTTCAGAACTTCTTCCGTTCGCCTCATCTATCATTCACTCGAAGCGGACAAGATCAAGTATTTGACAAGAGGTGAAACCCCGTATGAGACTTGATTACTTAATCATAAGCGTGCCACTGCCGAGTTCATTGAGAAGGCTCTTACTTACGAGCTTACGGCTAAGGAAATTGCTAAGCGGCAACCTTCGTCTCGCTAGCAAGAAGTCCAAGAACCGTAATCGCCCGACGGAGTCGCCACTTTCAAGAAACCACGTGCGGCTCTACTTTTTTCGAGCGACCTCCCACGACGTCTAAACCCGCGGAATCTCGCCACGAGCGGCGGTTCGGCCATCACTGTTTCAACCGTGAGGAGCAGGGTCATTTCGGCACCAAGTGTCCGAACGATGCATCACGTGCCACAGCGTGGGAATGCCGGGCATAGGGCCCGTTTTTGCCGTAGGGACTCTAAACCCACTCCAGGCGTCATCTCAAGCCCCTGTGTCATTCAGCGGTGCGTAATCGGGCCACTCGGTCGGCGTCGTTCAAGACGACAGGGAGCTAAAGGCGGAGCTAAGAGCTATCGACGGAGCGTCTGGTTCGGGGCAGCAAGCCCCGAATTTATGAGATGAAGAAGACCGATGATCCCGAGGCCCGAATGATCTCAGGAACACACGATAATCTATCTCAACCTGTGTGTACCCTTATTGATACTGGTGCATCTCATTCATTCATTTCCGAGTCCAGTTAGAGTAGACTACGAAAGGGTAGTGCTACTAGTAGTGAGCCTTATGTCATTGGCCTACCTGATGGTAGACGAATTATCGTAATCGTGAGATTGAATTGTCCGATCTGGGCCATGGTCATGTATGGCCAGCGGACCTAATCGTAGTAGATTTGCCGAGGGACGACGTCATCTTGGGTATTGACTGGATGGATCGTCATGATGCCATCATTAGTGTCCGTAAGCGTATGGTCACTATCATTTCAGACGATGGGGTCGAATGTGTTTTTCAGGGAGGTAATCCCGGCTGTTCTGGTAAAGTCATTAATTTGATGAAAGCAGTACGGTTACTCAGTCAGGGATGTGTTGGTTATTGGTGCTATATGACCAAAACCGAAAAATCATCAGTATTGTTGTCGGATATTCCGGTTGTGAGAGAATATGCCGATGTATTTCCAGACGAGTTACCTGGTTTACCTCCACAGAGAGATGTGGAATTCACGATCGAGTTGGAGCACGCACGTCTCCGATATCGAAGGCACCGTACCGGATGGCCCCGACCGAAATGCAGGAGTTGAAGAATCAACTTGAAGAATTGTTCGAGAAAGGTTATATCCGACCGAGTGCGTCTCCGTGGGGAGCACCAGTGCTGTTTGTCAAAAAGAAGGATGGTTCTTTTCGCTTGTGTATCGATTATCGGGAGTTGAATAGGGTGACAATCAAGAATAAGTATCCTTTACCCCGTATCGATGACCTTTTGGATCAACTTCAGGGAGCTTCAGTATTTTCCAAGATCGACTTAAGATCCGGATATCATCACCTACGGATTCGAGAGTCGGATATCGCGAGGACGGCGTTTGAACACGCTATGGTCATTTTGAGTTCGTAGTTATGCCGTTCGGACTAACTAATGCACTGCGGTATTCATGGAACTAATGAATCGGGTCTTCATCGACTTTTTGGATCGATTTGTTGTTGTCTTCATCAATGACATTTTGATTTATTCTCGAATCGAGAGGAACACGAGATTCATCTTCATCGAGTTCTCGACGTGTTGAGACGAGAGCAACTCTATGGAAAGTTTTCCAAATGCGAGTTACGGATGTCTCAAGTGACTTTTCTCGGACATGTAATTTCATCGGACGGAGTTCGTGTCGACCCTCGAAGACGGAGGCTATCCGAGGCCGGTTACCTCAGAAGAATGTTAAGGAGATCCAAGTTTTCTCGGATTAGCGGGCTATTATCGGCGATTTGTGGAGGGATTTTCTAAAATCGCTCAACCCTTGACAAACCTTTTGCGGAAGGATAAGAAATACACGTGGTCCGACGCGTGTCAACGGAGTTTTGAGGAACTCAAGAGCCGATTAATGTCGGCACTGTACTTTCCTTGCCACAGGGGACGGAGGGATTTGTGGTTTATAGTGATGCGTCAAGACAGGGTCTCGGATGTGTACTCATGCAGAATGGGAAGGTTATTGCTTATGCTTCACGACAATTGAGACCTTACGAGATTAATTATCCGACCCACTACCTTGAGCTAGCAAAGTGGTGTTTGCTTTGAAAATTTGGCGTCATTATCTTTATGGCGTTACTTGTCGATATTCACCGATCATAAAAGTTTAAAGTATATATTTACTCGAAGGAGTTAAATATGCGGCGAGGCGGTGGTTAGAACTAATCAAGGATTATGATATTGAGATCCTTTACCACCCGGCAAGGCGAACGTTGTCGCCGACGCCTTGAGTCGTAAGTCCGTTCGGAGCGGATGCTTGCTCGTTTAACAGCCTCGTAAGGAGCTTCAGTAGAATTCCTTAGACCCGAGATCGAGGTCCGGCCAATAATTCGGGGACAACTTTGTATGTTAGAGATTTCATCGTCACTTGAGGAGGTAATCCGAGAGAATCAGAGTTCAGACCCTGAATTGTTGAGCTTCCGTGAGGTTGTGACTCAGGGGAAAGCCCCTGGATTCGTGGTCCACGAGGACGGACTTTTGAGGTTTAAGAACCGGTTGTGCGTACCGGCGAATGTAGAGTTGAAAAACTCGATTTTGAGAGAAGCTCATGCTACCCCTTATTCTGTTCACCCGGGGTCTAGCAAGATGTATAAAGACTTGAAACAAAATTACCGGTGGAGTAATATGAAGCGAGAAGTCGCGAATTTGTTTCGAGATGCTTAACTTGCCACAAGTCAAGATTGAACATCGGCCGACGGCGGTATCTAAACCTCTCCCTATTCCAGAGTGGAAATGGGAAGACATTTCTATGGATTTCATCACGAGTTTGCCGACGAGTCGTCGTGGCATGAATACGATCTGGGTGATTGTGGACCGCTTAACTAAATCAGCTCATTTTCTTGAGATTAAGGATACTTGGGGTCCCGAGAGACTTGCCCAGCTATTCATCAAAGAGATTGTAAGACTGCACGGTACTCCTAAAAGTATCGTTTCCGATCGTGACGGACGGTTTGTGTCATATTTTTGGAAATCAGTTCATCGTGGTATGGGAACTCAGCTTAATCTCAGTATTGCCTTTCATCCTCAGTCCGACGGACAATCAGAGAGGACTATTCAGACATTAGAGGACATGTTGAGAGCTTGCGTCCTCGATTGGAAGGATGATTGGGAAGCCCAACTACCATTGATCGAGTTCACGTATAATAATAGTTGGCATGCTTCCATTAAGATGGCACCTTACGAGGCCTTGTACGGTCGTCGTTGTCGCTCTCCTTTGTGTTGGGATGACTTGTGAGAATCAATCGGCACCGAGCCCGATATGCTTATAACCGCCCGGGAAAAGGTAGCTTTGATCAAGAGTCGTTTGTTGACCGCTCAGAGTCGACAGAAATCATATGCAGATAACTGTCGTCGACCATTAGAGTTCGAGGCTGGTGACCATGTGTTGGTCAAGGTATCCCCGAGTCGTGGTGTCTTCCGTTTTGGGAAGAGGGGAAAGTTGAGTCCGAGATTCATTGGACCGTTTGAGATTTTGGATCGAGTAGGCGAGTTAGCTTATCGATTGGATTTACCTCCGGCGTTGAGCCGAATTCATAATGTGTTTCATGTCTCTCAGTTGCGTAAGTATGTTGCCGACCCGAGTCACATACTGCAGTTCGACGAAATCGAAATCGCCGACGACCACTCATATGAGGAGCGTCCTATACGAGTCTTAGAGCGGCGAATCAAACAGTTGAGAAATAAGACGATTCCTTTGGTTAAGATTCAGTGGTCTAGACACGGAGTCGAAGAGGCCACTTGGGAAACCGAGAAGAATATGCGGGAGAGTTATCCCGAGTTGTTTGACCCTTAGTTTCGGGGACGAAACTCTTTTAAGGGGGGGTGTATGTAATACCCGGTTGTAATTCATTCATTTTCATTCAGTAATTATCAGTCTTTAATTGTCACTCAGTGTATTTTCACTCTATTATAATCATTCATCAATCATGTTATTTCACCGTGTTCACCGTTCGGAAAAACTTCGAGTTGTGTATCGTTATTGTTCATTGTTTCAACTTTCCTCATATGAGTTCTACTTTGTTAGATCACCATTAATTTTTGGTAACTCTAAAAATTCTAAATCTTTGCAATATTATAGAGCATCGAGTTAGCTTTCCAATGGTTCAAACGGTGAGTCAATCGGAGTCCGGACGAGAGAGTTATGGTCGTTTTAGCTCACCCGCTCATTTTTCAGCTTTTGGCCGATCACTGCCGACCGGACTCGGTCGTGTCGTCCGACACGGCCCGTGCCGTACTCGTCCGGAAAGTGCCGAAGTATCTGCCCACAGGACTCGACCGTGTCGTTTGGCACGGCCAGTCGAACCCTTCCGGATAGGCGAGTAAATCGCCCAAAGACGCCCGACCGTGTCGGCTGGCACGGTCGAGTCATGCCGAGTCGCTGTCGGACGGGTCACTGTCGGTAGGCCCTCCGCGCCGCGACCGTGTCAAGCCGGACACGGTCGAGTCCCTGTCGGCCACCTGTCGGCCAGCTGTGCGACACGACCGTGCCGATCGGCACGGGCCGTGTCCGGCAGGGTAGTCAACCCCTATAAATTCATTTTTTGAGCATTTCAGCTCATTCCTTCCAGTTTTTTCCACCTTTTACGAGAGAGAGAGGCTTGAGGGAGAGTTTTCTTCATCAATTATCATTTGAGTGTGTATTTTTCATCACCTTCAATCTTTTGGGAAGCTTGGATACTCGATTAAACTCGTGTTCTTCGGATCGAAGTGATTGGATATTCAAGAGGTAATTTCTTCGACAATTTGGACTTCGATTTTGTGTTGAGATATGATGTTTTGGACGTTTTAATCATGTCATATGAAGGGATATGTATATGATTATGAGTTTGTATAAGGATTCATTGGATTATCGAATGATTATTCAAGAACACTTTGATTATCGAGTTGAAATTGGGGGTTTTCGATTAATTGTCGTTATAATCACGTTTTCGGATATTCATTTCGGATTATTGATCATTTGGAAGGTGTTTATTGGTTTGAAACACCTCTTGGGGGATTTGATAGTGGTTCATTGAGATTTGATTGTAAACAATCGGAATTTGGCCACAACGTATTCGATATAATGCCCCAATGAACTTAGTTTAATCGTATCGACGTTTTGAGTTCGTTATATTCGTGTTTGATTCGTATATTGAACGAGTTGTTGGATATTGTATAATTCAAGGTTGTTCGAGCGACCGATATCTCAATTAGGACGTTGTTCGTGGAAGGATAATTGTCACCGGTATTGTGTAAGTTAATTCTTACTCGGTTAAAAGGATATTCATTCCTTTTGTTGTTGTTCATTCATAATCGTAACTCATTCATCATTGTCTTAATCGTATCAAAACTTGTCATTGTCAATTAATCACCTCAGTCATAAGGAACGACGGTTCCAATCATTTCATTGAGCTATCATTCATTTCACCATCATTTAATCTTGGTGAGTCATTATTCATTTTCGTTGTCACTTTTGTCATATTGTGGCATTCCGGGTCATCTTGGCGTGCGGTTGGTATGTGTAGGATTTTCATGTCGGGCACATTATAGTCGTGTGTTGGTTGGTGGCCTCACATTGGGTGTGCACACGAGTTGATGGCTTCGTGAGACTGATTAGGTACAAGACCACACGTGTATTCGATCGATACTCGTTGGTGGCTTGTGCACGGACACATTTCCATCCCGGACGTAGTGTGGCGCCATTCCTTTGAGCCGTACTGATAGTCGATTCATATAGCATGTTTGATTGCGTATGTTTCGACAGGATAATTCATAATTTCAGATATATCATGATTGTGTATTTTCAACCCTTGAGGATTGTTGTTCTGTGTAACTGACCCCGTTGGGGGATGCTGTTTTTCAGGTCATGGTAAGGCTAAGGCACGGGGAGAGCACGGTGACGGCGAGGAGTCCCAGTGATACTAGTAGGGGGCCCCAGTCTTATTCAGTCATTTATGTTTCCTTTATTTATTCCGCTGCAGACTTTCCGTTTGAATACTCGTTTCATTCAGTGTTGTGTATTTTATCGTCACATAAGATACACATGTATTCTATTTTATCTTGGGTGTGTTGTATGAAACTCCTAATCGGAGTAATTGATGTTGTAATGTGGTTCGGTACTACATTTACCCTGTGTAATTCATCCTTTTTCATTCGCCTGGTGGGTCCCAGTTGGGGGTCCACGGCACTGTAATATCCGCCTAGTTTGGGGTGTTACAGTGTTAAGTCCTTCATATGCTGAAAAACATATTATTAGCGTGCGCTAATAATCCTTCATAACGTGTGCTATCAAGCTTTGACTTGACTGATCTGAACGGTCATTAAACTGTTCCAACAGTCATAATACACGTCTAGGTGCGCTAGTCGGTCTTCTGTAGCGTGCGTTATCGTCGATCAACAGGTCTTCACTTTTGACTGTTTAATCTTGTCGGTTTGTCTCCACAACATCTCTTTTCCAACGGATAAAGCGTGCGCTAGTACTGATACATTAGCATGCGCTAGTATTAATTTATGTTAGCTTTCCAGATTTTACGGATCTCCTTTTTGACATTTGTGTTCCAACGGATAAGTTGACTAACGGTAGGAATTTGAACGCTTAGCGTGCGTTAACAAATGTATTGTAGCGTGCGCTATAATTTTTCCATATAACGTATGTTAGCTTGTTTAGCGTACGTAATTGCTTCCTTGATTTGAGTCCAGAGCATACTGGACTACCAATATGATTTCCGGTAGCGTGCGCAAGGTTTGACATGTAACTTGCGCTAAGGCCACTGAATAGCGTACGTAATTATACTTCCCTAGCGTGGGCAGATGGTTTTCCTTTTTCTGTCCAGACTTCACCGACTCTCTGCCTTGAATAAGATAAATGCGATAGCATGCGCTATAAATACATGTTAACGTGCGCTAAGTTTGACAACTTAGCGTGCGCTGATATTATAGGATTTGCGTGCGCTATCCATCAGGTGACTCCAACTTAACTACAGATTACTTGCCTGACTGCAGGTGACATTCCCTCGATAGCGTGCGCTACCATACAGTTTGTAGCGTGCGCTAATAACATGATTTTCCTTCAATGTAACAGCTCGATGGGATAGATTTTGTTTAAATGTTTTGAATATAATCATCATCAAAATACTTTGAGTCAACATAGAGATGTTGATCGTGATCATGTAACAGCTCGATGGGATATTTCGGTATGCCGAGCCGAGACGTTTCAACCGTGATGTGCCGGGGCATGCACGTGTAAATTGTCCTTCTCGTCGGTAACACATTTCAAGTGTGGACGCGAGGGACACCAAATTCAGTTTTGCGAATTGGCTACCGAGACTTTCGGAGTTCGCGCTTCAGCACAGTTATCAGAATCGGCTTTGAGAGGCCTTCGTAGGATGTTTCTGTCGGTTGCTTGCTGTGTTGTCACCTTGATTTCGTTGTTGTGAGTTTCGGGGACGACACTTCTTTTAGAAGAGATCGAATATAATACCCGTATTATTTTTGGCTTCTGTATTTTCTCTTTCTCAATTCTATCGACTCGCTCGTGTTCGTTGATACTTTCTGAACTTGTTCTGTATTTCGGTTTCATCATTCGGACGAGCTGTGATCTTGTTTTGAATCGATCTGGTTATCGCTGTGACTTTTCCGAGTTAGGTTCGATTCTTGTGAACCTTGGAGTTGTTGTTTGAATTTTATTGTTCTTCATGATTCGAACATGATTGTTCGCTTTTTGTTGTCTCGACTGTTGTGGTTCGATCGTTTGATTGCTCGGATTTTGTTGATCTCGTCTCGTGATTGTTAAACGTTCAGACTCCTTCGTAATTCCCTTAAGTTCGGGAAACTAGTCTCGTTTTTTATCTGCCGACCCTTGGGTGGTGGAATTCCGTATTTGTTCAACGTTGGCCTCGCTTACAATTGTGGTTAGCGCACGCTAACAATTGTGGTTAGCGCACGCTAACAGTGTGCCCCGATAGCGCATGCTAATCCTGAAGATTAGCGCATGCTAAGCTGTCCAGTGTATATAAACTGGACAGCAGTCGTGGAATGTCATTTCCACTTCATTTCTTCTCCTCTCCGCGGGTTTGATACAAAGGCGACTGGGGTCCGAACTTCTTGTCGATTTTGTTCCATCCAAAGGTGTTTTGGGGCCTTTAGGTGATCCTAACATCATCTAATCCATTGTTCTTCGTCGAATCAAGGTATATTTCTTGATTTCCTTCGAGTTGACTTTTTGGGGGATTTGTTCTTGATTTCGTTTTCCATCCGTTTTGATGAACCGATTGTTGTTAAATGATGTTAAACATATCCTATGGATTGAACATCCATATTTTCGGTTGGGAATTCCATTTCCATGTTTTGTCGGGTCGATTCGTATTCTTGGCCGTTTTGGGGGAAACCCTTGAACTTTCGTCGTTTGTTCTTTGAATTCAGCGGCCTTGGGTCGTGCTATAGAATTCATTTTCATTGTTGTTATTGTTGTTCGTAGTTTATTGTTGCGGGTTGTCGTTCGGTGGAGTTGGCGGGTTCGTAGTCGGTTCGTGCCAACCTACTTCGGTCGATTCTCCGTGTTGTTCTTATTCGAGGCAAGTACCTTACCCATACTTTTCTTGTTTTGTGGATATGATAATTAGTGATCGTCTCCTTGTGCTTATTTGATCGTTGAATCTCATTTTCATAGATTCGGTTAGCCTTGTTAAAGGCCCTCTTTCAAAACGCGCGTGTTTTGTGGACATTGTGTTCGTGGATGGTTACGTGAATTACTATGAATACACTTGGTGTTGTCGTTGTGCTTTGATAATTTATATGTATATATTATCTCTTATTGGTGCGTTGTAATTTGACCATTGCGTCGTGTATTGTGTTTGTTGCCATTGAGTGAATTACTTTGATATTATTGATGTGATATGTTATTTGTGTGAATGTGTGGATATGGTTGAAGGTCTAAGGTGACACATGGCACGTGATCATGTGGCCAGGATGCAACAAGTGATTGATCCAACCGTGAGAGCCTGAGATAATCTACGGTGGCACATGGCATGCGATCATGTGGCCAGGATGCAACAAGCGATTGATCCAACCGTGAGATGTGTGTGATTTGTTTCGCTAGCCAGCTCGGGAGGGTCCTTCGAGGCCTCAAGTGGGATTTGTGGCTTCGTCCCGGTCCTAGGCGATGCGCGTGCGTGATTACGTTGTGTTGATTTTTATGTCCGTCGAGGAAACGTGATGTTGGGCTCTGGCCCTGTGAATTGTTGTCGGTTTTCTATTTGCGAAAACAAAACCTTTGGGTTGTGACCCCTGTTGATTTTTGGAAAGAGAAGGATTCGGAAATCCTAAATTGTTTTCTATTAAAACTCTCGATGGCATTTTAAACTGTTTTATAAATTGTTTCCCCTGATTTGTGATCTTTCGGTTTTGGAATGTTTTACCAAACTCATGCCTCGGGAAGTGCTTTTCGTTACGTTTGGAACTTTGAGGATTCCTGATTATTATTGTTCTTGGAACTTGTATTGTATGGCTCGTATTTGCACTTTGTTCTTGCACTAGCAAAACAGTGGAGTTTTGCTAACCCCCGAGTATTCGGGGGGTGGATGTCTATTTTTGCATTCAGGTTTTGGAGCATAGCACAGGGTCGGCACGAAGGATGATGAAAGATGAACGATACTAATCACACGAGGATCCGTTGATGTCGTATTGGTTTAGTTGTATTTTATTTCCGCTGCAGTATTCTTTCCCCATTGTACGGGAGTGTGTTGTATTCGACCCGTGCGTGGGCATGTATTGTAATTTAGTTGTATGTATTTATTGAAAGACCAAATCGGTCTACTGAGTCATTTTAGCCTTAAAGGCGTTGTTGAGTTGTTCGGTATTGTTACCAGCCTGGTAGAACCTTGAGGAAAAGTTCTACGGCGTGTAATATCCCTGAGAGGATTGGCGGTGTTACATAAATGGTATCAGAGCTTAGGTTGTGGAAACCTATGCTTTCGGGTTTAGTGGTGTCTGTTGAGTTTTGTCTCGTCGGATTTTGTCTGACTGAGTCGTGTCGCGACGCGTCGTATGAGTTTGTTGGTCGTGATTAGTATCTTAGGGCGATCATCATCTTCGTGCGACCTATGGCTGTAAGTCTCCCTTCTTTGTGTTGTGCCTCGTGCGACACGAGCTATTTTTATGATTATTTGTTCAGTAACGGAATCCTCTTATGGATTTTGATTTCTTGATATGTGGTTATTTGACCGTCATATTTCGTTCATATGAGGAGTAGCGTTGCTGGATTGTGCATGTTTGACTGTATTTCTTTTATCCGCTGCGTGAGTTCTTTTGTAATGACTTTCGGTATTTTACCGACTGAGTTTTATTTCGAAAACCGAGTCCCTTAACTGAGTTTTTGGCATTATGGCCTTGATCTTTTTGGCGAAATTCTTATGACGGTATTTAGTATTTTGTAAATGGCTTTTGTGAGTTTTTGAAATATTACCGTCATCGGCCTTCTTGGCGTCTTTGTAAATGGTTTTTAGCCTAGTGGGTTCCGACACGGGACCCACGGCGCTGTAAAGTTTTGTGTAATTACCTGAAATTCTTGGGCATTCTAGCCCATTGAATTATCCTTGAAAACCTTCAGTATCTTAGAAAATAAATTTCGAGACGTACTTTTAAAATGAATTATTTTCTCGTGGTACATCCAAGGTGCCACAACATGTTTCAAAAATTCTTCTATCTCAAGGACCAAAATGTTTTGGGATATTTTCGATGTTTAGAAACACTTATACTTAGACCCGAGGGTCGGATATTCTGAAAGTTTTTCACTAAAAGAAAGGTGTCCTCATTTTTGTTCAAACGCAAGATGATTTTCAAAGTCTCGAAAATGATGTTTGTTCAACTTTTTGTAAAATGATACTCAAGATCAACTGGTGTTTCCAAACTGTTTTCAAAAGGTGGTTTTCGTTTTTTTTTTTAAAACCCATCATTTCCTGCTTGTGGTCGGAGAAGGTGTGTATGATGTTGCTATTGTTGTTAGGGTGTTAGCCCTTCGAATTGTGATTGAATTGGTGGTGTGAACATTGAGTCGTTCGCCACGCATATGTTTTGTTAGCCCTTGGTGGGAGGTGTAATGACGATCTTTAATGTTGTCATTTCGTGGTGACTTGCGTGTTATCGCACCTGTGTGAGCTGTTAAAGCTTGGGTTTGTACGTTTGTGTACATATGTGATTGTTTCATGATGTTTGTAATTATGTGCTGGTTATCGTTCGGGCCGTTGAGGTCGCCGAACGATACCGTCGTTGTTGTAGTGTGTGTGTGTATTACTTTACGATGGTAATCGTTGTGTATGATATGTGTTATGATTCCTTGTTGTGCTGAGTTGCCATCTCCGGTTTGTTGTTTTGCGACATTATGCCCCATTGTATCAAGCATTTGTATTTTTGGTATGCCGAGCCGAGACGTTTCAACCGTGATGTGCCGGGGCATGCACGTGTAAATTGTCCTTCTCGTCGGTAACACATTTCAAGTGTGGACTCGAGGGACACCGAATTTAGTTTTGCGAATTGGCTACCGAGACTTTCGGAGTTCGCGCTTCAGCATAGTTATCAGAATCGGCTTTGAGAGGCCTTCGTAGGATGTTTCTGTCGGTTGCTTGTTGTGTTGTCACCTTGATTTCGTTGTTGTGAGTTTCGGGTACGACACTTCTTTTAGAAGAGATCGAATATAATACCCGTATTATTTTTGGCTTCTGTATTTTCTCTTTCTCAATTCTATCGACTCGCTCGTGTTCGTTGATACTTTCTAAACTTGTTCTGTATTTCGGTTTCATCGTTCGGACGAGCTGTGATCTTGTTTTGAGTCGATCTGGTTATTGCTGTGACTTTTCCGAGTTCGGTTCGATTCTTGTGAACCTTGGAGTTGTTTGAATTTTATTGTTCTTCGTGATTCGAACATGATTGTTCGCTTTTTGTTGTCTCGACTGTTGTGGTTCAATCGTTTGATTGCTCGGTTTTTGTTGATCTCGTCTCGTGATTGTTAAACGTTCAGACTCCTTCGTAATTCCCTTAAGTTCGGGAAATTAGTCTCGTTTTCGATCTGCCAACCCTTGGGTGGTGTAATTCCGTATTTGTTCAACGTTGGGCTCGCATTTTGATTGAGGTACCGTTGGGTTGGTCAATCATATTGATTTTTGTTCGTTGTGTTTTGTGATTGTTCGGATAATTGACTTGACTATATTATCCGTTTGATGACGCTTGTCACTTGTTGGTTTTATTATGTCTCTACCGGTGGCGTTGTGTTGGTCGTCGTGGAGCGTGTTTTCACGCTGTATATTCCTTTGTGTTGCTTGTAACGTTTCGCCATTGGGCGTAAGTTACGCGTTTCTTGTGTATCTCGTTGAGTTTTCCTGGAGGGATATTGCTTCTCCCTACTTGTTTTAAGTTTCGGGACGAAACTTCTTTTAAGGAGGGTAGAATGTAATATCCGCAATTTTCGATTTTCGATAAATTTCTTTTTTTCGGCCGGAGTCCGTTTTGACGACTCTTTCGTGACCGTTTCGTCATTCTGAGAGTATTTAGTTCTGCACTTTTTGTCATCCGAGTTCGTTTCGATGTCATTTTGTTGAGTTCCGTGCTTTTTGATGACTTTTCCGCACTCGAGTTCGATTCTTGTGAATCTCGATCGAAACTGCTGTTTCGAGTTTCCCGTAAGTTCGTTTAACTTTGTTATACGTGCTGTGAACTTCGGTTTGGTTATTCGATCATGTATCGTGATTTTCGGGCGTTTTGGGCCATTTTATAATTTACCCAAAGTCGTGGGTATCCGCATTCGTAATTGTTGTCTTGACCCTTTTCATGGTCGCATGTGAGTTTGGTTAGAGCTCCAGCTCTTAGTATGATCTTATTCTAGAGCTTTCCGTGCGTATCTTGAACTTGGTGTTCCGACCGGAGGAATTTGTTGTTGTAATCAGCTTTGAGAGCACTGTTGTTGTCCTTCTGAGTTGTTAGCGCAAGCTATACTTATTGGTTAGCGCGCGCTATGGTGCGGTTGTTAGCGCACTCTACATGTGTGGTAGCGCACGCTAACGAGTGGTGCAGAATCAGTCCAGAGGCTACTGGACTGGGCTCAGACGTTGATTAGTGCACGCTATGTAGTATCATAGCGCGCGCTAGAGTGCATTAGTAGCGCACGCTAGGGTGAGGATAGCGCGCACTACTCGGTAGTTCAGGGCAGTCCAGGGGATACTGGACTGGGTCTGAAGGTCCCGTTAGTGCACGCTAACAATTGTGGTTAGCGCACGCTAACAGTGTGCCCCGATAGCGCACGCTAATCCTGAAGATTAGCGCACGTTAAGCTGTCCAGTGTATATAAACTGGACAGCAGTCGTGGAACGTCATTTCCACTTCATTTCTTCTCCTCTCCGCGGATTGGAGACGAAGGCGACTGTTAGGCATATTTTTATACGCTTATTTATCATTATTTCGTATTATTTTGTCGAGTAAATTTGCATAAATGAGCTTTTAATGCCTTATTCTTGTATGTTTGACAGGAGATTGGAGTCCGGAAGCTAAAACGAGGCGAAACGGGCGAAAACGGCGAATTTTGGCCGTGGGCCGCGGCACAAGGCAAGTGGGCCGCGGCACACGCAGAGGACCAGCAGGCACCAGAGTAGACTGTATTCTGAGCCGCGGCACAGACTTGGTGAGTCGCGGCCCAGAAGAAAGTCACAGCGCCCAGGTTTTAATTTGCACGCTATGTGCCGCGGCACAGATTGTAACACCCCAACCCGACAAGGGTAGAAGTGCCACAAGGATGGTGACATATCAAAGCATACATACATAATATCATACACAGCGGAAGTCTTAAACATAATTCAATAAGAAAGACCAAGCCAACACAGCTTAAGTCAAAGTACATAAGTTAAATGATGAAGAAAATAATCCAAAGGAAAAATAAGAACATAATACAAATCCAAAGTCATAACATAGGGTGGTCATCTAACGTAAAAGCTTCATCATAAGCTCTAACTCTCATCCCATAGCAAAAGCCCAGCTCCTATCTTAGAAACCTGCCGCAGGGAAAAGGAAATGCGGCTGAGCTTAAAAAGCCCAAAGGAATGATACATAAACAAAGCAACGATAATGAAACAGAACCGAAATATAGTGCATTGGGGAATATCATAAGGAATAAACAAATGAATAATAGAAATGAAAGAATAGGATAGTCATCTACCACGAGCCCAGAAACATATCATATCATATCATATAAGCCGTCAATATCATAATCTCATAATCAGAGGGGATACCTCTTAGGCAACCAGATAATATGAGGGGTGTCCTCATGTATCATAAAGTGGAGTGATCAACTCCCAGAAGTTGTGAAAGGCATGTATAGCACAGCATCACCACTGCACGATATCATAAACATAATCATAGTTAAATCCACTAAATGTAATGCATCTATGATGCATCCATACGCCCCACGTAAATCGATTGGGCATAATAAATCATATCATAAGTGTGCACATAATATAACAGAAGGGGACGGTGTAGCCAAATCACTAGGGCCACACACTAGTCATGCCAGTGGTGCATCACAGACACGCCTATGGTACCTCCATAGGTAGGGAAACAGAAATGGCTCGGGTATCAAACTAAGAGTCGAGTCTCATATCATACAAAAGGTCATATGGCAAATGTGTATCTCGGAATCGTATCAAAGTTCAATCAAAGGGAACATAGCAATGGCTTGGGAATCTTAAGTGTACCATATTTCCAAAGTCATAATAGCATAATGGAGCCTTTCTCAAAAGGCAGAGTATCCGTACCTTATCAAAGCACGTAAAAATAGAAACAAACTCGTAAAACGATGTGGCTCAGACCTCTCCTTCTTCACACCTAGAGGAGAAGAGGGAATCATAATTCATCCTTTAAATTCATATCTTTCCATTTTAAGTAACTTTCCATTTTTAGCGTGTTTCCATAAATAGTAAGTTTCCACTTTTAGAAAGTTTCCATATTTAGAAAGTTGAATCATTATTAATGGAAATAAAGTATCTTTTAACCTTTTTACTTATTTGGTCCTTAGGGTTTCATAACTTTGCATTTTATACCCTTTACTTCCCAAAATTACACTTTAAACCTTTTAGTATTCAAAGTTACACATTAAACCCTTAACTTATCCATTTTACATAATGAGCACTTATTTTATTAAGTTATTCGAATGGATACTCAAGTATTCATAATTTACACATTAAGTCCCTCAAGTTATTAAAGTTACAAATTTAACCCTTAAATTTACAATTTCAATCTTTAATTATTAATAGTTACATATTAGGCCATTAAATTATCAAAATGACACATAACCCCCTGAATATATTAAATTACTCAAATCAGTCCCAAGTTTCTGAAAATTACATGTTTAGTCCCTCTCTTTTAATTATTTTCAAAACAAACCCTAATTAGGTTTAAAATACATTTTAATCCATTTAATTGCAAAACTTACACTTAACACCCACAAGTTATATTTTATTCGAATTATATACAGCTCAAATAAAGTTCCAGAATTAACCCTTAAGTTTTAAAGTTTACAAAACTCACCCAAAACATTTATATATAAATCGTATAAACCAAAAACAAAGGAATTAGAAACCCTAATCCTTCTAATCAATTCTCAATCATCATCTCATCATTAATATCATTAATTAACACCATTTCCAGCCCTAAACCAAAACCCTAGATCCCACGATTTATTTTTCCTTTTTCTCTTTCTACGATTTATACAAAATTCAATAAATCAAAATAATTTCGAAACACATGTTTTAAGCCATGACAATTCTTTCCAACATTTTTCCAGATCATATTACATCATAATAAGTGTATAATAATTTTATTAATAATTATTCTAGATCGGAGCATATATTTCACATTTAAACACGTTTTTAGGGTTTTAAATCACGAAAACGATGTAGAGCATGCATGGATCGAATCAACCATTTTATTTGACGTTTATATGATGTAAGGGACCTGATAAAAAATACCAAACCAAGGATTGAACATGTGGAAAAGGCTGCACGATTTGTTGTATGCGCGTATGAGCAAAAACGAACCAAAAATCCACACGACTCCAAAAGCTTCTCCACGACCTTTCTATCATTTTTCCCAGAGTATACATGATATGAGGATTATAAGAAAAATCATAAACGAATTTTAGGGAGGTCGAACAGATCATAAACGAATTACCTTGTTTATAGGGCTAGACAAAGAAAACCAAAGCCACGATCGATCCAAGCTTCAACAATTCAAAAGGGTATTTTTCTAGGACTTCTTGGGTGTTGTTTGATCACAGAAAAATGCCTAGGAGTGATGGGGTTGTCGAATGGAGGCCAAAGAAATTTTGTGTGTGTTTGTTTTTGGATCGACAATTAGGGTTAGGGAATGAAAGATATGGATTGACTCTTTAAAATAGGAATGCCGTGTGAATGAGGGAGGGGGGGGGGGGGGAAGACCATAATTTCGGATTTTTTGTTGGTAGAAATATTCTTGTGATTATCTTCCTTATTTATCAACATTTAAACCATTTAAATCAATATTAAAATTACTTATTATTAATTCGGTCCATAGAGGGGTAATTTGGTAATTTCACCACTTGCATAAATGTTAAATGTAATTGTTAAAATTATTTGGATACATAACTTGTGCATTCTTTGAAATTTGGGACTTATTTGGAGACCTTATAAGCTTTTAATTAAATTTTAAATATGTAGGGGCATTTTGGTCTTTTCACATGTTCTCAGATTTTAGGTGTTACAACTTCTTCCCCTCTAAAAAGAAAAAATTTCGTCCTCGAAATTTGAAAGAGATCAGAAATGAAACGAATCGAAACATAACGGAGACATACCAGATCAGAATACAAAATGAGGATAACTAGCTCGAATAGACTCCTCGGTTTCCCAGGTAGCTTCCCGCTCTGGGTGGTTCCGCCAAAGAATCTTAACGAAAGGAATAACTTTACGCCTCATAACTCGCTCTTGGCGATCAAGAACGACTTAGGCTCCTCAGGAATAGACATATAGTAATGAATCTGATCGAAAGGATATGAAACCACATTCAAAGGATTGTAATTGTATCCCCTCAGAATAGATACATGAAATACGTCGTGAACATGTGATAATCATGAGGAAGAGCCAAACGATACGAAACCTCTCCAATGCGCTCCAAAATTTCAAACGGTCCAATGAATCGAGGACTAAGCTTGCCCTTGATCCCAAACGTTTAACTCCACGAAACGGCGAAACTTTAAGGAATACCCGATCACCAACCCGAAATTCTAAGTCACGCCGATGCTTATCAAAGATAACTCTTTGACGCGCACGTGCTTCCTTCAATTTTTCCCTAGCAACATCCACTTTCTCGAGCAATCCGAACTAACTCCGACCTTCAATAATGCGCTCACCAACCTCATTCCAACAAACCGGAGCTCTGCACTTCCTACCATACAACATCTCGAAAGGAGCCATACAAATACTCGCGTGCCACCGTTGTTGTATGCAAACTCAACCAAACACAAATATTCGTCCCGATTACTACCCACTCTAAAGCACATGCCCTCAACATATCCTCTAATGTCTGGATGGTCCTCTCCGACCGACCATCCGTCTCGAGGTGAAAAGACGTCCGAACTTAAGGCGCGTACCCCATGCCTTATGCAAGCCCTTCCGTAAAACGAGATGTAAACCGTGGGTCTCTATCTCGATATGATAGCCGTAGGCATACCATGAAGCCTAACGATCTCTATTTGAAATATGTCCGCCAACTTACTAACTCTGTAGTCCACACGAATAGGGAGAAAGTGAGCAGACTTGGTTAGTCGATCAACAACCACCCAAATCGCATCATGCTTCTTACGGGTAAGAGGTAAACCTGTAACGAAATCCATGGAAATCTCTTCCCACTTCCACTTCGGAATCTCCAATGGCTGCAATAACCCACTCGCTCTTTGATGCTCAATCTTTACTTGCTGGCAAGTCAAACACTTCGATACAAACAACGCCACATCATGTTTCATACAAACAATACAGGAGCACCCCATGGAGACACACTCGGATGAATGAATCCATTATCTAACAATTCTTGCAATTGCTCCTTCAGTTCTTTCAATTCGATCGGTGCCATATGGTATGGAGCTTTAGATATGGGTTCAGCACCCGGAATCAGATCGATACTGAACTTAATTTCTCGAACAGGAGGAATACCAGGAAGTTCATCTGGAAACACATCAGTAAAATCGCGCACAACGCGAATACCATCAATGCTCGGAACATCCACAGAAGTATCCTTGATAGAAGCAAGGAAACCAATACAGCCATGTGAAATCAGTGTTCGGGCTTTCATAGCCGAAATAATCTTTACGGATTTCAGAGGTTGTGAACCAGAATAGACAAAATCAGGATGATGAAGATTACCAAAGATCACTTTACGAGCATAACAATCAATGGTCGCTTTATGAGCAGCCAACCAGTCCATGCCCAGAATAATATCAAAGTAAATCATATCGATGGGAAGAAGGTTCGCAGCACGAATACGATCATCGAAACGAAGAGGGCAATTCACATACTCAACATCAATAATCACATGAGTTTTCATCGGAGTAGCAATAGATATACGGTTCATTAGTTGTGTTGGGGTTATGTTTATTTTATTTGCAAGTGAAGTAGATATTATGGAATGTGTAGCACCGGTGCCAAATAAAACAAAGACAGTACGATCTCCAATATAAAGAAAGCCCGTAATAGTACGAGGAACCATTTGCTCGATCACGAGTCATAGAGTAGACCCCGCCCGAATTTGGAGCACCCTATCATCAATCTTAGGTCCACCGTCTTCTTCTTAGGGCACCGATGACTTTATGATGAGTAGATCCACACCAAACAACCACGAAGCTCTATAACAAGGACCGGATGAGTCTTCCCACAAGAAGGACATGTAGGAGGAGGGGGTAGAGCTTCAATCTTCTTCGACCCGACGATCCCGATTGCCGTCTGCTGAGAGTCCCTACGTCGGTTGTTATTACTCGCCCTTGACGATCACCACCATACCTACCGGTATCCCGACGATCCCGGTTCCCGTAATCCCGCTGTCTATTATTATAACCACGGTCCCGACGAACCCTCCGATCATACCCCTGGTCCCGTCGACCCCGAGAATCCCGCTTATGGTCCCGCCGACCATGACTACGAGAATCCACCTGTTACCATCCCTATCACGCTTATAAGACACCCGATCCGCATGTAGTAACTCAATGTTGCGGGCGGCATCCTGCACTCCAAAGAACATCCTCAAAAGTAGTGTTAACGATCTTGTCCAACACCCACTTCTTCAAAGCCCACTTAAAATGACGTGCTCGACGCACAAAGATCACCGGTAACCTCCGCCCAACAAAGCGGCCAAATGCAAGAATCTCTGCATAAACTCTCGGATGACTCCGATCACCCCGACGAATCAACCCGTACTCTCTCTCAGACCTTAATTTTTCTGCCATAGGAAGATACTGTCAGTAAAATGCCTCAATGAAATCGGCCCACGAACAAGTCTCAAGAAATCACCTCATTTGGCCTCGAACAAGAGCATCCACCGCCCGAGCATCACCTTCCAATTTGAATGTAGCCAAACGAGTTTTAAACTCGTCACCACATCCTTAACACGAAACAATTTCTCAACATGTGTGATCTAGTCCTCCGCTTCATGGGGAGTAGCAGCGGACTTGAATGAGAGAGGCTTGAGCTTGTTAAACCTCTCGATCCACACATGGATACCAGTTGGGGGAGCATGAGGTGGGGTATTAGGTTGACCATTTGGTGGAGTAGGAGGTCTAGCACCACCACCAGAAGGACTCGGCCCATTCCTGAAGTTATTGGCCACTTCAGCCACTACTCGTGGAATAGCAGCTTCCACAGCAGCGTTAATCATAGCTTGGAAATCAGGGGCACCATTATCCCCATCAGTGTACTGAGTAAAGCGGGTGTTCACCATCTGAATGATCATGGAAAGGGATTAGCAAAACATAAGATAAAATAAGCACGAAATGGAAGACGAAGCAGAAACCTATGTTACCCAAATCCTCACCAGTCAAACCTAAAGTCTTAAGGGTCAAATTCTAAGGTCCATAAGACTCGCAGGCCATGTTTATGTACTACAGGTCGCGGCCTGGGCTCCGATACCATAATTGTAACACCCCAACCCGACAAGGGTAGAAGTGCCACAAGGATGGTGACATATCAAAGCATACATGCATAATATCATACACAGCGGAAGTCTTAAACATAATTCAATAAGAAAGACCAAGCCAACACATCTTAAGTCAAAGTACATAAGTTAAATGATGAAGAAAATAATCCAAAAGAAAAATAAGAACATAATCCAAATCCAAAGCCATAACATAGGGTGGTCATCTAAGGTAAAAGCTTCATCATAAGCTCTAACTCTCATCCCATAGCAAAAGCCCAGCTCCTATCTTAGAAACCTGCCGCAGGGAAAAGGAAATGCGGCTGAGCTTAAAAAGCCCAGTGAACAGATACATAAACAAAGCAACGATAATGAAACAGAACCGAAATATAGTGCATTGGGGAATATCATAAGGAATAAACAAATGAATAATAGAAATGAAAGAATAGGATAGTCATCTACCACGAGCCCAGAAACATATCATATCATATCATATAAGCCGTCAATATCATAATCTCATAATCAGAGGGGATACCTCTTAGGCAACCAGATAATATGAGGGGTGTCCTCATGTATCATAAAGTGGAGTGATCAGCTCCCAGAAGTTGTGAAAGGCATGTATAGCAAACAGTACCAGTCACCAGACAGATATCATAAACATAATCATAGTTAAATCCACTAAATGTAATGCATCTAGATGCATCCATACGCCCTACGTAAATCGATTGGCCATAATAAATCATATCATAAGTGTGAACATAATTTAACAAAAGGGGACGGTAGCCAAATCACTAGGGCCACACACTAGTCATGCCGGTGGTGCATCACGACACGCCTATGGTACCTCCATAGGTAGGGAAACAAATGGCTCGGTATCAAACTAAGAGTCAGGTCTCATATCATACAAAAGGTCATATGGCAAATGTGTATCTCAGAATCGTATCAAAGTTCAATCAAAGGGAACATAGCAATGGCTTGGGGAATCTTAAGTGTACCATATTTCCAAAGTCATAATAGCATAATGGAGCCTTTACTGAAAAGGCAGAGTATCCGTACCTTATTGCAAGCACAGAAAATAGAAACAAACTCAGAAAACAGATGTGGCTCAGGACCTCTCCTTCTTCACACCTTGAGGAGAAGAGGGGGAATCATAATTCATCCTTTAAATTCATATCTTTCCATTTTAAGTAACTTTCCATTTTTAGCAGGTTTCCATAAATAGTAAGTTTCCACTTTTAGAAAGTTTCCATATTTAGAAAGTTGAATCATTATTAATGGAAATAAAGTATCTTTTAACCTTTTTACTTATTTGGTCCTTAGGGTTTCATAACTTTGCATTTTATACCCTTTACTTCCCAAAATTACACTTTAAACCTTTTAGTATTCAAAGTTACACATTAAACCCTTAACTTATCCATTTTACATAATGAGCACTTATTTTATTAAGTTATTCGAATGGATACTCAAGTATTCATAATTTACACATTAAGTCCCTCAAGTTATTAAAGTTACATATTTAACCCTTAAATTTACAATTTCAATCTTTAATTATTAATAGTTACATATTAGGCCATTAAATTATCAAAATGACACATAACCCCCTGAATATATTAAATTACTCAAATCAGTCCCAAGTTTCTGAAAATTACATGTTTAGTCCCTCTCTTTTAATTATTTTCAAAACAAACTCTAATTAGGTTTAAAATACATTTTAATACATTTAATTGCAAAACTTACACTTAACACCCACAAGTTATATTTTATTCGAATTATATACAGCTCAAATAAAGTTCCAGAATTAACCCTTAAGTTTTAAAGTTTACAAAACTCACCCAAAACATTTATATACAAATCGTATAAACCAAAAACAAAGGAATTAGAAACCCTAATCCTTCTAATCAATTCTCAATCATCATATCATCATTAATATCATTAATTAACACCATTTCCAGCCCTAAACCAAAACCCTAGATCCCACGATTTATTTTTCCTTTTTCTCTTTATACGATTTATACAAAATTCAATAAATCAAAATAATTTCGAAACACATGTTTTAAGCCATGACAATTCTTTCCAACATTTTTCCAGATCATATTACATCATAATAAGTGTATAATAATTTTATTAATAATTATTCTGGATCGGAGCATATATTTCAAATTTAAACACGTTTTTAGGGTTTTAAATCACGAAAACGATGTAGAGCATGCATGGATCGAATCAACCATTTTATTTGATGTTTATATGATGTAAGGGACCTGAGAAAAATACCAAACCAAGGATTGAATGTGTGTAAAAGGCTGCACGATTTGTTGTATGCGCGTATGAGCAAAAACGAACCAAAAATCCACACGACTCCAAAAGCTTCTCCACGACCTTTCTATTATTTTTCCCAGAGTATACATGATATGAGGATTATGAGAAAAATCATAAACGAATTTTAGGGAGGTCGAACAGATCATAAACGAATTACCTTGTTTATAGGGCTAGACAAAGAAAACCAAAGCCACGATCGATCCAAGCTTCAACAATTCAAAAGGGTATTTTTATAGGACTTCTTGGATGTTGTTTGATCACAGAAAAATGCCTAGGAGTGAAGGGGTTGTCGAATGGAGGCCAAAAAAATTTTGTGTGTGTTTGTTTTTGGATCGGCAATTAGGGTTAGGGAATAAAAGATATGGATTGACTCTTTAAAATAGGAATGCCGTGTGAATAAGGGGGGGGGGGGGGGGGGAAGACCAGAATTTCGGATTTTTGGTTGGTAGAAATATTCTTGTGATTATCTTCCTTATTTATCAACATTTAAACCATTTAAATCAATATTAAAATTACTTATTATTAATTCGGTCCATAGAGGGATAATTTGGTAATTTCACCACTTGCATAAATGTTAAATGTAATTGTTAAAATTATTTGGATACATAACTTGTGCATTGTTTGAAATTTGGGACTTATTTGGAGACCTTATAAGCTTTTAATTAAATTTTAAATATGTAGGGGCATTTTAGTCTTTTCACATGTTCTCAGATTTTAGGTGTTACACAGATTAAGTGCGCCGCGGCATACTGGGCGGTTTTGGCGTGCTCTGCGCAGGTTTGGGCCGTTTTGAAGCCAGTTATCGACCTACTCACACGGACGCGATTTGGAGGCTGTTGGGAGCTATAAATAAGGGTTTAAGACCCTAATTAATCATCTTGGAGGCTTGGGAAAAGGAAGATCATAGAAGACTATCGCAGACGAGAGAAGCAGAAGACATCAAAGGCAGAGGGCGGAAGCCAGAAGAACGGAGGAATCCGAACTCTTCATCTGCGTTTGATTTTCATGCTTTTAATTATTAATTCTGTATTTTCATTATTTAGCATGTCAGGCTAAAACCCTTGTTCTAGCATTTTGATGAAACCTAGGTTTTGACGGATTTGCTTTAGATTATCTATATAATTCCCTTTTCTATTGAGTTTTCCCAATTGAGTTTAATGCTTTCAATTGTCTGGCCAATAATTGGATTGTTTTAATTACCTTACTCGAATCGGGAGAGGAGAGTTGGTGAGGAACTATTGGTGAGGACCGTTTTATTCTGTGAGATAGGAATATACTCATAGGAACTACGTGGCCTTTTGGAGATTTTATGCTTTTTGCCTATTGACGAATTAATTCACCTAGGGATAGAGTGCGTTATTCGCCTTTAGAAAAATCTATTGCCCTCGGGAGAGGCGGTAGAGTATTTTAGCAATCTTCGCCTTCAATAAATTGGGAAAATCATTAATTTCAGATAATCGAGAGTAAATTCGGATAAACTGAGGTGGATTCATAATCCTAGAATTATCCATCATTTGATTTTCCTTCTTTGATCGATCGTTTATACTGTTTAGTCTTTATTAATTCTTTTAGTAATTAATTGCAACCCAAAGTTCGATTGTTCAAATAAAACTAGAATACATAAAAATCCGTAGTTAGTGACTCAGTCCTCGTGGGAACGATACTCACTCATCACTTTATTACTTGTCAACGATAACGTGCACTTGCGTTAACGAAAAATCCGCAACAAGTTTTTGGCGCCGTTGCCGGGGATTGAATTTTACTAATATCGATTTCAGTATTTCTAGTCTTAGTTTGGATATTTTTTTATTTACTTATTTTCGTGTATTTTATTTGTTTGTCCTTTCAGGATCTTTCGCGTAGTGCATGAGAAAATTCGGTAACGAATGCCTACTACCTTTGGATACCGAACTCGAGCGCACTCTTCGAAGAAACAAGAAGGATAAACGACAGTTACCAGCAAAAGTTAACGCAAACTTTTCGGGGATTCGGCGTCCCACCATTCAGGCGAACAACTTCGAAATCAAGCCTGCAATTATTCAGATGGTATAATCGAGCCAGTTCTGTGGTTTGCCGAATGATGATCCCAACGCACACATTGCGTCGTTTCTCGAGATTTGTGACACGTTCAAGAACAATGGTGTCACCGACGATGCTATCCGTTTACGGCTTTTCCCTTTCTCTTTGAGGGATAAAGCAAAATTTTGGCTGAACTCTTTACCACCGGGCTCGATAACGACATGGGCAGAATTGGCGCAAGCCTTCCTTGCTAAATTCTTCCCACCTTCGAAGACGGCGAGGTTACGGAACGAGATCACTACTTTTGGTCAATATGATATGGAGTCGCTCCACGAGGCGTGGGAGCGATACAAAGATTTGCTAAGGAGATGCCCGCATCATGGCCTTCCGGACTGGCTTCAGATTCAGACGTTCTATAATGGTTTGAGTGCTTCTACACGCACTCTCATGGATGCAACAGCCGGAGGAGCCTTAATGGGAAAAACTATGGCTGAAGCACATTCTTTGTTGGAAGCTATGGCCGCAAATGCATCAATGGCCATCTGAAAGAGTAACTCCGAAGCGAGTCATGGAAATTTCAAATAATGATCCAATCTCTACATTATCATCCCAAGTCGAAGCACTAACGCAGCAGCTTCAAGCATTTTCGCATGCTCCTTCCCCCGTTACCATTGAGTCTTGCAATTGGTGTAATGGATCTCACCCTAGCGCGGAGTGCCAAGTCGGAAACCCGTTCGAGCAGCCCCCAATTGAACAAGCTCAGTTCGTAGGAAACGGAAATCGGAAAAATAATCCGTACTCCAACACGTATAATCTGGGATGGCGTAATCATCCCAACTTCTCATGGAGAAACGGACAGAACCCGAACCAGCCTCCGTTCGCTCAAAACCAACAGCAGCCTCCTCCCGCTCCAAAAGTTTCTCTCGAGGAAGCAATTGCGAAATTGGCAGCGAATACGAGTCAATTCATGACCCGTACTGAAGCAACATTGAAAAATCATTCCACCTCCATTCGCAACTTGGAAGTCCAACTGGGCCAGATTGCTAATGTGTTGACAGCCCGCCCAGAGGGAGCATTGCCAAGTACGACCGAGACAAATCCTAGAGAAAGTCTAAATGCGATCAGTTTGAGAAGCAGGAAGGAGGTGTGTGACCAGCCCGAGAGAAGTGAAATTGAGGAGAAGAAAAATTTAGCGACGGAGGAAACACAAGATTGGAGACCCTCGATAATGTTTCCGGATAATTCGAAGGCATATGTGCCACCCGTCCCGTTTCCGCAGAGATTACAACAGAAAAAGGCGGACAAGCAATTCTCTAAGTTCCTCGACGTGTTCAAAAAGCTTCATATTAACATTCCATTTGCCGACGCGTTGGAACAAATGCCAAGCTACGTTAAATTCATGAAGGAGATCTTGTCAAAGAAAAGAAAACTCGAGGAGTTTGAGACAGTCGCCTTGACGGAGGAGTGCAGCGCGATTCTTCAGAAAAAGCTTCCGCCAAAATTGAAAGATCCGGGAAGTTTCAACATACCGTGCACCATGGGGAATCTCTCTTTTAATAAGGCGTTGTGCAATCTCGGTGCTAGTGTTAACCTCATGCCTCTGTCTATTTTCAAAAAGCTGGGAGTTGGAGAAGCAAAGCCGACAATGGTCTCCTTGCAATTAGCGGATCGATCTATTAAGTATCCGAGGGGAGTGATTGAGGACGTGTTAGTAAAAGTGGATAAATTTATCTTTCCAGCGGATTTTATTGTTCTCGACATGGAGGAAGATCAAGATATCCCGATTATCTTGGGACGACCATTTTTAGCGAACGGCAGAACTCTTATAGACGTGGAAAAAGGGGAATTAACTCTGCGGATTCAAGACGAGCATGTCACGTTCCAAGTGTTCAAATCCTTTTCATGTCCGGGAGGTGTTGATAAGAGCTCACAAAGTGAAAGTGTGGAGGCCGTTGCGAAAGAAAGACACCGAAAAAATCGTCGGTCGAAAAATTCAGATTCCGTTTCAGATGGTCCAACTTTTAAGAAAGATGTAGAACGAGTAGCATTTCTCAAGCATGTGAACATGCCATCATCGCCATCTGACCAGCCACAATTGGAAAAGTCTGCTGCTGTCATAAGTTCGTTCGTGAAAGAGGAAAATAAGCCGGAAGTCAAACGGACGTCTAGTCATGAGAAAAATGGTTGTTTCGGAAAGTTGTTCTCATCAAAACCTTTCCGCAACCAACATTGGGTGTCCGAACCGAAAATCGAATCGTTAATGACCGATGGTCAAAATTTTAAAAACCATATTAACGGTTCGATGAACGGGGCAGAGATCAAATGGAGTTTGCGAAAAGCGAACTGATTTTTAAATAGGCCCGGCTGAAGACTATAAACTTAGCACTTCTCGGGAGGCAACCCGAGTTCTTAGTTTTAGATTTTTGCATTTTTCTTGCATTCTTGAATTTTTATTTTTCATCATTTTGTGCTTTGATTTGTTTTTACCTCTCGCTCTTGATGTGTTCTTCTTAAAATTCTGTGCAGGAAAAGTCCCAGGGGAGAAATTTATGCCTGAGCCGCGGCACAAGGCTTGTGAGCCGCGGCACCCACAAATCGAAAGGGAGAGCTAAACTTTCTGTACTATGTGCCGCGGCACAACATTACTGAGCCGCGGCACACTTGAGCCTTGAGCCGCGGCACACGGAAGCTGAGCCGCGGCCCACGACAAAACATACGAGCAGGTAAAAAGGGATTGTACTCTGTGTCGCGGCTCACTTGAGCTGTGCCGCGGCACACCTTGCGGAATTTGAACAGCCCAGGTAGTTTATAACTCTCATTCGGCCGACTACCCAGGTACACTTCCCTTCCCTTTCCTCTCCTTTGCGCGCGCGATCGTCCGACCTTCATCTCCCTTCTTCTTCTTGAAATTTTTTCTTGCACTCTTCACAATCCAAGCAAGGTATGTCTAAATTTCTAATCTCAAATTGTTCTCTGAATTTAAAGGTGAAGTTGTGTTATGCATTTGATGATTGATCATGTTTATTTTTTTGTTTTTCTTTCAAAATTCCTATTTTGAACTTAGTAACTAGAAGCATCTATGTACCTCATGAGTGTCTTTTACGTCAAACGGTTTCTCCGCTGTGGAGGGGAACTTAGTAACTAGAAGCATCTATGTACCCCATGAGTGTCTTTTACGTCAAACAGTTTCCCAATACATGAGAATGGAAGTTCCACCCTAGAATTATCCCGATGAAACATCCCGAGATCCGAACCTAGTGGTCAACTCGAATCATTTTCTTGAGCATATATACATAAGGGAATACTGTCCGAGGATTATTTTTTGATGAAACTCGTGAAAATTTTGCCATTAGACTGTGGAACGGGGCGAATTAGCTTGTTTATTTTAACCTTTCATATTGACGGTCGATTAAATTCACGTTTGTTAATCTTTGAGCTGGATTTTCTTCATGAACGAGTGATTAGGACTGAACTTGGTTACTTTGCGGAATCAGTGTTCTGAGTGTAGCTCGCCATTACGATACTCGTATTATTCAGAGAGAATTTCAGGGTAGTATTGATTAGGTTGAGCACTATGAGTTGCACGATTATTCACGATATTCTTTTGTTTAAATTAATTCTTTTTGCTTGAGGACAAGCAAAGGCTCAAGTTTGGGGGTATTTGTTAGGCGTATTTTTATACGCTTATTTATCATTATTTCGTATTATTTTGGCGAGTAAATTTGCATAAATGAGCTTTTAATGCCTTATTCTTGTATGTTTGACAGTAGATTGGAGTCCGGAAGCTAAAACGAGGCGAAACGGGCGAAAACGGCGAATTTTGGCCGTGGGCCGCGGCACAAGGCAAGTGGGCCGCGGCACACGCAGAGGACCAGCAGGCACTAGAGTAGACTGTACTCTGAGCCGCGGCACAGACTTGGTGAGTCGCGGCCCAGAAGAAAGTCACAGCGCCCAGGTTTTAATTTGCACGCTATGTGCCGCGGCACAGATTAAGTGCGCCGCGGCACACTGGGCGGTTTTGGCGTGCTCCGCGCGGGTTTGGGCCGTTTTGAAGCCAGTTCTCGACCTACTCACACGGACGCGATTTGGAGGTTGTTGGGAGCTATAAATAAGGGTTTAAGAGCCTAATTAATCATCTTGGAGGCTTGGGAAAAGGAAGATCATAGAAGACTATCGCATACGAGAGAAGCAGAAGACATCAAAGGCAGAGGGCGGAAGCCAGAAGAACGGAGGAATCCGAACTCTTCATCTGCGTTTGATTTTCATGCTTTTAATTATTAATTCTGTATTTTCATTATTTAGCATGTCAGGCTAAAACCCTTGTTCTAGCATTTTGATGAAACCTAAGTTTTGACGGATTTGCTTTAGATTATCTATATAATTCCCTTTTCTATTGAGTTTTCCCAATTGAGTTTAATGCTTTCAATTGTCTGGCCAATAATTGGATTGTTTTAATTACGTTACTCGAATCGGGAGAGGAGAGTTGGTGAGGAACTATTGGTGAGGACCGTTTTATTCTGTGAGATAGGAATATACTCATAGGAACTACGTGGCCTTTTGGAGATTTTATGCTTTTTGCCTATTGAAGAATTAATTCACCTAGGGATAGAGTGCGTTATTCGCCTTTAGAAAAATCTATTGACCTCGGGAGAGGCGGTAGAGTATTTTAGCAATCTTCGCCTTCAATAAATTGGGAAAATCATTAATTTCAGATAATCGAGAGTAAAGTCGGATAAACTGAGGTGGATTCATAATCCTAGAATTATCCATCATTTGATTTTCCTTCTTTGATCGATCGTTTATACTGTTTAGTATTTATTAATTCTTTTAGTAATTAATTGCAACCCAAAGTTCGATTGTTCAAATAAAACTAGAATACATAAAAATCGGTAGTTAGTGACTCAGTCCTCGTGGGAACGATACTCACTCATCACTTTATTACTTGTCAACGATAACGTGCACTTGTGTTAACGAAAAATCCGCAACAGCGACTGGGGTCCGAACTTCTTGTCGATTTTGTTCCATCCAAAGGTGTTTTGGGTCCATTGTTCTTCGTCGAATCAAGGTATATTTCTTGATTTCCTTCGAGTTGACTTTTTGGGGGATTTGTTCTTGATTTCGTTTTCCATCCGTTTTGATGAACCGATTGTTGTTAAATGATGTTGTTAAACATATCCTATGGATTGAAAATCCATATTTTTGGTTGGGAATTCTGTTTCCATGTTTTGTCGGGTCGATTCGTGTTCTTGGTCGTTTTGGGGGAAACCCTTGAACTTTCGTCGTTTGTTCTTTGAATTCAGCGGCCTTGGGTCGTGCTACAGAATTCATTTTCATTGTTGTTATTGTTGTTCGTAGTTTATTGTTGTGGGTTGTCGTTCGGTGGAGTCGGCGGGTTCGTAGTCGGTTCGTGCCAACCTACTTCGGTCGATTCTCCGTGTTGTTCTTATTCGAGGCAAGTACCTTGTCCATACTTTTCTTGTTTTGTGGATATGATAATTAGTGATCGTCTCCTTGTGCTTATTTGATCGTTGAATCTCATTTTCATAGATTCGGTTAGCCTTGTTAAAGGCCCTCTTTCAAAACGCACGTGTTTTGTGGACATTGTGTTCGTGGATGGTTACGTGAATTACTATGAATACACTTGGTGTTGTCGTTGTGCTTTGATAATATATATGTATATATATTATCTCTTATTGGTGCGTTGTAATTTGACCATTGCGTCGTGTATTGTGTTTGTTGCCATTGAGTGAATTACTTTGATATTATTGATGTGATATGTTATTTGTGTGAATGTGTGGATATGGTTGAAGGTCTACGGTGACCCATGACACGTGATCATGTGGTCAGGATGCAACAAGTGATTGATCCAACCGTGAGAGCCTGAGATAATCTACAGTGGCACATGGCATGCGATCATGTGGCCAGGATGCAACAAGCGATTGATCCAACCGTGAGATGTGTGTTCGCTAGCCAGCTCGGGACGGTCCTTCGAGGCCTCGAGTGGGATTTGTGGCTTCGTCCCGGTCCTAGGCGATGCGCGTGCGTGATTACATTATGTTGATTTTTATGTCCGTCGAGGACACGTGATGTTGGGCTCTGGCCCTGTGAATTGTTGTCGGTTTTCTATTTGCGAAAACAAAACCTTTGGGTGGACTTCGTTGATTTTGGAAAGAGAAGGATTCGGAAATCCTAAATTGTTTTCTATTAAAACTCTCGATGGCATTTTAAACTGTATTATAAATTGTTTCCCCTCATTTGTGATCTTTTGGTTTTGGAATGTTTTACCAAACTCATGCCTCGGGAAGTGCTTTTCGTTACGTTTGGAACTTTGAGGATTCCTGATTATTATTGTTCTTGGAACTTGTATTGTATGGCTCGTATTTGCACTTTGTTCTTGCACTAGCAAAATAGTGGAGTTTTGCTAACCCCTGAGTATTCGGGGGGTGGGTGTCTATTTTTGCATTCAGGTTTTGGAGCATAGCACAGGGTTGGCACGAAGGATGATGAAAGATGAACGATACTATTCACACGAGGATCCGTTGATGTCGTATTGGTTTAGTTGTATTTTATTTCATTGCAAGATTCTTTCCCGCCAGACGGAGTGTGTTGTATTCGACCCCTGCGTGGGCATGTATTGTAATTGAGTTGTATGTATTTATTGAAAGACCAAATCGGTCTACTGAGTCATTTTAGCCTTAAAGGCGTTGTTGAGTTGTTCGGTATTGTTACCAGCCTGGTAGAACCTTGAGGAAAGGTTCTACGGCGTGTAATATCCCTGAGCGGATTGGGGGTGTTACATATAGTCCATGTATGACTGGTATGTTCGACAGTCGGGTTTGTCTTTGAGATCCACTATATGTGATTTCTATATGTTTGACGATTTTATTCTCTCGTATATTTGTCCCTGTGGTCCTTTATTCATCTTGCTGGGAGTTTACTATATCGATGGCATTCTCGGTCGTTGTTGGTCCTTTATTGATCTTATTTGGAGTTTACCATATCGATGGTATTCTCGATCGTTGTTGATACTTTATTGATCTTGCTTTGAGTTTACCATATCGATGGTATTCTCGGTCGTTGTTGGTCCTTTATTGATCTTGTTTGGAATTTACCTTATCGATTGTATTCTCGGTCGTTGTTGATCCTTTATTGATCTAGTTGGAGTTTACCATATCGATGGTATTCTCAGTCATTGTTTGTCCTTTGTTGATTTGTTGCAGTTTACCATATCGATGGTATTTTCGGTCGTTGTTGGTCCTTTGTTGATCTTGTGTGGAGTTAATCATGTAATGGTATTCTCGGTTACCGTTGATATATCGTTGGTAGTATTGGAGTTTATCATGTCGATGATATCCTCGGTTGATGCATTGGTTATTTATTATTATTGATTGTATGAGCGTTCATACTTTCTATCAATATCTGGGACTTGTCATTTTTTTGGGGCAGTTGGTCTACAGATGTATTGTATATTATCAGTTTTATCAGATTTGGGATTTGATTGTGTGATCTGGCTGACAGAATTTGACATGGATAGATTATTCCATAGGTATAATGATGTTTTGAGAACCTTGGCATTGTTTAAATACAGTACAAATGCTCGTATTTGAATTCATTCGTCACTTGAGGATGCGAGGTGTAGATTGAGGTAAGGGATGATTTAATATGAATTACCACGAACTGGTAAGGTTATTACGGTAAGGTTACATTGGAAGTATTCTTACATTGTAATTACATTGATATGTAATTGTTTTTTATGATGTGATCGTTATCATTATCGAGTATTGTGGCTGACCCCGTCGTGGGCTTTATCTTTTAGGTACTCGGAGATCGAGCTAGTAGGGGTCGTGAAGGGATGAGCTTCCCGGGTGATGTTGGCTATGGCATGTATTTGAGAACCGAGTATTTTCGTGACTGTTATGATTCCGCTGCAAATGTATTTTACTATGTTTATATCCTTTGCGTGTGTATCTTAAAATGGCTTTTCGGTATTTTACCAACTCGTGTATACTTTCAAAATGCCCCTTTTGGTATCTTTGCCTTCTATATTCAAATGAAATTTTATGACGGTATTTGAGAACTATATTTTTGAAAACAATTAATTATTCGTAAAACATTACCGTCTTTGGCGTGTTTGAAATGATTGTGAAAATGATTTTTAGCCTTGTGGGTTCCGGCGCGGGGCCCACGGCGCTGTAATATCCCCGGTTGGTTTTGGGGGTGTTACAATCACTAATCTCAAGATAACATAGAGGACATCGTATAATCGATACGTGTCAATATTCAGAATCCTAAAAATTCAACGATAAGTTAAGAATGAAGAATGTCAATAGTTACAAGTTCAACAAAACGACAATAGAGTTCATAAAATGGGTAAAAAAATTAGAAGTTATTTAGGGGTCAAAATCGTGGGTCTCACACCCTCTCCCCCTAAAAAAAGTTTCGTCCCGAAACATAGACGTAATTGGCTCAGTGCAGCATGAGTGCACACTATCTTTGGTTTCCCATAGTGCTTCATTGACATCAAGACACAGCTAAGGGAATATCTTTTGTTTTTTATTATTATTTTTTTAAATTATTTGACTCGTCATTCCCAGATCAATAATTCCCGTCTTTGAAATGTCATAACATCAGTTACTGAGGAGGTGATATCTAAGAAGCATAAACGTCCTTGAGCTTTATGAAGCCACACTTCGATTTCCTGATCAACCAATTCATGTTAAATCTTAGGTTGGGACTTAAGTACTTCTAGTCTCTGCAAAACAACTGACTTGCGACTGAATGCGTCTGGAACCACGTTTGCTTTACCGTGGTGGTAAAGGATTTAGAGATCATAGTCCTTACTTAACTCTAGCCATAGCTGCTGTCTTGAATAGGTCAAGAAATCATCAACAATCAATAACCAAGAACTCTTCAGAATACTTGGTGAAATCCTGGTTTATCAATAGTACAGCTATGACCAAAGTGTTGGTTAGGCCAAAAGGCATAACCATAAACTCGTAAGACTCATATTCGACGTTCTGACATGATAGAAATCTCTTAGATGTTGGTCATCGAGGCATGGCAACTGATTGAAACTTAAAGGAATCAAAAGAAATGAATATTAACATGAAGAAGCTGACATTGCAACTTCTAAATTTGTTCTTCTATTACGACCGTAAGCAAGGGTCTCAATACGGACATAACACGACTTCTAGCATTCTAAAGTTAACCGCTGTTATTATGGTGGTAACATGTGATGTATAACGACCGTAACACGGCTTCGGGACTACTTTGACAACCGAATCACTTGCTTCCAGAAATTTTAACCGACCTACGTAGTTACAGCTGTAAGAGACAACAACACACGGTCGTAACATAATCTCTCGCAAGTCCGATCAACTGACTTCCCTGCAGCCGTAATATTATTGCAATCGTGACCGTGACAATATATGGTCGTCATGGTAGTCGATACATCACACCACAATGATGCATCTTTACTTTAGACAACCATTGATGGTACGCTCGTGGAAAACTGCTTAATCGAATCTGCCTCATGTTCAGCAGTTCTTCTAACTGGTTGTTCAACATAGGCATCCCTGGTGGAGCCATATAATGTGGTGCCTCGGACGCTTGCGCCTCATTAGTTCTCCGGTCAATAGTGAACTCAATATCGCACTATGGTAATAGCATTGGCAAATCGTGTTTAACCCAAATAGGTCAAATCGTGTGAACTCAACATAAAAACTTTAATGTTTCTTTAAAAAGTATAGCTGAGCTATGCCACTCTCGAACCTCGTCACGTAGCATCAGTATCCAGCACAACTTCATCTCAGTAATATCATCATTTTCATAGATCGTAGCATCCGTCCAAGAATTCTTTGTTTCTACTATTCTCGAATACTCGTTCGATATTACCATCACGATCTTCGAAATGATTTCTGCCGGTGACTCATGATGAGTTCCTTCAGTTCAGATGGTCTTCATTGCGGATTAAATCCTCACCAAACATCAACGACAATAGAATTCGTAAACCAATCTCGATCCATGATTCATACAGGAAAATCACGAATCTCACGATTCCCAATAATTCGATCTCGACTTGACATGCTAATACTAAATGGCTCATTAGAAAATATATTGGCGATATTCAACTCGATGCGCATAAGACAATTATATCAAGGAATAGGTGGTACGATAATAAAAGCTGATCTCGGGTTAAAGATTCCAATCAGGTACAAAGAAAGAAATGTATTACACACGCAAGGCGATTAACAAGAGACTTTAAAGCAGGAAAGAAAACTCATACTCAACGGGTTAGAATGCCAATATATCGCATCTCAATTGGAACCATCAAACCAAAAAATTCTAGTTACGAACTCCATTCTTCTGGACACTACACATCAACAATGTCGCAGGTAAACAATTCGTGCTTGGGCCATTCGTATGACTCTCCTTCATTCTGTGGTTATGCTGCACTCGTACTCACAGTACATGTGCTCGTATATTTATCTTTTAAGAAATTCTTTATAATCATATATTACTTTCATACATACATACTCTCTTTGAGGAGTTTCTAGCACATAGGTCAATTTTCCATTCAAACCTGAAAACATTAGATTTCAAAAGTGCAAGAACTTTTTGTTATTGAAAAATACCGACATGTTCCCAAAACAGAGTTATTTCCCAACTCCCGCTATTCTCCAAGAAAAATACAATATACATTTATTCGAAATCAAGTTGCAAAATAATTTCTTTTGCATGATAAATCTTTACGTTACGCATCTGAATTTAAAATCCAAAATTAAATTTACTTTCATAAATATTTGGATCAAGATTGCAAAATTAAATTTCTTTTTGAGGGTGGCATACTTGATTTTACTAAACAGAGTTTGAATTTATACTTTAGCTATCATTTTAAAAAAAAATAGTAATAACATGATTTTTAAAATAGATTAGTCTCATTCAAATAAAATATACGAGCTTAAGGACCGCCGAGTATTTTCAACTCAACAATAAATTCACTATCCTGAAGGATCATGCCTTATCTCATAGCAGTATGATATCTCCAATCCAATGAGTGTGATTTCGCAGGTATTGGATTCAAGCGAACGATTAATATGATATATTTCCATCTGCAAGGAACTTCACCCTTGGTAACCATCATCATACACCAGTACGCACAACTTCTCAAAAATATAAGGAAAGGAAAAATAATAAACATAGTTCGAATGAGGTCAAGGTTGTAATATCCGGATTTATTACAGTGTATTTCATCTGTATTCAACCATGTATTATTTCGGATTGATGATTTTGATTATTGGAGTGTGATATTTAGTGCATTAATGTCATTATGCATAAGTATAGAAACATGTATAATTGCTCAAACAACCTTGTGATAGCGCACGCTAAGAATGTATCTTAACGCGCGCTATCGGGCCATTATTAGCGCACGCTATGCAGGTATGAGTAACGTGCGCTAAGGACTCAATTATTGAGCGGGCACTGGCTCGGCGCCATGGACATGGGTCCGGATAAGATTCCGCCGACGCACCCTGACAAAATCAAGTCAACCATTATTAGCGCACGCTAAGGGATGCTTAGTAGCGTGCGCTAACTTATCAATAATGCGTAAATTATAAATGGGACATCAACCGTGTTGGCTTGCATTTCTTTCGCACTTTCCTCAATCTTGAGAGTTCGAGAGTTGTAGAAATACTCTTATACACTTAGAACACATATTGTTGATATTTATACATTGGTTACCACGTGGAATGTTCATGGAAGTGGAATAGCACCTTGAAGGGCATACAACCAACCGAGTTGGATTCTACCTTACGGTTCAGTGATTTCGTCATTTTAAGGTATGTTCAATCTATCTCCAGACTTAGAGTTGGATTCTAACGATTTGGATGATCATGTTAACAAGATATGGATTTTCATAGATGAATTATCCAAGTATATCATGTTTGGAATAGTGAGCTGGAATACCTTGATTATAATCATCATGATTCGAATCTTAGTACACCGAATATGTGAAGAGAAGCTTCTATCAATGGTTAACCGAATCTAATAGATGATTTCATAGTAATCTTGGACTAGACGTTAACATCCTTATTGTTAGATAAATCTAAAGGTTTGATCATGGAAGGATTTATCTAGTATATATAGGACGTTTATCAACTTGAGGATAATATGGATCGATATAGAGGTGTTGATATCAACCATTTAGTTTTTCGTATTATCGTATGAAGATTTGAAGTCGGAAAAGAATATGGTTTTATATTGGCATGCATATCCTTGAATCAAGTTGTCTTTATCCGTATAATCATTCATGAGGGTGTATACATAGTATTCATGGTAGTAACATGAATTATCACGCAAGATTTCGTTGTTTCAAACATGGCAAGAACAAGCCATCGCCGCAGAACCGCCATGCGAGATAGCGCACGCTATGATATGCGATGTAACGTGCGCTATCGAAAGCGCTTGTTAGCGTGGCGCTACGCTTGGTACGTAACGACGCTAGACCATCGACGAGTCAATCGACCGGGTCGCGAGGTAATCGACCATGCATCGTTAGCGCGGCGCTAGGCTCGTTGTTTGCGTGCGCTATCGATGCACGTAACGCACGCTACGAGTACTTAGCGTGCGCTAAGCTATTCGGGCGATTGCGCTTATGAACTTTTGACCGTAAGTCGAATTGTTTAACATTAATACTAAGTGAGATAAATCCTATATCATTTCTTTTGTTAAGGTTTGGTCTCGTTACGTGATTGATTGAGGAGGACGACCTTCGAGTGTTCATTTTCGTGGAAGTATTGTTATTGTCTTCAAATCGAGGCAAGTACCTTAATTGTTTTATGTATTGTTGTTATACATATTGTCGTTCATGTATGTCGTTATTGTGTGTCCACCTCGTGTTGGTCCGACGGGATCATCGGGGGATCTATGCTAGCGTGCGCTGGATCATCGGACGGGTTTTTCCACCACGGGTTGGTCTGACGGGATCATCGTGGGTTCTAGGCAGTGAACGCTGTATCGATGGAATTACCATGTGTATGTATTGATATCATGTTGTGATTATCAGTTGTATATGTTATGTTTGAGATTCTCGTAGGAGAAGACTCGTTGGTATTTTGTCGTTTACGTTATTATTATTCACCGTGAGATATGAATAATATGCCATGGTACTTGTACTAGCATCGTTGTGCTAACCCCTTCAGGGGTGAACATTTTGTTTGTGTTCAGGATCCAGGAGAGCTGGGAAACAACCACTGGAACAGTATGACGATGAGGGTGCAGAGTGATGTCCCGACCGGGTTTATTTATCTTTCGTTTATTCGTCATTTCAATAAGTACTCGAGTACGAAGTAGTTTGTGGTGATTTGAATTTGGTGATGTAATATTGAGTTCTGTTGGACAATTGTACTATTTCCGTATTTTGGTCAGAACTAATGTCTGTAATTCCGTTATTTCCATTCGTCAAGTACCTTTTTATACTTGTTCAATTCTTCACCTTTGTAAATCCTTACGTAAAGGATTTACTACGTAATATTCCCAATATATCGGGGTGTTACGTAATATGGTATCGGAGCTAAGATTATGGATATCTTGGCCGTTGGGTTAAAATAGGGTCATTTATGTCTTTTGGGGTAACCGGCCGTGAATGACATCACTGCACTGCCTACGTCTTCATGCGAACAGTGGTTGTAAGTTCCTAAACTCTATCTCGTTCTTTGCATATTGTATTTCTTTATACTCGGATAATAGAACGATGTTGTTTTCTGTATATTGAGTATTTATGCTTACGATGTTGAGAGGCGGACGTGGACGTGGTCGCGGTCGTGGACGCGACGAAGAAATGCCGAAGGGAGGCGTCGCCTTCTAACCAGTTACCATAGCTCGGCGAGCCGTAGCAATCTATTAATAATGAACCAGATCCTGCCGTACTGCAGATCCTTCGTCAAGTGGTGAACCAGATGACTCGGCCGCCTGTGTCGTGGACCGAATGCAAGTGGCGGTGGGACTACGGCAGGAGAGAGACAGCAAGGGATCCCGGATATGGGAAATCGAGGTGACCGTGGTCGCAAGAAGTGGCAAAGATGCAACCACCCAAATTCGACGGTATTTCGAGACTCCCACCGGGATCATTGGTTAAAGGAGCTGGAGAAAATCTTTGCCGGAATCAACCGCCAGACGACCGGAAAGCCTCTATCGCTCAATATTTTCTCGATAGGGAAGCGTCCGAATGGTGGGAAGCCATCCGGCCTGTAGACCATGACGCCGATTGGACAGAGTTTAGAATGATGATGGAAGCTCGATTGCCCTCGTCCCGTGAGGGAAGCCAAAGTTCGGGAGTTTTTCTCCGCCGCCTTTCCGATGTGCCGTATCCTGTGCGATCAAGACGTTTAACCAACAAATGACATTTGTTCGACATCCGGTCGTAATGATGCAAATGATGATCCATTTCGATATGAGAATGAAACCAGAAGTTCGAGGTACATGTCCGGATTTGAATGTACCACACTCCGCCAATACCAGATAAGGCGTTGGCATATGAGATCAAGGAAGCACCATGGAGAAATTTGGAAACCAAGAAACAGAAAGTCTCTCGGTACTTTTACAGAGCACAAGAACAGTGGGGGCCCGTAAGGCCCGGTCATCCTTTCACTCTTTCAGAAACCTCCGCACTCAGCCTAGGAGCGGAAAGAACTTCGGGCGACATCAACTTTTACCGATGTTACCAGAAATGCTTTAATCTGCGCCAGACGGGGCACTATCGACGGAATTGCCCCCTTCCCGCCGTGATTTGTTTTGATTGTGGACGAGAGGGACATCGGGCGGTGTTTTGTGAAGAGGCCGCAAAGTCTTTAGAGCCCGTACACCACGGCCCGTAAGGAGGCCAAGATTCCACAGACGCAAAGAAAGTGTTCGGATGCCTCGTAATTTTGGCCGCGGCGAGGCAGAGGACAATGGGACCGAAAGGGGACATCGAGTGCCGGATCTGCTCCCCATGTCTCGTACGAGATGAGGAGGACAGACGATCGTGATGCCGCCGCATCGTGCAATCGGCCCGCATCCTTTCCCGGCCGGCTAGCGTTTTATTCGATACAGAGCTACACATTCTTTCATATCTTTGTCTTGTGTAAATCGTTTGAATATTTCCGGTTTTCATGCTTGTGAACCTTATGTTGTTGGTTTACCGAGTGGAGAGAAGATTGTCGGAAATTTAGAAACTAGAAATTTCCTGTATCATTTGGAGGCAGAGAGTGGCTCTCAAATCGATCATGATAGAAATGCAAGGAGATGACTGATACTCGGAGACGATTGGCTTAATCGGCACGGAGCAATTGTAAATTACCGAAGGAGGAATATCTCACTGTCGCCGACGATGGTTCCGAGATTCGTTTGAGGGATGGAAACCGGAAGCTCAGAAAGTTGATCAAGGCGATGAAAGTCATCAAATTGTTGAAACAAGGTCAGATCTGGTACTGGTGCTACGCAATGAAGAAAGAAGAAGAAATTGTGGAACTTTCATCCATTCCTGTTGTGAACGAATTTCCAGATGTGTTTCTGACGAGTTACTGGACTACCTCCACGAAGGGATGTGGAATTTACTATTGAACCGAACCCGGAGCGACACCAATTTCTAAGGCGCCGTATCGTATGGCACCTACCGAGATGTACGAATCAAGAAGCGGTGGAGGAGTTCTTGGACAAGGGCTATATTCACCAAGCGTTTCCACCCGGGAGCACCAGTTCTTTTGTCCGAAAGAAGGATGGATCGCTCCGATCGTATTGACTATCGAGAGCCGAACAAGATGACGATTAAGAACAAGTATCCGTTGCCACGGATTGATGATTTGTTTGACCAGCTACAAGGGGCAACGGTATTTTCTAAAATCGATCCGAGATCGTGGATACCATCAATCGAGGATTAAGGAGTCCGATGTTCAAATCAGCGTCGTAACTCGCTACGGGCATTATGAGTTTGTAGTGATGCCGCTTTGGTCTCACTAACGCACTCTTTGTATTTATGCAATTGATGAACAGAGTGTTCATTGAATTTTGGATAAATTTGTGGTCGTATTTATTGATGACATTCTAGTGTATTCTAAGAGTCCGTAAGAACATGCGCAGATTTGCGGATTGTATTGGAGCTTTTGAGAAACGAGCAATTGTACGCCAAACTATCTAAGTGTGAATTTTGGCTAAAAGAAGTAATGTTCCTCGGCCATGTGGTGTCGGCTAGAGGAGTCCGAGTGGATCCTCGAAGATCGAGGCAATATTGGATTGGAAGCCTCCAAAGAACGTGAAAGAGGTCCGAAGCTTCTTAGGACTTGCTGGATACTATCGTCGATTCGTGGAAGGGTTTTCTAAAATCTCCGCCCACTTACTCGACTCCTTGAGAAAACTCAAAAGTTTGAGTGGAATGAATTGTGTCGATTAGCTTTGATGAATTGAAGAAGAGATTGACGACGGCACCGATTCTATCACTTCCACAGGGAACCGAGGGATTCATAGTTTACAGTGATGCTTCAACCAAGGACTTGGGTGCGTGTTGATGCGTAATGATAAGGTGATCGCTTATGCATCGCGACAACTGAAACCTTATGAAGTGAATTACCCGACACATGATTTGGAACTAGCGGAAGTGGTTTTTGCCTTGAAGATTTGGAGGCATTATCAGACGGACTCACCGCCGATCTTTACGGATCATAAGAGTCTCAAGTACATATTCAATGTAAAGAGTTGAATATGCGGCAAAGAAGATGGTTGGAACCGATTAAGGACTATGACTTGGAGATTTTATATCATCCAGCAAAGCGAATGTAGTGGCCGATGCACTTAGCCGCAAGCCTGTCTCTATTCGGATCTGGAGACACCGACCTCCCAACTTAGCCTTCAGCGAGAGATGATTCGTGAAGGGATTGAAGTGTGGTTACAGAGAGTCCAGTGGACAATCGCGGCGTGATGGAGATAACTTCGTCATTAACCGAAGAAATCTAATCTAGACAGCAGATGACCCTCGATGATTCGCCGCATGACGAAGTGATCAAAGGAAAGGCCCCGGATTCATAATTCATGACGATGGAGTTTTGAGATTTCAGACCGACTCTGCTCCCGATGTTGATGTTCAAACAGACGATTATGAAGGAAGCTCATAGTTCGCCCTATTCTATCCACCCGGCACCAAGAAATGTATAAGGACTTGAAGCACTTCGTGGGGCAACATGAAGAAAGACGTAGCGGACTATGTTTCAAATGCTTGACTTGTCGCAGGTTAAGATCGAGCATCAACGGCCTGCTGGAATGTTGAAGCCGCTCCCGATCCCCGAATGGAAGTGGGAGGACATATCAATGGACTTTATCACTAATATGCCGAAAACTGTGACAGGAATGAACATGATTTGGGTGATAGTTGATCGTTTAACCAAATCGGCTCATTTTCTAGGCATTAAGGATACGTGGGGACCAGAGAGGTTGGCACGAGTCTTTATTTGAGAGATAGTTCGATTGCATGGTACGCCGAAGACCATTGTTTCGATCGAGATGGCCGTTTTGTGTCTCACTTTTGGAAGGCAGTTCATAAGGCCTTGGGGACCGAATTGAACTTCAAGTGACTTATCACCCGCAATCGATGGACAACTGAGAGAACTATACAAACGGTGGAAGATATGCTAAGGGCACGTGCCTTAGATTGGTCAAACGATTGGGAAGTTCATCTACCATTGATTGAATTTACTTACAACAATAGTTGGCATGCTTCCATTAAGATGGCACCGCTTTGAGGCATTATACGAAAGGAGATGCAGATCGCCCTTATGTTGGGACGATTCATCGGACTTGATCGAATGTAACTGCAGAGTTGATCGAGCGGACTCGAGAGAAGATAGCCTTGATTCGTGAAAGGCCGCTGACCGCCTGCAGTCGCGAGAATCCTATGCGACGCACGCCGCGCCCATTGGAGTTCAAGACGAGATCACGTACTTTTGAAGGTTTCTCCTACCCGGGAATCTTTCGTTTCGGTAGGAAAGGTAAGCCGAGTCCGAGATATATCGGACCATTTGAGATCCTCGAGAGAGTTGGGAGTTAGCCTACGACATTAGCATTACCGCCGTCATTGTGCCATGTTCATAACGTGTTCCACGTATCCCGATGCGAGATATATACGAGATCCCACCATATCATCGATTTCGGCGAGATCGAAGTCGAACAGATGGGACGTTTGAAGAAAGACTACCAAGATACTCGAGAGTCGAGTTAAGCAACCGAGGAACAAGTCAATCGCTTTTGGTCAAAGTTCGGGTCATGTCATGGAACGGAAGAAGCCACTTGGGAAACGAAGGCGATATGAAGTCTAGATATCCCGAGTTATTTTCGTCTTGAGTTTCGGGACGAAACTCCTTTTTAGTAGGAGAGTATGTAATATCCGGATTTATTACAGTGTATTTCATCTGTATTCAACCATGTATTATTTCGGATTGATGATTTTGATTATTTGAGTGTGATATTTAGTGCATTAATGTCATTATGCATAAGTATAGAAACATGTATAATTGCTCAAACAACCTTGTGATAGCGCACGCTAAGAATGTATCTTAACGCGCGCTATCGGGCCATTATTAGCGCACGCTATGCAGGTATGAGTAACGTGCGCTAAGGACTCAATTATTGAGCGGGGCAGCTGGCTCGTGCGCCAGCGGGACATGGGTCCGGATAAGATTCCCGCTGACGCACCCGGACAAAATCAAGTCAACAAATATTAGCGAACGCTAAGGGATGCTTAGTAGCGTGCGCTAACTTATCAATAATGCAGAAATTATAAATGGGACATCAACCGTGTTGGCTTGCATTTCTTTCGCACTTTCCTCAATCTTGAGAGTTCAGAGAGTTGTAGAAATACTCTTATACACTTAGAACACATATTGTTGATATTTATACATTGGTTACCACGTGGAATGTTCATGGAAGTGGAATAGCACCTTGGAAGGGCATACAACCAACCGGAGTTGGATTCTACCTTACGGTTGATGATTTCGTCATTTTAAGGTATGTTCAATCTATCTCCAGGACTTAGAGTTGGATTCTAACGATTTGGATGATCATGTTAACAAGATATGGATTTTCATAGATGAATTATCCAAGTATATCATGTTTGGAATAGTGAGTTGTATAAGCCTGAATACCTTGATTATAATCATCATGATTCGAATCTTAGTACCTCGAATATGTGAAGAGAAGCTTCTATCAATGGTTAACCGAATCTAATAGATGATTTCATAGTAATCTTGGACTAGACGTTAACATCCTTATTGTTAGATAAATCTAAAGGTTTGATCATGGAAGGATTTATCTAGTATATATGGACGTTTATCAACTTGATAGGATAATATGGACTGATATAGAGGTGTTGATATCAACCATTTAGTTTTTCGTATTATCGTATGAAGATTTGAAGTCGGAAAAGAATATGGTTTTATATTGGCATGCATATCCTTGAATCAAGTTGTCTTTATCCGTATAATTATTCATGAGGGTGTAGACATAGTATTCATGGTAGTAACATGAATTATCACGCAAGATTTCGTTGTTTCAAACATGGCAAGAACAGCATCGCTCGCCAAAGAAATCGCCATGCGAGATAGCGCACGCTATGATATGCGCGGTAACGGCGCTATCGAGCAGTTGTTAGCGTGCGCTACGCTTGGTACGTAACGACGCTAGACCATCGACGAAGTCAACCGGCCGGGTCGGTGAGGTATCGACCATGCATCGTTAGCGTGCGCTAGGCTCATTGTTTGCGCGGCGCTATCGATGCATTTAACGCACGCTACACAGTACTTAGCGTGCGCTAAGCTATTCGCGCATTGCGCTTATGAACTTTTGACCGTTAATCGAATTGTTTAACATTCATACGACGTGAGATAAATCCTATATCATTTCTTTTGTTAAGGTTTGGTCTCGTTACGTGATTGATTGAGGAGGACGACCTTCGAGTGTTCATTTTCGTGGAAGTATTGTTATTGTCTTCAAATCGAGGCAAGTACCTTAATTGTTTTATGTATTGTTGTTATACATATTGTCGTGCATGTATGTCGTTATTGTGTGTCCACCTCGTGTTGGTCCGACGGGATCATCGGGCGATCTATGCTAGCGCATACTGGATCATCGGACGGGTTTTTCCACCACGGGTTGGTCTGACGGGATCATCGTGGGTTCTAGGCAGTGAACGCTGGATCGATGGAATTACCATGTGTATGTATTGATATCATGTTGTGATTATCAGTTGTATATGTTATGTTTGAGATTCTCGTAGGAGAAGACTCGTTGGTATTTTGTCGTTTACGTTATTATTATTCACCGTGAGATATGAATAATATGCTGTGGTACTTGTACTAGCATCGTTGTGCTAACCCCTTCAGGGGTGAACATTTTGTTTGTGTTCAGGATCCAGGAGAGCTGGGAAACAACCACTGGAACAGTATGACGACGAGGGTGCAGAGTGATGTCCCGACCGGGTTTATTTATCTTTCGTTTATTCGTCATTTCAATAAGTACTTGAGTACGAAGTAGTTTGTGGTGATTTGAATTTGGTGATGTAATATTGAGTTCTGTTGGACAATTGTACTATTTCCGTATTTTGGTCAGAACTAATGTACTGTAATTCCGTTATTTCCATTCGTCAGTACCTTTTTATACTTGTTCAATTCTTCAGCCTTGTAAATCCTTACGTAAAGGATTTACGGCGCTGTAATATTCCCGAATATATCGGGGGTGTTACAAAGGTACCAACAGGATGCCCTAATTCCTCACAGGACTCAAATAATAACGAAATAAAATGAGCACAGTTCTGATGAAATACGGTTCACAAAGAGGACCTTCAATCTCAAAATGAAACCCCAAATAGGTTCAGAAAATGATGTAAGGATTAGGGAGACTTACAGCGCAGGTCGCACGAGACGATAACAGTCAGTGATATTTCTCAACACAAACAACAACCGAAAACACGACACTACAAAACATAACCAATAATCGATGACCTAGGTATTCAGAAACCTAGGCTCCGATATTGTGATATCCCACATTGGCTAGCGGAAAAGGGGCGAAGTGCCTTATATGTGCATGTCCGCCTCCAAATAGCATGAGGCCTTTTGGGAGTCCACTGTCTTTGGGAAGATGGAAACTCCGAAGATAAGCATGCTCGGGCAAAAGTAGTCTCAGAATGGGTGACCTCCTGGGAAGCTGCTCGCGGGCTCCCAGAAACAAAATCATGAGGGCCAGCTCAGAGGAGAATGCCCAGAGCAGACAATATTATGCTACGGCGGAGCGGTCTTGGAACGTGACAATTTCATCTTGTGACAGAATATCATCATCACTGTCATCTGCCTTAGATGTGGCTTCATATGTGATGGCGGCAGAACTGTGTCTCATGTCGAATACAGCAGCGAGTGTTGTGGTCTTTGCCGGTAACTCTTTGGTTTTTTCTCTCCTATAAATAGCATACTCAAAAGATGGTTGTGACATAAAGACACATATTTTAATGTGGTTGGAGGTGAACTCCTATAAGTCCACAGGTCCTCCACACAGAAGTAATATGTTTATTAAAATCAAGGCGTACACAACTGTATGAAATTAATTAAACTCGTCATTGTATCGTTCACACAGATTGATACAGCCGACTATAGCTTTGGCCGTTCACACATATTGGCTTGGACTTCTTCGACTCGCTTCTTCTAACATATATTGAAGCTTCATCCTGAACTATATTCTTCCCACACAGGTCGGAATAGCTTGGCTTAGTCCACACAGGGCTAAGGATCTCAACTGTTAGTTTATGAAGAATCACAAATCGAACAACAACTATAGGCTTGGTAAGCTTCACTGTAGATTTGCTGTTCTTCGTTGAGGACATATATATTTCTTCACTCAAGATATACGTGTATGCATGAAGAAATATATTGCTCTTTAAACTTGATGTTCAATTTTCAGTTCCCAGTCGTTCAGTAGTGTGATCAATGTCCTCTTGCTTGGGCTATTTATAACCTTGGAAATAGATCTGTAACACCCCCAAAACCATCTGGGATATTACAGCACTGTGTGCCCCACGCCGGAACCCACAAGGCTAAAAATAATTTTCGTAGTCATTTCCAACACGCCAAAGGGCAAATGACGGTAATATCTTTTTATGAATATTGAAAGACTTTATAAAATTCATTTATGAAATACCGTCGAAAAATCTATTTTGAAAGTACAAGGCCAAAATTGCCACAACTCAACAGATACAAAAGTATACATTAAACCATTGCTTATATGTACTGACAAAAATCTAGAAAACGGTTTTCCAAAATAACCTGAGTTGCAAATTACCAAAGAGTCCATTTAGAAATACTCAAGCAGCAGATATAATTAACAGTTAAAAATAGATTTACAGCGGAAAATAATCAACCAGCAAAAATACTCGATTCCCAATTACACATCGCCACCAGTATCACCCGGGAAGCTCATCTCTTCACGACCGCTACAAGCTTGTTCTCCGAGTACCTAAAAATAGAGCTAACGACGGGGTCAGCCACAATACTCAACAATGATAACGATCACATCATCATAAACAGTTAAATATCAATGAAATTACAGAATAAGAATACTACCAATGTAATATTACCGTATTAACCTCAACAATTCATGGTAATTCATATCAAATCATCCTTTACCTCAATCCACACCCTGCATCCTCAAGTGACGAATGAATTCAAATACAACCATCTGTGATGTATTCAAATAATGCCAAGATTCTCAAAACATCATTATATCTCCAATGTGGAATAATCTATCTGTGTCAAATTCTTCCCGCCGGATCGCACAAGCAAATCCCAGTTCTGATAAGACCGATAATACACAACACATCTTTAGATCAACTACTATGGAACAATGAGATGTCCCGAATATCGATACAAAGTATGAACGCTCATGCAATCAATAATAATAAACAATCACTTCATCAACCGAGAATATCATCGACATGATAAACTACAATACTACCAAAGATATATCAACAGTAACCGAGAATACCATTACATGATAAACTCCACACAAGATCATAAAGGTCCAACAACGATCGAGAATACTATTACATGATAAACTCCACACAAGATCAATAAAGGACCACAAGGACCAACAACGACCGGGAATACCATCGATATGGTAAACTCCAACAAAATCAACAAAGGACCAGCAATGATCGAGAATACCATCGATATGGTAAACCCCAACAAAATCAACAAATGATCAACAATGACCGTGAATACCATCGATATGGTAAACTCCAATAAAATCAACAACGGACCAACAACGACCGAGAATACCATCGATCTGGTAAACTCCAACAAAATCAACAAATGAACAACGACCGACAATACCATCGATATGGTAAACTCCAACAAAATCAACAAAGGACCAACAACGACCGAGAATACCATCGATATGGCAAACTCCAACAAAATCAACAAAGGACCAACAACGACCGGGAATACCATCGATATAGTAAACTCCAACAAAATCAACAAAGGACCAACAATGACCGAGATTACCATCGATATGGTAAACTTCAAACAAGATCAATAAAGGACCACAGGGACAGATATACGAGAGAATAAAATCGTTAACATTATACAATTCACATATAGTGGATCTCAAAGATAAACCTGACTGTCGGACATACCCAATCGTACATGGACTATGAACGACCAATCATTATGGCTCAAGATGGACATCACGATACGCGCGATCCGGAAATGTATCTGTGCACAAGCCACCAACATGTATTGATCGAATACACGTGTGGTCTTGTACCTAATCAGTCTTACGAAGTACGTCTCGTGCACAGTCTTACAAAAAGTAGAAATTTCAAATTTCGGTTTAAATGATTCCCTTGTGTGTTTGCCTTTAATGCAAGATTCACATGTTTTCGATCAAATTTAAATTTAGGCAAACTGCGAACAAGATCATGTTTGGAAAGTTTTGAAATAATGGGTAAAGATGTATGACCTAATTTTTGATGCCATAAATATTAATTTTCATCCAAGGTCATAAGACATTTTTCATTGAAAGAATTTTCATCATTGAGATCGACAATATAAATATTTCCGTTTTTTAAACTAATAAAAGCAACTTTATTATTTTTGAAGGCGGTACAGTGAGTTTCTTCAAAAGGAATTTTAAAGCCTTCATCACACAGTTGAGATACACTTAACAAATTATGATGTAATCCTTCAACAAATAAAACTTTATTAATAGAGGGAGAAGGTTCCGTATCAACCTTACCGGTGCCTGTAATCTTCCTCTTTTTATTGTTACCAAAGGTCACGACTCCTTGTTCTTGATATTCAAATTCTTAAAACAACTCTTTAGTGCTACACATGTGTCCTGAGCAGCCACTGTCAACGTACCATTTATTTTTCTTTGAACAGGGTACCTCATTGAAGGATTTTCTAGATTCAAGAGCCATAAGAGCGAGATTGGATTCCTCGATTCCTTCAATTTTGTCCTCGTCATCGCTCCAAGATGCAATTAAGACTTCCTTATTTTTGAATCGATCATTTTGGACTTTGAGATTCACCCGACAGTCTTTGGCATAGTGCCCAGATTGACCACACCTACGACAATTATTATCGAATTTTTTCGTAGGCACATAATGATTTTTTCTTTGGTCGGTTCTTGAATCTTGACCAAGAGCACTTCGCCTTTTCTGAATTAAATTTTTATATCTTCTCCTATTTTTGATGTAGAGAGCAATTTCTTCGTCATCCTCATTTTCTGGAATATCATCATCTCCGTCGCCATCGGCTTTGAATGAGACAACTTTCTCGTGAGACTTAGATTTGGTGCCTCTATATTTTAGCACAATCTTATAGTTTGTAAGAGATCCTATGAGGGCGCTGAATTCAACTTTGTTGAGATCCTTCGATTCCATGATTGCCGTCACCGTGGTATCCCATTCACGTGGAAGAGATCGGAGGATCTTCTTAGCCTTGTCACGGCTAGATATAGGCTTCCCGAATGACGCAAGACCATTTGTTATTGCTGAGAAGCGATCCAACATGTTGGTGATGGTTTCGTCATCCTTCATGGAGAAGAATTTGTAGTCATAGAGCAGCATGTTAATTTTGGATTCTTTGACTTGGTTTGTTCCCTCATGAGTGACTTCGAGAATCTCCCATATCTCTTTCACACTTTGATATGCAGAAATTCGATTGAGTTCTTACGGACTAAGTGCACAATATAGGAGTTGAGTAGCACGCGAATTTATATGCGTGTTTTTCCAATATTCATCATTGTATTCATCGAATTTCTTCAACGATCCATCTTCTCTTTTGGAAATCTTGGGACCAAGTGCGATTACTTTCCAAATCTCAATATCATAGGCTTGGACGAATATAGCCATCTTTTTTCTTCCAGGTCATAAAATTAGAGTCGTCGAAGAAAGGTGGATGGTTGAGTGCGTTACCTTCGGTCTGAGCCATAAGTGCCATTGTGGATCTTCCTGTGGTGGTTAAACCGATATATGAGGTGACTCGCTCCGATATCAATTGATAGAGCAAAATCTCCACTAGAAGGGGGGTAGAATAGTGGGTAGGACTTTGTCTGTAAATTAAAAATATGCGAAAAAATAAACGACACTAGATTTATAGAGGCTCGGTCCAAAATGTGACCTACGTCCTATCTCCGTTATTTTTCTATTGGCTTAAGAAAAACCACACACAACTTTGCCTCGTCTTCTATCGGTCTAAGCACCTTTACACAGTTTGTCTTCTATTGGTCCAGGCACAACCAATCACTCAATAATAAATTTCACTTCTAGTGTTCTATCGGAACTAGAAAATCCTCACTTATGATTATTGAATTTTAATCCTAATAATGCCGGATCAATGATCCTAATAACACCGGACTAAGACTCTTAGAATCGTTTCTCTCAAGCTCGTTACGGAGTGATGCAACACTCGCAACAAATGAAGAAAATACGAAGTATATGAAATTTTACAAAATAAGACCAACACTCGTATTTCTCTTTCTCACAACTTAAATGATGGATATATAGCAATTAAAATAGAGCTCAGTGTATTGCAATTTTGCTTGATGTTGTGTGTTTGATCCATTCTAAATGTAACGGTATTTACAGGTATTTCAAGTCATATAGCCGTTACTGCATTGAGGTATTCGAGTGCGCTAATTCTTCTACGTAGCGTGTGCTAACGGCTTAGTCAATCAACTTTTCTTTTGATGTTGACAGAAAATGGGCTTGTCTCTTAACGTCTCTTTTCGACAGATAAATTTTTAACTTAGCATGCGCTAATGTTCATCTTTAGCATGCACTATATGGTCAAGATTTGCTTTCCAAATTGAGCGTGATTTCTTTGTTGACTTTGTTGTTCCAACAGCTGAATTACTAATGGTAGTATTTTGAACATTTAGCATGCGCTAACATGTAATAGATAGCGTGCGCTAATGTTTATAGGTAGCATGCGTTAGTCTTTATTTTAGCGTGCGTTGACTGGTGCTTTATTAAACTTCAGAGTTTTCTGTCTTCGAACACACTAACAGGTAGCGTGCGTAATTATATACCGTAGCGTGCGTTACTCCTTTTTATAGCGTGCGCAAATTTCTTCTTAGCATGCGATAAATGAGGTAGCCAGACTCCACTGTCCTTTTTGTCTTGTTTTCAATCAGAACAGGTAGCATGTGCTAATATTTGTAGGTAGCGTGCGCTAAGCATCAGGTGAGACTTCAGGTGACTTTCAAGTAGCGTGCGCTAATATTTGTAGGTAGCATGCTCTAAGAATCAGGTGACTTTCTGAGACTTCAGGCGACTTTCTGTTAGCATGGGCTAACACATATGTGTAGCGTGTGCTATATGTTGATTTCTGTGTATTTTGTCTTCGATGTGATTCACGCTGTTTTTGTTGACTTTCGTTTAAATGTTTTGAAAAATATTCATCATCAAAATAATTTGTTCAACACAACATACCTCTTGAAGATGGACAACACAATCGAACACCATAAGAATCAACAATAACTTCATATCTCAAGCTCCAGATCCATGTCATCAAGCTCATAATCAAGTTAGAAGAGCCAAAAATCGGCCTCGGAGGGTTGAAGGATGAAAAAACAACGTGAAACTCTCAAAATGACGAAATGACGGAGTCTCTCACATTTATAAAAGTTCATACCTTACGTGCGCTACATGAACTCCCTAGCATACGAAACAACCATTACGTAGGTTATCCGACCTTGATAGCGTATGTAACGACAATCTAGAAGCTACTTCCCAAATTCGTTCGATGGCTTACGTACGTAAGGCCCATGCCATAGAGCACATAACTCTGAGTTGACTTGCTACAATATGATACTCATTTAATGTACGTAATGGGCTATCCATAACGTATGTAAGTCTCAACGTTGACTCGACTGTCCATATCTACGCGGAAAGTTGCTGACCACGGGACCCACCCATTGATCACTGCCTGATCCTGCCTGATATGACCTTACGTACGTTAACTATCCTTCTTAACGTACGTGAGCCTTTCGCATTAGCGTACGCTAAGTCCTTACTTCAGCGTACGTTAATCAGGCTTTACTCAGCCAATTCCAAATGTTCTTGTCTGTCGTCTCAATATACCGGATACGTATACACTGTTAGGAATATGCCCTCGAATGCCACTCAGAGGATGTTTGAAAGAGGGCATTGTACTTGTTATTATGTAAACTATTATCAGAAGGCAATTATTTTGTAATACCCGCCATTTTTATAACGCAATATTACTAACTATAATAATATTATAATGCATTTCATTTTATTTAATTTCATTTAGAGAATCACGAACATTTATTTCGACGTATCACAAGTCGTAGCCCGAATAATTTTGTCAGATATATACTTAAGTGATCATTATTTATTTTATAATAGTGTTATTAATTATTCGAGTATAATACTAACACTATTATTATTAATATTATTAATGCCGTTTTTATTAAGTATAAATATTATTATCATTATCTTTATTATTTTCAAATTTTTATTATCAACATTACCAATTAATTATTATTCTACATTTACTATTATTAGTATTATTATTATACGATTTATACTTTAACCATGAGTTATAATTTAACCAAACTATAATTAAATTTAATTAACCACACTAATCATAGTTAAGAATCCTCCTTTTCCCATCGATCGATCCCTCTCATCAGAGTTTCCCACTTTGTCAAAACTCCTCAATACTTATCCAACACAATCCTAATTCAACTAAAACACCCAAAAATTTCAACTATAAATACACTAATATTCCTACTGCATAAATCTTTTACAATCCATCGTTCAGCATCCAACCAAAAAAAAGGGGGGGGGGGGGGAAAGAAAATACAAGGAGGAGAACTCTTTACTTTACGATTCACACCAAACTATACAAATTGAGCAATCAATAACCGTATACAAGAAGAAGAAGAAGAAGAAGAAGAAGAAGAAGGGTCGGATCTGCTCCAGATTTTATCAAGGTCACTAAGAACGATCCTCTTTTTTCTGCTCGTTCATCTCATCCAATTCTAGCCTCAATCATCAAACCCTGCAATTCGACAAGGTAGCCATCAGACCCCATCTCTCAATATATTATTTTTGATAATTTCCTGCTATGGAATCAACAACCTTCATTTCACTTTTAAAATCTGAAGTAAACCATACTTATTCACCTTCATTTTTTTTTACAAGAGTATGTTTAGGCTTTAATATGTCTGTACTACCATTCGTAAGAATCCAAACTCAGATTTTTTTTCCAACCCACTTCACAGAAATTATCGAACATCAGACCCAGTCCCTTTGGTCTCCCGATTAATCCCATTGAGCCTGACACATGAAATCCCTGTTCTTCCAGTCCCAGCTTAAATTCAGAAAGCAAGAATAAAATCAACAAAACCAAAACTAAATCAGATTTAAATCCATCTACAAAATTTGTCAAAATCAGAAACCAATTACCCATATCAGACCCGAGGCCAGAAATCTGAACCCTGCCCGTTTCGATTTTTTTCGGATGTGGGCCGGAGTTAGCCATCCCCTGAACCCTCAACGTGCGTCGGACCTGCACCGTACCACGAGCTCGCCGTCGCCCTGTAGCCGAGCGTTTGAGTGTGTTCGAATTGTTTTAATGTAGGGTGCAGAAGGTTAGAGTTGCGAGGTCTCTCTCTCTCTATGTGTGTGTGTGTGTGTGTGTGTTTACGGTAAAGGGATAGGGGATATTGGTATGAGTTTCCTCCTGGCCGATATGGGTTTCTACCATTTACTTCTGGTCGATTGGAGAGGTGAGATGAGAGAGAGAGTTCTGGGGTGAAGGATTTCTGGAGAGATAAATCGGTGAGGGTGAATTGAAAAGGGAAGATATGTCGGCCGATTGATGTATAGGGTATTTATACCCGCGAGATTTTAAGGTTTTCAATTTAGTCCTCCCAGTTTTCAGAAACTTTCAATTCAGCCCCAGACAGTTTTAATTAACTTGTTTTTAATCCGGTTAGCTTTTCAATTCTTACGATTTGACCCCAGTCAACTTTAAAACTTCAATTCAATCCTAATTTTGACCAAAACATTTAAATGTTAACTTTCAATTAATATTAATAATTAGTCTGATTTTTATGCATATGCATATTAATTTCAGTCATTATACCGTAATACTTTATAATGATTAAATTATTATTATATGTAGACTTTATCGAGGATTTACGGGCTTAGGACTGTGAGTCGATCATCTTCATTTCAAAGACAGACATCATCATTTATTCAGGTGGGAATTTTCACTACCATTTAACTGCTTTAATTGGACTGTATATGTGATATTCAATTCATGTTTATAAATTGACGATACATGGTGTAAATCAGGCTCAACTGTATACGTGTAAAGAGGTTATCTTAAGATTCATGTTGTTGCCAGGACAACTGCGCAATCTCAATATTCACATGCGTGCTCGATTCATGTTGTGTGTATGTTTCATGTTGTGTGGGGACACCTAAACAACCCAATATTCACATGCGTGCTCGATTCATTTTATATGTGGTATTGCGTGTGTGTTTCATGTTGTTGCGGGGGCACCTGCGCAACCTTAATATTCGTCTTATGCTTGCTAGATTCATGTTATACGTAATATTGTGAGTATGCATTTACATTGAGAAAAAGATATGATAGATTATTCATGTTATGCTTTCCATGAGATTGTATATTCCACGAGCTGAAGGAAGCTCACCCCCACCTTTATTGATCCCACAGGTTAAACCGAGTCGGATGGATGAAGGAGCGAGCCGAGAGGGCATATGAAAGAGAATTTATTACATGATGTTTCTTTATGTCAAATGTTTTGGAACTCATTTGGGTAAACTTTGACTAGAAATTTATAATTTATGAATTATTCTTCCGCCGCAAATTTTTACCTCGTATCTATGATGAAATGTTGCCTTATTCGAAGGTAATCAATTTTATGTCAGTGTAGCGACTCGACTTTGTAGGCGAGAATTTTAATATTCTCAAAGAAAATTATTTCCGTCAAAATTACCTTATTTTCCTCATTAACTACCCTAGAAAGTCGGGGCGTTACATAGTGGTATCAGAGCGGGTTTTACCTTTCTGTAGACTCGCTAAAATGTAAAAGTATCATATGCTCTCAGCTTCGCCACTTCGTCACTCCGTCAAAGGTACCAAGTTTCAGTAATTATTCATGCATATGTCATTTCATTTTATTTACATAATTATTTATGCATGTACGAACTTTTAGAATGGCCAAACCTAGGATGACGCCACGTAAGAAGGTCCTAGCTACTTTTGACTCACGTCTTCTAGCACGCAAAGACTAGTGGGACGATCCTAGTTTATCCGAAAATGCACCACACTATGTCATTAATATGCTGAGTAAGTGGCTGCAATCTGGGAAACAAGGTTCTGTCACGCGACAGCGAGAGCATCTGATGGTGAAGTTATCCGAAGACTGGAGTTTCTGCATCTTTCGGCTTTGGAAAAAGGCCATCAAGAGGTCGCTAGAAGAGCGGGAGGCCGCGGATGATTTCCAGTTCATCGTTGGATGCTTATTGGATTTGTACGTTCGGGAGGCGATACTGGCTGCAAATTGGGATGCCGACTCTAAAGATGAGGAAGACTCAGAGGAGGATCCCGAAAAAGACCCTGAGGAGGATCCCGAAGAAGATCCAGAAGATGATCCAGAGGAAGTTCCCGATGAGAGCTCAAAGATGGATCTCGCCAAAAATACGAAGAATGTTTTGATGGCAGACATCGAGTCTGAAGATGAAGTCAGTTCGTGGATTGAGCCGCGACCCCCTATTCCTGTTATAGAGATTATTAGTAGTGACGGGGGGAGTAGTGCGTGTAGACTCAATAACTAACAAGGTGAAGATAGAGATTAACGAACATAGCTTCTTAGCCAAATTTGCACATGGTCGAACTTACCAGTATCACCCGGAAAGCTCATCTCTTCACGACTGCTACTAGCTCGTTCTCCGAGTACCTAAAAAAAGATCCCTCGGCGGGGTCAGCCACAATACTCAAGAATGATAACGATCACATCATCATAAACAATTATATATCAATGAAATTACATAGTAAGAATACTACCAATATAATCTTACCGTAATAACCTTACCAATTCATGGTAATTCATATCAAATCATCCCTTACCTCAATCCACACCTCGCATCCTCAAGTGACGAATGAATTCAAATACAACCATCTGTACTGTATTCAAATAATGCCAAGATTCTCAAAACATCATTATATCCCCAATATAGAATAATCTATCCATATCAAATTCTGCCCACCGGATCGCACAAGCAAATCCCAGTTCTGATAAGACCGATAATACACAACACATCTGTAGATCAACTACCCCAGAACAATGACAAGTCCCGAATATCGATACAAAGTATGAACGCTCATGCAATCAATAATAATAAAAAATTAATGCATCAACCGAGAATATCATCGACATAATAAACCCCAATACTACCAACGATATATCAACGGTAACCGAGAATACCATTACATGATGAACTCCACACAAGATCACAAAGGTCCAACAATGACCGGGAATACCATTACATGATAAACTGAACACAAGATCAATAAAGGACCACAAGGACCAACAACGACCGGGAATACCATTGATAAGGTAAACTCCAACAAAATCAGCAATGGACCAGCAACGACCGAGAATACCATCGATATGGTAAAGCCCAACAAAATCAACAAAGGATCAAAAATGATCGTTAATACCATCGATATGGTAAACTCCAACAAAATCAACAAAGGACCAACAACGACCTAGAATACCATCGATATGGTAAACTCCAACAAAATCAACAAAAGACCAACAACGACCGAGAATACCATCGATATGGTAAACTCCAAAAAATCAACAAAGGATCAACAACGACCGAGAGTACCATCGATATGGTAAACTCCAACAAAATCAACAAAGGACCAACAATGACCGGGAAAACCATCGATATGAAAAACTCCAACAAAATCAACAAAGGACCAACAATAACAGAGATTACCATCGATATGGTAAACTCCAAACAAGATCAATAAAGGACCACAGGGCCAGATATACGAGAGAATAAAATCGTCAAACGTTATACAATTCACATATAGTGGATCTCAAAGACAAACCCGACTGTCGGACATATCCAATCATACATGGACTATGAACGACCAATCAATATGGCTCAAGATGGACGTCACGATACGCCCGATCCTAAAATGTGTATGTGTACAAGCCACCAATGGGTATTAATCGAATACACGTGTGGTCTTATACCTAATCAGTCTTAAGAAGTACGTCTCGTGTGCACAACTCAATATGAGGTCGAAACCAACACATGACTATACGTGCCCACCCTGAAAATCCTACACATAACTAATCAGTATGCAGATATGACTCCAGATATGTCACGATGCAACATGACAACGAAACTCAAAGAAAACACATATCCAATAAGGATCAGAAGACTCACCAAGTGAACAACGATAAATCGATAATGAAAGATCGACACAGGCATAATATCTATTCCCCATTAGACAACAGTTCATAGAATGCTCAACAATGTGTATTCTATTAACACATAAACTCCCAAGGTCGCAACCAAGGGTCACGGAAGTATCTACACAGGAATACTCCGGATGTGGGTACCATTCAGGTTTTATCCGTCAACACAGTTCCACGGGGTACCATTCAGGTTTTACCCCCCAACACAGTTCCATGGGGTACCATTCAGGTTTTACCCTCGAACACATCAGCCCATTAAAATTATAGTTCTAAAGAAAGACAACAACACAAAAATACACCAAACAATGATGCACACTCATTACATGAAACATCAACATACAACATATACAACAATCCATCAGAATAGTTATTCTCACAATTGAACAATACTTAAATTACCTCAAAGTCGGAGACAGTAACCTTTCCACGAACAACATACCTGAATGAGTACATAATTATTCGAATAATCTCGAACGAAGTACAGTCCATCACTATCAACGAACCACCATCTCGAGATCAATGTCAACACGATAAACTATCCTCGATATCCAACATTCCATATCACAGACTAAAGATAATTCACATATCCATTTTCACCAAACACCTTTAAATCATATACATTATGATTTAACCCAAGCCAAAGCATATTATACATATCATCATCCCGGTAATTCATATTTATAATATCATTGCTATATGAATCATAAATGAAATGAAATCAAAACCATTTATTAAACATTATGAACTGAACAAGTACAACTTGCCTCAATACCGATATGACGAAGCCGTTACCAATTCCATCGCCTTCATCTACAAGCTCCTCAGCCCCGACCAAAGCGATCCAAGAACCCTCCAATCTCAATTGCAGCACAATGATTATACTCAATGATCAATTATCACAACCTAATGCAAAAATCGATTAACAACACGTTCAAATAACAATCAACAACCGATATAACCAACCACGAATTCAATGGATCAACAAAACCTAAGTCATATACGAAACCAAACAATTTAACTCAAACGATTACGAACTCAAGCCGCAATTCTATAATCAGTTAATTCTGACAAGTGTCTCAACATTCTCGATTCCAACTTTAATTTTATATACGGATTAACAAGGTTCCTTCTTCTTCATATTGGTAAATTCATATAAAAACAATTACCGATACAACGACAAATCCGAAATAGTTCAATATTATGAATAATCATATTCCAAGATTAACCATAACCTCTCCGGATTAAACCTCAATCATGATTAATTACACATCAAGGACATACGAAATCGACCACTACAATCAACACAATATTGGTTCTAATAATCAAATCCATGTTTATACTCAAAACCATTTATACCCCTATCACATATTCTTCTTTGATGTGATATATACCAAGAACACTATGACTCCATAATCATGTTCAAAACAACAAAATAATCCAGGATATATATATATATATATCATCATATCATCATCTTCCTCAACTCAAACTCCATGAAACTTTAAAATTATCACAACACTTCCATAATCTATGATCATACGAAGGAAAATCAACAACAACATCAAGAATCCGAAGGTAAAGGGAGGGATAAACCAACATGATAGAGCAAAATCTCCACTAGAAGGGGGGGTTGAATAGTGGGTAGGACTTTGTTTGTAAATTAAAAATAGGCGGGAAAATAAACGACACCAGATTTATAGAGGTTCGGTCCAAAACGTGACCTACGTCCTCTCTCCGTTCTTTTTCTATTAGCTTAAGAAAAAACACACACAACTTTGCCTCGTCTTCTATCGATTCGAGCACAACCTTTACACAGCTTGTCTTCTATTGGTCCAAGCACAACCAATCACTCAATAATAAATTTCACTTCTAGTGTTCAATCGAAACTAGAAAATCCTCACTTACGATTGTTGGAGTTTAATCCTAATAATGCCGGATCAATGATCCTAATAACACCAGATTAAGACTCTTAGAATCGTTTCTCTCAAGCTCGTGAAAGAGTGATGCAACATTCGCAACAAATGAAGAAAATACGCAGTATATGAAATTTTACAATATAAGAACAACACTCGTAGTTCTCTCCTTACAACTTAAATTATGGAAATAGCAATTAAAACAGAGCTCAGTGTATTGCAAGTTCACTTGAAGTTGTGTGTTTGATCCATTCCAAATGTAACGGTATTTATAGGCATTTCAAGTCATATAGCCGTTACTGCATTGAGGTATTAGCGTGCGCTAATTCTTCTGTGTAGCGTGCGCTAACGGCTTAGTCAACCAACTTTTCTTTTGACGTTGACAGAAAATGGGCTTGTCTCTTAATGTCTCTTGTCAACGGATAAATTTTGAACTTGTGCGCTAATGTTCATCTTTAGCATGCGCTAGATGGTCAAGATTCACTTTCCAGATTGAGCGTGATTTCTTTGTTGACTTTGTTGTTCCAGTGGTTGAATTACTAACGGTAGTATTTTGAACATTTAGCGTGCGCAAACATGTAATAGGTAGCATGCGCTAATGTTTGTAGGTAGCGTGCGTTAGTCTTCATTTTAGCGTGCATTGACTGGTGCTTCATTAAACTTCAGAGCTTTCTGTCTTCGAACACACTAACAGGTAGCGTGCATAATTATATATCGTAGCATGTGTTACTCCTTTTCATAGCGTGCGCAAATTTCTTCTTAGCGTGTGCTAAATGAGGTAGCCAGACTCCACTGTCCTTTATGTCTTGTTTTCAATCGGAACATGTAGCATGCACTAATATTTGTAGGTAGCATGCGCTAAGCATCAGGTGAGAATTCTGGTGACTTTCAGGTAGCGTGTGCTAATATTTGTAGGTAGCATGCGCTAAGCATCAGGTGACTTTCTGAGACTTCAGGTGACTTTCTGTTAGCGTGCGCTAACACATATGTGTAGCGTGCGCTATACGTTGATTTCTGGGAATTTTGTCTTTGATGTGATTCACGCCGTTTTTGTTGACTTTCGTTTAAATGTTTTTAAAAACGTTCATTATCAAAATAATTTGTTCAACAATCTCCCCCTTTTTGATGATGTCAAAGCATTTAATAAATACCTGCAAAAACTATAAACAAAATTCGAATCAAATTGCTTTGTTCGATTGAGTTAGTATTTCCAGTTTTTGAGTGTTTTCTCCCCCTTTTTGACATAAGCAAAAAGATACTCTCCCCCTGAATCGAAGCTATTTTTGTATAGATAAGAATAAGACAAATCGAATGACTTCAATAAATATTTACACAATGTGAAAGCCAACTTCATTGATAATGCAAAAGTTCAAACTACAACAAATGGAAACAAGATTAACCAACACAATGATACCAAATCACTCATTTAAACACACCACATAGTCAAACAAAAACCAAAGTCATCAAGATACACATCAAATTATGAGAATTCAAAACACAAGACTCCATGGGGCTTGGTTGGATTGGGAAGTAGAAAAAGGAAAGGACGGGTTGGAGAAACGAATGAAGTCTTCCAAAAGAGTTTTAGCGGAGTGAATTTCTTGGGAAGATTCTCGAACTTCGGAATGAAGAGCCCTAACATCGTCACGGATCTCAATTTGTGCAGTTTCGAGACTCCACACCCGGCCAACTAGATCATCTTCTTCATTCTCTTCCATACTTACTTTCCGTTTTCCCTTTGGCTTCGGATGACAAATAAAAGATCTCGATTGTAATTCCCTCAACATTTCTGGGCCCCTTCTTGTGACATGCTCAGCTGGGGTCGGCACTCGAGTTCCTTTGGGAACCTCGTCGTCTTTCTTGAGATAGGAAAGCAAGACCTATCCACGGTTAAGTGTCTTAACATAATGCATTGCATTGAGCGCTAAATCATAGATTTCATGGCCCCGAGAAACCGGAACCGATGCCTCTCCCGATAAGTCCACATTAGAATGCCTGAATATGACCGTAAGAATCGAACCAAATGGCAGCCCGGCTTTTCATGACCGAGACGCGTAGTGTTTGGAAGGAAACATGTATCCCTTTGTTTTCATCCAACTAGTCACTATCCCAGTAAAATCCACTTGATCATCGTTCAAAACCTAATACACAACATGTTTATCAATCCCCACAAGCTTGTGTTGTGTATTTACTTTAGGGATCATCATTTTGTAAGGGCAACCAATGGTAAACGGATTTGAATTTCAAAGTCATTATTCTCGAAGACGTCGTCGGTTATTTCGATAACCGCCTTCGAGCTCAGAAATTCTGTTACCTCTAGCCCAGTCAAATCGGATTCTTCAGCAACTGATTTTCTAGAACAATCAAAACCACCCATAGATAAACCAAACAACTCATTCAAAATTTCTGATGAAACTTTCACAATTACTCCTCCAATTTAACTGTTAAGTACTAAATGCAGGGACCCCTCACTCTCTATAATATGTAGATTAGCATAGAATTCACGAACAAGTCCCAAAGAAATTGATTCTTTACATTCTATAAATCGGTCAATACCGAAAGTCGAAAAAAGTTCATGAATTTGCACATTAACACTTTTTAAACTGCTGAAATTGAAGTAGTAACAATCTGTGATGTTCTCTTGTGGAAGAATTTCCGAGAATACCTTGTATGCCGCGGAGGAGATGAATCGGTTTGAATCGAATTCAGGCTCTCGAGAAAATTTGGAGCTTTTGTATTATTCTTCATTGGGACTCTTGATCCACTAGCCATGATTTGATGAAGGATTTTGGTGAATTTCAGAGATGGATGATGAATTTTGAGATTTTACCGTCGGCAGAAGTTTAGGGTTTATGAGTGAATGAAAAGGGGATCTATCGGTTTTAGTTTATAAGTGAAATACTGACCCGTTAGCATGCGCTATACATAGTATAGCGTACGTTATGAATAATTGGATAGGCTACTGGACTGTCCAATTACCTTCAGGTAATTTTAAAAGACATTGATTAGTGTACACAAAGAAAGGAGAGTAACGTACGCTATCTGGCTCGAGATGTTTCTAGGAAGAATAGATAGCGTGCATTAATTATATAAGGCTAGCGCGTGCTAGGCCAAGTAAAATATCTCACGAAATAATTTTTCATAAGACAAATAGAAAATCTTTTAAAAATTATCGAGATGACCCATACCAAGTTGTAGTCTGATGGAATTAAAAGATTCTAAAGGTAAAGGTTTGGTAAAAATATCAGCTAATTGATCTTTTGTGCCGACAAACAAATATCTTTCTTTTGGACATGATCGCAAAAAATGATGTCTAATATCAATATGTTTGGTTCTACTCTGCAAGTCAGGATTTTTGCTGAGATTTATATCACTAGTAGTATCACATAAAATTGGAGTGTTTTCAAAATTTATTCCATAATCTCGAAGTTGATTTTTTATCCATAGTACTTGGGCACACGCACTGCCGGCGGCCTCATATTCGGCTTCGGCTGTGGAAATTGCTACACTTGTTTGTTTCTTACTCCCCCAAGAGATCAGGTAGGAGCCAAGGAAGTGACATGTACCACTTGTACTCTTTTTATCTATATTGCATCCACCGAAATTAGTGTCGCTATATGCAACAAGATTAAAATCAAGGCACGAAGGATACCATAAGCCTAAGCCAATGGTTCCACTAACGAAAAATTCGTTTACATGCAATTAAATGTGATTCATTTGGATTAGATTGATATCTAGCACATACGCAAGTTGCAAAGATTATATCCAGTCTAGAAGCCATTAGGTAAAGTAATGAACCAATCATACCTCGAAAAAGTTTTTGATCCACGGATTTTCCATGTTCGTCTTTGTCAAGCTTTAGTGAAGATGTCATTGGAGTATATATAGCTTTGAAATTCTCCATTTTAAATTTCTTAAGCAGGTCTCCGATGTATTTCGTTTGATGAATAAAAATTCCATCATCTCCTTGCTTAATTTGAAGACCAAGAAAGTATGTGAGTTTGCCCATCATACTCATTTCAAATTCATCCTTCATAAGATCGGAAAATTCTTGACAAAGAGATATATTAGTAGCACCAAAAATGATGTCATCCACATAAATTTGGCAAATCAGCATATCATCGTTAATAAATTTTATAAAAAGGGTATTATCAACTTTACCTCTTCTATAATTATGTGAATAATAAAGTTACTCGAACGATCATACCATGCTCGTGGAGCTTGTCTCAAACCATATAGTGCTTTGTTGAGTTTATACACATGTTCCGGGAACTCATAATCTTCAAATACCGTAGGTTGCTTCACGTAGACTTCTTCTTGAATGAATCCATTGAGAAATGCACTTTTGACATCCATTTGGAATAATTTAATCTTTTTGTGAGATGCAAAAGCACAAAAAAGTCGGATGGCTTCAAGTCGAGCAACGGGAGCAAAGCTTTACTCATAGTCAGTACCTTCCTCTTGACTATATCCTTGGGCAACTAGCCGCGATTTATTTCTGATTGGATATCCATCTTCATCGCACTTTATTTTATGTACCCATTTTGTTCTGATGATAGATTTATCTATAGGAGCTGGAACTCATTCCCAAATTTTATTTCGCTCGAATTGTACAAGCTCTTCCTGCATTTACATTACCCAGCTTTTGTCATCAAGTGCTTCATTGACGTTCTTGGGTTCGATTTTGGACACAAATGCAAAGTTATTCTGAAATTCAAGCGTTCTTTGAGTTTGAATTCCATCTTCAACATTCCCAATTACCAAGTCCTTAGGATGATCTCGAACATGCCTTCAATCTTTTGGTAATTTGTCAAGCAAGTCTTCATGTTGTTTCTCTGGTTCTTTTGACAGTTGAACTTCCGGGAGTGTAGCTGCATCATCAATAAGATCTACCTTTCTCGGCAGTAAGATTGACTCATCAAATTTTACGTGAATAGATTCTTCAACATTATTTGTTCTGAGGTTGTACACACGAAATGCTTTGCTATTTAAGGAATATCCCAAGAAGATGCCGGTGTCATATTTTGAATCAAATTTTCTCCTTTTCATTATTTAACGCAAAAACTTTACAACTGAAAGGGTGAAAATATGAAATATTAGGATTTTTACCTTTCGAAATTTCATATGGAGTTTTAAGTTGGGCTCTTCGGAGGTGAACACGATTTATTAGATAACATGTCGTGTTTATTGCTTCGGCCCAAAAATATTGAGGAAGAGAATATTCATTTAGCATGGTTCTAGACATTTCCTCCAGTGTTCGATTTTTTCTTTCAACAACTCCATTTTGCTGAGGAGTTCTAGGAGGCGAAAAATTATGGTTAATACCATATTTGTCACAAAGTATTTCAAATGGAGAGCAATCAAATTCTCCTCCATGATCGGTTCGAATAGAGATAATATAAAGGTCTTTCTCATTTTGGACTAACCAACACCATTTAGAAAATTCCATAAAAGCATCATCCTTGTGAGAGAGAAGTTTTTCCCAAGTGAAACGGGAGAAATCATCAACAATAACTAAAGTATATAATTTGTCATTCAAACTAGCATACCTTGATGGTCCAATCAATCCATATGAACAAGTTCAAGAATGCGACAAGTAGAAATTTCAAATTTTGGTTTAAATGATACCCTTGTGTGTTTGCCTTTAATGCAAGATTCGCACATATGTTTTCGGTCAAATTTCAATTTAGGCAAACCACGAACAAGATCATGTTTGGAAAGTTTTGAAATAATGGGTAAAGATGTATGACCTAATTTTCGATGCCATAAAAATGAATTTTCATCCAAGGTCATAAGACATTTTTCATTGAAAGAATTTTCGTCACTGAGATCTACAATATAAATATTTCTGCTTCTTAAACCAATAAAAGCATCTTTATTATTTTTGAAGGCGGTACAATGAGTTTCTTCAAAAAGAATTTTAAAGCCTTCATCACATAGTTGAGATACACTTAACAGATTATGATGTAATCCTTCAACAAATAAAACTTTATTAATAGAGGGAGAAGGTTCCTTACTAACCTTACCGGTGCCCGTAATCTTCCCCTTTTTGTTGTCACCAAAGGTCACGAATCCTTGTTCTTGATATTCGAATTCTTCAAACAACTCTTCGATGCCACACATGTGTCTTGAGCAACCACTGTCAACGTACCATTTGTTTTTCTTTGAACAGGGTAACTTATTGGAGGATTCTTTAGATTCAAGAGCCATAAGAGCGAGATTGGATTCCTCGATTCCTTCGATTTCGTCCTCGCCATCGCTCCAAGATGCAATTAAGGCTTCCTTCTATTTGAATCGATCATTTTGGCCTTTGAGATTCACCCGACAGTCTTTGGCATAGTGCCCAGATTGACCACACCTACGACAATTATTGTCGAATTTTTTTGTAGGCAGATAATGATTTTTTCTTTGGTCGGTTCTTGAATCTTGACCAAGAGCACTTCGCCTTTTCTGAATTAAATTTTTATATCTTCTCATATTTTTTGACGTAGAGAGCAATTTCTTCATCATCCTCATTTTCCGGAATATCATCATCACCGTCGCCATCGGATTTGAAGGCGACAACTTTCTCACAAGACTTAGATTGGGGCCTCTTGATTTTAGCACAATCACATAGTTTATAAGAGATCCTATGAGGGTGCTGAATTCAAGTTTGTTGAGGTCCTTCGATTCCATGGTTGGTGTCACCATGGCATCCCATTCACGTGGAAGAGATTGGAGGATCTTCTTAGCCTTGTCGCTGCTAGATATAGGCTTTCCGAATGATGTAAGCATTTATTATTGCTGAGAAGCGATCTAACATGTTGGTGATGGTTTCGTCATCCTTTATGGAGAAGAGTTCGTAGTCATGGAGCAGCATGTTAATTTTGGTTCCTTTGACTTGGCTCGTTCCCTCATGAGTGACTTTGAGAATCTCCCATATTTATTTCGCACTTTCATATGCAGAAATTCGATTGAGTTCTTCCGGATTAAGTGCACAATATAGGAGTTGAGTAGCACGCGAATTTATATGCGTGTTTTTCCAATCTTCATCATTGTATTCGTCGAGTTTCTTCAACTATCCATCTTATCTTTTGGTAATCTTGGGACCAAGTGCGATTACTTTCCAAATCTCAAATATCGTAGGCTTGGATTAATATAGCCATCTTTTTCTTCCAGGTCATAAAATTAGAGCCGTCGAAGAAAGGTGGACGGTTGAGTGCGTTACCTTAGGTCTGAGCCACAAGTGCCATTACGGATCTTCCTGTGACCCGCTCCGATGCCAATTGATAGAGCAAAATCTCCACTAGAAGGGGGGGTTGAATAGTGGATAGGACTTTGTCTGTAAATTAAAAATATGCGGAAAAATAAATGACACTAGATTTATAGAGGTTCGGTCCAAAACGCGACCTATGTCATCTCTCCGTTCTTTTTCTATTGGCTTAAGAAAAACCACACACCACTTTTCCTCGTATTCTATCGGTCCGAGCACAACCTTTACACAGCTTGTCTTCTATTGGTCCAAGCGCAACCAATCACTCAATAATAATTTCACTTCTAGTGTTCTATCGGAACTAGAAAATCCTCACTTACGACTGTTGGAGTTTAATCCTAATAATGCCGGATCAATGATACTAATGACACCAGATTAAGACTCTTAGAATCGTTTCTCTCAAGCTCGTGAAGGAGTGATGCAACACTCGCAACAAATGAAGAAAATACGAAGTACATTGAATTTTACAATATAAGACCAACACTCGTATTTCTCTTTCTCACAACTTAAATGATGGAAATATAGAAATTAAAACAGAGCTCAGTGTATTACAAGTTCGCTTGAAGTTGTGTGTTTGATCCATTCCAAATGTAATGATATTTATAGGCATTTCAAGTTATATATCCGTTACTGCATTGAGGTATTAGCGTGCGCTAATTCTTCTGCGTAGCGTGCGCGAACGGCTTAGTCAACCAACTTTTCTTTTGACGCTGACAGAAAACAGGCTTGTCTATTAACGTCTCTTTTCAACATATAAATTTTGAACTTAGCGTGCGCTAACGTTCATCTTTAGCGAGTGCTAGATGGTCGAGTTTCACTTTCCAGATTGAGTGTAATTTCTTTGTTGACTTTGTTGTTCCAACGGTTGAATTACTAACGATAGTATTTTGAACATTTAGCGTGCGCTAACATGTAATAGATAGCGTGTGCTAATGTTTGTAGGTAGCGTGTGTTAGTCTTCATTTTAGATTTGTTGACTGGTGCTTCATTAAACTTCAGATCTCTCTGTCTTCGAACACACTAACAGGCAGCGTGCGTAATTATATATCGTAGCGTGCGTTACTCCTTTTCATAGCGTGCGCAAATTTATTCTTAGCGTGCGCTAAATGAGGTAGTCAGACTCCACTGTCCTTTCTATCTTGCTTTCAATCGTAACAGGTAGCGTGCGCTAATATTTGTAGGAAGCATGCGCTAAGCATCAGGTGAGACTTCAGGTGACTTTCAGGTAGCGTGCGCTAATATTTGTAGGTAGCGTGCGCTAAGCATCAGGTTGATTTCTGAGACTTCAGGTGACTTTCTGTTAGCATGCGCTAACACATATGTGTAGCGTGTGCTATACTTTGATTTCTGGGAATTTTGTCTTCGATGTGATTCATGGCATTTTTTGTAATATTCGCAATTTTCGATTTTCGGTAAATTTCTTTTTCGGGCGGAAGTCCATTTTGACGACTCGCTCATGACCGTTTAGTCATTCTGAGAATTATTAATTCTACACTTTTTGACATACGAGTTCGTTTCGGTGTCGTTTTGTTGAGCTCCGTGCTTTTTAGCGACTTTTCCGCACTTGAGTTCGATTCTTGTGAATCTCATCCGAAACTGCTGTTTCAAGTTTCCCGTAAGTCCGTATAACTTTGTTATACGTGTTGCGAGCTTTGGTTTGGTGTTTCGATCGCGAATCGTGATTTTCGGACGTTTTGGGCCATTTTCGTAATTTCCCAAAGTTTTGGGTAATTACTTCCGTTGTCGAATTCAGAGCCTTCGGGTGGTCGGAATCGTGTGTTCTATTATCTCTTAGATTCGTCTTTGCGAGTACTTCATAACCGTATCTTCGATTCGTATTTAGGTTCGGGTTTCGGGGTCATTCGGGCCGTCGTTCGGGCCCAGGCCGGCCGGCGATTACGGCGGTAGTGCTCAGCGATTACGTACGTAAGGCGATTCGTACGTAAGGCCACGGCGATTACGTGCGTAACGGGCGGCGATTTTAGGCGGTGACTAGGTTACGTCGTAAGCCTTGGCGGTTACGTACGTAACGGCGGCGGCGGCTATATAAGGCCTATGATCGGGTTTTCACCCATTTTTCTCATTCCTCTCAATTCCTTCCGCGGCTGTGGCTTAGAGATTCATGATTATATGTTGTTGTGCAATCAATCCATGAAGTCCTGGAGTTTATATCATCAATAATCCATCCTATAACCTCCTCCGATCTACCGAATCAAGGTTAGATTTCTTGAAATCTAATTTTGGGGATTTTGGGTATTTTGTTCGATTTCGTCCGTTTAATCCGATTTAACTTAGGATTGTGATGGATTGATGATTATTTAGATGTATTATATCATTTCCCTTGTTATTCCATGGTTGGATCGTATCGATTCGTTGTTTGGGTCGAGTTCTTGACCGACGCCTTGAAGGTGTCCGGTAAAATGTCATAGAGGGGTTTTCGGGCGTTCTACGATTATTCTTCCTCGTATGATTGATGATTTATTGATTATATGTTGTTAGGGTCGAATTCTTGTGAAGAACTCGAGTCGGAACCCTTCCGTTCGTCGTTTTCTTCAAGCTTCTCGATCGTGGTTGTATTCTTTTCCTTCGCCGGGGAATCGTAGGTGTTCGAGGTGTCCCGACTGAGCCGTGATTGTAGGAGTGTCCGGTATCGATTATCGAGGCAAGTATCTTGCCCATGCATTACGTGTTTTGTGGATATATTAGTTAGTAATTTACGATACGTGATTTATGAATGCCTATAATTAACTTTCAAAGGAATTGATATGCTTTTCAATACTTCCTTAAAAGATGACTCGTATGATTTCGTTGTTAAATATGCTTGTATAAGTATGTGTGGGGTATCGTTTTGTGTGATTATGACATTGTGGATTTATAGCTTAACCTTTCCTTGAGATATATATGGAACGTATGCCTATTGATGATCCTGTCTCATTGTGTCATTCGGCGTGGTTGGATAGGTATTTTCCCTCGTTGCTATGTTATTGGTACTAGCTGCATCGTTGAAATTCTAGCATGAATCGTATCATTACTTGGTCGTGAGTATATGTTGGATGAACTGGCCATTCTAGTAAGGTACCTCGACTATATATACTGTGATTGACCTTCGAGGCTTGTGGTTGGCAACTGTGATTTTGGAACGTGTGTGTGTGTTGTTCCTTCCACCCGGAGTGTCCGACGGGATGTCTGGGGGTCGATACTAAGGGGTACGGCCACGGAAGTGGACTTGGGTGCGTGTGTGGATGAACTTCCACCCGGAGTGTCCGACGGGATGTCTGGGGGTCGATACTAAGGGGTACGGCCGCGGAAGTGGTTTCCCACCCGGAGTGTCCGACGGGATGTCTGTGTAACACCTCGAGATATTCGGAATTATTACAGCGCCGTAAACCCTTTTAGTAAGGATTTACAAGGCTAGTTTAAAAGAATTTGTAAATATAATCCAATCGTACAACTGAAGTTCAAATACAGATTTGATTCAACCGATCAAATGAGTTAACTTATACAACCATATCGAAATGACATTATTAAAACAGACGTACTCGAGTATTAAAATCAAACCAAGAAAGACAAATCACCAATAAAAACAAACATCACTGAACCCCTTCGTCGTCACATCGGTACTGTGGCTGTTTCCCTGCTCCTCGGCTACCTGAACATCAAAACAAATGTCCACCCCCGAAGGGGTTAGCAAAAAGATGCTAGTACAAGCATCATATTAAACAAATCGAATATACATCAACAATACATAACAAGATACACCACACGGACTTCCGCTACCGGAATCCGACAATGCGAATCCACAAGATTCCATTAACACAGCAAGGGTATTCCAATGATCCAGCGCCCTCAGCATAGATCCCAAGATGATCCCGTCGGACCAACACGAGGTGGAAATAACCCATCCAATGATCCAGCACCCTCAGCCTACATCCCAAGATGATCCCGTCGGGCCAACACGAGGTGGACATCCGATCCAGCGCCCTCACCATAGATCGTACAACGTACACAAACACAACTCATGCATACATATATGCCAAATCGTTATGTCCATCAACATGAACATACAAACACTAAATATCATGACATTTCAATAAAATAAATCCCATGTTCAACAACATGAATAAACCAGATGCATGCTCAAAAATACCAATTTTAACACATTACGATACTTGCCTCGAAGATGGCAAGAACGAAACACTTCAATGACCTCAACACACTCTAAGGCCGCCTCCTTCGATCAACGCAGCAAGCTCGAACCTTAACAAAAGAAATGATATACAAATCATCTCAAGTCGAACGATTGCCTAACAATTCGGTCTACGGCCAAAAAGCTCAGAATATGCAATCTGCCTGAACCACTTAGCGTACGCTACGTACTCTACGTAACGTGCGCTAAGCCTGCCTGTTAGCGTACGCTATCGTCTAAGTCTAGTGTACGCTATCCACGTATTGCCAGTTCTCTCTGATCAGCCGACTGACTCGACTGATAACTTATTCCTGCTAGCGCGTGTTAACTTACATATGTTAGCGTGCGCTAACCGTTCATGGCAGATTACTGCTGGCAGAAAACTTGATCTAATGGTGATGAACTCATGAATTCTATGGTGATAATACATGTCATCCCCGTGCATATCATGCTCATAAGGTGTGTGAACGATCTCTATGGATAAAACGACTACAAGATACAAGGGTATGTATTATCATCAAACTTCATCTTGATCTCGAGAAAGTATCCTAAGTTCCCTTCGTCCTACGTTCCAAAACGCATGATTCCAATGTGTAAAACGTAACAACTTGGTAATTTCCATCTACTGGTCACAAATTGGTTTGAAGCTTCAGAATATGCTAGGAGTTCAAACACTAAGAGGTTCAATGGTTTATACGATGAATAAGTACCGAAACATCGAAAATATCCTTCTAACACATGATGTTCGACTACTTAAGAATCTAACTGACAAGATAAACATGATCAAACGTCCTTTAGAACACTACTAATATTGGTGAAGAATCACCTACCTCAAAGTAGTGAAGAACAAGGAGGAAATCGAAGCAATCCAACGTCGAAGGCTTGAACACCAATCCTCAATGATCTACAATCTTCAACACGAGCTAGGATGCTGATATGAAGTGTTTAGGATGTAGAGAGTAATACTCTAAGTATAGGGATTCGGATGTGGGAAGAGAAAAGACTGAAAATACGAAAAGGATGTTGTCCTATTTATAGAAAATGGTTATTAGCGCGCGCTAGTCCATACTCTTAGCGTGCGCTAACGGCTTACTGACTTCACTGTATTCAGCACTTAGCGTGCGCTATTCTCATACCTGTAGCGTGCGCTAAGGCGTTGACTTGGCTTTTCCCGAAAGTCGTCCAGGTTCATCCCGACACAATCCGACCAAGATCCCCGGCCTGATCTCACCTACCACACGTCTCAATCATATTGACCACGTGTAGCGTGCGCTAATGTTCCTTTGTAGCGTGCGCTATGGATCCATGTTAGCGTACGCTACACATAGAAGATAGCATGTGCTACATGCGCAGAATCACAATCTTAAATCACATTCATGAAATCATACGCTCAACAACACCGGACTATGAGATACGGAGAATAATACTCAGATTAAAGTGCAACAATTACAATATCACAAGTTCTAAATACATATCAGAAATCTCGGGTATTACATCCTTCCTCCCTAAAAAGAAGTTTCGTCCTGAAACTTAAGATAAAAACAACTCTGGATATCTAGCCTTCATACTGTCCTCTATTTCCCAAGTGGCCTCTTCAGCTCCATGTCGTGACCATTGTACTTTAACCAAGTGTATTGGTTTATTCCTCAATTGTTTGATCCGACTCTCAAGTATCTTGATTGGTCTCTCTTCGAAGGTGCCGTCATTAGCTATCTCGATCTCTTCGAAATCAATGACGTGACTGGGGTCCGTTACATACTTCTACAGTTGGGATACGTGAAACACATTGTGAACGTGACTCAGCGATGGCGGTAAGGCCAACCTGTATGCTAAATCTCCAACTCTCTCGAGGATCTCGAATGGTCCGATATATCTCGGACTTAGCTTACCTCTCCTCCTAAAACGGGAAATCCCTCGTGTAGGAGACACCTTCAATAGTACATGGTCCCCAACGTCGAACTCTAAAGGGCGACGACGTACGTCTGCATAAGATTTATGTCGACTCTGGGCAGTCAACAATCTTTCCCGAATCAATGCTATCTTCTCTTGAGTCTGAACTATCAATTCCGGTTCTGTCCCGATCAAGTCCGAAGAATCATCCCAGCACAGGGGTGATCGACATCTTCTCCCGTACAAAGCTTCAAATGGTGCCATCTTAATAGAAGCATGCCAACTATTATTGTAAGTGAATTCAATCAACGGCAAATGAACTTCCCAATCAATCGACCAATCTAAGGCACAAGCTCTAAGCATGTCTTCTACTGTTTGAATAGTCCTTTCGGACTGACCATCTGTTTGGGGATGATAAGCCGTACTAAAGTTGAGCTCAGTCCCCAAGGCCCTGTGAACTGCTTTCCAGAAGTGCGACACGAAGCGACCATCTCGATCTGAAATAATTGTCTTCGGCGTCCCATGCAATCTGACTATCTCTGCAATAAATACTCGCGCCAATCTCTCGGATCCCCATGTATCTTTAATTCCTAGGAAATGAGCCGACTTGGTTAGTCGATCAACTATAACCCAAATCATGTTCATTCCCGTTCTAGTCCTTGGCATACGGGTGATGAAATCCATCGAGATATCCTCCCACTTCCACTCAGGGATCGGAAGCGGCTTTAACATTCCGGCAGGTCCCTGATGTTCAATCTTAACCTGCTGACAAGTCAAACACTTCGAAACGTACTCTGCTACGTCCTTCTTCATATTCCCCCACCAGAAGTTTTGTTTAAGATTTTTATACATTTTACTGCTGCCCGGGTGAATAGAATAGGGCGCGCTCTGAGCTTCCTTCAGAATTGTCCGTCTCAAATCATCATCATCGGGAATGCAAAATCGACTCTGAAATCTCAGAACTCCATCATCTTGTATCACAAATCCTGGGGCCTTTCCTTTCTTTACTTCGTCACATAACCGAAGGATCAGAGAATCGTTCAACTGCTTAGATTTGATCTCCTCGACTAGTGATGAAGTCAGTTCCATCACAAATAGTTGCCCTTGGATTCCTGGTGCCCATACTTCAATCCCTTCGCGGATCAGTTCCCGTTGAATGCTGGTTTGGGACGTAAGTGCTTCCAACACTCGAAGAGAAACAGGTTTACGGCTCAATGCATCGGCTACTACGTTTGCTTTCCCCGGATGATAGAGAATCTCCAAGTCGTAATCCTTGATCAATTCCAGCCACCTTCTCTGCCTCATGTTTAATTCTTTCTGACTGAAAATGTACTTGAGGCTTTTATGATCTGTAAAGATCTGACAATGAGTACCGTATAAATAATGTCGCCAAATTTTCAAGGCAAAGATCACAGCTGCTAACTCCAGATCATGAGTCGGGTAATTAACCTCGTATGGTTTCAGCTGCCGAGAAGCATAGGCAATCACCATATCTTTTTGCATCAACACACATCCCAGACCCTGATTTGAAGCGTCGCTGTACACCATGAATCCATCAGTTCCATCTGGTAATGCTAATATAGGTGCTGTCGTCAGTCTCTTCTTAAGTTCATCAAAACCAGCCTGGCATTTCTCATCCCACTTAAACTTTTGAATTTTCTGTAATAGCTGAGTGAGCGGACGAGAAATTTTGGAAAATCCCTCTACAAAGCGGCGATAGTATCCAGCAAGTCCTAGGAAACTCCGGACTTCTTTCACGTTATTAGGAACCTCCCATTCCAAGATTGCTTCGACTTTCTTCGGGTCCACCTGAACTCCTTCAGCTGATATCACATGCCCAAGGAAAGTTACTTCCCTAATCCAGAACTCGCATTTTGAAAGCTTTGCATACAACTGTTCCTTCCTCAAGGTGCTCAAAACCACACGCAAATATTCTGCATGCTCCTCTGTGTCCTTCGAATATATCAAGATGTCATCAATGAAGACGACCACAAATTTATCCAAGTATTCCAAGAATACCCGATTCATCAATTGCATGAATACCGCAGGAGCATTGGTAAGTCCAAATGGCATCACTACAAATTCATAATGCCCGTACTGGGATCTGAAAGCAGATTTCGGTATATCCGATTCCTTAATTCTCAACTGATGGTATCCTGATCGCAAGTCAATCTTCGAGAATACCCTAGCCCCTTGCAGTTGATCAAATAAGTCGTCGATCCGAGGTATAGGATACTTATTCTTGATCGTCATCTTGTTGAGCTCCCTGTAATCAATACACAGTCGGAGGGATCCGTCTTTCTTCCGGACAAAGATTGTAATATCCGGAATTTCTATTACTATTGTTTAATGTTATCCGAGTTATGTTGTACAGCATGGAATCTGTACAGTATGGGTAAAATAATTAAAGGACCGAGACATCTGTATTTGTATAATTGTCGTACTTGGTCGACAATTGGATGTAAGAAGTATATGTATTCAGTATGCCGTATGTTCGTATTCTGTATGTTGAGACGTTGGAAAAGAATAGCTGAAAATGGCTAAGTGTAACATTATTAGCGCACGCTAATAATCATGAGTAGCGCACGCTATCGTGCGTGATTAGCGACGCGCTACGTTTATAGGTTAGCGACGCTAGTGCGCATGAATCGGAAGGAATCTGCGTGTGGACCCGCTTTGGCGCACGTTACGATAAGTCAACGGATGTTGTAATGTAGTGTTAGCGCACGCTAATGCATGTTGATTAGCGACGCTAGCGTATATTGGGACAAAAGGAATCTTATCCTAGTCGAGCCGTCGGCGTGTGGACCCGTGTTCGGAGCATACAGACAAACGAGTCAACTAATGTTAGCGCACGCTAAACGCAAGGACTTGCGTACGCTAGAGAGTGTAAATTACGTACGCTAATGCATGGGCATTACGACGTAAGCTCATGTACGGCTTGACGGTAGTCTCGGACTACGATAGCGCACGCTAACAAAGGTCGATTAGCGCACGCTAAAGCCTTAGCGCACGCTAAACATGAGATGTTAGCGCACGCTAGTAATGCGATCTATATAAGGGACAGACGGGTATTATGAAGCATTTCGTCCATTCTTTCACTTTCAATCGATAGAGAGAGCTTTGGGAGGTTCTTGAGGTTCCCAAGCACGGTGAGGTGGTGATCTTTAACAAGATTAAAGATGGAAATCATGGATTAAAGCTTTGTTCTTGAAATCATTGGTGATTCTTGGAAATGGATTCAACCTTGGAAATCAATCCATTCCTTCATAAAGGTAATCACTTTTCATCTTTGGATTTCGTTTTGGATTGAATGTTGATGATTATTACATAAACAAGTTTGACAAGCATGATTATGAGATGGTATACGGAGTATGATGATATTAATATGATTCTTGTGATTTAGATTGTGTCGTTCGTTTTCTTGAGATAAGTGGATTAATCCTTCTCCTCGATTTTGGATGTTGATGTTATTGTAGATGATTACTCTTTGTAATGGAAGATTAAGGAAGTGTGGTTACGTTCTTGACGTTTCGTGTATTAATATTAAGAAAGATGATATATGGATATAGAACTTGGATTATAAGTTGGATGATTGTTTATATGTTAAAGGATATCGGATTTCGTTGTTTTGATATCTTTGAACATGATTAAGAATCACTTGGTGTTCTTGAAATCGCCATAATTTGATCGGTATCTGAAAAACATGCATCATCGGCATTAGCGCACGCTACGTTCTTGCCTAGGCGCGCTAACGGGAGCAACTTAGCGCACGCTACGTTAGGTGATTAACGTGCGCTAAGAAGCCGAAAGTGCGGTATTTTCGTGTTGTGGTTGTAAATTCGTCTTTGGTTTGAGTAGGATTAATTCGACTAGTGTTTAATCGAGATATTGTCGAGCCGTTGGGTTTGTGAATTGGTTTTATCGATTGTTGATTGTTATCGAACTTGTTGTCTATCGATTACTGTAATAGGTTGAGAATATTGATCGGTGATTACAACCGTGTGTTGCGGTCGAGCTCGAGTATGTTCGTGAATGGCTTTGGTCGGGACAGAGGGACTTGTAGATGACGGAAAGGGAATTGGTAACAACTTCATCGGTATCGAGGTAAGTTATTACTTGCTCAGTTCATAATATTTAATGAATGGTTTCCGTTTCATTCGTGTATAATTCGTATAGCAATGTTTATAATCGTAATCACAGGAGATTTGAGATTATAAATCGTATTCGAGTTTTGGGAATCTGAATCATAATGTATATGATTTACTTTTGTTATTGGTATATCGAGGATATATTGTGATAAAGACGGAGATATGAATTATCTGCAATTCGTGATACTTTGGACCGTCGAGTATTGAGGATAATGGTTCGTGATGGTTTAGACATTGAGATCATTCTCGAAGGACTCGGGGCAAGTACTCTAATCTATTTTATCATTTGTGTCGATTATGTCATGATACATTCGTGTATCGTTGTTGTCGTGTATTGTGTACTGCTGTTTTGTGCAGTTGTGTATTGTTGTCATATGTCCACCTCGTGTTGGTCCGACGGGATCATCGGGGGATCTATGCTAGCGTGCGCTGGATCATCGGACGGGTTTTCCACCTCGGGTTGGTCTGACGGGATCATCGGGGGATCTAGGCAGTGAACGCTGGATCATCGGATTGCCATGTATTGTTGTTGTGCATATGTATATTATGGATTTGCCATAAGTATACATTGTCATTATTGTTGTGATCATATTGACGTTGTCATATGAGTATGCATTTGTAGGTCTTGTGTTAGGACCATGTCCGTATGTTGTGTGGATCTGATCTCGGATTAGACTGACGTGATGGAAATGGTATTTCGTATCTTGAGGTATGTTCCGTATTTCCTTGATACTTGTCTTTGATGGACAATCGATTTTCGTATTGAAATTGTCGACGTCATCCGATGGATTGAATTAGCCAGTTGGTATAATTTCCGTATCGCGAGTTATGATAATGTTTTTGAGAACCTTGGGTATTGTTGAGATACCGCATGAGATATTTTGGTATTATCTCATGGTGATGTTAAGGATACGAATTGTGGATTTTCGTAAAGTTAAGACGGTAAGATTACATTGGTCGTATTCTTACTTAGTATTTCCATTGATATGTAATTATTGACGTGATGTGATGGTTATCATTGTTGGATATTATGGTGACCCGTCGTGGGCTTTCTTTTTAGGTTCTTGGATTATCAAGCTTGTAGCGGTCGTGGAGAGATGAGCTTCCGGAGGATCTTGGCTAGAACATGTATTTGTGTATTGAGCTTACATTCGGTTGTTGTATTCATTGCTAGAGTATTTTAATCGTTTGTCTTTTTCATTGCGTGAGTATTTTTAAATGGTCTTTTGGTATTTGGTAACTTAGGTTACCTTGGCGATCGTTCTCTAAATCTATTCTGTCGGTACGTGTAAGCGATAGCTTAACGTATGTACTTAAACTGTTGAGTCTTGGCATTTCGGGCCTTGTGGTTTCAAATGAGTTTTTACGACGGTTTGATAAACGAGTTTTATAAATCTTCGAATGGTTTTAATAGATAATACCGTCGTTAGCCTCTTGGGCGTTTTGTAAATGTTTGCGAAAATTTCTTTCAGCCTTGTGGGTTCCATCTCGGGGCCCACGGCGCTGTAATATTCCCGGTCGGATCTGGGGGTGTTACAAAGATAACGGGCGCTCCCCAAGGAGAAACGCTAGGTTGAATATAGCCCTTCTGTAACAATTCCTCCAGTTGCTTTTTGAGTTCATACATCTCGGTTGGCGCCATGCGGTATGGTGCTCTGGAAACAGGAGATGCTCCAGGCTCTAATTCGATGGTGAATTCCACTTCTCTCTGCGGAGGTAACCCAGGTAGTTCGTTAGGAAATACATCTGAGAACTCATTCACAACTTAAATAGACGAGAGCTCTACTCCTTCCTCTTTCCTCATGGCATAGCACCAAAGTCCATGACATCCCTGCTTCAGTAATTTCACGGCTTTCATTGCTTTGATCAATTTTCCCGACCTTCCCGGTCTCCATCCTCGGAATAAGTGTTCAGATCCGTCATCAGCAATGATAGAAATGACTCTCTCTCAGTAATTCAGAATAGTTCCATAACGGTTGAGCCAATCATTTCCGAGAATTAAATCGTCACCGTAGATGTCAACTACAATAAGATTCGATGGCCAATCTCTCCCTCTTATAGACACTGGAAAGTCTCTAGCCTCTAGGGTTCCCACAATTCTCTCTCCACTCGGCAAACCCACAACATAAGGTTCACAATCAAATAAACACGAGATTTTTAAACGATTAACACAGTTCAATGATATGAAAGAATGTGTAGCTCCGGAATCGAATAAGACACTAACTGGTTGCAAAAGGATCTGAATCGTACCTGATGCAACAGCAGTGTTCTGTTCGTTAGATTTCCTCATCTCGTACAGGCGCGGAGGAACGGACCCAGCACTAGATGTCTCTCTCTTCCCAATATTCTGCTGCTGAAATCCACTCCGTTGCGTTTGGTTCACACTTATCTCCTTCGGAGCTGGCGCTGGAGTGCGAGTACCAAAAGATCTAGTAGCAACTCCACAGAAAGCCGCACGATGCCCTTCTTGCCCACAATCTTAACAAGTCACAGAAGATGCAGGGCAATCACGTCGAATATGCCCTGCTCGACCACAATTGTAGCATTTCTTTGATGCGTCCGAAACTGCTGATGTAGTCCGGAACTTCTTTCCACCTCTAGAAGGATGTGGAGGTTTCCTAGCCGAATAAAAGGAAGACTGGCCCTTGCGGGGGCCACCACTCTTGTTTTCTAAGAAGCTGCCGGTCACTTTCTGCTTCTTTGCCTCCACTGATTTCTCCACCGCAGCTTCTTTCATGTCGTAGGCCAGTGCTTTGTCTTGATACTGTCGCAACGTAGTACACTCGAATCCGGACATGTACTGCTGAATCTCTGGCTTCATCCGCATATCGAAATGAAAAATCTTTTCTGCCTCCGTTCTGACCAAGTGTCGCACACAAGTCAGCTGATGATTAAAAGTTTTAATTACATCGGTCACAGATGCTTCCGAACTCTGTGGTGAGAAAAACTCTCGGATCTTTGCCTCTCTAACCGGACGAGGACAATACTGTGCTTCCATCATTAGTTTGAATTCCGTCCAATCCGCATTATGATCCTCGGGTCGAATAGCTTCCCACCAGTCAAAGGCCTCCCGGTCGAAAGAAATCTTGGGCAATGGGAACCTTCCGGTCCTCGGGACAGTTAATACCCGCGAATATTTTCTCTAACTCCTTTAGCCAATGATCCCAAGTAAGTGCTTCTGCAGATCCGTCAAACTTTGGCGGGTGCAATTTGACCACCTCAGCAAGCCATCTGTCTCCCCGGTTATCTTCATGATGCTGCTGTCCCATCGCTGTCTGCATGCAATCAACTACCTGAGCGAACTGGTTTATTTGAGCCACCACCTGTTGAAGCACTCCCGGCATGTTAGGATTTGCGTCGTCATTTTCCGATCCCTGCTGCCCTCCAGAATGGGAATCGGTTCTACTAGCCAATAATTCTGGGGTAATTGCGGAGTCCTCCTGTCTCATATTTCCACGTCCGCGTCCACGACCACGTCCGCGTCCACAACCCCCTCTCAACATAGTGAAAACACAATTTTCAATATCTAGGGCAAAATTTTCAAAAATAAAGCCTGTCAATACTCACAAAACAGAATTAAGTAAAATGGTAGTACAAGAGATTAGGAGACTTACAACCATGGTCCACATGACGACTTTTGGCTGAATAGTGATGTTACGAATGACTCGTAAATCAATAACGTAAACAGACCCAACTTAAAACCCGACTGCCAAGATATCCATGAATCTTAGCTCTGATACCATATTCTGTAACACCCCGAGATATTCGGAAGTATTACAGCGCCGTAAACCCTTTTAGTAAGGATTTACAAGGCTAATTTAAAAGAATTTGTAAATATAATCCAATCGTACAACTGAAGTTCAAATAGAGATTTGATTCAACCGATCAAATGAGTTAACTTATACAACCATATCTAAATGATATTATTAAAACAGACGTACTCGAGTACTAAAATCAAACCAAGAAAGACAAATCACTAATAACAACAAACATCACTGAACTCCTTCGTCGTCACATCGGTACTGTGGCTGTTTCCCTGCTCCTCGGCTACCTGAACATCAAAACAAATGTCCACCCGCGAAGGGGTTAGCAAAAAGATGCTAGTACAAGTATCATATTAAACAAATCGAATATGCATCAACAATACATAACAAGATACACCACACGGACTTCCGCTACCGGAATCCGACAATGCGAATCCACAAGATTCCATTAACACAGCAAGGGTATTCCAATGATCCAGCGCCCTCAGCATAGATCCCAAGATGATCCCTTCGGACCAACATGAGATGGAAATAACCCGTCCAATGATCCAGCGCCCTCAGCCTAGATCCCAAGATGATCCCGTCGGACCAACACGAGGTGGACATCCGATCCAGCGCCCTCAGCATAGATCGTACAAAGTACACAAACACAACTCATGCATACATATATGCCAAATCGTTATGTCCATCAACATGAACATACAAACACTGAATATCATGACATTTCAATAAAATAAATCCCATGTTCAACAACATGAATAAACCACATGCATGCTCAAAAATACCAATTTTAACACATTACGATACTTGCCTCGAAGATGGCAAGAACGAAACACTTCAATGACCTCAACACACTCGAAGGCCGCCTCCTTCGATCAACGCAGCAAGCTCGAACCTTAACAAAAGAAATGATATACAAATCATCTCAAGTCGAACGATTGCCTAACAATTCGGTCTACGGCCAAAAAGCTCAGAATATGCAATCTGCCTGAACCACTTAGCATACGCTATCGTCTAAGTCTAGCGTACGCTAGCCACGTAATGCCAGTTCTCTCTGATCAGCCGACTGACTCGACTGATAACATAACGTACGTTACGTACCAAACGTAGCGTACGTTAACTTATTCCCGCTAGCGCGTGTTAACTTACATATGTTAGCGTGCGCTAACCGTGCATGGCGACATCGCGCGTAAAACTTGATCTAATGGTGATGAACTCATGAATTCTATGGTGATAATACATGTCATCCCCGTGCATATCATGCTCATAAGGTGTGTGAACGATCTCTATGGATAAAACGACTACAAGATACAAGGGTACGTATTATCATCAAACTTCATCTTGATCTCGAGAAAGTATCCTAAGTTCCCTTCGTCCTACGTTCCAAAACGCATGATTCCAATGTGTAAAACGTAACAACTTGGTAATTTCCATCTACTGGTCACAAATTGGTTTGAAGCTTCAGAATATGCTAGGAGTTCAAACACTAAGAGGTTCAATGGTTTATACGATGAATAAGTACCGAAACATCGAAAATATCCTTCTAACACATGATGTTCGACTACTTAAGAATCTAACTGACAAGATAAACATGATCAAACGTCCTTTAGAACACTACTAATATTGGTGAAGAATCACCTACCTCAAAGTAGTGAAGAACAAGGAGGAAATCGAAGCAATCCAACGTCGAAGGCTTGAACACCAATCCTCAATGATCTACAATCTTCAACACGAGCTAGGATGCTGATATGAAGTGTTTAGGATGTAGAGAGTAATACTCTAAGTATAGGGATTCGGATGTGGGAAGAGAAAAGACTGAAAATACGAAAAGGATGCTGTCCTATTTATAGAAAATGGTTATTAGCGCGCGCTAGTCCATACTCTTAGCGTGCGCTAACGGCTTACTGACTTCACTGTACTCAGCACTTAACCAGTAGCGTGCGCTAAGGCGTTGACTTGGCTTTTCCCGAAAGCCGTCCAGGTTCATCCCGACACAATCCGACCAAGATCCCCGGCCTGATCTCACCTACCACACGTCTAAATCATATTGACCACGTGTAGCGTGCGCTAATGTTCCTTTGTAGCGTGCGCTATGGATCCATGTTAGCGTACGCTACACATAGAAGATAGCGTGCGCTACATGTGCAGAATCACAATCTTAAATCACATTCATGAAATCATACGCTCAACAACACCGGACTATGAGATACGGAGAATAATACTCAGATTAAAGTGCAACAATTACAATATCACAAGTTCCAAATACATATCAGAAATCTCGGGTATTACAGTCTGGGGGTCGATACTAAGGGGTACGGCCGCGGGTTACCAGTTGTGGTTTTCATCTTGAGGATGACGTTGATGTTTTCGTTAATTGTGATATTGTCCGGAGTATCACAATGCTTTGTGCTCGGGGTCGAGAGGCATTATATATCGAGTCTTGGTGCTTGGCTAGAATGGCATAGGAATAATGTGTTATGTGTAATGTGTCTTTGTAAGTGAATTGAAGTGGATGATCGGGTCGTGGACCCTGTGTTTTGTGACCGGAATGGTTGGGTCGTGGACCCCGTGTTTTGTTAAACGGATTTGTATTTTGGAAAATGAACTTTGGGGCTGTGACCCTAAATGGCTTTCGAGGAATTAAGAACTTTTCAATTTCTGATGTTTTCAAAACTCCCGAGATTTGGAAGTGTTTTCAAAGTGCTTATTTACTTCGTTTCTACTTTCAAGACTTGAACTATTTTTAACTAAATATACCTCGGGAAGTCTTTCGTTGTATTCTCGGAATGTGTTGTGTATGGCTCGTATTTGCACTTTATACTTGCACTAGCGAAACAGTGGAGTTTTGCTAACCCCCGAGTAATCGGGGGGTGGATATCTGTATTGTGTCCAGGTACATGCAGGTTTTCGGGAGCAAGACACAGGATCGGCACGAGGGATGATGAAAGACGAATGATACTAATCACACGAAGGCCAGTTTTGGGTTCAGTTAGTCGGAGTCCATTGTATTGTCTTTTCCGCTGTCTTATTGTTCGTTGTTGCAAGCATTTTACCCTTGTGTAGGTATGAGTCTGGATGAGTTTATGTATTTTGATTTGTAAGTCAGTGACGAAAGACCAAATCGGTCTGTTGGTCCGATATTTTGATTCATCGGTATGTAATGTAATGTTTTGTTTTGATGTCTAGCCTAGTGGATCCTCACGGAGAGGGTCTGCGGCGTGTAATATTCCCGGTTTGATCTGGGGGTGTTACATTTTTATCGACTTTCGTTTAAATGTTTTGAAAAATGTTCATCATCAAAATAATTTGTTCAACACAAGATACCTCTTGAAGATGGACAACACAATCGAACACCATAAGAATCAACAATAGCTCCATATCTCAAGCTCCAGATCCATGCCATCAAGCTCATAATCAAGTTAGAAGAGCCAAAAATCGGCCTCGGAGGGTTGAAGGACGAAGAAACAAAGTGAAACTCTCAAAATGACGAAATGACAGAGTCTCTCACATTTATAAAAATTCATTCCTTACGTACGCTACATGAACTCCCTAGCGTACGTAATAACCATTACGTACGTTATCCGACCTTGATAGCGTACGTTACGACAGTCCAGAAGCTACTGCCTCAATTCGTTTGATGGCTTACGTACGTAAGGCCCATGCCATAGCGTACGTAACTCCGAGTTGACTTGCTATAGTATGATACTCATTTAACGTACGTAATGGGCTATCCATAATGTACGTAAATCTCTATGTTGACTTGTCTGTCCACATCTGTGCCGAAAGTTGCCGACCATGGGACCCACCCATCGATCACAGCCTGATCCTGCCTGATATGACCTTACGTACGTTAACTATCCTTCTTAACGTACTTAAGCCTTGTGCATTAGCGTACGCTAAGTCCTTACTTTAGCGTACGTTAATTAGGTTATACTCAGCCAATTCCAACTGTTCTTGTCTGTCATCTCAATATACCGGATACGTATACACGACATACTGAGTATATATACTCGTTCCACTAACATTCTCATACGATACACTTGATACACAATATCCTCAAATATAATTGTCGACTAACTACAACAATTATACCAACACAACTGTCTCAGTTCTCAATTATTCTATCCATACTGTATAGATACCACGCTATTCAATATATGTCATATAAAATAATGCAAAAAATTTATACTGAAATTTCAGGATATCATTATAAACGTAGCTATTTGTCGGTTGGTGAGATTTAGACATCTCCGGTTGGCGTCTTCAAAATGTTTGAATTAAAGGTGTTTCGTATTTAATAATTTAGACATTCTCTTTGATCTGCATTAAAGCCGCATTAAATGTTGTCCTATCAGCATTAAATGCTACTTTAGAACTGTGAATACTTTATGAATAAAGAAAGTTTATTTCACAATGGTTTAAAGTTCCTTCTCAGTCCTGTTGGATTTGTGTATTACTTTTTCTATGTAAAATACCTACGACATTGTTTGTTGTAGCCAACGTCTCCTTTTGCTGTATTCTGAAGGCCTAGCTGTAGGATTGTCTTCTTGGGGCGCTGTATGATTTTGCGCTGTAGGGACAGGTTGTAGGGTGCATTTATCAAAACACATGGTGTTAATTTTCCCAACATACCTGCTACGTGAGGTTCCGTGTTCTAGTCCTATTACCAACAAATTATTGGAACTGTGCATCTCCAAAAAATCCTTCATATGCGTAGGTCCAAACGGTATTAACCCCTAGGGCCAAGCCGGAGGGGCATTTCAGGAGTATGGGGCCGCAATTCGGTGGGGCCAGTCACTTAAAAAGTTTACCCAATACTGTTTTAATTAAGAGCAGTTGCCCTAGTGGTAAAGACTGATATCTGCTGGCTCAGGTTCCGCGTTCGATTCCTCTTACCAGCAAATTAGTGGAACTCTGCGTCTCTAAAAAAATCCTTCATACACGTAGGGCCAGGCGGTATTAACCCATAGGGCCAAGCCGAGGGGGGGGATTTCAAGAGGGTTTGCAGTGCGGTGGATCCAGTCACTTAAAAAAATTTACCCAACACTTTTTAATCAAGAGCACTTGCCCTAGTGGTGAAGACTTGATACCTGCTGGCTGAGGTTCCGTGTTCGAGTCCTCTTACCAGCAAATTAGTGGAACTGTGCCTCTCCCAAAAATCCTTCATACGAGTAAGGTCGAGCGGTATTAACCCGTAGGACCAAGCCGAAGGGGGATTTCAGGAGTATGGGGCCACAGTGTGGTGGGTCCAGTCACTTAAAAAAGTTTACCCAATACTGTTTTATCAAGAGCACTTGCCCTAGTGGTAAAGACTCATACCTGCTCGCTGAGGTTCCGTGTTCGAACCCTCTTATCAGCAAATTAGTGGAACTGTGCCTCTCCAAAAAATCTTACATACGAGTTGGGCCAAGTGGTACTAACCCGTAGGTCCAAGACGGAGGGGGATTTTAAGAGTATTGAGCCGCAGTGGGGTGGGGCCAGTCGCTTAAAAATGTTTACTTAGCACTGTTAAACCATTGGGCTTGCCCCAATGGCCAGGGTCTCCCACTTCAGAATCCCACAAGCGAAGTGAATTTATTTTATGACCCCTCAGTTTCAGCTGAGGGGTAGGCCCTAGCCCCCGGGGTACGGTGGTGGAACAATTAAAATATTGAGGACTTCAAGCGGCAGTGTGGGAGGTCTGATCTCGGTGGGAACACGCGGCTGGATAGGCTGGGTCCAGCATGAAGCAATCACTTGGGGGACGACTCTTTGTGCGCGGTGGTGATGATATTTAAGAACCATGGAGCCAGATACACATCTCGCGATTTAACTGGTAGCAGTTCTGCGGGGCCAGACTGTTGTCCCGAATATTAGTCAAGTATAAGCTTATAACCTCGGTATTAAAAAAAATTAAGAAGGATAAAAAAGTCGCACCCAAAAAGAAAAAAGTACCAACGGCTAGAGCTAAAATCGTGCATGTTGGGTCGATATCGTGTCGACACAATAACAACACGATTTGTTAAGGCCCGACACGAACACGACCCGTTAAGAATTTGTTCAGCACGACACAAACACGATCTGTAATGTGTGAACACGACACGTACATGACACGAACATGATTGCTTTCGTGTCGACATGACACGGTTACGACACGAACACGATTAAAAACTAATTTTACACGATAATAACACGAACACGATTAAAATTTTGAGAAATGATGGTTTCTTTTTAATTGTGTAAGGAAAAAAATTGAATTCTAAAAGATAAAGTAAAAAACAAATTATATTAATTAAATTATTAATGAGTAATAGAAAATAAAAATATTAAATAAATATTATCGGATTACACAAACACGATATAAACTTGACACAATAATATCGTACTCTTATTCGTGTCGAGTTATCTTGTCGTGTCTGCCCGCTTGAAAATAATTGAGAGCAAAGATCCTAGTAGAATTTTACCCATCGAAGAAAGAAAAAGTCACAGAATTTCTCCATCTATCTTTCTCGTTTCTCCTTCTAGCCAAAGGCGAAATCCATCGCCCCAAGTAGGGGTGTGCATTCGGATCAATCCGATCCGATCCGATCCGAATTCGGATTGATCCGAAATTTCGGATCACCTTTTGCCCAATCCGAAATCCGAACCGATCGTTCGGATCGGATTCGGATCAATCCGAATCCAGATCGGATCGGATTTAATCCGAAAAATCCAAAAATTTTAAAAACTAATAAAAATAATAAAAATCATAATCCAAAAATAATAAAAATTTCATTTTTTATATATATATTTCGGATGGATCGGATTAATTCGAAAATCCGCGGTTAATCCGATCGATCCGAAGTTTTTTCTACCGTTTTACCTAAAAATAATAAAAAAATTCTTTTTTTTTATATATATTTCGGATCAATCGGATTAATCCGAAAATCCGCGGATTTAATTTGATCCGATCCGAAATTTTCGGATCTGTATAATTTTAATCCGAAATCCGATTCGGATCGGATTTTTGGATTTTCGGTTCGGTTTTTAGGATTCGGTTTTTCTGCACCCCCATAGCCCATGTATCTTTCTCGTTTCTCCAATTTAACGAAGAGAGGGAAAGATGGAGAAATAGATAAGCTAAATTGAGAGAAACGACAGCGTCACTTTTCTGTTTCCAGTGGCGATCTTCCATCAATGCTCCTTAGATTAGCAGATAGCTGTTGTTTTTTCTGCTTCAGTTTGCTTCTTTTCTTTGTAGCAGTTAGTTTAGCAGGAGACACTTTTGTGTTCTATGACTGGACCGTCTCGTATATTACTGTCTCCCCTCTTGGGGTGAAACAACAGGTGTTTTTTCTTTTCTATCCTGCACTTTCTATCCTGCATTTAATATAATTTATATTCTTTATGCGGTCGCCTTAATTTGATGTTCACTAGAATGTCTAGTGTTTTAGACTTTTTTTTTTTTTTTTCCGAGTGTTGTATGTGAAGTGACATAAGTAAGGTTGAGCTGAGGAACTGCTTAGCTCATGCTGGGTCGTCGATTAGGTTTAGTTGATTCTTGAAATTTTTCAAGCAATCAGCTGTTGATTGTTTCCATTGTTCCAATGGAGCCAAAACTCCTTATTCTTTGGTTCTGGATTATAATGGAATAAAACAAAATGACTCACTAAACTGGCTGCACTTCTTTTTCCCGTACTAGTCATTCCATGCAATTCTCGATGCAATTTTCATTTTGGATCATTCGGAAACAGCCTCTCTGTGTTAAGACAGGGGTAAGGCCGTGTACATCCGATCCCCCCTTACCCCGCTTTTTGCGGGAGCCGTTGAGGCATTGGGGTAATGTTGTTGTAATCAGCTGTAATTGATTTGAATGGCATATGTTGAGTTCTGGAATAATGGAGAGGTACAACTTGTTTGTTGTTTGCATTATCATAGTTGATCTAATGGGTTTGTTCTACACTAATCAACTTAAGGATATTGTGCTAGAGAGGAGACATAGTTGTACTATTGTGATGGTATTTGACTTGACCATGTGAGCATGATCATTAATGAGTTTTTCTAGCGTCTTTCAACTTTCATGGTCGAGGCCTTTTGTTATTTTTTCGGAGTTTGCATATAACAATCATGTGTGTTATCCAATTTGGTGCTTTTACAATCACTCTTTTGCTGAAGTGGATGTAGATGTAAGAAGTGTATAACATCCTGGCTGCAGTCTTGAATTCACAATCTAAACCTTCCTACACTTGGACTCGGAAAATTCCAGTGAACAATCATCCAAATACTCGCCCAATACTCAGCATCATAATTCCGTTGTGATTCCAACCTCACTGAGAGCAAAACCTAAGCAATGCATTGGTTAACTTGTCGTCTTAGGAAGAGACGTCTATCTGACTGGTTAACTCAATACATTATAGGACTTTCCATCGGTGGAGGTAGAAATATTAGTTTATTGACAATGCACGGGTTAACTTCTCGACATATATTTAATCAGATTATGTGGTGAAACTGTTCAAGCATCAGGACTTATATTTATTATGCTTTATACATGAAGACTGAAAAGGTTAAGGCCTTACTAATACTACATTGCTTAAAAGACATGTGATCAAGACTTCCCAGGCTATATGTGCAGTAATCACATACTGGTTGCCTTATTTATATTTTTGTATTTTTACCTCGCATTTATTACGTTTATTTGTCTTATATTCTATATCATCCCTATTCCTAAGGGGAGATCTTTATTACTCACTACATACTTTCTTCTTCATCTTCTTCTCCTCATTATTATTATTATTGCTTTCCAAATAATAGAACTTTAGTCCATGTTTACATTTTATAAAATGTAATTTTTCCATCCTCCTGCTTTGTTATTTGTTAAATATCTCCATACTTGATTTTCAAGGTTTCTTTGTGTTGCTACCCAAAATATTATCCGGAAATAGATATTGCTGGAATGGATGAGTAACAAACAAAATGCGAGAGCACGTTCGTGGGAAGTAAATAACACAAGATTTGCCGGGTTTGTTAGGCCCGGGCTTGAATGCTCTCGCGAGATGTTATTAATACTAATACGTTGGACTACAAATATTAATGTAAGAGTGCGATTACAATGAGTGTAAAAGACCCTAATTATCTAGCTCTTGAGTGCTGCTCTGTTAGTTCTTGAACTGCAGGGAGTTCTTGTCTCTGCCGACCGTCTTTTGGTTAAGAGGTTCTGAGAGGGAAAAACCGAGAGAAAAGCAGCCGGAGATAGATTGAGGTTGTGGTAGAGATGGGCTTCCACATCCTCGAAGGTCCTGAAATCACCGGGTGGCTTGGCGACCGCCTTGTTGGACTTGGCGATCGCCGTCTCTGCCCCCTCGTCTTGGCGAAGGGCGAGCAACCTCCGCCTGGCCAAAAAGTCTGCGGCCTTGGCGCGGAAGATTGCGTAGGTAGTCGGGGGGACGTCCTTCGTAAGGTGCTTGAACATGGGCGAAAGACCGTTGAATCCCCCTAGGACAGAGTAGAGGGCGATCTCGTCGCTTACGGGCTCGCCGTTGAGGATTATCTCATCCACCCGGTTGATGTAGTCTTCGTCGGATTCGTCTTCCCCCTGCCTGATTTTCATCATGCGGTGGGGACCTTCTGGTCGAGCGACCTTGGCGGCGAAGTACGTTGTAAAGTCGCTTGCAGTTGTTCAAATGAACTGATTGATCGCGGTGGCAATGAGATGTACCACCTATGGGCCAGGTCGCCTAGTGTTAATGGGAATATTCGGCACCTGGTCGCGTTTGATGCCCCGCATCCGGTCATGTATATACGGAACTTGCTCAGGCGAGTCTCGGGGTCCGATCTCCCCTCGTACAAAGGTGTTTGAGGAATGATCCTTGGCTGCACGGGGGCGAGTTCGATCTGGACCGCGAGCGGCTCGCTCGGCCCAGCGATCTTTCTCTTGGCGCCTGCCCCAGTTTCTAGGAGCGCCTTCATGCCATCGAGCTGGCGTTGCATTGCGGCCATCGCCGTAGCTTGGTCGCTCGTAGTTTGGCTCTCGGAGTGGGAGCCGAGACGATCGTGTACCGATCTCCTGGCTCCGCGGTAGGCGATGAGGTCGTCGCCGCTGATCTTGGTTCTTCGGCGAGGAGGAGCCAAATGGCTGTCCTGCCTTCTGGGAGTTGGATAAGCTGAACTCTTGGTGACGGATTCGGACTCCGTCGTCTCATGGCTGGGGCCAGAATGCCCCGGCCGCCATGATGGGTCGCTGCCTAGGCGGTTGAAAACGGAACCGTCCCGCCTCGCGAGTGCTTCTGCTCGTGAATCGGGGCTTCCTGACGATCGCTCCTCAAGTAACCCCTTGAGCTTCCGTTTGCCCGCGCGACGGATGGTCGATGGGTAAATGCGGGCGCATCGAATGCTCTCCGTCGCTCCCTTAGGATGGCCATAGCCTTCTCGATCTGTTCCGCGGTTTGGAACTGGTCGAGCGAAAGGCTGGGGCCGTCCCTCAGGTGCGGGATCGAGAGTCTCGCGCCGCCGCGGCTACCCTCCGCCGTGGGTTGGGGCTCGGATTGAGCCGGAATAAGGCGTCCGGCGGATCGGAGAGTGAATCTCTTCGATGTGGTGGCATACGTCATGAATCTGAAGGTTTTTCTTTGAAGAACAGTGAGTGTTTCTTCAAGTATATGCCCCGGAGAACAGTGAGTGTTCTTCGAGACGGTCGGAATAAAACTGAAGGTTAAGATGCCCTTCTTCTAGCGCCAATTGTGGCTACCCAAAATATTATCCGGAGATAGATATTGCTGGAATGGATGAGTAACAAACAAAATGCGAGAGCACGTCCGTGGGGAAGTAAATAACACAAGATTTGTCGGGTTTGTTAGGCTCGGGCTTGAATGCTCTCGCGAGATGTTATTAATACTAATACGTTGGAGTACAAATATTAATGTAAGAGTGCGATTACAATGAGTGTAAAAGACCCTAATTATCTAGCACTGAGCTGCTCTGTGAGTTCTTGAACTGCAGGGAGTTCTTGTCTCTGTCGACCGTCTTTTGGTTAAGAGGTTCTGAGAGGGAAAAGCCGAGAGAAAAGCAGCCAGAAAAGCAGACCCTGCTCCAAGTGCAGGAAGCCTTCTATTTATAGGAGCTGGGATGCCTTTGTCCTGACGGGCGATCGCCTTTCTTGTAATATAATAAGGGGGCGACCGTCTTTTAGCACATGGGCTGGTTGCCTTAAAGTCATGTTCTTCTTTGGCGGCATTGTCTTGAGAAGTCTGCACGCGTCCTGAGTCGTTGTCCCGGGAGGTCCCACCTTGTACCTTTCGGCGGATCTGTCGGTAGGTGAGAAGATGGTGACAGACTGTGGTCAACGATCCATGTTCTGCGGAGCCATTTGCGGATCTGCACGTGGGTCTCTATCCGAGTTTCGGCCTTCACAGACTTGGCGGATGTTGGCTTTACGTGGCATGAGGCGGTCGTCCATGATCGGGCACTTGGGACGATCGCTAGTTGCCGAGAGGCGATCGCCTTGGCAGTCGATCGTTCGGCGCTGGGTCCTGCTCTGGGTCATTCGATCGGCAAGTCTGCCTTTGTCTATTTGACTCCGGTTCGGTCGCCCGGTACTTGTGCCGATCGCCCGTTGAGGTGTATAAATCTCGACACAACACTTTGTTATTTCCTTCTATATTAGCTGTTCTTTCTCATTCACTTGAGTATGATTACATGTCCTCCTATTTTCTCTGGCCACAGTAGCTTTAGTTATTTTCCTTTTACTGAATATTTGAAGTCCTAGGAGAATTTAAAGGAAACAGACCATCAAGTAAGGACACATCTTGGTGGAATAATGAAGTTAAGCAAGCGATAAAAGACCAAACGTGAATGTTATAAGGTACTGGGTAAATGCTCGAGCGATGAGAATTATGAGAAGTACAAGAAAGCTTGAACAGAAGCTAAAAAGGCAGTGCGAAATGCCTGATCAAAGGTCAATCAAGAATTATATGTAAGATTAGATACAAAAGAAGGGGAAAAAGATATCTATAAACTTGCTCGAATGAGAGAGAAGAAGACGCGAGATATTGAAAAAGTTAAATGTGTGAAAGATACTGACCAAATTTTTTTGCTTCAAGATAAAGAGATAAAAGAGAGATGGAGGTCATACTTTGATACCCTATTCAATGGCCATCAAGAACAAGATATTGGGAATGTAAATATCCCTTCAACTATGGTTAACCGAGAGTTTAAGAGGAGAATTTAAAAGGGTGAAGTGACAATGGCATTGAAGAAGATGGGGTCAAAGAAAGCAGGACCAGATGGTATACCTATTGAAGTTTGGAGGTGTTTGGGGGAGAGAGAGGTCGAATGGGTAACTATGCTTTTAAATAAGATTTGGAGAAGCAATAAGATGCCATCAGCATGGAGGAAAAGTATTCTCGTCCCTTTGTATAAGAACAAAGGTGATGTTCAAGATTGTTCTAATTATCGCGGAATTAAACTAATGAGTCATACCATGAAGTTGTGGGAACGAGTGATTGAACAAAGGATCAAGAAATGTGTGAAGATAACAGAAAATCAGTTTGGATTTATGCCTGGAAGATCGACCATTGAAGCAATTTATCTTATCCGGCAGTTGATGAAACATTATCGAGATAAAAAGAAAGATCTATATATGGTTTTTATTGATTTAGAGAAGGCATATGATAAAGTACCAAGGGAAGTACTTTGGTGGGCCTTAGCAAAGAAGGGTGTATCGTAGAAATATATTGACATTATAAAGGACATGTATGGGGGAGCTAGTACAAGTGTACGTACTAATGTTGGGTGGATAGAAGAATTCCCTATTACGATTGGGGTGCATCAAGGATCTGCTCTTAGTCCTTTTCTCTTTGCCATAGTCATGGACGAATTGACAAGAGAAATTCAAAATGACGTTCCGTGGTGTATGATGTTCGCAGATGATATTGTGTTGATTGATGAAAAGAAGGTTGGAGTGCAACAGAAATTGGAACTTTGGAGGATACTTTGGAAGCTCGAGGCTTTAGGCTGAGCAAAAATAAGACTGAATATATGGAGTGTAGGTTTAACGAAAACAGTGATAGAGAGGCGGGGATGATCACATTTGATGGGAAAGTTGTTCATGGATCCACTTTCTTTCGGTATCTTGGATCTATTATCCAAAAGGATGGAGAGCTAGATGGTGATGTGGCTCACAAAATAAAGGCAGGGTGGTTGAAGTGGAAGAGTGCCACTGGGGTTTTATGTGATCCTGACATGCCTCATAGATTAAAGGGTAAATTTTACCGCACGGAGTGTTGGGCTGTAAAACAGTGTCACGTTCAAAAGATGAATATGGCGGAGATGCGTATGCTACGATGGATGTGTGGTCATGTAAAAAAGGATCGGCTCAGAAATGAGGTGATTAGAGAGAAGGTAAGCGTTGCGTCTATAGAAGACAAGATGATGGAGAATCGATTACGATGGTTTGGTCATGTGAGAAGATCTGTTGATGCCTGAGGAGGCTAGAAAGTTAGGGAACATTACAAGTAATATTGTGAAAGTTAGAGGAAGACCCAAGAAAACTTGGATAAAGATGATTGAAAATGATATGCGGTTTCTTGGAATTGGAGAAAGTATGGCGATGGAGAGGCAAATGTGGCGGGAAAGAATACGGATGTGGATGGAATCCAATTCTTTTTTTTTTATTTTTTTTCCTATTTTATTTTATTTCATGTTATCTTTTAATTTATTTTTCAGGATTTTTTTTTTGCTTTTTTCTCTACTTTTTCCCTCTTTTTTTTCCTTTTATGTTATTTATGTAACGATCATTGACGGTTTCAAAGTTTGATTCATGTTAGCCGACCCCAAATCATTTTGGGACTAAGGCTTAGATGTTGTTGTTGTATAGTTTTATTTCATTGTCCCACCTGCCAATTTCTCTGCGAGTTCAATTAATTGCCTGTGTTTGACTCCCTAAGCATTGTGCTTTTAGGTGATTGGCATAGATGGACGATTTCCAGGCCCCATTTTGAATGTCACCACAAATTGGAACGTTGTCGTCAATGTCAAAAATAACCTGGACGAACCATTTCTAATGACATGGTATTTTTTTGAATCCCATTACATTGATGCAGAATAATGATATGGAGTAACTGATCTTGTAGAATCGTAGGAATGGCATTCAACAAAGAAAAAACTCGTGGCAAGATGGTGTTTCAGGGACAAACTGTCCCATTCCAGCTGGTTGGAATTGGACATACCAGTTTCAGGTCAAAGATCAAATAGGCAGTTTCTTTTACTTCCCTTCAATTGGCTTCCAGCGAGCAGCAGGTGGGTATGGGGGAATCATTGTTAACAACAGAGAAGTTATTCCTGTACCTTTTAAGACACCAGATGGAGATATAACCCTCGCTATTGGTGACTGGTACATAAAGAGTCATAAGGTTTGTAAAGGGGCTGCAAGCCTCCATGCTTTTTGTTTTCTCCTTTAATTATTTCTGGATGTCTATAGTTATTTCTTGAATTTATATAGATTTTTATTGACTGATGAAAGCTTGTGGAAAAACAGGAGATGAGAAAGGACCTTGAATTTGGGAATGACCTTGTCCCTGATGGAGTCCTATTTAACGGATTAGGCCCTTACCAATTTGATAAATCTATTGTACCACATGGTATTCCCTTCCAAATCATAAATGTCGAACCAGGTATTGATCTTGTGACTATATGCTGCGAAATGCTCGGCTTTCTGTGTTGATCCATAGTATAATTGCGGTTTTGACACGTTTCCCTTCTTATTGCTGACTCAGCCAATTTCATTATGAATATTAAATAACCTTCAAACATGTGACGCACTTTGCTCTTTGGAATTTTGGGTGATGCACAGAGATGATTGTACAAGAGATTTGTTTTTATCATAACTGTTCAACCTCTCTATATTTAATTTGACCAGCAGTTTATACCATGCATCAAGAATGAGAAGCTCTTCATTTGTCAATAATACAACAATATGGAAGATAATCAAATGTCGGAGGAAGTTAAGCAACAGTTGTACGTTGGGGCAGCTCTCATCTTTCTGTGAGTGAAGGTGAACGATAGTGAGAAAAGGCATGGTGATGCCGAAATAAGTTGAAATTGGAGAAACAAAAGCACAATCTTTACGAGTGTTTCGGTGGAAAGTTTCTTATTCCCTAATATCTGTTGAACCATTCCTTGTGTTTCAAATGAATCTTTTTATTTCAAGCTTAAAAAAATAAGATCCTTCATATCATTCGCAATCACTCTTATCCATGTCCGTTTAGGTCTTCCTCTACCCCTCACCGGCCTATGCGCTCCCCATTCTTCAAGCCTCCACACTGGTGCATCAATCGGCCTCCGTCTCACATGTCCGAACCATCTTAACCGATTCTCCAACAGCTTATCCTTTATAGGGGCCACTCGTACTTCTTTCCTAATTTATGAATAGATTTTTATTTATATGAGTTAGTAACACGGGTTTAGATTACATATGCTTGTGTCGCATATTATTAGTCTTTAAAATGCAGGTATGTAAATGAAGGAAGGTAGAAGCAAATGGCATTAACATAGCTGATGAGAGAAAGTAATTAGTTAAAGCACTAAGCAATCAAATTAAAATCCAAGGACAATACCTTTAAGAAGTGAACATGACTGTGCTACAAATTGGCTTAACATTTTCAAAAAGTGAGGACGAAAACAGAGTAATTGCTAAAATACTCCATTTTGTAGGGGTATCGTGGGGCCCGTTTTGCAGGATCTCGCTTCTTGTCCTCTTATCCTTTAAAGCTGAACCTCATGTAGCAAATAATTCTCCTCCCTAGTTTTTTTTCATTTCTGTCTTTAATATGTAATGTATTTGCATACAAGTCTTGAAGAACTGTTCAGAACGTTTATAACTAATAATTGGTATTATTTGCTTTTTAAAAACATTTTATTCTGTTATCAATTGTTTCCTGATGAGTCATGTTCCATGATGTATGTGTTGATTTTACAATATCAATCACGTATTGTGACATGACAATAGCAATTATCTCAAACTCATCGTTGTCTCATGATATTTTCCATATAAATGGAAAAACTTATGATGTTGACGGTTTTGGAATTTCGTTCTATTTCTCCTTCATATGAAGGTTGCGACAGGAAGGGCATCCGGCGTAAAACTTTGCCACTTTGTTATTTGCATGAGTTATGGTGTTAACTAATTTTAGACAGTTAAACGACACTATAATCTTCATGCCACCGACCCCAACATAGTTGGGATTAAGGTGTTGTTGATGATGATGATGATCAATTGTTTCCTGATGAAATAAATGGCAAAAGTTTAAATTTGCCATGAGTCTTGCAGCTCAAATGGTTCAGCCTTAATAGGGTTAGGGTGTATCAGAACCCAGTCTAATTACTTATCTCTCTCCTATAGTAATGGCAATTGTTGTTATTATCTCTTCCAATATAAGTACTTCTGTTATTAATTATGTTCATGGTTCTATAAAACTTCTGGTTGATGAAAGATTAGAATTACAGCATTAGCTGTTGCACCTGGATCATCTGACATTAGTAACAGCAGATGGAATAGTGAATGGATGACAATTGGTGGAATATATATATACTTCATGAAAATGAAAAACGGAGTAAACTTTATCCTGTTGTCCGTTCTATGGTTAGCAGACATAATTCGAATAAAATAAACCATAACTAGTCATCATGAATATGATTTCGATCACTGTTTTAGGTTAACCTACACAGCTGTCTTTACTGGAATATGTGGATTGTTTGGAAATTCTAGCACTAGATTCTCTAATAGCATTTGTTTCATATTGTAATATGCTGATTCTCTAATAGCATTTGTTGCCTATCATAATATGCTGATTGATAAACAAATTCAGTTTTGATGATGCATAGCCTATAAGTTCGTTCCACCGGGCTATGACTGAATTTAGTTGAATGGTTCTTCTTTAAAACCTAAACAATTATACTAGCTTTGTCATCTGTGGGTAAGCTGCAATTATACTAAACTACCTGCACTACTAATGTACTGTAACGTAAGATAATAACTCTCTGATAAATTTCATGTCTTACAGGCAAAACATATCGCCTTCGAGTTCACAATGTCGGAATCGCTACCAGCTTGAATTTTAGGATCCAAAATCATAACTTGGTCCTTGTAGAAACTGAAGGGTCTTATACCGTACAACAGAACTACTCAAATATGGATATCCATGTGGGTCAGTCATATTCATTCTTAGTAACAATGGATCAAATTGCTAGCAATGATTATTACATTGTTGCTAGTCCACGGTTTGTTGATAACTCGACTTGGACCAAGGCTCCAGGAGTTGCTTTACTGCACTACTCTAGTTCGCAGGGGCTTGCTTCAGGTCCTCTTCCAGACCCTCCTAACGAATACGACACATATTTCTCAATGAATCAAGCAAGATCTATAAGGTTGTACTAATCTGTAGTCTTTCCGTTACTTCCTTTACTATGTTTTCTTAGTGAATTTTGTTATATTTTGAAACATATAAAGGCATCTCATCTTTGAGATTGCAATCTCCATTTTGGTGGTGGTATGATATGAATCGTATGATTCCCACCTGTAAGATGTGATCAAGTGTAACCCCCCCCCCCCACCCCACCCCCACCCCCAACACACAATATTATATATGTACATGTATAAATTAGTTTGCGTGTTTATTGGAAGAACAATGAATATGGGGAAAATGATGTTTGCAACTCATGGGAATAGCTATCCTCCAGGGGGGAAGGATATTGATGAAAGGATATTGCTTCAGAGTTTCTTTTCAATGGATTTTCTCTTTTTGTGTCTCCCTTCCTTTGCATACAGAGCTGTCGAGTATTACATTGTTCTTATTATATATTATCTTTATTTTTTGTTCTGATTTCATGTGCAATGTTGTTTGATTAGATGGAACGTCTCGGCTGGAGCTGCTCGGCCGAACCCACAGGGTTCTTTCAAATATGGAGATATAACTGTGACTGATGTATATGTAATCCTCAATAGGCCTCCAGAGTTTGTTGGTGGTAAACGGCGTACGACTCTTAATGGAATTTCATATATAGCTCCTCCGACACCTGTGAAACTTGCTCAGCAATTTAATGTCCCCGGGGTGTTCAAGCTTGACTTTCCTAATAGGGTTATGAATAGGCCTGCGAAACTTGACACGTCTCTAATTAATGGAACTTTCAAAGGGTTTATGGAAATTATATTTCAAAACAATGATACATCTGTTCACAGTTACCATCTGGATGGCTATGCCTTTTTTGTTGTTGGGTAAGAAATGGAATTGTTTTAGCCTAATTGTAGGGTTTCCTAGGTTGTGATTCATGAACTGTATGGCGGGTGGTTGAGTTTTGAGATTGCTTTTCATTTGATTCACAGGATGGATTATGGAGTGTGGACTGAGAATAGTAGAAACACCTATAATAAATGGGACGGGGTGGCTCGCTGCACTACCCAGGTAATGACAGACGTGCATTTCTGAATCCTAGAGTTTCCGAGTATTGTGTTGTTTGACTAGATTTCTGTCTATTTAATATTCTCAGAACAGATGTTGCAAGGATAGCTGGTTAGCTCCGTAGTTTGCTATAATTATATCATAGCCTGCTATTTTCGTCATGTACTCATGTATGGAGGTTATTATCTAATACCATTTTTTTGAGTATAGGTTATTATCTAATAGTAATACCATTTTTTTGAGTATCTTATTACATTATATAGTGAGACGGGAGTAAATAAACTTAGAAGATGGGTGAGCGAGATGGAAATTTATTCCGAGCAATCATAAGTATCACAATCGAAAGGCATATTTAAAGTCCTAAAATGAATAGGCAACAAAATAATTTAGGAAAATGCCTAAAAGGGCTGCAAAACGTTGGATTTTAGGCCTAGGACCAGGTACATCATTGCGCACCGCGTGATGAGTTCAATTTTTGTTTCGCCGTTCCGCTTCCGGAAAGGTATTACAATAGCGATTATGTATCCGAATCCAAAAGTTACGTCCGCTTCATTCCTTCCGTCGACCGCCCTTTTGCTCAATCTTTGGCTGCCAAATACTCGTCCGTAAACTTCCCACATCAGTCTCCCCCACTTAGTAATCGACTCCGAGTGATCAGATAGAATGAGGGCCGTACTTCTTTGGCTGCAACTTGTGATATTGACCAACTCGGAAACACTCACGTCGAAGAAAAACCATCACCCAATCACCACCTCGAACAAATAAACACGTCAATATTTATCACGGGCTTCCTTGGATTTCTGATCAGTCTCCAACGGCATCTGAGAAACCTAAGCCTGTACATCCATCGACTCCTTAACCAGATTTACAGCGGCTGCACTGTTTCGAGCGACTTGCGGCAGCTTCACCGAGTCTACAGCATGCCCGGCGTCTTTTGATAAACGATGGTGAAAAGTGACTTCCCCGTGGAACTATAAACAACATTGTTGAAGACGAACTCTCCATGTGGCGAGACATGATCCCACTGCTAGGGTCAATCTTCAAAATACAATGGATGTATCACAGACTTTTATTGTATCTCTCTGAAGCTTTTGAATTCCTCAAAAATGTTCAGAAAGGAGGTTCTTTGGTGTCGGTCATTGCCAAGGAAAAAACTAGGCTCTTGAGAGTTGATATACCAACTGACATGGAAGTAAATAAACGTAGAAGTCAAACACTCTGCATACAAGATGGAAATTTACTTCAAGCAATAAAAAATATCAGAATCTACCGATACAATGAAAGAAATGCATATTTAAAGACCTAAAGCCTAGTACGAATAGGAAACAAAATAAAAGAAAATTACTAGGAAAATAGGAAAGGCCTAAGTGGGCTGCCAAATGTTGGATTTTAGGCGCCGGTCCATGCACATCATCGCGTGATGCGAAATGAGTTCAGTTTGTTTCGCCATTCCGCTTCTGTAAAGGTATTTTAATAGTGATCTGAGCCTGACTTCAAAAGTTATGTCTGTTTCGATATCTGCCGACGACCGCCCTTTGATTGATCCTCAGCTGTCAAATACTCATCTGCTAGCTGTTCCACATCATCTAGCTAGGCGTAATAATCAGCTGAATATTAGTGATAATTTGGTGCTCTAAATTTAATATATTGAGCTCCATCACTGGTTTAAGGAGCCTACTCATCTCATGCTCAAGCAGAGTTTGGGCAATGGTTCGAGCTTGAGCGCGCTCTATTATTGTAAGCCTGATCTGAGATCTTGCTTAATACCTCAAGCAACTCATGTATATCCATGCCATTAGCAAGACTAGACTTGACTCTACTCGGCAAGTATGCATATGATTCCAAATTACTTAATGCCAACTACAATTGATAGAAAAATTCTTTTCCTGTTAAAAAAATTTACCTTCATTTGTCTGCGAATTTTTCCTCTATGTTATTGCTTCACATAGGGTTATGGATGTCCATATCAATTTACTTACAAATGAAAATAGTAGCTATATATATATATATATATATACATACATACATATACCTTTTTATATATAAATATACTTAATTGCAGTGGCTCCTGTTTTAACAAAGTTTAGCCAGTGTATTGAAATCCTTTTAACCTGACCGTAACAGGTGTTTCCTGGTGCTTGGACTGCTATATTAATATCTCTTGATAATTCTGGGATGTGGAACCTTCGGACTCAGAAGCTCGACTCATGGTATCTCGGTCAAGAAGTTTATATCAGTGTTGTGAATCCAGAGAATGACAACACCGAGGTTCAGTTGCCAGGGAATGTCATCTATTGCGGCCAACTATCCTTCTTGCAGAAGTAAGCGATGAAGATGTGATTCTGACTTTACAACAAAGATGAACCTTTTTCTTAAATAAAATTATTTTTAATGATATGGTTTGATTCACTCGGAAACTCCTCATACTGTAACCTCTGTTGAATGTCGTATTGCAGGCAACAGGCTCAAAGAGTTCATTTTTCTGGTGCCCCATCTCTGATCAAAATGATCAAGATTGTTCTTGTTGCGGTTGTTGTAGCTTTGTTAGGATAACATGAGGGATCAAATAACCTTTATTGCTTGGTGAGAGGACATACAAAGCTAATCGCAATTTGGTTGCTGCTGAAGTGGTATGAAAAGACTATATTTTTGTGTGTATAATGTTCCATTTTTGCGTATTCTTCCACTGATTGCCGGTATGGGATACCGGTAAAGAACATGCAATGTATTGTTGGTAGAGTATGATGAGTCCGGATCCTCTCTGGACGGTCCAGTTCAATCTGGACCGTCCAGATCACACATACCCGCTCGGATGTGTGTGTGTGTGTGTGCGCGCTGGAGGGTCCGGATCCCTCCAGTCCTCTCCCGAAATGGAGAGGATCCGCGCTCGTACAGAGTATCTATTGACCCACCCTTGTAATGTTGGTGAGGTACAGAGTATCTGTCGACCCCTTGAAAGTATGATATGAGTGAAAGTTTGCGAATTGTATTTTATGTGATCCCTCCAAATTGTTCAATGAAAAACAAAAAGCTGCGCATCATAAGAGATTCTTGTTGGCAGTTTTAGGAGTTTCCAGAGATTCTGACCACTATTATAGACTAGAAATGCAAGTCTAGTGAACCCTTGGGGTCTCGTTAAAACCTTACACCGGAATACACATCCTTGTAAGGAAAAATACTACCACAAATAGAAAAATGTTTCAACAACAATGATTATAAAAGAGCAACAAGCTGGTTGTGTAGCTAAAAGCATGAAGCTAAACAAAAATAGCATAACCAAACAAAGGAGTAAAACATAAGGGGTTTAATCTGCGCCATTTAAAAACATGGGTAATAAGCTTACTTAATTTACATATGGAGATAATTAACTTTTTCTTAAAAATACATGGACTAATATGATTATTTAATTTATACAGGGAAGCAAATGATCCATTTTGTAAAACACAAGTTGGTAATTTGTTAAAACCCACTTTGATTAGACTGGTTACTTGTAGTAAAATTCATTTATTTCTCGTTGATTTGGCTTTGATTTCGCTTTGTTTTCTTTGGCATGAAAAAGAAATGCATGGAAATGAATTTTCATTTGTTTCTCTTTGATAATTGTAGTTGCTTGTATTTGGTTATCGTTTGTTTTTTTCATTTAGCATCTTCTTACGATTCCTCCGTTTATCATATTTTTATGAGTCTCTTGTCTAGCACTTCTCATGATTTTTCCATATAACATCATTTTATAGTTATCATGTATAGCATCTTCACTTAGCATATTTGTGTGGTGGTTCCCTCTAGTATATTCCATGGTTTTCTCATATAGACTGTTTTTTTTTTGTTTTGATCGAGATATGTCATATCTTTATAGTTCCACCATATAGTATTTTCTTACAGTTCTTATGTGCTTCTTATGATTTTTCTATAGCATCTTCCCATATCTCTCATGTAACATTATATTATAATTCTTTTGTATAACATTATCTTATGGTTCTCATACATAATATTTTATTATAGTTCTCTTGTATAACATCTTTATATGGTTCTCTCATATAGAATTCTCTTATGAATCGTCCATCTAGCATATTCTTATGGTTTTTCTGTCTACGATTTCCTTATATTTCTCTAATGTAGTATTTTGTTACGGATCTCTCGTGTAACATCTTCTTATGATATTTTCATGTAGCATTTGTAGCCTGTTATTATCGTTCCATCATATAGCATCTTCTTACGGTAAACCCATATAGCCGCTTTTTAGTGTAAATATACAAGAGATGCAATAAATACATTTTAACTCTTATAACATAAAATTCAACCTACATATGGATAATTCATTATTCCATGTCATCGTATTTAAGAAATAAGTACATTCCAATCTCCACACATAATGAAAAATATTGTAATAGTCTAAACTTGAGAGTTCACTAAAATAAGATAAATAAAAATAAGTACATAAAATGTGTTCTAATAGTATAAAGATGACATTCCACTTAAAAGTATTTTAAGGGTTACCCGACCTTGTATGTTTTTTAAAATTGGTGAATTAACTCTCACTCCCGCTTCATTTGACCTAGTTCTAGACATATTGTTGGATTCCACATATGATTATCTCATGGTGCTTCCTTGTGGCATATTGTTATATATCTAGCACATTTTTATGGTACTCTAAATAGTATGTTATCAAGGCTGTCTCAAATAGCTATCTTTTTATGGTTCTCACGTGTATTATATTCTTATTATTTTCATATATAAGATCTTCTTACAATTTCCACGTCCGATCTTCTCATAGTTCTCCCGTATTGTCTCTTCTTATGGTTATCTCATTTAGTATCTTCTTAACTTGTTCTTTTTATTCTCCTATATGACCTCTTCTTATGGCTGTCTCTTGGAGCATCTTCTCATTGTTCTTTCTTATGGTTATCTCGTTCAGCATACTCGTTCTCTCGTATAGCCTCTTGCTATGGCTCTCTCATATATATTCTTCCTATTAACTTATAATAAATTAACATTGGGTAAAAATGCATACATCATATTGATAATAGTAGCAAAATATTGTACTGTCTCTCAGTTTTTGCTCCTAATACTGTACTGCATATCACTATTTGCTCCTCTCTTTGACCTCAGACAAGGATATCAAAGCATTATCCCGTGTCTGTAAGAAAATCTTTCCGAGTAGATTGACAAGTTGAGAGCAAAACCAATGATCTTGTGATAGTATACATTTATTTATGTAGATAAATAAATAAAATACATAAAAAATATGATAAATATAAATAAAAATTTGTACTTCTATATGAAACAACATTATGAAAATAATACATTAAACTGAATTTTTATAATTGCATATTCACGTTTATCCTTTTTTATGATTTTATGTCTAGCCAATATTAGTTAAGAGATATATACCATAAAAGAATTAGGTTAGCAAAGCCTTATCTTGCCTGTCTTCAAGCCCGTACATATTAGAACACCTTTAAAAAGAAATTAAAAATTGGGAGCGGGTAAAACACTAAAATATGGTAGAAGTAATGGCAGATAAAAGTTGATATTCATATTTATCAATGTAAAATAAAAAATAATTTTTAATATTTATTACTGACTATTGATATAAATGAGAATTGGTAAACGTGTTAATATACAAAAAATACACATCCATATTTCACAAATGCAAGAAATTATTTAATAAAAACAATAGGTAAATAACTAGGTACAATAGAAGTGTTAATAAGTAAAATATAATTCATCTATCCAAAACTATTTTTTGCCACAAAATATATTGATTTATTTATTTATACCTATTTTCAATTGTGCATATTTATGTGTTACCTAATGATACTAATTTTTTTATTTTCATCATCAGGATTTTGCATAGATATGAGATGTACACAAATAATTTTTTTTATTAATTTTGTTGAATAAAAAGGAATAACAACATTTAACCATTAATATCACATGTTGATTATACGAATGTATTGATTAAAAAAACTTTAAATTAGTTAGCAATTAAAAGATAATTAATGGATTTGCGGATAAATCCAAATTAGTTGATATTGTTGTAATTAATATATTTATTAATGAATGACCTTTATACCCCTGAAACTCTAGATGTGTACTTATAAATAAAGACTTTTGACCCTCGTAAGAATACACACATTATTCTTCTTCTCTTCCAATTTCTCTCTTTTTCTCTCAATTTTATAACACGTTATTAGCACTCTATGAGTAAAAAATTTTTCTCTTCGATTTTCGAAATCCAAAAAAAAAAAAAACACGAGCAGCTTTTCTGCACTGCGAGACCGCGCTAAAATCGCGATTCCCGCTTTGTTAACCATCGGATCAGCATGAACTTTTTACAGTATCTTCCTGAAAAACAGATCTACAAATTCAACGGTGGAGATCGGCTTCTAAAACGTATTGCATACATAAAAAAAAGTCCGAGCAGAAATAGTCTTTTTTAACATTGGTGAACGGTATTAATTCTATTTACTCTTTCAAAAACTTTCTTGCATATGATGATTTTGAGGAAAATATATTACATTTAGTTATTAAATTTTATATTTTTGTGTGCATCATATGTAAATAATATATATGATGACCTCAAAATTTATTATCAAATCATATTCCTCTTTGTTTTCAGAAGGAACACGATTCAACAATACTTAATAATCCAGAAGATTATTAAGATAAAAGATTTGTTGTAGTTCTTGAAGAAGGACAACGTTATTGTAATATCCGACTGTAACTTTTCATTTTTACCTGTCATTGTATTATTCGGATAATCTGATTATCATGAATTGTTGCATTTAGTATTATGTTGAGGTATTATAGATTTGAATATCATATCGTTGTTATTTCATATGTGATGATTCGATGTTATTAGAGTGTTGCATTTTCGAATTTTTGTTAATGTAGCGTACGCTACACAGTACTATTAACGTACGCTAATCATGTGACTTAGCGTGCGTAAGGTTTCCTCTGTTGCGTACGCTAAGAGGGAATCGCGCATTGACTTCAAAGACGTGAACCCTTTTAACCGTTAGCATGCATGAGATCTAAGTCCGAGCTGCCGTGTGGTGAGAATCTACTTTTATTAGCGTGCGTAACCCATTTATCATTAGCGACGCTAACGGCTGCGATAATTCAAGACAAGAGCCATCAAGCCGTTTACGTACGTAATATCGACCGGATAGCGTACGTAAGTTCATTAGCGTACGCTAATCTTTCCCGATAGCGTGCGCTAAGTATGTCCAGTCTATTTATAGGGCCAGCCTGTTTTTCATTTCTTCACAACTCTAAACCGATTCTCTCTCCATTTTATCGTCCCTCTGCACTCTAAAAACGATATCAACCTTCACCAACTTGTTTCTAAGCCTTGAATCTTGGAGTGGAGCTCATTCCCTTGGAGATTTGGAGTTGTTTTTGAGCTTGGAATATATTCTCTCATAGCATTGAAGTTGTTCTTCATTTCTAGAGGTAGGTGTGCTTTCTTCTCTGCATTAATTTCTTATGTTGATGTTATAAACGAATTATACTTCACCTAGAGTTAGATTAAACAAGTAAAACATGGTTATAATTAAACTCTTTAAGCACTTTTGATGAATATGTTAAATAAGGGTTTGAGATGGAGGTGTTCTTGATGATATAGTGATTTTAATCATGTTTGTAATTGTCATTACTCACCTTCTGGACGAATTTAGCTCAGTAGGACATTGTTGGATCGGTTAGCTTCTTCATAACTGGATTAATCAAGAACTTGATATCATAAAGTGTTTAAACACCATTTTAGGTATTTATTTACCTTGAGAAGAACTTGATAATGTTAAAGATGAGATTAGATGATCTAGTTCAGAAATCTTAGAAGCTTTAACAAATCATATTTGTTCAGTTCCACAAGTCTTTGAAGAATGATAAGGATCTTACAACAATAACTTTTCATCAATCTATTGTGTTGATAACTTAGAATGTGGTTCATCATCATGCTAAATAGATAGTGTTCTTAAGTAAGATGATGCTGTTTATGAATGATACTATCATGGTATATTGAGTATCAAATTCATTATGACTATCCTTTTATAAATAGGAGATGTTGTAGAACATAAGAATTTGATTTAAACCAATTTTATTGGCAAATGGAAGATGTTTTGTTCATGGAATAACAAGAGAATTTCAAGACACTTTTGGTATGGTAATCCGATTTTGGAGGATGAATTAGTCGTATTGAAACCTTTCATTAATCGTTAAGGTATTCATCAAGGGGGGATGAATTATTCGAATAAGTTGCGGGCGTCGTTTTCTACGAATTGATAGTAATATTATGTGAATATGTTATTGAATGAATTACGTTTCATTCAAGGTTGCTCGTTCGATTGAGTGTTTAACCGAGGATACCGTCCGTTTGATCATTTGGAGAAGGACTATCTTTCACTTACGGATTTGAGGCAAGTTATCTTGCTTGGTTATAATGATGATTAGATTCTTCTGATGGTTATATCTTTCATATGTATGAATTGTTCATGAAATGTTTGTCGTGATTTGACATTGTCCTTGACGTTATTCCGTTTTCTTCATGGGGTTGCATTCCCAAGTACGTAGTTTGAATCATTGAATCTCGTTGGCCTTATTTTCACTTCGGTGAGTTTTTCTTGATCCTTAATCGGATATGTGATTTGTTGAATTCGTTGTCATGTTGTATCGTGACATATCCTAATCATATCTGCGTTCCGATTGGTTATTGTGTAGGATTTTTAGCCGTGCACATATAGTCATTGGCGGATATTATTCCGCATTGGACCGTGCACACGGGACGTAGTTTCGTGAGGCTAATTAGGTACATTGTCCTACGTATATTCCGGATTCCATATACGGGCGGACATGTGCACGGACACATTTCCGGATCGGGCGTCTTGTGATGTCCATCTTTGAGCCATACCGTAAATCGTCCATAGTATTGGATGCTTGTGATCGATCGTTTCATACGCCCGAGGGGTATGATTGATAGTCGGAATGATTTCTTTGAAATCTATATATGTGAATTGTATATGTCGAAGAATTGATTATCATGTATATCCGACCTGTGTTGGGCGAAATACTTGTATTGTATTTTAGGTCGAGGCAAAGGCAAGGCACGGGAAGAGCATGTCGACGGCGAAGGGTTCGAGGATACTAGTTCGGGGGCCCCCGCATCTCTTGTTGTTCGGTTATGTTAAACCGTGTTATATTAGTTCCTGTTTCATTGAATTTGCTATTTGGTTGGATTTGACATTTGAAGTATTTTCCATCTCCATATGGTTTATACTTGTTTTTGGATCCTGTGTATTGTAAGGCCGCCATATTTTATTAAACTCCCGATCGGAGTGATGACTATTCATTGTGGTTCGAGATCACAAATAATAATTGTTTAACTGCTTTGATTATCGCCTGGTGGGTCCCAGCGTGGGATTCACGGCACTGTAATAGCCGTTTTTGGGGTGTTACAGTTATCTCGTCATATTCTAGTTGAATATGATGTGTTCATGAAGAACACTATGAGATCTAATAATTTGTGCAATTCCTAATGAAAAATACAAAATAATATTCCTGGAGAATATTGTAAGTGCTTTTGAAGAAGCAACTATTTTAGTTTAGTTATTTCGGGACTTGATTAATTCTCGTACTATTTTGTTTTCCTTTTGTATATTCAATTATGGATCTTAAAATTATTGCTCCCGAAGTAGCACAATTAATTGTAATATTCTTGAAGAATATTACTATTCTAAATAAATAATTCTTATTTATACATGAATTATGTGATGATACAATATTCATGAAGAATATTGATTTGTTACTTATAAATATAATAGCATAATTAAATCATTATGCTCTTGATGTAGCATGATATTATCCCTGAAGGAAAATATAACTTATATCTCAAATAAAAAATATTAATATGATTTGAGAATATTCTCTATCGAGATTATACAAGATATGATATACTACACAATCATAATCCGACTGTACTCCAATGGTAGCAAGATTAGTGAGTGGTCGAATATTCCTATCAAGTTGTTCCCGGAAGTGAACAATATTAAATTAAAAACTTCATTATTACATGGCTCAAATTTTATCTCCGGAAGTAGATAAAATTTAGAGTTTATCCTTGTAGGGGATAATTATTTATAAATTTTATCTCGTGGAGTTGATATATCAACTGTTAATGATAAGGACACGAAAATGATAATCTTAAGATTATATGTCAATATCTAATCTTATATATTGTGTAGTTTAATATTTTATTATCTCTTATGATATATTGTGAGTTTTTATCAATATAAGATATGATGTTATGCCTAAAGTATGATTTGAATTGATCGTTGATATATAATTAGTGATAAAAGGGTCAAATATCCTGAAGATATTTGTATCAATCAAATTCTTGGCTTATCTTATTTTTTTTTTTTTGTGAATAGAATGCCAAGTTCTTGGATTAAATAGTGGTCATGATTTATTGTCTCATCAAAGTGCAAATATACATGATATCTTTAGAATGGTACTTTTCGTATGAAAAAAAAGGTAATGCTAAATTTATTGACAGTTCCTGAAGAACCATTAAATTCCTTCCTACATGGTCGAAGATTATGCACTATTATCTTCTAAGTATCGATAAATCTATGGATTTCTAAACTATCGCTTGAAATATGTATGATTCCGCGATAACAAGTGAGACAAATGACATATACAATTTCTGAATAAAAGAAATTGGTATTAGAGAAAATATCAATGTAATGACGTATAAAATTCACCACTTATTAGACCGTAAGTCTACTAATCCCAATACTTTCAATATTTACATGTTTAAATTTACGTGTTTGGTGTTAAAGTCTATTTATAGCATTTTTATATTTTATTTATATATTTATTTATGATATATATCCTGAAGATATATTAATACAAATTCACATATATTGTATGATAAATATCACAAATTACTAGTAAATATAACGAAGTACATTTATACACTTAAAATTGTATTATTTTGAGTTGACTAATTTTCATCAACATCTTATAGATTTTGGATTAATTGCATAATGATTATTGCACTTTCTTCTCGAAGAAGAGTAATAACGATAGTTATTACATATTATATTGATGATAATACTTGTATCATTGATATAAAATTATTTTTAATAATTCTTTTAATACATTACATTAATATATTTTCATGGTTTCATGAAGAAATATAAATTTGTAATTTTAATAATCCAGAAGATTATTAAAAAGAAATTGTTGATGTTCTTGATAAACACAATGATATATAGTCATATTTTTATGACAGTATTTATAATAAACATATCAATTAAAGTTAATATTCCTGAAGAATATTAAACAAAAAAAGGCATTATTTTGAATATTTTCTATATGACCTTGTGTTACTAAATTGCTTTTATTATCACCATATTGATATAAATTGTTGCTCATGATGTAGCACAATTAATACTTTCAATTAATATTTACATACTCTTTAGAGTAATTTATATTTTGGGTGTTATATGCTTATAAATTGTTGCTCCCAAGGTAGCATAATTGATACTTTTAAAGAATATCGCATACTCTTGATGAGTACTTCATATTTTCGGTAATATATGATTATCTTTGATTTAAATTGTTGCTCCTGAGTCAGCACAATTAATATTCTTGAAGAAAAATACATGCTCCTGGTGAGCAATTTACATTTGAAGTTGCATGTATTTATTTTAAATGAAAAATACATAACTTTATGTCATATTGATTTGTTCAATTTCTACTTGAGGAATGGAAAGACAATCCCCGAAGATTGGTATAATTTCATATGGCAATATTCTTATTGTCGGCTCTAAAAGGAGCTTTATTCAATGAGTATCGAATTAATTATAAGCGATATATTATTTTATCCAATGATCATGTTGCGATGAATTTCAAATTCAAGTATCCATATCAAAGGCAATATTTGGGTCACCCCTTTGTTATTAGTGCACCTCCTGAAGAGGATTGATTTTATAATCCAATTTCAACTATCTCCGACATTATGGGGAGATATGAAATATAAATAAGAGAAAATCGGAAAATTCTCGTTGGGTTGGATATTTAAATTTACACACTATGAACTCGAAGTTCAACAAGTTATTGATTGCCAAAGGAGTGATGAAATCTCATATACCAGTTGTATATGTACCATAAAGAATTAAAGTCGAATGTGAACGAAATATATTAATTGATACTCCTCGACGCTAGAAGCGTGAGAGGCGTATACTTTATTGGTATTAAGATGAAATCTGAATACAAATAGATTAAACTATAACATCACTTCGAAAACCTCCTGAAGAGGATCGTCTCGAAGACGAGAATCTCAATATCTTAATTTGCACGTGCACTAAATAATTACAGTATTGAGATTATGGAACGACCAAATCAAATGTTATGTGAAATATTGAATATTTGATTTTGTAGAAGTTGTCATGGACTTTATGAATATGGGAGAATTGTTTATAAGAATGATAGTTGTCGACAACACTTTGTGTCTCAACAATTGCTAGTGGAGTGTCTGGAGCACTAAATAAAATATAAGCAATTGAGACAGAGCTTAACTCGCAAAATAAAATAAAGTGGTGAAAGATAAGCGAGATTAGCATATCAAGGGTTTAAGCGGATACCCAAAACATATTCTCCCGTTGGCACTACATTTCGTCATTTAATATACATATGACAATTATTATGAATAGAGATATTCAATTAGTGACGTCATCACCACATTTTTCTAAGGGTCATTGGACGCGAATATCTATATGACGGACTTGAGGTTCCTAAAGTAATAGGAACACGAAATTCGCAATATGTACTATTTTGAGTTATAAATATTTATACCTTTTGAAATAGTCTGGTGGATCAACCGACTAAGTGAATTCCTCCTGAAGAGGATATATGTGAATTATTTGAACTCATATCTAAAGACAAGTTCAAAATGAAAAACTTAGATAAAACTAAGTATTAGTATTGTCTCGACTTGTAGATCGAGCATATATGATGGAAAAATTTTATCCATTTAGCTACCTAAAGGTTGTCTTACCACTTGAAGTGGATACTGACTCATATAGATCTCAAGAAGATAAAATAGATATAAGAAGACCAGAAGTTCTGTATTTATATGCTATTGAAGCATTACATTATCAGACCTGATATACAATTTGAAGTTAACATGCTAGCAAAATTTAATATTTCTCCAAGAAGTAGAATGTGGAATGGTGTTAAACATATTGGTCTATTATATGAAAGAGATCGAGATTTGATATTGGTGGCTATTAGGGTATTGTGATATCATATTTGTTCTCATGCTGCCTATTTATTATGATGAGAAATATTCTCCATTTATGTGTTGCATATAATGTTTGGGCAAGTAAGGTGAAATTTTTGGATCCTGTGTATTGTAAGGCCGTTGGCCATATTTTATTAAACTCCTGATCGGAGTGATAACTATTCATTGTGGTTCGATATCACAAATAATAATTGTTTAATTTGTTTTGATTATCGCCTGGTGGGTCCCAGCGTGGGATTCACGGCACTGTAATAGCCGTTTTTGGGGTGTTACAGAAGATGGTGTCAGAGAGTTATTTTTTTTTATGAGACATTGAGAAATGAACTAGTATCAAGAGACCTTCGTGTCACGTGTGACCTGTGCAAGCGCCTGACCCTACGATCCAAATACGGTATGTACTTTATGAGCCATGATTTAATTACTGGCATGATATTGATATCAGTATGGGTCTCTTTGTTGATCATGTTATTTCGAGGAATTGTGACAGGATTTATCTGATTGACAATCCGAGGTAAATGCTGAATTTATTATACAATTGAAATTGTTCGACTTGACACCGATATGATATTCGGTGCGACATTTGTGGTATCGATAACCGTTTCCTTGAATATGTGATTCCTTGTTGCTATTAACTTAGCATGAATTTTAGTATCTTGAATTGTACTTATGATTATCAATATGATTGATTCTTTCAGTATGGAAAGAAACCTGAGAGGTCGTGGCAGAGGGGGACGAGGCCGCGGTAGGGGCCGAATCCCGATACCTCGAGCCAACAGACGCGCGAATGCGGATCAGAGTTCCACAGACAGTGGTTCGCCTTCTAGGGAACAATTGCACCACAGTGGGCGCGGGGATGCGCGTGTCGATCCTTACGTCGTAATGCAGGGCATGATGACACAGATGACCCAGATGGGTCAACTAATGGAAGCTATGCAGAGGGCCGCCATCGGCGGCAGCAAGGGCTCATCCTCCTCCCGTGATTGGCGGACCCGTGAGCCGAATTATCGGCGAAATCTCTCGCGGCGACCACCGACTTTTGAAGGCTCCTCCGAGCTCCGCCGACATTGTGCATTGGATCGAGCATTTTGAGAAACTTTTCCAGATGGTGGACCGCCGGAAGAGAATCGCGTTTAAGAGCCGCGTATTACCTTGGCAAAGGCGCTCACACTGGTGGCTTTCGGTAAGGCCGGTGGATGGTGTTTACACTTGGGAGGAATTTAAAACCTCATGCTAGATCATTACTACCTGGGCCACTCCGCGAGGCCAAACCATCGGAACTATTGAACCACGACCGTCTCAAGACGATGATGTATTATCTCTTTGAGAAATTCCAGGCACTTCTTCCTTTTGCCACGACAATTATCCGATCGAGGCCGATAAGATCAAATACTTTCTCAAGAGGCTTAAACCCCGAATGAGAATGCAATCTGTTGAATCACCACCGTACTACCTTACAGGAGTTCATCGAGAAAGCTCGAGTACGAGCTCACCGCGAAAGAGATTTCCAAGAAACAACCACATCCAACAACAAAAGGTCCAAGAACCAGGCAGTGAGAGTAATCGGGGACATTCAGAAGCCCGGCCATTGCCAAACCCTTCGATCGACCACCCATGGCGTCAAAGCCCGCCGGATCGCACTCTCGAGCGGTTCCCTCTTCCGCGGTGTGCCACAACCGTGGGGGCCAGGGCATATCAACTTCAATTGCCCAAAGCCCGCCATCACATGCCATACTTGTGGGAAGAATGGTCACCGTGCTCGTTTTGCGAGTGGGCCGGACATGATCCAGTGGCGTCTCATGCTCGTTCAATCTTGTCCATAACCGGACGCCTCCGTCCGCATCCTATCGAGACCACCGGAGCGAATAGGGAATGGGCCGTGGGAATCAAAGTGGTACACTGTGCCGTGCTGCGAAACCTGGATTTACGAGATGAAGAAAGCCGACGATCCCGAGGCCGGCATGATTTGTGTATACTCGAGATCCACTCCCGGCTGTATGTGTTCTTTTTGATACCGGTGCTTCACACTCCTTTATATCTTCTTATTGTTTAAGTCGTTTGCCTCTAGACCATGTTATCAGCTGAGCCCTACGTGATTGGTCTACCCGATGGTAGAAGAATTATTGGAAATCGTGAAGTCGGAATCAGGATTCGTTTGAACGACCGTGAGTGGTTGTCAAATCTAATCGTAGTCGATCTACCTAAGGATGATATAATCTTGGGTATCGATTGGATGGATCGTCATGATGCAATACTCAGTGTCCGCAAGCGGATGGTTACCGTCACTTCTGATGATGGATTCGAGTGTATTTTTCGAGGTGATAATCCCACTGCTCGGGAGAGTCATCGATGCTATGAAAGCGGTGGCCTTAATCAAGGGTGTATTGGTTATTGGTGCTACATGACCAAAACAGCAGATCGACCAGTTGAATTGGCCGACATTCCGGTAGTCCGAGATTACCCCGATGTATTTCCAGACGAGTTACCAGGCTTACCTCCTCATCGTGACGTGGAGTTTATTATTGAGTTAGAACCAGGTACGTCCCCGCTCTCAAAAGCACCGTACCGTATGGCTCCGACTGAGATGCAAGAATTGAAGAACCAGCTTGAGGAGTTGACTGACAAAGGCTATATTCGACCTAGTGCGTCCCCTTGGGGAGCACCAGTGTTATTCGTACGGAAGAAAGATGGATCTCTACGCTTATGTATTGATTACCGTGAGCTGAACAGGGTAACCATCAAGAACAAGTATCCCTTGCCTCGTATTGATAATTTATTGGACCAACTTCAGGGAGCTGCCGTGTTTTCTAAGATCGACTTGAGATCTGGTTATCATCAGCTGAGGATTCGAGAGTCTGACATTTCAAAGACAGCATTCCGTACTCGCTATGGGCATTATGAGTTCGTGGTGATGCCGTTTGGACTAACTAATGCACCGGCAGTATTCATGGAGTTGATGAATCGAGTTTTTATTAACTACCTGGATCGCTTTGTAGTCGTTTTCATAGACGACATTCTGATTTACTCTCGCGACCACGAGGAGCACGAGCGTCACCTCCACCAAGTTCTCAATACATTGAGGCGGGAACAACTTTATGGGAAATTTTCTAAGTGTGAATTCTGGATGCCTGAGGTTGTCTTTCTCGGGCATGTGATATCAGCCGAAGGGGTGAGAGTGGACCCACAAAAGACGAAAGCCATTCGAGATTGGCTACCACCGAAGAACGTGAAGGAAGTTCGTAGTTTCCTCGGCCTAGCAGGTTACTACCGACGGTTCGTAGAAGGATTTTCTAAAATTGCGCAACCGATGACTAACTTACTGCGGAAGGACAAGAAGTATTTGTGGTCAGAAGCATGTCAGCAAAGTTTTGAAGAGCTCAAGAGTCGATTGATTTCGGCACCTGTTTTGGTCTTACCAAAGGGAACAGAAGGATTTGTGGTGTATAGTGACGCGTCGAGACATGGTCTGGGATGTGTACTAATGCAGGAAGGAAAAGTAATCGCCTATGCATCGAGACAATTGCGACCCTATGAAGTTCACTATCCGACCCACGACTTGGAGTTAGCAGCCGTGGTGTTTGCTTTGAAAATCTGGCGTCACTATCTTTATGGAGTTACCTGCCAGATCTTTACGGACCACAAGAGCCTAAAGTACATTTTTACTCAGAAGGAGTTGAACATGAGGCAGAGAAGGTGGCTAGAATTAATCAAGGACTATGATATCGAGATCCTTTATCATCCGGGTAAAGCAAATGTGGTTGCCGACGCATTGAGCCGTAAGACAGTGCAGGAGCAGATGCTGAGCCGTCTAACAGCACAGAGGGAATTGCAGTTGGACCTTATGAGGCCAGAAATTGAAGTTTGGTTACAGCGTGTTCAGGGACAACTTTGCACCCTTGAGATTTCTTCGTCTCTTGATGTTATGATCAAATCGAAGCAAATTACGGACCCATTCTTATCTCGAGTTCGGGATGAAGTAACTCAGGGGAAAGCCCCTGGATTCGTGGTCCACGAGGATGGATTCATACGTTTTAGAAATCGAGTTTGTGTACCCGCTGACGAAGAGTTGAGGAACTCTATCATGAGAGAAGCCCATGCTACCCCGTACTCTATTCACCCGGGCTCTAGCAAGATGTATAAGGATTTGAAGCAGAATTATTGGTGGGGGAATATGAAGCGTGAGGTTGCCGAATTCGTTTCGAGGTGCTTAACCTGTCAGCAGGTTAAGATTGAACACCAGCGACCCGCAGGAATGCTGAAACCGCTCCCGATTCCTGAGTGGAAATGGGAGGACATATCTATGGATTTTATCACTAGCTTGCCGACGAGTCGTCGAGGAATGAATGCGATTTGGGTAATTGTGGACCGTCTGACCAAATCAGCCCACTTTTTGGAGATTAAGGACACGTGGGGCCCCGAGAGATTGGCCCAGCTGTTTATTAAGGAAATTGTGAGACTACACGGTACCCCCAAGAGCATTGTATCAGACCGTGACGGGCGATTTGTGTCACACTTCTGGAAGGCAGTTCATCGTGCGATGGGCACGCAGTTAAATTTCAGTACGGCTTTTCTGTAACACCCCCAAGATATTCGAGGCGTATTACAGCGCCGTAGACCCCTACATGGGACCTACCAGGCTACAATAGAAAAACTCCACTCGACTAACCATCTTGGTTGGCGAGGATACACAATTAAATAATACGACATATAAAGATACGCCCGGAGCAACTGGCAAAATAAGCATCAACCAACAACGTGACAATATAAAAACAATACAATCCGGAGTTTGAAACAAAAAGCCTAAGTACTCGCGAGTACAATCTATAAGTTTAAAACTGTGGGAACAACCATATCGAAATGGACAAAAGAAATAAGTAAACCCAAGTGCACATATCAACGACCCTGGCCAACATCCTCGCATCGTCCCTGCTCGCTCATCCGGATAATCATAACCTGAAATCCATAATAAGAATTTCCCCAAAATGGGTCCCCAAAGGGGTTAGCAATTACGCTAGTACAAGTAATCAAGGCAAACCAATTGCTTACACATTTCATAGTACATGCACCAATATCATTTCAAAAACCAAAACCAGACATGTCTTTTCCGGAAATAAACAGTCAAACAATTTGCCGTGGGAACAGGGCTATACCATTGATCCCGCTCCGTGATCCCTAAGGACCCTCCCGAGCTGGCCATATTATAAAACAAATCACGCACACGCATCGCCTTGGGAACAGGGCTATACCATTGATCCCGCTCCGTGATCCCTAAGGACCCTCCCGAGCTGGCTAGCGAAACAAACTCGAGAATCTGTGGCTATACCATCGATTCCCTCCGTGATCCCGTCGGACCCTCCCGAGGTGAGCAATCACACACAATATACATTACTATTTCACGTTAAGCATAAAGGTTTCCAAAAATACTTGCCTTGAATAATTGACGACGCAATGAACGGGAAGGATAATCACCGACGAACACTAGGAATCAACGGAACCGATCCTAACGATTCGAAGAACATAATTACAACCAACTCTTGACGAATACGGAAATGGAATACACCCGAAAACCCACCCACGATTCATGTATATTCGTATGAAATTAACGACGAGGGCGGACCACAACCAAACCCTCTCGATTCCGTAAAAATCACGAAATATACCATGAATCCGTAGGGAAACTAAGAATATCAACAAGATTAATCATATTCATCATGAATCCATCAACAAAACGGAACGGATCGGAAGAAAATCCCAAAACCCCCAAATTATCCAAAAATAGGGTTCTAAGAGATTACCTTGGATTTAGGATGAGAAACACAAGTGGATGATGTTAATCTACACCAAGAATTCAAGTAAAAGAATCTGAAGTGATTGGAAGAAGAAAATCGCCTCAAATCGCCTTGGAGTCGCTCGGCCGCGGAAGAAGGAGAGAAATGAGAATTTGTGACTATCTCGGTCAACTCCCTGGTTTATATAGCCAGGGAGTGTTAGCGCACGCTAAAGCCTCAATGTTAGCGTGCGCTAACGGATAAGATTACAACCCTACCGTTAGCGTCCTAGTCCAAGAGAGCTGTGTTTTGGCAGTTAGCGTGCGCTACCATACATGAGTAGCGTGCGCTAATAACCTCTCGGTAGCGCGCGCTATCGATCAATAGCGTGCGCTACCTGGACATTAACCGAGTCCAGTGGCAACTGCCCAGAACCCACCTGATACGTTAGCGTGCGCTACCATACAAGCGTAGCGTGCGCTAACTGATCCGTTAGCGTGCGCTACCATACAAGCGTAGCGCGGCGCTAATCGCACTGACCGGTTCGATAGTAAATCGTCCAAAGATCGACACTCACGCTAGCGCACGTTACGGGCATCATCAGCGTGCGCTAGCCTCTCGACATTAGCGTGCGCTAGCATGTGTAGCGACGCCGATACTCGTCCGTAAGGTGGAAAAACAACACTTCCGCTCCCAGGGCTACTCGCTAGCGCGCGCTGCGGAACAAACGTAGCGTGCGCTACTAAGGGAACTCTAGCGTGCGCTATGCAGAAAGAGTAGCGTGCGCTAGGTACGAAATATGAACGGTCCAAAAACACCGGAATGTGAACGAAACATCAAACGGAACATATCAACAGGCATCATAACGTAGAATGGATCCACAAGAACCTAAACGGGCGGTTCCGCAAGACAATAATGGGAACAAAATCCATAGATAATAGGAAAGATACACTGAAAGATACACGAGGGTCACTGCTATCGGGAAATACGCCGAAAAGAGAAAAATACAAGGGAAAGAAAAATGCGGATATTACATTCTACCCCTCTAAAAACAAGTTTCGTCCCGAAACTTAAGAAACAAACAACTCCGGGTACCTAGCACGCATGCTATCCTCGGTCTCCCATGTTGGCTCCTCGACACCGTGTCTCGACCACTGCACTTTGACCAAAGGGATGGTCTTATGCCTCAATCGTTTCTCACGATGTTCCAAAATCTGCAAAGGGCGCTCCTCAAAAGTAATATCCTCGGCGACGTCAATCTCATCATAATCGATGATGTGACTAGGGTCCGAGACGTATTTCCTCAGCTGGGAAACATGAAAAACGCTATGAACATGACTCAGGGCCGGGGGCAACGCCAAACGGTATGCCAACCCACCGACTCGCTCGAGAATCTCGAAGGGTCCAATAAATCTCGGACTCAACTTCCCCTTTTTCCCGAAACGGAAAATTCCCTTCGTCGGCGACACCTTCAGCAAAACGTGGTCCCCCACCTCGAATTCTAAAGGTCGACGACGAACATCGCATATGACTTCGCCGACTCGCGCCAACATCCGTTCTCGAATTAATTCTATCTTCCGTCTCGTCTCTAAAACGACATCCGGTTCGGTCCCGACCAAATCGGACGCCTCATTCCAACAAATCGGCGATCGACATCGCCGCCCATAAAGTGCCTCATACGGTGCCATCCGAATCGACGCGTGCCAACTATTGTTGTACGTGAATTCGATCAATGGCAAATGCTCCTCCCAGTCGCTACTCCAATCGAGGGCACAAGCACGCAACATGTCCTCGAATGTCCGGATGGTGCGTTCCGACCGTCCATCCGATCGGGATGAAAAGAGGTACTCAAATGCAAACGGTACCTAACGCCTTATGCACCGCCTGCCAAAAGTGCGATACGAAACGGCCATCACGATCCGAAACAATAGACTTCGGAGTACCGTGAAGTCTCACAATCTGCGCGATAAACACACGAGCTAACTTCTCCGGGCCCCAAGTGTCCTTGATGCCCAGAAAATGTGCCGACTTGGTCAGACGATCAACAATCACCCATACCATGTTCATGCCCGACCTCGATCTCGGCAAACTCGTAACGAAATCCATTGATATATCTTCCCATTTCCATTCCGGAACGGGAAGTGACTGCAATAACCCAGCCGGTCGCTGATGCTCGATTTTGACCTGCTGACAAGTCAAACATCTCGCTACAAACTGTGCGACCTCATCCTTCATACCATTCCACCAGAAATTTCTTCTCAGGTCCTTGTACATCTTACTCGAACCAGGATGAACGGAATAAGGTGTGGAATGGGCCTCACGCATAATATTCTGTCGTAACTCTGGATTGTTCGGCACACAAAGCCGACTCTGGAATCTCAAAACACCATCTTCGTGAATCACAAATCCAGGAGACTTTCCTTTAAGGACGTTCTCTCGGATTTGAGTAATCATCGGGTCCTCCGATTGTTTGACTTAATTTCATCGATCAAGGACGCGAAATCTCTAAAGCACAAAGTTGCCCGACTCGTGCAACAAAACCTCAACATCTAACCCGATCAAAGCCCGCCGAAGCTCGGGCGAGGCGTAAGGACCTCAAGCGTTCGCAACGCAATCGGTTTCCGACTCAAGGCGTCGGCCACGACGTTTGCCTTGCCGGATGATAAAGAATTTCAAGGTCATAATCTTTAATCGGCTCTAACCACCTCCTCTGCCTCATATTCAACTCCCGCCGAGTAAATATGTATTTCAGACTTTTATGATCGGTAAAAATCGACATGTAGAGCCGAAAAGATAGTGACGCCAAATCTTGAGTGCAAAGACTACCGCCGCTAACTCCAAATCGTGAGTAGGGTAGTTAAGTTCATACGGCCTTAAATGTCTCGACAAGCATAGGCAATGGTCTTGCCGTGCCGCATCAATACGCACCCAAGACCACGACCAAGCATCGCTATAAACGGCGAATCCTCGTTGCCACACGGCAACGCCAAGACCGGGGCTGAAGTCAAACGCTTCTTCAGCTCCTCGAAACTCGACGCCTCTCATCGGTCCAGACGAACTTCTCGGATTTATGGAGCAATCGAGTAAGTGGCCGAGCTAGTTTTGAGAAACCCTCACGAACCTACGGTAGTAGCCACCAAACCCAAGAAACTACGGACCTCCTTCACATTTGTGGGCGATGCCCAATCCAATATCGCCTCAATTTTCTCGGGTCCACACGAACCCCTTCTATGAAATCACGTGACCCAAAAACATCACTTCCTTCAGCCAGAACTCACATTTCGAGAACTTCGCATAGAGTTGCTCGGTCCTCAAAATGTCTAACACTATTCGCAAATGATGGGCATGCTCTTCCTCATTCTCGAATAGATAAGTATATCGTCAATGAAGACGACGACACACTTATCCAAATACTCGATAAAGACTTTGTTCATCAATTGCATGAACACCGCGGCGCATTAGTTAACCCGAAGGCATAACTACAAACTCGTAATGTCCGTACCTCGTCCGAAGGCTGTTTTGACACGTCGGACTCTCTCACCGGTGATAGTACCCGATTTCAAATCAATTTTCGAGAATACCGCAGCTCCACCTCGCCCGATCGAACAAGTCATCGATTCTCGGCAAAGGATACTTGTTCTTGATGGTCACCTTGTTTAGTTCGCGATAGTCGATACACAAACGCATGAACCATCCTTCTTCCGCACAAACAGACCGGTGCGCCCCAAGGCGGCGCTCGGTCGAACATACCCCGACTCAAGAAGCTCACTCAACTGCTTCTTCAACTCGGACATCTCTGAAGGTGCCATGCGATAGGGCGCCTTCGAAATAGGAGCCGCGCCCGGCTCTAACTCTATGGCAAACTCAACCTCACGATCCGGTGGCAATCCCGGTAACTCGTCGGGAAAAACGTCAGGAAACTCATTAACGACTGGAATCGACGGAAGCTCGACTCACCATTTTCCGCCTTCAAGGCATAACACCAATAACCAGTACACCCCTTTCGCAGGAGACTCATCGCCTTCAAGGCATTAATAACGAACTTCTGGTTTCCCCTCTTTCGCCCCGCGAACGAGTGCTCGGTGCCATCCTCGGCTAACATAGTGATGATTCTCGTGTGGTAGTTCATGATTGCGCCATGCCGCTCGAGCCAATCATCCCCGAGAATTAGATCCTCACCCTCAATATCAACAACGATAAGATTAGAGAGCCAGGCTCTCTCACAAATAAACACAGAACAGTCTCGGACCTCTCGATCGCCAACGAACCTGTCACCGCTAGGAAGTTTAACGATGAAAGACTCGCAAGGCGACAAACAGTCGAGACTCAAACGGCGCACACACCCCAGCGATATGAACGAATGTGTAGCACCAGAATCGAAAAGCACACTGACAGGATGAGAATGAATATGAACGGTACCTGTCGCCACAGTAGCTGCTGGGTCATCGGCTCTCCTCATCTCATAGATACGCGGCCGAGCAGAGCCGACATGGAAGCTCCGCCTAGCGGGCTGACCCCGACCCCTACCTCGGCCGGCACTCGGCGGAGGCGGCGGAGCAAATGAGCCCTGGTTCACACTCGGCTCCATAGGTGTTGGGTGAGAAGAACGGCACCGCGAAGCCGTCCGAGCCGATCACAAAGAAGCCTTGTGGCCCGACCGACCACAAGTATGACAAGTTAAAGGCGGGCGAGGCAGTCCGGTTCTTATGACCCGATAAGCCGCAATTAAAGCATGTGGGATCACGAGCGGGGTTCGGTGGCACCCGAAAGCTCCCAGAGAAACGAGCCGAACCGCCCGTAGAAATATTCGCACTCGAGATTTGGTGGCCTCCACTCTTGGGGCCAGAAAAATTTCCGACCGACTTCTGCTTCTTGCTCTCACGAGCCAAATCGCTAGCCGTCACCGACATATCATAAGCAAGGGCTCGACTCTGATAATCCTTCAGGGTAGTACATACAAGTCCAGACATATAGTCCCGAATGGGCAGTTTCATTCTCCTCGAAAAATGGAAAATTTTGTCGCTCTCGGCGACAACTTGGGTCTTCACATAACCCAACTCCTTGTTGAAATCAGCAATAGCTTGGGATACGGGAATATCCCGAGGTTGAGCATCGAAGAAAGCATGCACTCGGGCCTGTCTGACCGGCCACGGACAATACTCGGTTTCCATCGACTCCTGAAACTCGGCCCACGAAGCAACATGATCTTTGGGACTAACGGCCTCCCACCAATCTGTAGCATCTCCCGTGAGAAAGTATTGAGCAATAGGGACCTTACGGTCCTCGGGACAATTGGTAGCAGTGAAGACTTTGTATATCTCCTTGATCCACCCTTCCCAGCCGATCGGATCCGAAGCTCCCGAGAACTGAGGAGGATGCATCTTGATGACATCCTGGAGCCAACGATCCGCTCCGCCCCGATTAGCGTGGGCCTGATCGGGGTTCTGGACCACTTGAGCTATAGCCGCCATCTGGTTAACCATTTGCTGCATAACAGCCGCAATACCAAGGTCGGCACGCTCCTGAGAAGAAGCATGACTGTGACGGTCACCGGTACTGCCGGCTCCCGAAGAATGCGACGTGGCCGCCCCACCGGCTGCCCCACGTCCTCGGCCACGACCACGACCACGACCACGGTTTCCTCCGGCATCCATACTGAGGTTGAGAGATAACAGAAGTATATTGATGATGAGTAAGGGAGGAAAAGCAACTACGATTCAAACGAGGAAATACAATGCAAGAAACAAAAGAACCGAATAAGAAAACTTACGAGCACTGGAAGTACCGGGGATGCTGGCAGCGGCGTGACAATGTGCAAAACAAATACGACTAGACCCAAATAACCGACAAGCCTAGGTATCCATAAACCTAAGCTCCGATACCATTTCTGTAACACCCCCAAGATATTCGAGGCGTATTACAGCGCCGTAGACCCCTACATGGGACCTACCAGGCTACAATAGAAAAACTCCACTCGACTAACCATCTTGGTTGGCGAGGATACACAATTAAATAATACGACATATAAAGATACGCCCGGAGCAACCGGCAAATAAGCATCAACCAACAACGTGACAATATAAAAACAATACAATCCGGAGTTTGAAACAAAAAGCCTAAGTACTCGCGAGTACAATCTATAAGTTTAAAACTGTGGGAACAACCATATCGAAATGGACAAAAGAAATAAGTAAACCCAAGTGCACATATCAACGACCCTGGCCAACATCCTCGTACTGTCCCGGTGCTCGCTCATCCGGATAATCATAACCTGAAATCCATAATACTAATTTCCCATAAACGGGTCCCCTTAGGGGTTAGCAATTAAGCTAGTACAAGTAATGTAGGCAATCCAATTGCTTACACATTTCATAGTACATGCACCAATATCATTTCAAAACCAAAACCAGACATGTCTTTTAGGAAATAAACAGTCAAACAATTTGCCGTAGGAATGTGGCTATACCATTGATCCCGCTCGTGATCCCTAAGGACCCTCCCGAGTGGCCATATTATAAAACAAATCACGCACACGCATCGCCTTGGGAACAGGGCTATACCATTGATCCCGCTCCGTGATCCCTAAGGACCCTCCCGAGTCGGCTAGCGAAACAAACTCGTGAATCTAGGGCTATACCATCGATTCCCTCGTGATCCCGTCGGACCCTCCCGAGGTGAGCAATCACACACAATATACATTACTATTTCACGTTAAGCATAAAGGTTTCCAAAAATACTTGCCTTGAATAATTGACGACGCAATGAACGGGAAGGATAATCACCGACGAACACTAGGAATCAACGGAACCGATCCTAACGATTCAAGAACATAATTACAACCAACTCTTGACGAATACGGAAATGGAATACACCCGAAAACCCACCCACGATTCATGTATATTCGTATGAAATTAACGACGAGGCGGACCACAACCAAACCCTCTCGATTCCGTAAAAATCACGAAATATACCATGAATCCGTAGGGAAACTAAGAATATCAACAAGATTAATCATATTCATCATGAATCCATCAACAAAACGGAACGGATCGGAAGAAAATCCCAAAACCCCCAAATTATCCAAAAATAGGGTTCTAAGAGATTACCTTGGATTTAGGATGAGAAACACAAGTGGATGATGTTAATCTACACCAAGAATTCAAGTAAAAGAATCTACGAAGTGATTGGAAGAAGAAAATCGCCTCAAATCGCCTTGGAGTCGCTCGCGCGGAAGAAGGAGAGAAATGAGAATTTGTGACTATCTCGGCCAACTCCTGGTTTATATAGCCAGGAGTGTTAGCGCACGCTAAAGCCTCAATGTTAGCGTGCGCTAACGGGATAAGATTACAACCCTACCGTTAGCGTCCTAGTCCAAGAGCTGTTTTTGGCCGTTAGCGTGCGCTACCATACATGAGTAGCGTGCGCTAATAACCTCTCGGTAGCGCGCGCTATCGATCAATAGCGTGCGCTACTGGACATTAACCGACTCCAGTGGCAACCGCCGTAACCCACTGATACGTTAGCGTGTGCTACCATACAAGCGTAGCGTGCGCTAATCGATCCGTTAGCGTGCGCTACCATACAAGCGTAGCGGCGCTTCGCACGGCACTGACCGGGTTGATAGTAAATCGCATCGATCTTGGACACTCACGCTAGCGCACGTTACGGGCATCATCAGCGGCGCTAGCCTCTCGACATTAGCGTGCGCTAGCATGTGTAGCGACGCCGATACTCGTCCGTAAGGCTGGAAAAACAACACTGCCGCTCCCAGGGCTACTCGCTAGCGCGCGCTACGGAACAAACATAGCGTGGGCTACTAAGGGAACTCTAGCGTGCGCTATGCAGAAAGAGTAGCGTGCGCTAGGTACGAAATATGAACGGTCCAAAAACACCGGAATGTGAACGAAACATCAAACGGAACATCTCAACAGGCATCATAACGTAGAATGGATCCACAGCAACCCCGAAACGGCGGTTCCGCAAGACAATAATGGGAACAAAATCCATAGATAATAGGAAAGATACACTGAAAGATACACGAGGGTCACTACTATCGGGAAATACGCCGAAAAAAGAAAAATACAAGGGAAAGAAAAATGCGGATATTACATTCTACCCCTCTAAAAACAAGTTTCGTCCCGAAACTTAAGAAACAAACAACTCCGGGTACCTAGCACGCATGCTATCCTCGGTCTCCCACGTTGCCTCCTCGACACCGTGTCTCGACCACTGCACTTTGACCAAAGGGATGGTCTTATGCCTCAATCGTTTCTCACGATGTTCCAAAATCTGCAAAGGGCGCTCCTCAAAAGTAATATCCTCGGCGACGTCAATCTCATCATAATCGATGATGTGACTAGGGTCCGGGACGTATTTCCTCAGCTGGGAAACATGAAAAACGCTATGAACATGACTCAGGGCCGGGGGCAACGCCAAACGGTATGCCAACCCACCGACTCGCTCGAGAATCTCGAAGGGTTCAATAAATCTCGGACTCAACTTCCCCTTTTTCCCGAAACGGAAAATTCCCTTCGTCGGCGACACCTTCAGCAAAACGTGGTCCCCCACCTCGAATTCTAAAGGTCGACGACGAACATCGGCATATGACTTCGCCGACTCGGGCGACAACATCCGTTCTCGAATTAATTCTATCTTCCGTCTCGTCTCTAAAACGACATCCGGTTCGGTCCCGACCAAATCGGACGCCTCATTCCAACAAATCGGCGATCGACATCGCCGCCCATAAAGTGCCTCATACGGTGCCATCCGAATCGACGCGTGCCAACTATTGTTGTACGTGAATTCGATCAATGGCAAATGCTCCTCCCAGTCGCTACTCCAATCGAGGGCACAAGCACGCAACATGTCCTCGAATGTCCGGATGGTGCGTTCCGACCGTCCATCCGATCGGGATGAAAAGAGGTACTCACATGAAAACGGGTACCTAACGCCTTATGCACTGACTGACAAAAGTGAGATACGAAACTGCCATCACGATCCGAAACAATAGACTTCTTAGTACCGTGAAGTCTCACTATATGCTCGATAAAAACAAGAGATAACTTCTCCGGGCCCCAAGTGTCCTTGATGCCCGAAAATGTGCCGACTTGGTCGACGATCAACAATCACCCATACCATGTTCATGCCCGACCTCGATCTCGGCAAACTCGTAACGAAATCCATCGATATATCTTCTCATTTCCATTAGGAACGAAGTGATCGCAATAACCGGTCGCCGATGCTCGATTTAGACAATCTGACAATTCAAACATCTCGCTACAAACTGTGCGACCTCATCCTTCATATCATTCCACCAGAAATTTCTTCTCAGGTCCTTGTACATCTTACTCGAACCAGGATGAACGGAATAAGGTGTGGAATGGGCCTCACGCATAATATTCTGTCGTAACTCTGGATTGTTCGGCACACAAAGCCGACTCTGGAATCTCAAAACACCATCTTCGTGAATCACAAATCCAGGAGACTTTCCTTTAAGGACGTTCTCTCGGATTTGAGTAATCATCGGGTCCTCTGATTGTTTCAGCTTAATTTCATCGATCAAGGACGACGAAATCTCTAAAGCACAAAGTTGCCCGACAGCTCCAGGCAACAAAACCTCAACATCTAACCCGATCAAAGCCCGCCGAAGCTCAGACTGAGGCGTAAGGACCTCAAGCGTTCGCAACGCAATCGGTTTCCAACTCAAGGCGTCGGCCACGACGTTTGCCTTGCCCGGATGATAAAGAATTTCAAGGTCATAATCTTTAATCAGCTCTAACCACCTCCTCTGCCTCATATTCAACTCCCGCTGAGTAAATATGTATTTCAGACTTTTATGATCGGTAAAAATCTGACATGTAGAGCCGAAAAGATAGTGACGCCAAATCTTGAGTGCAAAGACTACCGCCGCTAACTCCAAATCGTGAGTAGGGTAGTTAAGTTCATACGGCCTTAATCGTCTCGACGCATAGGCAATGGTCTTGCCGTCCGCATCAATACGCACCCAAGACCACGACCCGAAGCATCGCTATAAACGGCGAATCCCTCGTTGCCACACGGCAACGCCAAGACCGGGCTGAAGTCAAACGCTTCTTGACTCCTCGAAACTCGATCGCCTCTCATCGGTCCGCATTTAACTTCTCGGATTTATGGAGCAACTGAGTAAGTGGCCGAGCTAGTTTTGAGAAACCCTCGACGAACCTACGGTAGTAGCCAGCCAAACCCAAGAAACTACGGACCTCCTTCACATTTGTGGGCGATGCCCAATCCAATACTGCCTCAATTTTCTGCGGGTCCACACGAACCCCTTCGGCTGAAATCACGTGACCCAAAAACATCACTTCCTTCAGCCAGAACTCACATTTCGAGAACTTCGCATAGAGTTGCTCGGTCCTCAAAATGTCTAACACTATTGGCAAATGATGGGCATGCTCTTCCTCATTCCTCGAATAGATAAGTATATCGTCAATGAAGACGACGACACACTTATCCAAATACTCGATAAAGACTTTGTTCATCAATTGCATGAACACCGCCGGCGCATTAGTTAACCCGAAAGGCATAACTACAAACTCGTAATGTCCGTACCTCGTCCGAAAGGCTGTTTTCGGCACGTCGGACTCTCTCACCCGGAGCTGATAGTACCCCGATTTCAAATCAATTTTCGAGAATACCGCAGCTCCCTGCAACTGATCGAACAAGTCATCGATTCTCGGCAAAGGATACTTGTTCTTGATGGTCACCTTGTTTAGTTCGCGATAGTCGATACACAAACGCAGTGAACCATCCTTCTTCCGCACAAACAGGACCGGTGCGCCCCAAGGCGAGGCGCTCGGTCGAACATACCCCGACTCAAGAAGCTCACTCAACTGCTTCTTCAACTCGGACATCTCTGAAGGTGCCATGCGATAGGGCGCCTTCGAAATAGGAGCCGCGCCCGGCTCTAACTCTATGGCAAACTCAACCTCACGATCCGGTGGCAATCCCGGTAACTCGTCGGGAAAAACGTCAGGAAACTCATTAACGACTGGAATCGACGGAAGCTCGACTCACCATTTTCCGCCTTCAAGGCATAACACCAATAACCAGTACACCCCTTTCGCAGGAGACTCATCGCCTTCAAGGCATTAATAACGAACTTCTGGTTTCCCCTCTTTCGCCCCGCGAACGAGTGCTCGGTGCCATCCTCGGCTAACATAGTGATGATTCTCGTGCGGTAGTTCATGATTGCGCCATGCCGCTCGAGCCAATCATCCCCGAGAATTAGATCCTCACCCTCAATATCAACAACGATAAGATTAGAGAGCCAGGCTCTCTCACAAATAAACACAGAACAGTCTCGGACCTCTCGATCGCCAACGATCCTGTCACCGCTAGGAAGTTTAACGATGAAAGACTCGCAAGGCGACAAACAGTCGAGACTCAAACGGCGCACACACCCCAGCGATATGAACGAATGTGTAGCACCAGAATCGAAAAGCACACTGACAGGATGAGAATGAATATGAACGGTGCACTGCCGCCACGATGTTCTTTGGGTCATCGGCTCTCCTCATCTCATAGATACGCGGCTGAGCAGAGCCGACACTGGAAGCTCCGCCCCTAGCGGGCTGACCCCGACCCCTACCTCGGCCGGCACTCGGCGGAGGCGGCGGCTTTTCATCCACAGACTGATGGTCAGTCGGAGAGAACCATTCAGACTCTAGAGGATATGTTGAGAGCATGTGCTCTTGATTGGAAAAACGATTGGGAAGCCCAGCTGCCTTTGGTGGAATTCACTTATAATAATAGTTGGCACGCTTCGATTCAGATGGCACCATATGAGGCATTGTATGGCCGTCGTTGTAGGTCCCCTTTGTGTTGGGACGAACTATCAGAATCTCTGGGTACGGAACCCGATATGTTGTTAGCCGCCCGTGAGAAGATCACTTTGATTAAGAGTCGGTTGTTAACGGCTCAAAGTCGACAGAAGTCTTATGCTGACCATCGTCGACGACCGCTTGAGTTCGAGGTTGGTGACCATGTGTTAATGAAGGTGTCTCCTACTCGAGGTGTTTTTCGTTTCGGGAAGAGGGGCGTCGAGCCCAAGGTACATTGGGCCGTTTGAGGTTCTGGAGCGCGTAGGTGATCTGGCCTATCGACTAGCCTTGCCACCGACCTTGAGTAAAATTCACAACGTGTTTCATGTCTCCCAGTTGAGGAAATATGTTGCTGATCCGAGCCATGTACTTCAATTCGAAGATATTGAATTAGCAGAGGATCATTCGTACGAGGAGCGTCCTGTGCAGATACTCGAGAGGAGGATCAAACAGTTGCGGAACAAGACGATTCCCCTACTGAAGGTTCAGTGGTCACGACACGGAGTCGAGGAGGCTACGTGGGAGACCGAGGATAGTATGCGAGCGAGATACCCCGAGTTATTTACCCCTTAGTTTCGAGGACGAAACTCTTTTTAAGGGGAGTATGTAATATCCATTGTAACTTTTCATTTTTACCTGTCATTGTATTATTCGGATAATCTGATTATCATGAATCGTTGCATTTAGTATTATGTTGAGGTATTATAGATTTGAATATCATATCGTTGTTATTTCATATGTGATGATTCGATGTTATTAGAGTGTTGCATTTTCGAATTTTTGTTAATGTAGCGTACGCTACACAAGACTATTAACGACGCTAATCATGTGACTTAGCGTGCGTAAGGTTTCCTACATTGCGTACGCTAAGAGGGAATCGCGGCGATTGACTTCAGCACGTGAACCCTTTTAACCGTTAGCATGCATGAGATCTAAGTCCGAGTCGTGTCGGTGAGAATCTACTTTTATTAGCGTGCGTAACCCATTTATCATTAGCGACGCTAACGGCTGCGATAATTCAAGACAGTAGCCACCGTAAGCCGTTTACGACGTAATATCGACCGGATAGCGTACGTAAGTTCATTAGCGTACGCTAATCTTTCCCGATAGCGTGCGCTAAGTATGTCCATCTATTTATAGGGCCACTGTTTTTCATTTCTTCACAACTCTAAACCGATTCTCTCTCCATTTTATCGTCCCTCTGCACTCTAAAAACGATATCAACCTTCACCAACTTGTTTCTAAGCCTTGAATCTTGGAGTGGAGCTCATTCCCTTGGAGATTTGGAGTTGTTTTTGATCTTGGAATATATTCTCTCATAGCATTGAAGTTGTTCTTCATTTCTAGAGGTAGGTGTGCTTTCTTCTCTGCATTAATTTCTTATGTTGATGTTATAAACGAATTATACTTCACCTAGAGTTAGATTAAACAAGTAAAACATGGTTATAATTAAACTCTTTAAGCACTTTTGATGAATATGTTAAATAAGGGTTTGAGATGGAGGTGTTCTTGATGATATAGTGATTTTAATCATGTTTGTAATTGTCATTACTCACCTTACGGACGAATTTAGCTCAAGGACATTGTTGGATCGGTTAGCTTCTTCATAACTGGATTTAATCAAGAACTTGATATCATAAAGTGTTTAAACACCATTTTAGGTATTTATTTACCTTGAGAAGAACTTGATAATGTTAAAGATGAGATTAGATGATCTAGTTCAGAAATCTTAGAAGCTTTAACAAATCATATTTGTTCAGTTCCACAAGTCTTTGAAGAATGATAAGGATCTTACAACAATAACTTTTCATCAATCTATTGTGTTGATAACTTAGAATGTGGTTCATCATCATGCTAAATAGATAGTGTTCTTAAGTAAGATGATCTTTGTTTATGAATGATACTATCATGGTATATTGAGTATCAAATTCATTATGACTATCCTTTTATAAATAGGAGATGTTGTAGAACATAAGAATTTGATTTAAACCAATTTTATTGGCAAATGGAAGATGTTTTGTTCATGGAATAACAAGAGAATTTCAAGAAACTTTTGGTATGGTAATCCGATTTTGGAGGATGAATTAGTCGTATTGAAACCTTTCATTAATCGTTAAGGTATTCATCAAGGGGGGATGAATTATTCGAATAAGTTGCGGGCGTCGTTTTCTACGAATTGATAGTAATATTATGTGAATATGTTATTGAATGAATTACGTTTCATTCAAGGTTGCTCGTTCGATTGAGTGTTTAACCGAGGATACCGTCCGTTTGATCATTTGGAGAAGGACTATATTTCACTTACGGATTTGAGGCAAGTTATCTTGCTTGGTTATAATGATGATTAGATTCTTCTGATGGTTATATCTTTCATATGTATGAATTGTTCATGAAATGTTTGTCGTGATTTGACATTGTCCTTGACGTTATTCCGTTTTCTTCATGGGGTTGCATTCCCAAGTACGTAGTTTGAATCATTGAATCTCGTTGGCCTTATTTTCACTTCGGTGAGTTTTTCTTGATCCTTAATCGGATATGTGATTTGTTGAATTCGTTGTCATGTTGTATCGTGACATATCCTAATCATATCTGCGTTCGATTGGTTATTGTGTAGGATTTTTAGCGAGGCACATATAGTCATTGGCGGATATTATTCCGCATTGGGTATGCACACGGGACGTAGTTTCGTGAGGCTAATTAGGTACATTGTCCTACGTATATTCGGATTCCATATACGGGCGGACATGTGCACGGACACATTTCGGATCGGGCGTACTGTGATGTCCATCTTTGAGCCATACCGTAAATCGTCCATAGTATTGGATGCTTGTGACTGATCGTTTCATACGCCCGAGGGGTATGATTGATAGTCGGAATGATTTCTTTGAAATCTATATATGTGAATTGTATATGTCAGAAGAATTGATTATCATGTATATCTGACCCTGTGTTGGGCGAAATACTTGTATTGTATTTTAGGTCGAGGCAAAGGCAAGGCACGGGAAGAGCATGTCGACGGCGAAGGGTTCGAGGGATACTAGTTCGGGGGCCCCCACATCTCTTGTTGTTCGGTTATGTTAAACCGTGTTATATTATTTCCTGTTTCATTTAATTTGCTATTTGGTTGTATTTGACATTTGAAGTATTTTCCATCTCCATATGGTTTATACTTGTTTTTGGATCCTGTGTATTGTAAGGCCGTTGGCCATATTTTATTAAACTCCTGATCGGAGTGATGACTATTCATTGTGGTTCGGTATCACAAATAATAATTGTTTAATCTGTTTTGATTATCGCCTGGTGGGTCCCAGCGTGGGATTCACGGCACTGTAATAGCCGTTTTTGGGGTGTTACAGTTATCTCGTCATATTCTAGTTGAATATGATGTGTTCATGAAGAACACTATGAGATCTAATAATTTGTGCAATTCCTAATGAAAAATACAAAATAATATTCCTGGAGAATATTGTAAGTGCTTTTGAAGAAGCAACTATTTTAGTTTAGTTATTTCGGGACTTGATTAATTCTCGTACTATTTTGTTTTCCTTTTGTATATTCAATTATGGATCTTAAAATTATTGCTCCCGAAGTAGCACAATTAATTGTAATATTCTTGAAGAATATTACTATTCTAAATAAATAATTCTTATTTATACATGAATTATGTGATGATACAATATTCATGAAGAATATTGATTTGTTACTTATAAATATAATAGCATAATTAAATCATTATGCTCTTGATGTAGCATGATATTATCCTGAAGGAAAATATAACTTATATCTCAAATAAAAATATTAATATGATTTGAGAATATTCTCTATCGAGATTATACAAGATATGATATACTACACAATCATAATCCATTGTACTCCAATGGTAGCAAGATTAGTGAGTGGTCGAATATTCTATCAAGTTGTTCCTAAGTGAACAATATTAAATTAAAAACTTCATTATTACATGGCTCAAATTTTATCTCCGGAAGTAGATAAAATTTAGAGTTTATCCTTGTAGGGGATAATTATTTATAAATTTTATCTCGTGGAGTTGATATATCAACTGTTAATGATAAGGACACGAAAATGATAATCTTAAGATTATATGTCAATATCTAATCTTATATATTGTGTAGTTTAATATTTTATTATCTCTTATGATATATTGTGAGTTTTTATCAATATAAGATATGATGTTATGCCTAAAGTATGATTTGAATTGATCGTTGATATATAATTAGTGATAAAAGGGTCAAATATCCTGAAGATATTTGTATCAATCAAATTCTTGGCTTATCTTATTTTTTTCTTTTTGTGAATAGAATGCCAAGTTCTTGGATTAAATAGTGGTCATGATTTATTGTCTCATCAAAGTGCAAATATACATGATATCTTTAGAATGGTACTTTTCGTATGAAAAAAAAGGTAATGCTAAATTTATTGACAGTTCCTGAAGAACCATTAAATTCCTTCCTACATGGTCGAAGATTATGCACTATTATCTTCTAAGTATCGATAAATCTATGGATTTCTAAACTATCGCTTGAAATATGTATGATTCCGCGATAACAAGTGAGACAAATGACATATACAATTTCTGAATAAAAGAAATTGGTATTAGAGAAAATATCAATGTAATGACGTATAAAATTCACCACTTATTAGACCAGAAGTCTACTAATCCCAATACTTTCAATATTTACATGTTTAAATTTACGTGTTTGGTGTTAAAGTCTATTTATAGCATTTTTATATTTTATTTATATATTTATTTATGATATATATCCTGAAGATATATTAATACAAATTCACATATATTGTATGATAAATATCACAAATTACTAGTAAATATAACGAAGTACATTTATACACTTAAAATTGTATTATTTTGAGTTGACTAATTTTCATCAACATCTTATAGATTTTGGATTAATTGCATAATGATTATTGCACTTTCTTCTCGAAGAAGAGTAATAACGATAGTTATTACATATTATATTGATGATAATACTTGTATCATTGATATAAAATTATTTTTAATAATTCTTTTAATACATTACATTAATATATTTTCATGGTTTCATGAAGAAATATAAATTTGTAATTTTAATAATCCAGAAGATTATTAAAAAGAAATTGTTGATGTTCTTGATAAACACAATGATATATAGTCATATTTTTATGACAGTATTTATGATAAACATATCAATTAAAGTTAATATTCCTGAAGAATATTAAACAAAAAAAGGCATTATTTTGAATATTTTCTATATGACCTTGTGTTACTAAATTGCTTTTATTATCACCATATTGATATAAATTGTTGCTCATGATGTAGCACAATTAATACTTTCAATTAATATTTACATACTCTTTAGAGTAATTTATATTTTGGGTGTTATATGCTTATAAATTGTTGCTCCCAAGGTAGCATAATTGATACTTTTAAAGAATATCGCATACTCTTGATGAGTACTTCATATTTTCGGTAATATATGATTATCTTTGATTTAAATTGTTGCTCCTGAGTCAGCACAATTAATATTCTTGAAGAAAAATACATGCTCCTGGTGAGCAATTTACATTTGAAGTTGCATGTATTTATTTTAAATGAAAAATACATAACTTTATGTCATATTGATTTGTTCAATTTCTACTTGAGGAATGGAAAGACAATCCCCGAAGATTGGTATAATTTCATATGGCAATATTCTTATTGTCGGCTCTAAAAGGAGCTTTATTCAATGAGTATCGAATTAATTATAAGCGATATATTATTTTATCCAATGATCATGTTGCGATGAATTTCAAATTCAAGTATCCATATCAAAGGCAATATTTGGGTCACCCCCTTTGTTATTAGTGCACCTCCTGAAGAGGATTGATTTTATAATCCAATTTCAACTATCTCCGACATTATGGGGAGATATGAAATATAAATAAGAGAAAATCGGAAAATTCTCGTTGGGTTGGATATTTAAATTTACACACTATGAACTCGAAGTTCAACAAGTTATTGATTGCCAAAGGAGTGATGAAATCTCATATACCAGTTGTATATGTACCATAAAGAATTAAAGTCGAATGTGAACGAAATATATTAATTGATACTCCTCGACGCTAGAAGCGTGAGAGGCGTATACTTTATTGGTATTAAGATGAAATCTGCGGAATACAAATAGATTAAACTATAACATCACTTCGAAAACCTCCTGAAGAGGATCGTCTCGAAGACGAGAATCTCAATATCTTAATTTGCACGTGCACTAAATAATTACAGTATTGAGATTATGGAACGACCAAATCAAATGTTATGTGAAATATTGAATATTTGATTTTGTAGAAGTTGTCATGGACTTTATGAATATGGGAGAATTGTTTATAAGAATGATAGTTGTCGACAACACTTTGTGTCTCAACAATTGCTAGTGGAGTGTCTGGAGCACTAAATAAAATATAAGCAATTGAGACAGAGCTTAACTCGCAAAATAAAATAAAGTGGTGAAAGATAAGCGAGATTAGCATATCAAGGGTTTAAGCGGATACCCAAAACATATTCTCCCGTTGGCACTACATTTCGTCATTTAATATACATATGACAATTATTATGAATAGAGATATTCAATTAGTGACGTCATCACCACATTTTTCTAAGGGTCATTGGACGCGAATATCTATATGACGGACTTGAGGTTCCTAAAGTAATAGGAACACGAAATTCGCAATATGTACTATTTTGAGTTATAAATATTTATACCTTTTGAAATAGTCTGGTGGATCAACCGACTAAGTGAATTCCTCCTGAAGAGGATATATGTGAATTATTTGAACTCATATCTAAAGACAAGTTCAAAATGAAAAACTTAGATAAAACTAAGTATTAGTATTGTCTCGACTTGTAGATCGAGCATATATGATGGAAAAATTTTATCCATTTAGCTACCTAAAGGTTGTCTTACCACTTGAAGTGGATACTGACTCATATAGATCTCAAGAAGATAAAATAGATATAAGAAGACCAGAAGTTCTGTATTTATATGCTATTGAAGCATTACATTATCGGACACGATATACTGATTTGAAGTTAACATGCTAGCAAAATTTAATATTTCTCCAAGAAGTAGAATGTGGAATGGTGTTAAACATATTGGTCTATTATATGAAAGAGATCGAGATTTGATATTGGTGGCTATTAGGGTATTGTGATATCATATTTGTTCTCATGCTGCCTATTTATTATGATGAGAAATATTCTCCATTTATGTGTTGCATATAATGTTTGGGCAAGTAAGGTGAAATTTTTGGATCCTGTGTATTGTAAGGCCGTTGGCCATATTTTATTAAACTCCTGATCGGAGTGATAACTATTCATTGTGGTTCGATATCACAAATAATAATTGTTTAATTTGTTTTGATTATCGCCTGGTGGGTCCCAGCGTGGGATTCACGGCACTGTAATAGCCGTTTTTGGGGTGTTACAGAAGATGGTGTCAGAGAGTTATTTTTTTTTATGAGACATTGAGAAATGAACTAGTATCAAGAGACCTTCGTGTCACGTGTGACCTGTGCAAGCGCCTGACCCTACGATCCAAATACGGTATGTACTTTATGAGCCATGATTTAATTACTGGCATGATATTGATATCAGTATGGGTCTCTTTGTTGATCATGTTATTTCGAGGAATTGTGACAGGATTTATCTGATTGACAATCCGAGGTAAATGCTGAATTTATTATACAATTGAAATTGTTCGACTTGACACCGATATGATATTCGGTGCGACATTTGTGGTATCGATAACCGTTTCCTTGAATATGTGATTCCTTGTTGCTATTAACTTAGCATGAATTTTAGTATCTTGAATTGTACTTATGATTATCAATATGATTGATTCTTTCGGTATGGAAAGAAACACGAGAGGTCGTGGCGAGGGGGACGAGGCCGCGGTAGGGGCCGAATCCGTACCTCGAGCCAACAGACGCGCGAATGCGGATCGAGTTCCACGAGCAGGTGGTTCGCCTTCTAGGGAACAATTGCACCACGGTGGGCGCGGGGATGCGCGTGTCGATCCTTACGTCGTAATGCGAGGGCATGATGACACGAGATGACCGAGATGGGTCAACTAATGGAAGCTATGCGAGAGGGCCGCTGCGGCGGCGGCAAGGGCTCATCCTCCTCCTGTGATTGGCGGACCCGTGAGCCGAATTATCGGCGAAATCTCTCGCCGGCGACCACCGACTTTTGAAGGCTCCTGCGAGCCTGCGACATTGTGCATTGGATCGAGCATTTTGAGAAACTTTTCCGGATGGTGGGTGCCGGAAGAGAATCGCGTTTGATGGCCGCGTATTACCTTGGCAAAGGCGCTCACACTGTGGCTTTCGGTAAGGCCGGTGGATGGTGTTTACACTTGGGAGGAATTTAAAAACCTCATGCTGTTATTACTACCTGGGGCCACTCCGCGAGGCCAAAGCCGGAACTATTGAACCACGACCGTCGAAGGCGATGATGTATTATCTGTTCTTTGAGAAATTCCGAGGCACTTCTTCCTTTTGCCACGACAATTATCCGATCGAGGCCGATAAGATCAAATACTTTCTCAAGAGGCTTAAACCCCGAATGAGAATGCAAGCTGTTGAATCACCAGCTGTACTACCTTAGGAGTTCATCGAAAGCTCGAGTACGAGCTCACCGCGAAAGAGATTTCCAAGAAACAACCACGATCCAACAACAAAAGGTCCAGGCAGGCAGTGAGAGTAATCGGGGGACATTCGGGAAGCCCGGTCATTGCCAAACCCTTGATCGACCACCCATGGCGTCAAAGCCCGCCGGATCGCACTCTCGGCGGTTCCCTCTTCGCGGTGTGCCACAACCGTGGGGGCGAGGGCATATCAACTTCAATTGCCCAAAGCTTTGCCATCACATGCCATACTTGTGGGAAGAATGGTCACCGTGCTCGTTTTTGCGGGAGTGGGCCGGACATGATCGATGGCGTCTCATGCTCGATTCAATCTTGTCCATAACAGGACGCCTCGTCGCATCTATCAGGACCACCGAGCGAATAGGGAATGGGCCGTGGGAATCAAAGTGGTACACACAGTGCGTCTTTGCGAAACCCGAGATTTACGAGATGAAGAAAGGCGCGATCCAGGCCGGCATGATTTGAGTATACTCGAGATCCACTCCCGGCTGTATGTGTTCTTTTTGATACCGGTGCTTCACACTCCTTTATATCTTCTTCTTGTTTAAGTCGTTTGCCTCTAGACCATGTTATCAGCGTGAGCCCTACGTGATTGGTCTACGATGGTAGAAGAATTATTGGAAATCGTGAAGTCGGGTATCAGATTCGTTTGAGCGACCGTGAGTGGTTGTCAAATCTAATCGTAGTCGATCTACCTAAGGATGATATAATCTTGGGTATCGATTGGATGGATCGTCATGATGCAATACTCGGTGTCATAAGCGGATGGTTACCGTCACTTCGATGATGGATTCGAGTGTATTTTCGAGGTGATAATCCCAGTCGTTCTGGGAGAGTCATCAGTGCTATGAAAGCAGTGAAACTTCTTAATCAAGGGTGTATTGGTTATTGGTGCTACATGACCAAAACAGCAGATCGACCAGTTGAATTGGCCGACATTCCGGTAGTCCGAGATTACCCCGATGTATTTCCAGACGAGTTACGAGGCTTAACTCCTCATCGTGACGTGGAGTTTATTATTGAGTTAGAACCAGGCACGTCCCCGCTCTCAAAAGCACCGTACCGTATGGCTCCGACTGAGATGCAAGAATTGAAGAACCAGCTTGAGGAGTTGACTAACAAAGGCTATATTCGACCTAGTGCGTCCCCTTGGGGAGCACCAGTGTTATTCGTACGGAAGAAAGATGGATCTCTACGCTTATGTATTGATTAGTGGTGAGCAGGGTAACCATCAAGAACAAGTATCCCTTGCCTCGTATTGATAATTTATTGGACCAACTTGAGGAGTGCCGTGTTTTCTAAGATCGACTTGAGATCTGGTTATCATCGGTGAGGATTCGAAGTCGACATTTCAAAACTGACATTCCGTACTCGCTATGGGCATTATGAGTTCGTGGTGATGCCGTTTGGACTAACTAATGCACCGGCAGTATTCATGGAGTTGATGAATCGAGTTTTTATTAACTACCTGGATCGCTTTGTAGTCGTTTTCATAGACGACATTCGATTTACTCTCGCGACCACGAGGAGCACGAGCGTCACCTCCACCAAGTTCTCAATACATTGAGGCGGGAACAACTTTATGGGAAATTTTCTAAGTGTGAATTACGGATGCACGAGGTTGTCTTTCTCGGGCATGTGATATCAGTAGAAGGGGTGAGAGTGGACCCACAAAAGACGAAAGCCATTCGAGATTGGCTACCACCGAAGAACGTGAAGGAAGTTCGTAGTTTCCTCGGCTGTGAGTTACTACTGAAGCGGTTCGTAGAAGGATTTTCTAAAATTGCGCAACCGATGACTAACTACTGCGGAAGGACAAGAAGTATTTGTGGTCGAAGCATGTCGGCAAAGTTTTGAAGAGCTCAAGAGTCGATTGATTTGGCACTGTTTTGGTCTTACCAAAGGGAGCAGAAGGATTTGTGGTGTATAGTGACGCGTCGAGACATGGTGCAGGATGTGTACTAATGCGGGAAGGAAAAGTAATCGCCTATGCATCGAGACAATTGCGACCCTATGAAGTTAACTATCCGACCCACGACTTGGAGTTAGCGGTAGTGGTGTTTGCTTTGAAAATCGGCGTCACTATCTTTATGGAGTTACTGCCGGATCTTTACGGACCACAAGAGCCTAAAGTACATTTTTACTCGAAGGAGTTGAACATGAGGCAGAGAAGGTGGCTAGAATTAATCAAGGACTATGATATCGAGATCCTTTATCATCCGGGTAAAGCAAATGTGGTTGCCGACGCATTGAGCCGTAAGGCAGTGCGGGAGCGAGATCTTGAGCCGTCCTAACGACACGAGAGGAATTGCGGTTGGACCTTATGAGGCCGAGAAATTGAAGTTTGGTTACGGCGTGTTCGGGGACAACTTTGCACCCTTGAGATTTCTTCGTCTCTTGATGTTATGATCAAATCGAAGCAAATTACGGACCCATTCTTATCTCGAGTTCGGGATGAAGTAACTCGGGGAAAGCCCACGGATTCGTAGTCCACGAGGATGGATTCATACGTTTTAGAAATCGAGTTTGTGTACCGTGACGAAGAGTTGAGGAACTCTATCATGAGAGAAGCCCATGCTACCCGTACTCTATTCACCGGGCTCTAGCAAGATGTATAAGGATTTGAAGCGAGAATTATTGGTGGGGAATATGAAGCGTGAGGTTGCCGAATTCGTTTCGAGTGCTTAATCGGCGAGTTAAGATTGAACACCGGCGACCGCGAGAATCTTGAAACCGCTCCCGATTCACGAGTGGAAATGGGAGGACATATCTATGGATTTTATCACTAGCTTGCCGAGTCGTCGAGGAATGAATGCGATTTGGGTAATTGTGGACCGTCGACCAAATCAGCCCACTTTTTGGAGATTAAGGACACGTGGGGCCCAGAGATTGGCCAGTGTTTATTAAGGAAATTGTGAGACTACACGGTACCCCCAAGAGCATTGTATCAGGCCGTGACGGGCGATTTGTGTCACACTTACGGAAGGCGGTTCATCGTGCGATGGGCACGCGATTAAATTTGATACGGCTTTTACCTTAACACCCCCAAGATATTCGGCGTATTACGGCGCCGTGAGCCCTACATGGGACCTACCGGGCTACAATAGAAAAACTCCACTCGACTAACCATCTTGGTTGGCGAGGATACACAATTAAATAATACGACATATAAAGATACGCCGGAGCAAGCGGCAAATAAGCATCAACCAACAACGTGACAATATAAAAACAATACAATCCGGAGTTTGAAACAAAAGCCTAAGTACTCGCGAGTACAATCTATAAGTTTAAAGCGTGGGAACAACCATATCGAAATGGACAAAAGAAATAAGTAAACCCAAGTGCACATATCAACGACCCTGGCCAACATCCTCGTCTTGTCCGGTGCTCGCTCATCAGGATAATCATAACACGAAATCCATAATAAGAATTTCCCCAAAATGGGTCCCCAAAGGGGTTAGCAATTACGCTAGTACAAGTAATCAAGGCAAACCAATTGCTTACACATTTCATAGTACATGCACCAATATCATTTCAAAACCAAAACCGGACATGTCTTTTAGGAAATAAGCAGTCAAACAATTTGCCGTAGGAGCAGGCTATACCATTGATCCGCTCCGTAATCCCTAAGGACCCTCCCGTGGCCATATTATAAAACAAATCACGCACACGCATCGCCTTGGGAGCAGGCTATACCATTGATCCGCTCGTGATCCCTAAGGACCCTCCCAGTGGCTAGCGAAACAAACTCGTGAATCGGGGCTATACCATTGGATTCCCTCCGTGATCCGTCGGACCCTCCCGAGGTGAGCAATCACACACAATATACATTACTATTTCACGTTAAGCATAAAGGTTTCCAAAATACTTGCCTTGAATAATTGGCGACGCAATGAGCGGGAAGGATAATCACCGAAGCGAACACTAGGAATCAACGGAACCGATCCTAACGATTCGAAGAACATAATTACAACCAACTCTTGACGAATACGGAAATGGAATACACGAAAACCCACCCACGATTCATGTATATTCGTATGAAATTAACGACGAGGCGGACCACAACCAAACCCTCTCGATTAGTAAAAATCACGAAATATACCATGAATCCGTAGAAACTAAGAATATCAACAAGATTAATCATATTCATCATGAATCCATCAACAAAGCGGAGCGGATCGGAAGAAAATCCCAAAACCCCAAATTATCCAAAAATAGGGTTCTAAGAGATTACCTTGGATTTAGGATGAGAAACACAAGTGGATGATGTTAATCTACACCAAGAATTCAAGTAAAAGAATCTGAAGTGATTGGAAGAAGAAAATCGCCTCAAATCGCCTTGGAGTCGCTCGGCGGAAGAAGGAGAGAAATGAGAATTTGTGACTATCTCGGTCAACTCCTGGTTTATATAGCCGAGGAGTGTTAGCGCTGCGCTAAAGCCTCAATGTTAGCGTGCGCTAACGGGATAAGATTACAACCTACCGTTAGCGTCCTAGTCCGGTAGCGAGGTTTTGGCCGTTAGCGTGCGCTACCATACATGAGTAGCGTGCGCTAATAACCTCTCGGTAGCGCGCTATCGATCAATAGCGTGCGCTACGGACATTAACGAGTCCGGTGGCAGCGCCCGAACCCACGATACGTTAGCGTGCGCTACCATACAAGCGTAGCGTGCGCTTCATGATCCGTTAGCGTGCGCTACCATACAAGCGTAGCGTGCGCTAAGCACTTTGACGGGTTGATAGTAAAGCATCGATCTTGGACACTCACGCTAAGCGCACGTTACGGGCATCATCGGCGTGCGCTAGCCTCTCGACATTAGCGTGCGCTAGCATGTGTAGCGTCTGTTGATACTGCAGTCGAGAAGGTGGAAAAACAACACTTGCCGCTCCCGGGGCTACTCGCTGGCGCTGTGACTGCGGAACAAGCGTAGCGTGCGCTACTAAGGGAACTCTAGCGTGCGCTATGCGAGAAAGAGTAGCGTGCGCTAGGTCTGAAATATGAGCGGTCCAAAAACAGGAATGTGAGCGAAACATCAAGCGGAACATATCAACGGGCATCATAACGTAGAATGGATCCACGGCAACCCGAAGCGGCGGTTCCGCAAGACAATAATGGGAACAAAATCCATAGATAATAGGAAAGATACCTTTGAAAGATACGAGGTCACTACTATCGGAAATACGCCGAAAAGAAAAATACAAGGGAAAGAAAAATGCGGATATTACATTCTACCCCTCTAAAAACAAGTTTCGTCCGAAACTTAAGAAACAAACAACTCCGGGTACCTAGCACGCATGCTATCCTCGGTCTCCCATGTTGGCTCCTCGACACCGTGTCTCGACCACTGCACTTTGACCAAAGGGATGGTCTTATGCCTCAATCGTTTCTCACGATGTTCCAAAATCTGCAAAGGGCGCTCCTCAAAAGTAATATCCTCGGCGTCAATCTCATCATAATCGATGATGTGACTAGGAGTCAGGACGTATTTCCTCGGTGGGAAACATGAAAAACGCTATGAACATGACTCGGGGCGGGGCAACGCCAAGCGGTATGCCAACCCACCGACTCGCTCGAGAATCTCGAAGGGTCGATAAATCTCGGACTCAACTTCCCTTTTTCCCGAAGCGGAAAATTCCCTTCGTCGGCGACACCTTGACCAAAGCGTGGTCCCCACCTCGAATTCTAAAGGTCGGCGGCGAACATCGGCATATGACTTACATCGACTGCAGGCGATCAACATCCGTTCTCGAATTAATTCTATCTTAGTCTCGTCTCTAAAGCGACATCCGGTTCGGTCGACCAAATCGGACGCCTCATTCCAACAAATCGGCGATCGACGCCGCCCGCCCATAAAGTGCCTCATACGGTGCCATCCGAATCGGCGCGTGCCAACTATTGTTGTACGTGAATTCGATCAATGGCAAATGCTCCTCGGTCGCTACTCGATCGAGGGCACAAGCACGCAACATGTCCTCGAATGTATGCGGATGGTGCGTTAGTATCCATCGGTAGGGGATGAAAACAGGTACTCAAATGCAAACGGTACCTAACGCCTTATGCACACTTTGCCAAAGTGCGATCTGAAAGCGGCCATCACGATCCGAAACAATAGACTTGAGTCTGGTGAAGTCTCACAATCTGTAGCGATAAACGCACGAGCTAACTTCTCCGGGCCCCAAGTGTCCTTGATGCCCAGAAAATGTGCCGACTTGGTCAGACGATCAACAATCACCCATACCATGTTCATGCCCGACCTCGATCTCGGCAAACTCGTAACGAAATCCATTGATATATCTTCCCATTTCCATTAGGAGCGAAGTGGCTGCAATAACCCAGCCGGTCGTGATGCTCGATTTTGACCTGGCGACAAGTCAAACATCTCGCTACAAGCTGTGCGACCTCATCCTTCATACCATTCCACGAAATTTCTTCTCGGGTCCTTGTACATCTTACTCGAACCGGGATGAGCGGAATAAGGTGTGGAATGGGCCTCACATAATATTACGTCGTAACTCTGGATTGTTCGGCACACAAGCCGACTACGGAATCTCAAAACACCATCTTCGTGAATCACAAATCCAGGAGACTTTCCTTTAAGGGCGTTCTCTCGGATTTGAGTAATCATCGGGTCCTACGATTGTTTGACTTAATTTCATCGATCAGGGCAGCGAAATCTCTAAAGCACAAAGTTGCCCAGCGGCTCCGAGGCAACAAAACCTCAACATCTAACCCGATCAAAGCCCGCGAAGCTCGGAGGCGAGGCGTAAGGACCTCAAGCGTTCGCAACGCAATCGGTTTCCGACTCAAGGCGTCGGCCACGACGTTTGCCTTGCCGGATGATAAAGAATTTCAAAGTCATAATCTTTAATCGGCTCTAACCACCTCCTCTGCCTCATATTCAACTCCATGAGTAAATATGTATTTGAGACTTTTATGATCGGTAAAAATCGACATGTAGAGCCGAAAAGATAGTGACGCCAAATCTTGAGTGCAAAGACTACCGCCGCTAACTCCAAATCGTGAGTAGGGTAGTTAAGTTCATACGGCCTTAAGCGTCTCGGCGCATAGGCAATGGTCTTGCCGTCTTGCATCAATACGCACCCAAGACCACGACCGAAGCATCGCTATAAGCGGCGAATCCCTCGTTGCCACACGGCAACGCCAAGGCCGAGGCTGAAGTCAAACGCTTCTTGGCTCCTCGAAACTCGGCCTCTCATCGGTCAGACGAACTTCTCGGATTTATGGAGCAAGCGAGTAAGTGGCCGAGCTAGTTTTGAGAAACCCTCGGCGAACCTACGGTAGTAGCCAAACCCAAGAAACTACGGACCTCCTTCACATTTGTGGCGATGCCCAATCAATCTTGCCTCAATTTCTGCGGGTCCACACGAACCCCTTGGTGAAATCACGTGACCCAAAAACATCACTTCCTTGGCCAGAACTCACATTTCGAGAACTTCGCATAGAGTTGCTCGGTCCTCAAAATGTCTAACACTATTCGCAAATGATGGGCATGCTCTTCCTCATTCCTCGAATAGATAAGTATATCGTCGATGAAGACGACACACTTATCGAATACTCGATAAAGACTTTGTTCATCAATTGCATGAACACCGCGCATTAGTTAACCGAAGGCATAACTACAAACTCGTAATGTCAGTACCTCGTCCAGAAAAATTTTGTTTCGGCACGTCGGACTCTCTCACCGGAGGTGATAGTACCCGATTTCAAATCAATTTTCGAGAATACATGACTCCACCTGGCCCGGATCGAACAAGTCATCGATTCTCGGCAAAGGATACTTGTTCTTGATGGTCACCTTGTTTAGTTCGCGATAGTCGATACACAAGCGCAGATGAACCATCCTTCTTCCGCAAAAACAGGACGGTGCGCCCCAAGGCGAGGCGCTCGGTCGAACATACCCGACTCAAGAAGCTCACTCAGCTGCTTCTTCAACTCGGACATCTCTGAAGGTGCCATGCGATAGGCGCCTTGAAATAGGAAACCGCGCCGGCTCTAACTCTATGGCAAACTCAACCTCACGATCCGGTGGCAATCCGGTAACTCGTCGGGAAAAGCGTCGAAACTCATTAACTGGAATCGGCCAGGCTCGACTCACCATTTTCCGCCTTCAAGGCATAACACCAATAACCGGTACACCCCTTTCGCGGGAGACTCATCGCCTTCAAGGCATTAATAACGAACTTGGTTTCCCCTCTTTCGCCCATGACGAGTGCTCGGTGCCATCCTCGGCTAACATAGTGATGATTCTCGTGTGGTAGTTCATGATTGCGCCATGCCGCTCGAGCCAATCATCCCCAGAATTAGATCCTCACCCTCGATATCAACAACGATAAGATTAGAGAGCCGGGCTCTCTCACAAATAAACACGAGCAGTCTCGGACCTCTCGATCGCCAACGAACTGTCACCGCTAGGAAGTTTAACGATGAAAGACTCGCAAGGCGACAAGCAGTCGAGACTCAAGCGGCGCACACACCCCGATATGAGCAGATGTGTAGCACGAGAATCGAAAAGCACAGCGGGATGAGAATGAATATGAGCGGTGCACATCGCCACGATATTCTTTGGGTCATCGGCTCTCCTCATCTCATAGATACGCGGGCGGCGAGCCGACCTTTGGAAGCTCCGCCCCTAGCGGGTGACCCGAGGCCCCTACCTCGGCCGGCACTCGGCGGGCGGCGAACAAATGAGCCACTGGTTCACACTCGGCTCCATAGGTGTTGGGTGAGAAGAACGGGCACCGCGAAGGCTATGCAGTGATCACAAAAAGAAGCCTTGTGGCCCGTGACCACAAGTATGACAAGTTAAAGGCGGGCGAGGCAGTCCGGTTCTTATGACCCGATAAGCGCAATTAAAGCATGTGGGCTCACGGCGGGGTTCGGTGGCACCCAGCTCCCGAGCTTGAGCCGAACCGCCGTAGAAATATTCGCGGCTCGAGATTTGGTGGCCTCCACTCTTGGGGCGAGAAAAATTTCCGACTTACGCTTCTTGCTCTCACGAGCGAATCGCTGGCCGTCACCGACATATCATAAGCAAGGGCTCGACTCGATAATCCTTGAGGGTAGTACATACAAGTCCGGACATATAGTCCCGAATGGCGGTTTCATTCTCCTCGAAAAATGGAAAATTTTGTCGCTCTCGGCGACAACTTGGGTCTTCACATAACCCTTGACTCCTTGTTGAAATCGGCAATAGCTTGGGATACGGGAATATCCGAGGTTGAGCATCGAAGAAAGCATGCACTCGGGCTGTCGGCCGGCCACGGACAATACTCGGTTTCCATCGACTCACGAAACTCGGCCCACGAAGCAACATGATCTTTGGGACTAACGGCCTCCCACCAATAGCATCTCCGTGAGAAAGTATTGAGCAATAGGGACCTTACGGTCCTCGGGACAATTGGTAGCGATGAAGACTTTGTATATCTCCTTGATCCACCCTTCCCGGCCCGATCGGATCCGAAGCTCCCGAGGCGAGGAGGATGCATCTTGATGACATCCTGGAGCCAACGATCCGCTCGCCCGATTAGCGTGGGCACGATCGGGGTTACGGACCACTTGAGCTATAGCCGCCATCTCGGTTAACCATTTCTTTGCATAACGGCCGCAATACCAAGGTCGGCACGCTCGAGAAGAAGCATGATGTGGCGGTCACCGTCTGCCGGCTCGAAGAATGCGGCGTGGCCGCCCGGGCCGCCCCACGTCCTCGGCCACGACCACGACCACGACCACGGTTTCCTCGGCATCCATGCGAGGTTGAGAGATAGCAGTATATTGATGATGAGTAAGGGAGGAAAAGCAACTACGATTCAAGCGAGGAAATACAATGCGAAACAAAAGAACCGAATAAGAAAACTTACGAGCCTTTGGAAGTCTGGGGATCTTTGGCGTGGCGTGACAATGTGCAAAACAAATACGACTAGACCCGAATAACCGACAAGCCTAGGTATCCATAAACCTAAGCTCCGATACCATTTCGTAACACCCCCAAGATATTCGGCGTATTACGGTAGCGTAGACCCCTACATGGGACCTACCGGGCTACAATAGAAAAACTCCACTCGACTAACCATCTTGGTTGGCGAGGATACACAATTAAATAATACGACATATAAAGATACGCAGAGCAGCCGTGAAATAAGCATAAACCAACAACGTGACAATATAAAAACAATACAATCAGGAGTTTGAAACAAAAGCCTAAGTACTCGCGAGTACAATCTATAAGTTTAAAGCGTAGGAACAACCATATCGAAATGGACAAAAGAAATAAGTAAACCCAGTGCACATATCAACGACCACAGCCAACATCCTCGTCTTGTCCGGTGCTCGCTCATCCGGATAATCATAACACGAAATCCATAATAAGAATTTCCCCAAAGCGGGTCCCCAAAGGGTTAGCAATTACGCTAGTACAAGTAATCAAGGCAAACCAATTGCTTACACATTTCATAGTACATGCACCAATATCATTTCAAAAACCAAAACCAGACATGTCTTTTAGGAAATAAGCAGTCAAACAATTTGCCGTAGGAGCAGCTATACCATTGATCCGCTCCGTGATCCTAAGGACCCTCCGTGGCCATATTATAAAACAAATCACGCACACGCATCGCCTTGGGAGCAGGGCTATACCATTGATCCGCTCCGTGATCCTAAGGACCCTCCCAGTGGCTAGCGAAACAAACTCGTGAATCTAGGGCTATACCATTGGATTCCCTCCGTGATCCGTCGGACCCTCGAGGTGAGCAATCACACACAATATACATTACTATTTTACGTTAAGCATAAAGGTTTCCAAAAATACTTGCCTTGAATAATTGGCGCAATGAGCAGGAAGGATAATCACCGAAGCGAACACTAGGAATCAACGGAACCGATCCTAACGATTGAAGAACATAATTACAACCAACTCTTGGCGAATACGGAAATGGAATACACCGAAAACCCACCCACGATTCATGTATATTCGTATGAAATTAACGAGGCGGACCACAACCAAACCCTCTCGATTAGTAAAAATCACGAAATATACCATGAATCCGTAGAAACTAAGAATATCAACAAGATTAATCATATTCATCATGAATCCATCAACAAAGCGGAGCGGATCGGAAGAAAATCCCAAAACCCCAAATTATCCAAAAATAGGGTTCTAAGAGATTACCTTGGATTTAGGATGAGAAACACAAGTGGATGATGTTAATCTACACCAAGAATTCAAGTAAAAGAATCTCGAAGTGATTGGAAGAAGAAAATCGCCTCAAATCGCCTTGGAGTCGCTCGGCATGGAAGAAGGAGAGAAATGAGAATTTGTGACTATCTCGGTCAACTCCTGGTTTATATAGCCGGGAGTGTTAGCACTGCGCTAAAGCCTCAATGTTAGCGTGCGCTAACGGGATAAGATTACAACCCTACCGTTAGCGTCCTAGTCCAGTAGCCAGGTTTTTGGCCGTTAGCGTGCGCTACCATACATGAGTAGCGTGCGCTAATAACCTCTCGGTAGCGCGCGCTATCGATCAATAGCGTGCGCTACCTGGACATTAACCGAGTCCAGTGGCAACTGCCCAGAACCCACCTGATACGTTAGCGTGTGCTACCATACAAGCGTAGCGTGCGCTAACTGATCCGTTAGCGTGCGCTACCATACAAGCGTAGCGTGCGCTTCGCACTTTGGCCGGTTGATAGTAAAGCTGTCGATCTTGGACACTCACGCTAGCGCACGTTACCGGGCATCATCAGCGTGCGCTAGCCTCTCGACATTAGCGTGCGCTAGCATGTGTAGCGTACGCTGATACTCTGGTCCAGAAGGCTGGAAAAACAACACTGCCGCTCCCAGGGCTACTCGCTAGCGCGCGCTACGGAACAAACATAGCGTGGGCTACTAAGGGAACTCTAGCGTGCGCTATGCAGAAAGAGTAGCGTGCGCTAGGTACGAAATATGAACGGTCCAAAAACACCGGAATGTGAACGAAACATCAAACGGAACATCTCAACAGGCATCATAACGTAGAATGGATCCATGACAACCGGCAGCGGTTCCAAGACAATAATGGGAACAAAATCCATAGATAATAGGAAAGATACCTTTGAAAGATACACGAGGGTCACTACTATCGGAAATACGCGAAAAAGAAAAATACAAGTGAAATAAAAATGCGGATATTACATTCTACCCCTCTAAATACAAGTTTCGTCCGAAACTTAAGAAACAAACAACTCCGGGTACCTAGCACGCATCTTATCCTCGGTCTCCCACGTTGCCTCCTCGACACCGTGTCTCGACCCTTTGCACTTTGACCAAAGGGATGGTCTTATGCCTCAATCGTTTCTCACGATGTTCCAAAATCTGCAAAGGCGCTCCTCAAAAGTAATATCCTCGCGACGTCAATCTCATCATAATCGATGATGTGACTAGAAGTCGGGACGTATTTCCTCGGTGGAAACATGAAAACGCTATGAACATGACTCGGGGCGGGGCAACGCCAAGCGGTATGCCAACCCACCGACTCGCTCGAGAATCTCGAAGGGTTCAATAAATCTCGGACTCAACTTCCCTTTTTCCCGAAGCGGAAAATTCCCTTCGTCGGCGACACCTTGACAAAGCGTGGTCCCCACCTCGAATTCTAAAGGTCGGCAGCGAACATCGGCATATGACACATGCCGACTGCGGGCGATCGACATCCGTTCTCGAATTAATTCTATCTTAGTCTCGTCTCTAAAAGCGACATCCGGTTCGGTCAGACCAAATCGGACGCCTCATTCCAACAAATCGGCGATCGACATCCGCCCATAAAGTGCCTCATACGGTGCCATCCGAATCGACGCGTGCCAACTATTGTTGTACGTGAATTCGATCAATGGCAAATGCTCCTCCCGATCGCTACTCGATCGAGGGCACAAGCACGCAACATGTCCTCGAATGTGCGGATGGTGCGTTCCATCCATCGGTGGGGATGAAAAGAGGTACTCAAATGCAAGCGGGTACCTAACGCCTTATGCACACTTTGCCAAAGTGCGATACGAAGCGGCCATCACGATCCGAAACAATAGACTTGAATCTGTGAAGTCTCACAATCTGCGCGATAAACACACGAGCTAACTTCTAAGGCCCCAAGTGTCCTTGATGCCCGAGAAAATGTGCCGACTTGGTCAAGCGATCAACAATCACCCATACCATGTTCATGCCCGACCTCGATCTCGGCAAACTCGTAACGAAATCCATCGATATATCTTCCCATTTCCATTAGGAGCGAAGTGGCTGCAATAACTTGACGGTCACGATGCTCGATTTTGACACTGTGACAAGTCAAACATCTCGCTACAAGCATGCGACCTCATCCTTCATATCATTCCACGAAATTTCTTCTCGGGTCCTTGTACATCTTACTCGAACCGGGATGAGCGGAATAAGGTGTGGAATGGGCCTCACGCATAATATTCAGCCGTAACTCTGGATTGTTCGGCACACAAAGCCGACTCTGGAATCTCAAAACACCAACTTCGTGAATCACAAATCCAGGAGACTTTCCTTTAAGGCGTTCTCTCGGATTTGAGTAATCATCGGGTCCTACGATTGTTTGACTTAATTTCATCGATCAAGGGCAGCGAAATCTCTAAAGCACAAAGTTGCCCAGCGACTCGAGCAACAAAACCTCAACATCTAACCCGATCAAAGCCCGCGAAGCTCGGAGGCGGCGTAAGGACCTCAGCGTTCGCAACGCAATCGGTTTCCGACTCAAGGCGTCGGCCACGGCGTTTGCCTTGCCGGATGATAAAGAATTTCAAGGTCATAATCTTTAATCGGCTCTAACCACCTCCTCTGCCTCATATTCAACTCCGTGAGTAAATATGTATTTGAGACTTTTATGATCGGTAAAATCGACATGTAGAGCCGAAAAGATAGTGACGCCAAATCTTGAGTGCAAAGACTACGCCGCTAACTCCAAATCGTGAGTAGGGTAGTTAAGTTCATACGGCCTTAAGCGTCTCGGCGCATAGGCAATGGTCTTGCCGTCTTTGCATCAATACGCACCCAAGACCACGGCCGAATCATCGCTATAAGCGGCGAATCCCTCGTTGCCACACGGCAACGCCAAGGCCGGCTGAAGTCAGCGCTTCTTGACTCCTCGAAACTCATCGCCTCTCATCGGTCAGACGAACTTCTCGGATTTATGGAGCAAGCGAGTAAGTGGCCGAGCTAGTTTTGAGAAACCCTCGGCGAACCTACGGTAGTAGCCACCAAACCCGAAACTACGGACCTCCTTCACATTTGTGGGCGATGCCCAATCCAATCTTGCCTCAATTTTCTGCGGGTCCACACGAACCCCTTGGTGAAATCACGTGACCCAAAAACATCACTTCCTTGGCCCAGAACTCACATTTCGAGAACTTCGCATAGAGTTGCTCGGTCCTCAAAATGTCTAACACTATTGGCAAATGATGGGCATGCTCTTCCTCATTCCTCGAATAGATAAGTATATCGTCAATGAAGACGACACACTTATCGAATACTCGATAAAGACTTTGTTCATCAATTGCATGAACACCGCGCATTAGTTAACCGAAAGGCATAACTACAAACTCGTAATGTCAGTACCTCGTCAGAAAAATTTTTTTCGGCACGTCGGACTCTCTCACCGGGTGATAGTACCCGATTTCAAATCAATTTTGAGAATCATGGACTCCACGCCCGATCGAACAAGTCATCGATTCTCGGCAAAGGATACTTGTTCTTGATGGTCACCTTGTTTAGTTCGCGATAGTCGATACACAAACGCGATGAACCATCCTTCTTCGCACAAACAGGACCTGTGCGCCCCAAGGCGAGGCGCTCGGTCGAACATACCCATACTCGAGAAGCTCACTCAGCTGCTTCTTCAACTCGGACATCTCACGAAGGTGCCATGCGATAGGCGCCTTGAAATAGAGGCCGCGCCGGCTCTAACTCTATGGCAAGCAAACTCAACCTCACGATCCGGTGGCAATCCGGTAACTCGTCGGGAAAACGTCGAAACTCATTAACGGCTGGAATCGGCGGAAGCTCGACTCCACCATTTTCCGCCTTCAAGGCATAGCACCAATAACCGGTACACCCCTTTCGCGGGAGACTCATCGCCTTCAAGGCATTAATAACGAACTTGGTTTCCCCTCTTTCGCCCGCGAGCAGTGCTCGGTGCCATCCTCGGCTAACATAGTGATGATTCTCGTGCGGTAGTTCATGATTGCGCCATGCCGCTCGAGCCAATCATCCCCGAGAATTAGATCCTCACCCTCAATATCAACAACGATAAGATTAGAGAGCCGGGCTCTCTCACAAATAAACACGAGCAGTCTCGGACCTCTCGATCGCCAACGATCCTGTCACGCTAGGAAGTTTAACGATGAAAGACTCGCAAGGCGACAAGCGGTCGAGACTCAAGCAGGCGCACACACCCAGCGATATGAGCAGATGTGTAGCACGAGAATCGAAAAGCACCGCGGGATGAGAATGAATATGAGCAGTGCACATCGCCACGATGTTCTTTGGGTCATCGGCTCTCCTCATCTCATAGATACGCGGTGAGCGAGCCGACCTTGGAAGCTCCGCCCTAGCGGGCTGACCCCGACCCCTACCTCGGCGGCACTCGGCGGAGGCGGCGGCTTTTCATCCACGCCGATGGTCGGTCGGAGAGAACCATTCGGACTCTAGAGGATATGTTGAGAGCATGTGCTCTTGATTGGAAAAAGCGATTGGGAAGCCCAGTGCCTTTGGTGGAATTCACTTATAATAATAGTTGGCACGCTTGATTCGAGATGGCACCATATGAGGCATTGTATGGCCGTCGTTGTAGGTCCCCTTTGTGTTGGGACGAACTATCAGAATCTCTGGGTACGGAACCCGATATGTTGTTAGCCGCGTGAGAAGATCACTTTGATTAAGAGTCGGTTGTTAACGGCTCAAAGTCGACGAAGTCTTATCTTGACCATCGTCGGCGACCGCTTGAGTTCGAGGTTGGTGACCATGTGTTAATGAAGGTGTCTCCTACTCGAGGTGTTTTTCGTTTGGGAAGAGGGCAAGGCGAGCCCAAGGTACATTGGGCGTTTGAGGTTACGGAGCGCGTAGGTGATCGGCTATCGACTAGCCTTGCCACCGACCTTGAGTAAAATTCACAACGTGTTTCATGTCTCGATTGAGGAAATATGTTGCTGATCCGAGCCATGTACTTCAATTGAAGATATTGAATTAGCGAGAGGATCATTAAATGCGAGGAGCGTCTGTGCGAGATACTCGATAGGAGGATCAAGCGATTGCGGAACAAGGCGATTCCCCTCCGAAGGTTCGGTGGTCACGACACGGAGTCGAGGAGGCTACGTGGGAGGCCGAGGATAGTATGCGGCGAGATACCCGAGTTATTTACCCCTTAGTTTCGAGGACGAAACTCTTTTTAAGGGGAGTATGTAATATCCATTGTAACTTTTCATTTTACTGTCATTGTATTATTCGGATAATCGATTATCATGAATCGTTGCATTTAGTATTATGTTGAGGTATTATAGATTTGAATATCATATCGTTGTTATTTCATATGTGATGATTCGATGTTATTAGAGTGTTGCATTTTGAATTTTTGTTAATGTAGCGTCGCTACAGTCTGTACTATTAACGTCGCTAATCATGTGACTTAGCGTGCGTAAGGTTTCCTACATTGCGTCGCTAAGAGGAAATCGCGGCGATTGACTTGACACGTGAACCCTTTTAACCGTTAGCATGCATGAGATCTAAGTGCCTGAGTCGTGTCGGTGAGAATCTACTTTTATTAGCGTCGTAACCCATTTATCATTAGCGTACGCTAACGGCTGCGATAATTCAAGGCGGTAGCCTGTAAGCCGTTTACGTCGTAATATCGGCCGGATAGCGTCGTAAGTTCATTAGCGTACGCTAATCTTTCCCGATAGCGTGCGCTAAGTATGTCGATCTATTTATAGGGCCGGCTGTTTTCATTTCTTCACAACTCTAAACCGAGTCTCTCTCCATTTTATCGTCCCTCTGCACTCTAATATCGATATCAACCTTCACCAACTTGTTTCTAAGCCTTGAATCTTGGAGTGGAGCTCATTCCCTTGGAGATTTGGAGTTGTTTTTGATCTTGGAATATATTCTCTCATAGCATTGAAGTTGTTCTTCATTTCTAGAGGTAGGTGTGCTTTCTTCTCTGCATTAATTTCTTATGTTGATGTTATAAACGAATTATACTTCACCTAGAGTTAGATTAAACAAGTAAAACATGGTTATAATTAAACTCTTTAAGCACTTTGATGAATATGTTAAATAAGGGTTTGAGATGGAGGTGTTCTTGATGATATAGTGATTTTAATCATGTTTGTAATTGTCATTACTCACCTTACGGGCGAATTTAGCTCGGTAGGACATTGTTGGATCGGTTAGCTTCTTCATAGCTGGATTTAATCAAGAACTTGATATCATAAAGTGTTTAAACACCATTTTAGGTATTTATTTACCTTGAGAAGAACTTGATAATGTTAAAGATGAGATTAGATGATCTAGTTCGAAATCTTAGAAGCTTTAACAAATCATATTTGTTCGATTCCACAAGTCTTTGAAGAATGATAAGGATCTTACAACAATAACTTTTCATCAATCTATTGTGTTGATAACTTAGAATGTGGTTCATCATCATGCTAAATAGATAGTGTTCTTAAGTAAGATGATCTTTGTTTATGAATGATACTATCATGGTATATTGAGTATCAAATTCATTATGACTATCCTTTTATAAATAGGAGATGTTGTAGAACATAAGAATTTGATTTAAACCAATTTTATTGGCAAATGGAAGATGTTTTGTTCATGGAATAACAAGAGAATTTCAAGACACTTTTGGTATGGTAATCCGATTTTGGAGGATGAATTAGTCGTATTGAAACCTTTCATTAATCGTTAAGGTATTCATCAAGGGGGGATGAATTATTCGAATAAGTTGCGGGCGTCGTTTTCTACGAATTGATAGTAATATTATGTGAATATGTTATTGAATGAATTACGTTTCATTCAAGGTTGCTCGTTCGATTGAGTGTTTAACCGAGGATACCGTCTGTTTGATCATTTGGAGAAGGACTATATTTCACTTACGGATTTGAGGCAAGTTATCTTGTTTGGTTATAATGATGATTAGATTCTTCTGATGGTTATATCTTTCATATGTATGAATTGTTCATGAAATGTTTGTCGTGATTTGACATTGTCCTTGACGTTATTCCGTTTTCTTCATGGGGTTGCATTCCCAAGTACGTAGTTTGAATCATTGAATCTCGTTGGCCTTATTTTCACTTCGGTGAGTTTTTCTTGATCCTTAATCGGATATGTGATTTGTTGAATTCGTTGTCATGTTGTATCGTGACATATCCGGAATCATATCTGCGTTCCGATTGGTTATTGTGTAGGATTTTTAGCCAGGCACATATAGTCATTGGCGGATATTATTCCGCATTGGGTATGCACATGGGACGTAGTTTCGTGAGGCTAATTAGGTACATTGTCCTACGTATATTGGATTCCATATACGGGCGGACATGTGCACGGACACATTTAGGATCGGGCGTCTTGTGATGTCCATCTTTGAGCCATACCGTAAATCGTCCATAGTATTGGATGCTTGTGGTGATCGTTTCATACGCCCGAGGGTATGATTGATAGTCGGAATGATTTCTTTGAAATCTATATATGTGGTGTATATGTCGGAAGAATTGATTATCATGTATATCGACCTGTGTTGGGCGAAATACTTGTATTGTATTTTAGGTCGAGGCAAAGGCAAGGCACGGGAAGAGCATGTCGGCGGCGAAGGGTTCGAGGGATACTAGTTCGGGGGCCCCCACATCTCTTGTTGTTCGGTTATGTTAAACCGTGTTATATTATTTCTGTTTCATTTAATTTGCTATTTGGTTGTATTTGACATTTGAAGTATTTTCCATCTCCATATGGTTTATACTTGTTTTGGATCTGTGTATTGTAAGGCCGTTGGCCATATTTTATTAAACTCTGATCGGAGTGATGACTATTCATTGTGGTTCGGTATCACAAATAATAATTGTTTAATCTGTTTTGATTATCGCTGGTGGGTCCCAGCGTAGGATTCACGGCCTGTAATAGCCGTTTTTGGGGTGTTACAGTTATCTCGTCATATTCTAGTTGAATATGATGTGTTCATGAAGAACACTATGAGATCTAATAATTTGTGCAATTCCTAATGAAAAATACAAAATAATATTCTGGAGAATATTGTAAGTGCTTTTGAAGAAGCAACTATTTTAGTTTAGTTATTTCGGGACTTGATTAATTCTCGTACTATTTTGTTTTCCTTTTGTATATTCAATTATGGATCTTAAAATTATTGCTCCCGAAGTAGCACAATTAATTGTAATATTCTTGAAGAATATTACTATTCTAAATAAATAATTCTTATTTATACATGAATTATGTGATGATACAATATTCATGAAGAATATTGATTTGTTACTTATAAATATAATAGCATAATTAAATCATTATGCTCTTGATGTAGCATGATATTATCCCTGAAGGAAAATATAACTTATATCTCAAATAAAAAATATTAATATGATTTGAGAATATTCTCTATCGAGATTATACAAGATATGATATACTACACAATCATAATCCAACTGTACTCCAATGGTAGCAAGATTAGTGAGTGGTCGAATATTCCTATCAAGTTGTTCCCGGAAGTGAACAATATTAAATTAAAAACTTCATTATTACATGGCTCAAATTTTATCTCCGGAAGTAGATAAAATTTAGAGTTTATCCTTGTAGGGGATAATTATTTATAAATTTTATCTCGTGGAGTTGATATATCAACTGTTAATGATAAGGACACGAAAATGATAATCTTAAGATTATATGTCAATATCTAATCTTATATATTGTGTAGTTTAATATTTTATTATCTCTTATGATATATTGTGAGTTTTTATCAATATAAGATATGATGTTATGCCTAAAGTATGATTTGAATTGATCGTTGATATATAATTAGTGATAAAAGGGTCAAATATCCTGAAGATATTTGTATCAATCAAATTCTTGGCTTATCTTATTTTTTTTTTTGTGAATAGAATGCCAAGTTCTTGGATTAAATAGTGGTCATGATTTATTGTCTCATCAAAGTGCAAATATACATGATATCTTTAGAATGGTACTTTTCGTATGAAAAAAGGTAATGCTAAATTTATTGTGATTCTGAAGAACCATTAAATTCCTTCCTACATGGTGAAGATTATGCACTATTATCTTCTAAGTATCGATAAATCTATGGATTTCTAAACTATCGCTTGAAATATGTATGATTCGCGATAACAAGTGAGACAAATGACATATACAATTTCGAATAAAAGAAATTGGTATTAGAAAATATCAATGTAATGACGTATAAAATTCACCACTTATTAGACCAGAAGTCTACTAATCCCAATACTTTCAATATTTACATGTTTAAATTTACGTGTTTGGTGTTAAAGTCTATTTATAGCATTTTTATATTTTATTTATATATTTATTTATGATATATATCTGAAGATATATTAATACAAATTCACATATATTGTATGATAAATATCACAAATTACTAGTAAATATAACGAAGTACATTTATACACTTAAAATTGTATTATTTTGAGTTGACTAATTTTCATCAACATCTTATAGATTTTGGATTAATTGCATAATGATTATTGCACTTTCTTCTCGAAGAAGAGTAATAACGATAGTTATTACATATTATATTGATGATAATACTTGTATCATTGATATAAAATTATTTTTAATAATTCTTTTAATACATTACATTAATATATTTTCATGGTTTCATGAAGAAATATAAATTTGTAATTTTAATAATCCGAAGATTATTAAAAGAAATTGTTGATGTTCTTGATAAACACAATGATATATAGTCATATTTTTATGAGTATTTATGATAAACATATCAATTAAAGTTAATATTCCTGAAGAATATTAAACAAAAAAAGGCATTATTTTGAATATTTTCTATATGACCTTGTGTTACTAAATTGCTTTTATTATCACCATATTGATATAAATTGTTGCTCATGATGTAGCACAATTAATACTTTCAATTAATATTTACATACTCTTTAGAGTAATTTATATTTTGGGTGTTATATGCTTATAAATTGTTGCTCCCAAGGTAGCATAATTGATACTTTTAAAGAATATCGCATACTCTTGATGAGTACTTCATATTTTCGGTAATATATGATTATCTTTGATTTAAATTGTTGCTCCTGAGTCGACAATTAATATTCTTGAAGAAAAATACATGCTCTGGTGAGCAATTTACATTGAAGTTGCATGTATTTATTTTAAATGAAAAATACATAACTTTATGTCATATTGATTTGTTCAATTTCTACTTGAGGAATGGAAAGACAATCCCCGAAGGATTGGTATAATTTCATATGGCAATATTCTTATTGTCGGCTCTAAAAGGAGCTTTATTCAATGAGTATCGAATTAATTATAAGCGATATATTATTTTATCCAATGATCATGTTGCGATGAATTTCAAATTCAAGTATCCATATCAAAGGCAATATTTGGGTCACCCCCTTTGTTATTAGTGCACCTCCTGAAGAGGATTGATTTTATAATCCAATTTCAACTATCTCCGACATTATGGGGAGATATGAAATATAAATAAGAGAAAATCGGAAAATTCTCGTTGGGTTGGATATTTAAATTTACACACTATGAACTCGAAGTTCAACAAGTTATTGATTGCCAAAGGAGTGATGAAATCTCATATACCAGTTGTATATGTACCATAAAGAATTAAAGTCGAATGTGAACGAAATATATTAATTGATACTCCTCGCTAGAAGCGTGAGAGGCGTATACTTTATTAGTATTAAGATGAAATCTGCGGAATACAAATAGATTAAACTATAACATCACTTGAAAACCTCTGAAGAGGATCGTCTCGAAGACGAGAATCTCAATATCTTAATTTGCACGTGCACTAAATAATTACAGTATTGAGATTATGGAACGACCAAATCAAATGTTATGTGAAATATTGAATATTTGATTTTGTAGAAGTTGTCATGGACTTTATGAATATGGGAGAATTGTTTATAAGAATGATAGTTGTCGACAACACTTTGTGTCTCAACAATTGCTAGTGGAGTGTCTGGAGCACTAAATAAAATATAAGCAATTGAGACAGAGCTTAACTCGCAAAATAAAATAAAGTGGTGAAAGATAAGCGAGATTAGCATATCAAGGGTTTAAGCGGATACCCAAAACATATTCTCCCGTTGGCACTACATTTCGTCATTTAATATACATATGACAATTATTATGAATAGAGATATTCAATTAGTGACGTCATCACCACATTTTTCTAAGGGTCATTGGACGCGAATATCTATATGACGGACTTGAGGTTCCTAAAGTAATAGGAACACGAAATTCGCAATATGTACTATTTTGAGTTATAAATATTTATACCTTTTGAAATAGTCTGGTGGATCAACCGACTAAGTGAATTCCTCCTGAAGAGGATATATGTGAATTATTTGAACTCATATCTAAAGACAAGTTCAAAATGAAAAACTTAGATAAAACTAAGTATTAGTATTGTCTCGACTTGTAGATCGAGCATATATGATGGAAAAATTTTATCCATTTAGCTACCTAAAGGTTGTCTTACCACTTGAAGTGGATACTGACTCATATAGATCTCAAGAAGATAAAATAGATATAAGAAGACCAGAAGTTCTGTATTTATATGCTATTGAAGCATTACATTATCAGACCTGATATACAATTTGAAGTTAACATGCTAGCAAAATTTAATATTTCTCCAAGAAGTAGAATGTGGAATGGTGTTAAACATATTGGTCTATTATATGAAAGAGATCGAGATTTGATATTGGTGGCTATTAGGGTATTGTGATATCATATTTGTTCTCATGCTGCCTATTTATTATGATGAGAAATATTCTCCATTTATGTGTTGCATATAATGTTTGGGCAAGTAAGGTGAAATTTATTTCCACATGAGCTTCAGAAGAGCAATAATGATAATCTAGCAGATTTATTCACTAAATCTCTCCATGTCTGAAAATTATATTCATGGTATTAGAGTGCAAGATTGTTATCTTGAGGAGGAGAAGTGATAACTTTTAAATTAACTAGAAGATTATGTCGACCCTGAAGGTCAAAATGTCCTGAAGACTAAATGGTTGTACTCTTTTTCCCTTTCTAAGTTTTTTCCCACCGGGTTTTCATAGTTAAGGTTTTTAACGAGGCAACCAATGCAACACATGAGCAAATTTATACTATGTACTCTTTTTCTCTATCGGTTTTTTCCCACAGGATTTTTCCGAAGGGGTTTTGATGAGGCATGAACATCATAATATTCAAGAGGAGGTATTGTATGAATACGATGTCACTTGTATCTCAAAGGTAGATACATCAATATTCACTTAAGTGATTAGTCGGCGAACTTATTCACAAAGGCGTTGCCGACATCAACATTTAGAAGACTAGTACACAAGATCGGAATGCGTCAACTCAAAGATCTTATGTAATCGATTTCAGAGGGAGTAGCTGTACTCTTTTTCCTTCGATCGGGTTTTTTCCCACTGGGTTTTCCCGACAAGGTTTTAATGAGGCAGCATGTATTAAAGGTCATTCAAGGGGAGTGTTGTAATTAATGTATTTATTAATGTATGACCTTTATACCCCTGAAACCCTAGATGTGTACCTATAAATAAAGGCTTTTGACCCTCATAAGAATACACACATTATTCTTCTTCTCTTCCAATTTCTCTCTTTTTCTCTCAAGTTTATAACAGATATTGAGTATAAAAAGGTGATGTTTATTAATATTTTTCATCACTAATACATGTTGATTATATGAATTTACTTAAAAACTCAAATTATCATTAGTTACTAATGTATGTTTAGGAATAACACTAACAAAGGATATTTGTTATATGTCACGATATATCTATAATATAGAGGACAATGTTTTTTTTTGTCATCGTACTATGCACCTGAAAAGACTATTTTACCCTGTTGGGAAAACAAGAAAACTGTATCGAAACAGCCGGGATATCCAATCCCTGTATCGAATGGTATTTGATAAAGAGGTTTTGACATATATGCCAATCTGCATACAGTAAAGGAAACTGTATCGAAGCATTGAGGCATTATCCTGTATCGCAGACCTGCCTCGAATCAGCATATTGTGAAGCCCTTGATGACAAGAAGTCTTATAAAAGACCAAGTATGAAGCGTCTCGAAACTCAAATACGATTATCTTCCATCTGACTCACAAGGACAAAGAAGGAATCTCGAAGTCAAGTCCGTTGAATAAAGAAGTATTTAAATACTCAAGGATAAAGTATTTAAATACGTCGATCAACAGAATCTTCAAATCGCTAAATCCGGATCGTATCATAATCCCGTTGGAACGAAATCTCACTCAAACGGATACATCTCAACGGATATATATTTCAAAGACTATATATATCTTATGAAGGCATTGAAGATCAGTTACCAAAAAACCCAAGCTATCGAAATTACTATCCGAGCAAAACATATCTCCAAAGCTTCGCAACTCGGATCAAAGAGATATACGGTGCTCATCATTACGAACAACACTTCATCACCGAAAGCTCTTAAAGTCAAAGTTGTTGTTCACCATCATTCTATACTTTGAACAAACAACCTGTGTGGGTGAACAATCGTAGCCTTCTGCGGGCTGTGTGTGAAGGATTTGCATTGAAGAAGACGAAGCTTGAGCGTGTGTGAAGAAGCAAGTGAAGCATTAGCTCAAAACCAATCTGTGAGCGGTTGAAGCTAAGATCTTTATATCAATCTGTGTGAGCGATATATTGATTGTGTGTGTTGTTATAATTACGTAGTTGTGTACGTAGTAATTATAATAAACTTTACTCTGTGTGGAGGACCGGTGGACGTAGAGGGTTTACCTCGAACCACTTTAATTCTTGTGTTATTTACATTAAGCTTTTCTTGTTTTAATTCTTGATTAATTAAGTATACTCTATACATTTAGTTGCTGTATCCACAGCAACATACTGTATCCAAGACTTCCGCTACGCACTCAGATTTAAAATCCATACAGTTTGTTGTTTAAACTATTTCCCAAACTGTATCCAGTATAATTAGTGGCCAACAAGTGGTATCGGAGCGGTTGATTCTAAAAAGAATCAGTCGTATTTTTAACCGAATCAGATCCAAATCACTTATTTTCAAAATAGTCTCTTTCATTCCTGTATTATCACATGGATACCTCTATGATTAACAAAGTCCCTATGTTCTCTATTAACGAATTTGACGACTGGAGAATTAGAATGGAGGCTCATCTTGCAGCAATGCACGAAGAGATGATTTTTGTTATACAGGATGGTCCTATCAAGATCATGAAGGTGAACACGGCCGCAAGGATTGAAGGCGATCCCATCTTGAGATGCTCGAGAAGGATCGCGAGCAATGGACCACGAGATGAAAGAAAGCGAGCAAACCTTGACAACGTAGCTAAGAACGCGTTATTTGTCACTCTTGACAAAGGCACGTTCTCGAAGGTAAGAAGCCGCAAAGCGACGAAGAAATGCAGGATAAACTCAAGTTGATTTGTGAGGCCAGAGCTCTCAAAAGAAAACAAGATTTCAAAGCGGCTCGGCAATTTGAATCTTTTGAAATGAAACCAACCGAGACACTTGAGGAACTTGACCTCGGATTCACCGGTATTGTTGGTGAACTTGAAGCGTTAGGCAAAATTTATACCCAAAGGAGAAGAACTTAAAAATTTTGATCTCTCGGCCGATGGGACATTAAGACCACAACTATGTGTGTATCTTGTAATCTTCTGAAATATCTACTTTTGATCTCTTCTCGACCTCAAAGCTTTTGAGTATGATATTGTGAGAAGAGAGAAAGTCAAGAATCTCCTTCAAAATTCATGACTCTAGCATGTATATCGAACCGTCGACACGGCATGCCCGGTTCTTGAAGCCTAGTCACAAGAATCTTGTGATGGCGACGACATCTGTCTCAAGATGAAATGGCGCTTCTCATGCATAAATTCAAAAGTTCATCAAACGATCTGGAAAGACTCCTACGAGCCCAAACACTGTCCACAAGGTAAATGCAGAAACATCATCCGGTGATGCTAACTTTGTCTTATAATTGCAGGAAACCAGGGCATTATGCAAATAAATGTCCTCATCCCAAAGTCCAAAGATTGCCGGAGGCCGAGCAACAAGAGAGAGATGAAAGAAGACGTGCTTGGAAAGACAAGCTCAAGGCCCTGATTGGAGAATCAGAAGCCTCCCCCACACCATCCAAATCAGCAGAATGTCTTCAGGTGGTCACTGAAAGTGATTCATCTGACGATGAGTTCGATGATAAAGCATATATGTGCTTTATGGCCAAAGACATTCTAGAAGGTGAAAACAGCGACGATGAGGTAAGTTCAACCTCAGCCATTCCGTCAAATGCATCTCATACTTTTGAAAACATGATGAATGAGTTTAAAAACATTCAAAAGGCCCATGAGACACTAAAAACTGAGAATATACAGCTTCAATAAACTAATTTAGAGCTGAAAGATGAAAATGACTTGCTGAAAATAAATTATGAAAATATGTCTCTTGATTGTGAAACCAGCAAGGTCGATTTTGAAAAACTCATGGAGAGCAATCATCAACTTGCTCAGGAACTAAGTGAGGCTAAAACTCACAATGAGAGCAAGACAAATGATTTGGTTCTACTACAAGCCAAAATCACAACTCTCGAAAAGCGAGAAACTGAACTTGAGACCACTCTGAAATCGTTCGAGAAATCGTCCAAAAGAATGGAAGAAATTAGAGCCTTGGGCAAAATGCTCATGATAAAAGTGGCTTAGGATATAGCTCATGTTCAAACAAAGGGAAAACTAGTACAGTGTTCGTCAAGAGTGTGGAACACATTCCAGAATCGGAAGAAATCCCTAGTCCCGTGAAGGAACCTGCTGTATCGAGAAAACCGAAGGCTGCTATTCCGCCCCCGCAATCCTATTCCAGACAGCGGAATCATAAACCGTTCCAACCTGTGAGGCGCACTCAACAGCATGCTCCCAGAGCATATCAACAGCGCCAACAGCCGTTCAGAAGGAAGGCTGTATCCAACCACCAAAGTCCCGCACGGCAGTACTATCAGTACAGCACGCAGAGGTATTGGATACAGGAGCCCCGTTATCCCTCGAGACAGCAGATGCCGGTTTAGTATCAACAACAACATTGGGAATCCAACTGGAGACCCAGAAGGCAAGCTGTTAGGCCTCAGAAAATGGCTCCACCTCCAAGACGGCACTCGTACTGGATTAATAAATATAACCCTGAATTTTTCATGCATAATAATTATCATGGTTATAACAACTACGTATATGCCCCCCGTAGATATCACAACACTGTACCGAGTATGTCCTACAGTAAACCAATTGCTGCCAGGAAAACTTGGGTACCAAGAGGAAGTAACAATCATGGACCCAAAAATCAAAGGGGACCTAAATCTACTTAATCTTTTTGTTACAGGACATTCTAGAGGAGGATACCTGGTACTTTGATAGTGGATGCTCTCAACACATGACCGGAGATAGGAGCAAGCTATCAGATTTTGTAGAAGGTCGCGGTCCAAAAGTTCGCTTCGGTGATAAATCTAAAGGAAGAACAAGAGGGAAAGGAAACCTACTTGTCGGGAAATTCAAAGTCACCGATGTTTCATATGTTGAAGGCTTACAGTATAATCTACTTAGTATTAGCGATTACGTGATAAACGATTCTCGGTGAAGTTCTATATAGATCGCTGTAGAGTCAAGAACATCCAAACCAAGGAAGTTGTGCTTACAGGAAGCAGATCAGGTAATATGTATATTGCTGACTGGAAGCCTATGAGCTCCTCAATTCCATGCTTTGTTGCCAAAGGCACTGCAGATCTTAGCTTGTTATGGCACAAGAGGATGTCTCACGTCAACTTCAAGACAATCAACAAGCTCTCAAGACAGGGAATGGTTAGAGGTTTGCCAAATGTGTCATTCAAGAAGGACAGCGTCTGCGGACCATGTCAGAAAGGTAAGCAAATCAAGTCAACCCTGAAGAGCAAATCCTACCTTTCCACCCAAAGAGTGTTGGAAATGCTACACATGGATCTCTACGGTCCTGTAGACCCAGTAAGTTTGGGAGGTAAGAAATACTGCATGGTTGTTGTTAATGATTATTCCAGGTATGCTTGGACGATCTTTCTTAGCAAGAAGAAGGAAACAACATCAAAGGCCGAGCTCTGAGAAAGTTGCAAAATGAAAAGGCATCGAGTATCGTGTGCATTCGTTACAGCAGTACATAATTTACTAACCGCTTTATAGAGCAATCTGTTCGAAGAATGGAATACAACACAAATACTGTTTGCCGTACACCTCAACAAAATGGTGTTGCCGAGCGAAAGAATAGGACGTTGAAAGAAGCAACAAGGACAATGATTGCCGCAAGCAAATTGCCACAGCGTTTCTGGGGTGAAGCAACCAATACATCATGCTACACTCAAAACCGCTGTATCGTCAACAAGCACCACAACAAAACAGCATATGAGGTATGGAACAACAAAACTCCGTTAGTTTCGTATTTCCACATTTTTGGATGCAGGTGTTATGTATTGAATAATGGGAAAGACCAACTTAGAACCTTTGATGAGAAATCAGATGAAGGAATATTCGTAGGATACTCCTCCATCAGCAAAGCTTTCAGAATCTTTAATAAGAGGAAGCTGATGATTAAGGAATCAGTTCATGTAGTGTTTGACGAACCACACCATGATCCTACAGGAGTAGATGATATCACTCAGAACATTCACCATCTATCTATCTTGGATCCTCCAACTCCCATAGAACCTGTAGTTGATCTAGAAATCAACCCCGCAGCTGTAAGAATCGATGTGGATGAAGCCGATGCTGTACAAGCTGAAGCTGTATCCACAGAATCTTTCGATCTGATGCGGGATCTGAATTAGAACCCGAGAAGATGGTTGAGAGATCACCCGCAAGATCCGATCATTGGAAACATAAATCTTGGTGTTTCTACTCGTAGGAGAATACAGTACACAAGGAAATGTACTTTGTGCACAAGAAGAATCGATCTTTGAGATATCACAGTTTCTGAATGGAAATCTCAATCCGAGCTTAGAAGACTCAACATGTGCACTATTCTTGTATTCTTAGCCCGGTCAGAACCTGTTTCGACCATAGACGCTCTTAATAATTCTCATTGGATAACATCTATGGAAGAAGAGCTTAACGGTTTCGAAAGAAACAATGTATGGTATCTTGTACCCAGACCAACACATCAATCGGTTATAGGAACCAAATGGGTATTTCGAAACAAAAAGGATCGAAATGGACTTATCATAAGGAACAAATCCAGACTAGTCGCACAAGGCTATAGTCAGGAAGAAGGCATAGACTATGATGAAACCTTCGCCCCTGTAGCGAGACTAGAAGCCATCAGGATATTTCTTGCCTTTGCCGCCCATAAGAGTTTTATTGTCTACCAAATGGACGTCAAAAGTGCTTTCCTGAATGGAGATCTTGCAGAAGAAGTTTATGTTGAACAACCACCAGGGTTTGCCAACACAGACGGTATCGATCTAGTTTACAGGCTAAGGAAAGCGCTGTATGGACTTAAACAAGCCCCTAGAGCCTGGTACGAAACCCTGTCCCAGTATCTAACCAACAACGGATTTGAGAAAGGTGCCGTGGACAAGACCTTGTTCAAGATACAGGAAGGTGATGACCTTCTTATGGTGCAAATCTATGTGGATGACATTATTTTTGGTTCAACTAACCTTGCTCTATGTCAAAGGTTCTCTCGTCTCATGCAAAGTAAATTTGAAATGAGTATGATGGGGGAACTTAGTTATTTTCTAGGTTTGCAGGTAAAGCAGATGCCTACAGGTATTTTCATCAACCAAGAAAAATACTGCAAGGAGCTTCTCAACAAATTTGGAATGAACACTTCCAAATCCTCGCCAACCCCCATGAGCACTTCCGTGCAAATTAGTGCTGATGAAGCCGGAAAGCCGTTTGACCAATCACTCTACAGGAAACTCATTGGTTCGCTCCTGTACCTAACGGCTAGCAGGCCCGATATCCAGTTTGTTGTTGGAGTGTGTGCAAGATATCAAGTTGCACCTAAGGAATCACACTTCAATACAGCTAAACGAATCCTGAAGTACGTTAAAGGAACAGTCGACGCAGGACTATGGTATCCTAAGGAAGGCGTATTCGAATTAGTTGGATACAGCGACTCGGATCTCGGAGGCTGCAAGCTAGATAGGAAGAGTACAAGTGGAACTTGTCACTTTCTTGGACCTAGACTCGTTTCTTGGTTCAGTAAGAAGCAATTGGCTAATTCTCTTTCCACGGCTGAATCAGTACTATGTCTTTGGTAGTTCTTTGTATGCAGATCCTTTGGATGCAGCACAGTTGTCAGACAATGGAATCGATGCCAGAGAGACTCCAATCATGTGTGATAGCACGAGTGCAATTGCAATCACGCACAATCCTGTCCTGCACTCGCGCACTAAGCATATCAACATGAAGCATCAGTTCATAAGGAATCACGTCGAGAACAAGGATGTTCGCCTTGAAAAGTTCATACGAGACGTTGGTGGCGACATCTTTACCAAGCCGCTCGACACGGCAAGATTCAACATGCTCGAGACAAGAATTGGGAATGCTACGGCCCGGACTCCTGTAAGTAAATTACTGTTTTTACTCAACAAATTGAGGGGGAACGCTGTAAGACCCAAGAATACAGTATCCAACGTTAATTATTTGTACACTCAGAATCGTCAATATAGCACTATAGCGAGCGAAGACATATGAATCCTACAGCTGACGTGTGCAATAATTAAGGGGAAATACTGTAGGACCCATGAATACAGCATTAATCCTTAAGTTGTTGTATGGAATTTAAAACCTATATGTACCTTTTTAAGGGGGAACACTGTATCGACGCGGAAACAGCACATACTATAGGATTTCAATTCAATATATGTATAATATCATATTATTTCTTTTTAAAATGATTTTTGTCCACGTGCCCTATTTTTATGTCAAACGTCATGTACATTAAATGCCTTACACGACATCTGGACAACTGAATCTCAAAAGTTGCGATGTTTTAAATTGTTTATTGTTTCAAAACCGCCGTTTTAGGCATTTAGGGTGACACAAATGTCAGAAATGGGACCCGCTCATTTTTTAAACATTTTAATGGATTAGCGTACCAGTTACACTCAGTCCATCTTAACCGTTGATTTCAAAAACCGGTTCCCATCCCTTAAAATCTGACCATTCATACTCTGCAAAACCCTATTTCGCCGCCCAACTATAAAAGGACTGAATCTGCCATTAGAGACTCTTTACGCTTTCTGCAAATTCAAGAGTTCTCAAGCAAAAACAACCTACATACTTTTCTGCATTTTACTGCATAGTTCGATTATTTTCTTGCACTCATCAAATGGCTGGACAAACCTCTTCTCCTGCTCTGAAGAAGACTGCTAACATCATTGATGGCCGGATCTTTTCAAGATCTGTTATCATTGAGCGCATTCTGTCTGAAACCAACGACGCAGAACCCATGGAGTACATCATAACTCGACTTCGTCAACAAGGCCTTTATCGCTTTGGAAGTCAGACTGCTGATAAGTACGATGCACATCTGGTTGAGGAGTTTTACCTCAACGCCGTCGTACGCTTTCTGTCATTAGCCCAAGGAGGTCATGTAGCCGATATCACCGCTTCAATCTAGGGAGTTGAGATCTGTATTAATAACGATCTGCTCCAGAACATCTACAGGCTACCCGCTGATGGCCTGACTATGGAACAACTTGAGACATTCGGGTCTCAAGAGTTGATCACTAAATTTTATGGACTGTTCACAGGATCCAAAGTTGTTGACATGGTTCAGACTACATGTCACAAGAAAAATTTTTGTCTCCCATATGTATATCTTCATGATTTTTGCTGCAGGATAATTGAGAATCGAACCGGTGCATTCGAACTGTGTACCAACCTGAGGTTCAGGATGATGATGGCTATTCTGACCTGTGAAAAGGTCAATTGGTGCCAAATAATCCTGAAACGCCTGCAAGAGGAGGTGTGCAAACCGGGATCCTAGAAGAGATCTTTTGGTTTGATGTTAAACCATATCCTAACAAAATGCGGACTGTCGCAATCCGCCGATGCTAAGAAAAATAACCCCAGGATATACCTAGGAGGCGTCAAGCCTACTGCGTATAATCAAACCACGATGGTCTGCAACCAACCAAAAACTGGAAGTATGCCAATTTCCGCAGATCCTCGAGATGAATCCTTGAAGTTCCAGGAAGTGGAATCTTCAAAGAAAAGAAAGAGATCTCACAGCAAGAAACCCACTGCTGGTGAGAAGCCCAAGAAGAGACTTAGGAGGCTTTCAAAAGTCAAATCTGCCAAGCCCTCCGAGGAAGTCTCCCCCGTGGCTCAACCCACTGACGAAGAACCCCAGGGCCCAACCCCTGTGGAAGAGGTGTCTCCTACTGTATCGACAGTAGATCCTGAGCCTTTGGCGGCTAGTACGGATAATGAGACATACGCGGCGAACAAGACTTTAGCGAGTCGGCTTCCCATTTGGAGCCAACAGCTACTTCTCCTCTGCGGGATCCCACACCCGTACAGGATCCATCTTCCTTCAGGGCACCATCCCCTGTAAGGAGTCCCGCTTCCATACAGGATCCCATACCTGTACAGGAATCCCTCGCGACAGCGTCTCCAGACGTTGTACGCAGTCCCTCCCCCGACTCCATCATTCATAAGACCCTTCTTTCTGTTCAAATTGAACAGGCTTACGAAAGATTTCTCACATGGAAAGGCTACAGGCTAGCTCCGTACGAAACATTATACAACTGGAGCGATTGGAGCCAAGAAGAAAAATTTGTCTCAGAAGTGACGGACTCAATGGAGATTGAAGCCCTGATCCGATGGGAAAATGCCTTATGCAAGGAGCTGATTGAAAGCCATCTGATGCAGAAATCTGACACTAGAAGAAAAGGAAAGGACAAGTTAGAGGACTCTCCCGCAAATCCAAAAGACAATGACCATGACTCAGACGACGACGACGATGCTTTTCAAGCAGGTCTGAGGATGAGTCGTGAAGAGGCTGAAGCTAGAGACGCCTCTCCACCCAAAGGCGACGAAGGGCCATCAACCCAGAACAATCCCCCTTCGCCACAGCATGAGAACTTTCCCGACGAAGAGGAATCAGTCCCTCCAGTCGAGGAAGTTGAAGCAATTTTGGAACAGGCACCTGAGCCTGCTGCCACCGAAGAAGTTGTACCTGAAAGACAACAGGAGGATTTAGTCCCTCATGTATCCATGTCTACTGAAGAAAATTCGCAACAGGAAGCCACTCAACCCCCTATCGCCGAACCAGAACCAGCTGCTCCCGCCCCTTCAACCGTGGAATCCGAGGACGGTATCGAACCTGAGGATGTCCAACTTACTTCACGCCCAACCGTGAACGTAAGGATGTTGAACAGCTCTGGTGACTTTGCTCAACCAGATTATCCTATTTCTGCCGCTAGGAAAGAGCGTCTGCGCGCACTTGGTCTTCAAACTGTATTCATCCAGGATGCAGTGAATGCTCTGTCTTCCGTCGAGAAAGCATTAAATTGGATGCATACTTCTGCCGTAGAGGAGATGACCACTCTCCAACATGAAGTATCTCGTGTTGTCGAGGCATTCATTCTTCTTCCAGAAGTTTTCAAGCAAGCTTTGAAAATCATGGAAGACAAGCAGGAGCAACTCCTTAAGGAAGAAGCATCAAAAACACGGATAGCTGAAGCCAAGACTGCATGTGCCATGATTGAAAACAGCTCTCAACTGCGCGCCCACGACAAATGCATTAAAGATATGTCGCAAACGCTTTCCTCCCTTGTGGAAAGAATGACTAACATCGAGACAAAACAGGATGCTGCACTAGAAATCCTAAAAAGTCTTGATGAAGCCAAAAAGGGGGAAGAGGCAAGAGAAGCTGCTAGGAGAATCAGGCTACAGCAAGAAAGGGAATTCGAGGCCGCTCAAGACAGCATCACTTCCGAGTTAAACAAGCTAGCCCCTCACTCCCAAAGTTTTAGGATTTCAGGCTCCCGACCTGAATTTCATGATCCAAATGTCCCTTGGCAAACTCTTATCCAGAGACCTTCTGAAATTCGTCTGCCGACCAACCGCAACCCTACTGCCGATGAAGTGAAGCAATGGAGGAAAAACGAACTGATGAGATACTTCGCAAAACTCGTCAGGGAATCCGCCATCTTCAAGAGCTATAAGACTTTAGCGGAGGCCGCAGAGAAATTCACGAAGATGCTAGAAGATGGAAAACTCCCTCTCCAGCTTGATATGAAGAGCAAACACAAAAGAGGAGATTGGATCACCCATCCAGAAGACTGGATTCTTGCCTTTGATCGATCCTATGAAGGAAGAGCTATATACCAGGATCGAGGCAATGATTCCTTACAGAACTGGTGGCGTGGTACCGAGAATGATCCAGGGAGAAAGCCGTGGAGACATGCAGATCACTATAGGAGCTGAAATCCTTGTATAGTATTTTTTTGTCTTTGTAATTTTTCCTTCGAAACAGCAAACCATGTACTCAATTTATTTTGAATATCAATAAAAGTGTTTGTTTGTCTTGAAAGATTACAACTCGTAATCTACTGTGTTGATGTATGATTACTTAAATTGTTTGATAAACAAACTCAAGTTAGGTAACTTGATTGAAAATAAAGCTGTACGAACTAGTCTACGAACAGTTCATGATTTCAGTTGTAAGCTTAGAGTACATTGTAAGATTGTGCCTGCGCGCCAATCATAAGCTTAAGTTGTAAAAATTCTTAAACTGTATCGAACTTGCCTGCGAGCAGTTAATCATTTAGACTAAGACAGACCTTTTGACGAAAGACCAAGAAATCTGCGAGAAGACATCTAAAGAAGATCGCTTCATGAAGAAGGTTTTGGCATCATCAAGAAGACTTGAAAAGTTAAGAAAGTAAGTCTTGGCAAATTGTCAAAAAGGGGGAAATTGTTGGGAAAACAAGAAAACTGTATCGAAACAGCCGGGATATCCAATCCCTGTATCGAATGGTATTTGATAAAGAGGTTTTGAGATATATGCCAACTGCATCTGATAAAAGAAAGCGTATCGAAGCATTGAGGCATTATCTGTATCGCGAGACCTACCTCGAATCGGCATATTGTGAAGCCCTTGATCTGACAAGAAGTCTTATAAAAGACCAAGTATGGAAGCTGTCTCGAAACTCAAATACGGTTATCTTCCATCTGACTCACAACAGGACAAAGAAGGAATCTCCAGAAGTCAAGTCCCGTTGAATAAAGAAGTATTTAAATACTCAAGGATAAAGTATTTAAATACTGTCAGTCAACAGATCTTCAAATCCCGCTAAATCCGGATCGTATCATAATCCCGTTGGAACGAAATCTCACTCAAACGGATACATCTCAACGGATATATATTTCAAAGACTATATATATCTTATGAAGGCATTGAAGATCAGTTACCAAAAAACCCAAGCTATCGAAATTACTATCAGAGCAAAACATATCTCCAAAGCTTACTGCAACTCAGATCAAAAGAGATATACAGTGCTCATCATTCTGAACAACACTTCATCAGCTGAAAGCTCTTAAAGTCAAAGTTGTTGTTCACCATCTGTTCTATACTTTGAACAAACAACCTGTGTGGTGAACAATCGTATACGGGCTGTGTGTGAAGGATTTGCATTGAAGAAGACGAAGCTTCAGAACTGTGTGTGAAGAAGCAAGTCGAAGCATTAGCTCAAAACCAATCTGTGTGAACGGTTGAAGCTAAGATCTTTATATCAATCTGTGTGAACGATATATTGATTGTGTGTGTTGTTATAATTACGTAGTTGTGTACGTAGTAATTATAATAAACTTTACTCTGTGTGGAGGACCAGTGGACGTAGAGGGTTTACCTCGAACCACTTTAATTACGTGTTATTTACATTCGGCTTTTCTTGTTTTAATTCATGTGATTAATTAAGTATACTCTATACATTTAGTTCTTTGTATCCACATGACCTCTCATATCAAGACTTCCGCTACGCACTCAGATTTAAAATCCATACAGTTTGTTGTTTAAACTATTTCCCAAACTGTATCCAGTATACCAATTCCCTCACATTCCCTTTTTGTTGAATTTAATAATAATAATAATAATATCAAAAAATATTCAACAACAATAATTTTTTTTTTGAAGATACCTTTAAAATATTAAATTAAATTAAATTAGAGAGACAATTAATTTTCCAATTTTTTTTTACGAGGATCTCCGACGGACCTCCGGCCGATCAGAATTTTGAGAACCAACAAATCTTTTTTCCTAACAAGTAATTTGGTAATTTAGTTATTTTAATTTAATTATGTCACTGCCATCGTGTCAGTATGGCATGCTGGTAATCTCTGATTTATATATATGGTCGAGTGAACTATATCCTAATATAAGAATTTAGGACCAATCAAGACCGTTCATTTATATGAAAATTAAAGCTGTGAGAATTTCAAATAAAGAAATAAAAAAGGCCCGCGCCTTATGGTTTTTCGGCAACTTTTCGATTGAAGGGCATTAAGATAATCTTATTTGTCTTCATATAGAATAATTAAGCTATTCGTTTGTTATGCTTTTTGATATAATGAAATATATCAAATTAATCGACTTACAGTTTAAGATGCTAATCGCATATATAAAAATTTAAATAAAATCATTATTAATTTGAAGAAAAAAACAATATTTAGAACATAATACGTAATGTATTCATATAAAATTAATAATATAATTTATCAATACAACAATATACTAAATCGATAAAAGCACTGGAATATGAAAAACTTAATGAATTCCGTTGCTTCAACTACAATTTTGTACGCCGATATTGGAACTAAGTCTGTATTAATGTAAATGATGTTGAAGGGAAAATAATCGAGACAGAAAGTAGGGCAAGAGTCGTCGTATTATTCCATTAATGACATTCCTTTAAATAGGGAGAAATACATACAAAGCGCCTTGCAAACCCTAACCAGAAAGTTCTATAAACTTGCATGTGCAGTGGTATTATTCCTTTAACACTCCCTCTTGCCTAGTCTACAATGCATGTCGTGTTGCCTCGTTAAAACCTCGTCAAGCAAAAACCAGTGGGAAAAATGTCTTGATCGTAGGGAAAAATCTGACATCTAGACACATCAAGTTTAGACTTCGTCCTTTGAATCTATCCTCTCATATGATCGTTACATTTGATCATAGCGCTACTAAGGTGACCATTCCATCGATCCCTAAAATCGTACATCTTGTTACCTCATTAAAAACCTTTCCAAGTGATAAAAACCCTGTGGGAAAAAGAATCCTTGGAAGGAAAAGAGTATAACGTACGTTGTGGATGTAAGACTCTCCCTCAAGTCTATATCTCCCCTGATTTGTACATCAATCAAGTAGTCGTTGCCTCATTAAAAACTTCGCCAAGTAACAAAACCCAATGGGAGAAAATGAACCTTGGTCAAAGAAAAGAGTACAACACATGTGATTAAGTTTCTTTATAAATCACCATTTCCTTGTGATCTTTACATCAATCTCGGAAGTTGGAAAACTCTACAGCTCCCCCTAATGCTTACATTCATATATCGTTGCCTCGTTAAAAACCTTGCCAAGTAACAAAACCCAGTGAAAAAAATAAACCTTGGTCTAAGGAAAAGAGTGCAACCTATGTGAGTATGTTCCCTTATATCTCACATATTTCCCGTTATGATCATTCCATCAATCAAGGGGATTTACAAGTTACATCATGTTCATAAATATAACTATGCTCATCAGTGGCAGTACTTAACCGCTAGTTCCTCACAAGTGTAGAATGATAGTTCTTAATCATGTACACTCACGGATTGATTCATACAAAGCAATAATCTTGTCGTGAAGGAGGTAGCCAAGAGGGGTTTGCTTAGTTGATTTCCAAGACATAAGCAAATCATACCAACACATACTTTGTGGTAGTTGCTTCGTCACCAGCATTTACTTTAGTATTTGCCTTTTCGTAAGCAGCTTCCTTTGCCTGCTTATAGGGAAAGAATAGTCCTAAGTCAATGGTTTCTTTTAAGTATAAGAAGATATTCTTGATACCATTCCATTGATGTTGCGTCGATGATGAACTAAATCTAGTCAGCGAGTTAACTGAGGAGTGATATCAGGTCGTGTACATTGAGCCAAGTACAATAATGCACTATTGCAGTCAAGTAGGGAATTTCAGCTCCCAAAGTTCTTCGTCACTTTCGTTTAGACGAAATAGATCTTTCCTTTACATCCAAATGTTCGACCTATCATGGGGTGCTAGTTGGGTTTACCTTGTCCATATTAAAGTACTTGAGAATCTTCTGGACATAGGCTGACCGGTGGAATAAATTCCACAAACTCGATGTTCTATGTCAATGCCTCGACAGAACCGAGTTTTCCCAAGATCTTTCATCTCAAACTCAGATTTTCAGTATCCGGTGGTTTCTCTTATTTCATCAAGACCGATTATGTTCACGTCATAGACTTACATTGCGATGATCGTAAATCCGGAACTTATTTGTGAAGACGCAGGGACACAGTTCATCGTTCTTTTATCCCTTCCCAATCAAGTAGTCACTTAGACGGTTATACCACATCCTTAAGGATTGCTTCAAAATCGTAAAGTTGAGCGTTTCAAACGAATTGAATACGCACTCTGTGGTCTAGAGTCACTTGATTTGGGTAATGAAATGCCATCGGGCACTTCCATATATATCTCCGTATCTAGATCCCCATAGAGATACGTAGTAACCACATCCATTTAGCTGCATTTCCAGTCCCTCGAAAATTACTATGCTAATCAAATAGCGGAACGTATACGTGGGAGTACATTTCCTCGTAATCAATTCCAGGGCATTGTGAGAAGCATTAATTCGTGAACCTTGTACATTAGGACTCTACTATTCTCATTATGATTTACGACAAAGGTTCATTTATGTCTTATAGGCTTTACACTTGGGTAGGTTAGCACTACATACACCAAATACCTGTCTCTTTGTCGGAGAATCTAGTTCTACCTGGAATGTTTTTCTTATAGGCCAATCAGCTCTATGTTGATTTCATCCAACCGAGCGAGGTTCGACATCATCGTACATTATGATTCATGACATGTCATCAAAGTGGGTGGTTGATCAGGCCACACCCTCATAGTTTCTGTAATACCCGTAATTTCGATTTCCGGTAATTTCTTTTTTTTCGGCGAAAGTCCGTTTTGACGACTCGCTCATGACCGTTTCGTCATTTCGAGAATGATTAATTCTGCACTTTTTGTCATCCGAGCTCGTTTTGGTGTCGTTTTGTTGAGTTCCGTGCTTTTTAGCGGTTTTTCCGCACTTGAGTTCGATTCTTGCGAATCTCGTCCGAAACTGTTGTTTCGACTTTCTCGTAAGTTCATTTAATGTTATTATTCATGTTGCGAGCTTTTTCTTGGTGTTTCGATCACGTATCGTGATTTTCGGGCGTTTTGGGCCATTTTCGTAATTTCCCAAAGTTTGGGGTAATTACTTTCCGTTGTCGAATTTCGAGCCTTCGGGTGGTCGGAATCGTGTGTTCTCTTAGTGCTCGGATTCGTCTTTGCGAGTACTTCGTAACCGTATCTTGATTCGTACTCGAGTTCGGGTTTGGGGTTGTTCGGGCCGTCGGAGTTGGTCGGCGAGTCATGGCCGGGCATCTTTGAGGCCGGCCACAGCCGAGTAACGTCTGTAGTGATCGGCGATTACGTTCGTAAGGCGATTCGTACGTAAGGCCCTGGCGATGCTTGTCAACGCTCCGGCATTTCGAGCGGTGTGTTCGGCCATGGCGATTCGTCGTAAGCGTGGCCGATTACGTCGTAACCCGGCGATCGGCCTATTTAAGGCACAGCGGCGTTTTTCTTGACCATTTCACTCGGTTTTCCTTCTCTTCCGCGGCTGGAGGTGTTGGAATCATGGAAGGATGTTGTTATACAATTAATCCATGAAGTTTTGAGTTTCATATCATCAATCATCCATCCTATAACATCCTCCGATCTACCGAATCAGGTCAGATTTCCTAGAAATCTAGTTTTGGGGAATTTTGGTGTTTTGGTTGTTTTCATCCGTTTAATCCGATTTAACTTAGGATTATGATGGATTGATGATTATTTAGATGTATTATATCATTTCCCTTGTTATTCCATGGTTGGATCGTATCGATTCGTTGTTTTGGTCGAGTTCTTGATCGACGCCTTAAAGGTGTCCGATAAAATGTCATAGAGGGGTTTTCGGGCGTTCTACGATTATTCTTCCTCGTATGATCGATGATTTATTGATTATATGTTGTTAGGGTCGAATTCTTGTGAAGAACTCGAGTCGGAACCCTTCCGTTCGTTGTCTTCTTCGGGGTCCGAGCTTCCCGATCGAACTGTGTTCTTCGGAGCGTTTGGTAGCGGTTATTAAGGCAAGTATCTTATTATAGGACTTGTATCTTGTGACTAGTAATTACGTATGATATGTATGACGATTTTGCTTGCCTCCGTAAATATGTTCCGTTTGAGTTGGTTGTGTTTTCCGAAATTTGAAGGCTTTGTGATAATAGTGATATATTGGTATCCGTGTTAGGCGTTGTGCCATTTGTGCAGGATTGCGATGTACATATGAGATGGTTGTACACGTGGTTGTTCAATGTATTGTGTACCGAATGTGTGTTATGTTGGTTAAGAGTCGTTGTGATGATCATGATATTTGTGTTGTTTTGGTTTACATACTTGATTGTACATTTCATTGTAATGTGGAATGGCTTGACATTTAATGATTATGAATTATGTCGTGTCGATGTGTGTGTGTTCGGGTAGGGTGCAGCGAGGCCTGCGGAGTTCGGTACATGATGTGTACGAACAAAGTGTGTGATCCGGGTAGAGATGCAGCGAGGCCTGCAGGTCGGTACATGACGTGTACGGACAAGGTGTGTGATCCGGGTAGGGTCAGCGAGGCCTCCGGAGTTCGGTACATGATGTGTACGAACGATGTTGTGGCCGGGTAGGGTCCGTTGAGGCCTCGGAGTTCGGTACATGATGTGTACGAGCAGTGTGTGTGGCCGGGTAGGGTCCGTTGAGGCCTCGGAGTTCGGTACATGATGTGTACGAGCAGTGTGTGTGGTCGGGTAAGGTCCGTCGAGGCCTCGGAGTTCGGTACATGATGTGTACGAACAATGATCGTGTAGCGATGATTGTTCGGGTAACATTTTAAATATGGATCTCGAACTCATAATGATATATTATTTAGTATGCTTTGAAACGAGAATCGGGGGCCTAATGTTTACGAAAGGTTTTGTAAATTGGGACTCGAGGTCCAAAAGAATTTACGCTTTAAAAATCCCAGAGATGATGTGTTCCTTTTCAAATATCTCTTATTTGAGTTCGAAATTCTAAAACTTCTAGGAACATTTTGATAATTGATTTCCGTATTAAATTCGTAGTTGCTATTTGCTTGTTACATTTCGTATGGTTTGATACTTGCACTAGTAAAACAGTGGAGTTTTACTAACCCCAGTATTCGGGGTGGATGTCTGTTTGCGTCCGGTACATACATTCGGGGAGCGATCACGGGATTGGCACAAGAGGATGACGAGTGCGATACTAATCAAGAGTCGAGAGTTGGTAGAGTTTGGTTGTATTGTTAGAGTTCATTCGGTCTTATTTGTATTGTGTTTCGACCCCTGTGTGGGTAATGTTGTTAGTCAGTTCTGTTGATAGAGTTGCGTGACCTCATCGGTCTGTGTGTTTATGTGTACGTGACCTTAACGGTCTGTGTGTTTATGTGTACGTGACCTTAACGGTCTGTATTATTATATTGTTTGACCCTGGCCGGGCAAGCATTTAGTCGTTTATGGATGTTTAGCCTGGTAGATCCTTGTGGAAGGGGTCTACGGCGTGTAATATTCCCATACGGTTTTGGGGGTGTTACAATTATGGTATCGGAGCCTAGGTTGCGGAAACCTAGGCTGTCGGGTCGAGTCGAGTCGTGGTTTGTCGAGTAATGTGTTGTCTTGTCGTTCTAGTCGTCAGGTGACAAGTTGAGTTGTGCGTAGTCACAACGTGTCGGATATGTTGTCGGATGAGATTAGTATCATGGGCGACCGTCATCTCCGTGCGGCCTGTGGACGTAAGTCTCCTCTTTTATGCGAAGTACCTGTGTATCATGATTGTATCTAAATGAGTTAATTGCAGTGCATAATTTTATTTGCACGGTGTTGTGAATATAGTTGTATTTAATACGTGTGACATATAGTATATGTATAAAACTGGGTCTATTGTTGTTTTACCTTTGAACCCTTTGTGAGGGTGGTATGGTGTGAAAATTGAGAACCTTGTTGGGTTTCGAATAAGGTATCGACGATTGAGTTCGCGAGAAACTCAGGAATGGTTTTGTTATATGTTTAAACTAGATCTTGTGAGACGTATTCAATTGGATTGTGCATGTTGGGTGTATTTTTTTATCCACTGCGTGAGTTATTTTGTAATGGCTTTCGGTATTTTACCGACTGAGTTTTATTTTGAAAATCGATTCCCTTAACCGAGTTTTTGGCGTTATGGCCTTGATCGTTTTGTGAAATTCTTATGACGGTATTTAGTATTTTGTAAATGGCTTTTGTGAGTTTTGAAATATTACCGTCATCGGCCCTTTTTGGCATTTTGTAAATGGTTTTTATCTGGTGGGTTCGGCGTGGGACCCACAGCGCTTTAATGTTACGTGTAGTTACTCGAGATTTTTGGGCATTCTAGCCCATTGAATTATCTTTGAAAACCTTGAGTATCCTAGAAATAAATTTCGAGACGTACGTTTAAAATGAATTATTTTCTCGTGGTACATCCAAGGTGCCACAATATGTTTCAAAATTCTTCTACCTCGAGGACCAAAATGTTTTGAGATATTTCCAATGTTTTAGAAACACTTTTACTTAGACCCGAGGGTCGAATATTTCCGAAAGTTTTTCACGAAAAGAAAGTGTCCTCATTTTTATCAAATGCAAAATGGTTCTCCAAAGTCTCGACAACGATGTTTCCCGTTTGTATTTTTTTTTGAAACGTGATACTCAAGATCAACCGGTGTTTTTCCTAAATTATTTTCAAAAGGTGGTTTTCGTTTTTTTTTTTAAAAACCCATCATTTCCTGCTTGTGGTCGGAGAAGGTGTGTATGATGTTGGTATTGTTGTTAGGGTGTTAGCTCTCCGAATTGTGATTGAATTGGTGGTGAATGTTGAGTCGTTCGCCACACATATGTTTTGTTAGCCCTTTGTGGGAGGTGTGATGACGATTTTTAATGTTGTCATTTCGTGGCGGCTTGCGTGTTATCGCACCTGTGTGAGCTGTTAAAGCTTGGGTTTGTACGTTTGTGTACATGTGTGATTGTTTCATGATGTTTGTAATTGTGTGCTAGTTATTGTTCGGGCCGTTAAGGTCGCCGAACGATAACGTCGTTGCTGTAGTGTTTGTGTGTATTATTTTACGATGGTAATCGTTGTATATGATATGTGTTATGACTCTTTGTTGTGCTGAGTTGGCATCGCCGCTATGTTGTTTTGCGACGTTATGCCCCATTGTATCTAGCATTTGTATTTTCGGTATGCCGAGCCGAGGCGTTTCAATCGTGATGTGCCGGGGCATGCACGTGTAAATTGTCCTTCTCGTCGGTAACACATTTCAAGTGTAGACTCGAGGGACACCGAATTCAATTTTGCGAATTGACTACCAAGACTCTCGGAGTTCGCGCTTCGGACAGCTTATCGAATCGGCTTTTAGAGGCCTTCGAAGGATGTTTCTATCAGTTGCTTGTTGTGTTGTCACATTGATTTCGTTGTTGTGAGTTTCGGGGACGACACTTCTTTTAAATGAGGTCGAATATAATACCCGTATTATTTTTGGCTTCTGCATTTCCTCTTTCTCAAGTCTATCGACTCGCTCGTGTTCGTTGATACTTTACAGACTTGTTACGTATTTGGTTTAAATCGTTGAGCAGTGTGATCTTAGTTGGATCAATCTGGTTATCGCTGTGACTTTTTCGAGTTCGGTTCGATTCTTGTGAACCTTGTTCGGAAGTGACATCATCTGGTTTTACTAGTTCTCTTATTCGAAGTGGATCGGATTTGTAACTTCTAGATTTTCGACTCTGTCGACTCGTTTATGTTCGTTAACATTTTCTGAGCTTGCCCTATCCCTTTCTTTTATTGATCGAACGAGTGTGGTGTTTTGAAATTACTCGTTTGTCGTTGTGACTTTTCAATTGCTATTCCCTTTCCTGTGGATCTTATGTGAATCACATCTTGTTGTTTTCACCGGATCATATATTGTCTCGAGCCGAGACGTGAAGTTGTTGTTTGAATTTTATTGTTCTTCGTGATTCGAACATGATCGTTCGATTTTTGTTGTCTCGACCGTTGTGGTTCGATCGTTGATTGTTCGGTTTTTGTTGATCTCGTTTCGTGATTGTTGAGCATTCAGACTCCTTCCTAACTTCCTTAAGTTCGGGAAATTAGTCTCGTTTTCGATCTTCTAGCCCTTGGGCGGTGGAATTCCGTATTTGTTCAGCGTTTGGCTCGCGTTTTGATTGATGAACCGTTGGGTTGGTCAATCGTATTGATTTTTGTTCGTTGTGTTTTGTGATTGTTCAGATAATCGACTCGATTGTATTATCTGTTTGATGACGCTTGTCACTTGTTGATTTTATTATGCCTCTACCGGTGGCGTCGTGTTGGTCGTCGTGGAACGTGTTTTCACGCCGTATATTCCGTTGCGTTGTTTGTAACGTTTCACCGTTGGCCGTTAGTTACGCATTCTTGTGCATCTCATTGAAATATTCCTGGTGGTATACTTCCTCTCCCTACTTGTTTTAAGTTTCGGGACGAAACTTCTTTTAAGGAGGTAGAATGTAATACCCGTAATTTTGATTTCCGGTAATTTCTTTTTTTCGGCGAAAGTCCGTTTTGACGACTCGCTCATGACCGTTTCGTCATTTCGAGAATGATTAATTCTGCACTTTTTGTCATCCGAGCTCGTTTTGGTGTCGTTTTGTTGAGTTCCGTGCTTTTTAGCGGTTTTTCCGCACTTGAGTTCGATTCTTGCGAATCTCGTCCGAAACTGTTGTTTCGACTTTCTCGTAAGTTCATTTAATGTTATTATTCATGTTGCGAGCTTTGTCTTGGTGTTTCGATCACGTATCGTGATTTTCGGGCGTTTTGGGCCATTTTCGTAATTTCCCAAAGTTTGGGGTAATTACTTTCCGTTGTCGAATTTCGAGCCTTCGGGTGGTCGGAATCGTGTGTTCTCTTAGTGCTCGGATTCGTCTTTGCGAGTACTTCGTAACCGTATCTTGATTCGTACTCGTGTTACGGTTTCGGGGTTGTTCGGGCCGTCGGAGTTGGTCCGGCGAGTCATGGCCGGGCATCTTTGAGGCAGGCCACCTGGCCGAGTAACGTCACGGTAGTGATCGCGATTCGTTCGTAAGGCGATTACGTACGTAAGGCCACGGCCGTGCGTCTGCGCTTCCGGCATTTCGAGCGTGTGTTCGGCCATGGCGTTACGTCGTAAGCCATGGCCGATTAAATGCGTAACACGGCCGTGATCGGCTATTTAAGGCTGCGGCGTTTTCTTGACCATTTCACTCGGTTTTCCTTCTCTTCCGCGGTGGAGGTGTTGGAATCATGGAAGGATGTTGTTATACAATTAATCCATGAAGTTTTGAGTTTCATATCATCAATCATCCATCCTATAACATCCTCCGATCTAGAATCGATTGATTTCCTAGAAATCTAGTTTTGGGGAATTTTGGTGTTTTGGTTGTTTTCATCCGTTTAATCCGATTTAACTTAGGATTATGATGGATTGATGATTATTTAGATGTATTATATCATTTCCCTTGTTATTCCATGGTTGGATCGTATCGATTCGTTGTTTTGGTCGAGTTCTTGATCGACGCCTTAAAGGTGTCCGATAAAATGTCATAGAGGGGTTTTCGGGCGTTCTACGATTATTCTTCCTCGTATGATCGATGATTTATTGATTATATGTTGTTAGGGTCGAATTCTTGTGAAGAACTCGAGTGGAACCCTTCCGATTCGTTGTCTTCTTGAGTCCGAGCTTCCCGATCGAACTGTGTTCTTGGAGCGTTTGGTAGCGGTTATTAAGGCAAGTATCTTATTATAGGACTTGTATCTTGTGACTAGTAATTACGTATGATATGTATGACGATTTTGCTTGCCTCCGTAAATATGTTCCGTTTGAGTTGGTTGTGTTTTCCGAAATTTGAAGGCTTTGTGATAATAGTGATATATTGGTATCCGTGTTAGGCGTTGTGCCATTTGTGCAGGATTGCGATGTACATATGAGATGGTTGTACACGTGGTTGTTCAATGTATTGTGTACCGAATGTGTGTTATGTTGGTTAAGAGTCGTTGTGATGATCATGATATTTGTGTTGTTTTGGTTTACATACTTGATTGTACATTTCATTGTAATGTGGAATGGCTTGACATTTAATGATTATGAATTATGTCGTGTCGATGTGTGTGTGTTCCAGGTAGGGTCAGCGAGGCCTGGAGTTCGGTACATGATGTGTACGAACAAAGTGTGTGATCCGGTAGGGTGCGGCGAGGCCTCCGGAGTCGGTACATGACGTGTACGGACAAGGTGTGTGATCCAGGTAGGGTGCAGCGAGGCCTGCGGAGTTCGGTACATGATGTGTACGAACGATGTTGTGGCCGGGTAGGGTCGTTGAGGCCTCGGAGTTCGGTACATGATGTGTACGAGCAGTGTGTGTGTGGCCGGGTAGGGTCCGTTGAGGCCTCGGAGTTCGGTACATGATGTGTACGAGCGGTGTGTGTGGTCGGGTAAGGTCCTTCGAGGCCTCAGTAGTTCGGTACATGATGTGTACGAACAATGATCGTGTAGCAGTGATTGTTCGGGTAACATTTTAAATATGGATCTCGAACTCATAATGATATATTATTTAGTATGCTTTGAAACGAGAATCGGGGGCCTAATGTTTACGAAAGGTTTTGTAAATTGGGACTCGAGGTCCAAAAGAATTTCGCTTTAAAAATCCCAGAGATGATGTGTTCCTTTTCAAATATCTCTTATTTGAGTTCGAAATTCTAAAACTTCTGGGAACATTTTGATAATTGATTTAGTATTAAATTCGTAGTTGCTATTTGCTTGTTACATTTCGTATGGTTTGATACTTGCACTAGTAAAACGGTGGAGTTTTACTAACCCCAGTATTCGGGGTGGATGTCTGTTTTGCGTCCGGTACATACTGATTCGGGAGCGATCACAGGATTGGCACAAGAGGATGACAGTGCGATACTAATCAAGAGTCGAGAGTTGGTAGAGTTTGGTTGTATTGTTAGAGTTCATTCAGTCTTCCGCTGTATTGTGTTTCGACCCCTGTGTGGGTAATGTTGTTAGTCAGTTCTGTTGATAGAGTTGCGTGACCTCATCGGTCTGTGTGTTTATGTGTACGTGACCTTAACGGTCTGTGTGTTTATGTGTACGTGACCTTAACGGTCTGTATTATTATATTGTTTGACCCTGGCCGGGCAAGCATTTAGTCGTTTATGGATGTTTAGCCTGGTAGATCCTTGTGGAAGGGGTCTACGGCGTGTAATATTCCCATACGGTTTTGGGGGTGTTACAGTTTCATCGAGATTCTTGATTTTCTGAATCATATCTTCGGGGTGTCCCCCTCGTCATGATTCATGGACAAAATAAAATCAAGCATGATCTCATGAAACGAGTTCATTGATGGTTAACATGTAATTTTGTGCCATACTCTACCTCTTACTTGGGTGAGTATTTAGTCGAACCATGTGGCTTCCACCCCTTCCTTCGCAGGGAGCCACGGCCTCAACCACACCTCCACCAAGTGCGATTGCATCACCCGGTTCATTGGTGATGTGCCCCTTGGAGGGGACTTCTAACCTTACAGGCACATTTGTAGCTGTAATGTGAGATCTTGTCACTTGAACGATATCAGTAAATGCATCAGGCATCGAATCTGCTACATCCTGAAGATCGAGTGTTCTTTGTTCTTCACGGTAACATTGTGAAGTTCGGGGATCATAATGAGACAAAGTGGAGAAATCATGACAATTCCTGTCATTCTCCGAGAAATTACATTTTCTCTCCTCCCCCTAACGACGGGAAGGTTGTCTCATTAAAGTGACAATCCGCAAATCGTGCGGTAAAAAGATCACTGTGAAGGTTTCAAATAGTGGATAAACGTCTGGAGATTCTTATCCAACGTAAATACTTAATCGCTTCTAAAGACCGATGCGTTGTGGGGCGCATAAGGCACATATAATGCGTAACCAAATATGCGCAATTGGCACTCAAGTCCGTCTGGGTCCAGAATACAAAAATCAGGCTATCCAGTTACCAACTGGTACGCATAAAGTAATTGGTTAGCAAAAGGTCTAAATGAACGACTTAAGTAAAGTTGCATGCATTATTGCATAATCCCAAGCAAATATATGCAAATTGGTGCGCATAACCAATGACATAATCACCATACATATTCTTTCGACGGTGGTTTATGTGAGACCGTTTGCATATGCACATGGGACGAGATGTTATTCATTGATCTCTATCATGCAATAAACATCAAGTACTTTTTGATGTGAACTCTCCAACATCATCGAGTCCTTTAGATGTGATAAGGGAGGTGAGCCCTTATAAATTATTTTGGAAGTTCTGCAGCAGTTTGAGTGGACAGGAGAGCGACATGTGACCAACATGTCGGAGAATCCATCAAAACCATAAATACATAAATGGTACGCATATTAGGTGGATGGATCCACAAATATCTCCTTATATTCAGCGTAAGAATGGAATGTTTGCTTTTGTTTCTTTAGCGTAGGAAGGTCTCGCTCCTACTTTGGCTAAAGAGCACGCTTTGCAACACTAAGTGGTGGGCATTTAATATGCATCCGGTTCTTTGGATGACATAACACGATTAACATCAACATTGTTCTTTATGTCGAGTTGTTGCCCATTTTCACTCGAAAAGTAATGATGTTCGTACAGTTTCTTTAGTATACATATCATCATACTTCGACCAGGATGACCTAGTCTATCGTGCTAAAGCCTATATGAGTCTATGTCCCAAAGCACATTGTTGGTGACAACATAGGATTTTAAAAACCTAATAGTAGTGAGGTACAGTCCACTAGATTGACTCATGAGTTAATCTAAAATGCGTTTACGTCCACATTCATTAGAATTAATAAAAGAAACTCTATTCCATTCTCACAGTGGGTTTCAATCTGGAAACCATTGCTACGTATATTGTTTCTAAGTAAGGTTCGAAGGGCTCTAGATGCATATAGAGCATCGGTAACTTAGAAGAGTGTCGTTTAGGCATCAAGAATTGGGCATTACCTCGCCATTTGATGAGTTTGGAGGACCCAATCATCGTAGTTACTGAGATTTGTCAGGCAACTTATTCGATGAATAGAAGCCTAATTCTAAGAACATTCAAGCTCTCCTCGATTCATTTATTAGAAAAGAGTGAAATTTCGAACCATAAGCATTCAAGCATTATTCAGTACTTCGAAATAAAGCTAATAATCTAACGTAAGCAATATTAATATCTTGTTCGTGAAATAATGTTGCATCACGCCATTATTGAAAATAAAACACCAACACAGTCGTCTTGAGGTAACTATACAATGTAAACGAGAAAGTAAACATAATACTAAGATTCAGTCTATAGACTGTGGCTCGTATGACTCAATTCGACGATTGGTGACTGTGAAAATTGACATAGGGGGACTTGTCTAGATCATATTCTTCCATATAGTGAGTTCTACTTTCTTTGGACTCTCTATATTTCTTTTAGTGAGATGCGACTTGCTTGCTTGCATGGCAGTTCTTGTACCATGTTCAGCATCTCCATAATGATAGCACGGTTCATTGCCAACTCGAGCCTTAGAGGCGATAGGATGGGTAGGTGCTTTTTGGTTCCCTTGGCTAGTAGAGCCAGGAGCACCAAGTCTTCGCATTACATTGGAGGAACCCCCACGTCCTCGACCACGAAGCCTATCATGTCTAGTCCCCTATTCATTGGGGTAGTTTCCATCCTTCACTTTGCCATAATTGGCCTTGGGAATTTTCTTTGTCCCAATCGGCCTGACATTACTGCTCACTAACACTTCGTTATGCCTCTCATCTACTTGCAGTAGGTTGATTAGCTTACTGAAGGTAGTGATGCGTTTATTATCATACTCCAGCATATACTGGTTCGCTAGTATAAGAGCGGAAGCAGGGAAGATGAAAAAAAAGTTTTCTGGATCATGTCGTCTTCTGTGATGTCCTTCCCACATAAATTTAGGCGTGCCTTTAGGCGGAGAATATCTTTGTTGAAATCGTTGATCCGTTTATATTCAAGCAAGCGGATTTCATTCCACTGCACGGTCAATTCTGGGAGCAAAGTTTGTCAATGTTCCCAAATTGGCCTTTAAGGGCATTTCACAGTTCTTTAGGGAATTTCAACCGGAGATATTCCTATCTCAGGATGGGTTCGATGTGCCACCTAAGGAATATAAGTGCACTCGCTTTGATCTTGTCAGACGGTACTTGGTTTGTGGTGTTAAGGAGCGTACCACTATATTCTTTAGTGATAAATGTGGTCTTGACGTAGGAGACCCATCTATGGTACTCAAGCTCTATTGAGTCCAAGATATCAAATTTGAGGCGAGTTGGATAAGCTATCTTATACAAGAAAAAGGAAAATGATTTTTCACAGTTTACCATGAGTACTTTCCATGATAAAATTTTCAATAGTGGGAGCGTTATTATTTTTCAGAACCAAGATATGGTCAAAATTACTTTCGATGCTACTTGAGGATTACCAATGATATTACTTTATCATGGTTCGATATGATATAGGCAGTAGTATTTAAGTCCTCTAAAAACTACTAATGATGAAACCTAATTTGCATGTCATTTCTATATATGTATATATATAGATATAATCACATAATCCTAGGGATATATCTATACACGTATTATGCAGTCAAGTAGGTCTCTTATGACGCAATATAATTATCAGTTCATGTAAATTACTTCTAATTCAATTTGTTTTAAGCAATTTACTTTGATTTAATTAAAGTTATTAACGCATCATGCTTTAATTGGTTTAATTAAGCATAAACAAATTTATGAAATATGCATTTAAAGTAATTAAAGCATGTAAAATCGCGCACGTTACAAATAGTAGGGTTATTCGGATTGTGTACCTTACAGGAAAGACACGATTCTTTCGTTGGGCATACCATCAATTTGTTTGGTAAATTGCCATCTTCATTCCAAACGCCATTTGAGCCGTTTTGGTTCCTTGCAAGACATGTAAAACAAAATATTAAGTTAATAAAAAAAATATAATTAATCTATATACATTTTTTTTCTTAAATATAGGAAAAGAACAGTTGGGAATTAGAATTGTAATTTGGGCCCAGGAACAGATAAAGCCCAGAATGAATTGTTGCTCGCGTCTCTTTATGTTTAAGCATCTTCGCTTGGAGTTCAACGACATCAAGTTCCTACTGAACGTCATTAAACTCGCTAAGGCTTGCCGGAGAGCGTTGCGGTCACCGGACTCTACGGCGGAGACGAGTAGGCAGATGCGGAGAGGAATTTCAGAGCGCTCGAGACGCGTCCGAACGTCCGAGCGGAGACGAGTGGGTGTCGGCGGCCCTTGGGGAAGAAGATCAAGACGACGGAATTAGGGTTTCAACCGATTTTAGATGTCACTGGATACAGGCTGAGCAGACTTCTGGTATGGGTCTGCGGTTGAAGGCGGTGACGACGATTGGTTGAACTGCTACTTCAATTAGTGAAGACGATGGCGGCAGATGATTCCAGCTAGGGTTTCTGTAAAAGAAAAAAATTCGATTTTTTTTTTTTCGGAATTTTTTTTTGCAGAAAAACGGGAGGAAAAAAAAATTTTCGTGCTCAGCTGGGAACTACGTGCTGATAACGTGTTGAAGGGAAAATAACCGAGACAGAAAGTAGGGCAAGAGTCGTTGTATTATTACATTGATGACATCCCTTTAAATAGGGGGAAATACATACAAACAGGTCTTAGCCAAACCCTAACTAGGAAAGCCCATAAACTAACAGACTTAGTCACACAATGAGTATTATTCCTTTAACAAATGATTAAATGATCAGTTGTTTTCTCAATTCTTTTCTTCTCTTTTAGTATGATTATTCTTCAGAGCTACATGCGTTAAATCTGTTGGAAATAGTTTGTAATTAAATGTTTTTTTTTGGCTCCGTCCGAAAAGAATTTGTAATTATGTGTTGCCTTTCCCAAACCATGCAATCAAATGACGTGACAATTTCTAGTGATTTAATGGGTTCTATATATATCTTAAATAAAGATATTACACTCTTGTTTTTATACGGATATAATCTTTCTTCTATTTTAATACTTTTTTTAAAATAATAATGATTTTTATTTTATATTTTCAAGTGTATAATATACATATTATAAAAATTGTATTCTTGATCAATTTCCAGTGTATTGTGAAGCAGTGTAACCTGAATGTAACATAAGAAGCAGTGCTACATTCTAAAGCCGTGTAGTCTTAACATGCATTTTATTGTATATTGGTTCTTAAGAATGTGTAACATAAGAACGAAACAGTGTAAGAATGTAACGATTTATAGTAGAAATAATTTGTTTTGCCCTTTTAGATATAGTAATATTCTTTTCTGTCCCAAGTTTAGTAACAACTCTTTTGATACTTAAATTGTCGAATTTGACCTTTACTCGAATATATTCGAGTCATATTAAAAAAAATACAATATTTTATTTCGTGTAACACGAACATAATTACCCGTATGACTTCGTGTCACACGAATTCGGGTAATTATGAATACAGACTTCGTGTCACGAATTCGGGTAAGAATATTACTCGAATATTCGAGTTTAATATACGAATTTTCACGAAATACTCGAATCGGCTTCCTTCTTCACGAAACCGAATTCGGGTAAAAACATTACTCGAATATTCGAGTTTCACATTCGGGTAAGACTCGAAGTACTCGAGTTCCTCTTTATACACTCGAGCTTCCTTCTTCACACCTCCGGGAACATTACTCGAATATTCGAGTTTCACGAATACATTACTCGAAATACTCGAGTTCATCTTTAAAACAATACTCGACTGGCTTCCTTCTTCACGAATCCGAAACGAGTTTCACTAAAACAAAGACTCGAGTCATCTTCTTCCTTCTTCACGAATTTACTCGAGTCGTTCTTCCTTCTTCACGAATCTGAATTCGAGGTTCAAGCAAGACTCCAGTCGTCTTCTTCCTTCTTCACGAGTTTCACGAATCTGTCGAATTCGAGTTTCACGAATCTTAGTTTCAAGAATACGAATTATTTCCTCCTCCTCGATGGCGAATTCGACTTCCCCAAATTTGAGGCATTCCCCGAATAGCGCCGCTGACGGTAATGCCGATTCCGAGCCCGCTGCCGCTCCCGTCGCCGCCGCCGCTGCCGCCGCCGAAAACCAGGTAAGATTTTATTTTCGTGTCACTCGAGTATGCTTGTTACTCGATTTCGGTTTACACGTTTTACATTTGATTTACACGATTTGCATTCGAATTATAAGATTTGCATTCGATTTACACGATGAAAAAATAAATTAAAATAGAGAAATTTGAATTTGGGAATTAAGTAGCGCCGGTCAACCCCAAATACTTATCGTGTGTTGATATCGTAACTATTCTTTATGTATGAATTGATATCGATTGAATTGATGTCGTGTTGAATTGATTAGTTATGTAACCTTGGTAATTCGTATTCGAGTTTCAATTCGAATTTGGAAATGTTATAAATATGGATATCTTGTCGAATTTAGTTAGTTTGTTTCGTTTAGTTAGTTTATTTCGTTTAGTTAGTTTATTTCGTTTTTTTATTTGTCTTACTCGAATATAGTTTATAAGTTACTCAAATTGGACTAATGTCCTTCCACAATTAGAACGATGCAAATTGATTTATGATTATTCGAATTGACATAAAACTACTAGAATTAGGATGACTCGGATTGTATTAGAATGTCTCGAATTGCATTAGATGATTGAAATTGAATTAGGATGTCTCAAGTTGAATTAGAATAACTCGATAGAAATAAATCGAATAAATCCCACTGTTACTCGAATTGTCCACTTACTTTGTCCCGATTACATATTACCTCAATACACCCGCATGAAGCTAAAATTAAGATAAATTTGAATCGGCAGGTTGTTTGGAAGAGGCCGTATGCGAGGTTCGAAATGCTCCATAAATGGGTATGTTAGGTTAGGGATAGTTAAGACGATTGTTGCTGAGCTGCCGAGTGTAGGTAATGACACTATTAGGGAGTTTAGAGAGTCGTGACTTGGACACTTTGTCCGGGAGGAGTGGGGGGGTTTGTATCTAATGCCGCATTGCATGTCTTGTTCTCGAACGAGGTGATTAGACCGGATGCACAGGCCGATGAGTTTTGGTTTAGGCTCGGTCATCGATTTATTCGATTTTCTAGATATGAGTATGCGTTAGTCACCAACTTGCGATTCGGAGACTCCGACTTTGATGTACACGGGGACGATGTTCCACCGGAGGGGAGCGTGTACGATCGGTATCCGTTGCTCAGTCATGGGGGGCATATGTTAGACCGTATTCGTGATCGATTTGCTGCTGGATATTTTAGAGAGCATCCCGGTGATGCGCTGAAGGTCGCTAAGGTGCTGTGTGTCTGCTATTTGATATTCGGTGTGGATGGTGGCAAGCGTATTGCTGACCGGTGGTTGTGGACGTTGGTTGAGGACCAGACTCGGTGGGAGAGCTTTCCATGGGGCTTATATTCATATCAGATTTTGGTTACGTATTTGAGCGATGTTCCCACTAAGGTCCCCGTAGGTCTGGATCCGAGTTACCATTTTTATGGTAACATATACGCTATTATGGTACGTCCTCGCATTCATTAACTTAATTATATACTCAAACTCAGAATAAATATTGTTATTGTTTCTTATGTTGGGATTCAATTATTGTTTTCATATATGGACTTGCGAGGCTATACCTTCATTAGGCTCCAAATGTGGGACCATGCTCGGAGCTTCTTTCATCTAGCGACCTCGTTGTACACGCTGGAAGTTGAAGAAGCTGGGTCATGTTGATTTTACCACATTCTTCGATGATGAGGTAATCAATTATAGGTTTTCAATACGTAAAAACTTTTGTAGATATTTAAGGTAATAATTACTGAAAATGAATCATTGAATTGTATTTAGATTGATTGTTTTTTGAGGTGTTATCTCCGACACCTGAGGAGGAGCAGGAGCTGTATATGCAGTCCATTAGTGATGCTGCCAGCGAGCGGGTGCAGTATACGCACAGGATGGCCCTATGCAAGAAGGGTGGGGGGAAGGGGAAGGGGAGGGCTCGTGATGGTGATGCTTCTGTCGGTGATCTAGCCGGAGAGCGTATTGTCCGGCAGCGAACATCTGGTCTGGTTATTTCTGACCCTATATATCTTACTCATGGACGTGAGTCATCAGCAGAGCCTCGTGAGCCTGTGCATACTAATTTGCCGCCCCATAGTTCTCCAATATGGGGTCCGCACCAGACTGTATTTTTTTCGGCATGGGGTACTCAGGAGACTGCGTCGATTACTGATTTTGATACTCTTTTCACCCATATGCGTGCATATATGGATTCATCGGTCGAGCAGATGCGTCGATATGTTGATGACATAGTGGGCAAGTTATGTAGACATATTGATGAGGTAGTGGTCCAGTCTGCTCCTCTTGATACGCCAGCATGGGACTTTGGAGGTATTAATGATCTTATGCGCGATTTTCCTTCTCATGCCTCGATTCCGACAGAGCCTCGATTTGACGGAGCACCTATTCCCCCCGAGCAGACTGAGAGAGTCCCCGACGCTGGCGGATCATCGTTGCCGACAGAGGCTCGTGTGGATGGAGCGTCGTCTCCCGCCGAGCAGACTGTGGGTGTCCCTAGCCCCGGCGGAGCATCAGTCCTGGTAGAGCACACTCTAAGTCTCAGTACTCATTTTGATAGAGCCTCGGTCCCGGTAGAGCGCACTGCGAGTCTCGATCATCATGCTGATGGAGCCTCGGTCACAGCGATTTACCCCGGTTCTTCTCTTTGAGACGTTGATGACACCACCAGAGATTGCCCCTAGGTCTCGACCATCCTCTTCCACTGTGGATCTGAGCCCTATCCCGCTTGAGTACTCTCCTATTCCTATTCGAGCAGATGCGTGTGATGTGCCTAGACTGCAGTATAGGTCATACAGACCGCATTCCCCCTTCTCGACCACTGTAGTTCGGAAGAGGAAGGACTTGGATGAGGACGCGTATAACAGGTGGTTGGACAGCGGCAAGAGGTGAGTTAAATTGTAAATTCAATATTATTTACTAAAATTGTCCGTACTTAAACAAAAAGTAAATTGTAGTGTCAATGTTGGTGCTGCATTCGGAGCTAGTGCCTCCTGGTTTTTGATGCTACAGGACGGATCCAGATTAATAGATGCAGAAGTAAGTCTTTCAATTTATATGTAGGTAATCTCTTATTGAAACGTGTAGTTATTGAAAATGTTTAAATTATTTAAAATTTAAATGATATCGAGCATCTGGATGCATATATGGGGATTCTACAGTTTGATTCCGGATTTGTTGGCGTGCGATGGCTCGATGATTGGGCCGCTCATAGGGTTTTGGTTCATACGAGCTTCTTGGTAATGAAAAAATATTAATAAATTTATTCCAAATTAATTGAGTGCTTCGTTACTGACAAAATTATTTTATATTAGGCTACATGCATCAATTTATGGAATAACTCCAATAGGAGAGGAGGTTTATTGAGTATTGACGATGATGATCTCGATTTCTTGATCAGCCACGTTCACGGTCTGAGACCATTTTGGGGCGATCATCGCCCATGGTGGGAGTTACGCGAGGTGATAATTTATTGCATATTTTGTTATTTATTTGTATTAGTTATTCGTGTGATATTGTGCTGACAATGTACTTTTTGAACAATCCAGGTGTTGACCATTTGGAATACGTCTCTGGAGTCCTCGAGCGGACATTGGGTTGTTCTCCGCATTATACTCGAGGAGGGTATCATCATCATGAACGATTCTCTGGCGCAGGAACACGATGCATATTGGAAGTTGAGATCGCGACAGGCATCGGGTATATGTCGCTTAATTCCTACCATTCTACAGTGTTCTGGATTTTACGAGCGCCGCCCTGATATCACCCCGGTGATTCCATTTCGAGTTGCTACAGTGAGGAAGGATTTATGCTATGCACAGGATGACTCGACCTCTTGTGGTGCGTATTATATACGGACTATAGAGTCTCTCGTTCAGCAGTCTTTCTCTCATGGAAAGACCGAGGCGGATATTTATGCATTTAGAGGACGTATGGCCCGATCTATATGGTGGTTTAGCGATGATATAGATACTGTAGTGTGTGATCCCACTCGTTTATTTATATGGTGGGATGATAGAGATTAGTGATAGGATTAGCGATGATGTAAATACTGATTTCGTTTTTATAATGATTATTGTGAATCAAATTAAACGTAATCAATTTGAAATTAAACTTAATCAATTTGAAATTAAACTTAATCGGTTCAAATAAAACGTAATTGATTCAATTTTAACTTAATCAATTTGAAATTTGAACTTAGTCAATTGAAATTGAACATAATCTGTTCAAATTGAACCTAACCGATTTGAAATTGAACCTAACCAATTTGAAATTGAACCTACCCAATTTGAAATTAAACTTAATCAATTTGAAATTAAACTTAATCAATTTGAAATTAAACTTAATCAGTTCAAATAAAACGTAATTGATTCAATTTTAACTTGATCAATTTGAAATTTGAACTTAGTCGATTGAAATTAAACATAATCTATTCAAATTGAACCTAACCGATTTGAAATTGAACCTAACCAATTTTGAAATTGAACCTAACCAATTTGAAATTAAACGTAATCAATTTGAAATTAAACTTAATCAATTTGAAATTAAACTTAATCGGTTCAAATAAAACGTAATTGATTCAATTTTAACTTAATCAATTTAAAATTTGAGCTTAGTCGATTGAAATTGAACATAATCTATTCAAATTGAACCTAACCGATTTGAAATTTAACCTAACCAATTTGAAACTGAACCTAACCAATTTGAAATTAAACGTAATCAATTTGAAATTAAACTTGATCAATTTGAAATTAAACTTAATCGGTTCAAATAAAACGTAATTGATTCAATTTTAACTTAATCAATTTAAAATTTGAACTTAGTCGATTGAAATTGAACATAATCTGCTCAAATTGAACCTAACCGATTTGAAATTGAACTTAACCAATTTGAAATTGAACCTAACCAATTTGAAATTAAACTTAATCAATTTGAAATTAAACTTAATCAATTTAAAATTAAACTTAATCGGTTCAAATAAAACGTAATTGATTCAATTTTAACTTGATCAATTTGAAATTTGAACTTAGTCGATTGAAATTGAACATAATCTGTTCAAATTGAACCTAACCGATTTGAAATTGAACCTAACCAATTTGAAATTAAACTTAATCAATTTGAAATTAAACTTAACCAATTTGAAATTAAATTTAATCGGTTCAAATAAAACGTAATTGATTCATATAAATACTTTAAATAAATGTAACTAATTTTACACTGGGGGCTCATTTAGGTCGAAACGATGCTTAGTTGGACATTTTGGAGCAGTGTGGTCAACAAAATGACATATACTACACTTTTTTTTGCACGTCCCTTTTTAGACGGAGTTGGTTGCATTGTGAAATCCTCAAATAGTTGGGGAATAACTGCAGTGAAAGTCTTTCTATTGTGCCATGTGCCTCCGCATCTAAGGCATGTTTGAACTTTACGGGTATGAGTCGAGGACTCAATCCCTAATGTGTGTCTCCTTTCTTTTGGTCGCCCTGCCTGCCTCGGATTGTCTGGTGGTTCACAAAATTTTACCTTGATGTTAGCAGGAATGAACCAATCACTTGGGTGAGGTACTGGAATCACAGACCGTCCCCACATTTGGCGAAGCGTGGACACTTTATAGTAATCATGTATATACACTGCTTGGTCGTGATTTAGGTACCTTATAGCTGCAGCGGCATGATTGCACGAGATCATATCATGCTGGAACATGATGCAACTGCATTTTTTGCACTCTCAAGTCCACAACATAATTTTTCCTGTTAGAGGTCACCTTGAACACCCCATCACTACGAAATTGAGCGTTCATGTTCGATCCAGCTCCGACCGCCTTCATCAATATCTCGTATGCATGATACGTTAAAGGTCCAGGACACTCATTTGCATTTTTATGTCGATCAGATATCCATTCTTCTACCACGGTTCGACATACCTCGAGAAGTGTGGAAACGGGCAGCCTTCTAGCCCATAGAAGACGGTTGTTCATGCTTTCAACGGCATTTGAATTCATAACCTCGAATCGCCGGACTGGGCACTTCACACGAGCTCATTTATTTTCACCAACAGTTTCTTTCAAGTAGGTAGCTGCAGCTGGACATGCTATTTCTAAACTTTCCATATGCCTATTATAATCCTCAATATGATAGCTGTAAGCTGCCGCATTGAAAATTGCAACCACGTGTTGACCATACTTAACCAAATGCTTCTGAACGTGGTAACAACATAACCGTGATGCGCAAGTGGGAATACCTCTCTTATAGCATTTGCTATGGATTTGTGCCCGTCTGAAACAATCAAGAGGTCCCTTGGACAACCAAAGGCCTCTTTCAATTTGTACATGAAATACTTCCACGACTCATCGCATTCGACGTCGCCAACTCCAAAAGCAAGTGGAAATATCTGATTGTTACCATCTTTTGTATATGACAACAAATAATACTCCTCGATACTTACCCCGAAGGTGTGTCCCATCAACAACAATAATTGGCCTAGCATAACGAAATCCAGATACCGAAGCCCCCAAAGCATAAAACATGTATTTAAATTTTCCAGTATTTGCATCAACCACATAATCAGTTATGGTACCTGGATTCGTCACCTCTAACATATGCAAGTACGATGGGATCATTCTGAAAGAATCGTGATGGTCTCCATATATCACCGAGATAGCATGGCTGCGAATGCTCAATGCCAAGCCATAACGGACTGTCAAACAATAGCCATTCTTAAGTTGAGCCTGCACTAGCTTCGGAGTCATAATCTGTCCTTCCACTAATAGTTTGTCGGACATGTATTCACCGAACATCTTAGAAGGCAACTGCTTAGGTGCCTTGCGATTTGGGTCAAAATGACATGTATGCTCGTTCAGTAAGTGCACTCTCCAAAATCCACCCCTCCCGGAGGCGCTCAACAAAAAATTACAGGTTTTATCTGTACAAACGGCAGAATAGCGCTGCTTATCAGATTTTAGAATACGATAGTCATATTTCTTTTCCAAATGATATCGCCCAACAGCGTTTTTCAGCCTATCTCTGGAGAGAAATACAGACCCTCTTTGTAAAGATAGTATATTTGCAGGATGAAATTTCTCGTCCATATCATCATCAACTTTAGAAGGAGACACATATGGAGGTCTACCTGAAATTTTCCACCCAAGACCAGGGGGAGGAGCTGGAGCACCTTCTTCATCTACTAATTGATCGAAATCAAAGCATCTCCATTCTGGTTCTGGTTCTGGTTCCGCTTATTTTACCAATCTTTTGTTGAACATGTCATTTTTCTAACAATATTTGCAAAATTTTTCAAACCAATATTTCTGAACCTCGACATCTTCGAGATCGATATCATCGATATTTATGTCGTTATTATCATCATCACTACCATCATCAGCACTACCACCACCACAATTACCACCAACATCACATACATTATTTGAAGGACCGCAACCATCAAATCGAGAACCATCAAATTCCTGAGGAATTTGCACGCTTGAACCCCAATCAGTCAAATAATCCATACGAATAGAATTGTACGGTACCGGAAAAGAGCTGGATCCACGTAAGTCAAATTGTGGACCAAATGAGGGAGCTTTTGGAGGAATGTTAGTTGCATTCTGAAGGCTAACAAAAATCACAAGCTCAACATTGGATTGGAACAAGTAATTTATATCAGAATCATTCTTTATCTTCATCTTTCTTCTTTTTTTCCCATCAAAATCAATTGAAAATAGAACATAAACATGTTTTGTTCTATCAGCTTCAACAATAGAGTGGACATTATCTACTAATGTTGCATAGCTCACACCAACGGGCACAGGCAATATTTGTTCTTCTCCACCGTGATAGTCCAAATCTTGCCACTTGCCATTAAAACGAATGATAACTTTTTCCAAAAACTCATCTGTCAAATAATATAAAAAAATTATGTTATTAACTAAAAATTTACACAATTAAATAGTATTTGAATATTTTTGATATTTCAAGTATAAACATTATTGGAAATTGAGCGATAAATATACCTTTTATTTTTTGCAGTCGAAATAATACTTCTTCTTCGATGTGAGAGAGCTCGAGATAATTAATCAGAGAAAAAAGGAAAAAAATATCGGTGAGATAATATCAGAAAAGAAAGTTGAAAATATTGCTGAGAAATAGTTCAATTCAATGGATGTTGTGGCGTGCTGAGCATGGTATTTATAATTCAAAATTTTATGGATGTTTCGGGTTACACGAATTCGTGTTGAGTAATCTGAACTCGAACTCCCTCCTGCAATTCGGTCAATGATGTATTTCGTGACCCGAATAAATTACACGAATTTCTTCGTGACCCGAATAAATTACACGAATATATTCGTGTCACTCGAAAACGGTTACTCATGCCGTTCGGGTCACACGAATTCGTGTTGAGTAATCCGAACTCCGAACTCCCTCCTGCAATGATGTATTTCGTGTGACCCGAATTAATTACATGAATATTTTCGTGTCACCCGAATTTCATTAATTATTTTTCAATTGCGGATTTTTTGTTAACGCAAGTGCACGTTATCGTTGACAAGTAATAAAGTGATGAGTGAGTATCGTTCCCACGAGGACTGAATCACTAACTACCGATTTTTATGTATTCAAGTTTTATTTGAACAATCGAACTTTGGGTTGCAATTAATTACTAAAAGAATTAATAAAAGAGCTAACAGAATAAACGATCGCTTGAAGAAGGAAAATCTAATGATTAATAAGTCTAGGATTCTGAATCCACCTTAGTTTATCTGAATTTACTCTCAATTATCTAAAGTTAATGATTTCCCTAATTTATTGAAGGCGAAGATTGCTAATATACTCTACCGCCTCTCCCGAGGTCAATTGACTTTTCTAAAGGCGAATAATGCACTCTATCCCTAGGTGAATTAATTCGTCAATAGGCAAAAAGCACAAAATCCTCAAAAGGCCACGTAGTTCCTATGAGTATATTCCTATCTCACAAGATAAAACGGTCATCACCAATAGTTCCTCACCAACTCTCCTCTCCCGATTCGAGTGAGGTGATTAAAACAATTCAATTATTGGCCAGACAATTAAAAGCATTAAAATCAATTGGGAAAACTCAACAAAAAGGGAATTATATAGATAATCTAAAGCAAATCCGTCAAAACTTAGGTTTCACCAAAATCCTAGAACAAGGGTTTTAGCCTGACATGTTAAATAATGGAAATACAGAAACAATGAATGAAAGCATGAAAATCAAACGCAGATGAAGAGCTCAGATTCCTCCGTTCTTCTGGCTTCCGCCCTCTGCTCTTGATGTCGTCTGCTTTCCTCCTCCAAGATTTATCGATCTTCCCCAAGCTCTCCAAAAATCAGAACTCCATTAATTATGGACTTCAACCCTTATTTATAGCTCCCAGAAGCCTCCAAATTGCTTCCGTGTGATTAGGTCGAGAACTGGCTTCAAAACGGCCCAAACCCGCGCGGAGCACGCCAAAACCGCCCTGTGTGCCGCGGCTCACTTAATCTGTGCCGCGGCACATAGCGTGCAAATTAAAACCTGGGCGCTGGGTGTTTCATCTGGGCCGCGGCTCACCGTGTCTGTGCCGCGGCTCAGTCTGATCTACTCGGTGCCGTGGTCCTCTGCGTGTGCCGCGGCCCACTTGCCTTGTGCCGCGGCCCACGGCCAAAATTCGCCGTTTTCGCCCGTTTCGCCTCGTTTAGCTTCCGGACTCCAATCTCCTGTCAAACATACAAGAATAAGGCATTAAAAGCTCATTTATGCAAATTTACTCGCCAAAATAAAACAAAATAATGATAAATAAGCATATAAAAATACGCCTAACAAATACCCCCAAACTTGAGCCTTTGCTTGTCCTCAAGCAAAAAGAATTAATTTCAACAAAAGATTATCGTGAATAATCGTGTAACTCATAGTGTTCAACCTAATCAATACTACCCTGAAATTCTCTCTGAATAATACGAGTATCGTAATAGCGAGCTACACTCAGAACACTGATTCCGCAAAGTAACCAAGTTCAGTCCTAATCACTCGTTCATGAAGAAAATCCAGCTCAAAGATTAACAAACGTGAATTTAATCGACCGTCAATATGAAAGGTTAAAATAAGCAAGCTAATTCGCCCCGTTCCACAGTCTAATGGCAAAATTTTCACGAGTTTCATCAAAAATAACCCTCGGACAGTATTCCCTTATATATATGCTCAAGAAATTGATTCGAGTTGACCACTAGGTTTGGATCTCGGGATGTTTCATCGGGATAATCCTAGGGTGGAAATTCCATTCTCATGTATTGGGAAACCGTTTGACGTAAAAGACACTCATGGGGTACATGGATGCTTCTATTTACTAAGTTCCCCTCCACAGTGGAGAAACAACTCGCAAAGCTATTCCCGCATGTCCGAATCAAGGTCGCTGTTTTACGCGAGAGTAAACAACGGGTCACGCGAGTACCCCCGGTTACTAGGCTCCCTATCATCGGCACATGTGAAATTTCTAAATCACTAGTCTAATCAGGGTCGTCGTTTTACGCGAGAGTAAACAACGGGTCACGTGAATACCCCCGGTTACTAGACTTCCCATCATAGAACAAAAATATCTCGACTTTTGGGAAAAACTGACCGACTCTAAACTCAATCTAAGTGCCAACACGACTTATGTAACTGGACGACTAGCTAACCAAAAAATGTAACCAAACGTATAAACGACGATGATTTTAAAACACGTATGTATCCTCTCTTATCCGCTAAGGTCTCTATAAAAAACGAAAAAAATTTCGGACCTAAATGAAGACTTAGCAGAAACAGAAATCACTGACTACAACTCGACTAAAACTCGACCGTTTCTTCAGAGAGAAAAGCAGTGTCGTAACATCAGTATTACACAAATAGAAGCACGAAAAATTCACGAATAAGAGTAAAATCATGACAAGCAAGGCTATCGACAAAAAGATAACTAAAAATAACAAAAAGTGCAAACGAAATAAATCTGATAAATGTAGCAACGAAATAGACCCCCAAACTTAGGACGTACATTGACCTAACTGGACATTATATAATATGCAATAAAAGTGATAGGTCAAGTACTCCCCTCCTGTCCTCTCACGGTGAGTGCAGCATCATCCGTGAGCTTGCACGCTTCTCGTCTACATCATGCGAAGCGTGAATAAATGAGCTTGCATCATCAAAGAGGAAGTTAAGTACGACCTCTCAAGTTTAACATGATGTAAGGGTTGGGGACAATGTAATTTGATAAAATGATTCGTTGCATATAATTTGAACATGCTTGGCTTACCACTTTTTCATTGCTGCAATTTATCAAACACTTGGTATGCACAAGTTAAAATGAAGAACAAGAATTTTAATGGTTAACTCCAAATCCCAAAAATAATAACACAGATAATATCCATGAAAAACGGCAACTAACATCATCAATTCGTTCATAATCACCAATCCCATCACAATCAAATACCATAATCACCATATTCCAACTCCATTTTTGAGAAAACATTGAAGAACAACTAGCAACATATAACTTCAATTCACTTTTCAAATCGTGTATCAATTATGCTTAAGAGATCGAGATTTACCTGAAGAATTTGAGAAGAAGACTAAGAGAAGGGTATCGACTGACCTCATTGTGCGAAGGAAGGAAGGAAGGGACTTTGTGCTGGCCGATCAAATGTATGAAGTATACCTGGGCATTCTCATATTGCGACGGGGGCCGCGGCACAACATAAGTGAGCCGCGGCCCAGAGTACAGTCGGCCTGGGACTTTTTGTAATACCGCCGAGTGCCGCGACTCAGTTTAGGCGTGCCGCGGCTCATCGCGTTAGTATGCCGCGGCTCATTTGGTATGTGCCGCGGCACAGAGTACAGTCTCCTGGGCATTTCTTGAACCTTTGGTGTGCCGCGGCTCAGAGAATATGTGCCGCGGCTCAGTAAAGTCGTGTCGCGGCACATAGTACAGTTTGTTTGGCCTTGTTCCATCAACTGGTGCATGCCGCGGCTCATTATTATTGTGTCGTGGCCCATCACTGATTTCCTCCCCTGGGGTGATTCCTGCACAGAATTTTTAGAAGAACACGTCAAGAATGAGATGGACAGCAAATCAAAGCAAAAAAAAAAATGATGAAACAAAAGTAACCAAAAATGCAAGAAAAATACTGAAACGCAAAAATCTACAACTAATAACTCGGGTTGCCTCCCGAGAAGCGCTAAGTTTATAGTCTTCAGCTGGACCTATTTAAAAATCAGTTCGCTTTTCGCAAACTCCATTTGATCTCCGCCCCGTTCATCGAACCGTTAATATGGGTTTTAAAATTTTGACCATCAGTCCTTAACGATTCGATTTTCGGTTCGGACACCCAATGTTGGTTGCGGAAAGGTTTTTACGAGAACAACTTTCCGAAACACCCATTTTTCTCATGACTAGACGTCCGTTTGACTTCCGGTTTATTTTCCTCTTTCACGAACGAACTTATGGCAATGCAGACTTTTAGATTGTGGGTGGTCGGATGGCGATGATGGCATGTTCACATGCTTGAGAAATGCGACTCGTTCTACATCTTTCTTAAAAGTTGGACCATACGAAGCGGAATCGAGTTTTCGACCGACGATTTTTTCGGTGTCTTTCTTTCGCAACGGCCTCCACACTTTCACTTTGTGAGCTCTTATCAACACCTCCCGGACATGAAAAGGATTTGAACACTTGGAACGTGACATGCTCGTCTTGAACCCGCAGAGTTAATTCCCCTTTTTCCACGTCTATAAGAGTTCGGTCGGTCGCTAAAAATGGTCGTCCCAAGATAATTGGGATATCTTGATCTTCCTCCATGTCGAGAACAATAAAATCCGCTGGAAAGATTAATTTATCCACTTTTACTAACACGTCCTCAATCACTCCCCTCGGATACTTAATAGATCGATCCGCTAATTGCAAGGAGACCGTCGTCGGCTTTGCTTCTCCAATTCCCAGCTTTTTGAAAATAGACAGAGGCATGAGGTTAACACTAGCACCGAGATCGCACAACGCCTTATTAAAGGATAGATTCCCCATGGTGCACGGTATGTTGAAACTTCCCGGATCCTTCAATTTTGGCGGAAGCTTTTTCTGAAAAACCGCGCTGCACTCCTCTGTCAAGGCGACTGTCTCAAACTCCTCGAGTTTTCTTTTCTTTGACAAGATCTCCTTCATGAATTTAACGTAGCTCGGCATTTGCTCCAACGCGTCGGCAAATGGAATGTTAATATGAAGCTTCTTGAACACGTTGAGTAACTTAGAGAATTTCTTGTCCGCCTTTTTCTGTTGTAATCTCTGCGGAAACGGGACGGATGGCACATATGCCTTCGGATTATCCGGAAACGTTATCGAGGGTCTCCAATCTTGTGATTCCTCCGTCGCTAAATTTTTCTTCTCCTCAATTTCACTTCTCTTTTCACTCCTCTCGGGCTGGTCACATACCTCCTTCACTTCTCAAGTCGATCGCATTTAGACTTTCTCTAGGATTTGTCTCGGTCGTACTTGGCAATGCTCCCTTCGGGCAGGCTGTCAACACATTAGCAATCTGGCCCAGTTGGACTTCCAAGTTGCGAATGGAAGCGGAATGATTTTGCAATGTTGCTTCTGTACGGGTCATGAATTGACTCGTATTTGCTGCCAATTTCGCCATTGCTTCCTCGAGAGAAACTTTTGGAGCGGGAGGAGGCTTCAGTTGGTTTTGAGTGAACGGAGGCTGGTTCGAATTCTGTCCGTTTCTCCATGAGAAGTTGGGATGATTACGCCATCCCGGATTATACGTGTTGGAGTACGGATTATTTTCCCGGTTCCCGTTTCCTACGAACTGAGCTTGTTCAATTGGGGGCTACTCGAACGGGTTTCCGACTTGGCACTCCACGCTAGGGTGAGATCCGTTACACCAATTGCAAAACTCAATGGTAACGGGGGAAGGAGCATGCGAAAATGCTTGAAGCTGCTGCGTTAGTGCTGCTACTTGGGCTGACAATGTAGAGATTGGATCATTATTTGAGATCTCTATAACTCGCTTCGGATTTACTCTTTCGGATGGCAATTGATATGCATTTGCGGCCATAGCTTCCAACAAAGAATGTGCTTCAGCCATAGTTTTTCCCATTAAGGCTCCTCCGACTGCTGCATCCACGAGAGTGCGTGTAGAAGCACTCAAACCATTATAGAACGTCTGAATCTGAAGCCAGTCCGGAAGGCCATGATGCGGGCATCTCCTTAGCAAATCTTTGTATCGCTCCCACGCCTCGTGGAGCGACTCCATATCATATTGACCAAAAGTAGTGATCTCGTTCCGTAACCTCGCCGTCTTTGAAGGTGGGAAGAATTTAGCAAGGAAGGCTTGCGCTAATTCCGCCCATGTCGTGATCGAGCCCGGCGGTAAAGAATTCAACCAGAATTTTGCTTTATCCCTCAAAGAGAAAGGGAAAAGCCGTAAACGGATAGCATCGTCGGTGACACCATTGTTCTTGAACGTGTCACAAATCTCGAGAAAAGACGCAATGTGTGCGTTGGGGTCATCGTTCGGTAATCTACAGAACTGGATCGCTTGCACCATCTGAATAATAGCAGGCTTGATTTCGAAATTGTTCGCCTGGATAGTGGGACGCCGAATCCTCGAAAAGTTTGCGTTAATCTGCGGCATAGCATAATCTCGAAGTGCTAATGCCGGTTGAGCTTGTTGTACAAGATTATCACCTCCGTGATTTTCGATATTATCGGCCATGTTGACTTTCGCTGGTAACTGTCGTTTCTCCTTCTTGTTTCTTCGAAGTGTGCGCTCGAGTTTGGTATCCAAAGGTAGTAGGCCTTCGTTACCGAATTTTCTCATGCACTACACGAAAGATCCTGAAAGGAAGAACAAATAAAATAAAATAAAATACACGAAAATAAGTAAATAAGAAAAAAAAGTCCAAACTAAGACTAGAGATACTGAAATTGATATTAGTAAAACTCAGTCCCCGACAACGGCGCCAAAAACTTATTGCGGATTTTTCGTTAACGCAAGTGCACGTTTTCGTTGACAAGTAATAAAGTAATGAGTGAGTATCGTTCCCACGAGGACTGAATCACTAACTACCGATTTTTATGTATTCAAGTTTTATTTGAACAATCGAACTTTGGGTTGCAATTAATTACTAAAAGAATTAATAAAAGAGCTAACAGAATAAACGATCGCTTGAAGAAGGAAAATCTAATGATGAATAAGTCTAGGATTCTGAATCCACCTTAGTTTATCTGAATTTACTCTCGATTATCTGAAGTTAATGATTTCCCCAATTTATTGAAGGCGAAGATTGCTAATATACTCTACCGCCTCTCCCGAGGTCAATAGACTTTTCTAAAGGCGAATAATGCACTCTATCCCTAGGTGAATTAATTCGTCAATAGGCAAAAAGCACAAAATCCTCAAAAGGCCACGTAGTTCCTATGAGTATATTCCTATCTCACAAGATAAAACGGTCCTCACCAATAGTTCCTCACCAACTCTCCTCTCCCGATTCGAGTGAGGTGATTAAAACAATTCAATTATTGGCCAGACAATTGAAAGCATTAAAATCAATTGGGAAAACTCAACAAAAAGGGAATTATATAGATAATCTAAAGCAAATCCGTCAAAACTTAGGTTTCATCAAAATCCTAGAACAAGGGTTTTAGCCTGACATGCTAAATAATGGAAATACAAAAACAATGAATGAAAGCATGAAAATCAAACGCAGATGAAGAGCTCGGATTCCTCCGTTCTTCTGGCTTCCGCCCTCTGCTCTTGATGTCTTCTGCTTTCCTCCTCCAAGATTTATCGATCTTCCCCAAGCTCTCCAAAAATCAGAACTCCATTAATTATGGCCTTCAACCCTTATTTATAGCTCCCAGAAGCCTCCAAATCGCGTCCGTGTGATTAGGTCGAGAACTGGCTTCAAAACGGCCCAAACCCGCACGGAGCACGCCAAAACCGCCCTGTGTGCCGTGGCTCACTTAATCTGTGCCGCGGCACATAGCGTGCAAATTAAAACCGGGGCGCTGGGTGTTTCTTCTGGGCCGTGGCTCACCGTGTCTGTGCCGAGGCTCAGAGTACAGTCTACTCTGGTGCCCGCTGGTCCTCTGCGTGTGCCGCGGCCCATGACCAAAATTCGCCGTTTTCGCCCGTTTTGCCTCGTTTAGCTTCCGGACTCCAATCTCCTATCAAACATACAAGAATAAGGCATTAAAAGCTCATTTATGCAAATTTACTCGCCAAAATAATACAAAATAATGATAAATAAGCGTATAAAAATACGCCTAACAAATACCCCCAAACTTGAGCCTTTGCTTGTCCTCAACCAAAAAGAATTAATTTCAACAAAAGAATATCGTGAATAATTGTGCAACTCATAGTGTTCAACCTAATCAATACTACCCTGAATCTCTCTCTGAATAATACGAGTATCGTAATAGCGAGCTACACTCAGAACACTGATTCCGCAAAGTAACCAAGTTCAGTCCTAATGACTCGTTCATGAAGAAAATCCAGCTCAAAGATTAACAAACGTGAATTTAATCGACCGTCAATATGAAAGGTTAAAATAAACAAGCTAATTCGCCCCGTTCCACAGTCTAATGGCAAAATTTTCACGAGTTTCATCAAAAATAACCCTCGGACAGTATTCCCTTATATATATGCTCAAGAAATTGATTCGAGTTGACCACTAGGTTCGGATCTCGGGATGTTTCATCGGGATAATCCTAGGGTGGAAATTCCATTCTCATGTATTGGGAAACCGTTTGACGTAAAAGACACTCAAGGGGTACATGGATGCTTCTAGTTACTAAGTTCCCCTCCACAGCGGAGAAACAACTCGCAAAGCTATTCCCGCATGTCCGAATCAAGGTCGCTGTTTTACGTGAGAGTAAACAATGGGTCACGCGAGTACCCCCGGTTACTAGGCTCCCTATCATCGGCACATGTGAAATTTCTAAATCACTAGTCTAATCAGGGTCGTCGTTTTACGCGAGAGTAAACAACGGGTCACGTGAATACCCCCGGTTACTAGACTTCCCATCATAGAACAAAAATATCTCGACTTTTGGGAAAAACTGACCGACTCTAAACTCAATCTAAGTGCCAACACGACTTATGTAACTGGACGACTAGCTAACCAAAAAATGTAACCAAATGTATAAACTACGATGATTTTAAAACACGTATATATTGTAATATCCGCAATTTTCGATTTTTGGTGAATTTCTTTTTTCGGCCGGAGTCCGTTTTGACGGCTCGCTCAGGACCGTTTCGTCATTCTGAGAATGATTAATTCTGCACTTTTTGTCATCCGAGTTCGTTTCGGTGTTGTTTTGTTGAGTTCTGTGCTTTTTAGCGACTTTTCCGCACTTGAGTTCGATTCTTGCGAATCTCGTCAAGCTATTGTTTGAGTTTCCTACAGTCCGTTTAACTTTGTTAGGCGTGTCGTGAACCGGTTTGATTATTCGTTGACGTATGGTGATTTTCGGGCATTTGGGCCATTTTCGTAATTTCCCAAAGTTTGGGGTAATTACTTTCCGTTGTCGAATTTCGAGCCTTCGGGTGGTCGGAATTGTGTGTCCTACTAGCTCTTAGATTCGTCTTTGTGAGTACTTCGTAACCGTATCTTGGTTCGTATTCGAGTTCGGGTTTCGGTGTCGTTTTGTTGAATTCAGGATTACTAAAAGACTTTTCTAAGCATGAGTTCGACTTTGTTAGATCACCATTAATTTTTGGTGACTCCAAAAATTATAAATCTTTGCAATATTATAGAACATCGAGTTAGCTTTCCAATGGTTCAAGCGGTGAGTCAATCGGAGTCGGACGAGAGAGTTATGGTCGTTTGATTTTGGCCGAGCACTTCCGGGAGCCTTTCGGCCGATAGGAAGTCGATAGACTCTCTGCCCGGCATTACGTATGGGTATCGGTTGGGCCTATCGGCCGATAGGCTGGCGATATGTAAATTTCTTCACCTTGAACTTCGGTAGCCTTTCGGCCGATAAGGGGGGTCGATAGACCCTACTGCCGGCATTCCGTATGGCTAACGGTTGGGCCTATCGGCCGATAGGCCGGCCGATAGGTTCTGCTGCGTTACCCTATAAATGTGTTGTTTTGAGCGAACTGCTCATTTCCTTCCCCATTTTACACGGCGTCGCGAGAGAGAGATATAGAGGGAGAGAGAGTTCTTCATCCGGGGGTCGATTTTCATCATTCCTTTTCGGTTGTGAGGCTCGGATAATCAATCTAACGCGTGTTCTACGGATCTTAATACTTGAATCACTCAAGGTAATATCTCTTGAAACCCTACCTTTTTGGATAATTGGGGATTTTGGGGTTTTGTCCGATTCTTTCCGTTTTGTTGATGGATTCTTGATGAATATGATTATTCTTGTTGGTATTCTTAGTTTCCCTACGGATTCATGGTATATTTCGTGATTTTTACGGAATCGAGAGGGTTTGGTTGTGGTCCGCCCTCGTTGTTATTTTTGTGCGAATATACATGAATCGTAGGCGGGTTTCGGGTGTATTCCATTTCCGTAATCGTTTAGAAGTGGTTGTGATTGTATTCTTGAATCGTTAGGTTCGGTTTCATTGGTTCCTAACATTCGTCGGTGACTTCCTTTAGTTCGTTGCGTCGTCAATAATTCAAGGCAAGTATTTTTGGAAACCCTTATGCTTAACGTGAAATAGTAATGTATATTGTGTGTGATTGCTCACCTCGGGAGGTCCGACGGGATCACGGAGGAATCGATGGTATAGCCACGGATTCACGAGTTTGTTTCGCTAGCCTTGACTCGGGAGGGTCCTTAGGGATCACGGAGCGGGATCAATGGTATAGCCACTGTTCCCAAGGCGATGCGTGTGCGTGGTTTGTTTTATAATATGGCCGGCTCGGGAGGGTCCTTAGGGATCACGGAGCGGGATCAATGGTATAGCCTGTTCCCACGGCAAATTGTTTATTGTTTATTTAGGAAAAGACATGTCCGGTTTTGACTTTCGAAATGATATTGGTGCATGTACTATGAAATGTGTAAGCGATTGGTTTGCCTTGAATACTTGTACTAGCGTAATTGCTAACCCCTCTGGGGACCCATTGTCGGGAAATTCTTGTTATGGATTTGAGTTATGTTCGGCCAGACGAGCGGGCCCGGGATGGTACGAGGATGTTGGCCAAGGTTGTTGACATGTGCGGTGAGTCTTGTTATTTCCTCTTGTCTCTTTTGATGTGGATGTTTTCCAAATTGTAAACTTATAGATTGTACTCGCGAGTACTTAGGCTTTTCTTTTCGGATTGTGTTTGGACTTCGTTGGAGTTCTTGTATTTGTCGGTTGATGTTTATTATGCGGTTGTACCGGACGTGTTGTTTTATGTTCTTGTTGTTAATAGTTGTTTCCTTGCTAACCGAGATGGTTAGTCGAGTGGTGTTTTATTGTGTTAGCCTGGTGGGTCCCATGTAGGGGTCCACGGCGCTGTAATACACCTCGAATATCTTGGGGGTGTTACAGAAAATGGTATCAGAGCTCTAGGTTATGGATACCTAGGCTTGTTGGTTATTTGGGTCTAGTTGTGTTTTGTTTTGCACATTGTCACACCGCTGCCGGCATCTCAGTACATCCAGTGCTCGTAAGTTTTCCTTACTCAATTCTCTTGTTTTCTCGTATTGAAATTCCACTTCTTGAACTGTGATTGCCTCTCTCGTACTTATTGTCGAGTTGTTTTCGATCCATCCGGTTCGTGTACTTTTGATTCTAGTATTGCGCAGTCCTTTGTCTCTCTGGAGTATGTGCGCCGTTAAGGCTTGACCGTTTGTCGTTTGCGAGCTTTCCATCGCTAAACTTCCTAGCGCAGTGGGATCGTTGGTGATCGAAAGATCCGAGTTTTGCTCCGTGGTATATTGTGAGAGGGCTTGACTCTCTAGTCTTTTCTTTGTGTGATGGAATCTGTGTTTGGTAATTGCGATATACTAAATGTATGTTGAGCCGAATGTACCGATGAGTTGAGAAACTCACGTGTGGTTTCGACATATGTCCAATCGGTGATCTTTAGTTCTGTTGTTAAACTTGGAGAGATAGTTTGACATATGCTTGGAATTAGTATTTTCGAGTTGCGCTTTTTGAACTGGTGATTTTTGAATGTCGTATATGAGTGTGTCCGGGAATTGTTGGTACTTGGCTAATTATTATTATTTACAACCAATGTGTTTCTATTAATAATAATACATGCGGCGTGCTTGCTTGAAAATTTCTTAGACTTGATCGTATTGTTGGGTTTTTGAAAGTGACATGAATTTGGGCGAGCCAGCCTTGTATTTTCAAATAAAACCTTGTGTCGTATTTAAAGGTCATGTTTAGAAGTGTTTTAGGACATTTTATAAAATGCTACCATTGTTAAGCCCTTGTCGTGTTTAAAAGGGTCTTGAAAACGATTTTTAACTTACGGTTTTATTTTCGAATGACAAGAGTATACGATTTTAAAAAATCAGTTAGCACAGGAAACCTAGGCTGTCGAATCATGTTGTGTTTGTCGAGTTTTGTCTTAACGGATTTTGTCTGACTTAGTCGCATCGCGACGCGTCGTTTGAGATCATTGGTCGTGATTAGTATCGAGGGGTGGTCATCACTTACGTGCGACCTATGGTTGTTAAACTCCCTTCCTTGTGTTGTGCCTCGTGTGACACGAGTTATTTGTATGATTAGTCATTAAATGATGGAATCCTTCTGTGGATTTTGATTTCACGATATGTTTTTATTAGACTCTCGTATTTGGTTTATACGAGGAGTGTAAATCCTTTGCTAATGTATTTTAAATACCGTATTTTATCCGCTGCGTGAGTTCTTTCAAACGGCTTTCGGTATTTTGCAAATTGAGTTTTATTTCGTAAAACCGATTCCTTGAATTAAGTTTTGGCATTTTGATCTTGAATATTTCATGATGGTTTGACAAATGATTTTTGTGAGTTTTGGAAAATATTACTGTCATTGGTCTTTTTAGCATTTTTGAAATGACGTGGGAAATTGTGCTTAGCACAGTAAACTGTGTGAGAAAGGTTTACGGCATGTAATCTTTACGATATGTTGTTGTTGTCTCTGTTGGTCATTAGCGCACGCTACGCTTTGCGGCTAGCGTGCGCAAGAGTGCGTTGGTAGCACGCTAAGGGGAGAATAGCGCACGCTACCTGGTAGTTCAGGGCAGTCCAGGAGCTACTGGACTGGGTCTGAAGTTCTCGTTAGCGCACGCTAACACTTGGGGTTAGCGCACGCTAACAGTGTATTTTTTTTTTTTTTTTTTTTTGTTTGGTCGGGAGTTTTGTTTGGTGCCATGATTAGCGCACGCTAATTGTGTCGATATAAATCTAGGACACGATCTAGAAGTCGCATTTTCTTCATTTTCTTCTTCCTCCATGAGATTGAGACGTAGCGACTAGGTTTCGCATTGGGGTTGATTTTTTTCCATCCAAAGGTGTTTTGGAGTATCCTAGATGATTTTTAACATCATCTAATCCATTGTTCTTCGCCGAATCCAGGCAATTTTTCTTGAATCCCTAGAGTTGACTTTTTGGAGTTTTGTTCTTGATGTCGTTTTCCATCCGGTTTTGATAAACCGATCGTTGTTTTAACGATGTTGTTAAGCATATCCTAGGGATTGTATATCCTTGTCTTGATTGTGAGCGATTTAATGAGTGTGCTATGATGTGTTTAATTGAATGTTGATACGTGCGAATTTTGGGCATTTTGGCTATTGTATACGAAAAAAAAACCTTGAGTATCTTAGAAAATAAACCTCGAGACGTACTTTTAAAATGAATTATTTTCTCACAGTGCTCTCAAGATGCCTACTAGTGCCACGCTATGTTTCAAAATTATCCTACTTTGAGGATCAAAATATTTTGAGATATTTCTAATGATTTAGAAACGCATTCGCTTAGACCCGAAGGTCGAAAATAGCTGAAAAGTTTTAAATTAACGAAAGGTGTCTTCATTTTTTTTTCTTCTCTTCAAACGCAATATGATTTTTTTTAAGTCTCGATGACGATGTTTGTACTATTTTTTTTGATATATGATACTCAAGATCAACTGGTGCTTGCAAGTTATTTTCAAAAGATGGTTTTCGTTTTCAAAACCTATCATTCCTATTTGTGGTCCGGGAATATATGTGTGATGTCCGTGCTCTCGTTAGGGTGTTAACCCCAAGCTGTTGTTAAATTGGTGGTGTGAGCGTTGAGCCGTTCGCCACACAGTTGTCGTGGTAGACTCTGCGAGGGGTGTGAGGTTGGTATTGGATGTTGTCGCCTCGTAGCGGTTTATGCGTTATCGCATATATGCGAGCTGTTAGAGATCGGGTTGGTATGATTGTGTGCATCGGTGATTGTTCCACATTGTGTCGGTTGCTTGTTGTATTGTTACCTTGGTTCCGTTGTGGTGAGTTTCGGGGGCGAGGTCAAAGGTAATAGCCGTACTATTTTGACTTCTATATCTTCTCTTTCTCCAGTCTATCAATTCGCTCGTGTTCGTTGATACTGTCTGAACTTGTTTTGTATTTCGGGTTCATCATTCGAACGAGCTGTGATCTTGTTTTGGGTCGATCTGGTTATCGCTGTGACTTTTCAATCGCTATTCCCTATCCTGTGGATCTCATGGGAATGCATTCCTTGTAGTTCTCACCAGATCATCCTGGGAGTTGTTGTTTGAGTTTTATTATCCTTCGTGTTTCGGACATGATTGTTCGATCCTTGTTGTCTCGATCGTTTGTTCGTTCGGTTTTTGTTCTCGTTTTGTGATCGTTGAGCATTCATGCTCCTTCCTAATTCCCTTAAGTTTGGGAAATTAGTCTCGTTTTCGATTTTCCAACCCTTGGGCGGTGGAATTGATATTAGTTCGATTGGCTCGCGTTTGATTGATGTACCGTTGGGTTGGTCGATCATCTTGACTTTCGTTCGTTGTGTTTTGTGATTGTCGGATAATTGACTTGGCTATATTATCCGTTTGATGACGCTTGTCATTTGTTGATTTTATTGTATCTCTAACGGCGACATTGTGTTGGTCGCCGTGGAGCGTGTTTTCACGCCGTATATTCCTTTGCGTTGTTTGTAACATTTCGCCGTTGGGCATTAGTTACGCATTCTTGTGTATCTTGTTGAGTTTTCTGGCGGAATATTTCTTCCCCTACTTGTTTTAAGTTTGGGACGAAACTTCTTTTAAGGAGGGTAGAATGTAATATCCGCAATTTTCGATTTTGGTGAATTTCTTTTTCGGCGGAGTCCGTTTTGGCTCGCTCAGGACCGTTTCGTCATTCGAGAATGATTAATTCTGCACTTTTGTCATCCGAGTTCGTTTCGGTGTTGTTTTGTTGAGTTACGTGCTTTTAGCGACTTTTCCGCACTTGAGTTCGATTCTTGCGAATCTCGTCCAGCTATTGTTTGAGTTTCCCAGTCCGTTTAACTTTGTTAGGCGTGTCGTGAACCGGTTTGATTATTCGTTGACGTATGGTGATTTTCGGGCATTTGGGCCATTTTCGTAATTTCCCAAAGTTTGGGGTAATTACTTTCCGTTGTCGAATTTCGAGCCTTCGGGTGGTCGGAATTGTGTGTCCTACTAGCTCTTAGATTCGTCTTTGTGAGTACTTCGTAACCGTATCTTCGGTTCGTATTCAGGTTCGGGTTTCGGTGTCGTTTTGTTGAATTCAGGATTACTAAACGACTTTTCTAAGCATGAGTTCGACTTTGTTAGATCACCATTAATTTTTGGTGACTCCAAAAATTATAAATCTTTGCAATATTATAGAACATCGAGTTAGCTTTCCAATGGTTCAAACGGTGAGTCAATCGGTCGGACGAGAGAGTTATGGTCGTTTGATTTTGGCCGAGCACTTCCAGGGAGCCTTTCGGCCGATAGAAGTCGATAGACTCTCTGCCGGCATTCGTATGGGTATCGGTTGGGCCTATCGGCCGATAGGCTGGCCGATATGTAAATTTCTTCACCTTGAACTTCGGTAGCCTTTGGCCGATAAGGGGGTCGATAGACCCTATCCGGCATTAGTATGGCTATCGGTTGGGCTTTATCGGCCGATAGGCGGCCAAATAGGTTCTGCTGCGTTACCCTATAAATGTGTTGTTTTGAGCGAACTGCTCATTTCCTTCCCCATTTTACATGGCGTCGCGAGAGAGAGATATAGAGGGAGAGAGAGTTCTTCATCCGGGGGTCGATTTTCATCATTCCTTTTCGGTTGTGAGGCTCGGATAATCAATCTAATGCGTGTTCTACGGATCTTAATACTTGAATCACTCAAGGTAATATCTCTTGAAACCCTACCTTTTTGGATAATTGGGGATTTTGGGGTTTTGTCCGATTCTTTCCGTTTTGTTGATGGATTCTTGATGAATATGATTATTCTTGTTGGTATTCTTAGTTTCCCTACGGATTCATGGTATATTTCGTGATTTTTACGGAATCGAGAGGGTTTAGTTGTGGTCCGCCCTCGTTGTTATTTTTGTGCGAATATACATGAATCGTAGGCGGGTTTCCGGGTGTATTCCATTTCCGTAATCGTTTAGAAGTGGTTGTGATTGTATTCTTCGAATCGTTAGGTTCGGTTTCATTGGTTCCTAGCGTTCGTCGGTGACTTCCTTTAGTTCGTTGCGTCGTCAATAATTCAAGGCAAGTATTTTTGGAAACCCTTATGCTTAACGTGAAATAGTAATGTATATTGTGTGTGATTGCTCACCTCGGGAGGGTCGACGGGATCACGGAAGGAATCGATGGTATAGCCACGGATTCACGAGTTTGTTTCGCTTGACTCGGGAGGGTCCTTAGGGATCACGGAGCGGGATCAATGGAATAGCCCTGTTCCCAAGGATATGCGTGTGAGTGGTTTGTTTTATAATATGGCCAGCTCGTGAGGGTCCTTAGTTATCACGGAGCGGGATAAATGTTATATACCTCTTCCCACGGCAAATTGTTTATTTATTTATTTAGGAAAAGACATGTGGTTTTGACTTTCGAAATGATATTGGTGCATGTACTATGAAATGTGTAAGCGATTGGTTTGCCTTGAATACTTGTACTAGCGTAATTGCTAACCCCTCTGGGACCCGTTGTCGGGGAAATTCTTGTTATGGATTTCAGGTTATGTTCAGCCAGACGAGCGGGCGCTGGGATGGTACGAGGATGTTGGCCAAGGTTGTTGACATGTGCAATTGAGTCTTGTTATTTCCTACTGTCTCTTTTGATGTGGATGTTTTCCAAATTGTAAACTTATAGATTGTACTCGCGAGTACTTAGGCTTTTCTTTTCGGATTGTGTTTGGACTTCGTTGGAGTTACTGTATTTGTCGGTTGATGTTTATTATGCCGGTTGTACCGGACGTGTTGTTTTATGTTCTTGTTGTTAATAGTTGTTTCCTTGCTAACCGAGATGGTTAGTCGAGTGGTGTTTTATTGTGTTAGCCTGGTGGGTCCCATGTAGGGGTCCACGGCGCTGTAATACACCTCGAATATCTTGGGTGTGTTACATATATCCTCTCTTATCCGCTAAGATCTCTACAAAAAACGAAAAAAATTTCGGACCTAAATGAAGACTTAGCAGAAACAGAAATCACTGACTACAACTCGACTAAAACTCGACCGTTTCTTCAGAGAGAAAAACAGTGTCGTAACATCAGTATTACACAAATAAAAGCACGAAAAATTCACGAATAAGAGTAAAATCATGACAAGCAAGGCTATCAACAAAAAGATAACTAAAAATAACAAAAAGTGCAAACGAAATAAGTACAGCAGTAAATGTAGCAACAGAAATAGACCCCCCCCAAACTTAGGACGTACATTGACCTCAATGGACAATATATAATATGCAATAAAAGTGAAAGGTCAAGTACTCCCCTCCAGTCCTCTCACGAGCTGGTGCCGGCATCATCCGGCGAGCTTGCACGCTTCTCGTCTACATCATGCGAAGCGTGAATAAATGAGCTTGCATCATCAAAGAGGAAGTTAAGTACGACCTCTCAAGTTTAACATGATGTAAGGGTTGGGGACAATGTAATTTGATAAAATGATTCGTTGCATATAATTTGAACATGCTTGGCTTACCACTTTTTCATTGCTGCAATTTATCAAACACTTGGTATGCACAAGTTAAAATGAAGAACAAGAATTTTAATGGTTAACTCCAAATCCCAAAAATAATAACACAGATAATATCCATGAAAAACGGCAACTAACATCATCAATTCGTTCATAATCACCAATCCCATCACAATCAAATACCATAATCACCATATTCCAACTCCATTTTTGAGAAAACATTGAAGAACAACTAGCAACATATAACTTCAATTCACTTTTCAAATCGTGTATCAATTATGCTTAAGAGATCGAGATTTACCTGAAGAATTTGAGAAGAAGACTAAGAGAAGGGTATCGACTGACCTCATTGTGCGAAGGAAGGAAGGAAGGGACTTTGTGCTGGCCGATCAAATGTATGAAGTATACCTGGGCATTCTCATATTGCGACGGGGGCCGCGGCACAACATAAGTGAGCCGCGGCCCCAGTCTGATCGGCACAGGACTTTTTGTAATACCGCCGGGTGCCGCGGCTCAGTTTAGGCATGCCGCGTCTCATCGTGTTAGTGTGCCGCGGCTCATTTGATCCGTGCCGCGGCACAGAGTACAGTCTCCTGGGCATTTCTTGAACCTTTGGTGTGCCGCGGCTCAGAGAATATGTGCCGCGGCTCAGTAAAGTCGTGCCGCGGCACATAGTACAGTTTGTTTGGCCTTGTTCCATCAACTGGTGCGTGCCGCGGCTCATTATAATTGTGCCGCGGCCCATCACTGATTTCCTCCCCTGGGGTGATTCCTGCACAGAATTTTTAGAAGAACACGTCAAGAACGAGATGGACCGCAAATCAAAGCAAAAAAAAATATGATGAAACAAAAATAACCAAAAATGCAAGAAAAATACTGAAACACAAAAATCTACAACTAAGAACTCGGGTTGCCTCCCGAGAAGCGCTAAGTTTATAGTCTTCAGCCGGACCTATTTAAAAATCAGTTCGCTTTTCGCAAACTCCATTTGATCTCCGCCCCGTTCATCGAACCGTTAATATGGGTTTTAAAATTTTGACCATCAGTCCTTAACGATTCGATTTTCGGTTCGGACACCCAATGTTGGTTGCGAAAAGGTTTTGACGAGAACAACTTTCCGAAACACCCATTTTTCTCATGAATAGATGTCCGTTTGACTTCCGGTTTATTTTCCTCTTTCACGAACGAACTTATGACAGCAGCAGACTTTTCCGATTGTGGCTGGTCAGATGGAGATGATGGCATGTTCACATGCTTGAGAAATGCGACTCGTTCTATATCTTTCTTAAAAGTTGGACCATCTGAAACGGAATCTGAGTTTTTCGACCGACGATTTATTCGGTGTCTTTCTTTCGCAACGGCCTCCACACTTTCACTTTGTGAGCTCTTATCAACACCTCCCGGACATGAAAAGGATTTGAACACTTGGAACGTGACATGCTCGTCTTGAACCCGCAGAGTTAATTCCCCTTTTTCCGCATCTATAAGAGTTCGGCCGGTCGCTAAAAATGGTCATCCTAAGATAATTGGGATATCTTGATCTTCCTCCATGTCGAGAACAATAAAATCCGCTGGAAAGATAAATTTATACACTTTTACTAACACGTCCTCAATCACTCCCCTCGGATACTTAATAGATCGATCCGCTAATTGCAAGGAGACCGTCGTCGGCTTTGCTTCTCCAATTCCCAGCTTTTTGAAAATAGACAGAGGCATGAGGTTAACACTAGCACCGAGATCGCACAACGCCTTATTAAAGGAGAGATTCCCCATGGTGCACGGTATGTTGAAACTTCCCGGATCCTTCAATTTTGGCGGAAGCTTTTTCTGAAGAACCGCGCTGCACTCCTCCGTCAAGGCGACTGTCTCAAACTCCTCGAGTTTTCTTTTCTTTGACAAGATCTCCTTCATGAATTTAACGTAGCTCGGCATTTGCTCCAACGCGTCGGCAAATGGAATGTTAATATGAAGCTTCTTGAACACGTCGAGGAACTTAGAGAATTGCTTGTCCGCCTTTTTCTGTTGTAATCTCTGCGGAAACGGGACGGATGGCACATATGCCTTCGGATTATCCGGAAACGTTATCGAGGGTCTCCAATCTTGTGATTCCTCCGTCGCTAAATTTTTCTTCTCCTCAATTTCACTTCTCTTTTCACTCCTCTCGGGCTGGTCACATACCTCCTTCCCGCTTCTCAAACTGATCACATTTAGACTTTCTCTAGGATTTGTCTCGGTCGTACTTGGCAATGCTCCCTCCGGGCGGGATGTCAACACATTAGCAATCTGGCCCAGTTGGACTTCCATGTTGCGAATGGAAGCGGAATGATTTTGCAATGTTGCTTCTGTACGGGTCATGAATTGACTCGTATTTGCTGCCAATTTCGTAATTGCTTCCTCGAGAGAAACTTTTGGAGCGGGAGGAGGCTGCTGTTGGTTTTGAGCGAACGGAGGCTGGTTCGAATTCTGTCCGTTTCTCCATGAGAAGTTGGGATGATTACGCCATCCCGGATTATACGTGTTGGAGTACGGATTATTTTGCCGGTTCCCGTTTCCTAAGAACTGAGCTTGTTCAATTGGGGGCTGCTCGAATGGGTTTCCGACTTGGCACTCCGCGCTAGGGTGAGATCCGTTACACCAATTGCAAGACTCAATGGTAACGGGGGAAGGAGCATGCGAAAATGCTTGAAGCTGCTGCGTTAGTGCTTCTACTTGGGCTGACAATGTAGAGATTGGATCATTATTTGAGATCTCCATAACTCGCTTCGGATTTACTCTTTCGGATGGCCATTGATATGCATTTGCGGTCATAGCTTCCAACAAAGAATGTGCTTCATCCATAGTTTTTCCCATTAAGGCTCCTCCGGCTGCTGCATCCACGAGAGTGCGTGTAGAAGCACTCAAACCATTATAGAACGTCTGAATCTGAAGCCAGTCCGGAAGGCCATGATGCGGGCATCTCCTTAGCAAATCTTTGTATCGCTCCCACGCCTCGTGGAGCGACTCCATATCATATTGACCAAAAGTAGTGATCTCGTTCCGTAACCTCGCCGTCTTTGAAGGTGGGAAGAATTTAGCAAGGAAGGCTTGCGCTAATTCCGCCCATGTCGTGATCGAGCCCGGCGGTAAAGAATTCAACCAGAATTTTGCTTTATCCCTCAAAGAGAAAGGGAAAAGCCGTAAACGGATAGCATCGTCGGTGACACCATTGTTCTTGAACGTGTCACAAATCTCGAGAAAAGACGCAATGTGTGCGTTGGGGTCATCGTTCGGTAATCCACAGAACTGGCTCGCTTGCACCATCTGAATAATAGCAGGCTTGATTTCGAAATTGTTCGCCTGGATAGTGGGACGCCGAATCCCCGAAAAGTTTGCGTTAATCTGCGGCATAGGATAATCTCGAAGTGGTAATGCCGGTTGAGCTTGTTGTACAAGATTATCACCTCCGTGATTTTCGATATTATCGGCCATGTTGACTTTCGCTGGTAACTGTCGTTTCTCCTTCTTGTTTCTTCGAAGAGTGCGCTCGAGTTCGGTATCCAAAGGTAGTAGGCCTTCGTTACCGAATTTTCTCATGCACTACGCGAAAGATCCTGAAAGTAAGAACAAATAAAATAAAATAAAATACACGAAAATAAGTAAATAAGAAAAAAAAAGTCCAAACTAAGACTAGAGATACTGAAATCGATATTAGTAAAACTCAGTCCCCGACAACGGCGCCAAAAACTTATTGCGGATTTTTCGTTAACGCAAGTGCACGTTATCGTTGACAAGTAATAAAGTGATGAGTGAGTATCGTTCCCACGAGGACTGAATCACTAACTACCGATTTTTATGTATTCAAGTTTTATTTGAACAATCGAACTTTAGGTTGCAATTAATTACTAAAAGAATTAATAAAAGAGCTAACAGAATAAACGATCGCTTGAAGAAGGAAAATCTAATGATGAATAAGTCTAGGATTCTGAATCCACCTTAGTTTATCTGAATTTACTCTCGATTATCTGAAGTTAATGATTTCCCCAATTTATTGAAGGCGAAGATTGCTAATATACTCTACCGCCTCTCCCGAGGTCAATAGACTTTTCTAAAGGCGAATAATGCACTCTATCCCTAGGTGAATTAATTCGTCAATAGGCAAAAAGCACAAAATCCTCAAAAGGCCACGTAGTTCCTATGAGTATATTCCTATCTCACAAGATAAAACGGTCCTCACCAATAGTTCCTCACCAACTCTCCTCTCCCGATTCGAGTGAGGTGATTAAAACAATTCAATTATTGGCCAGACAATTGAAAGCATTAAAATCAATTGGGAAAACTCAACAAAAAGGGAATTATATAGATAATCTAAAGCAAATCCGTCAAAACCTAGGTTTCATCAAAATCCTAGAACAAGGGTTTTATCCTGACATGCTAAATAATGGAAATACAGAAACAATGAATGAAAGCATGAAAATCAAACGCAGATGAAGAGCTCGGATTCCTCCGTTCTTCTGGCTTCCGCCCTCTGCTCTTGATGTCGTCTGCTTTCCTCCTCCAAGATTTATCGATCTTCCCCAAGCTCTCCAAAAATCAGAACTCCATTAATTATGGCCTTCAACCCTTATTTATAGCTCCCAGAAGCCTCCAAATCGCGTCCGTGTGATTAGGTCGAGAATTGGCTTCAAAACGGCCCAAACCCGCGTGGAGCACGCCAAAACCGCCCTGTGTGCCGCGGCTCACTTAATCTGTGCCGCGGCACATAGCGTGCAAATTAAAACCTGGGCGCTGGGTGTTTCTTCTGGGCCGCGGCTCACCGTGTCTGTGCCGCGGCTCAGAGTACAGTCTACTCTGGTGCCCGCTGGTCCTCTGCGTGTGCCGCGGCCCACTTGCCTTGTGCCGCGGCCCACGGCCAAAATTCGCCGTTTTCGCCCGTTTCGCCTCGTTTTAGCTTCCGAACTCCAATCTCCTGTCAAACATACAAGAATAAGGCATTAAAAGCTCATTTATGCAAATTTAGTCGCCAAAATAATACAAAATAATGATAAATAAGCGTATAAAAATACGCTTAACAGTCACCCATTTTGTTCGTGTAACCCGAATATATTGCAACTTTCCTCAATATTGTATTTTTTTTAAGTTGACTTGAAAATATGTTACTCGAAATTATAACAAATGACTCGAATATATTCGAGTAAAGGTCAAATTCGACAATTTGAATATCAAAAGAGTTGTTACTAAACTTGGGGCAAAAAAAAATATTACTATATGTAAAAGGGTAAAACAAATTTTCTCACTATATTAGTATATAAAGATCAATGAATATATCAAATTGATTGCAAAAATCGAGTACGATGAATCTAGCCCTTCGATAATGGTGAGTCCTTCAATATTGGTGTTATTCTCTTGTTACAGTGCTTTTATAATTATTATTATTATACATCGCCTTTATTAGGATTACTAGTATAACACATGTGTAATTATACGGGAACACAAAAAAGAACTCTTATGTAAATATATAATATGTAAATCGTTTATTATAAATTTCATAATACTTCTTTATAAACTACACTATTTGTCTGTTTATGATTACACCATTCTCATCGCAACAAAAGATTTCTAGTCTTTCCTGATCTTCACTCTTGATAGGGCTACATAAAGCTAACCATGACCGAATACGGGTCTTGGAAGATACATACCAATATGAGGGAGCGTGTGACCTTGACTCTTAAATATAGTCATGGTAAAACACATAATAAGTGGGAACTGACGTATTTGAAATTTAAATGGTAATCTGCTATCTAACGGGCTTAATATAAATTGCGGAATAAGTACTTTACTCTCAAAATTGTTCCCCGAACTTTTTGTTCAATAATATGGTTACGGATTTGGATAATTATTAATGATGTGATATTTCATAATCCTGATGATTGATCCATATTTTGAATTAGCATAATTGAGACTTTAACTTACGATTTCAAGATGTGATTTGGTATTCTAGAACAGGTGATGCTATTAAAAAAAATCCATTGAATATACTTGATTTTGACTTTAGAGGTCGCAGAGATTTTGCATATACTATCAGAACTGAGATATATCCGTTTGTCTTTTGAAATTATAGACCTCACGTAATCGTTTACTCTCTCCACAATGTTGTTTGTTGGTGTCACGGTTGCTCTTTTTTCAGAAAATTACTTTATGGAAAGTTACTCATAAGTAAATGATAGTGCTTTCAGCAATGGCTGCAATATGATCTTCGGCATTCCAGATTAGTAAATATCAAGAATAGCAATCAAGATTTCTCTATCGACTTCTTCACCCAGCTCACCATTTACAATTTTGAGGATTCATTCGGAGAAGTCCTTAATTTCTTATAGATGGTGAGATGATATTGTCTATCCAATAATTAATCTCATATTCTTGGTCAGTATTATGAGTTTGCAATGATGCCAAAGTGAAGAAGAACTTATACTTGAATAAACGATATATGTATTGTCCTTTAATACAACTCCATATGTAGAATTATACTAAATAATTGTGGCTAGTTTTAGTAATGTTTTTAGAATTTAAAAAACTTTTGGAAATACATAATAGATCTTGACTTATAACTTAAAATAAAGCACTTCTCAATCCTTATATTTGAAAAAAAAAATACATAAATTGTTTGGATATAATTTAAAATACAAAAGAAAATTCAAAACTTTCAAAAATATATAGTTGCTTTCAAAAGTAGATAAATTAACAATTTTCTAAAACTTAAAAAATAAAAAATCACTTAAAATTATTTAAAAAATTAATTCAAGTACCTTTTTAATTATATATATATTCAACACTTCTTTCAGTTGATATTTCTTTTATTGATATACATAATCATAGTGACTAACTAATACAAACTAATTAATTAATGGAAATATATAATATCTTCGCGAGATTTTAGGTTTAAGTTTTTAATATATATATATATATATATATATATATATATATATATACAAACTACTTATTAAATTCTCTTTGTTTGGAATTTATATTTTTTAATTAATGAAAACGTAAAATATTTATGTAATATAATCAATTCCTATTTATTCATAATTCATATTCCTTATTTCGTAGAAATTAATAAGGTAGGTAGGAGTTATTTGAGGTATAATTATAATGTAATTAATGCAATGATGATTAGACGAGTAATTGATTATGTGTCAGCTGAAGCATGAAAGGGTGACACATAAGCACACGAAGCACCAGCAGATGACATGTGGCAGTCGAAGCATGAGAAACTGCCATTTAAGCTCAACGTATTCTGCATTAGTATATATGGGAGATTTATAAACTATACATGTTGAGAATCTCAAGAAATATGCAAATTTTGTAACATATTGTTATTTGAGCTTACTTGGAAATGAAATTAACTTGAAGGGATTAAGTATAATTAACAAAAAAATATTAAGAATTATCTAAAAATTAAATATTATGAAGTAGGGCTGTCAAACGGATAATACGGAGCCGAATATGGCCATATCCATATCCGATCCGTCCGGATATTTTCAAATCCGGATACGGATATTATCCGTAATTTTTTTTTTTAAATCTTCAAAAATTTAAATGCAGGAGGAGGGATTTGAACCCTAATGGAGCTCCTTCTCCTTACCCACCAATACCACTTGGGCTAGCTGACCTGATTGTTGTGTTAGAAAGGGAAATAACTAATAAGTAAAGATAACTTATACCGCATGCTTATATTTTAACATTGAGAAATAAAGAATGAAGACATGTGACAAAGTATTATTGGGAGTAGCATGCTTATATTTTGTAATTATATATTAAAATTATATTAAAAATATATATTATATATAATTAATTTCAGATACGGATATTTTCGGATATGGATGCGCCTATATCTATATCCGTATCCAGAATCTTCGAATACGGATAATATTCGTATCTGCTTTTTTTCGGATACAGATAATATCCGCTTTTTCCGGATACGAATACTGATATTTTGGACGAATATTGGATTTTTTGAATTTTTTTGACAGCCCTAATCTGAAGGCGAAAAAGACAAAATCGATTATCTGTTTTCAAAGGAAAAGACTTAACAAAGAACAAAATTTGTCCGAGTGTTTTTTCTCTGTTTTTCTTGCTTTTATTTTACCGGAGGAATTGATTATATTTATAGAAATATTTCATATTTTCATTAATTAACAACACAAATCCCAATCAAAGACAAACTTAATATATCAGTTTGCACTATATATTGAAAACTTAAACCTAAAATCTCGTGGAAATATTATATATTCCAATAATTAGTTAGTTTATATTAATCAGTCACTATAATCAGATATATCAATAAAATAAATATCAACTGAAATGAAAGATCCGTGGGAGTATTGCAAAAGAAGCATTGAATATATATAACTAAGAAAGTACTTGAAGTCCTAATCAATTAAATAAATCAAAATATTCTTATTGAAAATATTATTGAAAGTGTAGAAACAATTATTTTAATCATTATTTATAAATAAATCAATTAGTATATTTTAGTTTTAATCTTATTTAATTAATATAAAATAATAAATAAATGAAAAACTTATATTTACGAAATTATATAATTACTGTCTTTATGAATTTTCAAAGAGATATTTCAAATATATAAAAAATTAAATTGTCTGACTGTTTTTTTTCTCTGTTTTTCTTGTTTTTATTTTACATATGTTACCTATTTTTTAAGCGGCGAGAAAGGCTATGCTTGCTTCTTGTGCAGATTTTTTTTAAGCGGCAGCCAATAATTTAGGTAACATTATTTATTACTTATTAATTGAGGTAATTAATTTAGGTAATTAATAAATAGGTTAGAAAATGATGATGTGTTAACCAAAGCATGTGAATATGACACATGAGCAAAGGCGTCGAGAAGATGACGTGTGGCGTAAGCGTGGGAAGGCTTGGTATGAGGCCAAGATATTCTGCATTAGTGTATAGAGGGGATATATTTTTTTTATTTTTTTTTGCTTTTGTTTTTGAATTTTCTATAAAATGAGCAAATTAAAGTTAAAATTTTTAGTGGTTTTATATATTGTGTATAATATTTATACAGATAGAACACCTGCTTTTATTATATATATATATATATATATATATATATATATATATATATAGACTTCTTTTTTATTTTCCACAAGAATACAGTCAACACTTTGATTTGCATTGTTACATCTACCGACATGGATTACATTAAGACCTACATTCCTATCAAGGATATTATATTGGGGTTGGCTAAATATACCAACCCCATATGCTAAGTATACCAATTTAGTCAAATTCCTTTTTATTTTATTTTTTTATATATATTTTTTTTTTTGGTTTTTGCTTTTGCCCCTCCCTCCCCTCCACCCCCTCTTTCTTTGCCAAAGCATTTCATTGTGACTTTTTCTTTGTTAGTTTTTTTTTTTTTGTGGTTAGTTTTTTACTTTTTTTTTATATTTTTAAAAATAGATAAATACAATTATGATAATACCAGAAAATTGTGTAAAAATATATTATTTAAATAGATAAATATTATACATCATGTTTATTAAATACATTACGTAAGATAATACAAAAAAATAGAGAAGTACAATTATGATAATACAAGAAAAAAATTAATTCTTTCACGACATGGAGTGCAAAAGTTCATTATACAAATTTTGTCGATTTATATGCGGGAAGGCCCATGCCGGGTCATAATTGTAACGAAACCATTGCGGATGGTTAAGAGGTAATGGAGAATTTTCTTGTAATTCTACTTGGACGTAGTGGTTACCGACCAATGCCATCGCACCTATATTATGTTGTTGTGATCGTGGCGGACTAGACCAAAGTGGTAAGCACAGCGTACTGGATGACTCGCTTAAAAAATAACAAGAATGTCAAACCTTGAAGCAATTAGTAAACCGATCATTGGCATAATCATCCATTTATCGGGCGGCATAACCGGGTTCTTGGAGACTCAATGTGATCGTGCTATATCAACGACTTGAATATGTCTTTGTATACGTTATAGTGCATAACTAACTCGTTTAATAATTCCATCCGAATTTGAAAATACTGATGTTGACTTAATCCCAAGAACGTAGCCACCGCTCTAAACCCACAATTTCCATCTCCCTCTACATCATTTACCTGCGTGATGTAAGGACGAAAAATTTTTGGAATTTTTTCTAGAATATAAGAGTTATCCAAACTCTCGAACTCATATGGGATCTCGTTCAAGTCTATCACGTATGAACTCTCGAACTCATCTGGGACCTCATTCAAGTCTATCACTGGTTTCTTGTTCAAGTCCATCACGTATGAACTATGTCTCGCTGGTTCCTTAATCGAATCTGACCCAACAAAATTTGGTATGCTTAAACAAGATCTACGAGAATCTTGATGAACGGGATCGATATCCCTTTTTTGTTGTGGTTTCTTTAAGCTTGGTCGTCCACGAGTATTTTTTTGAACTCGAGGTACTTGAATGTCGGTTGAAGTTCGGTCCATGATATCCTTTAGCTTTCTTAACAAACTTTTTTTCTCAACTTTGGACTGCTTGTAAAAGTTTTCTTTAAAATGTTCTAGTTCACCGTCACAACTAATATCATCATTTTGCACAGATGTTGATGGTGAAATATCTAGCTTCCTCCAAAAGATATCAATCGAATCCAAGGGAATATACTTACCCGTACTTATATACATTGAAAGTTCGCAAGCACATGGTAACCCACAACTGTTGCGAAGTCGACAATCACAGTTTGAGGAGTCTAACTGAAGATCCTTCCATCGTTTATGTTCTCCTAGAATCATATCGAGAGCTTCATTTGAAACAAAACCACGCAATAGTTTGAAGCACTGAATGTTGTGTTGATGAATGCGGACAATTCTGCTTTTTTCTAAGCTTTCTTTAATTGATGTAAGTTGCGACTGCACTATTCGATCAATACAACCCAGAAATCTATCCAAACTAGACTTTGCAGAATTCAAATATTTTTTTAGCTTCGCATGCTGGCTCTCAACTCTATTGGTTGTGTTATTTCCAAAGTTGAGATGCTGGTCAATCCAGAATGACACAAACATTTCCTTGTATTTGTTCAACCAACTCTCATTTACGTAATTTAAAACACCTGGAAAGTAACGTAAATTTGGATGAGAAAATATATAAGAAAAAATAACTTTGGGACATAGAAAAATAAATATTAAATGTGAAATATATAAAACATACGTGGATATTTTATCACTTGAATTGAAGTCGCATGTAGTTTTACGTATAAGGCCGCACGTGTTGCGGAATCCTCTAGTAACTTCCACAATGAAAGAAATGATTCTCAATCATTTGGTGACCTAATAGATGGCCTGCAATTCTTCAAAATATTTGTACTAATGTGCCATCTACAAAGTAATTGAGCAGCATTCGGGAAGACTTTTTTGCATGCATTCATTAGAGCCAACTCCGATCAGTAACTATAACACGTGGGTGCATGCACTTGTCTAGTGTCGACTTTAGACAATTTAATGCCCAAGTATAGTTAACCTCCCTTTCATTAAGCATAAAGACGAAAGCTATGCAAAATGTCTTCTTTGTTGAAGTTACGCCAATAATTTCAACAAAAGGCATATTATACTTGTTCGTTTTGTACGTGGCATCTATCATCAATACGTGTGGAAATGCGCGCCAAATATCAAATGATGTTGAATGAACGAAGAATAAATTTTCCAGCTCGTTTGAAATACTTGTAGAAAACTCATAAACATAACCATTAGAATGCAAAAGGGACAGGAGAACCTGCATTGGAGATTTGCCTACTTGCTCGACCATGCGGATTTTATTGCGTGCATTGTAAATAGTTTTGAGTGTGGACACATTATTTACATTCCGCTGCTTTAGTATTGATAAAATATCGCGGGGCGCCACATTCATCGTTGTCAATTCTGCAACAAACTATATTCATCCTCAGATAATCGCTTTGCATATGGATGCCCCTCCATATACTGTGCAGGTTGATGGTTATGTTTATCACATATCACCCTTAACCTCCACGAATCATATTCATCTAAATATTTTCCTTCATTCAAATGGACAATTACTTTTTTTGGTACCAGAAACTTTACTTGAATCCTTAACTTTATAGTCGCCACGATCACACATGAGTACAACTTTATACGAAACCACAAGGTTTCTTATTTGATCTTTTTTTGACGATGACAACACCTAGAGAGTGCGCCATGTTTTGTACCCAATCCATCAATTCTTCACGAGACCCGAACACCTAAAAATAAATTGCAAGTGTATAAAAAATCGACATTTATAAAAGATTAAAACCATATAATTGTACCTGATTAGTGGCAAATTCTGGCGTCATCGTGAAAAATCCAGCATCTTCAGTTAAATTATTTTCGTTAAAAATCGACATTTATGGACGTAGATGTATATGTGTGTTTAGTTGTGTGTATCCATGATGTGTGTGCAATATCCCCTATATATAGAGTTGTGTGTGTGTTGGGGAAGAAAATAAATGAGAGTCCAGGCACCCCCTGTCTTTGTCACTCACGGAGTCATTAACAGAAAGTCAACTCTAAAGAGCTAAACTCCCCATGTGCGGATCACTTGGAACTTCTTTGAGTTCATTGACTTTTGAGTTCATTGACTTTTTCTTGATAAAGACAAATGGGAGCACATGGAACTTCACTATGTCTTCACATGAAGACAAATTAACTGTCAATGTGAACTTCACTGACCCGCTCTAAACCGTAACGTGGAACTTCACATGATTACGCTCTAGACCCAAGACCTTCACATGACTTTTTCTTCATTGTTTGTTTTTTGGTATATTTAGTAATACCCATTATATTACAGCAATAAGTCTTTGGACTGGATACTCTATTCAAAATATTTTTAGCAGTTTCCGTGTAATGACCACTTTTAGCGGCCTGTTTAATCCTATCTAGTGAAGCATTTTACACATTCAAAAAAGAAAAAAAAACATCTTGTTTGAGGAGAAAGTAAAAGACAGCAAATCAATTCATTCATAACACTGATAGAGGGGCCTTTATATAGGCATTACAATGAGAGTCCTTCCATACATAGGATTCCTAGATAAGGTAAGACATCTAATAGGATCATACTACCTCTAGAAGGATCTAGAACCTTCCATCTATGTATCTACAATCAGTATTAGGTAAGACACATCACGGGAATAATAATTCCCAGAACACTCCCCCTGTGTCGAGCACTAATACAACAATGGTGCAGAAGATGTTGCCTTCGTAAAAACCTATTCCAAGCCAAAGCAAAACCCCATGGGAAAAATAAAGGCTTGATGAGGAAAAGATTGCAACGCACCAACATAACATGTCATGTATACTCCCCCTGATGTATACATAATGACTCCCCCTGATGAGTACCTCAAATCATAGGAGTCAGATGCCAAGTTTCCCTCACAACTATACCAAGGAAAAACCCAGTGGGAAAAATACCTCTTGGTCTAAGTTGAACAGAAGTACAACACATCATTGTATGGATGTTCTCATAGGTCGCCTCGTTAAAAACCTTACCAAGTGAAAACCCAATGGGAAAAACAAACCTTGGTCTAAGGACAAAAAGAGCGCGACACATCCAAAGTGCAGAGTCGCTAAAGACTTATCAAGTTTTCCAAAGTCTTGACCTCCATGCACTAAATCAGTCATAACTTCTTCGATTCAATAGGTATCAACGAAACTGTAAGAACTTATGAAAACTAGACACCCATAGCTTTTCATTCACATACGACGTAACCTAGATCGACTTTGAGCAGATCACAAAGCTCTATCGAAGTTGACTCGGCAAATTACGGACATATCTGTCCTACTTTGCAACAATAGTCATATGTCACTCAACATGATGGATGTGATCAAATGGTTGGTTTCCTTGGAAAGTAGACACAAACCTTTCCAATGGTACCAATTTCACCATTTTCCATCAAGTGAGCTGCCCTTTGGGTCATATGGAAGATAGACCAACACATTCTGGGCAGATTCGGGTATCAGTTTTCAAGTGTCCTTTTTATCGAGATAGAGCGATCTTCAAGCTTCTTGTCAATCACAGACATTGCATGAGCGCATCCTAGGCCATCATCACAGTGGCTTTACCGGATTATTACGAATGAGTGCATCGAGTCAAACATGAGGACATAATACCGTACTTTTCTCTTAAGACTGCATCATCACTTAAGTGAGCCAAGTCTTATGATGACTTCGACTAATCATTGGGAATCATATAGGCATTACTTTATCGTCTCTTAGGGAAACCGTCCCTTAGATTGCCTTAAACCGATTGATGAATACGCATCATCAAGTGTCCCCAAGATTCTTTCATTCTTAACTTTGGATTTAGCGGAATCTCTTAGTCTCACAAGAGTACATCACTATAAACCCTTAGTTTTACACGCAAAAGCTTCATATCTCTTCCAAATCAAGTATATACTTAGTATGCGTCCCCGACAATCACTTGTCGTCGCACTCCGTAGTCAGGAGCCACTTGATTTGAGTCTGATCCACCACGAGATCCTTTTTATCACTTAACTTAGTTCCCCACTAAGATAAGATTTAACCACAAGCTGCACGTCAGTTTTTGGGAAACTATCTAACTGAAAAGATAGTGGATGCTATAACATCCATTACGATGGCACAACTAAGTTTCGTGTCATCGTAGTCGATTCCAGTGCGTTCATGAGAAATCTCGCGCCATGAGGTGAGTTTAACTCCTTCTCTCACTCGTTTTAACAAAGTTTATGGATAGATCTTATCTTTGGAGTGTCGGTACCACTTCAACAAAGGGCTATCACTTTGTTTATACTAGAGTCGCATATGTTTCCATTTTAGGCCAAGGCTACAACGTTGTAGATTTTCAACGAAGTATGGTTCGATTAAACTCACATTCCACGTCCTCATGAACCGGCTTTATTCATAGAGTACTCTTTATGGATTGGCATTCATTGAGGCGTCCCCCAATGATGACTATAATCCAGAATCACATGAGACGGATGAGTTCATTTGATCATATGATCAAGTTTTCATGTACCAAACTCGCATACATTCTTAGCGAGAGTATTTATCGAACCAAGTGGCATCCCAATACTCGATGAGATCCACGGCCTAGTAACACCATCTACCACAATTTGTGGTGTTACCATATCACCATTTATAAGTGACGAACGTCCATAACCGGACACAATCCTTGCAGACATGTTTGCAGCATGTATTTAATCTCGTCACTTTAGGGAACTTGGTGAGGCACAGTAGGGACAAACTACGACAATTCCAAGTCGTTCTACTCGAACATGATCGTCGCATCTCCCCTAACGACGGAAGGCGGCTCATCAAAGTGACTTACGAGATCGTCTGCCAAGGTACATTTTAAGCGGACTATGAGTGAAAGCGCATGTCATATTCATCATTTATAACCCGTCATAATGCGTTGTGGTGACGCACTTTGGCACATGAACATGTGGACGATAAAGGTTTTCAGTGTTAACACAATCCAGTTAACAAAATGCATATTGTTACACTCGTAACTAAGCATTTGAATGATGATAGGTATAGGTGAATATGACATGTTGACCTATGCTACATAGCCGTAGCTACTGGTCTTGAGAATCCAACAAAACCGCCACCATGCACCACCGGGATCGAACATAAAGAAATGATTGAACCGATGATAGGCCGTTGGTTTTATCGAACCTCTAGTGCTTTCTTGAAGAGTTCACTCCCTTCACCAGCCCCAAACACCTCAAAATTTCGTGAGCATGTATAAACGGGTGTTTAGGATTCCAAAACCATCAACCTTGTGGTCAAAAACCGATCGAAATGACATCGAACTAGTCGTTAGGATGGCTGGTGGTATGTGAAAACTTCATTTAAGTGGTTCACCTCCTTCCAAGTCTCCAAATGGCACCAAAATTTGTGAGAAGGTAGCCTTGGATGTTAGGAAGTACTCGTTAAAATTTCACTTTAAGACTTGGTCTAAAAAGTGGGTGAACCGACCTTTACAATGACTGGTCCGCAAGTTGGACAACCATAACTCAGGTTTCATCAACTTATCAATCATTGTCAAAGGAACAACATAACATATAAATGTTATTACTTGAGTACGACCATTTGTGAACACCATCATAGCATCATAAGCCACCCAGGCTAATACTTATGATCATGTATGTATAAGGACTCGGTGAAAAGGGAGGACTCAGCACCATGCTTATGCGAGTCGCTACATTATTCTCTTTAGCATAGGAGGGTGTCATCTCCTAAATGTGCCAAAGAATAGGCTTAAATCAATGAACATGGATAAGAAGGATCATTTGGGGGGTCTTTGGCGTCACACATGTTTATTAAAACAAGACGCGAATGACATAAATATCATCATTGGTCATGAGCCTTGCTCACGACTCCACCAACGTACTTTGGTGTCTTTGATCCAACTAGTTTCTTTGTTCAAAGAAAATGATGTCCATGACAATACCGTGGTATATGGATCATCAAATTGTCCAAATTCCGGACTATTAAAGCCTAAATGTGTCAATGTCCCAATACATCTTCTGGTTACACAAACCGATGCAAGCCAGACCATATTGACTCATGAATATTTTTCCTTTCACATATCCAATACAAGTGATGCATAAGATTTTATTCTCACAAATCATAATGAGATGCTATGAGTGATACACTTTGGCATATGTATCATCGAGTCATAACATGGTTCAATTGTTACGGAACATATGTGACTAGAAAACGCCATTCGACATTCAACAATTTGAGTATTATACCACTCATTGATTGTGATGACTTAGTCATCATAGTCACAATGGATTTATAAACCGAAATCCAAAAATATCGTGTTCCTTGAAAATAGCTTAATACGCACTCAATTTCGCTTGCAAAATTTCATAATCATGAGCATAGCGAATACTCTAACAACATAGAGATTTTATGCTTGATATGATCAAAATGATCTATCATATTGAGTGCATAACATGGCAAGGTTATATGCCTAAGGGGCAAAATTACGACACAAGCATGGTGTAACACTACCATGCACACGCTCGACCTTCTTACAAGGGTGCGTATTTTGGGCTTTCCCAATGAAAGCTTTTTCAACATTTGAAAGATGATAGTTTAGCGTACAACGCATACCAAAAACTGCATCATCTATGACAAATTCGGCCAGAAAGAGGTTGAAAAATATGTGTCGTAAGACCACTTGCAAATTCAAGATGGGAACCAAGTTGGTTGGGACAAAAGTTAGCACAATCGCTGGAAATAAAATTCCGCGCAGCTTGACCTTTGTTCACTAAAACAGCGATAACTCCCTTGTTAGGAAGGCTATGGACGAACGGTCAGATTTTCTGGAAACTAGACTTCCGTATCTTTCTATCCATATATTGTGCACCACACGGATCATTAAACTCAGATCACAGTGCATATTTTAATTGGCTGTTTAGTTTTTCCCAAGTTTAGTGAGAAACCAAGGTTGAGACCATATCCAATGGCATAAGTATTGATGCAAAAACATGGCAATGACAGCCATATGTGCGTTTAAACGCAGCAGGGTGTTCGATTTCTTATCTTCGACTAATGATCCTTTCGGTAACTCCAACTTGGTAGACTTGCAGAGAAAGTAGGAATGTCGGTACAGCTAAGGCTGTTTAAAAACCACTGATTCCGTTTGAACTTTCAAAGCATAAACAAATACCAAGGAGGATTCGCCTAGTCATGATCAAAAGTGCAGAAAAATATCCACCAAAGTGCATCAATCAACCAAGTATTTTAATTCTCAATTTGCAAGTATACGTCATAATAGCCATGTTATATAGATACAACGCGGTGCATCATAATTAAGCATTTTGAACCATGAGACATAATGAATATACCACAACCAAGTTGTCTTGACCATCCAATAAGATCGACTAAACATAGTCAAATATATAAGGTGTAATACCCGTGTATTTTGTGAGTGTTATTTTGGATGTATTTTGTGGTATTGTGGTTATTTGGACCGTATATATTGATGATTGACCTTGGCATATTCATGGCTGATAATTGTTGGGTTTTGTGATTCTCGAATTGAGCTCGTTTTAGCCGGCCTTCTTGCGAATTTAAATTTGGAAAATAGCAGTTAGCGCACGCTAAGACTGTATGTCTAGCGCACGCTAACCAGGTTCGAGTAGCGCACGCTACTCTTGTGCAATAGCGTGCGTTAGGCCCGTTGGACAGTAAGCTTTCTGGACTCTGGAATGAGGCGTTAGCGTACGCTATGGACGGACTAACGTACGCTATTTCGATGTACTAGCGCACGTTACTTGTATGATAGCGTGCGCTAGGATGTCGTCGGTGAGGACGAAGCGTTTACGGGCTGCAGATATTGCGAGTAGCGACGCTCTCAGTATGGAGTTAGCGCGCGCTAGTAGCAATCGGTAGCGCACGCTAACAGATAGTTCAGCGCCACGCTACTGAGTCCGCGTAATGTTCTGATCGCCTTTTTCTTCAGCAGCACCGCCTCGCTCGTTAGCGCACGCTAAGCTGTAGCCGTAGCGTGCGCTAATACCTCCCAAGATATATATGGGGGTAGGTTCTAGAAATGTCATTTTCACCTCTTCCTCTTCTCTTCGGCCGGGCATACTTGACCATTGGAGAGTGCAGATTCTTGGTCGGATTTCTTCATCCAACGATAATTTTGGGCTCCTAACACCAAGTTATCAACATCTTATCAACTTTCACCATCTAAATCAAGGTAAAACCGTTGGAACCCTAGTTCTTCATATTTTGGGGTTTTTGTCGAGATCTTTGATTTTAATCTACCCTAGCTCCGATTTGTGCTAGATGGTGATGTTGTAATCATAATCCTCCATTTTTCTCCAAGATTCACGATTTAACCCTAAGTTACCTTTCATAGTTTGGGTTCGAGCTACGATTCCTTCGTAATATTTGAATAAATGTCCCCAAGGGTAGAACTTAGGTAAATCTTTCCATTTCCGTGGTGTTGTGTTTTGATTCGATATTTCGATGTGTTAGGATCGAATCGTTGAAGGAAATTCGGACCGTACATTCATCCGTTCGCCGTATCTTGTGTCGTTCAAATTGAGGCAAGTACTTTGATTGTGTTTATTGTACATCGTGTGAATATGTAAAAATGGAATTTGTGCCAATTGTTGATCGAGTGTGTGTGAGCCGAGTAAAACAGTGAGGGTCCCCTGGGGTCCGGTAGGCTGCGTATCCCTACGGATCACTCGGTTGGGCTATACACTAGGGAGGGTCTGACGAGGTGTCTCTGGGGTGTGTATCTTGGCCGAGAGGTACAGGCCAAGATAGCTCGGGAGGTTGTTTTGTGATGATGACTGTGATGTGGTATTAGGAATATCTGTGATGGCACTATGATTTTACGTGGTTTTTGTTGATTATTCACTTGTTGTACATATTCTAGAATCATTGTACTTGCACGGCTTCTTGCGACCCCTTTTTGGGGTGGATATACTTTTGTGTATTCGTGCGAGTCCAGTGGGAGGACTAGCACAGACGGACACGAGCTTGGTGGGCGCATTGATATCGTGCATTATTTTTGAGTTGATGGTCATATGGTCATGGTCAAGTCGTGTTTTGGTTTTGTACTCGCTGGCATCTTTGCGTGTTGTATGTCATGTTATTATTAATGGTTAATGATGTTGTTGTATTCCCGTGGGAACGGTCATATTGGTTATGATTTCCTCGGGATGATATGTTGTTTGGTATTGTGATGTATGTTATGTTGAAATTGAAGTTGATTTTTGAATGTATGAACATTTGTGTTTGTCGTATTTAATGTGTTTTATTTGGGTCTAAGCACAGTAGGTCCTCCAAAAGGAACTACGGCGCCGTAATATCTCCGTAAATCATGGGGGTGTTACGAGAATATGGTATCGAGCCTAGGTTTATGGATACCTAGCCGGTGTTTTGGGTCTATTAAATTGAGTCAGTTGTTATCTACGATATCATTGGCATGCTACCACCTCGTGTTGCCTGTGTTGGAAGACTCTTCGGATGTTGGTTGTTTCTTTCCTTCGGAAATAATTACCGTAATATTGTGCAATCTATTATTGTAATCATTTCCTTGTTGAATCATTCTTACTCTTCAGTATGCCGAGAGGTAGAGCTATCCGTCAACGTGGTCGTTGTATAGGCCGTTGCAGAGTGTTATTGTCTGAGTCCGAGAGGTCCGTTTCAGAATCGGCATCTCGCTCTGCGACTAGGTCGGACCCGATTCCTTCGGGAGGTTCGAATGGAGGCTCGGAGGCCGAGGTGCCTAACGTTCTTCAACAAGTTGTAACACAAGTGCACCAACTGGCACAAGTGGTGCAGAATATTAATACTGGCAGGACGGTTGAGGATCGATGGCTTCAAGAAGTTATGAAGATGAACCCTCCCATTCGATGGTTCGGTGATGCGAACAATTGGGATCATTGGTTAGTTAAGTGGAGAAGATCTTTGACGGTATTGGTTGTCCTGGCCAAGAGAGTCCCGATTGCTCAATATCGTGATTGATGACGCTTGACCGGTGGCGAGTGTTAAGCCCAAGAACCGATATGTCACATGGGAAGAATTTAAAGAATTGATGGAAGCCCAAGATTGTCAGTGCCGGTTCGGTGGCAAGAGTCGATGAGTTCTTGAGCTCAACCCGAAGATGTTCCTATTTAAGCAATCAAGACATACAACAAGCAGTTAGTGTATGTCCAAGATCGAGTTAAGGATGAGATAGACAAGATACTTCATTTCGATGCAAGGATGAAACCGGAGGTCCGAAAGTATATGGCGGGCCTTGGGTGTACTACTTTGAGAGAATATCAGGATAGAGCACTTGCTTATGAGATGGTGTCAGTTCCGGTTCCAGCAGTTTCGAGCTCGAAGAAACCAAAATTTTCTGGTAGTTTCCGAGGCAGTGGATCGCGCAGGCCTCAATCTTCTATGCAATCTTCTGTCGGTTCCCCCCAGCCTAGTGGAGGAATGCCGAGGGTTTGTTTTAATTGTGGAAATCCGGGACATGTCAGTTCTCGCTGCACTTCTCGCCCCATTGATTGTTTTAAGTGTGGGAAGCGGTGGTCATCGCGCGTTATATTGTGAGTCGGTGGCGAATATTTTCTAAAGATCTCCTACCCTACCGGGCATTCACGGGACAGCCAACTCCGAGTTTCGGACGCGGCAGTGGCAGAGGTAAAACCGAGCCTAAGGATGCACCTAGCATTGGATCAGCCCCACCCCGATTGTATGAGATGAAGCGGACTGATGACGTAGGGACTGCCACTACGTCAGGTATTGTTTATATTTCGATGCACCCGGTAGATGTATTGTTTGATTCTGGAGCTACTCATTCTTTTATATCATTATCTTGTGTGAATCATTTGGGCCTAGACGGTCTCTCTACATGTGAACCTTTTATTGTTGGGTTGCCAAGTGGGGAAAGGATAGTTGGGGATCAAGAGATCGCCAATTGTCCTGTAACCATTGGCAGTAAAGATTGGTCAACCGATTTGATTGTGATCGATATGATGGGAGAAGATTTAATCCTCGGTGATGATTGGTTAAATCGGCATGGAGCGATAGTAGATTATCGTCGGAAGATAATTTCGATAGTCGCGCCGGATGGTACTGAACATGTTTTTGAAGGGCAAAAACCTGGTACTTCTGGGAAGTTTATTCGAGCCATGAAAGCGATGAAATTATTGCGACAAGGTTGTACCAGTTATTGGTGTTACGCATTAAAGTCGGAAGTTGGCGGAGTACAGTTATCCTCTGTTCCACTTGTGAATGAATTTCCAGACGTATTTCCGGATGATTTGCCGGGATTGCCACCACATCGTAAAGTAGAGTTCGTCATCGAACTAGAGCCCAATGCGGCGCCAATATCCAAGGCACCGTACAGAATGGCCCCATCGGAAATGTCAGAATTGAAGAAACAATTGGGTGAATTGTTGGACAAAGGTTATATTCGGCCTAGTGTGTCTCCATGGGGTGCACCAGTATTGTTTGTACGAAAGAAAGATGGGTCCTTACGGCTATGTATTGACTATCGTGAGTTGAATAAACTCACTATTAAGAACAAGTATCCGTTGCCAAGAATCGATGATCTATTTGTTCAATTACAAGGGGCTACGGTTTTCTCCAAGATTGATTTGAGGTCAGGATATTACTAACTCCGAATTCGAGATTCGGATATTCCCAGGTCAGCATTTCGGACGAGGTATGAGCATTACGAATTCGTAGTTATGCCATTCGGTTTAACAAATGCTCCGGCGGCCTTCATGCAACTTATGAACAAAACTTTTATCGAATATCTCGATAAATTTGTAGTGGTGTTTATCGACGATATATTAATCTATTCCAAAAGTGAGGCGGAGCATGCCGAACACTTGAGAATCACGTTGAGTATTTTGAGGGCTGATAAGCTTTATGCTAAATTTTCTAAGTGCGAGTTCTGGCTTAAAGAAGTTTCTTTTCTGGGACACATCATCTCAGCCGATGGTATTCGTGTAGACCCTCAAAAGGTTGAAGCAGTCTTAGCTTGGGAGCCTCCACGGAATGTTAAGGAAGTTCGGAGTTTTCTAGGATTAGCGGGCTATTATCGTCGATTTGTTGAAGGATTCTCGAAAATAGCTCGACCGCTCACCTTATTATTGCAGAAGTCACGAAATTTGAGTGGAGTGATGAGTGTCGAAGAGTTTTGATGAGTTGAAAAGCGGTTGACTACGTCTCCGATCCTATCCTTACCACAAGGAACGGAAGGTTTCGTTATTTATAGTGATGCTTCTAAACAAGGATTGGGATGTGTATTGATGCAAAATGAGAGAGTAGTGGCCTATGCGTCTCGACAATTAAAGCCATACGAGATGAATTATCCTACTCATGATCTTGAGTTAGCCGCTGTGGTGTTTGCGTTGAAAATTTGGAGGCATTACTTGTATGGTTCTTCTTGTCGAGTGTATACGGATCATAAGAGCTTGAAGTACATATTTACGCAGAAGGAACTAAATATGCGTCAGCGGCGATGGTTGGAACTGCTTAAAGATTATGATCTTGACATTCTTTACCATCCAGGTAAAGCAAACGTCGTTGCCGATGCGTTAAGCCGCAAGTCAGTCGTGTTGCAAAAGTTGGAACTACTTACCATTCAACCGAAGCTTAGACGAGAGTTGATTGATATGGAAATTGAAGTTTGGCCTCACGTAACTCAAGGGCGTTGCGTTTCCTTGAGATTACATCCTCCGTAATGGAAGATATTAAGTCAGCAGGTTAGATGATCTCTCAATTGTGCGGCTTCGGGAAGACAGTGTTAGAGGAAAAGCTCCTGGATTCTTAATCGATGAAGACGGAGTTCTTCGATTTCGAGGCGTAACTTGTGTACCTAATCGTGATGATCTCAAACAGTAATTTTGAATGAAGCACATTCTACTCCGTACTCGATTCATCCGGGTATGAGTAAAATGTATAAGGACTTGAAGAAAAACTTTTGGTGGCGAACATGAAGAAAGATGTAACAGAGTTCGTGATGAAATGCTTGACTTGTCGGCGAGTTAAAGCGGAACATCGAGACCCGGTAAATTGCAACCGCTACCAATTCGGAATGGAAGTGGGAAGATATAGCGATGGATTTTATTGTGGGAATGCCAAAGACGCCGAGTGAATATGATTTGGGTAATTGTTGATCGGCTAACCAAATCCGCACACTTTCTCGGGAATTAGAGACATTTGGGGACCGGAGAGGTTAGCTCGGTTATTCATTGCGGAGATTGTGAGACTCCATGGTACCCCAAAGAGTATAGTGTCGATCGCGATGGGCGTTTTGTGTCGCATTCGGCAAGCAAGACATCGAGAACTCGGTACCAAATTGAATTTCAAAGACCGCTTATCATCCCAGACGGACGGACGATCGAGAGGACGATCCAAACGCTAGAAGACATGTTGAGGGCTTGCGCGTTGGATTGGAAAGAAGATTGGGAGACTCATTTACCGTTGATTGAATTTGCGTACAATAACTTGGCATAGTTCGATTGGGATAGCCCGTTTGAAGCATTATATGGAAGACGTTGTAGATCGCCAATCTGTTGGGACGAGCCGTGACGAGTTACTTGGAGTAGAACCGGACTTGGTGGTTCAAACTCGGGAAAAGTCGCAATTATTCGGCAAAGGTTGTTGATCGCTCAGTCGACAAAAGTCATATCCGACGTTCGTAAATCGACCGTTAGAGTTCCGGGCGGGAGACCATGTCCGTTGAAAGTATCGCCGACTCGTGGAGTTCTTCGGTTTGGTAAGAAGGAAGCTTAGTCCTCGTTATATTGGCCCCTTCGAGATCTGGACAAGGTAGGCGATGTAGCTTATCGACTAGCATTCCCTCCGACGCTTACTCCTGTTCATAATGTGGGTCATGATTCACAACTGCGTAAGTATGTCCCGATCCCACCATGTTATTAATTATCAAGAGATTGAGGTTAGTGATGATGTTACGTATGAAGAACAACCGGTAACCATACTAGAGAGACGAGTGAAACAATTGCGACGGAAAGTTATTCCGTTAGTAAAGGTCCAATGGTCTAAGCATGGAATTGAGGAGGCCACGTGGGAGACCGAGGATAGTATGCGTGCCCGATACCCCGAACTTTTTGTATCTTAAGTTTCGGGACGAAACTTCTTTTTAGGGGGTAAGGGTGTAATACCCGTGTATTTTGTGAGTGTTATTTTGGATGTATTTTGTGGTATTGTGGTTATTTGGACCGTATATATTGATGATTGACCTTGGCATATTCATGGCTGATAATTGTTGGGTTTTGTGATTCTCGAATTGAGCTCGTTTTAGCCGGCCTTCTTGCGAATTTAAATTTGGAAAATAGCGGTTAAGCGCACGCTAAGATCGTATGTCTAGCGCACGCTAACGAGTTCGAGTAGCGCACGCTACTCTTGTGCAATAGCGTGCGTTAGGCCCGGGACGGTAAGCTTTACGGACTGCGGAATGAGGCGTTAGCGTACGCTATGGACGGACTAACGACGCTATTTCGATGTACTAGCGCCGCGTTACTTGTATGATAGCGTACGCCAGGATGTCAGTCGGTGAGGACGAAGCGTTTACGGATGCAGATACTTGCGAGTAGCGCACGCTCTTGTATGGAGTTAGCGCGCTAGTAGCAATCGGTAGCGCACGCTAACAGATAGTTCGGCGCACGCTACGAGTGCAGCGAGAATGTTCAGGCGCCTTTTTCTTGACGTGCACCGCCCTCGGCTCGTTAGCGCACGCTAAGCTGGCCGTAGCGTGCGCTAATACCTCCCAGATATATATGGGGGTAGGTTCTAGAAATGTCATTTTCACCTCTTCCTCTTCTCTTGGTAATTTGGGCATACTTGACCATTGGAGAGTGCAGATTCTTGGTCGGATTTCTTCATCCAACGATAATTTTGGGCTCCTAACACCAAGTTATCAACATCTTATCAACTTTCACCATCCAAATCAAGGTAAAACCGTTGGAACCCTAGTTCTTCATATTTTGGGGTTTTGTCGAGATCTTTGATTTTAATCTACCCTAGCTCCGATTTGTGCTAGATGGTGATGTTGTAATCATAATCCTCCATTTTTCTCCAAGATTCACGGATTTAACCCTAAGTTACCTTTCATAGTTTGGGTTCGAGCTACGATTCCTTCGTAATATTTGAATAAATGTCCCCAAGGGTAGAACTTAGGGTAAATCTTTCCATTTCCGTGGTGTTGTGTTTTGATTCGATATTTCGATGTGTTAGGATCGAATCGTTGAAGGAAATTCGGACCGTACATTCATCCGTTCGCCGTATCTTGTGTCGTTCAAATTGAGGCAAGTACTTTGATTGTGTTTATTGTACATCGTGTGAATATGTAAAAATGGAATTTGTGCCAATTGCTGATCGAGTGTGTGTGAGCCGAGTAAAACCAGTGAGGGTCCCCTGGGGTCCGGTAGGCTGCGTATCCCTACGGATCACTCGGTTGGGCTATACACCAGGGAGGGCCTGACGAGGTGTCTCTGGGGTGTGTATCTTGCTGAGAGGTACAGGGCTAGTATAGCTCGGGAGGTTGTTTTGTGATGATGACTGTGATGTGGTATTCCGGAATATCTGTGATGGCACTATGATTTTCTGTGGTTTTTGTTGATTATTCACTTGTTGTACATATTCTAGAATCATTGTACTTGCACCGGCTTCTTCCTGACCCCTTTTTGGGGTGGATATACTTTTGTGTATTCAGGTACAGGTCCAGTGGGAGGACTAGCACAGGACGGACACGAGCTTGGTGGGCAGCATTGATATCGTGCATTATTTTTGAGTTGATGGTCATATGGTCATGGTCAAGTCGTGTTTTGGTTTTGTACTCGCGCGGGTACTGTCCGGTGTTGTATGTCATGTTATTATTAATGGTTAATGATGTTGTTGTATTCCCGTGGGGAACGGTCATATTGGTTATGATTTCCTCGGGATGATATGTTGTTTGGTATTGTGATGTATGTTATGTTGAAATTGAAGTTGATTTTTGAATGTATGAACATTTGTGTTTGTCGTATTTAATGTGTTTTATTTGGGTCTAAGCCTGGTAGGTCCTCCAAAAAGGAACTACGGCGCTGTAATATCTCCGTAAATCATGGGGGTGTTACATAAGGCACATGCCTTTACAAATACTCGGAAAAGTATTCGGACCTATAGTCATACGAACTATAATCGAGGTCAACGAATTCATGTATTTACCGCAATATGCCATTGCCTTACATGTTGAAACTCATGAGAATTACTCGTACATTCTTTCATATATCATGTTGCAAGGAGACGATACATGTCTACACCCACATGCAATATTTTATTTTAATAAGATGAAAGATGGAGTTTTCCAAGTATGGGATTGGGTCAAGACCAAGTGGTGGTCGCTCAATTCAACGTGACAATTCCGTCACAAATCGATTTTAACCACGACATATCCGTCGCAATCGATGTTTGTCCCATTTGTATGTCACAAATCCGTGACTAATCATGAACGAGTCATAACTTTACCGTTACCGACAATGTTCATTTTTTTTTTTCAATTGTTGGTTTAAAATCGACAAAACGGCGACATCAAATCGCACCCAAAACGTGGTGTATGCAACAACCACAAATATCGACTTTCAACAATTATCCGTGACTCCCCCAGGACCGTCACACAGTTTACTTCGACATCCGAGAGTGATACCACCTCTCATTGTCTCATCCACCGCAAAGTAGCGTGGGAGATAAAGAACCCAAATACCCAATTCCCCAAAAAAAAAATTTCCAAAAGAGAGGAATTGAAAAACGAGAACTTTAATAAAGTCTTACGGGTACTTGGTTTCATATATGCTTTGATCCTTGAACGGGAGATTCTCTCCATATGAGCAACATATTTCCGTGGGTACTCCGTTCTATATTTATTTTGATCCTTGAACGGGATAAATATGGATTTTTCTCCATAGCGTGCACATCATCATGAGCGACGTATTTTTCTATATACACGTAAAACATAAACATGTAAGATTCATAAGTGTACAAATTTCATGAACAAATGAATCATTGAGTAGGAAAAAAAATGGAGAGTTGAGAAACGCCCGGATAGGGCTATTGGGCTCAATAATTCGGCCGAAAAAGGACTCGAGCGCGGCGATGCAGCAGCTCGGTATTGGATGAGGTCGGATCTCCAAATTTCTTCGTAAAAATCTGCTTCTGTTCGGCAGTAGATTCAGTAACCAATATTACACAGAATCCGATCTTCACCGTTGAATATACAGATATTTGTGTTGGAAAGTTGCTGCCAAAATTTCACACCGATCCGACGGTTAACGAATCGGGAAACGCGATTTTCGTACGACTGCGCTGTGCAGGAAATTTACTCGCGGGAATTCTCGTTTCTCGTTTTTTTTTTCTTTCGCGTACAATTTCATCGAGAAATACTGCTCCGAATCAGATCTTGCTTTCAATAGAAAAAGCATCGTAAAAACTTCTAAGCTATTACAACCGCGATCAACAAAATCTCCCATAAGATGCAGTTTGCTTTTGGTACGTGGTCCTCCAATCTGGAAAAGTTTTATTAAATCACGAAAATTGCCCATGAATATTGCCGCAAACTTTGACTAAGAGCCATGCCATCCGGCCGAATTCTTCAATTGGGTTCCAGATGCCTGACAATCGGAGGTCCTCCTACGGGAAAAATATCAGAAAAAGGAGATTCAAAAGCCTTGAAAGGATCGGAGAGATTTTCCTCCCGGCACAGAAAAAGGGATCACATCCTCCTTCAATAATTTCCCCACGCACGCGCAGGATCGCCCATTACCATCGCTGTCTCCGCAGCTCTTCCACGCCGACAGGGCGTCCGAGATGGTGGCGGACGCCGCGACGCACGTCAGCTCCAGCTTCCTTGTTTATGTTGCGGGTTAGCAGGCTCCGATTTGCGCTGAAGGTGGGAGGCGGCTAGGGTTTGTTGGCGGCGGGTCGGAAGATCAGATCTTCTTGTTGCAGAAGGAGGAGAAGACGGCGGGATTAGGGTTTCGGCTGGGGAAGGTTTCGCAATTTTTAGAAATCGGATGGGATTTTTTTTTTTTCGGAATTTCTGAATTTCGGGTTTTTTTTCTTTTTCTTGCTCAGTTGGGGGCTACGTGCTGATAACGTGTTTGAGGAGAAAGTAAAAGACAGCAAATCAATTCATTCATAACACTGATAGAGGGGCCTTTATATAGGCATTACAATGAGAGTCCTTCCATACATAGGATTCCTAGATAAGGTAAGACATCTAATAGGATCCTACTACCTCTAGAAGGATCTAGAACCTTCCATATATGTATCTACAATCAGTATTAGGTAAGACACATCACGGGAATAATAATTCCCGGAACACATCTGACTACAACTTTTTATAATTTTGTTACCACTCCAATACAAGATCATCTTCTTTTAATTTTATTCATATTCTACCCTTTTTAGCCTAAAACAGTTAACCCACCATTCCCGTTGTAATCGAGCATCCTTCGTCTTCAATCCCACACTTCATTTCTTGCAGCACTTCTCTTACTCTCCCCATCGGAAAATTCAGCATCGTCAAGCGAGCGCCTTTACCCGATTATATGCCATGAGACAGCCTTTAATCAGGTGACCGCTGCCTGCTTTGTACACATGGCGGTGGCCTCCGCAATGTCGACTCCAACAAACTGAAGAAAACAACTGTTGTTGCCCAAAATATTTATCCGAAGATTAATACTGCTGGAAGACGGACAACAAACAACAATTGCGGGAGCACTTCCGAGAGTAGATAAATAATACAAGATTTGCCGGGTTTGTTAGGCCCGGGCTTGAATGCTCTCGCGAGATGTTATTAATACGAATATTCGTGGATACAAGTATTAATGAGAGAAATCTAAATACAATGAGTGTAAAAAGACTCTGTTAATCCGGCTCTTGAGCGAAGCTCGGTGTTCTTCGTCCCCGCCGGTAATCTGCTGGATGAGATAGGCCGGGAGAAGTAAGACCGAAAGATAGCTGTTGCCAAGAGTTGGATGTTAGCCAAGTGTGTGTATTTGCTTCTGTGTGGTATGAAAATACGAGAATGCAGGGCCAGAATCCAAGTGCAGGCTGCCCTCTTTATATAGGGGTTGAGGTGCCTTGTTTCCTAGTGGGCGATCGTCTTTCGGCCATTAATGTAATGGGGCGATCGTCCTAAAGGTCACATGGGCTGCCTGCCAAAAGTCCAGAGATCCAGCCGGCAGCCAGCTGAGTGGCCCAATGAGGAGCCGGCACGCGTCCGGAAGTACTGTCACAGGAGGTCCCACTTTGTTACTTTCGGCGGACTTTGTCAGTAGGCAGGGTAGGTGACAGTGTGGTCACCGTCTTGTCCGTCGGCTCCTATCGCAGGCACAGGCCTGTTGGTCGGTGAGGTAAGTGACAGGTTTGTCAGCGCCTTTTGTGGATCTGCACGTGGGTGCTGTCCTGTTAGCTCGGCCTTGGCCGACTGGATGGCCATCGGCCCAGATCGTCATGATGCGGTCGTCTCTAGCTGGACACCGAGGATCGTTCTCGGCCAGTCACTGAAGGTCGGCAATGGTCGGTCACCAAGGGTCGGTCGGCAAAGCGCTGAGAGATGATCGTCCATAAGTCGGTCGCTAGAAGTCGGTCGCCGAGTACCGAGAGGCGATCGTATCTGAGGTCGATCGCTCGGCACCGGGACTTGTCCTGGGACCTTCGGCTGGGCGATTCATGCTTGTCTGCCGGGCTAAGGCTAGGTCGCCTGGTCGCTGGTCGGCGGTTCTTCCTCGGACGCTCGGCAGTGACTCGGTTGCCCGACCTCCTAGGCGATCGCCGGTCGGAAGGTGTTAAATCTTGACACAACAACAACCATGGAAAATGAGAAGGTAAGCAGTTAGTTGAAGACGGATCTTCCACCAAATAATAACATAGCTGGGATTGAGAATTTAATTCGTGCAAAGTATGGACATCTATGTTAATGAGATGCTGGTAGTAAGAATTTGGTTTGTATTCTGAGTCAAATCCCTAATTCTACCGTGAATTTGCCCCACGGTCATGGTCTCATAGACTCTGCAAGATTTCCCTCTCTTCTCGTCACCTCAATTTGCGGACGAGTTTACCACTAATTCTTTTTCTTTGCACGAGAAGTTGAAATCGCTGTTCGAATTTGAAATGGAATTGGAATAGTTTGAGATTGTTTGATGCTGTGTTTGGTCATCAAATCGTGTGCTGATGTGGAATATAGAAATCGAAGCCACGTAGTGAATAAAGTTCAAAAATAAAAATTCAACCGAATAGGAGAATGTGAAATTTTATTGATTATCTTTTTTATGTAGAGAGCCGAGTTGATTTTTCAGGCCGGTCTTTTACTGTTGTGTTTTACAATGTGGGTCTAATTTTTTGGTGGAACTTTTGTAAAGTCCTTCGTACATTTTGTCTCTTTATGGTGGGCCCTAGCCAATCAGATGAGCGACATCTGGGGAATGTTTAAAATGCCTCCAAAATACTTGTCAAAAGGAGGAAATTTTTCATGAACACGTGGCAGCTTCTGAAGGGACTTCGGGAAGAGACGGGACAACTGCTATAACTGTCATGTGTGCCTGTTTCGCACGCCTCGACAATATTTATCCGTTGTCGTATCGGCTGAGGTTCATCATCGGGGTCGACCATCTGCTCCATGTTGATCTGCCCGGTCCTGGTTCACTGGAGTCCTGGGACCTGACTAACCTGATTCCTGGTCGGCCCTCCACGTGGCATACTTGCTCGGTTGGTCGACCAGGGTTCTAGCTGAACCGGTCAAGAGTGTGTGAGCGGATGTTTAGATCGGATCATCATCAAGGGCCCCCGAGCTTAGAGTCATGCCGGGGCCGATCCAGGTTTGGGGTCGATGTGTCGCGAGGCCGATCCGGGTTTGGGAGGAGGTTTTGCGGCGGTTAGCCGAATCCTGAAGGGCGGTTGGTGTGGATTTCGAAGGGATGTGTCTTCTCAGAAGGGTTGTCGATTCGAATTCAAAATTCGATGACGAGGGATGCATGGCGTGATTTGATATGTTAGCGCCGCCCACGCGCCCTCAAATTGTGCGAAGTTCGTCTCGTATTAATGTGGCCACGTGACAGGCAATTAATGCCATTCTTATTATAAATAAGGGGTGTCCCGTGCCTTCATTTTCCTTACTTCGTTATTTTTTCAGAGTTTGAGAGAGAGAGAGAGAGAGAGAGAGAGAGAGAGATAGAGAGAGAGAGAGAGCAGTGTTTTCCGGTGAGTAATAAGCGGTGGGTTTTCCGGTGAGTAATAAGCGGTGGGTATTTCTATCTCTCCTCTTTTTTTTCCGAGTATTACTCATGTCCGACCGGGGTTATGAGAGGACCGTAGAGCTGGACGTATCGCCAAATCGGACGGGGGTCATGGATATGACCCTCGGGGCCACACTCGTAAATTGGAGTGATGAAGACGTGAATGGCGAGCTAGCGATCGCTGTGATTTCTGGAGGTGGAGGAGGCAGTGCCACTGGCGGTGGCTGAAGGTGCGACGGGTGTGGGAGGTGAGGAGGTTGCTTTGGAGGAGGTTTGGGTTCGGCCTCAGCCGCTCCCTTTTGTGGAAGCGGCGTGGGACTCGGCTTCGATCTGTAGCATTGTTACGGACGAGCAACTGGCGGCGTGGCGACAGAGGTTCAAGATTCCGACGGCAGTGCGTATGTTTGTCCCGCTTCCTGAGGAGAGGCCTCATCAGCCACCAATTGGCTGTATGCTCGTGTATTATCGTTCGTTACTGGCGGGTTCTCTGGTCCTGTCTCATTTGTTGAGGCGGTGGATCCTCCCGATCGACCAAGTCCACCCCAAGGCTTGGTCTCGGCTCGTAGGCCTTTTTATACTCTTTAATCAGAAAGGATGGTCTCCGCCAACCTCCGAGGAGTTTAACAGCCTTTTTTTGTGGAGGTTCGTCGGCAGATTTGGATCGGGCTGATTTTATTTAACCGCCCACCACGCGATGCATAAGGAGGTGATAGATGTGCCGGAGACCATCCATAGTTGGAAGGAGCAGATGTTCTACGTTTGGGGAACTGAATGAGCCCGTAAGAAGAGGGCGAGCTTTTTGTTATGGATGAGCAGTTGTGGGTCCCAGACCAATTTATTTCCAAGATCCGTAAGTATTCATCTTTCGTGGTTTGTTCATTTTTTTGTCTAACGCTCATCATTTGTTTCTTGTGCAGATCATATCCCGGCGGAGGAGACGTCTCTCGAGTTCGCCAACCAAGTAGACAGGCTGTTGGAGCTTCCACTCGAGCAGAGGAAGTCGGATCTTTTGGCCACCGAAGGGAACCTTTGGGCAACTGGTCTCCGATCGACCGACCCAGAAATTATGTGTGAGTCTGGTATTTTTTTTTGTTTTTAGGACTTCTTCTGACTTCTATTTTTTATCTAGGTTCTGGGACTAGGGCCGATCCTGGGAGGAGAGTAACCCCTGCACAGCGGGTTGAGAGATTAGCAACAGAAGTTGCCGAGATGAGGAGGCGCGGTGGGGCCAAGCGGAAGAGAGGGGATGCTAATCTGGAGGTTAGTGTTAATAAGACTGTGGCCCCACCCGCTCTTGAGTTGCCTCCAATGCCGAGTCCCATTCAGATAGGCCGGGTGACGGGAAAGGAGGCTACCATTGATCTGGAAGGGCATTACCTTTCAGTTAATAAGGACCGGGAGGACCCCTACGCTGACATGAGGGACGGAGGCCGTGCTGGTTCCTTAATTACCTCAAGGCGGCCACTCCTACCACTGAGATGCTTGATAAGGTCCCACCAACTGTGACCGGGTCCGACCATGTTCTTATCTGTGGGTGAACGCCGAAGATGGAGTTGGTGACCAACGACATGGATCTCACCGAGAATATTTAATTTGGGAATGCTTAGCTAGGCCGTGTTTGGGGACATATGTGAAGGCCGTTGGGAGTTTCAGGCCCTGGTTGAGAAGCATAAGCGGATGGTGGTCGAGCTTTAGGTTCTTCGAGAGGAGTATCATATCTGTCCATCTATGGCTCGGTCCTTGGAGGACGAGATATCAGCCCTGAAGGAGGAGATTGCAATTTTGGCAAGCCGAGCCAGCGAGGCTGACCATTGGGGGGGAGAATGCCAGGGAGATGATGGAATTGGCCGAGGCCACACACAAGCAGTGAGGAATTCCGGGCCAAACATGAGGCCTTTTTGAGGGATACAAATGCTCGGATTGAACGCATGATCGAGCAGATTGACACATGTGAGGCCAAAGGTTACGCCAAGGGCTGGCTGTTGGGGCGGCTACTTTCAAGAAGATTGCCGAGTATGAGGAGCTGCTCAACCTCAACTACATTTCCACATGCTACGAGATGTTGGAGTTTATGAAGAAAGGCAAGTCGGTTGAGGAACTTCGCACATACATCAGGGCCCGAGCATCCAATCTGCAGGTGGAGCTTATGGACGTTGATGACTTGGGGGAGGCCGACGAGCTGGAGATGCGTACATGAGGGCCCCTGGCGCGGGTGAAGGGCAGTCGTTGCATGCGGCCGACCAGGGTGGTGGCGCACAATAGCTAGGTGTTTTGCTTTAAGATTTATTCTTTGTGTATGACCTGTGTGCCCCCTAATTTTAGCCTGCCCTGGCCTTCTGGCCTGTTTTGCAATATTTTTAACTAAATGAAAGTTCCTTTGCATAAGTACTTGTTTTTTTCTCTGATCTTTTTCCTGTTTAGGCCGAGTTGGTTTGGCCATTGTTTCTGGATTTTTTTTTGTGTTTAGGCCGGGTTGGTTCAACCGTTGTTTCTGGATTTTTATTGTGTTTAGGCGTGCTCAGTCTTATTATGTCGGAAGAGCGGTCATTCATTTTGCTAGAGGAGTCAGTCATTCATTTTGCCGGAGGAGCCGGTCATTCATTTTGCCAGAGGAGTTGTCATTCATTTTGCCGGAGGAGCCGGTCTTATAGTGTCGAGGCGAGCTCGGTCTTATAGTGCCGAGACGAGCTCGGTCTTATTGTGCTGGAGGTTTTGCCAGAGGAGCCGGTATTATAGTGCTGAGGTGAGCTTGGTCTTATATGCCGAGACGAGCTCGGTCTTATAGTGCCGAGACGAGCTCGGTCTTATTGATCATGTAAGCCAATCCAGTTTTATTAATACCATTTTAAGTACATGGTGTTCCAAGGATAAGTGAAATTTTGACTATTCAGATACTCTAGTCGATAGGCCCCATTATGAAGGACCTTGCTGATCTTATACGACCCCTCCCATTTTGGTCTAAGTGGTCCCGGATCGGGCCCCAATACCTGTCTCAGAACAAGGACTCCGACCTGGAAACCTCTTGTAGGTCACAAGTCATCCAGGAATAAGTTTAGAGTGGGGGGGGGGGGGGAGTGAATAGACTTATTGAAACTCTTTTCCACAAAGGATGAGTTTCTCAGCTGATGGTACAGATGACTTAGAGTCGTCTGTAGTCAATGTAAGTGCGGAAGTCAGCTGATGATGAATACAGAAATAATCAATGGAACGCTTAAGTATAAATGCAACAGTTAAGTATGATGCTAAAAACAATAAGGTACGCAGGCAATTTATAGTGGACTCAGAGGTGGGATAAGTCTCTACTAATCCACTTTCTCCAAACCAGTTGGAGATGAATCCACTATAATTCTCAACCAGTGATAAATATTACAGTGATTCTACAACTTAGCTACAACAACTTCCAACCAGTGGAAATCCTGTCGTTGCAACTCCTTTCTGACTGCCTAGCACCACTCGATTCTTCAAATCCTTGGATGCCTATCAGTCGCGAAACTTCAACCAGTGAAGTACCCCTTACTGAGGTTTTAAGACAAGAGTGTTTTGTCTTCTCCAACTAAAGATCTTTCTTCGTGTATGAACTTAGAGTACTGTTCTTTCGCGATGCTATAGTTTTCTGATTGCTTTTAATTGCTTTGATTACTCGAGAATGTTGTTCGCATCGTACTGCTCAACTTGAAATCTTCGGATATATATAGGTGTCGATCCATTGAGCATTTCTTCATAGCCGTTGCACATCTGTAACAAATCCATCCGTTGGAGAAATAGACTTCTTTGTTTTTCTTACTGAACGTTGCAAGGCTGGATTCCCATATTTTAATCCATTTCCGACCGTTGTGAAGACTTTCCATGTGATGGGGCCGAATCTTTTGATTTAAATATGCCTAAAGTCTTCAGAGGTGGGTCTGGATGATTTATTTAAATCATATCCTTCCGGGAATCTCTCCAATCTGTCTCTAATTGCCCGCATGTGACTTTCCATAATTATTGACTATTCAACGCATGCTGACGTGGACTGGAGTACTTGGCTGATCACTTAACTGACCTCTCTGTGGTCAAACTGTCTGATGTGCAGTCAACCTTCTCTGAAGTCGACTTCTCTGATGTTGACTTCTCTGATGTGCCGACTTGTCTGAAGTCTTCTGTCCTTATTTGAACTCGACTGACCTGATGGTCAAACTTCAGATGACTTGACTTTTCTTCTTGACTGCAGTCTGGTCCAACTCTGCTGATTAAATTGTTGACCAGAACATCTCTGATAAGGATTGCCTGATATAGCTCTTCTGTGGTCAACCTTATTCGAACAGTTGAGTTGACCAAGATCCGGCTGATAGATACTTATCTGATTTGTACTTAGCCGATTTTTAAAGTCTAACTTATATGGCCTATAGAAGATACTCATTTGGTTCTTCTTTATATTTTGCCAAGTATCTAACTTAACACAACTTGGCCTATGAAAGATACTCATCTGGTCCTTCCTTACATTTTTCCAAGTAATAAACATACATTTGAATATAATGATGACATCATCAAAATCTAACAAGTATTCCAAACAAATTCCCCCTATTTTGATGATGGCAAAACTTAAGCAGTTATTCAAATGCATAACAGGTCTGCACATAAGTGCAAGGCACAAACTAAAATTAGTCTTGTCTGAGACAACTAGAGGTTGTCATTCAAATGACTGTTTATGTAATTCTTCTCAGTGTTTACAAGTACATCAGCTTCGAATGAACAAACAAATACAGAGAAAGAATTAGAGAAAAATACAAGTACAAACAAATCCTATCTGCCTCTGCAAACAATTTGCTTGGGAGGCCTAAAAGGCTTTGCACCAATTGGTCTATTCTTGATAGGTGCTAGGCCATACTTCCTCCTGATAACAAGAGAGGCAAATTCTTGTTCTTTGGATGAGAATTTATGCTCTTCACATAGCTTTCTTATCTCGCTCTGCAAAGCTAGCTCATCCAATTCATTGTTTTGCAAAGTGGGAGGTTCTTCAGCTCTGAAGGGAGGAACCATGGGGTAGGCATTCCATGCATTTGCATGTTTTACTAAAATGGCCGAGAGAGTTGGCCATGTTGATTCCATAAAGTCGATAAATGTCTGCTGTGGGGAGCAGTTTTTCTCCTGGAGTAATTCCCAGATATAATATTTTTCATTGAACTGCTTTCTTGCATCTCCCCACATTGGACCAGCTTCGGCAGGTAGGAAGTCCTCAACAAACCAAAGCTCTTTGCCTCCCATTCTAATCTAGGCTCTTCCCCAAGTCTGGTTCTCCACTTCTTATCTGCAGGATGCTCAGGATCAACTACTTCTTCCCTCTTTTGACTTGGTGTCCCAGCTTCAATTAATGGGACATCTTGCCTCTTCTTCGTTCTGAGCTCCTGAGCCTGTACTTGACCTGATACTATTCTTACTTCCCCCTGCTTACTTCCTTCCCCCTTTTGCCAGCATCAACCAGTATGGTCAATTGCTGCTCTACTCTGTGCATCCAGTCAGACATGCCAAGAGGCATTCTGGAATTTGTAGGAGGAGGAGGAGGTTGAGAAACATTCCTCTGCAGTAGGGTATCAATCTTGGAATTTATGGTCTGAAGGTCAGGTGAGATTTTTGTGGCAAGCAACTCTTCAATAGATTCTTTGACAATGTTGCGGATCAGCTCAGTCATCACGGATGAGATTGGTGATGGCTGAGGTGAGTGCTCACCGAAGCTTTCTGTGCCTGCAGGTAGGTTTGCGCTGACCTGCCTCGCAGACTCGCTCGCAGCGGCCGATCGATGGGGTCTGCTCTGGGGTCCCCGATCTGTCATCTTCTTCTTCATCTAGGCTAGTGTAGCTGGCAGGTGCCCCAACCTCATCTGCTAGGGCTTCTTTTTCTTCTTCAGCCTCCTTTTCCTTCTCTCCTTCCTCTTTCTTTTTTTCCTTTTTCTCTTCTTCCTTCTCTTCTTCCTTCTCTTCTTCCTCATCATCTTCTTTTTCAGCTCCTCCTTCTTCTTCGTCTTCTTCTGCCAACTCTTCTGTCTTTTCCACTTCCTCTTCTTCAGTTTGTTTTTCAACTTCTTCTACTTTTTCTTCAACTATGATGTTTTTTTTCTTCTTTTTCTTCCTCCTGCCTCTCTTCTTCTTTTTGTTCTTCAACTATTATTTTTCCTTCTACTTCTTCTTCCTCTACTATTTCTTCGATTCTAATTTCTTTAGGGTTTTTTGGTCTAAGTGACCAAGCCTCTTGTTGATGTGGAGGAGGTCAGGGTTTCCCTTCGCCACACCCAACTGCTACAAAATCCAACTTATTTGCGTTCCAAATGCCAGTTTGTTTTTTAATCTCTTTCATCATCTAGCCACTGGACATTGTTTACCTCTCGAACCAATTGTCTGAAAATGTAGTCAGACCAATCGATCGGTTCATCTTGAATAAGAGCCCCCAAAACCATGAATATGGCTGACGACAATTGATCATAACTCCCAACCATGCCCATCACTATTTTGTTGGTAATATCCAACGCATAGCGATATTCTTTCTTTAGCTCACTTCGCTTGGCAGTTAGCTTCAGCTTTGATGGCTGCTCGTGAGCCTTGATCTTCAGCCACGTGTCAGCTGCGTTTTGCTTTAGGGCTTCGACAGCCATTCCATGAGATTTCATCCCGAAAACTTTTCCGATCGATTGCGGAGTGATATCCACTTGAACTCCAAAAATTGAGCTCCTAATGGCCGATTTGAGAACTCTGGCTTCTCTGTAGAAAGCGATAATAGCCTCTTTGTAGAGATATTTTGGGCTGATATCCAGAAATAGGTAGATCCCATTCGTCTTCATCGATCTGATAAGGTGACACATGTTGTTGTCCAGGTTGGTTTCGAGCAGTCCCTCGAAATCGACCAATAGAGAGAAAATGATTTGGTCCTTCACCGCCTTCAGGTTAACGCCGTTGAAGTAGAATTCCATTTCTGCGCAAGAAAAATTTCTTAGTGTATTTGAAAGTACGAAAGGATTTTTGCTCTCGAAAACTAGGGTTTGTAAGCTTGAGGAAGGTAAAGTGAAATGACTTTCCGTCTTTAAAAGGAAATTGAAACGACGTTTGGAATTTAATATTATTTTAATTTCTAGTCGGTTCAAATTTTAAAAATGTATGACGGTTGGAATTTTTAATTTGAATTAGTGGGGTCGTGTGAACGTGTAAGCGTGCGAGCTTGCCAATGTGTAAACATGTGAATGTGAGATTGCCATGTGTAAATGAATAATAATATAATATTCAGGAGTGAGTCAAGATTAGAAAACTTAGCTGGTTGACCGTTTGACTGTTTGACTGCTCTGCATCAGGTAACTCTTCTTGTCTGCTTCAGGTAGGATTTGATGCCTGTGGTCAGCTTAGTCCGTCCTTCATCTTTTCGTCTGGTCTGATCAGGTAACTTCCTTCGCTCGTCTGATCTGGTCTTCAGGTAGCTTTCTCGTCTGTACTAGATTCCCAATCAAGTAATCCAAGTTCACTGCTCAGCTCCAAAAACCTTTCTTCGGGTAAAGGTTTGGTGAATATGTCAGCAATCTGATATTCTGTGCCAACTCTTTCAACTCTAACTTTCTTATTAAGCACATGATCTCTTATGAAATAATGTTTGACATCAATGTGCTTCGTCCTTGAGTGCAATAATGGGTTGTTGGTGATTGCAATTGCACTATTGTTGTCACACCAAATTGGGACTTCATTTGCAATTATGTTGTAGTCCCTTAACTGTTGTCTGATCCACAAGATCTGGGCACAACAGCTACATGCAGCTAGGTATTCTGACTCTGTTGTTGAGATAGAGTTAGATATATGCTTCTTGCTAAACCAGGATATCAATCTGGTTCCTAGGAATTGGCACGTTCCACTGGTGCTTTTCCTATTAATTTTACATCCTGCAAAATCTGCATCTGAATATCCTAACAGCTCAAAGTTGTTATCTTTAGGATACCATAAACCGACATTAATGGTAGACTTAAGATATTTAATGATCCTCTTAGCTGCTTCCAGGTGTGACTACTTGGGTTTAGATTAGAATCGTGCACATAATCCTACAGCATATGAAATGTCTGGCCTGCTTGCAGTCAGATAAAGAAGTGATCCAATGAGTCCTCTGTAGTGGGTTGAGTCCACCGATATGCCTTCTTCATCTGTATCTAGGTGTGTGCTTGTGCTCATAGGAATTTTTGCTGATTTGGCTGATTCTATTCCAAATCTCTTGATTAGATCTCTGGTGTATTTGGCCTAGTTGATGAAAATCTATTTTCCATCTGTTTAACTTGCAAACCTAGAAACAAATTCAGTTTGCCCATCATGGTCATCTCAAACTCTCCTTGCATGAGATTTGAGAATTTCTCACACAGCTCTAGATTGGTTGAGCCAAATATGATATCATCCACATATATTTGAACTAATAATATGTGGTCTTCATGATCCACTCTGAATAGGGTCTTGTCCACCTTGCCTTTGCTGAAACCATTCTTCTCAAGAAACACAGATAATGTTTTATAACATGCTCTTGGTGCCTGCTTGAGTCCACATAAAGCCTTTAGTAGCTTGTAGACTTTGTCTCCTTTGACAAATCCAGGGGGTTGCTCCACATAGACTTCTTCTTCTAGAATTCCATTAAAAAAGGCACTCTTTACATCCATCTGGTAGACTATAAAGTCTTTGAATGCAGCATATGCAAGGAATAGTCTGATGGCTTCTAGTCTTGTAACAGGTGCATAGGTTTCATCAAAATCTATTCCTTCACATTGTGCATAGCCTTTAGCAACAAGTCTGGCTTTATTCCTAACAACAGCTCCATCTTCATCGCATTTGTTCTTGTACACCCATTTGGTGCCAATAACCTTCTTGTGATCTGGTCTGTCTGTTAGTTCCTAAACATTGTTCCTTTCCATCTGATTAAGCTCTTCTTGCATTACATTGATCCATGAGTAGTCTTCCAAAGCCTGTTCTATAGTCTTGGGTTCAATTTGAGACATAAAGCATGAAAACATTGCCATTCCTACGGGTAGAGTAGACTGTCCTGTCTTAACTCCATCGGTTAGCTTCCCAATGATTTGTTGGATAGGATGATCTTTAAGCCACTTAGGAATGTCTTCTTCTTCAGGGTCTGTTCCCCCTGTAGATTTGCTTTGTTGGATTTCTTATCTTTCTACATCAGCTTAGTTCTGGCTTCCTTGGTCTGCTACTGGATCAGCTACCGCCTTGTCATCTGCAGGTGGGTCTTTATCAGCTACAGATTGGTCTTCATCAGCAGCAACTGGATCAGGTAGGTTTTGAGGTCCTATCTGATCTGCAGTTGGGTCTTTATCAGCTACAGATGGGTCTTCAGGCTGGTCTGCAGGTGAGTCCATCGTTCCTGTGTCATGGATAATGACTTCTTCTAGGTTGGCAGATTTGTGTTTGTTCTCAATTAATTCCACCTTTTTCCTGTACTCAACAGAAGATTCATCAAATACAACATGAGGTGTTTCCTCCACAACTAAGGTTCTTTTGTTAAAAACTCTATATGCCTTGCTTCTTTGTGAATATCCCATAAAGAGACCATCATCTGTTTTAGCATAAAATGCTTTTAGTTGGGTTTTACCATTGTTGTGGATGAAACACTTACAACAAAAAATATGAAAATAAGCAACTGTCGGTGTTCTGCCATTCCAAACCTCATAAGGAATTTTTCCATGTCTCCCTACTATCATACTCCTGTTTTGAGTGTGGCATCTTTGTGTTGACCTTGAGCCTGTAACCTCTTGGGCAGGTCTGCTTCTGCAATCATGGACCTGGCTGCTTCCTTCAAGGTTCTGTTTCTTCTTTCGGCAACACCATTATGCTGTGGAGTCCTGGCTGCAGAGACTTCATGCTGGATCCCATTCTGATCACTATACTCAATGATTGCCTTGTTGAGAAATTCTCATCCTCTATCTGATCTGACCTTGATGATTGAGAGGGATTTCTCATTCTGGATCCTCCTTAGCAGCTCAGGTAACTTGGTTAGTGTTTCACTCTTTTTATAGAGAAAACAACCCATGTGTACCTTGAGTAGTCATCCACTACTACTAGAACATGCTTTCTACCACTTATGGTCCTTGGCTTGATGAGACCAAATAGATCCATGTGAAGTAGATCTAAGATCCTTGTTGTGAGAGTTGTTGGCTGGACTGGCTTGAATGATGCTCTGGTCTACTTCCCTTCCTGACACGCATCACATAGAGCTTCCTTCTTGAATACTTCTTCTGGAAGTCCTCTGACCAGCTTCTGAGAACTAATCTTGTTGATGGCTTTGAAATTTAGGTGACATAGTCTCTTGTGCCATAGCCATCCATTCTCAGCTATTGTCTTGGATAAAAAACAGGTATTAGGTGTTCTTGTGTTCCAATCTATCATATAGACATCTCTCCTTCGGAATCCTTGTAGCTTCACTTCTCCAGATAGGATATCTATCACCATGCATTTCCAAATGGTGAAGACTACTATATTCTTCTCATCACAAAATTGGCTTATGCTCAAAAGATTGTATTTGAGCCCTTTGACATAATAAATTTTTGATATGGTGATGTTTCCTCTGTGCAGCTCTCCAAAGCCTTTAGTCTGACCTCTAGAGCTATCTCCAAAGGTTATGTATGGACCTATTTCTTTGGTATAATTTGTCAGCACCTTCTTGCTCCCGGTCATGTGCCTTGAGCATCCGGAATCTACAAACCATTCTTCACCTCCAATGTTTGAATTTGTGGAGATATGGTAGTAGTCCTTCCACCTTTTCTGCAATGAGACAAGCAGAGATTTAGGTACCCAAATCTGTGTGAGTCCTCGAGGGTTAGTTGGTTTCCTGGAGAACTGGTTTCTCCTTGGATTAGGAAGGTTATAATGATCGCCCCTATAAGGTGTATAAGGTCTGGGCCTATATCCTCTATTAGGATTGTGTACTGGATATGCCTCATAAAATTGATATGGGCCATTTCTAAATCTTGGCTGAGACCATTTATTAAATCTTTGAGGTCTCCACACTTGTTCATTTTGAAAATTAGGATAACCTTGAGGTTTCCATTTGCCCCTCCCATTTTGAAATCTATTTTTGGGGAGTCTTTGATAATAATGGGCATGTTGTCTGGGCTGCTGCTTCTGCCTTGGCCGTTGCCCATTATCATGTCTAGGTAGCTGCCTTGTATACCTTGGCTGCAGCCTAGACCTGTGACTTGGCTGCTGCCTATTTTGAAATACAGGTTTGTATATTGGCTCAGCAGACGAGACAATTGTTTCTCCCTTGATGAAAGTGGTTTTAGAACTAGAGGGAGTGTGGGGGTCATATCCAAGTCCTGATCTGGAATATAATGGCCTTTTATTCGTACACAATTCGTCCAGGGTTAGAGATGCCTTCAGGGAGGTTATTTCCTTCACCTGAGTTTTACTTAGCTGAGTCAGTTTAGTAAACTCAGCTTTGACATGAGCAAGTCCAGCTGATTTTTCACTATTCAAAACAGTTAATCGTTTTATCTCAGCTGTGGTATTATCAGCCTGGTTTGTAGAGTTATCTGCAGCCTGTTTTTCAAGATTAGCTTTGGTTTTATTCAATTCTAGGCTGAGTTTTTCAAAATCATTTTCAGCTGCCCATTCTCATCTTGCAAGTGGGTCCTCTCGGCTGATACAGATTGGTGTGCAGATTTTAATCTCTCAAAATCTTTAAGAAGATGATTTACAGACTCGTGTAAGTCCATGTCTTGTGACATGTATGAACTTTTATTATTTGAAACTGAGGGTTTAGATGTTACCTCTTCATAAGCTAGGTTGGCCATCAAACAATCATATTCTTCATCATCATCAGAGAAGAATCCGCTGCTTGATTCTACTCGCTCTTGGTCTTCTCCAATGAGGGCTGTTCTTCGGTCTTCTTTTCTGCTCACCTCCTTCTTGCTCTCGTCCTTCTTAAGATCAGGACCATCGATTTGAATGTGTCATGTCTTATGACAGTTATAGCACTCCACTTTCCAGCTTCCAGCTTTTTGATTTCTCCTTGGATTCTCCTTATAGTTCTTTTTATATTTGGAGTAATTCTTTCTGAAGTTGCTGAACCTTTGAATTATGAACGCCATTTGTTCCTCGAAATCGAGTGGATTTGGAGGTTTGACATCAAATAGGTTCTTGGCGGGGGACTCGGCTGCAAAGGCTATTCCCCTCTCTACAGGCTCGGTTGATGATGAACTTGGGAGTTCGAATTCATAAGCCTTTAGATCGGAGAACAGCTCATGGATCTTTATTTCATTGAGGTATTTGGATTCCCTCATGGCCACCGCCTTCATACTCCATTCGGGACTAAGGGATCTTAGCACCTTCAAGGCCATCTCCCTGTTGCCATAATTTTTACCAAAGGAGTTGATTTCATTGATGATCTCTGTGAACCTTGTGTCCACCTGGTCTATAGATTCTCCGGTCTTCATTTTGAAGTTGTCAAATTTCTGGGTAGCAATTGACAACATGTTTTCTTTGATCAACTCTGTGCCTTCACACATCACCGCAAGGGTGTCCAAGATCTCCTTGGCATTTTTGCAGTTCTTGATCTTGACCATTGTTGATTTATCAAGAGTTTGATACAGCACGTCTCTAGTCCGGTTGTCAAGGTTGGCCAGCTTTCTTTCTTCAATGGTCAGCTCCGTCCTCTTCTTTGGAATCTTTTCTGGCTTCCCGGCTGCAATCTCCTCAGGAGTGTTGTCCTTCTCGAATATGAAAGGACCATCTTCGATAATGCACCACATGTCGTCATGGATGAAAGATAAATGTGCCTGCATCCTTATCTTCCAAAGGTCATACTCGTCAGCTGAAAAGATTGGTAATCTAGAATGCATGTGTTCCATTTCTAAAATGAGAGAAAAAAATATATCATCGATATATGGATCTGGTTCTTGAAATATTGAACCAACCTCTCTGATACCACTTGTAGGTCACAAGTCGTCCAGGAATAAGTCTGGGGGGGGGGGGGTGAATAGACTTATTGAAACTCTTTTCCACAAAGGATGAGTTTCTCAGCTGATGGTACAGATGACTTAGAGTCGTCTGTAGTCAATGTAAGTGCGGAAATCAGCTGATGACGAATACATAAATAATCAATGGAACAGTTAAGTATGAATGCAGCAGTTAAGTATGATACTAAAAACAGTAAGGTAAGCAGGCAATTTATAGTGGTCTCAGAGGTGGGGTAATCCTCTACTAATCCACTTTCTCCAAACCAGTTGGAGATGAATCCAATATAATTCTCAACCAGTGATAAATATTACAATGATTCTACAACTTAGCTACAACAACTTCCAATCAGTGGAAATCCTGTCGTTGCAACTCCTTTCTGACTGCCTAGAACCACTCGATTCTTCAAATCCTTGGATGCCTATCAGTCGCGAAACTTCAACCAGTGAAGTACCCCTTACTCAGGTTTTAAGACAAGAGTGTTTTGTCTTCTCCAACTAAAGAGCTTTCTTCGTGTATGAACTTAGAGTACTGCTCTTTCATGATGTTATAGTTTTCTGATTGCTTTTAATTGCTTTGATTGCTCGAGAATGTTATTCGCATCATACTGCTCAACTTCAAATCTTCAAATATATAGGTGTCGATCATTTGAGCATTTCTTCATAGCCGTTGCACATCTGTAACAAATCCATTCATTGGAGAAATAGACTTTTTGTTTTTCTTTCTAAACGTTGCAAGGCTGGATTCCCATATTTTAATCCATTTCCGACCATTGTGAAGACTTTCCATGTGATGGGGCCGAATCTTTTGATTTAAATATGCTTAAAGTCTTCAGAGGTGGGTCTGGATGATTTATTTAAATCATATCATTCCGGGAATCTCTCCAATCTGTCTCTAATCGACTGCATGTGACTTTACGTAATTATTGACTATTCATCGCATGCTGATGTGGACTGGAGTACGTGGCTGATCACTTAACTGACCTCTCTGTGGTCAAACTGTCTGATGTGCAGTCAACCTTCTCTGAAGTCGACTTCTCTGATGTTGACTTCTCTGATGTGCCGACTTGTCTGAAGTCTTCTGTCCTTATTTGAACTCGACTGACCTGATGGTCAAACTTCAGATGACTTGACTTTTCTTCTTGACTGCAGTCTGGTCCAACTTGGCTGATTAAATTGTTGGCCAGAACATCTCTGATAAGGGTTTCCTGATATAGCTCATCTGTGGTCAACCTTATTCGAATAGTTGAGTTGACCAAGACTCGACTGATAGATACTTATCTGATTTGTACTTAGCCTATTTTTAAAGCCTAACTTATATGGCATATAGAAGATACTCATTTGGTTCTTCTTTATATTTTGCCAAGTATCTAACTCAACACAATTTGACCTATGGAAGATACTCATCTGGTCCTTCCTTACATTTTGCCAAGTAATAACATACATTTGAATATAATGATGACATCATCAAAATCTAACAAGTATTCCTAACACCCCTCGGGCGGACCTTTGAGTTGTAGTAACGTTTGGACCTCTTTTTATAAATAGCGTTCCGCATTTCAGCTTGGACCCATTTTTCTGCTACAAGGCTCAAGTTCACCTGGATGGCAAGGTCGTTATCTCGTTTCTCAAAATGGGCAACACGATAGGTGGGGGCACCGATTTCAACCAGGACGACGACATCAGTGCACAAATCCAAGGAGAAGGGTGTTTCTGTTGGGATTTGGTGCCTAAAACGAAGGCCCAGTGAAATCGGTAAAACGAAAATTAATTCGATCCGAATCCCTACGAGGATCGATTGAGCTACATATATACAAATATTATACGAAACATAAGAGATATAGAAACTCACCATTGTAGTCCGTTGATTAAATGGATTCCTTCTCTTGAGCTATTCCCCAAGGTTTAGATTGCTTTCCATACGATCCAATCCGCTCCAAGCTCTTGGATGATCCAACGCCGAAAGGACTGCGTCTCTACTTGCCACGTGCCAGAAGAACGAACGAAATGAAGATCACCCAATTGACCTCCAAGGTTATGGCTAGAATCGGATGACGAAGCTATCAAAGGTGAATATTACACTCTAAGTGTATAACTTATAAACTCTCAATTATGTCTTAATTTTTCTCTAAGAAAAAACTCAAGAACATGAATAACAATGTGTAGACTTAGAGAAAAGTATTTTCTCTCTTTCTCTCTTCCTTGTTGAACCGTATGAATGCAAGTGGTAGGTTGGGAAGAGATGAAGTCTTCACATCTAATTATACTCCAAATCCACCTAATGACAACACCTTTCCATTATAATAAGAGATACTATATCTCTCAAGTCTTTGTCTTCCATTTAAAAATGGAGACAAAGACCAAAGGAAGGTGGGTGGAAATGGGGAGGCCTTCATGAAGAAATCGGATGAGTTCGGTTCGTTTCGGATTCCCGTGAGTCTAAACAGATAAACTCCAATTCCGTTTCGATGTATTTATATCAATTAATTAATCTAATTAATTAATCATATCAAATACATAACAACATAATTAATTTCTCCAAGAAATAATTATATTCATGAATTAAATTAAGCACCCAGTAATTTATTTAATTCATTAGGCCGTAAATCAATTTATCCAATAAATCAATTTAGACATCCAATGTCCCAATTAATTAGATATCCAATATCTAATATTCATAATGAGAGAATAAGCTCGATTCATTCCGTCGTTTCCTATTGCACGACTCGGTAGGTCCGCCTCAGTCAGCAATGGGAGGAACCAAAGAGTAGTAGCACCACCTAGCCAGCCTGGCGGCCTACACTGTACCCCAACTAAGAACGAATGATTGGGATCATTTAAGAACCATTCTGTCGTGAATACCAGTAAATGTATAAACCCTTCTTTCAAATATCCCGATCAAGATATAGGGTCACAGTCAGTCATGTAATACCCGGTTGTAATTCATTCATTTTCATTCAGTAATTATCAGTCTGTAATTGTCACTCAGTGTATTTTCACTCAATTATAATCATTCATCAATCATGTTCGTTCACCGTGTTCACCGTTCGGAAAAACTTCGAATTGTGTATCATTATTGTTCATTGTTTCAACTTTCCTCATATGAGTTCGACTTTGTTAGATCACCATTAATTTTTGGTAATTTCGAAAATTCTAAATCTTTGCAATATTATAGAGCATCGAGTTAGCTTTCCAATGGTTCAAACGGTGAGTCAATCGGAGTCCGGACGAGAGAGTTATGGTCGTTTTAGCTCACCCGCTCATTTTGACTTTTGCCGATCATCGCCGACCGGACTCGGTCGTGTCGTCCGACACGCCTGCCTGCACTCGTCCGAAATGCCGGGTATTCGCCACAGGACTTGACCGTGTCGTTTGGCACGGCCGAGTCGAACTCTTCCGGATAAGCCGTAACCGATCGCCAGACGCCGACCGTGTCCTGTGACACGGCCGAGTCATGCCGAGTCAGCCGCTTGACGGTCAATTTCGAAGGCCCTCCGCGCCGCGACCGTGTCAAGGCAGGACACGATCGAGTCCTCGCCGCCACCAGGCGACACGACCGTGCCGATCGGCACGGGCCGTCTCCGGCAGGGTAGTCAACCCCTATAAATTGGTTTTTTGAGCATTTCAGCTCATTTTTTTCCATCTTTTCCACCTTCTTACGAGAGAGATAAGCTTGAGGGAGAATTTTCTTCATCAATTACCATTTGTGTGTGTATTTTTCATCACCTTCAATCATTTGGGAAGCTTGGATACTCGATTAAACTCGTGTTCTTCGGATCGAAGTGATTGGATATTCAAGAGGTAATTTCTTCGACACCTTGGACTTCGATTTTGTGTTGAGATATGATATTTTGGACGTTATAATCATGTTATATGAAGGGATATGTATATGATTATGAGTTTGTATAAGGATTCATTGGATTATTGAGGGATTATTCAAGAACACTTTGTATATCGAGTTGAAGTTGGGGGTTTTCGATTAATTGTCGTTATAATCACGATTTTGGATATTCATAATGGATTATTGATCGTATTGGAGATGTTTTGTTGGTTTGAAACACTTCTTGGGGGATATAATAGTGGCTTATTGAGATTTGATTGTAAACAACCGGAGTTTGGCCACAACGTGTTCGATATAATGCCCCAAGGAACTTAGTTTAATCGTATCGATGTTTTGAGTTCGTTATATTCGTGTTTGATTCGTATATTGAATGGGTTGTTGGATATTGTATAATTCAAGGTTGTTCGAGCGACCGATATCTCAATTAGGACGTTGTTCGTGGAAGGATAATTGCCACCGGTATTGTGTAAGTTAATTCTTACTCGGTTAAAAGGATATTCATCCCTTTTGTTGTTGTTCATTCATAATCATAACTCATTCATCATTATATTAATCGTATCAAAACTTGTTGTTATCAATTAATCGTTTCAGTCATAAGGAACGACGGTTCCAATCTTTTCATTGAGCTGTCATTTATTTCGTTACCATTCCACCTCGGTGAGTCATTATTCATTTTCGATGTCACTTTTGTTATATCATGGCATTCCGGGTCATACTGGCGTGCCGGTTGGTATGTGTAGGATTTTCATGTCAGGCACATTATAGTCGTGTGTTGGTTGGTGGCCTCACATTGGACTGTGCACACAAGATTGATTGTTTCGTGAGACTGATTAGGTACAAGACCACACGTGTATTTGATCGATACTCATTGGTGGCTTGTGCTCGGACACATTTCCATCCCGGGCGTAGTGTGGCACCATTTCCTTTGAGCCGTACTGTTAGTTGATTCATATAGCATGTTTGATTGCGTATGTTTCGACAGGATGTTTGTAACTTCGGATATAATCATGATTGTGTATTTTCAACTCTTGAGGATTGTTGTTCTTTGTAATCGACCCCCGTTTGGAGATTTTGTTTTTCGGTCTTGGCAAGGCAAAAGTACGGGAGAACACGCCGACGCCGAGGAGTCCTGATACTAGTAGGGCCCCGATCATTCAGCTTATTCATGTTATTGTCCTTTATTTTCCGCCGCAGACTTTCATTTGAATACTCCGTTTCATTCAAAGGTTGTGTATTTTATCTTCATATAAAATACACTAGTATTCGTAATGTCTGGTGTGTTGTAACTAAACTCCTCATCGGAGTAATTATTGTTGTAATGTAGTTCGGTACTACATTTATCTTGTGTAATTCATTCATTTTCATTTGCGGTGGGTCCCAGGTTGGGGATCTACGACCGTAATATCCGCCTAGTTTGGGGTGTTACAGAGTTGGTATCGGAGCGTGGTTTTGAATACTACCTTCCGAGTCATGTATCATTTGAAATCATCGTCATCGGACTAGTATCATTGGACTTTCGCGTCACGTGTGACCTGTGCAGATGCCGAGCCAATCAGACCGAAAGAACTGTAAGACTTCTAACGCCATGGTATAATTTCTGGCAATTATCATTCATTCATAATTCATCAATTAACAATCCTCAAACATCATCATTCATTGTGATTAGGACGATCATGTTAACTCATTAATCACTTAATCCATTTCATTACTCAGTTAATAATCAGGACGATCATGTTAACTCATTAATTACTCAATTCATTTCATTACTCAGTTGTCAATCTGGATGATCATATTATCAATCTTGTTAAGTTATTCAAGATAATCATTTTAAGAATTTCATCAGATAATCATGTAACTTCAGTAAATCATTCATATAATCACTAAGTTAGAGCATGTATATTCATTTTCATCATCTCATGACATAATCATAACATGCTAATCATGCGGGAAATATAATCATTATGCGACCTTCCTACTTCAGTATGGAGAGAGCTGTCAGGGGATGCACGGGGAGAGGCCGCGGTGCGGACCGAAACCCGAGAAATAATCACTCGCTGCCGGGAAATCGTGCCCAGGACTCGGCTCGATCAAATGATGTTCGGGTTGATCCACTCACTTTTATGCAGGCCATGATGACCCATGTGCAGTTGCTCAATCATCATTGCGCCACTCTGACCGGATTAATCGAGAGAACTCTCCCGTATGAGCCAGCTGCTAAGGAAAGTGCTGAACAACAACCTTCATTTGTCAGCAAGAAATCAACGAAGCGTAATCAATCCGAAGGCGGTCAGTCAACCTTCAAGAAGCCTCGTGTGAGTCCTATCGTTTCTGAGCGACCTCCTACGGCGCATAATCGTGCGGGATCTCAGTCCCGAGCGGCCGCTCGCCATCACCTATTATAACCGTGGGGATCTTGGTCATGTCAAGACCAAGTGTCCGAGACGATCACGTGCTATAATTGTGGGAATTTTGGGCATAAGGCCCGTTTTTGCCGAAAGGATTCCAAGTCGGCTCCGACGGCATCTCAGGCCCCGAAGCAACCAGCGTTTCAGAATCAGACTGCTTTGTCATCGTCGTTTAAGTCAATGGAAGCAAATAGAGTTGGAGCTCGTATTTACCAGACGGGAGCGTCCGGTTCGGGGGCCGGCAAGTCCCAGATTCATGTGATGAGGAGGATCGACGATCCGGTGGCCCGAATGATTTCAGGTATACTCGTAATTTTATTTCAACTTGTGTGTACCTTTTGATGCTGGTACACCGCATTCATTCATTTTCGAATCATGCTTGAATAGACTTATTTCGGGATAGTCCTATTGCTTGTGGACCTCATACCATCGGTCTACCTGACGATGGAAGAATTTTCGGAATCATACCTAAGTAAGCTTAGTAACCGCGATTGGTTGGTGGACCTAATCGTGGTGAATTTATCTTAGGACGATGTAATTTTCGGTATTAGTTGGTTTCACCGTCTTGATACTATCCTCAGTATTTGTTAGCGTTTGGTCGCTATCTTTCCGTCGTTGGTTGTCGAATGTGTGCTTCAGGGAAGTAATCCCCGTTGTTCCAGTAGAATTTCTATTATGGCGGAAGCAGAGAAATTCCGCAATCGAACTATTCAATCATTCATTATATCATTTTCATCGATTGGCCTTTCTAAGGCAATCGAGTTATTCAAACATTCATTGTATCATCTTCATCGATTGGCCTTTCTAAGGCAATCGAGTTGTTCAATCATTATTGGTATCTCTTTTTATCGATTGACCATTCTAGGGCAATCGAAATGTTCAATCATTCGTGGTATCATTGTCATCGATTGACGATGTATTTCCAGACGAGTTATCTGGTTGCCTTCACATAGAGTAAGGGAATTCAGGAGTGAGTTGGAGCCGGTACGTCCCCTTTATCGAAGGCACCGTATCGGATGGCCCCGACCAGAATGCAGGAGTTGAAGATTCAACTTGAGGAATAGTTCGAGGAAGGTCATCTTCGACCGATTGCGTCCCCGTGAGGAGCACCAGTGTGATCTGTCAAGGAGAAGGATGGCTCGTCTCGTGTGTCTATTAATTACCAGGAGTTGAACAGGGTGATGATCAAGAGTAGTATCCTTTACCACCCGGGCAAGGCGAACGTTGTCGCCGACGCCTTGAGTCGTAAGTCCGTTCAGGAGCAGATGCTTACTCGTTTAACAGTTCAGAAGGAGCTTCAGCAGGAATTCCTTAGACCCGAGATCGAGGTCTGACTTCAGCGAGTTCAGGGATAGCTTTGTATGTTAGAGATTTCATTGTCACTTGAGGAGGTAATCAGAGAGAATCAGAGTTCAGACCCTTCATTGTTGCGCATCCGTGAAGATGTGGCTCAGGGGAAAGCCCCTGGATTCGTGGTCCACAAGGATGGACTTTTGAGGTATAAGAACCGGTTGTGCGTACCGGCAAATGACGAGTTGAAAAATTCTATTTTGAGAGAAGCTCATGCTACCCCCTTATTCTGTTCATCCGGGGTCCAGCAAGATGTACAAGGACTTGAAACAAAATTACTGGTGGAGTAATATGAAGCGAGAAGTCGCAGAATTTATTTCAAGATGCTTAACCTGTCAACAAGTTAAGATTGAGCATCAGCGACCGGCGGGTATGCTGAAACCTCTTCCTATTCCCGAATGGAAGTGGGAAGACATTTCTATGGATTTCATCACGAGCTTGCCGACGAGTCATCGTGGCATGAATACGATCTGGGTGATTGTGGACCGCTTAATTAAATCAGCTCATTTTCTTGAGATTTAGGATACTTGGGGTCCCGAGAGACTTGCCCAGTTATTCATCAAAGAGATAGTGAGATTGCACGGTACTCCTAAAAGTATCGTTTCGATCGTGACGGACGGTTTATGTCACATTTTTTTTGGAAATCAGTTCATCGTGCTATGGGAACTCAGCTTAATCTCAGTACTGCCTTTCATCCTCAGTCCGACGGACAATCAGAGAGGACTATTCAGACATTAGAGGTCATGTTGAGAGCTTGCGTCCTCGATTGGAAGGACGATTGGGAAGCCCAACTACCACTGATCGAGTTCATGTATAATAATAGTTGGCATGCTTCCATTAAGATGGCACCTTACGAGGCCTTGTACGGTCGTCTTTGTCGATCTCCTTTGTGTTGGGATGACTTGTCAGAATCAATCGGCACCGAGCCCGATATGCTTATAGCCGCCTGAGAGAAGGTAGCTTAGATCAAGAGTCGTATGTTGACATTTCAGTCGGCGAAATCATATGCAGATAATCGTCGTCGACCACTAGAGTTCGAGACGGGTGACCATGTTTTGGTCAAGGTATCCCCGAGTCGAGGTATTTTCCGTTTCGGAAAACGGGGGAAGTTGAGTCCGAGATTCATTGGACTGTTTGAAATTTTGGATCGAGTAGGCGAGTTAGCTTATCGATTGGCGTTACCTCCGGCGTTGAGCCGAATTCATAATGTGTTTCATGTCTCTCAGTTGCGGAAGTATGTTGCCGACCCGAGTCACATACTTCAGTTCGACGAAATCGAGATCGCAGATGATCATTCATACGAGGAGCATCCTGTACGAGTGTTAGAGCGGCGAATCAAACAGTTGAGGAACAAGACGATCCCTTTGGTCAAGATTCAGTGGTCTAGACACGGAGTCGAAGAGGCCACTTGGGAAACCGAGGAGAATATGCGGGAGAGTTATCCCGAGTTGTTTGACCCTAGGTTTCAGGGACGAAACTCTTTTTAAGGGGGGGAGTATGTAATACCCGGTTGTAATTCATTCATTTTCATTCAGTAATTATCAGTCTGTAATTATCACTTAGTGTATTTTCACTCAATTATAATCATTCATCAATCATGTTCGTTCACCGTGTTCACCGTTCGGAAAAACTTCGAATTGTGTATCATTATTGTTCATTGTTTCAACTTTCCTCATATGAGTTCGACTTTGTTAGAACACCATTAATTTTTGGTAACTCCAAAAATTCTAAATCTTTGCAATATTATAGAGCATCGAGTTAGCTTTCCAATGGTTCAAACGGTGAGTCAATCGGAGTCCGGACGAGAGAGTTATGGTCGTTTTAGCTCACCCGCTCATTTTTCAGCTTTTGGCCGATCACTGCCGACCGGACTCGGTCGTGTCGTCCGACACGGCCCGTGCCGTACTCGTCCGGAAATTCCGAAGTATCTGCCCATAGGACTCGACCGTGTCGTTTGGCACGGCCGAGTCGAACTCTTCCGGATAAGCCAGAACCGACTGCCCAGACGCCCGACCGTGTCCCAGGACACGGTCGAGTCATGCCGAGTCGCTGTCGGAAGGGTCACTTTCGGAAGGCCCTCCGCGCCGCGACCGTGTCAAGCAGGACACGGTCGAGTCCTGTCGGCGGTATGCGACACGACCGTGCCGATCGGCACGGGCCGTGTCGGCAGGTAGTCAACCCCTATAAATTGGTTTTTGAGCATTTCACTCATTTTTTCCATCTTTTCCACCTTCTTACGAGAGAGATAAGCTTGAGGGAGAATTTTCTTCATCAATTACCATTTGAGTGTGTATTTTTCATCACCTCCAATCATTTGGGAAGCTTGGATACTCGATTAAACTCGTGTTCTTCGGATCGAAGTGATTGGATATTCAAGAGGTAATTTCTTCGACACCTTGGACTTCGATTTTGTGTTGAGATATGATATTTTGGACGTTATAATCATGTTATATGAAGGGATATGTATATGATTATGAGTTTGTATAAGGATTCATTGGATTATTGAGGGATTATTCAAGAACACTTTGTATATCGAGTTGAAGTTGGGGGTTTTCAATTAATTGTCGTTATAATCACGATTTTGGATATTCATAATGGATTATTGATCGTATTGGATATGTTTTGTTGGTTTGAAACACTTCTTGGGGATATAATAGTGGCTTATTGAGATTTGATTGTAAACAACCGGAGTTTGGCCACAACGTGTTCGATATAATGCCCCAATGAACTTAGTTTAATCGTATCGACGTTTTGAGTTCGTTATATTCGTGTTTGATTCGTATATTGAATGGGTTGTTGGATATTGTATAATTCAAGGTTGTTCGAGCGACCGATATCTCAATTAGGACGTTGTTCGTGGAAGGATAATTGCCACCGGTATTGTGTAAGTTAATTCTTACTCGGTTAAAAGGATATTCATCCCTTTTGTTGTTGTTCATTCATAATCATAACTCATTCATCATTATATTAATCGTATCAAAACTTGTTGTTATCAATTAATCATTTCAGTCATAAGGAGCAGCGGTTCCAATCTTTTCATTGATTTGTCATTTATTTCGTTACCATTCCACCTCGGTGAGTCATTATTCATTTTCGATGTCACTTTTGTTATATCGTGGCATTCCGGTCATCTTGGCGTGCCAGTTGGTATGTGTAGGATTTTCATGTCAGGCACATTATAGTCGTGTGTTGGTTGGTGGCCTCACATTGGACTGTGCACACGAGATTGATTGTTTCGTGAGACTGATTAGGTACAAGACCACACGTGTATTTGATCGATACTCGTTGGTGGCTTGTGCTCGGACACATTTCCATCCCGGGCGTAGTGTGGCGCCATTTCCTTTGAGCCGCATCTTGTTAGTTGATTCATATAGCATGTTTGATTGCGTATGTTTCGACAGGATGTTTCATAACTTCAGATATAATCATGATTGTGTATTTTCAACTCTTGAGGATTGTTGTTCTTTGTAACTGACCCCATTTGGGGATTTTGTTTTTCAGGTCTTGGCAAGGCAAAAGTACGGGGAGAACACGCTGACGTCGAGGAGTCCCAGTGATACTAGTAGGGGCCCCCGATCATTCAGTTATTCATGTTATTGTCCTTTATTTTCCGCTGCAGACTTTCATTTGAATACTCCGTTTCATTCAGTGTTGTGTATTTTATCTTCATATAAAATACACTAGTATTCGGTAATGTCCTTGTGTGTTGTAACTAAACTCCTCATCGGAGTAATTATTGTTGTAATGTAGTTCGGTACTACATTTATCTTGTGTAATTCATTCATTTTCATTTGCCTGGTGGGTCCCAGTTGGGGATCTACGGCACTGTAATATCCGCCTAGTTTGGGGTGTTACAGAGTTGGTATCGGAGCGTGGTTTTGAATACTACCTTCCGAGTCATGTATCATTTGAAATCATCGTCATCGGACTAGTATCATTGGATTTCGCGTCACGTGTGACCTGTGCAGATGCCGAGCCAATCAGACCGAAAGAACTGTAAGACTTCTAACGCCATGGTATAATTTCTGGCAATTATCATTCATTCATAATTCATCAATTAACAATCCTCAAACATCATCATTCATTGTGATTAGGACGATCATGTTAACTCATTAATCACTTAATCCATTTCATTACTCAGTTAATAATCAGGACGATCATGTTAACTCATTAATTACTCAATTCATTTCATTACTCAGTTGTCAATCTGGATGATCATATTATCAATCTTGTTAAGTTATTCAAGATAATCATTTTAAGAATTTCATCAGATAATCATGTAACTTCAGTAAATCATTCATATAATCACTAAGTTAGAGCATGTATATTCATTTTCATCATCTCATGACATAATCATAACATGCTAATCATGCAGGAAATATAATCATTATGCGACCTTCCTACTTCAGTATGGAGAGAGCTGTCAGGGGATGCACGGGGAGAGGCCGCGGTGCGGACCGAAACCCGAGAAATAATCACTCCGCCGGAAATCGTGCCTGTGACTCGGCTCGATCAAATGATGTTCGGTTGATCCACTCACTTTTATGTGCCATGATGACCCATGTGCGCTTGCTCAATCATCATTGCGCCACTGACCGGATTAATCGAGAGAACTCTCCGTATGAGCCACCGCTAAGGAAAGTGCTGAACAACAACCTTCATTTGTCGCAAGAAATCAACGAAGCGTAATCAATCCAAGGCGGTCACCAACCTTCAAGAAGCCTCGTGTGAGTCCTATCGTTTCTGAGCGACCTCCTACGGCGCATAATCGTGCGGGATCTCAGTCCCGAGCGGCCAGTTCGGCCATCACCTGTTATAACTGTGGGGATCTTGGTCATGTCAGCACCAAGTGTCCGAGACAGTCTGTCACGTGCTATAATTGTGGGAATTTTGGGCATAAGGCCCGTTTTTGCCGAAAGGACTCCAAGTCGGCTCCGACGGCATCTCGTGCCCAAGCAACCATAAGCGTTTAATCGATCGCTTTGTCATCGCTGCTTAAGTCAATGGAAGCAAATAGAGTTGGAGCTCGTATTTACAGACGGAGCGTCCGGTTCGGGGGCCGGCAAGTCCTGCATTCATGTGATGAGGAGGACCGACGATCCGGTGGCCCGAATGATTTCAGGTTTACGCGTAATTTTATTTCAACTTGTGTGTACCTTTTGATGCTGGTACACCGCATTCATTCATTTTCGAATCATGCTTGAATAGACTTATTTCGGGATAGTCCTATTGCTTGTGGACCTCATACCATCGGTCTACCTGACGATGGAAGAATTTTCGGAATCATACCTAAGTAAGCTTAGTAACCGCGATTGGTTGGTGGACCTAATCATGGTGAATTTATCTTAGGACGATGTAATTTTCGGTATTAGTTGGTTTCACCGTCTTGATACTATCCTCAGTATTTGTTAGCGTTTGGTCGCTATCTTTCCGTCGTTGGTTGTCGAATGTGTGCTTCAGGGAAGTAATCCCCGTTGTTCCAGTAGAATTTCTATTATGGCGGAAGCATAGAAATTCCGCAATCGAACTATTCAATCATTCATTATATCATTTTCATCGATTGGCCTTTCTAAGGCAATCGAGTTATTCAAACATTCATTGTATCATCTTCATCGATTGGCCTTTCTAAGGCAATCGAGTTGTTCAATCATTATTGGTATCTCTTTTTATCGATTGACCATTCTAGGGCAATCGAAATGTTCAATCATTCGTGGTATCATTGTCATCGATTGACGATGTATTTCCGCACGAGTTATCCGGTTGCCTTCACATAGAGTAAGGGAATTCAGAGTGAGTTGGAGCAGCACGCCCCTTTATCGAAGGCACCGTATCGGATGGCCCGACTGTAATGCAGGAGTTGAAGATTCAACTTGAGGAATAGTTCGAGGAAGGTCATCTTCGACCGATTGCCCCCGTGAGGAGCACCGGCAGTGATCTGTCAAGGAGAAGGATGGCTCGTCTCGTGTGTGTATTAATTACCAGGAGTTGAACAGGGTGATGATCAAGAGTAGTATCCTTTACCACCCGGGCAAGGCGAACGTTGTCGCCGACGCCTTGAGTCGTAAGTCCGTTCAGGAGCAGATGCTTGCTCGTTTAACAGTTCAGAAGGAGCTTCAGCAGGAATTCCTTAGACCCGAGATCGAGGTCTGGCTTCAGCGAGTTCAGGGATAGCTTTGTATGTTAGAGATTTCATTGTCACTTGAGGAGGTAATCAGAGAGAATCAGAGTTCAGACCCTTCATTGTTGCGCATCCGTGAAGATGTGGCTCAGGGGAAAGCTCCTGGATTCGTGGTCCACAAGGATGGACTTTTGAGGTATAAGAACCGGTTGTGCGTATCGGCAAATGACGAGTTGAAAAATTCTATTTTGAGAGAAGCTCATGCTACCCCCTTATTCTGTTCATCCGGGGTCCAGCAAGATGTACAAGGACTTGAAACAAAATTACTGGTGGAGTAATATGAAGCGAGAAGTCGCAGAATTTATTTCAAGATGCTTAACCTGTCAACAAGTTAAGATTGAGCATCAGCGACTGGCGGGTATGCTGAAACCTCTTCCTATTCCCGAATGGAAGTGGGAAGACATTTCTATGGATTTCATCACGAGCTTGCCGACGAGTCTTCGTGGCATGAATACGATCTGGGTGATTGTGGACCGCTTAATTAAATCAGCTCATTTTCTTGAGATTTAGGATACTTGGGGTCCCGAGAGACTTGCCCAGTTATTCATCAAAGAGATAGTGAGATTGCACGGTACTCCTAAAAGTATCGTTTCCGATCGTGACGGACGGTTTATGTCACATTTTTTTTGGAAATCAGTTCATCGTGCTATGGGAACTCAGCTTAATCTCAGTACTGCCTTTCATCCTCAGTCCGACGGACAATCAGAGAGGACTATTCAGACATTAGAGGTCATGTTGAGAGCTTGCGTCCTCGATTGGAAGGACGATTGGGAAGCCCAACTACCACTGATCGAGTTCATGTATAATAATAGTTGGCATGCTTCCATTAAGATGGCACCTTACGAGGCCTTGTACGGTCGTCTTTGTCGATCTCCTTTGTGTTGGGATGACTTGTCAGAATCAATCGGCACCGAGCCCGATATGCTTATAGCCGCCCGAGAGAAGGTAGCTTAGATCAAGAGTCGTATGTTGACTTCGTAGTCGATGTAAATCATATGCAGATAATCGTCGTCGACCACTAGAGTTCGAGACGGGTGACCATGTTTTGGTCAAGGTATCCCCGAGTCGAGGTATTTTCCGTTTCGGAAAACGGGGGAAGTTGAGTCCGAGATTCATTGGACCGTTTGAAATTTTGGATCGAGTAGGCGAGTTAGCTTATCGATTGGCGTTACCTCCGGCGTTGAGCCGAATTCATAATGTGTTTCATGTCTCTCAGTTGCGGAAGTATGTTGCCGACCCGAGTCACATACTTCAGTTCGACGAAATCGAGATCGCAGATGATCATTCATACGAGGAGCATCCTGTACGAGTGTTAGAGCGGCGAATCAAACAGTTGAGGAACAAGACGATCCCTTTGGTCAAGATTCAGTGGTCTAGACACGGAGTCGAAGAGGCCACTTGGGAAACCGAGGAGAATATGCGGGAGAGTTATCCCGAGTTGTTTGACCCTAGGTTTCGGGGACGAAACTCTTTTTAAGGGGGGGAGTATGTAATACCCGGTTGTAATTCATTCATTTTCATTCAGTAATTATCAGTCTGTAATTGTCACTTAGTGTATTTTCACTCAATTATAATCATTCATCAATCATGTTCGTTCACCGTGTTCACCGTTCGGAAAAACTTCGAATTGTGTATCATTATTGTTCATTGTTTCAACTTTCCTCATATGAGTTCGACTTTGTTAGAACACCATTAATTTTTGGTAACTCCAAAAATTCTAAATCTTTGCAATATTATAGAGCATCGAGTTAGCTTTCCAATGGTTCAAACGGTGAGTCAATCGGAGTCCGGACGAGAGAGTTATGGTCGTTTTAGCTCACCCGCTCATTTTTCAGCTTTTGGCCGATCACTGCCGACCGGACTCGGTCGTGTCGTCCGACACGGCCCGTGCTGCATACTCGTCCGGAAATTCCGAAGTATTCGCCACGTGACTCGACCGTGTCGTTTGGCACGGCCGAGTCGAACTCTTCCGGATAAGCCAGAACCGACTGCCCAGACGCCCGACCGTGTCCCAGGACACGGTCGAGTCATGCCGAGTCGCTGTCGGAAGGGTCACTTTCGGAAGGCCCTCCGCGCCGCGACCGTGTCAAGCAGGACACGGTCGAGTCCCTGTCGGCCAGCTGTGCGACACGACCGTGCCGATCGGCACGGGCCGTGTCCGGCAGGGTAGTCAACCCCTATAAATTGGTTTTTTGAGCATTTCAGCTCATTTTTTTTCATCTTTTCCACCTTCTTACGAGAGAAATAAGCTTGAGGGAGAATTTTCTTCATCAATTACCATTTGAGTGTGTATTTTTCATCACCTCCAATCATTTGGGAAGCTTGGATACTCGATTAAACTCGTGTTCTTCGGATCGAAGTGATTGGATATTCAAGAGGTAATTTCTTCGACACCTTGGACTTCGATTTTGTGTTGAGATATGATATTTTGGACGTTATAATCATGTTATATGAAGGGATATGTATATGATTATGAGTTTGTATAAGGATTCATTGGATTATTGAGGGATTATTCAAGAACACTTTGTATATCGAGTTGAAGTTGGGGGTTTTCGATTAATTGTCGTTATAATCACGATTTTGGATATTCATAATGGATTATTGATCGTATTGGATATGTTTTGTTGGTTTGAAACACTTCTTGGGGGATATAATAGTGGCTTATTGAGATTTGATTGTAAACAACCGGAGTTTGGCCACAACGTGTTCGATATAATGCCCCAATGAACTTAGTTTAATCGTATCGACGTTTTGAGTTCGTTATATTCGTGTTTGATTCGTATATTGAATGGGTTGTTGGATATTGTATAATTCAAGGTTGTTCGAGCGACCGATATCTCAATTAGGACGTTGTTCGTGGAAGGATAATTGCCACCGGTATTGTGTAAGTTAATTCTTACTCGGTTAAAAGGATATTCATCCCTTTTGTTGTTGTTCATTCATAATCATAACTCATTCATCATTATATTAATCGTATCAAAACTTGTTGTTATCAATTAATCATTTCAGTCATAAGGAACGACGGTTCCAATCTTTTCATTGAGCTGTCATTTATTTCGTTACCATTCCACCTCGGTGAGTCATTATTCATTTTCGATGTCACTTTTGTTATATCGTGGCATTCCGGGTCATACTGGCGTGCCGGTTGGTATGTGTAGGATTTTCATGTCAGGCACATTATAGTCGTGTGTTGGTTGGTGGCCTCACATTGGACTGTGCACACGAGATTGATTGTTTCGTGAGACTGATTAGGTACAAGACCACACGTGTATTTGATCGATACTCGTTGGTGGCTTGTGCTCGGACACATTTCCATCCCGGGCGTAGTGTGGCGCCATTTCCTTTGAGCCGTACTGTTAGTTGATTCATATAGCATGTTTGATTGCGTATTTTTCGACAGGATGTTTCATAACTTCAGATATAATCATGATTGTGTATTTTCAACTCTTGAGGATTGTTGTTCTTTGTAACTGACCCCGTTTGGGGATTTTGTTTTTCAGGTCTTGGCAAGGCAAAAGTACGGGAGAACACGTGACGTCGAGGAGTCCAGTGATACTAGTAGGGGCCCCGATCATTGATTATTCATGTTATTGTCCTTTATTTTCCGCTGCAGACTTTCATTTGAATACTCCGTTTCATTCAGTGTTGTGTATTTTATCTTCATATAAAATACACTAGTATTCGGTATTGTCCTGGTGTGTTGTAACTAAACTCCTCATCGGAGTAATTATTGTTGTAATGTAGTTCGGTACTACATTTATCTTGTGTAATTCATTCATTTTCATTTGCCTAGTGGGTCCCAGTTGGGGATCTACGGCACTGTAATATCCGCCTAGTTTGGGGTGTTACAAGTCAAACCCTATCTGTACTTGACGCTATGCATGCGTTAATGTACATCGAGATCATCAAGCTCTCGTGTATCCAATACAACTAGCTCCAATACTTTGGCCAAAGACTTTTGATCTCATTTGCCAATAACCGCATAGGACATATAACCCGCTCACTAACGGGAGAAAGAATTCTATCTTGGTATTCAGTAGGACCTGCTACTTGCCCATCAAGATGCACGTCGAGGTTGACCCCCACCTCTCGGTTTACAGGGTCGAACTACTCTAATGAAAATCTTGACGTCACAAGCACATCCTTACTAAATCCTCAAGTCGAAGGTTCACGAATACCTATCACAACCTTTCGATTCTGTCATTGACTGTCCCAGAGTGAAATCCGTGTGATGAATCGAGGGTGAGTCGGTTCGAGTATACTAATACAATTAGCATACCTATAACATGTGCTCCCACTAACCATTAGTGTTCGACAAGCACTCTCCATGTCAAAGAACACGTCATACAAGTCTTCACATAAACTACGCCCAGTCAAGTTTCATCGATTTGCGAACGATTAAGTATTTGAGCTATAAACCTTTCCAGTGCTGAACCCCTTACCCAATAAGGAGTGGAACGTTTTGCTCTCAAATGCACGAACTAGTTTCTATATGTATATTTACGAGTTAGGAATGCCAGTAACTACCAGTAAATAAAGAAACATTCATTGCCTTATATTAATGAATTACATAATAACAAGTACAATGCCCTCACTCAACATCATCTGAGTGGCATTCGAGGGCATACTCCTAACAATCTCCCACTTGCACTCAATGCCACACATTATGGTATCTTATACCCATGTTCTCCATATTACGCTCCAAGCTAATCTTATACCCATGTCAACCGACGTAGTCGGTTGACTCTACTCTATGCAGCACAATGTATCTCTTTGCGAATAAATTTTCTTACGAGATGATACTCTCTCTCAATATGTTTGGTACTATTGTGAAACCTCATCTCTTAGGCATGTGCTACCGCTCTGGCAGCGCAGCACAAGGTGTCACGTGAAGTTTACCCAGTAACTTCTAAATCCTTCCTTTGGGGGCCTCCGAGGCCGCTACATACTCAGCCTAACAGGTGGAATCAGAAGTCGCGCTATACTTGGCACTATGTCAAGATACTGCTCCTCCATTAAGAGTAAATGTAGCCAGAAGTAGATATGGAATCGTCTTTCTGTCCTTGGAAGTCCAATACAGTGAATCCCATCACATTCAGTTCTCCATCGCCATACATAAGAACCATATCTCTAGTCCTTCTAAAGTACTTGAGAACGTTCTTTTATGGCAGTATAATGTTCCCTAACTGGGTTAGCCCGAAACCTACTTACCACACTCCCAGCATGCGTAATGTTAGGTCTCGTACACAATAAAGTATATATAAGGCTACCAAAATTCCGAAGCATATGGTATATTACTCATTTTCTTTCATTGTTTCTCACTATGGGGACATATCTTCAAGGTGAGTTTTATTCCATGTCGCATCGATAGGAACCCTCTTTTAGAATAATCCATCTTAAATCGCTTTAGGATTTTATCTATATAGAGGGCTTGGGAAAAAACTTATCATTCTCTTCGATCTATCCTAGTAGAGTCGAATCCCAAGAATATAGGTTTCTTCTCCCAAGTCTTTCATGGAGAAATTACTCGAAAGCCAAGCTTTCACAGAACTGAGCATTCCCACATCATTTCCTATTAGTAGAATGACATCTACAAATAGTACTAAGAATGTGATCTTGCTCCCACTAACCCTCTTGTATACACAAGGTTCCTCTTCATTTTGCAAAGTCAAACTCTTTGACTGCCTCGTCAAAACGAAGGTCCCAACTACATGAAGACTGCTACAGTCAATTTCATGGAGTCTACATCCACCATTGCTAGGTCATTGGTCGTGGGTCGGTCTCTTGTTTATTACTTGGGACCTCGTGGAAACCCAGTTCCTCCAAGTGCATAAAACTATACCTCTTAGGTAATTGAGACACCCTACTAGACCTACGAGGTGGTTGTACTTGTGTTACAGAAGGTTCGGTTCCAATTTCTTGCACAGGTGTCTCCTGAGGAGTTTCATTGTATTCTTCCAAAAAAATATTTCTACCTTCTCCGCCTTCCTGGATGAACTCTTCTCCCAGGAAGTGTGCATGCAAAGCAACAACGCATATAGAATCGATAACCCATCGTCTCAGATGGGAATCCAATGAAACGTCTCCTCACGGACCTCGCTTCCATTTTGTCCACCTTAGTCTTCTTGACATAGGTGGGACATCCCCAAATCCTAATGTGATTAAGATTTAATTTCCTGCCCTCCCACATCTCATGTGGAGTTTTAGGCATGGATTTGGAAGGACATCTGTTCAAGATATATGCAGCAGTCAGGAGTGTATACCCTCACAGGTAAATCAGTAAGTTAGTATAGCCTAACATGGAACGGACCATATCCAACAAGGCCTGGTTCCTTCTTTCTGACACACCATTTAACTGAGGAGTGCCTGGAGGTGTTAGTTGTGATACTATTTCATGTTCCTTCAGGAACTTGTCCAATTCCGTACTCATATCCTCACCACCTCGGTCTGACCGAAGTGCTTTGATATGATTTCTAGTTTGTTTCTCGACTAGGGCCTTAAATTCTTGGAATTTCTCAAAGGCTTTGGATTTATGTTTCATTATGTATACATAACCATACCTAGCATGATCATCTGTAAACGTAATTAAGTACTGATATCCATCACGTGCTGCTTCCAAAACACCACATATGTCGGTAAGGATTAATCCCAGTTTATCAGCGGCTCTTTCAAAAGTCCTTGTGAAGGGGGACTTAGTCATTTTGCCTTTAAGGCAAGATTCACAAGTAGGAAAGGGATCCGATCCCAATGGATACATAAGTCCATCTTTTTCCATTTTGTAAACCTTGGTCTGACCAACATGACCAAGTCTAATATGCCATTTTAAAACTTGATTGGTTTCATCCCTACCACGCTTCCTAGTCATAGTATTCACAACGACTTTGTTACTGAGGTTTAGATGATACAATCCATTTAATAATGTAGCAGTGCCCACTAGTTTATTTTTAAAATAAATTTTGCAGGAACCATTACCAATGAAAAATGAAAAGCCTTTTCGGTCCATGACCGGAATGGATACAATATTTTTATGCCCCTTGGGCAAAACAAGTACATCTTCTAAAGTTAAAACAAAGTCGGATTCTAAACCCAAAAAAGTGATCCTATGTCGGTTGCCTCGACAATATGCCTACTTCCGATAGTGATCATCACTTCCCCAGCTCCAAGCTTTCTACTTAGTTCCAGATCCTGAAGCGCCTTGAAGAATCGGACAGTCTCTTGCCCAGTGGCCCAGATCACCGCACTTGAGACAAGCGTCCTTCTTCTTGCTCTTTGGAACCATCGGGGCCTTGCCCTTAAGGTCCTTGACTTGTGATCCCATCTGCTTCTTGTTCTTTTTCTTCTTGTTCTTAGACCTCCGAGGTCCAGAAGAAATCACAAGGGCAGACTCCTTCATCCGCGAAGTCTTCATCTGAGACTGAGCGGTCACGAGTTTGTTCATTAGCCCAGCTAAGTTATATGCAATCTCATTGCAGTTGAAGTTCATAACCTGTGAGAAGGAATCAGGGAGAGACTGTAGGATAAGGTCGGTTTGAAGAGAAGTATCCATCTTAAAATCAAGAGCCTCCAATCTCTCGATCATGTATATCATTTTGAGGACGTGGTCCCCAACCTTCTCATCTTCCTTTATCCTTGCACCGAACAGTTGCTTGGATATCTCATATCTAGCAGTTCGACTGTGCTCACCATAAAGCTCGGTTAAGTGAGATAGAATCTGCCTAGCAAAACTTATTTTCTCATGAGCTCTCTGAAGCTCATTAGACATAGAAGTTATCATGTAAGCACAAACTTTTACGTCATCCTTAACCCACTTTTAGTGGTTTTCAATCTCTTCCTGATTGGCTCTTGTCCGAACCGGAGGCGCTGGAATATCCGTCTCCAAGACGTATCCCAGTGCCTCTATACTGAGGACTATCATCAGATTGCGGAGCCAATCCACAAAGTTAGGTCCGTTCAAGGTGTTCTTTTCGAGTAGAATTGCGAGTGGATTCATTGTCATATTGAGAGTTATGACTGCACTAAGTACGACAGATTAATTAGTGACTCGTTTAATTATGTTCTGAGTATAGAATTCAGGTCTTTTCTATTCTTGTTACCCAGCTCCCACTATTTTTATCGGAATAACACACTCCCATGTGAAATCCGGAAGTATCGTTCGCTCTACTTCATAGTGGCGATCGAGTTCTTTATAAATCGTAATAGAGGGCAACCGAACAGGTTTCTAGTCTATTAATTTTAATAAAGTGGTGTCCAACACCAACCCATCTAATGGATGATTCGATCTTCTTTTTCCCCTTGTTCACTCCCCCCAACCTATACGATTTCTATGGTTCATGAACAAGTTAAGTTTATACCATCGACGCGAATCAGTTTCACAATTGAATCTTATCCGGCAACCTATCAGGTTTCTCGGGATAAAATTTGCTCCAACCAAAGGCATCGAATGCGCTCCCGGTAATTTATCCGTCCTCCCCGAACGACTACCCCGATAACTCGGAAGCATAGCACATCCGGTTTGGATTTCAATTTCCTGAAAACTCGATGGAGGAAAGGGAAACCTTTAAACCTTATAAACTTAATAATTTGTTGTGGGAGAATTTTTGCGATTAACGTTACACTTTGCACATTAATCATTTAAGCGCGTTTGTGGCATTCATACAATATGAAACAACCATTCACAACCTAGTTGCTACCAACATGTGCTTCATGGACCGTTCATAGAAAACAAAACCTTCATAATCTAATTACAAGTCTTCGTCTTGAATCTTCGTCTCTCGAAACGGATCTTCCTCCGGTCTTCGTCATTACATATAAATTTGACATTGAAAAATTACAACCTAGATACAAATATTTCTAGTAAAATAAATATGCTCAAAACGGCCTTTACAACCCAATCAAATAAAACCGAACGATTCAAAACTAAGTCCACGAACCACATCTCCATTCAAAAGCATTCATCCAATAAATACTATATAAATGGAAAGCATAGAGATACATTGATCCAATTAACAATACGAACTGATCCAATCATTTCGCACAATCGATAATATGAAAACGTTCAAAATAATTCGGTCAATCACAAGTATTCCAATAAATCAATTTTCCCTTATAAAATGAAATACCATAAATCATTTTAATCATATTAAATCCAATTTAACATGTGGGAGATTAATTTTCAAGAATACATGAAAAATCGAGCCGGGGCGAAACTGGCCTGCCACAGCCGAGATAGTTCCGGCAGTCTGCCGGCCAGACACTGCCCGTGCCGAATGGCAAGGTCGGGTCGTGCCGGCAGTGTCCTAGACTATCCTGCCAGACACGGTCGGGTCGTCCCGACAGCCTGCCGGCCAGACATGGCCCGTGTTGCCTGACACGGTTGGGTCGTCCCGACAGTCTGCCGAGACTGGCCGGCTGGCAGGGACCGTGTTGCATGACACGGTCGGGTCAGCCCGGCAGCTTCCTGCCCGTTGTCCGAAAAGTCGTCCGACGACGATTCGGAGCTCGATTTTCGACCGGATATCCACGAACCACATCCCCATTCAAAAGCATTCATCCAATAAATACTATATAAACGGAAAACGTAGAGATACATTGATCCAATCAATAATTCGAATCGATTCAATCGATTCACACAACTGGAATATAAAAAACGTTCAAATAATTCGGTCACCCACAAATATTCTAATTAATCAAATTTCCCTTATAAACTGAAATACCATAAATCATTTTAATCATATTAAATCTAATTTAACACGCGGGAGATTAATTTTCAAGAATACACGAAAAAATCGAGCCGGGGCAAAACTGGCCTGCCACGGCCGAGACAGTTCCGGTAGTCTGCCGGCCAGACATGGCCCGTGCCGAATGGCACGGTCGGGTCATGCCGACAGTGTCCTAGACCTTCCTGCCAGACTCGGCCCGTGTGTCCTGACACGGTCGAGTCGTCCCGACAGCCTGCCGGCCAGACATGGCCCGTGTCGCCTGACACAGCCGGGTCGTCCCGACAGCTTCCTTCCCGTTGTCCGAAAAGTCGTCCGACGATGATTCGGAGCTCGATTTTTGACCGGATATCAAATATCAATATTATTCAACATTCATATCTTCAATATAAATCATATTTCCCAGAAATTATAGATTTATATTTAGACATAAACTTATACAACTATTACGAACGAAAAACATATACTACGATTATGACTATAAATGATTCCAAATCATTCACCATCTAATCAAGCATTCCAAATGCCAAATATCGTATATACGATCGCAAGACATACGCTCCGATATCACTGTTGGGATTCAGTGCCTAAAATAAAGGCCCACCAGAAGCGGTAAAACGAAAATTAATTCGATCCGAATCCCTACAAGGATCGATCGAGCTACGTATATACGAATATTATACAAAACACAAGAGATATAGAAACTCACCCTTGTAGTCCGTTGATTAAATAGATTCCTTCTCTTGAGCTATTCCCCAAGATTTAGATTGATTTCCCTACGATCCAATCCGCTCCAAGCTCTTGGATGTTCCAACGCCAAAAGGACTGCGTCTCTACTTGCCACGCGCCGGAAGAACGAACGAAATGACAATCACCCAATTAACCTCCAAGGTTACTGCTAGAATCGGATGACGAAGCTATCAAATTTGAATATTACACTTGATAAGTGTCAGTTTTATACACTTATCCATGGTTTGTATCGATATATTTCACCCATAATTGAGCTAGTCTACTCGTTTTTGCTTTTAATTAATTAGTTTTTAATGATTTTATTATTTATCAGATGAAGATGTAAATCTAGTCTTAATCGGATTGAATTACTGATTTACTCAAGAAATAACATATTTATAAAATATTCTCTTTGTTGAATTTTTATGTATTCATGTTTTAGGGCTTTCCGAGACGAGTTCGGTAGTCTTTCCGGATTCAAAATCAGAGTTATATATCAAAAGTTATCATCCGAAGAAGATTTGGGGCAAAAACGCAAAGTCTAAGAAATTATGGGATGAAAATAAAGTCTGAAACTCCATACGGGCGTGTACGGGCGTAACTCACAAAATGCAAATTTACGAAGCCATGTTACTGCCGTAACTTCTCAATGTTACGGCCGTAAGTCATCATAGTTACGGCCGTAACTCCTCAATGTTACGACCGTAACTCTTGGCAGATTATTGATCATTGCCTAATTTTTTATACTTTTGGTCTATTATTGAGGGGATGGCTGACATTGGTCCGATCTAATGTAATAATGCTGGAGTTTTGGAGCTATTAGATGACTTTAGGTGTATAAATAGACCCCTTAGATCCATCATTATTCATCATTCATCTTATATTTTTCCACTTTTTGTAATATTTTCTTTTTGTGTGAAGAACAAACTTGTGTTCTTGACTGACTTGTGTAATAGTGGTATATCATATGTTGTTAAGGGAGTTTATTGCTTCTTTCTCCTTTATCTACTAAGGGAGTTAGGATCAATTCTTTTTCATTTTCAACTAATAATGACCACTCAAGCTTGTATTATGTTTATTAAACCCTTCATGGGCTAAATTACTTAAGTTGGGATTATAAACAAGGTTAGTCATGTTATTTAAGTTTGTATAAAGATATATTATGAATTACTTATTATTGTGTGTGATTTTCATTGTTTTACTAATCTTTATTTATTTGGCCAATAAATGACGATATTTATGGTCTTCATATGTTTCGAAAGAAAATATGTTTGATTAGATCAAATGATCTCCACTCTAAGTTGTTCTAGGGGATAGAAATATACCTCTAGACCTTAGACGATTCTTTGAGTTATTTTCATAAAACCTAATGCTATGTATTGAAGCCAATCAATATAGAAATATAGTGGATTGATTCAATATATAAGGGGCGTTTTATAGTTCAAAAGAGAAATGGTCTTTTTAAGGAAAATCAAATCTACACAACATAATAAGTAAATTCATCTTATGATCTCCTATACATCTTCTATAACTAATGATGAACTAAGTTTGTAATCCCAACTATTTCATTATATCTTTCATTAATCTATTATTAGTGCAATCTTTCATTTCCTTGAATATTATAACTATTATTGCATTTTCTTTGCAATTGTCAAACCAAACTCTTAAATTGTGTGTTTCAATCTTATAAATCTATATAACAAATAGTTAAATAGTGTATAATTCAATATATAACCTAACTTCCTCGTGGGATCGATAAACTAGACTCAAAAAGTCCACTTACTACTTGATACGATATCATGCATTTGGCGCCGTTGCCGGGGAAGTATAAGTGTTATTTTAAGATATTACATTATGAACTATTGTTATAAGTACAACTTTTTCTTTGTTGTAGATTTTCTTATCTATGCGAAGGACGTACAATCGCGATTTAGTTTCACTAGATCCCGAGATCGAAGCCACATTCAGAAGAAGGCGAAGAGAACAAAAGAAAAGCATTATTTCTTCACCATCAATGGTGGACGAACCAAACCCACGTCTCCCCCAAGAAAACAATAACGAAATAATTCCTCCGGTAGGGGGAATACCTAATGTTCAAAACATTCAACATCAACAACATCCTATTGTGCCGGAAATAGATGAAGACAATATGTTCTTTGGGGAATTCATGAACCCTGATCTTTGAGCGTGCAATCAAGTGTGATATACCCACCATTTGGAGTGGTCAATTTTCAAATTCGCCCCAATGTCATCAATCTCTTCTCCAACAACAACTCATTCTATGAAAGAACCGACGAGAATCCATATCTCCATATTAACCGTTTTGTGGAGATTTGTGGAAATTTCAAATATCCAAATGTAAATGACGAGGCGATCAAAATGAGACTTTTCGTGCACACTTTGAAGGACAGAGCAAGAGAGTGGCTAGATACTTTTCCACCATGAAGCATAACAAATTGGCCCGAATTTTTTCAAAAATTTACCACTAAATATTTTCCACCAATAAAAGTAGCGAAACTCAAGTACGAAATCTTTACATTTCGTCAACAAGATTCAGAGTCATTTCACGAAGCATGGGATTGATATAAAGATATGCTACGAAAATGTCCTAACCATGGTTTCAATTTGGGAGCACAAGTCAATTACTTCTATTCTGGAATTTTACCTACATGCCGAGCCAATGTCGATTCATCATCAAATGGCTCACTTGGCAACAAAACTATGAAAGAAGCTTATATTCTTTTTGAGGTTATAAGTGAACAAAGTGCAAGATGGCCAGACAGAAATATCCAAAAGAAACCAAATGGTGTTTTTGAATTGGATTCTTATTCACTTATGTTGGCAAAAATTGAAGCTTTATCAAAGAAAGTCGAGGACATGTCTTTTTCAACTGCTCAATATGTGAAGACGGTGCAAACTCCACAAGTTTCAGCTTTTTCATGTGAAATTTATGGAGCAACTCACAACAGCACTATCTGTCCCTTAGTGCAACAGGAGCAGTCACCACCACCACCAGAACAAGTGGCGTATGCTCAGAATTTCCAAAGGCAAGCATACAATCCTTACGGGCCAACATACAATCCAGGGTACAAAAATCATCCAATTTTTTCTTATGCAAACAACAATAATGTGTTGATTCCAACGCATCAAGAAAAGAAGCCCGGGTGGGAAGAAGCAATCACGAAGCTAGCTGAACAACAACTGAAGTATCAACAACGCAATGATGCTTCAATTAAAAATCTGGAGACACAAGTTGGCCAAATGGCCAAAATACTTTCAGAAAGATCTCATGGCATGTTACCTAGCAATACCGAGGTAAATCCAAGGGAAAATGTCCAAGCTATCACAACAAGAAGTGGAGTGCAGTTGCCCGAAATTTCTGTGGAAAATCATCTGGAAAAACAAAAAAATAAACAAAATCAAGAATCGAAAAGAATCAATCAGACCTTCATCTCAAAAAGGTCCAGTTGCTACAAAATCTTATGTTCCACCTATCCCATTTCCTCAACGGTTGAAGAATCACAAGCTCGATGCTCAATTCGGGAAATTCTTGGAAATTTTCAAAAAGCTACACATCAACATACCTTTTGCCGATGCTCTAGCACAAATGCCAAGCTATGCCAAATTTATGAAAGATATTCTTTCCAACAAACGAAGGCTTGAAGAATATGAAACTGTCATGCTAATAGAGGAATGTAGCGCAATACTACAAAAGAAGTTGCCACCCAATCTAAAAGATCCGGGAACTTTCACAATCCCGTGTACAATTAGTGAAGTGAATTTTGGCAAAGCTCTTTGTGATTTAGGGGCAAGTATCAACTTGATGCCCGTGTCAATTTTCAACAAACTGAACTTGGGAGAAGCAAAAGCAACAACAATTTCACTACAATTAGCTGATCGGTCAATCAAATATCCACGTAGGATAATAGAAGATGTGCTCGTCAAGGTTGATAAATTCATATTTCCATCGGATTTTATCATCCTTGACATGGAAGAAGATCAGGATATTCCCATTATTTTGGGACGACCATTTCTTGCAAACGGACGTGCTCTTATTGACGTCTATGAAGGAAAGCTAATTCTTAGATTGAAAGACGAACATGTCATCTTCGCTGTCCTAAAACCTTTGAATCATCCCTCCTCAGATGATTATTGTCTAAGAATAGACGCAATTGAAGCCATGGTAAACAAGTCTTTGGAGAAGATTCTATCTAAAGATCCTCTTGAGACATGTATAGAAAATTCTCTAACCAGCATGGAAGAAGAATATCACTTGGCCGAAACAATTAACTATCTAGAAGCACTACCACTCTTAAGAAGGCATTCACATTTTGAAGAGTTTGGGACAAGCTCTGCTAAACCCCTCCCTTCTTTACAAGAAGCTCCAATACTTGATCTCAAACCTCTACCCACACATTTGAGATACGCTTACTTGGGCATTTCCTCTACACTTCCGGTCATCATATCTAACATATTGACCGAACTTGAAGAAGGGAAATTACTAAGGGTATTGAGGAATCACAAAAGAGCAATTGGATGGACTATTGCGGACATTAGAGGAATAAGCCCCTCTATATGCACACACAAAATTTTGATGGAAGATGACTGCAAACCTTCAATTGAGCATCAACGACGTTTGAATCCAAACATGAAGGAAATTGTGAAAGCAGAGATTCTTAAATTACTTGACGCAGGAATCATTTATCCAATCTCAGATAGTCCATGGGTGAGCCCTGTACATATAGTGTCCAAAAAGAGTGGAATCACAATCATAGAGAACGAGCACAATGAACTTATACCAACACGACCCATCACAGGATGGAGAATGTGTATTGATTACAGGAAGCTCAACAAGACGACCAGAAAAGATCATTTTCCACTCCCATTTATTGATCAAATGCTCGATAGATTGGTGGGACATTCTTACTACTATTTTCTCGATGGCTATTCAGGGTACAACCAAATCGTCATAGCCCCAGAAGACCAAGAGAAAACAACATTCACATGCCCTTACGGAACATTTGCCTATAGAAGAATCCCATTCGAATTATGCAATGCTCCAGCCACATTTCAGAGATGCATGATGTCAATATTCTCAGACATGGTTGAAAAATTCATTGAAGTTTTCATGGACGATTTCTTGGTTTTCGGAGATACATTTGATAAATGCCTAAATCACTTAGGCATGGTCTTGGAAAGATGTGAAGACACAAATCTAGTTCTCAATTGGGAGAAATGTCACTTCATGGTCCAGGTAGGAATCGTACTTGTCCATAGAATCTCACAACATTGAATTGAAGTCAATAAGGCAAAGATCCAAGTGATTGCAAAACTTCCTCCACCAATTTCGGTGAAAGGAGTAAGGAGTTTTCCCGGGCATGCAGGATTCTATCGGAGGTTCATAAAAGATTTCTCAAAAATAGCAAAACCTCTCTGTTCTTTGCTTGATAAAGATACACCATTCATTTTCACAAATGAATGCCACGTGGCCTTTGCAACTTTGAAGGATAAGCTTACATCATCTCCAATCATCATTTCTCCAGATTGGACTATCCCATTCATTCTGATGTGCGATGCAAGTGATTATGCTGTGGGGGCCGTGCTTGGCCAAAAGAAGGCCAAAATGATGCAAGTGATCCACTATGCTAGCCGGACTATGAATGATGCACAACTGAACTACACAACAACTGAAAAAGAGATGCTTGCAGTGGTTTATGCCTTTGATAAATTTCGATCCTACTTATTGGGATCGAAACACTGATCATTCAGCTTTGAAATATTAAATGACAAAGCAAGATGCTAAGTCAAGTCTAATCCGATGGGTCCTACTTATGCAAGAATTCAACATAGAAATCCGAGACAGAAAGGGAACAGAGAACCAAGTGGCGGATCATCTCTCACGACTAGACCATAACAATGCTCAAGAGAAGGAAATAAATGAAGTATTTCCGGATGAACAACTGTTCCAAATCTTTAATATGCAGGAAAAACAAAATGCACCATAGTATGCAGACATCGTTAATTTCCTTGTAAGTGGAATAATTCACCCAAATTTTTCCCATCATCAAAAGAAAAAATTCTTCTCCGAGTTGAAATACTATTACTGGGAAGATCCGCTATTGTTCAGACGAGGGCCTGATCAAATCATCCGGAGATGCATACCGGAAGAAGAAATGGAGAAGGTACTAGAAAGATGTCATTCCTCTCACTATGGAGGACATTTTGGGGCTTCAAAAACAGCAGCAAAAATTCTTGAAGTAGGATTCTATTGGCCCACTCTGTTCAAAGATACACATACACTTGTCTCTAAGTGTGACCGGTGCCAAAGACATGGAAACATGTAAAAAAGAAATGAAATGCCAATGATTTTCATCCTTGAAGTTGAAATCTTCGACGTTTGGGGAATTGATTTCATGGGACCCTTTCCATCATCGTTCTCTAATGAATACATCCTTGTAGCTGTGGACTACGTATCTAAATGGGTGGAGGCTGTAGCATTACCAACAAACGAAGCTAGAGTCGTGGTAAATTTTCTAAAGAAAAATATATTCACTCGCTTCGAAACTCCGAGACTTATTATCAGTGATGGCGGATCTCATTTCTGCAATCACCAGGTTAAGGCTCTACTGACCAAATTCGGAGTAAAACACCGTGTCTCTACCTCTTATCACCCAAAAACCAGTGGACAAGTCGAGATTTCCAATCGTGAACTGAAATGTATACTTGAGATGACAGTCGACTCATCTTGGAAAGATTGGTCGAAAAAGTTGGATGATGCGCTATGGGCTTACAGAACAGCTTATAAGACACCGATAGGCATGTCTCCATTTCGTTTGATTTTTGGAAAAGCCTGTCACCTGCCAGTAGAACTTGAACATCGAGCCTTTTGGGCTATAAAAAAATTAAACTTTGACGAAGTTGGTTTGGAAAGAAAAGGTTGTCATAGCTTAAATGAGTTGGATGAAATCCGACTCGACTCATATGAAAATGCCAAAATCTACCAAGAATAAACAAAAAGATGGCATGACAACAGAATTCTAAGAAGATGTTTTAAAGCTGGAGACCAAGTTCTCCTTTTCAATGCACGACTGCATCTGTTTCCGGGTAAGCTGCGATCACGATGGACGGGGCCCATACACAATCAAAGAGGTGTTTTCTCATGGAGCTGTGGAGATTTATAATACAACCGACAGGAGTTTCAAAGTAAATGGCCAACGGTTAAAGCCATATTTGGGAGGAGAATTCTCGACAGCAAAGTCAATCATAATGCTGGAAATGCCTAATTGATCAGACAAGAAGTCAAGCTAAGGACGTTAAACAAAGCGCTTATTGGGAGGCAACCCAATCTCTTTTATTTCGCAAAATAAGTTTGGGGGTAACACAGAAAAATTCAACAACAAGAGCAAGGATCATATCGTTCATAAAATCCATGAAAATGAAGTCTGAAACTCCACACGGGCGTGTACAGGCGTAACTCACAAAATGCAAATTTATGAAGCCATGTTACGGCCGTAACTTCTCAATGTTACGACTGTAAGTCATCATAGTTACGGCCGTAACTCCTCAATGTTAGGGCCGTAACTCTTGGCAGATTATTGCTCATTGCCTAATTTTTTATACTTTTGGTCTATTATTGAGGGGATGGCTGGCATTGATCCGATCTAATGTAATAATGCTGGAGTTTTGGAGCTATTAGATGACTTTAGGTGTATAAATAGACCCCTTAGATCCATCATTATTCATCATTCATCTTATATTTTTCCACTTTTTGTAATAATTTCTTTTTGTGTGAAGAACACACTTGTGTTCTTGAGTGACTTTTGTAATAGTGGTGTAGCATATGTTTTTAAGGGAGTTTATTGCTTCTTTCTCCTTTATCTAATAAGGGAGTTAGGATCAATTCTTTCTCTCTTTCAACTAATAATGACCACTCAAGCTTGTATTATGTTTATTAAACCCTTCATGGGCTAAGTTACTTAAGTTGAGATTATAAACAAGGTTAGTCATGTTATTTAAGTTTGTATAAAGATCTACTATGAATTACTTATTATTGTGTGTGATTTTTATTGTTTTACCAATCTTTATTTATTTGGCGAATAAATGACGATATTTATGGTCTTCATATGTTTCGAAAGAAAATATGTTTGATTAGATCAAATGATCTTCACTCTAAGTTGTTATAGGGGATAGAAATATACCTCTAGACCTTAGATGATTCTTTGAGTTATTTTCATAAAACCTAATGCTATGTATTGAAGCCAATCAACATAGAAATATAGTGGATTGATTCAATATATAAGGGGTGTTTTATAGTTCGAAAGAGAAACCGTCTTTTTAAGGAAAATCGAATCTACACAACATAATAAGTAAATTCATCTTATGATCTCCTATACATCTTCTATAACTAATGATGAACTAAGTTTATAATCCCAACTATTTCATTATATCTTTCATTAATCTATTATTAGTGCAATCTTTCATTTCCTTGAATATTATAACTATTATTGCATTTTCTTTGCAATTGTCAAACCAAACTCTTAAATTGTGTGTTTCAATCTTATAAATATATATAACAAATAGTTAAATAGTGTATAATTCAATATACAACCTAAACTGGACTCAAAAAGTCCACTTACTACTTGATACGATATCGTGCACTTGCGATAGTTACATTAAAGACCTGTCAAGTTTTTGGCGCCGTTGCCGGGGAAGTATAAGTGTTATAATTGAAATCTTACATTGTAAATTATTTTTATAGATACAATTTCTCGATGTTGTAACTTAGTACTCAATTGTGTTTGTCCGGTCAAGTGGCGGATAACGGTACTCCGTGACTATTAAGGTCGGAATTTTCAGTTTCCCACAACAACTGATATTTGTAGATATTTTCTCCAATTATTTTCATTTTATTTTTTATTTTTTTTATCATGGAAGAAACTTTGAATAAAATTGAAAAAAGATTTCCCTTTCTGAGGAAAAATGTTATTTTAAAAATTTACAAGACAAGACTTGAAAGGATGAGGTTGCTTATGAATAAAAGCATACCTTTTGACATTAGATTCATAATTGAAGCCAAAGTGAGAATAGCAGGTGAATTCACAGAAATACCTACTAGATTTTTACCAGGGCTAGGAAAAAGTTCATATGCAAAGAAACGACGAGCAAAGATAATAGCCGTTTGCTATAAATGTGCTAGATGGAACTGTAATTTAAAATGTCGATCTTTAGGAATTCCATCTACAAACAGAGAAGATAAAATTCAGTTCATTAAGGATGGCCTGAATAAAGAGAATTTAGATAATATCGAAATTTCTTTTGACACGCATTATAGTGGACTCGTACATTACAGAATTCGATGTTTGTGGAATAAATTCAAACCAGAATATGAACAACGTCTTGGGAATCTGACGTTAAAAGACCATGTTTGCCAATTTATAAGAAAATTGGATGGGAAGCTTCTCCTCGACTCATAGTGTAATATCCGCAATTTTCGATTTTCGGTAAATTTCTTTTTTCGGGCGGAGTCCGTTTTGACGACTCGCTCATGATCATTTCGTCATTCTGAGAATGATTAATTCTACACTTTTTGACATCCGAGTTCGTTTCGGTGTCGTTTTGTTGAGTTCCGTGCTTTTTAGCGACTTTTCCGCACTTGAGTTCGATTCTTGCGAATCTCATCCGAAACTGCTGTTTCGAGTTTCCCGCAAGTCCGTTTAACTTTGTTAGACGTGTTGTGAACTTCGGTTTTGTTATTCGATCATGTATCGTGATTTCCGGGCGTTTTGGGCCATTTTGTAATTTCTTGAAAGTTACGGGTATCCGTTGTTGTGTCAAGAATTAACACCTTCCGACCGGCGATCGTCTAGGAAGTCAGGCGACTGAGTCACTGCCGATCGTCTAAGGCAGGTCTGCCGATCAGCGACCTGGCGACCAAGCCTTAACCCAGCGGACATGCTAGACTGGCCAACCGAAGGTCCCAGGATGGATCCCGGTGCCGAGCGATCGACATCAAGACGATCGTTTCTCGGTACTCGGCGATCGACTCCTGGCGACCGACTGGAGGCGATCATCTCTCGGCACTTGCCGACCTACACTTGGTGACCGACCGATGCCGACCCTCGACAACTGGCCAATGGCGACCTCCGATGACCATCCAGGGACGACCGCCTCATGTCGATCACCACCGATGGCCATCCAGTCGGCGAAGACCGAGCCTCAAGACTGACACCACGTGCAAGATCGGAGACAAGATCCGCGAATCCCGGGCCATTGACCACAGTCGCAGATTCTCTCCACCGGCCGACAAGCCGCGAAAGCTTGTCGGTAGGGCCACATGTTGACCGATTCCGGACACGTGATGGCTCCTAATTGGACCGCCAGTGTGGCGGCCTCTTCCTTGGACTTTAGCCCGACGGCAAGATCTTTCTTGGACTTTAGCCCGACAGCCCAGTAGATCGCCCCATTATAATAATGGCCGGCAGGCGATCGACAGATTATTATAATGGCCGGCAGGCGATCGGCCACTACAGGACAGGACCCGGCTGCCCCTATATAAGCAAGGCACCCTGCACTTGGACACTCCTGGAGCTTTCTTCTGCAACCTCACGATTTGAGCATACAACACAGAAGCAAACATCAAGCACTTGGCTAACATCCAACTGTTGGCAACAGCTATCATTCGGTCTTACTTCTCCCGGACTTTCTCCTCGAGCAGATTACCGGCAGGGACGAAGAACACCGAGCTTCGCTCAAGAGCCGGATTAACAGAGTCTTTTTACACTCATTGTATTTAGATTTCTCACATTAATACTTGTATCCACGAATATTTGTATTAATAACACCTCGCGAGAGCATTCAAGCCCGGGCCTAACAAACCCGGCAAATCTTGTATTATTTATCTACTCTCGGAAGTGCTCCCGCAATTGTTGTTTGTTGTCCGTCTTCCAGCAGTATTAATCTTCGGATAAATATTTTGGGCAACAAAAATTGGCGCTAGAGGAAGGGGATCCAACCCTCGATTTTTTACACCTACCGTCTCGAAGAACACTCACTGTTCTCGGGGCAGATACTTGAAGTGACACTTACTGCACTTCAAATAAATCCTTCAGAAATCATGTCTTCCGCATCCGCGTCGAAGAAAGCCGCTGGCCAGCCGGCCAGACCCCCTGTTCCGTCCCAGTCCGAGCCGCAGCCGATGGTGGAAGGTAGCCGCCGCGGCCAGAGGCGCTCGACCCCATCCCGGGAAGGCGGCCCGAGCCTCTCGCTCGATCAGTTCCGAACCAATGAACAGATCGAAGAGGCCATAGCCGCCCTTCAGGAACGACGGAGTGCTCTCGACGCGCCTCCTGCTATCACTCCCTCGGTCTCCCGCCGGAAGTCCAAGCGGAAGCTCAAGGCACTACTGGCCGAGCGATCGCCAGGAGGCTCCCGCCCGCAAGAAGAGGCGCTCGGCAATGGGCACGCCTCGTCTTCGATCGCACGGGCGCCGACCCGACACGCGGCCGGGCAGTCCGGCCCCAGCTACGAGACGACGGAGTTCGAATCCGTCACCAGGAGCTCGGCCTACCCGGCTCCCACAAGGCGATCCAGCCGCCTGGCTCCCGCTCGCCAGATTCCCGAGGTCGGCAGCAGCGGGGTCCGGAGATCGGTACACGATCGCCTCGGCCCCCGCTCCCAAAGCCGATCCGCAAGCAGCCGAGCCGCGGCGATTGCCGCAATGCAACGTCAACTCAACGACATGAAGGCGCCTCGCAATCCGGGCGGCGCCACCAAGACGATCGCCGCGCGAGCGAGCCGCTCGCGATCGACATCGAGCTCGCCCGGTGCAAAGACAAGATCGCCCCTCCTCGAGACACCCATGTACCGGGCGATCGACCCCCAAATACACTCCGAGCAGTTCAACATCTACATGACCGGGTGTGGGGCATCGGACGCGACCGTTGCCGAATATTCCTCCGACACTAGACGACCTCGTCCACCGGTGGTACACTTCATTGCCACCTCGGTCCATTGCCTTTAACGAGCCGGCGCACGTCTTCACGGAACACTTCGCCACTGTGGTCGCCGGCCGTAAGGTCGCCATCGCATGATGCAAATCAGCCAAGGAGAAGAAGAGACCGACTCGGACTACAACTACCGGCTAGACGTGATCATCCTCAACGGCGAGCCCGTAAGCGATGAGACCGCCCTCTACGCGGTCCTAGGAGGTTTTCAGGGCTTCTCGCCTATGTTCAGGCATCTCACGAAGACCCTACCGACGACCTACGCAGCCTTCCGGGCTAGAGCCGCAGATTTCCTGTCCAGGCAAAGGCTTCTTCTCAGCCTAGGAGTAGAGCGATCGGCGCCCGTACGACGACCTCCAGTCTCCCAGCCCGATCGCTACTACCCAGCAGAGCCGGAGGACTCGATCCCCGCCTACAGTCCATTTTAAATGAGGGACTAGCCGCCGCCCGATCGCCAATATCGACCTACGAATAAAGCGATCGGCCGCCGAGCGACGATCGCGCCTTCCGCCGATCGCATCATCATCAAGAACCCGGTGGACACGATCGCCACCTACGATCCAAAGATATAACATGACGGACTAAGGCATAAGATCGCCCACCGCGCATCATAAAGCCATGGTCCCGGGCAACGATGGAACCGGCCGCTGCCATGCAAGGTCCCTTTCGGCCAAGATCGCCCGCCCTTCGTTTAAATACGAGGCCGGCGTAGTCTGAGGGCTCTCCAACATCAATCAGTGGACACATGCCACAATCCCCGTCTCAACGTACACCGTCGAGGTCGGCCATCTCCATGGCTGGCCGAGGTGGAAGCAGAGCTAACAAGCCGCGGGCGTGGAGTTGATTCATCCGACGCTGCCCCGCGCAAGGACTCCTCTAGACCGAGACCGCACGCCCTTCGTTTAAATACGAGGCGAGGCGCAGCCTAACGGAGGACCCTCACAATAAAGTAAGTCACGAGACACTCAATGTCTTCGCGCACCAAGACACGGTCATGGAGTCGGTCCATCGATCTCCGCGACTGTGCACGATTCCTCAAACAAAGCGAAACCACCAAGTTTCCATGGGGGATCGGCCAATGTTGTTTTTGCAGGTACAAGACCGAAAGATAGCTAGCCAATCGACCATGATAGCCCAAGTCCGAGTCCTAAGTCAGCTCAGGTCGCCCAATCCTCATCCTTACACGATCACCAGCAAGAACCACCTCGCCCCATGTCTTCAACATAGGAGCAAGCTGGGGGGCAATTGTTGTGTCAAGAATTAACACCTTCCGACCAGCGATCGTCTAGGAAGTCAGGCGACCGAGTCACTGCCGATCGTCTAAGGCGTGTCCGCGATCGACCGACAGGCGACCAAGCCTTAACCTGGACATGCTAGATCAAGCAACCGAAGGTCCCAGGATGGATCCCGGTGCCGAGCGATCGACATCAAGACGATCGTTTCTCGGTACTCGGCGATCGACTCCTGGCGACCGACTGGAGGCGATCATCTCTCGGCACTTGCCGACCTACACTTGGTGACCGACCGATGCCGACCCTCGACAACTGGCCAATGGCGACCTCCGATGACCATCCAGGGACGACCGCCTCATGTCGATCACCACCGATGGCCATCCAGTCGGCGAAGACCGAGCCTCAAGACTGACACCACGTGCAAGATCGGAGACAAGATCCGCGAATCCCGGGACATTGACCACAGTCTGACAGATTCTCTCCACCGGCCGACAAGCCGCCGAAAGCTTGTCAGTAGGGCCACATGTTGACTGATTCCGGACACGTGATGGCTCCTAATTGGACCGCCCAGCTGTGGCAGCCTCTTCCTTGGACTTTAGCCCCACAGCCAGCATCTTTCTTGGACTTTAGCCCGACAGCCCAGTAGATCGCCCCATTATAATAATGGCCGGCAGGCGATCGACAGATTATTATAATGGCCGGCAGGCGATCGGCCACTACAGGACAGGACCCGGCTGCCCCTATATAAGCAAGGCACCCTGCACTTGGACACTCCTGGAGCTTTCTTCTGCAACCTCACGATTTGAGCATACAACACAGAAGCAAACATCAAGCACTTGGCTAACATCCAACTCTTGGCAACAGCTATCATTCGGTCTTACTTCTCCCGGCCTTTCTCCTCGAGCAGATTACCGGCAGGGACGAAGAACACCGAGCTTCGCTCAAGAGCCGGATTAACAGAGTCTTTTTACACTCATTGTATTTAGATTTCTCACATTAATACTTGTATCCACGAATATTTGTATTAATAACACCTCGCGAGAGCATTCAAGCCCGGGCCTAACAAACCCGGCAAATCTTGTATTATTTATCTACTCTCGGAAGTGCTCCCGCAATTGTTGTTTGTTGTCCGTCTTCCAGCAGTATTAATCTTCGGATAAATATTTTGGGCAACAACATCCGTATCTGTAATTGTTGCCTCGACCCGTTTCTTGGTCGCGTATGACTAATTATGGTATTATGTTTTCATTTCGGGCCGTTGATGTTGTCCGCGAACTTTTCATCGTGTTCGCCTGCGCGCTGAAATCGGGTCGCCGAGCCCTCGGCGGTTGCGGGATCGCCGGACGGTTATGGGATCGCCGACGACATGGCACCGCCGGACAGATGCGCAGAACCGGCGAGCGCACGCTATCGCCGGAAGGCGCGCGCGCTAACCGGGCAGTGTAGCGACGCTAGCCTGGGTCGACCAACGCACGCTATCGGGCCGGATGGGGGTTTCGAGGTTCTCGACTCGGCCAGATCGGGCAGTAGCGCACGCCGCTATCGGTCGTAGCGCACGCTAACCGGCAGGTAGCGACGCCGCCGGCCGACTAGCGACGTTACTGGTATGTTTGTTAGTCCGGGCTCTCCGGACAGTCGGCTAGCGCGCAGCTTCCGGCCGTAGCGCACGCTAGCGGGAGTCGGTGGACGAGTCATGGTCGGCACTGGTCGGTGGTGCCGGGTCATGCGGGCTGTGGCCGAGAGTGCTCGGCCGAGCATCGGCCGATAGCGCACGCTAGGCCGGGAAGGCTAGCGCACGCTAGTTCCGGCCCAGTATATATATGACAGACCAGTGACTTTCTCCGACATTTTTCATTTCATTTCTCTTCGGTCCGCGGCTGGGGTTTCGGAGGAGACGAAGCCATGTTGTTTAACAACAAATCCATGAAGTTCTTGAGTTCATAACATCAATCAATCGTCCGTTATCATCCTTTGATCCAGCGAATCAAGGTAATCTTCCTTAGAACCCTAATTCCGTGAATTTGGGGGTTTTTGCATTTTTGTCCGATTCGTTCCGTGTTGTTGATTAATTCATGATGGGTATGATTAATCTTGGTAGTATTCTCGTGTTTAACATCATTTAATCCATTGTTCTTCGTCGAATCGAAGTATATTTCTTGATTTCCTTCGAATTGACTTTTCGGGGGATTTGTCCCCGATCTCGTTTTTCATCCGTTTTCGATGGATCAATTATGGTTAAATGATGTTGTTAAACATATTCTATGGATTGTATATCCATATTTCAACTTGGAATTCCATTTTCGGGTTTTGACGGGACGAATCGTGTTCTTGCCGCTTGGGGGAAATCCTTGAACCTTCGTCATTTGTTCTTTGAATTCAACGGCTTTGAGTCGTGTTATGAAATTCATTTCATTGTTGTTATTGTCCTTCGTAGTTTATGACGCGAGTTGGCGATCGGTGGAGTCGGCGGGTTCGTAGTTGGTTCGTGTCAACCTACTTCGGTCGGTTCTTCGCGTTGTTCTTATTCGAGGCAAGTACCTTGTCCATACATTTCTTGTTTTGTGGATATGATGATTGGTGATCGTCTTGGTATGTGTGTGTGTTTGTTTGAAACGGGTTTTTCAAAAGATTCGAGTAGCCTCGTTAAAGGCTCACTTTCAAAACGCGTGTGTTTTGTAAATTGTGTGGGTTGTAAGTGACTATGTGAATCCTATGGATATGTTTGGTGTTGATGTTGCGCTTGATAACGCGTGTGTGCATATATTATCTCATTTTTGGTGCATTGTGATTTGACGATTATGTCGTGCTTTGTGTTGGTTGCCTTTGGTGGATTGTATGAATATCCTTGTTGTGACATGTTAATTGTGTGAATGTATTTCGCTCACCTCGGGAGGGTCCGACGGGATCACGGAGGGAATTACAATGGTATAGCCCTGGATTCACGAGTGCGGTTGTTTGTTTTGTGAATGTATTTGCTCACCTCGGGAGGGTTCGACGGGGCCACGGAGGGAATTCCAATGGTATAGCCCTGGATTCACGAGTAAAACTTCACGAGTGCGTGTGTATGTTTGGTGAATGTATTTGCTCACCTCGGGAGGGTTCGACGAGGCCACGGAGGGAATTCCAATGGTATAGCCCTGGATTCACGAGTAAAACTTCACGAGTGCGTGTGTATGTTTGGTGAATGTATTTGCTCACCTCGGGAGGGTTCGACGGGGCCACGGAGGGAATTCCAATAGTATAGCCCTGGATTCACGAGTAAAACTTCACGAATTGGTATATATATGATTTCGAAAACGCATTCTACTCACCTTGGGAGGGTCCGACGGGGCCACGAAGGGAATCCAATGGTATAGCCCTGGATTCACGAGTTGATGTTGTATTTTTGGTGACCAAGGTTTACGTATCTTGGGCGATCATATTGTATTGATGTTATGTCCGCCGAAGACACGTGACATGGGTTTTAACCTTGTATATTCCGTTGGTTTTCTAATTGCGAAAACAAAACCTTTGGGTCATGTGACTGTTGATTTTGGAAAGATTAGGATTTGATAATCCTAAATTGTTTTCTATTAAAACTCTCGATGGCATTTTAAACTGCTTTTACAAATTGTTCCCCTTAATTGTGGTCTTTCGGTTTGAATGTTTTACCCAAACTCTTGCCTCGGGAAGTACCTTCCATTACGTTTGGATCTTTGATGATTCTGGTCATTGTTATTCGTGGAATGTGAATTGTATGGCTTGTATTTTTGCACTTTGTATTTGCACTAGCAAAACAAAGGAGTTTGCTAACCCCGAGTATTCGGGTGGATGTCTATTTTGCATTCGGGTTTTGGAGCATGGCACAGGTCGGCACGAAGGATGATGAAAGATGAACGATACTAATCACACGAGGATCCGTTGATGTCGTATTGGTCTAGTTGTATTTTCTTTTCCGCCGCAGATCTTTTCCCGTTGTACGAGAGTTTATTATATTTTGACCCCCGCAGGTAAGTGTTTGTAATAGAGTTGTATGTTATTGTTGAAAGACCAAATCGGTCTACTGAGTCATTTTAGCCTTAAAGGCGATGTTTAGATGTTTGATTTTAGTTATCAGCCTGGTAGATTCTCGAGGAGAGGGTCTACGGCGTGTAATATCCCTGAGTGGATTGGGGGTGTTACACATAGAAGGCGTTTAGGCCGTTTCTAAACGTAAAATCAGAGGAAGATGTGAGCCACAATCACAACTACTGTACATACACGTGAGTATCTTTAATTTTTGTCACATGGTGAGATTTTCTGAATAAAAAAGGTGATACGCAATAAATGCATTCATTATTCTATTGAGTAGTTTAAGCGCAATCAACGCAATCACAAACTTGTTAAACAATTTTACCTCATTTTTCTTCTATAAATAAGCATTGTGCTTGTTTCTTTTATTCATCCCTCAAACTTGTATTTTTCTCTTTTTCTCTCTAATAAATTTCTTTTCAAAAATGGAATCATCATCTTCCACAAAAAAATTTAGCACAGTCTGCATTTTTGGTGGGGCTAGTTATGGAAAAGAGGCATGCTTTACTGAAGCAGCCCACAACTTGGGTCGTACCTTAGGAGAAAAATGCATTCATGTATTTTACGGAGGAGGAAGTCTAGGATTAATGGGACGAGCTGCTGCTTCTGCCTATATGGAAGGAGTAAGAGTGTTGGGAATAATTCCAAAACCTCTGACTGAAAGTAAAATGACAGGGGCAACGATTGGTGATGAGTTTAGAGCTGTAAATCTGCAAGATCGCATAACTCACATGATAAATAATTCTGGCGCCTTTATCACCCTTCCCGGTGGTTTTGGCACTCTTGAGGAATTTTTTCATGTGGTTACCAGAGCCCAACTAAATGTTCATCAAAAACCAATAGGTCTGCTTAATGTCAATGGTTTCTTTGATGGTTTACTATCTTTCATCGACTACTCTGCTGAAAAAGGTTTTATTTCCGAGCGTGCTAAGCGAATCATAGTCGTTGCAACAACACCAGAAGAACTAATCAAAAAACTCATTGAATTTGTTCCTCAACCAGATCCAGCTGTAGCTAAAATTGTCTGGATGGAAGATTTTACCGTGAGAAAACGAAAAGTGGATTCCTTCCTCTCCCTTTGATAACCCATGTCGGACCTCTTGTATTTTTACTTTCTGTTGTGCGTAAAAATCATGCTAAATGATGGCAGCTTAAGGAGTTTCTTCGTGATCTCTTGACGCGCATCTATTCGCGATTTATGTATTGTTATTTTATTGCTGTATTTTTTATTGTTTGTTTTTTTATAAAAGCATTGATGGCAGCGTAAGGCGACTCTTCGGACTTTCTTGAAACGCATCTTAAAAATTGTGTTATACTTACGAGTATATTTTATTTTCTTTTGTTGTTTGCCTCATATATTTATTCTCTTGCAGATTCTAAAAGGCGTTAGCTCAAGCATCAACTTTCATAACAGGGAGTATTCTGTTTTTCTCCTTGCTTTTTTTTTTTTTAAAAAACTGAGGACAATTTTATTTTCAAGTTTGGGGGTGGTATTTTTTAATTATTTTGGTGTGTTGGTATTTTGGTGTGTTTTGATTATCTTGGTTATTTGCCTTAAATTTATTTATATATATATATATATTATTTTGATTTGTGAGATTTCTAGATCTGGCCATAACACCAATAAATTAGCTATATACAAGCTTCTAAAATCGTTTTAACCGGTAAAAAATTATATATTCCAAAATTTTTGAGCTTTAATCTCTCTTTCCAAACCTTGTAGTTATCATATAAAATCGAGTCATTCGTTACCTTGAGAAAAGAAGAATCAGTCGGTTGCTGAAAAATATAACTGAAATTTACTTAATTTGTGGAGTTTTTGATTTTTCATGCTTAGCTAATAAACGATTTTCTGCAAAAATTCTACTCCCTAAAAAAAGGAGTCATTGGTGAAAAGAGCTATACGTTAGCAAATAACGGTGTGAAAGCTATCACCTAAAAAAAAGGAGAAGTGTTGATCAACAACAGCTGCCTAATTTTGGGGGTCCTAAAATTTTGCGAAAAATAAAGGACTAACCATTGTTGGTGCGTAGCTGTCGTCTCACAAAAAATGGAAATTGTGTTGGTGAAAAGAGCTACACGTTAGCAAATACGGTGTGGAAGCTATCGCCCCCCCCCAAAAAAAAAGATAGAAATTGTGTTGGTGAAAAGAGCTACACGTTAGCAAATAACGGTGTGAAAGCTATCACAATATTTGATGACGCCGATGAAATTCTTCTTCATATTGAGTCGAAAAATAAATGAGTGATCGAGAGTAACCATTAAAGAGAGTCGTGTGTATCACGAGTGGGAAAGAAATAATCAACCTTTTTTGGGGAAAACCTTGCATTTTGAAATTACAAAATAAAACCGTGTTTTAACTTTAAAATCATTAGTAGATTATTTTGAATCTTGATTCATTTCTATCTACTATATAAAGCTGGTTGTTGTGTATTAGTGGCATTTTGATCTCCTTTTCTCTTTTTATATGATTATTTTTCTTAATTTATGTGTGTATTATTATTTTTGTGTCTTATTTTTATTTTTATTTTTGGAGTGTGATTAATAAAGAGTCTTGCTCGGGACTAGCAAGAATTCAAGTTTGGGGGTGTGATAAGTGTCAGTTTTATACACTTATCCATGGTTTGTATCGATATATTTCTACTCGTTTTTACTTTTTATTAATTAGTTTTTAATGATTTTATTATTTATCAGATGAAGATGTAAATCTAGTCTTAATCGGATTGAATTACTGATTTACTCAAGAAATAACATGTTTATAAAATATTCTCTTTGTTGAATTTTTATGTATTCATGTTGTAGGGCTTTCAGAGACGAGTTCGGCAGTCTTTCCGGATTCAAAATCAGAGTTATATATCAAAAGTTATCACCCGAAGAAGATTTGGGGCAAAAACGCAAAGTCTAAGAAATTCTAGGCTGAAAATGAAGTCTGAAACTCCATACAGGCGTGTACGGGCGTAACTCAAAAAATACAAATTTACGAAGCCATGTTACGGCCATAACTTCTCAATGTTACGGCCGTAAGTCATCATAGTTACGTCCATAACTCCTCAATGTTACGGCCGTAACTCTTGGTAGATTATTGATCATTGCCTAATTTTATATACTTTTGGTCTATTATTGAGGGATGGCTGGCATTGATCCGATCTAATATAATAATTATGGAGTTTTGGAGCTATTAGATGACTTTAGGTGTATAAATAGACCCCTTAGATCCATCATTATTCATCATTCATCTTATATTTTTCCACTTTTTGTAATATTTTCTTTTTGTGTGAAGAACACACTTGTGTTCGTGAGTGACTTGTGTAATAGTGGTATAACATATGTTGTTAAGGAGTTTATTGCTTCTTTCTCCTTTATCTACTAAGGGAGTTAAGATCAATTCTTTCTCCTTTTCAACTAATAATGACCACTCAAGCTTGTATTATGTTTATTAAACCCTTCATGGGCTAAGTTACTTAAGTTGGGATTATAAACAAGGTTAGTCATGTTATTTAAGTTTGTATAAAGATCTATTATGAATTACTTATTATTGTGTGTGATTTTCATTGTTTTACCAATCTTTATTTATTTGGCCAATAAATGACGATATTTATGGTCTTCATATATTTCGAAAGAAAATATGTTTGATTAGATCAAATGATCTTCACTCTAAGTTGTTCTAGGGGATAGAAATATACCTATAGACCTTAGATGATTCTTTGAGTTATTTTCATAAAACCTAATGCTATGTATTGAAGCCAATCAACATAGAATTATAGTGGATTGATTCAATATATAAGGGGTGTTTTATAGTTCGAAAGAGAAACCGTCTTTTTAAGGAAAATCGAATCTACACAACATAATAAGTAAATTCATCTTATGATCTCCTATACATCTTGTATAACTAATGATGAACTAAGTTTGTAATCTCAACTATTTCATTATATCTTTCATTAATCTATTATTAGTGCAATCTTTCATTTCCTTGAATATTATAACTATTATTGCATTTTCTTTGCAATTATCAAACCAAACTCTTAAATCGTGTGTTTCAATCTTATAAATCTATATAACAAATAGTTAAATAGTGTATAATTCAATATATAACCTAACTTCCTCGTGGGATCGATAAGCTGGACTCAAAAAGTCCACTTACTACTTGATACGATATCGTGCACTTGCGATAGTTACATTAAATACGTGTCAACACTCTAAGTGTATAACTCACAAACTCTCAATTATGTCTTAATTTTTCTCTAAGAAAAAACTCAAGAACATGAAGAACAATGTGTAGACTTAGAGAAAAGTATTTTCTCTCTTTTTCTCTTCCTTGTTTAACCGTCTGAATGCAAGTGGTAGGTTGGGAAGAGATGAAGTCTTCACATCTAATTATACTCCAAATCCACCTAATGACAACACCTTTCCATTACAATAAGAGATACTATATCTCTCAAGTCTTTGTCTTCCATTTAAAAATGGTGACAAAGACCAAAGGAAGGTGGGTGGAAATGGGGCGGCCTTCATGAAGAAATCGGACGAGTTTGGTTCGTTTCGGACTCCCGTGAGTCCAAATAGATAAACTCTGATTCCGTTCCGATGTATTTATATCAATTAATTAATCCAATTAATTAATCATACCAAATACATAACAACATAATTAATTTCTCCAAGAAATAATTATATTCATGAATTAAATTAATCACCGAGTAATTTATTTAATTCATTAGGCCTTAAATCAATTTATCCAATAAATCAATTTAGACATCCAATATCCCAATTAATTAGATATCAAGTATCTAATATACATAATGAGAGAATTAGATCGATTCATTCCATCGTCAATTCTATTGCGCGACTCGGTAGGTCCGTCTCAGTCAACAATGGAAGGAACCAAAGAGTAGTAGCACCACCTAACCAGCCCGGCGGCCTACACTGTACCCCAATTGAGAACGAATGATTTTGGGATCATTCAAGAACTATTCTGTCGTGAATACTAGTATACGTATAAACCCTTCTTTCAAATGTCCCGATCAAGTTATAGGGTCACGGTCAGTCAAACCCTATCTGTACTTGACGCTATGCATGCGTTAATGCAAATCGAGATCATTGAGCTCTCCTGTATCCAATACAACTAGCTCCAATACTTTGGCCAAAGACTTTTGATCTCATTTGCCAATAACGGCATAGGACATATAACTCGCTCACTAACGGGAGAAAGAATTCTATCTTGGTATTCAGTAGGACCTGCTACTTGCCCATCAAGATGCACGTCGAGGTTGACCCCTGCCTCTCGGTTTACAGGGTCGAACTACTCTAATGAAAATATTGACGTCACAAGTACATCCCTACTAAATCCTCAAGTCGAAGGTTCACGAATACCTATCACAACCTTTTGATTCCATCATTGACTGTCCCGGAGTGAAATCCGTGTGACGAATCGAGGGTGAGTCGGTTCGAGTATACTAATCCAATTAGCATACCTATAACGTGTGCTCCCACTAACCATTAGTGTTCGACAGGCACTCTCCATGTCAAAGAACACGTCATACAAGTCTTCACATAAACTTAACTCCCAGTCAAGTTTCATCGACTTGCGAACGATTAAGTATTTGAGCTATAAACCTTTCCAGTGCCGACCCCCTTATCCAATAAGGAGTGGAAAGTTTTGCTCTCAAATACACGGACTAGTTTCTATATGTATATTTACGAGTTAGGAATGCTAGTAACTATCAGTAAATAAAGAAACATCCATTGCCTTATATTAATGAATTACATAATAACAAGTACAATGCCCTCACTCAAGATCCTCTGAGTGGCATTCGAGGGCATACTCCTAACAGTTTCCTTGGTGGCAGATAGATCTGTCGTCCTGTAAGTCCACAAGGCTCCTGGAAGTTCTTCCGGCCATGAACTTTTAAGTTCTTCGAGGTGTGTCTTGAGGTGTTGCTTTATGATCTTGTTGACCACCTCGACTTGTCTATTGGATTGGGGGTAATACGACATAGAAAAGTTATTCCAGATGCGGAGGCCATCACATAATGCCCGGAACTTCTTGTATCAAATTGTTTGGCATTGTTGGAGATGATGGACTGAGGAATCCCAAATTGACAGATGAGAGATTTCCAGATGAAGTCGACTATTTTCTGCTCGGTTGCCCATGCCATGGGTTCGACCTCTACCTATTTTGTAAAATAATCGACCACGACTATGTCATATTGTACACCTCCATGCCATTTAGGCAGGGTACATATAGGTCAATTCCCCATTTAGCAAATGGCCACGGGCAATAAATGGAGGTGAGGGTTTCGGGTGGTGACCTGATTTGGGGGGCGAAGATTTGGCACGAGACATATTTTTGAGAGAGCGCGATGGCGTCCTTTTCGATATTTGGCCAATAATACCCTTATCGGATCAGTTTAAAGGTGAGCGTCTAGCCTCCAGAGTGGTTGCCACATATACCTTTATGCACCTCTGTAAGGGCATACTCCAACTCCAACTTGGACAGGCACCTCAGTAGTGGGACCGAATAGCCTTACTTGTATAAAGTGCCATCCTTAATGGTAAATCGGGCGGACTGAGTTCAGACTATTCGAGTTTGAGCCCGATCCTTGGGTAATACGCTATTTTAGAGATATTAAATTATAGGATGCATCCATCCTTGTGGTTCCGTCTGATCGGCTATCTGAACTTCCATCATTTCTAGGGCTGACGAGGCATGATATTCAATGCTGACTTCATTCATGCGCTCGACTCTTGTGCTAGATGCTAATTTTGCCAAAGATTCAGCCTGGACATTTTCCGATCGAGGAATATGCTGTATAGTCCCTTGAAAATCCTGCAACGAGCTTGGGCTAGGCAGAGATATTTGATTCGTTTAGGTTCCTTAGCCTCATACTCGCCATTTATTTGGTTGGCGACCAATTGAGAGTCGCTTAAAATGGTGAGGTTGGTGAGGCCCAAGGAAGTCGCCATCTCTAGTCCGGTCAGGAGGGCTTCATATTTGGCCTCATTTTTGGTGGGCGTGAAGCCTATATGGACAACAAAATATAATAATCGTTGATCCATACGGACCAGTACTAGCCCTGTGCATGCTCGGTCGGTGGTAAACGATCCGTCTACGTAGAGCGACCATCTTTTAGATCGGTCGTCCTCTCGTGTGATTGTCGGGACAAACTCCGCAATGTAATCTGTGAGGACCTGGACCTTTGTGGCAGTTTGCAATTCAAAGATTATCTCAAACTGCACGAGTTCGACGGCCCACTTAATCATCCAGACGGAAACATCGGCTTGGTGTAAGATTTGTTTCAAGGGATAGTTTGTTAAGAAAAAGTTGTTGGAGGAGAAGGAGAAGAAAAGGATGAAGGAAATGAAGTAGTTGAAAAGGAGAAGTAAGATGTCAGAGAAAAAGAAAAGGAAGTAGTTGAAAAGAATGAGGAAGTCAAAGAAGAAGAAAGTGAAGTTGAAAAAGAGGAGGAAGAGAAGTAGGAAGAAAAGAAGAAAAAGAAAATGAAGTTGATAAGGAGAAGAAAGAGGATGAGGACCATGATCAGGATTCACCTGATCAGGCCTCCAGCTCAGCTCATCCCTCAGAAGCTGAAGAATCAGGGCAGCCAGAAAAAACCCCATTTGATCAGAAAACAGAAGACAGGAAAATATCCTCTGAGAAATCCATTGCTTAAAAGTCAGCTGCACAGGGGAGCACAGCTGAAAACACTGCTCAGGCAGAGGCACCTGTATTTCATCTACCTCCAAACTTCACTGAAATGATCAGATTAATGGTTGAGGAAATAGTTACCAAGCTTCTCGCAACAAGGGTAGAACCTCACCTGCTGTAACACCCCAATAAGGCGGCTATTACAGTACCGTGGACCCCACACTGGGACCCACCGAGCGATATCCAAAGTACAGATTAAATACAAAATACATGTGATACCGAACCACAAAACATAGTACTTACTCCGATTTGGAGTTTACAACAGTATGGCCTACGGCCTTATTATACACAGGATCCAAAACATAAGTATAATCCATATGGAGATGGAATATACCTTAAATAACAATACATTTGTTAATATTTAAATAAAGCGGAAAGATAATATTACACGGTACAAACATGACCGGACTCAAAAGACTTGGGGCCCCCGAACTAGTATCCTTCGAACCATTCGTCATCACCCTGATCTTCCCGTGCCTTGCCCTTTCCTCGACCTAAAATACAAGACAAGTATTCTGCCCAACACAGGGTCAGATATACATGATAAATGATTCTCAAGATATTATACAATTCACATATATAAGATTTCAAGGATAACAACCCGACTAACGAACATACCCCTCGGGCGTATGAACGCTTAGTCACAAAACATCGAACACATCCAAATATAAGAATGGACTATGAACGACTAACATAGTACGGCTCAAGATGGACATCACAGTACGCCCGATCCGAATATGTGTCAGTGCACATGTCCACCCCGTATACGGAATCCAGGATATACGTGGGACAATGTACCTAATTAGCCTCAACGAACTACGTCTCGTGTGCACAACCTTTCACGGAAAATATTCACGCATGACTATATATGTGCCCGGCTAAAAATCCTACACAATATCCAATCGGAACGTAGATATGACTCCGGATATGTCACGATGCAACATGACAACGAATTCAATAATTCACAAATCCGACTAAAGATCGAGGACTCACCGAAATGACAATAAGGTCAACGATATCAAGGGTTCGAAAGTGACGAACCTGGGAATATAATCCCACGATGAAAACGGGACATCGTTAAGAACAACCTCAAATCACAAGATACAAGTTTATAAGTGTTTCATATACATGAAATGCATAATCATCATAAGAATCCACACATCATTATAACCAAGCAAGATAATTGCCTCAATACGGAGGCGAGAATAGTCCTTCCTTCTCAAATGAACAAACGGCCCTCGATTCAAAATCGGTTACTCGAACAATCAACCTTGAATGAAGTATATTTTACTCAATGATACGTTCATATGATCATCTATACCAAATTTTCACGAGACAACATCCTAATTCCCATTTGAGTAGTTCAATTTTAAGATATTGAAGTGTTACTCCAAGAACCTTATTCAATACCATTCTCTTCTTACGATTGATTACAAGATATTACCAAATGTTTGTTGGATTAAGAATCGTTCCATAATGTGTTAAACAATAATCTCCTATCCTTTAAACTTATCAAGAACATCTCAAAGTAAAATCTGCACTTCAAACAATTACTTATGTTGAGTTAACTAGTTACAAATCCATATTATGATCATGAAGACTACCTCAAGTTTAACACCATCCTTATAATCTTTTAATTAACTTGGAGATTCGAATATTATTCCTCTGAATTCACTTAGCTTAGGTTCAAGAAGGTCATTTCATTCTTTTAATGATCAACAAGGATTTCTTAAAACATTTTATGGTAATTATTCCAACAAGTTATTTACATTACAATGAAACAAGGACTATTATTATTCCAATGGTGTTATTAGTCTAGCAAGGAGAGTGTGGTTTCACTAAACATGATCATCATTATTCAAAACACCAAGAACTTAACATTACAAATCCCCTAATCATCATATTCATCATTAAGTTTGTTGGAAGCTTAACTATAAACATGTTTAGCTTGATTAATTCATCACTAGGTGGAGTATACTTAATCACTATCATTATAATTACGAGATTATAGGGTTAAATCGTATAACATACCTTAATCAAGAACAATACACCAAAACCACAGGAACACAATCTAAGCTTCAAGAATAACTCCAACTCCCAATCAACAAGCTCCAAAATCAAAATGTAAAGCTCAAACACAAGTTGGAAGAAGGTAATTTTGATCTAGGGATGAAGGGGGATGATTATATGGGTGAAAAATTAGAGGTTGGACGTGCAAAATGAAAGACACAAGCTGTCTTTTTATAATCGCAAGATTACATGACGTTATCACAAGAGGATAACGTACGTTAACATCTTTACGTACGCTACACAAAAAGTGTTACGTACGTAAGCTAAGTCCAGAGGTTGCTGGACTGAAATATGAACATCATTACGTACGTTACCGCTTGAAGCATTACGTACGTAATGTAGGTCAACTAGGTTGCCTCCAAAAGATCAGATATTCGAATCCCGTCCGGCCCCACACGCCGAAAGTTGAGATCGGATACGATTACACTGGTTACGTACGTAACAGGTGCCTCTTTACGTATGTAAAGGCCTTAAAATAACGTACGTTGTGCCTAAGGATTAGCGTACGTTAGGCTCAGGTTTAATATCTCAAAAATGTACTTATCTATACAACGTTGAGAATTCAATCATAGTGCGAGTGATCGTTATTATTATGTCTATTTATGATATATTCCAACATCAATAAACATTACACAAATACAACAAGACTACAACTGTATTGAATTATCCGAATAATAAAGAGTAAGTAAGAATTTCCGTTGGATATTACATACTCCCCCCTTAAAAGGGGTTTCGTCCTCGAAACTAAGGGGTAAACAATTCAGGATACCTCTCTTGAATGCTTCTCTCCATCTCCCACGTGGCCTCCTCGACCCCGTGTCGTGACCACTGAACCTTCAGTAGGGGAATCGTCTGTAACACCCCCAAGTTATTCAAGGTATATTACAGCGCCGTGAGCCCCGCCGTGGGACCCACAAGGCTAAACATACGCGGAACTATAAAACTTGACCGAGAAGGCTACATACAATGGAAAGAAAGACGATACAAATGATATTCAAAACCATAACCAATGAAACCATATACATCACTGCACAAATCAATACCTCGGCAACACAGGCCGGAACATCAAGGAAACTGAAATACAATACTCGAGTATTTAAAATCCATTCCAGTACAACAACACTGAATGGAGGAATCCAAAAAGATAACCGGAGACAAGACACAGTATCACACTTGCCCATCATCTTCATGCCGACCCGATACCCGCCTGTCCGCTCTCTTGGAACCTGAAATACATAAAAAGTATTTTCCCCATAAAGGGGTTAGCCGTTGAATAGCTAGTGCAAGTATATCAAGTATGAAACACAATACTCCTCGACAATAAAGTAAATGTAACCGTCAATTCATCAATTCAAGACTAGTATTCCGGAATAACTAAATCTCATAGTGTCACACCAAGACGTATGTGAATGCCGTAGAAACGGTTCGTTCATATCATCCGTCAATACATGTATGAATGCCGTAGAAACGGTTCGTTCATATTATGCCATCAATACATATATGAATGCCGTAAAAACGGTTCGTTCATATTATGCCATCAATATATCTATGAATGCGGTAAAAACGGTTCGTTCATATCATACCATCAATATTTCTTACTTTCAAAGTCGAGAACGTACAATCATAATTATATACTTGCCTTGAATAGTCGACGACGCAACGAACGGAATAGAAAGTCACCGACGAATACTAGGAACCATCGAAACCGAACCTAACGATTCGAAGAATACAATCACAACAGATTCTAAACGAATACGGAATTGGAATACGCCCGGACACCCGCCTACGATTCATGTATATTCGTATAAAAACGACAACGAGGGCGGACCACAACCAAACCCTCTCGATTTCATAAAAATCACGAAATATACCATGAATCCGTAGGGAAACTAAGAGTACCAACAAGATTAATCATATTCATCATGAATTACTCAGCAAAACCGAATGAATCGGACAAAAACGCGAAAATCCCCAAATCTCCCCAAAAGTAGGGTTCTAAAGATCTAACCTTGATTCGCTGGATCGAAGGATGTTATAAGATGATTGATCGGTGATATAAACTCAGAAACTTCATGGATTTGTTTTTTAACAACATGGCTTCATCTCCTTCAAAGCTCCATCCGCGGACCGAAGAGAAAAGAAATGAAAAATGAATGAAAAAGTGGCTGCTCTGTCATTTATATACTGGGCCGGAACTAGCTTGCGCTAGCCTTCCTGGACTAGCGTGCGCTATCGGCCAGTATCGGCCCAGCACTCTCGGCCATGGCCCGCACGACCCGGCACCACCGACCACCCCGCCGACCATGACTTGTCCGCCCGACTCCCGCTAGCGTGCGCTACGGCCGGAAGCCTGCGCGCGCTAGCCGACCTGTCCATTAGCCTCTGGACTAACAAACTCATCCCGGTAACGTACGCTAGTCGGCCGACAGCGTGCGCTACCCCTGCCGGTTAGCGTGCGCCATGACCGACAGTAGCGTGCACTACCTGCCGATCCTACCCGAGTCCAGAACCTCAGAATCCCTCTGCCCAGGCCCGATAGCGTATGCTGGGCTGACTTGACAGCGTGCGCTACACTGCCGAGCTAGCGCGCGCAGCGTCCTGGCCGTAGCGTGCGCTACGCCGGTTCCTACCGTGCCTGCTCGGCCAGTGCCCAGCACTTCCGACAGTGCCGCACCGGTCCGGCCAGCTGCTCAGCCGCCACGACCCGACGCCTCGATTTCCGAAAACCCACGAAACGAACATGACGAAAAGTTCGCGGACGACATCAACGACTCGAAATGAAAACGTAATGCAATAATTAATCATATGCGACCAAGAAAAGGGTAGAGACAACAAATACAGATATGGATACCCATAACTTTGGATAAATTACAAAATGGCCCAAAATGCCCGTAAATCACGATACGTGATCGAATAACTAACCCGAAGTTCATAACATGTCTAACGAAGTTAAACAGACTTACAGGAAACTCGAAACAGCAGTTTCGAACGGGATTCGCAAGAATCGACTCAAGAGCGGAAAAGTCGCTAAAAAGCACGGAACTCAACAAAACGACTCCGAAACGAACTCGGATGTCAAAAAGTGTAGAATTAATCATTCTCAGAATGACGAAACGGTCCCAAGAAAGTCGTAAAAACGGACTTTCGCCAAAAAAGAAAAATTACCAGAAATCGAATTTGCGGATATTACATTCTACCCTCCTTAAAAGAAGTTTCGTCCCGAAACTTAAAACAACTAGGGAGAAGCAATATCCCGCTAGGAAAACTCAACGAGATACACAAGAAACGCGTAACTTACGCCCAACGGCGAAACGTTACAAGCAACACAACAATACATTACCCGAAGGTAATCCAAGCCAACGCTGAAGTAAATACGAATCATAATGCCTGAAGGCTCCAACAAAAATACCAATACATCGCAATGGCCTGAAAACCCCTCAGCCGAAGCTGTATATCACGATGGCCTGAAAGCCGAACAGCCCAAAGCTGTAAATCATCACAATACAGATCTCAAAGAGGCAAACCTGACTGTCGGACATACCCCTCGGCGTATGAACAACCAGCCGCAAATCGTCAGACATATCCAATACAACATGGACTACGAACGACCAAACAATAAGGCTCAAGAGGGACATCACAGCACACCCGATCTGGAAATATGTCCGTGCACATGTCCACCCCGTATACGGAATCCAGAATATACGTGTGACAATGTACCTAATTAGCCTCAAGAACTACGTCTCGTGTGCACAGTCCAATGCGGAAACATCCACGCATGACCATCGAGTGCCTGGCTAAAAATCCTACACATAACCAATCGGCATGCAGACATGATTCCAGATATGCCATGATACAACATGACAACGAAACTCAAAGGATAAAATACCCATTACGGATCATACGACTCACCAAGTGAACGATGACACATGAATAATGAAAGATCGACACGACCAATGATATTCAAAATAACCATCCTGGGATCAGAATCCCTAAGGACCGATTAACACGGCAATAACCACAACACCACAATTCGGGAAATCCTCCACCCTCAACGATCACAAAATTACCGAGTTCACCAGAATAATAGTGTGGTGCCTTGAGTCGGCCAACACGACAATAATAACTCAAAGATGGGCACTATCCTCGGCGATCCCCATTCAATATCTCGATTGTCTTCGAACGACCAATCGATAACGACTCAACGGATGGGAACTATCTTTGACAGTCCCAATTCAATACTTCGGTTACCTTAGAACGGTAACTCGATAACAACGGTACAACGGATGTCTCAGCACACTTAAATCAGTTACCGATAATGAAGATGAAATTCGAATACATCAATGCCTTCAATCGGCCGTTTACGAACAACAATAACATTTGGCATAATTTGTCGACGGGTGTCGTGTCAAACAATCCCCTGATATCAATACAATCATAAGGAAGCCAAGTCTCGAAATGATACACACATTCGTACACCTACACGATAACATTAGTCTCATTGATTAGTACGAGTATAAAACTTTCCTCGATATCAATACAACGAACTGTTACCAATTCAGTTGATTTCGTCTTACGAATTCCTCAGTCTCGACCAAGTTAATCTACGAACCCTTCAACCTTAACCGCAACACAACAGTCATAATTCACGATCAAACATCATATCTTATTGTAAAACGAAGGATTAATAATCAATAGGTTCGATGACGACCAATATCAATACCACCAAACCACAAACTCAATCGTTTCACCATATCTCGACTAATCACAGTCTGAACAATCCAACTCAGACACTTACAAATCCTGTCCACAATACGAGTCGAAATATGATGATCATATCAGCAACCAATTAGGACCAATAATAAGGGTCTAAATGTTCCAAACTCAATTCTTAAATACGAATTGATAAGGTTCCCTTCTCGTAAATCCATCGTTAAAATTTACTTATGACCGTCATCAATTCGAATCATCCGACTGGTTCAAAACAATAGATAATCCTATTAAAAAGGTTATCAAATAGTCCAATCATTCGACTTGAACATTTGCTCCATACGTATGGGCTTCCAAATTCAGAGATGAATAATAGTCTCATCAAACTCATAATCACATTCGTATTCCTACACGAATATTATTTCAAACACATAGTTTAGCTCTAGATATGAATATTCCATATTCATTTTCAAAACATCAACACTTCTTAAAAAAAATTTCATCACCTCGTATAATTCAAGAGTTCTTCAAGAACACGAAATCTCCGAAATCCCGTTCAGAACAACATATCCGAGGTATATATATCCATGTTACCATTTTCTTCATCATGCCATTCATACAACCTTAAGAATCGCAACAATACCGTTATCATCATATGAAGAAGATCTCAATAATCATATCAACATCCGAAATCTCTTATTACAATTCCAATAAATCTCGTATAACATTATCACATGATACCATAATTGTAACACCCCAGATCCTCCTGGGAATATTACACGCCGTAAACCCTTCTCACAAGGATTTACCAGGCTAAGCACAATTTTCCACGTCATTTTAAAAATGCCAAGAAGACCGATGACGGTAATATTTTTCAAATACTAAAAAAAATCATTTTCCAAATACCGTCAAAACGATCAAGGCCAAAATGCCAAAACTCAGTTTAGGGAATCGGTTTTACAAAATAAAATTCAGTTGGCAAAATACCAAAAGCCATTTCAAAATACTCACGCAACGGATAAAAGTACAGTCCAATTTATGCATTTACATTGAAATAAGACGAACATCAAAATACACGATTCCCAACATACTCCCTCCCAAGTAGTAATCCTTAAAAAAACGAACCACTATCAAAGGGATACGAGGATTACCTTGTATGGACGAATCATGAAGAAGAAGAATTTGAACTCCATTCCAAGAATCATCAAGAACTTCAAGAACAATACTTAAATCCGAGCTCTCCATCTTAATCTTGTTTAAGAGAATCATCTCTCAATGTTTAGGAACTTCAAGTACTTCCCAAGGTTCTCTCTATTGACTGACGGAAGGAGAATGGACAAAATGCCTCTCAGCACTCGTCTATCCTATCTATAAAACACCTCACTAGCGCGCGCTAGACCTTATATTTAGCGTGCGCTACAGGACTAGCGTGCGCTATCCTTCCTTGACAGCGTGCGCTATTGGGCAGTCCAGAAGCTACTACATTGCCTCGAAATTCATCTAACGTACATAATGCCCATGCATTAGCGTACGCTAACAGGCGTTGACTTGATACAGTGAAATGCTCAGTAGCGTGCGTTATTCTTCGACCTTAACGTGCGCTAATCATCATTGACTTGCTACAGTATCGTGCCCCCACATTCCGAAAGCATCCGCGATTACCGGGATTCCTTTGACCGATATGGAATTAGCGTGCGCTAATCATACGGTTTTAGCGTGCGCTAGCTCTACACGACAAACACTCGCTGACCTTATCTGGACACGCGTCGAACATGGACGGGTCCACCCGCCGAAAGCTAAGATTCCATTATTGGCGATCTGATGTTAGCGTGCGCTAACCAACATGCGTTAGCGTGCGCTAACTGAATATAAAAGTCAATCTGGGCCTACCTGTCGGTCACCTTCCGGAACTAACCCAGCAAGTCGTTACGTACGTTAGGGGTCCTCCTTAGCGTACGTAACCGAACCTCTTAGCGTGCGCTAAGTATGCACCGTAGCATACGCTAAGTATATATCTTAGCGCGCACTAGGCATACCCTGTAGCGTGCGCTAACGTAGCTGTACTTAGCCATTTTCCGCTATTCTCTACCAACATCTCGACATACCAAACGATCATACGGCACAATCAATACATATACGCATTCAGCAACATTGTCATACGTTCACATCATCCTCAAGCACAATTATCCATCAACGACATCCAACAAATAAACGAAAAAAAAAATATATCCGAAAAATCAGGGTATTACACTCTCCCCCCTTAAAAATAAGTTTCGTCATCGAAACTTGCAATCACTCGCACAAACAACATTTCAACGGAAATTCAAATTCACAAAGACTTATCGAATAATCCGAACAACATACTTACAAGTCTGTGAATTCGAAGATCTCACGTGATACTAGCATGCGACTTCTAAACAAAGTCTCGACATAATACCGATACACACCAATAGCGCAATTAGCAACTTAACAAAATCTCAAGGAAGAGTTCACGTCCGTGACCACGACCACGATTCTTCCTACTTTCAGCCAACATTCTGAAGGGCACACACGTGCGTAAGTATAATCCAAATCGCACATTCTCGAAGTGACCAATTCCCAAGAATACCAAGCTATAAACGAAACGATTAAGAAAAATACAAGAAGAGTGAGAGGACTTACAAGTACCGGTCGCACTCTGATGATGGCAGAGTAGTGATACTGTGGGTAATTGACGACTCAATCGACCCAAAAGACCGACAACCTAGGTATCCATAAACCTAAGCTCCGATACCATATTCTGTAACACCCCCAAGTTATTCAAGGTATATTACAGCGCCGTGAGCCCCGCCGTGGGACCCACAAGGCTAAACATACACGGAACTATAAAACTTGACCGAGAAGGTCTACATACAATGGAAAGAAAGACGATACAAATGGTATTCAAAACCATAACTAATGAAACCATATACATCACTGCACAAATCAATACCTCGGCAACACAGGCCGGAACATCAAGGAAACTGAAATACAATACTCGAGTATTTAAAATCCATTCCAGTACAACAACACTGAATGGAGGAATCCAAAAAGATAACCGGAGACAAGACACAATATCACACTTGCCCATCATCTTCATGCCGACCCGATACCCGCATGTCCGCTCTCTTGGAACCTGAAATACATAAAAAGTATTTCCCCCATAAAGGGGTTAGCCGTTGAATAGCTAGTGCAAGTATATCAAGTATGAAACACAATACTCCTCGACAATAAAGTAAATGTAACCGTCAATTCATCAATTCAAGACTAGTATTCCAGAATAACTAAATCTCATAGTGTCACACCAAGACGTATGTGAATGCCGTAGAAACGGTTCGTTCATATCATCCGTCAATACATGTATGAATGCCGTAGAAACGGTTCGTTCATATCATGCCATCAATACATATATGAATGCCGTAAAAACGGTTCGTTCATATTATGCCATCAATATATCTATGAATGCCGTAAAAACGGTTCGTTCATATCATACCATCAATATTTCTTACTTTCAAAGTCGAGAACGTACAATCATAATTATATACTTGCCTTGAATAGTCGACGACGCAACAAATGGAATGGAAAGTCACCAACGAATGCTAGGAACCATCGAAACCGAACCTAACGATTCGAAGAATACACTCATAACAGATTCTAAACGAATACGGAATTGGAATATGCCCGGACACCCGCCTACGATTCATGTATATTCGTATAAAAACGACAACGAGGGCGGACCACAACCAAACCCTCTCGATTTCGTAAAAATCACGAAATATACCATGAATCCATAGGGAAACTAAGAGTACCAACAGGATTAATCATATTCATCATGAATTACTCACTAAAACCGAATGAATCGGACAAAAACGCGAAAATCCCCAAATCTCCCCAAAAGTAAGGTTCTAAAGATCTAACTTTGATTCGCTGGATCGAAGGATGTTATAAGATGATTGATCGGTGATATAAACTCAGAAACTTCATGGATTTGTTGTTTAACAACATGGCTTTATCTCCTTCAAAGCTCCATCCGCGGACCGAAGAGAAAAGAAATGAAAAATGAATGAAAAGTGGCTGCTCTGTCATTTATATACTGGGCCGGAACTAGCGTGCGCTAGCCTTCCTGGACTAGCGTGCGCTATCGGCCAGTATCGGCCCAGCACTCTCGGCCATGGCCCGCACGACCCGGCACCACCGACCAATTCTGCCGACCATGACTTGTCCGCCCGACTCCCGCTAGCGTGCGCTACGGCCGGAAGCCTGCGCGCGCTAGCCGACCTGTCCATTAGCCTCTGGACTAACAAACTCATCCCGGTAACGTACGCTAGTTGGCCGACAGTGTGCGCTACCCCTGCCGGTTAGCGTGCGCCACGACCGACAGTAGCGTGCGCTACCTGCCGATCCTACCCGAGTCCAGAACCTCAGAATCCCTCTGCCCAGGCCCGATAATGTACATTGGGCTGACTTGATAGCGTGCGCTACACTGCCGAGCTAGCGCGCGCAGCGTCCTGGCCGTAGCGTGCGCTACGCCGGTTCCTGCCGTGCCTACTCGGCCAGTTCCCAGCACTTCCGATAGTGCCGCACCGGTCCGGCCAGCTGCTCAGCCGCCACGACCTAACGCCTCGATTTCTAAAAACGCACGAAACGAACACGACGAAAAGTTCGCGGACGACATCAACGACTCGAAATGAAAACTTAATGCAATAATTAATCATACGCGACCAAGAAAAGGGTCGAGACAACAAATACAGATACGGATACCCATAACTTTGGGTAAATTACAAAATGGCCCAAAACGCCCGGAAATCACGATACATGATCGAATAACCAACCCGAAGTTCATAACACGTCTAACGAAGTTAAACAGACTTACAGGAAACTCGAAATAGCAGTTTCGAACGAGATTCGCAAGAATCGACTCAAGAGCGGAAAAGTCGCTAAAAAGCACGGAACTCAACAAAACGACTCCGAAACGAACTCGGATGTCAAAAAGTGTAGAATTAATCATTCTCAGGATGACGAAACGGTCCCAAGCAAGTCGTAAAAACGGACTTTCGCCAAAAAGAAAAATTACCGGAAATTGAATTTGCGGATATTACATCGTCTTATTCCGCAATTGTTTGATCCTCCTTTCAAGTATCCGTAAGGGGCGCTCCTCATACGAATGATCCTCCGCTAAATCGAGCTCATTGAACTTGAAGTACATGACTCAGATCAGCAACGTATTTCCTTAACTGGGAGGCATGGAACACGTTATGAATCCGGCTCAGGGCCGGTGGTAAAGCCAGGCGATAGGCTAAATCGCCTACTCGTTCCAAAACCTCAAATGTCCCGATATACCTCGGACTCAGCTTGCCTCTCTTCCCAAAACGAAAAACTCCTCGAGTAGGGGACACCTTCATTAGTACATGGTTGCCGACCTCGAACTCAAGCGGTCGCCGGCGGTTGTCTGCGTAGGACTTCTGTCGGCTTTGAGCCGCCAACAAACGACTCCTAATCAGAGCGATCTTCTCACGGGATGCTAACAACATATCAGGTTCCGTACCCAAGGTTTCAGATGGATCGTCACAACACAGAGGGGATCTACAACGACGGCCATACAACTCTTCATAAGGTGCCATCTGAATCGAAGTGTGCCAGCTATTATTATAAGTGAATTCCACCAAAGGTAGTTGGGCCTCCCAATCATCCTTCCAATCGAGAACGCATGCCCTCAGCATATCCTCTAATGTTTGGATAGTCCTCTCAGTCTGACCATCCGTCTGCGGGTGGAATGCTGTGCTGAAGTTCAATTGCGTACCCATCACACGATGAACTTCCAAAAATGTGACACGAATCGCCCGTCACGATCTGATACAATACTCTTAGGGGTACCATGTAACCTTACAATTTCTTTGATAAATAGTTGGGCCAATCTCTCGGGTCCCCAAGTGTCTTTAATCTCCAAAAAGTAGGCTGATTTGGTCAGACGATCCACAATCACCCAAATCGCATTCATCCCTCGACGACTCATCGGCAAGCTGGTGATAAAATCCATCGATATGTCCTCCCATTTCCACTCGGGAATTGGAAGCGTTTTCAGCATCCCTGCGGGTCGCTGGTGCTCAATCTTAACATGTTGACAGGTTAGACACCTCGAAACGAACTCCGCAACTTCACGTTTCATACTTCCCCACCAATAATATTGTTTCAAATCCTTATACATTTTTCTAGACCCTGGGTGGATAGAGTACGGGGTAGCATGAGCTTCTCTCAGGATAGAATTCCTTAATTCGTCGTATGCGGGTACACAAACTCGGTTCCTGAAGCGTATCAATCCATCCTCGTGTATCACAAAGCCAGGAGCTTTCCCTTGAGTTATTTCATCGCGAACTCGAGATAAGAATGGGTCCGTAACTTGCTTCGATCTAATTATATCCTCAAGGGACGATGAAATCTCAAGTGTACAGAGTTGTCCTTGAATATGCTGTAACCAGACTTCAATTTCCGGCCTCACCAATTCTAACTGCAATTCCCTCTGAGTTGTTAGGCGGGCAAGCATCTGTTCCTGTACTGTTTTACGACTAAAAACGTCAGCAACTGCATTTGCTTTGCCCGGATGATAAAGGATCTTGATATCATAGTCTTTGATGAGTTCTAGCCACCTTCTCTGCCTCATTTTTAACTCCTTCTGAGTAAAAATGTACTTGAGGCTCTTGTGATCAGTAAAAATCTGACAGGTAACTCCATACAGATAATGACGCCAGATTTTTAAAGCAAACACCACGGCTGCGAGCTCTAAATCGTGGGTGGGGTAGTTGACCTCGTAAGGTCGTAGCTGTCTCAATGCATAGGAGATCACCTTTCCGTTCTGCATTAGTACACACCCAAGGCCCTGTTTAGATGCGTCACTATACACTACAAACCCTTCCGTTCCTTTCGGTAGGACTAAAATAGGTGCCGAAATCAAACGACTCTTAAGTTCATCAAAACTCCTCTGACATGCCTCTGACCATAAATACCTCTTATCCTTCCTCAGCAAATTAGTCATTGGTTGGGCAATTTTGAAAAAACCTTCCACGAACCATCGGTAATAACCTGCTAGTCGCAAGAAACTGCGTACTTCCTTAACGTTCTTTGGTGGTAACCAGTCTCGGATAGCTTCTGTCTTCTGTGGGTATACTCGCACCCCATCAGCTGATATCACATGTCCGAGAAAGATAACTTCATTTATCCAGAACTCACATTTAGAAAACTTTCCATAAAGCTGCTCCCGCCTTAACGCCTCGAGAACCAGATGGAGATGACGCTCGTGCTCTTCATGGTTACGAGAATAGATCAGAATGTCGTCAATAAAAATGACTACAAAGCGATCCAGATAATTAATAAGGACCCGATTCATCAGTTCCATGAATACTGCCGGTGCATTTGTCAGTCCAAAAGGCATCACTACGAACTCATAATGTCCATAGCGAGTACGAAAAGCGGTCTTCGAAATATCAGACTCACGAATCCTCAATTGATGGTAACCAGACCTCAAGTCGATCTTAGAAAACACAGCAGCCCCCTGAAGCTGATCCAATAAATCGTCAATACGCGGCAATGGATATTTGTTCTTAATGGTTACCCTGTTCAGCTCACGATAATCAATACACAGACGTAGGGATCCGTCCTTCTTCCGTACAAATAGTACTGGTGCTCCCCAAGGGGACGCGCTAGGTCTAATGTATCCCTTCTCGGTCAAATCCTCAAGTTGGCTCTTCAGCTCCTGCATCTCAGTCGGAGCCATACGATACAGTGCTTTTGAAAGCGGGGACGTATCAGGCTCTAGTTCAATATTGAATTCTACATCACGATGTGGAGGTAAGCCTGGAAACTCATCTGGAAATACGTCTGGGTAGTCTCGGACTACCGGAATATTGATCAATTCAACTGGTCGATCCATTGTCTTGGTCATGTAACACCAATAGCCAATACATCCTTGATTAAGCAGTTTCACTGTTTTCATAGCAATGATGATTCTCCCGGAATGGCTGGGATTGTCACCCTGGAAGGTACACTCAACACCATCGTCAGATGTGACGGTCACTGTTCGCTTGCGGACACTAATTATGGCATCATGACGGTCCATCCAATCGATACCCAAGATAATATCATCTTTAGGTAAATCGACCACAATTAAATTTGACAACCACTCACGGTCGTTCATACGAATCGAGCAGTCCTGAACTTCACGATTCCCAACAATTATTCTACCATCACGTAGTCCAATTATATAAGGTTCACAATTGATAACATGCTCTAATTGTAAACGACTCAAACAGGAAACATATAAAAAGGAGTGTGAAGCACCAGTATCAAAAAGAACACAGACAGACTGAGATTGGATCTCGAGAGTACCTGCAATCATGCTCGCTTCGGGATCTTCAGCCTTCTTCATCTCGTAGACTCTGGGTTTTGCAGCCCCGGCGCCAGAGGTACCAGCTTGATTTCCACGCCCCATTCCTTTGTTTGCCACGGTAGTCTGATAAGAAGCGGACGGAGGTACACGGTCCTTAACTGAAGACTGTACTGGAGCATGAGGTGCCGTGGGAGTACGTCCTGGTCCACTCCTGCAATAACAGGCACGATGTCCATTTTTCCCACAAGTATGGCATGACACGGCTGACCTTGGGCATTTTGAATTGATGTGCCCCTGGTCTCCACAGTTATAGCACACAACAGATAGGCTGACCGCTCGAGGTTGCGACCCAGTTGGCTTCGGCGCCGTAGGTTGCCGTTCAGAAGGATTTGGCACTAGTTGGGGTCTCTTAAATGTTCCCCGATTGCTGTCTGACTGGTTCTGGTTCCTGAATTTCTTGTTGTTAGACTGCGGTTGCTTCTTGGAAATTTCTTTCACAGTCAATTCGTACTCCAGAGCCTTCTCAATGAACTCCGGTAGGGTCATACAATGATGGTTCAACAGCTGCATTCTCATTCGGGGTTTAAGCCTTTTGAGAAAGTATTTGATCTTATCTGTCTCCGTTTGGACAATCGTCGCGGCAAAAGGAAGAAGTGCCTGGAATTTCTCGGCGATAGATAGTACGTCATCATCTTCGGACGGGTTCGGGTTCAGCAATTCTGATAGTTTGGCCTCGTGGAGAGGACCCGGATAGTAACGGTCTAGCATGAGATTTTTAAATTCCTCCCAAGTACATACGCCATCAGCTGGCCTCACCGAAAGCCACCAAGTGTGGGCGCCCTTGACCAAGTAGTAAGCTGCTACGGAGACGCGATTCTCTGCTGGACAGTTTACCATATCGAACAATTTCTCGAAATGTTTGATCCAATGTACGATATCAGCCGTCTCAGAGGAACCTTCAAAAATCGAGGGTCGCTGGCGAGAGATGTCGCTGATGATCGGACTCACCGGTCCGCCATGTACAGGGGGTGGCCCCGATCTTTGGTCGATGTGACTCTGCATAGTTTCCATTAACTGAACCATTTGGGTCATCTGAGCCATCATGCCCTGCATCACAGTGTAAGGATCGACATGAGCATCCTCGCGTCCAGTGTGGTGCGATTGATCCCTAGAAGGCGAATCACTGCCCGCAGAACTATGCTCTGCATTCGCTCGCCTGTTGGCTCGTGGTATCGGGATTCGGCCCCTTCCGCGGCCTCGTCCCCCTCTGCCACGGCCTCTCAAATTTCTTTCCATACTGAAAGATTCAATTCGTAAAGATAACCGTAAGTACAGTTCATGATACCAATCAGAATTCATGCTAAGTTAATGGCAGTAAGAAATTACATATTCAGGAAAACAGTTCGTAATGAGTTATCGTCACTATGAGGGTCACACAGAATATCATATCGACGTTTGAGTCGAATGATTTCAATCATGTAATCAATCCAGAATTTTTATTTGTATCATCAATCAGATAATTCCTGCCACAAACCCTTAAAATGCCAAGATCAACAAAGAGATCCATTCAGATATTAATATCATGTCAGTAATTTAATCATGGTTCATAAAGTACGTACCACATTTGGCTCGTAGGATCAGGCGCTCGCACGGGTCACACGTGACACGAAGGTCTCTTGATACTAGTTCAATACACAAAGACTAAAAAAAAAAATGACAGTTTGCTCTCTGATACCATCTTCCGTAACACCCCAATAAGGCGGCTATTACAGTGCCGGGGACCCCACACTGGGAACCACCAGGCGATATCCAAAGTACAGATTAAATACAAAATACATGTGATACCGAACCACAAAACATAGTACTTACTCCGATTTGGAGTTTACAATAGTATGGCCTACGGCCTTATTATACACAGGATCCAAAACATAAGTATAATCCATATGGAGATGGAATATACCTTAAATAACAATACATTTGTTCATATTTAAATAAAGCGGAAAGATAACATTACACGGTACGAACATGACCGGACTCAAAAGACTTGTGGCCCCCGAACTAGTATCCTTCGAACCATTCGTCATCACCCTGATCTTCCCGTGCCTTGCCCTTTCCTCGACCTAAAATACAAGACAAGTATTTTGCCCAACACAGGGTCAGATATACATGATAAATGATTCTCAAGATATTATACAATTCACATATATAAGATTTCAAGGATAACAACCCGACTAACGAACATACCCCTCGGGCGTATGAACGCTTAGTCACAAAACATCGAACACATCCAAATATAAGAATGGACTATGAACGACTAAGATAGTACGGCTCAAGATGGACATCACAGTACGCCCGATCCGAATATGTGTCAGTGCACATGTCCACACCGTATACGGAATCCAGGATATACGTGGGACAATGTACCTAATTAGCCTCAACGAACTACGTCTCGTGTGCACAGCCTTTCACGGAAAATATTCACGCATGACTATATATGTGCCCGGCTAAAAATCCTACACAATATCCAATCGGAACGTAGATATGACTCCGGATATGTCACGATGCAACATGACAACGAATTCAATAATTCACAAATCCGATTAAAGATCGAGGACTCACCGAAATGACAATAAGGTCAACGATATCAAGGGTTCGAAAGTGACGAACCTGGGAATATAATCCCACGATGAAAACGGGACATCGTTAAGAACAACCTCAAATCACAAGATACAAGTTTATAAGTGTTTCATATACACAAAATGCATAATCATCATAAGAATCCACACATCATTATAACCAAGCAAGATAACTTGCCTCAATACGGAGGCGAGAATAGTCCTTCCTTCTCAAACGAACGAACGGCCCTCAATTCAAAATCGGTTACTCGAACAATCAACCTTGAATGAAGTATATTTTACTCAATGATACGTTCACATGATCATCTATACCAAATTTTAACGAGACAACATCCTAATTCCCATTTGAGTCGTTCAACTTTAAGATATTGAAGTGTTACTCCAAGAACCTTATTCAATACCATTCTCTTCTTACGATTGATTACAAGATATTACCAAATGTTTGTTGGATTAAGAATCGTTCCATAATGTGTTAAACAATAATCTCCTATCCTTTAAACTTATGATTTTACTTTGAGATGTTCTTGATAAGTTTAAAGGATAGGAGATTATACTTAATCACTATCACTATAATTACGAGATTATAGGGTTAAATCGTATAACTTACCTTCAGAATTGAAGAACAATACACCAAAACCACAGGAACACAATCTAAGCTTCAAGAATAACTCCAACTCCCAATCAACAAGCTCCAAAATCAAAATGTAAAGCTCAAACATAAGTTGGAAGAAGGTAATTTTGATCTAGGGATGAAGGGGGATGATTATATGGGTGAAAAATTAGAGGTTGGACGTGCAAAATGAAAGACACAACCTGTCTTTTTATAACAAAGATTCGTTAAATGCGTTATCACAAGAGGATAACGTCGTTACTTGACTTTACGTACGCTACGCAAAAAGGGTTACGTACGTAAGCTAAGTCCAGAGGTTGCTGGACTGAAATATGAACATCATTACGTACGTTACCGCTTGAAGCATTACGTACGTAATGTAGGTCAACTAGGTTGCCTCCAAAAGATAAGATATTCGAATCCCGTCCGGCCCCACACGCCGAAAGTTGAGATCAGATACGATTACACTAGTTACGTACGTAACAGGTGCCTCTTTACGTACGTAAAGGCCTTAAAATAACGTACGTTATGCCTAAGGATTAGCGTACGTTAGGCTCAGGTTTAATAGCTCAAAAATGTACTTATCTATACAATGTTGAGAATTCAATCATAGTGCGAGTGATCGTTATTATTATGTCTATTTATGATATATTCCAACATCAATAAACATTACACAAATGCAACAAGACTACAACAGTATTGAATTATCCGAATAATACAACAGTAAGTAAGAATTTTCGTCGGATATTACACCTTCTATCCTTAAATACCAAGATGGACTCATTGCTAAATAGGAAAGAACCCTCGCCACGACCTTCATCTTTAAAGATGCCTCTTGGCATGACTGACTTCATACAGAAGGTGGAGGAGCAACTAGCACAGACCATTGGTGCTGGCAAAAAGGGGGAAAAATGAGAACAAAATAGAAGCATGAGGCACTTTCCTTGGTCCCCAAAAGTACACCTTAAACCATCCACTACCCAGAAGTTGGTGGCTCAAGCTCTCATAAGAGAAAAAGTACAGCTGCACCTGAAGCTAAGAAAAAAAGAACAAGGCAAGATCCAGAAGTGCCTCTGTGCTGGGAAGGTAACGAGCTCTATTATGTTGAGGAATTTATTCCAGAGGAAGCTGGATACAAATGGGGGATTACCAAGAAGCAATTTATTGAAAAATATTACATTTGGGAAATCCTCCCAGACCCTGACTGCATTCCTCAACAAATGTTCATTGACTACGTGGAGATCAATTGGCCAAATCTGTGGGAGATTCTGAAAAATATTGCTGAAGAGGATTTCAATGCATATCCTAGAATTCCTGATTTCGGACCACAGGACCCTCCAATTGATTTAAATGGACAATTGGATGATGAAGCACTTCAGAGGGAGAAAAAGGCTCTATGCATTAAGAACAAGTACACCTCCACTGAAGATCAAAGATTTGCTTCCAACACAGTCAAGAAGAATTGTGGGCTAATCCTAATTGTTGAAAGGCCCACTGGAGCAAAACCTTTGAAAGCTGTCCCTCCAGCAAGGACCAGAGGAAGAGGAAGAGGAAGAGGGAGATTTTAAGTTTTTTCAATCACTTGTAATTTTTTTTTGTAATATTTCATTAAAGACTGTACTGTAATGTAACCTCAAAAATGTATTACAGTCGACTTGAATGACAATCACTAGTTGTCTCAAACAGACTAAAGTCTTTACATTTTAGTATTTTACTTGTCAGTATGATGATTTATTACATTTGATCTTTAGGTCTTGCCATCATCAAAATAGGGGGAATTTGTTAGGAATATAATTTTAAGATTTTGATGATGTCATACCTATATTCAAGATTGTTTCAAATGTATGTACTTAGCATTGTAAAAAAGAACCGAATGAGTATCTTCTATAGGCCTTTAAAAAGACTAGGCTAGGTATTGATCATATTGATTAAATAGAAATTTGGCTAAGTATAGACCAGACATATTATCAGCCGAGGATTTGGTCAACGCAAGATATCAACTGGGTTTTGACCGATAATATCAGGCGAGCTTCGGTCAAAGGAAAATATCAGCTGGGATTGACAACGTCTGAAGTACAGCTGAAATATATCAGAAGACAAAGATTGGCTAAGTACAATATATCAACCGAGGTTTTGGTCAAAGCATAATATCAGCTGAGGATTGACCAAATCAATATCAACCAACTTTCTTAGGATGGATATCAAACAGCTTTATCCAGACAGAACATCATAGAGGTTTGACCAACATATCAGAGAGGTTTTTGACCAAAGGAAATATCAGATGAGTTTACCTTGGACGATATATTAGCCAAGTTTTGGATATCATCTGACCACGTCAGCAAACGTTGAAAAGTCAACAATAACGGAAAAATACATGGAGACGTAAAAGCCTAGGGGATAAAGTGATTGATTCCCAAAAGTCAAGGAATATTTTATTCCTAGAGATTCACGCCCTAAAGACTTTCTAAATATAGTAATCAAGAAAAGCGGCGCAACGAGAAGATAGATCCTCAAATAGTCAGATTTGAAGAAAGAGACAAATCATTGCAAAGAGATGAACAGATAAACAATGAAGTACACTCTCTAACGGACATAATTGTTACAAGATGCAATAGCTATGAAGAAGCTCAAGATGGTACTATAAATATTTGAAGAAAGATCGAGCAGAAGTACGATGCGAACAATACTTACAAGCGATCAAAGAAATCAAAGCAAACAAAGCAATATATGCATCATGAAGAGCAAGTTCTTTAAGTCATATTCAGAGAAGCTCTTAAGTTGGAAAAGACAACACTCTTGTCTTAAAGTCTGAGTACGGGGTACTTCTTTAAACGAGGTTCTTAGAAGTCAAGGTTGTAAACACATCAACGAGTTCTTGATTGGAAGGTGATAGACATCTTGCGAGTTGTTGAGGCATCCACGGGTTTTCGATCAAGAGGTGCTAGCAGCCAAAGGGAGTTGCAACGGCCACGAGTTTCCACTGGTTTGAAGCTGTTATAACTGAGAATTTATTGTAACATTAATTTTACTGGTTGAAACTTACAGTGAATTTATCTCCAACTGGTTTGGAGAGAAGTGGATTAGTAGAGGATTACTCCACCTCTGAAACCACTATAAGTGATTGTGTGATTTACTGCTTTATCATCATACTTAACTGCTGCATACATATTTACTGTTCCATTAAAAAGTTAGCTGTCCTTCCGCAAAACAAGTTTTACAGTTGACATAAGTCATCTGCATTATTATCAGCTGTGTCTTCCGCATTACTCATCTGCAACATAATCACAACTGAGGTTACTTAATTGATTTATTGAGGAAAATATTTTAGACAGTCTATTCAGCCATTCTGGACTATCCTCTGAGTATTTGTGACCTACAAAACATTCCACTCCTTATTGGATAAAAGGATCAGCAGTGGAAAGGTTTATGGCGCAAATACTTAATCATTCGCAAGTCGATTAAACTTGACTGGGCGTTAAGTTTATGTGAAGACTTGTATGACATGTTCTTTGACTTGGAGAGTGTCTGTCGTCACTATTGGTTAGTGGGAGCACACATTATAGGTATGCTAGTGATATTTGTATACTCGAACCGACTCACCCTCGATTCGTCAAACGGACTTCACTTCGGGACAGTCAATGACGAAATCAAAAGGTTGTGATAGGTATTCGTGAACCTTTGACTTGAGGTTTTAGTAGAGATGTGCTTGTCACGTTTAGATTTTCACTAGAGTAGTTCGACCCAGAAAACCGAAAGGTGGGGGTCAACCTCGACGTGCATCTTGACGGACAAGTAGCAGGTTCTACTAAATACCAAGATATGATTCTTTCTCCTATAAGTGAACAGGTAAATGTCATATGCAGTTATTGGTAGATGAGATCATAAGTCTTTGGCCAAAGCATTGGAGCTAGTTGTATTAGATACACGCGAGCTCAGTGATCTCGATTTGCATCAACTCATTCATAGCATCAAGTATAGATAGGGTTTGACTGACCGTGACCCTGTAACTTGATAGGGATATATGAGAGAAGGGTTTATATGTATACTGATATTCACGGCAGAAAGGTTTTGGAATGATCCCCATCATTCGTTCTCAGTTAGGTTACAGTGTAGGCCACGGAACTGGCTAGGTGGTGCTATCACTCTTTGGTTCCTCTCATTGCTAACTGAGACGAACCTACCGAAGCACGCAATAAGATAGACGACAGAATAAATCGAGCTTACTCCCACTTTATAAATATTAGATATTGGATATCTAAGTTATTGGACATTGGATGTCTAATTCATTTTGGGAATTGGATGTCTAAATTAATTTATTGGATAAATTAATTTACGGCCTAATGAATTAAATAAATTACTGGGTGATTAATTTAATTCCTAAATGTAATTATTTCTTGGAAAAATTAATTATATTATTTTTCATTTGATATAATTAATTAATTAGATTAATTAATTAATATGAATACATCGAAGCGGAACAAAGTTTATCTGATTGGAAACACAAGAGTTCGAAACGAACTGAACTCGTCCGGTGCTTCTAGATGGCCGCCCCACCTACTCATCATTTTTCCTTTGTCTCTGATTCCACCTAATGTGGTGGAATACCAAGGACTTTAGGGAGAATAATATTTCATGTCATAATGAAATATTTTAAAGGTGTGAAGACTTTGTCTTGGGGAGAAGATTGAAGACAAAATAAAAAGACTTCTCTTCCCCTCATTTGTAGAGGGGAGCCGTGAGTTTCAAGTGGGAGAGAGAGAACTTTGTTTTCTTCATTTTCAATTCATCATTTTCTTAGAGAAAATTTTATACACATTTAGAGTGTTATAAATAAAATAGATAAGCAGAAATCACCTTATTCTAGCCGTATCCTTGGAGGCTAATAAGGTGGATGTTATTCCGTCGACTTATAATGCATGGCAAGTAGAGGCACGGTGTTTTCGGTGCTCGGGATATCAAAAGCTTTGATGAATTGGATTCGTGGAGGAGATCACCAACTCCAACATTTAATCAAAGGAGTTCAAGAGTATGACTTCGAATCCTACACTTGTTTAGTTTTGTATTCGTATATACGTTGCTTGAATCTCAACAATGAACCACCTCTAAACTCATTCCTTCAAAATCTTGGATTAGATCCCCTTCTACGGTAAGTAGGTATCCTAACTATGATTGAGTTTTACGACTCAAGGCATCCCCTACCACATTAGCCTTGCCGGGGTGATAGTTAATATCACAATCATAATCCTTTACGAATTCGAGCCATATCCTTTGTCTCATGTTCAAGTCCTTCTACTTGAAAAAGTACTTTAAACTCTTGTGATTGTAATACCCGTAATTTCGATTTCCGGTAATTTCTTTTTTTTTTGGCAAAAGTCCGTTTTGACGACTCGCTCATGACCGTTTCGTCATTCCGAGAATGATTAATTCTGCACTTTATATCATCCGAGTTCGTTTCGGTATCGTTTTGTTGAGTTCCGTGCTTTTTGGCGACTTTTCCGCACTTGAGTTTGATTCTTGCGAATCACGTTGGAAACTGCTATTTCAAGTTTCCCGTAAGTCCGTTTAACTTTGTTAGACATGTTGTGAACTTCGGTTTGGTTATTCGATCACGTATCGTGATTTTCGGACATTTTGGGCCATTTTCGTAATTTCCCAAAGTTTGGGGTAATTACTTTCCATTGTCGAATTTCGAGCCTTCGGGTGGTCGGAATCGTGTGTTCTCTTAGCGCTTGGGTTCGTTTTTGTGAGTACTTCGTAACCGTATTTTCGATTCATATTCAGGTTTGGGTTTCGGGGTCGTTCGGACCGTCGGAGTGGCCACGACCGAGACGGCCGCAGCAGTCTTGGCTTTGGCGAGTTCTGGCCGTAAGGTGCGATTCTGGCCGTAAGTGATCGCGAGCATGGCACGATGAATGCGATTCTGGCCGTAAGAAGTGAGATTCTGGCCGTCTGGTGCAGCGACTTAGGATGAATGCGATTCACGGCTGTAAGGGCAGATGCGGCCGTAAGTGCGAGTTACGGCCGTAAGGCCCGCCGATTCTGGCCGTAAGTGATCGGCCATGGTCGGCTATTTAAAGGCCTGGAAGTGGATCTCTCGGCCATTTTCCATTTTTCCTTCGTTTTTCGCGACCCTTCGACGGAATTTGAGGGTTTTTGATCGGGAACATCATAGAACATCATTTTTGGAAGGCTTGTGTTGATTATATCATCATCTAATCCGTGTTCTTCGTCCAAATCGAGGTATTTTGGCTTGAACCCTTGTTTTTGAAGATTTTAGGGATTTTCCTTTTGATTTCGATTCTAATCCATTTCTAATCAATTAGTTGTTGTATAAACGTTGTTTTGGACGTGTTCTACGGATTATATATCCATATTTCGAGTTCGTTGGAATCCAATCAGGATTTTTGGTTTTCTAAGGAACCTTGAACATTTAGTATCCGATTAAATGTCTCAAAGAATTCCCTTCAATTCTTGACCGTGTTTTCCTTTGTTTTCAATTGTTATTCTCATAGTAACCATGTTTCCATTGGATTTCACGAAGGATTGTAGGTGTTCAGGGTTTTCTGGGTTGTGCCGTATTCGTAGGAATATTCGGGTGCCGACTATCGAGGCAAGTATCTTATTATACGACTTGTATCTTGCGGCTAATAATCACGTATGAGATTTATAATGATTTGCTTGCCTTCGTAAATATGTTCCGTTTGAATTAGATGTGTATTTCGCAATTCGAAGGCTTCGTGTGTTATTTTGGTATACGTGTTAGCTGTTATGCAATGTATTGCGTACCGAACGTGTGTTATGTTGGTTGTGTGTCGTTGATTGATGATAGTTGTTGAGAGTGTTGAGATTATGTTATGTGCGTGTGACGTACGATTTTGTGGTGATCAACGTGATTGATTAACTGTGCTCATTGTTGTATGTAATGTGAATGTGAATGTGAATGTGATGTGCTGGAACGCTAAGTTCACTCGTGTGGGTTCGACGGGGCCTACGAGGATTCATGGCACAGGTCCATGGGATCAGAACTTAGTGTGTGGTGCTGAGGTCCAATCGTGCGGGTCTGACGAGGCCTACGATGATTCATGGCACATGTCCATGAAACAGGACACAGTACGTCCAACCGTGCGGGTTCGACGGAACCTACGGTGACACGTGACACAGGTTCACGGGGTCGGGACCGGTTGTTGTGATTGTTGTGTTAGCTCAATCCGTGTGGGTTTTTGAACCTACGGAGACTCGTGGCAAGCGATCACGGAGTCATGAGCATGATTGATTGTTGTGATTGTTGTGACTGGTTAAGTCCGTGCGGGTTGTTGAACCTACGGAGACACGTGACAGGGGATCACGGTGTCACGAATCATGTTTTGTAAATCAAACTTTTTGTAAGAAAGTTTTAAGAAAAGAATGTTGGGCCGAGCCCCACGAGATTTATGGAAATGTTTTCGTACTGTAAATTGTTGAAATACAATTTGAGATTTGGGTTAAGACCCTAAGATTTTCGAAAGGTTTTGAAATTCTAAGAATTCCCGAGATGATAATCTTACTTTCGAATGCTTCATAGCCTATCTTCCCTTGTGAAAACCTCCCAGGAATATCTTGATACTTGATTTTTATATTTGATTCACGATTGTTATTTGCTTGTTACATTTCGTATGATTTGATACTTGCACTAGTATAACAGTGGAGTTTTACTAACCCCCGAGTAATCGGGGGGTGGATGACTGTTTTGCGTCCAGGTACATGCAGATTCAGGGGAGCAGTCACAGGATTGGCACAAGAGGATGACGAGCTGCGATACTAATCAAGAGTTGAGAGTTGTTCTGATTTTTGTTGTGTTGTCAGAGTTGATTTAAGTCTTCCGCTGTATTGTATTTCGACCCCTGTATGGGTAATGTTGTATAAGTCAATTTCGTTGATCGAGTTGTGTGACCTCATCGGTCTGTATTATTTTATTGTTTGACCCTGGCCGGGCAAGCAGTTGGTCGTTTTGTGAGGTATAGCCTGGTAGATCCTCATAAAAAGGGGTCTACGGCGTGTAATATTCCCATATGGTTTTGGGGGTGTTACAGTGATCAGTAAAAATTTCACACCTTACCCCATAAAGGTGATGTCTCCATATCTTTAGTGCACAACTGCAGCTAGTTCCAAATCATGCGTGGGATAATTCACCTCATGCATCCTAAGTTGTCTTGATACGTAAGCTATCACTTTCCCATCTTGCACCAATACACAACCTAGCCCTTTTTTAGAAGCATCCGTGTAAACCACATACTCCTTGTTCGCTTCTGGTACTGCTAAAATTGGCGCAGTAGTCAGTCTTTTCTTTAGTTCCTGAAAACTCTCATCATATTCATCTGTCCGTAAATACTTAATTCCTTTCTGCAACAGTTGTGTCATTGGTCTAGCAATCTTGGAAAATCCTTCGATGAACCTTAGATAGTACCGAGCTAGACCCAAGAAACTCCCAATCTCATTAAGGTTGGTTGGTGACTTCCAATCATGTACTGCTTCCACTTTAGTTGAGTCCACCTTAATACCATCTTTTGACATAATGTGCCCAAGAAACATTACTTCTTTCAACCAAAATTCGCACTTACTGAATTTGGCAAAGAGTTTCTTAGTTCTCAGTGTTTCCAACACTATCCTGAGATGTTCTTCATGCTCTTTCTCGTTTCTAGAGTAGATGAGAATGTCGTCTATGAACACCAAGACAAACTTATCCAAGCATGGGTGGAACACTTTATTCATAAGATCCATGAATATCGCGGGAGCATTAGTTAATTCGAATGACATGACTATAAACTCATAGTGTCCATATCTTGTTCGTAATGCTGTCTTGGGTATATCTTCTGGTCGAATATTCAACTAGTGATACCCAGACCTAAGGTCTATCTTCGAAAACATGGTTTTTCCCTTGAGTTGGTCAAACATGTCATCTATCCTTGGCAGAGGATACTTGTTCTTGAGTGTGAGCTTGTTCAGCTCCCTGTAACCTATATACATTCTCAGCGTACCATCCTTCTTCTTAATTAAAAGTACAAGTGCTACCCATGGAGAAACACTGGGTCTGATGAAACATAAATCTAATATTGCAGTTGGATCTTGAGTTCTTTCAGTTCCTTTGGTGCCATCCTGTATGGTGCTTTCGACACTAGGGCTGACCCTGGCTCCAGATCGATGTTGAAATCCACTTATTTATCTGGTGGTAAACCCGGTAACACTTATGGGAATACATTCTCGAATTCCCGCACAATTAGCACATCACCTATCGTCCTCTTTTCTCCAGCTTCCCCATTAAGGTAAACAAGGAAAGCCTGACAATTTTTCTTTCTCATCATATTTTTGGCTTGAAGGGCAGAGATAACGGGTGCTTCTCTACCCATTCTAATGCCGTGAAAGTCTGTGGGTTCCTTTCCCGGTGGTTGAAAGGAAATTTTCCTCTCATAGCAAAGAATTGTGTCATAATTCTCGGCTAACCAATCCTTCCTAGGATTACATCAACATCCCACATCGTCTTAACATTCAGATTATTAGTTACCACTTTAGGGTTTTCGAGTTCTAATTCCAGATTAGAACAAACATGCGTGGTAGTTGAAATTCCTCCTGGTGGTGTAGATACTCTCATGACATGACTAGCACATTCCGGTAAAATGTTAAGATTATCCACACATGCTCTAGCAATAAATGAATGCGATGCTCCAGTATCAAACAATACAATTACAGGTAGGTTAAGAAATTTGCCCATACCTGACAAGTTACCCTTATCCTTATACGGTTGCTTCTGATTGATGGCATATGACTTAGTATTCTAATTCTGCTGTTTAGGTGGTGGCGGTAGTTGCGATTGTCCCTGCAGTGCCTTTAGTGGATGGGGTTGGCCCTGGTGGTTTGGTCTCTCTCCCTGTTGCTGCATAGGACAATTCCTCATGATATGGCCTTCCTGACCACACGTGTAACAACTTCCAGTGCCCAACAAATAGGAACCATGATGCTGCTTGTTACACTTGGGACATACGGGGTTTGCAACTCGTCCCTGATTATTGCCTCCCTGAGCAGGAACCATCCATCGTCCTTGATTGTTGCCTCCTTGAGCCTGAGGTTGTCCATTGGGTATATTTCCCTGCCACGACTTCCTGTTAGCCTGGTTGTTCCTATTGTGGTTGTTATTGCCACCACTGTTTCGTCCTTTCCACTTACACTTCCCTTTAGATTCGTGGGAATTTGTGAGTGGGTGGTGGTGTTACTGTGGGTGCCCGTTTCTCTTCTGGAATTGCTGCCTCGATATCCAAAGCTCTGTTCAGTGATTCAGTGTTGCTTACCCTTCCATGGATAGCTAAGGACATGCCTATCTCATGCCTCAGTCTTGGTCTAAATTTTCCTGCCATCTTCTCATCATTATCAACCTGGTCTGGAGCATACCTCGCTAACTCACAAAACATTATATCATACTCGGTCACTAACATCCGCCCTTGCTTCAGATTATAGAACTCAGCTTCCTTATTGACCTTGAAGGTTTTTGGAACATACTTGTCATACAATGCTTCCTTGAATTCCTCCCAAGAGTAGTTTTCCAGTTGCTCACCCGTCAGGATCTTTTTGCGTGCTTCCTGTAATACCCATAATTTTGATTTCCGGTAATTTCTTTTTTTTCGGCGAAAGTCCATTTTGACGACTCTTTCATGACCGTTTCGTCATTCCGAGAATGATTAATTCTGAACTTTTTGTCATCCGAGTTCGTTTCGGTATCGTTTTGTTGAATTCCATGTTCTTAAGCGGTTTTTCCGCACTTGAGTTCGATTCTTGCGAATCTCGTTCGAAACTGCTGTTTCGAGTTTCTCGTAAGTTCGATTAACTTTGTTAGACATGTTGTGAGCTTCGGTTTGGTTATTCGATCACGTATCGTGATTTTCGGGCATTTCGGGCCATTTTCGTAATTTTCCAAAGTTTTGGGATGTTGGCCTTCGCATCGTCTTTTCAACCTTTGGGTTGTCGGAATCATGTTTTTGTTTGGTGCTTCACTCGTGTTTTGAATGTTATACTATTCGTCGTGTTCGTTCCGTACGTTTCCGGGAATTCGAGTCGTCGAGTCTTGGCGGCTAAACCTTTGGCCGCCACGTGCGGCGAGGACCCGGTTCTCGTGCGGCCACGGCCCGCTGCGCACGAGCAAGTGCTCGTGCGGTGCTCGTGCGTCCGACGGTTGGGCGGCAGTGGCGTGCGACCCGAGCGCACGACCGGCCGCTCGTGCGTGCCTGCTCGTGCGTCGCTGGGCAGTATATATGGCCGGGCAGACGTGTTTTTCACCATTTACTCACTTCGTTCTTCCTCTTTCGCGGCTGGAGACTTCTTGGGCGTGGAGACATGTTGTCATACAAAAAATCCATGAAGTTCTTGAGTTTCTAACATCGATTAATCATTCCATAACCTCCCCCGATCGACCGAATCAAGGTTAGATTTTCTACAAATCTAGTTTTGGGCAAATTGGGGATTTGGTGGGATTTCGTCCGTTTAATCCGATTTAACTTAGGATTGTGATGGATTGATGATTATTTAGATGTATTATATCATTTTCCTTGTTATTCCATGGTTGGATCGTATCGATTCGTTGTTTTGGTCGAGTTCTTGATCGACGCCTTGAAGGTGTCCGGTAGAATGTCATAGAGGGGTTTTCGGACGTTCTACAATTATTCTTCCTCGTATGATCGCTGATTTATTAATTATATGTTGTTAGGGTTGAGTTTCTTGCGAAGAAACTGTGTTGAACCCTTCCGTTCATCGTCATCTTCCTTTTCGATAGCATCGAGCGTTTTGGAGCTTCCCGGTTGAGCCGTGTTCGTCGGAATACTTGTGTGCCGATTTCGAGGCAAGTATCTTGCCCATACATTTCGTGTTTCGTAGACGTATTCGTGAGTATTGGAATCAAATTACAATTTGAATGTTTTAATGAACTTTTAAAAGGATCAGTATGTTCTCGATAATTGTTGTCTTTCAAAAGATAACTCGTATGCTTCGTAGATTAATGTGCTTTCAGAATATGTGCGTTAGTTTCATATGTTGGAAGATGTTGATCAGGTTTAGTAATGTTAGTAGACCGAAATTACTTTCCAAGGATTGTGTACTGATATGTGTAATTGTTCGGCGAATGTGGGACGTTTTGTGATATTTGTTGTTATTCCTTCGTAAGGAGGTTGTGGCGCTTGGTGTTGTTTGGTATTGGTAGTTTCTTGTGATTGTGTGACATTAGTTGTGAGTATACGTCGACTAAAGTGGCCATTCTAGCGAAGTACCTAGCATTTGTATGCATATTCTAGTATTCGAATTATGGCTTACTGTGGCGTTGTGGATGATATGTGTATGTTCACCTAGGGACGGTCTGACGGGACCTCTAGGGATACGTATTGCTGTGAGTGTGCATATCACGAACTAGGGTTAACCACCTAGGGATGTCCGAGGTATTGCTGTGAGTGTCCCTAAGTGTTCGAAAGGCTTGAGACTTCTTAAACCCCAAATGTTTTCAAAAACTCCCGAGATCGTAAAATGTTTTGTAAGATGTAAAATGGTTTTATTCTTATCTTTCGTAATTCAAACTGTTTTGATCAAGTGAATTATCTCGGGAAGTATATTCACGCTTTCTATGTTCTCGGAGTATGATATGTATGGCTCGTCCTTGTATTTATACTTGCACTAGCAAAACAGTGGAGTTATGCTAACCCCCGAGTATTCGGGGGGTGGATGTCTGTTTTGCATCGAGGTACTTGCAGGTTGCTGGGGAGAAATTCACAGGATCGTTACGAAGGATGATGGACGACGGCAATACTAATCACATGAAGACCGGTGTTGAGTATTTGGTGATGTCTTGTTTTGTCCTTCCGTTGTGTCTATTGTCCCTTATGCGGGAACGTTGATTTATGTTAACCCCTGTGTGGGTATGAGTTACGACAATGAGTAATGTATGGTTGATGTGTATGTTGTGGTAAAAGACCAAATCGGTCTAATGGTCTGTTAATTACCCATGTCGGTATGTATTGTATCGTGGTGTTTCTGTATTTAGCCTGGTAGATCCTCATGGAGAGGGTTTACGGCACTGTAATATTCCCGAGTGGCTTGGGGGTGTTACAGAATATGGTATCGGAGCTTAGGTTGCGGAAACCTAGGCTGTCGGGTCGAGTTTTGTGTTGTCGGGTCTTGTCTTGTCTTGTCTTGTCAGATTTTGTCTGACCGAGTCGTGTCGCGACGCGTCGTCTGAGGTTTCGGTCGTGATTAGTATCGAGGTGCAGCCATCATCTTCGTGCGACCTGTGGATGTAAGTCTCCCTTGTTTGTGTTTGTGCCTCGTCTGATGCGAGTTACTTGTATGATTATTCGTTAAGTGATTGAATCCTTCTGTGGATTTTGATTTCGTGATGTGTGGGTATTTGACTCTCATCTTTTATTTGTATGAGGGGCAGTGTCGCTGCTAATGTATTTACGAACTGTATTTTATCCACTGCGTGAGTCCTTTAAAAATGACTTTCAGTATTTTGCAAACTGAGTTCTAATTCGTAAGACTGATTCCCTAAATCGAGTTTTGGCATTTTGGCCTTGAATGTTTTATGACGGTTTGATAAAGAATTTTTGTGAGTTTTGGGCATTCTGGCCTATTGAATTTTTGAAATCCTTGAGTATCTTAGAAAATTAAATTTCGAGATGTACTTTTAAAATGAGTTATTTTCTCGTGGTACATCCAAGGTGCCACAATATGTTTCAAAATTCTTCTACTTCGGGGACCAAAATGTTTTGAGATATTTTCAATCTTTTAGAAACATTTTTACTTAGACCCGAGGGTCGAATATTCTGAAAGTTTTTCGCAAAAAGAAAGTGTCTTCATTTTTTATCAAACACATGATGGTTTTCAAAGTCTCGACAATAATATTTGTTCAACTTTTTGAAAGGTGATACTAAAGATCAACTAGTGTTTCCAAAATCATTTTTTTTCAAAGGTGGTTTTCATTTTTAACACCTTTCGTTCCTGTTTGCGGTGCGGGAATGTGTGTATAATGTTCGCACTTTCATTAGGGTGTTAACCCCCGAGTTGTGATTGAATTAGTGGTGTGAACGTTGAGTCGTTCGCCACGCATATGTTTTGTTAGTCCTTTGTGGGAGGTGTGATGACGATCTTTAATATTGTCATTTCGTGGCGGCTTGCGTGTTGTCGCACCTGTGTGAGCTGTTAAAGCTTGGGTTTGTACGTTTGTGTACATGAGTGATTGTTTCAGGATTTTTATAATTATGTGCTGGTTATTGTTCGGGCTGTTGAGGTCGCCGAACGATACGGCCGTTGCTATAGTGTTTGTGTGTGTATTACTCTACGATGGCAATCGTTGTATATGATATGTGTTATGATTCTTAGTTGTGCTGAGTTGGCATCTCCGCTATGTTGTTTTGCGATGTTATACCCCATTGTATCTAGCATTTGTATTTTTGGTATGCCGAGCCTAGGCGTTTCCAACCGCGGTGTTCCGGGGGCATACACATACCAATTATCTTCTCGTCGGTAACGCGTCTCAAGTGTGGACTCGAGGGACACCGAATCCAGTTTTGAGAATTAGTTACAGAGACTTCCGGAGTTCGCGCTTCAGCACAGATACCAGAATCGGCTCTTAGAGGCCCATGGGAGATTTTTCTGTTGGTTGTTTTTTGTGTTGTTGCCTTGTTTCCGTTATTGTGAGTTGTGGAGACGACCTTCTTTTATAAGAGGTCGAATGTGATACCCGTATTATTTCTGGACTTCTGCATTTCCTCTTTCTCAGTTCTATCGACTCGCTCGTGTTCGTTGATATTTTCTGAACTTGTTCTGTATTTCGGTTTCATCGTTCGAACGAGCTGTGATCTTGTTTTGGGTCGATTTGGTTATCACTGTGACTTTTCCGAGTTCGGATCGATTCTTGTGAACCTTGTTCGGAAGTAACATCTTTTGGTTCTACTAGTTCTTTTATTCGAAGTGGATTGGATTTTAAACTTCTGTATTTTCGACTCTGTCGACTCGTTTATGTTCGTTGACATTTTCTGAGCTTGTCCTGCCCCTTGCTTTTGTTGATCGAACGAGTGTGATATTGTTTCAGAATGACTCGTTTGTCGTTGTGACTTTTCAATTGCTATTCCCTTTCATGTGGATCTTATGTGAATGCACATCCTGTTGTTTTCACCGGATCATATATTATATCGAGTCGAGATGTGAACCTTGGAGTTGTTGTTTGAATTTTATTGTTTTTCGTGATTCGAACATGATTGTTCGATTTTTGTTGTCTCGACCGTTGTGGTTCGATCGTTTGATTGTTCGGTTTTTGTTGAGCTCGTCTTGTGATTTTTGAACATTCAGACCCTTCGTAATTCCCTTAAGTTCGGGAAATTAGTCTCGTTTTCGATCTTCCAACCCTTGGGGCGGTGGAATTCCGTATTTGTTAAGCGTTCGGCTCGCGTGTTGATTGATGTACCGTTAGGTTGGTCAATCGTGTTGAATTTCATTCGTTGTGTTTTGTGATTGTTCGGATAATCGACTCGATTGTATTATCTGTTTGATGACGCTTGTCACTTGTTGGTTTTATTATATCCCTAACGACGACGTTGTGTTGGTCGTCGTGGAGCGTGTTTTCACGCCGTATATTTCGTTGTGTTGCTTGTAACGTTTCGCCGATGGGCGTAAGTTACGCGTTTCTTGTGTATCTCGTTGAGTTTTCCTGGCGGGATATCGCTTCTCCCTACTTGTTTTAAGTTTCGGGACGAAACTTCTTTTAAGGAGGGTAGAATGTAATACTCGTAATTTCGATTTCCGGTAAATTTTTTTTCCGTCGAAAGTCCGTTTTGACGACTCGCTCATGACCGTTTCGTCATTCCGAGAATGATTAATTATGCACTTTTTGTCATCCGAGTTCATTTCGGTATCGTTTTGTTGAATTCCGTGTTCTTAAGCGGTTTTTCCGCACTTGAGTTCTATTCTTGCGAATCTCATTCGAAACTGCTGTTTCGAGTTTCTCGTAAGTTCGATTAACTTTGTTAGACGTGTTGTGAGCTTCAGTTTGGTTATTCGATCACGTATCGTGATTTTCGGGCGTTTCGGGCCATTTTCGTAATTTCCCAAAGTTTTGGGATGTTGGCCTTCGTATCGTCTTTTCAACCTTTGGGTTGTCGGAATCATGTTTTTGTTTAGTGCTTCACTCGTGTTTTGAATGTTATACTATTCGTCGTGTTCGTTCCGTACGTTTTCGGAAATTCGAGTCGTCGAGTCTTGGTGGCTAGGCACTGGCCCCACGTCTGTGAGGACTGCCAGCGCCGCAGCTGCGCGCCGCGACCGGTTCTCGTGCGGCCCTGACTGCACACGCACGAGCAAGTGCTCGTGCCCGGTGCTCGTGCATCCCGACAGTTGGCTGACAGTGGGCGCACACGACCAGGCGCACGACCGGCCGCTCGTGCGTGCGTGCTCGTGCGTGCCTGGGCAGTATATATAGTCGGCCAGACGTGTTTTTTCACCATTTTCTCACTTCGTTCTTCCTCTTCCGCGGCTGGAGACTTCTTGGGCGTGGAGACATGTTGTCATATAACAAATCCATGAAGTTCTTGAGTTTCTAACATCGATTAATCATTCCATAACCTCCTCCGATCGACCGAATCGTGGTTAGATTTTCTACAAATCTAGTTTTGGGAAAATTGGGGATTTTGTTGGATTTCGTCCGTTTAATCCAATTTAACTTTGGATTGTAATAGATTGATGATTATTTAGATGTATTATATCATTTTCCTTGTTATTCCATGGTTGGATCGTATCGATTCGTTGTTTTCGTCGAGTTCTTGATCGACGCCTTGAAGGTGTCCGGTAGAATGTCATAGAGGGGTTTTCGGACGTTCTACAATTATTCTTCCTCGTATGATAGTTGATTTATTAATTATATGTTGTTAGGGTCGAGTTTCTTGCGAAGAAACCGTGTTGAACCCTTCTGTTTATCGCCATCTTCCTTTTCGATAGCATCGAGCGTTTTGGAGCTTCCCGGTTGAGCCATGTTCGTCGGAATACTTGCGTGCCGATTTCGAGGCAAGTATCTTGCCCATACATTTCATGTTTCGTAGACGTATTCGTTAGTATTGGAATCAAATTACAATTTGAATGTTTTAATGAACTTTTAAAAGGATCGGTATGTTCTCGATATTTGTTGTCTTTCAAAAGATAACTCGTATGCTTCGTAGATTAATGTGCTTTCGGAATATGTGCGTTAATTTCATTTGTTGGAATATGTTGATCATGTTTAGTGATGTTACTAGACCGAAAGTACTTGCCAAGGATTGTGTACTGATATGTGTAATTGTTCGGCGAATGTGGGACGTTTTGTGATATTTGTTGTTATTCCTTCGTAAGGAGGTTGTGGCGCTTGGTGTTGTTTGGTATTGATAATTGCTTGTGATTGTGTGACATTAGTTGTGAGTATACGTCGACTAAAGTGGCCATTCTAGCGAAGTACCTAGCATTTGTATGCATATTCTAGTATTCGAATTATGGCTTCCTGTGGCGTTGTGGATGATATGTGTATGTTCACCTAGGGACGGTCTGACGGGACCTCTAGGGATACCTATTGCCGTGAGTGTGCGTATCACGAACTAGGGTTAACCAACCAGGGATGTCCGACGGGGCTCTACGGGGTACGGCGGCCGTGAGTCTCGTACCAATGGTTAACATTGAAATGTGTTGTTGGAGAACTGTGATTTTTGGCGCATATTTCGTCTGATTAGAATGGCGGTTTAAATGGTATCGTACTTAGCTGGAATGGCACCAGTAAATGTGTTGTGTGTGATTTGTCCCTTGACTGTGATAATTTGGTAAGGGTGCGTGAGTCCTGTGGTTGCTCTGTGTATTGTAGCTCCGTGGTGTGTTGAGTTCGACCGTACGGTCAAGTTGCAAAGTTGTGTTCTCTGTTGTCGTTCTGTGAGACCGTCGTCATGGTAATGTTTGACACGGTGTATTTTATGTCGGGTTATTCTTGTGAGTATGTGATGTGAATAAGTTGATTCACGGAGCCCCGTACTTGTGGTTGGAATGTTATGCTTGGGTCGGGGACCCCGTATTTTGTTATCGGAATCGTATTTTGAAATAAATGATTTTGGGCTGTGTCCCTAAGTGTTCGAAAGGCTTGAGACTTCTTAAACCCCAAATGTTTTCAAAAACTCCCGAGATCGTAAAATGTTTTGTAAGATGTAAAATGGTTTTATTCTTATCTTTCGTAATTCAAACTGTTTTGATCAAGTGAATTATCTCGGGAAGTATATTCACGCTTTCTATGTTCTCGGAGTATGATATGTGTGGCTCGTCCTTGTATTTATACTTGCACTAGCAAAACAGTGTAGTTTTGCTAACCCCTGAGTATTCGGGGGGTGGATGTCTGTTTTGCATCCAGGTACTTGCAGGTTGCTGGGGAGCAATTCACAGGATCGTTACGAAGGATGATGGACGACGGCGATACTAATCACATGAAGACCGGTGTTGAGTATTTGGTGATGTCTTGTTTTGTCCTTCTGTTGTGTCTATTGTCCCTTATGCGGGAACGTTGATTTATGTTAACCCCTGTGTGGGTATGAGTTACGAGAAAGAGTAATGTATGGTTCATGTGTATGTTGTGGTAAAAGACCAAATCGGTCTAATGGTCCGTTAATTACCCATGTCGGTATGTATTGTATCGTGGTGTTTCTGTATTTAGCCTGGTAGATCCTCATGGAGAGGGTTTACGGCACTGTAATATTCCCGAGTGGTTTGGGGGTGTTACACTTCCCACCAGAAGTCTGCAGATCCACTGAGTTGGAAGAGCACACAAGAAAGACACTCTTGGTTGGTACACCTTAGGAAGTTAAAAATTCATTCCATAGCTCTAACCCAAAGCTCAGCATCGCTCGGGTCTCCTGATCCTTTGAAAGTAGGCGGATTTTGCTTGAGGAAAATCTCTTCAATAACCCGCTCAGGTGGAGGAGGTGGTGGTTTGGGGTCGCGTTCATACCCTCCTCTCCTTCTTTCCCTTCTGGGTGGCATTATGTGGTTCACATAATCATCATTAGTTCATTCTCACTGGTCCAGGTTATCGTCACACTTGATCATAGAAAGGAGTTCGCGACTACATAATCATAACACATCAACACATACTCATAGAAAACTCTCGTGGCTGTAACACCCCCAATCCACTCAGGGATATTACACGCCGTAGACCCTCTCCTCGAGGATCTACCAGGCTGATAACTAAAATCAAACATCTAAACATCGCCTTTAAGGCTAAAATGACTCAGTAGACCGATGTGGTCTTTCAATAATAACATACAACTCAATTCCAAACACATACCCACGCAGGGGTCGAAATACAATAAACTCCCGTACAACGGGGAAAAGATACTGCAGCGGAAAAGAAAATACAACTAGACCAATACGACATCAACGGATCCTCGTGTGATTAGTATCGTTCATCTTTCATCATCCTTCGTGCCGACCCTGTGCCATGCTCCAAAACCTGAATGCAAAAATAGACATCCACCCCCCGAATACTCGGGGGTTAGCAAAACTCCACTGTTTCGCTAGTGCAAGTACAAGTGCAAAAATACGAGCCATACAATTCACATTCCACGAATAACAATAACCAGGAATCCGCAAAGATCCAAACATAACAAAAATTACTTCCCGAGGCAAGAGTTTGGGTAGATATTTCCAAAACCGAAAAACAATAATTAAAGGGGAAACAATTTATGAAACAGTTTAAAATGCCCTCGAGAGTTTTAATAGAAAACAATTTAGGATTACCGAATCCTTATCTTTCCAAAATCAACAGGGGTCACAGCCCAAAGGTTTTGTTTTCGCAATTAGAAAACCAACAACAATTCACAGGGTTAAAACCCACGTCACGTGTCCTCGGCGGACATAAAATCAATACAATATAATCGCCCAAGATACGTAAACCTGGGTCACCAAAAATACAACATCAACTCGTGAATCCAGGACTATACCATTGGATTCCCTTCGTGGCCCCGTCGGACCCTCCCAAGGTGAGCAGAATGCGTTTTCGAAATCATATACACCAACTCGTGAAGTTTTACTCGTGAATCCAGGGCTATACCATTGGACTCCCACCGTGGCCCCGTCGAACCAACCCACGGTGAGTAAACACATTCACAAACATACACACGCACTCGTGAAGTTTTACTCGTGAATCCAGGGCTATACCATTGGACTCCCGCCGTGGCCCCGTCGAACCAACCCACGGTGAGTAAACACATTCACAAACATAAGCAACCACACTCGTGAATCCAGGGCTGTACCATTGGACTCCCGCCGTGGCCCTGTCGAACCAACCCACGGTGAGCGAAATACATTCACACAATTAACACGTCACAAACAAGGATATTCATACAATCCACCAAAGGCAACAAACACAAAGCACGACGTAATCGTCAAATCACAACACATCGAAATGAGACAATATACATCCATACGCAACACCAAGTGCGCAAACACACCAAACATATCCACAGGAGTCACATACTCGTTCATGAAACACACCAATCACAAAACACACGCGGTTTTGAAAGAGGGCCTTTAACAAGGCTAACCAAATCTTTTGAAAACTCATTTCAAACAAACAAACAAACACACCAAGACGATCACCGATCATTATATCCACAAAACAAGAATAGTATGGACGAGGTACTTGCCTCGAATAAGAACAACGCGAAGAATCGATCGAAGTAGGTTGACACGAACCGACTACGGACCCGCCGACTCCACCGAACGATAATCCACAACAATGAACTACGAACGAAAACAATAACAACGGAAATGAATTTCAAAGTACGACCCAAAGCCGCTGAATTCAAAGAACAAATGACGAAAGTTCAAGGATTTCCCCCAAAACGGCCAAGGACACGATTCGTCCCGTCAAAACCCGAAAACGGAATTCCAAGTTGAAATATGGATATACAATCCATAGAATATGTTTAACAACATCATTTAACCATAATCGATCCATCGAAAATGGATGAAAAACGATATCGGGGACAAATCCCCCAAAAAGTCAATTCGAAGGAAATCAAGAAATATACTTCGATTCGACGAAGAACAATGGATTAAATGATGTTAAACACAAGAATACTACCAAGATTAATCATACCCATCATGAATTAATCAACAACACGGAACGAATCGGACGAAAATGCAAAAATCCCCAAATTCACGAAATTAGGGTTCTAAGGAAGATTACCTTGATTCGCTGGATCAAAGGTTGATAACGGACGATCGATTGATGTTATGAACTCAGGGACTTCATGGATTTGTTGTTAAACAACATGGCTTCGTCACCCATGAATCCCCACTCGCGGACGGAGAAGGAAGGAAGTGAAAAACGAAGTGAAATGTGACTGCTCAGCCACATTTATACTGGGCCAGACTAGCGTGCGCTAGCCTTCCCGGACTAGCGTGCGCTATCGGCCGGTATCGGCCGAGTACCCTCGGCCAGGGCCCACACGACCCGGCATCACCGACCAACCCTGCCGACCAAACCTGTCGACCCGACTCCCGCTAGCGTGCGCTACGGCCGGACGCATGCGCTTGCGGCTTTGTCGGTAGCCCTTTGGACTAACAAACTTACCTGTAACGTACGCTAGTCGGCCGGCGTGCGCTACCCTGTCGGTTAGCGTGCGCTACGGCCAAAGCGGCGCTACTGCCCGATCTGGCCGAGTCGAGAACCTCGAAACCTTACGCCGGGCCGATAGCGTACGCTAGGCCACCCGATAAGCGTGCGCTACACTGCTGGTTAGCGCGCGACCTTCCGGCGATGGCGTGCGCGACGCGGTTCTGCCACTGTCGGCGGTGTCCATAATCGTCCGGCGATCCATAGCCGTCGGCGATCCCCGACCACTGGGCTCGGCGACCCGATTTCCAAAGCGTCACGGGCGAACACGGCGAAAAGTTCGCGGACAACATCAACGACCGAAATGAAAACATAATACCATAATTAATCATACGCGACCAAGAAACGGGTCGAGACAAAAATTACAGAATACGGATACGTAACTTTGATAAATTACAAAATGGCCCAAAGCGCGAAAATCACGATACGTGATCGAATAACCAAACCGAAGTTCACAACACGTATAACAAAGTTAAACGAACTTACGGGAAACTCAAAGCAATGATTTCGGCCGAGATTCGCAAGAATCAAACTCAAGTGCGGAAAAGTCTCTAAAAAGCACGGAACTCAACAAAACGACACCGAAACGAACTCGGATGTCAAAAAGTGTAGAATTAATCATTCTCAGAATAATGAAACGGTCATGAGCGAGTCATCAAAACGGACTTCCGCTGAGAAAAAGAAAAAAAAAAGAAATTACCGGAAATCGAAAATTGCGGATATTACATTCTACCCTCCTTAAAAGAAGTTTCGTCCCGAAACTTAAAACAAGTAGGGAGAAGCAATATCCCACCAAGAAAACTCAACGAGATACGTAAGAAACGCGTAACTAACGCCCAACGGCGAAACATTACAAACGACACAACGGAATATATGGTGTGAAAACACGATCCACGACGACCAACACAACGTCGCCGTTAGGGATATAATAAAACCAACAGATGACAAGCGTCATAAAACGGATAATATAGTCAAGTCAATTATCCGAACAATCACAAAACACAACGAACGAAAATCGATAAGATTGACCGACCCAACGGTACATCAATCAAAACGCGAGTCAATCGCTGAACAAATACGAAATTCCACCGCCCAAGGGTTGGAAGATCGAAAGCGAGACTAATTTCCCGAACTTGAGGGAATTAGGAAGGAGCCTGAACGCTCAACAATCACGAATGAGAACAAAAACCGAACAAACAAACGATCGAGACAACAAAAATCGAACAATCATGTTCGAAACACGAAGGATAATAAAATTCAAACAACAACTCCCAGGATGATCTGGTGAGAACTACAAGACATGCATTCCCATAAGATCCACAGGAAGGGAATAGCGACTGAAAAGTCACAACGACAAACGAGTTATTCCGAAATAATACCACACTCGTTCGATCAACAAAAGCAAGGGGCAGGACAAGCTCACAAATGTCAACAAACATAAATGAGTCGACAAAGTAGAATATACAGAAGTTCAAAATCCGATCCACTTCGAATAAAAGAACTAGTAGAACCAAATGATGTCACTTCCGAACAAGGTTCACAAGATCGAACCGAACTCGGAAAAGTCACAGCGATACCAGATCGACCCAAAACAAGATCACAGTTCATTCGAACGATGAAACTAAAATACAGAACAAGTTCAGAAGGTATCAACGAACACGATCGAGTTGATAGACCTGAGAAACAGGGAATGCAGAGGCCAAAAATAATACGGGTAATATATTCGACCTCTTCAAAAAGGAGTGTCGTCCCCGAAACTCACAACAATGAAACCAAGGTGACGACACAACAAGCAACCGACAAAAACATCCTTCGAAGGCTTCTCAAAGACGATTCTGATAACTGTGCTGAAGCGCGAACTCCGAAAGTCTCGGTAGTCAATTCGCAAATCTGAATTCGGTGTCCCTAGAGTCCACACTCGAAATGTGTTACTGACGAGAAGGACAAAATGCATGTACATTCCCCCGACACATCACGGTTGAAATGATTCGGCTCGGCATACCGAAAATACAAATGCTAGGTACAATGGAACATAACATCACAAAACAACAAACCGGAGATGCCAACTCAGCGCAACAAAGAATCATAACACATATCATGCACAACGATTACCATCGTAAAGTAATACACACAAACACTACAACAACGACGGTATCGTTCGGCGACCTCAACGACCCGAACGATAACCAGCACATAATTACAACCATCATGAAACAAACTCAAGCTTTAACAACTCACACAGGTGCGATAACACGCAAGTCCCCACGAAATGACAACATTAAAGATCGTCATCCCACCTTCCCCGACCACAAGCAGGAAATGATGGGTTTTAAAAACGAAAACCACCTTATGAAAACAGTTTGGAAACACCAGTTGATCTCGAGTATCATTTTACAAAAAGTTGAACAAAATCATTGTCGAGACTTTGAAAACCGTCTTGCGTTTGATAAAACGAGGACACTTTCCTTTTTGTGAAAACTTTCAGAAATATCCGACCCTGGGGTCTAAGTATAAGTGTTTCTAAAACATTGAAAATATCTCAAAATATTTTGGTCCTCGAGGTAGAAGAATTTGGAAACATATTGTGGCACCTTGGAAGTACCACGAGAAAACGATTCATTTTAAAAGTACGTTTCGAAATTTATTTTCTAAGATACTCAAGGTTTTAAAAAATAATTCAATGGGCTAGAATGCCCAAAATACTCGTGTAACAATATTCGTTTAATCATATTATAATATATGCATCAAATCGCACAAAGTCAGGACAATACGTGTCTTTTACCGGGTGGGCAAACAGTCAATTATCACAGTCAAAAAGACATAATTAATGACAACACTCCTCATACAAACGAAACAAGAGAATCACACGAACGCATCACGAAACCAAGAATCTACATGAAGGTTCCATCACTTAACACAAAATCAAACAAATAGCTCGTGTCACACGAGGCACAACACAAAGAAGGGAGACTTGCAGCCACAGGTCGCACGAAGATGATGATCGCCCCACGATACTAATCACGACCAACAAACTCAGACGACGCGTCGCGACACGACTTAGTCAGACATAATCCGACAAGACCAAACTCAACAGACACCACTGACCCGACAGCCTAGGTTTCCACAACCTAAGCTCTGATACCATTCTGTAACACCCCCAATCCACTCAGGGATATTACACGCCGTAGACCCTCTCCTCGAGGATCTACCAGGCTGATAACTAAAATCAAACATCTAAACATCGCCTTTAAAGCTAAAATGACTCAGTAGACCGATGTGGTCTTTCAATAATAACATACAACTCAATTCCAAACACATACCCACGCAGGGGTCGAAATACAATAAACTCCCGTACAACGGGGAAAAGATACTACAGCGGAAAAGAAAATACAACTAGACCAATACGACATCAACGGATCCTCGTGTGATTAGTATCGTTCGTCTTTCATCATCCTTCGTGCCGACCCTGTGCCATGCTCCAAAACCTGAATGCAAAAATAGACATCCACCCCCCGAATACTCGGGGGTTAGCAAAACTCCACTATTTCGCTAGTGCAAGTACAAGTGCAAAAATACGAGCCATACAATTCACATTCCACGAATAACAATAACCAGGAATCCGCAAAGATCCAAACGTAACAAAAATTACTTCCCGAGGCAAGAGTTTGGGTAGATATTTCCAAAACCGAAAAACAATAATTAAAGGGGAAACAATTTATGAAACAGTTTAAAATGCCCTCGAGAGTTTTAATAGAAAACAATTTAGGATTACCGAATCCTTATCTTTCCAAAATCAACAGGGGTCACAGCCCAAAGGTTTTGTTTTCGCAATTAGAAAACCAACAACAATTCACAGGGTTAAAACCCACGTCACGTGTCCTCGGCGGACATAAAATCAATACAATATAATCGCCCAAGATACGTAAACCTGGGTCACCAAAAATACAACATCAACTCGTGCATCCAGGACTATACCATTGGATTCCCTTCGTGGCCCCGTCGGACCCTCCCAAGGTGAGCAGAATGCGTTTTCGAAATCATATACACCAACTCGTGAAGTTTTACTCGTGAATCCAGGGCTATACCATTGGACTCCCGCCGTGGCCCCGTCGAACCAACCCACGGTGAGTAAACACATTCACAAACATACACACGCACTCGTGAAGTTTTACTCGTGAATCCAGGGCTATACCATTGGACTCCCGCCGTGGCCCCGTCGAACCAACCCACGGTGAGTAAACACATTCACAAACATAAGCAACCACACTCGTGAATCCAGGGCTATACCATTGGACTCCCGCCGTGGCCCCGTCGAACCAACCCACGGTGAGCGAAATACATTCACACAATTAACACGTCACAAACAAGGATATTCATACAATCCACCAAAGGCAACAAACACAAAGCACGACGTAATCGTCAAATCACAACACATCGAAATGAGACAATATACATCCATACGCAACACCAAGTGCGCAAACACACCAAACATATCCACAGGAGTCACATACTCGTTCATGAAACACACCAATCACAAAACACACGCGGTTTTGAAAGAGGGCCTTTAACAAGGCTAACCAAATCTTTTGAAAACTCATTTCAAACAAACAAACAAACAAACACACCAAGACGATCACCGATCATTATATCCACAAAACAAGAATAGTATGGACGAGGTACTTGCCTCGAATAAGAACAACGCGAAGAATCGATCGAAGTAGGTTGACACGAACCGACTACGGACCCGCCGACTCCACCGAACGATAATCCACAACAATGAACTACGAACGAAAACAATAACAACCGAAATGAATTTCAAAGTACGACCCAAAGCCGCTGAATTCAAAGAACAAATGACGAAAGTTCAAGGATTTCCCCCAAAACGGCCAAGGACACGATTCGTCCCGTCAAAACCCGAAAACAGAATTCCAAGTTGAAATATGGATATACAATCCATAGAATATGTTTAACAACATCATTTAACCATAATCGATCCATCGAAAATGGATGAAAAACGAGATCGGGGACAAATCCCCCAAAAAGTCAATTCGAAGGAAATCAAGAAATATACTTCGATTCGACGAAGAACAATGGATTAAATGATGTTAAACACAAGAATACTACCAAGATTAATTATACCCATCATGAATTAATCAACAACACGGAACGAATCGGACGAAAATGCAAAAATCCCCAAATTCACGAAATTAGGGCTCTAAGGAAGATTACCTTGATTCGCTGGATCAAAGGTTGATAACGGATGATCGATTGATGTTATGAACTCAGGGACTTCATGGATTTGTTGTTAAACAACATGGCTTCGTCACCCATGAATCCCCACTCGCGGACGGAGAAGGAAGGAAGTGAAAAACGAAGTGAAATGTGACTGCTCAGCCACATTTATACTGGGCCAGACTAGCGTGCGCTAGCCTTCCCGGACTAGCGTGCGCTATCGTCCGGTATCGGCCGAGTACCCTCGGCCAGGGCCCACACGACCCGGCATCACCGACCAACCCTGCCGACCAAACCTCGCCGACTCACGCTAGCGTGCGCTACGGCCGGAAGCTTCGCGCGCTAGCGGCTGTCGGTAGCCCTGGACTAACAAACTACCAGTAACGTCGCTAGTCGGCCGGCGGCGTGCGCTACCTGCCCGGTTAGCGTGCGCTACGGCCAAACGGCGGCCCGCGCTACTGCCGATCTGGCCGAGTCGAGAACCTCGAAACCTTACGCCCGGGCGATGGCGTCGCTAGGCCACCGATAAGCGTCGCTACACTGCCCGGTTAGCGCGCGACCTTCCGGCGATGGCGTGCGCTCGCCGGTTCTGCCGCACTGTCCGGCCGATGTCCGCAATCGTCCGGCCCGATCCCTGCCGTCGGCGATCCCGACCACGAGGGCTCGGCGACCGATTTCAAAGCGCACGGGCGAACACGGCGAAAAGTTCGCAGACAACATCAACGACCGAAATGAAAACATAATACCATAATTAATCATACGCGACCAAGAAACGGGTCGAGACAACAATTACAGATACGGATACGTAACTTTGATAAATTACAAAATGGCCCAAAATGCGAGAAAATCACGATACGTGATCGAATAACCAAACGAAGTTCACAACACGTATAACAAAGTTAAACGAACTTACGGGAAACTCGAAGCGGAGTTTCGACCGAGATTCGCAAGAATCGAACTCAAGTGCGGAAAAGTCGCTAAAAAGCACGGAACTCAACAAAACGACACCGAAACGAACTCGGATGTCAAAAAGTGTAGAATTAATCATTCTCAGAATAATGAAACGGTCATGAGAGAGTCATCAAAACGGACTTCCGCTGAGAAAAAGAAAAAAAAAAAGAAATTACCGGAAATCGAAAATTGCGGATATTACAGTGGCAAGGTCTAGAAAGAGATCAGAAATAACAACATCATACTCATGAGAAGAAAAGCCCACGAAGGGTCAAAATATATATCAATATATCATATGAATGATAATAGTACAATTGTCTTCAACGAGGTATTACTAACTATCAAGCTATATAAGCTGATTTAAGCTACCTGCCTACATATATACCAAAATACGGGATGCTCTAACAAATATCATTCTCGTCTATAAAATAAGAAAGTGTTAGACATCGGAACGACATATATAAGAAAAAGAAGTGACGTTCCACATAAAAAATACAAAATAAATAGCTAGCACGATCCTAAACTATCTCAAGCCCTCGACTCGGTGATCGAGCTATCCTCCTCCGAAAACTCCTCCGAATCCTCTTACGGAACTTCTTCTGACTCCTCATCTAAAATTGAAGATACTGCAATAGGATCTTCAATGACTCTGTGCTTCTTTGGGAGAAGTAGATGAGCATCGTCTGCGATCGGTCATGGGAGGACTGGATCGATGACTGGTATAGGTCGAAGTGGCGGAGACGTCCTCCTGAGAATAAAAGGCTCGGTCCTCATGTCCCCATGGTGAGGTACTGAGGTCCCTGCCTCCAGGTCTAACCCACCCTAAGTATGAGGCGGTGCAACAAGAACCACCTGGATAGGTAGAGGTGTAGCTGGCCTCTCCGACAAAGCTCCCCTAGCATGTGGTCGATACCTATAAGATCTAGGGGGAGGTGCATGGTGCTGGAGGTACTAAGTGGTGATCCGGATAGCAAAGGCCACGAAATCTCTGGAAAGTACAAAAGTGGGCTCACACAAAAAGATATAGTACCACGAGACTGCAGCAGCCCACTCCCTCCACTCGATCAGAAGGAGGTCGATAAGAAGCTAAATGCCCTCGTAGTCTGAGACACCATGAGCAACAGCTAGGCGCCAGGTCGCCTCGAGGTCTGCCACACACTGGGCTATGGTGGCATCTGTGCCTCAATATGTGCTGCGGAAAGCCTCCACAAGGTCGCACGGTGTCCGCCTTCTCCTCGTTGACTTCCACGTTGTCGTCTTTGTGGTCGCCATCCTATGAAGAAGGTACACGTATAATACATCAACGTCTGAACATAATAGAACAACTCTACTAAAGGGTTCACAGAAAAATAATATAAATCTCATCCTAAGTTCTCGACTCGAACTATGGACTCTGAGAAACACCTAACATAAGAATAATAATATACTCTCTAATGCGGTACATTATGAAAGTTATTCGTGTTCCGCCATAAATGGACATCCCGATAGAAAATAACCAATACTCGTATTACTCGTACATAAGTGATATTCGTTTGAGACGTCACTACATCATTGATCCTCGTTATTACATCGTCATTGTTCGTCCTTCACGTTCGTGCATATGCTGAAATACTTAAGGCGCATAAGTTCTCATTCATAAAATAGAAGACTCTAAGGAAGTTTCTAGGTTCTCGTCTTTCATGTTTCTTCATCAGCAAAAATTCATGCGTAATCGTAAAATAAGAATTCATATATTACATGCATCTTCATACACATATCGTTCCATACATGTTCATAATTATCATCTCATAAAATCTCGTAAAGAGATGCATTTTTCATGGCTAAAGAAGTTTGAATCATAAAGACTTGTAAATCATTTACCTTACTCTTCAGTTGAGTATGGCATGACGGGGTGTTGAGTTGATAATTGATTCTTATATCAGTTTAGAGAATCGAACTAAACTTCACTTGAAAGAACATAGACTCAGAGCGAATGAACCTCTCCGATACCATTCTATCACGTCCCCTTATCTCTAAGTACGATACAGCCAGGGTGTGACCCGGGTAGGAATTAAGAAACAGGGAAGAAAGGGGGAATCATACATTTCATAAGGAATAGGGGTGGATTTCCATGAATAACCTTTCAAGGCATCATGAAGGGGAAATCAATACCGTGGGAATGACTTAGAATCCAAGGTAAGAATATATAGTATTAATATTAGCCTTGAAGTTTAGCAAGGCTCCATTGTATATTACAAACGACGTGAATTAGAAAGCAAAATCATAAAGAGTGTTTGTAGTGGAAAAACATGGTTAGTTACATATATAAAGATATGTAACCAGGTTGAACATCGTTTGTAGACAAAAGACTTCCACTCAACACCCTCCGTCATATCCCCTGCTCAACCTGCACATTTTAAAAGATATACAGGGTTGAGTACAACGTACTCCATGAACATATTGCCAAAAGATAAAACATGCTTTCGTGTTTTTCATCATGCATATAAGTAGTAACAAATGGGATTTTTAAGAAAAAGCCCATGTTTACTAAATCATTTCATTTCATTGCATATATCATCAGATTCACCATATCCATAATTTATGCCGGTGAAGGTGGCGACCTCCCGCGAACGTTACTCCCCAAGATCGGCCACTCCGAAGAGAGCTCACAATACCGAGTACTGTGTACACTAACCCTGGCCAGCAACCTTTCTCTAGCTCGGTATCCGATCATTTCATAGGTTGGCAAGCTAACAGTGATAGGTTCATAAGAATCCACATAAAAGCTTTTATGCATCATAATCATTTGTAATCATAATTTGCTTGTAAAACATTTCATCAAAATAGAGCAAAGCTCAAATCATTTTCGTATAGAAAGCCCACCTGTACAAGTAATAAATTCAAGAAAAATGATTCTCGGCTCTTCCTTACGCTTCAATATGCTGCCCCACCTTTCATCGGAAACAACTGAGTTTAGCGGTCGATCGAGCTTAACGAAGTCTAACGGATAACAAAATTGATCTACATGTTTGGACTTTAGAGTTTTGCATTCTACTTAAGTTTAATAATGACACGTTCTTAGTGTAACTATCGCAAGTGCACGATATCGTATCAAGTAGTAAGTGGACTTTTTGAGTCCGGTTTATCGATCCCACGCGGAAGTTTGGTTATAAGTTGAATTATACACTATTTAACTATTTGTTATAGAGATTTATATAATGAAACACACAATTAAAGAGTTTGATTTTGACAATTGCAAAGAAAATGCAATAATAGTTCTACAATTTTAAGGAAATAAAAGATTATACTAATAATTGATTATTAAAGGTAAAATAAAATAGTTGGAATTACAAACTTATTTCATCATTAGTTATAGAAGATGTATAGGAGATCATAAGATGAATTTAATTATTATGTTGCGTAGATTCGATTTTCCTTAGAAAGACGGTTTCTCTTTCGAACTATAAAACGCCCCTTATATATTGAATCAATCCACTATATTTCTATGTTTATTGGCTTCAATACACAACATTAGGATTTATGAAAATAACTCAAAGAATCATCTAAGGTCTAGAGGTATATTTCTATCCCCCAGAACAACTTAGAGTGAAGATCATTTGATCTAATCAAACATATTTTCTTTCGAAACATACGAAGACCATAAATATCGTCATTTATTGGCCAAATAAATAAAGATTGTTAAGACAATGAAAATCACACACAATAATAAGTTATTTACAATAGATCTTTATACAAACTTAAATAACATGACTAACCTTGTTTATAATCCCAACTAAGGTAACTTAGCCCATGAAGGGTTTAATAAACATAATACAAGAGAGAGTGGTCATTATTAGTTGAAAAAGGGAAAGAATTGATCCTAACTCCCTTAGTAGATAAAGGAGAAAGAAGCAATAAACTCTCTGAACAACATATGCTATACCACTATTACACAAATCACTCAAGAACACAAGTGTGTTCTTTCACACAAAAAGAAAATATTACAAATGGAAAAATATAAGATGAATGATGAATGATGATGGATCTAAGGGGTCTATTTATACACCTAAAGTCATCTAATAGCTCTAAAACTCCAGCATTATTACAATAGATCGGATCAATGCCAACCATCCCCTCAATAATACACCAAAAGTATAAAAAATTAGACAAATGATCACAATCTGTCAAGAGTTACGGCCGTAACATTAAGGAGTTACGGCCGTAACTAGGGTGGCTTACGGCCGTAACATTCAGTAGTTACGGCCGTAACATGGCTTCATAAATTTGCACACTGGTTGCTTTACGAGTTACATTTTTAGCCCAGAATTTCTCAGACTTTGCGTTTTTGCCCCAAATCTTCTTCGGGTGATAACTTTTGATATATAATTCTGATTTTGAATCCGGAAAGACTGCCGAACTCGTCTCGGAAAGACCTACAACATGAATACATAAAAACTCAACAAAGAGAATATTTTATAAACATGTTATTTCTTGAGTAAATCAGTAATTCAATCCGATTAAGACTAGATTTACATCATCATCCGATAAAAATAAAATTATTAAAAACTGATTAATTAAAAGCAAAAACGAGTAGACTAGCTTAATTATGGGTGAAATTTATCAATACAAACCATGGATAAGTGTATAAAACTAACACTTATCACACCCCCAAACTTGAATTCTTGCTAGTTTCGAGCAAGACTCTTTATTAGTCATACATAAAAAATAAAAATAAAAATAAAAATAAGACACAAAAATACTAATACACACATAAATTAAGAAAAATAATCATATAAAAAGAGAAAAGGAGATCAAAATGCCATTAATACACAACAACCAACTTTATACAGTAGATATAAATGAATCAAAATTCAAAATAAATCTACTAATGATTTTGACGTTAAAACACGGTTTTATTTTTGTAATTCCAAAATGCAAGGTTTCCCCCCCAAAAAGTTGATTATTTCTTTCCCACTCGTGATACACACGACTCCCTTTAGTGGTTGCTCTCGATCACTCGTTTATTTTTCGACTCAATATGAAGAAGAATTTCATTGGCGTCATCAAATATTGTGATTTTTCACGAAATTGAGTGTATTGAAATTCAGCCGCTAATTAATTCAAATCTGCTCATAAACTACATCTCTTAGTGATAGCTTTCACACCGTTATTTGCTAACGTGTAGCTCTTTTCAATAACACAATTTCCATTTTTTTAGGTGATAGCTTTCACACCGTTATTTGCTAACGTGTAGCTCTTTTCACCAATGACCTCTTTTTTTTAGGTGATAGCTTTCACACGGTTATTTGCTAACGTGTAGCTCTTTTCACCAACACAATTACCATTTCGTGTGAGACGGCAGCTACGCACCAACAATGGTTAGTCCTTTATTTTTTTCAAAATTTCAGGACCCCCAAAATTAGGCAGTTGTTGCTGCTCAACACATTTTCAACTAGACTCCTTTCACCAATGACATTTTTTTAGGGAATAGAATTTTTGCAGAAAATCTTTTATTAGTTAAGCTTGAAAAATCAAAAACTCCACAAATTAAGTAAATTTCAGTTCTATTTTTCATCAACCGACTAATTCTTCTTTTCTCAAGGTAACGAATGACTCGATTTTATATGATAACTACAAGGCTTGGAAAGAGGGATTAAGGCTCAAAAATTTCGGAATATACAATTTTTTACAGGTTAAAATAATTTTAGAAGCTTGTATATAGCTAACTTATTGGTGTTATGGCCAGATCTAGAAATCTCATAAATCAAAATAATATATATATATATATATACTAAAAAAAATTTAAGGCGAATAACCAAATTAATCAAAACACACTAAAATACCAACACACCAAAATAATTAAACATACCACCCCCAAACTTGAAAATAAAACTGTCCTCAGTTTTTTTTAAAAAAAAAAAGCAAGGAGAAAAATAGAATACTCCCTGTTATGAAAGTTGATGCTTGAGCTAATGGCTTTTAGAATCTGCAAGAGAATAAATATACGAGGCAAAAAACAAAAGAAAATAAAATATACTCGGAAGTATAACACACTTTTTAAGATGCGCTTCAAGAAAGTCCGAAGAGTCGCCTTATGTAATACCCGGATTTTCAGTATAAATTTTTCGCGTTATTTTATCTGAGTATACTGTATAGTTTGGTATCTATACAGTATGGATAAAATAAATTGATAACCGAGACAGTTATACTGGTGTGATTATCGTTTTTGATTGACAGATATATTCAGGATATGTTGTATCAGGTTGAACTGATTTGGATATCAGGTATACCGTATGAGAATATTTTTGGGTTGAGTATATGCGTATTCAGTATGCCGTATGTTCGTATTTGTTATGTCGAGACGTTGGACAGGAATTGCTGTAAATGGCTAAGTATGGAAGCCATTACGTACGTTATGTGTTGAAGCTTACGTACGTTAAATTGGTAGAGTTACGTATGTTATGGCCGAGACATTACGTACGTAACATGGGAATCAGACGATCGAGTCGTGGTCGGCAGGTGAGACCCTGTGTCGGCAACTCTCGGCGGAGGATGTTGACAGGTGAGTCAACGTACGTGTTACGTACGTTATATAGGACGTGTTACGTACGTAACACGACCATTGTACTGTAGCAAGTCAACTGGTATATTACATACGTTATATGGCATGGGTTACGTACGTAAGGAAGTTCAGGTTTTGAGGCAGTAGGGTCTGGGATGGCATTACGTACGCTAACCAGGACAAGATAGCGTACGTAAGAGGTGTTACGTACGTTAACTTGGGAATGTTACGTACGTAACGAGTGGGGAGTTTATATAAGGAATAGCCGTCATTTCATTTCACTTCAACATTTCTCTTCGTTTTTCATCTCTAAACATTGAGAGAGGGATATTTTGGCTCTCCTAATTCGATTTTGAGCTTGAGGGCTTGGATTTGGAGCTTGGATATGGAGTTATTGATGATTCTTGAAGTGATTTCTTGTGTATTCTATCTTCTAAGAGGTATGTTGGATAATCCTCCTTTTCATTTCGGATTTTTGTTGTTGTTATTGATAAATGATTCGTATGAAGATGATTAAGATGTTGTTGTTTCGATTCTTGAGGTTATATGAGGTGTATGTTGAAGGAAGATGATGATATGTTGGAGTATGTCTTGATTATGTTGTTATGATTATGGAATCATAATATTCTTGATGTTCTTGGTAGTATTGCTTCGATTTCTGATGCTAAGAAGATCATACGTTGAAGAACATGATGATATACACCTTGAATTATGATTAAGGATTGGTTAGATGTTAGAAAACATCGGATTTCTTTTATGGATTGTGAACGTGAATTCGGATAATTCGTGTTCTTGAAGAATTCATAAGTTATACATGTTATGATTTTGGAAGGATTTCGGATAATTGAAATGTGATTATTTACGGTAATAATTGGTAAATTGTTTCTTACGAATTTACTAGTATAACAAGGAGTCTTGTTGATTCTAATTTAGAATTAAAGTCGGAATCGAATATGTTATGAAATCCTTAATATCAAGATGAATTGATCATTGATTTGAGGAATGTGTTGGTGTTTTGGGTATGAATATGGAATATTCATATCTATAATTAAGTTATGTATTTTGGTATAATATTCGTATAGGAATATGAATATGATTCCGGATTTGATAAGATTATGACTCACTTTTGAGTTTGAGAATTCATACGTATTGAACAAGTGTTCAAATCGAATAATGGAATTATTTGAAGCTCTTGGAATATGATTATCTATAATGTTGAATTTATTGGATTGTCCGAATTGATGATGATAATCGGTAATTGATTTTTATTATGAATTTACAAGGAGGAAACTTGTAATCGTATTTAAGATTGAATTTGGAATCGGTAATGCTTAAACACTTGGTTAAATTGATTGTTGATATGACTTTCGGATTGTGGAATCGTGTTGTGGTTTTGAGTTCGTGTTTGATTGGTTCAGCTTGTTTGGATATGTGTTTAATCGGGATATTGTAGAACCGTTGTGTTTGTTGATCGGTTATTGATTGTTATTTGTGATCATCGAGTTACGGTTTGTATTGTGGATATGAGTTCGTATTTGTTGAGTTGGATTATTTGGTTTTAGGTATATGATCGGGGTTTCATTGAACCGTTGAGTTTATTGGTTGGGTATGTCGGTTATTGATTTTTATCGAATGTGTATTAATCGGTTATTGCAATAGGTTGATATGTTTTGATCGTGGTTTATGACCGTTGTGCTGCGGTTGAGGTCGAAGAGTTCGTAGATTGCTTTTGGTCGGGGCTGAGGAGCTCGTAGACGAAGGCAATGGATTTTGGTAACGGCTTCGTGGTATCGGTATCGAGGCAAGTTTATACTTGTTCAGTTTATAATATTTGATGAATGGTTTTTTTTCATTTCATTTATAATTCGTATAGCAATGTTGTTAGAAATGTAAGTTGTCGGGATAATGGTTTGTATATCGTACTCTGGTTGTAATAAATCATAAGGTATATGATTTAATTGTGTTCAGGGAAGACGTGAGTTATCTTTGGTCAAGGATATAGAACATCGGATATCGAGGATAGTTATCGTGATGACATAAGTATCGGGATAAAGGGTTATTGGTATTGAATTGATGGTACCTTATTTGAGATTATTTGTATAACTGTGTATTCGTTCATGAATGTTGTTCGTGGAAAGGATGTTGTCTTCGGCTTTGAGGTAATTTATGTATTGTTCAGTTATGAGATAATTATTATGTTGAGTTGTTGTATACGTTGTATGTTGAGGCTTCGTATATTGAGATTCGTACTGGTTGTTCATTGAGGGATGTTGATCCCAGGACTATGGTTGGTATTAATGGTTATGTTGATCGTCTCATTGAGGGATGTTGATGGATATGGTCCTCGGCTTTGAGGTAAATCTAAGTATTTGTTCAGTCATGTGGATAATTAGTATGTTGAGTTGTTGTATATGTTGAGGTTTCGTGTAATGAGTTTCGTATCGGTTATTCGTTGAGGGATGTTGATCCCAGGATGTATTGAGATCGTAGATCGTGTTGGTCATTCATTTGGGGATGATGATCCCAGGATTGATGTTTTGGATATTGATTAGTCGTGTCGACTTTTCATTGTCAGTCTGTTGTTGTTCACTTCGGTGAGTCTTTTGATCCTTATTGGATATGTGTTTCCTTGAGTTTCGTTGTCATGTAGCATCGTGACATATCTGGAGTCATATCTGCGTGCCGATTGGTTATTGTGTAGGATTTTTAGCCGGGCACATGATGGTTATGTGTTGATATTTCCACATTGAACCGTGCACACGAGACGTAGTTCGTGAGGCTAATTAGGTACAAGACCACACGTGTATGTGATCAATACCCGGGGTGGCTTATGCACAGACACATTTCCGGATCGGGCGTACTATGATTTTCATCTTTGCGCCATATTGTTTGGTCGTTCATCCTCCATTCATGGTTGGGTATGTTCGACGGTTTGCGACTGGTTGTTCATACACCCAAGGTGTAACACCCCGAGATATTCGGAATAATTACAGCGCCGTAAACCCTTTAAGTAAGGATTTACAAGGCTAAATAAAAGAAATGTAAATATAATTCAACCTTACAACTGAAGTTCAAAATACAGAACTGGTTCAACTGATTCAAAGAGTTAACTTATACAACCATATCGAAAATGACATTATTAAAACACACGTACTCGAGTACTAAAGTGAACCAAGAAGACAATATAACAATAAACATCAACCACATCACTGAGCCATTTCATCGTCCTGTCGGTACTGTGGTTGCTTCCCCGCTCCTCGGCTACCTGAACATCAAAACAATGTCCACCCCCGAAGGGGTTAGCAAAACAATGCTAGTACAAGTATCATAATACATAAATCATCAGTGAATCATAAATCATGCAAAACGGACTTCCGTCATCGGAATCCAACGATGTGAATCCTCACGATTCCATCAACACAATACAGGGTAATCCAGCGATCCAGCTTGGTATAGATCCCCATGATGATCCCGTCGGACCAACGTATGGTGTAAAACCCGTCCAGCGATCCAGCGCCCTCAGCATAGATCCCCATGATGATCCCGTCGGACCAACGCATGGTGGACATTCGATCCAGCGCCCTCAGCATAGATCCTCATAACCCCCTCGGATCATTCATACCATAAACCAATCAATTATGCATACATATATGCATTTCAATATTTTCATCAATACGAATGATTAACAACGAATACCACAAGAATTTACAGAAATAAATCTCATATTCGACAACATGAACAAAACCATATGCATGATCAAAGTTCCAATATAAATCAAACTCAACATATGATACTTGCCTCGAAAATGGCAAGAATGAAATACTCCAACAAACGTCACGCGTCCGTATGTCACCGCCCCTCGATCGACCCCTATGCAAGGTTCGGACCTTGTTCAAAAAGAGATACAAGGAACTTAACATACCACTCGATACTAACATACGATCACCGAATACTTATATTATGATCGTAAAGTAGTGACACTAGGTTGGTTCACGGTTATAACACTAGATAAGAACTGAACCGGAAACGATAAGGCACTACAAGAGAGTTGAACGATCATTTCGAAGGTGAAATACCGATGTTTAAAAGTTCGAGGTTTTACAAGGTATTGAAGATTTCGTGTTTTAATAAGGGATTAAATTCTAAATCCTCATATGACCGGCTATTATGATTTTACCACCAATGTTACTCAAGATGATAAGCATGCTCGAATATTACGCAAGGAAAACGACACTACGGTGATTCGGTTTGAGTTCAAGGACTTGGTCGATATATTACCCTCAAGAACATGGAGAACATTGTCACAACAAATTCTTCTAACATACATGGATTACTCCAATGGAACATAAAAAGGGTTCAGAAAATCTAGCGGAAATCATGCTTATTACTCCCACGAATTAAGGATACTTCATGTTAAGGTTTTCATCCACCGAGGCTAAATCAATACTCTAAGTAACGGAAGAAAGACAAGGTATAATCGGGTTCTAAACTCCAAAATATGGTGCTGGACTCAAAAGGTCATTAACTAATCCAATGATTTCCAAGACAAGCTCAAAGTATAGTTAAGAATGTAAATTCTAGCTTGGTGAATCGTAACGTACCTTAAGAGATGTAATAACAAGGAAGATCTTCAATAAACACTTCACCGGAAGCTTGATCACCAAATCACACGGTCTAAGCTTCCCAAAATCGGATGTAGATGATGATATGAGGGATATGAGGTGAAGGATAATCTCAAGAACACAAAAATCGGCTAAGGCAAGAGTGGGAAATGAAGTGAGGGTCGGGTTCTATAAATAGATTTCTGGGCATTACGTACGTTATGCAATCACCCTTACGTACGTAACAAACTTAATGTACGTTATACCCTAGCCTTAGCGTACGTAATCGTCTGACCAGAGTTCACTGGCCTGATTTCGCCATTTCCTTACGTACGTAATCACACGGGATTTACGTACGTAATATCCATGTCCTTAGCGTACGTAAAACATGCACCATAGCGTACGTAACACCTATGTCCAGGTTCACGTGGAAATCACACGAATCTTCCCCGGCCCCCACACGCCGACCCTTATCCGAACCCAAGTTGACTTAGCTTACGTACGTTAAGAACATCATATAACGTACGTAATACCGAATCTTTAACGTACGTTATGGACGCCTGATAGCGTACGTAAGTACATGCAGAATCATGCATGAAATGTTGAAGATATATAAAATCATAAGGGCACAAATACGAGAAACCAATCTACAATTTATAACATCATGAAGTCGAGATCATACAAGATCGAGTACAAGGTAAATACACCATTTATTCGGGCATTACATACTACCCCTCTAAAAAGAAGTTTCGGCCCGAAACTTAAAACGAAAATAATTCTGGGTATCTCGACTTCATACTCTCCTCCGTCTCCCTAGTTGCTTCTTCGACTCCATGTCGAGACCACTGAACTTTTACCAAGGAGATCGGTTTATTCCTCAACTGCTTGACTCGACTCTCGAGTATCTTTATTGGTCTCTCTTCAAAGGTGCCGTCATTAGCTATCTCGATCTCGTCGAAATCAATAATATGACTGGGATATAGTACATACTTCCGCAATTGGGATACGTGAAACACGTTGTGAACGTGACTCAGCGATGGCGGTAAGGCCAACCTGTATGCTAAATCCCCAACTCTCTCGAGGATCTCAAATGGCCCGATATATCTCGGACTTAGCTTACCTTTCCTCCCAAAATGGAAAATCCCTCGTGTAGGAGACACCTTCAATAGTACGTGGTCCCCAATGTCGAACTCTAGAGGGTGACGACGTACATCTGCATAAGACTTCTGTCGACTCTGGGCAGTCAACAGTCTTTCCCGAATCAAATCTATCTTCTCTTGAGTCTGAATTATTAATTCCGGTTCCGTCCCGATCAAGTCCGAAGAATCATCCCAGCACAGGGGTGATCGACATCTTCTCCCGTACAAAGCTTCAAACGGTGCCATCTTAATAGAAACATGCCAACTATTATTGTAGGTGAATTCAATCAATGGCAAATGGACTTCCCAATCCGTTGACCAATCCAAAGCACAAGCTCTAAGCATGTCTTCTACTGTTTGTATAGTCCTTTCGGACTGACCGTCCATCTGAGGATGATAAGCCATGCTAAATTTTAGCTCGGTCCCCAAAGCCCTGTGAACTGCCTTCCAGAAGTGCGACACGAAATGGCCATCTCGATCTGAAATAGTGGTCTTCGGCGTCCCATGCAATCTGACGATCTCTGCAACAAATACTCGCGCCAATCTCTCGGGTCCCCAAGTGTCTTTAATTCCTAGGAAATGAGCCGACTTGGTTAGTCGATCAACTATAACCCAAATCATGTTCATTCCCGTCTTGGTCCTTGGCATATTGGTGATGAAATCCATCGAGATATCCTCCCACTTCCATTCAGGGATCGGAAGCGGTCTTAACATTCCGGCAGGTCGCTGATGTTCAATCTTAACCTGCTGACAAGTCAAACACTTCGAAACGTACTCTGCTACGTCCTTCTTCATGTTTCCTCACCAGAAGTTTTGTTTTAGATCCTTATACATCTTACTACTGCCTGGGTGAATAGAATAGGGCGCGCTGTGAGCTTCCTTCAGGATTGTCTGTCTCAGACCATCATCATTGGGAACGCAAAGTCGACTCTGAAATCTCATAACTCCATCATCTTGTACCACGAATCCTGGGGCTTTCCCTTTGTTCACTTCGTCACATAATCGAAGAATCAGAGAGTCATCCAACTGCTTAGATTTGACTTATTCAACCAACGACGAAGTTAGTTCCATCACACACAATTGCCCTTGGACTCCTTGCGACCACACTTCAATTCCTTCACGTATTAGCTCTCGTTGAATGTTGGTTTGGGATGTAAACGCTTCCAATACTCGAAAAGAAACAGGTTTTCGGCTTAGTGCATCAGCTACCACGTTTGCTTTGCCTGGATGATAAAGGATTTCCAAATCGTAATCCTTGATCAATTCCAGCCACCTTCTCTGCCTCATATTTAATTCCTTCTGACTGAAAATATATTTGAGGCTCTTGTGATCGGTGAAGATCTGACAACGAGTGCCGTACAAGTAATGTCGCCAAATTTTTAGAGCAAAGACCACAACTGCTAGCTCAAGATCATGAGTCGGGTAATTAACTTCGTACGGTTTCAGATGCCGAGAAGCATAGGCGATCACCTTATCCATCTGCATCAACACACATCCCAGACCCTGATTTGAAGCATCGCTGTATACCATGAATCCATCCGTCCCATCTGGTAATGCTAATATAGGTGCTGTCGTCAGTCTCTTCTTAAGTTCACCAAAACCAGCCTGGCATTTCTCATCCCACGTGAACTTTTGAGTTTTCTGTAACAGCTGAGTGAGCGAACGAGCAATTTTGGAAAATCCCTCTACAAAACGGCGATAATATCCAGCAAGTCCTAAGAAACTCCGGACTTATTTCACGTTATTAGGAGCTTCCCATTCCAAGATTGCTTCGACTTTCTTCGGGTCCACCTGAACTCCGTCAGCTGATATCACATGCCCAAGGAAAGTTACTTCCCTAAGCCAGAACTCGCATTTGGAAAGCTTTGCATATAGCTGTTCCTTTCTCAAGATGCTCAAAACCACACGCAAATGCTCAGCGTGCTCCTCTGTGTCTTTCAAATATATCAATATGTCATCGATGAAGACGACCAAAAATTTATCCAAGTATTCTAAGAATACCCGATTCATCAATTGCATAAATACCGCAAGAGCATTGGTAAGTCCAAATGGCATCACTACAAATTTATAATGCCCGTATCGGGATCTGAATGCAGACTTCGGTATATCCGATTTCTCAATTCTCAACTGATGGTATCCTGATCGCAAGTCAATCTTCCAGAATACCCTTGCCCTTTGCAATTGATCAAACAAGTCGTCGATCCGAGGTATAGGATACTTGTTCTTGATCGTCACTTTGTTTAATTCCCTGTAATCAATACATAATCGGAGGGATCCATCTTTCTTCCGGACAAAGAGAAAGGGTGCTCCCCAAGGAGAAACGCTAGGTTGAATGTAACCCTTCTGCAATAATTCTTCCAGTTGCTTCTTTAGTTCATACATCTCGGTGGGCGCCATACGATATGGTCCTCTGGAAATAGGAGAAGCTCCAGGCTCTAATTCGATAGTGAACTCCACTTCTCTCTGCGGAGGTAATCCAGGTAGTTCGTCAGGGAATATATCTGAGAATTCATTCACAACTGGAATAGATGAGAGCTCTACTCCTTCTTCTTTCTTCATGGCATAACACCAGTATCCGTAACAACCCTGCTTTAGCAATCTCGCTGCTTTCACCACTTTGACTAACTTTCCTGAGCTTCCCGGTCTCCACCCCTTAGATAAATGTTCAGGCCCGTCATCGGAAATGATAGAAATGACTCTCTTTCGGTAATTCAAAATAGCTCCATAACGATTGAGCCAATCATCTCTGAGAATTAAATCGTCACCAAGGATGTCGACTACAATAAGATTTGAAAGCCAATCTCTCCCTCCTATAGTCACTGGAAAATCTCTAGTTTATAGGGTTCCCACAAGTTTCTCTCCAGTCAGTAATCCCACAACATAAGGTTCACAATCATACAAGCACGAGATTTTCAAACGATTAACACAGTTCAAAGATATGAAAGAATGCGTAGCTCCTGAATCGAACAAGACACTAACTGGTTGCAAAAGGATCTGAATCGTACCTGATGCAACATCCGTGTTCTGATCATCTGACTTCTTCATCTCGTAAATACGCGGAGGAACGGACCCAGCGCTGGATGCCTCTCTTTTCCCAGCATTCTGCTGCTGGAACCCACTTTGTTGCATCTGGTTTACACTAGTGTCCTTCGGAACCGGTATAGGAGTGCGAGTACCAAAAGATCGATTCGCATTCCCATAAAATGTTGTGCGATGCCCTTCCTGTCCACACTCAAAACAGGTCACAGCAGGCGCGAAACAGTCACGTCGAACATGCCCCGCTTTGCCAAAGTTATAACATTTCTTCCCTGCGTCTGAAACGGTTGGTGCTGGCCGGAACTTCTTTCCACCTCGAGAAGGATGCGGAGGCCTCCTGGATGAATGAAAAGAGGACTGGCCCCTGCGAGGCCCACTACTCTTATTCTCCGTGAAGTTGCCAAACACTTTCTGCTTCTTTGCTTCCGTTGATTTCTCGACTGCCGCCTCTTTCATATCATAGGCCAGCGCCTTGTCCTGATACTGTTGCAGGGTGGTGCATTCAAATCCGGACATATATTGCTGAATCTCCGGCTTCATCCGCATGTCGAAATGAAAAATCCTCTCCGCCTCGGTTCTGACCAAGTGGCGCACATAAGTCAGCTGGTGATTAAAAGTCTTAATCACGTCTGTCACAGATGCTTCTGAATTTTGTGGTGAGAAAAACTCCCGGACTTGGGCCTCTCTAACTGGGCGAGGACAATACTACGCTTCCATCATTAATTTAAACTCCGTCCAGTCGACATTTTTCTCCTCAGGTCGAATGGCCTCCCACCAGTCGAAAGCCTCCCCCGTCAGAAGATACTGGGCGACCGGAACCTTTATGTCGTTGGGACAGTTAATCCCTGCAAAAATCTTCTCTAACTCCTTCAGCCAGTGATCCCAAGAAAGCGTCTCAGCAGAACCGTCAAATTTCGGAGGGTGCAATTTGACCACCTCCATAAGCCATTTGTCTCCCCGATTATCCATGTTATGCTGCTGTCCCATCGCCGTCTGCATGCGATCAACAACTTGAGCAAACTGGTTTATCTGAGCAACCACCTGCTGAAGCACTCCCGGCACGTTAGGATCTGCATTATTATTTGCTGATCCCTGCTGTCCTCCAGAATGGGAATCGGTTCGACTAGCAGATATCTCCGGGGTAGACGCCGAATCCTCCTGTCTCATATTTCCACGTCCGCGTCCGCGTCCACGACCTACTCTCAACATACTGTACACACAAATACTCAATATCCAGGGCAAACTTTCTAAAAGAAAGTCCATCAATGTTCACAAAACATGAATTAAATAAAACAGTAGTAATTGAGATTAGGATACTTACAACCATGGTCCACACGACGATGCTGGCTCAGCAGTGATGTTACAAACAACCAATAATCAAATAACGTAAACAGAACCAACTAACCCGACTGCCAAGATATCCATGAATCTTAGCTCTGATACCATATTCTGTAACACCCCGAGTAATTCGGAATAATTACAGCGCCGTAAACCCTTTAAGTAAGGATTTACAAGGCTAAATAAAAGAAATGTAAATATAATTCTGTAACAGCCCAAAAACAGTGGCCATTACAATGCCGTGGATCCCTCATGGGACCCACCAGGCAATATCACAAAATACACTTAAAATCCGACAACGTGGCACCGTACCACGATATTTATCAAAACCCCGGTGTGGAGTATGAGTTATTCATATTTTTAAATACAAGCAAACATACACAGATCCAAACACGAGATGCACCATATGACGATGGGTAGTACCTAACAAGTTTTAGTACATTCATCCGACACAAAAATAAAACGAAAGTCACGCTTAAAACATAACCGAACAACCAAAAGACTGGGGCCCCGAAATAGCATACATCGAGAATCCTCCGTCGCCATTGTGCTCCTCCTGTTCCTTGCCCTTCACTAGCCCTGAAATACAAGTATTTCGCCCCAAACCACAGGGTCAGCTATACATGATAATAATTCTCATGGCATTATACAATTCATATATATACTGATTTCAAAGAAATCCACCGACTACTGAATATACCCCTAAGGCGTATAAACAATCAGTCCCAACTGTCGAAACATAATCAAGTATACGAACGACCACATACTATGGCTCAAGACGGACGTCACAGTACGCCCGATCCGGAAATGTGTCCGTGCACATGTCCACCCCGTATACGGAATCCAGAATATACGTGGGATGATGTACCTAATTAGCCTCACGAACTACGTCTCGTGTGCACGATCTAAATGCGGAAAACATCCACGCATGATCATCAAGTGCCCGGCTAAAAATCCTACACATAACCAATCGGCGCGCAGATATGACTCCAGAGATGTCACGATACAACATGACAACGAAACTCAACGAATTACACTTTTACGAGGGAATCGAACAACTCACCGAAGTGTCAACAAAGCTCAAAAGAACTAACGGTAATAAGGACGGTAATTCCGGGGGTATCATCCCCAACACCATGACAATACGATCAAGGGTATCACCATATCACGAATCATAGATTATCAGAACATTTCATACACAAGAACTGCATAATAATCACAAGAATTCAACCATCACTATAACCAAGCAAGATAACTTGCCTCAATTCCGTAGACGAATAATCCTTCTTTGAATGGTCAAACGAACGGTATCCTCGTCTAACAATAGTCACGTGAACAAGCAACCTTGAATGAAATATAATCCATTCAACAACACATTCGTATGATAATGGTATTATCGCATGAACAATATTCGTGAATTCACTTTGAATAAATAGATTATCCTATTGACCATTTTAATGTTCTTATTACAAATCATCACATGTTTATCATGTTCATTACATAGTCTAATCTTGATGTCAAATTCTTGATGTCCAGTTTATCATCAATGTAATATCGTGAGGATATCGTTTCAAATCATCGACACTTCTAATTACGATATAAGTTGTGTTTAATTACATTCTTCATTATTTACCGACGATTCCATTCAAAACTTGATTATCATATGAAACGTAAGTTCAAGTCTTTAATGAGTTAAGAACATTATCTTAATTTACTCCTCTAGACATGCACGGATTAATGAAATGGAATTCGGCTATTCATCTACCGTATTTGTATCGTCATATTCAACACAACTCTCTTAAGAACATTATTAACCTATTAATGTAGTGATTAACGCTCTTTGGTGAAATCGATAAATTCGAACGTACGGAGATTACAACTTCCTCCTATCAACATTCATTGTTTTACTTTGAAGAGTTTATTAAATTCCTAGTTATACCATTGGATACTTGAGATTTTTGAAGTAATTTCATCCATCTAACAAAGATCATCTTCAAAGGGTTAATATCATCTTTCCAACAATTCCATCACAAAGGTTTTAAATGCCAAAATCATGGTTTCATGCAACCTTTAAGGATCAATAGAATGTTCAAGACAATCTTAACATTTCCCACTTTTAATCATTAAGGACATCATCTCTAACATGTTCCTAGTGTAGAGACTAAAATCAACTTCCGATTATCATGCTATACCTCAGGTTTTATGTATATCATTATCAACACAATCATATTATGAAGTTATTTACCTCAAGAAGCAATACTAATACCTTCAAAATTAATCTTCACTTGATTTGAGTACGATTCAATTAACTTATCATGTTTACACTAATCTATACTATCATTATGTGAAGTATTTATCTACTAACATCATCAGAAACATGGAATTGATATGAGTTAAAGAAAGACCAACCTTAAAATGAAGAACAACACCAACACTTCAAGGAATATACTTCAATCTCTAGCTTCTCCAAGTCACCAATCAAGTGTTGAGGCTCCAACACAAGTTAGAAAGGCTTAGAAACGAAGTTGGAGGAAGGGAATCGTTCCTTAGTCGGGAGATTGAAAAAGGCCGAGTAGGAAATGAATGGCAAGTCCTACATTTATAATCGAATGGACATTACGACGTTAACGAACGTGGTTAACGACGTTATAGCCTTTACGCACGTAATCTTATGATCATTACGTGCGTAACCAATTTCATCAAACTCACCGCCTAAAAACACGCATTCGTTACGCACGTAACCAAGCGGCTATTACGCACGTAGTGGCCGTTGACTGGCCGTCGCGATCGACTCCCGACCGGCTACCCTAGCACGACCCCACCCTCCGAAATTCGTATTTCTGGAGAATCTTCCGCATTACGTACGTTAACGTATCGGTGTTACGTACGTAAGGCGGCCTTCATAGCGTACGTTAAGAATACATGTTAACGTACGTTAAGTACTATAACGAGTATAAATGGAATTTTCGCAATATCACCCAACAACTAATATAGTATGAATGACCATGAATCCAACTTAACATAATTTGTCGGTACATGCTACACATCACAGATATGGTGCAACAATACTTAACTTAAATCATGAAATACAATATTAAAGGCGAGGGTATTACATACTCCCCCCCTTAAAAAGGAGTTTCGTCCCCGAAACTAAGGGGTAAACAGTTCGTGGTATCTCTCTCGCATGCTATCTTGATCTCCCACGTAGCTTCCTCGACTCCGTGTCTTGACCACCGAATTTTTAATAAGGGAATCGTCTTGTTCCTCACTGTTTAATTCTCCTTTCGAGTATCTCGCACAGCTCCTCATACGAATGGTCGTCGGCTATTTCGACCTCGTCGAATTGAATAACGTGACTTGGATCAGCAACATACTTCCTTAACTGAGATACATGGAATACGTTGTGAATCCGACTCAAAGCTGGTGGTAATGCGAATCGATAGGCTGGGTCGCCTACTCGTTCCAGGATCTCAAACGGACCAATATACCTTGGGCTCAATTTGCCTCTCTTCCCGAATCGGAAAACACCTCTAGTAGGAGATACTTTGACCATTACATGGTCACCAACTTCAAACTCGAGTGGTCGTCGACGATTATCTGCATATGATTTCTGGCGGCTTTGGGCCGTTAATAGACGGCTCTTGATCAGGGAAATCTTCTCGCGGGCTGCCAATAACATATCAGGTTCCGTACCAATAGATTCAGATAATTCGTCCCAAAGACAATGGGGACCTACAAATGACGACCATATAGTGCCTCATAAGGTGCCATCATGATCGAGGCGTGCCACTGTTATTGTATGTGAATTACCAACGGCATTGGGCTTCAGTCAAGCTTCCAATCGAGAGCACATGCCCTCAACATATCCTCTAGAGTTTGAATTGTCCTCTCGGATCGACCGTCGGTCCGAGGATGAAAAGCCGCATCAAGTTCAACCGTGTACCCATAGCACGATGAACCGCCTTCCGTAAGTGCGACACGAACTGGCCCGTCCCGATCCGATACAATACTCTTAGGGGTGCCATGCGCCTCACAATCTCTTTGATGAATAATTGGGCCAATCTCTCGGGACCCCAAGTATCCTTGATCTCCAAGAAGTGGGCTGATTTAGTCAATCGATCCACAACCACCCAAATCGTATTCATGCCTCGACGGCTCGTCGGCAAACTAGTAATAAAGTCCATCGATATGTCTTCCCACTTCCACTCGGGAATAGGAAGCGGTCTCATCATGCCAGCTGGTCGTTGATGCTCAATCTTGACCTGCTGACAGGTCAGACATTTCGAAACGAACTCGGCAACCTCCCGTTTCATATTACCCCACCAATAATACGGCTTCAAATCCTTATACATTTTGTTTGATCCCGGGTGTATGGAATACGGGGTAGCATGAGCCTCCTTCAGAATAGTATTCCTCAACTCTTCGTCATTGGTACACACACTCGATTTTTAAAGCGTAATACCATCCTCGTGAACCACAAATCCAGGAGCCTTCCCCGATCGATTTCTCCTCGAATCGGATAAGAATGGGTCCGACATCTGTTTCGTGGTTTTCGTCTCATCACTGGATGTTGAAATCTCAAGCATGCACATTTGTCCCCGAATGCGTTGTATCAGGACCTCAATCTCTCGGTCTCATGAACTCTAATCGCAACTCCTCTCGGGCGGTCAAACGAGCTAGCATCTGCTCCTGCACCGTCTTGCGGCTCAAGGCATCGGCAACCACGTTTGCCTTGCTCGGATGATAAAGGATCTCGATATCATAGTCTTTGATTAGCTCTAACCACCTCCTTTGTCTCATATTCAACTCCTTACGGGTAAAAATATACTTGTGCTCTTGTGGTCCGTAAAAATCGTAGGTAACTCCATACGAGATAATGGCGCGATTTTTAAAGCAAACACTACTGTTGCTAACTCCAAGTCATGAGTCGGGTAGCTGACCTCGTAAGGACGCAATCGTGCGGACGCATAGGCGATCACTTTCCCGCCCCGCATTAATACGACCAAGGCCCCGCCTCGATGCATCGCCGTATACCGCGAATCCTTCCGTCCCTCTAGGTAGTACCAAAACAGTGCTGAAATTAATCGACCTTTAAGTTCATCAAAACTTTGCCGACATGCTTCCGACCACAAGTACTTCTTATCTTTTCTCAGCAGTTAGTCATCGGTTGAGCAATTTTGGAAAATCCTTCCACGAATCGTCTCTAATAGCTGCTAGACCCGTAAAACTACGAACTTCCTTCACGTTCTTCGGGGTAGCCAGTCTCGGATAGCTTCCGTCTTCGTGGGTCTACTCTTACTCCCTCTGCCGATATCACATGACCCGGAAAAATAACTTCAGACATCCGTAATTCACACTTGGAAAATTTTCCATAGAGTTGTTCTCGCCTTAACGCATCGAGAACACGGCGGAGGTGACACTCATGCTCCTCATGATCACGAGAGTAGACCAAGATATCGTCAATAAAAACGACTACAAAACGATCCGGATAATTAATAAAAACCCGATTCATCAATTCCATGAATCTGCAGTGCATTAGTCATCCAATGGCATGACAACGAACTCATAATGCCCATAGCGAGTGCGAAAAGTCGTCTTCGGGACGTCGACTCTCGAATCCGCAATTGGTGGTACCCGACCTCAAGTCGATCTTGGAAAATACGGCTCCCCGGAGCTGATCCAATAGGTCATCGATGCGAGGTAAAGGATACTTGTTCTTAATTGTTACCTTTTCAGCTCCGTAATCAATACACAAACGCAGCGATCCGTCCTTCTTCCGCATTTAATAACACCGGCGCTCCCCAAGGGGATGCACTGGGTCGAACGTACTTTCTCGATTAATTCTTCGAGTTGTCTTTTAATTCCTGCATCTCGGTCGGGGCCATACGGTATGGTGCTTTCGAAAGTGGGGACGTCCTGGCTCCAACTCAATGGTGAATTCCACCTCTCGCCGTGGGGGTATTCCCGAAGCTCGTCCGAAATACATCTGGATAATCTCGAACTCTGGAATATCAATCAATTTGGTAGCCGTCAATTGTCTTAGTCATGTAACACCAATAACCAATGCATCCTGGTTTAGTAATCTCATAGCCTTCATAGCCGATGACTCTCCCGAATGATTGGGATTATCACCCGAAAAATACACTCGACGCCATCATCCGATGTGACGGTCACCATTCGCTACGGACGCTAAGGACGGCATCGTGACGATCCATCCATCAATACCCAAGATTACATTATCTTTAGGTAAATCCACCACAATCAAGTCGACAACCACTCACGGTTGTTTATGCTAATCAGACGATTCTGTACTTCACGACTCCCAATAATTCTTCTACCACCGGTAGACCAATTACATAAGGTTCACAATTGATAACATGATTCAAATGCAAACGACTCAAGCAAGAACTAGACAAAAGGAGTGTGAAGCACCAAGATCAAAAAGAACACAAACGGCCGAGAGTGGATCTCGAGAGTACTGCAATCATGCGGCCGGGATCATCGGCTTTCTTCATCTCGTAAACTCGGGTTTTGCAACCGGAAGGAGTGTACCAACTTGGTTTCCACGGCCTATCCCTTTGTTCGCCTTAGTCCGGTAAGAAGCGGATGGAGGAGCACGTTCTGAGCAAGACTGATCGGAGCAAGAGATGCCGCCGGGGCACGCCCGAGTCCACCCGGCAATAGCGGCGCGATGACCGTTCTTCCCGCAAGTGTGACAGTAACGGCCGGCCGGACACTTGGAGCTGATATGCCCTGGTCCCCACGGTTATAACACACGGCAGTGGTGATTGCCCGAGAGTGCGTTCTGCCGGTTTTGGTGCCATAGGTGGCCGCTCGGAAGGATTTGGTGCAGTGGGGTTTCTTGAATACCCCGGTTCTTTGTCTCCTTGGAGTGCAGTTCTGGATCTCTTGTTGGAAAACCGAGGTTGTCTCTTAGAAATCTCCTTCGCGGTAAGTTCATACTCCAAAGCCTTCTCAATAAACTCCGGAAGGTCGCATAGTGGTGATTGAGTAATTGCATCCTCATTCGGGGTTTAAGCCTCTTGAGGAAATATTTGATTTTATCGACTTCGAACGGACAACCGACGTAGCAAAAGGGAGAAGTGCTTGGAATTTTTCAAAGAATTGCTAACACATCTTCGTCTTCCGATGGGTCGGGGTTTAATAATTCGGACAGTTTGGCTTCACGGAGGGTGCGGGATAGTAACGATCTAGCATAAGAGTCTTAAATTCCTCCCAAGTACTCGCGCCTTGGCAGCCTCACGAGAAAGCCACCAAGTATGGGCACTCTTACTAAGGTAGTAGTCGCCACAAAGAACTCGATTTTCCTCCGGCACTCCACCATCTCGAACAGTTTCTCGAAATGTTCTATCCAGTGTACAATGTCGGCAGGCTCAGATGAGCCTTCAAAAGTCGGAGGTCGCTGACGTGATATGTCGCTAATAATCCGGCTCACGATCCCACCAGGTACCAAGGGCGGAGGCTGTTGCCCCTGCTGTTGACCAGTAGTATTCCTTTGCATAGTTTCCATCAGCCGACCCATTTGGGTCATTTGGGCCATCATGCCCTGCATCACGGTGTAAGGATCGGCACGTGCATTCTCTCCGGTGTGGTGTGATTGGTCCCGAGAAGGCGACCACTGCGGAACTCATTCCACATTCACGCGTCTGTTAGCTCGTGGTATCGAATTCGGCCTCTTCCGCGGCCTCGTCCCCCTCGCCACGGACCCTAAGGTTCCTTTCCATACCGAAAGAATCAAGTCACAAGTACAGTTTGATTTATCAATCACAATTCATGCTAAGTTAATAACAACAGGGAATTTCCTATCGATAAAGCGGTTGTAAAGAGTCACTGGCACTACAAGTGTTACACACTCAATATCATATCAACATTAAGTCGAAACAATTCCAATCACATAATTAATTTAGGTTCTCTTCAATAGATGAATTTTGCCTCATGGTAGCAAGATGCCAAGATAAGTAAGGAGACCAATACATCGTCAATATCATGCCAGAAATCAAATTATGGTTCATGAGAACATACCGTATTCGACGGGTCAGGCGCTTGCACAGGTTACACGTGGCACGAAGTTTTCTTGATGCTATTTCGATCCTACAATGACTCAAAATAAAAACACACATCGGCTCCGATACCATCTTCTGTAACAGCCCAAAAACAGTGGCCATTACAGTGCCGTGGATCCCTCACAGGACCCACCAGGCAATATCACAAAATACACTTAAAATCCGACAACGTGGCACCGTACCACGATATTTATCAAAACCCCGGTGTGGAGTATGAGTTATTCATATTTTTAAATACAAGCAAACATACACAGGATCCAAACACGGTACAGACCATATGACGATGGGTAGTACCTAACAAGTTTTAGTACATTCATCCGACACAAAAATAAAAACGAAAGTCACGCTTAAAACATAACCGAACAACCAAAAGACTCGGGGCCCCCGTAATAGCATACATCGAATCCTCCGTCGCCATTGTGCTCCTCCTGTGCCTTGCCCTTCCTCGCCACGAAATACAAGTATTTCGCCCCAAACCACAGGGTCGGCTATACATGATAATAATTCTCATGGCATTATACAATTCATATATATACGATTTCAAAGAAATCCACCGACTACGAATATACCCGAAGGCGTATAAACAATCGATCCCAATCCGAAACATAATCAAGTATACGAACGACCACATACTATGGCTCAAGACGGACGTCACAGTACGCCCGATCCGGAAATGTGTCCGTGCACATGTCCACCCCGTATACGGAATCCAGAATATACGTGGGACGATGTACCTAATTAGCCTCACGAATTACGTCTCGTGTGCACGATCTAAATGCGGAAAACATCCACGCATGATCATCAAGTGCCCGGCTAAAAATCCTACACATAACCAATCGGCGCGCAGATATGACTCCAGAGATGTCACGATACAACATGACAACGAAACTCAACGAATTACACTTTTACGAGGGAATCGAACAACTCACCGAAGTGTCAACAAAGCTCAAAAGAACTAACGGTAATAAGGACGGTAATTCCGGGGGTATCATCCCCAACACCATGACAATACGATCAAGGGTATCACCATATCACGAATCATAGATTATCAGAACATTTCATACACACGAACTGCATAATAATCACAAGAATTCAACCATCACTATAACCAAGCAAGATAACTTGCCTCAATTCCGTAGACGAATAATCCTTCTTTGAATGGTCAAACGAACGGTATCCTCATCTAACAATAGTCACGTGAACAAGCAACCTTGAATGAAATATAATCCATTCAACAACACATTCGTATGATAATGGTATTATCGCATGAACAATATTCGTGAATTCACTTTGAATAAATAGATTATCCTATTGACCATTTTAATGTTCTTATTACAAATCATCGCATGTTTATCATGTTCATTACATATTCTAATCTTGATGTCAAATTCTTGATGTCCAGTTTATCATCAATGTAATATCGTGAGGATATCGTTTCAAATCATCGACACTTCTAATTACGATATAAGTTGTGTTTAATTACATTCTTCATTATTTACCGACGATTCCATTCAAAACTTGATTATCATATGAAACGTAAGTTCAAGTCTTTAATGAGTTAAGAACATTATCTTAATTTACTCCTCTAGACATGCACGGATTAATGAAATGGAATTCGGCTATTCATCTACCGTATTTGTATCGTCATATTCAACACAACTCTCTTAAGAACATTATTAACCTATTAATGTAGTGATTAACGCTCTTTGGTGAAATCGATAAATTCAACGCACGGAGATTACAACTTCCTCCTATCAACATTCATTGTTTTACTTTGAAGAGTTTATTAAATGCCTAGTTATACCATTGGATACTTGAGATTTTGAAGTAATTTCATCCATCTAACAAAGATCATCTTCAAAGGGTTAATATCATCTTTCCAACAATTCCATCACAAAGGTTTTAAATGCCAAAATCATGGTTTCATGCAACCTTTAAGGATCAATAGAATGTTCAAGACAATCTTAACATTTCCCACTTTTAATCATTAAGGACATCATCTCTAACATGTTCCTAGTGTAGAGACTAAAATCAACTTCCGATTATCATGCTATACCTCAGGTTTTATGTATATCATTATCAACACAATCATATTATGAAGTTATTTACCTCAAGAAGCAATACTAATACCTTCAAAATTAATCTTCACTTGATTTGAGTATGATTCAATTAACTTATCATGTTTACACTAATCTATACTATCATTATGTGAAGTATTTATCTACTAACATCATCAGAAACATGGAATTGATATGAGTTAAAGAAAGACCAACCTTAAAATGAAGAACAACACCAACACTTCAAGGAATATACTTCAATCTCTAGCTTCTCCAAGTCACCAATCAAGTGTTGAGGCTCCAACACAAGTTAGAAAGGCTTAGAAACGAAGTTGGAGGGGAAGGGAATCGTTCCTTAGTCGGGAGATTGAAAAAGGCCGAGTAGGAAATGAATGGCAAGTCCTACATTTATAATCTGAACTGGACATTACGTACGTTAACGAACGTGGTTAACGTACGTTATAGCCTTTACGTACGTAATCTTATGATCATTACGTACGTAACCAATTTCATCAAACTCACTGCCTAAAAACACGCAGTTCGTTACGTACGTAACCAAGCGGCTATTACGTACGTAGTGGCCGTTGACTTGGCTGTCGCGATCGACTCCCGACCAGCTACCCTTGCTCGACCCCACCCGCCGAAAGGCGGATTGCTGGAGAATCTTCCGCATTACGTACGTTAACGTATCGGTGTTACGTACGTAAGGCGGCCTTCATAGCGTACGTTAAGAATACATGTTAACGTACGTTAAGTACTATAACGAGTATAAATGGAATTTTCGCAATATCACCCAACAACTAATATAGTATGAATGACCATGAATCCAACTTAACATAATTTGTCGGTACATGCTACACATCACAGATATGGTGCAACAATACTTAACTTAAATCATGAAATACAATATTAAAGGCGAGGGTATTACAAATTCAACCTTACAACTGAAGTTCAAAATACAGAACTGGTTCAACTGATTCAAAGAGTTAACTTATACAACCATATCGAAAATAACATTATTAAAACACACGTACTCGAGTACTAAAGTGAACCAAGAAGACAATATAACAATAAACATCAACCACATCACTGAGCCATTTCATCGTCCTGTCGGTACTGTGGTTGCTTCCCCGCTCCTCGGCTACCTGAACATCAAAACAATGTCCACCCCCGAAGGGGTTAGCAAAACAATGCTAGTACAAGTATCATAATACATAAATCATCAGTGAATCATAAATCATGCAAAACGGACTTCCGTCATCGGAATCCAACGATGTGAATCCTCACGATTCCATCAACACAATACAGGGTAATCCAGCGATCCAGCGCCCTTGGTATAGATCCCCATGATGATCCCGTCGGACCAACGCATGGTGGAAAACCCGTCCAGCGATCCAGCGCCCTCAGCATAGATCCCCATGATGATCCCGTCGGACCAACGCATGGTGGACATTCGATCCAGCGCCCTCAGCATAGATCCTCATGACCCCCTCGGATCATTTATACCATAAACCAATCAATTATGCATACATATATGCATTTCAATATTTTCATCAATACGAACGATTAACAACGAATACCATGAGAATTTACAGAAATAAATCTCATATTCGACAACATGAACAAAACCATATGCATGATCAAAGTTCCAATATAAATCAAACTCAACTTATGATACTTGCCTCGAAAATGGCAAGAATGAAATACTCCAACAAACGTCACGCGTCCGTATGTCACCTGTAACACCCCCAAAACCTTACGGGAGTATTACACGCCGTGGGCCCCGCGCCGGAACCCACCAGGCTAAAAACGAATTACAAAAATGCCCAAAAAGGCCGATGACGGTAGTATTTTCCAAAACTCACAAAATCGTTTGAAAACACCAACTACCGTCAAGATAATCAAGGCCAAAAACTCGGTTAAGGGAATCGGTTTTCGAAATCAAACTCAGTTGGCATAAAGCCGAAAGCCATTTGAAAGAACTCACACAGCGGATAAAAAATACAGTCGAAGATACATATACATCAATAATGATATACACAAACAGAATACACGATTCCCCAACAATATGCCATAGCCAGTATCGTCCGGAATACTCGCTTCACGACCGCTACCATCAAAGTTCTCAATACCTGAAAAACAAGTCCCACAACGGGGTCAGCAATAATGCCCGACAAATAAGTACATAAACATAAATATTCACATGCCATGCATCATGAGAATAATAACCTCAACGATAACCTTACCACTTCCGGTAATCCAACGATTCTCATCAAATCCCAATATCACGATAATACCACATAATACCTCAATACTGAATACTTTCCCGTACACCATCTTCTATGTACGATTGCCATAAAACATACCTCTATCCGGATATCCTTCCGAAATGCATACCACAGACCAAGAATATCCAAAATGACATCAACAATATCCGAATACTACAATCTTCCTAAGATTGTCCAAGTATCTCAACAATCATCAACTGTGCATTCTAATCCTTTTAGAACATCACTGAACATTCGTCAATATGCAATACAACAGAAAATACTTATGAAATGTAAATGGAATTACTCATCAAAAATTACAACCGAACAACTAAACACTTGCCTGGATACCAACACGACAAAACCAACATCGAACTCATCGCCCTCGTCTACGAGCTCTTCAGCCCCGACTGGACGGAATCTACGGCCTTTCACCGCGGCAAAACGATTATACCTATTGGTTAATCAACCTAGAACAATAATCATGTCAATAATCGAACCAACTTGGTAACAATGATCATAACATATTCAATCCGGAATTCAACCTCATATCAAGATTCATCTCATCTAAATCAACCACTATCATCACTATGATTTAGAATACCATCTTAAATCGGTTAAACGAATCATCAAATCTTCATAGTCATCATATGGCCTCAAGAACATCAAGAACTCTATGATTCCATAATCATAATCAACATATTCAAAGCATATCATTATCTTCCTTCAACATAAACCTCATAGATCCTCAAGAATCGCAATAACAACATCATAATCATCTTCATACGAATCATTCATCAACTATAACATCAAAATTCCGAAATGAAAAGGAGAAATATCCAACATACCTCATAGAATATGGATAACACAAGAAATCACTTCAAGAATCAACAATAGTTCCATAACCAAGCTCTAATTCCATGATTCCAAGCTCACAATCATGTTAGAAGTGTTTAGAACACTCTTAGAAGTGAAGAGGGATGAGCTGGGGTGGGAGAAATGAGTTTCCTTTCGTGAACAAATGAAAGACCAGCTCTTAATATATAAACTGCGCATCTCGTTACGTACGTAAGTGTCCTTACTTAACGTACGTAACAACCTTAACGTACGTAATCCGGAATCCATAGCGTACGTAACAAACTCACTGTCTCATTCCGTGAAGTCCATTACGTACGTAACCCATACCATATAACGTACGTAATATACCAGTTGACTTGCTACAGTACAATGGTCGTGTTACGTACGTAACACGTCCTGTATAACGTACGTAACACGTACGTTGACTCACCTGTCAACATCCTCCGCCGAAAGTTGCCGACACAGGGTCCCACCTGCCACCGTGACTCGGTCTGTCCGATTCCTTCACATGCACGTAATACCTTAGCCTTAACGTACGTAACCATGCCAATATTACGTACGTAAGCTCACCTTGTTAACGTACGTAACAATTCCATACTTAGCCAATTTCAGCAATTCCCGTCCAAAGTCACGACATACCAAATACGAGCATACGGCAAAATCAATACATATACTCAATTCAATAACATTATCAAACGTTCACAACGTCCTCGAGCATAATTAACCATCCACGTTATCCAATATATAAACGAAAAATATATCCGAAAAATCGGGGTATTACACTCTACCCCCCTTAAAATAAGTTTCGTCCTCGAAACTTGTAATCACTCGCACAAACAACATTTCAACGGAAAATCCAAAATCACCAAGATAACCAAGAATTATTGAATAATCCGAATAGCATACTTACAGGTCAGTGAAGACGAAGATATCCCGTGATACTAGCATATGACACCATTTCAAAAATCTTGACACAACAAGAATGCCAAAACAGGAATAATCACAATTTGAAAACGATTGGTCTCCGCCAAGACCACAACAAGTTTAGAGCACTGTCGAGTTTTGTGGGATCTGTGACGCTGTGTCTCCTCACCTAAAGAGCATGAGCCGCTCCTTGTCACATGCACGTATCACCGGTGTAATATCCGGATTTATTACAGTGTATTTCATCTGTATTCAACCATGTATTATTTCGGATTGATGATTTTGATTATTGGAGTGTGATATTTAGTTCATTAATATCATTATGCATAAATATAGAAACATGTATAATTGCTCAAACAACCTTGTGATAGCGCACGCTAAGAATGTATCTTAACGCGCGCTATCGGGCCACTATTAGCGTACGCTACACAGGTAGTAGTAACGTGCGCTAAGGACTCAATTATTGAGCGGGGCAGCTGGCTCGTGCGCGCCGGGACATGGGTCGGATAAGATTCCCGCCGACGCACCCGACAAAATCTGAAGTCAACCATTATTAGCGCACGCTAAGGGATGCTTAGTAGCGTGCGCTAACTTATCAATAATGCAGAAATTATAAATGGGACATCAACCGTGTTGGCTTGCATTTCTTTCGCACTTTCCTCAATCTTGAGAGTTCAGAGAGTTGTAGAAATACTCTTATACACTTAGAACACATATTGTTGATGTTTATACATTGGTTACCACGTGGAATATTCATGAAAGTGGAATAGCACCTTGGAAGGGCATACAACCAACCGGAGTTGGATTCTACCTTACGGTTCAGTGACTTCATCATTTTAAGGTATGTTCAATCTATCTCCAGACTTAGAGTTGGATTCTAACGATTTGGATGATCATGTTAACAAGATATGGATTTTCATAGATGAATTATCCAAGTATATCATGTTTGGAATAATGAGTTGTATAAGCCTGGAATACCTTGATTATAATCATCATGATTCGAATCTGAGTACACTGGATATGTGAAGAGAAGCTTCTATCTTTGGTTAACCGAATCTAATAGATGATTTCATAGTAATCTTGGACTAGACGTTAACATCCTTATTGTTAGATAAATCTAAAGGTTTGATCATGGAAGGATTTATCTAGTATATATAGGACGTTTATCAACTTCAGTAGGATAATATGGACTGATATAGAGGTGTTGATATCAACCATTTAGTTTTTCGTATTATCGTATGAAGATTTGAAGTCGGAAAAGAATATGGTTTTATATTGGCATGCATATCCTTGAATCCGAAGTTGTCTTTATCCGTATGATCATTCATGAGGGTGTAGACATAGTATTCATGGAAGTAACATGAATTATCACGCAAGATTTCGTTGTTTCAAACATGGCAAGAACAGTTTACTTCTCACCAGTAAACTGCCATGCATAGATAGCGTACGCTATGCTATGCAATGTAACGTGCGCTATCGAACAGTTGTTAGCGTGCACTACGTTTGGTACGTAACGTACGCTAGACCATCAGACGAGTCAATTGGCTGGTCAGTGAGGTACTGACCATGCATCGTTAGCGTGCGCTAGGCTTTGTTGTTTGCGTGCGCTAGTGGACAGACGTAACGCACGCTACACAGAGTACTTAGCGTGCGCTAAGCTATTCGGGCAGATTGCAGTTTATGAACTTTTGACCGTTAATCGAATTGTTTAACATTCATACGACGTGAGATAAATCCTATATCATTTCTTTTGTTAAGGTTTGGTCTCGTTACGTGATTGATTGAGGAGGACGACCTTCGAGTGTTCATTTTCGTGGAAGTATTGTTATTGTCTTCAAATCAAGGCAAGTACCTTAATTGTTTTATGTATTGTTGTATACATATTGTCGTGCATGTATGTCGTTATTGTGTGTCCACCTCGTGTTGGTCCGACGGGATCATCGGGGGATCTATGCTAGCGTGCGCTGGATCATCGGACGGGTTTTTCCACCACGGGTTGGTCTGACGGGATCATCGTGGGTTCTAGGCAGTGAACGCTGGATCGATGGAATTACCATGTGTATGTATTGATATCATGTTGTGATTATCAGTTGTGTATGTTATGTTTGAGTTTCTCGTAGGAGAAGACTCGTTGGTATTTTGTTGTTTACGTTATTATTATTATTCACCGTGAGATATGAATAATATGCTGTGGTACTTGTACTAGCATCGTTGTGCTAACCCCTTCAGGGGTGAACATTCTGTTTGTGTTCAGGATCCAGGAGAGCAGGGAAACAACCACTGGAACAGTATGACGACGAGGGTGCAGAGTGATGTCCCGACCGGGTTTATTTATCTGTTGTTTATTCGTTATTTCAATAAGTACTCGAGTACGAAGTCGGTTGTGATGTTTTGAATTTGGTAATGTATTATTGAGTTCTGTTGAACAATTGTATTATTCTGTATTGGGTCGAATCGATGTCTTGAAATTCCGTTATTTCCATTTATTAGTACCTTTTTATACTTGTTCAATTCTTGACCTTGTAAATCCTTACGTAAAGGATTTACGGCTGTAATATTCCGAATATATCGGGGTGTTACGAATATGGTATCGGAGCTAAGATTATGGATATCTTGGCCGTTGGGTTAAAATAGGGATCATTTATGTCTTTTGGGGTAACCGCCGTGAATGACATCACCGCACCGCCACGTCTTCATGCGAACAGTGGTTGTAAGTTCCTAAACTCTATCTCGTTCTTTGCATATTGTATCTCTTTATACTCGGATATTAGAACGATGTTGTTTTCTGTATATTGAGTATTTATGCTTACGGTATGTTGAGAGGCGGACGTGGGCGTGGTCGCGGTCGTGGACGCGGACGGAGAAATGCCGAAAGGGAGGCGTCGCCTTCTAACCGGGCAGTCATAGCTCTCGGCAAGCCGCGGCAATCTATTAATAATGAACCGATCCTCTGTACTGCAGAGATCCTTCGTCAAGTGGTGAACCAGATGACTCGGTTCGCCTGTGTCGTGGACCGAATGCAAGTGGCGGTGGGACTACGGCAGGAGAGAGACGGCAAGGGATCCCAGATATGGGAAATCGAGGTGACCGGTGGTCGCAAGAAGTGGCAAAGATGCAACCACCCAAATTCGACGGTATTTCGAGACTCCCACCGGGATCATTGGTTAAAGGAGCTGGAGAAAATCTTTGCGGAATCAAGCGCCAGACGACCGGAAAGCCTCTATCGCTCAATATTTTCTGATAGGGGAAGCGTCCGAATGGTGGGAAGCCATCCGGCCTGTAGACCATGACGCCGATTGGACAGAGTTTAGAATGATGATGGAAGCTCAGTTTTGCCCTTGTCCTGTGAGGGAAGCCAAAGTTCGGGAGTTTTTCTCCGCTCAACCTTCTGATGTGCCAGTATCCCAGGCGATCAAGACGTTTAACCAACAGCTGGCATTTGTTCGACATCTGGTCAGAACAGATGCAGAAATGATGATCCATTTCGATATGAGAATGAAACCAGAAATACAGCGGTACATGTCCGGATTCGAATGTACCACACTCCGCCAATACCAGGATAAGGCGTTGGCATATGAGATCAAGGAAGCAGCCATGGAGAAATTTTCAGAATCCAAGAAACAGAAAGTCTCTGGTACTTTTACAGAGCACAAGAATAGTGGGGCCCGTAAGGCCCAGTCGTCCTTTCACTCTTTTCAGAAACCTCCGCACCCACTAGGATCGGAAAGAACTTGGGCGACATCAACTTTTACCGATGTTACCAGAAATGCTTTAAGCGCGCCTGCACGAGGCACTATCGACGGAATTGCCCCCTTCTGCCGTGATTTGTTTTGATTGTGACGAGAGGGACATCGGGCGGTGTTTTGTGAAGAGGCTGCAAAGTCTTTTAGAGCCCGTACACCACGGCTACCCGAAGGAGGCCAAGATTCCATGACGCAGCAAAGTGTTCGGATGCCTCAGAATTTTGGCCGCAGCGAGGCAGAGGACAATGGGACCAAAGGGGACATCGAGTGCCGGATCTGCTCCCCACGTGCATGCGAGATGAGGAGGACAGACGATCGTGATGTCTTTGCCGCATCGTAATCGTCCAGATCCTTTCCCAGCCAGTTAGTGTTTTATTCGATACTGGAGCTACACATTCTTTCATATCTTTGTCTTGTGTAAATCGTTTGAATATTTCCGGTTTTCATGCTTGTGAACCTTATGTTGTTGCTTTACCGAGTGGAGAGAGAATTGTCGGAAATTTAGAAACTAGAAATTTCCCTGTGTCATTTGGAGGCAGAGAGTGGCTCTCAAATCTGATTGTGATAGAAATACAAGGAGATGACCTAATACTCGGAGACGATTGGCTTAATCGATATGGAGCAATTGTGAACTACGGAAGGAGGAATATCTCGCTGATCGCTGACGATGGTTCCGAGATTCTGTTTGAGGGATGGAAACCAGGAAGCTCAGGAAAGTTGATCAAGGCGATGAAAGCTGTCAAATTGTTAAAACAAGGCTGTACCGGGTACTGGTGCTACGCAATGAAGAAAGAAGACGAAATGGTGGAACTTTCATCTATTCCTGTTGTGAACGAATTTCCAGATGTATTTCCTGATGAATTACAGGCTACCTCCACGAAGGGATGTAGAATTTACTATTGAGCTGGAACCTGGAGCAACACCAATTTCTAAGGCGCCGTATCGTATGGCACCTACTGAGATGTACGAACTGAAGAAGCAGCTGGAGGAGTTACTGGGCAAGGGCTATATTCAGCCAAGCGTTTCACCCTGGGGAGCGCCAGTTCTTTTTGTCCGAAAGAAGGATGGATCGCTCCGACTGTGTATTGACTATCGAGAGCTGAACAAGATGAGGATTAAGAACAAGTATCCGTTGCCACGGATTGATGATTTGTTTGACCAATTGCAAGGAGCAACAGTATTTTCTAAGATCGATCTGAGATCAGGATACCATCAACTGAGGATTAAGGAGTCTGATGTTCCGAAATCAGCGTTCAGAACTCGCTACGGGCATTATGAGTTTGTAGTGATGCCGTTTGGTCTCACTAACGCACCTGCTGTATTTATGCAATTAATGAACCGTGTGTTCATTGAATTTTTGGATAAATTTGTGGTCGTATTTATTGATGACATTCTGGTGTATTCTATGAGTACTTAAGAACATGCGCAGCATTTGCGGATTGTATTGGAGCTTTTGAGAAACGAGCAATTGTACGCCAAACTATCTAAGTGTGAATTTTGGCTAAAAGAAGTAATGTTCCTCGGCCATGTGGTGTCAGCTAGAGGAGTCCGAGTGGATCCTCAGAAGATCGAGGCAATATTGGATTAGAAGCCTCCAAAGAACGTGAAAGAGGTCCGAAGCTTCTTAGGACTTGCTGGATACTATCGTCGATTCGTGGAAGGGTTTTCTAAAATCTCCCGCCCACTTACTCGACTCCTTCAGAAAACTCAAAAGTTTGAGTGGAATGAATTGTGTCGATTAGCTTTGATGAATTGAAGAAGAGATTGACGACGGCACCGATTCTATCACTTCCGCAGGGAACCGAGGGATTCATAGTTTACTGTGATGCTTGAACCAAGGACTTGGGTGAGTGTTGATGCATAACGATAAGGTGATAGCTTATGCGTCTAGAAAACTGAAACCTTATTAAGTAAATTACCCGACACATGATTTGGAACTAGCGGCAGTGGTTTTTGCCTTGAAGATTTGGAGGCATTATGCACGGGACTCACCGTCGATCTTTACGGATCATAAGAGTCTCAAGTACATATTCAGTCAGAAAGAGTTGAACATGCGGCAAAGAAGATGGTTGGAACTGATTAAGGACTATGACTTGGAGATTTTATATCATCCAGGCAAAGCAAATGTAGTGGCCGATGCACTTAGCCGCAAGCCTGTCTCTATTCAGATGCTGGAAACGCTGACATCCCAACTTAGCCTTCAACGAGAGATGATTCGTGAAGGGATTGAAGTGTGGTTACAAAGAGTCCAAGGACAGCTGTGCGTGATGGAGATAACTTCGTCATTAACCGAAGAAATCAAATCTAAACAGGCAGATGATCCTCTGATGATTCGGTTACGTGATGAAGTGATCCAAGGAAAGGCCCCCGGATTCATAATTCATGACGATGGTGTTTTTAGTTTTCTGAACCGACTCTGCATTCCCGTTGTTGATGTTCAAATGCAGACGATTATGAAGGAAGCTCATAGTTCGCCTATTCTATCCACCCGGCACCAAGAAATGTATAAGGACTTGAAGCAGAACTTCTGGTGGGGCAACATGAAGAAAGACGTAGCGGACTATGTTTCGAAATGCTTGACTTGTCAGCAGGTTAAGATCGAGCATCAACGGCCTGCTGGAATGTTGAAGCCGCTCCCGATCCCTGAATGGAAGTGGGAGGACATATCGATGGACTTCATCACTAATATGCCGAAAACCAGGACAGGAATGAACATGATTTGGGTGATAGTTGATCGTTTAACCAAATCGGCTCATTTTCTAGGCATTAAGGATACATGGGGACCAGAGAGGTTGGCATGAGTCTTTATTTCAGAGATAGTTCGATTACATGGTACGCCGAAGACCATTGTTTCTGATCGAGACGGCCGTTTTGTGTCTCACTTTTGGAAGGCAGTTCATAAGGCCTTGGGGACCGAATTGAACTTCAAGATGACTTATCACCCGCAGTCTGACGGACAATCTGAGAGAACTATACAAACGGTGGAAGACATGCTAAGGGCCTGTGCCTTAGATTGGTCAAACGATTGGGAAGTTCATCTACCATTGATTGAATTTACTTACAACAATAGTTGGCATGCTTCCATTAAGATGGCACCGTTTGAGGCATTATACGGAAGGAGATGCAGATCGCCCTTATGTTGGGACGATTCATCGGACTTGATCGGAACAGAACCAGAGTTGATCGAGCAGACTCGAGAGAAGATAGCCTTGATTCGTGAAAGGCTGTTGACTGCCCAGAGTCGCCAGAAATCCTATGCGGACGTACGCCGCCGTCCATTGGAGTTCAGTACTGGAGACCACGTACTTTTGAAGGTTTCTCCTACCCGGGGAATCTTTCGTTTCGGTAGGAAAGGAAAGCTGAGTCCGAGATATATCGGACCATTTGAGATCCTCGAGAGAGTTGGGGAGTTGGCATACAGATTAGCATTACCGCCGTCATTGTGTCGTGTTCATAACGTGTTCCACGTATCCCAGTTGTGGAGATATATACCAGATCCCAGTCATATCATCGATTTCGGCGAGATCGAAGTCGAACAGGATGGGACGTTTGAAGAAAGACCAGTCAAGATACTCGAGAGTCGAGTTAAGCAACTGAGGAACAAGTCAATCGTTTTGGTTAAAGTTCAGTGGTCACGTCATGGAACGGAAGAAGCCACTTGGGAAACAGAAGCTGATATGAAGTCTAGATATCCCGAGTTGTTTTCGTCTTGAGTTTTGGGACGAAACTCCCTTTTAGTAGGAGAGTATGTAATATCCGGATTTATTACAGTGTATTTCATCTGTATTCAACCATGTATTATTTCGGATTGATGATTTTGATTATTGGAGTGTGATATTTAGTGCATTAATATCATTATGCATAAATATAGAAACATGTATAATTGCTCAAACAACCTTGTGATAGCGCACGCTAAGAATGTATCTTAACGCGCGCTATCGGGCCACTATTAGCGTACGCTACACAGGTAGTAGTAACGTGCGCTAAGGACTCAATTATTGAGCGGGGCGGTGGCTCGTGCGCCCGGGACATGGGTCCGGATAAGATTCCCGCCGACGCACCCGGACAAAATCTGAAGTCAACCATTATTAGCGCAGTTACGGATGCTTAGTAGCGTGCGCTAACTTATCAATAATGCGTAAATTATAAATGGGACATCAACCGTGTTGGCTTGCATTTCTTTCGCACTTTCCTCAATCTTGAGAGTTCGAGAGTTGTAGAAATACTCTTATACACTTAGAACACATATTGTTGATGTTTATACATTGGTTACCACGTGGAATATTCATGAAAGTGGAATAGCACCTTGGAAGGGCATACAACCAACCGGAGTTGGATTCTACCTTACGGTTCAGTGATTTCGTCATTTTAAGGTATGTTCAATCTATCTCCGGACTTAGAGTTGGATTCTAACGATTTGGATGATCATGTTAACAAGATATGGATTTTCATAGATGAATTATCCAAGTATATCATGTTTGGAATAATGAGTTGTATAAGCTGGAATACCTTGATTATAATCATCATGATTCGAATCGAGTACACTCGGATATGTGAAGAGAAGCTTCTATCTTTGGTTAACCGAATCTAATAGATGATTTCATAGTAATCTTGGACTAGACGTTAACATCCTTATTGTTAGATAAATCTAAAGGTTTGATCATGGAAGGATTTATCTAGTATATATAGACGTTTATCAACTTGTAGGATAATATGGACTGATATAGAGGTGTTGATATCAACCATTTAGTTTTTCGTATTATCGTATGAAGATTTGAAGTCGGAAAAGAATATGGTTTTATATTGGCATGCATATCCTTGAATCCGAAGTTGTCTTTATCCGTATGATCATTCATGAGGGTGTAGACATAGTATTCATGGAAGTAACATGAATTATCACGCAAGATTTCGTTGTTTCAAACATGGCAAGAACAGTTTCGCTCACCAAGAAATCGCCATGCATAGATAGCGCACGCTATGCTATGCAATGTAACGTGCGCTATCGGTCAGCTTGTTAGCGTGCGCTACGCTTGGTACGTAACGACGCTAGACCATCGTGACGAGTCAATTCGGGCCGTGAGGTACTGACCATGCATCGTTAGCGTGCGCTAGGCTTTGTTGTTTGCGTGCGCTAGTGGACAGACGTAACGCACGCTACACAGAGTACTTAGCGTGCGCTAAGCTATTCGGGCAGATTGCAGTTTATGAACTTTTGACCGTTAATCGAATTGTTTAACATTCATACGACGTGAGATAAATCCTATATCATTTCTTTTGTTAAGGTTTGGTCTCGTTACGTGATTGATTGAGGAGGACGACCTTCGAGTGTTCATTTTCGTGGAAGTATTGTTATTGTCTTCAAATCAAGGCAAGTACCTTAATTGTTGTATGTATTGTTGTATACATATTGTCGTGCATGTATGTCGTTATTGTGTGTCCACCTCGTGTTGGTCCGACGGGATCATCGGGGGATCTATGCTAGCGTGCGCTGGATCATCGGACGGGTTTTTCCACCACGGGTTGGTCTGATGGGATCATCGTGGGTTCTAGGCAGTGAACGCTGGATCGATGGAATTACCATGTGTATGTATTGATATCATGTTGTGATTATCAGTTGTGTATGTTATGTTTGAGTTTCTCGTAGGAGAAGACTCGTTGGTATTTTGTTGTTTACGTTATTATTATTATTCACCGTGAGATATGAATAATATGCTGTGGTACTTGTACTAGCATCGTTGTGCTAACCCCTTCGGGGGTGAACATTCTGTTTGTGTTCAGGATCCAGGAGAGCAGGGAAACAACCACTGGAACAGTATGACGACGAGGGTGCAGAGTGATGTCCCGACCGGGTTTATTTATCTGTTGTTTATTCGTTATTTCAATAAGCACTCGAGTACGAAGTTGGTTGTGATGTTTTGAATTTGGTAATGTATTATTGAGTTCTGTTGAACAATTGTATTATTCCTGTATTGGGTCAGAACTGATGTACTGAAATTCCGTTATTTCCATTTATTAGTACCTTTTTTATACTTGTTCAATTCTTCAGCCTTGTAAATCCTTACGTAAAGGATTTACGGCGCTGTAATATTCCCGAATATATCGGGGGTGTTACAACCGGCGTTCCACTCCACATCGAAAGCCGCACATTGCACGTGCCTCGCACCGGCGTTCACTTCCCGATTGGAGCCGCACATTGCACATGACCACGGCACCGGCGTTCACTCCCTGCCTCGTCGGTCTCGGAAACACCAACAATCCCCAAACCCACACATCACCACGACAGTACTCAGAAAATCACATAGAACCAAAACAACACAGTCCAAAATAGCCAGAAATCCAGCTACACAAAAATCACGCAACTACCACACTGGTAGAGCCACATAACACACATGCCCGGTTATCACAAAACCATGGGCTCTGATACCATATTTGTAACACCCCCAAAACCTTACGGGAGTATTACAGGCCGTGGGCCCCGCGCCGGAACCCACCAGGCTAAAATCTAATTACAAAAACGCCCAAAAAGGCCGATGACGGTAGTATTTTCCAAAACTCACAAAATCGTTCGAAAACACCAACTACCGTCAAGATAATCAAGGCCAAAAACTCGGTTAAGGGAATCGGTTTTCGAAATCAAACTCAGTTGGCATAAAGCCGAAAGCCATTTGAAAGAACTCACACAGCGGATAAAAATACAAATAAGATACATATACATCAATAATGATATACACAAACAGAATACACGATTCCCCAACAATATGCCATAGCCGATCGTCCGGAATCCTCGCTTCACGACCGCTACCATCAAAGTTCTCAATACCTGAAAAACAAGTCCCACAACGGGGTCAGCAATAATGCCCGACAAATAACCGCAAGTACATAAACATAAATATTCACATGCCATGCATCATGAGAATAATAACCTCAACGATAACCTTACCACTTCCGGTAATCCAACGATTCTCATCAAATCCCAATATCACGATAATACCACATAATACCTCAATACCGAATACTTTCCCGTACACCATCTTCTATGTACGATTGCCATAAAACATACCTCTATCCGGATATCCTTCCGAAATGCATACCACAGACCAAGAATATCCAAAATGACATCAACAATATCCGAATACTACAATCTTCCTAAGATTGTCCAAGTATCTCAACAATCATCAACTGTGCATTCTAATCCTTTTAGAACATCACTGAACATTCGTCAATATGCAATACAACAGAAAATACTTATGAAATGTAAATGGAATTACTCATCAAAACATTACAACCGAACAACTAAACACTTGCCTGGATACCAACACGACAAAACCAACATCGAACTCATCGCCCTCGTCTACGAGCTCTTCAGCCCCGACTGGACGGAATCTACGGCCTTTCACCGCGGCAAAACGATTATACCTATTGGTTAATCAACCTAGAACAATAATCATGTCAATAATCGAACCAACTTGGTAACAATGATCATAACATATTCAATCCAGAATTCAACCTCATATCAAGATTCATCTCATCTAAATCAACCACTATCATCACTATGATTTAGAATACCATCTTAAATCGGTTAAACGAATCATCAAATCTTCATAGTCATCATATGGCCTCAAGAACATCAAGAACTCTATGATTCCATAATCATAATCAACATATTCAAAGCATATCATTATCTTCCTTCAACATGAACCTCATATATCCTCAAGAATCACAATAACAACATCATAATCATCTTCATACGAATCATTCATCAACTATAACATCAAAATTCCGAAATGAAAAGGAGAAATATCCAACATACCTCATAGAATATGGATAACACAAGAAATCACTTCAAGAATCAACAATAGTTCCATAACCAATATCTAATTCCATGATTCCAAGCTCACAATCATGTTAGAAGTGTTTAGAACACTCTTAGAAGTGAAGAGGGATGAGCTGGGGTGGGAGAAATGAGTTTCCTTTCGTGAACAAATGAAAGACCAGCTCTTAATATATAAATCGCAAGATCTCGTTACGTAAGTGTCCTTACTTAACGTACGTAACAACCTTAACGTACGTAATCCGGAATCCATAGCGTACGTAACAAACTCACTGTCTCATTCCGTGAAGTCCATTACGTACGTAACCTATACCATATAACGTATGTAATATACCAGTTGACTTGCTACAGTACAATGGTCGTGTTACGTACGTAACACGTCCTGTATAACGTACGTAACACGTACGTTGATTCACCTGTCAACATCCTCCGCCGAAAGTTGCCGACACAGGGCCCCACCTGCCGACCAGGACTCGGTCCTGTCCGATGCCTTCGTTACGTACGTAATACCTTAGCCTTAACGTACGTAACCATGCCAATATTACGTACGTAAGCTCACCTTGTTAACGTACGTAACAATTCCATGCTTAGCCAATTTCAGCAATTCCTGTCCAAAGTCACAACATACCAAATACGAGCATACGGCAAAATCAATACATATACTCAATTCAATAACATTATCAAACGTTCACAACGTCCTCGAGCATAATTAACCATCCACGATATCCAATATATAAACAAAAAATATATCCGAAAAATCGGGGTATTACATCACCGCCCCTCGATCGACCCCTATGCAAGGTTCGGACCTTGTTCAAAAAGAGATACAAGGAACTTAACATACCACTCGATACTAACATACGATCACCGAATACTTATATTATGATCGTAAAGTAGTGATGCTAGGTTGGTTCACGGTTATAACACTAGATAAGAACTGAACCGGAAACGATAAGGCACTACAGGAGAGTTGAACGATCATTTCGAAGGTGAAATACCGATGTTTAAAAGTTCGATGTTTTACAAGGTATTGAAGATTTAGTGTTTTAATAAGGGATTAAATTCTAAATCCTCATATGACCGGCTATTATGATTTTACCACCAATGTTACTCAAGATGATAAGCATGCTCGAATATTACGCAAGGAAAACGACACTACGGTGATTCGGTTTGAGTTCAAGGACTTGGTCGATATATTACCCTCAAGAACATGGAGAACATTGTCACAACAAATTCTTCTAACATACATGAATTACTCCAATGGAACATAAAAAGGGTTCAGAAAATCTAGCGGAAATCATGCTTATTACTCCCACGAATTAAGGATACTTCATGTAAGGTTTTCATCCACCGAGGCTAAATCAATACTCTAAGTAACGGAAGAAAGACAAGGTATAATCGGGTTCTAAACTCCAAAATATGGTGCTGGACTGAAAAGGTCATTAACTAATCCAATGATTTCCAAGACAAGCTCAAAGTATAGTTAAGAATGTAAATTCTAGCTTGGTGAATCGTAACGTACCTTAAGAGATGTAAGAATAAGGAAGATCTTCAATAAACTCTTCACTGGAAGCTTGATCACCAAATCACACGGTCTAGGCTTCCCAAAATCGGATGTAGATGATGATATGAGGGATATGAGGTGAAGGATAGTCTCAAGAACACAAAAATCGGCTAAGGCAAGAGTGGGAAATGAAGTGAGGGTCGGGTTCTATAAATAGATTTCTGGGCATTACGTACGTTATGCAATCACCCTTACGTACGTAACAAACTTAACGTACGTTATACCCTAGCCTTAGCGTACGTAATCGTCTGACCAGAGTTCACTGGCCTGATTTCACCATTTCCTTACGTATGTAATCACATGGGTTTTACGTACATAATATCCATGTCCTTAGCGTACGTAAAACATGCACCATAGCGTACGTAACACCTATGTCCAGGTTCACATGGAAATCACACGAATCTTCCCCGGCCCCTTTCTCGGCCCCCACACGCCGACCCTTATCCGAACCCAAGTTGACTTAGCTTACGTACGTTAAGAACATCATATAACATACGTAATACCGAATCTTTAACGTACGTTATAGACGCCTGATAGCTTACGTAAGTACGTGTAGAATCATGCATGAAATGTTGAAGATATATAAAATCATAAGGGCACAAATACGGGAAACCAATCTACGATTTATAACATCATGAAGTCGAGATCATACAAGATCGAGTACAAGGTAAATACACCATTTATCCGGGCATTACACGAGGGGTATGTTTCGACAGTCGAGGTTATTTTCTTGAGATCCATTATTGTTGATCATTTGGAGTTTACCTTGTTGATGGTATTCTCGGTTATTGTTGATCTTTCATTGATTGCGTTCAAGATTTACCTTGTTGATGGTATTCTCAACTATCGTGATCCTTTATTGGTCGTATTGGAGTTATCATGTCGATGATATTCTCAGTTGATTTATCGGTTGATCTGGTTATTGATCGTATAAGCATTCGGACTGTACGTTGATGTTTCAGGATTTGTTATCATTATCATTTGGTAGTTGATCTACAGAAATGTTGTGTATTATTGGTTTATCCAGGTTGAGATTTGATTGTGTAATCCGACGGACAGGAGTTGGCACAGATTGGATTATTTCCACACTTATGAGTTATGATGATGTTTTGAGGATTATCGGTATTTTTGGAATACAGTACAGATGATTGTTGTTGAATTCATTTCGTCATTTGAGAATACGAAATGTGGAATATGTCAAGGATTGATTTAGTATGGATTGCTATGAATTGGTAAGGTTATAACGGTAAGATTACGTTGGTAGTATTCTTACAGTATTATTAAAATGGTATGTAATTATTTATGATGATGTGATCGGTATCATTGTTGAGTATTGTGGCTGACCCCGTCGTGGGCTTTATTTTTAGGTACTCGGAGATCGAGCTAGTAGCGGCCGTGAAGGGATGAGCTTCCCGATGTGATACTAGCGGTGGCATGTTTTGGAGTATCGAGTATTTCTTTTCTGGTTATTCATTTCCGCTGCAAATGTGTATTTTGAACTGCATTTATCCGCTGCGTGTGTATATTTCAAAATGGCTTTTCGGTATCTTTATCCGCTGCATGTGTGTATTTTAAAAGGGCTTTTTGGCACTTTGCGAACTTGGGTTATTTCGTTAAACCTTTTCCTAAACTATTTTATCGGTACGTTTAAGTGGTGGCTTAACGTACATTTTAAACTGTTGACATTTGGCACTTCGCCTTGTATTTTCAAATGGTATTCTATGATGGTATTCCAGAATTATGTTTTTGAAAATATTTGAGTATTTGCAAAATATTACCGTCATCGGCCTTTTAGCGTTTTTAAACGTTTTTGAAATGGTTTTGTAAATGGTTTTTAGCCTGGTGGGTTCCGGCGCGGGACCCACGACGCTGTAATATCCCGGATGGTTTTGGGGGTGTTACACCTTACGCTGCCATCAATGCTTTTATAAAAAAACAAACAATAAAAATTACAGCAATAAAATAATACATAAATTGCGAATAGATGCGCGTCAAGAGATCAAGAAGAAACTCCTTAAGCTGCCACCATTTAGCACGATTATCACACACGACAGAAAGTAAAAATACAAGAAGTCCGACATGGGTTATCAAAGGGAGAGGAATGAATCCACTTTTCGTTTTCTCACAGTAAAATCTTCCATCCAGACAATTTTAGCAAGAGCTGGATCTGGTTGAGGAACAAATTCATTGAGTTGTTTGATTAGTTCTTCTGGTATTGTTGCAACGACTATGATTCGTTTAGCATGCTTGGAAATAAAACCTTTTTCAGCAGAGTAGTTGATGAAAGATAGTAAACCATCAAAGAAACCATTGACATTAAGCAGGCCTATTGGTTTTTGATGAACATTTAGCTGGGCTTTGGTAACCACATGAAAAAGTTCCTCAAGAGTGCCAAAACCACCGGTAAGGGTGATAAAGGCGCCAGAATTATTTATCATGTGAGTTATACGATCTTGCATATTTACAGATCTAAACTCATCTCCAATAGTTACCCCGGTGATTTTACTCTCAGCTAGAGGTTTTGGAATTATTCCCAACACTCTTACTCCTTCCATATAGGCAGAAGCAGCAGCTTGTCCCATTAATCCTAGACTTCCTCCTCCGTAAACTACATGAATGCACTTTTCTCCTAAGGTACGACCCAAGTTGTGGGCTGCTTCAGTAAAGCATGCCTCTTTTCCATAATTAGCTCCACCAAAAATGCAGATTGTGCTAAATTTTTTTGTGGAAGATGATGACTCCATTTTTGAAAAGAAATTTATTTGAGAGAAAAAGAGAAAAGTACAAGTTTGAGGGATGAATAAAAGAAACAAGCACAATGTTTATTTATAGAAGAAAAATGAGGTAAAATTGCTTAACAAGTTTGTGATTGCGTTGATTACGCTTCAACTACTCAATAGAATAATGAATGAATTTATTGCATATCACTCCATTTTTTTATTCAAAAAATCTCACCTTACGACAAAAATAAAAGATACTTACGTGTATGTACAGTAGTTGTGATTGTGGCTCACATCTTCCTCTGATTTTACGTTCAAAAACAGCCTAAACGCCTTCTATGAGTCGGGGAGAAGCTTCCCATCCAATTTTCTTACAAATTGGCAAACAGGGTCTTTTAACGTCAGATTCCCAAGACGTTTTTCATATTCTGGTTTGAATTTATTCCACAAACATCGAATTCCATAATGTACGAGTCCACTAGGATGCGTGTCAAGAGAAATTTCGATATCATCTAAATTCTCTTTATTCAGGTCATCCTTAATGAATTGAATTTTATCTTCTCTGTTTGTAGATGGATTTCCTAAAGATCGACATTTTAAATTACATTTCCATCTAGCACATTTATAGCAAACAGCTATCATCTTTGCTCGTCGTTTCTTGGCATATGAACTTTTTCCAAGCCCTGGTAAAAATCTAGTCGGTGTTTCTGTGAATTCACCTGCTATTCTTACTTTGGCTTCAATTATGAATCTAATATCAAAAGGTATGCTTTTATTCATAAGAAACCTCATCCTTTCAATTCTAGCTTTGTAGATTTTTAAAATTATTTTTTTGCTTAGAAAGGGAAATCTTTTTTCAATTTTATACAAAGTTTCATCCATGACAAAAAAAAATGAAAAAGGATAAAATATCTACAAATATCAGTTGTTGTGGGAAACTGAAAAATCCGACTTTAATAGTCACGGAGTACCGTTATCCGCCAATTGACCGGACAAACACACTTGAGTACTAAGTTACAACGTCGAGAAAATGTATCCTATAACAATAGTTCACAATGTAAGATTTCAAATATAACACTTATACTTCCCCGGCAACGGCGCCAAAAACTTGACACATTCTTAGTGTAACTATCGCAAGTGCACGATATCGTATCAAGTAGTAAGTGAACTTTTTGAGTCCGATTTATCGATCCCACGAGGAAGTTTGGTTATAAGTTGAATTATACACTATTTAACTATTTGCTATAGAGATTTATATAATGAAACACACAATTAAAGAGTTTGGTTTTGATAATTGCAAAGAAAATGCAATAATAGTTCTACAATTTTAAGGAAATAAAAGATTATACTAATAATTGATTATTAAAGGTAAAATGAAATAGTTGGGATTACAAACTTAGTTCATCATTAGTTATAGAAGATGTATAAGAGATCATAAGATGAATTTACTTATTATGTTGTGTAGATTCGATTTTCCTTAGAAAGACGGTTTTTCTTTCGAACTATAAAATGCCCCTTATATATTGAATCAATCCACTATATTTCTATGTTGATTGGCTTCAATACATAGCATTAGGATTTATGAAAATAACTCAAAGAATCATCTAAGGTCTAGAGGTATATTTCTATCCCCTAGAACAACTTAGAGTGAAGACCATTTGATCTAATCAAACATATTTTCTTTCGAAACATATGAAGACCATAAATATCGTCATTTATTTGCCAAATAAATAAAGATTGTTAAAAGAATGAAAATCACACACAATAATAAGTAATTCACAATAGATTTTTATACAAACTTAAATAACATGACTAACCTTGTTTATAATCCCAACTAAGGTATTTAGCCCATGAAGGGTTTAATAAACATAATACAAGAGAGAGTGGTCATTATTAGTTGAAAAAGAGAAAGAATTGATCCTAACTCCGTTAGTAGATAAAGAAGAAAGAAACAATAAACTCTCTGAACAACATATGATATACCACTATTACACAAATCACTCAAGAACACAAGTGTGTTCTTTCACACAAAAAGAAAATATTACAAAAAGTGGAAAAATATAAGATGAATGATGAATGATGATGGATCTAAGGGGTCTATTTTTACATCTAAAGTCATTTAATAGCTCCAAAACTCCAGCATTATTACAATAGATCGGATCAATGCCAGCCATCCCCTCAATAATACACCAAAAGTATAAAAAATTAGACAAATGATCACAATCTGTCAAGAGTTACGGACGTAACATTAAGGAGTTACGGCCGTAACTCGGGTGGCTTACGGCCGTAACATTCAGTAGTTACGGCCGTAACATGGCTTCGTAAATTTGCACACTGGTTGCTTTGTGAGTTACGTTTTCAGCCCAGAATTTCTCAGACTTTGCGTTTTTGCCCCAAATCTTCTTCGGATGATAACTTTTGATATATAATTCTTATTTTGAATCCGGAAAGACTGCCGAACTCGTCTCGGAAAGCCCTACAATATGAGTACATAAAAACTCAACAAAGAAAATATTTTATAAACATATTATTTCTTGAGTAAATCAGTAATTCAATCCGATTAAGACTAGATTTACATCATCATCCGATAAAAATAAAATTATTAAAAACTAATTAATTAAAAGCAAAAACGAGTAGACTAGCTCAATTATGGGTGAAATTTATCAATACAAACCATGGATAAGTGTATAAAACTGACACTTATCAAATACTAAAAGCTATGATTCTCTTAGAGAACCCAACTGACCATATAACCTATAAAACTACTAATAACAGTAACTGACACTCGATTCCATTACACATTCCTTGGTTCAAAAACCATCAGCAAACACTTAACATAATCAAAACATAATGTGCACAAAGGCTAGAAAGAATTAGAATTCTGCAATTGCAAAATAAGAAATAGACAGTGTATCTTATTCCACTAGAAAGCCACTGAAGTCTAGTTTCATTTTCATTTTACGGATATCAAAAATATTAATAGTAGAGAAAGTTATGGCCGTTTACGTGAAGTGTAACTAAACTGCCAATTTCCGACGAAAATGGGAAAAGCGTCATATTAATCTAGAGCTCGTTTCTAGCAACAAAAACCCTAAACATGCAAACTCTAATCATTCATATCATACTTATAACACATATAGGAGTCGACATATAAAGATGCTTTTCGACACTACGAACTCCATTTCATAATCTTTTCTGTTAAAAAGAATGACTACTAACACATTTTTATACATCAACAAATATCAAACATCATCAACATCAAGCATCATCAACATCAGACATCATCAAATATCTAGTAACACATTTAATCCATACTCATGTTTCTCTTAACATGAAAATGACCTAAACATGGTTAAAAAATTCTCAATCCATAACATGCTCGTTAGTTACATCAACTATTATCTAACACATATTCCACTTCATAAATCTAACATCATGTCTTTGTTTCCAAACAAATTCCCAAAACATTTTACAAAAATCTAACAAAAACATATCACGCATATCTTTCATACATCATCACAAACATCAAGTCACTTTGAACATATATCAACATATCAAGAACTAAACATGATTCTTCCTTTCTTTCCAAAATACCATACATTTTATTAAAATCCCATAAATTCATCATAGCATGACATCATCAAGTAGAAACATATTGTGTAAGAAAATCATAATAAAAACAACACATGTTTGAGCTATGAACCCTAATATTTTCGGCCCAAATGATAAAAATCAAGACATGAATAAAACTTATTTTAAACACTTCCAAGTATCATAGAATCAACCTAAAAACAACACACAAAAGATTAAAACATCAAACCTAAGTTCCTTCATCAATTTCCAAATTTTAAAGTTAGCTAAATTCTATTTCTACTTGTAACGCCCCCAAAACCATTCCGGGATATTACAGCGCCGTGGGTCCCGCGCCGGAACCCACCAGGCTAAAAACCGTTTACAAAACCAATTCGAAAACACCAAAAGGCCGATGACGGTAATATTTTAAATACTCAAATATTTTCAAAAGCATAATTTTGAAATACCGTCATAAAATACCATTTGAAAATACAAGGCGAAGTGCCAAATCTCGATAGTTCAAAATGTACGTTAAGATGCCGCTTAAACGTACCGATAAAATAGTTTAGGAAAAGACTTTAACGAAATAAACCAAGTTCGTAAAATGCCCAAAAAGGCCATTTTAAAATACACACACGAGTTGGTAAAAATACCAAAGAGCTATTTTGAAATATACACACGCATCGGATAAATGCAGTTCAAAATACACATTTGCAGCGGAAATGAATAACCAGAAAAGAAATACTCGATACTCCAAAACATGCCACCGCCAGTATCACATCGGGAAGCTCATCCCTTCACGACCGCTACTAGCTCGATCTCCAAGTACCTAAAAATAAAGCCCACGACGGGGTCAGCCACAATACTCAATAATGATATCGATCACATCATCATAAATAATTACATACCAATGTAAAAATATAGTAAGAATACTACCAAAGTAATCTTACCGACATAACCTTACCAATCCACAACAATCCAATCCTTACCATAATCCACATTTCGCATCCTCGAATGACGAAATAAATTCAACAACAATCATCTCTACTGTATTCCAAAAATACCGACAATCCTCAAAACATCATCATAACTCATAAGTGTGGAAATAATCCAATCTGTGTCAAATCCTGTCCGTGGGATTACACAATCAAATCTCAACATGTATAAACCAATAATACACAACATATTTGTAGATCAACTACCACATGATAATGATAACAAATCCTGAAACATCGACATATAGTTCGAATGCTCATACGATCAATAACAATGATCAACCAATACATCACTGAGAATATCGTCGACATTATAGCTCCAATATGACCAACGAAGGATCACGATAACTGAGAATACCATCAACAAGGTAAACTCCAAATGATCAACAAAAGACCAATAATAACTGAGAATACCATCAACAAGGTAAACTCCAAATGATCAACAATAATGGATCTCAAAGAAATAACTCTGACTGTCGAACATACCCCTCGGGCGTATGAACAACCAGTCACAAACCGTCGAACATACCCAACCATAAATGGAGGATGAACGACCAAACAATATGGCTCAAAGATGGAAATCATAGTACGCCCGATCCGGAAATGTGTCCGTGCACAAGCCACCCCGGGTATTGATCACATACACGTGTGGTCTTGTACCTAATTAGCCTCACGAACTACGTCTCGTGTGCACGGTTCAATGTGGAAATATCAACACATAACCATCATGTGCCCGGCTAAAAATCCTACACAATAACCAATCGGCACGCAGATATGACTCCAGATATGTCACGATGCAACATGACAACGAAACTCAAAGAAACACATATCCAATAAGGAGCAAAAGACTCACCGAAGTGAACAACAACAGACTGACAATGAAAAGTCGACACGACTAATCAATATCCAAAACATCAATCCTGGGATCATCATCCCAAATGAATGACCAACACGATCTACGATCTCAATACAATAGTCCTGGGATCAACATCCCTCAGCGAATAACCGATACGAAACTCATTATACGAAACCTCAACATATACAACAACTCAACATACTAATTATCCACATGACTGAACAAATACTTAGATTACCTCAAAGCCGAGGACCATATCCATCAACATCCCCCAATGAGACGATCAACACAACCATTAATACCAACAATAGTCCTGGGATCAACATCCCTCAACGAACAACCATCCAATCTCAATATCCAAAACCTCAACATATAACATATACAACAACTCAACGTAATAATTATCTCATAACTGAACAATACATAAGTTACCTCGAAGCCGACGACAATATCCTTTCCACGAACAACATCCCTGAACGAATACACAGTTATACAAATAATCTCAAATAAAGTATCATCCATTCAATACCAAAAACCTTTTATCCCGATACTTATGTCATCACGATAACTATCCTCGATATCCGATATTCTATATCCTTGACCAAAAATAAATCATGTCTTCCTTGAACACAATTAAATCATATACCTTATGATTTAATACAAACCCGAGCACGATATACAACTCATTAACCGACAACTTACCTTTCTAACAACATTGCTATACGAATTATAAATGAAATGAAAACGAAACCATTAATCAAATATTATAAACTGAACAAGTATAAACTTGCCTCGATACCGATACCACGAAGCCGTTACCAAAATCCATTGCCTTCATCCACGAGCTCTTCAGCCCCGAACAAAGCAATATACGAACTCTTCGACCTCAACCGCAACACAACGGTCATAATGTAACACCCCCAAATCCGCTCAGGGATATTACACGCCGTAGACCCTCTCCTCGAGGATCTACCAGGATGATAACTAAAATCAAACATCTAAACCTCGCCTTTAAGGCTAAAATGACTCAGTAGACCGATTTGGTCTTTCAACAAATACATACAACTCAATTCCAAACACATACCCACGCAGGGGTCAAAATACAATAAACTCCCGTACAACGGGGAAAAGATACTGCAGCGGAAAAGAAAATACAACTAGACCAAAACGACATCAACAGATCCTCGTGTGATTAGTATCGTTCATCTTTCATCATCCTTCGTGCCGACCCTGTGCTATGCTCCAAAACCTGAATGCAAAAATAGACATCCACCCCCCGAATACTCGGGGGTTAGCAAAACTCCACTGTTTTGCTAGTGCAAGTACAAGTGCAAAATACGAGCCATACAATAAAAATTTCAAGAACAATAATAATCAGAAAATCCTCAAGGTTCCAAACGTAACGAAAAGTACTTCCCGAGGCACGAGTTTGAGTAAAACTTTCCAAATCCGAAAGATCACAAATAACAAGAATGGTTTGCAAAATGGTTTAGAATACCCTCGGGAGTTTTAATAGAAATCAAATTAGGGATATCAAATCCATATCTTTCCAAGAATCAATAGGGTCATAGCCCAAATGTTTTGTTTTCGCAAATAGAAAACCAACAACAATTCACAGGGCCAGAGCCCAACATCACGTGTCCTCAACGGACATAAAATCAACACAACGTAATCATGCACAAGCATCGCCTTGGGAACAGAGTAATATCATAGATTCCCGCACGAGGCCTCGAAGGACCCTCCCGCACTGGCTAGCTAAACAAATCTCAACATAAGCATCGCCTTGGGAACAGAGTAATATCATAGATTCCCGCACGAGGCCTCGAAGGACCCTCCCGCTATGGCTAGCTAAACAAATCTCAACATAAGCATCGCCTTGGGAACAGAGTAATATCATAGATTCCCGCACGAGGCCTCGAAGGACCCTCCCGCACTGGCTAGCTAAACAAATCTCAACATAAGCATCGCCTTGGGAACAGAGTAATATCATAGATTCCCGCACGAGGCCTCGAAGGACCCTCCCGCACTGGCTAGCTAAACAAACTCAAGCACGAGTAATATATCACACCGAGGATATCCAAACAATACACCCAGAGGCATCAAACACTTAGTAAAACAACACGTCAACCGCAATGCACCGAAATGAAACAATATACGTCCACACGCAATTACCAAGTGCATCATCAACACCAACATGTCCATAAGATTCACATACTCGTTCGAGAAACACATCGATCACAAAACACACACGATTTTGAAAGAGGGCCTTTAACAAGGCTAACCAAATCTTTTGAAAACTCGTTTTAAACAATCAAACAAATATATAAAGACGATCACCAATTATCACATTCACAAAACAAGAATAGTATGGGCAAGGTACTTGCCTCGAATAAGAACTACGCGGAGAATCGACCGAAGTAGGTTGGCCCGAACCGACTACGAACCCGCCGACTCCACCGAACGCCAACTCACGTTCAAAAACTACGAAGGACAAATCATAACAATGAAATGAATTCCATAACACGACTCAAAGCCGTTGAATTCAAAGAACGAATGACGAAAGTTCACGGATTTCCCCCAAAACGGCCAAGAACACGATTCGTTCCGTCAAAACCCGAAAACGGAATTCCAAGTTGAAATATGGATATACAATCCATAGAATATGTTTAACAACATCATTTAACCATAATCGATCCATCGAAAACGGATGAAAAACGAGATCGGGGACAAATCCCCCAAAAAGTCAATTCGAAGGAAATCAAGAATTATACTTTGATTCGACGAAGAACAATGGATTAAATGATGTTAAACACAAGAATACTATCAAGATTAATCATACCCATCATGAATTAATCAACAACACGGAACGAATTGGACGAAAATGCAAAAATCCCCAAATTCACGAAATTAGGGTTCTAAGGAAGATTACCTTGATTCGCTGAATCAAAGGTTGATAACGGACGATCGATTGATGTTATGAACTCAAGGACTTCATGGATTTGTTGTTAAACAACATGGCTTCGTCGCCCATGAATCGCCACTCGCGGATGGAGAAGGAAGGAAATGAAAAACGAAGTGAAATGTATCGCTCACCATATTTATATCGCCACACTAGCGTGCGCTAGCCTTCCGGACTAGCGTGCGCTATCGCCGTGTCGGCCGAGCACCCTCGGCCAGTCCCACACGACCCGGCATCACTCGACCAACCTGCCGACCAAACCTGTCGACCCAACTCCCGCTAGCGTGCGCTCTGATGGATACTGCCGGCGCTAGCCGAATCCCGGTAGCCCGGACTGCCGCCCGGCCAGTAACGACGCTAGCCGGCCGGCCAGCGTGCGCTACGCTGCCCGACTAGCGCGCGCTACGCTCAGCGTAGCGTGCGCTACTGCCGATCTGGCCGAGTCGAGAACCTCGAAACCCCACTGCCCGGGCCGATGGCGTCGCTAAAGCCACGGCGGCAGGCGCTACACTGCCCGGTTAGCGCGCGCAGCCTTCCGGCCGTAGCGTGCGCTCGCCGGTCGTGCCGCACCGTCGGCCGGTGCCGCAATCGTCCGGCGATCCCGCAACCGTCCGGCCATCCCGCCGCCAGGCTCGGCGACCCGATTTCGAAAGCGTGCGGAGCGAACACGACGAAAAGTTCGCGGACAACATAAACGACTCGAAATGAAAGCGTAATACCATAATTAGTCATACGCGACCAAGAAACGGGTCGAGACAACAATTACAGATACGGATACCCGTAACTTTCAAGAAATTACAAAATGGCCCAAAACGCCCAGAAATCACGATACGTGATCGAATAACCAAACCGAAGTTCCCAACACGTCTAAAAAAGTTAAACGGACTTGCGGGAAACTCGAAACAGCAGTTTCGAACGAGATTCGCAAGAATCGAACTCAAGCGCGGAAAAGTCGCTAAAAAGCACAGAACTCAACGAAACGACACCGAAACGAACTCGGATGTCAAAAAGTGTAGAATTAATCATTCTCAGAATGACGAAACGGACATGAGCGAGTCGTCAAAACAGACTTCCGCCGAAAAAAAAAGAAATTACCGGAAATCGAAAATTGCGGATATTACATTCTACCCTCCTGAAAAGAAGTTTCGTCCGAAAATTAAAACAATTATGGAGAAGAAATATTCCGCCAGAAAACTCAACGAGATACACAAGAATGCGTAACTAACGCCCAACGGCGAAATGTTACAAACAACGCAAAGGAGTATACGGCGTGAAAACACGCTCCACGGCGACCAACACAACGTCGCCGTTAGGGATATAATAAAAACCAACAAGTGACAAACGTCATCAAACGGATAATATAGCCAAGTCAATTATCCGACAATCACAAAACACAACGACGAAAATCAATATGATTGACCAACCCAACGGTACATCAATCAAAACGCGAGTCAACCGAACAAACACGAAATCCCACCGCCTAAGGGTGGAAGATCGAAACGAAACTAATTTCCCGAACTGAAGGGAATTACGAAGGAGCCTGAATGTTCGCCAATCACGGAACGAGGTCAATATAAACCGAACAATCAAACGATCAAACCACAACGATCGAGACAACAAAGATCGAAGAATCATGTTCGAATCACAAAGAACAATAAAGTTCAAACAACAACTCCAAGGTTCACATCTCGACTCGAGACAATATATGATCCGGTGAAAACAACAACGTATGCATTCACATAAGATCCACATGAAAGGGAATAGCAATAGAAAAGTCACAACGACAAACGAGTTATTCCGAAATAATACCACACTCGTTCGATCAACAAAAGCAAGGAGCAGGACAAGCTCAGAAATGTCAACGAACATAAACGAGTCGACAGAGTCGAAAATGTAAAAGTTCAAGATCCAGTCCACTTCGAATAAAAGAACTAGTAGAACCAAAAGATGTTACTTCCGAACAAGGTTCACAAGAATCGAACCGAATTCGGAAAGTGACAGCGATAACCAGATTGACCCAAACAAGATCACAGCTCGTTCGAATGATGAACCCGAAATACAAAACAAGTTCAGACAGTATCAACGAACACGAGCGAATCGATAGACTGGAGAAAGAGAAAATACAGAAGTCTAAAAACAACACGGGTACTACATTCGACCTCTTATAAAAGAAGGTCGCCCCCGCAACTCACAACAGCAAAATCAAGGTGACGACACAACAAGCAACCGACAGAAACATCCTTCAAAGGCCTCTCAAAGCCGATTCTGATATCTGTGCTGAAGTTCGCGCCCCGAAAGACTCGGAACCCAACTCGCAAAACTAGATCCTGTGACGAGAAAGATAATTGGTACGTGCATGCCCCCGGCACACCACGGTTGAAACACCTTGGCTCGGCATACCGAAAATACAACTGCTCGATACAATGGATTAAAACACCGCAAAACAACATACCGGAGATGCCAACTCAGCATAACATATCAACGCATACAAAAATCACAACAACAACGGCATCATTCGAAGATTACAACATCCCGAACGACAGCCATCACACAATCACAAACATCATGAAACAATCACCCATGTGTATAACGCATAAAAATCCAGGCTTTAACAACCCACACTAGTGCGACAATACGCAAATCGCCACGAGGCGATAAACAAGAACACCGAGTTCACACCTCTCACAGAGGGCCAACAAAACATATGCGTGGCGAGCGACTCGACACTCACGCCGCCAATTCAATCACAATTCGGGGTTGACACGTAACGAAAGTTCGAAAACCATACACGCATTTCCGGTCCATAGCAGAATGATAGGTTTTAAAAACGAGAACCACCTTTTGAAAACAGGTTTGGAAACAACGGTTGATCTTGAGTATCATTTTACAAAAAGTAGTGCAAACACCATTATCGAGACTTTGAAAATCACCTTGCGTTTGAACAAAAATGAGGACACCTTTCCTTTAGTGAAAAACTTTCAAAATATTCGACCCTTGGGTCTAAGCAATCGCATTTGAAAATATCTCAAAAATATTTTGGTCCTCAACCGAAAATTTTTGAAATGTATTGCGGCATTAGAAAACACCTTGAAACACCGCAAGAAAATAATTCGTTTTAAAAGTACGTCTCAATTTTAATTTTCTAAGATACTCAAGGTTTTCAAAAATAATTCAATGGGTTAGAATGCCCCAAAATTTTCGTAATTACAAGGAACAATATAGCGCCGTGGGTCCCGTAGGAACCCACCAGTGCTAAAAACCAATTACAAGAATGCCCAAAAAGGTCGATGACGGTAGTACTTATCAAAACTCACAAAATCATTTGAAAACACCCAACTACCGTCAAAACGGTCAAGGCCAACAACTCGGTTAAAGGAATCGATTTTCGAAATAAAATTCAGTCGGTAAGATACCGAAAGCTATTACAAAGGAACTCACGCAGCGGAAAAAAGAAATACAGTCCAACATGCACAATCCAGCAACTACTCCTCACATGAAAGAAATATGAGAGTCAAATAGTCACGTATCAAGAAATCAAAATCCATAAGAGGATTCCGTCACTTAGCAAATAAATCATAAAAATAGCTCGTGTCACACGAGGCACAACACAAAGAAGGGAGACTTACAGCCACAGGTCGCACGAAGATGATGATCGCCCCACGATACTAATCACGACCAACAAACTCAGACGACGCGTCGCGACACGACTCAGTCAGATAAAATCCGACGAGACAAAAACTCGATAGACACCACTGACCCGACAGCCTAGGTTTCCACAACCTAAGCTCCGATACCATTTATGTAACACCCCCAATCCACTCAGGGATATTACACGCCGTAGACCCTCTCCTCGAGGATCTACCAGGCTGATAACTAAAATCAAACATCTAAACCTCGCCTTTAAGGCTAAAATGAATCAGAAGACCGATTTGGTCTTTCAACAAATACATACAACTCAATTCCAAACACATACCCACGCAGGGGTCAAAATACAATAAACTCCCGTACAACGGGGAAAGATCTTGCGGCGGAAAAGAAAATACAACTAGACCAAAACGACGTCAACAGATCCTCGTGTGATTAGTATCGTTCATCTTTCATCATCCTTCGTGCCGACCCTGTGCTATGCTCCAAAACCTGAATGCAAAAATAGACATCCACCCCCCGAATACTCGGGGGTTAGCAAAACTCCACTGTTTTGCTAGTGCAAGTACAAGTGCAAAATACGAGCCATACAATAAAAATTTCAAGAACAATAATAATCAGAAAATCCTCAAGGTTCCAAACGTAACGAAAAGTACTTCCCGAGGCACGAGTTTGAGTAAAACTTTCCAAATCCGAAAGATCACAAATAACGAGAATGGTTTGCAAAATGGTTTAGAATACCCTCGGGAGTTTTAATAGAAATCAAATTAGGGATATCAAATCCATATCTTTCCAAGAATCAATAGGGTCATAGCCCAAATGTTTTGTTTTCGCAAATAGAAAACCAACAACAATTCACAGGGCCAGAGCCCAACATCACGTGTCCTCAACGGACATAAAATCAACACAACGTACTCATGCACAAGCATCGCCTTGGGAACAGAGTAATATCATAGATTCCCGCACGAGGCCTCGAAGGACCCTCCCGCACTGGCTAGCTAAACAAATCTCAACATAAGCATCGCCTTGGGAACAGAGTAATATCATAGATTCCCGCACGAGGCCTCGAAGGACCCTCCCGCACTGGCTAGCTAAACAAATCTCAACATAAGCATCGCCTTGGGAACAGAGTAATATCATAGATTCCCGCACGAGGCCTCGAAGGACCCTCCCGCACTGGCTAGATAAACAAATCTCAACATAAGCATCGCCTTGGGAACAGAGTAATATCATAGATTCCCGCACGAGTCCTCGAAGGACCCTCCCGCACTGGCTAGCTAAACAAACTCAAGCACGAGTAATATATCACACCGAGGATATCCAAACAATACACCCAGAGGCATCAAACACTTAGTAAAACAACACGTCAACCGCAATGCACCGAAATGAAACAATATACGTCCACACGCAATTACCAAGTGCATCATCAACACCAACATGTCCATAAGATTCACATACTCGTTCGAGAAACACATCGATCACAAAACACACACGATTTTGAAAGAGGGCCTTTAACAAGGCTAACCAAATCTTTTGAAAACTCGTTTTAAACAATCAAACAAATATATAAAGACGATCACCAATTATCACATTCACAAAACAAGAATAGTATGGGCAAGGTACTTGCCTCGAATAAGAACAACGCGGAGAATCGACCAAAGTAGGTTGACACGAACCGATTACGAACCCGCCGACTCCACCGATCGCCAACTCACGTCATAAACTACGAAGGACAATAATAACAATGAAATTAATTCCATAACACGACTCAAAGCCGTTGAATTCAAAGAACGAATGACGAAAGTTCACGGATTTCCCCAAAACGGCCAAGAACACGATTCGTTCCGTCAAATCTCGAAAACGGAATTCCAAGTTGAAATATGGATATACAATACATAGAATATGTTTAACAACATCATTTAAGCTTAATGGATCCATCGAAAATGGATGAAATACGAGATCGGGACAAATCCCCCAAAAGTCAATTCAAGGAAATCAAGAATTATACTTCGATTCGACGAAGAACAATGGATTAAATGATGTTAAACACAAGAATACTATCAAGATTAATCATACCCATCATGAATTAATCAACAACACGGAACGAATCGGACGAAAATGCAAAAATCCCCAAATTCACGAAATTTGGGTTCTAAGGAAGATTACCTTGATTATTTGAATCAAAGGTTGATAACAGACGATCGATTGATGTTATGAACTCAAGGACTTCATGGATTTGTTGTTAAACAACATGGCTTCGTCGCCCATGAATCGCCACTCGCGGATGGAGAAGGAAGGAAATGAAAACGAAGTGAAATGTGATTGCCACCATATTTATCGCCGGACTAGCGTGCGCTAGCCTTCCCGGACTAGCGTGCGCTTATCGGCAGTATCGGCCGAGCACCCTCGGCGAGGCCCACACGACCCGGCATCACCGACCAACCCCGCCGACCAAACACAGCCGACTGACTCCGCTAGCGTGCGCTCTGATACGGATACTGCGCGCTTAGCCGAATTGCCCCAAGAGCCATCGACTGCCCGGCAGTAACGTCGCTAGCCGCCGACAGCCGTGCGCTACGCTGCCGACTAGCGCGCGCTACGCCGGCATAGCGTGCGCTACCGCCGATCTGGCCGAGTCGAGAACCTCGAAACCCCGCTTTGCCCGAGGCCGACAGCGTCGCTAGGCCACCGGCGTGCGCTACGCTGCCGGTTAGCGCATGCAGCCTTCCGGCCGTAGCGTGCGCTATGCCGGTTCTGCCGCACCCGTCCGGCAGTGCCTGTCGTCCCGATCCATAGCCGTCGGCGATCCCGCAACCGCTGTGGCTCGGCGACCCGATTTCGAAACCGTACGGAACGAACACGACGAAAAGTTCGCGGACAACATAAACGACTCGAAATGAAAGCGTAATACCATAATTAGTCATACGCGACCAAGAAACGGGTCGAGACAACAATTACAGATACGGATACCCGTAACTTTCAAGAAATTACAAAATGGCCCAAAACGCCCGGAAATCACGATACGTGATCGAATAACCAAACCGAAGTTCACAACACGTCTAACAAAGTTAAACGGACTTGCGGGAAACTCGAAACAACAGTTTCGGACGAGATTCGCAAGAATAGAACTCAAGTGCGGAAAAGTCGCTAAAAAGCACAGAACTCAACGAAACGACACCGAAACGAACTCGGATGTCAAAAAGTGTAGAATTAATCATTCTCAGAATGACGTAACGGACATGAGCGAGTCGTCAAAACAGACTTCCGCCGAAAAAAACGAAATTACCGGAAATCGAAAATTGCGGATATTACACATAATCCACGATCAAAACATCACAACCTATTGCAATAACCGATTAACACACATTCGATAAAAATCAATAACCGACATACTCAACCAATAAACTCAACGGTTCAACGAAACCTCGATCATATACATAATACCAAATAATCCAACTCAACCGATACGAACCCATATCCACGATACAAGCCGTAACTCGATGATCACAAATAACAATCAATAACCGATCAACAACGGTTCTACAATATCCCGATTAAATACAAATCCAAACAACCCAAACCAATCAAACACGAACTCAAAACCAAAATACGATTCCACAATCCGAAGATCATATCAATAATCAATTTAAACCAACAAGGGTCTAACATTACCGATTCCAAATTCAATCTTAAATACGGATACAAGTTTCCTCCTTGTAAATTCATAATATAAACCAATTACGGTTATCATCATCAATCCGGACGATCCGATTAATTCAACATCATAGATAACCATATTCCAAAGGTTTCAAATAATTCCATTATCCGAATTGAACACTTATTCAATAAGTATGAATTTCCAAATTCAAACATGAATAATAATTCTCATCAAACTCGAAATCATATTCGTATTCCTATACGAATATTGTACCAAATACATAACTTAGTTATAAATGTGAATATTCCATATTCATATCCAAAACACCAACACTTTAAAACGTATTCATCAAATCAATGATCAATTCATCTCGACATTAAGGATTTTATAACATATTCGATTCCAACTTCAACTCCAAATACGAAGATCTTTCTTGTTCATACTTGTAAATTCGTAGAAAACAATTTACCGATTATTATTGTGAATAATCACATTCCAAAATTATCCGAAATCCTTCCAAAATCATAACATGTAACTCAAGAGTTCTTTAAGAACACGAATTATCCAAATTCACGTTCATAATCCATAAAACAATATAACCCGATGTTTTCTAACATCTAAACAACCCTTAATCATAATTCAAGGTGTATATAATCATGTCCTTCAACATATACTTCTCATAACATCATGAATCGCAACAAACCACCAAGAACATCGAGAATACTACGATTCCATAATCATAACAACATAATAGAATCATTTGATCACCAATTCATTATCTTCCTTTAACAAAATTCCCATAATTACCAAGAATTATCACAACAATATCATTTCCATCACCATTCATACGAAAACGTGTAGAATTTTCCAAGTTCTACTCATTGAGACATTTCATCGAACACTTTGAAGGCATAGTCCAATTCAATCGATTATTCAAAGGAATACTCGAATTCTTTCCACAAAACTTCAAGAACAACGAATAATCTCAAGAATACAACAAGATTCCATCAATAATCTGAGTTAAAACGAATCAAATCGGCCAAGACATCAAGAAATCTCAAGAACATCCAAAACCAAAAGTTTAGGTGTTCTTACCTTCGATCCGGGTGGAAGATGATGTTAATCCATGATTCCAACTTCCAAAACATGTTGTTATAAGTTGCTCATACTCAAATCCATCAATCTATGGTGAAAAATCGCGAAGGAACGAAGAAAACGAAAATGCGGATATGACTCGGTCCAGCCTTAAATAGCGGACATCTGCCGGACGCTTACGTACGTAACGGCCGGGCCCTTACGCACGTAATCGGCCATGGCGAAGTATCGCCGAAATGCCGGCATCGTTACGCACGTAATCGGCCGAGGCTTACGTACGTAACGGTCCCTTACGGCCGTAATCGGTCGGTACCTTACGTACGTTATCGGCCAGTCCTAGCCCCCAGCGAGTCACTGCCGACCGCGATCGGCCACCCCCACGAGTCACTGTCGGCCATTCCCGGCCATTCCAACGAGTCACGACAGGCCATGCTCGGCCATCCAGGTCATCTCGGCCACGACTCGACCGGCTACTCCGTAACGTACGTAACACTTAATCCGTTGCGTACGTAATACGTACGTTGACTTGCTACAGTATTATACTCGTATTACGTACGTAATACACCCTGTATAACATACGTAACTCCGTCCGTTGACTCACCTGTCCACATCTGCGCCGAAAGCTGCCGACCACGGGCCCCACTGTCCGATTCCTCTTGTTACGTACGTTATGTACACTATATAACGTACGTAAGCTAACACCTTTTACGTACGTAAGCTCCAAGGCTTAACGTACGTAATGGCTTTTATACTTAGCCAAAAATCCAACTGTTCCTGTCCGACGTCTCGACGTACAAAATACAAACATACGGCATACTGAATACACATACCGAATCCAAAAATATTTTCATACGGTATACCTGATATCCAATCAGTTCAACCTGATACAACATATCCTGAATATATTTGTCAACCAAAAACGATAATTACACCAGTATAACTGTCTCGGTTCTCAATTTATTTTATCCATACTGTATAGATACCAAACTATACAGTATATCTCAGATAAAATAACGCGAAAAATTTATACTGAAAATCCGGGTATTACATACTACCCCCCTTAAAATAAGTTTCGTCCTCGAAACTTGCAACCTGTCGCCAACAACAGATAAGTCCAAAATTTTCCAACTCATCACAAAAACAATCAAGCGTCGCCACAAGCGAAATAACCAATCCAATATACTTACAGGTGCGTGAAGCCGATGATCTCCCGTGATACTAGCACACGACTCCCACACGAAGTCTCAACACAACCAACGCACACCAATATCGCAAATAGCAGTTTGAAAAGAATCTCGAAAATTTTGGAAACTCCAAAAATCGATTCGACTCAAAAGTCAGAAAACTCATTTTCAAAAATCACGCTACTACCGTACCGGTAGAGCCACATAACACACACGCCTGGGTTTCATAAAACCCAAGCTCCGATACCATCTTCTGTAACGCCCCCAAAACCATTCCGGGATATTACAGTGGGTCCTGCTACGAACCCACTGTGCTAAAAACCGTTTACAAAACCAATTCGAAAACACCAAAAGGCCGATGACGGTAATATTTTAAATACTCAAATATTTTCAAAAGCATAATTTTTGAAATACCGTCATAAAATACCATTTGAAAATACAAGGCGAAGTGCCAAATCTCGATAGTTCAAAATGTACGTTAAGATGCCGCTTAAACGTACCGATAAAATAGTTTAGGAAAAGACTTTAACGAAATAAACCAAGTTCGTAAAATGCCCAAAAAGTCCATTTTAAAATACACACACGAGTTGGTAAAAATACCAAAGAGCTATTTTGAAATATACACACGCAACGGATAAATGCAGTTCAAAATACACATTTGCAGCGGAAATGAATAACCAGAAAAGAAATACTCGATACTCCAAAACATGCCACCGCCAGTATCACATCGGGAAGCTCATCCCTTCACGACCGCTACTAGCTCGATCTCCAAGTACCTAAAAATAAAGCCCACGACGGGGTCAGCCACAATACTCAATAATGATATCGATCACATCATCATAAATAATTACATACCAATGTAAAAATATAGTAAGAATACTACCAAAGTAATCTTACCGACATAACCTTACCAATCCACAACAATCCAATCCTTACCATAATCCACATTTCGCATCCCCGAATGACGAAATAAATTCAACAACAATCATCTCTACTGTATTCCAAAAATACCGACAATCCTCAAAACATCATCATAACTCATAAGTGTGGAAATAATCCAATCTGTGTCAAATCCTGTCCGTGGGATTACACAATCAAATCTCAACATGTATAAACCAATAATACACAACATATTTGTAGATCAACTACCACATGATAATGATAACAAATCCTGAAACATCGACATATAGTCCGAATGCTCATACGATCAATAACAATGATCAACCAATACATCACTGAGAATATCGTCGACATTATAGCTCCAATATGACCAACGAAGGATCACGATAACTGAGAATACCATCAACAAGGTAAACTCCAAATGATCAACAAAAGACCAATAGTAACTGAGAATACCATCAACAAGGTAAACTCCAAATGATCAACAATAATGGATCTCAAAGAAATAACTCTGACTGTCGAACATACCCCTCGGGCGTATGAACAACCAGTCACAAACCGTCGAACATACCCAACCATAAATGGAGGATGAACGACCAAACAATATGGCTCAAAGATGGAAATCATAGTACGCCCGATCCGGAAATGTGTCCGTGCACAAGCCACCCCGGGTATTGATCACATACACGTGTGGTCTTGTACCTAATTAGCCTCACGAACTACGTCTCGTGTGCACGGTTCAATGTGGAAATATCAACACATAACCATCATGTGCCCGGCTAAAAATCCTACACAATAACCAATCGGCACGCAGATATGACTCCAGATATGTCACGATGCAACATGACAACGAAACTCAAAGAAACACATATCCAATAAGGATCAAAAGACTCACCGAAGTGAACAACAACAGATCGACAATGAAAAGTCGACACGACTAATCAATATCCAAAACATCAATCCCGGGATCATCATCCCAAATGAATGACCAACACGATCTACGATCTCAATACAATAGTCCCGGGATCAACATCCCTCAACGAATAACCGATACGAAACTCATTATACGAAACCTCAACATATACAACAACTCAACATACTAATTATCCACATGGTGAACAAATACTTAGATTACCTCAAAGCCGAGGACCATATCCATCAACATCCCCAATGAGACGATCAACACAACCATTAATACCAACAATAGTCCCGGGATCAACATCCTCAACGAACAACCAGTCCGAATCTCAATATCCAAAACCTCAACATATAACATATACAACAACTCAACGTAATAATTATCTCATAACTGAACAATACATAAGTTACCTCGAAGCCGACGACAATATCCTTTCCACGAACAACATCCCTGAACGAATACACAGTTATACAAATAATCTCAAATAAAGTATCATCCATTCAATACCAAAAACCTTTTATCCCGATACTTATGCCATCACGATAACTATCCTCGATATCCGATATTCTATATCCTTGACCAAAAATAAATCACGTCTTCCTTGAACACAATTAAATCATATACCTTATGATTTAATACAAACCCGAGCACGATATACAACTCATTAACCGACAACTTACCTTTCTAACAACATTGCTATACGAATTATAAATGAAATGAAAACGAAACCATTCATCAAATATTATAAACTGAACAAGTATAAACTTGCCTCGATACCGATACCACGAAGCCGTTACCAAAATCCATTGCCTTCATCCACGAGCTCTTCAGCCCCGAACAAAGCAATATACGAACTCTTCGACCTCAACCGCAACACAACGGTCATAATCCACGATCAAAACATCACAACCTATTGCAATAACCGATTAACACACATTCAATAAAAATCAATAACCGACATACTCAACCAATAAACTCAACGGTTCAACGAAACCTCGATCATATACATAATACCAAATAATCCAACTCAACCGATACGAACCCATATCCACGATACAAGCCGTAACTCGATGATCACAAATAACAATCAATAACCGATCAACAACGGTTCTACAATATCCCGATTAAATACAAATCCAAACAACCCAAACCAATCAAACACGAACTCAAAACCAAAATACAATTCCACAATCCGAAGATCATAACAATAATCAATTTAAACCAACAAGGGTCTAACATTACCGATTCCAAATTCAATCTTAAATACGGATACAAGTTTCCTCCTTGTAAATTCATAATATAAACCAATTACCGGTTATCATCATCAATCCGGACGATCCGATTAATTCAACATCATAGATAACCATATTCCAAAGGTTTCAAATAATTCCATTATCCGAATTGAACACTTATTCAATAAGTATGAATTTCCAAATTCAAACATGAATAATAATTCTCATCAAACTCGAAATCATATTCGTATTCCTATACGAATATTGTACCAAATACATAACTTAGTTATAAATGTGAATATTCCATATTCATATCCAAAACACCAACACTTTAAAACGTATTCATCAAATCAATGATCAATTCATCTCGACATTAAGGATTTTATAACATATTCGATTCCAACTTCAACTCCAAATACGAAGATCTTTCTTGTTCATACTTGTAAATTCGTAGAAAACAATTTACCGATTATTATTGTGAATAATCACATTCCAAAATTATCCGAAATCCTTCCAAAATCATAACATGTAACTCAAGAGTTCTTTAAGAACACGAATTATCCAAATTCACGTTCATAATCCATAAAACAATATAACCCGATGTTTTCTAACATCTAAACAACCCTTAATCATAATTCAAGGTGTATATAATCATGTCCTTCAACATATACTTCTCATAACATCATGAATCGCAACAAACCACCAAGAACATCGAGAATACTACGATTCCATAATCATAACAACATAATCGAATCATTTGATCACCAATTCATTATCTTCCTTTAACAAAATTCCCATAATTACCAAGAATTATCACAACAATATCATTTCCATCACCATTCATACGAAAACGTGTAGAATTTTCCAAGTTCTACTCATTGAGACATTTCATCGAACACTTTGAAGGCATAGTCCAATTCAATCGATTATTCAAAGGAATACTCGAATTCTTTCCACAAAACTTCAAGAACAACGAATAATCTCAAGAATACAACAAGATTCCATCAATAATCTGAGTTAAAACGAATCAAATCGGCCAAGACATCAAGAAATCTCAAGAACATCCAAAAACCAAAAGTTTAGGTGTTCTTACCTTCGATCCGGGTGGAAGATGATGTTAATCCATGATTCCAACTTCCAAAACATGTTGTTATAAGTTGCTCATACTCAAATCCATCAATCTATGGTGAAAAATCGCGAAGGAACGAAGAAAACGAAAAATGCCGGATATGACTCGGTCCAGGCCTTAAATAGCCGGACACTGCCGGACGCTTACGTACGTAATCGCCGGGCCCTTACGCACGTAATCGCCATGGCCGAAGTCTCGCCGAATGCCGGCATCGTTACGCACGTAATCGCCGAGGCTTACGTGCGTAACGGTCCCTTACGGCCGTGTCGGTCGGTACCTTACGACGTTATCGACCAGTCCTAGCCCCGGCCGAGTCACCGCGACCGCGATCGCCACCCCCACGAGTCACGTCGGCCATTCCGGCCATTCCAACGAGTCACGACCGCCATGCTCGGCCATCCAGTCATCTCGGCCACGACTCGACCGGCTACTCCGTAACGCACGTAACACTTAATCCGTTGCGTCGTAATACGACGCGTTGACTTGCTACAAGATTATACTCGTATTACGACGTAATACACCCGTATAACGACGTAACTCCGTCCGTTGACTCACTGTCCACATTTGCGCCGAAAGTCGCCGACCACGGGCCCACTGTCCGATTCCTCTTGTTACGTGCGTTATGTACACTATATAACGACGTAGCTAACACCTTTACGACGTAAGCTCCAAGGCTTAACGCACGTAATGGCTTTTATACTTAGCCAAAAATCCAATCGTTCTGTCCGACGTCTCGACGTACAAAATACAAACATACGGCATACTGAATACACATACCGAATCCAAAAATATTTTCATACGGTATACCTGATATCCAATCAGTTCAACCTGATACAACATATCCTGAATATATCTGTCAACCAAAAACGATAATTACACCAGTATAACTGTCTCGGTTCTCAATTTATTTTATCCATACTGTATAGATACCAAACTATACAGTATATCTCAGATAAAATAACGCGAAAAATTTATACTGAAAATCCGGGTATTAAACTACTTGGATAGAAATGAAGAGCAGAAGGTAACTTACTTGAATGAGAACTTTGATTCAAGTTTGGCACACAAATGAAGCTTGTTTGTGGAGCTCCAGTGGAAGCTCAACAATGGGGGGAGGGGGCGGCCAAAGGGAGAGGAGAGGAAGAAGATCAAGTGGAGAGAAGAAAGGTAATGTCCCTTTATATACTAGGTTAACCCTAACCTTTTAATAAATCGGTCCAAGAATATTTTATGTTTCGCTCTTCTGCAGATAAAACTACTCGGATATTATATGTACGTTGTATACTTAAATTATCGGGTCGAACTTTTAAAGTCGGAGAAAAATTTCATGATTTACGAAAGGCAAATTTTCCGAGAAAATGACTTGACAAATAATATACCCCAAAACTCAAAAAGTCAACTTTCAAAAACCATACTCGTAACGTAAAAATAGTGTATATAGAAGGTGACGGAATCACGATTCTATATTTCAAAATATAAAATCAAATTCGAAAGAGAATCCCAACCAGATAACCGTATATCCAATTTCTGAACTAAAAACGTGTAAATAGTTCTAAATTTATCCCATTAGCCAAAATTTTATTACTTAGGAATGCAAAATCCTAATGCTGCACTTGAGGTTATAATATATTGTTGGGATAAATATGTTGGGATTTCGAAAATAAAACGAAATACACAGCGAAAATAAAAATGAATCCCAAACAGGATCGATCAAGTAGCGTATATACGAAAAAAAATACGAAGATAAAGATCATACTCTTGAAGCCTTTGAAATAAATCTTCATAAATATGAATGACGATCACGAACCCCATCCCGAACACGAAATTTCTTCATTCCAAGCACCGAAAATTGGAAGCCTCTACTTCACACGCGTCGGATGTTGCCCGGAAAAATTCGACGAGACTCCGTTCTCCAAGAACACGGCTAGGGAACTCGTAGGAATTTTTCTCTCTCAATTTATCTCTTATTTTTCTCAACTCAAAGTGAAAGAAAATAATATGAAAATTTCTTCCTCACTCTCAAAATGTCTCTCGGCCAGCTGCTTCACAAAATGAAGATGGAGAAGACTTTTATCATGAGAGTTGTCTTGTCTTTACCAATAATGTAGCAAAGAGAGAATAATGTGATATATATATATATATATATATATATGTAACACCCCCAGAATACGTCCGAAAATGTTACACGCCGTAGGCCCTTCTCACAAGGATCTACCAGGCTAAACTCCACTAGACTACACAATGATTGACCGACCGGGGTCAATCTAAATACAACGCAGACCGACAAGGTCATTAAACAATTCAGAAACTAATGAATTTTACATCTCAATGACAAAAATAAACTTTCACACAAAAGGGGATGACGACTCCATTCAATAAATGAAAACTACACCCGTGCAAGGGTGAATACTTAACCAAATGGGAAAAATACCGACCAAGATGAAACAAAAGAAAAGACTCTGACTCTGGTGTGATTAGCATCGTTGTCCTCCATCTCCTTCCAAGCCAATCCTGTGACTGCTCCCGAGTTGCCAAAACTCGAGCGCATAACAGCACCCACCCCGAAAACTCGGGGTTAGCAACCGGAATTTTGCTAGTGCAAGTACATAATGTTCAAGATATACGAATAATAACAACACAAAACTCAACAGCCGCGAAGCCTTAACACAAACCATACATTCCCATAGTCAACACAGTATAGCACTCGCATACACAAGGTGAGAAATAATCACATAGTCATATTCTCTTTATGGAACATAACACCGATTAAACTTTAAACGAGCCCAAGGAGTCAAAAGATTTAGTTGAAAATCCATTTTAATAAAGGGGAAAGTATTTTGATAAGATAGCTTGAAAACATTATTAATGACTCGGGCCGTCTTGGGGTTTATAAAATTGAATGGGAATACTTTAAGAAATTAATTTCAAAAGCTCTCGGGTCCTTGACCCAACATAAGGAAAACAATTACACGAAAACCATGTCAATGTTACTGGGGATCCTTGACCCAATTTATAGAACACTGTCACAAACAAAATCATTACAACATCTCACAAGGTTCTCAACCCAATCCAAATAACATCATCACGAGAACCAACATCTCAACATTTCACAGGGTCCTCGACCCAATACACAGAATAGCACCACAATACAATCAACGGCACAATCTCTGATTCGACATATCCTGCTCAAGACTTCGATTAATTAACCCTCGGAGATTTCGTCAAACCTCCTTGGTTAATTAACCCTAATACCAACGCTTTAAAAACAGGTTGAAACAAACTTTCAAAAACACGAATCGCGGTCTATATCAAGACAAACATTTAAAAGTGAGTTGAAAGAATTTGAGATAAGAACATCGTTCGGTAACGGGGTCTTAGCTATCACTCAAATACCCGCAACCAATAAGCCTGCCAGGCGCCTCCCTTGCGCACCTGTGTACCGGCGTTCACTCCACTATGTTGGCCGCTCCTTGAACATGTCACCGCGCCGGCGATCACTCCCGCAAGAGCCGCCCCTTGCGCGCGTATTAGGTAACACCGGCGTTCACCACCCATATGGAGCCGCACATTGCAGCATACACCAGGCCGGAGTGCACGCCCCGCCCTCAGAGGTTCCCGGATACGACGTTTCTCACAAGTATCCACATTATTTCAGACATCAAGCACACAGACAAACGTCACAACAATTATCAACTCAGTACATCAAATCACACAATTTCTCCCCCAGTCCATAACCATACAAATAAACAATAACACGCACGTTGTCAATCAAAACTCAATCACAATAAGCCTTCAAGCATAACCAACCAACACCGCACATATATCGCTATATTGCGACTCAACCGAATATATATATATATATATATAAAAATAAGTATAGTTCATCCATCAATCCAAGTTGAGTACGTCAACTATCATCGATATTAATCACACGACATAGGTATGTGTATATCTATATACATACATACTTATATATATATATATATATATATATACACGTATAACTTTATACATACATATATTTAGTATATAAATATATATAATTCACACACTTCGGCAACAATGATTTCACATAGTTATAATTCGTATATAAAGGTACTTGCCTCAAATCCAAAGCACGCGAAGCGACGAAAAAGCTTGACCGGCAACCCTCGAATCTTTCAACTAGGTCGAAATCACAAGAACAATATAATTACTACGAAGTCAATCACAAGAGGGATGGAAAACATACGAAATTCCCAACAAGAATTCGTAGAAACAAAAGATCGAACACTTGGGGTTCAATATTTCCCCAAGAACAACAAAAACATAATCCGGACCCGAATACGGTAAGAAATACGAATCAAATCATAGGAATAGAATCGATATAATCGATTGATGATATACAACAACAAGAATCAAGAAGAACAACCCGAAACTCGAAGATTCCAGAAATCTAGAGGAAGGGTTTACAAGATGTTTACCTCGAATCGAAGGTGAAGAACACGGATTAAGGATGTTAAACAACACCAAGAACTCAAGCAAGATGTAAACTTGGAGTTACAAGACCCCTAAATCACCTTCCAATCACCTACGAGTCGCCCAGCCACGGAAAGACGAAGTGTAGGTGAAGAAATGACGAATTCGGTCAACTCCTGGGTATATAAACCCAAGCCGTGTTACGTACGTTAGCCATAGGCAGCTAACGTACGCTAGCTTGTTAACGTACGTAAGACTCCCATGCTTACGTACATAACGAAAATCGCAGAATTCTCTGTACTATTTTACAAAGGCCGTTACGTACGTAACTGAGACATGCATTACGTACGTAAGGTGCCTATTTGGGGAGTACAGGCAGCTAGCACAAGAAGGCAAGAAAGGAACCGAAAAAAAATCAATATGCAATGGTGAACAACTCCCGATGGTACGAACGTAAAGGATTCGAGGCGACGAACTTAAGTGTTGAAGGAAAACCTATTCCCGACTACCCGAAGGTTCGAATACGATAATGTATGATCACCCCCAAACTTTGGGAAATTACGAAACGGCCCAAAACGTCCGTAACTCACTATCTGACAACAAGCAACCGAACTGAAACTCACTACCCGTATAACACAGCTCAACGGACTTATAGAAAACATGAAACCGTAGTTTCAACCATTATCACATGAAATGAATCAAATAGCGGGAAAAGTCGCTCAAGACACGGATTCGGGTAAAAAATTTAACAACTCGGATGACCAAACACGCAGAACGAAACATTATCAAAATGTCAAAACGCTCGCAAGTGAGCTTCGAAACCAGAAAGATGCCAGAAACGAAAAAGTACCGAAGAGAAAATCACGTATTACATTCTACCCTCCTTAAAAGAAGTTTCGTCCGAAACTTAAAATAGAGAGCGATGGAACAACATTTCAAACAAAATTTGCAAGAATCAAATTCGGATGAGAAAAGGCCACAAGAATCCACGAGATTTAGCAAAACACCAAATTCGTTCGGAGGACGGTAGGCTAAGTAAAACAAGGTGGTTTAAAATCGTCGAGGATAACAATTGAATTACCAACAATGAAAGGTCACACAATACTGAAAATATCAAGAAAAGTACGGGTAATACATTCCCACATACTAAAAAGATATTACGACCCCGAAACTTAGAACAATAAGAGTTGGAAACGTAAAGCAATGAAACGAAATACGATCGAAGTCACGATTGTTTGAAACAACAACGATTAAGACATAGTACAAAATCTTCATTCTCCCATGCTAGGATCTTCAGAAGGAAACATAGGGTTTCGGGACACTTCCCGATCACTAGCTCTGCTCTCTCTCAGGGCGGCATTCTTTGCCAATTCGGACTGTCTCACAGTGTTTCTCCCGATGACCTTCACACCCACACCGGTAACAAGTCAAGAGTGGAGAGGGACAATTTGCACAAACATGTCCCTGATGATTCTGATTGAAACATCTTCTCTTCTTACCGCGAGTCACCGATGCTGGTTTGGGATTTCCAGCGTTCACTCCCGACCGCGAAGATGACGCTTTCGAACAACGTGAGGGCTTGGGAGCCTTAGTCTCTTCACCGCCCAGAAATTTTCCCGATATCCTCGGTCTCTTTGCTTCGCTCGTGGGCTCGATCACTGAGGAGATTTCATAGGATATCGTTTGATCTCGATACTCCTTCACTGTAGCATGGATAGTTGTCGTTCGAACCACCTTTTCGTTTCCACTTCCGTCATCACACTTACGTCCGCCAAGGCTCGACATACTAATACAGATAGTACCATTCAAAGATTATCAAATAATCGATTAAAAGATACCACACTTATCAACACAAGGTTTAGTTAACATCTATAGAATAACGGTAATATCGTAAAGCACAAAGTTTTATGAAGTTAACTCCGGTCCTTCGACTAGAATGATCATTATATATATGTGCTTAATGAAAACAAATTTTTGAAAAAGAGAGCGAGTCACGTTACGCCCAAAGCTTGTAAATACTGTCCTTTATTTGGAAGAGGGAGTTTATGCGACTTTAAAAATTATTTTCGAGCAATGCATAAAAGAAAATTGAAAGTTGAATCGTAACTAATTTGAAATATTTCAAGTGTCGAGTTCCAAATACCACAATTTGAAAATCTTTCCGCTTCTACCAAAATGTCTAATCGAAAGGATTTTTCTCCGAAATACGTGACCATTTGACATGACTACATTAAATCACGGGTTTTCACAATAATATAAAATTTAGTAGCACCGCTTTAAAATGTTCGTGCCATTACAACACCGTGGGCCCCACACCGGAACACACCAGGCTGAAAACTATTTTTAAAACGTTCAAAATGCCAAAAGGCCGATGACGGTAGTATTTTCAAGTAATCACAAAAGTCATTTATAAAATATCAAATACCGTTATAAGAATACCGTCAAAACATGCAAGACAAAATGCCAAAACTCGGTTTAGGGAATCGGTTTTACGAAATAAAATTCAGTTTGCAAGATACCAATAGCCATTTCAAAATACTCACGCAATGGATAAAATTAACACTCAAAGATTTATTGTAATAAAATGTAGACATTGGTAAGTACACTCGACTTCCTAAGCATACTACATAACCATTCTCAATCGGACCGAATACGCATGTTACATCCTAAATCAATAATATCACCAACAAGTTACAATCTCTAGTTCACATTAAACACATTATCACAATATAATCAAATACATATATAAAGGGACTTACGATCGGAAGACTTACCATCACTGATTGCCTGAAGATGATGTCGGAACCACGATACTAATCACAACTCTGACGCGCGCGACTTACACAGGACATGGACTTGACCCAACGGCCTAGGTTTTTCGCAAACCTAAGCTCTGATACCATAATTGTAACACCCCCAGAATACGTCCGAAAATGTTACACGCCGTAGGCCCTTCTCACAAGGATCTACCAAAGCTAAACTCCACTAGACTACACAATGATTGACCGACCGGGGTCAATCTAAATACAACGCAGACCGACAAGGTCATTAAACAATTCAGAAACTAATGAATTTTACATCTCAATGACAAAAATAAACTTTCACACAAAAGGGGATGACGACTCCATTCAATAAATGAAAACTACACCCGTGCAAGGGTGAATACTTAACCAAATGGGAAAAATACCACCAAGATGAAACAAAAGAAAAGACTCGACTCGGTGTGATTAGCATCGTTGTCCTCCATCTCCTTCCAAGCCAATCCTGTGATGCTCCCGAGTTGCCAAAACTCCGAGCGCATAACAGCACCCACCCCGAAAACTCGGGGTTAGCAACCGAATTTTGCTAGTGCAAGTACATAATGTTCAAGATATACGAATAATAACAACACAAAACTCAACAAATGCGAAGCCTTAACACAAACCATACATTCCCATAGTCAACACAGTATAGCACTCGCATACACAAGGTGAGAAATAATCACATAGTCATATTCTCTTTATGGAACATAACACCGATTAAACTTTAAACGAGCCCAAGGAGTCAAAAGATTTAGTTGAAAATCCATTTTAATAAAGGGGAAAGTATTTTGATAAGATAGCTTGAAAACATTATTAATGACTCGGGCCGTCTTGGGGTTTATAAAATTGAATGGGAATACTTTAAGAAATTAATTTCAAAAGCTCTCGGGTCCTTGACCCAACATAAGGAAAACAACTACACGAAAACCATGTCAATGTTACTTGGGATCCTTGACCCAATTTATAGAACACTGTCACAAACAAAATCATTACAACATCTCACAAGGTTCTCAACCCAATCCAAATAACATCATCACGAGAACCAACATCTCAACATTTCACAGGGTCCTCGACCCAATACAGAATAGCACCACAATACAATCAACGGCACAATCTCCGATTCGACATATCCCGCTCAAGACCCCGATTAATTAACCCTGGAGATTTCACAAACCTCCTTGGTTAATTAACCCTGATACCAACGCTTTAAAAACAGGTTGAAACAAACTTTCAAAAACACGAATCGCGGTCTATATCAAGACAAACATTTAAAAGTGAGTTGAAAGAATTTGAGATAAGAACATCGTTCGGTAACGGGGTCTTAGCTATCACTCAAATACCCGCAACCAATAAGCCCGCCAGCGCCTCCCTTGCGCACCTGTGTACCGGCGTTCACTCCACTATGTTGGCCGCTCCTTGAATATGTCACCGCGCCGGCGATCACTCCCGCAAGAGCCGCCCCTTGCGCGCGTATTAGGTAACACCGGCGTTCACCACCCATATGGAGCCGCACATTGCAAAGATACACTGTGCCGGAGTGCACGCCCGCCCTCGAGGTTCCGGATACGACGTTTCTCACAAGTATCCACATTATTTCGTACATCAAGCACACAGACAAACGTCACAACAATTATCAACTCAAGACATCAAATCACACAATTTCTCCCCACCATAACCATACAAATAAACAATAACACGCACGTTGTCAATCAAAACTCAATCACAATAAGCCTTCAAGCATAACCAACCAACACCGCACATATATCGCTATATTGCGACTCAACCGAATATATATATATATATATAAAAATAAGTATAGTTCATCCATCAATCCAAGTTGAGTACGTCAACTATCATCGATATTAATCACACAACATAGGTATGTGTATATCTATATACATACATACTTATATATATATATATATACACGTATAACTTTATACATACATATATTTAGTATATAAATATATATAATTCACACACTTCGGCAACAATGATTTCACATAGTTATAATTCGTATATAAAGGTACTTGCCTCAAATCCAAAGCACGCGAAGCGACGAAAAAGCTTGACCGGCAACCCTCGAATCTTTCAACTAGGTCGAAATCACAAGAACAATATAATTACTACGAAGTCAATCACAAGAGGGATGGAAAACATACGAAATTCCCAACAAGAATTCGTAGAAACAAAAGATCGAACACTTGGGGTTCAATATTTCCCCAAGAACAACAAAAACATAATCCGGACCCGAATACGGTAAGAAATACGAATCAAATCATAGGAATAGAATCGATATAATCGATTGATGATATACAACAACAAGAATCAAGAAGAACAACCCGAAACTCGAAGATTCCAGAAATCTAGAGGAAGGGTTTACAAGATGTTTACCTCGAATCGAAGGTGAAGAACACGGATTAAGGATGTTAAACAACACCAAGAACTCAAGCAAGATGTAAACTTGGAGTTACAAGACCCCCAAATCACCTTCCAATCACCTACGAGTCGCCCAGCCACGGAAAGACGAAGTGTAGGTGAAGAAATGACGAATTCGGTCAACTCCTGGGTATATAAACCCAAGCCGTGTTACGTACGTTAGCCATAGGCAGCTAACGTACGTTAGCTTGTTAACGTACGTAAGACTCCCATGCTTACGCACGTAAAATCGCAATTCTCAGTACTATTTTACAAAGGCCGTTACGTACGAATCGAGACATGCATTACGTACGTAAGGTGCCTATTTGGGGAGTACAGGCAGCTAGCACAAGAAGGCAAGAAAGGAACCGAAAAAAAATCAATATGCAATGGTGAACAACTCCCGATGGTACGAACGTAAAGGATTCAAGGCGACGAACTTAAGTGTTGAAGGAAAACCTATTCCCGACTACCCGAAGGTTCGAATACGATAATGTAGTAATTACCCCAAACTTTGGGAAATTACGAAACGGCCCAAAACGTCCGTAAATCACAATATGACATCAAGCAACCGAACCGAAACTCACAACACGTATAACAAAGCTCAACGGACTTATAGAAAACATGAAACCGTAGTTTCGAACCATTATCACATGAAATGAATCAAATAGCGGGAAAAGTCGCTCAAGACACGGATTCGGGTAAAACAGCCCCGGAACAACTCGGATGACCAAACACGCAGAACGAAACATTATCAAAATGTCAAAACGCTCGCAAGTGAGCTTCTGGAAACCAGAAAGATGCCAGAAACGAAAAAGTACCGAAAGAGAAAATCACGGGTATTACAATATATCAACAATTATCACCTTGTGAATTATTAAGACAAGATAACATGCATGATGTTATAAAAAACACCAAGACATGTGTAAAGGGGAGGGGGCGGCTAGTAGGAAGTTTCCTAGAAACGAGCCGAGACACTCGACTCGTATATCGGACGTTCGTCAAACGATTCTGTTAAATACACTCCGTTTAATGATCAATGTATTTATATTAATTAATTAATCTAATTAATTAATTATATCAAATACAAATATATTTCTCTAAGAAATATAATTTATGAATTAAATTAATTACCCGGTAACTTAATTTTAATTCATAAGACCACTATTTGATTTATCCAATAAATCATAAATTAGATAACCAATATCTAATTTTAATAGAGATTTTATAAATTCACATTTATCCGTCAACGCTCCTGATGCGCGACTCCGTAGGTCCATCTCAGCCGGCATTGGGAGGAACCAATGAGTACGGGAAGCACTTAGCCAGCCTAGTGGGCCGCACTGTAAACCCCGACTGAGAACGAATGAAGGGATCATTCCAGAACCATTATGTCGTGAATACTATATATGTATAGACCCTTCATTAGATGTCCCGGTCAAGTCTTCGGGTCACGGTAAAGTCAACCCTACTGTTGACTAGACTCTATACATGTGTTAACGCAAATCAAGACCGACTGATCAATAGTGTATCTAATACGACTATATCAAAATGCTTTGGCCAAAGACTTATGATCTTATTTGCCATTTGTTGGAACAATAATTTTTAGATCATTTTATACATTTTGATGATGTGTTATTAAAACCAAAATTTACTTAAAACATATTTTTCCTTCAGTTAACGTACGTAAAACAAACCATCTTAACGTACGTAACATTCATAGTTGTTTGCAAGAATTTAAGTACAGTTAACGTACGTAACTCGCCTATCATAACGTACGTAACACTCATTGTTTTCATAAGTTTTTCTGTACAGGTAACGTACGTAAACCAGCTCTAGCTAACGTACGTAAGGTTTGAAATATTCTGACCGTTGGAAAAGTCATTAGCCGTTACAACAAGTCGTCACACTCAATGGATCTCTGACTGGAAGATTACGTACGTAACCATAAAGTTCATAACGTACGTAACGTATATTATGAGATCTCACTGAACCTGTTCTTCACTGATCATTACGGCCGCTACGCAAAGCATATAACGTACGTAACGTTCATAACGTACGTAACCAACAACGCCTAACGTACGTAAGCAGTGAAACTGCTAAAACAGGAAAATGAGCTCAAGAAGGCTATAAATAGCTCACTTCAAGGAGATGGAAGACACACAAGTATTCTGAGCTTCCAAGTATACTCAAGCAATTCCAAGCATATATTGA